>OW052038.1:14019800-16600633 GCA_932526305.1 Epicampocera succincta
TAAATTAGTATGAAAAACTGAAGCCGGCAAATGCAATTCCTGTTATAACAAAATACACATCATTTTGAAATTCCTTAATGGAATAAAAAAAAACATTAAAACAGTTGTGCTGCAAATTAAAAAAAAACTTAATAGAAATTTATTTTTTTTAATATGAATTTTTTTCATATTTTAATACAAAGTTCAAGGCGAATTTATAGCAGGTAAATTCGCTAGTACAAAAACAAAATGCGGCAAAAGTACGTATGTATGTATTATGTTTTTGTTAAATGGTTCAGCTGATATGAAATCGTCTTGACAAAATGCCTGTTTACCAAAATTTGCAGAGCCTTTCTATATTAAGGCAACGATATGTGTATTTGTTTTTGTGATGTAAGTTTTTCAATGCATGTTTATAAAATATTTATAAAAGTATAATATGTAATAACAACTTGAAGGGAAAAATATGTTAAGCTTAAGGGGTTATTTGACAAATTTCCGTATAAAATAAGTCAAAAAACCCTGAAATAAACGCAAAATATTTTTTGGAAAAAGATAGTTAATATTTATACAAATTTTAAACTGTTCTTATTACTTTAAAAATTTTAGCTTCAAACTTGTATCTACATACATACAAATGCTTTTATTTATTTATATTAAATGCAAATGAATTTACTATTAATAATAAAAATACCTATATAAAGTTTAATTTCAAACTAAATGTTGTTATGGCAACACGGAAGTTTTTACTCTTGTAATAACAAATAACTATAAATTGCATAAAACATACAAAATATTTTATATTTTGTATATATTTTCATAAGAAAATATTTAGCAATTTTAAATAAACTTTCCGTTACTCGAAGACAATAAAATGCATACTTGTTTTACCAGTGCTTTGTCATTCATGTTTGCTACCTAAAAATGCAACTCTATGACAGCGGCCACCATTTTGAAAATATTGAAATGTTGCCACAATTGCGTATTTGCGACGACAAGGAACGCATATAGATATCAATTTGCTGTGAAAAATTGAGAAAAACGAATCAACACGGTACCACCGCGTTAATCTAAAAAGAGTTGACCAATTGTACCAAAAAGTTAAGAAATTCCTCTGAAAATCTGGAAACACTAATATTTGTTGTTGCTTGAACTTGGAATAAAACAAAGTAAAGTAAACAATGAACATTAAAAGGAAATATGCCACTATAACAACATCGTCGGGCGGAACAATTAAAGAGGAGGTGGTGCCAGTTTTAATACACGATCCTAATTCGGGAGATGAACCACAATATGCCTATGCCACTTTTGCAACAAGCGAAGAAGCTGAAGCAGCTGTAGCTTCCCTAAATCACAGAGGTCAGCATCAGGAAGTTGTTGATGCTCAGGAGGTAATAATCGATGAACATGGCAGGGCGGTGGCTATACACCAAATTGTGACAGAAGACGCTAATTCAGTTGAAGATGACGATGGAGATGAACATGAAGGTGCCCATACTATACTGCATATAGTACCCACTGGCGAGGATGATGATGAAGTTGGTCATGAAGAGAGTTTGGGAAGTACCGAAGAGTATGAGATTACAGAACAGGGTGCCAACGATTTGAGTTCTATGCGCAATAACAAAACTTTTTATTGTCCAAATTGTGGAAACTGCTATAGTGCGGCTGGTTCATTGAAACTTCACATGCGTGCCTGTATGCGTCAAAAAGAAGAAATTCCTGAGGAAGACAGGAAATGTAATATATGTAATAGAGTTTTTAACTCCCCCAGCTATCTGAAAGAACATCTATTGCGCCATACTGGTACAGGACCAAAGCGATGTTCGCGCTGTTACCGTAAGTTTATAGACGAAGATAAGTACAAAGCCCATATTGAACAACACAAACATCAGGAAAAGCTAGAGGCTGAAGCTGAGGCAATCAGTGCACAACACAGTGGCAAGAAGGTGATAGTCAAGGAATACGTATGCTCATTTTGCTCGCAGAACTTTACCGTGGTTTTTGAAGCTGGCAATGTAAAGCGCCGTTATGCTTGTGATCCCTGTCGTGAAAAGTTTTCGAATGCCGAAATGTTGAAACAGCACAAGCAAATGGTTGAAGAAAAACGCGAGTTTTCCTGTGACCGCTGTGGGCGTAAGTTCGTTTTTGAAGGCTTCTTGCAACGTCACATACCCACTTGTGACGGTACTATCAAACGTCGTCGTGACATGAAGTAAACTTACTATTATGGACAAGTCAAACGCGGAAAATTCTTCCTCAGGCTTGAAGGGACAACATCAGAAAACAAAATAAATTGCTATTCTTTTCTATAAATTCACTTATTATTACATTCATAAGATTTTTGCTTTATGTTAAAATAATTAAGAAATCTTAATAAAATAAATGAAAAAATTCCTTTGAAATTTAATTATAGATTTTGCTTTTGTTTGAACAAATTCTAAATAATTAATAAAGTAAACATGTGTGGAAAGTAAATTTTTTTTTTATTTTTTAATTGGTGTGATTCTGTGCAATGCGAATAACGCGGAGTAAAATCGTAGAAGACTCAATTCCTGCTACCGTGGCCCACTACGAGTTGAGTGGATTGCTGTGTGTTTGTGATAGGCCAGAGACGTTTTAAGCTTCCGAACTTGGTTTAACAAATTAAATTTTGTTTATTTTCATACTATATAATATATTTATTTGCCAATAAACTTTTTTTCCATTAAAGGCAAAGGCTTCATTTAGCTAATATAATTAAAAAAATGACTGCAATTTAAGACCACAGCTTAATGTGAGCTCGTTGGGCCATTGGCTTCCAGTCAGAATGGGCATAGAATTCTTCAAAGCTGGGTTCAATTAACTTGTCCTTAGGTAAAGTTTTGAAAACGGGCTCACCGTACCAAGTACCAACCTAAAATAAATATGGCATTAAAATGCAATCTTTTAAACATAAAAAGTTATACGTACCTGCCAGCCGGGAACATTAGCCATCAGTTTAGCTTCTTCGTCTCGGTTACGTCTTAACTGTTTTAGAAATTCACGATCCCGTTCGGCAATCAATACAGGGAAAATTACATTTTGGGCTGAACGCATTTCAATATCCTCCCGTTTAACCAATTTGGCATTCAAATAATAAATATACAGGCCCACAGTGGTGACAGCAGCATAAGTGCCAATCATTTGCCAACCTTAAGTTTAATAAACTTAATAAATTTGAACATAAAGTGAGAAAAACATATACATTTCTAACATGCCTGTTAAATAAGTTTTGGCTGGAACACGAGAAAATGGAATCTTTTTATAGCCTCCAGGTGGTGGCATGTCTTGTTTTTTGGCAGCATCCATGTCGTTGCTTGGCCACAGATGCAGTTAAGAATTAAATTTAAATTGTTTTATAAAAATATTTGGTACTTTTCGAATAGTAATGAAAATTGCAAATTGACAAAGTATTTTTTGACAATTGCCGTTTGCATAACAGCAGTGCCGCCAACCTAGAATGTTTACAAAATTACTGCCACAGCTGGTGGTCAGGGTAGAAAAATATGTCTGGCATAACGAACTGAACTTTAATATACGCTCAGAGATTTATTGATTGTGGCGAATAACTGGTATCTCGATATATGACAACTCGAAAATATTTTTCATTTAGAAGTTTTTGTGTACTTGCGATAAATCTCTTTTTTTCAAAAGTGTTTATATCAAGCTTATTGTTGGAGAATATATAGTGTTGTAAACTGTAGAGAAAATATGGTTTAGCAGTTCAGTAAATTTTTAGAACATGTTTTCTTTAGAATCAGAATTATGTTCGCAATGTCTGTCTATTATATTTTTTTGTAATGTGCGAATATAGTTTATTGATTTAGTTATAACCTTAAATAAATACGTCGATGTTGTATTTTAAGCCCAGTTTCTTAAACGCTTTCTATTAAGAATAATTTTAATTAAAAATATTGATTAATTATTTAAACACAATTTAGTTCGTTAGTGAAAGTGGCGACTTTTAATGGGTTAGTTGAGGACAGCTGTTTTACTAGGTAGCTGTTGGTCACCTTATTTTGCATAAACAAATGTTTGACAGGATTCATTATTGTTTTTGTTGGTTTTGAATCAACAGAAAACGAGGTGTGCGCGTGTCGGTCTGCTTATGAAGACAGAAAAAACACTCCCCAACTAAAAGGCAAATTAAAAGGACGAAACGAAACTTTCACAATATCATAAATTTAATGTGTAACTTTTAAGCAAAATATTTTTTAAATTTTTAAAAAGACAACGAAATTTTATAGCAAAACAATATGAATTCCTTAAATCTACGTCTATCCTCGGTAAAAACTGGTGAGAACGTTCGAAAAAATGCAGATATGCGAGCAGTCCTGGTGACTTTGCCCAAGCAATATGAATTGTGTAAGTAGGAAATTTAATTGACATTTCTAAAACTGAACTGAGCTTTTTTTTTATAACTTTTACTTTGAAATTACAAAAGTTAAAGAGACTTATTGTTTGGAAATGAAAAATGCTAAAACTGTGCCGGATCAGGTGATGTGTGTGAAAAATGTAAGATTTGTAATTAAACAAAAAAACTAAAGGAAACTTAAAATTTGAAGTGTGTTTGCTTTACTTAAAGACTTTTAAAAATCTAGGAACTGATGAGAAGGCGTTGCAATTCTTATGTGATATATATTTTTTAAGTCCACTTAAGCACCCTGTTAGGAATCAAATTTTAAAGTAAGTAAAGCTTCCGAGTTAACTGACACGTAATATGTATAATAATGGATTGATTTAATTTGACTGAACATTGCAGACTCTTAATAACTGCTGCTAAATTGGGTACTGGCGGCATGGATGAATCATGCATAGTTAAAGCCTTAGAAAATAGTTTGCAAAAACTCGTAGAGGAGGGTAAAACTCATACCGAAAGTGTCAACTGGAATACAACTATTGCCTCACTATCGGGATGTTTCGAGAATTTTGAATGTGGCCTCAGAGCTTTAGAACAATGTATTAATGTAGTGTTTCCTTTTGCTTGTTTATCGGTTAATAAATATGTTACTGAATTGGGGTGAGTAGGAAACATGTTTCTTGGCAAACGTTTAAGCAAAAACTGATTATCGTTTTTCATCACCGCTTACAAAAGTGTCTTAAGTTCTCCTTCGGTACGCAATGAATACTATTTGTATGTCCACAATTCCATACGTTTTCTGCTCAATTGTGTGCAGGAGTTCGGCAAAGTGATGAAAACCACACACACCGACCAAATCAAACAACTAAACCTCAATTGCAAAGAGATCATACTGGATAGCGATATACCCATGGATCCGCGTACGAATGCTGGTATACTAATGGCTTATATAGCCAAACTTTTTGAAGAATACGAAACCTTTGTGGCCTATGTAAAAGACATAAAAAACCCCAACGAAATTGCCATGTGCGTGGGAGTGATCAATACCTGTGATCAGCACGATTTTCAGCAATATTCGGCTGATATACGTGATATTTGTGGCAAAATCGATGAAATTGCTAATGCGAATGCAACGGTGCCCAATATCTTGCTGTGTGCTACCAGAGCCTTATATCAAATCTCCAAATTGACCTACAATTATGCCTTAAAGTCTTCTCAAACATTAGATGATATTAAATTAATTTTACGTAAGCTGCTTATCTTTACCGTGGCCTATTTGGAACACCATATGGATAGTGTGAGGCACATTTGCCGAGACTTGATGCGCAATATAGTTGCCTGTTCGAAAAAGGTACAGTTTGAGTTTTTGCTGCAAAAAATTTATGATGCCTGCAACTCGGAACGTTTATCTTTGTCCATGAAATGTGTGGTGTTGCAGCAGGCCGCCTGCATACTGGGTGCCGATGAGATTATAAGCAACTGTTTGGATTTATTTTCCCAACTATTTGCTCATCATTTGGGTAAAGATTTTATAGTTAATAACTTATTTGAAAGTAAGTACAGTGTTGGTTTGATTTTGCCTAAAAATTATGGCTATAACGATTTTTGCTTTTAGCTTTGATGGTTTCCCACCACAAAGAACAACCCTTTGACAATTGGGTCAAAGTGTGGATCAGCTATCTGCTTAATATAGCAGCTATGCAGGATTCGCGCTTGCCCGACATTGAAGTGCTTATCGTAAAGGCTGTTAAATGTGACTGTAGAGTAGTACAAAATATAATTAATTGCGAGGATAAACTGCGCATCCCTATTAGCACAAAACTATCAGCCCTATGGGCTGTACGCAAATCAGGTATTAAATTAGACAACTTTCAGGAAATCATGCAACAATTCTCGAAAAACTTACAATTATCCATTCTCTCCAATGAGGACGAAACCCGCATAATGGCCTTACGTTTGCTAGTGGAAACCCACAAAACCACAGAACCATTAACTCTGCTCGAGTGCAAACATTTGTTAACTTATTTGGAATATAATGCCAATTGCCAGAGTCCAGCTACCAGACAAAAGAGTTTGGCCATGTTAAGCAAAGCCCTTGTTAGATGCGAATTAAATTTAGTTAAATTACTAAAAGGCAAACAACCACCTAAACTAGTACAAAACCAACCTTTGGAATTAAAGTTTTTACAGGATTTTATGCGCATACTAGTAGAAAACCTTTTTGAGGGAGCAAACTTTAGTCGCCGCTCAGTTTCGTTGCAATTATTGAATCAATGCTTGACCATAGGCATCAATTGTAATTTGAAATTATTAACACTCTTGCCGAAAACAACCGTAGCAGCTTTGGTCTCAACTTTGGGAGACTCCTACGAAACGAATAAGGATGTGGCGGTCACTATGCTGAAATTGCTGGAGGACAACAGCGAACTTAATTTAATCGAACACTACAATATTAATATTAATCTAATGGAATTGCAGAATCTTTTAACTGCGGTGAAGCCCACAGCTTCGGTTACCGCTTCTTATCAGTTGGAATTCTTGTGTAATAAGTGCTCTCCGGCCATATTCGGTGATTATGACTTGCCTACTTATGCAACTTGCCTGTATGCCGCTTTAAAGTGGCTTTTGGTGGAATTAAAGCAGGGCTTGAAACTGGCGAAACAATCAATTTTAGAAGCTGCCAAATTTAATCCTCTATATGGTTTGTTATTTGCCATAAAACATCTACTCAAACGTTTGGACTTTGCTTATCTAAGCCAAGAAATTACCTGGCGCATTCTAATAGCCGAACTAATAGTCTTGTGCAAAGATTTAACCAATGTAGTGGCTCCCATAGTGAATAGTTCGTCGCCTGAGGGTCATCTGCCCAATGACTTTAGCGATCTGCCGCAAGAACTGCAACGAAAACAGAGTCCCGAAAAGAAGTCTACATCGCCTTGTAAGATATTATCAGCCAAACTGCGTAAAGTCGATTTGAATTTTGTCAAGACAACACCGCAAATGGTTTTATTATGCGCTTGGCGTACGGTCAAAGAAGTGTCGTTAATTTTGGGCGAAATTGTGATATGCTCGCCCATACAATTCAACAAACTAACCGAGCATTTTCTCATCACCAAAGAGCAGATATTGGAAATAGGAGAGCATTTTAAACTCTTGCTGGCCGAAACTAAACACAGGGGCGCCTTTGAGCAGGCCTATGTGGGCTTCTCGAAATTATGTTGTCGCTTATGGACTGTGGAAACAAACGATTTGAACTCATTGCCCATGTTGTGGCTAAGAGATTTGGTGAGCCTAATTTCCAAAGATGATTTCAACAATGAAAAAATCTGTGCCACCCGGCGCAGTGCGGGAGTACCGTTTATGGTGCAGGCCTTAATTACCTCTGAGCTACAAGTGGGCTCTACAAAGTCTCTGTATTACTGCATGAGCCACCTGCTGGCGCTGTGCTCGGCAAATGACAAAAGCTCGGAGTCGCGCACCCACGCTCTCAATATTCTCAGAGCTTTATTTAGATGTACCGATCTGAATGAAGCGGTGGGAGAGTTTGTTTCCGAAGGTGTTATGGCTGCCGTACGCAGCTATGATGCCAACAACTGGTCGGAACGAAACTCAGCCACTCTATTGTTTGCCGCTCTTATTACGCGCATTTTTGGCGTTCAGCGAACAAAAGATTCGGAGAATCTTAATATACGCAATAAAATGACGGGCCGTGTTTTCTTTTTGCGCTATCCCAAACTTTATGATTTCTTTTTGGAGCAATTGCAAAAGGCCAGCGAACTCATACAACAGCAGCAAAAGGTTCACCAACTGCATCCCTTACTGCTGATACTCAGCCGTTTGTATCCTTCGGCTTTGGAAGGCACCGAATCAAACTTGAAATTGTCCGAATTTATACCATTTATATCGAAATGTGGCGGTTGCCCCGAAATGCAGACCAGATATTTGGCCGCAAAGGCCGTTGTGGCTTTAATCAGTAAAGACGAAGTGATAAAAATGATTTTAACAAAATGTGCAGAGATGGTGGTAGGTTTTGCTCTTAAAAGAAAACAAAAAAAAAACAAAATTTTATTCTGGTACAGTTTTCAAGTGTTAAAGTTTAATTAATATTTATTTTTCTACTAGTTAATGGCCGATGGAGTTTATGAATTTCAATCGAATATTTTACACGCTAATTTGCTGCAGGTAAATAAAGCGCACTTCAAAAACGATACAATATCGCGAGCAAATCTTTAAATGTTATTTATGTTTTTGTTCAAAAGCTATTTCCAAAAATTTTAATAACATATTCTCAATACACTATTTGTGTGGATGAGGGTGTTTGCAATTGGTTAGAAAAGTGCAACTTATTGTTGTTGCTTTAGGGATTGCAAAATATTGAAAATTGTGTTAAGAAAATAAATCGTTGAATTATTACGATCATATGATGGCAGGAAACATCATTTGATTGCAACATAGAAATTTTTCCATCATTTCAAACATCAAAACTAATTTTTACATTTTTCAACTTTGAAGCCATCCAAAAAATTATTTAATTTTGATTTTTTTTAAAGCTTGCAGAATTTATAAATCATATGACTCTATAAATGCGTATAATAATTCATTTAGTTTCAAGACTTTGCATTTCAGCTGACGATATATATTTTTTTTTTCTTAAATTAAATTTTCTTCAACAAATTAAATTCTATAGTTTCATAAACTTATAATTCGATTGCTGTTTAAAATCTTCCAATACTTGAGTGATATCAACTGGAAATTTGTGCAATCATTCCAGTGATTGCAACTTAAGATGTTTGCAATCATTGAGGGATTGGAATATTTATTTATTGCAATACCCTCACCCTCATCCACAGCCATATATAATCGTACATACTTTCGTTTTCTATTTATGTAAATATTTTTGCTTTTGTTTATTTCATTCAGATATTGTATTTGGTAAAATATCATAAAAATTTGTTGTCTGATGACTTAATTGCCGATATTTCCTGTTCGATTGTCAGCGTACACGAACGTACCCAACTGCAAAGTGCCGTTATCTTAAAAGTAATGCTCGACATTTACATTGAACTTTTAAACAGGTTGGTCGAAAAGTTTCCTAAGACATGCATTCACTTGACTCTCTCTTGTCTTGTCGCCTTTTTCTTTTAATTGCAGTTTATCTACCCTAAGTTTTGGCCCTGCTGTTGTTCAACAACTGTTATATTTTTCTACTTTAGCGCGCCTACGTGATCGGAATATGTCCTTCTACTATCCCGTCTTATACAAGTCGAATTTTTTGTACAACTTGCATATCATGCGCTTAACTTTGCCTTTTGGTGCTCTATCCGATTATACTTTAAGTCCTCCTGTAACCAATATGCCTTTAGAACAAGCTGAGACCTGCCTTAATATAATATTACTTTTGCTGCTGAAAGCCAAAACATTTAACGACCTGACCACCAGCCTCGAGGAGGGTGGAAACACCACCACCAGCCACATAGATGACAAAGAAAACTTTGTACGAGTGCTGCCAGCTGACTATGAAAATAATGACATTTTACAGGAATTTGAAATAATGCCGCATGAATATCAATTTGTTAGAATCATAAGTGATGACACGATGAACGATTTAGCCACCGAACTGAAAGACAGCAAAGCTTTGCAAATGGCGCTAAAAGAAGTGGTTAAGCAATCCTTGTATTATCCAGAAGCGGCTATGAAATCATATGCCATTATGAGCTTGTTGACTAATTTTGATTTTACATTGACGAATCTGTTGAGGGAATCTAAAAAACATCCTGGCGATGTTAAATCACCCATGATGCTGTGTGTGGAACGTATAGTACAAAATCAGGGCGTAGAATATAAATGCGCGCAACTATGTTTGGAATATTTAACCGAAATATCACAACCCTGGCAGCCGGACTGTTTAAGGTTAGTGTAAGATTTTTCAATTTAAAAGTACTCCGTACAGAATGTTGAGGGTTATTTTATTTATTAATAGATTTA
This sequence comes from Epicampocera succincta, assembly GCA_932526305.1. Classification (NCBI taxonomy): domain Eukaryota; kingdom Metazoa; phylum Arthropoda; class Insecta; order Diptera; family Tachinidae; genus Epicampocera; species Epicampocera succincta. The sequence goes on from OW052038.1 coordinate 14,030,146, forward strand.
AGGCTGCCAATTTGTTGGCCTATATAGCTGTGCACTATCCGAAATCGCTGGAAAAGAGACGTGTCAATTTCGTACGCTCGTACGTCAGACTTATGCTGAACCTTCTGATGGACGATGATTTCGATATACGCAATTTTACAGCAAAAATAGTTTTACATTGTCTACCCGATGACATTGAATTGGGTTTGTCTGATAGTTTAAGTAATAATTCTTTAGTTAGTTGTTTAAACATTCCAATTCGTACAGAAAGTGTTGTTTCAACCATGGCTCAACGTTTGTTTTTACAATACACGGCCGATCTTTTAATTAACTATAGAATGGACGACACTTACATTTTGGATATTTTTAAATTAATCACTACTTGTTTAACATCACAATGTTTGACCAAAGACGATGACGATCAGCACTCATCTTCGTCGTCATCGGGCGGTGGCAGTGGCGCATTCGCTACCTCGTCCACTGACATTGAGATCTTTGAAAAGAATGAGGCAAATGTTTTTGCAGAGCCATTTAAAGCCATCACGGATACGGTGGTGGTATTTAAATGTACATTTCGCTTAAGACCCAAAGTTGTACGTTTTGTGGAGTCATATTTACAGGATTTAACAAATCAGGGAACAGTGCTGTAAGCTTAAAAAATACCCACATACGTATTTGATTATTAAATACATATTTTTTCGTATTATATCTATCACTTGTATGTACATAAATTTACATATACTCGTATTTCCATTTATTGTTATCTTTTAATCACTTATCACTTGCAAGTATTCATATCATAAACTACTTTACAATTTTAAAATTCAAGACAGCAACAAAAATACATATGTATTAAAAATTGGTGCATTCAAAGCTTAAAGGATTGTTTTGACATCATTTCGTTTTTGAGTTTTATAATTGTTCTTGTTTTCTTTTTGTTTTTTACAATATGTTGTATAATATATATTTAGTATATCTCTTCCTGTTTTCGAACACTGGCTCTTCCCAATCAGTGGTGCTTTTTAAACTATTTATATTTTGTTTGTTTTTCGGTTGTTCGTCCAAACTTTATTACATACATACATACATTTTGTACATTTGATTATTTTTAAGTTCGATACAGCTTAACAATATGATTTCTGTGTCTTTAATAAAAAAAAACAAAACAAAAGCAGTTGTTTTAAATGAGAAAAAAATTAGTATTTTTACGTGTTCTTACAAAACGACAATATGTTTTGGTATATGGCTACTTTCTATTTATTGTAACACATTTTCCCTTAGCTTGTAATGCTTTCTTTTGTTTCACCACCTTTGTTTTGTGCAGTTCATTGGCATAGCTTTTTATTGTCGAAAAAACCAAAGAAAACTATTGTATTTATTTATTTATTGAGAACAAAAATTAATTAGCATTTTTAAAAACAGTAGCTTTCGCAAGGAAAAGCCACATTTTGATGAACGATGCCAGCTGATTTGATACTTACCATAAGCGAAATAATATGCAAAAAAAAAAAAAAAAAACAAAAGATTCCTTCACACAAAAATTGGTTTTGAAAATTTCAATTAAAGTATGAGTATTATGTACAAATAATAAATTTACAAAATCTTTTCTTTTTTTTTCTGTTAAAACATACTATCTGTTTAATTCACCTTTTTATAATATACATACATATGTTTACAATTTGTGATTTTTAACGTTCGATAATAATGGTGTTCATATCACAAGAAGAAGACGATGCAAAAAAACTATAAAACACAAGACTGTAGAGTATATAATCTCCAAATTAACGTAAAAAAAAAGAGAAACACAAGCGATTAATATCAATTATTCAACTTTGGTTTTTGGATCATCTAAAGTGGATTTTTCATGCTGATGGGAATTGCTGTTGTATGCGGGCGACGAAGTTGCTGCTGTAGCAGACATATCATTTGCGCATTCATCACATACACGCACATCGTCTAGCCAGCCACGATCAGGTACTGGTTTGCGTGTTAACGAACACTCTGCACAAACACCCTGGCCACATTTGCGACAATGATGACGTTTACAGTCACCACCCTTAAATGCTTTCCGAGTTTTGAGAGGCGAATCGGAAGAAATATAAGCCAAGGCCAATTCCTCGGCAGTGCCAAATTGCATTTTACATATGTGACAGCGAACCGCTTCAGTATCTGGTACCCAGTAATCGGGACGAGCGGTATCTTTGATGATTTCTTTAAAACAAAAAACACAACAAACATAATCAATTTTAAAAATGGCTTCCATATAGAATAATAAATATTATAAGACTTTAAACACAAGCAAACAAGCAACTATTGTATTTCTTACCTTTGGTGCATTCTATTGCTGCTGAGGCAATATTACTGACCGTATTATAAAAGGTTTCGCCACATTTACGCACTGTTACATCAGTTTCTTCTAAACTATTGTCCATGCCGTCTGGTGACAAGCCTGCCGAATTATTTGTAGAATTTTGATTATCATTAGTTTGCTGATCACGTGCTAATATTATACATATAAATGAAAGTTTTTCAAGAGATTTTGTTTCCATTAAAAGTTTGTTTTTGTTGTTTTACCTGGTATTATATCAGGATTTTTTAACAACTGCTGGTGACAATCACTGCAAAGTCTTACGGCATCATACCACTTGCGGCCTGGCACTGGCAAACGATACTGCGTACAGGCATCGCAGAAACCTTCGCCACAGCCGCGACAATGGTGTTTACGGAATCCAGTCTTTTCAAAGTTCTTTTTACAAGCAAAACAAAGCTGCGAATTTTTACGAACAAACAGAGTTAAAAAATAATAAAAAAAAATACGAGTACATACATATATGTAGAGGTAAGGGTTTGAGAGTTTAGCGTCTACTCACAATTATTTCATTGTTTGGCTTCCAATATTTCGGTGCCACCTTATCGGCACACCATTCCTTTAGTGCACCCGTGGGTTGTGACGAAAAGTTTGTTAAAGCCTCGCATACATAAGACACTTTATCCAAAACCATTTGGCCCGAATGAGTAGGTCCTTTGGGCAGTAAATTGCCATCCTTCCACACATGTATAGTCTGAGCTCGAATAACTTCACAGTCCTGGGAACCATTCCAATATTTAAATGTACGCGCTAGCTCACCACAATGCGGGCAATTGATGATACTGTGAGTCCAGCCTTCAATGCGTGATATAATTATCTCACGGCCATTATTGTAGCAGCACTTGCACAATTCTACTTTGTTCTCGAACTGGTGCTGATGCTGGCAGGGCTGAGAATTTGAATGGTTTTCGCCATCATGACCCATGGAACGTTGGCAGCGTCGGTTGCATGAGGCGCACAGTATTGGACAGGTAAAATACTGTTCGGGAAAGGGATTTATGGATTTCTCAGATATCTCTCCAGAGAATTTTTTATTTAAAGCCTGCATGGCTTTGAATACAACACTTGAGGGTCTCGGAGATCTAACTGTGGTATTTTCTAATTCACAGCGTATAGAGAATATTAATTTACTGAAGTCCGTATTGTCGGAAGCGGAGGTGCGTGTGCCCACGTAACGCAATGAACTAAAAGCTTTAATATCGTAATTCAAACGGGCAAAACTTTCACGCATTCGCTCCTCAGCGCTTTCTTCCACTGCTGGATTTACCACAACAACAAACAAAATTTTAAATAACAATTTCTGTTCTGTTTTAACACATCGACTTACAATTTTGCAGCGGTTTTGTGTGTCTAGTTTCATGAAACACTATAACGGCTGGTCCTAAATTGGCCGAACCTTGCATAGAAAGTGATTGCAGGGCTTGTGAGAAATGCAAACAAAATGCCTTCGAAGCGGTACCCAGAAATTCATACATGTCGCTATGCAAACGTTCCGATCGCGTGCGATATATAACAATATCTGATATGGCTAAAACCTTAACAATCCTCATTAGTGTTGAAGTTAAACTCTCAATTGTGAAATTACCTTAAGTAACATACGCATACGTCTATCGCTTTGGGACGACGTGGACAGCAAACCCTCCGTGTCCAAACACAAGACGCCCAATTCCGGTTGCATGGCGGCATACACCCCTATAGTGCAGGAATTTTGTTCTGGTGACGTTTTGAAAACTTCCTCGCCTTCAAAGAAGGCGTGATTCATTGTATGCGATTTGCCATCCCCGGTATTGCCAAATATGGTAACCACCTTTATTTTGGCCATTTGTGAACATTTCAGTTTTTTACAAAATAGTTCTGAATTGGGAATATGTAACTTTTCATTGCCGTCCATCAACAGAAAAGAACGATCCGTTGAATGATCTAGGACATCGTAGTCAGTGTTGGTGATTGTAATTGATTTAAAATCAGCATCGCTGACAACATCGGGCTTAAAAACTTCCTCCTGCAAAAATAAAGATTTTTCTTTTGCAACAATTGTTTGAATATACGAGGAAAAAAGTTTAAATTTAGTTAATTTTCCAACAAAACAAGGTTTTTGGTTTTTAAACAACATATTACAACAAAAAACTACATACGACATCAATTTTAGGCATTTTTTTAAAAATTAATGAAAAAAAAACCAAACTGAACCGAATTTTAAGACACGTTTGCTCTCCAAAGTACAACCATGATATAAAATTTGCTTTTAGTTGGCATCTTTTATCCTGCAAATAGACTATATTTTTGAATTTGTTTAGGTTTTGACAACAATCAATGTCTTTTCAGGCTTCAGAAATTTTATCTATTGCAGAATTTGTGTCCTTTTTAGAACATGAGTCTGCACATGTAAGTAAAACATGTCCCTCTACACACAATAGATCGCCTTTTACCTGCTAAATTTGTGTACTAAATTTTTTTACACATTTTTTTTTTTAATTTAAAGTAATAGTCATAACTTTCCTGCTTTCAAATAATCTATTTACACACATATGTATGTGTATAGTTATATCTTCTTCCCTGCAAACATTTTCCATGAAAATTGATACTAAAAAACATCAACAAGATGCGTAAAACTATTACAAAAGACAGTCGCTCCCTTATCATTAAAAGGGATGAAACTGTTCGGAAAGAAATTAGCAACCTGTATAATAATACCTAGAAAATGAATTAATTTAATTTACAGTAATTAAGGCGATGCCAATTAGATTCTTCATCTCGATGGTTTAAAGTAGCGGCCCTTTGTGGTGGCCAAATCTTTACGAATTCAGGTGGAAGTAAATAAAACCTTGTAATCCCACGCCTGTTTAGTTTAATTTACAAATTTGCGGAATACGCATCTCCTAGTCATAGAAAACGTGTCGACGAAAATATGAATTTAAAATCCAGAAATATGTATTTCTGATTTTTTCTTTACGAAACTGCGTAAAATAAAATGTTTATCACGATTTTTTCTTTCTAAAATTATTATATTTTTCTTATTTCAACATTTCTTATTTCAACATAAATAAATTATCAGCCAGGTTCTGCATATCACCACGAAATGAAAGTGAAATTGATTTTAATTCCACATAACCGATTTTGTTGTGTTCTGAAAATCGTATGAAACAGTTTTATAGTGCGGTTTTTTTGTCTTGATAAGTTATTTGAAACAAGTTAAGAAAAAACTAAATTTTGTTGTACTGTGAATTAATTTCATTTTAACAATAGCATTTTACAATTAAAAAAATTAATAAACAAAATTTTAAACTTGTGTGCAAAATTATTTTTAGTAGCTTTAACGTGTTTTAAACTACTAATATGAACCAATCTGCGGTTATTTCTATTTACTTGTTGGAAAGAGAAAAAGAACGAATGCAAAGGATGCAGAGAAGAAGACTTCGGGATCGTTCCAATCCTTTTGACCTACCAGAGAAATCGGAAGTTACCATTAAAATTGTAGTGAAAATTATCTTGAACGAAGAAAAAGATTTATAGAATATTTTAGATTAAATGAAGAAGGCCTTTTGATGCTGTTAAATGAAAGATTTATAGAATATTTTAGATTAAATGAAGAAGGCCTTTTGATGCTGTTAAATGAAATATCAACCAAAGTGGTCGAAGCAAGCATTCCAGTGATTTTACAATTAGCTACGGCACTTCGTTACTTCGGAAAGGGGAGCGCACAACAAATGATTGGAAATGATTGTAATCTTGGAAAGGAGTACCGTGTCCGAAATTCTGGCCAACATGTTTGACGTATTATTTACTAATTACATTTCGATTTTTAGCTTATTTAAATTATTTACAACAAACTTCAAAAAGTATTTTTTTCGTGCTCTCAAAGCCCAACTGTTTTAAATACGTTTTTTTTTGTAGCAAAATTCATTTACAGAACATAAAACTATAACGGAACAAACGGCAGAAACAATTTGAAAATGAAATTTAGTTTTATAAACCATTTAAGCGATTTCTAAAACACAAAATAGACGAAAATTACACTTTTGGCGATTTTTTGACAAAAAGTGATTTACAGAACTTGGGTGTATATGTATATAAGTAAAATTTCAAATTGTTTTGTTATCAATTAACTGGTAAAATTGAATGCCTCCGGTACCGACCAGGTGTCATTGTGTTTAAATATTTTTTCATATACATCGATTTAATTTGTTCCTTTTTTTGTCTCAATTAATCGTGATTAACTCTCTTACTGGGGACTGCAAACGTATTTTTGGACAACTAATTGTATAATTACATGCAATTCGAATATGCAGGGAAACGTTGAGTCAGCAGAGTTTAATTTTGAGACTTAAGAAATGCAAATGAATAAAGAAGTATAGGCGAAAAACTAATTAAAATTGTTACTTCATCATCCGGGTATATCAATTAGCCGAAATGTTTTAGTTCCCAATCATTACAGTTGATTTCACTGTATAATGATTATATTTCAAAACACAAACAAAAACACATATGTATGTACATTACAATAACAGCTGAAAAAAAATTAAAAATATTTGCTTTTATGAACACAAAAAAAAACTGTGTTTATTTTACGATTACTTTGCAGTGTTTGATCTTACTTTTTATCTTTTAAAAATCAGATCAGAATCAGTACCAACAGGATTATAGACCAACACACATATACCTATACATATGTACATATATCTGACAACATCATAAAAAAAGTCTGCATTCAATTAAAGTAGAAATTATTAAAATCGTTTTGCAATTGCACTGCGGTCACACTGGATTCCCAAATTTCAAAGATATTTATTATTTCGTATTTGAATTTTATTGTTACCTCTGAAACGGATTTCATAAACGCCATATACTAATTTAAATATTTGTGTTAAGTTGTATTTCGCGGCATTTAATTATTATTAAAATTTGTGTTTTGAAAAAGTTGCTGTTACAGTTTTATTTCTTTGTTTTCAAATGCGCACATTCTCAATGACACAAAGTTGAAGACTGATGAAATTTTGTTCTCTCTTCTAAAATGAGTTATAGTGTTGCCATTTAAAAACTTTTTTCTTGCATGTTTCAAAAATATTAACACACACACACACACACACACACACGCACACACGCTCGCATGCATATATACATATGTATGTATTTACCGTTTTTAACTTTAAAACTCTTACGAACACAGCCACACTTGAATATACATAATTCTCATATTATAATTCTCAAAAGTGATGTCCTGCATTTGTGTATATTTTGGAAATATGTTTACAATTTAAAAGAATTCTTACAGAAATTTTATCCACAAAAAAAGATTATAAAATTTTTATTCATATTTGACAATTAATCGAAATATTATTTTTGTTTGTTGTACCAGAAATCAAAATGAAACAAATAGAAGACATCTCATGATCCCTCAAAATCCTAGTATTAATGAAAATTTATAATATATGTATGTATGTATGTACATATATATGTACATATGCATGTATGTACATATGTATATACATACATATACGTATGTATGTAGTTATATAATCTGTGGGCACTAAAAATGCAAAACATACAAAATTCCATAAACAACAACTTACTTACAAAGACAATTTTCCAAAAACAACTTCAGCCAGTTTTGTTCAATAGAACAAAACAATTTTTTTTATCGCAAAAAAACCCTTTTAACTGGAAAGCTTTGTGTACGTACTATTTATTTACTTAATTAAATGAATACGTGTCGAACAACACACAACATATGTATGTATGTATGTATGAATAAATGTTTATAATAATCATCCATACTTTCAAGTTTTTTTTATATAAATAAGTATATAATAAACAAAATTTATAAATATTGTACAGATTCAGGTACCCATACAATAATAACCTCTATCGCAGTGACAAGTTATTGCACTTTTAGATTTCACATATTTTAGTAAGGCATGTACTTAAAAATCTACATATGTACATACATATGGGGTAAAATTGAGAATAAGACAAAGATTGTTAGAGATTTTTCTTTTCGAGTTGCAATAAATATAGGCACACAACGAAACGAAAGTGAAATCTAATCTTAAATGACAACAAAAAATGACATCTTGAAACATTTTAAAAGTTAATAGATAATTATGGAAAATTTATTTAATGTACTTAATCATTTTGAATAGATTTTGATACAAATTATAATTGTGTTTTTGTGGATTTTTATTATAGATTTTTAAAGTACATATATACGAGTAGTACATTTAGAGCGCTCTGGATAAAATTAACAAATTAAAACAGTGAGTGTTGATGTGTTTGAATAGCAAAGTTTAGGATTGCTGTTTTTGAATTAAAACCAAGCGAAAAGTTAAAAAGACAGCAACTGAACATAATGGTTTGAATTGTAAAATGTCAGGCATTTTTGTAATGTTGGAAAATTTGTATTATTGGATTACAATTTATTCTTCGTTTAAATGTCATACCTCTACCTGAAATATGAGGTTTTCTTTGTAATAAATATCTCTCTGGTATTCATTGATTTCTTCTCACTTGTCCGGTCTGCATTCTATAGTGATATTTCTTATAGCGCAAATGATTTAATTAGATAATTTATCTGAGAAATATGTACATATGTAAGTAGATTCATCTGGTATGAAATTTGGAAGATTAGGCGCAACACACTTGTTGCCACAGAATTGCCAATGGATAAAATTTGCCTAAATTCGTGCAAACGAAGGTTCATACTATTGGACATCAATTGTATATTTCTTAGCCGCATAATTATATGGGAAACCCCCAAATTCTAAACTCATTACACACAATGAAATTGTGCGTACATTTTAATTGTTAGCAAAGCTAAAATTTTAGTTTATCTAGAGTTGAGATTTTAAGTTTCGTTGATGTCTTCGAGTGGACAATGCCAATATAAAAGTGTTAATGGTTTAGGATGGCGGCTCTATTTACAAGTACTATCTATTCCCAAGCTGTAGTTTTTTTTAAAACACATATGCACATACACAGATGGACAAAAGTCACCGTCATTTGGTATCTAGAAGATTATAACAGCTCCCATGCCCAGAAAATAATGGAATCGGAAAAAGTAGTATATTTAACAAAAACTATTATTTATATAAATTCTATTTCAGTTTAAAAATTCAGGCTAATTCAAACGTTATTTAAAAAAAATGGCATATAACGATTGCTGTGTGTATTTTTGGTGGACAAAAGTCACCGTCAGTTCAGCTCGGCTTGCCTGTTAAAGTAATTTTAACAAAAATTTAAGCCATTCTGGCTCCGTTTATCAGTGAGTTCGTTTAATATAGTAGCTTTAAGTCTGATCTGTACACATTTTATAACGGTACTTAATTAAAAATTTTACCGACGCCTCGTGATTGTTAAAAATGAATCAAGAAAGGAAAGAAACCACAATTGAAGCAAGAAAAATTATTTTAAATGCGTACAACCAAAGCAAGACCATTCGGGAGATATGTTTATTAGTTAATCGACCACCCACCACCATTACTGCAATAATAAAAAGGTGTAAAGATGAACCAGAGTGCAAATATCTGCCGAGGAGTGATCGACAGACGGCACTATCTGTACGCGAAAAGCGTGAAATAATAAAAATAGTTAAAAAAAAGAGCCCGAAACCCCGTCAGAAATTGCTGCAGCGATAAAGGAAAGCAGTGGTACAGTTGTTCACCCACGTACTGTGCGCAGAGCGCTGAATTCCGCTGGTTATAGTGCTAGAGTATGCAGAAAAAAGCCACAGATCAGCAACGTCAACCAAACGAAGCGTTTTTCCTTCGCAAAAGAGCATTTAAGCAGAGGAATAGATTTCTGGGAAAAAGTTATCTTCCCTGATGAAAGTAAATTTTGTATATATAAATCGGACGAACGTGTTTTAACGTGGAGAAAGCCGGGCGAAGCATTAGCAGAGAAGGATATACAGTCAACTGTGAAACACGGTGGTGCTGGAGTCATGGTATGGGGATGCATGTCGATGGCTGGTGTTGGAGAGCTCGTCTTTATAGATGAAATAATGGACAAAGTACTTAATTTGAACATACTTAAAGAAAATCTGCAGAAAAGTGCTCAGAAGCTTGGCATTGAATCAGACTACTACTTTCAACATGACAATGACCCCAAGCACACCGCAGAAATAGTTCGCTTATGGGTCTTGTGGGTCTTGTACAACACTCCCCTTACCCTGAAAACTCCGCCAAAGTCAACCCGACCTGAATCCAATAGCATTTATAGGACCATTTGGATCGGCGGATTCGGGAGCGTCACATTACCAAAAAGGGCAGAAAATAAACCCAGATATTACCAAAAAATGGATTCATTCGATGCAGAAACGTTTGCAAGCTGTCATCAAAAACAATGGCAAACATACTCCATACTAAAATAGTTTTAGCCCTTTAATTGATGAAGTACTTTATTAAATGACGGTGACTTTTGTCCACCAAAAATGCACACAGCAATCGTTATATGCCATTTTTTTTAAATAACGTTTGAATTAGCCTGAATTTTTAAACTGAAATAGAATTTATATAAATAATAGTTTTTGTTAAATATACTACTTTTTCCGATTCCATTATTTTCTGGGCATGGGAGCTGTTATAATCTTCTAGATACCAAATGACGGTGACTTTTGTCCATCTGTGTACATTTGTACAAAGGGCGAGTTGTTTACGTTACATACACACATACACATTTATGCATGTAGAATACGAACAAAGAAATGTATACAAATTGTCACAAATTCAATTTGCCCAGCAGTGTATTTTGAAGCCGTGCCTCCAGTTTACAAACAAACAAAAAAAGCTGATAAACATACAATTTTCAATTTCAATATTGCTTGCTCTTGGTTCTCGTTAGCTTTACTCCTTATCGCCTTTGCAGCAACAGCTAAACAAAATACAGCTTATCAATGGACAGACGCTGGACGTAACTACATACGTATGTATGTATGGTCAACTTTCAGTGTAATAACACGAAAAAGAAAAAAACACCCATCAAAACAAGCGATTATAAAGTGTATTGATACGTCGCAATTAAAAGCAAAAATTAAAAATAACCTGTAATAAGTTACACAAATATGTACATACATATGTATGTATGTATGTACGCGTTGAAACTCACACACAATTAAAAGCTGACCATAAACATAAATAAGTAACAAATCCAGCTTACCTTGTAGAAGGTCAGAGAATCGTAAGGTTCCATAATGGCTGGTGAGCCATCCAAGTTCTTATCGGTTTTGAACATTTCGGTATTACAATTTAATATATGTAATTGTGAACTTTAAAGTCTCTAATGCTCTTAATTTGAATATTTTTCTTTTGGCAGCAATTTATAAGGTTCTTGGCATGGGTTTCTCAGTTTACATTGAAAGCAATAACAACAACGCAACTATCTTTATTTTGTTAAAACTTTAGTAATGTCTTAACATGGTCGCCAATTATTTAAGTGTTTTTGTGACTAATTTTAATATTTATTTACTGATTGTTTTATATTTTGTATGCAATTCGTCAGGTAATATATAATTATTTTTAGATATCCACAAATGCATTTCAATAAAAAGAAGAAAATGCTCAAAGAAGAAGCACACAGCTGTAAATTTCCGTAGCAAAAATGAAATACATAAAATTCAAAACAATCATACTGTTTCTCATTTTGTACTTAGATTTATCCCTTGAAAGCCAAAACTTAATTTAATTTTTATTTTTTTTTTTAATTTTAATATTACTTATAAATTTAATAATTAAAAATATATTTTTGTTGTTCTAGTCATTCTTCTAGATGAGCTTCTGACCGAACTGGACGCTATAATTTTATTATTCTTTCTGTTCCATTCATTCATTTTGTTTTTTATTCGCGTGTAAACCAAACCAAATTAACGCATAAAGCGTTATTTATCTGTAAAAACTTCTGATGCCCATAAAGAATGTATGAGACCAACCCAAATAGCGGAACGCTAAAGTTTTGAGAGCGCTTAAAGTTAGTAGCAAAAGAACTGCTATTCATTTTGTTAAGTAATGACATTTTAGCTGCTTTCAGGACAAATTTTTTAATCTAGATTTATTATTTAATGGTTTTTATCAAAAAAGATAAGTAAAAATTATTATATTTGACAGCACATTGTAGGTTACTCCTCCTTTCAGTGAAAAATCTAGGCGTTAGATTACATGGCGCCTTACGCCGTCCTTTAGGTTGTTCTGTTAGAGTGGCATCTCAATTTTTAACAAACATCTGTTCAGTTTTAAAGAGAAGAGTCAAGTATTGTCAAACCTTTCTCTTTAGTTGTTAAAACTCTTTTTTTTCTATTACTTATTAAAATTTTTCTTGTATCGCTTGTGAACGACACAGAAATTTGTAATTGGGCAAAATTTTTCTTTTATAACATACACACATAGTTTTTAACAAGTAACTTATTTAAAAGGTGCTCTTAAAACAAATCCAACCTTCAATAAACCGTCAATTTAATAAAAAAAAGGAAATACATATGTATATATAAACAGTTTACAAGTAAAATAAAATCGTAGGAAGACAGTATTCTCAATAAGAAAATTGTGGTATACGGCAAGAAGAAGCATAAAGTGCAGAAAAATTGTAGTTTTTCTTATTTTTCTCGTTATCGTTATACACAAAAATATACGGCACCTGCCATAAATTTTGCGTGCAACGTATAAGTTGGGAGGGGGCTGTTAGGTGGCGATACAAGTGTTAAATAAATTGTAACTATCAATTGATTGCCCATTAAAATTTTTATTAAAGCAGAGTGTGTGTAATCATAGCGGCTGTCTCATCATCGCAAATCAAAGCAGTAACAGCAGCCGTAGCGGGTGTAAGGGGTTAATTGCTGTGCAAAGTGGTCTGTTGATTAGATCATACTACTACAAACTAAACGTAGTGGTCCCAGAAACGAACCGTATGCCAGGTTTTCATTTCAATGAAATGGGTGAAATGGTGTTGGACGCAATCGATGATATTGGTGTGGTAGATGTATACGATTTAGCTTCAGATATAGGAAAAGAATATGAAAAGATAATCGATCGTTTTGGAATAGAGGCTGCTACCGGCCTTATGCCCAAAATTATTAATACGTTGGAGCTGTTGGAGGCGTTGGCTACAAAAAATGAACGTGAAAACGCTACAATACAAGAATTGAGAGATAAAATAGCTCAGCTCGAAAGCGAAAAGTCGGAAAAAGCAGAATTTCGAAGGCGATTTGAAAAGGAACTTGAAATGATTGAGGAACAGTGGCGTACCGAAACTAACGACTTAGCAGATTTAGTGTCATCCTTGCAGGAGGAAAACAAAAGGCTAATCAAACAAACTCAAGATTTGCAGTCATCTTCAGCCCATTCTTCTGGCCTGGGCGCCAGTTTGACAGAGAGTATTATTAGTATTACCAACAATGAATTACACAGCGCTTTAAGTGATACACAGGTCTTACAAAGGCTTAAAGAACAAATTTATAGACAAAGAGATGAGCTTAAGGAAAAAGAGCGAGAACTGCAAAGTAAATATACGGAAATTGAACATGTAAGTGAAATTTTATACTCCTATATAGTTGAATCTAACAGATATCAAAAGAATAATTGCTAAAAAAGATAGTGCTGACTGGTATCATTTTGATTACACTTTGCATCTTCAGTTTACATTTACATTTATGTATTTATATTTTCTTTTTCTAAATAATCTCTTTACTTATGCTAGATGAGCATACAAATGGAACGCTTTAAGTCTTCAGGGCGTGATACACGACGCCGTTGTACCATGCTGCAAACTCAAGTTAAAACATTGTGCGAAGAACGCGCCGACTTTTTGGCCCAACTTCAAGATCAGTGTCGCGAAATAAATAGTTTACGCAAACGCTTGGGATTGGCTGAAAAGGACAATGAAGATTTATTTATGTCACATGATAATGATTCCAACGATCCAAATCGTCCACGTTATACCACGCTCGAGCTAAAAGAACTGATTAACGAACGCGATGAGTTATTAACTACCATCGAAAATTTAAACGAAGAGTTAAGAGCTCTAAAACCTACTGAAATAACTGCTAATGATTCCAGTTCAGATGACGATGATGATGATGATGGCGTGGTGGCTGAAGGTGGTGAGGAGGATGCTGTTAATAATGAACATAATGGCACGTAAGTGTAAAATCACTCATTGTTTGTACTGAAGGTTTGTTGGAAAAGTTTTGTTTATAGACCGCCTGGCCATGATGCACCTGTACAAGGTCCTTTACCCTTTGAACCCGATGATGCACCCTGGAAGAAATCTAATGAGTCTGGCATTCGTAAATTGTAAGTAATTCCTTTAAAATAGTCTGGTTTCTGTTGTGCTATTGTATGAAGCATGTTTTGTTTTCATTAAGCTTCCGCAAACTTTTTTCCGACAACAATGAGGCCAGCGGCAATAATCAAACCTTTCAAAAACGTTCCTTAGCCACCTTGTCAAAAATGGCTCTATCGGCTACACCCTCAGCAACAGCTAATGTTAAGTAAGTCTAATGAATTAATGTTTTAAACAAACCTATTGAAAACAAAACAAAAGCAACTTCTAAGCGAACTTAAAGGATCAATTACTTCTCTTGACTATTATTTCTCCAGAAATATGATTAATATATAACAAAAATACGTATACAAATTATTGTTTATATTAATACAACTTACGTATTTTATATAGTACTGTTTTTCTAAGAAACCAATTAATTTATTATATTAAATTTTACTACACCCTAAAAGTTTTCTTAAAATTTTCTTCTCAATGCAATATTGTGTGCCCAGTCCAAAAAACAAAACAATATTAGAGTCACTATAAACTGAATTTTATTTGCATGCAACGAAAAAAGGTTTAAGAGAATTTGGGTATAAGCATTTTATACAAAATTTAAATCAGTTCTGGCAGTATGTATAATTATTTGACTCGTATTTAGGCATAACAAAATGATTCTGCGTCTTAAAGTAGAACACAATGTAAAAAAATCGATTTTGTTGGTGAAGGATAAAAATATCATTTCAAATTCTGTCTTTATTAACACTTTTAATTTTTATACCTTAACGTTTAACGTAATTTTTAAACTTTAGCTGTTATTTACTAAAAAAAACAGAACAACAAACTCACACACATTTAACAAACCCCAACCTGTAGAACATAAAAATATTTTAAAAGAAAAATGTTATATTATAACGAGTGAAATTTTTAAAAGATATCTAAAAAAATCCAAAAAAAAAAACAAAAATAACAAGAAAATAACTATTTAAAAAAATTAAATGTTACATACTATTATGGTATATTTTAAAAAGAAAAGACAACAAATTTTACAGAAAACAGCCTTGATTTAAAGCAAACCCAAAAAACACTCAAGCCTTAATTGAAATTTATGATTAAAAATAAATTTGAACTGTTATAATATTGGAGCTTCCAGTTCTTTTTTAACTTTTTATTTATACTGGAAACAAAAAAAAAAAAAAAAAATTACAATTTTAAATAATTATTTCTTATATTTTCAAGAAAGTAGTCTGTCTTTGAAACACTCTAGCATAAACTTAAAATTCGGTAGCTAAAGCGTCCCCCTCTCGAATACCAAATTAGTATAACAATTACAATAGAAAAAATAATAGCAGTGGCAACTTAATTTAATTGCTATTTAAATCTTTACTTCAAACGTTTGTAGAGCTTTGAACTGTTTTTGGTAGTCTGTTACTTTGGTCTCAAAACCGTGACATGAATATAGCAAATATTCTATTAAATAATAACAACATTCGTTTTTTAATATACGCATACATATATAAACAAAATACTTTTACAAAATTTGTTTGATAACCAAACCCGTAGCATTGTTATATTTAGCCTATAATTAAGCGATTTTAGCACAACACAAACTAAATAATTAATTGCAAATTTATAAAAGATAAAAATAAATATATGTTGCATTTTAAATGTAGTAAATAAAGTAAATTAAACTCCAGTAAAAATTAGCGCTATGAACTATACAATTAATGCTTTAAGATTCTTTTAGATACTTTTGTTTAAATATTATTATTTTACTTAAACGAAAATGGATCTGTTGAAACACCGATTGCTTTTAAATTTTCTCTTCTAAGACTTGTCTTGTGTCGTTACATAAGGCATAAATAATGCTGGTCGTAATTTTTAAAATATTTGAAAAAAAATAAAACAATTCATATAATTAAATTAATTAAACAAACTTGAGCCACTTATAAAATGTTCAGATAGACATGACTTAACCATAACGCCAAGCCGTGATACTTGAAAAAGTTTGTAAGTAAGTTTGTAAGTTCTTTTTAGACGCCACTCGCGTACATTCAGTAACATTTTCAAAATCTTCCAAGTTAAGAATATCTTTTTTTTAATTTCCAATTGTTTTGCTTTGTTTTTTTTTTATTCATTTTAAAGCAAATTGTTTAGCACTTTTCCAGCCTTTAAACTTTAGAAACTCTTCTTCCTAAAACTATGCAATTTTTTTTTTATAATAATTTGTTTTTTATATAAATTTTCTGTTTTCATTCTTTTACAGCACTTTACAATATTACAGGTATTATTAAAACTAAACATCACAATTAATATCTTATAGTTAAAATAAAAAAAAACTAAACTTAAGCATTCCTCTTTTGAAAAAGCATTCAATAACGAATCATTTGCAAAAGAATTGCATTTCATCTCACCATCATTCATCACATAAAAATTATAAATTACAAAACAAATGAAAACATATCAGTTTGTAAAAAAACCAGAAAATATTTTTTAACAAAAGAAAATAAATTAAAAAAACACTTCCATTTTATAAGTCACACACACAGACATTGTGCCAAAGATTTTGCAACTTTCTGTTGTTTTTTTTTAACTTTTTTAAATATAAGTTTTTGTAAAAACTAATTTTTTTCTAATTGAAAAAGTGTCATTATTACGACATGGTTCATTTAAAAACAATTTTAACATGATTTATATTTATTTGTATATACATATGTACATACATATGTGCATTAGAGTGAACATTTTTTTTTTTTTTTGAATAACATGTTATTCGCCCCCTAATTTTTTTCTTTTGGGCACAAATAACATATTTCCAAAACTGTAGACTGTTTGGTCAACGTTAAGGCGTGGCACATGCGCCCTCAAGTTGACAAGAAGGGATTTTGCACAATTTAATAAGAAAAAAGTTATAACTTCATTATTATTTATCAAAATTTATGTTAAGTATCGATATTATATTTAATTTTGACTATTATTTTAATGCGTGCCCCTAAAAAGGCGTGGCACCTTATATAATTTAAGTAATATGTACGAAAATATGTAGTTTTTGCTTCAAAATATGATGGAATCTTACATATGTATGTAAAATTTATTTCCTAAAAGTCATTAAATAAATGCCGGCAAGTTAATATAAAACACAAATAGATTAGTGTTCCATGAGATCTGATTTATTAATACCTTTATAGTTTTTTCGATAATCAGTTACAATTTGTAAGATAAATTGTTTTTCTTCTTCATTTATTGATAATGAATTATTATATTCTTCCATTAATTTAACATTTCGTTCGGCAGTATCGTTAACTACCCTCATTTTACTGACGATATTTACGCCCTGTATATAGCTTGGCTCGTTCTGCCATTGGGAGGGTTCTTTTTGGAAAAAATCGGTTGCAATCGAAAAACGTTCAAAGAAGTGAAGTGTATTTTTGGTTACGAAGTCCTCAATTGATTTTGATTGTAAGTCCTTTATATCAGTAATCAGCCGCTTGCTCTCATTTTCTGACTCTACACGAAGTCTCTTTATCATACGAGTTTTTGTTTCAGAAGTAATGGTTTCATCAAAAAACGAAAAACCTACTGTTTCTGCTGCTAAATACCATAAATGGTTACGGAATTTTCCCAAAGTTGCATTGCTTACGTTTTCGTTGACATTTTTGTAGGCGAAAAGAGATTTAATAAAAAGAAGGTCTTGATTAGGCGCTTTGGCAGCTATTGGCGCTTCTATCCAGACTTTTACATAAATTTTCACAATAAATAAACAAGCATCGCGTATGGCGTCTATTTCATCTGACGACATGACAAACTCTTCTCTGAATAAAAACATTTTTAATGAATAAATCGCCTTGGCCATCCAACGAGCGTGATGATATGCTCCTGGTGACTTGAATTTATAATTCCTATCGTGCTCCCCAAGAAATATTAGGCTTAATTCCAGAAGCTCCTTATAATCAGCCCTAGGCTGTTTTATTTTTAAATATTGGCGGAAAAACGTGGCTAGATCTTCTAATTCGAAAACGCTAATATGCTGACTTACCTTCTCGTCATCAACTCCAAATTTAAAATTTTCTTGGTTTATCATCGTCCAGGACCCTTTAAACTTTTGGAAAATTGACAAAGTTGGTCCACTTGAAGACAAATTTCTTTTTTCAAATACGCTCTTTAATACAATTTCGTAGATGTGGTGACGACAGGGCAAGTAAAAAAGATCTTTTCCTAATTCCTGTTCCAATATCACGCAAGCACCTTGAAGTCTTCCCGTGTTTGTTGCTGTTGTATCAAAACACAGGGCCTGAACTTTGTCTGTCAAATTCCACTCTTTTAATAATTGGATTATTGCTTCAGCCTGTTGCCTTCCTGTACCAGCCTGTAATGCAGGAACTTCAAGTAGATGCTCTGTCTCTATAGATGTAATAACAACTGGCAATCTGTCTACTTTTTCCTTTCCAGTTAATGATGGTAACAGCTTTCCATCCCAATGTACTGTAATGGTTTGCGTTAAAATGTTTTGAAATTTTTCCTTTAAATTTATAGCTGTTTCAGATCGAATTTGTTTACGGCAATTTCGAATTGTAGTTTTACTTATTGCTAACTGACTTAAATCATGGCCCAATGCTTCAGCAGTGGCTATGAGAATTTGGACAGCATCTCTGTCGCTAACTTTACACTTGTCCAGAGTCGCAACAAGCTTGGGTGTTATAAAGTTTTTCATTTTACGTTTCTTTCCCACATTTCCAGTAGATGTTTGTTGAAAATTGTCTTGAAGCTCATCACTGTCTATTTCAGTCAATTGTCCTTCATCATCTGAGTAGTCCTGACTTGCAACCACGCCCCAATTTGCCGGCATTTATTTAATGACTTTAGGAAATAAATTTTACATACATATGTAAGATTCCATCATATTTTGAAGCAAAAACTACATATTTTCGTATATATTACTTAAATTATATAAGGTGCCACGCCTTTTTAGGGGCACGCATTAAAATAATAGTCAAAATTAAATATAATATCGATACTTAACATAAATTTTGATAAATAATAATGAAGTTATAACTTTTTTCTTATTAAATTGTGCAAAATCCCTTCTTGTCAACTTGAGGGCGCATGTGCCACGCCTTAACGTTGACCAAACAGTCTACAGTTTTGGAAATATGTTATTTGTGCCCAAAAGAAAAAAATTAGGGGGCGAACCACCTCCTACAAAAAACAAAAATAATTCCATATAAATATTGTCCACTCTAATGTGCATACATGTAATAAAAACCTCTTATTTCTAAGATTTATATGTACTTTTAAACACCTTTAAGTTAATTATTAATACAATGCTAATTTTTTTTTCAAATGTACACACACACACACAATATACATATTTGTTATTTATATATTTATTCGATTACTACCAAACAAAAACATAAGAAAACAAAAATTTTAAATAGAAATTGGTGTGTATTTATACATAAATATGTATGTATGTATGTATGTCCCTTGTTTTTAAAACTAAACAATAGTAAGATGGAAATTTATATAAAATAAAAGAGTTACATACATACATATGTATGGACATATAAAAAACAAATTTTGATGATTATGAAATTAAAATATTACAAAAGTATATTTATATAATGAAACAGGAAAATAAAATAAAAATAATAGAAACGAAAATAAATAAATCAATGTTTGCATAACAAAAACTTGGCATGCAGTTGGAAAAGAAACACAATGGAACAGAGTTTTTAGCGGTAAATTTGACAAACAAAAAATATCAATCAATGAAAATAAACAAAACGTTTCGAATAACGGCAGTTTTTTTATTCGTTTTTTGTCCGAGCAAATAGTTTTACAACATGCCAAAGAGCCCAAAGAAAACAGTGCACAATTTGCTCATTCCTCCGTTTGCTTTGATCGTACATCTGTGAAACAATTGCCGTTCAGCTCGTATCTTTGTTTTGATTTAACAGTACAATCGCACAACTGTAAACAAAACAAAGACAGACACGTATTATGTGGGTCTACATAAAAAAAAAAAATCTTCAATACCATCTGCAAAACTGTCTTTTAATAAATAAATACATATGTATGTACATTTTTTAAACATTCTCTGTGTTTAGAGTCAAGCGCCTACAAACTAAAACTATTGAATTGCTTTTATGGTTTTGTTTTACTCACGGGCAAAGCACGGAACAAAATAATATGAAACGTTTCATATTGTTTATTTTCATACACTGGCAAAAATCATTTGCACTCTGAAACCTGCTAAACTATACAAAAAATCGGTATTTGTGCCAATTTATTTTATATACAGACGGCTCTAACTCTTAACTAGAAAAAAATAATTATACAAAAAAGAAGAAAAGAAAATGTAAGCAAGCCGAGGCCTGATTTGTTTGAAACACAGTTTGTTTATAGTTTAGTTTTTTTGTGTCTAAACATTTTAAACTTAAAACATGATGTGTTCCAGAAAATCAAGCACTTAAGCTATTCAAAAATGTATTACATTAAAAATTATTGAGAATAAATATTTGAATATTTAGTTTAGAAAGAATATAAATTGTTTTATTATAAAAATCGTTTGTCGGCATCGTTCACTTAAAAGTGAAAATATCAATTTCACAATTGTTTATGCTTAAATTTTCTATAATCCGTATTGGTCCTAAGCGGAATATATTATATATAAAGTATATTTTTGGGCGAAGCTTGAAAGTGTAAATAAGGCGCTGTTTTTTATTCTGTCATATCAAAATGGTAAAAACAGGGTTATATTCATACATACATTTGTATATGTATGTATGTTCAAAGTGCGCTTAAATTTAGCCATTTTAACACATTTAAATTGGAACAAATTTTTTCTTAAAAGTTATAACTTCCAACGGCTTTGCTACTGATATAATTTGTTTAAAAATGTATTCGATTAAACGCAACAAAATTAGTTTTACTTGCTAAATTGAATATTTGTTTTATCACGCCTTTTTTTCATATAGACTTTACCATTATCATATATGTATTCAGTTTAGAACCAACCAGGCCAAGATTTAAGAAGATTTAAGCATTAACAACTGCATTTTAATACGGCAGCACTTTTTTAATGGGTTTGCGACTAATCTGGTAAGTTTATTAACTGAGAGCCAAGATTGGCAGAGCACGGACACCAACCATGAAACTAACAGGTGGCAGCATCAAAAAGCAGTAAAATCTCATGCTCAAAACGATGAGCATTTCTGTTCTAATCTTTGACAAATTGATTAAAGTCATTCATTTTCTTTTAGTTGCAGATTGAAAGTTGGTCGGCCTCGACTTTCGACAGTTGTAATAGAAGAAAGTGTTAAAAATGCAAGCGAAAAGGTGAAATAATTAAAGAATGTAGTGCATTTAATGATCGGTTTTTATTCTATTTTGTTTTAAGTGTCGTGTGTGCCTTTCTTATTGTTGTGATCGTTTGTAAATATCGATGGCGTCCTTTTGTTTTTGTAATGGTGCTCCAAAGCATTTAATTGCCATCAAAGTGTTGTTTGTGTGCGTGTGTGCGTGTGCGCGTTTATGTAACAGATCAAATACGTGTTGTGAGCAGTTTGTTGTTTTTGCGTCAACATATTCTTCGCGTTTGCAACTTTCTATGCATTCGAGGCATTTCCTTAATTTCAACAATAATCAGCTGAGGTGCGAATTTGTTAATTTAAACACAGAAATGGATGGTAAAATTGGGGGTTTTCAGAAATTTTAACGAATTTGTTGAATATAATGAATTTTATGCGCATATAAAGCTGGAAGATAATACTACTAACGATTTTGGTTTTGTCTCTTGTTTTTGAAACAAGATGTGAATTAGTGTTCGACCTTCTCAAGGACAAACTTGAAAAGAATTCTGCGAGAGCAATAGATTGTCAATACTTTTTTTTTCTTTAATGTAAGTTTAAAATTAATGTACTTGTGTATGCATGTACATACATACTTGCATACATGTACATAATTACTACATATAGAGTGGCTGAAATTGCAACTGGGACAATCTTAAGCAATTATTTAAGCCGTATTGACCCTTTTTTACACATTTTTTATACGACATGAAAAGTCAATGCTGGAAAAAGATATCCATAATTTAAGCAAAACATTATAAGATTTATTAGAAGCTATTGGATAACAACAAATAAAAAAATGTAACAATTATCAAGTTTAAAAACGACCTGTTGTGACCTTCTATACCAACAGCACAATTATGTACAGCAAAACTATTTAATTTGTTCAGTGTTTTGTGTCAGATTGTGACTACTGAGGGCCGACGTCCGTAGTTTAAGTCAAACTATTGGATCACTTTTGGTCCATTTCTATTTTGTAGTGTCTTGCAGCTGCGCTATGCTAGAAGAGAGTACGGCAATTTAATCTGACCATATGCCCAAGATGGACATTATAATGTCTCTGTGTCTAACTTATACGACCCATGCCTTCACATGGGAAGCAGTAGCGTGGCCGACATGAGATTCCTCAAACAAACCGTAAAACAATACAGTTATCCGAGGCAAGTCAGTCAACCAGTGCGAGTGCGACACAAAACACAACGACAAGCCTGACCGCACTTAAAAAATAATTATGATGACGCGAGAGCTGTTCTGCAGCCCAGAGCTGCTTTACGACTGCTGTAGAAAGTATTTTTTTTTATTAATCAAAAACAGCTGATCGCTTTGAATGGTGCTTAAAAAAGTAGTTTTGTTTTTACTTTTGCTCCCCATTCCCTGCCGCTCTCTTCTTTAGCAAATATGTTCTATTCATTTTGTAATTATGTTTTCTGGCAACTTGAAATATTTTTTGAATTTGTTGCAAAAATTTAACTTTCTTTTAATAAACAAAAATAATAAGTTTATTTTTTTATCGTCCATTTCTCTTTTTCTTATAAAATTGAATTGCTGAAAACAGCTGATGCATAACAGCACCGGACGTAAAAACTAATTCTGTCTTAAGAGTTCTATGCTGTTGTGCTGTGTAACTTGGCACTAGACTCGTGAAAAGCAACAACGCACACAACGCGTGCCAAGGACTTTCGGCTTTAAACCGATGTGAAGCAGCCTATTACCCTTTTCTTTTTTACAATATAATGTGCCGTTATGAGGTTGTGCAATACATCGCAATGTTTAAGCTACACATTGTGCTAAAGCTGGTAGTGAAAGTGTTAAGTGAAAATGAACGTGATCTTTTTTTTACGGTCTTAAAAAAGTTATGTAGTTATTACGGTTCGTTGTTTTGCTGCAAATATAGCGGAATTAATCAGCGAAAATCAATAAAAAAAAGTCTTTAAAAAATCACCCTTGAAAAAAATGCAAATAATATATTTGTGCTATTAAAGAAATAATTCCTATAATTATATATTTATTTATTAAATTAAAGTTATACTAAATTAAGTTAAAACAGCACTAGCAACTAATGGCTATCGGCTTGGGAATTCAGATACAATAATAAATTACTAGTTGGTAAGTAAAAATGTCTTGAGAACTTGCATACACTTAAAAAAATATATTATGTTTTTCTATTTGAGTGAATGGTTTATTTCAAAACTAAATGTGTTAATGTAAAGAAAGATGTTAAGAAATATCGTTCTTTTTTGGTTATTCCACTTATTGTATAATAAACTTTGTTATTTTATATTTCTTTGCTAAATTAACAAAATTTTAAACTTTTCCTAAATTTACAAAATATCTGAGTTTTGTGTTAAAGTTAAAACTTCTAATGAAACTATATATTATTTTATAAATTAAAAAAAAAATACAACAGGCAGTTGTGTTTGAGTATAATAACATTTTAAATGGGCAATAAGATGCCAACAATAATTACAATGTTATGCAGGAGAAACTCAGGTTTCTGCATATTTACTTATTTTAAGGTATTCGCACATGGTCCACATTTTATCATAAGTTAGTGGCAGAGCAAAAATTTTGATATTATGGGAAATTAAAAATTTTATGGCGCTCATATTAACGGGAGAGCATTTATTGATACAACACGATCTGTCAGATCTGTCTAAATTATTAATTCGGTTGTAACGCTGTACTTAGGCTTGACAGTCCACAGTCATTGTTCTAGTTTGTCCCATTTCTTTGGCTTTCCGCATACTTGTTAGTATCAGTGCCGGTGTTATTTTAGAAATTAGGCTTATGGCCGGGGTACATAGAATCTGTAATCTGCGTCAACCGTCGAATATTTTAACTGATTAGATTGGCACAAACAGCGTTTGGTCTTTATTTTGAAACGAAAATTTAAATTAAGAAAAGAAAATTCGTTGAATGGCAAATTTATTTAGTTGCCAGTAGAAAAAGCTGACAGTTAACGCATGACGGATTCTATAGGTCCCGGCCTAAACAGTTTCCTTTTTTATGTTTTTGCCACATCATTTGATGTCGTTTAGATTTCTTTTTTGCGGCTGTTAAAGTATCAAGTTGTGTTTTAATCGGTATATCCTATACGGTTTTTGCGGGCTTATTATTTTCCGTCAGCATAAATTGTATCAATATAACCAAATAGGTCACAATGGCAGCTACCAACTGTTCAAATTACAAAAAATGAAATATTTTATATATGTATGTGCATACGAGGTCTGTTCCCGAAATGAGATGAACTTTAAAATTTCCGGGGGCTATAGTCGTCTCGAACATATTTTCCCACTGGCAGCTATTTATCAGGTTTAGTTTGTGTGTGAGCGGCTTAAAAGTTATAAGTGACGACGCTCATCACCCTGGACACTCCCAGCACATTAACAACCCACGTTAATGTTGAGAAAGTGAAGAGTGGCCGCATCAGTATTAAAAAAGTAGCTGAGAAGTTTCGGAAGACTTGGCCACGAACCGTGTGGCAGCGAAGTTCGTTTGATAAAAAACGAACTCTACAGTCAAGTCTCAGTCATCGTATTTGGCTCCCTCTGAATTTTTCCCATTCTTAGTATTAAAAAGACCCATGAAAGGTGCTGCCTTTTTGCCACGATTGAGGAGATACAAACCGAATCGCTCAGAGAGAACGTGCCCAAAATGCCTATCAGAACTGTTTTGAGGATTGGAGAAAAAGTTGGCACAACTGTCTTATATGTATGTATGTGAGGGGATGAATTACTTTGAGTGGGTCAAAATAGAAATTGATGAATAAATAAATATTTTTTGAGAAAAACGAAAATTTATCTTATTTTTTGAACAGACCTCTTCTAGTAATTCGATTTATATCGATATATATAAACATGTACAATATATATATGTATATATGTATGTATACTCACTTTTCCCAATAGGCTTAAGTTCAGACTGAAGAACTCCTTTGCTGTTATAGTGAAACGTTGGTGCAGAGTTTGTACGGAAAACTCTCTAACTAAATCATTATAGTATTTATTTCCCAACGGCTTGACCAATTTCGCTATAAGACCACCAATAATACGACTCTGGAAATTTAATTAAAATACAAATTATAGTCAAAAAGCTGTCAGCTGTCACTGTCACTGTTACCTGGCATTGGCATTCTTCGGCATACCAACATGTTATCGAAAGTAAAACAAAAGCCATTAAAGCAAATGAAACATTTTGCAAAATAGCATAATAGTCTCTGTTAGGATTTACAATCGCCAATAAAACCCAGTACGAATTACAAATGAAATCCATAAAATATACAGCTATTGTGGACAATAAAGACCAGCCGTAAGTCTGTTTGTATAATTGGAAAGTGACATGAACATCATTGAAGGTAATTTTTAACATCCTCAGTAGGAGTTCGTCCCGTTCTTGATCTTTAATGGTCACTACTGGTATTATTTTTGTGCTTGATGATTTATTTGTTTTCTTGAAAACCCTTTTCAGATTACGTTCCCCCATGTCATTGAGCAGCTGACATATAATTATTATAAGATCATTTAACTGCAATAGACCACTTACAAATTCTAAGGTTTTAAATTGTAAGGCCAAGTAGCTCTGTAAGGATCTCCAGTACAATAAACTAGCCGGTGATTTAGTTTTAAAGGTGGTCGATGCTACAGCGCCGTGACCGCCGGCCAGCAACACTAAAATTCCTATGACAACTCTGGACCATCTGACAGCTGAAAGTTTCAAATTCTGTTTTACTTTTAACTTTTCCACCACAGCTTTTCTTAAGGTAGAAAATTGTTGTGTTAATAGAGCACGACTCGACAGCATAGCGCAGGATTCGACAAGCACCACTATATGCCCCAACATATGCGTGAAATAGGGCACAACATCGACTAGTCCATTGAGAATGTCTTCCCTCCTAAGCACTTCATTTGTTATGGCGTAGTAGAATATAACACTAATTTCAACGAACCAAATCATCACATGCACCAGATAAATCTTTTTATTTTTGCAAAACGGTCATAAGGCCAACAGCCAATAGCCCAAGTACGTGAACAAAATAGCACTTTTATAAATTTTACTTTGGTGATAGGAAAATATTGTTCTAAAATCTTGTAACGCCATTCTTGAAATTTATAAAACGAATGAAGGATAAAAAGACTATCCAGAAAGTTTTATGAGGTTTTAGAGTGCAAAAAATATGCTTTATCATTCCGGGTTCGAAGTGATTGATTGATTTGAAATCAATGGCAAGGGGCGGGAAGGATGAAAGGGATTGTGTGTTTTATTTTGACTGTCTTATACATAAAAAAGTCGAACACTTTTATTAGTATGAAAATTCGCCAAATAAGCCCTTAATAAATATAAAGTATATTCGATTAATGAGGCTGGCTGCGGTTTAATGTACTCCTAAGAGAAATTTATTTCATTTTTATATTGTAAATAATTGTAAAACATTTATTCAAATTATGTATTTCCAAAATGCTTTAAAATTCTCTGCTGTTCAAAAATTCCTTTAATAAATAAAAAAAAGGGGCGTGTATGTTACGAAAATGTCTTGACGAATTTGTTGCGACATGTCTGATCTCAGACAAAACACCGAAATGTCTTATTTCAGGGGAACAAATTTTAGGAACTTATTAAGCGATCGATTGATGTTAAAGACATTTAAACTTTTGAATTTTAATAGTTTTTAATTGTTTTTTAATACAAGTATACAGGCAACTAAACGCTGTTAAGCTCTAAAAAACCTGGCAAGATTCTTAAAAATAACGCAATGGTCAAGAAAACTTTAGTTTGAGAATAACCAGATTGGAGAATAAATACCATGACCATGAATAACACATCACCAAGCAATTTCTTTAAGCAGGAGAGTCAGAACGCAACAAACTACGAACCGATTTATAAACTCTATATGTGTATTTTTAAACGGCGTAGGCCCATCACATAGACTCAACTCGTACTAAAAAGCAGAAAAGTATAAAATATTTGTAAATTATGGTACATATTCCGATTATACTTTTAATGTTATATAAATACATCTGTTTTGTACTATTGCTTTTGTTTTCTATGTGCAAACAGTTGGGCTTAAAGTTCCAAGAAAATGTTGAACCTTTGAAACACCTTATAAAACGATCTGTTGACAAATAATTGGTTTCCATTACAAGGCCGCTTTTGCTTCGGTTGTTCCTTTTGCAATACTGCCCATCAAACCAGTGATGTTAAGGAAAAAGTTTCATAAATTATAGAACTATAATAGAAATAGAAATGTATTGTAAAAAAATTATTATAGCACATACTGAAAGTTGTATATGGTCACACTGGTCGACAAGCACCAGCGGCCAAACAAATTTCCCGTCTGAATTATCAAACAAGACTCAGTTTATTGTTCTTATTGTTCTTGTTCAATACTCTAAAAATATTGAGAAAAAATTCCGATAACAAAACAGTGATGCATTTTTATGGGAACAATTGATAAACGTGGCACAATCTTTGTACTTGCTTTGGTTTTTTAAGCGAATGGCGTAAACGTAAAAAATTAATTTTGTCATAAGACTTTTACTACCATTTTGAAAATAACGAATGGAATTTCATAAAATTTATGTCATTTTCTTTTTACTTATAAGTATTTTACGTAACGTCTAAAAAAGAAAAGAAAAACCCAAAAACATGTTTCTCATATTTCTATGAGGAGCAAAAATTCTCGCAAACATTTCTAGAAAATCACTGTAAGGCAAAGAGTTTTAAATTTCCCTTCATGTACACAAAATACTCACGTTTCGTTCACTTGCGTCCGTAAAATAGAACAGAACACACACCAAACTGATCAATGACAATGAAGTGGCTCCGTTCATTACATACTGGTGGAAAACCTGTTGTCCGTATATCGCAGCATAAGTCCAATAACAATTACAGACGATGTCAAAAAATGACGACATGAAAAGCGCTAATAAAGACCAACTATATAGATGATTAAAACTCATATATAATTCCCATAAACGCAAATAAACGAAACGCATGTAATTAACTATTTCGTAATCCTTGGGATCGAAAGGCTGCCATATTTCATTGCTGAGAATCGACTTCGATTCATTGCGCTTGGCCACAAGCCAAATTTTCTGCCTTAGAAGTTTCACGCGGCAATTCATTGTCATTATTTTAACAATTATTTGAAGGTAACGAGTACGCAGGCTAAAAGTTATTGGCAATAAATACCAAAAAATTGGATTAATGTCTGAAATGCGGCTTATCCAAAACTTTAAGCCATCGCACATGAGTTGGCACAACAACAACAAGAAAATTCGCCCAGCCAATTGGTTATACTCGTGTTTGATACCTTCGGCTACGTCAATGTTTAGGTGCTGCTGCAACAGCTCATCGATTTCCTGCTGTAGTCCGGACATTTTGTCCAAGTGTTTTGTTTTCAAAATAGTCTCCAATATGATGACAATATTGACCATGGCATTGAATAGAAATGAAGCAGTGCCCACTAAGCCGGCTAGCGAGCTGTCGCCTTCGTTCAGCAGCCAATAGTTCATAAGCAATATAGCCGCCGATAACCAGCTCAAGAGGCAGATTCTTATTAAAGGCGAAAGCCAGCGCCAACGTGGTATTGTCCGAAATCCGGTTATATAAAATGAACCCAACAAGTATGATTTTAAGATTTGTTGTACTAATAGCATCTTAAGGTACGGAATGAACTATGAAGCTTTAACACAAGTTTGAAGTCCCAGCTATTTGATTTACAACAATGAGTTGCAAAAAATATTCATTCAATTAAGCTTTTATAGTAATTCGTCTGTTATCAATGATTTTGTCAATATTTGCTGCTAATTACAATTAATTCCAATTATTACTTATTGTTGAAATCTTTTTTATATATCGAGAAATTTTATTTCAACTAATTGTTCAATTCAAGTGAAATAACGTTGGCTTCAAAAGTGTTCTACACTAAAAAATATATTATAATTAAGTTTAAATTCAGGCTGTGATGTTTTGCAAAAAAAATTAACAGCCTGAAACAGTGACATTTGACAGAAGAAAGGACAATTAATTTTAGGTAAAAAAGAAAAGTGATTTTATATCAGTAGCTGACATTATGCCCCAGTCTGTCAATGGCTAACCATCGCCATATCAAACAAAACGCCTGGCTCAAGACTTCGGGCTATCTGATCCCTTCTGCCAGTAATTCCCCCAGACAGTAAAAAGAAGACGAGGCACTTGAGTTGGCAATCCAAAATCTTTAAGGAATATTAGACCTTAAACAGCTTGTCTGTGCATGCCCCACCACCCACAAATTTGTTTCAAAACAATACCATCTCAAAGACTTGCTCATCAGCGAACGTACTTCACTATCGCGCTATCTCTGCTAAGGCCCCTTCCTGCATTGTTAGGTTTGAGCTACAACCAGAACGTTTCGGCCAAGTTAGGCACCTCAACTTGTCAATCCCACCGGTATGCCCTCTGAAACCCAAGGGCACCTTAGCCCGGTTTTGCAGGTTTCCGAACAACCTGCCTAACCGAAGTCATACAAGTATGTCCTGGAGTGATGGGTTCTATGCCAAACGAAGGACCACTTCCCCTCTATACCTTGAAGGCCACACTGATCCAGTTTAAACGTCAATAAAAATCAGCTCTCCAGTTCAATAGTAAAATTTATTTGCGTCCATGTACATATTTATTTGTTTATGTATTAAATTTTTTCTTGATTATAATTATTGTACAATATAACAAAAGTGTATTTTAATGCTTTTGGGCGGGTTCGGATATGATAAAGCTCAAATGAAATTGTATGAGTATAATGAGATATGTTGTTATAGCTCCCACGATCTGCAAGAACTTGGGATTGTGTACTAAACATTTTTGGAGATTTAAAAAAAAAAAAAATTATACCGTATACAGTAGAGCACAATTGATGCTGAAAAACCCAGCTGCCGATATCGATATTTTCTGATGTAACAACTGCAGAGAAAACTGTTCGATCTAGAGGAAAAACATATAATTACTAAAGAGTTGCCTTTAATATACGTACGTATGAGGGAGGTCATTTATGACGTCAACACCATGAGTTTGTAAAATCCGATTTTGACAGCTTGCTGGAAAGTGAAGTTGGCTGCAACAAGTTTTCTGCCTTAAAATACCACCATTTTAGCTAGTTTCAGTTCATAACTAGCAATTTAGTGTCTCCTTCCAAGTTTTGTTAAGTGTTAGAATTAACAGTTGATGCTCAGCGCACCCTTTTAATTGCGGCGGTTACTTACCACAGTATTGTGATTATCATTCTTCACGTCTACGTTTATGCGATGCAAATTCAAGGCGATCTTATTGGCCTGCAAAAAAACACGAAAAGATACAAAACTAACTATTTTATTTCATTCCATTCTCTTCCGTAAAGTCCTTAACTTACTTCTTGCACGACGTTTTCGCACAGCATTGCCACAACTATAATATTCATCAAATGCGGCAATGACCAAATAGAACTGCCACCGATTAAATTAAAGGAATTAGCCATATCATGATTAAAATTTATAAAAATCCAATAAGAGTTGGAAGTAATAGATAGAAAATCGTTGGCCAAGTTTATCAACAGCGACAGACCAAAATTACAATTGAAAATTTCGTGCAAACTATATAAACGATTATAGAGATCGCGTACAGTGAGTAACCTTTTCAATTCAGGACTTTCCATTTCACAACCTCTCCGATCTTTGAAAAGCGAAGCTTCCAAAAAGGCCAACGAATAGGTACAATTTAAGGACTCTCTGCCATCAGCCGTGCCACACAAATCTTTGTTTTCCAGATTAATTCGCCTTAAGATATCCAACAGCAATTTAAATCTATGCTTCAGCACCCGTAATGTTGTAAATATTTGAAAGTATCTTAAGCCGCACACTAACAGAGGCATTATATGGAGACACCAAAAGACCAGAAAGTGTCGATCATAAAAGGCTGCATTCGAAATCAGGATGAACAGTTCGGAAGCCAAATATACCAAAACGAATAGAAAGCCAAATATCTTGGTGGTACGAAGAAATTCTCTAAATAAAATAAATAATAAATATGCATTTAATTTCGCGTCGTAATAAATAAATTTAATGGGTGTCGAAAATTCACATCCCGAAAATAGACTCACGGCAGCACCACACATTTGTCGTAAAACGTTCGCGCAATGTTTGCACTAACGAGCTCTTGTTTTGACAACAAAGTTGTATCAATCCAACATTTTATATGACGTCCCTAAAACTATATTTTTACTTTTGTCACGTTCGGGCCTCTACTTTCTTTTGTCATTTTCTTTGATCTGGAATTGTGCCTGCTATCATCTTTAATAAATATTAAATGCTTTCTATAAACTAAAAATCGAACTTCAAATATTTCCAGTTTTTTTCCTTTTAATTTTAAACTGTCACGTTCGACACCGCGAATACTGTTAATACTACAGCAATTCAACTTACCTATTTTTCACATCAATATTGAGACAACATTCAAATATACCATCAACTTGCTTGATTTCTTCATAAAATTTCTTTTCTTCCTGTCTTCTCAACAAGCCTTCGCTTATGGAAATTATGTGGGCAATACGTATTCCAAACATTTGTATGAAGTCCACTGTTTGTTCCAAATCATTTTTGGCCGTTTGGATAACATCATTTGGCGCCACTAAACTGAAAAGCATTAGTGCCAGCGAAACGGCAATTATTGACAGCGAGTAGATTTCCAAAGGCTTTGATTCTCTTAACGTCCATGTCTGGCGATCTATTAGGCAGGGCGACAAACAGGTTATTTGATATAAAATGTGAAGGCCAACTAATGTTTCCAGGACTTCCATTAGGGATGAAATGAATTTTTATATTAATATTATCTTGATTTTATTGGACTTTTGTTGTTGGTTGGGCACTTAAAAAGAACTGATTCTTAAATTCAATCCAGTAACTCGTTTATTTTGTGATGATTTTTTCAAAAACTCATGTTTGTCAAATCAATCATTTATTTCAATTGTCTTTTTCTTAATAATTACTCGTATCTTTGTCAGGTTCGTTAAGGTAACCAGGGGTAGACAAAGACACAGTCTATAACCATTCTGCTGGTGTCCGACTTTATTCAGTTACTGTTGCCAGAGCACAATGAAAAGTTGTACGATGCGACAGCATGTCCAAGTGAAAAACAATTTTGTTATCAAAATAAGCGTTCGTTAGGGCAAATGCATTCGCGAGAGAATTCCAATTGTAACGCGAGAGAATGCAAATTGTCTTCAATGACGAGGCGCATTTGTGGATGAACGGATATATAGAACGACGACAAACTATGCGAGTTTCAGCACGTGACATTGGATTCACAAAAATGTTCTCTTTAATGTAGATTTTGAGTCGGCGGCGTCATTAGTTAGTAGTCTTTTGAAAACGGCATTGGTGAGGCCATCAGCGGAAACGGGGGACCCAACAAAATAAGTTCTTTATGCATCTCATATAGAAACTGAACCCGGTAAATAGCTAAAATCGGGACCAAAATAGAAAAAACGAATAATGCGAACCCCCTTCTCAAAATAGGGTCTTCGTTTTTATCATAAGCGTTCCTCCTTTTCAAAGTGGGATCTTCATATTTACCATAAAGGTCGTCTCTGTTCAAAGTAGAGTCTTCATATTTATAACAAGGGTAAAAATTGTAAACTTTATCTGCACACCCATAAAATTTAGAGCAACGTTTTCGCGACAGAAACAAAGGATTTAAATTTACCCTCCTTTCTATACATTTGATTAATATTGCGATTTATATAACTTGTCTTTCTTTATTTATGACTTTGTCTGTTAGAGATTAAATCTTACTCGCATTTTGCATTTATTACACTAAAGCCAATAACACAAAAATTGTAAAGTTTAGTAATACCATGAACAAGAACTTGCAAGTACTTCTTCAGATTGGGTCGGTGTTTGGTGTTTGTTGCCAAAGGCCACAATATTGTGGCCGAAAAGGTTCACTCGTTTTTAGAGTCTACATAACGGTATTAATGGCATCAGTAGTTCTGTTCAGCATAATCGGCACAATTAAAAGTAAATTACAGAACGAATTTATTATATCGTGGGCGGTGTCGACAATTGTGTTCGTCTCACAGATGGTAACGCATTTCGTAATCATGTACGAGACCTTGACCAAACATCAGCAATATGCGGATTTCTTGAGACTATTGCACGACATAGAGGTCTGTTTTAAAATTCTGCTGAAAATGGAGATCAGAAGATCTACAATTATTGGTGAAATACTTACAGGCTTAGTTGTCCTTTTTGTCAGTTCTAAGTTGGGTTTGATATTCTATGCTTTGAATTTCTTATTCATTAGCGATGTTGGTTACTTTTGGTGGGCTTTGCTGGCAATATTGGCCATGCGTTTACGCTTCATACAGGTGATCGCGTATGTGGAGATTCTAAAGTTTTATATAATCGCGCTGAATAGAAAACTAAATCAAGTAGTTTGTTTGAAAACTCAAGAATCGCAGCAGTTATTGGATATCGACTATAAGTACTTGCACTCCATTGAAATGATAAAAAGCATAAAACATGTTTATGCATGTTTGTTTGAAGCCTCTGCGCTCATGAACGAATTCTTTCAAGCTTCCATGTTTGCGGCAAGTGTATCAAATTTTTTGGATTTCACATGCCACATTTATTGGACACTATTGACATTCGATAATTTGTTATCGCCATTTAATATTGTATCATCGATTTCGACAATTATTCCACTGGCAATGTTGACAATCAAATATTGTTATATATGTCAAGTCATAAAGGACGAGGTAAGACCACTGAAAACATAATAATATAAGTAATTTTTGTGGAGGTGTAGAACAGTGAAAGAAACTATTTTTCTTCGCATAATTCTCTAAGTATGATTTCCGGTACATGGTCAGCGCCATTTAGGGGAAATCAAATCGACAGAAACGATATGCAACCACTCTGTGTGTGCAATAGAGAAGATCAAATGATGTCAAGGCATTAACAGGTATGACAATACGAAAAATAATCAAACAGATGAAGTTTGCAACGTCAAGGCGGTGAGAACAAATGTCTCCAATTTCATCATTTACGCTCAATTTGTTTCCTTTCCTTATGAATGAATTTGCTGCTGCAGCTTTTGGACTTTACATGTCGCATTTATTTTGGTCACTCACTATTAACATACGATAATTTATATATGTATGTCATTTTGTATGCCAAAGTGTGGTAACGCCACAGTTCTGGGTCACCATTAAATAGACGATCGATTATTGCTTAAATTACTTTTCCAAAGAGCACTATGAGTTTCTTGAACTTGACCATGTTGTTTTTTGTCCGTAATTCAAACCGTTTAAAGACCGGAACATTCATACAAATATGGCAGCTTGACCAGCCATCTTTTGGAAGAGAATTGCCAACTTAATGTTCTATACCTGTGCAAACAACACTCACACATATTGTACACGACTAAAACATTGCTCTTACAGAGTCAACGTACAGCGCTTTTCCTATCCCGCTTACTGAACAGCAGCAACGGTTCTTTAGTTACTAAAGCGTATAAAAATTTAATTCATGATTTCTGTCT
This sequence comes from Epicampocera succincta, assembly GCA_932526305.1. NCBI lineage: Eukaryota > Metazoa > Arthropoda > Insecta > Diptera > Tachinidae > Epicampocera > Epicampocera succincta. Next base: position 14,065,633 of record OW052038.1, read on the forward strand.
GCAATTAATGCACCAACAAATTGTCTTTACAGGCAGTCGTTTTTTTACTTTCGATTTGAAATGCGTATTTGCGGTAAGTGGACATTTTAGGTGCGTGTGTTAAAAATTGACGGTGGGCTTAAAAGTAATTTCTCTTTTACAGATTTGTGCTTTAACTGGTACGCATTTGGTAATTCTCATACAGTTTACAAAAAGCGATTCTTATCACCATTTGAATAAAACAAACATGGCTCAAACCTAAACACAATTGATGGAAACTCACTTCCCTAAATCTTGGAAATAAAAATCGTTTGGTTTTTTTTTGTATTTTTCACATAAATACTTTGTTCTTGGTTTTTATTTTTTTTGTCATTTTTATTAATTATTGAAATATAATGATTTATTTTGGTTTTTCTTGAGATAAGCTTGTTTGGATTTGGGAGTTTTGTTTTTTTGGTTTTTCATAAAATGTTGTTTAAATTATTTTTGTTTTTGTTTTAAGAGTAATACATTTATTTTTAAACGATTTCCTCTGGTTTTTTTTTGTGTTTTTTTTCTCATTACAATTGCATGTTGGTATTTTTTCTTTCTAGAGAGTTTCTTAAGAAATGCTTAAAGGTGTTCTTCCATAAATTAATCACTTGTGTTTGGGAGAGGTTTTAAAAGCTTTTTTTTTAAATTTGTTTTTATATCATTTTAAAAATTTAAAAGGGATTATAAGGCATTAAAAATGAATAAACATCTAATTAAGGTTTTGTAGGCATTTTAAAGATACATATTTTTTGTTTGTTTGTTTTTTGGTTTTTGTTTTAAGTTTCAATGAATATTTTAAGCTAAAATATTTTTAACAACTAAAGATTTTATTCGAAAACAAAAAAGATGTTCAACAAGTTTAATTATTGATTTATTTTTTGTTTTGTTTTAACATTTTAAAAGCAAATTAAAAGCTGTGTAAATATGTTTTTTTTTTAAATATCTTGTTTGTTTTTGTTTATAACACTTAAAGGACATTGATACGTCTTGCATATATAAATAAAATGCAGCTCAATGAATTTTTTTTCTTTTTCTTCAATAAAGATTGTTTTTTGTTTTGCCATTTATATTCTTTTATTTTTTAGTACCTTCTGTTTTTCTTTTTTATAAATAGTTTTTATAGCATGTTTAACAATCATAAATAGTTTTTTTTTTCTTTGTTGCTAAATTCATTACGTCTTATTTTTATAATGATTTTTTTTTGCTTAAATGGGGGTTTTAAGTGTAAAAAAAATTGCAATCAATAATAGAAAATTTATTAGAAATAAAGAAAAGTTAATTCTTTCTCAATTTGGGAGCTTTTATTGTTAGAAAAGTTTATGAAATATTTTTTTTACAGAAAATGTGAAAAAATATTTCAAATTATTGCAAGAAGTTTGAATTTTTTTTTGATGTTCGTCATGAAACAGAACAATATGAGATGCCCACTTAAGCGTCTGAGTTTTTTGAAGCCATTTACTTTAGAAACAGAAAAATAGAGCTGTTTTCTGTATGGGTTCCCAGCTGTCTATACGCCGGCATTTGGTAGGTGTTGTCCTACTCCTTCGTAGACTTGAAAACCTGTGAAAAGTAAATTTAAAAGTTTTTTGTTTTGGTTAGCACCAGCGAAATGTCGGCGCATATAGACAGCTGGAAAACACATAGAAAACAGCTATTTTGGCGTTTATTTTTTATGCCTGGTTGTAACTTTTGAAAAGAATTTTATCAGAGAAAAATCCTTGCCGACTTTGCGTAAAACGCACCGTCTATCACTCACTTTGATGAAACAACGGCTCACAATTTTACATCTGAGACAAAGCTACGACCCAAGCACTAGACTGAAACGGAGAATTGTTTTCAAACAAGACAAACTTGCTACAATATTTTAAAACAGTTTTATAACTGCTATAACACCGTTACACTGGCTTTACAAGTAACCCTCTTGAGCTGTCTCCTTTGAAAATATTATTTTCTTATTTTTCGTATAACTTTAGCTGTTATACGTAAATTTAACGTGAACAGGAATTTAAACGACAGCTGATTAACCAACAACCTGACTTTAAAATTGTGAATATGTGAGTTTTCTCTATTCTAAAATATTCTTTTAGATTTTAAAATGTTTTTAACTGTTATGCGCATCTGCCGCTGAGTCTTTAAGATATTAAAACACTGGTTTCCGTCTGTTTTTCGTGTACGTTCATCAGCAAGATTTTATAAGCATTTAAATGATATTGTCAGAATTTTTAAAACAGACTTTTATAACGTTTACAATCGCAACACTTTAACAAGAAATAGGCTGCAAAGGCAGCATACGTGAGCTTTATCTTGTTAAAGTATATTTCTCCTTTTTAAAATATATTTAACTGTGAAACGCAGACAGACTATTGCAACGTTTATAACTCTTATATTTTAACTATAACTCGGCTTTCAATGTTTATCTTTCTCAGAATATTCTTTTCTTATTTATATCCTTAACGGTTATACACGATTGCCGGAGTCCGAAAGACTTCAAAATACTGGCTACTCTCCACTTGTCACATTTTGTTCTTTCGAAAATTTTATAAATAATTAAATGAAGTTGTTGTAAATTTCTAAAACCGACTTTTATAACTGTTATCTTTTAACAAGAACTAGGCTTTACAAGCGACTTGAAGTTCAGCTTTCTTAGAATGGTATTTTCACTGCTGTGTCTTAATGTTTTTTTTTTTTTTTTTAATTTAGCCAGGAATTTTAATAATGACTTTTAAAATCAAACTTTAAAAGCAATTTTTCATATTCTACTTTTTGAAAGATTTTACACACATTTAAATGACGTACGTATAATCTTTTACGATGGATTATTAAGCTTTTTAAAATTGCTATACTTTAACAGTTATAAAACTGTTATACTGTTACTTAAAATTTAAATGCTGATTTCTCTGCACTGCCATTATATTTTTTCAGATTTTATAAACAACTAAATTAAGTTGCTATAACTGTTCGAAACTGTTATATACTTTAAATACAGCCTGGCCTCAACATGGCCTGACATGAATTTTCCTTTGCTTTTGTAATTCTTCTGCTCTCTTCTATAACAATAAAAGCCGTAATTGGTGTTGAAAGTTGTGTGTTTTGTGTGTGTTTTTTGTGTGTTTTTGCAAGAATTATGTTTTGGGAACAAAAATATGTTTGTTTTTTCTTTCGGCTATTTCAGCAAATCATAGTTAATATGTTTTCTTAAACTTATATTTTGCTATCCATAAAAGTAATTTTCTGTTTTTTTTTTTTTTAATTTGAAAAATAAATTTTTGGTTTTCCTTTTGTTTGTTTGTTTGTTTATGCCGCTTTAATATTAAAGAAATAAATTATCACATTTTGAGCTAAAAATATTGTGTTTTTGTTGTTTTCTTTCATATTGGTTGCTTTTTAGTCAAAAAAGTTTTACTAATTATCTTGAGTTGTTCTAAATACGGTACTGGGACGGTAGCCAGTTTGCTTTTTCCATAAAGTTTATTTTAATTGCTTAATTTTTATCTAAAAAAATTTTGTTGTCTTGGTATTAAAAAGCTTGTATATATTATCTACGAAAGCTTGGTAATATTTTGTTTGTTATCATAATGTCTGGTTTTGTCACAAAGAAAAATAATAAGAAGCTTTTTTTTTGGTTTATTTTAAAATGTTTCATTTGCTTTTGTTTTATGTTTTATGTTTTTATTATTTTAAGTGAAAATATTGATTTCCTTGTGAAGCTTTTATGAAAAAGTAAAAAAGTTTAATTATTCTTTTTATCCCATCTATTTGTTTGTTTTTAAAAATATCATTTTGTTTCCTACTTTAAATGTCTCTATAAATTATTTTATAATTTTCCTGTGTTTTGTTTCGGTTTTCTTTAGCATTTCAAATCTGCTGGAGTTTTCCTCCACTGGCATTCCCGTTTGCTAAACTATACCCGATTTTTTTCTAACAGTGTATAATCTCTAACTACAATTCCAACAGCCAAAAACCGTTAATGCTCTTTAAAATATCCAACTCTATTTTTTATTGTGTCTTAGTTGTCTGTCTGTCCTTAAACTTCATTTTGTTAAAAATGTAATAAAAAAATATACATGTAAATGTGTTTTTTTCAGTGTATCAGCAGAAAAAAATAATTAAAAATTCTCATAGTTTTAAAATTTGTTGGCGAAACAAAAATTCACTTTAATTATCAATTCGCTTTACCCCTGTTTTATTATTTTTATTATTTTTTTTTTCAAATGGAAAACAGCTGTAAATTTTCTTTGTTTATTTTTTATTATTAAAAAAATTAAAAATATAAAAATATGTATTTAAAATAAAAGGAACTGAAATATTAAATATATATTAAAAAAAATTATTAAATAATAAAAATAAAATAAATTCGTGTTAATAAGATTTATTTTTTAATAAAAAAAATGTTTGTTATTTTTATGTTTTACTTATTTTTTTTTTGTAATATCTTAAATGTTTTAACAACATTTGTTTAGTTAATAATAATATCGTGTTCACTGCTTATTACTTGTTATTCTACACATATAAACAATTTTAACAAAATACCAAGTCTTTTTTAAAATAGAGAAAAGGAAGTAGAAAAAAACATTGTTTGCCTTTTAATAGGAATTAAGTTTATAAAAATTTCTGGCTCAGAACCATTAGCCCATACTTTGTTATAAATCTTTGTCACATAATCTTGGAGTCTTGTTCGCTTTCTCATCCCTGCACACTTTTGGTACTCTTTCGTCATTTACCGATTTGGCAAAAACAAAAAATTTCTTCGAAAACTGGTTAATTTCATGTTGGGTAATTAAAAGAGTTTCTAGTCATCGTTGGACCATAAAAGTGTAAACCAGAACTTTAACCAAATGTTGCAACAAGTTTATTTGCTTGTTAAACAAGTACAAGGCACTACAATTGCCAATATTTTCCATTGTTTTCGAAAAACTTGGATCTAGTCACAGAGATTGTAAAACGGACTTCGTTTTGTTTAATTTTTTTAGTAAAACTTAACAAAAAAAAAAAAAATTCCTGCTACAACCTGCAGCGCTTTTCGTAGCTGGTCATGCTCAAGCTTGTCTCGCAAATTCTAACAAATTGTTATAAAATCTCTAAATTTGATACAAATTCGTGTAAAAGGGAATTCGTATTAATTTATTGTTTTTACTGTTTAAAATCCATTGAATTTTTTTCCGAAAATCGAATTTTTGAGCCAACGTGGGCCATTAACCAGAAAGATATCTTACACATAAACACGTCATAGATTATTTTGTCGTGTATTTTTCAGTGCACGCAATCATTTAGCAATATTGAAGAAACTTATATGTATGTCTTAAAGGTGAAGATGGTGAAAATTGTTCTAAAATTCCTTGAACAGCAGCAACAAAGTGTAGATGTTACTTTTGCTTTCGGTTTTGTTTTTAGAGAACAGCTTAAAACCTGTAACCCAACAGTATGATTTTGTGCAAGTGTATTCTTAACGAATTCGCTGATGTGCCAGCTTCATTTCAGGGGCTGTCCCACCTCATCGAACGTTAACAACAGCGAACTGATCGCAAGCAAACTCACTGAACGAAGTGCGACATTAATATGCGATGCCAATATAAAGTTCATAAATACTCGCACTCTCTACATCAGTTTGTTTTTGGCAAACGTTAACGTTCGTTATCGTGGGACACTGATAACTTACTATTATATTTCATAAAATTTCTTATTGTTTAAGTACACATTTTGCTTTATAATTAAGGGGAACAGCTTGACAGCAATGTTTTAGTCAAAAACCTTTAAATTACTTGAACTTGGAGAGAAATTGCAGTCAAAAGTTTTTGTGTTAAATTGCAAGTTTTATTTCTAAAGCTTTTCTTTTTTATTGAAGGCGAAAACATTTATTGCATTAAACTTTTTGTATTTTGTTAACATTTTTAATGTATTTTTTTTTTTTTTTTGAACTAAATATTAAATAAATATTTATATTTAATTTTCGTTTTGGTTTTCTTTTTCTTTTCGTTCCAGAAATTAATATCAATTAGAAAACTTAAGGTATGTACTCGTATGTATGAATGAATTACTTTTTCTTTGCAAGTTTTTATACTTTCACATTCGAAGACATTTATTTGGTTTTAGCTCTGAACTAGAGTTGAATGGTTCTTTTGTTAAGTTTTATTTTTGATTTGGATTTAATTAGACTATATTGAGGTTTACATTTTTTATTTTATTAAATATGTATATATTTTGTTTTTGAATTATAAATTTAATATGTTTTTACCTGGTTTATTTTTTATGTATGTGATTTTATGTTGTCAATTTGCTTTATGATTGAAACATGATTTTGTGAAAGTTAAAGTTTTATAGTTGAATAGATTTATTTTTAACATTTAAAATGAGTTTAAGAACAAATACTTTTGGTTTACTAAATACTACATGAAAATAGTTTTTGGTTTTCCTCCTTCTTTCGGTTTATCTTTATTGTTAAGTTGCTGCTAGATATTAATTCGTTTTCTTTTTTGTTTATAAAAAAAAATAGTTATTAGTTAATTTATGTGTACGGAAAAGCAGCCTTAAGTTCTGCAAACAAAATGGCGGCTTTTAGAATTAACAAAAGACATTGGCCTTGAGAGCTGTTGTCACTAAAAAGATTCCGCCATATGTTTTAGACCCAAGAGCCTTTTCCGTATCTTCATCTGCCAGAGCATTTTTGGTTGTATTTTTTTTTTTTTGTGAGTGAGTGCTTAACAGTTTTCCTGTTGTTAATAAAAGCTTTTGTTTTTATTATGTGTTAGTATCTTTGAAGCTTCGCCTTATTTTCCGAGCAAAGCTTTAAAGTTGTTGGTTTATTCTTAAACTTTTTGGAAAAGCCTAAAGCTTTCTAATTTCCATTGAGTAGTGTCGAGTTATCAAAAATTATATGAAATTCTCTTAGCTGGTTTTTGGTTTCGTTAACTCTGTTGTCTAAAAAAATATAGGGAAACTTAATTATCCGAAAACGCTACGAACATCCCCGTGGCCTAGAACTCTAAACGGTAAGCCGAACACGAGGTTTCGTGGTCTTGTAAGTTGATTGTACAGCGTGATGCAGAAGGCGACAAGTCAATGCGGCATTTTGCCAAAAGCTCTTCATTTTCTGCTACCCAATAGCCCAGAACGTCGGTGTCATAGGTGGGGATGATAGTTACCTCTGCAAAATTGAAAAGAACAGATATGAAATAGATGCAAAAATACTTATTTTTTCACTCTGGGCTAACCTAATTCTTTATCTTCCCATGTTTGTTTTGCCTCCAGCAAAGCATCATAGACTTGGCGGCTGGGTTCGGTGCCTGAGAAAACGTAGTAGCGTGCTCTCACTCTCTTGAAGAATTCAACGTGCGAATAGTAAGAGTTGCCATTGTGAGGTACATATGTTAGATCTACATAGACAGGTGATGGTTTCTTAGCTTTGTTGGGTGATTCAGAACGTTTTCGTAAGTTCTTCTCGTTATTGAGTCTTGTTTTAGTAGCTACGAGTCGTCGTTCCTTTTTAGGAGTAGTTCGAACGTCAGTTTCGGCAGCCATAGGAGCGGGTGAGGGGAGTCCTAAGGGTTTGCCCCATTCTTTAAGTTTTTCATCTACAGCGGCTGATGAGGAAGTGGTTGATGTTTCAGTCGTTGTTGTTTTACTGCTTGTACCATCACCTTGGGTTGTGGTCACGGTGGTGGTAGTTGTGGTCACAATTGTAGCGCCGTCCTTCTTTTGTACACTTCCTAGGGGGAATTTGGGTTTTTCGGCACTGGCTACAGATTGCTCCACCTCTTCGGCCTTCGATGGTGAGTATGAGTATTTAGCAGTTACTGAGGACATTACATCGGCACCTCTTAATTCAACGTGCTCTTTCAGGGCCTGTTCGAAACCCTTGTCAGCCTCTTCTAAAAATTTGTGTGGTAGTGCTGTGGCGCTTTCTGTTGAACCGGACGATTGTGAAATGGGTGATTCGGTAAATGTTTGTAAATGTGTGGAAGATCCCTGGATGTTAATTGGCTGTGAGGTTTTGGTTTCAAAAGTGTCTGGCAGTGCTCCATAGTATGAGGTGCTCATGGGATCGGAAAACTTATGTAGATAATCCTTAGTGGTTGTAATAGAACGAGCAGCTGAAAGTTCTTCGCTGCCGTATTGTGGAGGTATGTCGTCTTGGCTTTCATCCAAATCAAAATCAGACTTCTTACTTATGCCCGAACCTGATCTTTGCAAGTCATAGCTAACACCATGAGAAGAAGTAATACTTCTTGGAGATGGAGGAACTTCTTCATCGCTAAGGTAGGCAACACCATCGTCGCTGCCTGGTGTGGACGAGCGATACATGCTGCGCAGCATTGCTACTTCCTTGGGAAGAATGACATCACTTTTATCGCTTTCACTCGTAGTTCTAGTGGTTGTCACTGTAACTTTTTCGCCTTCAGGATCAGTTGAATCTGTCGTAGTTATAGTCTTTTCTTCAGTCACAATCTCTTTGCCATCTGCTGAGATGACTTTTGTAACTGTCGTTATTGTAGTAGTAATAATTTTTTCTGTGCTGCCACTCAAAGCAGCCGTGTTTTCTATACCTCTTACTTCATGCAAGTCTGGCAAAACTTCTCCAGACAGTTGTTTAATCAACGAAGCTGTTTCTTTTTGTTCCAGTGCTGCAAAGGAGGCTGCAGTCTTCTCTAATTGGGCCGTACTGAAAGAGGCGACTGATTTAAGATCATCTTTGGTCACTCTTGGAAAGGGTGATGTTGGTTTTGGTGATGATTCTGGTGTCCCTGTCAATGATTCTCGACCCATAGGAGTTGGCAATGATTGGCTCTCAGATGTTAACCCACCAGGACTTGATTTACCACTTATATCTCTTGGTGATAAAGGACCACTGTGTGTTGTTGTTACGCTTGCTGTATCTATTATACCGGGTTTGCTTGCACCTGAAGAGACACTAGTGGTTGCTTTCATAATACCAGGACTAACAGGAGCTGTAGGTGGCGTTTTGGGATCAACTAATTCATGTTCATATGAATGCGCCAACGTTAAAGATTCCTTGACAGCTTGCGTTTTTCGTTCTAAAGTGGCTTGTTTTGTGGATAGTTCTTCAATTTCTTCTCCCAAGGTTTCGCAGACCTTCACTTCTTTAGATGGTTTGTAAATGCTTGTTGTCATTATGCTGGCTATTGACTTGGAACGGCCTTCCTTAATATGACTGGTGGCTTCATCGTCTTCATCATCATCTTCCTGGTCACTGTGAGTTTGGCGACCATCACTAGTCTGACTAAGAGCAGACTCAAAGTGTGATGCAGATGAGCCAGTTTTACTTCTGTTTACGGTGTCGTAGGTGCTCATGATTTCTTTTGTCGAAACTATTTTTTCGGTTGCTAAAAATTCTTCTACAGTTTGTTTCAGACTCTCTTTGACTGATGTTTCGGATTTTAAAGACATTTTGCTGGACTCAGCCTTTTCATATTTGCTTAGCGCTGAAGTTTGAATTTCGCTCACTATTGATTCTGATGAACATTCTTCTGACAAAATTTGAGAGTCTTCCGTTTGTGTGTGCAGTTCTGTTTTCTCTAAGGTTTCCTTGGCCTCCATCGATCGCAAAACTTCTTTCTCAGACAAGGATTCCCGAAGAGATCCTTCTTCTAGTTTTATAACACTACTTACAGATTCACTTCTTGAATCTTCTTCTTGTAGAGAGTCGATTATCTGGGAGCTGATAAGTTTTGTTGTTTCTGTAACAAGTGTTTTTGATTCTGTGGATGTAGCCTCTAAGGATTCTTGGGCGGTTTGTTCAGTTCTAGAAGCTGTTGTTGATGTTTCGGTAATAGTTTTAATTTGTACTGGCTTCTCGGTTATTGTAGTTTTTGCGATTTCAGTCAGCTTGTCTTGACTTTCAACTAACATTTTTTCAAGTTTTTCATCAAGTTTACTCGAAGTTTGAGTTCTTGTTACTTCAGTAGTAGTTGTGATTTTATCGTCCTTTTTAACTTCTTGCCGTGATTGTTCTTTATCTTTTGTAACTGATACTGCAGATTCAGTTTTGACTTGGGTGGCGCCTGATTCACGTATTGATTCTTGTAATTCAATGTTGGATATTGTGAGAGATCGTTTTTCTTTTTCTGTACTTTCTTGTTCGTGTTTTTCGCTATCACTATCTATCCTATCTACTACGCTGGAAACAGAGGCAGAAGGTGAAACAGATACTCCTTCGTCCTTCTTACTGTGGCAAATTATTGATTCTACTGTTGATGATTTGATTTCAACTTTAGAGCTTGTATGACTACTAGTTACAGTTTGCGAAAGTGATGCCTCCTTCTCCTCTGTCGTCGATAATACTGACTGTCGTTGAAATTCTAATATATCTTCTGCGGGCGAATGGGTTGGTTTTACTTGTTCTGCTTCAGTCTTTGAACTGATTTGACTCGTAACAGAGTCTGGACGTGATACTAAGGTTTCTTTTTGGCATTCAAGTTTGTCTACAGTTATGTCTTTGCCACTAGCTCTCCTTTTAAATGCGACTGGTTCAGTTTCTTGAGGAGTGGATGGGATATCTTGTTTCTCATCAAAAGTGTCTTCGTCTTTTGTTACATCCTTCTCACTGTAAGAACTAATCGTTGACTCTCTTCTGCTCCCTACACATACCACAGTCGAAGAATCAACCGTTATACTCTTAGCCTTCAATTCCTTTAATTGCATTTTTTCCGAAACCTCTATTTTATCTTTTTCTTCAATTGACACAGGTCCGGAAGACTTACGATCTGGTGATGATTTTTCTGATTCAACTTCTGCTGTTGGAACTTTGTCTAAGAAAGGTTTTTCAATTTCGGAACTTTCTTCGGCTTTAGTTGTTTTAGCTGAGGTAAAGTGAATTGAGCTCTTAGTATAAATTTCTGTTTCCTTTGTCCTGTCTTCACTGCTGGCTGTTAGAAGCATTTTTTGTGCTGTTGATGATTCGCTCTCAATATCTTCTGAAGATTTGAGTTTTTCTTCAAGTTTCTGTTCATCAAAATCGGGTATAATTTCTGTTATGTCTTTTTCGGATTTCAGCACTTTGGCAACATTGGCGACTATCTTAAATACTTCTTCTTCTCTGGGTGAAATGGGTCTCACAGCCAAAGGTTCGGTTAAAGTCTGGCCCACTTTTGAAGGAGCTGAAGCACGATGAAGTTCTTCCTCTTCTTCTTTAATGTCATGTAAATGAGCCTCTTCCCGTTCAGAAACTGTAATTTTTAATTTAGATGATTCTGAAGTAGTAATATGAGTTTCCCTTAACTCTGCACTTTCCAAAGTTTTGGTATCAGTTATTACTTCGGTAATTGTTTCCGAGTATTCCTTCTTAATATCCGGGGTTTTTTCTGCAGTCACACTTGTTGTAAGTGTTTTCTCCGTTTGTTCTTTTTCTGCAAGAGATTGTGTAACCAAATTGGCCAAATTTTCTGTGGATTGCTTAAGTACTTCAATTTTTTGCGAAACGTCTAATAGTGCGTGGGCCGAATCTTTAAGTTTTTCAACTTCATGAGCTTCACTATACGAGGCTTCTTCCTCAATCAAGTCAACATTAGTTGATGATGCAAGTAACGGTGCCAATTGTTTTGAAGTTTCCATTTTGATTTCAAAATGTTCCTTTTTGACCTTTGCGTCCTCAGCTACACCTTTAATAGCTTCGTCAACGGGTGAAGATTCAGTTTTAAATTGAGATAGTTTATCCTCTTTTTTCGATTCAATAATTGAAAGTTGTTCCGAATCTTCAAAGCTGCCAGTAAGTGAGACTGGATGAGACATATCTTTGAATTCCGAAGGGGAGGTCTCCTCTTCTTTTTTAACAACGGATTGAACATCAAAACAATCAATTTCCTCAAGTTTAGCTAGAGAAACTGGACGTAAAGGTTCTTTGGACTCTGCAGGTGATATTTCATCTTTTTTACTTTCTGCAATGGATGTTTTGCGAGAAGATTCAAATTCGTCCACTGACTTCTTTTCAACTTCACTCTCAGCCACAGATACTGGACGTGAAGGTTCTTTAGACTCTGCAGGTGATTTTTCATCTTCTTTGCTTTCAGCAATAGATTCCTTTCGTGATGCTTCCTTTGACTCTTCTGGTGATGCTACATCTTTCTCACTTGGGGCTGCAGATGCTGCCAGTGATGGTTCTTTAGATTCTACAGGTGACTTTTCATCTTTTTTACTTTCTGCAATGGATGTTTTGCGAGAAGATTCCACTTCGTCCACTGACTTCTTTTCAACTTCACTCTCAGCCACAGATACTGGCCGTGAAGGTTCTTTAGACTCTGCAGGTGATTTTTCATCTTTTTTGCTTTCGGCAATAGATTCCTTACGTGATGCATCCTTTGACTCTTCAGGTGATGCTACATCTTTCTCACTTGGGGCTGCTGATGCTGGTATTGACGGCTCCTTTGATTCAACTGGCGATTTTGCATCTTTTTTACTTTCAGCGATGGATGTTTTGCGAGAAGATTCTACTTCGGCAATTAAATTCTTTTCAATTTCACTCTCAGCCACAGATACTGGACGTGAAGGTTCTTTGGACTCTGCAGGTGATTTATCATCTTTTTTGCTTTCAGCAATAGATTCCTTACGTGATGCATCCTTTGACTCTTCAGGTGATGCTACATCTTTCTCACTTGGGGCTGCTGATGCTGCCAATGATTGTTCTTTAGATTCTGCAGGTGACTTTTCATCTTTTTTACCTTCTGCAATGGATGTTTTGCGAGAAGATTCCACTTCGTCCACTGACTTCTTTTCAACTTCACTCTCAGCCACAGATACTGGACGTGAAGGCTCTTTGGATTCTGCAGGCGATTTTTCATCTTTTTTGCTTTCAGCAATCGATTCCTTTCGTGATGCATCCTTTGACTCTTCTGGTGATGATTTGTCTTTCTCACTTGGGGCTGCTGATACTGCCAGTGATGGTTCCTTAGATTCTGCAAGCGAGTTGTCTTCTTTTTTACTTTCTGCTAATGATGTTTTGCAAGAAGATGCCACTTCGTCCATTGACTTCTTTTCAACATCACTTTCAGCCACAGATACTGGCCGTGAAGGTTCTTTGGACTCTGCCAGTGATTTTTCATCTTTTTTGCTTTCAGCAATAGATTCCTTTCGTGATGCTTCCTTTGACTCTTCTGGTGATGCGACATCTTTCTCACTTGGGGCTGCTGATGCTGCCAGTGATAATTCTTTAGATTCTACAGGTGACTTTTCATCTTTTTTACTTTCAGCGATGGATTTTTTGCGAGAAGATTCAATGTCGTCAACTGATTTCATTTCAACTTCACTCTCAGCCACAGATACTGGACGTGAAGGTTCTTTGGACTCTGCAGGCGATTTTTCATCTTTTTTGCTTTCAGCAATCGATTCCTTTCGTGATGCATCCTTTGACTCTTCTGGTGATGCTACATCTTTTTCACTTGGGGCTGCTGATGCTGCCAGTGATGGTTCTTTAGATTCTACAGGTGACTTTTCATCTTTTTCACTTTCTGCAATAGATGTTTTGCGAGAAGATTCCAATTCGTCCACTGACTTCTTTTCAACTTCACTCTCTGCCACAGATACTGGACGTGAAGGTTCTTTGGACTCTGCAGGCGATTTTTCATCTTTTTTGCTTTCAGCAATCGATTCCTTTCGTGATGCATCCTTTGACTCTTCTGGTGATGCTACATCTTTTTCACTTGGGGCTGCTGATGCTGCCATTGATGGTTCTTTAGATTCTACAGGTGACTTTTCATCTTTTTTACTTTCAGCGATGGATTTTTTGCGAGAAGATTCAACGTCGTCAACAGATTTCTTTTCAATTTCACTCTCTGCCACAGATACTGGACGTGAAGGCTCTTTGGATTCTGCAGGTGATTTTTCATCTTTTTTGCTTTCAGCAATCGATTCCTTTCGTGATGCATCCTTTGACTCTTCTGGTGATGATTTATCTTTCTCACTTGGGGCTGCTGATGCTGGTATTGACGGTTCCTTTGATTCAAGCGGCGATATTGCATCTTTTTTACGTTCTGCAATCGATGTTTTGCGAGAAGATTCCACTTCGTCCACTGACTTCTTTTCAACTTCACTCTCAGCCACAGATACTGGACGTGAAGGCTCTTTGGATTCTGCAGGCGATTTTTCATCTTTTTTGCTTTCAGCATTCGATTCCTTTCGTGATGCATCCTTTGACTCTTCTGGTGATGATTTATCTTTCTCACTTGGGGCTGCTGATGCTGGTATTGACGGCTCCTTTGATTCAACTGGCGATTTTGCATCTTTTTTACCTTCTGCAATCGATGTTTTGCGAGAAGATTTCAATTCGTCTACTGACTTCTTTTCAACTTCACTCTCTGCCACGATTTTTTCATCTTTTTTGCTTTCAGCAATCGATTCCTTTCGTGATGCATCCTTTGACTCTTCTGGTGATGCTATATCTTTCTCACTTGTGGCTGCTGATGCTGGTATTGACGGTTCCTTTGATTCAAGTGGCGATTTTGCATCTTTTTTACCTTCTGCAATCGATGTTTTGCGAGAAGATTCAAATTCGACCACTGACTTCTTTTCAACTTCACTCTCAGCCACAGATACTGGACGTGAAGGCTCTTCTGATTCTGCAGGCGATTTTTCATCTTTTTTGCTTTCAGCAATCGATTCCTTTCGTGATGCATCCTTTGACTCTTCTGGTGATGATTTATCTTTCTCACTTGGGGCTGCTGATGCTGATATTGACGGTTCCTTTGATTCAACTGGCGATTTTGCATCTTTTTTATCTTCTGCAATCGATGTTTTGCGAGAAGATTGAAATTCGTCCACTGACTTCTTTTCAACTTCACTCTCAGCCACAGATACTGGACGTGAAGGTTCTTTGGACTCTGCAGGTGATTTTTCATATTTTTTGCTTTCAGCAATAGATTCCTTACGTAATGCATCCTTTGACTCTTCAGGTGATGCTACATCTTTCTCACTTGGGGCTGCTGATGCTGCCAGTGATGGTTCTTTAGATTCTACAGGTGACTTTTCACCTTTTTTACTTTCTGCAATAGATGTTTTGCGAGAAGATTCCAATTCGTCCACTGATTTCTTTTCAATTTCACTCTCAGCCACAGATACTGGACGTGAAGGTTCTTTGGACTCTGCAGGTGATTTTTCATCTTTTTTGCTTTCCACAAATGATGCTTTACGTGATGCTTCCTTTGACTCTTCTGGTGATGCTACATCTTTCTCACTTGGGGCTGCTGATGCTGCCAATGATTGTTCTTTAGATTCTGCAGGTGACTTTTCATCTTTTTTACCTTCTGCAATAGATTTTTTACGAGAAGATTCAACGTCGTCAACTGATTTCTTTTCAATTTCACTCTCAGCCACAGATACTGGACGTGAAGGTTCTTTGGACTCTGCAGGTGATTTTTCATCTTTTTTGCTTTCAGCAATAGATTCCTTACGTAATGCATCCTTTGACTCTTCAGGTGATGCTACATCTTTCTCACTTGGGGCTGCTGATGCTGCCAGTGATGGTTCTTTAGATTCTACAGGTGACTTTTCACCTTTTTTACTTTCTGCAATAGATGTTTTGCGAGAAGATTCCAATTCGTCCACTGATTTCTTTTCAACTTCACTCTCAGCCACAGATACTGGACGTGAAGGTTCTTTGGACTCTGCAGGTGATTTTTCATCTTTTTTGCTTTCCACAAATGATGCTTTACGTGATGCTTCCTTTGACTCTTCTGGTGATGCTACATCTTTCTCACTTGGGGCTGCTGATGCTGCCAATGATTGTTCCTTAGATTCTGCAGGTGACTTTTCATCTTTCTTACTTTCAGCGATGGATTTTTTGCGAGAAGATTCCACTTCGTCGACTGACTTCTTTTCAACTTCACTCTCAGCCGCAGATACTGGCCGTGAAGGTTCTTTAGACTCTGCAGGTGATTTTTCATCTTTTTTGCTTTCAGAAATAGATTCCTTACGTGATGCCTCCTTTGACTCTTCTGGTGATGATACATCTTTCTCACTTGGTTCTGCTGATGCTGGCATTGATGGTTCTTTAGATTCTACAGGTGACTTTTCATCTTTCTTACTTTCAGCGATGGATTTTTTGCGAGAAGATTCAACGTCGTCAACTGATTTTATTTCAACTTCACTCTCAGCCACAGATACTGGACGTGAAGGTTCTTTAGACTCTGCAGGTGATTTTTCATCTTTTTTGCTTTCCACAAAAGATGCTTTACGTGATGTTTCCTTTGACTCTTCAGGTGATGCTACATCTTTCTCACTTGGGGCTGCAGATGCTGCCAGTGATGGTTCTTTAGATTCTACAGGTGACTTTTCATCTTTTTTACTTTCTGCAATAGATGTTTTGCGAGAAGATTCCACTTCGTCCATTGACTTCTTTTCAACTTCACTCTCAGCCACAGATACTGGACGTGAAGATTCTTTGGATTCTGCAGGCGATTTTTCAACTTTTTTGCTTTCAGCAATCGATTCCTTTCGTGATGTATCCTTTGACTCTTCTGGTGATGCTATATCTTTCTCACTTGGGGCTGCTGATGCTGGTATTGACGTCTCCTTTGATTCAACTGGCGATTTTGCATCTTTTTTACCTTCTGCAATGGATGTTTTGCGAGAAGATTCAAATTCGTCCATTGACTTCTTTTCAACTTCACTCTCAGCCACAGATACTGGACGTGAAGGTTCTTTGGACTCTGCAGGCGATTTTTCATCTTTTTTGCTTTCAGCAATCGATTCCTTTCGTGATGCATCTTTTGACTCTTCTGGTGATGCTACGTCTTTCTCACTTGGTGCTACTGATGCTGGCATTGATGGTTCCTTTGATTCAACTGGCGATTTTTCGTCTTTTTGACTCTCTGCTGATGATGTTTTGCGAGAAGATGCCATTTCGTCAACTGACTTCTTTTCAAATTCACTCTCAGCCACAGATACTGGGCGTGAAGGTTCTTTGGACTCTGTAGGCGATTTTTCATCTTTTTTGCTTTCAGCAATCCATTCCTTTCGTGATGCATCCTTTGACTCTTCTGGTGATTCTACATCTTTCTCACTTGGGATTGCTGATGCTGCTAGTGATGGTTCTTTAGATTCTACAGGTGACTTTTCATCTTTTTCATTTTCTGCAATAGATGTTTTGCGAGAAGATTCCACTTCGTACAGTGACTTCTTTTCAACTTCACTCTCAGCCACAGATACTGGACGTGAAGATTCTTTGGACTCTGCAGGAGATTTTTCTTCTTTTTTGCTTGCAGCAATCGATTCCTTTCGTGATGCATCCTTTGACTCTTCTGGTGATGCTATATCTTTCTCACTTGAGATTGCTGATGCTGCCAGTGATGGTTCTTTAGATTCTACAGGTGACTTTTCATCTTTTTCACTTTCTGCAATAGATGTTTTGCGAGAAGATTCCACTTCGTCCAGTGACTTCTTTTCAACTTCACTCTCAGCCACAGATACTGGACGTGAAGGTTCTTTGGACTCTGCAGGAGATTTTTCTTCTTTTTTGCTTTCAGCAATCGATTCCTTTCGTGATGCATCCTTTGACTCTTCTGGTGATGCTATATCTTTCTCACTTGAGATTGCTGATGCTGCCAGTGATGGTTCTTTAGATTCTACAGGTGACTTTTCATCTTTTTCACTTTCTGCAATAGATGTTTTGCGAGAAGATTCCACTTCGTCCAGTGACTTCTTTTCAACGTCACTCTCAGCCACAGATACTGGACGTGAGGGTTCTTTGGACTCTGCAGGAGATTTTTGTTCTTTTTTGCTTTCAGCAATCGATTCCTTTCGTGATGCATCTTTTGACTCTTCTGGTGATGCTATATCTTTCTCACTTGAGATTGCTGATGCTGCCAGTGATGGTTCTTTAGATTCTACAGGTGACTTTTCATCTTTTTCACTTTCTGCAATAGATGTTTTGCGAGAAGATTCTACTTCGTCCAGTGACTTCTTTTCAACTTCACTCTCAGCCACAGATACTGGACGTGAAGGTTCTTTGGACTCTGCAGGTGATTTTACATCTTTTGTGCTTTCAGAAATAGATTCCTTTCGTGATGCATCCTTTGACTCTTCAGGTGATGCTACGTCTTTCTCGCTTGGTGCTGCTGATGCTGGCATTGATGGTTCCTTTGATTCAACTGGCGATTTTTCGTCTTTTTTACTTTCTGCTAATGATGTTTTGCGAGAAGATGCCACTTCATCCAGTGACTTCTTTTCAACTTCTCTCTCAGTCACAGATGCTGGACGTGAAGGTTCTTTGGACTCTGCAGGCGATTTTTCATCTTTTTTGCTTTCAGCAATATATTCCTTTCGTGATGCATCCTTCGACTCTTCTGGTGATGCTACATCTTTCTCACTTGGGGCTGCTGATGCTGCCAATGATTGTTCTTTAGATTCTGCAGGCGACTTTTCATCTTTTTTACTTTCTGCAATAGATGTTTTGCGAGAAGATTCCAATTCGTCCACTGACTTCTTTTCAACTTCACTCTCAGCCACAGATACTGGACGTGAAGCTTCTTTGGACTCTGCAGGCGATTTTTCATCTTTTTTGCTTTCAGCAATCGATTCCTTTCGTGATGCATCCTTTGACTCTTCTGGTGATGATTTGTCTTTCCCACTTGGGGCTGCTGATGCTTGAACCGAAGGTTCCTTTGTTTCAATTGGCGATGTTTTATCTTTTTCACTTTCTGCAATAAATGTTTTGCGAGAAGATTCCACTTCATCCAGTGACTTCTTTTCAACTTCACTCTCAGCCACAGATACTGGACGTGAAGGTTCTTTGGACTCTGTAGGTGATTTTTCATCTTTTTTGCTTTCAGCAATCCATTCCTTTCGTGATGCATCTTTTGACTCTTCTGGTGATGCTACATCTTTCTCACTTGGTGCTACTGATGCTGGCATTGATGGTTCCTTTGATTCAACTGGCGATTTTTCGTCTTTTTTACTTTCTGCTAATGATGTTTTGCGAGAAGGTGCTACTTCATCCAGTGACTTCTTTTCAACTTCTCTCTCAGCCACAGATGCTGGACGTGAAGGTTCTTTGGACTCTGCAGGCGATTTTTCATCTTTTTTGCTTTCAGCAATAGATTCCTTACGTGGTGCATCCTTTGACTCTTCTGGTGATGCTACATCTTTCTCACTTGGGGCTGCTGATGCTGCCAATGATTGTTCTTTAGATTCTGCAGGTGACTTTTCATCTTTTTTACTTTCTGCAATGGATGTTTTGCGAGAAGATTCCAATTCGTCTACTGACTTCTTTTCAACTTCACTCTCAGCCACAGATACTGGACGTGAAGGTTCTTTGGACTCTGCAGGTGACTTTTCATCTTTTTTGCTTTCAGCAATAAATTCCTTACGTGATGCTTCCTTTGACTCTTCTGGTGATGCTACATCTTTCTCACTTGGGGCTTCTGATGCTGCCATTAATGGTTCTTTAGATTCTACAGGTGACTTTTCATCTTTTTTACTTTCAGCGATGGATTTTTTGCGAGCAGATTCAACGTCGTCAACTGATTTCTTTTCAATTTCACTCTCAGCCACAGATACTGGACGTGAAGGTTCTTTGGACTCTGCAGGTGATTTTTCATCTTTTTTGCTTTCAGCAATAGATTCCTTACGTGATGCATCCTTTGATTCTTCTGGTGATGCTACATCTTTCTCACTTGGGGCTGCTGATGCTGCCAGTGATGGTTCTTTAGATTCTACAGGTGACTTTTCATCTTTTTTACTTTCTCCAATAGATGTTTTGCGAGAAGATTCCAATTCGTCCACTGACTTCTTTTCAACTTCACTCTCAGCCACAGATACTGGACGTGAAGGTTCTTTGGACTCTGCAGGTGATTTTTCATCTTTTTTGCTTTCAGCAATAGATTCCTTTCGTGATGCATCCTTTGACTCTTCTGGTGATGCTACATCTTTCTCACTTGGGGCTGCTGATGCTGCCAGTGATGGTTCTTTAGATTCTACAGGTGACTTTTCATCTTTTTTACTTTCTCCAATAGATGTTTTGCGAGAAGATTCCAATTCGTCCACTGACTTCTTTTCAACTTCACTCTCAGCCACAGATACTGGACGTGAAGGTTCTTTGGACTCTGCAGGTGATTTTTCATCTTTTTTGCTTTCAGCAATAGATTCCTTACGTGGTGCATCCTTTGACTCTTCTGGTGATGCTACATCTTTCTCACTTGGGGCTGCTGATGCTTGAATCGAAGGTTCCTTTGTTTCAATTGGCGATGTTTTATCTTTTTCATTTTCTGCAATAGATGTTTTGCGAGAAGATTCCACTTCATCCAGTGACTTCTTTTCAACTTCACTCTCAGCCACAGATACTGGATGTGAAGGTTCTTTGGACTCTGCAGGTGATTTTTCATCTTTTTTGCTTTCAGCAATAGATTCCTTACGTGATGCATCCTTTGATTCTTCTGGTGATGCTACATCTTTCTCACTTGGGGCTGCTGATGCTGCCAGTGATGGTTCTTTAGATTCTACAGGTGACTTTTCATCTTTTTTACTTTCTCCAATAGATGTTTTGCGAGAAGATTCCAATTCGTCCACTGACTTCTTTTCAACTTCACTCTCAGCCACAGATACTGGACGTGAAGGTTCTTTGGACTCTGCAGGTGATTTTTCATCTTTTTTGCTTTCAGCAATAGATTCCTTAAGTGGTGCATCCTTTGACTCTTCTGGTGATGCTACATCTTTCTCACTTGGGGCTGCTGATGCTGCCAGTGATGGTTCTTTAGATTCTACAGGTGACTTTTCATCTTTTTTACTTTCTCCAATAGATGTTTTGCGAGAAGATTCCAATTCGTCCACTGACTTCTTTTCAACTTCACTCTCAGCCACAGACACTGGACGTGAAGCTTCTTTGGACTCTGCAGCCGATTTTTCATCTTTTTTGCTTTCAGCAATCGATTCCTTTCGTGATGCATCCTTTGACTCTTCTGGTGATGATTTGTCTTTCTCACTTGGGGCTGCTGATGCTTGAATCGAAGGTTCCGTTGTTTCAATTGGCGATGTTTTATCTTTTTCACTTTCTGCAATAGATGTTTTGCGAGAAGATTCCACTTCATCCAGTGACTTCTTTTCAACTTCACTCTCAGCCACAGATACTGGACGTGAAGGTTCTTTGGACTCTGCAGGTGATTTTTCATCTTTTTTGCTTTCAGCAATAGATTCCTTACGTGATGCATCCTTTGATTCTTCTGGTGATGCTACATCTTTCTCACTTGGGGCTGCTGATGCTGCCAGTGATGATTCTTTAGATTCTACAGGTGACTTTTCACCTTTTTTACTTTCTCCAATAGATGTTTTGCGAGAAGATTCCAATTCGTCCACTGACTTCTTTTCAACTTCACTCTCAGCCACAGATACTGGACGTGAAGGTTCGTTAGACTCTGCAGGTGATTTTTCATCTTCTTTGCTTTCAGCAATAAATTCCTTACGTGGTGCATCCTTTGACTCTTCTGGTGATGCTACATCTTTCTCACTTGGGGCTGCTGATGCTGCCAGTGATGGTTCTTTAGATTCTACAGGTGACTTTTCACTTTTTTTACTTTCTGCTATAGATGTTTTGCGAGAAGATTCCAATTCGTCCACTGATTTCTTTTCAACTTCCCTCTCAGCCACAGATACTGGACGTGAAGGTTCTTTGGAATCTGCAGGTGATTTTTCATCTTTTTTGCTTTCGGCAATAGATTCCTTACGTGGTGCATCCTTTGACTCTTCTGGTGATGCTACATCTTTCTCACTTGGGGCTGCTGATGCTGCCAGTGATGGTTCTTTAGATTCTACAGGTGACTTTTCATCTTTTTTACTTTCTGCAATAGATGTTTTGCGAGAAGATTCCAATTCGACCACTGACTTCTTTTCAACTTCACTCTCAGCCACAGATACTGGACGTGAAGGCTCTTTAGACTCTGCAGGTGATTTTTCATCTTTTTTGCTTTCAGCAATAGATTCCTTTCGTAATGCATCCTTTGACTCTTCTGGTGATGCTGCATATTTTTCACTTGGGGCTGCTGATGCTGCCAGTGATGGTTCTTTAGATTCTGCAGGTGACTTTTCATCTTTTTTACCTTCTGCAATAGATGTTTTGCGAGAAGATTCCACTTCGTCAACTGATTTTTTTTCAACTTCACTCTCAGCCACAGACACTGGACGTGAAGCTTCTTTGGACTCTGCAGGTGACTTTTCATCTTTTCTGCTTTCCACAAAAGATGCTTTACGTGATGCTTCCTTTGACTCTTCAGGTGATGCTACATCTTTCTCACTTGGGGCTGCTGATGCTGCCAGTGATGGTTCCTTAGATTCTGCAGGTGACTTTTCATCTTTCTTACTTTCAGCGATGGATGTTTTGCGAGAAGATTCCACTTCGTCAACTGATTTCTTTTCAACTTCACTCTCAGCCACAGATACTGGACGTGAAGGTTCTTTGGATTCTGAAGGCGATTTTTCATCTTTTTTGCTTTCAGCAATCGATTCCTTTCGTGATGCATCCTTTGACTCTTCTGGTGATGATTTATCTTTCTCACTTGGGGCTGCTGATGCTGCCAGTGATGGTTCCTTAGATTCTGCAGGTGACTTTTCATCTTTCTTACTTTCTGCAATTGATGATTTGCGAGAAGATTCAACGTCGTCAACTGATTTCATTTCAACTTCACTCTCAGCCACAGATACTGGACGTGAAGGTTCTTTGGACTTTGCAGGTGATTTTTCATCTTTTTTGCTTTCTGCAATAGATTCCTTACGTGATGCATCCTTTGACTCTTCTGGTGATGCTACATCTTTCTCACTTGGGGCTACTGATGCTGCCAGTGATGGTTCTTTAGATTCTACAGGTGACTTTTCATCTTTTTTACTTTCAGCGATGGATGTTTTGCGAGAAGATTCCACTTCGTCAACTGATTTCTTTTCAACTTCACTCTCAGCCACAGATACTGGACGTGAAGGCTCTTTGGATTCTGAAGGCGATTTTTCATCTTTTTTGCTTTCAGCAATCGATTCCTTTCGTGATGCATCCTTTGACTCTTCTGGTGATGATTTATCTTTCTCACTTGGGGCTGCTGATGCTGCCAGTGATGGTTCCTTAGATTCTGCAGGTGACTTTTCATCTTTCTTACTTTCTGCAATTGATGATTTGCGAGAAGATTCAACGTCGTCAACTGATTTCATTTCAACTTCACTGTCAGCCACAGATACTGGACGTGAAGGTTCTTTGGACTCTGCAGGTGATTTTTCCTCTTTTTTGCTTTCAGCAATAGATTCCTTTCGTGATGCATCCTTTGACTCTTCTGGTGATGCTACATCTTTCTCACTTGGGGCTACTGATGCTGCCAGTGATGGTTCTTTAGATTCTACAGGTGACTTTTCATCTTTCTTACTTTCAGCGATGGATTTTATGGGAGTCGATTCAACGTCGTCAACTGATTTTATTTCAACTTCACTCTCAGCAACAGATACTGGTCGTGAAGGTTCTTTGGACTCTGCAGGTGACTTTTCATCTTTTCTGCTTTCCACAAAAGATGCTTTGCGTGATGCTTCCTTTGACTCTTCTGGTGATACTACATCTTTCTCACTTGGGGCTACTGATGCTGCCAGTGATGGTTCTTTAGATTCTACAGGTGACTTTTCATCTTTCTTACTTTCAGCGATGGATTTTATGGGAGTAGATTCAACGTCGTCAACTGATTTTATTTCAACTTCACTCTCAGCAACAGATACTGGTCGTGAAGGTTCTTTGGACTCTGCAGGTGACTTTTCATCTTTTCTGCTTTCCACAAAAGATTCTTTACGTGATGCTTCCTTTGACTCTTCTGGTGATGCTACATCTTTCTCACTTGGGGCTGCTGATGCTGCCAATGATTGTTCTTTAGATTCTGCAGGTGACTTTTCATCTTTTTTACTTTCTGCAATAGATGTTTTGCGAGAAGATTCCACTTCGTCAACTGATTTCTTTTCAACTTCACTCTCAGCCACAGATACTGGACGTGAAGGTTCTTTGGACTCTGCAGGTGATTTTTCATCTTTTTTGCTTTCAGCAATAGATTCCTTACGTGATGCATCCTTTGACTCTTCTGGTGGTGCTACATCTTTCTCACTTGGGGCTACTGATGCTGCCAGTGATGATTCTTTAGATTCTACAGGTGACTTTTCATCTTTCTTACTTTCAGCGATGGATTTTTTGCGAGAAGATTCAACGTCGTCAACTGATTTTATTTCAACTTCACTCTCAGCAACAGATACTGGTCGTGAAGGTTCTTTGGACTCTGCAGGTGATTTTTCATCTTTTTTGCTTTCCACAAAAGATGCTTTGCGTGATGCTTCCTTTGACTCTTCTGGTGATGCTACATCTTTCTCACTTGGAGCTGCTGATGCTGCCAATGATTGTTCTTTAGATTCTACAGGTGACTTTTCATCTTTCTTACTTTCAGCGATGGATTTTTTGCGAGAAGATTCAACGTCGTCAACTGATTTTATTTCAACTTCACTCTCAGCCACAGATACTGGTCGTGAAGGTTCTTTGGACTCTGCAGGTGATTTTTCATCTTTTTTGCTTTCCACAAAAGATGCTTTGCGTGATGCTTCCTTTGACTCTTCTGGTGATGCTACATCTTTCTCACTTGGGGCTGCTGATGCTGCCAGTGATGGTTCTTTAGATTCTACAGGTGACTTTTCATCTTTTTTACTTTCAGCGATGGATTTTTTGCGAGAAGATTCAACGTCGTCAACTGATTTCTTTTCAATTTCACTCTCAGCCACAGATACTGGACGTGAAGGTTCTTTGGACTCTGCAGGTGACTTTTCACCTTTTCTGCTTTCCACAAAAGATGCTTTACGTGATGCTTCCTTTGACTCTTCTGGTGATGCTACATCTCTCTCGCTTGGGGCTGCTGATGCTTGAATCAAAGGTTCCTTTGTTTCAATTGGCGATGTTTCATCTTTTTTACTTTCTGCAATAGATGTTTTGCGAGAAGATTCGACTTCGTCCAGTGACTTCTTTTCAACTTCTCTCTCAGCTGGCCGTGAAGGTTCTTTGGACTCTGCAAGTGATTTTACATCTTTTTGGCTTTCAGCAATAGATTCCTTACGTGATGCTTCCTTTGACTCTTCTGGTGATGCTACATCTTTCTCACTTGGGGCTGCTGATGCTGCCAGTGATGGTTCCTTAGATTCTGCAGGTGACTTATCATCTTTCTTACTTTCTGCAATTGATGATTTTCGAGAAAATTCTACTTCGTCAACTAATTTCTTTTCAATTTCGTTTTCAGCCACAGATACTGGACGTGAAGCCTCTTTTGACTCTTCTGCAGATGACGGAATTGAGAGCTTTTTAAGTTCCAAGGGTGATTTTTTTTCTTCTTCTTTAGAAACAGTAGATTTTCTTCGTTCTTCAGCTTGTATAGGTTCTGCTGATGTTTTACGACTGCTTTGCAAAGATTTTTGTATTTCAATTTCAATAGCTTCTTCCATAGTGGGTGGGCTATCCCCAGAAACAGTATCTTCATGCTCTTTTGGTTTTTCTGTGGTTTTTATTATTGGCATTTGAGCTGGTATTTCGTCTTCTGAGGTTATGTCACTGGTTTCTTTTTCTTCAGGGGAACTTACAGATTTTTTCTTTTTCTTTTCTTCCAAGGTAATAATTGCTTCAGGTTTTTTTGTGGCAAAATCTTCATCTTTTGAAACCAAAGGTTTTTCCAATTTTTCATCAATTTTCTCTTCATAGAATTGTGGCTCTGTCAAAGGAACCACCTTCTCTTTAGGAGAAGATATTTTTTCCACTGGGGAAGTAATTTTTTCATGGCCTTCTTTTTCAGAAATATCTTTTTCAGCCTGATCGACATCTTTATCTTCCGCTTCTTTTTCTTCTTCAGCCAATTCTTCTTTTTGCGATATAATTTTTCCGCTTTCTTGGTGCTCCTTTTCATATACTCCTAAATCCGCTTCCTCATGAACTGGCAAATCTGCTACCTCATCTGGAGTTTTAACAACATCACGCATTAGATTCTGCTGAGCATCAAATGTCATTTTCATTGGAAGAATACGTTCAGCTGAAGCTAAGCCAACTGTTATCTTTTGCATTGGCACTTCTTTTGGTTCAACACTTGGCTCAGAAGGTTGCATAATCGATGTTACCGCTGCTGCTGCTGCTGCTGCTGCTGTTGCAATAACTGCATCTGTTTCTTTGGTTTCTTCTTTAACATATTTTTCCTCTATGACGAGATCCTCTTTGATTTCGTCTAAGGGAATACGTTCATCCTCTGGCAGAGTGGGGGCGGTGGTGGCACCAGATTCAATTGTAGCCGAGAATTTTTCTTCGGGAAGACTTTCTTGTAAATTGGCAGGTATAGGCTCAATGGGTATTCCCACTAAGTCTTCTTTGGTATCAGAAGTTCTTTTAGCACTGCTAATTTTTTCTTCTGGAGTTACAGATGAAACCTCCTCATCTGTTTTAGCTAATTGCTCATCTGTTTTAGATTTCACAATATCTTTGGCAGTAGTTATGATGTCCTGTACTTCAGTTTTTATTTCTGTTTTAACTTTGACTTCATCAAAATCATCTCCTTTATCTTCAGCAGCTTCTTCGGCCTCTTCGGCTTCCTCAGCAACTTCGTCTTCTTTTTTACCTGCTAGTGCAGCTGTTTCCATTCTAGCTCTACGTTCTTCAGCTTCAACCTTGGCTATAGCAGCTTCGATTTCTTCCTCGGCACTCTTCTTACGCTTCTTTTCAGATTCTTGCGAATCACGTTGATGCTTTTGAATTTCTTCTTCCTTAGTCATGCTGCTCTCTACCATCGAATCCTCCGTAACTTCTTCTTTTTCTATTATTAAATATTCATCTTCTTCGTCGGCTTCGGTAGTGCTGTCTTGTTTAGGAACTTCTCTTATCTCAGCCTTAATTTGGTGTTGACGTTTCATTTCATCGCGGCTAAAAACAGCCTCAATTTCTCTCACTACTTCCTGTTCTTCTTTTAGATCATCGAGCTCGCGCTGTTTTTCTGCATCTAACTCCTGTGATGCAGTTAAGTCCTGCAATTTCTTAGCTACGGCATGTTCATCAGCTGAAGGTGTGGACACTAAACTAGAATCTGTGGTTCCCCCTTTATCGAGTCTCGATTTTTTCAAATCTGCAGCTTTTGGCTTGACAGCCTTTATGGGGCTACCAGGAGCACGTTTTGAAGGTGAGGCACCTCTAGGTCGGCGTGATATTGGCTTTCTAGGCTCAATCGTTTTTCTTTCGGCCACAGATGCAGTTGTGACCCGTCTGGAGGTAGTAGTTGAAGTTTGTCTCATAGTTTGTTTCGATTCCAATACTTTACGATTATTGGCTTCCTTGGTACTCTTTGCTGGAGTGCTGCCGGGGCTTCCTTTGGCAGCTCTGGATATGATTTTTGATTTTACCTCGCGGGTTGCTGGCTTAGAAGCTTCTTGCTTACGTGGCGTGGCTGTGGGAGAGCTCTTCTTTTCAGTCAAATCTTTTTTAACCATTTTTCGTTCCAACGACTTTGGTGGCCTTGTGTCTATGCGGGATCGTACTAGGGGCTTAACTTCTGCTCTAGGCTTCTCAGCCTTGATCTTGGCAATTTTGGCAGCTGGTTTAATAGGATCAGCAGTCTCAATAATTTCTTTTGAAGGAAGAGCCTGAGGTTGTGGCTTTACTATAACGACTTCCACCTTCTTTTCAGTAATTTCTTTATTGTCTTCTACCTGCTCATCATCTATCTGATCGCCATCTTTACTGGCTGTGTCAGCTGCAGGTTCGGCCTGAGCCTCATCGCCAGTTTCAATAGCTTGCTCATCAGTATCAACAGAGTCTTCTTTTTTCTTCAGAGCCAACATTTTTTCTTCTTGTTGTTGGTAGATTTTTTCTTCTTCGAGGGAGACAACAGCGGCTTCTTTCATTTTGTTGTCTTGTTGCACAGCAACAGCAGCCGCAGCTACTGGCATGAACTTTGAAGGTTTACTAGTGATTGCAGCTGCTGGTTCTAAGGCTGACTTAAGAGTCTTACGTGTTGTAACTACAGTCTGAATGGCAGGTGCAATAGATTTGGCAGTACAAGTGGAATGTTTCATAAATTCCAAATGCTTCAATTTCTCGAGACCTTCTTGTATCTTAAAGTCAGGCGTGCTGCCAGGGAAGAGAATACGTGTAATGGAGTCATCAGGATTTGCCGGCTGCCATACCAATAAAGCACATATCGACACTAGGTTTTGCAAGGGAAAATTAAAATCTCTGGAGTCTCGAGACGCAAACAAACGCTGATCCCCTGAGTGCCATTTTTGCATAAATTCTTTTACTTCTTTGGAGTCGCGGGAAGGGCTTATGACATACATATCCAAAGTACCATGACCAACTTTGTGATAAAGGTTGATAGGCTCTGGGGCTCGGAAGCAGCTTTGTGGCTTAAGGTCCAAAGACTTTAGATCGCTGACTAGATTGTGGCCCCTCTCAAAGATATCCACTAGTAAAGGATTGCGATCCTTGTCGCCATCAGGGCTTGGTAAGCCAGCCTTGCGATCTGGAACGTTGCAAAAGAAGTGGCCAATTTGTGGATAGACGTGAGCATCACGTTTGCGTTCCACCACCGAACTGAGACCCTGTATGTTGGAATTATTCAAGCGGGTCATAAGAACTGCATCCAGCCGGTCGAGATGTCGCACGAAATCCCAAAAACAGGCCTTACGATTAAAGCCACCATCGACTAAAAATTGTACAAAAAAAAAAAGTTTATACATATTTATTTTTGTTATTTATTCAATACAACTTACCCAACATATTAAAACCGTTAATGCCAAATAGAGCAGCATCGCCTTGGCCGCCGGGGAAGACATAAAGAGTGGGATGTGTAAAACGTATATTACCCACGACATCCGAGGTCTCAAGTAGTTCACAAATTGAGGTGGGTACCAACATAGGAGCAAGATAATCTTACAAAATACGTATTTGAGATGGAATACATTGGAAACAAATCTATTTATTGTACTATTAACTTACCTATAAAACCATTAATGCTTTCGCTGCTGGTGTCCAAAACGTCAACAGGATTGATGCGTATTTTACAAAGACGGGCAAAACTTTTATCGGGCAACGTATGCCACAGACCATTATCAGCACAATGTATGTTCATCGATATGGTGTCTGCGTAGGCGCGTATAACTCTTTGTACATCGTGCTCTTGAAATGCTTCAGAAAAATCGCCAACCGAAAAGGTTCCATCCTACGAAACAAAAACCACCAATAGATACGAAAACTTTCGGGTTTTAATATGAATAAACAGTATACCTGTAGTATCCAGGAACCATTACCGGAGAATGTATAACCAGCGTGGATTATATGACGATGGCGTGTAAAACTGCTAAGCATATTACGCATACATTGTATCAGAGTGTTGTACTGAGGATGTATTAGAACTTCAGTGACTAGATTTTCACTAGCGTACTGAATGAGTCGTTCGCCTGAAAGTGAAAAAGATGATTTTAGGATTTAACAAATATTTTTTTCATTGTTCTGCATGAGGTTTCAAAAAAAAAAAAAAAAAATAACAACGAATTAGATGACCTCAAAGGATGTTGTGATTTGTTCTCTACACACTTTTATGGCTGCAGTCTTATCACTCTAGAAAATAATGACCCTATTCAAATATTCGTATAATTTTATGGCCTCACATAAGCCAGTCTGGTCAGCCGGTGTAGTGTGTCAGTTTTTCACTTGCGCATACAAACAGCACTGCCCCAAATTATTTGTCAACCTTAAATATATGACCGCAGACATAACAACACAATGTTTGGAGAAAAACACACAATGATTGCCTTATGTGCGCATACATATGAGGCATGTGACCTCAAAGTAGGCAACAATTTTGTAGGTTTTAATTTTCAATTTGCTTCCTGTGGTTGGTTATTTCTTCTTTTGCACTGCCCTAAATGCCAGCTTTCAAATCACATGTATGTTTGTTCTTTTTTTTAGCATTTTCTAAAATTTGTGCATGAAAGGATTTTTATGTCCTGGTCGGGGGTTTTTTTTTTGTGGTGGCTGATTGTATTGGCGAACGGAAGGCAGGAAGTGCACTACAAAGGACTGGACTAGCCAAATCCAAATGCGTTTTGAATTCAAGTAGGAAAAAAAATGAAATTAATAAATTTAACAACGAGAAATTAATTAATACATGAATAGTTCACACATTCGTTGAAACGAATTTGCAACGATTGATATAAAATTGGATTTAGTTCGAATAAGCGCAGGAGTGCAAAATCTTGTTTTCAATTTTAAACAAAAGCAGGTTTTTCTTTTTTTGTCGTTTTTGCAGGAAAAATCTAAAAACAAATCTATTATATTAACTGACAACAAAAACAATAAAAAAATTCTGTTAATTGTTTTTTTTTTGTCAAAAGTATTTGTTTTTAAATATTTTATGATAAAATTTAGTTTTCGACACTTGTTTTACATGTTCAATGAAACGAGTTTTGATTTCCTATCACAAGGACTAATTGTAACTCAAATCCAGCAGTTTTATTTGAATTTTTTAAAACAAGAGTGTCATCATAACATCGCATACGTTATGGAGTTGTTTCATTTCGTTATCATCACGATATGAAATGTATCGTAATGTGAGATGAAAGCTTACGAGCTCTCTGTTAAGGATATCATATATCAATGTCTAGCGCATACTACAGAGCCAAAATAAATCACTTAAGCGCCAGCTTTCGCTTTATCTATAAGACACTAAAAGGGAGAATAACATTGAAAAGCTTCTTTATCTTAGAGGGCTGTCGGCGACGAAAAAGCGTAATTTTTGTCTCTAGTTTTTTGTTTGTTTTGGCTATGGACGGTGAAAAAGCATTATTTTTATCTCTAATTTAGAAATTTTGTGCTAAGAAGGAGGTAAATGAAATAGTATTTACAGAATTGGATACCATGAATTGCGACCCGTCTCGAAATGATATTCCAAACGGTATTACACTTGATTACACCCCTATCACAATTAAACACCTATTTTATAAAACCGTTACATGTCCAAATTTCCGAATTAACATCTCGTACACGTTATCGTACCCGTTTTGAATGTAAAATATCTATAGGGTACCCTTGTATTGTATCATTTTTAGATGAAAAAATCCTGTATTTTAACATTTTAAATGAAAATCAAAAAAGAAATGGATAAATATTTTGTTTTCACGAAATCAGGCAGCAACTATAACTTTTTTTGGATTTCTTAACTATTTGTGAAATCAGTGTTTATAGAGAGCAGTAATTGAAGTTGCTGTGTGTGTGTGTGTGTGTGTGATGATAACGAAATTGTGTAACGGGCAATAGATTTGCCAGCAAACAAAACTACTCATAGACTGAATACTTTAAATTCTACAAATACGAAACAATTATATTTTCCAAAAACAAGTGATAGTTCGTAAAATAATCGAATTTCGGAATTTTGGTCTTTAAAATTGGTTGTGCAACTTAATTCTTTCACCTCTTCTGTACATTTATGTATACAGCATATCGTAATTAGTTTTTCTGTTGTTGCAAGCATGGGCGAACGTTAACGTTTGACTTTATGGGGTAGGCCTTAAACTTATGTTAATTTGGTTACCATCCATTAATTTCATGATAATTCTTTATAATTAGTGTTGTAACGTTAAAGACGGGCATGTACAAGGCACTTAATTTCTAATATAAATAAAAAACTACCAACTACTTTAAGCAAA
Organism: Epicampocera succincta; assembly: GCA_932526305.1. NCBI lineage: Eukaryota > Metazoa > Arthropoda > Insecta > Diptera > Tachinidae > Epicampocera > Epicampocera succincta. Next base: position 14,097,298 of record OW052038.1, read on the forward strand.
AGTAAATAATCGAATGAATGAACGTGAAGCGCACAAACGGTGATGGACTCTCAAATGGTTTTTGCCAGAGCTAAAGTTTTATGTGTTTTTAACTGCTGCGTTCATCTTAAGAAACTTTTTTATTGCCGCTTTCCTTGTTGAATAGATTTCTTGAATTTCAGTTTTTAGAAATATAAAAAGTACAGAATATAAAAATGTGATACTCTTGAACGTCTTTTTTTTTAAATTAATTTTTATTCTTTAATCTATCTGTTCCATTATGAAGGTGAAATTTGAAGCAGCTAAAAGAAAAGGGAAATTTTTGCCATAAAATATTTAGGGGAAGACAAAACCGAACAAAAAAATAAACAAATTTCTAGGCCATTTTAATTTATGTTTTTACGTATTAGACGTTTTATTTGTCAATTTATTAGCACAAATATGGCCTTTTTCGTGTTTTACGGCCCTGAAAATTTATTTCTTCTATTTACTTTCTAGTAAATCTGAAAAACAAACACTGAATGCAGGCAAACTGGATGTATACGGGTACATAAATTCCGTTTTGATAGAAATATTTGTTGCTCTATCTAAATTTTTTCACATCAAATGATTCTAAAACAAAAGTTTTTCTCTGTAATGATTAAAATAAAAAAAAAAATAATAGTAATAAATAGACTGAAGAAAATCAAGGATTTCTCTTTGTGTATTGAGTAATTGTTGGCAAACATATTGAAAAATTATTAAAAAAAAAATATGTACATACATACATGTATGGATATTAGTTCTAATTTAAATACTCATGTTGTATTGGAAACAATGGACCGTAATTATCAACTCATGTATAAAATCATTTAAATGCATCATCATTTCTTCTTTTGATATTGTTACGTACAAACTTACACACATACATATGCACATAATTATGTACATACATGTGTATGTGTGTATGTAGGTATGTATGTGGAATGTGAATTATATAGAATTATATACATATATTTATTTAATTACAATATATGTATGTATGTATATTATTATACATAATTATGGATAATTATTATCATTAAAATTTCTGTTTGGAAAAACATTTTCCCCATTCTCATTAAATCGATTATTGAAAATATTCCGCTATTCAAAGTCGCCAAAAGAAATTTTTTCACTTGACTTAAATAAATTTATAACAAAACAATCAAAAAATATGCGGGCATTTATAAAATAAAATTTTAAACAAAATTATAAAGCCACTGACGTTTTCGTTATTTATTTAAAATTTTATTTTATGCCGCCTTGATTGCTGGGAACGTGTCAAAAGCCAGTAGATTAAGAAATTTGTAATAGTCTTCTTTGGCTGACTGGTTTGTGTTACACTCTTCCTTGCTTTCAGACCAGGGGTGGCCAATTAAAATGTACAAATTGTACTAATTGTCAGAAAAAGATGATCAATTGTAAATATTCGCCAGGAATTTGTGTCGAGTAAAAAAATTTCGTCAACTATAAATTTCGCCACAGTAAAAACCGTAATAGTTGGCAACGCTGATGTCAGCTGTCATGATTTCATTTTTCGGATTTTGCTTTGATGTCTGTATATCACAGGTGGTAAAGAGGACATGGAGTCCCTTGATGGAAGTTCATGTATGGCGTTGCTTATGCAGGTTCTTTCAAAATCTTCAATTGCCAGAACGGGGTTCAACCAACGTGCGCCTAGGAAGCTTTAAATGATATTTTTGTCATTTGTTGTACTTTTACTCGCTGCTAATTTTTTTCCCAAGTAAATTTTTATTCACAATAACTGGAATGCGACATTCGTGATTGGGCTGATGGTATCAAATTCGGTTGTTTTTAAATTTGTTTTCAATATCTTCTACTAAAAATTAACTAAACATTTATGTAAAACTTATTTATATGTACAAACATATCGTCATATAAAATGGAAAAGGTTTTCAGATGTGATAAAACTATTATGAAAAGCAAATTATAATGCGTAAAAAACTGTTACACGTATTTAGAAAAATTTGTTAAATAATAAAATTTTTCGATTTTTTTCATATAGAATCTGAAAATTTTGTCACGCTTTGACGGGGCTGCCAAATTATGAACATTGAAGCAACAGAATGCTTCTAGCTACATACAGGCAATCCATAAATGTAGAGCTAAAGTAGTCATTATACGTTTAAGTTGCAAATAGCGCCAGAGCTGGGCTCTCTAAAGTAATTAATCTTTCAGAAAGTGTGTATCCATTATTTGAAAGCCAGTTCTAATCTAACATGCAATTAATTGGGTGACTGGTAATACATGCTGTCATACGCAACACATAAGCATGCATATATATATATGTATGCGTGTGTATGTGTATGTGCTTGTGTGTGTTTAAAGGGTTGTCATGTTTGCTTTAACAGGTTGAGGCTGTCTTGAACGAATATTTATAGGAGCAATAAATAGTATTGATTGAAAATATTAATTATTGCGGCCTACAATAAACCATATAATGAAATTTGCAAAACAACACGTAGTAATTAATATTTTGCATTGGTTTGATGAATGAGCTTAATTGCAAAATTTTAAATTGAATTAAATTTGTTTGGGTGCAGAAAGCATCAGTTTTTTTCATATTGCGAGTTGAAAGGAAAATATATTGAGGTAAATTTTTAGCTGTTTTATGATTTTTGCATTTTGTTTTTTTGGAACAATTATAATTATGAATGAATGAAGGAAAATGCCCTTAACTGAATTGCAGTAAATTCTTGGATTTATTAGAATTTTAGTTTATTTTTAGGTAATTATTTGTTGTGTAACCCAAGTGATTTGGAAAAAGAAAACTATTGGTTATCAAATCCTTTTGTATATAATTTTTCCATTTAAGTGGATATACTAATACAATAGATTAATAAGTAAAAAGCTTAAATAAAGTTCATATGCAAAACTGACGGCTGTATGAAAAAGTCTTAACAGCTGTCTGTCTCATAGAAACAGAAAGAATCGTTCTTGCAAACCGGCTGTGCTGTTTCTGTCTCGGCTTCAAACTTTTTTTTTTAGTAATTTAAAAGAAATTTTCCATATTATTATATGTATTATTTCTTCTAAATAACCTCTTTTGTTTGGGCACAAAATGCTTTGCCTACTTTTAGGCAAATATTTAAAATCCAAAGATTGGAAACCTACAAAATGTTATGGATTTATTGTGTTTAATGTACTGAATCATTCATTTGAAGTATCACAAAAACATTTTCTAGGATCGTGTAAAAAATAACTCATGCAATTTTTTAGCTTTTTTCAAATTTATGATGTGAGGGAAATTTCCATCATTTTGCCAACGGTTAAATTCATCATCATCATCATTTGAAATAATGAAATCAAAGATTTGCAAAGCCAGTAATGACCGATTAAAAATGTAAAATTTTAATTTTCTAGCATATTTTGCTAACAATATTTACGTTTTAGGTTTTTCTTTTCCTTTTATGTTTTCACTCTTTCGAGCGTTAAATGGGCGTAGCAGTATTTTTTGTTGACGTAATTGAAAAAATAGCTCATTTGCATACCATTCACATTTACAATATGTTCTTCAATAAACTCTAACACAAAATTTATTTACCAATTACTCGTGTTTTATCTGTTCTGTACAATTATGCAAACAAGAGAATCTTGTGAAACAACTTCCCTTCATGATGGCTGGTAAATTGAGGCATTGAACATAAATGTCATACACACATACATATATCTACAGTTGGTGTTGTTTGGTACTCCTTCTGTTTGTGAACTTTGGCCTGAACAATGTGTGCATACAGTCACTTGGTGTAGTGACTGCTATGGGGCAATAATATCCTGAAGGACATGTTTCAAAAAGTTTCTTAGCTTCTGTATGTATGTATGTGCACCGAAAGCAATAAACTTATTCTTATTGATAAAGTTTTCTTTCCTTGATTTTATTTCATAATTCAGTCTTCAATTCTTGTTTGAATTTCCATTCTATATCCCTTCTTACACGTTTCTGATCATTTGCATTGAAACTTTTCCATCTGACATTTTGAGAAAATTAAACAAGAATAAAATATAAACCATTTTTTTTATGTTTTGTTTTGCATTTATTGCGACTTAAGTTTATTGTTTTTTTTTTTTTTAATACCACTGGCTGTCTGATTTCTTTTTATAGTTTAAGAGACACAAGAGAGAAAAAAAAAGAAATCTATCATGACTAAATTTCTTTTAATTCACAAACTCTGCCGCAGGGGTGTTTAAAAATGTCCACCTTTTAAACACAACAAAGCAAGTTTTTGTTGTTTTTAGTTTAATTTAACTTAAGGCGTTGTTGGCCGCGGTGCCTGCTTTTCCAGGCAAATGCAAAGAAAAATCCGTTTCCAAACTTAAAACTTTCTAAATGCCAAAAAAAGAAACACAGGCGAAATTAACGTTTTCAGTAATTTTTTAGTTTAAAAACTCGTTTAATTTTATATTAAATTTTAAATCAGTTTATTTTGTTTTCTGCTTTAATTGCGACAAATCATTTTTTTTTTATTTAAATCAAGATGACACACCCCAAACAACTTAAAAAGGGCTGCGGGAGAAATTGAAAAAAAAACTTAATGCAAGGATTTTGCCAGCAAAGATTTCGTTCTGTGTATTTCACTCGTTACTCTAATTGACAGTATGGAGATTTCGAATGTTATTTCCTTTTCACATTTTCATTTATTTATAGTATTTTTTACCTGTTTTTTATTTCTTTCTTTGTTTTTTGTTCTTGATATTTTACTCTGATTTAAAAGGAAATCCTTGTTGTGATTCAAGTTCGTACGTTCACATTAAATGATGTTGATGAGTTTGACGATGACGATGACTGGATTGTTGTGAATAAAATAAAATATAAAAAAAAGGATTCTTTTTTAAATCACACAAAATGTTCATAGAAGCATAAAGAGTACTGATAATATTGACAGATGTCTGCACACATGTTGAACTTTTCAGTGGAAATCTGTTTTTTGTTGTTGTTGTTTGTTTGTTACTTTTGTACGCTTCCTTTTGCGAATGCCGGAAAAAGTTGTTACTGTAAATTGCTGGGATTCCTGAAGGCTTTAGACAATCATTGTAGTGCCATCATTAAATTCTGCGAGGGCGTTTTTATTTTCTTTAACTTTTCATGATTTTTTCTTCTTTTCTGTTATTATGATATTTGTATGTATTTAATCTGGGCTTCAGCGTAATTTCATCTTTAATAAAAATCATTTCAAAATAATTTCATTTACAACGTATATAAAATTTAAAAAAAAGCCTCCGCTGGTATAATTATATGAAATTGTTGTTAGTATGAAAAGCTGCCTAAATATGTATCTTAGCTGGCTGCATTTTTCAATTGACTGCAGCTCTGCCATAAGCAATAAGGACTCTAGAAAAAATCTGGCATTAAAGGCAGGCCATTGAAAAAGAAAACTTCTTCTCCAGTGCTCGGGCAAAAATCTTTACAATAGCGGCTTATTAAATATTATTTACATTTATACAAAAACTTTTCATTGCATGCATACTTTTGGGCGCATTAAAGCCCACTTAAAACTGCAGCCTTCGTTAGGAAAAAAGACTCCAAGCACAAACATGCACAAACATGCACACACATATACACCACATATGGCCTGATGCATGTACCAGTCAACTGGTTTTCTGTTGTCGTTTTATTTTCTTTCCTTTTTTTTTTAATAAAAAGCACCAGGAGCAGTAGTTTTAAAACTACAAGTAGCACCAGCTCTGTTGTCAAATTAAAATTTCATAACCAGGTGCAAATGACATGTTCATGTTCCAAGTACGAGCAGAGAAATGTTTGCAAACATGCAAATTTTCCATTATAATTTAGTTTTCCCTTTTCCTTTCTCTCTGCCTCCCTCCCTCTCTCTCTCTCTAATTTGCTGTAAATTCATTCACACAAAAAACACTATTATAAAAGTCATGTTGTGTGGCAAGTTATTATAGTTTTTTTTTTCGTGGTTTTTGTGTAGTTGTTAATAATTTTTCTAGTTTTTTCTAATTCGGAAAAACTTTTAATGCCACCAAAAAAAGGGACTTTAAGTATTTAGCTTATTTTTATAATATTAGAAAAATAAAAGGCAAAACCAAAATGTTTAATTTCACTCATTTATGGTGGTTTGATTTCAAACATTAATTTCATGCTACAATTAATGCAGTTGTAAAGAAAACAACAAACACATTGAAATCGGTTCCGTTTTTAAATGTCATAAAAATTTATATAAAAAAACAAATACAAAAGAGTGTTTATATCTTAAATTGCTGTTAAGTTTTTTTTCACTAAAATTTACACCAAGAAAACTATGTGTGTTTTTTCGAAGGTTCAATTGCGGCTTTTGTTGCATAAGAATTTGTAAACGAATTTTTGGCTTTTTTAAGATATATATTTTTATTGAAAAAAAAACCTTCATACAAAACTTTTATATTTTATGCGGAAAAAAACTAAAGCTGGCCGAAACAGTGAACATATTGGCTTAAAAGCAAACTTTCTGTTGAGGTGTGATTTCTTTCTTAGTTCTTTCCTGCCTAATGGAATGAATATTTTCTAACAAATAAATAAAAATGAAGCAGTGGAATTTTCGTTTGAGTATGAACGACAACTTATTCTAAAAGGAATTCAAATTTAAGACCTAAATAGACTTTTGATTAAAAAAAATACTTTCGATTAGGGAAACGTTCACTTTTGATTAGACAAACGTTAATCATTTTGCCTTTGGACTACAATTTCGAAATACACAGTTTCATTATTTAATTTTTTCCTCTAGTCATACTCAAATATGATTTATTTATTTTTTGTATTGTATCTTTTATATGTATGAATAGATGGTGTTCTATTACAAAATTTCTCATTAAAATTTATTCTGTTTGTGCCTGCGTTTTAATCGGTTTCATTATCCTTTATTTTTGCTTCGCAGGTATTTTTTATTGCACTGATACATATTTGCTTGTCATTTTATTGAGGTTAAATAACTGAAGGTGTTCTGGTAACTGTTTTCTCTCGTTTTTAATTTAACTTACCGTGACGTGCTTCCTCTCCTTCAGGGGCATGTTGTGTTATTGTATTAAGTTCCTCTTCTAAATCGACATGACAATCAGCTACGTCCCAAGAGAGAAAACCTAAAAATGACAAAAAGGACAAAAAAATTAAAAATATGACATTTAAATTGCAAATTAATATTGGCAAATTATTGTTATGAGTTTTTTCTCAACAGTAATTTTATGTAATATAATTTATTATCTTTTAATTATTGCATTTTTGTTAAAAAAAATATATATTTTGTTGAGTTATATGATACATCAGCTGATGGGTTTATACATCAGGGTTTCTAGCATTTCTTTAAGGGTAATATGAGAAGCCTAATAGCGAAAACATTATTAAATATTACACATTCGCAGGTAAAACATTTTTGAGAAGCTGTTGAAAAACAAGTTTTAAGTGTCTCAAATTCCATCAGGGGTATTAATTATTAATTAATTAAAAATTATAGGCAGATCCCTTATTGCTTTCAATACCAGTTTATTTAATTCTGTTTTGCGCCTGCCTTTTCCTAGTTTCATCAAGTTGAAACGATCAACTGATCGGGGTGCGTCAATGAACCTCTTCAAACTGTGAAATCTTTTTAAAATAAGAAAATATTTTTGCCCACATTTTTCAAGAATCGGCTGTTTTGAAAAAAATTCGGAAGCCATCACAGCCTTGGCATGAATTCACTAAAATGTTCAAAAAACAAATCTATTGCTTAAGGAAAAATTTCAGCTGCTTAAGGGAAACCATCACTTTATAAGGGAACGTTTAACAACTCAAAATCGATTTTTTTATATCCCTAATTTGGTGTTTCCTTATTTAAAGAAATAAAGAGGAAATTGTTTTTCTCCTTAATATTTAATGCTCTTTGTCTTGTGCTTTGTAGTGAACATTTCTTTGTTTAGAAGCTCATTAGGGTTGAGAAAATCAAAAAATACTCATTAACTTCGGGCAAAAACTAGAACAATTTGTTTCGTCAAAAAAGCATAATTAAGGAAAGAATGTTATAGTTTTTTGCAATCATACGATTGACTTTATGAACATTAACATTAACATTAACATGTTTGCACAAAAAACATAATTCTTGCGAAAACATGTTTAATTTGCACTACAAACAAAATTCTAATACTCAGAGTTACGTATGTAATTATACGTTGTTATCGGGGTAACCATAAAGCCACAATTGATCTAAAAGAAAACTAAAACTTTGGAAGATTTCAAAAATTCTATACAGCAGATTTCCCACATGACTTTGGCTGTGAATTGCAGAATTGTAAACAATTTAATCCTGTCGTTAAACAAACAAACTTGTTTTAAATACATACATATATCATTTCTATGCATGCATGCATGCATGTGCATGCTTTGGCAAGAGAGAATTTTTATTGCTTTTGTGTAAGTGGTGAAGTGGTTCACAAAATTGCTGTGCAATCTCTTAGTTTAAGTTGTGTTTTTAATTCCAAATAAAATCTTATTAAGTTCTTATGCCACAAACTGTTATGGAGAGTGTTTGGTAATCTTTACGGAACAGATTTTATAGGATTTTCTTTTCAAGTGCAAAATAATTGTGCAACAGAAAGCGGCTTAATGAATTGCAAAGAAAAAACTCAAACAGAAGAAGCATAAAACGAGTCCGAAACCCAAAAACAAACTGTGTTTTCTAATTTGAAAAATGTGTGGTTTGGAAACGGTGAAAATTAAATTGGAAAGTTAGTGCCTGTGGCATTCACAAAATTTGATACGTTTTTGAACAGAAACGTGTAGCGTGGAAATGGCGAATGTTTTTCACTGCACTGGACAATCTTGAAAAAAGATAATAACTTGATGCACAGGCAAACATTTTTAGAAAAAAGCTCAAAAGAAATAGTTAATGGGAATTAAAATATTTTATTTAAATATATGGTATATCAAATATATTGAGCTAAGGTTTCACTATGGTCATTTTCGAAGTCCATATGGTAAACGCTCATAATTTTTTGAATCAATCGACAATCAAAATGAAGGTTGTTGCTCCGATAATGTGAACAATTTTTTACACAATGTCGAGTCATCAAATTGTAACATAATTACGGATGCTTATTGGCCGATATAAGAGATGGTCCCATTATGTCGAACGTTAACCTTTGCCCAGGTTTAGAACAATAGAAAACTGATTAAAAGCGACCTAATTGTAATACCATAGATAAACTTGACGATATAAAGATCACAAATAGTCTCCAAATCAGTTTTGTGCACTTCAAAATACTAAAAAACATTAATGTTCGTAACAAATTTATTTTAAGTTTCTGAATTGAAATCGAAACATGTTTCCTATTCATGTTACAAAGTTGTGCATACTTTAGGGAGCATTAAATTTAAATTTGTTTTCTTTCGAATTGTGCAGACTTTTTGTTGGCGGCAAATAGAGATGAAAATCGATAGAAATTTTTAAAAACTCGGAATGATCAAAGACAGATCAAGCCAAAAGCCAAAGCCAAATCCAAATGCGAACAGTACATTTTGTTAAAAAATTAAAAATGCAGTTGATTTTTTTCTTCTTGATTTAAAAAACCTTTTTGCTAAGTCGTTGTTTTTAATTACTCGTATGTTGCTAAACGAGAAAACTAGTTTTTATGCAATTTTTAAGGATCAAAAACATGTTTTCTGTTTTCTTTTTAATTTTGTTCGATGCAAATTATTATTTAACCAACAGCCTTAATACTCATTAAAACGTCGCACTCATAATTTTCCTGAAACTTAAAAACTTCATTAAAGTTACAAAAACACACACAAGATACTTGTTATTCTCAACACGCAACAGATCCAGTGCAGCATTTCTTTAATTAAACCGTTTTTTGCATAAAAACATATCTTGATTAAATTAATACATTTCTACAAATTATACAAATAAAAATAATTTCTAATGAGCCAACACAAGCCTAAATAAAATACCATTTAATGTACACGAGGCGTAAATATGTATGTATGTACTGGTATGTACAAGTATGTATATAAATCGAGCGCCGTAAAGAAGGTAGAGCCTACGTGGGCAGATGAGCAGTAGCCAGCAAGTAATAGTACTTAAAGGCTGAGGGGAATTGCAGGAGAAAACGTAGACATTGCTCAGCTCAAGTTGGCTTGGAAGACTGCGTTTTTTGCCAGCTGCTGCTTTCTAAATCCTTTAAACATCTCAGGCGCTTTACAGTACAAACTGTCACATTTCAGATATACATTCTTGCCACCAGGCAGGAGTTTTCAAAAGCCACAGAAAATTTCTTATTGTATTTTATATCCTCTACTGCGTGCACTTCAATAGCATTAAAATTGCCATCTTTTGTATGAATATATGGATGGATGTGTGTGTGTGTATGTGCGTTTTTTGGTTTGTGTAAATGCGTGTGTTCTTAGGAAGGCCTCAACTGCTGCATAATATTGTGTTTTATAGACATATTTTCTGAATAAATTATTCATGCGACTTTGAGTGTTCACTTGACTACTCGAGCAGGTAGATATATATATATATATGTATGTATGAGTGTGTGTGTGTGTGTATGAGTGTATGTGTGTATTTATATGAGCAAAAACATGACATAAAAACAGTGATTAAGAAGACATATTGCCAATTAAAGACACGGGATTAAAGTAAACAATTTTTACGATATGGCTGGCAAGACTGAAAAAAGTGTAATAAAATAAAAACACAAGTAAAATTTTATATTAATTGTAGATGTATGTGTTCTTAATGTTTTTTTTTTTTAGTAATTTTTATGTATTTTGTAATGGGTATGAGGATTCAAACAGCGTGATTTTGCATTTGCATTTTGTCTGTTAGGATTTATGCAACCTGCTCCTTAAGATATTTAATTTGAGCGCAAAATTACATAAAGTTAACAATTTCTGTAATATTGAAAGATTCATATTATTGGATTAAAATATTTTTCCTTCTTGAATTGCCCACTTTTTGCCGAACTAAGAGACTCTGTTGGTCAGCAAAACAATTCTAATATCTATTAGTTTTTGCCGTCTGTTTTTTTTTTTTATAACGTAAATATTCGATTTAGATAATTTACCCGGTAAATAAATTTGAATTGTTTGGGCTTTTTTTATGCAAACTTCTATGTATCGATTAACATATATGTATTAGATTAAAATACACCAGACACTAGTCGGCCACCACGGTCGAAAAATACCGTCATTTCTTATGAGTGTTGGAATAGTAAATAGTTTTTAATTAGTGCTCTAGAATAGATAATGGCGAAAATTTGGCTGCCGTACTGTTCAAAGTTCGGGCAAACGCAGGTTCGTACTATGAAACGTCCGCTTTATTATTATCCATGAAATAAAAACCATTAAATAGAATTCATTTAATAAAAAGTTTCATCAGTGAGAGCAGTTTTCAATTGCTTTTCACTGCAAGGTATGGCTCGATAATGGTTGGCATCCAAATGATAAGGCAGGGAGTAAAATGATATGACATTAAAAAAATTATAATTCCGAAAAAAGTACAGTTTGTTTCACTGCCTTTCTGGCCCGAAGAAAACTCTGTTGTTTTCCCTAATAGATAGATAAAGCACTATTTATGCGTAATAGTTTTAAAGAAGTAGAGTTTGCTGAAAAAAAACATTCTTTTGACGACGGACAAAAACAAACAATAGATTGATTATAGATGACAAGCGAACTGCAGATGTTGCTTTACTGCGGTAATAAAGTTTACAATTGCAGGAGATATATAACACGATTTATGCTTAATTAATTTTTAAAGAAATGTAATAATGAAACTGAATTTTTTTGAAAAGGAAAGGGTTATCAAAAAAAAAACTAATGGCTAGATTATGCCAGCTGAGTGCTCACGTATTTAAGATGATAACACAGATCGCAACATGGTAATAGCGATCGCAACTCTAGAAGATTCTATACTGCGTTTCGGGCAAAGAAAATGCATGTATAAATTGTATATATATGTACAAATATATATATATATATATATATATATTTGTACATCATGTTGAAATCAGATCAGCTGATTAGCGTTTAATTACAAGCAACATTTTATGCCAAGAAAACTTTATTTAAACTGCTCTACCAATAGCTTATCCAGTATCCATCAGCCTCTTCAGTTTTAATAAAAGTTTATAAGTGTATGTTCGCTTAACTTGTATTTTTGTTCTATTATGTCATTGAGTTCCATTTTAAGCTTTTTTCCAATCAACTTCGAGTACTATAGAGAAATAAATGTGTCGGATATAAAGTGTTACATTTAACTGGCTTCTTTTCAAATTGTAAATATGTAGTTTATTTTTGTTTTCAATAAGATTACACACATGTTTCAATTACACCACAACCAATTAAAACTTAAGCTTGAATTGGTTTAATAACTGCAAATAAGTATTTAATTTTATGTCGGCAGAAAAGGAAAAAGTCGCTTTTCGGCAGATGAAGCGTATGATTAATATTAATTATGTATTTAAAACAGTTATTGGAAGTTTATGTGTAGAGAGAAAGAGAGAGAAAGAGAGAGAGAGTGTGAAAAATGTATTTTTCACAAACTAATTAAAAAATGTGGAGGGAGTGGTGAATTTAAATTACGCTACCCTTTGGTTTATAGGTGTTTTGCCTGGTATTGGTAAAAATTGGCCCCCCTCTCACGTATTAAGACATATTTGACTACGTCTAAAAGACTTAAAAATCTGATAATGGCATGTCATGCCAAAATCAAGTGAAGGCCAGCTAGAAGTTTTGCATAAACATTTCAGAGTCAATAAACACCTCGAAATATTTTCAAACCAAGACGCGAAAATTTCTTAAGGTAAAAAAAGCAAAGAAAACAATTTAAAAACAAAATATTAATAGAAAAATATTTACTAAAATCTGTACAGCCATTCTGAATTTATGCAATTATGATTCTAGATTGTAATATCTTTTGTGTGTGTGTAGATTCAAGTTACTCCTGAAAGTATGCTATTTTTATTGCCATCACTGAATTTAATATGTAAAGAAAATGTGTTTTGGAATAACTTGAAAATAAAAAAGTTTTTTATGTTTGAAAAAATTGCGAGAGCTTTCTGAACAATACAATTTTTGGAATTTCTTCTATAATTTTTACTATAATTTTCAGTCTTCTTGTATGTTTTAATGATGATATATTTGGTTTTTTTACTACGAACTGTCAGCAACTGATTTCAATGGCCTTCCATTGCTTATATGTTTTGTTTATCATGAGGCTTATGTGTATTTTTATTATTTGATTTTATTTCGATAATCTGAGAGGGCAGTGTTTAATGATGAAGTCTTGAACATAATTTTTTTATTAAAAAATTCTAAAACCTGCAGACATCTGTGACGTTTAGAACAAGAATTGAAGAAACTGCAAGTTAAAGTCTTAAGACAGCCATAAACTACTCGTTATTTTTTTATGGAAGCAAATAAATTTCAAAAAATATTTATTGTTTGCAAACACGAAATAAAATTTCTGATTGATATTATGTTTTTTTTTTTGGTTTCTTTATTAATATTTGTCCCAAATTTATGTTATATGCCATTACAAATCAAATTCAAATTTCTCGCTTTTGAAGCGTGTTTTAAAGTGACAATTTGCTATTATTCAGCAAACATTTCATTTATTAGATAAATCAAATATTTTGAGTGAACGAGCTGCAATTCTAAATAGTAACCTGTTTTATTGTCTCTGTTTTAATGTTCCTGTTTTCATTGCATCTAAATGAGTTTCTAGAAGCAAATATTTGATTTGTTATTCTTTATCAAAGCAACTTCACGTTGAATGAAAATATACTCGTATGCGAACAAACTTTCCTTGGAGTGGAAAATAAAAAAAAAACCTTTGGAAAGTTTTGTCTGCTTTCTTTTCACTCAGGCCGCAAGGTAAAACACACAGTAATAACCAACCAAGCAATAGAAATTTAAGAAAAACTGCCTCAAAGAAAACAAAATAATGATGGCAACACTTTCTCAGTTCAAAAGAGGTGCAATATTAAAAAGGCTGCTAAAACATGAACAACAAAGAGAAGAGAAGAATCCATATGACCATTGATATTTAAATAATTTTAAATAAATTTACATCAAATTTAACACATAATAAAAAACTGCTTAAACATTTTAGTTCAAAAGAACATTAACAATTATTTACAAAATTTTCCTAAAAAATGAGCGATAAATCAGAAAAAATATTATATAAAAAATTAACAATTTTCTTTTCATTTGAAATAATTTTTATGGAAATATTTTGAATTGAAGAATGAATTTTTTGCTTTCGGAGTAAATTATGAAATATTAATGGTACGATTATAAATGGCAATCACATTAAAGTCGAATGAACAATCACTGAAAATGATAAAACAGTCACCTGAAATGATAACACCGACAAAAGAACAATAATACTAGAACCAACTGTAAGATTCACTTATTTTTTTCCAAGTAGATTTTTGTCACGAGAATTTCTCTTATTGATAGAATTTGGAACAATTTTTCGAAAAATCAAAGCTACCATATAAAAAAACAGCTGTATTTAACATTTTGTGAATTAATTACATTCACAAAAATAAAAATACAATTTTTTAGAATCAAAGTCTAACATACACACATACCACATACTAATTGAAATGCTTTTGTTTTGTATAATCGATCCATTAGTTTTTTACCATCTAAATAGTAAATAAAATACATTTTTCTAGCGATAGTAAGAGATTGTTTTTTTGTTTGAAAGTTTAAAAAAATATATATGTGTGTCTAAAGTCCGCAGAAATCAATTCCCTTCTTAGAAGACGACTTTTACTCATATTATGCTGTATATATATATATATTCAGAACAAGAAAAATATGTCGTGGTAGTTGATATTCAGATTTATATTTTTTTTTCAAAGTTAAAATTCTAAGTTACTTTAAATCAAGTAATTTTTTTCCAATTAAAGGCACAAACAAATATCTGGTGAAAAGCTGCGACTTTCTTACTTGTTTTGTTCATAAAAATTCGAAATTTAATAAACTTTCACTTTTGTCCATAAAATTTAATGAAAATTTTATATCAGCTGATATTTTATTATATTTTCATACATTTTGTTTACACAAGAAACGAAAAAGAAAGGAAAAAACTCTGATTGAATGAATATGCAAATTTATAGTTATTATTTGCATCAAAACAATTTCAATAAAAATCTGTGTGTGTGTGTGTGTGTGTGGAATTATTCCAAACACATACATACACACGTAACAGTAAGCTGTCAAACTGTCATGTGTCGGGGATTGTATTTCAAATATTTTCTTAACAAAACGACAAAATCAAGTGCAGGAAAGAAAAATGCAGCAACTTAAACACCAACACGCGCGCACACACACACAACCGCACTCGTATAAAATTCAAAACAACTGTGTTTTCAATGATAAATAAACAACAACAGCAACAACGAACAAATAAACAGTTTATTTCCGCAAACAATGCCAACATACTCACACACACAAACACATACATACTAATGTACATACATACACACATATTTTCAATCACTCTTTATGTACTCGAGTGAATTTCAGCGTTGTGTAAATGGGAGTGTGTGTAGGTGTGTGTGCATAAATTGCAAGTTGATAAATTTAGTGTTAAATTATGTGCATGTACAGATGTGTGTATGTATGTATGTAGTATGTGTGTTAAGATAATAACACCACAATATTTTAATGCAAATTTGTGTTGATTGATATTTTTGCCCTGTTCTATTTTTCGATTTTATTGCATTCTGTTTATTTAGCTGCTAAACAAATATTTATGTACATGTATGTACGTGTGTATGTACATACAAGTATGAATGGAATAAACATGATGAAAAATAATAAAGCAAATGTCAGTTATTGACAAAACAAACCTGCCTACATATGTATGTACATGTGTACGTGTGTATGTGTGTGTGTGCTTATCGATGTTTGTACTTTTCGGCCTACGAGCTGAAATAAATGAAGCAAATCGTTTGGCATTTTATTTGTCAATAAAATCCTTTGACAAATAAACAGAGGCTTAACAAACAAATTTTGATCTTTGGCACTTCAAAACCATATTCAATTTTGGATAATAATAAATAAAATTCTTTCTTACTTTCAATATGTTCAACAATTTCCTATTATTTCTACTTGAATGCTGTGAAAGTTTCTCCCGAAGTTTATTTTGTTTAGGCATCAAACAGGATTAAGTTTATTAGGGACTCGATATGTTTTGCAAAGAAATATAGAATA
Source organism: Epicampocera succincta (assembly GCA_932526305.1). Lineage (NCBI taxonomy): Eukaryota > Metazoa > Arthropoda > Insecta > Diptera > Tachinidae > Epicampocera > Epicampocera succincta. The sequence continues at coordinate 14,113,514 of OW052038.1, forward strand.
TGGAACGTGTAAGTCATCAGGTTGGCAAATAAATATCAATCATACGCTGCCGCCCTAAGGAGATTTCGATTTGAAGTTGTGATTAGACGATAATACAAAGTATTAGGATTTTGTTGAATCAAAGTATAAAGAAAATGTCTTCGCACTTAAGATGTAATTTGATATAAGTTTTTTTTAAATATACTCAAAATTGGTTAAAAAAAAACATGAATAGCTAAGAAAAAACCCATCTAATAAAATAGCAAAACCAAAAGTCATATTTTGTGAGTTTTTTTGTAAGACGTTAGCTGAAAAGCAAACTTCTGTAACTATAATGATAATGACATCGTCTCCAAATTTTACTCTCATATACTTGTAATAAAAATTAGATATTTTATAAGCGATCTGCAACATTTTACTATATTGTTTCTACTATAAAATATTGTACTAAAAATGTTAGTAAAGTGGTTTGTCATATCATCTAATGAATTACAGTAAAGGTTCTTAAAAGTTAAAACGTACGAAAGTTAAGAGTACGGAAAACTTAGGCCGCTTTCAGTCACCTAGAATCCTTTCTTTTTCTTACTTCTTAGTCTTTTTTAGTCACTTTTGATTTACTTTAATTTTTTTAATTTTTGATATTATGTTAAGCATCAAGATAAGATAAAGGATTTTTAGATCTTGTACGTTGTCAGATATAAATTGATAGTTCACCCAGTTGTAAGACATTCTTAGACATATTTTACTAGCAAAATTGTAACACCTCTTACAACATTTACAATAGTAGAATTTGAAAATTTAGGAAAAAAATTAACGAATCAATTTTATAAAGTTCTTGGGTTGTCTATTTTATACTGACAATAATGTAAGATCTGACATTAATATGTATATTACTTTAATACTTGTATTATTATGTATAGACAGCTATAGCATTCATTCGCTTTTTTAGTGGTTTTACCAGAATCGAAAGATCCAAAAATTGGTTAAAGCCAAGTGCTTTTTAGTATAAGTCCATTTCAGTAATGCTGTCATTCTATACAGATTTATTGGAATAGGAAAACAAACCGAGTTTGGAGCCTGTAAGTGAAAGCATAGAAAACAACTTCTTTTTTTGGCAGCAAAAATTATTTATTTATTTATCCTCAACTTTTTTCATTTCATGGGCTGAAACTGTTTGTTTATTAAAATTTTGCTAAAGACGTACATATTTATATTAAATAAAATTAAGTAGCTGTCACGTACAGGTTGTGTAAGGAATTAATTAATGAATTTTATACCCCAGAAAATACTGTTTGTTTTAATCCTAAGTAAAGTTGTGGTAACCAAATTTAATATTCTCAATTCATTTTCATTTGATGGGAGAAGGAAAATGCCATAGTTTGAGTAATGAAATAAATACATATTTAAAATCTACATCTTGAATATTTAAATACATTAAATCTAAACAAAAGCTAAGCAAATATTAATTTTGTTATAAAATACATTATTTTAACCGCCTATTTTTGGAGAAAAATTGCCCAAGACAAAAGGTAAACGTTTGAACACTAGTGTAAACCAATTTCAAGCTACTGAAATCCAATTTCAGAAGTGTTGGCATTCGAAATAGTTTTCAATAGAACTTGAAGTAGTTGTAGCAGTGATAAGAAAATATGAACAATCTAAAATTTAAATTTAATGATAAAAAATTTTTAATAACAAAAAAAAGCAATTTTTAAAAGGCGATTCGTTGCCCTTAAATCGTCTACTTATTGTATTTAAATTTAACTTTAAATTGCTGTTTTATTAAATAACCAGAATGCGTATTATATAGTTGCGATTTTGTTTTCTATTGAAAACTTTCTTCCTCATTAGTGCATTTTTTTTCATAAAATATTCCATTCAAAAAAGTTCTTTGTTTGTTTCTGCGTAATTGTTTGTTTGTTTGGTCGGCAAAGTTGGCTTTAATAATCTTAATGCCACATATATTAATTTTACTCTTATTGTTTACCAGTTTTTTATGCCTTATAAAAGAAAGAAAGGGAAAAAAACTTGGTGGTCTCAACATTTTACCACTCATCCTTATTTATCGTGGCGTGTTTAAGAAGAACCACTCCAAAAACCATTGTTTAACAATATTCATTGTCTTGTGCTCTGCAATAAAAGGTGATCATTTTAGGCCCAGTTTTTTTTATTCATAGATTGTTGAAAACAGATCAGCATTTTTAACTTTAGAGAACTTGAAATTGAAAGTCAACTCACTGAATTAATCACGATATTATCATCTTAGCTGAATAAAGTTTGTAAATAGTATCCAAATCAGCTGTTCGCCTTTCAAAATAGTGACGAACGTTAACGTTCAATATACGGGGATTAGCGATTGGTTCTAAACCTCAAATATACTGGCAGGTTGGAGTAGACTGTGATTGGCGTTGCTGACTCCGAAACACACCAATTTTCTTTAGAATAAATCGAGGACTGTTAAATGAAAATCGGTATGAAAACACCGGATCTCTGCTGAGTTGTCCAGAACTTCACTAAATTTAGTTTATACGAGTAACAGTCTAAAAATCAGTTGTTTGCCTTTGAAAATATTGGCAATACAGTGGGACAGGCGATTAGTTTGGAACCTAAAATTGATTGTCATGTTGGCTGAAACTGAACACACCAATATTTTCGAATTATATGGGAAATGTTAAATGAAAATCAGCATTAAAATACCAGACCTTTTCTACTGAACTGTTGCAAAGTCCAGTAGTAAAAATTGCGAGTTCTTACACAAATCAGATAAAAGATTTTAAACCAAAGTCTTGGTGCAAAATTCGTCAAGTTGAGCCGAACAAAAGGACATCGATTGTGCATCATCGTCATTCACACTGTTAACAGGAGTGGTGCCAAACCATGGGGCATCTTATATCCAAAAACCTGAACTGAAATAGTCCCGAATGGTCACTGAAATTCATGTAATACAATTTATGCACTTCAAACAGATTCAGTTGAATAGTTTGGACTATAATAGAACTCTAAATGAATTATCCTTTACGTTCTTTTGTTTTCTTGAATACAAAACAATCTTTTTTTGTTGTCTTCTTTTTTAAGTATGAGAATTAAAACCATAAACATAATCAAAATGGAAGCAAATTTCACATCGAAACCATCTTTAAACTGAAACAAAATCTTAAAGTTTTTTTTAATTTTATCAGAAACGTTTTGTAATTCTCTGTCTGTCTTCGCCGTTGTCTTAATATTGTCCGTTCAATTTTAAAGTGGGTTTCATATTATTATTTTCTATAATTATTTATATTGTACATCATAACGGTGGTTTTCTGTTTTGCGCTCAAAACTTTTGTACGCATTTGAACTGTTTTCTCTCGCAGCAATATGTTCTAATGTTGTTGTTGCTTTATTGTTTTATTGTGCTGGCAGAAGTCGTGCTAATAGTGGATAAATTGTATCTTTCGGTTTCGATAAGATCATCTTGATGGAAAAGTGTGTCAAGCATCGTGTTGGCTTAAATGATAAATAGCTGAAGTGTGGTTGGAGATAATTATGATTAGTGTGGTTTTAGCATATCAAGAGACAGTGTTTTTTTTGTATATTGAAATAGAGATTGAAAACAATAGAAAATTTTATAATTTCCTAAAGAAATTATAGCGAAATTTTCCAAAAGAACTGCTTAATAAACGTTTAGATTTTTTTTTATTTAATCGTGTGTAAATTTTGGTTTTCAAAAATGGGAAATTTTTAAAAATCTAAGTAAATTGTTTTTTTTAGTTACCAAGTTTTCAGTTACCAAGAAAATTATTATTAAACATAATATTTTTTTCCTACGGCTTTACTTTACTAGGACAAACATTTGCATTTCTTTTTAATTTTAATTCCAGAGGAGAAAAACAAATGTAAATATTACATTCAAAGCCGTAATTTAAAATTAATTAAAAAAATGTTAAACATATTAGCAAATGTGGCCAAAGTGTCATGACATCTGTACAGATCTGACTGGCGTTTTAAGACGTTTAGTCTTTACTTTAAGCCAGTGCTAAATAATTTATTGAAAATTTTCTTACGTCTAATTCTAAATACCAATTCCTGTTGTATGTGTATTTTTGGTTAAAGTAGAAAATCAATTAAAACTCTTAAACGCCTACAAACTGTATGAAAAACTGACAAATTTTCACAAATTGCTGTTAAGCCTTAAATAGGCCATAAAGAAAATTAATTGTCCAACATGACATCAACATTATCTCGATTTTATGTCCATCACATCACATCATTATTGTCCGCATTAAAATGATTATAATTTTTCGAATTTGGCCACAAAATCAACATCCAAACTTAAGTTTTTGTACATTTTTCCAAACGATACGAGTGTCCAGCACATTTGGCCAAATTGTTAAGTAATTAATCACTTTTATACGATTAGAACAAATATTGTGTGATAAAAGAAAAAATGCTAAAATGACGATTCAACGAACATGCGGGTTGTTTGCAGCAGAGATTTAGAACAGGCAAAACTTTTGCCATGTGGTACAGACAATCGTGTGGTGACAAATTGAATAAAAACGGGGTGGCAAAGGGAATGTATCAGCTTAAAGTTTCTGCCAGCAAAATGTCCAAAAAAGTATAATTAAATAAGAAAAACGAACAGAAAAATTCTTTGTATAGTGAAATCTATTTAATGACTTTTAATGTTTCTTCTATTTGCAGGTGTCAACCAAAAATCTTCTTAAACTTGGGGCACAATAAGAAATGGTGAGTTCAATTTCTTTAACTTTTATTTTTATAAAAGCAAAAAGGCAGAAAACTAAAGGATGTCTTATTTATCTTGAAATTTCTCTCATTTACGAGTAAAACGATTTCATTTCCAACATTATAAAAGACGCATGAGAGCTAATCTGTAAGAATTATCCACAAAATTCGTTTTTAAAGTAAATTTCCCTAATTTCCTATTAGTTACAAAGTCCTAAAAGGAGTGCCCTACCTCCTCACTGAAGAACTGTAGCTGAGGGCTTGTTCAATATTTCCATATAAGTATTTTCCCTGGACATATTTTCCAAAAGTCAGCGTCTATTTAAGCAATTCTTGCAAGTTATTTTATTGTAAGTTTCACTTTAGCTTTGGATGTCATAAATTTCCTTTTGATTACAAAAATGTTGTCATACATGAGTTCATATCTCTATTTGTCTTTCCCCTGGAAAAATATTTCTTTGACAATGAAAAGCAAAATGTGTAGAATTTATTGTAAAAAGTTCTAAAGGAAATATACCTGTTTTCTTAAGAAAATTTTAGTTGAGCAGCTGTTCAAAACTTCTAGATAAATCATTCCTTAGATATAGTTTTCTTTGGAAAAAAAAATTAACGATTATTTAAGTAATTGTTGCAAATCTTGAAATACTTTTTCCTTTTAATTCTAAGCATGTTGCAGTGAATGGTTGTACAAAATTTCTTCTCTGGAAAAATTTGCCTTTCAAAACCTTTTGAAAGATCTTCTAAGGGGAGGACAAAGGAAAATCATGATATGATTTTCGCTTTTTCGACTATATTGATTTTTTGTAAGACGTTCTAGAGGAAGATTTTAAACTTCACACTTTTCGACAAAATTCACTGGATTTCAAATATTTGTGCATAAAATATTGATTAACACTTCTGTGTAAGTCTCTACCCTGGACACAGCATTTTCTTGCTTAACGATTCTCTAAGCAGTTGTTTCAAAGTTTGAAGAAACGTCTTACTCCGGGCCGGAATTTTTTCTTGTACAAAACCAAGCGTGGCTTTTACTAGTTGAGCTGCCAATTAAAAACATGATTTCATTTCAATATGTATATAAAATCTAATATTCAAATTATTTAATCCTTTGACCTGTTACGTGAACTCGAACGTTAACATGCGAGCATATTTGGAGCAGCAAAAGTCAAGTTTGTCTGCCGGCAATAAGTTTTCTATAAACAATTCGTATATCTGACGTACGGTTTTCTGGCAATTTTTCACTTTTAAGTTTAAGACTAAATGGAAAATAGGGTTTTCTACCTTTCGAAATATTGACAAGCGTTAACGTTCCAGCTACTGAAACAGGCCCTTAATCTATAAATAATTAAATTAATTTAAATTAAAAAGGTGTTATATCTTGGCCCAAAAATCGTTCTTCGAATTTTAATCGCAAATTGCCTTCTGCCAGTGTTATGTGTGCTATGCGGCAAATAAATATAAAAGGTTTGTAATTTAATGTCATAAACAAACTGTTTATATTTTATATTTTGAAATTTTCTGTTGGGCAAAATGTTTTTGTTTTTGACTAATAACTACTTTCCAGTGCAGAGACAGAGTTACCACGCAAAGCCAAATTTTTCTTGAATCTGCAACTGAAGGCAATTTCTTTCTTTCTTGAGCATATATAGAAAGCTTTGCCCTTTTATAGCAGCCGATTTGGTTGCAAAGAGTTACGAAGAAATATAGCTGGATAACTTTTTATAAAGCGATTGGTTTTTTCTCACATTAAATTCTAGTCCTGAACGATAATTTAATTTCATTATATGCACTGATTTAATTTTATTCTTTTATGTTTTTTAACCTCATTGTGGTCTCAACTCTTTTTAAGACTTTGGTTTGGTTGCTTTCTATGACGTTGTGCCTGTTGCCAGGCAAAAGTTTTCATTAATTTCCAACTGTCTGGTGACAGATAATTTGACACTTTGTTGAGTTTAATGGTTTTGCAGCAACATAATACTTAACGCAGCACAGCTGGTGAAGGCGAACAAGATTTGAATGTTAGAAAATGTTGAGCTTAAATTTTTTTTGAAAGGATTTAGCGCGTTTAGTGGAAAAATAAAGTTTTTCTTAAAAGTTAATTAGTGGTCCCTTTGCTGCAATTCTAATGCTAAAAGTCTTACCCACGTGCCCTGTGTCTTTTAAAAGAGTTCATCACATCATATCACATACCTGCAAAACAAGAAAACAAAAAAATGTTTTTTAATATAAAAAATTCAGTTTTAATCTTTAGGTAAATGTTTAAATTTATGTGTTTTAATCAAATCACTTTCAGATTCGTCCCCCCGTCATCAACTTTTGCTTAAAGCAGTTGTTTCATTTTTTTCTCATTTAAATCAAAACAAATTTTCATTTCTGTAGCTGCATGCAGCCTCCCCTGCCGCCAGTCTTCCTCCTCTGGTTGGTGTTAACAGCAGCAAAAAAAAAAAAAAAAAGAGCAGAAAAAAGATTGAAATTTCCGTTTGACCGACTTTTTCCATTATGCTGCATGTTATTGTTGTTGTCAACACTGTTTGCGTAAATCTGATTGTTTGTTTTTTGCGCAAACAAAGAGATAAAGGGGCTTATTTTTAGAGGCCAGAAAAAAAGAAGAAGCAAAAGAACACAAAATGATTTGTTCAACTAATTCTCAGTGAAGTTATAAAATGTCAAACATTTTTTGCATTTCCACTTAATATTGAACTTTTCTGGACTGGAGCAAATCGTAAATGGAATCAAAAATATCTCCAAATCTTTGAATGTGAAATTTAAAGCCATTTATTTCGTACTCTCTACTCTCTACTCTCTGGCCTGGCCACCAGCATCAACAACTTTGCAACTCAAATGTCATGCATAAATATTTTAGCTCGTTAAGGCCCAGGAAAATTGAAAAATTAGCTTTCCTTGTTTGCCTTCGCAAGGGGCCAGCGAGGAAGTTAAAAAACAAGTAAAACACTCTGAACTGAAAATAAACAACTAATGCAAAGAAATTTACATTTGCCAGCGCATTTGGCCAGAACCAGCAGCAGCACCAGCAAACGCCGAAATTCTATTTTAGAACTACAAGCACATTGTTGAGTTTTATTAAACAACTAATTTGTTGAGTTTTTCTCTACTCCCAGTTGTTCGAAGGCTTCCATTTTAATATTTTTGCTCTTGTATAAAGGCACTTGGCAAGAAGACAATATTAAATTTTGTTGGCAAAGCAATAAATTTCAGAAAATTCCAAATTAAGCCAGACCATAAACTTGAGTGATTTTCTTTTTTTTTTCTTTTTGTAAAAACGCCGTAATTGATGGCCAACAAAAAAAAAAAAACAACACGCTATACAAAATTAATAGTTTTTATATTTGCCAATTGGTGTTTTGTACACACAGAAAAAAATGTTCTCCTCATTAACTAAGGAAATTAGTAATCTGTTAACTTGAATAATAAATGTCCTGGCTGTCATCACTTATGATTCTCTGAAGAATCTTTTTGTTAAAAGCAATTCAGTTGTAAATATGCTCTCATTATGTTGTATGCCCCTTAAAGTCGGCTAACACTGTTTCATTTACTCATGCAGTCATTAGGTTTTCTTTCGGCACCAAGAAAGTTTTTCAAAAATGCTTGTTTATAGTCCCAAATTACCCTTAATGGTGCTTCAAAAGTGATTTTGACTTTTGAAAAGAATTCTAGTTTTACACACCCTAAAATTGTTGTTGTTGTTGTTGTTGTTGCCAATTATCAAAACTCTGAAACAAGTTCTTAATGGTCTCCTCAAAGTAGGCAATTTATTTCTTGAGTACGGCAAAACAAAAACAGCCAACGAAGTATAACATTTTAAGGGAAGACGCGGCTGTAGCTGTTTTAGCAGCAAATCCTCAAATCTGCTTAATTAAGAAAATGGCTAAAGACTGTTAAAATAATGACTAAAGGTTTTTAACACTAACGACAGTGACAAAGCAAATAAAGCATTTATATATCATGTTAAGTCCCCAGAATCAAATTAGGTAATGAAAAGTCAGATATCTTTGTGCAGAACCCAGCTGAGGACACTGTCGCTGCACCTACTATATTCTTTGGCTTTGGCATTAGTCTCCCTAATGGTGAGAGGAAGGAGTAGACCATATTTTTGCTGGAGAACTACTGAAACGATACTAATGGGCTTAAACATTCTAAAAGGTTTTCAAGCTTCGCTGCTAAGAACGCTGAACTGGCTCTAAGACCAGATAGTAAAAGTCTAAGGATAACGTGTAAGCACTTACATACAAGTCTCTATGACTGTCATAAGCACTTATAACAAGTGAGCATATCCAATACTGGACCCCTACAATATGTGGGGAAAAGACGAAAAGGATCCGATAATTGTTTACTTATTAAAGTAACTCATTGTTTCAATCTTACTTGTTTTAAAACTTCAAATCTGGAGATTCTTTGTTTTGAAAAGTAGACTGTACAAGTATTTGCAACTTTTTCGAAAATTACCGACTTCTCGCAATGAATGCCGGTAAACGATTTTAGAGATATATGCCAGTGTTGGCATTTTGTATGATCATTAATATATCAAAGTTCAATCGAATACAAATAATTTTAAATTTTTTATGCTCTTATTAGCGATATTAAGTTCAATTTCAAAGATTTTCATTGAACACAAATAATAGTGTAGCGACTGTAATAAAATTAGCAGCTGCCCCTAAAATGCCAGTGTCTTAATCTATACTAAAGTTGAGTGCAAAACAGGTTGCATATTTACCCGCGTTTTAGGGCAAGATATTTTGAAATTTTTAAAGGCAATATTATATATAATAGATATTTTGTGGCAGGAGGGAAAACTGTTTTTTTCTTTGGCATAATATTGAATTCGATCTTATGCTTTCCGCGAATAATTTAAGTGGGCAGCAAAGTATTAAAAAATGTTATACAAAATGTTCTGACTAAATTGTGAGTTTTCTCTGTTCAAATGCCCACCAACACCGTTCCGGAAAAGTTTGTGACTCTGAAGGTTCTCAGTGTCGCATCTAATAAATCTAAATTACCGTGGATCTGTCTATAGTAATAACGATACCTTTTATCGGATATTGTGAAATGTTTAAGAAATTTGGTAATATTATAACTATTGCTGAATTCGGTGATATTGTAAAATGGAAAACCACTTTGTTTTTAAACACTTAATGCAATTCTTTTATATATATTGTGTCTTTAAATAAGTAAATAGATAAAAAAAAAAATCCAGTGAACTTCTTTGAAAATCAATTCTAAATGGAATTTCGTGGCAAACATTTTCATTACATTTAACTTTCTACAAAAGAAGGATTTGAAGTAAAAAAAAAAACACTTCCCACTGAAGAATGCTTTGGATGAAAAAGCATTTAGTCTCTTCTAACAGATTTATGTTGGTTAGTGTTCGATAATGGTAACGAATTGCCAAAAAGGCAAAAGGAAAATTTTTTGGAATTTAATTTCAATAATTTACTTTCGAAAAATTAACTTATATTTGGACATTTTACGTGAAAACAATAATAATTGTCAGTGTTTTTTTTTTAAGATTTTATCCATAAAATACAAGTTCAAAATTGTTTTAAAATGAGAACTAAAAGAAAATAAATTTGCGTGCGCTTAAATGAAAAAAAAACAGCACCGCCTTTACAGCATCAGTGTGAAAATTGAAAAAAAACAGCCGCACCCTAAAGTATGCCTCACGTTTTAAATTTATTTTTAAATAAAAATTCAGCTAAACTTGATTTATGAAACTACAATAAAAAAAACACCTTAAAATAAGCGAGCAAAAAAAAAAAAAAAAGAAACAACAAAACGCAGATTCAAGTACGCCAACTTGTGCTTTTGTATAGTAAATATGCAGATGATGTGTTCTTTTTCCTCGAAAAGCAACCTTCACCAACAAGATACGTCAAAGTTCATTTCATTTATTTTCCGCATACAAGTGTATGCTGGCCATTATATTCACCTTAAACTACAGGTTCTCAACTTTGGGTTATTTTTTCATAATTTTCGCACAACAATTTCATGCTTCAGATCACCAAAATGTTGCCAGAAGAAAACTAAAAACAAAAAAAAAAAAAAACAAAGCAAAAAAAGTAGAAAGAAAATCGCTTTTATACGTATTTCGTGAGTTGTGGCCGGGTGGTGGCAATAACATTGAAAAATATTATTCACACACACAATCGTACACACTCACCCAAAAGTGAGAAAGAACGAAAAAAAACACACGAATGTTTATAAAACAAACAAAGTTGCACAAGAAACGTGTCATACGCATAATAAAATGTTCGGAACAGCATTTTTCATCTGCACTGGCTGGAGAAATAAATAAAATATGAAACATTTTACATGCACAATCTTGCACTGGCGCACACACTCTTACACTAATTTCCAAAAGCATTGAGGTAAACGCAACAACAACAACAACAACAGCAGCAGCAGCAGTAGCACTAGTTTCAACAAATGGCCTTACACGAGTAATAAATCATCAAGTGCGAATAAAAATGTTAAAGCATACTTTTAGGTGACGGCTAAAAATAAATAAAATGCACAGGTTTTTATATTGAAAAAAAAACAACATAAAACTGACATAAAATAAATACTACAGACTCATCATTTACTTCTGGCAACATAAAAAGCAAACATCGCGCATATAGTATGTTGGCAAATAAAAGTTATAGGTTGATTTTATTTGCATTCAATAAATTACAAGCAGCCGCTTGTACTTGTCACTGTATAAGTAACTAACACAGCCTTAAATGTGGCTAGAATATTTCTTTTGGTTTCTTTTCCTTGATTTTCTTCTGCTACTTCTGTACTTGCTGGCTAAAGTCCTGTTTCCTTGAAAAATATTACTTTTAATTAAATGCATTTATGCATTAAAAAAATTATTTTCAGACTGCAGTTTGCAAGAGCAGTAGAAAAGGAAATAAATAAATTTCCATTTAGAAATTAACAAACAAAAAAAAAAAAAAAACTCTTCTCTTAGATCTTTTTATAATACAAATTTGGCCAAAACTTTTTAAAAAGAAGGTCTTCTAAAAAGCTTTGATTGCAATAGCCAATATATAAACGAAATGTTTGCAAATCATTTAGCTTCTTCTATAGCATTAAATAGGAGCCCCCGCTTGTATGCCTCAGTTTTCAATTACTTTTTCTAAAACATTTTCTACTTTATCTATCCCCCCCTTAACATTTTTAGCCACATGTTAAAGCATAAATTTTTAATTCTTTTCAAACTAACTTGTTTATTTCCTTAATGGTTTATGCATGTCTGTAAGTGCCCCAAAAAGTATACTTCATTTCTTTTAAAAGTTTACAAACATCTTCTAACAAAAACTTTAGCCATAAGGACAAGCACTGACAGTTTAAAATGGCACCAGACATTTGAAAAGAGCCAAGATTGTCTTTAGGATATGTTACATTTTAACATTAACAAAACTAAAAGCTGGAATAAATTCTTGAAAGGTAAGTTTCTAAAAGTAGAGTTTTATGAAAGAAAACGGAAAACGAAGGTTTTCATAAATATATCTTGTATATTTTGTGAAAACAAGAAGAAAATACAGAGAGAGAGGGAGACTTTTAAAATTAAAGTTTTGCCTAAACGGCTGCTCTAGTTTTGTGTTCAATTTGTTATGGTAACAGCTTTAAAATTGAAACAGCTGCATTCTATGTCCTTAACTGTATGGTTACTCAACTTTTGTTGGACAAAATTTTTAGTATTTGATTTTATTGGCGAAAGTTAATGGTACTAGCGATTTACTTTGACTTCTTTAAGGAAAAACCAACAGGCAAAATTGAGACCATTTTCTCACTTTAGGCAAATAAAGTTTTTCAATAGCAAATTTCCTTAAACAACAACAAGTTGCTTTGGTTTTATCCTACTTATTGCCCTTAATTACCTCTAAATATTTTAACTTGTAATACCAAAAAAAAAAAAAAAGATTTCAATTCTTATTTAATTTAATTGAAAGATGACATATATTTTTGAATATTATTTTCCTGTCCAAAGAGATCAGTTTATTGTTTTGCAAGTATATTTTAAATATTCGTTTTGTCTTTCAGTTTCCCCTAAAAGCAGGCTAAATGGTTTTCTTATTTAACAAACAAAAAACCGGCGTTTTTAATTCCATTTAAAAAAAAAAAATTAATATATGTGATAAAACATCGTATTAAATTAGACTAATTTGCTAATGCACGGCATTTAATTTTTCATTTTCTAAAACGAAAACCCAACAACTTTCTAATACTAAAAACAATAACTATTTTCAATCACCTCTCACTTTTTTTACTTTTTTTTTATTATTGTAATTTACTGTAATTATCTTATATTTCAATTATTTTTAACAACTTTTTTTTTTGCTTTTAACACCTGGTTGTAAAGATTGATTTTCTTTTTCGTTGAACTTTAATTAAAACAAAGCGCTTGTGTGTTCGTTATTAATGTCACAAAAATTTTTCTATCACTCTTAAACTCTTCCCCCCTAACACGTGCGCTATAACTTTCACTTCGGTTCTGCCTTTCCCATCTCATATACCTCAACTGCTTCGACTTCAACATCAACATCAACGTTAAACTAATTGAGTTTTGTAGCAATTTTTTGTTAACAAATTTAGAGATTTTTCATTATTTTTTCATGCAACGTGTCATGTAATTTTAAGTTGATGTCTTTGCAAAAATTACATTGCAGGTTTTTAAACCGTTTGTGAGTGGGTGCAGGTAGTGAATAAAAGAAATGATTTGAAGAAAATTTGCATTAAAGAAACTGACAAAAATTAAATCAATGTCACTTTTAGTTGGAAGCGCCAGTTGATTCTTCTAGACTTGAAGCAATTTCTGGCATATTTTTATTTCTTTTTTCAATAACATTGTAAATGATGGGACGGCAGCATCGCTGAAGATTTGGATTAAATGTCAAAGAAAATTAAATGGTAGAAAAGGTTTGCTAACAGAAAAAAAAAAAAATATATATTTCAAATTGAAGAAAAGTATCTATATTTGTGTAAGAAAAATTAATATCTAGTGCTATAAGCAATACAAAATTTGCAAGATACTGCCGCCGAAAAGTATGCCAGAAAAGTATATCTAGTTTGACAGGAAGAGCTATTAAGGAAGTCGTAGCGTAATTTTTGCCAACGTTTTTCCGAAAAAAATATATCCAAAAGTATGCAAAGAAAATTCATCCAGAAAGAAACAACAGATTTTTCTTTTAATTATAGGGAAGCATTTAAGACACGACCTTGAGTCAGTATGTTGGAAGCAAAAATTAACATCTTTAGCAGTCCCATAAAATCGCACATTAAATCTATATATACAGGCTATACGAATGTGCGAAATGGTGCAGCCCAAAAGCATGCAAGGAAATAGTATTTGGCTTAAAAGCAAACATTATTGAGTAACTTGTATGTGTTTTAGTTAATTCCTTATTAACAACATGTTTTCATCACCTCCACTAAAATTTTTCACAAAAATTCATATAAAACATGTATTTATATGCAATACAGATGTTCAAAACAGTGCCGCCTAGAAGTCTGCAAGGAAATTGTATCAAGTTTGAATATAAATGATTATTATTACTGAAGTTGAACTTATTTTAATTTACTCTTTTTAATAACACGTCGTTAACATTTTTCCCTTTAAATAAACTTAGATTCATTTATTTAACATCAAATTTATATAACATTTCTGGGCTTGTGCTGAAAGTAAAATAATATTGGATTCCTAAAATATGCCAAACAAATTCTAATTGCTCGATAGATTTTGTCCCATATATTTCATATATTCTTCTACAATATGTTCTTCAAATTAAAATCCCTACATTTGCTTTTCAATATTAGTTCAAGTTTAAATTTGATACCACAATTTACTTAAGACATTTAACACACATAAGCATTTTCTAAAGATTTTCTTTGCCAACTCAATCGCTGTGCTCTCGAATATGGCTGGCATTAGCGCCAGTACGAGCAGGTTTTAGAAACCATTTAATACATTTTTTTTTCTATCACATTTTTAGTTCGCCCTCCGTTCATCTTATGAATTCAAGCAGCACTTTTTTATAATATTCCTCTGTTACCGATACTAAAACACGTTCAAGTACTTCTACAAACACTATCGATTCATGTAAAAAGTGCTCTTCAAGTATTCAAAATGTAAAGAGAAAATAATTTGTGTGTTTTTTTTTTTTTTTTTTTTTGATTTTGTTGCACGGATTTACATGTGAGTATGTAGTTGTTGTTGGCTTTGTAAGCAACTGATATGATATGCAAATTTATAATATTTTTTATTTATCTTTTTCACATTAAGCGCACAGCTGCAAAATGTTGTATTAAAAGAAAATGGTTCAATATTTCAGCAACATGAAATTGAGATATTTAATATTTCTTCTAACCGTGTGTTTGGTAAATATTTTAATAAAAAGGTGCTTCTAAAAGGGAAATCAATAAATTTGCAAAATAAATATTCTTTGAAGCTGGAGGAAAAAATTCATAAATATTCAGACTAAAGAAAAATGGTTGCGCACATCACATTTGCACATTTTATTTGAGTTTGTGGAAAAAAATTAATAGTGTTTCTGTCATGTTTTATCAAAATTTTATTGGTTTTTTTTTCAATGGAAAACTTGATAAAAAGAAAAAGCAAAGAAACTGCCTTTAAAGGGCGACATTTTCATCAGTAGGTGAAAAAGTGTGGTGGCTGCAAAATCAACATAAAAGAATAACTTTCTCTCATTTCTCTAATAACCGAAAAACAAATAGCGCAACACCGAGTGTCCAACTGCCAGATGTTAAATAATGGCCCTTAATTTTTTAGGTTCTCTCTCAAAAAAAAAAAAAAAAGATGGGTTGCTGTGAAAAGTAAAACAAAAATTGTGGTGCGCCTGAAAGTATGTAACTTTTTCCCAGATTACTTTTCAATCTATCTATTACTATCCTTTCTGTTTAAAGAAAAGTCCAATAATACTGGAAAGTTTTATTTGATTTTTTGCACTTATTTTCGATATTTTAGTTTGGAAAAATTTACATTTAGATGTCGAAATTCTGATTTTAAAAATATATGGAAATTAGTTTTAATTTTCTCTGGATTTTGTTTTCTAAATAACTAATAGAAATTCATTCAATATTTCCCTGAGGCAAAAGTTTTTTTTAAAATTACAGTCAAGAAAATGCAAATTTTGAATGTTTCTTCCGATATTTGAATTTTTTTTTTTTTTAAGAATAGTTTTGAATATGAAATGAAAATTTCATGAAAAAATCATTCATCATCATTAACTTTTATGTTGCCTCTTGTTGTAACACAATAAATGTTAATATTCTTGAAAACAGTTCCACATTTCCCCCAAAAAAAAGTCGCTTCTCATTTAATATTCATTATATCACAAAATTTCCGTTTCATTTTTGTGCACTTGAACAATTCACTAGACAATTGTCTGTTTAGTGTTGTTCGCCATAAAACTATGCAATGAACTAGAAAGTTTTGAAGATTCACTGCCACATCTGCTCTTGGTTATCTCTAATGACATGGCAAATAAAGACTACTCACTTGGTGTACTGGTACATGGGCGTGTGTATGTGTGGCGGTGTGTGTGTGTGTGTGTGTGTGTAAATGATGAATGCCAGACCTTCGCCCGAATATTTCTGTTATAAATTGTATGTGAAAATAAATTCTTTTGTAAATTCATTTTGGGCCAAACAATCAGAGTATTTAATCAAATGGAAAATAATGTCTAAGAGACTGACAAATGAAAATAGATGAAAAATTGTTTTAAATAACCTAAAAGTATGCTTTCAATAATCTGGCTGAATAAGTAATATCAATCTGACTGTGTAATTAGTTGTAATTTTTCTTTTCCTTATCACACCGGAAAATCTGTATATGTCAAAAATTTCTTTTAAATTCTGAAGAATTACGGCTTGAAATGAATTAATTGCCAGTCACATGTAAATAAATTTCAGATTCCCAAGTATCGTTTTAAAGTTGTAGCGATTTTTTTCTTGCATTACAGCTACACTTCAAGGAAAATATTTAATTAAGCCCTGAACTTTTGGTTTTACAGCTAAAAACATACTTTAAGGCTGTATGTTTTCCTGAAACTAAAGCTGGGCTTTCTATTTGAATGCAGATAACAAAAAATAATTCATAATTAACTATTTAAAGTTATTTAGAATACTTGTGAAGCAAAGTTTGTGCTTTTCTTCCAGTCAAGTGCTTTTTTTAAAGAAATTACCAGTCTACTTTTAGGCAATATAACGATTAACTATTGATGAAAAGTTTTTTCTTATCAAAAACTTTAAGCATTTAATTAGATTATAATAATCTATAGAATATTGCTAAAGAAAAAACTTAATTGACTTAAAATTGATAGCATACTTTACGGTTGTGCGTTTTCTTCAAACTAAAACTTGTTTAAACTAAAAATACAAAAGTAGTTCATATTTAAGTGTGCAATTTGTTAAGAAAATTTTGTGTAAATTAAGTGACTGTTTTTCAATACGCTACAAGTCTGCTTTTCGGATAAGTTCTGCTTTTCTATTATAAACTAAAGCAATTAACTGAAGTTTCTGGCAAATTTTTTCTAGCATAGATTGTGGTTATAAAATTGAATGCCTTTAAATACGAAAGTACATATTAAAGGTGGGTGTATTCCCCAAAGCGGGGAATAAAATAAATAAATACTTTAAGGCTATATTTTTATGTGTTCAAAACTAAAGCTTTATTTAGCTAAATTTTCTTAAAATATATTGTTTAAACATGTTCTGCTCTCTTCAGTTCGTCTTAGATTTTCAGTAACTTTTCTGCATTGTGCTGCTTATTAAATTCGAATCCAAGCTGACTTTTAAATTGCTAAATTGTATTAAGTTATTTTTTAAATATTCTTCTCTGTTTTAAATTTGTTTTAAATTTTTAGCAACGCTTAGAAAATTTAATTGCTTTGAAAAGGGAAGCATACTTTAAGGCTATATTTTTATGTTTTCAAAACTAAAGCTTCAAATAGTAAAAATTTTCTGAAAATATATTTGTTTTGCTTTCGTTTTAAGCTTTTAGCAAATTTTCTCTCAAAACTGAAAGCATACTTTAAGGCTATAGTTTTATATTTTTAAAACCCAAGCTTCGAATTGCTGCATTTTCTTAAAATATATTGTATATTTTTTTTGAAACATGTTTTGCCTTAAATGTTGTGACTAATTCGTTATCTAATAAAACTTATGAGTCTAAAAGCACTGCAGTTGCAAGACACAAATGCGATTTGAATATGTTGGCATAAAATTTCGATAACGCTCTTGTGCTCAACAAAAACTGCAGCCTAGAGACACTCGTGCCATGATGACATGCCAAATAAAGTATGACAGTTTTTTGGTTTTTTTTTTTGC
Organism: Epicampocera succincta; assembly: GCA_932526305.1. NCBI lineage: Eukaryota > Metazoa > Arthropoda > Insecta > Diptera > Tachinidae > Epicampocera > Epicampocera succincta. Next base: position 14,131,562 of record OW052038.1, read on the forward strand.
AGCAATATGAGTAAAAGCAACAAAATTTTTTTTTTTTTTTTGGCATTTGATCAAATCTTACACTTCCTTGTAAAATGGGGTGTTCTACGCCATTTAAATTCTTATTTATGAAAACAGTTTTGCATTATTTAAAGTTGGTACAAAATACGGCATGTGTTTTTCAAACTTAATTTCAAGTTGAACAGCCAAGTGCGGCGAAATGAAAGAAGATTTTACTTAAGTTTTCGTTTTATAAAATTTCCTGCTTTTACTTGTATATTGAAATAGCATTTCAATTTAAATTTATTGTTGCTGCTTCTAAAAACAAAAACAAAAAAACCATTTGCCGGAAGTAGTTTGAGTAGTTCTCCGAAACCGTTCCTGCTAAACGGAGCCGTATGGCAATAAATCTCACATAAACTGTTGTCTGCTGGGTGCTGGCAGTCGTTTACCAGAACTTAAGCCTGTTATTTCTATAAAAATATACCAGAAAAAAGTCTTTTATAGTGTAAATAGCATTAAACTAATTTGTTGGCTGGGAAGCAAATGAAAATATTTGCTATACAAGAGCATCATTTAAGCATGAACATGTTGTTGGAAAAGGTTGGCACTTATTGAAGAGTTTGCAAATTCAAAAATAAGCGCTCAAAACAAATTTTATTTATTTTATTTTAAAAGAATTGTTTAAATGCCTCAAACATACCTTTAACGTTAGACCAATCGAGTGACATCATTTTGCAAAAATTTCTGTCAGCGAAAAGTGCAAACTATAACAATATTTTATAAAGACGTCTACTAACATTATATCTCAATATTAGTTAAGCTTTTGCCTTTAAACTAAGTATTTCTTTTAATTCGCCCAAAACCACTTGTTCCGCCTGAAATTCCTCTGTGATTTTTAACTGTGCTGAAAATTTTTATATTTTCAATTCGTTTTAACACAGTATTCATCGAAATTTCACAATTTGAAAAGAAATTCGTATAAAAACAAAGGAAGATCTTTAAGTTATTAAACATTTAATATTTAGTTGGCCCCTTAAAGTATGCTTTGTATTAAGGCGTTCTCAAATAACAACTCATTTATGTTGTATTTATTTATGTTCTCAGATCACACAGTCCTATTATATCAGATAATTCGCCATATAAAACAGTTTAGGTTGCTTTGGTACATTTACATCGACATACGTTTTCGGTAAATTTTGTATGCATGCTTGTGCATGTCGTATACGAGTAGTTAACGGTCAGCATGATACAGAAAAATGTGTTGAAATGTTTTATGTTTCTTCTTTTCTTGTGAGTTCTTAGAGACAATAAAACTGTAACAGTTTGGTTTTTTTTTTTTTTTTTGGTGGCTTATGAGCAACGCTGGCACACACGTTCTGCCTTTACTGCCGAAACGAGAGCTGTTTTAACAGCGAATGGAACATAAAAAAGTAAAAGAACTTAAAGTGGATATAAAATTTCTCAAGACTACTTCAGTTATCACCGCTCACAAAAAATACACTTGCATTTAATGTTTATTCTCTAGGAGGTTTTTATTTTTGGTTACATTTTTTAAAGCATCAGTCAAGCTAAAATAATTGCTTTGCAACTTTGTTGGGGCTATTTTAAAATTTGATGGATGCTTTCCAGTTTGTCTGGTGTACAAACTTTTTTTTTATTTTTTTCTTCGTCTATTATTAACGAATTTAATGGTGCTCTTTACTGCTGTTTTATTAGTGAAAGCTATTAGTTTAATTAAAACAATGCAATTTTATAAAAATGCTTTCAATAAAAAAATGGCAATAAATTTTAAGAGCTTTTAAAAATATGTTAAAAGTTCAACAAACGAACAGCAAAAAGTATGAAATTTTGTATTTGTTATCATGAAATCAAAAACACCTGAATGAATGCCCTAAAATATGCTAAAGTTTATAGTAAATATTGTAATTTATTCTGTTTCCAGAGAGGCCATAACTTTTTCTCCGTGTATATAATATTTAGTAATTGCTTGTTTTAACGGCCTTTAAAAAAGTTTTCTTTTTAGAATTTTTTTTTCAAAATAGTTTTAGAAAAAATATTTGTAAAACGGCAAATTTTTCATTGTTCAAAGCTTTTAATATATCGTATGGTCGTAATAAAGAAATGTATGAAACTCTTAATGTGTCCTAAAATTTAACATCGCCTTCTGTTGCTTATACTTTAAATATGTTGAATGTCGAAAGACCATATTTGTTTTTAAGGCGTTAATCCTTAAAGGAAATGAGCATAAAGTGGCAAAATTCACAAAGTAAATTTCTTTTGAATGTCCAATACTTTAAGTTTTATGAACTCTAAAATTTAAATTAATGCTTTGAAATAGGCTTTAAATATGCTTAAAGCAAGTATTTATTTCTATTGTTTCTGGAACCCAACTGAATGGCATTCATATTTGTTTCTTATAGTAGAAAAAATTAAAAAATATTTTTTATAAATCTTACACAAATGGATTAAAAAAAAATGTAAAGTTAATCCTTTTAAATCAAGTTTGGCAAATCTCAAAGTTGTTTTTAAAACACGAACTGCAGAAATACGTGAAAAAAAGGAAAAATTATCCAAACTTTTCTTTTAAATTTCTCGTTAGTTTTTTAAATCTGTTCTCCATTATACACCCAATTAATTCTAGGAAAAATTTTACTTCATTTTTAAGACTTAATTAAGACAAATTAAAGGAAAATGTTGTTCTGGAACAGAAAAACTAAATCAGCTGCCCCTTCTATTCAGTCTATCTCGCTCTCTCCCTCTCTCTCTCTCTCTCTCTCTTATTCGCTAAATTTTTTATTTCTTCCTTTTAACAAGTTGTATGTTTTAGCCCAAAGAAAAGAACATGCAGCCGTTTATTTTTAATTCAACTTCTGTGCAAGTGCTAAGATTTAAAATGAATTTTTTTTTAAATTTATTTTCCTTTCCTTGGACTCTTCCTTCAGAGTGAGTGCTCAAGTGTGCCTGTAAAACGGGTTAGAGTGCATTATAAAGGAGGTATTAAAGCTTGTCATTTGATACAAACATTTTTGAATCTTGTTCATTTAAGCAATTTGTTAAATATTCCTGGCACAAGATTTGCTTTTGGGCCAAGAGAAGCCAGTCGTGTTGGTGCCTTTAAAATTTATTTTCTCTTTGGCTTTCCACATTTTTAAAAACCGTGTAATGTGATTGTGGTGATAGTGGTGGTCAGAAGTGAAATTTAGCAATTTGGACTTTAAAGCCACTGTGGGCTAAGCTAAAGAGTAAGACAAAACAAACACAAATTAAGTGGTTACAATGAATATGAATGAACGAATAGTAGTGGGGAGTCAGAGCCAGAACACAACTGCACATTTCGGTTTAATAAGACAAAGGAACCGAATCAGCCACTTCAATGGCTGCTGTTTACCCAGCATATACACCTGAAATAGCACCTGTGTCTGTGTCCCAGTACCAAGCAGTTGGTAGTCAAGTATTTCATTGACTCCTCCTCTTCATTGCAGAATCTGCTAGCGGCTGTGTCGGCTATAACCATTCTATAGAGGTGCATAACTCCCAGCGAATGCCTCCCATACTATTCTTAGGCTTTTTTCTACGCAGTTTTAGTGCCAGTTTCGACCTGCTGGCATTAAAGCTCACAAACTTTTTGGAATGTATAATACCATCAATGTCGTTCCGGAATTACTCCACCATCGCTGTTACCCATTACCCTCAACAAGGTCCTAATCCAATTCGATTAAAATTAAAACACATTATTAATAAAATAATATGGTACTGAAATTCATAAAACTATTTAAAGGTATTCTTATCAATACGATTTCCATTACTAGCTGTTTCTTGGCGCCTTCTAGTAGGCAACAGTTTTAGCCACCTTGTCTTAATTCTTTATTGGAAAACAGCTGCTAGGCTGAATTCTTTGCTTCAAAATTGTCTAATCTTTGCACTTTTAGCTCGTGTTAGTTAAGGTTATTGTCTATTACTGCTTACAGTGTTCTTTAATTGCCTTAGTCCAACACATGTTTTTGCACACAACATTTCATTTGTTTTTATCATGTTATATTTACACAAAATCAATTTATTTCTTCTGGTTTTTTTCACTTTCTTCACAGTTCGTTTCAACATGTTTGTGTGTGTGTGTGTGTGTGTGTGTTTTTCTGTTCTCATCAAAACGTTTGATACAAATTTTAAATTGGATTATTTGTTTATTAGATTTTAATACGATTTTGCAATTTGCTTGTACTTTTGTTTTTTTTTTCAGCTAAAGCTTTTTTGCTATTTTCTTTCATTTCCGGTTGTCCTCTTTCTGTAAGAACTAATTTCTTTTATAGAAGAGGAAAAATAAGGCAGAAATATTGATTTGCAGCTTTTCTGATCACAAGCCGAAAAATAGCCCGAAATTAGTTATAGAATAATCGTGACAACTACATAAACGATAATTGAATGCAATTGTGAGTTAAAATTGCTTAATTAAAAAAGTTCGTTTTCGAAAACATACTTTTTCTAGCATAATTTTAAATTCATTTATGTTTTTTTTTTCAATGATTAAAGAAACACATTTTTGTGTCATCAAACTTAAGCCATCAGAGTAGTAGTTCTTATTCGCAAAACTAAATTTTAAATGCCACTTGTTTTGTTATATGAAAGTCCCACAAAAGTTTTCACCCCCTCACTTGACCACTTTAACACTTGTATATATATATATATATATATATGTAGGTATTAGTTGCCATATAACAAAATTAATTTAAAAGTATTTCTTTTGGAAATGCTTTCTCCCCTTGCGGCAGTCAGAAAATACTTTTGACTGTGTCAAAGGCCATTTTATAAAGAAAAAAAATTATCAAAACAAGTAAAATTAATGCTTTAAATTTAAATGCCAGACTTAATTAAATAAATATGTATATGAAGCATGCCCGATCATGCATTTTAGATTGTATTCGCAAGATCTACATGATTTTATTAAAATTTCGTGTGTTTCGCACCACATTGCCTCTAAATTTAGGCTTCTAAAGTTGGCAATGTCTTGAAAATCCCATTAATTTCTTTCAAACAATAAGTTTACAAAATTTTGCTCCTAAAAGTATGCAATCGTTTCCAGCAATAAGTTTACACTTCCTGCTCCCATAAGTATGCAATTTTTGCAGCAGAGTTGTTTAAATTTAAAAAATGTAGCTTTTATAATTACGCCAGTTCTTCGCCTGCAATTTTGTTCTTCTAAACTTTCATGTCTGGAGAATCCAATTAAATTCTCTCTAACAACAGTTTTAAAGATATTTATCGTAAAAATATGCCAGATTTTGTAGCTCATTGTAAATTTATAAGTCGATAAAAATCGTGTTGCAATTCTAATTTCGAAAATAAATTCTGAAACTTCTAAAATTATGCCAATGTAATGGGCTTGTACATTTATTGTAAGAAAATTTAATTTTTTTAATGTTTCTAAAAGTTGAAAATTTATTTACCCGTATTTTAAAAAGTAAATTCTAAAACGTTTTCGTTCGGAATAAATTTGCAAAATATTTTTCTTATAATTAAGGATTTGAACTTATTAGGCCCTAGAGCTCTATATTTCTGAATTACTTGTCAAAATATTTGAGTACTCCTTCGTTTGGGTTATTTCGGATGTTTTTAATTAGTAGTTCAGCAGCGCCTTTCAGAGGCTTAATTTAATTAAAGGGTTGGCATTTGCGATATGTGTTCTGAAGTTTATGTGTCTTTGGATAATATCTTTACTGCAATTATTTTATGTGAACAGGTACGCCAGAACTCAGCCTAAAAGTGCTATACTACAATATAAGTATATTTGTTGTTGCCTTCCCATTACAACAAATTCACCGTTCCTTGCTTGCATCATGTTTTCTCAAACCCTTATTTAACATCAACCCCTTTTTCCTATCTTCAGACCACTCTGCCTATACTGCCACATTTTGTGCGTCCTGAAATGCATGCAAGTATTTTATGCTTTGTTGTTTGGCACAGGAAGTAAACTTCGCTTGTTTTTTTAACTACTTAATACTGCAGCAATTGCAGAATTTCAGTTTTGTGTTTAATTCATTTTAAATTTCTGACTCATTGTTTTATTGCTTGTGTTGGTTTCCTGTCAGACAACCAGGCATGTCTTGTCATGTCGTGCTCGCTCGTTACTGTGTTAGATTCAATGTAGTCTATAAATATGGTTTAAGGCTTTTATAGTTGTTCGCTATAGAACTGCTAACTAGAATAAGAAGAAAATCTTATTGTTTCGCAAAGTTGAACTAAAAATAACTGTGTTTAGGTCAGAGTTTAACGTATGTATGTTTTCAACGGTATTCTGAAGCATTTGGATACAAATGGTATCCAATTTGGTAAAATTAATAATAAAACATGTTATGAAATGATGCAAACAACTCATCTAAGCGTTTAAAATTCATGACATTTCCCAACTTTTATTTATAAAATCAATATGAAACAATTTTGCCTCAAAAGTATGCAATGTTTTCGCTTTCAAATATACGCCTTTCGAAAACAATGCGCTGTTCTGTCTAGTGCACTGTATTTTGAAATTAAATAATGAATTAAGTTTGAGCTAAGAAATTCTATAAATAAAACTAATTTTGTTCTAAAAGTATGCAGTTGTTGAATAATTCTCATATCTCTGGTTAATGACAAAAATTTCCATAAGAAAATTCTGACGTTGCTGTTTTACTTTTCATTTGCACTTTGTTTCATTGTGCTTGATATCGATTATCTCTGGCCACAGAACTCTTTTATTCAATACAATACAATTAATACACAACCTTCAAATGCTACTACAGACCTATAAAGAATTTCTTTTCACACAGAAAACAAAACGAATAAATTAAAACAAAGACATTTGGTTTGCATTCATTGGAATACTTTTATTTTTATTTCTCAAAGTAAAGCCAAAAAGTATGCTGCTAATTTGCGATAATTAAAACCTGAAGCCAAATTAGTTGTTGTAGTAATTTGTTTTTGGAACAAATATTTGAATGGGCTCAAAGTGAATTGTAAATATTTTCCATTAACTTTGTAACTTTAAGATATTGAATATATATTTAAATATAAAAAAAAGTTCTTTTGCCTGAAATGGCAACATGAGAGCTGAATATGGAAGGAAAACATGACAGTTCCAGAATCAAAAGCAACTATAAGTAGTTTTAGAACTACTTGCAGTAAAGAAACTATATCGTTTTAAATATGTTTCTTTCACCTTTTTCACTGAAATAATATTCCAGTAAATTTAATTCACTTTCCCACATTAAAAAAATTGATTAATTCATTTCGAATAACATCTTTTAAAGCTCTTGTAAGACTTTCGTGCTTTCCTTTTTTCCCTTCTTATTCAGTTGCTGGTTTTATTTCATTTAACGTGTTGGCTTTACTTCAATATTTGTTGCAAACGTAATTTTACCATGAATTATAAATGATATGAAATTAAATTTATTTGTAAAATATATATTTCATAGTGTTTGTATATTTTTGAAATACGGACGGAGTGTGGGGAATATTCTTTATCATTATACTCATAAATTTTAAATGGATAAAACTTATAAAGCGTTATTGCTTCTAGTTTATGTCCTTCGTAGTTTTGCTTAAACTGTGTAAAGGACAACGTATGAAAAAGAAAATTTGCCCAAAAGTAGGCATTAAGTTTTAGCCATTTGAAATAATCTTATTCTTTATTATTTCTGTGGCATTTTCTGCAGATTTTAAAATAATTATTTAATCCAAACTTTTGCTACTTAAAAGCGAATAAAGTTGAAGTGGTGAATCTGCTTCATTGTTATAAAAATGTTTCCCAAAAGTAGGCATTCAATTTTAGCAGCTGAAATCAGTTTATTCTTTATTATTCCTGTGAAATTTTCTGCTGATTTTCAAAACCCTTATTTAAGCCACACTATGCTCCTTTTATTCAAATTACATTAAAGACCAAGCGGTTATATAAAGAAAAATTATGCCTAAATATAGGCATTACTTTTTAATAATGAAAACAATTTCAGTTTTCATGATTCCTGAGACCTCTTTTACTAATTTTCAAAACATTATTTAATTCAAACTTTTGCCAGTTTTGTTTGAATCGATTTGAAGTTACCAGTAGGTAGACTTATAATACAATATTTTCCCGAAAGTAGGCTCTGAATTGTAGCAATTGAAATAATGCAATGGATATGCCTTGTTTGCTATTTCCCTAATTATTGAATACAGAAGTTAATTAATGAATTAAAATGTTCCGCTCTCAGTTCATTTGTATCTTGCCTGAGATGTTTATACTCGTATAATCGTTTAAGTCTAGACTTGACTTCAATTCAATTTAACACTTTTATTAAATTCGTTGTAATCAGATTAAACGTGCAAGCATTTTAAATTAATTCAAAAATTGTAAATATTTTACATCAGCAATATTTATTATCCTGAAAAACCAACCAACCATCAAAACATACAAAAAATTTTTAATTTATTTATCATAAATATATTCAGGCACGAAAAAAGCCAACCATATAATCCCCGACAGCCAGTAAAAAAAAAGGTACCTCCAAAGGGGAATTCATTAAATAAAAAGCTTATTAAAATATATTTTATAATGAAAGCAAACAAAAATGTAAAATAAATGTTTTTTTTCCTTATTTTGGGTAATTTTTCTCTTTGATTTGATTATGGTGCATTATCAACAATAACAATTTTATTGCATAATTTCAAGAGCTCTGTTCAACTGGTGAATGGTGTAGCATACTTTTTGGCAACAAAACAATAATGCTCTAAATAAAACTGCACACATATACGGATGCACTGATAAGGTCGTATAAAACATTTATACAATATAAAGGCATTGTGGTCTCAGAAAAAGCTTGTTTTGATTTTGTTTTTTCTTGTTCAGCTGCTGTTGGGTTTGTTGTGTGTAATCGTGTCTCTTTGAATGCTTTTTTATTGAGCTCATACTAAACATTTCGTTTCATGGATTCAGATAAATATTTGTCTTGATATTTTTTTTTTTTTTTGCAATATGGCGTTTTATTGTATTTATTGCGGCAGGACAGACACAAACTCTTGAAGCTCAACTTAAGTGGCGAACACCCTTTTGAAAATGGCAAGATATTTATTTTATCGTTTGCCCAACACAATCAATCTTCTATTGTGGAATAGTAAAACTACACTAAAACACACAAACTCTCGCATTCTATAAAATGTCACCCATTAAAGCCACAAATAGAGCGGCTTTCCCATTAATAGTCTGCATGTATTTTTTAGTTTGTTTTTATATGGATGTGTAAATTACAAGTTTCATTATTTCTATAGCTTATCTGGCAGATCATGTTCAAACAAGCCGAGTCTTGTCAGATTGATGATTTTCTCTTCTAGTTTTGGCTTGATTTAAACCAGTGACAAGTTAATTTTTTGTGTTTTTGGTTTTTCTTTCATATATAAATTATTTATCAAACTTTTTTAATGACAATGTGAGTTAATAATTATGCATTTATGCATATTAATTTCTTTTTTGTGTGACTTGTTACAAAAAATATATTTAATACAAAGAATAGCTGATTTGCAATTTAATGCCGCTTTTTTTATATTTTTCTAACATGTAATAGAAATTTATTATATCAAAATTTGAAAACACGCAAAGGTTACGAAAATACATATATATTTTTTCTTAATTTATTTTCGCAACTGGGTTAAGACGTAATAAAGGCATTAAGCAAATTAAAAGTGAAAAATTTTAATTTTTTATTGTCATTAATGTTGGGATGGAAAGTTTGTAAAAATTTGCAATGAAGGGAAATTTGAACAGATTTTTCATAAATACTTTAATCGAAATCTAATTAAGGCTAAATTCGCTTTTTTCTATCACACCCTCCTTCTGCCAATGATGTTTTTTAAAACGTTTGATTTCCGCCCCAAATATTAAGAACATTTTTTGTCTGATCATATTTGATTGAAAAGGTAATTTTGTTTCTACTTTTAGACAATTTTATTTTCGAAAATCTTGTCTGTTTTTGGTATAAACTTCAATTGCCATCATATGTAGATATTGGGTTTAACCCAAAAGTAGGCAGCAGTATTTTGTAATTTTATTGTGAGAGATTCTCCTTACAATATGCCACTCTTCTTTTGTACATGAGCCATAACAAAATCTCAACTAAAAACAGCTTTTGCAGTCAACTATTTTACACATTTCTTTTAAATTGTGTAAAATCAAATCAAAAGGATGGTGAAAGCAAAAACGACCATAACATCTTCCTATACCGTAAGATCTGACAGCCGACTGTATATAGTTTAAGAAGAAATTGTGATATCGTGTATATATATTATTTAAAATGTCTCTTATGACAATAATTTGAAAATGGGAAAAAATACATCTTTTGTTTTGTGACTCAGCATAATTAGTGCCCTGTTAGTCGTCGGACAGACAAAGAAATTTCTATAATGAAACTTAAAACTGAACGCCACCACCTTCATAACACAAAAGACAAAGAAAGTAACACTTAATTAACAGCAATCAAGCCCATAAAATATAACAAATAAAATGTCATAAAACAAAAACCAACAAAAACAAAAACTATGCCATTCATATAAATTTGCAGTACGAGTACAAACTGTGTAATAAAAACACTTAGCAGAGTAGAGGGACGGGAAACAAACAACTTTGAATGCAGTAAATTTCACAGCAGAGTTCGCCTTAAAAGTAAGACAAAAGAACGAATGCGGTCTCAGAGTTTCAACAGAAATTGAGCCCAACAAGCGTGGCTATGCCTTTTTGTGTTTGTGTGTGTGTTTGTGTGTGTGTGTGTGTGTAATTTGAACTGTTTTTCGTAATTCTAATGGAAGAGCATTCTCTGGTGGTGTGTTAACCCCAACCTTTAAAAGCAGCGAGTAAATTTTATCGCGTGTGTTTTTATTCTTTGGTGGGGCTGAGTCTTTCCAACACTAACAATGAGTATTATTTGAAACGTTAATTTCTGGTTAGAACAACCTGTACAAAACCGGCAGCGCTGAGTACAGCACGAGGCTTAATTTTTAGTATCGTTTAAATTGTGCTTAAAGCACCCCATTGGTTTTCATGCTTTTGTTACTTTGAACAATGTTTTTTGTAGCTTTATTGCTGTTTTAATGGAATAATGAAGCCGGCGGTTTTAAGGCATTAAAAATATTTAAAAAGGGCATAATTTCAATTCAAAACCGAAAAAAAATTTGAAAAAAAGAAGTGCATTTAAGACTAAAATTAGGTTGCCTATTTTACAGATAACTGAAGTTAGTTAAAAGTGTTGCCTACTTTTAGGCAAACTTAAAATTCAACACAACTAAATTTTTTATTACTCCGTCACTTCTCTGCTTTCTTGTAGTTTATTTGTTTGCCTCGACTCGCCCCTTCCCCATCACTCGTAATTCCCGATCTGTAGATTTGATTTATGCTAAATATGTTTAAGATTAAAAATATTAAAATACACTTAAGTCAGGCCATTGCCATACACTATAAATATGTTTCTATAATTAAATATATAACTGCTCTTTTCACACTGTTCATTGCGACGACAGCCTGCCAGTATGCCACACTTGTCTGGCCGGCATTTATTCCTTCATCAAGCCCTATTTATATGTATGGAAAATTGGATTTTTTTTTTTAATTGATTTTATAATATTTTAAATAATACCAAACAGAGTTGAAACCACTTGCATTTATTTACTTGGTTTTTTTTCAGGAATATTGTAATTAAAATTTCGTTCGCAAAAATATTTTTACTGGCTTCATATTAAAAGCCAATTACAGTTGAGTGTTTATATGGCTAAATAAACGATAATTGTTTTTATATGGTCTGTAACAACTGGATTATTCAATCATAAATTATTAAAAAAATAAACATAAACATTAATTTATATATTGAGATGAAATTTTTCATAATTGGCTGTAGAGTGAAAGGCAATCATTGACAAAATAATTGATTTATAGATTCATTATTGAAGGCAAATAGACATCAGCAAATGTAAGAAGAAGAAGAAAAGAAACTGAAACAGAAACAGAAACAGAAAGCTAACAAATAAGGAAAACACAAACATGGCTTAATAAACCTTTTCAAGCAGGATATCACTTATGAACGTTGAACAGCAACTGCCAACACACAACAGCATAGTTGGCCTATTTTTAGGGGCGTTGCATTCACAGAACAGAAATAAAATATGATGATAAAACGTGCTTGTGCAAATTAATGTACACAACTTTGATTACTTTTTAACCGTGAAGGATACACATACAGATACAGATACAGATGCAGATGCAGGTGTAGTCTGTGTGTGCGAGTTTGTATTGTTGTCGCTGTTGTCAGAATTTCAAGAGTTGTGTTGTTTTTAGCTGCTTCTGTGTAGAGCATGAAGCATCATTGTTTGTCATTATTAAACATCAAACAGAACGTTTAAATAGCAAATAAGCGCTGTTATAAATTCATAAGCAATTATTTGAATTAATGGAGTTTTTTTTTCAATGAAGAGAACTGGATTTTGTGTATTTTCAATGCTTGTTTGTTTGCTTTGCCTGTGCTTTGCTTTGCTTGTCGGCCGTGTTGAAGCAGGCTTAAGAACAAAGCCCACTCGATACGTTTGCTGCCTTTTAATGATAGTAGAAGAATGTTAGCGTTTGAGTTTTAGTTGTTAAACGTTAAGGATTATTTCAAGAAACTAAAGTTTGTTCAAAGGAAATTTAAAGAAACCCTATTTTAAAAAATCGTTTTCCAAAATATAAAGAGAGTTTAATTCCAAATTTCCATAATAAAACTAAGAAAATATTGTAATAAAACCGATTTTTCTTTAAATAATAGAAATTTTATGTTGGAAAATAAATTAATAATCAAACTTTTAGTTAAATTTGTTTATTACGAAATAGGCAACATAAATCTCTAGAGAAACACGCCTAAAATGTAGGCAACATTTCAAAAGTATTGCCCGCAATTAAGTATTTCACAAGAAAATTTAATTTACTTAAATTGACAATAATTTTAATATTTTTAGCAAAATCTTTTGCTTGTATTATCGCACATTTTTCATTAGTATTATTTAAAAAAAAATGAGTTTATTTATAATTTTAAAATCAAACATAAAGAATATTTTTGTGTGCTTTCTAGCTGTCTATGTGCCAGCATTTCGTGGGTGTATGTCTGGTACCACCCATCAGCGGACTTGAAAACCTTTGAGAAATATGTTCCAACACTCAACTTTATCTAGACGAACATTTTATGTCATGAATTTTCCTTGTCTATAAGAAAGAAAATTTCCATTTGTTTCAATAACTTCTCTTTTAATTGGGCCAAGCACTCGGTTCTTACGAAATAACTACCTGCCAAGTGATGTTATAGTTGAAAAATGTGTTGGATAAAACATGATGTTGAGGAACATGTTGCCAGCCACATTTTTCGAATTTGAGCGCAGTATCATATCAGCAAAATTATTTATTTCTCATGTATTTATTTAATACCACAAATATTTCTAGTTCTTTTCAGTGATTAATCTGAATTTAAAACATTTTAATTTAATGTTTAAACTATTTTAGCTAAAACTAATTGTCCTGAAAAACTTATTAAAATTGCGGCATTTGCCAGTTTTGACGGTCATCAAAAATCATACTTTTCTTAAACTTAAATACGAGTACATCGCAGCAACGTCTGTATAAAACATAAAATTTGAGATCACAATTTATTTGTCAAATGCTGAAAATCGAATTATGTTTCATTAAAATTACTTTGAAGTTTTTACGGACTTTTCTTGAAGAAAATGCAACAAAAACGAATTGCAATATTAAGGCGTAGGGAATGTATTAGAAAACGAAATTGACTTTAAATTCAATTAATTAAAATTAATCATTTATTATTAATTAATTAATCAAATTAATTAAAATTACTTTGAAGTTTTTACGGACTTTTCTTGAAGAAAATGCAACAAAAACGCATTGCAATATTAAGGCGTAGGGAATGTATTAGAAAACGAAATTGACTTTAAATTCAATTAATTAAAATTAATCATTAAAATAACTGTTTAATAATTTATACGAATTTTAGGCGATTTTTCTGCTTGTCTTGTTTCAAGGTTTTTAACCATTACAAGAAAACTAGTTTCAATGAATTTCGAATACTTTCAGCCTGCCTTCGGGCCATGTCACAAAATTCGCCAAATTTTTTATACATTTTGGCAGCATCTGTTCCACTAAATGCCGGCAGCGTTTTAGTTTCTCCGAATGGACAGTTGTGAACTTTCTGGCTCTAGTCACGTATCTGAGATTATGGCCTGACAGTTTTTGTCAGCCCTAAAGGTCATATGACCCAGCAAGCACCAACCACCCAACGAAAAGGAGTCAGCCAGCAGTCACCGGTCAGCCCAGCTAAATCATACGTGTTCGTGGTACTCGTTTAACGAAACTATCCACAACAGCATACGCCTTTCTAATTGCTGGTATGTGAACTAAATGTTGCATTGAAATGCCAAAAAAAATGTGAATGTTTGCAAGAAAAAAACCAAAAAAAAATTTAAAAAAAAAACACATACATACTTTGGGGGCTTAACACGAAACGTTTTCTATTTGTACATTAAATGGCACAGCGAACGGTGCTTAAGCACGTAAAGTGCACGCTGTTGGTTTTTGTTGGCTGCTCTTAATCGAAACAGCCATTTCCATAGTGTTTTCCAGCAATTATAGTATAATTTAACAAAAAGCCAATTACTAGACATTTGCATGCCAGGGAGATGTTTTCTTGTATCACTGCATTTTCTGGAAAACAGCAGTTTTTGTTGCAAGATTTTATCTTTTTAATACAAACAATGGCTGGAAAAAGTAAAAGTTTCTGTTCCAACCATTTGCATACAAAATAAAAAACCAGGAGCCTAAAACGTGATGGAAAACGCCCCAAAAGTTGGAGTTGTTAAAACTAAGAATTGTTTAATTTTGGGGAAATATTCTTTCTCAAACTACAACTCAAAACTTTAGTTCTAAAATGAGTTTAGAACATTTTATTAAAATGACATGATTAGAATGCGTTTGGTTGGTGCCGTGACAGCTTGACTTGTGTTTTGGCATCGTCATGTCATGGCAATAGAATTTTTTTTCGGCTTGTTCTGTCTTTTTTTTTTAAATTGCCCAATTTTTAACACTTTATATGTTAGAAATAGACTCGAAAAATGTTCTATAAATGATTTCAGAATAAATGTTCATGTTTATAATTTTCTGCAAGCAATCAAATTTTTTTTTCAAAATAATCATAATTAATCCAAGAGCTCAATAAATTGTCAAAATTGTTTTAATTCATATAAGAATTTTGTTTTTCACCCAAAATGTTGCCTAAAAATATGTTGCATTGCTGAAGCTGGAGGGAAAAAAGAATATTTTATGTTGCTAAACAAAAAGTTTTAGCTACAAAACAGGTCAAAAATGTGCTGGCCAAACTTAGCACCAAGTTTGTTTCCTGCACAAAAAGTGTTCTATTTTTGAAATACTATTTCTAAAATGAAATAAAATTGGGTAAAATAGTAGAGTTTTGAAGAAATTCTATTAATTAAGTTAAGATAGAAAATTTTTCTTAAAAATATTGATTCAAAAATCTGGAATTTAAAATATTGATTTGAAAATATTGATGCTGAAGTTTTCATTTAAAAATACTGATTCCTAAAAATATATCTGTCATTGACTTAATAATTTACGGGGTCCTTGTCGAAAACTTTCTTCAAAACGAACTCTACACTGAAAAGAAAGTCTTGTACACCAGCTTTTTTTAACGCAAAACTTTAAAAACAAAGTCGCTCACAAGCCCCAAATTAAATCATAATTTGTGCCCTAAATATTAATTGGAAGTTTTCCCGTAGAAAACCGCCTGTTAATATGCCAGCGAAAAAATGCCAGTAAAACCTCAATTTATGTTCCTCTTCTCATTATAAATTATATAAAATATGCTTTTGAATTGAAATTATTCTGTGTTAATAAAACCATTGATTTTAATTGCATTGCAACAATAATCTGCCATATTTGTTTTTTTCTTGGCTCTTCGCTTCTGTATGCTTTTGTGCTGTCAATTAAACTTGAAACAAAACTGTTGATAGAAAAAAGCAGAACAAGCAGAAGAAGAAGCGAATTTATTTTTTAATTGTCTGCCACAAACAAAATAATCACAACCAATCGCAACAGCAGACAATTGAAGATAAAAACTGTAATTATAAAAATGTTTCAACGAAAAAAGAAAAACCCCAACAAAATGCTGCACTTAGATAAAAATCTCACAATTTTTGCCGATGGCAACGGAGAAGTAAATAAAAATTATTATAAAAAGTTAAATAGGAGCTGGAAAAAAAAATGATTTCCAGAAGTCTTTCAAGCAAAATGTTTGTAATAAAGAAATTTACAAAATAGTGAAAAACTTAAATTAAAATTGAAACTTAATGTAGAAATTTGTTTAAAAAGTTAAACAAATTCCATCAATTTATTTCTCTCTTCTGGGTTTTTTTCAAGCGCAAGAAAAAGACAAGCACTGCCGCTGTCCATGTTGTTTGTTGATCAATTATCAAGAACTGTTACCATGTTTCTACTGGTTTTTTCCCCCTTTTTAACCGCTTTAGCATAAAAATTGCAAATAAATAAATAAATGAACCTTTAGAAGTGAAGAAAATTCCACAATATTTCAACGCCTTAACATGTAATATTACAAGAGCCAAAGAAACAGAAACAGAAACAGAAATAAAAGTAGAAATAAACATAAAACTTAACGCTTGAATAATTAATGTCGCGTGCTGCTTGTATTGTGGCTTATTGAAACACCAGGCCGCTGACGAGTCATCGCCAGCAACGGCAGCAGCAGCAAAAACAGCACAAGTTTAAAATTTAATTGTTGCTGTTGATTATTTTCTATTACTGCGCGTGTGTTTGTTTTTTGTTTTTTTTTTTGTTTTTATAAATTATGTTGTTGTAGTTGTAGTATTATTAAAGACACAAATAAGCCCCAACTATTCTCTCGGTGAATGGTCATAATTTTCACTGCTGAATTATTTGCAGGCACTTAAACTGTAACATTGAACTACTTTGCGCAGCAGCAACTTAAAGAACCGTTTTACAGCAACTGCTCGTATTATCTAAGACGTATAGATTTCATTTTAGTTAAAAACAAAAAATAAAATTCCTAATTTTCAAACCAGCAATTTCTTTAAGCCGGCTTGAATTTTAATCGCCAGTTGGCTGAGCAGAACATCAGCGTCTGGACAACTGTCCATGTTTCAGTTTCGTCAGTCGGCTGCCAAAGTTATTAAGCAGCAACAGCAAATTATGTAAAGTTTTAGAAACTGATTTAAGAGACGGTTAAGAGGAAAAGGCAAGTTATTTTGGGAGATTGTATTTAACAAGTCCACTGGGAAGCAGGTTTTGGCCAGACGCATATCAGGCTGGGACATTCTACTTTTCAGGATATACAGCGCAAGAAAGTCCATGTCTGACTTCTGTTGAAGCCTTCATCAGACAGAACGGCAACGAACTTGCCTACATGATGACTTCCTACATCCAGCAGTTGGTTGAGGTTTGAACGTAAAAACACAGAATGAGATACGGGTGATCCAAATGTCCTCGAATTGCTGTTGTCTAGCAACAGATTTCTGTTCTTCGTAACGAACTAGATGGTGGGGCATGTACAGGAGGGGTTGTTTAAGGCCTCATGTTCCGGTAGGATTTCGGACTACCAACTCAAGTGCCTCGCCTTCCCTTTATTATCTAGCAGAAGGGATTAGTAACCAATTCCCCACTTTAATCAATTTCAAAATTACTTTTAGAAGCCTCTATTCTATCTATTTGCTTTAAAATGGTTTTGTTGCTTTAAATTATTTTTAAACTTTAATTTAAATACATTATTTTAGTTAAGAATATTCTATTTTGCTGCAGCCTACAAGTGCGCTACAAAAAAATACTTCTATAATTTAGTATTTTAAGTGTATTTTGTGTTTAGTGACAAGAAACTGTCAATAACGAAGAAGTTTTGCCGGCATTGTGAACAAGTGAGAAAATTTTTCGTGTTGGAAAGTGATTTGATTTGTTTTTCCTTTTGCTTAAAGAAGTTTTCTTGTACAATAGATGCCACTTACCTTTCAATAAATGTTGTAGAATGTTATCTTTATGCTCCTCGGAGTGCGGTTCACCCAAAATGATAAGCAAATAACAGCCGGTTAAAGGACTGGGTGGTCCAACCATGCCGCCAACCAAACTGGAGGGACCACCACCGTCCGAGCATGCGGTATCCAGCGGTGGACGACCGCCAGCCTCGGAAGGTGGTACTGAGCTGATACCGGCATCGGTACCAGCATCGTCACCAGCCATTGAAGAACAAGAAATGGCCGATTCGACGGCCTTTAAAGTAGCAGCCGTACCAGTGTCGCCGCCGCCAGCACCAGCACCGACACCTGCTCCAGCAGCAACATCATCACCATTATTACCAGCAGTCGCCGCAGAAGCATCACCAGTCGCCTCTACGCCATTCCGGTTTGCCCCAGCCGAGCCGTTGGTCTCGGGGGCTTCCTGGCTCCCACCTTGGCCATTTAAAATGCCCTTTACACCATTCATTTTCTCTAAATCACTCATCACAGTTGGCTTTTCTTGCGAAAACTTTTTCGTTTCTTTTGTTTTTCGTCAAAATTTGTTAAATTAATTAAAAATTGAAAATTGAAAATTTGTCTACAGGAACCTTTCGTGAGTTACTTTCTGAGATTTTACTCTTTTTTTCTTTGTTTGTTTGTTGTTGTTGCTGTTGTAGTTTTGTGCGAAATTGTAAAATTTTCTGAAAACTTTACAATTCGCCGTTAAATAATTTCTATGAAATTTTAGCTTAAATTTTTTTATGTTGAAATCTGCCAATCCAACAATATTTCAGAACATATCAGTCTTAAAGTTGTTGTTGTTTTTGGTTTTTGTTTTGTCTTTTTTTGTTTAAAAAATTCTGCTGAAAAATTTGTACACACTTGAGAAAATTAAATTTTCTTTAAAGCAATTTTTATGGAAATTTTCTATTGGTTTTGTTTCTCTGTTTTATTATTATTATTATTTTTTTTTTTTGGTTGTTTGTTTCCAAAACTAAACCAAAACGAATCAGTTTCTAGACTCTTTTCGAGTGTGTTGTGGTACGATCTGTAGCAAATTGTAATGCAGACTGTTTAGCACGCTGCCTGCCACAAAATGTTGCACTTCGAATTCACTCACACTTCGTTGCTTCACTTGACTAGGCTCTGCTGTTGTTGTTTACGGCGTCGTCTTTGTCTTTACAGACGCTCTTCTTGTTGTTGTTGTTGTTGAAGATTTTTAAAGTTTTTTTTTTTGTTTAATTGTGGCTTCCCCGTAGAATTTCACAGGGGAGATATTTTTTGCTCAAATTGTTTTCTGCTTGACAAGAGTTTTTTATGCACTTTTGTTTTTGTTCTTAAATTCTTAACTTTTAGTGTTTTTTTTTTTGTAATATTTATTTAATGTGAGTGTTTGTTTTACTAATTTGTGTTTTTCTAGTCAATAATCAATATTGTTTTGTTGTAAATGGCGTGATATCTTGTTTTTTTTTGTTTAATTAATTAAATATTTGGTTTTTGTTAAATATATATGTATATATTTTTGTGGACTTATTAGGCTCTAATATTTTTGAATATTAATTGGAGATAAATTTTTTTTATTTTGGTTTTGTTTTTAATTAATATTTCATGTTTTTAAAGTTTAGCTTTTAAGGTTTTTGTTTTTGGTTCTTAAATTGTTCGTGTTTTTATTTTCTTTATATTCTTAATAGATGATTTTTCTTTTCAATTTGCTGCTGGCTGCAAAATCCTTTGGGTTGCTCTTTAAAAGTACTGGCTGCTAAAGTTCATTTAAAATTTGTTTATCTGAAAAAAAAGAAAAAATTCACTTTATTTTGAAAAGTTTTCCTCAAATTCATTGGAACTATGAAATAAAAGAACGTGTTATAAACTAAAATACTTCATATAAGATTTGTTATAAAAACAAACATTTGTAGATCTAAAAGACAACTTGTAGTTGTTTATTACGTTTCTTGGAAAGTTTGTAAAAGATAAAAAAAAAGTTCTAAATTTCCTTTAAGCTGCTACTAATCTCTTGAATAATTAAAAAAATCATTAAAATCATTAATAAAGAGGTTTTATTTTTCGTAGAAACTACATTTTCCATTATTTTGTACAAAAAATTTAACTTTCTAGGTTGAAAACTTTTACAGATTTTGAAAACAAATAGAATTAAAATAAAAACTGAAAAGATTATATTTAACAGAAAGTAAAAACAAATTGCTAATATTTGCAGACTTGACAAAATAACTATTTATAAAAATAAACTCTAACTCAAGAGTATTCGGGTTTCTTTTAATTTATTACAAATTCACGATTAATTTAAGACTCCTCAATGGCTTGAATTAATAAAGAAGTTTATTTCTTATAAATTCACCTTAAATCTATATAAAAACGTTAGAATTTCCATTTTAAAGAAAACAATTTTTCACCCAGAAAAGCTTAATTTTCTAACTTTGAAGGAGTTTGAAATCTAAAATAATTGATACAAAGTAGAAACCATAAAGATTATGTTGAAGAAAAAGTAAAAATGATTGGCTTATAAATGCAGAATTGACAAAATCTGTAAAAGATAATAAAAATTATTGGCTTATATGTGTGGATTTTAAAAAATATATAAAAATTAATTCTAACATTAAAACTTTTAACGATTTTGGAAGCAAATTGGTGTTAAATAAAACGCCAAAAAATTATATATCAGATAAAGTAAAAATAATTTGCTTATATTTGCAGATTTGAGCAAATTTCTATAAAAATTTCGGAAACCTGTAGCCAGAAAATTACCAAGAAAAACTTAAAAATCACAAACATTTCAAGATAGAGAAATTCGAGTAAAAATGCACATGAACGGATTTTGTGGATAGAAGAAATAAAAGTAATAATTTAGAAATTCTTAAATTAAAGCTTAAGTAGCAAATTTAAACATTTGCGTTATTTTCATTCTTCAGAATTATTTCGCAACGAGTTGAGTTTTTGAAAGTCCTTGTGAAATAAAGATTTCTGCTTTTATATTGGCGCAGTCCTTTTTTAGCTAAAAATGCCTGCATTTCTTGGGCCATATAATTGGCTCCCTTTCCCCTACATGTTATTTGTTAAATTATTGTGGAAATTATGTCACGTTTGAAATGTCTGATAAAAACAAAAGTTATGCCTGGTATCGCACAGAATCAGCTCGTACTCCATATAAACTCAAGAAATTCATACAATTTATATTAATAACATCTACATAAATTTATTTAGAATTATGAATTATTTATTTATTATGAAAATAATAAAATGTCACGTACATATCCAATTTAGGGCTTTAAAGAAACACCCACAAACACAACATTTGTAGAGAGAGGTTCTCAATTCTCCTAAAGAGCAGGTTGAAACCTACGAAATGTCAGCATATAGACAGCTGCACACAAAAATCAGGTACTTAGAAATTAGTACAAGAAAAAACTAAGTTGCATGTAAATTTTTCTTTTCATAACTCAATTATATAAGAAACAGAGCTGGGAAAACTCATTTATATAAAAAAGTTCACGAAACTCAAACATAGTACTCAACAAGTAATAAAAACTTAATAATGCTACTTATTTTCAGAGTTAATTAATTGAATCGTTATAATTCTGTCACACCATCAAAGCGATACTTTCATTCCCAAGAAATTCTTCTTTTGTGCATCATAGTTTTTGTAGTTTTTAAATTAAGGAAATAAAGCAACAGCGCAAAGAAATCAATTTGGCAAAGCGCTGCTGCCTGCAAGACAGTTCATTAAAAGGCTCCAAAAATACTCAAATCACAAATGCAGATGACGTCGTGTGACTGTATGAAATGCATAAAGTATCCAGGCAGACTTTTTGTTTGTGGCGGCTGTTTTTTCCTTTTCTCTTCTTTTTTGGAATTTGCGAGTATTTTTTGTACTTCTCGAACTCTTTTTCGCCAAAAAAAACTTGTACGTGCGTTTATTTTCTCTGTTCGCCCTCGAGCATGAAGAACTAAATGAGTCATGGACATTTTTAAAAATTTATAGTTTTTATAGCTTCGTTGACAGAGAAAGCGGGAGTGAGCGACGGGTGGCTGGATGGCTGGATGGCTGTTTGGCCCTTTTGCACAAGGCAACAAAATATACCTATTTATATCCCTTTCTTTTGTCAGAGGACTATTTCTTGTGCAGTTGTTTTGTCTTTTTCGCATTTGGCTTTCCCGTTTAATTTATTTATAACCGCAATAAACGAGCAACTGGAGTTGAATATTTTTCTATCTTGTATTCATGGGGTTCATTTTTTATTTTGCGGCAAAGAAACAAAAACTGATATTTTTATTTATTTGATTATTACGAATTTGGATGGTGTCCAAAATTATAAAAAAAAAATATTGCAAGTATGACTGTGTTTCTTTAACATGAGCAGGATATGAAAAAAGAGAAGAAAATTACTTCTGACGACACTGGTATTATATTACATTTGAAAACTTCAACACTTGCAGATATGACAAAATGTTGGAATTGAATTGGTTTCGAAAATTATATCTATTTCATAGTGAACCCAATTACGAATTCAATGAATTTTAAATCTTTTTTCTGAACTAATTCAGTTTAGTTTTAACTGTTAAACTGTTTATCGAAGCAACGGAAATACTTGCTGGGAAGTATGCTGGGAATTCTTCGAGGAAAATCACAGCATTTTCTTCCTGAACAAAAACTTCTTTTCAAATGATTTCAATCAAATATTTCATTGAATCAGTGAAATTTGTGTGTAAAAAGAAATTTCAGTTAAAGCAACAAACATTTCTGCTATATAACAAGAATAATGTTAAACTTTAAGAAAATTGTTTTGTTTATTTCTTGTATAAATATTTTTTTAAGATGTTGCCAAAGAAAAGTATTTGAATTTCACCAACTAAAAAAAAATTTTATGATGATATGAACAAGTGGACTGTCAATTTCTGATGTTGTTTGTTACACGATATCTTTATATTCGGAAATCCAAAACCTCTAACAATAATTCTCATGCGATAATGATCAATTATTAATTTATATTAAAAATATCTTAATTTATTTAAAAGTTGTTAAACGCTTTGGAAATAATTTGACGTTCGAAATCTACCCGTATGTACCCAAAATTATGCCATTAAACACCATGGAAATACCCATAACAATAATTTCAGCCTGTGTACTAATGCAAAAATATTTCCTAATTTAGGTCTTGTTCGTCTTATTTTCTGTTTTATTTGCTATTATTGTTGTTTTATTATTATAGTTTGTATGTGAAGCGTTCAGACATTGATGGATGAAATTTGTATGTGCTATTTTTATGGCCCTAAGCAAGCAAGGGCTTGTCTGTGCTTGCTAAAACATGACAGAACACGTATGTTTGTATGTCCGTATTAAATTTTCACATCAGATTTTAATAAAGATTTTATGAAAAACTAATTTATTTTCAAAACAAAGACGTGTAAATAAAAATATTGAAAAAAAAATGCCTAAGTAATTTCTTAGATTTTTAAAAAAACGTTATTTGTTTAGTTTAATATTGTTAATGTCTAATTATTGCTCTGAGAAAAGTACGTTTCTTGGCAGAATTGTGATAGTAAATTTATCTGCCCATAAGAAATTATCAGTTTGCCACATTGTCGTGTGACAAAAATTGTCAGATCTGTTGTTAGACGTCGCAAAAAACTCAAATCGTGTAAAAGCATGAGTAGTGTTGCCACTAGAAATATTTCTATATGAATGGCAATGAAACTATACACATGAAGTTAGCTGCAGGTTAATGTATTTCATATCTCCTTTCATTCTTTGCCCAGCTCAAGCTAAATTTTTGTAATAAATGTACAAATAATTGAAGAAAAACTAAAGAAAACTATTCACTATTTTACTAAGGCAAATATGTACATATATTAATAAATGTGTATGTAAATATGTGACTAAAGATTTAATCTTCTTTTAGGTTATAATCATGTGAATTTTGAAAATTATAATAGTATATAAATAAAGTAAATTGTCAAAGACTTCCTAGTGCGAACGTTAAGGCAACTTAAAAAGAGAATAAGAAAGAAATCGATGAACAAACAAAGCGTTGGTGCCGGCACTACCCAAATTTATAACCATTATTTATGTATTTTATTCTCTACAAGAATAATAATAATTTTCCAGTTTCAACTTTATTTATGATTTAAGTTTTACTTGTTGTAGTTGTATTGTCTACTCTGTAAATTAATTGCTAAGTCCAAAAATACTATTTTTCCTAAAGCCTTGGAAAATTTGTTTTTCTTTTGTTTTGAGAGCCTAAAATTATGCCCCTAAATAAATAATGTTTCATATACATATTTTTTTTTGCTAAATTCAAGAAATTCATTTGAAACTTTTCTTCAGAAATTTCCTAAAACCATTACTCATCCTATTCCATGTCTTGCTTTATATTATCATATTTGCAAAGTTACTTTGGAGCTTTTTTTTACGTTTTTTAGTCACAATTGTTTCATATAAAACTTTTTTTTTGCGTGTTTTTGCTTTTTGCTCAGTTTTGTACAAGTAAATTTTTTATCTTCATTTATTTTCGGTGTCTTCACATCATTTTGCTTTCATGTTTTTGCCGTGCAAGTCATTCCAATAAGAAAACAAAAATAAGAAAACTTTTCCAGCCGTCTTGTATTAAGTATTTGGATAAGCCAACAGCCATCCACAGGCTACAAGTTTCATACAGTTTTCATATTTCTATTTTTATTTGGTTGGTTTTTTCTGGTATATTTTTTTTTTTTTTTTGCCTTTGAATATGTCTTTTTGAAACACACGCGTCGGTTTGTCGTCGAATTTTAAGTGCTGTCTTGTGTTGTATAAGTTTTTTTCTATTCGATTTTCTTATATCATTTTTGACCTTTTTGGCAAAAGCAGAAAAATTCTTAGGAAAATCAAAGTGGAAAATTTTTGTTTTCAAAGCTAAATTTGCTATTGTCGGTGTCGATGCGTGTTACTTAATTTTCGTGTGGGTGTGAAATTTGCTGTAGAATAAAGCATTTAGTGTTTGGTTTTTAGCAACATCAATAAATTCATGCCCAAAAGGATTTCCTCAGAGAAAAGAAAGTTTATATGAAAAAGGTACAACAAAAAAACTTGTTCTTAATAGAGTGATTGTGTGTGTGTGGACTATCTCTGGTTTCGGGAAATTTTCGTATATTTCGGTTGCTTGAGAGATTACTTGTAGCAGGCACAAGTTTAAAACCGAATGAATAATGTTCTGCGAAGCACAAGCAAAGGATTATAAATGTATATGTGGCGCCCAAAATTATGCAGTGGTTTTGTAGAATCTATATGCATTTTTTTCTCAAAAGTAATAAAAACCATTATAACCCACTTTTCAGACCCTTTTTTTATTAATAAATAAGAGTTTTTAAGCTAGAACTGAAGGAGTTTTTTCAGCCTGTGTCTTTCATTTAAAAAGAAATTTTGTTCATAAGAAAATGCCGGCGTAAAAGCAATTCTCTGAAAAAACCACAACTCTAAACACCCAAACGTTTTACGTGCCACAATCTCGATTGACTTAAAGGAAACGAGACGGGTGTTTTAGTAGCTTAAAATATAATTTCGAATAGATTTTATTTTCATAATGAAACAAAAATGGCAAATTTTAATGAAGAAATGTGGCAGCTTGTTAATAAATATTATACAATTTCAGAATCAATAAAAATTTTGTTTTAATCAATTACAATTTTAATTAATTTCCCTCGAAATTCTTGCGTTTGTGTAAACCGTTTATTTTTCTTACATTAATTTTGTTTACAAGTATTTTATTCGATTAATTTATTTATTTATTTATATATGAAAATTATTTTCCCAAGTATAGTTACAAAATAAAGATGAGAAAAATGGAGATGTGAACTTCGAGAGCATTTCAACAATTGATTAAATAAATAAATATGTTGTTTATTAAAGTCAATTGGCTTCGATTCCGAAAATTTCTTCTCGAGATCTTATTCACTTGTTTAAATATAAAAAACTTGGTTTTAAAAATGTTCTGAAGCCTGCACTTTTTTCTATTCAATGTCGTCGAAATTTTATTCACTTGTTTAAACATAGGAAACGTTTTCTTTATATGTGTATATTCTAAAATTTTTAACTTTTGTTCTACTAAATGTCGAGTAAACATTGCCTATTGTAAAACATGCCTATTTTTTAATCTATTTTTCGAACTAAATATTGTTTTAAATATTATTTATTTATTTTTTATTTTACTTAACTCTGCTCAACTCACTTCACTGTCCGAGAGGCTTAAGAGATATAAAGTCCCAGCGGTCGTAATAAGTGTAAATTAAGCCATTTACATTTTTTTTTTTATTGAAAAACTTTTCAGATTTTAGTTCTACCGTTAAATAATTTTCTTAAATCCACTTACTTTTATGCCCATAAACTCTTGCTTACTTCTATTTAAACTGGTTTTTTCTTTCTAAGCACTTGTTCAGCCGTTTTTTATATCCTTTGAAAGTTACTGCTCTGTGAAAAAGGACCGCACCCGTCGGCATATAAAATTAAACTGACACTTCTTATGCCGACAGCCCTCCATATATTTCCAACTTGAATTTCTTCGCTGTAATTTTTCTTTCCTTTTTATTGTTGTTGTAAAACGATTTTTCAACATACATATATTTCAACTTATAGTACATACATACATATACTATATGCAACCAAATACGAACGGTGTTAAAATGAAAAGGATCACAAAAGCAGAATCAATAGAGCACTAACACCACATTTAGGATTGAAAAAAGAATACCGAAAAAAAGGAAAACAACAACAACAACTCTGGTGTTTTAAATTCACTGCATATCTTATGAAACTGTATGTGTAACACAGTACAAATTTGCCAAATTACAATAACAAAATTGCATGACTTACTAATACCGTTAGTTGGGGAGAGTGAGTTGGGTTGAACTTATTAAGAAACAAACAACAGCAACTCCACCAAGCAACCAGAATTACTCATGCATGTTTTCAAACGGAGTTGCATGAAGAGATAATTTCATTCTTGCACACTCATACACAACAAACACACACAGCCACACACACACACACATACACTTAACAGCACTTCTTTCTCTTGGACTTCAGTTTCATTGGAAAACACTCTTTTCTTAATAAACCGTTAAATTTTATTGCTGTTATTTTGCAGAGGCATTTTTTTTTTTTGTATTGTACCATAAACTTCTTGGAGTGAGAGTAGAGAAGTTAAAGGAGTAAAGCATTAAAAAATATTCTATATGCAATAAAAAAGGGAGTTCTTCCGTTACACTATAGATGGAAGAAGCAGCACAGTTTTCTAGACAAAATTGAGTCATACACCGCAAATATTTAAAAAAAATAATCTCAATAATTTCTTCATTCACCAGAAATTTGCCATGAAAAAAGTTTGCTTAAAGGAATTCTTAAATTATTATTATTTATTTATTTCTAAGTAGATCTAAAATTAATTTATATCCAGATCTAAGTTTTGAGCTCTTTTTTAATACTATTTTTTTTTTATTTCATTTGTTTACTTGAGTTTTAAAATTGTTTTCAAAGCCTTTCTTTCCCAGAAAAAATTTTAAATTTTAAAATTAAATATTGTTTTTTCCTAAAATTTTTTGTAGTGACAATCATTACCATATTTTGGATTTCACTTTTTGCCTTTGGTAATTCAAGTAGCTTTAAAATTTCATTCCTTTGGAACTGTTTTTCAAGTTGTTTGCGGTTTGAAAGCTCGACGAAGACTGAATTTATATTTTAGAGCTGTTGTTCACGTTTGCTCGAGTCTCATATGGTTTATCCTTTTTTTTTACGTTTTTTATCTCTTCTTCTTCTGCTTTTTGTGGCCACTTCCATTAAGAAGCATGTGCTTTTTTTGTTTTTTTTTTTTTGTTTTTCTTCCAATAAGTTGTTTTTCTTTCGCTTGTGATTGGTATTCCAATATTGGAAATTTTCGTGTGCATGCACTGACTTGTTCGTGTTTTGTTATTGTTTTAATTTTCCAACACGACCAAAAGTTGTTTCGTTCTTTTAGTTCGGGTTTGGCTTTAAGCCAAAAATAATGTTTGTTGTTTTAAGCAAAGGCTAAAAAAGCAAACGAAAGAAACCCACAGCTGCTTTTCAAATCAGCTTTTTGTTGGCTTTCTGATTTCATAACAACAACATCAAAAGAAAAAAATTACCATTAGGCGCCGAAATGGAGCCAAATAGTAGACATGAAAGGATATTGGCTGTTTAAGTCATATAATATGTAAGACACAGAAACACGCACAGAATATTTTGTTTTCTTATATTATACAACTTCTTTACATTGTTTCGAAAGAAAACAAAAACGCAAAAGGCAACAATTTAAACTTTTAAGCCAAGACAAATGACAATAATTTGTTTTCTCTTCAAACAAATACTACATATATTTGAAATTGTTGCGGTAGCTGCTGCAATTAGAGCAGAAGAAAAAATAATTTGTCATTTAAGATTCAAATGTATGTCAAACAGGTTTAAGAAAAAGGAGTTCGCACCCAATATTGCGGATTAGGTAGACAAAATTGCGTCAACGAAAGTTGCTGCAACAAAAGTTGCCCTAAAAACTATGCCAATAAGAACTTTAGAATAAAAAATTCTTTAAAATCGCTTTAACTTAAGTTTACAACAGAAAACTCTACACAAAGCGGTTTTCTTCCGGCAAATATACTTTGAAATTTCTGCAACAAAAGTTGCCCTAAGCCGCATTCAAGTAAATAGTTTTAGGGTTTTAAATAAAATTCCTGAAAAACCAGCTGTTAGTGCTTGACATACAAAAATTGCTTCAACTTAAGTTGCCTCTTATTAAACATATTACTTAATAGCGAACTCCATTTCCGTTTACGGGAAAAAATAACATTCTTTTTAGTAGGGCGATTTCGACACCAAAATTTTTATTTAAGGGTTTTCAACAAAAGTTGCTGCAATATGAGTTGCCTAAAAATGCAAAGAATAATTACGTGATTGTTGATGTTTTCATTTCGGCAATTTTGTTACCAAAATTGTTTTAAATTGCTGCAAATAAAATTGCTGCAAAAAAATATTGTAGCAGCTGCGAGAGAAGCTGCTACAATAAAAGTTGCTTGACAACTCATGAAAGTTTCTTAAAAATAGCGAAACATTCGGTGTTTGTGACATAAAGTTGCTTCAACTAAAGTTGCCTTTCAATAAACATTTTACTAAATGTCTTGTTCCGTTGTGAATAATGCCAAAATAACATTAATGTTTGTAGTTTGATGATTTCGGCACAAAAATTACCTTAAGTTGCTTCAACTAAACTTGCTACATAAAACTGCTGTAAGAAAAGTCGCCACAAAATACTTAAAAGCAAATGACTTTGAGCCTCATAAAAATTTCTTTTAAAACAGAAAGTTGCACGACTCTTAACAAATGTCTAATATACATATATTTATTTCAATTTAGGCGGCGTTTTACAACAAAAGCTGTCATGGAATTTCTTTCTTTTGTTCTGTTCACGGCAAACAATCTCGAAGATTTCTCCTCTATTTTCAAATATTTTTTTGTCTTAAAAGTTGTATGGAAACAACATTATTAATACTATTAATGTTGTGAGATGTGTGTTGGGACAAAATTATCGAAAGAAATTTCGAAAATAAAAGGGTTTTTAAATTAAATATCTTTTACTCCTACAAACTTTTATAATAACTTTATACTTGAAAGAAATCTTTTCCAACTCGCATGATCATGATTTATGTATGTATTTTGTTAAGCTCATGCTGATATTGTTTATGTCAACAACAGGCAACAGAGAGGAGATAACGCGGGTCCATCAAAGAGACATTCAAGAAACTCAGTTTTACACTAAATAATCTTCAGCAAG
Source organism: Epicampocera succincta (assembly GCA_932526305.1). Lineage (NCBI taxonomy): Eukaryota > Metazoa > Arthropoda > Insecta > Diptera > Tachinidae > Epicampocera > Epicampocera succincta. Next base: position 14,161,423 of record OW052038.1, read on the forward strand.
ATTTATCCTTTTTTAAGAAAATCATTTAGGGACTTAAGAGACCAGATAAAGCCTGTGAACAATATTCAAATTTTGTAGAGACCATGAATAAAAGTGACAGGTTTTTTACGTCGTTTTGAAGCCACTAACACGATGACGACTCTGGCAATAAGAGGGATTAAGAAACAGTAAATAAATGACTAAAGAATTTCTCTAAGATTGGCAAACGTATATTTAATTTATTTATTTTTCTTTTTCCTTTTATATACAAATAAAAGTGATGAACAAGCACAAGTTTATTAAGTAAATTTTTAAAATTTTTCTTGAGTCTTTTTTCAAATTCTTTCTGAAACCGTTGGCTTCCCGGTTTTTGTAACTTTTTTTGTAACTTATTGCTGGGATTTCTAGTATTTTGACTTTTAAAGAAGAATAAATCGGAGACCATTTTATTTAGTTCGGCTGAGCATCAATTGATTCTCGAACTCGCCTCATGATAAACTTGCATCCAAGTATTGTGTATACATTTTTATATTAAAACCTGGCAATACTTGTTAATATTTCATTGCTTAGGAAACTTAGTTTTATGATATTTTCTTCATTTGAACATTCTAAATTTAAAAAATTTACAAAAATTAAGAAGAAAATTTTTTGCGTACAAAATTCTCTTTTCACTTTTGGGTGCAATAACAAATTTAGTCTCTTATTAAAATTTTTTGTTATTGCTTTTATTATAAACTTTTAAGACATCATGTCACGCAACACAACAATATCAAATCTGACATATAAATTCCACCGCATTCCAACTCCATTATAAAATTAACTGGACGCAAATTTGTTTTCCCGGCTATTTTTAATAGAAGAAGCAAAAAAGTTTCAATTCTTTGCATTTAAAATTTGTATCAGTGTCAGTCATTAATCGAAATGTTTAAGTTAACTTTGAGCAAGTTTGGCTTAACATGTTTCACTTTGGAATAAAGTTGTTGTCATAAAAACCCTCAATCAACCTGGAAGTACCGGTTTAATTGTTGTACTACTCTTGTATATTAATATATTTCTATTATGTAAATAGGTCCTTAATGCAGGATCGTTTTTTATTGTAATTTTTATTTTCAATATTTCTCAAAAATATCGCAAAATTCCAGCAAATGTTTTCTAGAGCTTAAGCGCAAAAAATATAATATATTTCTAAATCTTCAATAAACTAAATGTTTATATAACCGGAAGAAATTGAATAGAAAAATATAGAAAATAAAGCAGCAAAATTTGATCCCAACCAATAGATACATACAAGTATATATATATATGTATGTATATATATATATTTGGCTACAAAATTACCTTTTCACTTTTTCTAGTTAGATTTTACGTTGCCTTAAAGTCCTTTTCTCAAATCTTTTTAACAATTTTCTTTTTCTGATTTTCTCAACAATTATGCAAAACTTTAAGTTCTTGAACAGTTTTTCGTTCAACTTTCATTACAACTGCTTATAAAAATTTAACCATTAAATACTAGAAGTATTTTTTCCAGCATTAAAAATATTTTCTTTTAGAAGCACTTTTTTAACGACCAAGTAAATCTTTCAACATCTGCAGAACAACTGATTTGGTTTTGCAACGCAGTACGACAGGATTCTTCAGTCCAAAGAGAACCATAAAACGATGCAACACGAAGTGCTCGTTTTGACCAACGAATAATACAACAAAACCAAACCAAAAACAAAACAAGAGAAGAAGAACAGACCACTTGGAAGTTTAGAAAAATTACGCAATTTCCAGGCCATGGAACTCGGCAAACTTCCAGTGGATGGCATAAAGCAAAAGAAATGGAGTAAGAAAATGGAAGGAAATCAAAAAGAACAAAAAGGGAAACAAAAAATGAAGTTTGAAATGTTTTAAAAAACAAACGAGCTGTCATATGTATTGGAAATAGGAGTTCTTATTGTTGTTGTGCTGGAAAATGAGCACAGAAAATGTATTGGAATAGCAACCATAAAGTCTGCCAACATATGATTGAGTTTGTCTTGTCGTAAATGGCTTAAATTTAACAAAAATACCAGACACATTTTGTGTGTGCGTGTGTGTGTGTTTTTCTCCGTTTAAAATAACTTTTTTCGTGCAAAATTTTGCAAAAAAAAATCATATGATCCTAATTTTGGAATGAATAAGACTAAGATATGCCAACTGATTGACTTTTCAAATACATACATATATGATGGTTTTTGGTAAAAAAGAAAACAGTTTAATATGATGATGTTGAGAAGAGGTAGAGGCTCAAAATATGTACTGGTACACTTAAAAAAATGCACTTCTGCCTTCTTTAAACATAAATACTAGAAATCACCGCTACAGCAAAAATACTTTCCTTCTTAATTTAAAAAAGTTTTATACAAAGAAAAGCAAAACTTTGGAAAATGATCTTATAGAAGAAATAAAACACTTAACATTGAACAGTGTTGATTTAACATTTTTGGTTAAATAGTTAGAATCATCTCAATTTGAAAGTTTTAACACATAAAATACTTTCAAAACAACAAAATATGGAAGATTATATAAGTCAGATTTTGTTCCCAATGAAAACCCCTTTTAAGAATATGCATAGTTTTGTATGAAAGAAAATCCCTCTTGTTTTATTGTGAAATCATGTTAAATGAACAGGAAATGCCTAAAAAGTAACATAGAAGACTTTGTTTCATGGAAACTGGTATCAGCCAGTGAAATAGCGCCAGAGTTGTTTATTTTTTTCTGTAAATGTAACCGCCGTTGGAGGCATATTGAGTACCGGCGTCAACGGCTGATGAAGTCTAGGTCTATAATGCTAATTTAACTTAATTTTATTTTAATGGATTTCATAAAAAGAAAAATCTTACGTAATGACATCAAGTACAATGAACTTGAGAAGAGCTTAAAACAAGCGCTTTACTCTTTGTTCTTCCTTATTCCTGGCAATTAACAATCTCGCATTAAAGTAACGTGAATTTCAGGGCAGAATTGATGGTTAATTTAGCAATATGAAGTGGACCTAAACCATACAATACATTATTCAAATCGCGTTACGAGTGTTAATTTGTATAAAATGAAATTAATTTGAATAAAACTGATTTTGTACAAAACCATATTAATCATGACACCAGGCATTTAAATATTCATACGATTTTATAAAATTGTTTGCAATATTTTTGATCCCTTTAAGTATTTTACGATTTGTTTTAACTTGTATTACTAGCAATTCTGTTTTTATTGTTATAAAATCATATAATTTGGGGACAAGAGCTTTAGTTTTCCTAAGTTAATATTTATTTGTAGGAGTTCAACTAAATGCTACATCCAAAATTCATTGACTACCGATCTCCGCAAACGAATTGCTTGGAAGTATTTGCAGAGAAAAACTTATTAAAGCATAGGAAAGGCATTAATTTGCTTCAAATAAAAAAATATATGTATATAATAAATAAGCAGATGAGTGTCTAATTTGTAAAACAATGTCCCTAAATAGCTGGCCACCGCTGTATATGGCTGTTTATGTGGCATGCCTTGTGTGTTTGTTTGGCCTTTAGGTTTCCTGTTGCCAGAAAAAAAACTATCACCACAACAATCTCAGAAAATGTATTGCCTTAAATGCTGTTTGTCCGCTTGACAGCTTAGAAATAAACAATTTATTTATTTTATCCCTTAAACTTAACGAAAATACAATATTAACCCTCTTGCTTAAAACTCGTGACTCAAAAATACAATTTTTTTTTAATTATTTTACACTTGGAGTATAAATTAAAGCCCTAAAAGTCATTAAACTCCCACTCTCTTCCTCTTGCAGCACCAAATGCAACCCCAGTGCATGCATTTGCTTGATCTGTTTTGCATGTGTTCATGTGTGTTGTCCTTTATCGAACAATTCATTGCACTTTACAAACGATTGATGACGTTATTTCTTTTTTCTTTTTTTTTTTATTGAATTAAGGGTTGTTTGGTTGCATGATTTGCTTTTTTTTTTTCTTTTGCATTTCAACTTTGAGGTGCCCCTGGTTTATTGTTTTGTTCCTCTTGTCTTTAAATGTGCTTCACATTGGCCAAGTGTATTACGAGTATTTGGATTTATGGTCTTAATGTCTTTTCCCCCTTTTGCTCACTTTTCTTTTATTTTTATGTTGTACTGTGTCATTATAGTTGTTGGTATTAGAAAATAACCATTGAAACTAAACACACACATACAAAATACTTTGAAAATTTAATGAGTTTAGGCGGCATTACTGCTGGCTGGTAGTGGATAATTGTGAACGTAACTTACAAAAGGAAAGACCAATAATTTAGTTTTTTTCGAAAAAGAAAAGCGTGCCCAACATGTGACCAGCAGTTTTGTTTTTCACAAAATAACTAACGAGTTATTCGTTTGAAAAGCCGACAGCCATTACAAAGTTGCGCACATTATAAAATGTTCATAATGAACAAGAAATCAATGAAATCTACATATAACTCAACTAATGAGTGCCGAAAATATGCAGATGAAGTGCTGCAAAACAGTTGAATGGCGCCGAACGCGACATCCATTGGGAATCAGTTAAATACTGCATGATAAAATGAGTTCAAAAGATTTACTTTGATTCTTCATTATTAAGTGGCCTGATGTAACGATATTGTATCAAAACTAATGTGTTTTTACACGGTAGGGAAGTTACCCCCACGCACAACTCCCGAAACCTGGAGGACCGGGTCCTGGTTTAGACCCCTGGACAGAGGGGATTCGCTGCACACTTTGGTTCACCTCTAAGCGGGTGCTGTAGGGGCTATCCAGGAGCGCCACGAGGAGGCAGTATATCAGCTTGACCAGTCCATTTTCAGGGATCGCTGCTGGCTTCTCGCCAGGTTGAGAGCAATCAACAACTTTGCCCTGAGTGCACTGGCCCATTTCCCATTTGGAGAACGCTGGCTAAAGACCGTGCCACCTGGAAAACTTTGTTGGTTGAGGCCCAGGTTCACCACGGACTGTAGCACCAAAAGAAGAAGAAGATATAACGATATTATTGCAGGTTCAATCACTTATATATGAAGTTGCCTGGAAAACTTCTTAAAAATAAGTACAAATCGAGGTTTTATTCAGATCATTATTTTTGTATCATGACGACAACGCAGCAAATTAGCAGTTTTGACCAGAAAATTACTTCGGGAGAAGAAGAGGGTGATTAGGCGACGCACCTGCTTTACCATCGCCCTATTTCTTTAAATCTAAGACTTCAGGGTTCGTACTGCGCTTCTTCTTCTTCTATGTTCCCTATTAGTTTGAAAGACTCGAAATAATTTGTTTTTTTCTTTAAGCCGCAACACATTGGAACCCCATTACCGACGGCAGCGAGTTTGTTTTCAGCTGCCTGCCATTATCGAAACTTACCCCGCATACCCGCAGTTATATTTTGAAACTTAAACGATCTAGTTTCTCGGCTTTGGCTTAAGCTGGTGCATTCCGTTTTCTTTTTGCTGGTAGTAATGAAACAAAAGTGAATAGAGCCATTTTAGTGCCATGAAATGTTTGCACATCGTTTTCGACTTTCATATAAAGTTTTTTCTTCAATACCGTTTTTAGAGTCTTCTGGTCTTTGCGCAAAAGACCATTTTTAAAATGGATATTCTTCAAACTATTGCGTGTCTCAACGAATAGTTCCTTAAAGTAAGCAAATACAGTATATCTGTTCCGCTTCAGCCCTGATTTACTTCAAAACAAGTTTCTGTCAGTCCTGCGAATTAAGAAATAAGTCTATCAACCCCAAAATAACCGCTCGTTTGTATGAGGTATTCATTAAGGTACGCACTTCAAATTCACTGAACTGAAGGGTGGGCATTTCTTAATTCTTGTTGAAGGTGGCAACCTGTTGTTACCACCCACCAAGGAAATTTCCTTTTACCCTTACCCAAATATCTTATGTGAACACACAGATGGAAATAATTTCAAGGTGTTTTACTTTCCTTACAACAATGGATCAGGCATTAAGGTATACATTTCGTTCATAATTAATCCATTTCCAAATAACTTATTCCTTCAATCATGGAACCTTAAGAAGGCAAATTTTCGAACGGACTGTGGCCCTCGGAAACTGTTCGACTCCTGCTTTCCATTAGCCCACGAGTACAGACTCCTAAGGGCATAAAAGTACATCATCAGAGGCGAGCAATTGAACGAGTTTTCACAGTACATGTCTGAATGGAAATAAACTACATGAAGTCTGCAGAAAAATTCCTGTAAAAGACAATTTTCTTTTAACACTTTTCACTCGAATTTGTACAGAAAAAATAATCCTGTTTTGAGATTTTCGTGAGATAAGCGACAAATCACTTGGGGAAATCAAATCAAGCTCGTGAATAAAAACAGGAGCTGCAAGGTTGCTTTGTGCTGCGTGTATTGTATATACAGCCGGTATAATTTATTTCTCTTGTGCTATAGACTCAAAATATGTCCTTTAAGGGTTTCTTTTACAGCTTTTGCAACAACAATGCCGGCGTTTTATGCTTGGCTTGAACTATACTCGGTGAGCGAGTGTGTCTCTCTCTTGCACGGTCTCTCTTAATTGCAGTTTTAAACGACTCCTTCATGAAAGAACCTACAGAGAACATACAAAAAACTTCAGCTGTTCACTGAGAGCATAATAATCAGCTGTTTAAGGGTTGAGGGCTAGAAATGCTCTTTTAGCTGAACATATGATTTATTAACACTCTCTGGCACTTGTAACTTTGCAAGTCATTGTTTTAGTTTTTCTTATCATCTGTTTTTTATTTCTTTTCTAGTTTTTTAAGTTTGTGTAACAAATATTGATTTTTCTGGAGCAGAGAATACACAAAATCAAGAAACAGCTGATTTTTTCCCAGCCTTTCTACAGAGAGTCAAATGAAAATTTGCCCAAAAACACATGCTTGCAGAGTATGCGATGTGATGTAGTAAACAGCGAGAGGGCCAGGACACACATCAGGGAAAAAAGCTTTAGTCTTACTGTGCATGAAATTCCTTTACATGAAGTAAAAGAAGCTAAAGCAGGAGTATTAAAAAAAACTGCATAAGTAAAAAGAGAGAGAGGAAGGGGGGCTTGGGCGTTCGAGTTGTAAGCCGCATTAGGTTAGCAGTGCTTTTGCTTCAGTTTTCCTTACCAAAGGAGAGTGTAGGTTATAGTATAGTTGAAAATTATTCGAGTATAGCGAGTGTAGAAGGAAAAAAACCAGCCACAATATTTGAAAAATCGAAATGCAGAAAATTTTCAGTTTCGTCTACTAGACGAATATGCGATGCGAAAAGTTGCAAGAAAAATAGTACAATATAATATATAAAATTGTATGAAAATGAATTACCTCTTAAGCTGGTTTTCCAAAATTTGGTTTGATGTTTTCGCGTTATTTAAAATTTCTTGTTCTTGCAAGTTTTAATATTGATTTTTATTTAAATTAATTAATAAGTTTTACAATGGATGGAGAAGAAAAAGCATTTGGTTTTTGCTATATTTAATTAAACTAGATGTTAATTTGGTATTTGCTTTTTTGGTTTTTTGTTTTTTTTCTTTTGTTTTTTTGGTAGGCAAGTGTTAATTTTTCTTAATTTCAAAGTTCTTAAGCTCTAAACACGAAAAATGGACTGGTTTTGTTGAATTGAGTTTTACAATTGTTTCTTTTTTGCTTAAGCGAATTTGTTTAATTTTCAAATGTTTTTCTTTTTTCAAACAGGCTTCACTTTCGTTATGGAGGAAATCAGTTTCAGGAAAACAGTTTTACTTTTTGCAATTTTCTTCTTATATTTTTGTTTGTGTGTTTGTTTGTGAAACCGAAATAAACTTTAGACGGATATTGATTTTTTCATTTAAATCTCCACGAAGGTTCAATCAGACGAGACTTTTCAGTTGAGAAGTTTTTCTTTTGGAAATTTTTGTGAATATTATTCTTGAATATTTTTCTTAATATTTTCAAAACTTGACCCTTTAAAAAAGAAGTTCTTTTTCAAACAATTTTCTGTTGTTAATGAAAGAATTATTTCTTGGCTTTTAGAGGTTGGACAAGATGCGTTTTGTTCTTTTATTCTATTTGCTTTTTAACCGGCTTTGAATGGTTGGTTGTATCTTTTTGGGTTCTGCCTTGGTAAGCTCACAGCTCGCTTAATACTAAAAGATAAAAATAGCTTTTGACATTAACTGCCAGGTCGAAGCTTTGATTTCAGTTGCCCTCCCCCGCCCCCCTCTCTCCACTATTTGTCATTCAATTTTTATACTGCAGTGCTCTTGTCGGGCTTATGATTGTAACGCTCATTTAATAAGAGTTTTCACGCAGTCGCTGAAGCGTTCAAGTGGTTTCTGTTATATTATTTTCTTCGAAAAATCATTCCCCTGTACAGCTGTTAATTGTGGCCAGCTGTTAAGAAAAATGAAGCATAAAATTCACAAAATTAATAAAAACAAAATCGTAAGAAGAAACACTTTAACTAGAAGTACATACATTTGTATAGGAATTGAAAATTATAAGCAATTTTCAAGCCACCAAAATTAAGTTGCTTGAGACAAGGTCTAAAGCCATGAGTTACATACTTTCTTATTATGGACCAAACTGCTATTAAAAAAAATTCATATGTATATAAATTATTTGTGGTGTTTATTATGTCGAATGGATAATGTTTATGTACTTAAGGGGCGGTTGACACGGGTTTTGTGAGAAAGAATTCGAATGACATTTGTTGCGACAGTCAAAAAATCTAACAAAGACATTATATTTCCTTGCCAAACCAAATAAAAAATGTGAGCAGAATAAAACTGCCTGATGAAAGCACGATCAGCGACGGCGGACAAGCCGTCCTTTGGAAACTTGCTGCAAGTAAAGTAATTGCTATCTATGAAATAGTGACATAAGTGTTTGGCATGACAAGAATTAAATAGGTTTTGAAGAACCTTCAACTCTGAACTAGTGGGGCAACGCAATAGAGAACGCCCACGGAACCGATGGCGCACGCAAGTATAGGGAGACCTCAACTTGGTGTGCAAAATTGGAAGCAACTGGCTAAACATCGTGCCAGCTAAAAAAAAGCTTGTTGGTTGAGGCCCAGGTTCACCCCGGACTGTAGCGCCAAAGGAAGAAGAAGAATCACATAGAAATTTTGAGTCTGTGTATGAGGAAGACACATACCTTTAAGGACGGCACAATATGGGCTGGGAAACGGCACTTTGTGAAATGAAATACATATATTATTGTTTTGCGAAATTTCTAAAAACTAAAAAGTTTTAAAGAATGTCAAATCTTTTATCGCACTATTTGTCATTTCCACAAGCATTTGGCTTTCACACTAACACACATAAACATACAATATGATTTAAGTTTTCGATAAGTCTTAATACAAAGTATTATAGGTTCAACTACCCTTTAATAGTTCGCACTGATTTCCCCAAAAAAAATGTCATATGTAAAAACACGAGAGTTTTTAAACTTTTTCAAAACGACAGGTTCTTAATGAGTGCCAGCCAGCTCCGTCTACTGGCCATAAAGTCTGGTTTAGCTCCTTCTTTTGTGTTGAAAACAGCGTTCCAGTAGCTCGTCTTTACTTGCTGCTGCAATAGACTGGTTTTTTTTAGGTGAACTGAACTGACTGGTTTTTTCAACTCAGCTCATTTTACTGAACTAGTTCCTTCGGTGTCTCAGCAGCTGAGTAATTTTTGTTGCTCGCTTGATTTTATTTATAGAGAAATAACTCTGGCAAATGGTGATGTCTATATCTTTAACATAAAACTTGTGTCATATTGTCAAGTTTTCTTGAATTTTCGTCGTAGTCGTAGTCATAGTTTTCATTAATTAAGTCTTTTGGGGGGCTTCTGGCTATAAAATATGTTTTGATATGCTTGACAAATGATATTTATAATCTCCAAATAAGATGCATATCGCCATATAGTGAAAACGTTTGCAGACTTCATTTTAAGTCCTTATCGACATGATGCTGCATGCACACCAATATACATATTTCGAAATATTGCTTTTCAACAAACAAAACAAGAAAACTTTCAAACTCAAATAAAATTTGTTAGATGATGTTCTTAAAGAATTTTAAGCTTAAACAAAAAACTGTGTTAATTACATATTCTATTGCAAAATAGTTGACGCAAGGCCACATTTAATGCACGTTATAGCATGACTGCTTTCATTAAACTACAAAATAAATAATAAGAAAAGTGTTTTTTTTTTAAGTTAGACCAACAATTTAATATTGAAAGGCATGACTCACGCCTTTTTTTTAATGTCAACTCTGGAACAACAAACGGCAAATAAACTAAATATATTTTACATTGATGTAAAATCAGATCTAAGATGCTGAAGTTAAGCGCCATCAAATAATTTGCACACATTCATTTTAATTCTACGACCAGTTGAAATGTCATTTGTATTCCTTAACACTCACTTTGCTATTCATGCCTATTCTCTTTGGTGTCCATATTAATATAACTTTTGAGTTCCAAATTACCTATACACGTATAATAAATCATTTACAATTTGTTGTTGTGCTTCACTGCTGTTATTTCTATTTCAAAACTCGTACTATTCAAACGAAGGCATACTGGTGAGAAAACAACTTTATTGATCGCTCTTTTTGCACGTGCTTTATTTCCACTCACTGGTCGCCTTTCAATCGAATTATATGGCATACTTATGAATACAATGTAAAGTATACTAATGTACTTATTAATAGAAGTGCCTACTTTAAGGAGCCAACTTAAAGGCAGTGTTGCTACTCAAAGTGGGGCCAAAAAAACGAAAACTATAAATCAACAAAACCTGAATGAAAAGTCAAAATGAAATAAAACACGCCAGTATCTCGACGTGTAAAGTAAATTCTCTTTTTTCAACATGATAAATTATGGCTTCTTCAGCTAAATGACATTTAAGTGAGTTCATTTGAAAGCCTTAAAATAGGCAAAATTCCTGGTATTCATAAAAAATTAAACAGATTTTAGGATTCTATTCTATTCCTTTCATAAAACAAAACAATTTTGTGTAAAATTATTATTATTAAAGTCTTAGTTAAATAATAAGTTTTACTTTTAAACTAATCATAATTAATCCTTTCGCAATCGTTAACAAACTATGATTATACGAGGTCTGTTTAAAAAATATGTTAAATTTTCAAACTTCGCCCACTATATGTGTTCGATGATTGTTTTATCCTATAGTGATACACTCGTCTCATATTAATTTTAAATCGTTTCATTTGATTGAGTTGCAGATAAAATAAACTGAGATTATCAATCATGGCAGAGCATGATACTCTGTTCCGAAACAGATTTCTATACGTATTTCACTTTTTCTGCTATATAACAACATTGTTTCACATTAAAATGAATAGATTGCAGTTTGCTGTCATTGAAAATGGTGGCAAACGTTAACGTACAACGTAACGTAGCACCGGCCCCTAAAAAAATCCACAAGCTGCTGTGCCCACGGATTTGCCCAAACTGACTTCAGACTGCGTGCTTTACTTATTTTAAAAAGTTTTCCAAATTCTTCATATCTATCGGGTGTGTCCTTTAAAGATATCGAACCTTTTTACAGTAAAACACAACAAATTCAATGGACTGGCTTTATTAGCTCATATATTTCATGGCATTTAACGTTTGGAAATAGTTGCTGGCATATGGGCGGCGCGTGAGTACCTTATGACAGCCATTCTGTCGATCCAATTTTATATCAAATTGATAACATTTATCATCAACTAAATAATTGGGAAATGTTTGCCATTAGTTAGTGTCAGAAATATTGGCACTGCTTGCCACGTTATTACTTTTTATATCTATATTTTGTACTGCCTTAGGACGACTTATCAACAATAAATGTGCGCCATAAAAATGCAAAACCAGCCAAAACAAAAACCTCATAAGACCCCACAATGAAAGACAGTGACAACTGTTTTAAACTTTTATCTAAAAAATTAAATTCGTCATATTTATCATCATTATCATCAATCTAATAACTGGGAAATGACTCCCATTGCCGTTAAAGGGTTAAAGGAAAATCTTCGTTTCGAAATCGAAGCCCAGTAATCTGCTCCTGCCAGTTCATTTGTTGTTTTTCGTGGTCTGTGCACTTAAACATTTTAAAGCAAAGTTTTCAAATTAGCCACACAAATAGTCCTTGCTGGCCTAAAAAGGATTCATGTCATTTTGTTTAAGGCAATTGTTTACACGTTCTTTTTCCAATAACGTCATGTTTGTTTTACCATTTTACCATTTTCTGTTTTCAATGTTTGTTATTTAAATTTTTCACCTATTTTTGCAGCCTGTAATTTATTAAATACCTTTTCCATGAATGAAACACTCCGAAAAGGTATTTGACAGCGTGTGTTTACACAATATTTAAACAATTTCCATACAGAAGGTTGTAGTAGTGTTTTTAACAACACTTTTTAAATAAAATACTTCTTGCTGCAAACCTAAAGGGTTTTGTATGACAGTAAATTGTGGGCAATTAAAATTTGGTTTTTTAAAGGACACAAAGGAACAACGATTGCTTTTGTTTCGACAATTCACATTAAATTAATTCTTGACGTTTTTTTTCCGAGTTTCTCAATACAGAATTCTAATTCAAGTGTGAAGGTGTTTTTAACAATTTGAGCAACATCCTTACGGCTAATAGTCATTAAAGATTCATACGAAACCTTCACCTTCGCCGTCAATTGTGGCCGAACAGGAACCAACGTGCCTCTGAGATGCCATGAGCGAGGGATCCTGCTGTGGGTGATATATTGAGGTGCCTACCTTGGCTGAAGTGCTCTACCTGTAAGTTTAACACAGAAACACTGCAAGGAACTTTGGTAGATACTGAATTAGTGGTCTACGTTTGCTGATACAAATGTCCTAGAGGTGCTGTTGTCTGGTATCAGATTCCACTTTTTCGTAGGGAATTCGATGGTGGGATATAATTAAGCAAGTCTGGTTAAGGTCTGAGGGTTTTTTGGGCGATTTCTGGCCCGCAGCCCAAGTGCCTGGTTTTGCTCTTACTTTGTAGGGTGTTACTGGCAAAAGGGACTAAATAGCCCGAACTCTCCAGCAAGTTGTTTGTGATGTGTGCCGCCCTCTTGACATGGAAGCGGTGGTTAGCTGATGACAAGTTCAAAAAATCAAGTTTATTCGTATTTTTTTATGTGATATTTAACTAAATAAATCAAAATAAAGGACCAGCTTTAAGTTGCCAACCACTCAACAAATTCATTGATACGCTCCTATCAACCGCAAATAATTTCGCATGATCTCTTGTGCCTTTAAAATGAAATTAAATTTAATTTTTACATTCGCCTGAAGCTGTGCTAAACAAAATGACAAAAATTAATTAAATGGATTTCATCATTAATTTAGCATGTCCTTGCAAAATTTTTTGCTGATTCTCTTTAGATATTTCATTTACTTTTTTAAGTTAAATCATCTTCACCCAACAGAAAAACAAAACAACAAAAACAAAACGCCATCATTATATTTTTCATATTTTTAAACGCCACAACTGCAGAAACATGAGGGAGAAATCCAAAACAGTAAAAAATCTCAACATGTCTTTCATAAACAAACCATCAAAACCACATACTCTTAAACACAAAAATTTATTTATTTTTGGCAAAATATATAATGCAAAAAAAACTGACGGCAAAAAGCGAAACAGTACCATAAAAATGTACGTAGGGAAGTACGACATTAAAACGCAGAATTTTATCGCCAAAAAAATACAACAAATAACTTGAGGTTATTTTGGGGAAGAAAATGCGACAATGATTGCTTCTTTTCGACAATTTCAGATCAAACTTAAACAATTGCAAGCATCATACAAAAACTTTAACAAGCTTTAAGTGTGGATTTAGTGAAAGAAAAACCACACACACACACACACCCAGGCGAGAAAAAGTACTTTTCAACCCAGATCAAAGAATGAAAAGTTTTTGCAAACAATACAGCAAATAGTTCAGCTTTAATGCTGCTCTTACTTCAGAAATGGCGGAACGTGTCTTAAAATATTTGTGGGATTTTGAAAGTAAATTTGAGAGATGGGCTCTACTTTACGATTTCTATCGTCCCGTTGAAAAAAATGATTTTCGCTGTAACCAAATCCATTATCATAATTTGAAATTTATCATTATATGGAAACAGAAAAATAATCAAATAAAAACCAGCAATTCTACCATTTATAAGTGATATGACAAAAAGTTATTTTATAACAGTTATTTTGTGACTGTAATGAAAAAATCTATCTAAAGCAGTTATTTTGCAAAGTAAAAGTTCAAATGAAACTTTTAAGAAAGAAAAGTTTACTTTTTTATTATAATATAAAACTCACTACATTTGGTTCATTCTAACAGCTTTGCTTACCAAAAGTGGCCCACTTTAGACATTATATCACAACCGCAATCTTTATACCAAGAAAGACCAACTGCTTATCTGTTTAAAGTTTGAGAAAGTTGTTTCGCTTCTCTTCACCATTCTCGTTACCAGATGATGGTGTGCCAGGCAGCAGAAAGGAAACTGCAGCCTGGATCTTAATTAAACAGCAATTTAGGCCTCGGTGAATAAGTTGGTAGAGTGTTCGGACAACAGTCTCGAGTTTGTGGATTCGATTTATATCACAGACAAGCCAAAATCAGGGCACTTTCGTGTTGGTAAACAGAAATCAGAATTAATTCGCTTTTCTGCAGGAATTTCGCTTTTTATTTATACCAGCAGACTTTAAACGAAAACTCTCAGCAGAATATCCATTAACTCCAAAGCATCGGTGTTGCATAAAAACGTAACAGTTGCACAGGTTTCCCTTCAATATTCTCTCAATTTTCATTTTCTCTTTCAATTTCGCTGTAATTCCCATTCATAAGAAATTATAGTTGCGGCGTTGCCTTAAGGGAGACTTCTTCTCGTTGAACTGCAAGCAAAAACCTAAAGACGCCAAAAATTAAATTGCATGAATAGCAGAAGCGACTGCCGCTTCGTGGTATTTCAAAAATATGTGGGAAGGTAAAAATCTCAACATGCCGTTCGTAAAAATTAAAAATATAAATATATAAATAAAAGTCCTTTTACTTAAGGTTTGCTATTGTCTTTAAATACTTGCAAAGATGTTTATTTATAGTTGAAATTAGACGGCTTTTTTAGTTTACAAACTATTCAAATGAGGATAATTGAAAAAAAACAAATCACACACAATCCTGTATGTGAAATACTAAATTAAGATTAACCTTTTTTTTTGTTTTCCCTTGATTATTTTTAGAGAAAACTGAACTAGACAATAAATTAATTGAAGATAATGGAAGATACAATAATTGTGAACGTTCAAGTGGCTATAATTAGTATTTAATGTCCTGCCCTATCATCCATCGATACAGAGAGTACCTTGCTCCATCGACAGGATAAGGTACCGTCTGATAAGCGAGATGAATTCCCAATAGAAACGGATCGATCTGAGGTAATAGTACTTTTGCACCATAGGTTGCAACTTCTTGGACTAGCATTGATACAGTACAAAGAGAACCTTGCTCCATCGACTGCGTGAGGTACCGTCTGATAAAAGACGCAAATATCAAATAGTTTTAAAGTAGAAATTTTATAAATTTAGAAGCAAAATTTCTAAATTTGGAAAAGGTTTACGAAAAATAACAAGTCGCCTTTTTCAACTCTTCTACGAATCCAAACACAGACAAACAAATATCTTTACACTACCAACAACATCTGTGTGCTTCGTTTTGTTTTTTTCCTTTAAGACATTTTAAAGACTTCCGTTTCCGTTTGCCAACAACATGCAAACTTTGTTTTATACAATATTTTTACCCAGTTACGATTATAATATTCGTTTCTGGCTGCTTTTCGAGTTGAAAATATTCCTGCCTTTTTGTTGATGTCGATGATAAAAAAGAATAAATGCAAGAAAACTTTTAAACTGTTTGTGTTTTAAATGTGTTTTTCTTCTAAATATTATAGAATAAAATCAATATTTGCTAAAAGTGTAAGAACAAATAATATGAAATAAAAACGCAAACTACAAAAAATATATTCTATTATAAAAGTTGTCTTTTGACATTTAGAAACAAAATTTATGGCAAAAGTCTGATTTTATTAGCTGCCAGATTCGTTGCCTTCTCGATTAAGTTGAAATGTATTTCTCAGTGTTATTTTGCCGGAGAATGGAAACAGCTCCCAGCAAAATAAACACTTATTTTCATTCAAAACACTGTTTAACCTCACTTTTTTATTGTATATTTTGTGGAATTAAAATGTTACAGAATTTAGGTTTCCTTTTGTAATATGAAAAAAGGTCCCAAAACTTCAAACTAAAAATTAAGTTTAAAATTTTTTCTTTCTTAAATTTAATAGAAATTAATTTTCATTGTATTTTACTCAAGTTTCACCTTTCCACCGCGTGTGAACCAGTTTAAACGGTTAGCGCTTAATTTAAAGGCATAAAAAATAAGAATAACAATAAGTACCACCTTTCCTTTTAATTAAAGCTTTATTATATTCCATTATGTCCATGTTGAATTTTGGTAGTTGTGTTTTCTTTTTTAACACAAACGCAGAACACCAGCACTTATAAATAATTTACCTGGCTTTTACAATTGCTAAAGGATAATTATAAGTGTCTGACATCCTTCTTTAAAAAATTAACATTTTAATAAGTTACAGCAAATTAATTTTGATTTTGAATTAATTTTGATTTGAAACTCTCTTATATCAAAAAACTGAGAAACATAAGATTCACAGAAGTGGTTCCGTGATTGGTTCTTTGGTATGGTGTTTTTAGCAAGTGATGAACATTGAAGCCTTTAACGCGGCAGAGCAAAACTTCAACACGAAATAATGGAAATATTCTATTTATTCGAAATATTCTATTTATTGTGTATAACATGAATATAAAAATATAAAATTATTAAATAAATAACAAATGGCTTGAAACAGTTTTAGCTTTGCCAGCACTATCTAAATGCCGTTTCTAACTGTTTTGGCTAGAGATTGTTGATTGAGATCAACAAAAGTTTATCCAAGCATTTGGTTCTCCTATATCAATTAGTCTAATAATAATAGTTGGTAAAATATAGTTGTTTGTGACTATAGTATGGTTGTTGTTCTTTATGTATGAATGTTTAGTTTAAAAATATGGTTGACTACGACAACAACATTCTTTAACAAGACCAAATTATAGTTAAAAATAACGTATTTTTAACACTTGAGACGTTTTTATGTTTCATTTTTCCTTTAAGGGTTTAATACGTCAACCAACCGGACCAGTTCCTTTAATGGAAGGGTTGGCAAGTATTTTATTCTCTTTACCGCATAATCTGCAAGTCTTTTTCTCGGATATGACACCTTGTATAGGTGCTTATAACGGGCGTAATGTGCTGTGAATGCCCCAAACAGAGTTCTAAGACTTTTTCCATCCAGTTTTAGAGTGAAGTCCAGCTTCTCGGCACCCAGGCTTTGAAAATGTATGGAATATAGGAGGCCATCAGTATCGTTGCAGTACTTCTCGCCACTGGTTGTTATCTGTTTGTCTATCTCTTCTTTTAAGACTGCCGCTTTTTATTTCCATTTTTACATTTTTCGCTGTGACTTTTGATAAATTTCCTTCGGGGTTTTTATTCCTTTCTTCATATAGATTTTTAATTTTAATATTTATTTATTTATTTTTAATGTTTCCTTTTGCTTCATCTACAAATTTTCACTCGCGTTTATGTCGGCCAAATTTAGCAGCAGGAAATTACATTTTAGTTTATAAAACAACATTATTCCTGTTTAGTGTTGGCTATTTTTTTTTACTGTTGCCCTTAACAAAAGCATTTCAGCCTTAAGGTATGCTATTAAAAATCAAGCAAAAAGTATTTTGTGATCCATAAATACATATATTTTTTAATTAATTTTGTTTTGTTTCTTCTTTTTGTTAGCGTGTCACCACTGTCTAACGTTAATAAATCAAATAACAACAAAATAATAATTATTTTTTAAACAATCATTTTTTATTAACTCACACTAATGGAAATTAGTCAAATAAATATTATGGCATGATTTTGTTTTTTTTTTTTTTTTTTTGGCTTGTGGACTGACCTTGAAAGTCATTATAAACAATACAAATTGATATATGTATTAATTTCTTGCCTTCACGCTCTCTATCACTCTCTCGTGTTCTTTCTCTCTCCCTTTCCTAAACATAACACGAATTCTTAAACACAATTATAGCGCTCAATTAATCTTTTTTTCTCAAAAAGTATTATAATTTAAGGAATATTTTTTGTCGTAACAACCAACTGAAACGAAAAAGCAAAAAATCAGAAATTTAATTATTTAAAAAAATGTATAGTAAAGCCTTAAAATATGCCACAGAAAGGTCTGCTATTTAATTTCATGCAACATTTATAAGCTGGTTGCTTGCGTAGTTCACACAATCGTTTAATTAAACATGTCTTTAATAAATTAACTAAAGTTAATTAACCACTAAATTAACTTCATTTTGGTCATGAAATAAGGATAAGAAATACAGTGACAGCTTGTTAAAACGAATGATGCAATATACGGTGGGGTTTGTTTATTAAAATGAAACAAGTTTTTGCTACAAGAAATTTAGTGAAATCTCTTTGATTTGAAGCAGAAATATTTTATACATTTATTTAATTCGAAAATATTTAGATTTTATGTTAAAGAATTATAAGATTTATAGCCATCTAAATTCTAAAACAAATATCAGAATCTGCCTCGTGTCAGAATAGTCGTGCTGTCACCTTGAAAGAGTATATTTTTGGCCATAGAAAATGTACTGGTACAACTTCGACGTAACGAACTTTTGTATGACGAAAACCTCAACGATTACGAATGCTTTCTTGAACTTACGACAGTAATGAAAACATTCTGTACCAGAAGACTCTATATAGCGATATATTTATTGAAACGCTTCTTAAGCTGATATAGTCGCGATACAGAAACAACAAAGTGTACATTCAAAATTCGATATACTAAGACTTTACTAATACTAAATGTACAACGAATTTAGGTTTCACAGTATAACGAATCGTTAAATAAGACAATTAAAATAAAATGTTTCATTTGTTATAGGCCAAATTCGTTAAAATGTGTATTTGTTGTACCGAGCTTTGACCGTATTTAAAACGAAATTGTGCCAACCTTAAAGTAGAGAAAATTTCTGTAACATTTGAAGACAAAATTATAAAAATAAATTCCCAAACGAAAACATTACAATTTATTTTTTAGTATATTTCTACATCCTCATGCCAGCGTAGGATAATGAGAAGTCATCTAAAAGAAATTTTTCTTTCTTTCTGCCTACGAAAAAAAACAGAATTTCATATTGAAGTCTTGGCCATTATTTTCACAGAATAGATAATACTCGTACCAGTGTAGTCCACTTGAATGTTGAAAATTTTCATTCTGCACGCTTTTATTCAATGACATTTTCATTACATTTTATTTCTAGCACTTTGTTTAACAAAATTGCAATAATGCATTTCCGTTCTTGAAATAAAAACAAAGAAATTTCCTATATATTTTATAATTTATGTTAACACCGGTGTTTATTTAAATGCCTTAAAGTTAAATAATTTAAAAACTATATATGTAGCTACTTTCTGTGTGTGTTGTCCACCGGTCTATGTGTTCACATTTAGCAGGTACTGCCCCATGCCAGTAGCCTTTTTTACGTTACAATGTTCTTTCAAAATGTTCTTGGTTTCCTGGAAGAATATTGTGTTTGTGGGTGTTTTTTAAAGCGTTAAAAAGGGTCCATATGTGACATGTGGCGAACGTGACATTGTATTCATAATGACTAAATTGGCTAAAGATTATAATAAATCTAGGCATTATTAATCGATATTAAATATTTTTTTTAAGTGAATACGATTCTATGTGACATAAGTCATAACTTGAGTCCATATGTGACATTTTGAACGTGACATTGCTTCCATAATAATTAAACAGGCTTGCGATTAGCAACTTCTAAGTAGTTTTAGATATTATTAATATAAATAAATGAATTTCTCGAGTGAATTTACTTGACAAAAGATACATCCAACTTTATAGTCAATTATCTTTACAAAGTTTCAAAGTTAGTGTTAAGGTCTACAGAGATTTTGTCCAATCTGCAAGTATAAGCAAATTATTTCTACTTGTTCTTAAATAAAATCTCTTTGCATTTTAGTCAAAACTAATTTAGTTTGAAAATCTTTCAAAGTTTTATATTTAAGAAACTTAACTTTTTGATAAGAAAAAGTCTTTAATTTTTTAATGAAAAGTTACACGTTTTTATAAAGTTTTAAAAGGAATTTTAAAGAACAAGATTTCTTTATAGATTTATGCCTCTAACGATTCTTGTATTATTCGCGAGTTTGTAATAGATTAAAGGAAATACGAATATTCTTGAATTAGAAATAGGCATTTTTTTCAAATCGGCAAATCCTAAGAAATATCGCTATATTGACAGCCGGGAAATACACCGAAAACAGCTATAAATTTTGTGTAATTTATACATTTAATAAAATTAGCTTAAAATTATATATTTAATGTTTTTCAACTGGTTGCAATTCAATTAACGAATTTCCAAATTTATTGGCCGGCCACCGTGTGTTAAGCCTACATTGTAATTTCTGTATAGTTGTTTCTTTTTTTGCCTTCATCGCATAAATCAACAAATTGCAGGAAAAAAGCGTAAAACACTTAATTGAAATTTATTGATTCACATTGAAACCATTTGAAAATAGACCTTTTTTTGTTCACTCCCTTCAATTCATTTGCAGCTACAATTACAATTTAAGGGAAGCACTTGTAGTCGTACATGAACACGAACCAACAGACGCATACAGTATTGCAGGCTAAAAGGATTCTGCCACACACACATCCGTTAGAGCTGCATGCATGTAAATCTGGAAGTGATCTGGCAACGAATCTGAAATACCCAGCATGGACTTTCCATTAGTCACTTCTTAACTTTAAGTTGAAATTAAACAAAATGTGTGTAACGTAACAAGGAAAGTTTTGGGTTGTTGGGAAGACATACGGATGAATGATATATATGCGTTAGTTATATAAGATGTCTATTTTTCCATGACCATGAATTTGGTCTATGACATGTGTTATATTGGCTTTGAAGGCTGCCGTAGTATTTGGTTGAGGAGCTCAATTGAATAGGATGGCACTACATGCTGCAGAGCTCGTGCCACATCGTAAACTTTATATGACCCATTTGCAATGTTGCTTTAAATAGACAGAACGTTATTGTTAAGTTCGACCTCAAGAGGCTATTTTTTAAGTCGCAGGTCTATACGAAGGATTGATTGCCCATTCGCTGAGCTCTTGGAATCTGTCGTATAGACAGAGACCAGGTGAAAAAACCAGTGTAAATGCACCGTTCCTTAACAGAATGTGGGACATGCCGGAATAACTTAACTGCAAGCATCTCAATATCACAATATTAGTGAAAAGCAGGTGTCCTATTTTGCATCCCAAAAGGATTATTCTGACTAGTAGAATCATTTACAAAACAATGTAACTAGATTCTACCTGAGGCCGGCACATAATCCAACCTACAAAACATTCCAACCTTTTATTGCCCACAGCAGCACAGGAAAATATTAAAACCTTATGGGGACAATAGCGGCAAATGGAGAAATTTATATATCCCTTTTTTTCAAAGCCAAAGTTTACGATTATTGAATGCTAATGAAAAAATTTAACCCGAAAACTACAAGTCATTATTTCGTTTATGAATGAATACTAAATTTAACTCAACATTCTTACAAACACGTTTTGAAGTCGTCTACACTTAAACACCATCGCTACCATTTACCTACATGCAAGTCCTATAGCCAAGGCAACACTTTTTTCGATATAAATAAATGTCGATAGTGCTTCATCAGCAATAATCCATTTAAATGCTCGTTATACTACGAAATATCCTTAAATAGTCTTTAATGTCTGTCGTTGTGTGTGTTTGAGTGCCAAGAAAAAAAACTCATGGAGACACAAAATTATGAATAATAAACTTTTATTCAATCAAAAGGAATTAAAAGAAAAAGTCGTATGATTATTGATGGCATTAAAGAGAGTCAAGTGATAACGAAATATTAATTGCGGAGTTATTAAAATATTGTCTTCAAAATATGTACGGGACGTGTTTGTCTATAAATCCGTGTTGTTTGTGTGAAAGTACAGCAGCAAATGTGAACTGATAGCAATCTTTAGCAGCGAACCAGCTTTGGAATAGTAAAGCCATAAAAAAAACAGGTCCAAAGTTACTTTCTGGCTGAACTAAAAGGTGTCATCCAGCTTGTTTTAACCGTGAAACCGCAGGAAATTACAAAAAATCATGAGCTCCCAAAATACGCTATTTAAGATCTTATAGAAATGTGAACGGCACGTCACGGGGCAACTACTGAAAAAATGCAATTTACAGCGTTAATGTCGTGCGATTCACTCATGTCAGTTTCGTTCAATGCAATTTTAGGGGTTTCCTCAAAAATTTAAACGGAGAATCATCAGTAAGAAAACCCCAGCCATAGTCGGACGATTTAACCGTTCATAATATTATTCAGCGGTGTATTTATGTCTAGAAGGTGGCAACACTGTAATGAAATTGATGTTAACTGTCTACGCGAGCAAATTAGCAAAAAGTGGTCAGCTGCTGTCCTAAACCTGCCACTTTATGGTCGTTCTTTGATATTATTTAATATGGCTTCAAGCGTTGGCATCACTGGCAGTGTTTATTTCATTGTCTTTGATGTTTTCTGTGTGACACTTGGCTTTGCATCAGTTTGCATGCAAGCGAAAAACTTTTTTACGATTTCATCTCCTTCACAAATACTTTCACATGAGTCAATTATCGAACCAAAGGATATTACTTTGCTACGGACCTTTTAATATTGTACATACAATATAAGCATTAATATCATTATATTTTTCTCTCGTCTTATTTGGCAATCGACAATTTCAATTTATGTCTTTTTGTCCCTTTTATATTCTTCTTTCTTCTTAATTTTTTGTTTGTTTGTTTGCGCTTTAATCTGTCTTTTTTTTTTTGTCATTTGGTTTATTGATTCTGTATCCTTGAAAATCTGTAACTAATTATGTGGTCATGCTGATTGCAAAACAACTTGTCACACAAGCTCTAGATGTATGTATGTACATTAAGTCACCGCATCTAACGAACATGTCTCGCATCCAATGCAAGCATTCAAGCAAATATGACTGTCAATCGAATATGTCTCTTTATTGTAATGCTTCTCACTTGTCAAGCCAACCATCTTACTTGCACACATTTTATAGAAAATCTTACATTTATGTCACTATTCATTTTGGTGATGGATGTTATAACATCAACATACTCGTACATTTCGTTAAAGTTTTTTGAAAAATGAAGAGCAAACAGCCTTAACCCTTATACGTTCCTCAAAAAAAGTTACATTAAAGTTCTTTAGTTGAAAAACGTTTTTCTTTTTTCCACGTAATTTTATATCAGTTCCTTTGAACCAGAAACAAAAATTTTCTCAATCCGCGCATCGACCACATAATTTTACAAATCTGCAACAGACTCTTCTGTGGCATTGTCATCTTACGCAACTTTCTATTATATGTTCAATTCCAGAGCCAAGTGGAGGCCAAACAACGAATTTCGACCAAAATTTATGCAAATCAAACTTATTTTCAAATGAGGGAAATCAATTTTTTTAAAAGCTATAACATAAAAAACATTGGACTGGACAGCGTTGTCATGTAGTTTGTCTCTCGTAATTGCTGCCAGTCATTGTTAATCTAAAACAATATTTGAACGTTTTGTCTAAATGGAGACTTTTCTGTAATTATTTAAATAGTTTTGCAAAAAAAAAAACTAAAACTGAAAAATTGGGTGAAATTTCGTCCGCAGAACTTATGAGGGTTAAATCGCATCACAAATATATAAAACTATTTCTACATATATATCTGATATATCTGTTTTCTAACGGTAACTTAAGAATTTCCGTTTTTTTTTTTTTTTTTGGTGTAAAAGTTCATTAAATTATAGCCTGGTTGCTTTAACAACATGGAGCCAAATTGTTTTCTGTATATGTGTTTGTTTGTCTCAATAAAAAACACTGCATTGTGACGACTGCACAGTGGAAAAAAATACAATAAAGAAATGGCCACTGGTTAGCAATATGTTGCAAACACTATACACACACACACACACACACACACACACATACACACTCACAATTTGAAGAATGAAACTACTCGTTCATTGAAACGGCTGCCAACTTTTAAATTTAAATACATTCATACACCGAATGCATTTTGTTTCTATTTAAAATGTATTTAAAAATTGAAATTGATATACAACATGGTCGTTAGAAAATTGTGTCAACGTGCTGAACAACAAAACAACAGAGTTGATTAACAAATTAAATTCCATTGCCTACTTTTGGGCCAGCTCTTCACAATCTAAATACAACTCTACACGCACAGAAGCAAACATTTATTTTATCTTTTCCACTCGTGTGTGTAAAATTACTTGAGGTTTGGTTTTGCTCTTTTTTCTAACCTGCTGCTTAAATCTTAATTTTTATTTATTTTTTCGTCGTTTACATTTCTGCTCCTTAAACAAAATGCTCTAGAGTATTTTCTGCTTTAACAAGTTC
This sequence comes from Epicampocera succincta, assembly GCA_932526305.1. Classification (NCBI taxonomy): domain Eukaryota; kingdom Metazoa; phylum Arthropoda; class Insecta; order Diptera; family Tachinidae; genus Epicampocera; species Epicampocera succincta. The sequence goes on from OW052038.1 coordinate 14,186,027, forward strand.
TTTCGCCTGTAAATATGTTGCATATTTATATTTCTGTTTTTTTTTTGTTCTTTTTGTTTGTTGTTGTATATTTAACGAGCGCTTGTCTGGGTTTGCTTGTGTGTACTTAGATCTGCAACATAGACTGGCAGGTAATTTCTTGTATCGTTCTTTTTCTTTTTACTTGAGTGTAAATATTATGCTGTTATCCTTTTTATAGCCACGTCAAAAAGAGGTAAATGCATAAATTTTTTGCAAAAATAAAAGGTTTAATTTGCAATACAGGGTCAAAAGAGGGTTTTCAAAGAGAAAGGCAGTAAAATCTAAGAAATATGCTTGGAAAGTAGACAATTTCTACCTACATCGTCCCTTAATTTAAATATATAGTTTTAAGGCTATTCTTCTTTTGAGCGGCATTTTCCTTACAAACGAATAAAAACTTTAATAAAATCGTTTATATATCGAAACAAACGTATTTTATATCCCGATTCTTTAAACAGATTATATTGGCAGGGCATAGAATTTTACAGCAAGAATTTGGTATAATATAATTTAATTTCAGTGGAATTGTCTTGACCAGTTTACCGATCATATGGAGTCCATAGAACTAAACTAGAGCAATTAGTTTTCGTTTTTGTTGTTTCTACCCTGACGTCTTATTTCGTTTTGCTGAACTAATTACTTTAAATTTTTTTGGATCACAGTGTAGAACCGTTGGAGTCCATAGAACTCAGTTCGAACCTTTTTGTAGATTCTGCCCTGATAGTTTACGAAACTTTCTTATTTTGTCTTGCCCAAGTGATGGCTCTCTCTGCGATTTGAAATTGTCTTTGATGGAATTGTTTTAATCACAGCGCAGATTTGATGCAGCTCAGCTCGTAGAGCCAAATTTGATCAATTAGGGTTCCGTTTTCTTGGTTGCCCCCAGACACCTTGGGAAGTATTATTTGGTGTTTACTTTCAATTTGATTACTTTCAATTTGAGTTGTAATTTTCCGACTAAGTTCATCCAACTCAATTCGATCCTTTTGTATCGTTTCCCCTGACGCTTAAGGCAGCCATATTTCACTCTCTAACAATTTGCAATCAAAATTTATTCAAAACGATTTTTGATACCTTTTTCTACTTGAACTATCTATTTATTTAATCTAAGTCTAAGTCACTAGGAAAAATTTTCATTTTCACGAAACTTGAAAACTCTTTGGTTATCAGTTTTCATGTGCAGATACTGTTGTTCCCCTGTATTAAGGTGGCTAAAACTCAACTATGTTAAGAAACGCATGATATTTTAAAAATTTCATTGACCTGCTGAAAGATTTTTGCATAAAACATGAGTTTTTGACTGTGCCAATTGAACTTGCGAGCATTTTCACAAATGAAAGAAAGTCCCATTTTGGTCATTCATACGGAACAGAGGATGAGGTATAGAGGCTTAAACTGTGCTAGATTCTATAGCTTCTATACGACCGTCTTCCTTTGTTCTGCTAAAAACCGTCCACTTAAGCCATTAAAAAAGGCTATTGAAAGTAAATTTAAAAGTCCAAGAGTTTCTTATACCGCTATCCCCTTTTTTCAATACTCATTTCTAGAGTAAATTTCCCGCTTAAAGTCTGGCTTCCTGTCAATAATTTATTTCAATTTTCTCAACTTATTTTGTTTAATTTGAAGCCAGTGATGCTGCCATAGAAATAAAATCAAATAAACCACAATATTTATCTCTTTCCAACATTGCCCGTAGGGATTTAGTTCCAAAGACAGTGGAGAGCAAGAAAAGTTCAGGCACAAATTAATTAAAGTAAAGAAAACATATAATTTAAATGAAAAGTTCGGGTGTCAATAAAACATTATAATATGATGAAAAGCTTATGGCAATTCTAATTCCTTTCTAATTTGCTATTTTTCTGCACATGTCTGTTTTAAGCCGATACAGCCGTCAGTCTATAATTTACATTATATTATGGAAAACGTATTTGCAATTTTTCATCAAGACAAAATAACCAATAGAATATGCTTAGGACTGAGAAGACATGTATTTCCAATATATTTATGCATTTTTGCCATACAAAACTTGTTGTAAAATTTATGAGAAAACTGTATGCAGGCAGAGGGTAGAGAGAGACACACAGAGAGAGAGAGAGAGAGAGAGAGAAAAATTAAATTCTTCAAAAGACATTGTTCACATACGTACATACATAAAATAAATGAAAAATAAAATCTTTTACAATCTTTTCGCCATGTAGTTTTCATGTTGCAAGGCAGCCAAATCGGTCACATATTTTATTATTTTTTATTGTCTGCTTGGCAGGAGAAAGAGGCAAAGGGCGGGCGAAAATCGTTGGGTTTTTTTTCTGTTAGTTATTTGAAAATAATAATAATAATGATACTTGTACTGCGGTACTGCTTGAAATTTATAGTTCCCTATAAACTACATAATTTAGGGGGGTTAAGCACAAAAGGAAATATTTAAATTGATTATTGTACAAAAGCAAGTATATTCAAATAGTTTCGCTTAAAGCATATTTTTCTAAGACTTTATAATAAATAACGAAGCCTTAAAGTAGGCTAAATGCTTGAGCGTGGATTCTAAGCTAAAATATATATATATATATATATATATATATATATATGTAGGGGTTTTTTTGGCAGTTTTCTAGCAGGTTGCCTCTCTTAAGGCACGTTAAGGACACGTTTGTCTCCATTCTGTTTCCAAACAACCTGCCTAACCAAAGCCATGAATGAACTCCGTAGAGTTTTGTGCCAACCGAGCAGCCCCTCTACTCCAAAGCGCAGAGCGTTTGAAAGACGCCAAAGTCATAATTTGCTTATCTATTCGTCAGAGCAAAAATATATTAAAACAGTGACCAATATAATAGCCCTAAAGTATACACCCTTGATATAGCAGCCTTAAACTATACCATATGTTTGTAGTATATTAAATATGTATATGTTTTTAATATTTTTTTAGTCTTTAATTTAATTTTATTTATTTTTGTTTTAAAAAATATTGTCAAAATTTGCTATTTTCTTCAAGCTGGAGCTGCTTTTAAATTTGTTTAAAAAATTAAACGAATTTTAATCACATTTTATTTATTTAAAAAATTTCCAATATTCAATTTGTAATTGAAAAATCTGTTAATCTTTTTCCTAAAGAAGGCTTTCAAAGGAAATCAAATAATTTTATCAAATTTCTTAAACAAAAATAGTTCTAATAACACAAAAAATAGATTAATCTTCTTTCGACATTTTTTTTTCAAAGAAAATTGAATATAAAATTTAATGCTAGAAAATGCACAAACAACAAATTTTTGGTATATTTTTAATTTCTATAGTTTTAAAACGATTAAACAAACCCAGTTCTATATCCTGAATTCCAATTCAACTGGAAATTATTATATTATTTATATTTTTCATTATTACAGCCAACTGACTCAAGGTACACACTTTTAATATAACAGCCCTAAAGTATCCTATATTTTAAAATATATGTTTTTAATATTTTCCTTTAATCTTTAATAAAAAAAATTATGTCATATTTAAAACTGCTGGGATAAATTTTTGTTTTTCTGCAAATATTTATTTTATTTATTTTTGCTTATCTTCACGCCTGCACTGTTCTTAAATAAAATGGCGTTTGCATTTTACTTGCTTTTCTGTAGATTTCTACTTGAAGTGGCTTTATTTTTTCCGCCCTGTTTTATACACTTTTTGTTAATAATTTTATGTGGATTTATATGTTCCTCTATCCCTGGAGATAATACCTTTTTGAGGCGTTTTAAGAGTTTTAGTATCTTTACCTGTATTTTGTACATAAATCTTGTTTCTTCTTTTAAGGTATTTTATCATTGAAATTGAAATAAGAAAAAATTGAGGTTTAGTTTTGGATTCAAGCAATAAAATGTTACCGCCTGACTTTGAAGCAGTTGAACGAAAATACCACACGTTTATGGCAAATGAAAGTACGTTTTTAAAGGTGTTCAGTAAAGGGAGGTTTAAGCTCTGAACGTGAAACTTTAGGCTTTGCAAGATTTTAAATCTGATAAACTACGAGTAGAAAAAAATATGGCGATATTCTAGGAGGAATGTGCTAAAGTTGAGTTATAAGCGATAAAGTTGCAGTCTGACAATGTTTTTTTGGAAAAAAAAGTATTTTGAAGGAGCAAAATTATATATATAAGTGGACTTCAGCGGTGTCGAACATGACGGTCGTGTACAACTGTAATATAATGTCATCAAACGCCGCGAGAAACTAATAATTAGCTCTTATTTGTAGCGGCTAAAAGTTGGGCCTTCTGTTTTCTTATAGTGCAAATGGTTGACTTCAAAATTTTATTTATATTTTATGTATCTTATTAATAAATTTTACGTTCTTTTTGTCACAAACTTTTTTTATAAAAAATAACAAATTCGCAACCCATGACACTTCTTGTCAAGAAAATGCATTGACTGTTATGCAGCTCACTTCAAGGCCAAACTATAATTGCATTCATGTACAAAAAAAACACACCATATACTGAACAGCGAATCGAAGATGCAAACTATTGGCCGCCCACTGTACTTTGAAAATATGGATGCCTTCGGGCAAAAACATAATTCTCCACTTCGTTATGGCTTTATTTGCATTACGAACAAAAGTGTTTTATTTAACAAACATAAAAGCAAACTTTAAAAACAAATTCACACAAGCAAAAACACATGTAATTATTTTAATTAAATAATAACCCAACACCGACCACATCACCTCCCCCCCCAACCACCCCGGCACCACCGCCACCCTCAATAGCTCCCGCGCGCTCTCTTACCGCATTCCCACTCGCAAACATATCAAATAATTGAAATCCCCAAACTTGGCTCGTTGTACAGAAAACATGTTGAACAATTGCACTTCTATTAGGGGGATTAAAAAAGATGTTTGCCTACTTTTAGGGGCCGATAATCAAATTTATGGAAAGAGAAGTAGAGGGAAAACGAGAAACTCAAATGTGAAGAAATGTGTGTTATTATAAATTTGCGAAAACAATTCTATTTTTACAACTAGAGCATTCGTATGTGTTGGGTCTTTCTGTGCATTTGTTTCCCTGGCGTAGTTTAATGCATGTGTTTTCAAATGGTAATGAATGAATTAAGGGATCAAGTCTTCTGCATTGCTGATGACTTTAGCTTTCATATTAAAATTCAATTATTCAAATGCCATTTAAACTTTAAAATAGGATAAAGTCCTTAAGTCACCAAAAAATACTTTTCTTTTTCTCTTTTGGTATTTTTTGCAAAAAAGAAAAGAAGCACCAGCAATTATAAGACTTTTTGCAATTTATGTGAAAAGCGAAAATAAAATATCCACAAACTGAAAGTCAACAAAATTTAACTTATGGCAGAACTATATTTCTTCTTCTATGTTTTTTTTTTTACATTTATTGGAATTAAAGCAGCCGTAAGACACTGTAGAAGAAAGAACCCAAAAACTCCTGAATGGAACAATTGTTGTACTCGCAGCGATAATGGAAAAATTACACGTCAAAAAAATTAAAAAAAAAAACTTTTTTTATTTCTGTTGAATGTGGAATGGAAAATAATAAAGATTAAAAACAAAAAGCTAAAACAGGAGGCAAAAGAAAAAAACAGGCAAGTCAAATTGTGAACAATGACAAAGAAATGGAAGAAAGAAAAATCAAATATTTTCACACAAACAACATTGTAACCAATTTGTGTGCTAAAATGTTTTACATTTGTCTATAACTTTGGCAATAAAATGTTAAATACATAAACTGGAAAGGCATATACATTGAAACAAACGGTCATCATTTACACTTCCAACGAACAGGAGCAGATCTGTCGTACGGCCATTTTATATAAATAATAAAATATAAGAAAAACAGAAAACGTCAAAAAAGTTAATTTCGGAATTTTAGTCGACCGGTTTAAGGTACAAATTAATAAAAAAAAAAAAAAAAAAAAAAAATAATAAATTCTTTGCACTTAATGAATGTCCTTCTTCTGAGGACTTAAGTGTTCTTCGAAGCCTCTGACCAGCCAGCCCGTTTCTTAACCACATGAAAACAAACCCGATGCCAAACACTTCTAAGTACCACTATCACGCTACAGAGGCAAGCACACAACTGCAACATTGTAGTTGTACCTTGTACTGTCGTTACGGGTGTACAAGTGCAGATGACTCTGTGTGTGTCAGTTTATTTGAAAATTTGTTGCTGGCAAAATTCTTATTTTAGTGTATGATGTCCTCAATACCAAACCAGCTGAGTAGTTTATGTGTATTATAGCCGTTACAGTATGTGTGTAGCGTGCATACAGGCCGTATGCATTTTCATATTCGTTTTCTTTTTTCCTGGTCTTGTTTTTTTTTCCTTGTTCAAACACAAGTTGCGTTTTGTGTGTGTGTGTGAGTTTTTGTATGATTTGAATGGTTGGTTGCTTGATTTTTATGCAGTTGGCAACAAACAAGCTCTGAAGTTGTTGTGGGATTTTCTATAATGCAGCTGTTTGAATGAGTATGTGCAAGCACATACATTCATTCTCACTCACACACACACACACGCAAACACACATTAAAAAAGAGGCTATTGATTGTTGCAGTTGGCTTGTCTTGACATGATATTATGCTTGTTTGTTTATTTGTTTGTTTGTTTGTTTCTTTGTCCGTTTGTTTGGATGTGCTTCCTTTTTTGCTATATAAAATTTTAAAGCAAAACGTTTATTGTAAATTTGTGTAAATTACTACGGACTTGCGGTGTTTGGTTCTGCTTCTTTTCGTCGCCTAAAAATATGTAAATATATATATCTTTTCTGTTTACATTGTTGTCTTGTCGAAACTTATTCGATATTTTGTGATTATTTTTAAAGAAATTGTTATATTTTGGCACAGTTTGATTTTTTGATTTTTCACGATAAGCATTTTGCTTGAGGGAACTTTTTAGTTGGCGACATTTGAAGACCACAAAATGTTCAATAGGGCAATCAAAAACATAACAAATTGTGTAAAAAAAATATAAATAAAAAGTTTCACTATTTTGTTATCGTTAGCAAAAGAAATTCTCCATGACAAAAATATATTCTGTAATAACTTTATTATTAATAAGAAACAATTTTTGTTATGGATAGCGACAATTTTTCTATAAAAATGTTTGTTATCGATAATAAGAAATCTTCTATACAAATTTCCCTATCAATAAGAACGCATTTTCATAAAAATAATTCTATACAAATATTTATTAGCGATAATGAAAAATGTTCTATAAAAATGTTTGTTATCGATAACAAAAAGTTTCTGTAAAAATCTTTGCTATGGATGTTGTCATAAAAATGGTTTCCCTAAAACAAAATAAATCAAGGCGTCAGTAAAATCAACTTCCTATTATGGAGAGGTCATCCTAATCACTAGATTTTAATCTCCAACAGAGTTAAAAAAAAATTGGGACCCAGGAATGTACAAATAGGAGAGCTATATGGAGCAAAAGAATTGGGAAGCTTGATATTGAGTTTCCCCGGATACCTGCGACAGTCTTGTGAATTTATTTAAACAGAGACACATATATTAAACAGAGAGAAATAATATACAAAAGGAGTAAAATTGAAATCGACTTATAGTTTTTCTGTCCATATTTTTTTAATTTCATGCGTCACGTCACGTCACATCTTTCAAAAAGTAATACGAACCAAATTTCTAATTTCTAAAATCATTTTCCACAAGAAAAAATACAAGGGCAGAATCTTCCATCGTTCAAATCCTGCCTACAGATGCTCCGAGTGTTTGACACATTCTTGATGTATGTCCCGCCCACAAAAAGCCACAGGGAAAATATCTTTTGATCTGAGGTTTTTGCTTGAAGTTTCCTTTTTCCTTATTATATATTTCTCTATTTAAAACTATACAACAAAATCATTGTAATCTATATGAAAGTAGAAAAGGATCAAATTGAAATCTCTTTATATAACAAACAACAACGTATTATTAAACTCTCTCAAATATAGTTTCAAACATAAAATGTATATAAAAATGATAGACGAAAGTCCTAGCAGCAGCTCGTACTGCACTTCTTTGTAAATACTAAAGAAAAAATAATATATCATGTCATTTATCTGAAAAACGAAATAAAAATTTAAAAAACTGTTTATGTATGTCCTTATAATTTTCTCCCACTCTGTTGGTGTCTTCCAATCAATTTTGATTGAATTTAGTTTGTATCTCTTCGATTTTTCCCATAATTTTGCTTTAAGGAAAACTATTCTTTTTTGTGTCTACGGCCTTAAATTTCAGCCCCTCTATTTTTATTTTCCTATATATTATTTTATTATTCTGCTTAAATATCCTGCCATAATGTATTTTATTGTGTATTTCCTTTCTTTACTTCTTTTTTTTTCTTTTCTTTAGAATAATCTTTAATATTCTATTGTTGTTATTATTGCTGTTGTTGTTTATCTGTGTATTGTTATAGTGAGACGGCTGTTGGGTGTTTTATCTCGGCGATTGTTAACTTTCACAACACGTTTTGCCATTTTGTCCGTTTTCATTTTTGGCACTTTTCACATCTTAATACAAAAGGCTCAGTTCTATTGCAAACACTTTTTAAGTTTCTTTTTTATAACTTTCCTGCGCTATTCCCAGCAAAGGAAATACGAATACGAGTGCGCAAAGAATGAAATAAAACCGACAGGATACAAATATTAAATAAATAGAAATACGAGGGCTTAAGGTTTTTAAAAGCGCGGTTTCGGTTTATCCCTTTTTTGCTGCAGTTTTAATTTATTTATAAAAATCTCTGCTTTTAAAGTGCAACCTGTTATTGTGTTTGTTTCTACGGCGACGCATCAAATAATCCAAAAGAAAATGCTGTTGCTTTGTAATTTTTCATTTTTTTTCCTTCATTAGTCTTAGAAAAACTTTTCATGCTCTAAAAGAAAGCAAAAATATCAAACTTTTTCTGCTTTTTGCTTGTTCGCTTTTTAATGGCTGAAACTATTTATAATGCAGTAAAATTTTATAATTGCTTGGTAAATAATATGCACTTGTTACTTTACAAAAAAAAAACAAAAAAACAAAATAAAAACGAAAAAAAGAAAAGATTCCTTTGCAAAACAAAACAATGAATACAAAACATCCTCGTTAAAGCTCTTAAGGCTACAAAACTAAAATATAAAATTATATTTAAAACGCGCATAAAAGCAAAATTTTAAAAGTTCCATGTGAAAAGCTGATAAAGCACAAGGTTCGCTCGTCGTTGTCAGCGGCAAATGTTCTCAAGGTTAAAGTTTAATGCCATACGAAATTTAATTTAATTTTATTTTTATGCTAAAAAAAAAGTCCTTTAAAAAAACCTGCACTGAGAGGTGTAATGAAAGCATTATTTTTCTTCTGTCACAAAAATGTTGCCGGCTCTACTCTATTATCTCATGATTCGCACTTTTTATGGACTAACACCACCAACATTCTTACAAGCTGTGGACTCGATTCAATTATTTTATAGCTTAAACGCCATTGTCGAGTCTACAGCTTTCGGCATTTAATTTTTAAATCTGTCCCACCATAAAGAAATCGGAAGCATTTGATTTATATCCTTCTCATTTTAATTTTGTAATCCTTTCAAGCCAACTCCCCAGCCAACTATATTTTATTTATATTTATTTGTTACTTTTATCGAATTTAGTTTTGGCTTTTACCATTAATTTATTTGCTTTTGTCAGATACAGGCTGAAGTTCTCGCATCAGTTTTTCTGAGTAGGAAAATAGGCTTAAGAACATGACTTGACAATTGCAGGGACATTCGTGATGTGGCTGTGAGAATCATGCCCTTTTTAAATAAGAAAAAAAAAATATAGCGACGAATTAAAGCAAGCGTTTAATATACAACAAAAAGCCGTTGGGCGACTCCATAGACGTCGCATGGTACAGGTTGAATCCAACTAGACGTGTCCTTAAAATCCTTTATTTTTGATCACAACTGTAAACGAATAAAAGTAAATATATTTAAGATAGTGTTTTGGTCTAAGCCTTGCAAGAAGAAAAGTCGTTGTTTTTCTTTTTTTTTTTTTTTGATGTCAAAAGTTAAAGAATAGTTCTTTTAAAAAAACAATTATTTTTAGGGCCAGAGAAACAACTGGAACGAAACACGAATTTCCTCCAACAAAGTGTATTTTTCGATCAAATTTTGCTAAAGTCGGTGCATGAAGTAAAATAACGTTGAAAAAAAAACTTCTTTACGAATAGTGTGACCATTTGAAAAAAAATAATACTTAAAAGATGAAGCAATAACAAAGACACAATCAAAAACAATTTGAAATGCTTTAAAATAAAAATAAAACAATTACTAAAATACTTCTAAAAAGTAACATTTTCTAAAACGCTTGATAAATAAAACAAAATAGGGTCACATTTATATTGATTTGTACGCCGTTCGGCGGCGTAAGAAATAGAAACAAATCCATTGCAGTCGGCGTCAGGATTGTATTTATGTTCATACCGCAGAAAACTATAATTTTCATTTTTGGCGACGAATATTCGCGGCCAAGAATTCGCCATTCGCTCCGATTGTGTTCGAAGCACAAAAGAGTACTTCTTTCGAAAGCATCATAAAACCAAAAGTAAGAAAATGCCTGCAAATTGAAACTGAAATGCATGTGTTTACTTACAGCTTCAGTAAAACCGCAGAAATATTTTATTCTGTGCCAAATAGTCCTCACAGCTGGATTTTATTTTCAGCAGCCAACTTTTTTCAATTTAAGGCAATTATCTTTCTTAATTTTTAATTTTTATTATACTTTTTTTTAACCAAAACTGAATCATCTGTAGAAAAACTTATGTTCATATTTTACTTCGCTTTTTATTGATTTGCAAAACTTAAATCAATCACTTCAAAAATTAAATTTATTGTACTCGCACATGTGGGCGTTTTCGTGAAAAGATTCACACAAATTGAAAATGATTGGAAATATGTGTCCAACATTTTTAGTCAAATTATTTTCTAGTTCAAAGAGCAAATGTTTTGTGTCCTTGTGAAACAAAAAATATCCTTTTTGTTTTTAAAATTTTGCCTACTCGAAATTCTAAAGTAGCAAAAGTACAAAACTCACTTTGTGAACTCCTTTCATAAGTCCGTATTCAAGCAACATTTTCGCTAATTCAACGAGTTATTTAATGGAAAATATTTGAAAACAGTTTCTGTTCGAGAAGAAGAAATCGACAACTTTTTCTAAACTGAGTGGCCTGTGATTTTCCTCAAAAAGTTTGCTTTCCGGCAAATTTATTCGTTGTTTCAGTTAAAGGGTTTGGCTGCATATGTTGGATATATTCCCAGAGTCGTCATCACATCAAGTTGTTATTAAAAAATTGCCTCTTTTACTCTTATTATTGTCAAAAATTAATTAACAAGTAGAGCATTTCAATAACATGGAATTGTTGTCGCCAACAATTCCGTTGTATCGACTATTCGAATAAGGCGGATGAGCGAAAATGAAGAATAATTTCGTTTTTCTCTTCATTAGAAACTGTTTTTCTTACAATAATTTCAAAGAAAAATTTCTGAAGTTTTCTAATTTAATCGATTTGAATACAATATAAACGGAGGCCAATTAACTGAACCTGAGAGCTGATCAAGTTAAACGCATGATATTTCTTATATCTTATCATGTTTTATTGCATGTTGCCTTTAATTCCAGATTTCATGTAACGGTGCTGAAACAAAAGCAGCTGGGCTACCTGATTACCCAAGAAATTCATTTAATTTTTATTAATGTATTAATAAACAGTTTTTATTTGTTTTATTTTAGTACTTCTAAGATCTAAAGTCTGATTTGAAACATAGAAAAAAATTATCTGTATTAATAATACTAGTTGTTAGCCAGTTCAATCATTATGGAAATAATGTCACGTTCGAAATGTCACGTGACGACACAGTTTTGTAAGGCTTTGTCCTTATATAAATAATGCCACTTTGGAAATGTTACGTATGGACCCAGAGTATGGCTTTAATAAAAAATATAAACACATCAGTACAAGATTTTTCAATCAATTCAAATATATTTTGAGGTCATACTGCCATATAAAATTCTATTAGTTAATTGCACTACACCAGTATTTTAGGTTTTAGGAAATCTACTGCCATACTTGTCACGTACCGAATTCTGCCTGACATTAACTTGAATATGGATTAAAAGTGCTTCCTTTAAGCTATAATTTAAATTAAAATTGAACCTAAAAATACGTTTTTTTTCGTTCGTTTTTTTTTTTCTTCTTTTCCATTTTAGACTTATACCAGCGTCACGTTTGACACCATGGAAGCACCCATATGCCTACAACTTTTTCCACAACTTATAACAAAACATATTTTAAGTGAAATAAAAAAAGTTCAAAGAACAAAGTTGCCGCATTTCAGGCGCTCCTTAAGAATTTTCGTATACGATTATTTTCACACAAACTATTTTCTTTTTGTTTTGCTTCTCATTTGAAAAGTTTTTGTTTTTAAGATTTTTTTTATTTGATTTCTATAGCACACTTTTTTTATTAAATCATTGTTGATTGTTGTATGCGTGCCTGTGTTTATGCAGAAGAAATTTTGTGCACTCCTAAAAGCCTTAAGCCGTAAATAGTATAACCCATAAGCTGTTATACAATATTTTTATATTGTACGTACAAATACAAATCTATAAAATCAGCCAAAAAACACACAACTTTGAAACTTTTAAGCAGAACAATTCCAGAAACAATTTGTCGGCTTAAAATGTAATTTGGAAGTACAAAACATAGAGAAGTGCTTAACACTTCGTAAAGGGTTTAACCCGCCCTGAGGAAAAAAAAAGAAAAGATGAGGAAACGCTTTTATTAAAGGCCTCCTCCAGGATGTCAAACGTTTACTTTCGCTAATACTTTGAGCAATATAAAAGTGAGTTAAACTAACTGGCCTAATGGGGCCAGCAAAAGGAACCAAATAAAGTTCATCAATAAAGTCCATATACTCTCGATCGTTCACATTTGCTATTGTGGGATAGGCGATTAAGTATAAATATAAAAAGGCGTAAAGAAAATCACTTAGACCTATTCTTCTCATTCATAAACTCTAGTCCTCAAACTTTAGCGTTCTTCTGCCCGTCTCTGAGTCACTACGCTATAGTCTACACAAAGAAAAAGCAGTTTCAAATATTGTTGTAGCAATTATACTACAGTTGCTGCGATAATATATATTATCGTTTTAACTGCAGTTATAGTCGCCCTAAACATGTTTTTGGGCAGAATTCGATAATTCCAATTATTAACGCCAAGGAGCTCTGAAACAAAGTTTCATTTCACTACAGGTTAGATCGATTGTAGTGAGCCAAATTTGGCGCACCAATTTTTAAAAAACAAAACGGAGACCAATATGCCCCTACGCAGAATTAAAGGGGTGATCCTGGTATTGGTCTTTGCTTTAGGTGACCACCTTGGCTGAAACCTTCTGGCTGCAGCTTAAACCTAAACACGCAGGAAGGGGCTTTAGTAACCCTAGCAACAGCTACCTGTTTTTGTAAGTAGAGTCCGGTTGAGCTTTGATATTCATTTGGGATTTCGGCCTACCGATTCAATCGCCTTTCTCCCTTATTTAAGGAATTACAAATAACTCGAGCCCTCGAGCAAAGTGTTTGTGAAGAAGTTGACAGCTTTGTGTGCCTAGCAGTTCTCATAGATATGGCCGTTATACCAGTTCCTACGTGAAATTGGTTCAAGATTAGACTAGTTTGTCATGCCAGGTGCTAATGTAAATCAATTGTACAATCTGCCTCACTAGTTTCCAGCTTCCTAACCACATCAGTGCGGTTTCATAAGACCAGTTCTAGTTGGAATCGATTTTCAATTTCAACAAAATGTGAGACTGTCTTAAATTCCACTACAGCCCTGATTTACTTTAAAAAATCTTCTTTTCTGTAACATCGGACATCCTTGTTAAAGGCTCTTGTTTAAACAATAGTGCAGCACGTATGTTTTCATACGTATTGAATTAAAACAGACGACAGTTTGTCGTTGTTTCGTATCTAGTATATGACAAGTTTTTAAAGTTAGCCTGACTTGGCATACTCATAACGTGCTGTTTGTTGTTTTTGTAGGCTGCTGAAAGTAGCATGCCACACAAAATCGTCATTATAATCATCATCGACGACTTCGTCCCCGTCGTCGTCGTTGTAGCCATCGTTGGTTCGTTGCAGTCGCAGTTTAATGAAAAGGTTACTGAACGTACATGAACTCCTCTCTACTCATTTGCCATCAGCCAAGTACAACTCGCAACGATTATTTGTCCATGTGCGAACTATTCCATCATTTGCTGCTGTTTTCTTTTGTTTTTCTGTTGCTTTTTTCTTTCTATTTTTTTCTTCGTTAAATCCTTTTAGCAAAAGAAAAGAGAACAAAATTAAGAAAATCTATATAATCCGCATTAAACTTAGTTAAGAAAATTACAAAATTTGTTACCGTAAAAAAGTGATTATTAAAAATGGCAAATGAATTTTCCACGATGAAAAGAGTTTTTCAAATTTAGCACGAGGTTTTCTTGCTTCCGTGCCTCTTGTTCTGCTTTCCTTAAAAGGAATTCCATTTAATCTATTACTGTAAAGAAATGAACGTTAAGAAAAAAGTATAAATAATTGTAAACTCATTAAAGTAACAACAATTTATTTTTAAAAAAATTTGAAATACTGAAGAAGAACTGCACTGACGGGCGCAGAAGGCAAATAGAAATCACTTTTGGTCTGGGAAGAGAAAAAATTCCGTAGGAAATTTTAGTATTAAGAAAATTACTGACACGCTTCCATACAGTTGTTAAACCTTAATCGTCTGAAAGTTCCGAATACTGTTTTAAAAAGTATAAAAGAAAAAGTAAAACTTTTGAAATACTCGTATTTCCCTGCAACATATTTAAATACGTGCATCTTCAACTCTGGTGTACTTTCCGAACGCAATTTAGTGTTTTTGAAAATCTATTTTTAGTCTCTTACTCTTAATGTGTGAAAATTCCATAAAATATTTTAATTAAAAATTCATAATTACATTCCAGCAAAGGCATTTTCTTAAGTCTGGCAACAGCGAGAGTTTAATATGAATAAAAGAAAGATGTCAGCAACACAATGCGCGAACCTACGGGCTACCAATTTTACCGAAAAATGTGTTTTGTATGGAAAATTGTTCAAATTATTTAGATGAGAAATTTTACTTCCCCGGGAAACAGGTTTTCCCTTGGTAATGATAATTCCGAATATTAGGAATAGGTTCATGACCACATTTATTCGTTTAGAAAGTATTTATAGTAAATCGGGCCAGCACCGTGCAGACATAAGAAGCCATCGCCGTGAGTGTGACAGAGGAGTGGAATATATCGATACGACGCCGTTCCCAGTAACTCGGTCTCTGTTCGTCGTCTACTTGTAAAACTTTGAAGAAAGATGTTGGCCTACATCCAGACAGCAGACAACTGGTGCAATAACGGAAGCCACCAGACCATCAATTGCATCGAGTGGGCTGACAATTAACGGAACGTTGAACCAGATTTTTATCAACAAATCATCAGCAGCGATAAGATTAATTTTTGTCTTAGCGGGTATTTAAACGGACAAAATTGTGGTGTTTAGAGAGATCACAATCCTCATGAGACTGCTGCGACCGCATTACAATCCCAATAGTTCGCTGTTTGATGCGCGTTACGTACTGAAGTTAATCGACAATCTTTTGTGAGCTAATAAAGCCAAAATTTTGATCATGCCAATGAATTTGTTGTGTTTTATTCATAAAAAACTGTTATGCTTTTGAAAAAACATCCGTTATATGTATGTACATGTAAATATATATAGAGGCTTATACATACATGTGAACATACTCGTTTGTTGGTAGACATATATTTACATACATACATACATACATATGTATGTATTTGTGTGCCCATTGCGACTTTTCCTTGCAGTCTAATTATATTCTTTCTGACGGTGTCAAACATTTATATACATGTCTACGTAGATATACATACATACATATATATATATATATATATATATATATATATATATATATATATATATTGTACCTATATGCACATACATATGTATATAAATATCTCTTAAAACCTATAAGAAACCTTTTTCCTATACCTTCATCTTAAACTTAACATTTTATTATAGATTTCGTAGCTTTTCAATTGTAAAGTTCCAAGTTTTTTTTTTTTTTGGAAAAAACTTTTACAAAAGTACATATTTTATTTGTCTATTTATTGTTGGAAAAACAGCTTTTACAACTAGTATTTAAGCCAAAAAAGCTTTTAAAACTTCTTCTGTACTTTAAATGTAGACCAAAGAAAAAACCTGCTCACATACTGCATTCATACATTCTTAACTTCTATTTTCAACTAGTACAATATTAAAATACTCCTAAAAGTATGACTTCATACTTCTTGCACTGGAATTGGCACGTGTCCAACAATATTCCAAATACGAACAAGTACTAGCCGCTTCCCATAAAACGAAAAACTGGAAGTGTGCGGCAAAATTCCAAAAACAAGAAATTTATTTCCCGACACCTACAATTCGTGGCTGTGAGCGGATGTGTGATTGCATATTTTGTTCTCACTCAAAGGATAGAGCAAAGAAAAGCAAATGTAACGGTAATGGTAACGGTAACTGACGAGAGCAAACGCACACATGCATAAATGCCGGTTTGTTAATGAAGAATCATATTTTACCTTTAAATCTGTGCGGAGTAAAAGAGATGACTATATTATGTACAGACAAGAGTAAAAATAAAGTAAGCAAATCAAAAGGCAAAAACAAAAAAGCAGCAAACGTTTCTAGAACTAATAAACGATTTAAAATGTTTTCGTAACTTCGTGTTCATTTTTTGAATCCTTTGAGCCAGCATGTGTTTGCCAGTACGTATGTATGTATGTATGTATGTAGGTATGTGTGTACATATGTGTTTTGCCACGATGTCTAGTTGTAATTTGTTTGTATGCCTGTATGTGTGTGTGTGTATGTCAATACACTGAATTAATGGATTGAGTGTGTGTTTATTAATGTTGATGGTTATTTTTATACATTTCTTTCATTAACTAATAAAGAGAGACAACAAAAAGCTGTATTAGTTACGTTGAAATTGTCTTTAATGCTCATTTAAAGTTAAATGAGAAACACTGTTTTGTTTTTACTTGTTTGTTTATTCATACATACATACATACATACATACATACATACATACATACATACATACATACATATGAATGTAAGTGTATTCATAATAAACAGGAAAGATGACATAATAATGAATAATGGCAATATGTATCTTATATGTACTTATATATGTAGATAAATATGTAAGTATGTTTGTATGTATGTATATGTACATACATATTCATGCACACATACATACATACATAAAATAAATAATGTAAACAATCTTAATTTGTTGATTTATTTCCTCAAACTAAAACTAACTAAAGCAAGCAATAATTTGGGACTTGCAATATAAATAAAATAATTATAAGTGGACATCTCTAGAAAGCGGGCAATTTATAAATCCTTAGAGGCTCCTCATAAGTCCTTAAACAGACTCCCCCTCCACCACCCCCCAACAACGGGCATGAGAATATAATTTTTGTTGGTCATAACATTCTAATAAGCAAAACAAACAAAATATGTAGAGCTAAAAACCTGTCAAACAATTGTACAATAAGTAATTTCCAGGGTTTCTCCTATATCTATTGTGTTAGCTGCGTACATAATACAACAACAACAAACTTTATCTCCACAAAAAAGAGTTTTGCGATTATTACAACACTAAAGGCGAATTTAATCAGCTGTCGATATCACCTATTAAATACCTTTTAAACTAGTCATATTATATGGCACCAAAGATATTGTAAAATGTAAAATATTTTGTCATTTCACTTCCAAAAGATGAAATGTCATAAAACATTGGGCTTACACGCATTTAGTGGACTGAAATTTAAAATGCCTCCACAAAGAAAATTGTTATGATTAAGAGAAATAGAAGCCCTTAAAACATTTTGATTAATATTATGGAGAAAAAAAATTATTAAAGAAAGTGCAGCAAAATTAAAACAAACAAAAAAATTTAGACTTCTTTCCAACTTTTAAAAATCTTTTGCTTAATGGGAATAATTGAAACTTTTAGATTCAAACGTAATTATTTATAAATATAATATAGATTATAATACAGATTATTTTTTATGCCATTCCAAAAAATCAGACGTCTGAACTTCGCTTACCAAAATTTCGACGGCGAAAGGTGTCGTCTTATATGTGTCTATACGCTTTAAGGGAAAAAATGTTATCTATGTATGTACATTTAGCCAATCTAACACTTTCAGTAAAGGAAATTCGTTTCCTAGTTAAATTCAAAAACCCCCGGCGATTTAACATACACACATTTCTACATACACAATGTATGTCTGAAGTCTATGGAAGACTAAACGGCAGAACCGGGTTTCATGACATATTCGTCATCGTCCCAATTCAACAAATTCGACCACAAACCCTTTATGTTGTCGACACCTCGTGCCAAGATTTGTTTAAGTAAAATTATTTTGCATCGCATCAATCGAATGAGACTTCACGCGTTTCCATAATTCACCACCTTCAGCAATTATTTGCCTTAGCAATTTATTTCTATAAATAAGTTTTGTTAGCTTTATTGGATGCAGAGCTGCCAAAACATTTAATAAACCAGTAAAAAATTAACAGATTTACTTATTGTATTACTGAGAGAAAAATATATAATTTTGACATAATTTAAAGAAAAAACCAGTTCAAACTGCTCTTCACTTTAATATGAGAAATACAATAACAAAATCCGGTGTTTTTAGGTATTTTGTTTTTGTAAATAAAGCTCTTTCAAATACATTTTTGAATTCTTATTTTCATATACTATAATATGCATACAGTGCGTGCAAAATAACGTCAACACTTCAATACGTCCACATACCAAAATGTCAACACCTTTTTCTTAGACATTGTAAAACGTCTATCAAGCTTTAGCACATCAACTCTAAAGAATGCAAAATTTTTGGCTTTAGTAACTATTTAACACATGTATATTAATCGTATGTAATGATCACCAAGTTTGGGGACTCCCCTTACAATACGATATATTATAGAAATGTAATTGTATATGCAATAGTTGCTTTCTATTCTCTATTGTAATTGATGGCCATTAGTAATAATTAAACTACACTAGCAATAATATTTTGAGCTTAATTTGCATATTCCTAAACCTGAACCCTCGTCTAACAGGGCAACGCTGGCGTCTTTAGTTAGTTGACTTTATTCCGAGCGCACTGTGCTACTCACACGAGCGCATTTTTATGCATAAAGATGTTTTGCATGACAGACAAAAGTTTATAGCTTGGCCAAAAATCCCAATGGCCACTAATAAATATATAAATTTCTATTTTGAAGATTTTCTTTTTATTTATGATGCAGAATAAAAAGCAACAACACTCTTAATTTCTGGTCTGAAGCTATTCAGCATAACTGTTGGCTTAAAGGGCTTAGTGGAAATTACTGCACTGTGCCGCAAATGTGTACGAACAACAACAGTTGCTAGTGCTATCGTTGTCTCTGCTGCTGCTGCTGCTGCTGCTGCGTCTCGCAACCACCAGTAACACTATTATCAAAAGTTAAGTGCTGGAACTTTTGTAGGTTTAAAAATTGTGTTCCTTTTTCTCTTAGACTTATTGTAAACTTTTTTTTCTGGGTACTGCATAGAAAAAATATTTTTGTGGCTTTTTTCCAAGTGCTCCAGCGCACTCATTCCCATTGTGCTGAATACGATTGTTTATAGGAAAAAAAAATAAAATAAAATATAACTTGTACTTGACACTTGCGTTTAATCTAAACGGCACAATAATCCGTTAAGGTCTGAGAGTGATTTAAAAAGAGAATGAGTGAGTGAATGAGTTGCTAAGTGAGTGTGTGACAATAATAAAAGCAACAACCTTAAATGACTTTAACATCAGCGGCAGCAACAGCAACAAAACCACCACTGCCAACAACAACTGCATGGCATCGCATCGCATTGCATCAGCTTAACATTCAACAGTAGTGATGGACTGACGAATGCATTGTTCGTCCAAATCCAGTTGACGAAGACAAAAAAAGTAACAAAAATAATATAGTACATACCGAAAATGCTTAAGGATGTTAAGATGTGAACAACAACAACATCAGCAGCTGCAGCAGCAACAAAAACTCCTGCCACAAAGAATGATGTGATGATGAGGGCGATGATGGCGACGACAACGACGATGATGACGATGAGAAAAATTACAACAATGATGCTGATGCTGATGCTGATGCCCGCTTCTGTTGTGGGTCCCTTTCATGGCTGGCGATTTAAGTTTAAGTTCTTGTAGCCGTTATTTTTTTAATCGTGTTTAAATTGTAAATGGAAATTTGATTTTAATAACAGGATTTTCCTTAAAGGAAACTGACATTTTTGACAACTTACCCAGAGATTAATTGTAACAGTTTACATGCTACAATAAATTAAAATTTTATTTTTTAAGGGCGGTGTAGATTCTAGCGCAACGACAACAATGACAAGTTTTAACAAACATTACTTTTAATTATATTATACTGTGTTTTAAATCATAATATTTTCTACAGGCTAAAAACAAAATTATGTTGTAGAGTATTAAATGGAAAATAATGAACAGAATTAAGAAAAAATTATAACAAAAATGCTAGAAGGCAGATATAAGTCAATATCTACATACATACAATATATATATATATATATAAATAATGGTGTTTTGTAAGACGGCATGTGGAACTAGTAGGAGTCGAACAGTGTAACAAATAATTAGAAAGAACTTACATATATGATATATATATTAGTTTTTCTATGATATTAAAAATAAGTGCGGGTATTTGTTTTGTCGCACACTGTAATATAGTTAATAGCAAAATTAGATCAAATATTTTTTAGCAAATATGAATAATCAGCAGATTGAAAACTACAAAAAAAAAAGTTGTGATATAATTGGAAATATTGTTTTATATTATTGATTTCAACTCTCACTCTGTTTCAAGTAAAATGTGATCGATTTCTTATGTGATAAAATTCCTTTTAAAATTGGACTATATGAGACGTCTTTTTTGGTTTTAAATACAATATGTTTAAGTAAATGTAAATAAATTTAAATTCTATAAAAGAAATTTAGTTTGAAATATTAATATATATTGCAGTACGATGTAGGGAAGTGTTCTCGCTCTATATGCGACAATTTTGTTTATTAACAAATTTGCTGAAGCAAAAATTAATCTCATCGCTTGGACTGGAATATTTTCTTCTATAAATAAGCCGTCTTAGGTTTTGTTGAATTTTTCTATCTTATTGACGCTTAGGAAGGCACTTTTGTCACGTTCATGTTGCTGGTTTTTCTTTGCCATTTTCCTTGAATCGTAACTCAAGCTGCCATCAACTTTAATATAGATTATAGTGGTACCGATGAGCTATAATTTAAATTGGAAAGAGACCTAAACAATTTTCCGGGTTTTCTTTTGCTCTCCATTTTACGCTGATGCGACAGTCACGTTCGGTATTTCATGGTCTATATCTCAAAACCAATATAATAATTCAAAAATAACTAAAACTTATACGCAATTTTTACATTTGATAGAAATGAAGACACCTTAACAATTTCTCGAAAAATGTGAAAAATCCTTTCAGTACAATATATGTACATACATTTTTAAATATATATATATTATAATTAATTTTTTCCATATGTTTACACATCAGCTGACAATATATATATTTCCAAAATGTTTATTATTCAAATTTAACTTCATCAGTTTAAGGAAAACTAATTGCTTTGTTAACAGTTATTTAAACTTTTCCAATCATTAAAAGATTGCAGCACAAAATTTTGCAATCATTGAGTGATTGGAAGCCATTTTTAAGCAATCCTTCTCGTTTATTGATGGTGGACAAATTAACAACTCCAATAAAAATTTTATAGCTATTGCATTAATATTTTTTGTATCAATAAATTGGTAAAAATTTTGTATTGCAAACTTAATTTCAATTAATATGAATATATTGTTTAATGGCACCATTTATGGTATCCATAGAGACATCAAAAGTTAATGAAAAAACAACATCAAATATGTTTCGAATACTCATAAAAATGTTTAAACAATTGTCCTTAACATGATGAATAGCAACCAATAAAATAATTAATTAATAAAAATTAATCAGTTTTCTAATAAAATCCCGGCAACCCTTCGATATGTCATATAAACACTATTTTTTACTGTTTCTTCACCAGCCACGAATGTTGCTTCCGAACAAACATTTTTTCTATTTGTTTTTCTCATTTTTTTTCTTATTCTGCCTTTCAAACGCAAAACAGAAAAAATTCTAACAAGCAAAAAATTATAAAATTCAAATAAAAGCACAAACTGGCAAAAACAAAATCATTGTCATTCATAACAAAGTGTGAAATGAAATGCAAAACTTTTTCTATATTTTTAATCAGAGTTCATAATATGTATTTTACTTTTACTATTGAAAAGTTTTGGAAATAATGGATATTTTGAACAAAACGAAATGAATACCTTTTCAAACACAGCCCAGTCAACATTTAAAAGATCACATAAACAGAAGTCATGAAACCGCATATTTTAAATAATTTAAGTATGACAAACGTTGAAGAAAAAACAGTCCACAGTGAAAGAGGTGCTACTAAAGAAATGAAAATTATGAATTTCAAGCACAATTGAGAGGGTTTTAAATAAATTCACCAGCCTACATCCACTCATTTTAAAAATGTTTGCTAATAATAAACCACAACTTTAGACTTCTTTGCCAAAGAATGTTGGATTATTGGAATGGATTGTACCTAATTCAGCTGGCTTTTAACATTCCGAATACGTTTTATACAGCAAACGCAGATTACTTCCCTTAAATTAAAACATTGGTCCGCGCAGCAAACAAAACCCTGTTTAATCAAATTCCGCCAGCTTAATTATTCACTACCTACTACTCTCCGGCATAATTTACTTATTTTTGCTAACCGATAAAGTACTATTTCACATTCAGCCGACTGAATTACTTACTTTTAATATTTGCGGTAAAAATGTTTTGCAAAAAACTCAGATCTGTTTGGACGAATGGGTTCAACCAAATTCAGCCAGATCATCATCATACTCAAATGGGTCGCTTGTCAGTAACCCAAAAAAAAAAGGTTTGCTCAAATTCAGCCAGTTGGATCACTTCCTTTCAACTTTCCTTATACAAGTCATACAGCAAACCCAAATATCAGAATGATTCACTCATATTCAGCCAGTTGGATCACTTCCTTTCAACTTTCCTCATACAAGTCATACAGCAAACCCAAATTTCAGAATGATTCACTCATATTCAGCCAGCTGAATTATTTATTTTATTTTTATTAATTACTTATCTCTGCTACAATTTATACAACAAACTGAATAGTATTTTCTCGATCATAAAAATTGAACCCAACAAAACGACTCTAAGAAGATTTACTCAAACTCAAAAATTAGTTCCTTTACAGGAATCGACAAATACATTGTTCGTTCGAATTCTGGCTGGCTGAATT
This sequence comes from Epicampocera succincta, assembly GCA_932526305.1. NCBI lineage: Eukaryota > Metazoa > Arthropoda > Insecta > Diptera > Tachinidae > Epicampocera > Epicampocera succincta. The sequence continues at coordinate 14,209,606 of OW052038.1, forward strand.
ACTCAGTTTCAAAATTGCTGATACAATTTTTACAATAATCTCAAAATTTCTTTGGTCTCTTTTTCAGCTGAATTAGTTACTTTGACCTTTTCATACGCCAACCTCAAATTTCCTTGCTCGAATTCAAAAATTGGTCTTTTTGTAGCAAGCAAAAAAACACTTCGCTCAAACTCAGCCAGCTGAATTCCACATTTTCAATTTTTCTAGTTTAATTTATACAACACACGTTGATTTATTTGGCCGAAACTAAAATTCGTTACTTTGAAGCCGACCAAGGACACATTCTTTTTAATTCAGCCAGCTGAATTCATTATTATTAACGCCTGTGGCGCAGCGTTTACTGGTCCACTTACACCAACTGAAAGGTTGCAATTTTAGTTGCTTAAATCCACTTTTTAAGCATAATTTGTTTATTTCTTTCATTAACACTTGAGCTCGGAACATCTCCACTCCCCCGATATTTAACTTTTAACCAGCGTACGATAATTTGAAGACACTCATTACAAATCCAGGGCAAGTTGGCGCAAAATGCTAAAGAAATAAAAAGTGCATTCAAAACAAACGAAAAGCATTTCGTTTTAAAAACACACATGTAAATCAAAACTGCGAGTATTTTGCACAATAATGTGGCAGCCACCCACCCACCCACCCACCACCCATTTGTTTTAATGTTTTTAACAGCAAAGAAACCAAAAAAAAAAAAACGAGCGCAACAATAACAATGATATTGGATGGATGCAAAAACGTTGCTCTTTTTGCTTTAGTGCTGCTGTCGTTGTTGTCTTTTTTGTCCTTGTTGTTGTTGTTGTTGTTGTTGTTTAAAACAGAAAAAGCAACTGCTTTGTTCGAGTATAGTTTTCAGAACAATATTTCAAGGATAAGTGGCTTTTGCCAGCATTTTTATTATTGTAATACTTTCTCTAGTTTTACTTTTTTTTTTTTTGGTTTTTTAAGAAAAAATCTTTTAGTGTATTTGATACCATTTTTGCTGCTGTAAATTGTTGTTGTTGGTGGTGTTGGTGTTGATAAGTATGGATGAATGCAACATTGGCTGGTTGTTGCATTGTTTAGTTGCATGGTTTTGGTTTTTCTGCTCTGTGCCCGTTTGTTGGATGCTTGATAATTCTTTCTAAAACGATTGTGTGTTTGCCGGTGTGTGTGTGTGCGCTCGCGTGTGTGTGTGCGCTCGCGTGTGTGTGTGTGTGTATGTGTGGGTGGCTGTGTGTGTTCTTATGGTGATGATAATTTCAAGTGTTTAATGGATTTTTCCAGTTTAACTCGTATATTTTTAGTGATTAAAGTATTACGGAGAGCAAAAAAACGAAACATTTTATATAAAATTTATATTTCAATTGCAATGAAATTAAATTTACCACCCGTTTAGCCTGACGCTTCTGGTCTTTTTTTATTTGCATTGGAGCCAGAATAATACGCTGGATAAAACATAAAAGACTTCTGCGAATAAAGTTCATGCAAATCTTTTATGTACTTCATTAATATTTCAGACTTTCAAAGCCCTTAAGTTTTATTTTCTTTGCCATTCCCATCTGAGTTCAAGAAGGTGTATTGTAAAAAATCTATTTTAAGTTTAAGCGTAAATATAGACACATGTGTACGAGTATGTGCGCGTACAGTGCTCTGGGAATAGCGTTCGCAGCTCATTTCCTCAACATACCAAAATGTTAACATCTTTTATTTATTTCTACTCTAAAAGGTCAACTAAAGCGCAAAATCCGAACTTTAAATAAAGCAAAATTTTGACTTTATTAACAATTAAATTAAATATATGCGAGGGCTGTTTAAAACATAAAGTAAATGTTAATTTTTCGCCAAAGATATTTATATTTATCTATTCCACAATTTTTATTTATTACGTTGCCTTCGAACGCAGATATAATCCACGTATTTTTCCAACCACGAAGCAGTTCCCGATGAATACTTTTTGGTATCTTCTTGAGCTCTCACAGATATTTGGTTCGTATCTCCTTAATTGTTGCAAAACGCTAACCTTTTAGGGGTCTCTTCAGTTTTGGCAATAGAAAAAAGTTGCAGGTGGCCAACTATGGAGAATAAGTTGGTGTCGTTTTTGGCCCAACAACTTACAAACAAGCAATGACGAGTTCGGCCAAATTTCAGCAATTTTGGAGTGAACTGCGTTTACACACCCCGCATGCCCAAAAACTTTCAAAGCGAATGGACTGGCATGAGCCCACCAATATTTCAACATCCTCATCAACAGTTCCAAAAGTGATGGGAAGATTTTCAACTTCTGGGACGATTTTCTGTGCTGGGACGAACTCAACGAAACTTTTGATAAAATAAGAATTTCACGAAATAGTTCAATTAATTGGTCACCAAAATCGTGTGATTTAAGCCGATCGGATTATTTTCTCTGGGACTAAGTGAGTGTGGAGAAGTGAACTCTACTTCGATAAACCGGAGACAAGTGAACACCTGAAAGTCAACGTTCGAAGAAAATTATTGAAAAAATACGTTGCGAAAAGTTTGTGAACATTGTGGGCGCCAGTCGTGTAATTTTCTATCCAATAAAGGCCGTTTTATTGACATATTTTGTTTGTTTTGTTATGATTTAAACTTGTGTAGCTCTTAAAAAACACCCGGTATTAATAATATATCGAATTTAAATTTGCAAATTCACAAACTTTAACAAACGTCTACACTCACGGTTCAAGTTAGTTGACATTATCCCCAGCGCACTGTAGTCGTATGTCGGGCAAAATTAGTTACCCGATGTTCTTCGGCTAAAATTGTTTTCATAATATAACAAAATATAGTTTTGCTCTTGGATGGCGTTTATTTGATGTCTAAATTGAGTACAAAATATTATGTTGGATAAGAAAATATTTAAGGCGGCGATAGGTGGCCGCATTCCTCGCTATTCCCTTTGAGGAGTCTGCAATTTGTGGGCATAGGCTTGTGACAAGTAAAACTGTTGCAGGACAAAAACACATTTAACAAAAACCGCAACAGAAACGCCATTAATTTCTATTTTTAAATGTTACTCAACACAAAACAATTACTTTACTTATGTTGTACAATAAATACATGTATGTGTGTGTGTGTGTGTATGTATGTAAATGCTTGTTTTTTAATTTAATTAAAACTTTATGATTGTTAAACATGAGAACATTTCTTTTTTTTGTCCATACAAAATAGAACAAATACATAATTGCAAGCATTTAGTTTTTGTTTCAGTGTAAATTAAGTTGGCAATTTGTTTGTAGTCTAGTTCTGTGTGAAGAACTTGCCCAGTAATTTCGCCTTTAAGTTTGCAGGGTAAAATGTAAAATTTTCAACACATTTTAAGGGGGCAACATTAAAGCATGACCTTGAAAATCTCAGTTATATGCGTAGCTGCGCATTTAACAAAAATGTTGAAACTTAAACGTACTTGAGTCGCACTTTTAGTTATTTCATAATTGTCTTATCCCACGTTTGCCAGTATTTTGCCGGGCATAAAACCAATTTCGTGAACTCAGGTAAATGCGCAACTTACGCTCTTCGAAACAACTCGCTTATATGCATAATTATGCATTTAAAGCAGTTACATACCGTTTACTATTGAAATTTAAACGAACTTTTTGTCATTTATTCCCCCCGATAACGATCGTTATCGTTCGCAGGTATTTTTTAATATGTTTGCAGGTTTATTATTATTAAATTTAACTGATAAAATTTCCAAAATAAAACATATTTCATTTAAACAATTTGGATCAGTACCAACGCAGAACTACCACATCGAATCAGATTCCTTTGTGCTACTACAAACATACATTGTACGAATCGGAGATCGGTTAATAGAATCTGAAATTTATTATAATAATAATATAGCCTTTTTCCTTACAAAGCATGGATTTTAAATGTTCTGTTCCAAAATCAAATCGGAGTTTGATTTGCTCTAAATATTCTACATATATAAAATTGAAGTATTTTTTATTTCATTACAAGTATTTCATCACTAATTACAATTCCTTCAGTCGTGAAACAGCTCTGGGCTAAAGAACAGCTCTCTCAGAGAAAGAGGAATTTCATATCAGCCCCGCTGCTACTTGCTTTCTGAAGACATGGCTCACTTTAAATTAGTCACAGAGGCAATTATAAAAAAGTCGATGGGCACATGGACTTCGTTACTCCGCCCACTCTGTGACCTTATAAATTGTAAATTTACTTTCCAAGTTATAAACTGAGAAATAAATAAATAATAAATACAACTAAATACTTTCCCAAGTACTAATTTAATTTTGCTAATGAAAACAGAGTTGTCAGTGCGGCTTAATATGAAAATAAGCACCGGATTTTTGTTTAAATAGGGCCTCCAAAACCTTTTAAAATTTTGCGACAAACTAATAATATTAAAGTTTTTAATGGTAATTTTTTCTCTTTTTTCCAGATGACGATGTGATATCTGTATTTTACAAAATGGAAAATTCTTATAAAACCTCAAAATCCTCATCCTCAAAAAAAAAAAAACAATCTCTTTCTCACACGAGAATTAAAACCGGTTATTTATTATTATTTAGCTGAACAGCTGATTGTGCTAAATACCATTAATATGCCCTGAATAAAACAAGTAACATTTTAGATATAATATTGGATCTTAAACTAAAGTTCAAATACCACATTCTGAACCAAATCAACATTTTAAAAACAGTGCGCTCGGGATAACGTCGAACTTCCATTTCGTCGACATGCGAAAACTTCAACGATTTTTGATCGAATCTAACACGTCAACTAGAAACTAAGCAAAATTGTTGGCTTTAGTAATAATTAAAACATATATTTATCGTATGTAATTAGTTTCAAATTTGGGGCTTCCCCTTACAAATATATAGAATAGGACTGTAATATTGTATTAAATTGAATTTAATTTAGGAGGCTTAAATATGATTTAAACGACCGTATTAATAATATGTTGAGCTTAATTTGCATATTCATAAACTTTAACAAACTGGTGGATGCCAATATTAGTTACCGTTACCCTGAAAGCACTGTAACCTAAAAGGACTTCTGTATCCTTCAACAAACAGAAACTCCGGACACAACAAGCATAATTCTTCGATTACTATGACACGTTCTAATGATGCTCCAGCTTGATCTACAGCAGCAAAATGCGATATAAAGAAAAATTTGCAAAAACTTCGCTATAAAATATTAAAAATGTTGTAGAATTTGTTCTGGGAATAGTGGTCAAACGTGTCTACTCCTTAGCAAACGTGGAACTGGTAAATTATCAAAGAAAATCTCCCCACATTGAACTTCAATACCAGCACCGCGTGTTTCGCATTGAGAAACTTTTCACTTTGAATGGGAAAGAAAAAAACGTCACCGTTTTTCGATTGCAAAATTTTTATTGCCAAAACGAAACTTCAAAACCAGAAATATGTGTGTAGTTTGTCAAACAAAACAAAAAGCAAATTAATTGTGACAAATATTTTAAATAAAACAGAAAGTTAAAGTTATCAGCTAAGAAAAATACATATTTTTTGGTTAAAGTGTTGTTGACTTTGTTGATTACTCACCTTTTCAGCTGATTTGAACTCCATGTGAAAGAATATGTATTTAGAAATACTTTTATTGCAAATAATAATTGTTATTGTTAAGCTGAAAATAAATAATATAAATTTTGTAAACTTTTTTTCTTCTCGCATCCACATCATTTGCACACAGACACACTTTTCTCGCATATCTCTCTTTAATAATAATTGTTGGAGAACTCTTTTAATGACAGCTGATTCTCGCCGGACAAACTCCAATTTTTGTTTAAATTTATATCGTTAACCCTTTTTCTCAATTTCTTCGTTTCATATGAAAAGTTTCGCGCTACCAGATACACTGAAACGAAGTACAGATGTCCGACTTCTGAGTTTAGCCACAGCAATGAGAACATCGCATCATAATTTTTAGACTAGTATTAAGTTTTTTATTTAAAATCTATTATAACTTGTACATATAGGATTTTTGAAACATTATCCAACAGTAGTAGGACGCTCGGAGGTTAAAATTCGCTTAATTCGAATCTTTCGGAAATTAGAAGCAACGTTTTTAATACATTGGATGCTCTGAAACTAGAACACTGACGCCTCTAATTTCTGAGCGTTTATATTTTTCGTTTGGTTGTTTTTTTTTGACGCTGGAAAATTGTCTTTATAAATTTTGTTTGCCTTTTACGTGCCATACCCTATTTTGGCCTATCCTATATATTTTTGTCCGAGCAGATTTCTTCATTTAGTATTTCGGTTCTTTTAAAATCAAAAATACAGAACTAGTTTCTCTCTGTGTGTATTTTCTAATCTAAGATGTATTTTTATGTTTGTTTTTATTAAGGAAAAAAAGAGCATTTGGAAATTATAACTTCTCTAGAGAACTAGAACCACTCCAGGTCCAAAGTGGTTCTAATTTCCGAGCGTCTACTGATAGTTAAGTGAAAATGTACGAATCTTTCTGAACTCTGTAAGAAATTTATTCATTAAAATAATTAATTTATTATTAATTTAGTTTTACATAATCGCAAATGAACTGAATTAAAGACATCCAAAATGAGCCATTTTCTACCAAAAACATCCAAAGCCATTAAACCTTCCCACCAAATTTAGATACTAAAAATTCCATAAATTTTCTGTAGTCCAATCCGTGCAAAATGGCAGCCCCGTTCAAATAACATGAAAGTCTAGCAGCTAAAACCGCACAATGTAAACAGAAAAAGTTGCAATTCCAAAGCTCCGTCACGACCAAAACTAAGTCCAACGCACAACAGTCAAGCTTCGGCTGTTTGGTGTTTGATGAAGCTCTTTAGTCGAACAGACTTCAATGCTGGTCAGAAGGGCGGGCAAGTTTATGTTAAGTTTTAACTTAGTGCTTTTGCGGTTGCAACATGTTTGAAGCCCACAAGTTGAGAGCTGTGTTTTTTTTTTCTGCTTGTCATTTGTATTCATTTTGTTTCGTATCGTAATAATGAGGTCGTTTCACTGCTAACATTTCTGTGTTCTTGTTCGTACGTCTAGGGCAAGTTCCTAGAATGGTCGGCCGGCATAAGTGCTCGAAATCAAAACAAATAAAAAAAAGTACCGCCAAGCAAAAGAAGAAGAAGAAGGAAAGAAATTTTGTTTTCCTTGTTGTTTGTTTGTTGATTTGTGTTTTTGGTGCAGTCACAAACAACAACCACAAAGAAATAAGAAAAAGTTTGTTTGTTGTGTTCGTCGATTGAGTCTAAAAAATTATATTTTTTTCCTTGCATTCGAGTCTTTGGTCACTTGCTTTTGCATCGGTTCGCCTAATAAATAGATCTCGTTTGTGAACACTGCAAACAAAAACAACAACAAATGACTGACGTACGTGTTGTGTACAGCAAAAAAGCTTCTTTTTTTATTTTATTGGATTTGTTTTTTTGGGATTATTTTACAAACAAAATAAAATTGCTTGCCGACTGATGGCTGGCTGCTGGCTGGTTGGTAGCAGGGCACGTTCGAGAAGTGGTGGCAAAGTTGGGCTGCAATCGACTCTACCGCGTGTTATTTTCAGGTGACTACAACGATGTTGGTTGGTTGACTTGGCTGGCTGACTGACTGGCTGGTTGGTTGGGTACACGTACGTGCCAGTACGTTTTTTGGTTTCGCGCGTAAAATCCACCCGAAGTTGACAGGCGACCAAAGTTTTCTGCAAGTAGCTTCAGCCAAAAACAATTCCCGCCAGGTATTTTTATTGGCCGCTTGGCTCAACAGTATCATTTTTCTACGAAAAACAACAACAAACATATTGAAGTGAGACAAAAGCAAAACAGTAAAAATCAAAATTTTATAAAATCAATCGCTAGACGGAGAAAGAAAGTTAGTTCTTCTTCTTCTTCTTTTCCTGCTGCGTAGCAACAACTACAAACTAAACAACTACTACTACTCTCTCTGTTGGTTTGTTTGCTTTGTTGTTGTTGCTGTTGTTCTTTTGCACAAAAACACATCGCCAGCAAGAAAGAAAATTTTCTTTCCTTCACAAGCAACAACAAAGAAAAAATTATTTCGAAAGCATCGCGTCATGTGAGTCACTAATTTATTAGGGTTCCAGAACCGAAAAGCATTATATAGAAAATCCCAAAAGCTTTTAAAGAAAACTGAATCACTCATTGCCATTGGATAAAACGGGAAGGAAATATGTTGCTGTAGGAAACAACAACAGCTGGCTTCTTTTTCTCCGTGCATGCGACTTATTTTGTTGGTGCTATTTCGTTCGGGTTGGTTGGTTGTTGGGTCTGTGTATAGAAAAGGCGACGGACGACTGACTGAGTGAGATTTTTGTGGTTGCTACTACTTGAGACACACATCAGGCGATTGCTGTTGTCGACTGTTGTTGTTGGTGTTGGGCTACCGCAACACAACACGCCATGTATAGTGTCGAAATCGCGTCATGTGAGTCACTAAACTACCAACCGAACAGAATTCGCACAAGTAACTAATGGGAGACATTTTGTATTTCTGTACACACACACACCCAGTGTATTTTAGTTCTTACAAATTTTTGCTGAGTGGACACAGTGGAGAAGAAAACTGACCAGCTTACAGTGACTAGCATAAGTTATGGGAAACATAAACAAATACGGGTATATATGAACTTTCCTTTAATAAAAATGAAATCACAACTGTTTTGTTTTATTCGTTTTGGACTAGATGATAATGAAATATTTCTTATCGTTTCAGGTACAGCTGCAAAGCTTTGCCAAGGAAATTATTAATAATATTTAATAAGCTGCTGCGAACTCCACCTGGCACTGCCAATGTGATCGTACAGCATTTTCCAGATTATTTCGCAACAAGTCACAGTTCATTTGCTTTTTGTCTGTGTTACCATATGTTTCCGTGTTCGCCCTCTCCGATGTTTATGGGAATCATACCAAATGAATTTCGCGCCATACATATGAATCGCTTTGGCGTGTTTGTCATAAAAAGAAACAAAAGCGAACCTGCTTACGATTTCATTTTACATACGTTCGATTGACGTTTGTGCTCTGGTCGACTAGTTCAGAATTCTGACGGCCCTATTAAAGTGGGAAACATTTCTTTGTCGCGACTGACTACATACATACATACATAAATACATACATACATACATATGTATGAGGCTAACAAAACTTGCGGAATTTACTGAACTGTCGACAGACAACTTGCTGGCTGCTGAGACAACGAACACAATTTCTTAAGATCCAAGCCTGCAAACTTCAAAACATCCCAATCATCCTTTGTGAACAAAGGAGTCATTTTTATGAATATGAACACATGAAACATGTCGGGCAGGAAAGCAGCAGAACAAAGAATACATACAATATGTACATACATACATATGTCGACTATGCAGCCGAATTTGGCTTTCGCTATTGTGCTGCACGTCAAATTGGCATGTGATTAATCAAACAACTGAAACACCTATAAAACAAATCCATACCTACACATAAAAATATGTACATACATACATACATATACATATGTACATAATATGCATACATACATATTTCTTTTAAGAAAAACATTTTACGAAAATTTTGAAAATAGACATTTTTAGGTTAGGAGCACATATTTTTTCACAACGCTTAAAAATTTCAAACATATTTAAACACCCTCATAGACTCTAACAATTTAACAACTAAGTCGGTGAAAAATATTTGAAAAATCTTTAGAATTCTTTTCAATTTTCGACCTCCCCCACACAGATTCCACCCCACCCACAACCAACGAAAAGAAACAATGCGCAGAATCTGAAATTTGCTTTACCCACTAGCACACAATTCATAACAAGATTATGCTTGTGTCAGCACAAACACACTTCCATACCTACATACATACATACACACATACTAAATACATACATACATATGTACATTGTTGACATGTTTGTGTCTCGTTTGAAAGGGGGCTAAATACGAATTTTTGTATGTATTACACATATGATTTTAAACATTTTATATTGCAAGCACAACATACGGCCGGCTACTTTTCCCCATTGACAAATATGCGGCATCAAATATTACTCCTACTCTGGCGAAGAAAGAAGTGGTCCCACCAATTGAAAAAAATCAGCAGCAACCGCAACCATACAGGAGAGCCACGTTCTTTGTTTTCTTGTTGCTGTTGTTGTTGTTGTTGCTGTTTCGATAACACTTTCGTTTTCTTGTTCCTACCAACGGCTGGCCGTTAAATAGGGCTTCAGAATATAACAGCAGGTATTGAAAGCAGCTGGTATAATTTTCATTGAACTTTCAGCAGGTGGAAAAGGGAAAGTTGTACTTGCTGGTGCGACACTCACTCACTGTTATTGTTGTTGTGCTTTGTTGTTTGATCAAAAAGAAAAAGAGAAGAAAAAGCACAGTTAACGAACGAAACAAGTGCCACCAGATGTTTTTGAGAAAAATACACACCACACACACGTACGGGATACGTTTGCCGCTAGAGCTGCACATAAAATACACGTTCGTTCGTTCGTTCGTTCGTTTGTACGTATGTTGAGTGCCCGCCCATATGTGAGTATGTGTGTGTGTGTGTGTGCAGCACAAACTTGTTTCAAGTGCAAGTGTTCTTTTTTCGTACTAATCATAGGGTTCAAGTTTAAACTGAACGTTGATACTTTTAAAACTATATTTGTTTATACTCTATTTCTTTCTTGTCTCTCTCTCTGGGTGTACAAGATGTGCGCCAGCCACTACTGATGGCTGCTGTTTGTTGTTGTTGTTGTTGTTGCTGTTTGTTCTTGTTTTCTGCAATGGCAATGTCCTTGTATAAGAAACGGTTTTTAGTATCAGGCTTGCATAATTCTGCCACAAGGCCATCTTATTTTCTTATTTCACATTTAGTACACATTAAAAATCAGACTCGCCTCAGATGAGAGCAACAGAGATGGCAACATGCTACTTAGAATTAAATCGAAATAAAATAACATACAGTAGGGAACAAAAGAATGCACGTTTGGTTTTAATTAATTGGCGTTATTTCGTAATAACAGAGTAAGTTTATAAAATTTTGTAGATTTGAGCTTGATTTTTTAATTGCAATTACAATCGTGTGGCATTTAGTTCCACCTGAATAGTGTTGTATTAATTAATATGTACATATATAAGGATATAGTTTTGGACTTTAATTATTATATTGACATGTTTCTAACAACTCGCACGAATAATGTTGTATTCATTAATATGTACAGATGTATTACAGACTTTAACTGTTACATTAAGCTGCAGTACTCGTATCGTCATATGATTCGAAAAAAGTCCTAAATTACACTAAAACACTTGTCAGTAATAGTAAAAAATTCACATATGAAAAACTCTGTAAACTAAAACTTTTTCTTTAATTTACCTTTAAACTTTATTAAGAAACTAGTATTATTTGACGAAATATATAAAAAAAATTATTGTACATACAGAGATATAACCCGAGCAATCAGTTCTGGTAGTGTAAGAATTTTTAGAACTTTGTTGTTAGACACATCTGAATGTACGCGTGTTATTTACAATTAGAGTGTAAAGTTTTGCAGGAACATATTGATGTGATCTGTCACAATCATTGACAAAAAATCGATATTTCACATGTTGTAACTTAAGGCTTTTTTGAAATCATATGCCAGAAGGCAGTTGTTATAAAAGTTAAGACTGGTCCAATTTTTTTCTTATTCCTGTATTATTATATTTAATGATTGATTTCAAAGCCCACAATCACACATTCTTAGTTTCTTAATCTTATGTTGTTGTATGTATGTATGTATGGCCTTAGAGTTTTATTAAACGGCCTAAACTTTTGCCTTTTCAGTATGAACTTACGGTCCAACATATTTGCATGACACTGTTACTGTGGAGTGAATACAAAGTGCTGTTGTTCTTATGCACCCACTATTGCTGAAAAACAAGCAGTTGCTTCATTTGCCATGTGTTTTCTCTCCCTCTCTCTCTCTCTCTTCCGTCAGTTAAATAAATAACGAAATCAAGCTCTCATTCTTGTTTTTTGGCTTTCGAACAAGTTGCTAGAGAAATAAACATAAAGAATTGTGTGTGTTTTATTTATTAGTTTTCATTATCTCCCATCACATAACCTCACAATATTTTGGCGGGCGTTGCTCCACAGAAATTATAGCTGTTATATTTATTTGCAAAGAAAAATTGTTTTTGTTTTATTATATTTCTGAAATTAAGAAGAAGAACGAACTAGTAAAACAAACGTACACGTATATTGTACAGGATGTTTGTTAAATAAACTGAGAGCCGGATACAAAAGCAACTGGGAAAGGCCCCTGAAAAATGTGTGTTCGTTATTGTGTGTGGGTGTGTGTATGTGTGCAGGTCTTTTTTTTTAAATTGTTGGTTATTTTTATTTATAAAATGATAACAATTAAAAAAAACGTTTTTTTTTTTGCATTTATTTGGTTGCTGCTCTTCAAAATCATGCAAAAAGGAGGTAGGAACTTTTTTAAGTTGTTCCCTATAATGAAAGTTTTGTTTTAATGAAAAACAACAACACGTACGTACATACAGCCACACACATAAATATGCACATATCTACCTACATACATGTATATGATGTATGTATATACTTATCGTCAGCTAAAATCCAAAAGGCCGGGCAGTTGAATTAGCGAAATAAACTTTCTGTTTGATTATCATTCATTAATATGTCAACAAATACCACTTTTATTAACCACTTTCAAGAAATACATTTTGTGTGGCCACAGTACGTACAAATTATAAATTATTAGTGCCAGCTGACGGATATGGAAGTAGTTCGTTTGTTCGCACAACTGCATTTGACTGACACAACAAGTACAACATCCAAAACTTGATTATTTATTGCTTTAAATGTAATTAAGCGAAAGAATGAACAGGTTCATAATTATAGATGACTTAAAGACCTTTGGGATTTTAGGTGGCGATATCTAGAAACGCCCCAACTGGAGTGTCTAAGTCTATACTGCTTTACGATAAGCTGCATTAGCGAATTACATACATATATAGCTGGGTAGGTCAAATAAATCGGACACATTTTAGTTATTCGCTTTCAGATTTATAACAATAACACTCGTAAACTATATACAAACATACGTATATAGCGTGAAAGCCCACCTGATGTTTCATATTGCAAGAATTCACTTTTTTCTTTGATTTGTATGTAAAAAAAAAAACCTTCAATTTTCATATGAAATCGTTGGCAAGTCTCACAAACATGGGAAAATAATATAAAACTCCGCTAAAAACCCACTTAGTGTGTTTGAACAATGAAATAGGTATGAAAATGCAACGCAGAGGAAGAAACTCAGTTGCGTTTAACTCAAAAACTGGTTTTGACACACTGGGTGGGTTTCCACCTCCAAAATCACACTATATGTCTGTATGTAGATCGAATTTGAATCTGTTTGTAACATGAATTTTGAAACAAAAGGGAATACTCCAAAAAGCTTCTTCGTCAGCGCATGTGATCATGACATGCAAAACTAACGCTTAAATAATCGCTCTGGACAAACATTTTTTTTTATTTTTTATAGATATTTGACATTTTTCGAGAGAAAAGTTCTGCGTTCAATCTTCGGCCCTGTTTGCGTTGATGGTTTCTAGAGACGAATATTCAATCATGAACTGTACGGGTTGTACAGCGACATGCGCCTAACCAGGCGTCTACGGATCCAACGGCTAAGATGGTTGGGCCATGTAGAGCGCATGGAGAATACTGCTCCGACCCGTAGAATCTTCGATTCCGAACCTGTGGGACAACGCATTAGAGGACGCCCACTGAACCGATGGCCCACACAAATGGAGACGGACCTCAACCAACTTGGTGTGCAAAATTGGAGAACGCTGGCTAAAGACGGTGCCAGCTGGAAAAGTTTGTTGGTTGAGGCCCAAGTTCACCCCGGACTGTAGCACCAAAAGAAGAAGAAGAAGAAGATATTTGACATGGATTGAGATAAGCCCTACCAAAACCACTAGATGGCTATCAATCTACTGTTATGGCGAGGGCACCACTTGCAACACGGAACTTTACATTGTTTTGCTGATGGTGTAGCAGAAACATACATGTATTTGAAAATTTTTAAATTACTAAGCGGAAATGTTAAAATATTATTTTTATGAAATAAATATGTTATAATTTTCTTAAACTTAAGGGAAAATAAAATTTGTTTTCTTTATAAATTCTAAGGGCTGTGCGAAAGAAACCCCTGAAACAAAATTATACTAGAAACTAGAGCGCAGTATTTTATATAAACTTGCTTATTTAAAACTAATTGCTGCGCGTCGTTTAAAAGCGTTTAATGTATGTAAATGCATTACGCGTGAAAAAATTTCTATTCATATTTAAAATATATCTAATTTTTTACAATATGTTAATTTCGCTTATAAACACTTCTCGAATTAATCCATTAAGCAAATATTTATACTTTATATGCACCAACAATATAACAAACATTACGCTGAGTCAAGTTTGTCAAACTTCATTCAAAAAATCATGAGATTATTAGTGGTACATATTTTCTTATATCGGTCTTGACTTTCACTAAGACAAATCGAGTGCTCCTTAAAACGTTTTACCTGAAATTGTACAAAAAGTAACGAGGCCATACAGCTCTTAATATGCTGAAAGCTTTTATACATATATTGTATATTTGTTTAATGTTTATTTACTCATTAATTTAAAGCTTGGAAAGTGTAATTTTAAAGTTCCAGAATGGACTAACTTAATACAAGCCCTGCCTTCAAAAAGGAACTAAAAACGGGACTGGCAGGAAATGAATCATAAAACACTACAGTCATCTGAAAAGGGGAATCACACAACCTGTGCCACTGAGAAGCAAAATTCTCGATGCCCGAACAAGCCTTACAGCATTTAAAAAATAATTACAATGACGCGAGAGCTGCTTTACGTCTGCGTTTGTTCAATATTTATTTAGATTTCTTGACAAGTATAAGGGCAAAAAATATCTGACCATTAAGTGGACTCTAGGGTTTATTAAACACAACAATTGCTAAAATTTGCTTGAATTAATTTTAATTTTCCATTTGAAAAAGTGCTCGTATCAAGCGGAGAGCGAGTCCCATTTATATTTTCGCAAGAAGTGCATTTTCTCATTAACACAAAATAGTCCAAATAATAGATTATGTTTATTGTTTATATGTTATAATATATAAAATTACGGGTTTGAAACTAAAATTTTGGATTTTTTTCACTGCTGCTTTTACTGCTGCGCAATATTTTGTAAATATTTACATATATGAGCACAATTGTGCACATAAGCGATAAGTTGTAAAAAGTTACTGGAGCGACCAAAATTTTTCAAACTTCAAACATCATGCGAAAAAGCAATCAATCAATCAACTGCTGCGCAATATTTTGTAAATATCTACATATATAAGCACAATTGTGCACATAAGCGATAAGTTGTAAAAAGTTACTGGAGCGACCAGAATTTTTCAAACTTCAAACATCATGCGAAAAAGCAATCAATCAATCAACTGCTGCGCAATATTTTGTAAATATCTACATATATAAGCACAATTGTGCACATAAGCGATACGTTGTAAAAAGTCACTGGAGTGACCAGAATTTTTCAAACTTCAAACATCATGCGAAAAAGCAATCAATATCTAGTGCGATATTTACATACATATATATATATACAAAATTCGTTAAAACTTACTTATTTAGGTAATGAATGAAACATTTTGCCAGCCATACATTTTGTAATATTGCACCGAAGCAGCCTGCTTTTGTTGCTGTCGTTGTATCTAGTATGTATGTAGTATGTGTGTAGATGTAGTTGTGCTTTTGTTTCTCACTCATGCCAAACGATAATTTCTCCCACCCATGACAGTGATTTGATGAAGACCACTTTTGCCAATTAGTGTTTTTCTAAATGAAAGATAATAAAACAAACAAACAAAAAATAGAAAATGGAAAATGTTTGTTTCTTCATTAATGAAACGCATTTCAACCTACGCTTTTGATACGAAGGCTTCTTCGAACCTAGTACATAAACATCTTCTTAATTAAAATCCTGACACAAACTGTTTTCGTCTATCGCAAGTAGGAACGAACAACAAAACCAAAACAAACAACACATCACACCAACAACCCAACCACTGCAGCAGGCCCTGAGCTGTACGCAAACAATTCCAACATTAACTGGTGAGCGAACGAACGCACCCCACTCAAACGTCTGGCCCACAACAGGCGGCTCAAACACCCAATTAATATTATTAGCAAAAAATTTTGAATTTTGCAAAAGTTTGTTTTAATTGCTTAATTGCTGAGTTGTTGCAGACTAGTTTATGTATGGATGTGTGTGTGTGTTTGTGTGTGTGTGCAAGTATGTGTGTGCGCATGTTTAAGCTTTGCCAACTAACCGCACCACCTTCAAATTCCCTGGCCAGAAGAACATTATTCTAGCAATTGCGTCATTATGCTTCACCCACTTAGAGGGGATGTAAATATTTTCAAAGGCATTTAACGCTGGCTGTTGGACTGAACACCCGCCGCCTCATCCCATTCGAATATTTGTTAAGCCTACTAAAATAATTGTAGCCCATAAATATATCGTTCTGTCGCAAGCTTGCTGTCTCTTTTCGTGGCCGTCTCTGCATGTTCCGACGCCTCACTGCATCATTCCATAGTTTTGGCTTAGAACAAAACAGTCGCTCTCCGTATGGCCATTTGCATCAGTCAGTGTTTGGCGTATTGTTTTAAATAAATTACGAGCATCTGAGGCCCCACAAAACTGGCGTGTATAAAATAGAATATCATAAACATCAGCACAAATTGCTTAAATGCTTCCCTATTGTTCCTATCCCGTCCATGCGTCCGTGCGTGTATGTGTGTGAGTGTAGGTGTGCTGGACCATTAGTTGTGGCCTTTTTTGTGACTTTTTCTTTTAAACAGGGTTGCTATAGAGGTTAAAGTTGTAGGGCGTTTGCTGTTAATGGCAACTGAGCTATCACAAAAGAGCACACCCACATTTATTGTTATGCTAATTGATTGCATTTAAGTGGAATGTGCTGAAAGAAATTTTTGTGTTTCACTGTCCTCAATCTGTTTCATTTCAATACTTAAGGATTTGGAACTATGCGCTCGTGTGTAGTTACTAACGCTTGGACTGATTACGAAGCAGGCACAAATACAGCCTCGTAAAATGTAAGAATTGTACAATTTGAAAGAATACACTGAACAAAATTTAATTAAGAATGTTGTTATATCAATAAAAATTTTGAGTTTTAGTTTCTATCTACATTGGAATGATTACAAGTTTAATTGTTATTGAATTTTTATGGTAATTCCTTAAAAGGAAAAATTTGAATTTTTGCATTCAGAATTAAAATTTTCGTTTTTAACACAAGAACGTTTGTAATAAGAAATCTGGACAACTGAAGAGGAGAAAGAGGAGAATCGCTGCTGAAATTTTAAAAAATACTTTCTCTGAAGCAAATTAGCGAATAATTAGTAAATGAAAGTGGGCAGCAGAATTGTCGATGCAGCACAAGGTAACAAACAGCGCTGTGAGCTGTCAAAAGTTAAAAACAATTGAACGTTTCATAGGCAAATGAACGGAATGAGTAGTTGAAAAATAGTCGCCGTAGTAGAAGCTGAAGCTCAATATTTGTAATCTTAACTTTTGTATATTGTTGGCTGATTGTCAAAATAATTTTTTTTATCACAGGGTAAAACGTATAACTAGGGTTGCCATGCTTTTGTAAAGAGTATTACATCAAATATAATTTGATTTTATATTTCTGCAGAGATACTTGTATGCAGATGGAAATACATTTGTTTAACTCTTCAAACATTATTTTTGCCTAATTTTTTAAACAGCATTTTCGCTTCGTCAGCTTCAGCTTCTACTACAACTTCTTTATTCTGTTTCAGGCTTAAGGCTTATTTTAATGATTTCTTGATTTGATTTCGTTGGGGCCTAAACGTTAGAGTTGTACTCGTAACTGTCAGCAGCAACAGTGTTGCGTCAGCTACAACTTGAAATACTGTCCCAGCATATTTCTCATTCGACGTTTATAATTGGTGCGATTGATTATTATTATTATTAGAAGAAGAAATCTTATAACAATCGAAATTCTTCAAAAATCATCTACAGCCAGAAAAAAGCGTAAAGGCAATTTAAACAAATATTATACAAATAATCTAGGATATTACAAATCATTGCCGAATGAATAAAAACTTTGCATCAGCTGTTGCAGCGGTGATGCTAATGCTGATGCTTTTTTCTACTACACACCAACCAACTGGCTTTGAAAGGTCTGAATTGTTGAAGAAAAAAATTTTATATTCAAATAAGAAATTAATAGCAACAGATTTTATTGAAAATATTGAATCAGAAAGCAATAGTTTTCTGGCAAATTACAGGCAAAAAGCAACAAAAACGAAGAATGGCAAGATTCCTCATATCACAAAAACATCTTGAAGCAGATAAGAAGACTAATTTCAAATATTAAATATTATTTTAAGACTATGTATAAAAAAATTGCAAAGGTATGTATGTATGTATGTGTGTATGTATGTGTGTATGTATGTGTGTATGTATGTATGTATATGTTGCATAGTCATTTTCAGATGGTGCTCCACTTTTCCACTTTTATGGTAAACTGCTGGATTCGGTGCTGAAACTTTGTTAATCCTTATACTGCATTTTTAATGTACGAGAGTGATGCCAAGTATTTTATAGTAACGCAGCAGTGATGCACAACATCACAGCTTTTACGAACGTACCCGAAGTTGTGGCAACGACAATCGTCCAACCTAATGTCAAAAGATGTTGACAAACCGACCAGAAATCCTATTAATTTGTTTACAATATTTTTAGTTTTATTTCGGAAACATATTTAAGTTTTGTGTTATCAGCTAATTTTCTATAAGGTCGTGATGCGGCAAATCATCAAGTCAAGGCCGGCACCATACGTTTTGTGGATCGAATCGTTTTAAATGCAGCTCTACAAGTTCTGTTAAGTCTTACAAATGAATATTTAGTACCAGCCAAGATCGAAAACTGCTACAAACGCAAACACCTGAACATACTACATGTATGTATATGCGTTATATAGTAGGTACATATGTGTGTAGTGGGTCTGTATGCATATGTGTATATCGCACGCTATATATGTATGTACATATGTACATGATAGTGTGCGTGCACACGTTTATTTTTGAGGCCACACTACACCAAAGGCGTTAACAAAACGTTTTTAAGTTTTAATTCATTTCATTTTAATTAAAACACACTATAAACAAACGAACACGTTCACGAAAAAGAGAATCTTAAAAGAAACACCTACAAAATTCCAGCACACACACACACACACTAACACATGTTTGAAGAAATCTACTACTCTCTGCCTGTGGCACAAGCCCAGCAAAGAAATAACAGTTTTAACACTGGGTTTTCTTTAAGAAGAACATGTTGAAACAGGATAATTGAAGCCAAGAAAGGAGTAAAATAGCCAGAGAGAGAGAGAGAGACAAATGAAATTCTTACACATAAATCGGCATCATCCGAACTGTTCAAAGTTCAATCATATGAATTTGCATGCACATATAGTTTAAAGCACAAACAGTTTTGTTTAAGCAAAGAATTTTAAACGCTTCCAATCCTTTTCGAAGTCTGCAATTACGTACTCACCGACATACATACCTACATATATAGATATATGTATATGTCAGTGTCCATGTGTACGTACTTTGAAATCAACCAACCACCCACATTCAAGTTGATTTGTTGAAGGCCTATTATCAACTCGTTTTCATCAGCAGTATCATATTGCCAGCCTACATTTGGTGTGTGTGTAACTGCACTTAAAGAAATTCTGCTTGTATCATTGATCTACATATGAACATACTATGTACGGCATAGAGTTGGCTGTCGGAATGTTAATTATGATGAGGAAAATTTGTGTCATTGAAAGAATATGTTATTTAACTGAATACTGAATTGTATGAAGACTTGTGAGTCAAATAACACGTGTAAGTGTGATGACAGAGTTTCCCATATTCGATAAGAAATCTGATATTCCATAAGACTTTTTTAAAGGATAAGAGAGTTTTCAGATTGGGCAACTTAGTTAGGCCAAGTATAAGCAAGGGAAGGGCCCTTCAGGCCGACCTTACTTAACACATGTGCAAATGCAAGACTTGGGCAAGATGGGAAAGTGCTCCAAGATTGTATATTGGATCAGGGTTGTATTTTTACAGTACACAAATTGACTACTACTACACCGTTTCGCAGCCAATAGCGTGACGTCGTTGCTTGGTCATTCACTCAAATTTTGGAAAACCGTAAAGAATTGTATTTGGCTCATGCTGCTCTAAAATGTAAATGTAATTTTATTTTATGGGATTTTTGTTAACTCGTCGATACCAATTACTTTTTCATATACAGGACTGAATAACCTCCATCCGATTTTCCGATTTCATACTCGTACATACATAAGTATCTAATCTGTGGCTTACCATGTGAAATATATTGGCACAAGAAATATTTACGATAGTAAGATCCCACGATGTCGAAAGTTAACTTTCGCCAACATTTTCACCAGCAGCAGAGAACTGATTGCGAACAAACAAAATAATCTAATCTATTGCGAGCAATAGATTAAATTAATAAAACAAAAATTCCGAAATAATCCCCAAAGCAGTTTTTTGTCCTTCAAAATACTCAATATCGGGGGACCGACGATAAATTTACCACTTAATTTCAACTTTTCATTTGTCTGGCAATAATACAAATCAAAAAGCTGATCAGAAGATAAGTTTTGTCCTCGCCTTTTAAAAATATATTGCGCCACCGAAAGAAGCTGATCAAAATTCTTTGTGCTTTTGAGTTGTTTCTTCGATGGAGGTATTTTTTTTTTTTTAAATTAAATTGACGGTAAATTTGTATGCAGTCAAGGTGTGTATTTATGTATGTCTACAAGGTGGCAGCTCTGCGGTAATTGACAACTTTTGGCCCGCCTTAGTCTGGTGGATATCTAACGGCAAAACTTTGCTGTTTTTGTTCACATTTGTGAAAAAAAATGTTCATCCAATTTTTGAGTTTCAAAATATATTTTTATACGATTATAAATGAAGTGGTTTAAAATTTGAATAAAAATTTGTTGCTGGGGCTTTTATGCCGTAAAAAGGAGGGAACTGAAACTTTCATCAAATGTTATCGACAACCATTAGCTGCTCGCTAAATGCCAGCTTTTGATGTGTTGGTTGGTTGGAATATTGACAAGCAGTTTGTGGGTTCAATTGGTAACTAAAAGTGGGAATACAGTGAAAATTTTGTGATCGCGGTGTAATTTTTCTTCCCAATTTTACTAGAACTCAAAGCAAATTTTTTTTTACGCGCGTACTTGTTTGTGGCTGATGTTAAATTCTTCATAAAGAAATGTAAACACTATAGAGGCTATTATTATTTTGTGTGTTTTGGGCTTTTAAAATTCGTAATGCTACAGACCAGCAGAGCCCAGCCAGTCAGCTGTTTTGCAAAAAACATTTTGTGTCTAGTACATACCCCCTGCTTTAAAAGTGTTTGATTGTTTGCTTTTGGAAACAGCGGCGATGATGGTGGTGGTGGTGGTGTTTATGACCGAGAATGTTAGTTGAATGCCGGCAGCGCCTAAAACACCCAGTCAGGCATACACAACTCTATACTATGATGGTAAGCAGCAGTGGCTGGCTGCCAGCCAGTCAGCCAGCTATCAAAGAAAAATGTTTTTAATCCAGCCTTGTTAAAGCGAAATAGCGGAACAAACACACCCAAGGTCGCCGACATCCACCACGCCCTAGATACGCCTCAAATTCATCAAAAGTAACAGGAGCGCATGAAAAAACATGAACAAAATTAATCGTCGAACAACAAACACACCACACCGCTCAACTAACATGCGGATGTTTTTACTCTCCCTGTGTCAAACATAATAAAGTTTCGTTTGTATGAAATGCTTCTTTCTGTCTGTCCGTCTGGCTTTCTGTCTGACTTAAATTTTCATTGTTGTTTTTCCGTTTGCGTAAAGTAATAATTTTGTTATTGTTGCCAATGTTTGCTTGTTTGTTTGTTTGCTGTTCGTATAGCCAGCCACTGTTGCTGTTACCACCTCGTCTTGTTCTTTTGTTCTTCGGTACTTTATGAGAGGGTGTGTTTGAGTTGTTATTGCTGTTTGGCTGAATTCTATTTCCTTGTTGTTGCTGTCTCTGCTTTTCTGTGTTTGTGTCAATGTGTATGCACATTTGTACATGCACACATCCATACACACATACATACTTGCATACATATTTTAATTTTCTTGGTTTTTTCATCTGTTTTAAAGACGAAAGTATTTAGTAGGTCTACACACACACACACACACACACCCATGCAAACATATCAGCATTCTTACAGAAATGCATTTTAAATTTAATGTTAATATTTTGCTCTCATTTAGAGAGGGGTGTGTTTTTTTGCGTGAATATTAAAATAAGGGGAAATAAAAGTGATAGGTACCCATATACATACATACATGTATGTATGTATGTACATACATATGTACAAAAAAGTGTATATACAGATATGAAGGTTTAATAAATTCGATGTTATAATTGAAGTAATTAAAAGATACATACATATATGCACATATGTATAAAAATTTGGGTGTATGTATGTATGTATGTATGTACAAACATATACACAGATGGACAAAAGTCACCGTCATTTGGTATCTAGAAGATTATAACAGCTCCCATGGCCAGAAAATAATGGAATCGGAAAAAGTAGTATATTTAACAAAAACTATCATTTATATAAATTCTATTTTAGTTTAAAAATAAGGCTAATTCAAGCGTTATTTAAAAAAAAAATGGCATATAACGATTGCTGTGTGCATTTTTGGTGGACAAAAGTCACCGTCAGTTCAGCTCGGCTTGCCTGTTAAAGTAATTTTAACAAAAATTTAAGCCATTCTGGCTCCGTTTATCAATGAGTTCGTTTAGTATAGTAGCTTTAAGACTGATCTGTACACATTTTATAACGGTACTTAATTAAAAATTTTACCGACGCCTCGTAATTGTTAAAAATTAATCAAGAAAGGAAAGAAACCACAATTGAAGAAAGAAAAATTATTTTAAATGCGTACAACCAAAGCAAGACCATTCGGGAGACATGTTTATTAGTTAATCGTCCACCCACCACCATTCCTGCAATAATAAAAAGGTTTAAAGATGAACCAGAGTGCCAATATCTGCCGAGGAGTGATCGACAGTCGGCACTATCTGTACGCGAAAAGCGTGAAATAATAAAAATAGTTTAAAAAAAGAGGCCGAAACCCCGTCAGAAATTGCTGCAGCGATAAGGGAAAGCAGTGGTACAGTTGTTCACCCACGTACTGTGCGCAGAGCGCTGAATTCCACTGGTTATAGTGCTAGAGTATGCAGAAAAAAGCCACAGATCAGCAACGTCAACCAAACGAAGCGTCTTTCCTTCGCAAAAGAGCATTTAAGCAGAGGAATAGATTTCTGGGAAAAAGTTATCTTCCCTGATGAAAGTAAATTTTGTGTATATAAATCGGACGGACATATTTTAACGTGGAGAAAGCCGGGCGAAGCATTAGCAGAGAAGGATATACAGTCAACTGTGAAATACGGTGGTGCTGGAGTCATGGTATAGGGATGAATGTCGACGGCTGGTGTTGGAGAGCTCGTCTTTATAGATGAAATAATGGACAAAGTACTTAATTTGAATATACTTAAAGAAAATCTGCAGAAAAGTGCTCAGAAGCTTGGCATTGAATCAGACTACTACTTTCAACATGACAATGACCCCAAGCACACCGCAGAAATAGTTCGCTTATGGGTCTTGTGGGTCTTGTACAACACTCCCCTTACCCTGAAAACTCCGACATAGTCAACCCGACCTGAATCCAATAGCATTTATGGGACCATTTGGATCGGCGGATTCGGGAGCGTCACATTACCAAAATGGCAGAAAATAAGCCCAGATATTACCAAAAAATTGATTCATTCGATGCAGAAACGTTTGCAAGCTGTCATCAAAAACAATGGTAAACATAATCCATACTAAAATAGTTTTAGCCCTTTAATTGATGAAGTAATTTATTAAATGACGGTGACTTTTGTCCACCAAAAATGCACACAGCAATCGTTATATGCCATTTTTTTTTTAATAACGTTTGAATTAGCCTTATTTTTAAACTGAAATAGAATTTATATAAATAATAGTTTTTGTTAAATATACTACTTTTTCCGATTCCATTATTTTCTGGCCATGGGAGCTGTTATAATCTTCTAGATACCAAATGACGGTGACTTTTGTCCATCTGTGTATGTATATCTATGGTCATATGATTTCCTAAAATCCCTAAATTTTAACAATTTATTCGGAATGAAAAAGAAGCTATTACCTATGAGAAATCCTTATTATTTTAATTTAAGCCTAATTTTTATTAAAATATTAATATTTGTGGAAAAATAGAGATTTTTGTATTATTTACATATGTAGATTTGAACGGAAAAGGGCGAACCAAAGAACCCAGCATACTACACATTTCAAAGCTACTCGAACTGGCATTCGTATAAAAGTTTCTAACCAAATGAGGTTACTGATTGATTGACTGATTAATAGGTACGAAGTTATAATATTTACTCAAATACACATTAAAAAATATAATATGCTTACAATGTGTAAAAACATGTAAGTAGGTATAATTACATGTAGTTTTCATATCACAGAAAATTATGTAGTTCGAAAAAGTTAAGCAACCCTAAAAAAACCTACATAATTTTTCAAGCCTCTACTTTATTTCAATCTTATTTCAGATTTCTACAATGCAGCGTATTATCGTAGGAAACATGTACCTATAAATATCATTACAGAAATATTTGTAAAAGAATTAATTATGATGGAATTAAATAAAGCAAAGAAATCACAAATGGCGAAGGTAAATCACGTGAAGACTCATAATTTGTTTTCAAAACGTAAACAGCAGAAAACACAAGAAGAACAGAGGACTGGGAACAGAACACATGAGTATTAATTCATATTGTGATAATTATTGTTAAATAACTAATCAAACATATAAGTAGTACATATGAAAGCTTTGTACACATATGTATGTATGTGTATCGTTAGCTGCATTGCAATAACACATAATTAACAAAAAATTGGAAAAGAAAGTTTTGATTGATTCTGAACAGCATTCATGGCGCACTCATAATTGAAATTTACATCTAAGCATAAAATTCCTGTTCTAATGAACAAGATATAGAAATACAAATTAATTATGTATATATAAATAAATTTTTATTGTTATGCATTCTTATGTGCTTCAATTTTCAAAATTTCATAATAGTCCTACAAACAAATATTTAATCATCATCATCTGAGCGATCAGAGCGTCTGGATTCCTTTTCAGCTTTGTCACGTTTATTTGAATCATCCAATTTTCTTTTTCTGTCATCCCCGGCGCTACTAGTGATAAGACCATCGGACCATTTGCCTCGAGGAGTATCTGAGTAGGAGCTTGGATCCATTGGATCTAAAACTTCAGCATCACTACGACTATGATGACGTCTGCTGTTACTGGAATAACGGTCTCTATCTCGTTCCGACCTCTCATTACGATCGCCACGTTCACGATCTTTTCTTTGCCGTGACAAGGCTCTATCCAAATCACGTGACTTTTGCTTACGTGGCAAAGGAAAAGTAGGACTACCAGCCACTTCTTGTAACGAAGGAAACTCATGTGTGTCCAGAGGACGCGGCGATTTTGGCCTTAGAGAAGCATTTATTATTTCTTCTACTTCACGATGATGTCTAGCCTGTGCGGACTCTTTAACTGGTTCATCTTCGACATCACTTACGGGTTCATCATCACTTAATTGTTCACCAGTTGATTCTTCCATTTGTTTCCTTATAACGGCTGCACACTTTGTGACTTCCGATTTAGGGTGCGTTGGCGGCAGCCACGATACAACATTATCGGCCTCACAGGCAAAATAATAACAACCGCATCCTGGATCGTACATTTCTGCCCAACCTTTGGGTAAAGGATACTTGCGTATCAAACGTTTATAACGCTTCATGTAATCGGACGACGGTTTTGTTATTCCCTCGCCCCACCTGTTAACACAGAACAAAGTGCATTTATGCCAAACATTGTATTTATTGGGACAACATTTATAGCCAGCCGCTGAACTGGCTTCACCCATGCGCACCTTCATTTGAGCCAACCAGTTATTGTCCTCAGATGGCTTGCGTGTTGTGTCATGGTCCAAATCGTATTGCGTCGGGTATTGGTATTCCTCTGAATTCTGTTGCTGATGGCTGTCGGACTCCATTTCATCATAATCTTCGGCTATGACCTCTTCATTTTCAGCAGCTGATGCCGAGATGGGGGGTTCTACAAACAAATTTTTTACCACTCAATCAAAATTTATGTTCATACAGTGAAATATTTAGCTCATTTACCATTTTCCTTTTGACCGTTTTGTTTATTCACTAAACCACGTTGAGCCAATCTGGCCAGCAAAGCAGGAGGCAAACTCATTTCACACAACTTTTAGTTTTATTGCAAATTCATAAAATCTAAGCAAATATTGCAGTTATTGCCAAATTCTTTCAAAAGAATATTAAGCTATTTAGATCAATACAATGTATGTTTTTATATGGTTTTTAGTTTTATTCGCGGTGGTGTGTTCAGTGCAAACCTTTCAATATAAAGGGATCAGAGTTGTTTTTTAAGTACTTTTGTTTTTGTTCAAATAATGAATGAAAATAGACATATTTCATGGAATCCGTCTCGTTTCATTATGTGTAAATGACAAAATATTATTTTACAATAAATTATAGAAAATTATAACATTGATTATAAAAAATATTTTTTATACTGCGCTGAATTGCACGTGGTTGCTCAGTGTGTATTTTTTTATGAGTTTTCTTCTTAACTACTATTTTGCTTATTCTCATTTGGTGTCCATTCATTGAGAGCGAAGCATCTCTACGGAAGGTAAATATTCCGGAAAAAAATGTGCTTTTAATAATTTTCAAGCACAAATAAGTTTACAAGATTTACGTTTTTTCATTTGTTTTTATTGGCTAATTTCAGAGTCAACATTCGTAGAATTCAATATTAATTTAGGAAAATTGTGTAAGCAAATACACAATTGCATAAAGTAATTTTATAAAAAAAACAGTTTTAAAATTCTTCAAGTGACTTGTGCCAAAAAATCAGTTAGAAAAATTTTATTATACTAAGTTTTAAAATTCGTTGTAAAAAATCTCCAATATGTCAACGAATGTAGTGCCCACTAACGGTTTTGCTACAACTCCCGACGAGGGAAACTTACAGGATGGTTTGTCTTGCAGCGATTTATTTGCAAATTCAGAAGGTTTGACATACAAGTAAGTAAGAGTTTTGGATGCTTTCATTCGTAAATTACATACATATATTTTTTATTATATTCCAGTGACTTCCTTATCCTACCCGGTTATATAGACTTTACTGCCGAGGAGGTAGATCTGGGCTCACCTATTACAAAGAAAATAAAATTGCGCGCCCCTTTGGTCTCATCTCCTATGGACACTGTTACAGAGTCTGACATGGCTATTGCAATGGCGGTAAGACATTTTGCGTCCTTCAAAGTTTTATTTTACTCTAAATGTGTTCAAATTTGACATTTCTTTTAGTTGGGTGGTGGCATTGGCATTTTACACCATAATTGTACACCGGAATACCAGGCCAATGAAGTCCATAAAGTAAAAAAGTACAAGCACGGTTTTATACGCGACCCCTCAGTGATGTCGCCCGACAATACTGTTGGTGATGTTTTGGAAGCTCGTCGCAAAAATGGTTTTACTGGCTATCCTATCACCACCAACGGCAAGTTGGGTGGCAAACTGTTGGGCATTGTAACTTCACGTGATATTGATTTTCGCGAAAATCAGCCTAAAATCAAATTGGGCACCATAATGACCACTGAATTGATAACTGCTCCCAATGGCATTAATCTCACCGTGGCTAATGACATTTTGGAAAAGAGCAAGAAAGGCAAATTGCCTATCGTCAATGAAAATGGCGAATTGGTGGCCCTTATAGCACGCACAGATTTGAAAAAGGCTCGTTCTTATCCTAATGCCTCGAAGGATAGCAATAAACAGTTGTTGGTAGGCGCCGCAATCGGCACGCGTCCGGAAGACAAAGAACGTCTTAAACTCTTATTTGCAGCTGGTGTTGATGTAATTGTTTTGGATTCATCTCAAGGAAATTCCATTTATCAAATCGATATGATTAAATTCATTAAAAATGCTTATCCCGAACTGCAAGTCATCGGTGGAAATGGTGAGTTAAAAATTCATTTAAATGAACATGTACTTAATTAAATTAATGTATGATTTTTTGCATTGAGTTTATTACAAGTCATGACACTGCACTGTGACTAGTATTTTTCATTCCATTTCTGCACAAACACAATTTTAAGATAAAAGTTGAAATTGCGATAAATGTAAGTTGATATCATTTAGTTGGTAGTGCAGAAAAACTGGGTTAGATCTAAGGAATTAAAAGATGGCAAAGCTATTCTTTTCCGCAAGCATTTCTTTCTGTTAGTTTTTTGTATTCGAGCATGTAAATTTAAAAATTAAAATTCAGTTAAGTGGTTTCGCCGGTAAATACACAGCGTGCTGCAGTACCGAAGCTACAAACCCCGTTTTTGTATAACCTTGGAAGCATTTAAAAAGAGAAAAAGTTTTTCACACCAATAAAACCCCCGAAACAAAATCTAGAAATATATCAAAACGTTAGAGTTCTAAATTTGAATTAAAAAGACTACGAAACGAAAATAGAAAAAAAAATATTAATCGCCTGTCAAACCAAACCTTTGTTTTCTCAATTTTACCTATTGGCCACGTAATAATCGTTTTTAATCAGTTTAAGGTTCCTCGAAGGACAGGCCTTAAATTGTTAAAGTCATACTTCTATTTTAGAGAAAATGTAAGTCGTTTGACGAAAATACGTAAAAAAATTTTTGACGAACTTGCTAAATATTTAAAAAGAATTTCACACTCAAATTTCGAAAAGAAATTCAAGACTAAAAAAATATTTTTTTAAATCGTGCCTGGTATTTTTTTTATCATCACATTGCAAACCGTGAAAAAAGTTCTAAAAACTTGAGCTTGTTTTTGAGAAACAAAAAAAAAAGAAACAATTGGCTTCCAATTACTGATTTGGGTATATTTTTCTAAGGTATTTGAATATTTGTATTTCATTAATTGGAAACTTCTGTCTTCCGGTTTGAGTTTTTTATCAAGTTATTTTTTAACACTACAAAAATAAATTTTATAATGAATGATAAAACGACTAAGTTTCCAAAATGAAATAAACATGAAATCGAATACACTTTAAGTAGAAACCAAAACCAAACCTTCCTTAACCGTCCTTTTTTTTCTAAGATTGTCATGATCACAAGTTTATATTTCTTATCAAATGTCAATACATACATACTCGTACTTTTAACATTTAGCTCATTTCATTAGCTCATCCTAACCCTGTTTGTTGTTCTACACATTCTTCTATATTGCAGTTGTTACCCGTGCCCAAGCAAAAAGCCTCATTGATGCTGGTGTCGATGCTCTGCGCGTTGGTATGGGCTCTGGCTCGATTTGCATTACCCAAGAGGTGATGGCATGCGGTTGTCCGCAAGCAACAGCCGTTTATCAAGTATCCTCGTATGCCAAACAGTTCGGTGTGCCAATTATTGCCGACGGTGGAATACAATCTATTGGCCACATTGTAAAGGCGTTGTGTCTCGGAGCCAGTGCTGTTATGATGGGATCTTTGCTGGCTGGTACGTCTGAAGCTCCCGGCGAATACTTTTTCTCTGACGGCGTACGTTTGAAGAAATATCGCGGCATGGGTTCATTGGAAGCCATGGAAAGACGTGACGCAAAAGGCGCTGCCATGTCACGTTATTACCACAATGACATGGATAAGTTGAAAGTGGCTCAGGGTGTTAGTGGCAGCATTGTTGATAAAGGTTCAGTGTTGCGTTATTTGCCCTATTTGGAAGTTGGCTTACAGCACAGCTTACAAGACATTGGCTGCAGATCTATTGACGAGCTGAGAGCTTCTATTTATACTGGGAAATTGCGTTTTATGAAACGTACTCATTCCGCTCAACAGGAAGGTAACGTGCACGGTCTTTTCTCCTATGAGAAGAGGTTGTTCTAACATACAAAGTCCTCCTACCAAGGGGCACCGCCATCGAAGAAAAGCAAACTCAATTCGCAACAAATGCAGACCAGCAGAACTTTTGAAAACAGCCTCGGCATCGGTGGCAGTATTTATGGAACACATTTTAAACAGCAGAAATTTCCCTCTAAACCAAATTTCTAAGTAATAATAATAAGATCAACCCTTATTTGTTTTGTACCTACTGTTTCTAAAAGTTTTCCTTTTATTTTCATAGCTTTAATTTGTACGTTCCTTTAATTTGGTTAATTTATACTGGCTTGCTTTTTTTCTGCCTTTTTTAACTATTGTATCTACTTAAACTCCTTTTTTAATTGTTAATTTAAGTGTTCATTTACCTAGATCTATATATTTTTATAGAGACCTACATATTAAATAAAGTTATTAAACAAGATTTTTTTATATTTGCTGTTATTTCGTATATACATACATAAATGTATGCTTTAACGTTTTAAATTATAAAAATGAAACCAATTTATTGTTAAGAAGAATATTAATAAATAAAGAAATACACACATACTGAAATACAAATAAACTGAAGTCACTTTTTACTTTATTTTTATTGAACTGGGGAAGAATACGGACACTTTATACCTTGGGGATGCAAAATGTTTGAAACAGTAAAAAAAAATAATTAATAAACAAACAGAAGACATTAATAAAATAATACAAAATAAAACTAATGCGGGCGCCCATCTTCATTGAAGTTCTTTCATTTCACATGAACAGGGAAACACATAATGCGTTACAAATATAGTATTTAAAGGCGACAATTTATGCAATATTGAAATTGATTAACTCATTCATATTAATAAAATGCGGAAGGTGATGTGAAACCTAGGAGAATTTTTTTTCGAAAAAGAATGCACTTTAAAAATATTAAGTTGTAGCAGGTATGATTATTTAAATATCCGTTTGCGTTGGGCGAATTTAATAATTGCCTCTGACAGTTGATTAATGAATAAATAAACTTGTTTTCCTTTTGTTATGACAAAACCGTTGTGGGCTTGTTTTAATTTCGCCAGGTACTAAAATAACTTCTAATACATAATTATAACATGAACAACATGACCATTTTGAGGTGTAGCAGTTTTTTTTAATTTTCAATAGACTTGTTCAGTTTTATATGTACTATATAGATATATATGTATGTATGTATGTGCACATGTTAGTAAATTAAAAATAAGTATGTACTATAAAAGTAAGTACTTACGTATGGCTGCATTTATGTATGTATGTGTATAATTTGTCTCCTTTGTAAGGCTTCTTAAATAAAACAATTGATGGCTTTAGGCTGGTCCGGACATTTTAGGGATTACACGAGCATCGTCAGTAGGATTTTCAAAAACTTTCAACAATAGGGGGATCAAGTCTCTCTCATCAACATTATTCCTTTCGATTTTATTTCATCAATTAACTGACCACAAACTTTTTTTCTTTAGTACAATATCGTTTTTCCTAATTCTGTAACAATAACATGCAATTTTTCAATTTTATTTAAATGAACGCAATTAATAACAACAATTGATTATTTCGCAGTTTTTTTCTTGACATTAAATATGTGCATAAGTATGTATGTATGCATGTACATATATATGTTTGTATGTCTGTAGTTTGTTTCTGTTTATAGCCATGAAAATAAATTTTTATTTACATATTTTTTCAGGAGACTTAAAATCATCTGCCGTTTAATAAATTAACACCGAGTACTTCAAAATGTTAAATTAACTCTTTTAATACTGTAAACATACATATACATACATATATACGTATCTAAATTATCCACCTTTTGTATTTGTTGTTCTCATTAGAGTTTAGCAACAATTTTATTTATTTTGAAATTGAGATTAAATTTTACTTAAATTTTATTTTCTGCACTTTGAAGTCAATGAAAACACAATTTAACTACATAAAAACGAAAATTTGGTCAAAAACAAAGTTTTTGTTTGACTTTTATTACAAAAATACACACAAATAAGAAAGAAACCAAAAAGTAAACAAAACAGCACACACTCACTGATTTCTTCCGACTACTGTTATTTTCGTCTGGTATTGTTGTTTGTTTCACTCTCTCTGTCCTCTCACCCAATGTATGATGCTGCTTGTCAGTCAGTTTCCGACGTTGTTGTGACGTGAACTTGAGTTATGACAACACTTGCATTGTATCAGGTTGCCAGCATACAAAGACAGACTTGTCTAGAGCATATTTGTAAGGCAAACTGCTACGGAAATTTAAGTAAGATACATACCGCCCATTCAAATGTGTGTATGTATGTGTGGATGTGTATGCACAGGTCTTTTAGCACAGAATCTTCATTATTTCAACTCAATAACTAAAATCAATTTCTATGTATGTACATATGTATGTATATACTTACATACATATGACTGTATTTATAACGGGTGGTTAATGTTTTTACCCCTATGACAATGTTTTGATTTGTCCATTTACAAAGTCCAAAAGATTTATTAGAATTAATAAAGTTAATAGTAGTTAGAAGGATACTTCGCCAGCTTCTTAATATTGAAACCGAAAAATTCTTCACATTGAAACAAAGAAGCTGAATTAGGTTTCTCCGAATTTCCTCAAAAATTAAAAGTGGTTTTCGTAGTGTCGCATAAAAGACACCACAACGACACGTTCGAGTAGTTACTTTTTCTTGCCAATGGCTTTGTTAAAGAAATCGGTCTGCTAAATATAAACTTTCAATACTAACATATGTATGTACATATGTACATACATATGTATGTACATCGATGATAGTCCTTCCCACGAGCTATAATTTTAATTAAAAATTAGTTTTTTATTTCAAACGCGTAAGACCATCACGTTCAACAGTATTTATTAACGAACTTGCTTATTGCGATGGTATAATGGAAGGGGAGCGAAAAGTAACAAGTTAAACTTTAACTCATTAAGCAAATTAATTCCCTTAAACTTTTGCAGGGCAATCAAACATAAAATAATATAATCAATACACTTTGTAATCTAACAAAAGCTCGATTACTAAATGTGTAGTTTAAAGACTATTTAAGGCTTGACTTTGCAATATAGAATTTTATTCCCAGCTCACTTCTGTGCTGTAATATAAAGTGAACACAAAATTCGACACAAGACTGAACGATTGTAGAAGGTTAACATTTTACGTGAGCCCAATAAAAAAGCTCGAAGAGAACTGGTCGCCTTAGAATGCTTTTCGGCAAGAACAGTCGCGATGGGCCCTTGGCCCGAAATCGTTTTGAAATGTTACTGTCATGTCTTGATCTCTCGAATAAAGATTTTTTTAATCAATATTTAATTTTGCGTGTTATTTTTATCAATTGTGTCAGTCTTAAAAAAAAATACCCTTCATAGCTTATAGGCATGCATGTGCATGAATGCTAAAAATTATACCCAGTGGTGCAAAGATGGAACTCTGGTTTGCCTGGAATCCAATCTTTAAAGCTATCATGTGGTAAAAGCAGGCTTTGACTAACTTTTCAGAAAAAGAAAAGAACCTTAAGTTGAAAAAAATCAGCCTTGATCAGAAAGCTCAGCTGTAAGCTTTGCAGCATAGTATTGCATGCATGTAATAATGTCAAAATATACAATTGAACTTCTGCCTTAGTTTGAAGTGAAGGTGAAGTCATTCCATTATTTATTTCCCCAGGATTGTTGTCCGCGGTGACTGTTATATATTAATGTATGTGTTTTTACATAAATTGTTATAATTTGATAAAAAGATGATCAACGGCGTTGATTGAAATATGCGAAAATAAATAAAAACTAAGAAAAATCATTGCAATTTTAATTATTTGACCTCAAGCCGAACTTAAAAATATAAAAAATAATACGAAAACTATTAGTAATTATTTCGTTTGATGAAATCTTTAGCTTTTTTCTGAGAAACAAAATTAAAAAATATAAATTCTGGCTCTTTCTTTCTAACAGTTCTGTAAGTTGAAGAATTTTGCACAAAACTTCGGTTGCACTTCGGTGTATGTGAAGTGAAACCTGTTGTTTTGTGGCATTTTCGTAGAATTTCCAGTAGAAGATTTTCTATTGCCATGCTGAGCATATGCTTGATTAGTGACACTGGAAGGCCATTGTTTTGTACTGTTTCTTTTTACCACTGGGCAGGTATTTATGTACTCGTATCTGCACAAGAATATACCATTCAAATAATGCAAAGGATGGGATTCAATGGAAGTATATCGTTACCTGAAATGCAAAAGGGCGTAACAACCAAGAAATTCAAAATGGGTTTTTTCATTTATTATTGTAGAGCAAATCGAATTACATGTCCTCCTACATTTTTACAGCCCTACTGTCAATAACAACCATTTTATTAAAGAAAATCAAAAGGTCGTAACAACAAAGTTGGTTTTTTCTTAAACCAAAAGGGCGCAACCCACATCTAATAAAAATGACGATTAAAGAAATTTTTTTTTCTACGAAATAAATGCATCATCGCAATTTAATGCTGTACTGAAGAAATTGCAACACCAGCTTCGTAATCTTTGATTTTTTGGAGTTTTTTGTCTCTCCTGTAAAATTTTGAAATATGTTGTTACGCCCTTTTGCATTTCAGGTAACGATATGTATGTACGAGCACACCATTGTTCATACCACTCACTCACTCGCTCATTCATTCCCATTTTACTTAACGAACAAAAACAAGTCAACTCATTTGTACGAACTACATTTTGCCTGCACATTGCTGTCATGCCAATTGCATGCCAACGAAATAACTTTTACCGCTTTTTACGTGCCAGTTTTGCTGCTCACCTGGCACAAAGCGAATAATTCGAATGTTGATATTGAAATCGCACTTGCTCGCTCGCTCGCTCTTCTCACTCATGTTGTGACGACGGACGGACCACGAAAGAAAAATTGTGCATGAATGAATGAAATGAAATGAAATGAATGTGTTGAATGAATGAGGGGCGCTAAAAAAATTTTTGGTGAAAAAATTATAATAATGATCACAGCAATTTTAAATAAACGTATTAATGAATGAACTAATTGCCAATGCTGGGCTATCATCAGAAAGAATAAAAAACTCGCCTGCAAATAAATGACGAATTTTTTGTTAAGTCATTAAAAGAGCTGCTCTGCTTTGCTGCTGCCTGCTGCTGCTTATGATGATGATTGAAACGATAATTGTGTACGTTGGCTCGTCCTGCCGTTATAGCTGTTTGTTTGCCGGCTGTTGCAGAGAGTGATGGAATAAATTTAACTGCTTAATGCAAAAATGGTGGATACAGACAAATAAATAAATATGTATGTGGATGGATGGATGCAGGCAGATACTACATTTTTTGTTTACTTTTATGAAAACACACATGTCTAAACATATAATATCATTCCTTATAGTATTGGGGTAACAGTTAAAAGGAAACAGGATGATGATTGATATTGTTTTTATTATTCCGTTCGGCTTGGCTTTTTTTTTTTGGTGCAAAAGGACACGACGACACACAACCAAACAAACACCCTTTTTATTTTTTCATTTATATGCGCGAAATAGGCCTATTTTAGCGCTGAAAAAATGACAGGAGTCCAAAATGAATAAAACGCAAACTGTACAAGTCTTATTAACAAATGATTCCAAGGAGAACAAAGGCAAAGAAACGCAAATTTGCAAATGGCTCACGTTTGAATGTACATACATACATACGTACATATTTATTGAAATGTAGAAAGCAAGAAAAAAAGCGCTGAATATAAAAGAAAGACTGAAATCGAATTAAACGAAAGCTGTCAAATATTTAAGCACCTGGAATTGGAAAAAGTAGCTTAACAATAACAAATTAATTTAAGTATTTGTACATACTATATACATACATATGTACATACTTACATACATACACATACACTTGAAGTTTTCTGGTATAATCTAAATATTACATTCTATAGGAGTATTGAGGGCTTTCACGATGGCCATTACAAACGGGGGAAATGATGCAAATTTGCATAACACAGTGTCCACAACTGATGAATTTGCACTCATATCATGAAAATTCATTGTTGTTGTTGTAACCATCAGGAAGGATGGCATTTCTTGTGTTAGTTACTGTAACAGCCCAGGATTCTACCAGATTAAGAAGATATATTCAAATGAACTATTTATATTCTCGAATTATTTATCTATTATCCAAAACGTAACACAACATAACTTATTGCATCAGAAAACTAAAATATAATAATTCATATATGCGTTGCCAGATCAACTGATTATTATCGTGGGCTGTCACCTTGGGTGGGTTGCCACATCCCTCCTATATTTTTAAGCTTCAACGTCACTTTAGGCCTGGGTCCATCCGGATCGATATTCTGTGATGTTGATGGTACTTCCGGTGACAGCTCATTACCGGCACGACGACTATTGGCGGAATCCATGTCTTGTTGATGTTCGAGATGTTCTGAATTTTCAACCGAAGTCCTATTAGGTTTGGCTAAAGATGGCAGCGGTGAATCAGCTGGAACTTTCTTAACATGAGTAATGTTTCTACGATACACACTGCCTTCTCCTGATATTACGACATCATTTCCCTTCCTATCAGTTACTTCATATTCAGTTTTTCCAAATGTTGTAGATAATTTATTACTGTGAAGAGTATTTCTGAGTAGTACCTTATCCCCAACTTTGATGTCACAATCGATGGCGTTTCTGTCAGAATCGGCTCTTTGTTTCCCTTTTTCTTTATTAGCAATGTCATTGTCTCTGGCTTCAGAGTCGATAACATGCTCTTCAACGTCATTCAGCGATGGAATCTTATCTCTAATAACCCGATTAAAAATAAGTTCCGATGGAGCTTTCCCAGTTGTACCATGCGGGGTGACGTTGTACATGAGTGTAAACCTACGAATCTCTCTTTTATAGTCCAAACCCTGCGAGTGAGCAATTTGAAGACGTTTTACCAGAGAGCGGTTCAAGTTTTCGACCTCTCCATTGGCTTGGGGCCAATAAGGCGGTGATGTCATCAATTCAATATTATTGGTGTTGCAAAATGCCTTGAATTCCTCGCTTATGAATTGGCGACCATTATCAGCTGTTATTGATCTCGGATATCCATGTCGGGCAAATATTTCCTCGAGAAAGTCAATAATTCCTGTTGATGTTATCTTCCTTATAAATTTAAGTTCATGGTATCGCGAATAGTAATCAATTATTACAAATACAAAATCGTGATTTGGCAACGGACCCAATAAGTCCATTGCTACACAAGCCCAGGGACTATCCGGCATGGTCCGTCTATTCATAGGCGCAGGTGGTATCGGTCGAGATACCAACATACATTCACGACAGCTCTTAACGTATTTCTCTACATCTCGATCGACCAACGGCCACCAAATCTTTGCTCGAATTCTGCGCTTCATTACGGTTTCACCTGGATGGCCTTCGTGCGCCAGATCTAGCACTTGTTGTCTCAGGCTTCCTGGAATCACGAGTCTTGTTCCTCTTAGCAACAAATTCCCCAAAATACTGAGCTCAAATCGAAATGGATAATACCTGTTCTTAGTTGCTGTACCCCAGTTGTCGGTATTTATACATTCTACTGCCATCATCAGTTCGTCATCTTTGCTATTATGGTGTACAATTTCCAAAACTGTTAACGCTCGCGGAACTGAATTTCCTATGATAGAACAAATGCTGAATTCGCATGGCTTGTCAAAAGTAACAGCTGTATTCACATTGCAGAGTCTGGATAGCGAGTCTGCAATATTATGCTTTCCTGCTTTGTAAATAATTTTGTAGTTAAACGACTGCAGTCGTAACACCCAACGTTCGATACGAGCCGGCGGCTTAGATGTCGGTTTAAAAATAGCTTCAAGGGGCTTGTGATCTGTTTCTAGCTCAAATTGGATTCCTGCTAAGTAGTAGTAAAACCTCTCTACAGCCCACACCAGAGCGAGACTTTCTTTTTCCGTTTGTGAGTAGCGACGCTCAACTTCGGAAAGCGCTTTACTGGCAAAAGACACAACAAACGGAGTATCGTCAGTGAATTGAATGAGGACCGCTCCCAAAGCTACAGGACTTGCGTCAGCAATCAATCTTGTTCGTCGTTTTGGTGAAAAATAAGTTAGTGTTGGAAGCTCCGCCAACTTTTCCTTGAGTTTTGTAAATGCATCATTCTGTCTAGTGGACCATATAAATTTTTCATTGGCTTTTATGGTCGCTCTTAAAGGTTCAACTAGATCACTCAAATCTGGTATAAATTTTCCCAAATAGGTTACTAGACCCAGAAAACTCCGAGTTTCCTCACGGGTGTTTGGGGCTCGAAAATTCAAAACACTATCGATTTTGTTCGGATCAGCGCTTATGCCATCTGACGATAGAATATGGCCTAAAAATTTTAGCCTATGTACCTTCCATAAGCATTTGTCTTTATTTATGGCTACATTAAAGCTCTTAAATACGGTAAGAACATCTTCCAAGTGTTTATCATGTTCCTTTTCAGTTGCGCCGAAGACTATTATGTCATCCAAATAGTTTAATGCATTTTTACATGGAGCCAAAATATTTTCCATAGTCTTTTGGAATATTTCCGGAGCTGAATTCACCCCAAATAACAGCCTTTTATATCTAAATAAGCCTTTTGAAGTTATAAATGTTGTTATATATCGACTTTCCTCTTCAAGCTCCAATTGATGATAGGCATTTTTTTAAATCAAGCCTTGAAAAGAATATTGCTCCCTGCAATCTCGTCATAAAACTGTCGAAAGTTGGCAGGGGATATTTTTCCCTTAAAATTGCCGCATTTGCACGTCTCATATCAATACATAGCCGAATGTCTCCATTTTCTTTGAAGACAACGACCACTGGAGATATCCACGCGCTCGGCCCAACAACCGGTTCAATTACATCCAAAGCTAATGCCTCATTTAGTTTCGCTTCAACCTTATCCTCAATAGCAGCTGGCACCCTACGCAAAGGTTGTTGAATCGGTTTTATGGAGGTGTCGACGGATAAGCTTACTTTAATCCCAGCAATTTTATTGAAAGGTTTCAATCTTTCCACATGATTGATGCCTATACCCAACTTCAATACACCCAATTTGATGGCAGTATCTTTACCCAGCAATGATTGCTCGCCTCGATCAATAACGTAAAATGTTGAAATCAAATTAGAACTTTCCTCAAGCCCAATAACAGCTTCAAAAACTGCTTTTATCGTAAGTGGCACGTTTCCAGCGTATGCCCTGAATTGGTGCTCTGATTTAAATCGAGTATTCCACATGACTGCTTTTTTGGTCTTCAACAAATACCAATCATCTTCACACAAGAGGTTGTATTTTGATCCGGAATCTATCAACATACTTATCTTCTTACCACCTACAAAACACGGTATTACCTCAATCGCGGATTCTCCTTTATCAAATATTTTAAAACAGCAGTCATCATTTGATTTGGATTGGCCATCAATATATCTTATCTTGGAATAACCAAAATCTCGGCGCTTTGGATTTCTGTTATCAAATGAAGAAAATTTCCGTTTGTTTGAAACAGTACGGCATTTACGGGCGTAATGTCCCACCAGGCCACATTTGTTGCATTTCATTTTCCTGGCTGGACAATCTACACTGTTTCCGTCATGACTGTTTTGTCCACATCTAAAACATTCGCAGTTATTTGCAATTTTATTGATTTCAACAGTTGTACTTGGAGCCTCCATTGATTTTGACTGAGCATTAATTTGCTCATGGACTTGGCAAATTTCAATAATTTCCTTTAAGGAGTGCTCCTTTTCCAATAACCTCTTTTTCAAATCCGCAGATGCCCATGAGTCAATCAATTTATCTTTGATGCTGATTTCCAGAATATCAGTCTTTGTTTCACCAAACACACACCTTGAAGCCTGTTGCCTCGTCCTCAATAAGAATTTATTAAAGGTTTCACCCGACTCTGTCTTAAGTGATCGAAACAAATGCCTCTCAAATGTTGAATTTCTTTCTGGGGAAAAATAGTCAGTCAATTTGTCAACTAACATTTTATAGGCATCGTCTTTTTCCCCACAAGTAAGTGCACCTGGAATGTTATGTGCAACTTCCTGCAGTTGAGTTCCACCATAATGTAAAAGTTTATTTTTTTTCTTGACCGCATCTGATATTTCTTCCGCCTGAATGTAGAAAGTGAATGCCCTTAGCCACCTTTCCCATTCAGTACGAATAAGCGACTTGTCAATCGCTTCACAAAGAAATGGCCTAATTCCATTTGTTTCATTCATGTTCGGAATCAATGTTATTGTTTCCTAAACAAACAACATGTTTAAATACAATCACTGTCAGGTCGACATAATATTTCAACTTACGACTGATCGTCTTGTACTTTTATTTGTACTTCATTTGCCCAACTGGCCCAGATCTTATTCCAAATGGATTTTCCAAATTGGAACACAGATTTTGTACACCTCGCTCGTGCTTGTTCTTATTCTAGTTCCTTGAACTAGAACACAGAATTTATTTGCCTAACTGGCAATCTGAAATCAATAATGAAATCATTTGTGTGTATTAATTCATTAATTCGATCCTCTTTGCAGACTTTCCCTTTCAAAAAAAAAAAATTTTTTTTTCCACACTCGCTTTTATTTCCCCCCATATTTACCTCGTCGCCAATGTAACAGCCCAGGATTCTACCAGATTAAGAAGATATATTCAAATGAACTATTTATATTCTCGAATTATTTATCTATTATCCAAAACGTAACACAACATAACTTATTGCATCAGAAAACTAAAATATAATAATTCATATATGCGTTGCCAGATCAACTGATTATTATCGTGGGCTGTCACCTTGGGTGGGTTGCCACAGTTACTATTTACTAAAAGATTTATTTTTATTTTACTAAACAAATTGTGCAATTGATTTACGGCAGCACCTGCCGTTACGGCCTAGTCTAATGGTGGGTGGACTTGGCACACAGAGGTGCCAGCTTGTGGCG
The DNA here is from genome assembly GCA_932526305.1 of Epicampocera succincta. Taxonomy (NCBI): domain Eukaryota; kingdom Metazoa; phylum Arthropoda; class Insecta; order Diptera; family Tachinidae; genus Epicampocera; species Epicampocera succincta. The sequence continues at coordinate 14,250,787 of OW052038.1, forward strand.
TTGTGTAGAAACGGCACACAACAACACACTGCCTCTAGAGCTTAAGGTATCTAATTCCTTCTGACAGTAATTCCCCATATAGTAAAAGGACGACGAGACACCTGAGTTGGTAACCCGAAATCGACTGGTAACATCAGATCACATTCCCCGCCTTCTAGTTTATTAGGAAGAACAAAAATCTATTGCAAAACAAGAGGAACGCGAAGACATTTCGATCACCGAGCGTAAGCTACTACTCCGTTATCTAACAAAGCCACTTCTTGCGTTTTTAGGTTTAAACTACAGCCAAACCCTGTAAGTCAAGGTAGGCAGCTCAACCTGTGACCAACACCAGCATGCTGAGAGACAAGCCAGGGGCGCGTACATCCATCCACCTTGTGCCAATTGATCTTTGGCGAGGGTTTCAGAAGAACCTTCAAAATCGCAGCCATATAGGAATATGCTATAGTTTTGACCCCTTCCCCACTATAACCCGTTTGATATACATACATACGTGAAGGGAAAACCTGTTACCCGAGGGGGGAAAATTTACTAAGCAAATTGAATATTTTTAGATCCGATCGTCTATCCCATGATGTCGAACATTACAGTTTGGCAGCATTATGGACGTGAAACTACTTATTTGGAGACTTTTTCTTGTCACGCTCATCTCCAAAATCAAAAATTCTATGGATATATCAAATATGAACAACCTCAGAAGCTGTTTTATAAATCTAAAGGGATACACATAAGTACATAGTATGTGACCCTACATAAGAAACCCAATTTTTAAGCAAAACGCAGCCGAAATTTCTGCCTCTGTGTTGCATTTTCATGCTGTGCGCGTTCTCGTTTCATTGTTGAAACACACTAAGTGGGTTTTTACTGTTTTTTACATATATGTACATACATAATTGCAAAATAAATGAATTCATGAAATTTGACACACTAGGTGGGTTTTCGTATGCAGGGTCACATACCTGTGTAGTATTTAAATATGTACTGCTTGCTATTTGTGAAAAGAAATTCTTTTCAATAAAAGTATGTACAATTTTTAAATTGATGGAATTAAAACGAATAAGTGGATGGGCTCTCGGCTCTCAACTACTTTCATTTTACGGGCAATTTTGTTTCTTACTATTTCTCTGGGGAATGATTTCAGTTTATATTTTTTATGGTCTAGTAGGCAGACGAGTGTGTAGATATTTCTTTTGCTTTGAAACGTTGTTGATGCGCTCATCCTGGATTCAACCAACACTTATAAAAAGCTACATATTTTGTATTTTGTGCTTGCGTCCAATTATTCAGCACTGACTCATCTGCATCTCACACTCTTCCTCCGCACTTTTGTTCATTCTATCTAAATATGTTTGCATGTATGTATGTATGTATGTATGTATGTACGTGGTTCTGCGCTTCTTCCCCTTTTTTTCATTATTTTATTGAAAAACATACAGCTGTGCAAACATTCATACATACATACATACATACATATATTTGTAGTCGGTATATTCTTGTTCATTATAGACTTCGGAAAAGAGCTTTAAATAGTCGGAGGGAGGAAAAAGCTGCTGCAATTGACTTGATTCGGGTCAGAGTTGGTTGGTTGGCAAATGCTGTGTTCCTGTTCGAATTTGATAATCATTTGCATAAAATTCTCTCTGTTTAGTGTGCGTGTGTGTATGTGTGTGTGCACGTTCTTGTTAATTAATTGTAAGTAAGTAAAAGCGCATGAGATGATACATGATGATGACACTAACTAAATAATAATGAATATGTTGGTACATACATACATACATACATACATACATACATATACATAGAGTTGTGTAATGGAAAGTAAGAAATAAGAGAAAACGAAAGGATGTCATGATACCAGATTACAAATAATGATATCCTGGTTACTTAATATTCCGAATCAAGTTTAGGGGGTTGATATGTAAAATTTAGTTTATGCATCTCTATAACAACAATTGCAACAACAGTCCGGAAAGTATCAGAGAAACAGCGGACTTTTTAAGTTCGCTTCACACTACGCATTCATAGACATATACATACATACATTCGGTTGCCCACTTAAATAAGTCCTTTTGGTCCCGTTGTGTTACTTAAAATCTCATATAACAATGGCTAAAAAAACGTAGGGGCTTTTTTGTAAACAAAACTAGTCATATAAGAGCATTTGTGCTTAAAAAGATAAACAAACAGCTTTTGACAGCTCCACGATAAATACACAAGGCGGGAAAAACGTTGGCACATTTTCTTAGGATAAGAATTTTTGGAAATCTTTACTAGAAACCGTCCAAAATGGAAAAATACAATAACTAAAAATTGAAGATCATGTCGTTAGCTGAAATGCTGACGATAGGGTTGTAAAAATGTGGCAGATTGGGCTTTGCGCTAAATATAAAATCTGCATCCACATATAATATGTATGTATGTCCATGTGTATATAAAACAAACTGTGTGTTTGTTTGTTTATTTGTACCTTATGGGAGACTAGACAGAGCTCTGGACCAATCTACTTGAAATTTTCACAATATTTAACTGGGATTCTCAAATGAATTATTATAGGCAAAATTTTTCAACAAGGCCCACTTTTTTAAATTATCTTACTCCTTCCCCACCGGACACTACTTTATTTAGTATGAAGGAACAGTGAAAAATTGAAGCACAGCCGCAAATTATAAGGTGTCCAGGAGTACAAAAAAAAAACATTTTTTAAAGCCAAATGATATACTATTTTTAGTAATTTTTGCTACCTTTTCAACAAGAAATTTTAACTTGAAATTACCTTGTCAGTCAATTAAAACGTTATTCTATTACACAATCCTCATTGCTGGTGGCTTTCAAAACGTTTTCCCATGTTACCTGCTGTCTGAAGCGTTTTCTGGGTATGCTTTTATTTTTTTCTTGTTAATACGTACATACATATTTCTACTATTTCCTAACCTTTTTGTGCTTCCTCTGTTACAGTTATCAATTACTTTTGCCAATTCCACTCTTACAGTTGTATCTGTAACCTACAGCGTTCTGCCACTGACGACTCTCTTTTTCTAATTACATTTCGATAGCGATAAGGAGCATAATTTTGGCTGATGGAGGAGAAAAATGTTAACGGTAATATGCAAAACAAAAACAGGTTTTGGAAAAAATGGCATATGAAACGTTATTCGCGGCTGTGCTTCCATTCATTATCAGAAATAGGAAATTCTATGCTTGTAACTTGATAGTCGGCGGTTTTATTTGTACGACATTAGATAATGGTCAAAATTTATTAAATTAGTGGCATCTACATACATACATACATATATGTACATACATATGCATGCATGTATGTATATATTTACATAAATGTTTTAAACAATAATTTATCTATCACAAATATTAAACTTTTTGAACTGTAAAACGCTGCAACGAAATAATCTTAAATTTAAATTGCCCCGGCTACAGTTTGTTTGTGCTTATTACTTGTTATTTTTATTAAAATTTTTTCTTCAAAATCAATCATAAAATCGTATGTGTATGTACATACGCAGTATGTGTGTGTGTATGTAATAGTTAGTAGTTTTCTACAGAATGCTGACAGCCTGCTCAAAAGTTCGGATCTTTTCTGGAAAAAGTCGGCATTGGATGGATGACGAACGAGTGAGTACGTACGAGTGAAATTGGATGAGAGGGATAAGCAAGATAGAAGAAGAAGATGTGGTTGGAAATATTGTGTTGGGGTGTTAGAAAGACGAAACAAACATTTCGATATGATTGATATACAGTGTACAAAAGTACATACATACATACAATTTTTATGTTCCACATATTCAGGTCTTTTGCTTATATGTAGTACATGTGTGTATGTAACTATAAAATGTGTTTGTGTGCTCTTTATTGGGCGCACTTGTTTAGTGATAAATATATACATATGTAGTACATACATACATAAATACATATTATGCCAATAGTTATAAACATATACATACTTACATACATATTCAAATATACAGTGTACTCTGGATAACGTCAAAATGCCTCGTTTCCACAAAAACAATAAACACGCCCGAGTTTTACACAAACAATTTCAATGATTTGCCTTTGGCAAATTCATTCAATATATTGCACTTCCTTTTCATTATTAATGTTTTATTTAGCCTGTTGTTTACTTATAGACATACATATGTACATATGTAAATAGTTTTCTACAATTTTATAAATTTTTAAACAGTTTAAACTTTAACAGCAAATTATCAACACATGTACATACATACATACATACATGCGTATGTACATACATACTTTGCGAACTTTCCTTGACTTCATACAACTGTTACTAAAATAAAACAAAACAAAACAAAAATCCAACAGCATCAAACGTAGCCAAGTATGTATGTATGTGTGTATGTACATATATGTATGTATATATACAAGTCATTGCATGTAAAGAGTTCCGTTACTTTACAAACAGCAAAGGAGCAGCACACGAAGGTACTCGTACAAGTATGTATGTATGTACTTAACAGGCGTTAAATCGTCGACAACTGTCGTGTGTTAAAAATTTTGCACGCTTGAAAAATCGCAGGTTGAACAGCGCGTTTTAAAAACGCTGGTACAACTGCATACAAAGTTTCTGCCCTTGGTTTTTGTTCTTGTAGTCTTGGTTTTCCTTTTTGTGCAAAACTGTGTGCCTTTTTTTAATTTCTTCAACAAGTTTTTCCTCCATTACTCATTAATCCATTTACTAGTTTAAAGCTTGTAAAATAAATTTGCAAGCTATAGTAGCATAGAATGTGTGCAGTAACGAATATCATGATGGTATTCACGGACTCTTATACATAATTGTTTCGGTGAGGAACTTTAAACGAGTCATGCCTTCACATAGTACCGCAAGTCGGGATTATCGGGTTAATACGTCAACTCTGCCTTAAAACGTCAAAAAAAGACACAAAGCTCTATATGTATTGATTGTTATAATTTTAATTATAGCACAATATATATATATGTACATACATACATATGTACATACTTATGTACTATGTAAATATGTACATAGATAATAATACATATTTTGATCCACTCTCATAAACATCAACATAACAAACTCTGAATTAATTTATGGAAAAAAGTTAGTTTTGGAAAATTTTGAGTTGTGACCCTTTTGTATTTAGGCTGCGATATGTATACAAATGTGTGTAAATATTTACATATTTTCCCCATATGACTAGATTCCTTTTTTGCATCTTCTCATTACCACTAAAAACAACAATTTGTTTCTATTTACACACTTACGTACATATATACATACATATACATATATGTACGCGTGTATATACTTACATATGTATGTACATATATCAATTTTTTGTTGTTGTATTTTGTTTACCTTTTTACTTTAGATATTGTTGGCAATACAAACAAGTGTTTCAATTTCTGTCTTTTTGTTAAACAACAAAACTTGTGTTGCCATACCATCTATTCACTTCTGTTAGCCATGTTCTTCTGTTGTTGTACAACTGTTGAAAAATAACAACAACATAATTTGTTTAAGGAGGCATTATATTTAAAATACATACTATACACATACATACATGCCTACATAAATAAAATGTTGTTTGTTTGGATGGTGATGGCTGGCTGCTCTCTCTCTCCCGCTCTCTGCTCATGCATTTGACTGCAATAAAAACATTGAAGGTTATGTTTACTTGTTTGTATAAAAATCACAAAACCAACAATCGTGTATTGTATTTGTTTCGTTATTTAATATTTTTTATTCGGGTTTCAAAGAAAAAATGGAACCAACTGTATAATGTACATACATATGTTGTACATTTATATATAAAGAGTGGGCAAAATATGCACTGTAGATGGCACGACGGGCGTGGTCTATACGGGCGTGACGAAGCATAATTCGTAAAGAACCCAAAAGGGTTTAACATATTCTGCATATGTATGTTAAATATTTGGGAAAAATCCATGTTGCAATGCTTATTTTGAAAGATATAAAACAATATGTTTTGAATAATTAAAATTTTTTAAATATAAGAAATTCGGAGTTGGACGGACCACTATAGTCGTTATCACGTACTCGAACAAATTAATAAAGTTTCTAACGCATTTTTTGGTACCCTATTAATTACGCAGAATAGTGAAGATTTCAAAATTATTTGCTTTGCAAAAAATCAGCGAAAGAAACGAACTAAGAAGAGTCTTCAATGCTTATGGATAGTATCTTTTGGACAAAATAAACACTGTGGTCACGCTTCTGCTGCAGCAAGCGCACACACTTCATACTTAAAGCAATGCACATGTACCCAGTGGTCAATTTGTACGGCCCAGGCCGGAACTGCTAACGTACATATCAACACAATGTAGATGTATTATCATAACAAAAGACATAAAAGTACAATAAATTCGGTAACACATACGAAATATCGAATTATAGACATCCAGCCAACACACAAAAATTGTTATATGTATAGTCTGTATGTATGTATGTATATACATATGTATGTGTATGTATGTATATACATATGTATCTGTATGTATGTATATACATACATATGTACATATGTATGTATGTACATTTATATCCCTGATGTAATTAAAGATTTTTAAAATATAAATTGTCCAAGTTTTCTGGCAATGTCATACGTTTATTCGTTCTTATTGCATATTCATTTAATATAAAACTGACCGGCCGCCCTTTCCTCACTAAGAATTAGTGAAGTCGTATAACTTCTCTGGGCGTCTAAAGCGTTTTTTTTCCAGCTGGGCGTGAACATTTAAATTTGTGCTTATGTCAGTTTATCTGATATGAAAATCATCACAACAAGCCAATAATAAAGATGTGATTTTGTACACACACGCATGTGAACATTTTGCATTTCTCTAATGACTAACACGAAAAAAAAGAGTATGCAAACACACAGACGCACATGCATGCATGGGTGTGCATGCACATACAAATTGAGAAGAACAAAGCAAAGTTTTTGTTTTATTATGTTTTCAAGTTTTGTTTACTTATGTATGTACCACATATATTTTTTATTATTTTCTATTTTCAAGAATCGCGACTGGCAGCAACGAAACTTTTAATCATTATGCGTTCCTAGTAGTTTTCTTGTTATACAAAACAACAACAAGTGCAAAAAGCAGGTGTGTGTGTGTATTTTATTTATTTATTTATTTATATGCATGAAGAGTGTGTGTGTGTGTGTGAGGCGCTTTGTAAACACTGCATGTATGTATGTTTGTGTGGAACATCTATTTTTATTTAAAGCGTTTTTTTTAGCTGCATCGTTTTTCAAAATTATACTACATATTATTTTGATTTACTTACTTTCAATCCCAGCCCAACCAGATTGGCTTTAGAAGGCGTGTGTGTGTGTATCATTGCTCCGTCTGATGACTGACCGCCTTAATATGTGTCGCCCAATACAAACTGAATTCGCCCGTACACCGGCCAAGCCGAATTAACTTTACAAGGTGCTGATGTTTGTACCTTTTTTGGTTTAGTTTCCTGCTAAAGCAGTTGCTCTGCCAGGCAAATTGACTTCGCAATTCAACATAATTCCATGGCTGTACTAAAAAATTTAATTTGCTTTAGCCGAATTCTTATTCATGTTGCCGGCAAAGTTTTTACTGGTGCAGTTAAGCCATCTTGTGCACATATTTTGTCCTATTTTTTAAATGGCATCTTGTAATTCATGAGGTTTTCGTATCACCAAATTTTGTTTGTAATGCAAATACCTATAATTATAAAAAACTTAAACATATTATTTCTTATCTTAATCCATAGAGTTCATTTTTCATAAACATAAACTTTACAGGGAATAGGGCACAAAACAAGCAGTGGCACAATGTAAAATTAAACAAAAAACCATTTCTTGTTTCTGTAATATTTGTGCATAAACTTAAATATTCTTTATTAAGATTTACACGCATATCATTACTTTAATATAGAAGATATAGTTTTAATTCATGTTATTTCGAATATTTGCCAACTTCGAAACAAGATTATTTATTATAGGTTTTTATTTACCTGCAAAAAAAATATTTGGTTGTTTATATTAAAAATATTTACTTCTGCTATGAAACAGCCTGTGAATGATTTTCTCAGTTGAAGCAGTAAATTTTGTGTTAATGCAGTTCAACATTTCAAACAATACTACTAAAACTGTATACAGTTGTTTAAGTTAAGGAACCTGTACCTACCTGCAATATAATTTTTAATGTGTGGGATAAGGCTGTGCTGACACCGTCTTATCATGATTGTTGAATGAACTAATTTAAATACAACTTATACGAGTTTGACTGCTTAAGGCAAAAAAATTAAATATTTTGCAAGTAAATATGCATCAGTGTCTTATTAAATATGTATATCGGTGCATAAAATGCAAACTACCACAATTACCCGTTTAATAATAACCCGTTTGTTTTCGATTTTTAATTTTGAGAATTTCTTAACAAAATTACAAAAATAAAACTTATCCAAATACTATCAAGTTTGGGTTTATTTTAATGCTAAAAATTTTATATTCGAAAATCAATTGATAGTTTTTAATATCTGTAGTATTCTTTAAGTTTGAGTTTTTGTTGATTTTTTTCATAGAAACTTCAGTGGAATTGTGTTCGGCTAAAGGTCTCAACTTAAAGAATAATATATATGTATATGAAACGTTTTTTATAATATTATTTAGCAATTTGGTCATGCGCAAAACCAAAACAAATCAAAAGTCATGACAGCAATTGGACATTTGGAGTTGTGTTGTTTTAAACGTAAACACAAAATTATTCACTAATGAAAAAAAAAACACAACTGGCAGCAGAAGACAATGGGACACTTTGAAAATAGGGTATAATTATTTGCCCCTAGAAGTAGGCTTTACAAAACTGCTTAAACAACAGAAGACTTAAGCACAAAACTTTAATGTTTATTAATTTTTTTCGTTTGAAGTTTTAGCCATCAAAACCCATAATTAAGCAAATAAAACACCCAATTTAATTTATTTGATCATACAATATTGTGTATTTTTATTTAATTTAATGTTTTTTTTTCATTTCATTTTATTTTATTTTCGTTATTTATATTTAAGTTTAATATGTAATTATTAAATTTAATTTGATTTTAATTTACTTCACACTATTTTTATGTTCTCTTTTCTGGGTAATTTCGTTTTTATTTTATTATTAATTAATATGCTACAATAATATTGTATATTAATGGTTGTTATAGCTACATGCCTTTATTTGTTGCTTCTTTTTCTTCTTGTTTGTTTTTTTCAATCAATAATTTATAATAATTTTCGTTATAATTATATTTGTTAATATAAAGAAAATAGAAAAAAAATTAAAATACAAATTAAGAAGAACTATTAATTTGTAAAAGAATTGAATAGTTTAGAAAAATCGTAGTACTTTTTATATGACGCAATAAAGAAATATTCGTGCTTTATAGACTTATTTTAACTTTTGGGCGGACTGTCAAGAACTGCATGTCATTTTGTTGGGGGAGGGGTGGTTGACAACAAGGACATGACTCCTGTTGTTGAAACAAATGTTCATATTTAAAATTAAGCAAAACTGATTAAATACATACAATATTTATTTAAACAGTAAGACCACAAAGTTTAAATACGAGTGAAATTATATATAAAATTTAACGGAAATTATAGCTGAAAAAGAAGTTTTGAAGAGAATTTGTGGGTTCTGTTTTTCTCCAAAACTTTACTGGCTTTGTTTTGTTATTTTCGTATTTTGTTGTGAGTTTTAAAGACTATTTGTAATATAATGATATGGTCTGTTAATTATAAAATTTGTTTAATAAATTATTTGGAAAAGTTTGTTTTGCTCTTCTTTTCTTTTTCATTTTATTTTTTATATACAAAAGTTTTAAGAAAAAAAGAAATGAGGGTCACAAAAAACCAAAGAAAAAATCGTGCCTGTAGGAAAAATATTTACAGGGAAAAATCATTTTTAATTAATTACGTATTTTCTTTTTGCTGGTTTTGTTTATTTTAAGTTTAAAGTGTGTGTTTTTTGTTTGTTTGTTTATTTCTTCTCTTTTTTAATATGTAGCACCTTTTTATATATTTAAAAATTTTTTTTTTTTTTGTTAAATAAAAAAATGCTTAATTTTTGTGTTAATTTATTGAATTATTACGTATGTATGTATGTATGTGTGTGTGTTGTGGTTTTAACGGAAAATTGTTATATTTATTTATTTATGTGTTTTAATTTTTTTTTTTATAATTTTTTAATAGTTTTATTCAACTTAAGTTTTTAGTTTTTTTTTTTTTGCAAAATGTGGAAAAAATCTATTATCTTATCAAGACAGAGGCTAAATGAAATTTTTATTTATTATATTTATATAAAAACTTTATTTGCGAGGACCTGGGTTCCCCCTGTTATATATTTTAGAAACGAAAAAGAAATAGAAAAAGAAATTTTCACTTTTTTACTTATAAAATTTCTCTTCCGCTTGGCTTTCCATAACCTTTAAAAATGTCTGTTTTCCTTTTTGTGTTGTTCTTTTAAACAAAAATAAAATCAAATAGTTTGTTTTGTGGTTTAAATTTCAGTTGTGTTTTATTTAAAAATTAATAAAAATTATAATAATAAAACTAGGTTTTTACTAAAGCAATTATAAAATAGAAATGCATATTTGTTAAAAAAAAAAAAAAAAAAAAAACTATAAAATAAACTTCATCCTTTTAACTGGCGGGAATTGCTTCATAAATCCAGCAGACAGAGAATCTTAAGAATCTTGGTAAATAGTTATTAGATGCGCTTTTCAGCAGTTCCATTAAGCAATTCCCCAAAATTCGTTAGTTACGCCTTTGAACGGAACAAACAAAAAAAAAAAAAACAAAAAAAAAAAAAAAAAACACAGGACACTTTTAATCAGTAATATTTTCACTTACGCAAAAGAATTTATGAATAAATTTTTTTTTTAAAGATAAAACTTAAACTTTACTTTATACACGTTTAACTAAAAATAATTTAAATTATCATATACACTTTTAGGAAAACTTAGGATTTAATGTTTGTGTTTATTTTCTTGTTTTTAGATTTTTGGAAAACTTGTGGGGGTTTTGTTATTGTTTTTGTTTTTGTTTTTTATCATTATTATAAAGGATATGATATTTTGTTTTTGTCATTTGAAATAAATTTTATATTATTTTCTTGTTTTTGTTTGTTTGTTTGTTTGTTTTTTTTTTATTAGAAATTTATACTATTATGAGCTACATTTTGTTTTTTCTTTACTCTTTATCATATACTATATAAATTTATGCTTAAGTTTTTCATATCTCATTAAGGGCAAGTATATTTTATATATATATATATATATATATGTATGTATGTATTTGTATAATTATTGTTTTGGAAAAGGAGATTCTTGGCTTAAGTTTAAGAACAAAAAAAGAAAAAAGTTTAACTGCCTTTTTTTAGGTTTTCTGGTTTTTTTCTTCTTCAAATCTTTGTTTGTTTTAATTTCATGCATTTCGTTTGTTTTTTTTTTTTTAATTTTTATTAAAAACGTGAGATCAAAAGGAAGTTAAAACTCAAGATAAAATCGTATATACAAGAGAAAACTATATACAAGTCAGTGTGTTTGTTGTATGCAGATGTTTGAGAAACAAAAAAGGAAACAAAAAAAAAAAAAAAAAACACTTGATTATACATTAATATAAAATACAACTTAAAAACAAAAATTAAACTTATTTATTACAGTCTTGCTCATTAGAAATCAAACGGGGAAAGTGTAGAAAACAAATTAATTAAGGCATTAAATTAATTAAACTTGCAACTCTCAGAACGAAATAGTTCAATTTATAATAATACTCGTTTGTTGAAAAACAAAAACTAAACAAAGAAAAGAACATAAAATCATCAATTTTCTTTTCAGAATTCTTAAATACACATATTTTGTTTGTTTTGAAATATTTACACTAAACCAGATAGATTTTCCTTAATCACATTTAAGAGGAAGAGGAGGAAGTAGTAAAAAACAATAATTGGAAATTAAATTACAGAATTCATTGCACTTTTCTTTTAATGGACATCCCATAACATGTTTTATCTTTTTTTCTTATCTTTAACACGCACCGGCGGCGGCTCCCTTTAAAATATCTTTGGTTTTTGCCGACCGCCAACAAAGAAATATAAAGAGAGTTCACTTAAACTAATCGTTCACCCATTCACTCAGTCACTCACTTACTCACTCACGCGTTCCATCGTTTAGTAGCTCCAGGCGGTGGTCGTTGCACTGTTACCTGCCACTATTGTTTCATCTTCGTTGCTCAAACGGTTGACGCGCACCATTCTCAGCTTGTCCTCTTGCACCACCTTGATGCGTTCCTCGCTGATGGCGTTCGGATCGTCGCAGTTGGGTTTCTCGCTATCACTTTCGCAGTCTTCTTTTTCCTGTTTGATCACCACTTCGGGCTCCATGACCGATTGATGAGGTGCCTCCAGCATTCCGTCGTTGTCCTCCAGGTCGTGCGATTTGTGCAGGTCTTCGTCGCTGGCGTTTGGCAGGGCGCGGGTTTCGCCCTCGCCCTGCATTACGCACACGCCGTTGATAATGCGTTCGCTTTCGTTGGCAATTGGCACAGCCGGATTTACCCATTGTGGTGCGGCGGGTTTTCTTCTATTTGAGCGCATGTTGTTCAAGAAGTGCTGGGCATTCATGCTGGACAAGGCGGCGTGTCTGTAATCGTTCGTCTTGTCCTCGTCGTCCAGATCATCGTTTTCGTTTTCAGACAAGTGGCTTTCGTCCAAGTCGTCGTCAAAGTCGTCGCTGCGTTCGCGTTTCAGTGAGTTCATGGACAAGTCCAAGCCAGACATTTGCTCTCGAAAGGCCTGATTGAGGGCCCTCAATTCGGCCTCGTTGGTGGGCAAGGCGGTCTGGGCGTTTGTGCCGGGCATGCCGGCCAAAGAGCGTCCCAACAGAGCGGCTGCTGCGAAATAGGGCGGGTAGGGCAAAGGTGTATTACCCCCCAAGCCCATGCGTTCCTTGTGCAACTCCAGCAGCCTTTGCTGCAGCAAAATGCGGAACTGGACGGGATCGAAGGGTGTAGAGTTGGTGTTTTCTCTGGTCGGTATATTGGTTTCCTGACCGGGCGGACCATGAGGCACTTGTTGTTTCAAACGCATACGATGATTGTGGAACCAATTGGTGATGGTGCGCGTTGCCAAGCCCAGCTCGTTGGCCAAGAATTCTATGGTGCCCACATTGGGGTATGGATCTAAGGCAAATGCTAGTCTTAAGGCCTCCTTCTGCTCCTCAGAGAACAAGACTCTTTGTTTTTTGTTCGGCGGAGCTCCTGAGCTGCCCACCGAGCCAGGTCCGGGACTGCTGGTGTAAAAATCATTGGTATCATTGCTGGACGTGTCCGAACTGTTGTCCTGCTGGTTGGGTCCCGTGGAACGGCGCCGTTTAGACGCCTCGCGTCGCTCGTTCTTCAAGACCTGCAAACGCTCCACATTGTTGGCGTCGGACAGCCACAGCTGCATGCGTATGAAAGGCTCGCGTCCTTTAATCGAGAGCATGTGCCAAGGTTTGGGTTTGCTAAGCAACTCCGACACGGAACCCTGCGACAGGCCCAAGACGGCTTCGCCGAATATCTTCTGGCCTATATTGTTGGTCAGCAGGGCCTCCTTGATTTTGGTGGTGATGACCTGAGTATCCAAGTCCTGGGTTAAAGCAGCCATTTCATAAACGGTGGGTGACATATGCTGGTGCATATTGCGCATGGCGTTGCCTTGGTGGGGTGAGTGTATGGGCATCATCATGGGCTTCTTGTCGGGCGTGGGACCGGCTGGTGTGCTGTTGCCCGACGTTGGCTGAGAGGTGGCTGCGGGCAATGCGATTGTGTGCTGCGGCGGCAGACCTGGCGAAGTCAACAGCATGGTCTGGTGGTGCTGTTGGGCCGCCTGGGCTGCTGCAGCAGCTTGGGCCGCCTGCACAGCCGCTTGAGCAGCCGCCTGCTGTTGGCTTTGTTGAGCAGCTGCAGCCTGTTGTTGCTGGTGCTGTTGCATGGCCGCCGACATTACGGCGGCGGCCTGCATCTGTTGCATGATGTGAGCCGGTTCTTGCAGTTTCAGTTCGCTCATCATCTTCTGCATGGGCAAAGAGGCCTGCATTTTGTTGGCCAGGCCCTGAGGAATTTGTGGCGAGCCACTATAGTTGCCGGTTCTCATGAGCTTTTCGGGGGCGATTTTATACTGCGAAGCCACCAGTTTGTGCACCGCGTTTTCGTCCTCCAAAAACATTTTCATGCGTATGAAGGGTTCGCGACCCTTCTGGGTGAGCATGTGCCAGGGCTTGGGGCGGGCCAAAAGATCGGACACCGAACCTTGAGATAAGCCGAGCACGGATTCACCAAAGAGGCGCTGGGATATCGAATACTGTGACAGAGCTTCTTTGACGCGACGCACAATGTCTTCGGTATTGAGATTGTTGAACATGTCGAACTGCTGCTGGGTGATGGGAGGCAAGACGGCTTTTGTGGGCCTTTGAGGGGGATTGTGATGAGGTGGTACAGGCGGTTGTGTTATCAGCGAGTTGGTTATGGAGGCCATTCTCTGCAGGGGGCTGGCGGTGGCCGAAAACTCTTCATTGGGTGTCATAGCAGGCGGGAGTATGGAGTTGCTGAGAGGACTGGGTGCAGCCGAGTTGGTGTTGGTGGTGGAAGCATTACTGGAGGCCAAAGGCGCCGGGGTTTTGTTACCCTGTTCCGACTTAACCATGCCGGGATACAGTCTCTCCACCTCCGAGGAATTAGAGTCTTTGGCATTTGGTGTCATCTGACCATGATTGCTGAGAGAGTTTTGACAGCCCTCGAACGAGCTGCGCTGTCCATTCAACTTGTTGTTATCCTTGGGCTTCTCGTCCGCACCCAAAGTAAGATCCTGGGCGCCGTTTAGCATCTGCTGCTGCAAGGCCATTAGACTAGAGAAATTGGCAAAATTCGGCGGTTGTGCGGCGTGCTGCTGCTGTTGCTGCTGCTGCAATTTAGACATTTCGCGCTCAAAAGCCAGGCGCATATTTTCGTCCGCAGCCAAGCCAGGAAAAGCATTCGCACCCATGCCGGCAGCTGAAGGCAGGCCGCCACTGAAAAAGGGGGATAGCAAAAATCTAAATTTAGTGTTAAGCAAAACTGTTGGCAAAAAGAACTTTTGGCAAAATATTACACCAGCAAGTGGCCGAAAACTCACCCTGGAAAAGTCTCACGAGGAGCTCTGGCCATCAGCTCCTGATACAATCTGGCCATTTTCTCGGGATTCATGTCGTCCGGACGCAAATGACCTTGGCCCGGCATTGCTGTCTCGCCCTGCGACTTGCTGTGATGCTCCTTATAGAAAGGCGACGAGCAGACCGGGTGAGGTGACTTGGAGTCATCATTGCTGCGTGAATCCTCTGGTATGGTGGACGATCTTCTTGGATGCTCGTGCTGTTGGTGCAGCGCAGGCGGCCCAGTTGATTTCATTAACGATGAAGCCTCATTTAAAATATGAGCTATACGCTCATCAGACATTGAATCGTCACGGCCGCCGCCACCGCCACCGCCATAAGGAGGCAAACCAGAATCTAAAAACGAAACGATACCAGAAATTAGCGAGACCAGAATAAGGGCCATAAATTTCCCATTAACGGTTGTAAAATTAAGACGCAAACGAAAAACAGAAGAGAGGAATGTCTGTGCAGTGCACAAAATCAATCATGCCATAAAGTGAAACAAGCAGCGAAGCGGATGGGATGCGGTGAATGTACAACTATGAAGACGCATAAAGTTTATGAAGGCTTCAGCATAATTGCGTGTGTGAGTGCGCCACTCACTCACTCACACCAGCCGTAGCTTAGCCTTAACGTATAAAAAGCAATTAATCAATTTGCCTGAAGAATTTGATTTTATGACAATTTATTGATCTGTCTGAAGAGTGTTTTTTTTTCTGCAATCCTTTCAAATTTGGCCATAAAACTTTTCAAATTAAAGACTTTTGATGTCGTTTTTAAGAAACTCTTTATGAACCGCACAATTAAGTTTAAAGTTTTTTTTTTTTTAGCGATTAAGAAATATTTACAATTAAACAAAGAAGAGCACCAAACCAGGTGTTTGTCTTAAAGCTTTTCAAAGCAAAAACAAAAAAAAAGGATATTATGAAAAATTGAGGTTAGATAGAATATTGGTGGTTTTCGGTGCCCACAAAACATTGTTAATCCAATCCACCACTCTCTCGAGTCACTCACTCGCCCACCGACTGGCTGCTTAAGCGAAAATCTTCTAACACTTCTAACACTTGGCGGCTGTTCTCATTGAAAACAATAATACCTATTGGCAAGAATAACTTCGATTCGATATCCTTGTTGTTGTAGCTCACAGGTATATCATTTTTACATACATACAAATATGTACATATATTTTGTTTGTTATTGTTATTGTTGTTGTTGTTGTTGTTATCGCTGCTATTGTGGCAACTATTGTGCTTTTGCAACATCGTTGAACGTAATCAAACAATTCAACCGTTATATGCCATTTGTCATTCATGTGTTTTTGTTGATTTCCGTTTCCTATAGACGACGACAACTCAAACGTTACGTTTCGAATAAATGCTCGTTCCTTGCACAACAAAACGGGGAAGACGGTGTTTATGTTGGGTGGTGGTTGGTGGGGAGAGGGGAAATGCGGTGCGGGGCTTTACTTTGTAGGGTACTGGTTAGATTGAATAAGAAGACTTGATGATCTAGAGAACATCCAAGTGGATATGAATGAATGCCTGAATGAGTGAATGATTGTTTTTAATGTGTGTTGTTGTTGTTGTTGTTGCTGTTGATATTTTTTATTCCTATTTTTGTTTGTTTCTTTTTTTTTTTGTTTTAGCAAATACAAAGCGGATGTTAGACAACCTTTATGTTTGTTAAGTGTTTGCTCCTTGGAGAATCGATTATCCTTGCAATTGTAAAACAATTTTCACAAATACTCGCCAGAAATAAAATATGAAAAAGTATAAATTTTCCACACACAACCGTTTGACTACACGATAAACCACTTGTACGATTAGTTTTTGAAAGGATTTAAAATCGAGTGGCAGAGTTGAAGGCGGGCTGTTTGGTGGGTCGTGGCTGGTGGCTTTTAGGAAAAATGAATTTATAGCCTTCTATTGGAACTTAGTTAAGTGCTTATAGTTAGTTCATATGAATGTTTTCAAAACCACTAATACGCTTTTGATAGAATTCTCATTTATTTCAGTTTTGTGTATTTGTTTTCATTTTTCTTGCGCCCGCAAAGTGCAGTGTTTGACATCATAAATCAAAGTGTTTCTATTTGTGTACCGAAACCAAATAGGAAAATAAAAAATCTTCTGAAACAACAACCAACAGAAAAAAAAACAAACACAACAGCAACAACAACAACAACCATGATATGATGCAATATTTGACGTTGTGAAAAAAATGGAAAATTTGATTTCAATAAAAAAAAAAAAATCATCATGATTTCAATCTCAACAAGGTCATATATTTTGTTAATTCTTTTTCCTCTACGAATATTTTGGTTTATTTGAATAAAGCCAGGATGCTTTTTGTAAAGCTTTATCGCATTGTGAGGGAGTTGTGCACGGCTTCTGTGCTGGGGCATATTAAAAAATGAATTAAGCAAATTTTTTTCTAGCGAATTTGTGCTTAACCATGCAAGAATAATGAAAAAACAAATTGAATTAGCGTTTAATAATTGTGAGCGAAGAAAAAACGAAATGAAAATATTACTGAGCGAACAAAAACGCCAAATCGTTTGATGTTTAATTAATTGAATTCGAATAAAAAAAAAAGGAGTGTTTGTTTTGTTTTTCATTTTGTTGCACTTAACACGTTGGAAAAATTGTGAAAAAACTTAAAAATTTATCGAAATAAGGCTTAAGAATTGGTGTGACTGACAGTATGGCAGCGGATATGTTACAACGTGTCGTCAGCAACATGTTATAAGTGCTGCAAAGCGAATTCATGTTGCGGCATAAATTATTTTTAAGTTTGAAATGAATTTGTCAACTTGCCTTGATGCTAAAGTTTCTTTACACCTCAAATTGTGATAGTAATTAAACTTTTTAATTGAATAATTTAAACATTTAATTGTTATAATTAAACATTTCGTTGATGCTATTAAACATTTTATTAATGCAAATAAAATTGTAATAATTTCGTGTAAAAAATTAAATGGCTATAATTTGATTGCTATAATTAAACATTTCGTTGATGCTATTAAACATTTTATGAATGCAAATAAAATTCTAACAACAAAATGGCTGTATTTTAAATAAATTAGATTTAAAAATAGAAATTAATTAATTAATACAGCCAATTTTTAACTGTTATTGAGAATCTTTTAATTCAGTTTTTTCTCTGCAATGACTGCAATAGAAAAGTATTTTAATTTTCGTAACCGCAATAATTTATTTTTATGCAACACTTTTTTTCTTGTACAATAAACAAAATGTCAATAATAACCAATTAAAATGAATATTGCAGATGGCAAATGATTGCACTGCTGCACTAGGCCTCCCCCTTCCCTCATTATGTTAAATTCCTTAAATTTAAATATAAAATTCAGTTATTAGTAATTCCCTTCATGAACAACAAAAACGAGAGCTTTTCAAAAATGTCTAATTATTCAATCAATTATTATCGCTTTCTTTCTGTGTTCGCTCGCTCTTATTATTCAATTACATTTCCTGCAATTAAATGTCAAAACGAAGGCTTCCCTTTAAGCAGCAGCTCTAGAGTACATTTTGTTGTGCTCGTATTGCACAAAAATCAATTTATGTTAAAATATGCCAACGATTTTTTTTATGTCTGCTGCAGCTAAATTGCGTAAAATGAAATAAATTCTAATTAAAATGCCTATCAAGTCTATTTTTTCTGTTTTTCTGTTTTTTTTTTTTGGTTGGTTCACAATGTTGAGGAGAACAAAGCCTCTCCCTCCAGCGGCACAGCCGGCGTTTAGGGCTTCTTATGTCTTTGACGCATAAGAAATTTATAATGAATTTCATTTTCATATTTTCTCCATATTTTTCGCCAGCAACATAATAACACTTCAAAATGCAATAAATTATCTATGGCAAAAGATAAATAACAACAACAACAACAACAACAACAACAACAACAACAACAACAACAGCAACCACACCGACTACAACAACAAATGCATGCAATTGAAATTGGTTTTTAAAATCAAGGTGTATATGCACGTCTTGTTCTTTAGCTACCAATAACGTTTGCTGCCATCAAAAGGAGACAAATGAAATGAAAAGGAACAGGGGTGTCAAGAAAATGAACAAAAAAAAAAACCAAACAAATATGGAAACTTTTTCTTAAGACAGGGAACAAACATGTAAAGAAAAAGAGTTTAACAGCGTAAAAAAATCCAAGAGTAGGAAAGAACGAAGAACTGATATATGCCGACATCAGTCAAACAAACGATTGTTTGATTCGAACAAAAGAGAGAGAGAGAGAGAGAGGGGGGGGGGGGGGGGAAAGCACGATTTGCAAAACGCATATTTTTCCTTTAAAAAACCGTATTAGAAACAGAAAAATTAAAACTCTCCGCAGTTAAGGGAATTTGCCGAAATTAGCCCCAGTTGCTGTCATACATTTAACGCATTGAGATTAGAATGGTTGTAAATTCGGAAATTTTACACCGTTGCTTTGAAACGAATGGAAAGAGAGGGAGTCCCCATACAGGTTTTTTTTTTTGTGTCTATCTATCAAAACAATGAACTAAAAAGGAAATCAATCCTTTATTTGACCGAGTTCGCGCCAGCTTTCATAATTAATCATAATTTTAAAAGAATACAATAGTTTTCGCTATAAAAGCGGGTCATATAGATTCAGAATCCTTTCCCTTTATCGTCCCGCGTAAAACTTAGTTTCAATCCGTGTGTACGTTGTTTGCTATCATAAGGCTTAGAAGATGCCACCAGACATGCAGTGCCCTGTTGCCGGCACCAAGAAATACTGTCATTACAGTAAAGTTAGAAATGAAGAGGTGTTCTCATACTATACAATTTTATTTTCTTATCAAGTGAAATTCGTCAAACATAAATGACACACAATTTGCACAAACTATATGGTCTGATAAGGGATATACGATATTAGCAGAAATGGAACCAATTCCACATGTACAAGGTATGGGGATACCGTTATGTTAAAACAGCTTTTAATGGCATAAATGAACTGGAAGTGGATCATATGGCTATTTAAATCAATAATACAAATAATAGATATACAGAACTTATATTAAATTTCAATTAAAGTGAAATAATTTTTATGCCTGTAAAATACCCGTTACTAATTTATATAGATAAAAATAATTCGTAAACATCTTTAATTGGCAATATTTGCAGATTTAAATTTCTTAACAATAACTCCTGAGTTTTTTTAAGATTAAGAAAGTTTTTTGGTTACTTTTTCATTTTATTTATTTTTTAAAATTTATTATTTTTCTTTTGGAAATATTTCTTTTCGCAGATAATTTTATTTAGAAGTTATAAAAATACCAAGAAAGGAGTTCAAGAAATTTAGATGAACATATTAAACGCGAGATGCCGCCAATATTCTCTTTAAAAAAACGTTTACAAATAATACAATTTTGTTGGATATTTTATAAAAAAAAAAAACAAAAAAGCATCTTAAGCTTAAAGACAAGTTGAAATAATTACAGTGCAAGCTCGGTATTCGCGACTAACCATTATCGCGACGGTCCGGTTATCGCGACTGCTTAATTTTTAACAGTGCAGGTTCCTTAATCGCGACAGTTTACAAAAAACGAGGTTCTATTATGGCGACTTTTATTTGTTTTCTTAAATTTTATTACAATGTCTATATCCCAAAAAAGGGAAATCCCCGTCTTTTGGTATGTTAAACTTTTAAGATGATTTTTGTATTCAATTTTGTCAGTTTATGCGGGTCATTTGTTGTTTGCACAACATCTCTTACTATGGGAAAAGTTCAACGTATTTTAAAACCAACAATTTCTCAAACAATAGAGATTTAAATCAAATTAAAAGTGGAGATTCCATAAAATCCATTTGCATGAACTACAAGTTGCATAAGTCTTCGGTCGCATCGCATTCATTATAAAGCAAGAAGATTCATTAAAAAAGTTGGTACGCCCAAAACAGAAAGAAAATATCAAAGTCCAATATCCGAAAATCCTGGAACGCCTTGCTCGAATTCGGCAGGGAATGGAGTAAAGAGGATAACATGCTGTTAAATATTTTACAAGAAAACGAAGATCTTTCAGCTCAAACTGGTATGCAACATCTTTTCACAAATGCTGACATAAATAACTGGATTCAAAAGGAGTTTCCTGTGGAAAGTAATGCGAAGCAAATGGAATTTTCAGACACGGAATCAATCGGAGGATTTATACGATAGTGGCCATGAAGAAAACAAAATTAAAGTGGACGATGCTATAGTGCTAAGCCGCAAAACAGCACTATATGGACTACGCAATTCAGCTGTTATTTTCAAAAATAATTTACCAAAAAAAGCAAATCAAAATCTCAAATTTCGTTAAAAACGTCTAAAATGTTAATATATCAATAAAAATAAATCTAATTTCAAAAATCACACAAAATTTACCAATAAAATTTGGGTTCTGTTATCGCGTATATTCGATTTTCGCGACAGGTCTGGTTTGCAATTAGTCGCGTAAAGCGACTGTATTAAGAACAAAAAAGGCGGTAGAAAAATTAACCTCAAGATAATTTAGATAAGAATATAAATAAGCAAATTACATACATAAATATTCCCATTTGAAAGATGTGAACTTGACGTATTTGTCCTAAAATATTATACATATATTTTAAATCATACCAAATTTTTGTAGGTAACTAGATTTTTTTATAGTATTGCCAGAAGGCGGAGGCCAATCATTTCTCCGTAACCGCTTTTGTTCAGGACAATTTACAATTTTTAATTGTTTTTCAAGTGCAGTTTTCCAGCCCCTATTGTACGCGTTCCAGCTACACTACAGCAAATAGCCATTTAAGCTCGATTATTTTTGCCAATAGTCCAAAACTAAAAAGCTTTTATTGCTATTATTTATGTCGGCATCATTGAGAAATCAAAACAAACATTCAAAATGCTCTAAATAAAATTTCGCTTTGTGTGTGTAAATCATTTTATTACACTAATTAAAATCCAAAACTAATTTCGGTGTAAATTTTTCTTCAAAGAAAATATGTACATATGTTGGTTTTTTTTTTTTTTATTGATTTTCCTCTGGCCATAAATTTTGAAGGCTGTGCGACCTTTTTAGTTTTACTAAATCAATAAAGTGTTCATAAATTTTTGAGCAACACGTACTAAATCCCTTGATATACAACATAAATTTTGATTAACAACATTTATTAAATTGTTGGCGTTTTACAGAAACAGCAGCAGACAGAGAAAATATGAATTTATTGAGCAGAATATTAAATAAATTAAAAACAAATTTCATAAACGAAATGGAAACAAATTCAAAGTTTGACAACAAACAAAAAACCTCCAAAGAAATTAACACCTACTCAACGTTTTATTTGTTTTCGAAAGATGTTAAGAATTCGGCGAAAAAATTTTAATGGTTTTCAACTTCGTGACGAAGCGAGCCAGTCCATCTATTATTTTCTTTTGATTTTCTCTAGAATATAAATCTTGAATGTAGCAAAAGTGATGTTGTTGCAGTGTTTTTTGTCAAACATAATAATGTTCCTACAAATTACATGTTAAAGAATGTGTCATCATTTGGCCCGTTTCGCGCCTCACGCCGCACGCCTCACGCCTCGCTCAGCATCGGGCGTGTGTTTTGCTTAGGTGACAATTTTCGATTTTTCATTTCAATGATGTGTAGATGATGGCCAAGGCATAAAGTAAAAATAAAAAACAACAACAAAACCCCCAAAATAGAGTCGTACCGACACACAAACATGTGCCTTTGAAAGGAAAACCAAAAGAAAACAGTTTTTTAAATGCTAATTTATGGCTTTTAGCGTTTGTCAGTGTGAGAGCTGTGGAACAAAAGCGAAAAAGCCCATCAAAATTTATTAAACAAGACAAACGGGTCAACACATTCGCACTAAAATTTCTACAAATTAAGCCAAAGTAATAAATATTTAATTTTCAAATATGATTTAATTAATTTCAGCCATAAAAGATTTTTATTAACAACTCAGAAATTCTCTGCTCTCAAGCTCTCTGTTTACCACTTTTTCGTTTTTTGTTTGTTTGTATTTTGTTTTTCCTCTGCTGCTGGCTGGCTCAACTTTAAACCATCTATTTTATTTAATGACGTTTGTTATAAATATTTATTTTTCTAACAAATAATTGTTAAAAACTCATTGACGCTTAAAATCTCTAGACGTCAATTTCTCTTACTCTTTACTATCACGTTCCCCTGCTCCCACCCAAACCCCTGGCAGTTCTTGTGCGCCCCTTTAAGCCTTTGCTATGTGCTATACTTTTTTCTTTAATATTTTTGTTGTGGTTGTTGTTGCTGTTGCTGTTGCGTTGTTTTGTATAATTTCTGCTCAACTCTTTAATTTTGTTTGGTTTGTTGCATTTATTGTTTTCCTACAACTTCAAAGGATTTTTTTTTTGCAATTGTGTTCTTCTTCTTCTTCTCTTTTTTAGCTTCCTATTGATTTTTTTCTCATTTAAGTTAATACAAACATTTATTGTTAAAACAAATAAATGAAAAAAGTTGCTTTTTGTTGGGTTTTATACACATTTTTTTTATACCTAAAAGTAGGCAATATTTTTTGTTATAAGTTTTTTATTTTGCTTCTTTTTTTTTTTTGTTGATTGTTGAACTAAAATAAAAAGTTTTGGAAAATATTTTCAAAAAAGTTTATTTTTTTAAGAGACCACTTGCTTTATAAAAGGAAAATTGCAACAAATTTGTTATAAAATTTACAATTCTTATAAAAAGGGTTGGGCATACTTCTATTTTATATTATTATTTTTTTCATTATTTATTTATTTAATATAACGGAACAAATAGAAAACTGTATGATTTATGGGTTTGAACAACACATGTTAATTATGTTTATTTTTGCTCTTTAATTATTAACCCGTCTAAAAAATCCACCCGCTTTTTGGCAACAATTTCATTCTATCGAGAAGAGTATAAAAGGAAAAAAATGTTTGCTAAAACTTCAATTATTTAGAAAATGTATGGGTCCCGTTGCCAGCTTAACTTAAAAAGGATATTTTCACTACCACTCATAAACATTGTTAATATACCTTAACCTTTGGCTCTAAAAATATTAAGGATTAAACTAACAAACAATGTCACATGTTGTCGAAAAGAAAACGAACAAAATATAAAAAAGCAAACGAAAAAAAAAGTAACTAAAAAGCGTTTGGTCAACCAAGGAATGCTGTCCCAAACTCTTCTATTGCCAATACTGTGAATGTTTGTGTGTGTGTGTGTGTGTGTGTGTGTTCGGCCAGACAAAGAATATAATAAACCCTTCACAATGAAAGGAACTAGCTAAATTTAATTGCGTAAAGTGTTAATAAGTACGGGGAAGAATAGAGAATGAATAGAGAGAGAGAGAGCGAGAGAGCAGCCGTCAAAACAAAGACAAATTTAAAGATACAGCATACTTTTAGGGCTAAATATCAACTTTAATACAATATGAATGCAAGAAAGTTGATTAAAAACTCAACTGAATAAAATTAACTTTCGAATTATGTATGTGAAAATTGTATATATTAAACAATTGCATACTTTCAGGTACCGCCGTTTTTTAGTTTAAATGGTTTGCCTAATTTGAGGTTTCAGTATAAATCATTTAACGGGGTATTAATGCCTATTAACATATAAGAGCTGTAAAATTCTTAAGTTGTTTCTTTATTTTATTCTGCCCAACATTGGACTAACTAGAAGTTTAAGAAAAGTCAAGTGGTGCAGGAATTAAAAATAAATTAATAATTTAAAAATTAAAATTTAATGTTGGCCAAATTTTCTAGAACTGGAAAACGTGCCATCTCATCATCACATTAATTAATGGGATTTACAATTTTCAACTTTGCCCTTCCTAGCACATGATCGTTGTCTATATGATCCAAAATCAGGCTTGAAAGCATTTTTATAATCGTTCATAATTTTGTTATTAAGCACTTCTTAATTTAAACAAAAGCTGGCTTTAAAAACATCAATTTGTTGTGTAATCAAAATATATTTCATAGTGCAATAACTTGACCTTTACAAAACGCAGTAAAATAACAATCAAGACGTGAGTTTTACAACTAAAACTTTGAAACTTAAGTAACGAAAAATTCCAAATTGGATATTCATCTGTTGACATCGACCCATTAAATAAATCTTCTTTGCAAGTGTTTCGACAACACAATTCATGTCATTGAATTGTGGGCAGATTTTCCACCCAAAATACGAGTAGAAATGGAATAAAATCCTCACATTATGAACATGAACTAAAAAAGTTGCGTTACGAATTATAATTTTTTTTTATGTAAAGAGTGCAACTCTTAAATACTGTCAATTAATTTTGTTTATGGAAATGATTAAAAGTTTAATTAAATCAATTAAAAATTTAATTAAATAAAAAAAAAACATTTAATTAACTTAAGTCAAAACTTTAATTGGTGTTATGCGTAAAAACATTAAATTTACCTACATGATATACATACATATTGTCCATATTATGCACATATGTATGTATGTATGTATATAGTTTGTGAGGGACTTCGCAAAATTGCTCATTTAGACCTTCACAAAATTTCATTTATTTCCATTTATTTCTTATTGCATTCTTTATTAACAATTTATTTAGTTTGTGTTCCGCCAATACGTTTTCTAACCCTTAACCTTTTTATGTCACTGCAAAGTCAAAATCAGAAACCAATAAATCTTTGAAGTGTCAAGTGTCAAGTGTCACCTTGTATTTCTTATGGCCCGGCTAAAATGCTTACAATTTGCTTTTACTTTATAGAAAACGCGTTTTCAAAGCAAGGATATTTGAAAAATTGCATGTTTCCTTTAAAATACCAATTCTTTTATCAACACACACACACACTCACACACACACACACACACACAGCTTATTTTCTTTAGACTATTAATTTGTTGCAAAAACGATAATGTCAACAATTCAGAAAGAAAAAAAAGTATTTGCTGCAATTTGTTTGTTGTTTTTATTTAACGTCGAAAACCTTAAAGGCTCCGTAAGTGTGTGAATATGTACACACACACATATATATATATATATATATATATACATGTACATACATATGTATGTATATATGGTGTTTACATTCACGTAATGGCTTTAAAATTGTAAAGACAAACGTGTCATTTGCACGCACAAAAACAACAAGTTTGATTTATTTTAAAACAAATAAATCAACTATTTTTATTTCTATTTGTTTTAACAAGTTTTTTTCTTTTGTTACACACAAACAGGCCAAAGTTTAAACTCCAGCTGGAACATTTTGTTTTATAATCAATTCGATTGTATTTCGAAAAATACTGGCAATCGTTAAATACTAACATTTTTAATTGTTAGTTCTAAATCGGAAACTAAATGGCGAAGAGGACTGATGTCCTCAGTGGATTTCAGTCTATCAATTCTGTATGTCTTGGCTTGCCAGCTATTTTGTGATTCGAGATCATCATGCCACAAAAAGTTGGCACATACTGATACAAACCGAACCTACAATCTCTAAATTCACAGGATTTCTGTTAAGTGTAAACCGTTTCCGTTTCCAGAACAGGTGGCTGCAACGTGTTGTAAATTAAGGCAGATAGAATATTCTACAAAACTCAAAGGTTGTCTTTTATTGGGCATCAGAGTTACACTTTGAAAAGACAACTACAACAAAAACCTGCTGATTTGTTGCTATTTTTTATCTCTATCTCAAAACATTTTTTCTCTTCTCAGTTAAAAATACATTTTGCACGCACCAATTTTTTGCGCTTTTAAAATTTTGTGTTTTACTTTCAAATGGAAATTTCACCTTTCGAACAGCTGCCATTATTTCCAAACTTTAATATGTTCGTCGATTTTCAAACAAGTTTTATGAGAAAAGTGTTGGCAGCGTTTTGCTGTTGTGTGGGTTACGCCAGGTGCCTCAATTGAGAATCGAAACTTGTCGAATCTAGCAGATTATTTCTCCTGTGTGAGCAACACTTTTTTTAAAAAGTTA
The DNA here is from genome assembly GCA_932526305.1 of Epicampocera succincta. Taxonomy (NCBI): domain Eukaryota; kingdom Metazoa; phylum Arthropoda; class Insecta; order Diptera; family Tachinidae; genus Epicampocera; species Epicampocera succincta. The sequence goes on from OW052038.1 coordinate 14,277,968, forward strand.
TTGTTATTAAGTATTTTTAAATTTATTATTTTCGAGTTGTGGTTTCAACCGAAAATAAACTCAGATAATGAATTTTAGACATTCTTCGAAAACTTTAGTTTTACCGGAATTTTATGAAAGTTTTTAGTTTATGCGGATTTGAAACTCGACTTTTTAATTGCTTTTTTTTTTTTTTCTTAGCCAACTTTGTTTAATTTTATATGTACATAAATGTTTTTTTGTTGGCTTTTATGTTTTTGTTTATCTTGCCAACCCCTTACGGATATACTTTACTTTTTGTTTAATTCCTTTTAATTTTTTAATTTTAACATGCAAATTTGCATGTTGCCTTTTTCCGTACTATTGATTGTTAAATGATTAAAATCTGTAAGTTTGTTTCTTATGCAACAAGAATATTTTAAAATAGAGAAAAAACCAGAAGAAAAAAATCCCCAACAAAATGCAATTAAAAGAAAAATATCTTCATGTTAATTAAAGTTTACAGTTTGGTAACTATTTGTTTGTTAAATAAAAAAAAAAAAAACAACAAATAATACAAAAAACAAAAATACAAACGCGCAAATTTGTAAAAATTGATGTCTGTCTACACGCCAAACGAATGCAAAAATTTTCATTTGCCCAATAATTAAATCAAACCACTACCATCATCATCAGCGCCAGCAACATTTTGCTACAAGGGACTTGCTCAATACAGACATATAGACGAAAAATAAAGAAGAAATTAAAAATTAAGAAAAAAATATATATAAAAAGAAATGAATTCCTTCCTTCAAAGACATTTGTAAATTTATTGTAAAAAATCATATTAGACTGTAAAATAACCAAAACTGTCTGCTTATTTTTCAATTTTATGCAGAAATCAAAAATAATTAAAAACCAACAACAACAAAATCATGTTGCAGTGCTGGTGGCTGGCTGGCTGCTGCTGGCTTTTAGCCAGTTTATAGATACTTGATTTGAGGCATATAGAAAAAAATCTATATATTATTACAAGTATATGACATTAATGGCAGAAGAGCAAAAAAAAAAAACAAAGTATACAGTGAAACTTTGATATAACAAACTTTGTTATAACAAAAAACTCCATATAACACCTTGCAAAAAAAAAAAACCATTTAAGGCCAAGAGTTGTTCATACAAAACTATATTGTACTATCGCTATAAAATGAAAAAATTCGCAGTCATAAAGGTTCTATATATATACAGAAATATTCACTTAAACGTCTTTGTTTATAGTGAAATCAAAATTAAACCCAATACGCTTGGGAGCCGCTTTATAGAAGCCACGAAGTCTACATGTGTTTGGAAGAGCATCTGTAAACCTTCGACTCAGCGAATACGCTCTTATTCATTTTTATATTATTTATTAAATTTAAATTTAAATAAATTAATTATAATAAAATTTAAAGCAAAGTATGGAAGTTCGGTTATGAAATCAGCAATTTCTTAATGTCTGGGCAAATGCGAATGCAACCTGTGGTAGATGTAGTCAACACTGGCATGATTTTTGTCGAAATGAATGAATTAAATAATAGCAGTTGGATAAAGAAAACTCTAGATATTAAGAATTTATTTCGCATTTCTTAAAGATTCCTTATACACTAAGACTTTACTGATGCAATAGCATGTTTTTTAAACAGTTCAGATTCGTTATATACAAGTTTCACTGTATACGTATGTATGTATGTATGTATGTACATTAAAGCAAATATCTATACAAATAAATGTAGGTACATGTAAAACATCGAAGAAATGAAAAAAAAAGTATAAATTGCAAGTCTACAAGAACAACAACAACAGCAACAGCAACAACATGATCGTCATCATTTTCAACGCCATCGTTGATTTTTAGCTTCATTTTATTGTTGTTGTTGCTGTTGTTGTTTGTTTGTTTTAATCATTTCGTCAAAAATGTCCCCATTTCAGTTGACTGGGAGGCAAAAATGAATTTAAATGTTTTCTCTAGAGGTGAGTGAGAGAGAGAGTTGTGCCGGGAAGGCTTGTGGCCGCCAGTGGAGTAAAAGGTGAATATTTAACACATATTCATATATAAAATGTTGTTATTAGAAAATCCATTACAAATATGTACTATTGTCATAAAATTAGTGCTGCTGTTTGAAAAGTATTCAACGCACATACGAACATATGCATTTATGCAGAAAACAAATGTTAGTGTGTATTTTGTGTTGTTGTATATTTTTAGTATTTTCAAAAATTTAATAGTGATTTGTTTTTATAAATTTAGCAAAGCAAATAAAAATACAGAAAACACGACCAAAGAATTTTTCATTAGATTTAATTAATTGTATTAAAATATAAAACAGCTACAATACCACTACTGATACTACTTCCACTACTACTACTACAACTACTACAACTACTACTGCTACTAATACTACTAGTAGTAGTTTATCATGCGAGCATGTGTGAAATTCTAAAACGTTTGTAATGCAATTTATTTGCCTTACAAACACATTAAATTTGAACATTAAGATTTCAAAATAAGTTTTAGCAGCAAATTAGACAAAATTTAAATTGGCAGCAATAAAATAAAAAAAAAAATTGCCATGCAATAATAAAAAAAAAAAAAACGAAATATAGAAGGAATGCATGAATTCCCATGCAATATTTATGTCGGTTGCTTAAACCGCCCAAAACTATATTAGATTTGTATAGTGAGTAATCGAAAAGCTTCGCATTTCAATTAACCGTTTTTTTGTGTTCGCCGCTTGTTTCGAATTTTAGTTATTGTGCCGGAAAATTCTCCGCACCCACTCAGTTACGCCAATAGAGCAAATTTAACGTTTTACTTTGAAAATATGGCCAACAGAAGAGAAAAGAAAATGCAAAACTTACCTTTTTTAGGTATTAAAGACTTGAGCAGCATAACGGCGTTATCGTCACAGGACCAGGCATGCATTTTGCGATAGCTGTCACGTCCCTTCTCTGTCAGCTTGTCCCAGGGCTTGGGCTTTGACAGCAACTCGGAGACGGTGCCTTGGGACAGGCCCAAAATATATTTGGCAAATATGCGTTGGCCTATATTGTGCACCGACAACAACTCACGCACTCGCCTCGAAATATGCAACGTATCCAACGCCTGGTTCGCATATTTGTCCATGTTGTAACGCAACATTTCCTGTAATTTGGCTTCCATGGGATCGCCTTTGGGTATCAACGACTCGCCGAGACGGCCGGCCATAGAAGTGCCGGGAGGTAATTGCAAGTCATCGGCGAAACGAAAATGACCACGTTCTTGGAATTGGAATGGTAGACCAGGCAAGAAGCCATGGGGCAAATGTGACGAATGGCCGGCGCCCATATGATGGGTGGTCGGTGTGGCGCATAAACTATTATTATTATCCTCCAAATTCTTGAGCGAACCATTTAGCGATAAATTATGATGATCCTCGTTGTTGCGTTGTTCTTGTAAGTTGGGTGTGCTGGCACTAGAGACCGACGAGTCGTGATGATTGAGTGACGATTTGTCATGATGTTCGGCCAGGTGGGCGGGCAATTGATGGTGCAGGTGGTGGTGCTGGTGCTGGTGATGGTGATGTGAAGCAGGCTGTGAGTGTGTAAAACCATCTGCAGAACGTAAAGAGGATTGGGTTGAAGTATTAGAGTTGGGAGTGGAAAAAGTAGAATTAACTAATTGACTAAGCAAAGTGGTCGAAGAAGGACCACAGGGTGGTTGTGATAAATGCGTTTGTGTAGGCTGTTGATGATGATGTTGTATTGGCTGTTGATGGTGGTGGTGATGGACGTTCGCCTGTTGCAGCATTAAATGCTGATGATGTTGATGATGCTGTTGCTGTTGTTGTTGTTGCTGCTGCTGTTGCAGCGAGCGTTGTTGTTGCTGTTGTAAATGTTGCTGCTGCTGTTGCTGTTGGGTTTGCTGGGCATACAGCGATTTGGTATGATCGAAACCTCTACGCCAATAGGAATTCACTAATTCTTCGCCCAACAGAGTGCCAAAGCGTTCAACATTTTGTTTAAATGTAGCAGACTCGTCGTCTTCTTCTAAGGGGGTTGCCCTTGTTGGCGGTGTTGCTGCTTCCAGAACCTCCAAGTCTATGCTGCTCGAACATAAGTCTGTTTTGTTTGCGTCAGCTTCAGCTTCAGCTTCAGCCAATGGCAAACTGGTTTTTTGGTTTTCATCTTCTTCCTCGTCATCGAGTATCTCGATTTTTGGCACTTTTGAGGCTTCAACATGTTTCACAACATCTTGTGTGTTGCCGTCGTCATTTGAGCTGGCAACATTTTTATCTGTATCTAAACATTGCGGCTCTTCGTTAACTACTTTAGTTTCTGTGAATTATTTTATACAAAGAATTATACAAGAACAAAACCTTAGTGTAATGCTTTTTTTCTGACAAGTAAGAGAACATTTTCAATATGAGAGAGAGAGAGAGAGAGACAGAGTGAGTGTGATTTTGTAAATGCATTGAACTTAAAATCAAAACGATTCAACTAACGCCAATTTGCTGAAAACTGAAAATCTAGTACAAAAATGGCATTTGATTTATAGAAAACATACATATGAATGTATGTATGTACGTATGTATGTATGTATGTTTGCATGTTTGCAGTATTTGTATTTATAGTAATAAGTGTCATGCAAGTCGAGTTCCTTAACCAAGCAATTGTTTTCCGCCAGCTATTGATATTTATTCAATTGCCTGATAAGATTTTATCTTTCCAGGTACAATGTGTAATTTTAATAAAATTTATTTGATTTGTAAAGCAAATGAGAGCCATAAAACTTGGCGCCTGATTGAAGAAAAAATAACGCAAAATGAAGCCGCCCACGGTTTTCTTTACTTTTTATAAAATATTTAGTTTACATGATATATATTTTTTATTTTGTTCTTTTTTTTTATTGCAAACAAAAAAGAAGTACATAATTCTTTTGTAAAAACCACACCAATAAACACAACATCAACAACAACAGCCATAAATATTATTCTTTTCCAATTCATTTTGTTTTTTTTTTTTGTTTTTTGGTTTTTGTTTTCTGCTTATTGCAAGATAAAAATGAATAATTTTCTTTGTTTGTCAATTGGGTAAATATTGAGTTTTAATAAGAATACGTATAATGGTGAAAAAAAGGGTTAAGCAACTTTTTATTTTTTTGGTTTAATTTGTTAAAATCCGGAATTGAACTTTTTGTTGTACAGAAATGTGTGATAAAGGACAAAAAAAAAAAAAAAAATATACAATAATAAAAATTTACCTTCGCTATTCTTAAGAGCTTCAGCAGCTACCAGCGCCTTGGTACGTTCCATTAGCAATTCTTGGAATTTATTGGGATCATTATTGCAGGCAGCGGCTGCCGCAGCAGCTGCAGCAATGGCATTTTGTTGGCTTATTGAGTCTAAGGATAAGGGGGATCTGAAAATGAAAGAAATATCAGGTTGTAAATATAGTGTATAAGCGGTTGAAAAATTTCATAGGTAAATTAAAGAGCTCTTAAGTTGTTGCTATACTCTACTTTTACTTACTGTGTTTCCTTTTTGATTTGTAATTCTTTTGCAGCATTTTCAGTATTTGCGCACTGTTGTATAGCGGCCGAATTTTGATTGTTTTCATTTTGCTCCATGTCCTCATCATCGTCTTCTTCGTCTCTTTGCTTCTCACTTAAATGTGGCGTTAAATCACAGTTTCTTTCTTTGACAACAATTTCTTGCACTTCATTCTCATTCTCGTCCTCCGGATTAGCTGATTCGCCAACCTCTAACATTTCACAATCCTTGTCAAGATCCTCTCCCTCGTCTACCTCGTCTCCCTCGTCTTCTTCTTCTTCTTCTTCTGTTTCTGTCGTTTGCTGTGTTTTTTGCTGAGATTCTTGTAAAGCTTCATTAATTTGCTGTTTGTTCAGCTTCGATTCCAAACGTACAATATGCTGGCGTTTGGCTTCCAAGTGCTCCTCTAAACGATGAATTTGTATTAAATGTGTTTGTTCTACGCTTCTTAAACGTTTAACTTCCTCAAATAAGGCTTTAATCTGTAATAAAACGAACATGAATTTTTTTTTTTTTAAGAAACACAAAGCCAAAACTCTTTAAGTAATTAGATTTAATTATTAATAAATAAAATGGAAACAACAACAACAACAATAATAAAAAGCATACGACACACATGAGTTGTCATTAAAATTGTTCCTCATACGAAACAAAACAGAAAAAAAACAAAGAAACTTTGTCTTTGAAAAAAGACAACACACGAGATAACTTGTTTAAAAAATTTTTTATTGAAATTTCCCTTGTCAAATTTAGCCAATTATCATATTTTCATCAACCGAAATAACTTTTTAAGAAAATTGTTTAAAAACTTCCCCTTCTACTGACACTCGCACAACATACAACAACGTTTTACCTATTGCTTCCTTGTTACCTTAACATTTACCCAGCAAATTGTCAATAAAAACAGGCAACAACATCTTTTAGTTTGTTCTCACACACACACACACACACACACACACACACACACACACACACACACACCCATATGCACGTAAGAATGTATGTGTGTGCTGTGATTTTTACCCTTATGTTAATTTTATTAACAAAAATTATTTGTTGTTTAAAGCAAGAAAAAGTTTTAGAGGAAAAATTTATCGACAAGCCTATATGTATGCTATAGAATTTAAGCGTTATGTGTTTGTTATTGTTGTTGTTGCTGTTGCTGCCAGATTGAATTACACCGCAAAAGAGTGGTTGTTTTATTGTTGTTTTATCGAAAAGAAGTTGTTACGTGTTTGTTTTTTGTTGCTATTTTTATGTTAAGCCTTGGAAAATTTTATAGTCTTAGCATAAAAGGCAACGTATACGCCTAAAAGTATGCAATATTAACTATTTATTCATTGTTTCCTTTATATTATGCATTAATATAATAAAAGAAAAACCGTTTTGCTCAACCGACACAAGATAAGAGGTTTTCAAAATGATTAGCCATTAATAATCAATTTTTGTTGAAGAAAAATATTCATGGAAAATTATGAAATCTTGACTCAAGACAATTGACAATGACAACATACATTATTTACATATTGTTAATTTTTGACATTTCGCTGGCGTGATGAGATAATTTTCTCGCTGAACACATTCAGGTCTTCGTTTTAGTTGTCGTTGGTTTTAAGCCAGGTGTGACTAAAAGCAGACCACATTCATGAATTATTCATTCGAACTTGCGAGTTTCCTCAGATTAACGATCCAATTAATTGACTGATCATGTTATTATTTTAAACAAACATGTTTTTGCTTAACTAAAAATACTGTAAGTAAAATTAATCTTAAACAGATTTGAATTGGATTTTGTATTCGTTGCAAATTAAAAATTTAAACATCTTCGAGTTTAAGAAACGGGTGTCATTATATTAATAAAAAGAACCTTTAAAAACAGGAGCTGGATCAGTGAAGGCTGAATGATGTGAGTTCGAAGTCCGATTGGGTGCTGCTGACAACTCCGGCATTAAGTTATAAAATGAAATAATAAGAAAAAAAAAAACGAACTGGGAAAAAGCTCAAGTGAAACAAATTATAATGATACTAAAAGAAAAGAATTAATTCTGCCCATATCTGCAATTGATCAGATTTTTACAAAGAAGAAAGATTTGAGCTGATTAAAAACAAATGCTCAGCTAAGAACTCTTAGAACAATTTAAAGTGGGAATGAGTGTACTTTTATTTTATGGAGTTTTCCGTCTCAAAACTATTCCTTGCTAGCAAAATTTTTTAAACAAAGTATCTAATTTTTGATTTCAATAAATACATGTTTACCGCATTATTATATAGATTTTTTGTATTGCAACCTCAATTATTCATCCTTTAGGGTTTTGACATAAATTTATGAATTAGTATCGCGTGTTAACAAGAAACATATAAAGTCTTGTGTAAAATTTCTTATCCTCAGCAAGAGTATTGTATTCACATGTGTCAGGGTACAAATTTTGTGCTGTCACTACACACATTTACATACGTTATTTATATGTAGATGTCAACTACAGTCGAATCAATGACAATATACATTTTTAGTTTATGGTAATTTTAGGCTCGAGAAAACATTAAAGCCAATGCTTTGAGGTAAAAAGGTAAAAGTTTGCATGAGGACTGTGATATGATTATTGCCAATAAACAATAAAATGTTGCCAACGCAATAAAATGCAATTATTAGAATTAAAAAACTATAAAAAACTCATGTGCGCAGACATAAAAATAACAAACAATAATGTGTGTAATAAAATAAAATTAACATTTATCCATATTTTGTAGAGACACAGATAAATTAACAAAGTTTTGTTTTGCCACACACACACACACACACACACACACACACCACACACACACACACACACACGCAACGCACAAAATTTACATATGAGACCTTAAGGATTCGTACACACATGTGTTGACGCATATCACCAGACATTTGGCATGTGTGTGCCAGTTAGAGTTTTTACCTCAAAATAAGTTGTTTAAGATATACAGCTTTCGAAAAGGGTGACTTAACGTTTTGTTTTTTGTTTTTTGTTTTTTCGTTGTAAGATTTCATAATTAATCAAATAAAAATTTTGTTAAATAAACAAACAAACAAACAGAGGATTTTTCCTAAAGACACAAAAATCCACCCTTTTTCAAATAGAACTTAATTAGTTATAGACAATGTTGTCTATCATCTTGAGGCCTCAAACTCCTGAGCTGAAAACTTTCTCAAAATGAATTTGAAAACATCAAACTTCAGCTGTCGTCAACACTCCCAAAAATATGCTAAACAAAAATTATGTGAATTTTATTATTATGCAAAATATGAATTCAAAATAATCAATGACTTTTGTTGTTGTGAATTTATATTTTTTGCCTGATAAAATCTTATTAAAAGATTTTCGCTTTTGGACGCAGGAAACTACCACATCCTGCTCTTCTCACTTGCTTCAACCACCGGCAACCAAAAGATTTCTCAAATTGGAAATTCAAATCGTAACAAAATGCCAATTATTAATGAAAGCTACAGACCAAGTTGCAAATAACATCTTCTGTAACTCTTTAGGAGATTTTTTTTGCTTCTCTTGGTTGTAGGAAAATTCAGCCAGAAGCAGAAAACGGTTTGAGAGGAAACCAAAAATAAAGTGAAATTTTTAATCAATGATTGTAAGATTTTGAAATATTATTTACCACTTTCATTTGCCATAAATATGAATAAGGTAAAAAGAATAGATGAAATTGTGTAGACATTGACAACAACAAAGAACTTATTTAAATTGATAAATGAGTGGTGTGCCTGAAAGGCTGTGTGGTGGGGAGAGGGGCAGCAAAAGCTAAGGAAGACAGAAAAGACAGCAGAAAATATGAAGTCGGTTTTTGCTTTAAAATCATTGAATCATAAACAAACAATTTTATAACGCATACATTTTAATTTCTTTTATAGTTTTTGATGGAAAAAAAGAAATAATTGTAGTTTAAATATTAAATTATGAAAATGGTGAAAACTGAGTTTAATTTATATTAGATTCAGTTTGATTCAGACAAAAATTTAAATGAATCAATGTTTTAAAGAATTTAGATAGTTTAGCATATTTTAAGGGGTAAACAAGAAAATACTTTATGCAAAATACTTGCTGAGAAAACGAAAATAATTACAATAGTTCAAGTTTTTAGCTGATCTAATTTCTTCTTTTGTAACATTAAGATTTTTGGATTTTTCACACCTTAAAATATGTTAACTTTTTCTAAATCCTTAAAATATGCAATCAGTTACATTCAAAATATGTTTTCAATTAAATTTGTTTGCCATACTAATATATTCTATATTTACAGCGGATTTTTACAAATCTTGAGCATGGAAAAGTATTAACGAGATTAACACAACAAAATCTTAGTTACAGCTTTAGGTTGGCATTCAAATTTGTTTCTTCCATAAGTTTTTTCATTCCATTTCAGTCTAAAATTTCTCCGCGAAGTTACAAAAATTCTTTCTTAATCTAAAAGTGAAACTGATCGCGCAAACTAAATGGACAATTTATTCACAGATTTTACTATTTATAAATAATTTTTTTAATAATTTTTACATTAAAAATCTGGCACTTTAAAGCGGAACATGAAAATATCAAACATCCCCCAAATTATGAAACACAACTGTACTTTTTTGTGTCTTCCTTTCAAAAGCATAAATTCATATCTGCATTTGGACAAATGTCTTGGCTGTTGCCAACATTCCTTTCAAAAACCAATTTGCATAAATAATAATTTTATATTCAACTAAATTAATAATGAAATAAAAACCGACCCCCACCCCAACACCCTTTGTATGCTATAATTTTGAACATACAAAATAAGCTCAAAGGGTACTTTTCTGTATAAAACTAATACCAACACATATGCAAATAATATTAACTAACACTGCTGTAAACAATCAGAAATCAATGATATTTGTCACACAATATTTTTGTCTTTGCGAGTACATCCGCACATCCACTCACATGTCCTGAATGAAAGAAGGAAGCAACGAAATCATTTCTTTTTTTTTTTTTTTTTTTGTCAAACCCTTTAACAGTTTCTTTTACTCATTAGAATTTAAAATTTAACCCTTTTTCTTGAAGCTATTAAAAATCAGGAACGAGTATTAGCTGTTTATGGAAACGTGTATGTGATTTTGTTAATAAAAACAAAGACATTTTATGAACAACAGCATGTGTGTGTGTGTGTGTGTGTGTGTGTGTGTGTGGGTGTGTGTGTGTGTGTGTTTGTGTGTGTGTTTGTGTGCTTGTATGGCTGTGGAAACGTATGTGTGCTGTATGCCAATGTGGTGGTAATATTTTAAAATTTTTCTGCACGACTGAATTTTAATTCCTTTGACGTTATAGAAAAATAAAAACAAACGCCAAAGTCTCAGCCTTAAAGTATGCTACAGATTTTTGTTTATACATTCATGTTTTTCTAAGTCAATAATATAGAACGAGCTTTGAGAATGCATTAAGTCGAGAGTTTGAGAACGATGTTAATGATTACTTATTGTTTGATTTTCTTTTTTACGTTTTGCATGCATGCGTGTGTGTGAGTGTCCTGAAACAATGTTGCTGTCTTAGAGAGCAATAGATGATGTTCTACAGTTTTGTTACGACGACTGTGTTAATGTTAATGTGTGTGTTTATTGTTTTATATATATATATGTTTTTTTTTGTTTCAGGCAGGTTTTTGTTTTTGCCATAAGTGAAGTGTGTTGCCAATCGATTGTTTTTTATTTGTTGTGTTGTGTTGTGTTAAGCTTGAGTATGATTACGATGACGATGATTTTGATGAGTTTGAGTGGCTGCTTGGCAATTTTGTTAATTACAAATCAGTTTTATATGTAGATATTATTTGTATTATATTGTCTGAGACCTTGTACAGCTTCTTTATAGAATATACAAAATTTATTTTATTTTGTGTGTTTTTTTTTACTTCTATCATTTTATTTCTAAGAGGGTTGTTTTTTATTATTATTATGTTAGTCCCTTTTATTTTACTTTTTGGCAAATCACTTCATGTATGTAGATGGATTCGATTTTTAAGAGGTCTATATATTCATTCATTTGCGTTTATGAATTTCGTTTAAATTATGAAATATCCCTTGTTTTGTTTTAGAGTTGGCTTTTTTATTTCGCACACCAACATAAAGTGACCATCATTCAAATGCCAATGTCCAGTTGGGTTTCCTTTTTTCATTGAAAGGGGTTTTGTTTTGTGCTTGTGCATATGAGTTATTAATAAAAAAAAAGGATTTTTAAATATAAGTAACCGTTTTGAGCCAGAGTAATAATATATTTGGAAAAAAAAGGTTTAATGTTTTTAATATGAATGTCATTTAAATGATAAAAAAAATCCAGGAAAAGGAACATTAAAAGTGGGGGTTAGGAAAGATAAAAGCTATTTTATAATAAATCAATGATTGTTGAAAAAAATTCCAGCAACCTTAAAAAAAACACGACAGCAAACAAAAAACCCCAAAACTAATGTACTTATATAAAAAGAGAAGCACACTTTTAGGTACACGTCTTGCCAGCTTCTACCGCATACTTTCAGACTTCTTTACTTTTGTTATTTTGGTTGCCAATTTTTAAAATGATGATTTGTATTCGAGAACTTATCTTGCATTTATTGCCAGTTTTATATTCTACTTTCAACTCTTGCTTTAATAACATAAAAAAAAAAAAATTCTCATAAATAACACTTAATGATTTTTTGTGGTTTCATTATCATCATCTATTCCTCCACTAAAAGTGCAACACCATTCGTTAATGTTTATGCTACATTAACTGTCAGTCAGTCAGTCAGACAATAAGATACCCGGCATCATTATCACTGTTTTAGCAAAACCAAAAGACTGCAACATCAGCAGCAGAGACATCATCAAAATTTTCTACCATAATAATCATCTTTGTTAATGTCTTAATGTTAGACATATTGAAAAATCGTGTACTTTTTCTCAAAATAGTAAAAAAAAAAAGACGGGAAAACAATAATTTACAACAACAAAAAAAAACCAAACAAAAACTTTTTTTACGCCAACTACTTCAGACTCAACTTCTCGCTCGTTCGTTCGCTCGCTTCACAATCAAAAAACTTATAATAATTTACATGTGCAGCTAGAAAATGTTGAAAATTTCAAGCAACTAAAACCACTTACGTGTCTTTAGGTAACATAAACGAGCGCAAGAGAGAAATGGTGTGATGTAGTTAGGGACGGACGGAGGGAGGGAGGGTGGGAGGGCTGTTTCATATAGCGAAAGAGAGAGAGCTTAACGTTAAAGTCAAGGATTACAGAACAACAACAGCATATCTGAAGGGGTTTATATTTTTGCGATATTAAGGCAAGGAACAGGTCATATATATTTTTTAATTTATTTGTTTGAATTTGAATATTTTTATTTCGGGTTTGTATTTGGAGAGTGTAAAAAAACAAAAGAATAATCATTGAAATTGTTTGTTGTTTTTTTGTTGTTGTTGTAGTTGTTGTTTGTTTTTTGCTTCAAAAAGACACAAAGGAAGGAAGGATAAGCCATTAGATAGAAAAATGAAAATTTATACAAGTTAAGAAGGGTCTCAATGAGTTATAAAAATTTATGAAAACTCATACCTTGTAATTGAAGAAAAATTTCCAAATATCTAACAAAATATTTCATAAAACAATATTAGGGGACTTCATAAAGAGGCAATTGATGAAACCAATTCAGTTTGATTGCCATACAACAAATTTATGGTTGCAGTAAAGCAACAACTGAAGTTGCGATCGGCGATCGTATAAAAGGGTTTTGAGTATCTAGTAACTCAGCTGTAGTTCGCTTGTTATCCACAATCGAACCATTAATTTAGTTAGGCAGTTAGAGTCGTCCAGCTAATTTAAATCCGGGAAGTAAAACATTAGGTTACAGTGTTAAATAAGAGAACAACTGAAAGGCTTTCTCTTCAAAACGAAATATGAAATTGGTATAAAACCTCAACTGTCGCTTTTCCAGAAACCGAAAGATCAAATGATTTTCTCGATTGTTATCGTTACATTTTTATAGTTTGCTGGTCGCAGTGAATACCCTTTGTAATTACTTACATTCAAACCCAAAAATCAACTTTTTATTATTTTTTTTAAAAGGCAAGAGCTAAGAAGGACTTTCAAGCAGAGCACACCGCACTACACGAAACACGAAACACACACACACACACACATACACCTATCAAAAAAGGACAATTGTGATGTGTTACACTTATTGTTGGAATTCAAAAGTAACCAAACATTCTAACTAAAAATTATTATTTGTTATAAAACATAGAAGAAGAAAAAAAACAAAACAGCTCTTACGCTCTGCTCTTATGGTCCAAATGCTGATGTTCCAAATTTTCGTTGTGCTGCTGCTGCTGTTGCTCATCATATCCTTACTCATAAATTATTGTCTAGACTATGATTTTCAACCATTTTTTGATTATGATTTGCAAAAGGTCTTGTCTTTTTCTGTGACTGTGTAGTAGAAGGCAGCAAGTAGTTGTAGTTGGTGGAAGAGAGTCAAGCAACATACGCGCGATATCATATCAATGTTATAATATTGACTGTATATGAGTTGTAATTCTTTTGGCCAACCGACAAAAAAAAAAAGGATTAAAAACATAAAAGGACTTGCCTGACTTTTTTTTGTTTTTTTTTGTTTTGGTTGTTGTTTGGCATTCTTCTTCTTGTTGGTGTGTTTCAAAGAGATGATGAGTTAAGAAGTAAGCCAATTTTTATTTTATAAACAAATATAAATGAATGTCATATATTTTTTGGCTGCTGGTATAAAATATATTTGCTTTTTTGAAGATTGAGTTGTGTGCTGTTTGTGTTGGAAGAAAGCAGGTTGTTTGGTTTGTTAAAAGTTTAACGAATTAGAAAATATGAAATATGTATATATTTGCCAAAGATGTGCTTTTGACTTGTCCATATCAAAATTGATTAACAACAATAAGGACATACAAAAGAGACAAGCAAAAAAAAAAAGGATCTGTCTGCTGGCAATTAAAGACTGGCAAAAAAAATAAATCATTTTATATCAAACAAATACGTATTTATTTGTAGAAGGAAAAATAAAAATTTGCGAATTTCATTATATTAAGTTTTTTCTCCCTTCAAATATGGCAGCATAAATACAATTATAAACTTATAGAATTTAATTAAATTATGTTTTGGCCAGGCAGCATTTGCAAAAAAAAAAAATACTAAATTATGGCCTGCGCCCTCAAATGTTGCGGCAACAATGTTGATACCAATTTCCTAAATTTCTTTACTCCTGTTTCTTGCTTTAACTACAAGAATTGCAGCAGCAATTCATCGCATTATGTTCTTCTGCTTTAAATGTTGCAGCAACATTGATAAAGAACTGGAAAAAAATCAAATTTACAAAATTTTTATTAAATTATGTAGGGTTCCTTCAAAGGTAGCAACATTGTGCTGAATTTTCATTAAATTATGCGCTTCCAGTTTATATACTGCAGAAAAAATACTGAAATATTTGCAGTAAAAAGTTCAGATTTATTGAATTTAAATAAATCATGTTTTTTTCGTTTAAATGTTGCACAGCAACATTCATGACACATTTCCGGAAATAAATAAAAAGTTCAAAGCTGTCATAAAATTCTGTTTTTCTTCTTCAACTGTTACAGCAACAATCGTAAAGTGAAGTGCATTTGAAGAAAAATTGAAATTTATGAAATTTCATATATTTCATGCTTCACATATTGCGGTCACAAAGTCGGAAGTATTTGCAGGAAAAATATATTCAATTTAACAAAATATTATACAATTATTTGCTTTTCCTTAAATGTTGCATCACCTACATACATATAAATTCCAGCATTTGAAGAAAAACTTAATATTTATAGAGCTTTTTTGAATTACATGCTTTAATGTAATCAAATGTTGCAGCAACATTGATGAAACGTTTGCTGGAAACAAAAATTCAAATTGAAAAACTTTCATTATAGTTTTGGTAACTGGTGTTTCCTCTAAATGTTGCAGCAACAAAACTGAAACATTTCTTTGCTCTGCCCACAAGAATTTCGCTTCAAATGCTTTCACAACAACGAAATACCTTTTTCGAAACAATTATTTGCATGTAGAAGAGAACAGTGTTTAAGGATTCCGCATTCAAAACCTCTTTACATATGCCATGTTTGCTGACATTTTTTCCATACCCAAATACTCCAAGGAATTATATGCTTGTTATGAGCCTTAACAGCAGAAAAAATAAGTAAACTATAGTATTTGTATGTACTAATGTCATAAAATAATAAGTAAACATTGTGTACATTGTAAATTTTTTATGGAAAATAAAAAGCAGCGTTGAATACAAGAGCATATAATTTCTTTGTTTTTTTTTTTTTTTTTTTGCTGCATATTTGTCTCTAAAATTCCATATAATTTTTATTTTTGTTGAAAAAATGTTATATTATTTATTTGTTTGTAATTCGTCGTTGTTGTTGTTGTTGTTGTTGCTGTTGTTGGTGCCTTTCTTGTCGTATTTGTTTTTGCTTGATAGACAATTGTCATCTAGCAAAGGTATGTTTTTACTATTATTTGTGTTGCTGTGTGTTTTTTTTTTTTTTTTGTTCTTCTGAGGAGGGCAGTCAGTCAGTCACTGAAGGGACTTGGTAGCAAAGAACAGAAAGAATATCCATTTTTTTTCTGCTATTGTTTGCGAATGGCAGCAACAACAGCAACAGCGGCAGCCAGCATCACTTGAAGTATCATCATATCGCTGTAAGGCGGTATGCGTGTGTGTCTGTGTGTGTATTTAAGTATAAATTTGCAGTCAGAAATGGCATTGCAGCTTTAGTACCTCCAGGGTCTACTTGTTTACTCACACACACACACACACACACACACACACACACAAACACACATAAACGTATACTTTTATTGTAAGTATAGTGTAAAAATACCTTGTTATATTTTTCTTTATTTTCAACTCAGTAATATAATTGCAAACGAAAAAGATTTTGTGTACAAGCAAACGAAAAAATGTCTGAAAAACATTCTTCAACGATTTTTATAACTTGAAAATAATAAACACCAGCGGCATTTCGAAAACCAGTTGACCAGTTGAAAAGAAAAAAACTGAAAGCTGAAAAAAATTAACTAAAATTTAAAAAAAAATCCACTTTGAGGTCTGTTTATACATGAATCCATCCATATATTTACATATATGGGACTCCTTCACAGCCGCGTGGAAACATAAGACCTCTTCTATAAAATTATTCCAATTAATAATTCCTCGGTTTTTCTCAATAAAACTGTGCTACACTGTTTTACGTGCGTTAATATAGTCCATAATAGCACATTCTTATATTTATACTGTATAACATCAGCTGTTATTATAAATCCCAGTTGACACAACGGCCATTTCAATTATTTCGTAGCAAAATGACAATGTTGCTGGTTACATTTCATATGTTTTATACAAAAATAACAGATTAAACCATCTGCAACATTTTCTTTGTTAAAGTTTATAAACATTTTTTACATATGGATATATTGATAGTAGAGTTGAAATGAGTATTAATTTTAATTTTGTTAATTAGTTTTTTATTGCTTTGATTGCAACGTGTTGGAGTTTTTGGGACAACTGTTTTTTCTCTGGTTCAAGGTATTCTTCGCGAGTATAAGCCTAAGAGCGCTGCAGGCTCCCATCTGTGTGCCTTGTAAGCGCTTTAACTTTAAAGGCCTGCCATATGAAGTCTTACAACTAAATGTTTTTCTTAATGAATAAATTTTTCTAAAAACTGAATTTCAGCACCTGCACTCTACCCAGTTTCTTTAGTATAAGTTCTTCATAGTTTAGATTTCTTTAAATATTTTCACCACTTAAACATGTCAATATGCTGGCAGCCACACATGTCTGTAATTTGCACAAATTGTGTTAGTCTAATGTGTTCAGCACATGCAAAATCATACTTAATATTAGTATAAACTTGGGCTGTAAGCCGCTGACTAAAAATCAATAGCTGAGCTTTTGTCAATAAAATTAATTGGAAACAGACTTGACTGAAAATAAAGATGGATGGCAGTAGACAGGATAACAATAAATACAAATTGATTTAAACATGCAAAATCATCATGATGATGGCAAAGAAATGTGTCGTTCGTTTTGCTTTCAGTGTTGCAAACATAATTTCTAATTGAAAGAACAATTGCTCATTTCGGATTGTGTGTGTGTGTGCGTTGAATGTTGATCAATTATGCCTGAATAAGTTTGAAAAAGTTGGAAGTTTAAGGCATAAAGGAAGGAGTATAAATGTCATCTTTTTTATTATTGTACTATTTTTTTTTCGTTTGGATTTTCGTAGTAAAAACGTCTTTAGCAATTAATTGGTGGTTATACTTTTTTTCTTCTTATAAAAAGAAGAAAAAATAATAAGTTAAAGAAAAAGTTGTCATTGAAATTAACTAATGTCTGGTCTAGTATTCAAGTTATTTCCCTCTCTCTCTCTCTCTCTCTGTTGTCGCTCTTTCCCCCCTTCTGAGGGTAAATTTTAATAGGCAAAGGCAAATTTAGAGTTCTTGGCTTGAGATGTGGCGAAAGAAAAAATAAAATCCAGCTTATTTAATTACGGTTGCGGACTATTAAATACTACCATCATTTCCGTTTCAATGTTGTTTAATTCACTGCCATGAAATACAAAATAACGAAGGAAGAAAAAAATAGCATAGAGTGTATTTGATGATTTTGAAGATTAAATGCACAATATAATTTTATGTATTAAAACAGCAGCAGTAGTTGTGAGTAAGTGGCATAAAGTAAGTAAAGAATTTAATTATAAATCGATTTTAATTAAAATGGCTTAAAGCGTATTTTTTTTCGGTGGCGAAACGTTCAAAGATATTTAATTTAAAGCACAGACAATATATTTGTTGGAAATGCCGGCCGACAAACAAAAACTGATTTAATTTTTTGGGTTAAAAAAGAGGAGAAAACATGGGAAAAAAACCAATAAATTTTATTTAAATTTACGAGTTTTTATGTTGGCAGGAAAACCAATGAAAAAAAAAACAAAAAACAAAATGTCATAAAATTTATCTTCAAAGATTTAACAAATTATACAGGTTAATTTTTCTTTTTATATATCTTAAAGACTAGCAAAAAAATCTCTGCACATATATACGAGCATTAAAAAAAAATACATATAGATACATACATAGATATGTACATATTTTTATATTTATGTTTAGGAAATATTCTTTAGATAGTTTATAATCAAATGTCTTTATAAAAATGATAAAAGCCACATCGATTAAGGCACAAAAGTATCAAAAGCAGCCAAAAGGGGGTGATTTGATTTCATAATTCTGGCACGAAAAGAATTTCATAAAAATTTTCAACAAATCATAATAGTATTTAAAAAAAATGATTTATGTACACAGATTAAAACAAAAAATTTTTATATGTTATAAAACATTCAGATTATATTATAAAAGTAATTTAAATACGGCATAAACAAATGCAGATGGAAATGACGATTTGCCAACAATGTTGAAGAGAAATTTTGTTTAGAAATTGATTTAAAAAATAAAATAAATAAAATTTTCAATGTAAATTAGCTATAAAAAAACAAATATTTTTTTTAGCAATATTTGTAATTGAGAAATAAAAATAAATTATGGGGTTTGTTATTATTTTCTTAGCAAGTTGGTTCACAATAGAAGAAAACAAACGTTTGTCAAATATTTGCCCAAAGCGACAGTAGCTTTAAATAGTGCTTTATTATACCTTTTGTTTTGAACGAAAAATATCTTCAGCCAAGTTACTAAGTGCTCTAAATATTTTCTGCTAACAAATTCTCAAAATATTAACAATGTTTAGCAGCATGACGCCAGTAATATAAAAAAAACGCAATTTTCATTCTCATGAAATTCATTTGGAATCTGATAAAATTCAAAAACAACTTCGTCAAATATTTGCTTAAATTTATTTTTGAAAAAAAAATATTTTAAGCCATGCCACGGGCACAACAGATTTTTCCGTTTGCAAATTCGAAAAATATTAGATATATTTAGCAACATGAGTCTAGCAACATTTTGCAGCATGACGCCAGCAACAATCAGTAATATAAAAAAAAACGCAATTTTCATTCTCATGAAATTCATTTGGAATCTGATAAAAATCAAAAACAACTTCGACAAATATTTGCTTAAATTTATTTTTGAATTAAAAATATTTTAAGCCATGCCACAAAAGGGAACAACAGATTTTTCCGTTTGCAAATTCGAAAAATATTAGATATATTTAGCAACATGAGTCTAGCAACATTTTGAAACATTAAGAAAAAGCAGCACAAAAGCGCGCATTTTCATTCGCGTAGAATCCATTTGGAATTGAGAAGAAGACTGCAGTTTGTAAAAGTTTTTTAGGAATTTGATACAGATAAAAGGAAAACAACCGAATCCGTCAAATATTAGACGAGTGCGAGCAGATCTTTCTGTTAACACTTATAAGCAATTGTTTTTTTTTAAATAAAAATATCTTAAGCCATATTTTTCTGTTTGAAAATTTCTAAAATTATTATACCGTTTAGCATCATGAGGCTGGCAACATCTTAAGAAATTGATTTGGCACCAAAGGAAGAAATAAAACAAGCGAACTTGCTTTCTTTTCATCAAATCATATATTATTTCTTGAGATCATTTATGTTCATTTAATTGTTGCAGCTTAAAGTCTGTTATACATTTTGGGAAAAAAGCCGCAATGTTTCGTTAAGCATCTTTGGCGAAACAAACACTAAGACTAAGAATAAAATGGTGTAGAGTTTTGTCATAATAGCTTGAGTCAAGATAAGAAGAAACTAAATTTGGGGCCGGTTATTTCAATGGAAAACTGCATTTTCATACATCAATAATACAAACAAGAATTTTGTCAACCCAAACATGTAATATTTCCTCAAAATTAATTAAACGAGATGCACTTTTTCTAAATTTTAAAATTCGACTTAAGCTATTATGATAGAACGCCTCAGAACTGACTGCAGCTGGCGTGTGTAATTATTTTCTCAGCAATTTGCGGCAAATAAAGGTAGTAAATATGTTGACTTTGTCAAATATTTAGCCACTACGAACGCATCTTCAGACCCAAAAAAAATATCTTAGGCCATTATATTGTACGAAATGTCATATAATTTTTCTGTTCTCTAAAACACAAAGTCTTCAACATGTTTAGCAACATTTGTATAATTATAGATATTCATCAAGCAACACACGTGTGTACGTATGTTGGTTGTATGTAAATATGTATGTGTATAAAACACACCTTATTTTTAATTATTAATTCTTTTGACTTTATTTTCTTGTGCCACAACCTACACAAATCAATTAAAAATAAAAAATATACGAATACTATATAGTTCTAAAATTCAATTTCTATAAAATTGATTTTTGTGTGCTGGTGCTGGCTGGCATTTCAAAATTTTATTTATCAAATTGTATAAATTACCCATAAATTAAAATGATGTCTTCGAATTTTAAACAGTAACAACAACGACAAGACGATGCCGCTGACGACGATGCTGTGAAAGATGCTGATGATGAAGAAGATGTCATTTTAACTTTTGCTTCGATTGCTACTAATTGAAATGTTAAATTTCCGTTCAAGCTTGTAATTGACTTTCAAATATCATAAACGCCTACACATTTAAATACAACTAGAATTGCTTGTACTATTTGCGCTGCATGTACACGTATGTTTCTATGTATGGATGTATGTATGTATGTGCGAGTACGTAAGAAACAAGTGTTGCTGTATATTAAACTTTCAGATAAATAATTTTCAAGATATTACATATTAGATGGATATAATTTTTGTCATTGACAGCAGCAGCAGCAACAGCAGCAGCAGCATTCAAATGATAAATTGTCACAATATTCTAACAACTTGTAGGACTGAGCGAGCATGAGCATGAATCAGTACGAAGAAAGAGTAGGATTCTGTGTGTCATTCTAAATACTGAAGTCCAAAACAGAATTCTCATATTCAAAAGTATTCAAAATTGATGAAGACATTTTCACGCCATTGAACAAAACAAAAAAGAGAAAAGTAAGTAAAACATTTTTTTTATACGAGAATATTATTTACACATGCTTAACATGTGTCTTCAGCCATAGAAAGTAATTTTTCATAATTTGGTTTTCCTTTGAAACAATTATTATTATTTTTATTTTATTTATGCTTTAGTTGGTGCAACGGGGCTATAAATTTGATTAAAGATTTATTGATATTTTTGGCGCGTTTTAAGTTTTATGCTTATGGCGATTATAGCAAAAATTAGGCAGATGTTGCTTTCATTTCTAACAAAAATAATAAAATTTTTTTTTGTCAATTAAAATTCGATTTTAGCCAATTAAATCGCAACGAATTTGTAATAAATAATAAATGGCCTTAAAAAGACAATAAAAGTTTGGTAAAATGTGTAAAACATCTCTGGAAATTATATGTTATTGTAATGGAGTTGGTTTTTAATGGTGTTTAATATTTGAGACATGTTTTATTTGAATGTCATGATTTGTTAAAAAGATTGGCTGATAGTACGTACGGCCATACAAATAACTAAAGATTTGCACACGTGCTTGGCAAAATTACAACAACAAAAATAATAATAGTGCGCCAATATCTTATATATGTAATTATTTAATCTTAAATACGAAACTTCAGTTTATCAACATCAACATCAACATTTATTAGACATTAACATTTCTACATACATATGTACGAATAGTTATATTCACTCGAACGGGTACAGGGGAAAAGGATTTTTTTTCATTATAAACTATTGAGCGACAATGGGCTCGGCCTGCATTGCAATAACAGGAACACTGACCTCTCAGCAAAAATCTCTAATAAAGTTTCAAAGTATTGTTTGCTCTACTACGAAAGTTTGCAAAAGTTTGGGTGGCTCAGAAACAGATTTCCATATGAATTGTTATGTTCTTTTCCAAGTTATACTACAATATCTGACACATGTGTTTAAAAGTGGAGCACGAATAAGTGTTTGCATTGTTCAGACAGCGTGAAACCGGAGTTAAATTTCTAGGAAAGCTGGCAAAGTATTACATATTATTGTATCGGTATATTTTAATATAAAAAAAAATTGGACACAAGTTTATTGGATGCTTAATGTTTTGTTTGGAAAACTTCTTCAGGAATAAAACAGGATCAATATTATTAATTTTGTATTAGTCCATTTTAACGATTCTTTACTGTTGGTTTAATAAAATTGGAAATGAAATATTAATTAAAAAGTTATTTTTTTTAAATAAAATTTTTTTCTAAAGCCGTTGTCGTTTCGGCACAAAATATAAATATATATTTGGGGCCTGCAAAAATTTTTAGGCTTGATTGTAACAAGTATTGCCTTCCATAAGGCCAGCCATCACTTTTTTTGTTTTAATTTTTGTTTTTTCAACATACATACATTCATTATACATCGCTTTATTACTGTTTTTTGTTTATATTTGGATAACTAAGTTTTTATTTTAAGTTTTGGAATTTTCTTCTAAAAAAAAACGATTATTTAATTTAGGGCATATTGTTCCAATTTTTAAATTAATCATCAGTTCTCTTCAATTTTATTACCGTTTTTTGTTTTGTTTTTTTTTCATGCCATTTTAATAAGGAAATAATCAATTTACAAAAAAAAAAAAAGAACAAAATTCAAATCATTTATCAGTTTTAATACTCAAACAATAAACAAGCACAATTTTCAATTCCAATTTTTGTTTTTCTCTCATTCAATTTTTATTTTTGTTTAATATAATACTATAGCAACAACAACAGCAACAACAACAACAGAAAAAAAAACAGAAATAAGCATAATCATCTCACGATTATCATCAACAGCGGCAAATGGAGCAGCAACAACAACAATAACAAATTCTTTATTGGTCACAAGTAGTCATCAACATCAGCATAGTAAATATTTGAATATAAAAAACAAATTTAAATTATAAATTATTTGATGACATTGCTACTAAGTAACAAATAAAACAACAACTACAGCAACAGCAACAGCAAAAAAAAATCTAAAGCAAGTGAATTTTAATACCAACATATGGAAGAATTCCTATTACTATAAACACAAACGAAAATAACAAACATGTATACAAACATGTTTATATACATACATACAAGTCCATATGACTTCACGCACAGCCAGAACTTAAACTAAGAACCCAACAATTATTACGTATGATGGAAAATCTGGAATTTTCCTTAGATTGCCTCAAATTTAAAGCCAACAACAACAACAAACGCTTTTTAGCGGCAGTTAATTCTACTACATATTGTCTTAATTCCGGTGGATACTTAAAACTCACCCACATCATCCACTCCATTCAAATAGATTGATTCAGTTGTGACTCAAAGTTTAAAATAAGACAAAGAATAGGAAAAACAAATATGTTGTTCAAGCTCTTAAAACCAATTGATAACTAAATTAATTGAATTTCCTATTAACCTTAAAACTACCAAATTTCAATTATTCGCATTCCTACAAGTGTTTTTGATTAATAATAATTATTTTAAGAATATTTTATTGTTGTTTCACTGAAATACAAGACCTACAGAATTCATATTTATTCATGAATATTTTTGTTGTTGTTGTTTTTCTGGCAATCATTAAACAATAATCATTATCAAATTTTTTCGTCCAAAACATAACCCCGAATTCAGAATTACGCATTCGTATAGAGAGAGTATTGATTTGTGTCTTAGAAAAAAAACAGCTACAAAAAAAACCAAGAGAAATAAAACACACAAGAGCTGAAAATGAAACGCCAAAATATAGAAAATTCAAAAAATAGATCATAAAATCGATAACTAACAGAACTAAAAGAGACTTTAGTTTGAACAAGTGTTTCTTTTTTCCAGCTTAAAGAATATCAAATTTGAAATATTAGTTTAATAACCTTGAATTTGTGTCGCTTTTAGGTTTCCATTCAAAAGAATATTTGACAAGCTGCTGCTGATCGAACGTTCCCAGCTGAATTTTGTTTAATATTGACCACAAATCAAAATTATAGGACAGCCAGTTAAAAAACCCAACCATCAATCGATCTATCAATCGATGTGGCCAAGCGTGGTTTTTTCCTTTTAAAAAAACTTCAGCAACAAAAAAAAAAAAAAGGAAAACAAAACTGTTGGCTGTTCGATCGATCGCCTCTTTCAGGCACGCAATCTTAATTATTAATTTTTGATGGATTTTATGAAGCGTTACAAATTTGTTGGTTCACTTCACTCGGTGCGTTTTGCTTTGAATTTGAACGGCAGTTTACAAACAGTGTAGACACAGTTTTACGGTTTCGTGATTAAAGGCGCCAATCAAGCTTCACACAGATTTACCATATTTTTGTTGCCAAACACAACCACGAATTGGACATGTGAACACGCAATTCTAAATGGCATTTAAATCACACTTGAAAGAGGAGCATGAAAAATTTTAATTAATTACAAAACTTTATTCATAACTTACAAAATGTTAGTATTTTGTTAGGCAAAGAAAACAAAATTAGACATTTTTTCTGCGATTGAACTAAGATTTTTGTTGAGTTTTTTTCTCCTCCTTATTCCGAGAGTCGTCTTCACGGTCGCACTGAGTCGATGGTAAAAGGTTCTCAGTGCAAAATTTATTATTGACAGTCTGCGTCTCTACGTTTTTGCGACCTATTGTATGTAAAAACTTATAAAACAAAGTTTGCTGTATCTAATCCTTTGAGAAAATTATATTTTTCTTTCAATCAATTATCCATTTTAATTGAATTTTTTGCCATCGACTTGATCTTACGAAATATTTGTTTCTTTGCAAAATCAACAAAACATTTTTAATACATAAACTAAGTGTTTTTTGGTTTTATTTTACATAATAATAATAATTTCTTGAAACTCTACTTGTCTGAAAAAAAAACTCTGTGAGCAGCTTTTCCGAGCGAACGGTTAGTGAACTTGACAGAAGAAAGTTCATAATACGTCCCCAAAGCAGTTTTTTGCCCTTCCAAATAATCGCAAACATTAAAGTTCGATGTCGTGGGACAGGCGAAAAAAAAATTATTTTCTTTTCCTTCAGGCAACGTTAATTTAAAGAATAATTCTTTCGTTTTTTTTGTGTTTTTTATGTTTTAACGAAAATCAATTTATTTAAAAGGTTTGTTGGGATTTTGTGTAAATTTCAATCGGCTTGTAAAATTTTATTGTCTATTGTTGCTTCGCTGTTTGGGCTGCTGGTAAATACTAATAACTGAAATTGATTTGAATGCATGTCTGTATGTTTGTATATTGTTGTTCAAAATGTCTAAAAGCTTAAATGGGAATTTTTGTTATTGTTGTTTGTCATTTTATCTATTGTTTGCCGTTTTTTTTTTTGCATAAAAAAATAATTTTTCCTGCAATTTTGTTTTTGCAAAATCTTTTTAACTTATAAATAGTCAATGTAATATTAAGGCGGTTTAAAGATTTCGTTTGAAGCGAAAAAAATTTGTTTTGTTAAATTAATAGGAGTTTAACAAAATATTATTCATGTACGTATATAAGGCTGCCCTTTGTTTTCCAGCTGTCTACTTTTTTGTCATGACGCTTCGTAAATCTTGCACTATTCTCAACTATATATTTTTATATTTAGTATAAATTATATAGTTTTAAAAGCGATTAATACATTGAAACGTTTTTTACACTAAAAATAATTGTTGCTTAACGTAACCAATTTCAGTTGGTAAGTTATTGTTATATTCCGAAAAATATAATCTTTATGAAAAATGTTATTTAAATGCTCTCAGAATATTGGGAGCCTTTTATATACATTTTCTAGACGTGCCTTTCGTTCGAATTTTGTAAACAGCACATAAATAAGTTAAGGATTAAAGGTTTGTTTTATAAACGCAACTTAAGACAAACTGGACAGTTAAGATATTCATACTAACAGATGAATGCAACATTGAGGTTATGTACAGCTTTTTATTTATAAAATGTTAAAAAAAACTTTAATAATCGATTGACCTTTAAAACAAATTAATCTCTTTTCTTTATTAATTCTAAATAAATAAGTATTTTTAGCAAACACTTAATTTTGAGGTTATGGTGAATTTATTAATTTTATTGTAATAAGACAAAAAACATCCGTATCTAGGAAAAAAGCTCTTAGTTGGAAAAAATATTAATTAAGGGGGCAAATTTAATCATTTATTTTTGTTTATTCCTCTGTTGATACAACAGACAGAGTTTTAGTTTCCCAAAATCAGATGAAGAGGCTCGTATATTGTTGCGTACATGTAAAAATATGCTTCGTAGCTGATTGTCGGCCTGGATCGCGGCCCAAATGGTCGATTAAAATCACTGCAGATTTTACAATTTGTTTGCTCTTCAATGTCGAAAAGAGTGTTCACATTATTGGCGCAACGCAGTCAATTTCGATTGTCCAGAATCTGACAAATTTCGTTACCGATTTTCATTTCTTAAAAAAAATATTTAGAGTTCTTCCATTATCGCCACTACGCCCATAGTGAGATCTTAGTTTAAAAGAATATACATGTGTACAAAATATATGCAGGTAATAAAAATCTTTGCTTTAAGAGGCATACAAGTGTAGCGCCCTAATATTTTTGTTTGCCTTTCTCCTAACTGCATTTCTGTGCTAAATGTGAAACAAAAATCTGAATATAATATCTGCTATTGAAAAATGAAACATCCCCGCCTACTGGCGAAAATCAAACCAATATCATAATACAGAGTACAGACTTATTTAACATTAAGGTATTTATTTAGACTAGATGTTTGCAAAATAGCTTTTAATGGACTTTTTTTTAAAGAAATGCAAACATATATTATGTTGGTGGGGTGGGGTGGGGTGGCAGAGAGAAAACAGCATTCAAATGCATTCAATACTTTTTTTTTTTGAAGTTGGAAAAACAAGATTGAGATGTAAAAAGAATATGACAAAAAAAAAATGAAGTGAACAAGAGATGTTTGTTTTAAGTGCAAAAGAAAGCAATTGTTGCCAGGGTTTAAAGATAAAAAATTCAGACACATGCACCCACCCATGCAAACATATACTTTTACACACGCCTATAAACAAATAAACAGCAAAATCAAAGAAATCTTGAGGTTTGAAGCCAAAAATGTATATAAAATATTTGAATATTATTTTTGTTATCAGTTTGAAAATATTAACCAACAACTTCCGTTTAATTTATTTCCCATAAATAGTTAGGATTGCTGTTTTTATATTTATTTAATAAATATTTAAAATTACTAAAACAGTTTTTGTGCGTGTGTGTGACAGAATGATAAAACATCATCAAACAGCATTGAACCTTAACAAAGGGGACAAAAATATGTACATATGTATGTATGTATGTATGTATGTATGTATGTATGTAGATGTATGTGAATATCAAAAAAAAAAAAATCGTATATCTAGAAAAACAAAACATGTTTGAACTTTAATTTATCCACCATTTATTTATTTATTTTTAAATGTGGTTGTTATTTTTTTTTTTTTTTTTGGTTTTTTAATATTGAAATACTTTGTTGATAATTTGATAACTTGGTGAAAATAATGTAGGAAAAACCGAACTCAGAACCACAAAAAATTCGAAACCATAATTATTTCAATTTTAATTTAATACCTCAACTATTAGATTAATTTTAAATTCTTTCATTTTCTTCGCTTGGCCGCTAATTAATAACTAATAATCAATTTAATAGTGGTGTAAGAAATTCATTTGATTAATCAAAATCAACACACACAAACACACACGCAACAACATCGTGATTAAGTGCAATGCAGCCAACAGCAGACTCAAAATTCAACGTCATAGTGTTCAGCAGGTCTCATCATCTGCCAGATCTTTGGCAGACGATGACGATGACGACGACGACGACGCAGCATACGAGTACATAACAAATATGCAACATATGCGACCATAAAACTTAATGTCTATAAAAATTGTATGCAACCGAACTTAACGGAAAAACAACAAGAACAACAACAACACAGTGCCACATTTAGTGGATGCACTAGTCAATCGTTTGCAGACAGTGTAAAATATTTTCGTTGCTTTATAGATGAAAATGGTTCATAATTTCTTCAATTTTATGTTTTGTTTTTTGAAGATATATTTTTTGCCTTTAACCAGACACAATTTGGATTATTTGACAAGTTTGTTTTCTTTACTAAAATCATTATTTACTTTGTGTGTGTTTTTTTCGTTTTGTTTTTTCTTCAACGTCTTGTTACAGTTCGAATTTTCTTTGAGTGTTTTTGAATGCGCGATATGTATGATATGTATGTATGTATATATGTATGT
The DNA here is from genome assembly GCA_932526305.1 of Epicampocera succincta. Taxonomy (NCBI): domain Eukaryota; kingdom Metazoa; phylum Arthropoda; class Insecta; order Diptera; family Tachinidae; genus Epicampocera; species Epicampocera succincta. Next base: position 14,306,804 of record OW052038.1, read on the forward strand.
ATATATACATACAATATATGAATGTAGGTTTGTATGTATACAATTTGCTTTGGAACATGATAAATCTGTTCAAATGTTTTTAAGTGACACTCTCCAATATTTTTGCTTTTAAAAGAAAAATTTCACAAAACGAAAAAAAATATATACTCGTATAACAAATCACATAAGAGCAAAAAAAAATATGTGGCAAAATTTATTTCTTACATATGTTCATAAATATCATGTAATAATTCGTTTGGCTAAAAATAATTAAAGCGTTTGAAAATGATGGGAAAATACAAAAAATTTCCATAAATTATGAAAAAATTTAATAAAACCCAAAAAGCGGACACCTCCAGCCTAAAAGTGGGCTGGCTTTTACAAAACATAAATACATACATTTCCCTTCTAGTGTTTCAAAGTGACACAGACTGTAGACTAGAAAATTTCACCTTATTCAGCAACTGATGAGATTGCTTTAGCAACTAAACTAATTCATAAAAATTGTTTCAATAAAGTTTTTGAAGCCCAGTCCCTGAAAATGCGCTTGGAGATGCCTCCAGCTTGAAAGTAGGCTGGCTTAAAATAGATAAAATTGTCTTAAAGTGATGGCAAAACGGTTCCAAACGCTACAGAATGTGTTCTCATGCAAATGTTAAGCCGCAGCGCCTAAAAGTGAACTACATTTTTTATACAAAAGTTTTCAACAAGTTTCGGAAAACATTTTTGATGCTCTCGAAAGGCACATGAAGCCCTGATATCAGTCCCTAAAATCGGCATAAGACATTTATATTTTCACGTAAAATAAGACAGATGCGATCACTTCAGTTCTCTCCAGCTTTCCGCATGATGGCACCAGCCATTTTCGCTTTTAAGCAAAAACACATTTATGTCATAAAAAAAAAAACAAACGCCAAAGATCCTGCCAGCTTGCAATACATTGCCAATTAATTCATTCCCCTTGTCTTGACGCAAAGCAATAAATAAAAAAAGAAAATTCTTTAAAGAATTTAAAGTAATAAATTAAAAATCTTGTAGCTGCTAAAGATCAATGGCATATTTGTTTTCTTTGCTGGGATACAACAAGGTCACATTGTAAGTGCTAAAGAAAACTCACAAAACGCAGAGAAAAAAACAAAAATCATGTCAAAGGGGTCTGCTGTCTCTTGACGCTGGCAGACCCCTTTACACTTTCAACACCAAACAAGGAAACAAATAAGTCTTTTATTTTGGGCATGACTTTTATTTGTTTCAATTTTCTATTATTTAACTTGATAATTTGCCGTTTACGAAAAAAAAGGTCTTTCAAACAATAAAAGTTTATTTTGCCCCCCAGAAGGGTGCGGGCAACCATCAGAAAAGTTATACAATTGAAGGCGTAAAAAATTAACTTGTCAATACAATCGTCTAATGTCACAAAGTCTTCTCGTCTCCTTTTTTTTCTTTCTTTTGCTAAATTCTTCTCTTTAAACGTTGCTTAAAAATAGAAAAGAAACACCAACAAACAGGAAAAACAAACAACTTCCTTTTAAAAAAAAGAAGCAGATAAAACCCCTGCACTGAAAAAAGAAAAACTGAAAAATACAAGTTTTTTCAAGCTTAAAAAAAGGGATGCTGGTTCAAAAAAGTATCAATGTCTAACAAAAACGTTTAAGTATTAGACACTGAACAAGAAGAAAAAAAAAAAAAAAAGGAAATTGTTTTGGTCATAATACTGTCTGCGGTCTATCTTAACGAGTTTACAATTCATTGCTTTTTACTCTTCCGCAAGAACAAAAAATTATACAAAAAAAAAAAGTAAAAAAGTACTTCTTGAACAACTTCTTTACACCTTCAATGTAAATTTCTTTTGAAAAAGGCAACAAAAATGGAAATCCTTCAACTCACCTCTTTGTCTTTGGCAGCTAATAATTCCATATGATTGTTTTTCAGCTCATTGTTTGTATAGTTGTTGTTATCTAATAATTTCCCTCTTACTTCTTCCGCAGCATCGATATGTTGCTGTTCGCCATCCTGCCTCTGTGGCTCGACATTGTCCGTTTTATCTTCATTTTCCGTTTCCGCACAGTTTTGATTTGTCACCACAGAGTCTACACTACTTTTCTGGTTACTATCACTATTAAAACTACTGATATTATTGTTGTTATTACTGCACTCCGAGGCGGCAGTGGCAGCGGCAGCGGCAGCGGCAGCAACATTTGCGATATTTTCATCTGCTGGCTGCTGCCCTTTCTCCTTGTGTTGTGTGGCCAGGTTGTTGTTATCCTGTTTCCTTTGAGTATCACTTAATAATTTCGAATCTAGATTATCTTTGATTTCCTTTAAATTGGTGGGTTTAGCTAATAAAGCATCTGTGTCTGCTTCCTGGTGATGGTGTTCGTGTTGTGCAGCAGGTTGTGGTGAATGCATGGGCGATTGTTGCTGTTGTACTGCAGCAGCAGCAGCTGCGGCGGCCGCGGCAGCGGCAGCTGCCTCCATCATCATGACTTGTTGAGCGTGATTGAAAAACAATTTGGGATTTAGGCAGCCGTTCAGTTGTTGCTGTTGCTCGGTTTGCTCTTCTTGAGAACGGCAGCCGTTATTGCCGCTCTCCGATAAAGGTGGCGAAGGTGAGGGTGTTGTCGCCAACAAGTTGCCACCGTTTTGGTGTAGAGTTATAGCAGCTGCCACAGTATTCAAGAGTTTGGTATTGTTGTTGTTAAACGTAGGCGAGAGTAGTTTATTTGGTGGGATCGCTGTGGAGGTCAAAGCGTTCAAGACTTCGTTATTTGAGTCAAGTGTGTTGCCTGCTGTGCTGGTGGACAGTGCAAAGTCGCCGTTGTTTTCGCCGTCTGTGTTCGGTGTGTTGGTGGACAGTTGTTCTTTCAGAGTGTTGACTTCCTTCTCAGCCAAGGTTGCTCTCTAGCGTAAAAGAAATACAAAAAATGGAAAATAAATTAAATAAAATTCTTTTACATTTTTTTTTGTATAATAATTTTTTTATTTGAAATGCAAGCGATCGGTCAGTAGCGTTCGCCTCCGTGTGTGGCACGCACTTAAAGTAAATTAGTGGTTGGAAGGAATTAATTATGTGAAAATTTATCAAAAGCAAATGTTTTCCTAAACCGTCTAAATTTCACCTCATCAGTGTTCCTGTGCTTGGAGTGTAACAATTAGTGTTGGATGCTACAAAATTACACTCTAAACTTTTCCAGCCATTAATGATTTTTCCGTTTCTAATATGAATTTAAGTGTGAGTATTCCAGTGTGAGTTCTGTTATCGGTTTGCCAATTTGCCATAAATTTCCAAAGAGTTTTGTTGTTGTTAAGCAATTAAGCCTTTAAATATGTACGTATTTCTACTGTGCCTGCTCTTTTTCGTGTTTTTTTTTGTTGGCTTAGCCTGCTTAGAAGAAAATTTATAGTTTTTCCTAGCCCAATTATATAGTATAATACTTGTATAAAAAGTTTTTTTCCACCTTGTCCTAAAACAGCAAAAAAGAAATACATAGAAAAAAGCCAGAGATGTAATGACTTTTGGTAGCAGAAAACAAGTAACACACAACATATTGAAAATGTTATAAATTTCATAGAAATTGTCCTTAATTGTTGTTGTTTCAAGTCTGGTTGGAGGCAAATCCTTATAACTTAAGCAAATAGTTTCCTTTTATTATTATTTTTGGGAGAGACCCTCATTAATTTTACTTTTAAAACCATTACGGGTTAAATTTAGCCAAATTAATACATAACAAAGTTTTTACTTTCTTGCTGCAAAGTCTGCCACCGTCTGTCGTGCCGTCTAAAAGGGATTTTAATGTTTGGCTGCATTTATTGTAGTTCATCGATAAGATTTTTTATTTAAATATTTCGAACTATTAGTGGGTGGGGTGTTTGGGGAGGGTATTTTGCGACGTCTTTTTTTGTTGTTTGGGCATTTGAAAACATATTACAGTACGGCCGGCATAAAGTAAACATTCCAACATTTTCTACCTTAACTAAACCTAAAGCATCTTAAACTTTAACAATATTTAAAATACATATAGGCCTGATGATCTGGGCAGCTCAGAAATGCTAGAATTTATTTTGCAGCCTGAATAAAAGAAGAACCATAATGAAACACATACATTCATTAATTGTATACAATTAGTTGCGCGTTACCCTAACAAATAAGTAGACTTACTTTGTGTCCTGTTTCTTTGATTAGTTGGGAAATTCGAGATCAAAATATTATTGATGCGGTTGCGTCTTTAATAGGTTTTAATTGTTTGTTATTTAAAATAAAATGAAAAGGATATGGTTATCCTTTTTGTTTGATAAACTAACACAACAGCTCAAGGTAAAGCTCAAAACCAGCGACTTTCATTTAATTAAAGTTATCGTGAACGCACTGTACAGCCAAGTAATATCGCCTTAAATTTGGTTTAGACTTATTTTTTTTTTTTTTTTTTTTTTTTTTGGCAAATTAGTTTAATATTCGTTGGGATTTTAAAGGGGTTGGTTACTTGTGTTCTGCCAAGGACTTCGAATATTAAATGCATTTAATAAACAAACGGAAGTAATGAGCTTTCGATTAAATCAACAATATTCAAAAAGTTGTTCTTGCTTTTTGGAACTGCCAAAAAAAAAAAATACACAAAAAATTAATTGCAAAAGTTGTAAAATCCTTCTACAGCTGGCAATATTTGGGTATTTCGTAAAGAAATCAATAAGTTTCCAACTAATTCATAAGGAATACAATAACCTGCAGCTCTATTTCTGTTTTAAAACATGTAATCCGGTGATTAAACATGATCGACTTTGAAATCGAAATAAAAACAAAATTGAATATAAAATGCCAGCAACAAATGGTAGAAATAAAAGCCGAAGGCTATTTAAGAAACAACAGCCTCAACATTAACAACAGCAAAACTTGAAAGAACTGAAAGCCATAAATGCGAATATCCTTTGCCAGGCTTATAATGTATATCATACAAACATGGTTGACTGCTTTAAGTAAAACTGGCTGGATGGCTGGGCTGGCTGGCTGGCTGGATGGATGGCTGGCTGGCAGTTTATGCTGACTGACTGGCTGGCTGATTGAATGTGGTCGTATTAAAAACCCATTTCTGCCAGACAGTACAAGGCATCATCATCTTCAACGTCATCGTCACCGTCATGATTTCTCATTGTCAAATCTCTTCAACATTGTCAATGTCCTTCATATTCATCAATAAAGCTTTGAACGCACACACTCCTACATACACCAACAGTCTGCACTAACTCTTTCTGCTCTACGGCGAGTGGAAAAGCAGAAAGAAAAAAACAACCAATTCCTTCCTTTTGGTTTTCTAAAGACTTAAAACAGATGATGATTGTTTGATAATTTCTCTGTTTTTGTGATTCTTGTTGCTGCTGCTATTTGTCTTAATGTCACAAGACGCGAAATTCCAAAATTCAAATTTATATTTATGTTGCCTGCCTGCAGCTAAAAACTGTCGTCAAACGCTAAAACGAAATATATATTGTATGTATGTATGTATTTGCAAAATCTATAAATTTTCAAAAATAAAAAAGGAAAGCGAAAAGAAGGGCTGTTTGCTTACCAGCTTTAAAAAGCTTTCGAGTGGTTTCAAGCCTTTGGTTGAAAAAAACACATTTTTTGTAAATAAAACAAAATCGATTACTTTTATTTCTATTTAATAATTCATAATTACCTTCTAAAAAGGATTTTAAATCATTGTTGTCTATTCGTATTTATTAAATAAATATTTGGCCAAGGTTAAACAAAAGACAAATAAACAAGAAAAGCTTCAAATCTAAGCATCCTTTAAAATGTTTTTTTTTTTGGTACTTTTTCTTTTTTTTTTTTTGTTTTTTTTTTTTGCCAGTTTTTGTCTTTTGTCTTGTATTATGATGGCGCACAGCACTTGTTGAAATTCTATCCACGTGAGAATTTAAACAAGTGTTGTTTTTCGATTTCTCTTTTATTTGTAAGGAATATCATTTGTTTTTTTTTTTCTTTCAAAACGGCCAAAGTCTGAAGATGAGCAGCAGGCAGCAGGCAGCAGGACCAAAAACAAGAAGAAAAAAAGAAGCCAACTAGCCTTTAGAGGATTATAACTTTAAAGTGATACAGAGAAAGTGAGCAAGAATGGACAGGTTTGAAGGCAAAAAACAAACACTTTTTAAGGAAAATTTAAAAACTGTTAATTTTCAGTTCAGTTCGAGAATTGATGAAAATGTCTTAAATAAATTTAAGTATAAAAGATAAGAGCCTGCTAAATGTACAATATGTATTAATGCAAAATTAGCTTATGATTTTGGGAAAAATATCCTTAAACAACAATAAATGTTTGGTGTGGTTTCCAGTGGCCGGTGTTTCGAAAACGAGGTAGAGCTGCTGTTACGCTGAATTCATTACGTTATCGTATGATGATTTATGATTTGTTATGACCGAAATAAAGAGATATTTATGTGGCTGGCGTTTATTTTGCTCTCCCTGACACACAACTAACGATATCGAGACTTTGTGTGTGATTCACTACTCCCCCAAGCCGGTGAAATTGATTTACATTAGCTCCTCTGTCCTATGGATGAACTCATCAAGGCTCCCCCACCCTGTAGGTACCATCATCTTGTCATATGAGGGGCAGCATATAACACAAAACCTTTGCTGGATAGTTTGGGCTATCGAATCCCTTTTACCACTAATTACCTGAATAGTGAATAGAACGTGAGTTGGTAGGCCGAAAACAGCTGGGAATACTGGCCTGTGCACTCCCCACCATCTAATTACCTACGAAACACAGAAATGTGTTAGAATAAAGAATAGTAGCTCTAGGACATTTGGATGACGACACGTATAGGCCATTACCCTGTTGTCGACCAAAGCGCCTTTCTGTTTGTTTTAGGTTTAAACCACAGCCACATCGTTACAGCCCAGGAAGGCACCCCAATCTATGACCAAAACTTCCTCTTTTCCTCTTTTAAGGCATCCTAGGAGCACTAATTTGGTCCCTTTTTTGCCTATTGATGCTTGGCGAAGTTTTCGAACAAATCTTTTTTTCTATAACCCGAAAAAAGTACAATATTTTAGTTTGAAATACTCCCTCCCGGGGAACATGTTTGTGTTCTCTAAAATGGAAAATGGGTATAATTATCGAGTACCATAGAGAAATTTTAAATTTTTTTACTCGAAAAAAACTTTTTAAAACTTTAATTAACCTTAAGTTGCCGCTGCTCTTAAGCTGTTGGTTTGTACGAATTATATTCCCGTTCTTTCTATACCCGTTTTCTATGATTTTTTTTTTTTTTTTTATTACTAACAAATTTAATTAAATGATAAAAATCTATCATTCATTTTGAACGTATTTTTCTTAAGTTATTTTTATTTTTGGCGTTTTTGAAAAAGGAAATATTTGTGGTTTTATCTTTTTAGCAATAATTTTAAGCCATTCAAATGCTGTTCAAGAGTTTCTGTAACTTTCAAGTCAAATCAAGGAAAAAAGGGTTGTAATTTTAATAATGATTATGTTAAAATGAATACTTTTTGGCCCGACCATTCATTCGTATTTCTTTTTTGGATCCTTCTCCTACTACTACTGGGTTTTGTTTTTTTTTTTCATAGCAATTTTTTTTTTAAACAAATCAATTAATGTTCGTACAAAATAAAGAGTTTTAGCTGAAAATTTTATTTCATACATAGTTACACTCGTACACACATAGTAACACGGGTTCAGTCTTTTTTTAAAAGCAGAAAAAAAAAATAAAACATAAAATGCAAAGAAGATTGCAAATGAGTTAATTAACTAAAATGCGGGTGGATTTCATTTAATGCTTGTCTACAGCTGTTTGAATGGATGTGTGTGTATGTGTGTGTGTGTGTGTGTCTTGGGTTCTTCTGTATTTGGGAACTTTTGAAATGATAACCTTTTATTTTCAGATTTTTTTCTATATAGATTCATACAAAAATATATTTGGCCATCAACGAAATAAAAAATATATATACACATACATATTTGTTAAGGTATGATAGATGGATTTTATATTCAGAAAGCAAAAGCTTTAACTGAAGGCATTCATTCACTTGGCTGCTGTAGTTTACAATTTTTAGGGGTATACGTTTGTATGAGCAGTAAAACAGAAGTACAAAAGCATGTGGAGCATTACCAATTAGAAAAAAATTGCTAAGTTTAAATGCTAAAGTTAAAAGGTCATTTACATACGAGTGTAATATGTTGAACGTGTTTTAAATGCTTTCAGCGTGTAATATGACGATTTTTATAAATAATATCTGGCTTTTTTCCTGACGTACGGGCAGATAAAAGCGCACACAAATAAATAATAAAGAACCTAAAGTTTAAAAAGCAAAAATATTACAAAAAAAAAAAAACACACACATACAGCAAAAATTAGTATTATATAGAACTGAATCTGAAATGATCAATTAGATGTGAAAAGGAGCTTAAAACTTTTGTTGAAAGAATTATTAGTTTTGGTTCTTAGAGATACGGGTATTGCACTATATTAGAAGCGGCCATAAATACTGATTGCTACTGCAACATTATTGCCATAATTTAGTTTGATCTTGACTGGATTGCAATTTTTTTTTTTTGCAATCATTGCACTGCAAAAATTTTTTCTTCTAATCCTTTGATTGCAAAATACAACGTTTTTTTTCTTGCCATCATTTGACTGCTGTTTTTTTCTCCGTTTTTGCATTTGTTTGTTTGTTACTATTTTTTCCCACAATCATTTGTTTGCAACATTTCTTCCAGCAATCATTTGGTAGCAACATACGAATTTCGGAATCAAAGACGAAATTCATTTCTCTACACTAATTCAAAACTTTGCTTTTTAGCTGAGATCATTATGTTTTTAATATATTAATTATTCCAATTTAAGCTGAATGACCGCATTAACACCTATTTTGTTTCTGGATCGCTAATAACATTTTTTTTTCAATAATTAAATGATTACATTTGACATTCTTTCTATGATTGCGAAATATTTTCAAGCAGTTTTCCTCTACTGACATTGTCTAATCAAAGTTTTGTGTTTCTATTGTCATAACAATTTTTATCATAATCAATAATTTTGCATTTCATTGATTTGTTTTTTTAAAGCTGCTTAAGTTGATAATTTTTTATTGATATATATAATATTTTATACACTTACTAAATTATATTATTAACTTTAATTTCAAAAGCTTTTGCCAACAATTTTTAATAAATTTTTAGATTTCTTCCTTGAATCATTAATTCAAAGTGATACAAAATGAGTTAATTGGCAGATCTTAAAGATTTAGCTTTTAGAATAAAGCTCATCATTATTGAATGATTAAATTCTTTATGTTAAATATTATTATATTTTCTTTTCAAACCATATTTATAAGTTCTTAAATCAAAGCCTGATTTGCAAATCTAACCGCTTTTAGAATAGGGTACATATTGAACAACCCGTTTCTAAGCAAATCAATTCAATATTGAAAAAGAAAATTATTTTCAGATCTTAAAGTAGAATTGAAACTTTATTGGGACAAATTTCAAAGCAAATTAATACAATATAAATACGTGTTGAAAACTTTGCACTTTGCAAAGCTTTCAATCAAGCAACGTTAATTATTTTATATATTTTATACCAAATTCAAAGCAAATTGCCCACATTTATTTGTTTGCAATTGAGAAAAGGGTAACTTGGCAATTTTTGCCACAATTTCAACTTGTGCTGGTCTCAAGTCGTTCTGCGCTGCCTTCTTAAGGCTCTTCAAAAAAAAAAACAAAAAAACCAATTTCTTTGATTTTTTTTTCAATTCTTTTCAATTTTTTCTCTTTCATAATTATTGAAGCCACAAATAAAGCGTTAAAATTTTCGGAACAAAAACAGCATTGTTTCACATTTGTAGCACGCGTCAGCTGCAATTGCAAAAATGAAAAGAAATAACTATAAAGAATAAAATACGCGTGCTTCTATAAGTGTTTGTATGTACACAAATATTTCAAAAGTTCAGTTTTTGTCAAACACGAAAATGGCAAAAAAAAAAAAAAAACGACAATATAAGCAATCAAATGAGTTAAGGAACAAATAAAGAGGGGTTGTTGTTTAAGACTCGCAATGCCTGGCTGCCTGGTAACAATAAATCAAAGCAAATCAATGTGTAAGAGACGAGGTTGATGACGTTTTTTTTTTGTATGGGAAAAAACCCCAGATCTTTGAAGGCAATTTCCAAACACAAAAAGTGCATGTAATATGTAAAAATATATGTGTATGTGTGTGTGTGCGTTTGCAGAATTTTGCATAATGCGGTGTTTTGAAATGGGTTTCCGCAAAAAAAAAAAAAAATTTCTTCAAGTGACAGTTTGTGACATTTTTTTGTTTTATGTTTAAAACTATTGAATTTTTTTTTGTTAAATTAATTTTTTGTTTGTGAGGGCAGAGAAAACAAAGATTAATTGGAGTTGAAAAATGAAACAATTTTTTAGGCATTTGGCTTTTTAAATTTAAAAACGTATGCTGAATTATTTGAAGTTCAGTAAGTATTTCTTACTCAGAATTGAAAATTTTATAATACAAAAAAAAAAAAAAAAACAAAAGACCTGCTACAAGACGTTTAACCCCCTTTTGTATTAAAAAAATCTGCTTCTCTGCGCCTTTAAAACTTTTCTTTAATGTTTAAACATGTTTTGTTTTTGAAACATTAATTCCAAACAAATATTTTCTAAACACATTTGCAATTACACACACATTAAACAACAAGAAACGAATCGAAGGCACATAAACAAAAAAAAAAAAAAGAAAACAAAAAAAATAAACACAATAAATATAAAAAAGAGTTTAAATTTACCCCCACCCGCTTTGCCAATCAAACTTCGCTCTTAAGAAATTTAATGAAAATAAAACAATCATACATACATGACAGCAAAGCAAAACAAAACAAAAATGAAAATAAAATTTCAAAGTCTAACATCAGGCGTTAAAACAAGCCAGCAAACCAAGAACTGTAGCAAAAAAGTTTCCTCAATTTTTTGTTGTTGTTGTTGTTGTTGTTGCTTTCGTTTTTTAAAGCAAAGGAGTGAGTAAGTATGGTTTTGAATTTTAACATTCATGTCAATTCAAATTACAAAAGACAAAACTGAAGGCAGCAGCATCGCTCAATGTTTCCTAAGCCATCAGAAATTGAAGAGGGAGGTTTATAAAGAAAAAATATACACTTGATAAAGTCAATAACGATACATACATAAATAACTCTTGCTACTCATACATAAACACATATGACGCTTCCTTTGGAAAATTAAAAAAAAAAAATAATAATGAAAGACAAGATCTAAATGTATGTGCACGTCTAAAAGCCTTTTTAAGCAGCAATACAAAAAAAAAAAAAAAAAACGTTAAATATTTTGTTGCAAGCTTAAGCAGGCAAGCAGGCAGGCAGGCAGGCAGGCAGGCAAGCAGCAACCCTTTTTTAATTTTAATTTATATTTATGCTTCATTTTTTATTTTTTTTTTATTTCATTTTGTCTTCCTCACTGACATCTTCTTGTTGCCATCTTTTACGCTTCTGATGCCAAGTAAAAAGATTCAATGTTTTATGACAAAAACAAAAATTGTCAAAACCCTTTATGGCCTCGTATACCAACACCCAAAACGACCACCCACCTAAAGTCCTCTTGAATACTCACATGCATACACATTAATACATACGTATAAGCCATCATTAGTTACTTTTGTTGTTTTACTTATACTCATATACACTTAGATAAATACACAAATAGATTTTAAACTTCTTGGCTCATACTGCCTAAAAATATGCTCATCTTTTTATTTTTACTGTATTTTTTTTACTGTTCTACCATCTCTACAAACGTCATACGCAATTTCCTTATGCATATACAAATACGTACACATACGAGTACTCACGTATTTTAGCCTTAAACGTAATTAGAGTATTTTTATTTGTTTTGTTGTTGTTGTTGTTGTCGCACATTATGAAATCATCTAATTTTATGCACAGCCTGTATTTTTCAAAAAATACAAAATAAATTAAAAAAATAAAAGAGCTCTTCGTGTTGCAGAAATCCCCTGCTCCTCCTAAAATCAGGCAACATTTTGAGAGAAAAAAAAATATACTGGTTGTTATTTTTATGATTCCAAAACATTTGTTTTATTTCGTTCTGTTTGTTTAAGATGGTAATATTTTGCAGTATTAAGAGATGAACATAAACAAAATAAAGGTTTTTCCAGCCGCACGAACAAAAATGAGAATTTAAAAAAAAAAATTTTTTTTTATTAAAAGTTTAACTCAGCCGCTCACATTACTGCTTCCAATCTATAATATTTGATCTATGATCGATATATAATGTGGCCAAAGCATATAGAATAATTACAAAGGCAGGCGTTTAATTCTTTTATTTGAACAAAATTAGCAGTTGTCAACGTCGCATCGACGACATTTGATGGTAGTTTTGTTTTTTTCCCTCCTCTGTTTGCCTTGTTTTTAAAGCTCACGGTTTGTAGTCGTCGAATTGACGATGTATGAACTGTGTGTAACTTTTTTGGTTAAATGTACATATGTCGGAATTAAACACCAAATACTGAGGAAACATCCATCATCTTGTTGTGACGATAGAATATGGTAATGAAAGAAACTCGCAGTGCTGTTGCATAAAAACCAACTGATCGCTAATATGTGACAATTTAAGGGATTATTGAATATGTCTACCATAAACAGTCGTGTTATTTAAACTCATACCATAATTCATCTAAGACAAAGTAGCGCGATTACGATAAACATCGGAATGTATGATCGGATATTGACAATAACAACAGCGGGCGTGAAGAATAAATAAAATTTGGCAGCGAAAGATTTAGGCGCAAAATAAAAATATTTACATATACAATTGCTTTGATATTTCTTAACACAAAAAAAACCTATTATAAATAAATGAATTAATTATAGGCTGTTGTTCCTAACCAATTTTTATAACATTTGCTATGATAAAAAAAATTGTACATAAAAAAGATGTAGCATTTTTCCATGCCGAAGACATTTTTAATACGCCATTAGGCGCAGCATGAACTTTATGTGAATAAAAACAAAATAGTGTAATTGAATTCGACTAGAGAACAGGAGAACAGGGCCTGATAAAGTCAGATTACGCCAGTAGGATTAGAACATAGTTTTTTATGATCAAATATATATATTTAAAAAATGCCTAAGTTTCTTTATTGAAACCTTTTGATATAAGCCACCTCCATTCGACAAAGACTAACTTTTATAGAACAAAAGAAAGTTTGTTTATGGTTCGATACATGTAAATAAACCAAACCGCAGAAACAGAGCGCCCCAAAAATTTAAGCTTCGAAAAATACCATTATATTGAAATTACTTAAACATCAAAAGAAATAAAATATTATATATATTTCAATAAAAGTTTTGCTTTTGAATTTGGTTGTTTTTCTTTCTGAAAATCAACAAATTTTATCAATTTATTTCTGACTGTTTCTAAGCACTTTTTGCTTTCACTGGTTGCTTTCGTCCGCAAATCATAATCCAAAAGGTTGTTCTCTTGTTTTTTTAAACACCCAAAATTATGCTAAGTACTTTCATTAAAATATGTGTAACTCCTACATGTGGAATTTGGCTGCTGCGAAACCAACCACTCTGAAACAATTTTTCGTTTTTGATATTTCCTTTATAAGTCGTTTCAGTTTTAGTTTTTTTTTTTTTTTTTTTGGTGCCGGTAAAGAGAAACGCATTTGTTTGTTTTTGAATGAAAAGGAAAAAAGGTGTAAAGCGGGCCAAAAATTTAAATTTTTTTTTTGGTAATTTCTTTTAGGCGGAGGCCACTGGTATGTGTTTGGAATCTTTTCTTTACTTTGTGTTTAATATTTAAATAAATAATTAGCAAAAAGGTTATTTTTTGTTTGTGTGTGTGTGTGTGTGTGTGTGTGTGTGTGTTTTTGCTGGCGAATGCCACATATAACTTTTATTTAAACATTTTTTTTTTGTTGTAGTTTGGGGTTGATGGCAAGAGTTGAATATTTGCCTGGTTGAATGAATGTTTGTTTTCTTTCTCCTTTTTTTCGTAAATACACAATGTTAATGATGTTTGGTATTAAAAAGCAAATGTTATGAAAAGGAAAAATCTTCTATATGTATGTAGTTTTTTTTTCTTTCTTTAATTCCACAATACATTTTATATATGTATGTACATACATACATCTGTAAGTGGGTATGTATGTATGTGTTTGCCAGAGCGTATGTCGGCGGGGGTGTGGATGTGTTCGTATGGGTGGCTATAGGCCGGTGAACGAGTAAAGGAACTCAACTCAAGTTGGAGTCATCAATGTTAAATGTTTACCTTTTAATAGAGCAAACACATGGATTTTTTCCCCCCACCTTTTGCCGGGTGTATGTGAGTATGTATATGTATTTATGTGTATGTGTGTGCGTGTGTGTGTATGTGGCTATGTAAATAATATGTGGCAAATTATAATGGTGAAAAACTCTTTTTCAATTAATTGCTAAAAAGCAAACAAAACATTAGACGTTTATGGGCCTACGAAATGGGTATCTGCATTAAAACTATCTTCAGCTGCCACCAACTTAACAATAATGCATATGTAATTATTACTAATTAAAAACGAAAAGGTAAGAAGCAAAAGTATTATAAATGCTACTTGTATTAGTGTACTTTTTTCTAAATAAATTGTATCCTTTATTAGGAATTATTATCTCACTCCTGCTTGGTTGGCATTTTTTTTTTTTTTTAATTATTCCTTTCTAAACTTTCATTTCTGGCTGGGAAAATGTTTGATATCTACTCAACAAAGCCTTAAGCTGTGATTTGGCTTTGCTGGATGCTTCAGAGGGGTATATGTCATATTTCATACGAGGTCTGTTCGATGAATTTAAAATCTTCATTTCTACATGAATTTCGAATTTTGTGATGTTCAAGGCGTGAGTTCTGGTTCATTTAACACGCATGTTTTCTACAGAATTTTGTGTTTGTGTTTGTGTTTTTTTTTAACCACAATATAGTAAATAAAAATTTTGCACTAGTTGTTGCAGCAGTGTTGCTAAGTACTAGTACTTTAACCAGACTCTTGTCATCTATTTGGTCCCTCAAATACAATAAATAAATACAGCTGTGCCAGGGTTTTTCTTTGCCATATTCGAAGGAATCTGTTTTTTTCTTTTTTCTTGTATGTCTTTGGTCTCTCTGCGCGATTCTGTTTTTATCTCCTCAATCATCGCAAAAAGTCGCAGGGCTTAAATCTGGCGGCTGAAATACGATTACAGTGTTCTTTTCGATAAAAAAAAATTATGAACATGCAATTATATTTTTGGTCAAAATTTAGCGATTTTGTCACAGACTTCGTCGCTGCCAAACGCTTTATGTCCAAAATGTCTGAAAAAAAATTTTGACATGAGCCAATATTCTCAGCAACTTTTCTAATAGTGTTTCGACGATTCTTCAGAGCAATTGCAATTCACTTTCTCAACATTTTCTTAGATTATCGATATGCTGGAACGTCGCCATTCATATCTTCTCGACCTTTTAAAACAGTACAATCGCCGTCACTGTCACTGTTAATTTTTAACAAAATTTTAAGCAAATTCTTTGATCCACTATTTTCAAAAGCAAGTTTTTTGAACCATTTTCTTCGATAGCAGAAAACCGCCGAACACGAAAAACACTACCAACTTGTATGCCTCTCATAAACAAACTGAACCTGCTGAATAGGTGAAACTGTGAGTGTTCGAGATGAGTGCGATCCGTGAAATGTTGAAATTCGCCCTTGGGTTTTGAACACACCTCGTATATGAATAATTTTTTGTTTGGTCATAAATTGGCTTTTACACTTATTGCGGCCTGATTATAAAATCATATATGTATGTGTGTGTGTGTGTGTGTGTGTGTGTGTGTGTGTGTGTGTGTAGGCATACCTTTTTTTTGAATTAAGTAAATACATCCATCATATATCAAAAATTTATGTTTTCCCCTAATATCTTTTTACATCAAAAATCCCTTCTCTCACTACCGTTGTTGACCATTCAAATTTTTTGTCCTTTTTTAAATAATTAAAAATTGGCTACCTTTTTTTTTTTTGCTTTGAACTACTGTAGGAAGAAGGTAACATGAGATTATAATGATTATTGTTATTTAGCAGAAAAAAAAAGCATTTTAACAAATAACACATAACAAAGCTACAATACGAGTATATCCTGTAATACATTTCACTGGCAACTGGACAGTATGTAAAATAAAAAAGGATAAAATTATGGCTTAAGAGTAAGAATATGTTATCAGCTTTTATAAGGCTGCTATACTAAAACGCATGCAACCTAAAGTATGCTTTAGTTTTATAGACATTTTTATGGACAGACATACACACACACACACACAAACGCTATTAAGAGCAGATTTCATTAAGCAAAAAAACCAAAAAAAAAAAAGGATATCTAGAAAAACTGGCTTTTTTACTGGTTTCTTGTCGACTTTATCTATTTAAATCCTTAAGGTATACTTTAATTAATAAGATATTGATTTTTCGTAGCTTATCAAACATTGTTTGCCGACTTTGTTGCTGCGTCTTTTTATACTGTTGGTTGTTATTTGGAAAATTCATTAATTTTCCTTTTAAACTATTTCGAAAAGATAAATTGTTATGGTGTTTTCAAAAGGAATACCTCAAAATCATGTCTTGTTCTATTTAAATACTACTATGGGGTAAAATCCAATCAAAAATTTCCAATCAATGTCAATTTTAAATGGCATACATACTCCAACCAACTGCCAAAATTCCAAATCTCTTGCATTCTTTTTCCATTCATCACACTCGTACACCTTGTTAGCAGACGCAAGACTGCTTTACAAAATGTCATTATCCTTAAATGGGACCGAATGTAACTGTCTAACGCCAACCACCTCCCCGCCCCCCCACCTTTTTATATATGTATTTTGTTTGAAAACTGAAAACAAAAACGTCGTGTATTAAAACCGAAACGAATTAATTTAATTAATTACAATCATGTCTTATTAGATTTGGAAAATGTTGCAGCAGCTTTGCTACAAAAACGAGTTGAGACAGAGCAACTAGTTTGCTGCTTACATTTTCATACTTCAGAGACTGTCTGGCTGGGAGACTGAGAGGCGGAGAGGCGGAGCGGCGGATCAACAAATGCCGTTTGGCTTAAAAGTATTGAATCGATGTGGCATTAAAATAGAAATGCTTACATCATTTATAAATGCCTGATTTGCTATTTACAAAACGTTACCGACAGCCACTTCAAACTTATTACTCTTTTCCTCAATTAATACATAAATACACATACATACATACATACATACATACATACATATAATTTAAGTTTATGTGTGTTACGTTGCGATAAGTTTCCCATTTAAGGGGAAAAAGCAAATCCTTAAGGACTTTGGCTGTATTTCTTTAGGTATGAAAGAAACTTTACTTTTCTAATCATTTAAATTTTCAAATGATGTTTGGAATTTTCTAAAATCGAAATAGAAAGCGTTTGTCATTTGTAAATTTATAATTGTCACAAACAAATGGTTATACAAAAGCGGCAAGTGAAAAGGGTTGGGTGTCGCCAGAAGGACTGAGGTGAACAGAATGGTGGAGAACAATATGATAGACGATATTTGATAAAATCGATTTTTGGTTGCCAACAAAAAAAAATATCTTCTTTGCTTTAAAACAAATAAATTTAATATTTCCAAAGTGTAAATTAATCGGAAGTACAAAAAGTAAGTTTTCGTAGATTGCAAAATTTGTATATTATACGTCATAAGTGGCAATTCAGTAGGGGGCCATTAGTGAAATAGAAAATTTGTTCGAATTAATGCCGATAATTTAAAATTGTTAAATAAACTTTTTTCTGTTATTAGACACTCGAAGTCATACCTTCGGCTACTTTCTGTATTTGGCAAAGTGGCCTCTGGGGAGCAACAGTTTCTTAATTTCATTGCCTATTTTTAGGCAACATTATTCAATATCTGTATTCAGATTTTTAGTTATTATTTTCAAAACTATAAACAAAATGTATCTTTGCCAGAACAAACAACTTTTTATTTATTTTTCATATATTACGAGTAGGTCGGTATTTTCTTGTTTTCATTTTTCTTTCTTTCTTATTTGTGCAGACACTTTTTTGAATATAATTTAAACCCTTTAACGCCTCCATGTGTATTTTGCCAAGACTTTTGAAAAAAGATCAACCAGTTTTTAATGCAAATTTTTTAATAATAATTTTATATCTTCTGAATGTTTTATTCAATTAAAATTCATTCTCTTCCACCATCAGACCAAACCAAACCAAACCATACCAAACAAATGCAAAACGAAAAAAAGGGATTGATTACGATCATCATCGTCAACAAAATACTACAGCCTCAGTGTTTAACACAAACTACAAAAGCATATTCATGTCATTACGAACTCAAATAATGATCATTAGGGGGAAAAATACACAAAAAAAAAAGAAACTTATTGAATTAAAATCAAGCCTTTAAGCTGGGAGTTCTGTGTATCAAGAGCTCTTTCTGTAGAGCATTAAAAATACTCATAAATTGTTGTCGTGGTAAATTGTCGTCGTCATTAATGTTTATTGTTGTTGGAGGTTTTTTTTTCTTTTATCAAACTTTACTACAGGAAGAAGCTTTTAAACTACACAATTTATACACGAGTACCAAAAAATATTCATTCATTTATTCCAGCATTGAAAATATGATGTTGGAACGGGCTCTGAGGGATTTTGCTGCGATGAATTTTGTTTTCGTTTTTTTTTTTATTCGTTGCGAACCAGCCAGCATATGTTTAAATTAAAACCAATCTTTCGCTTTTTTTTTTTTAATACACATATTTATAAATTTTGTTCTGTGAGTATTGATTGTTGTATTTTTTTCCGAAAAACATTTTTTTTATTGATATCAAGCATTTTTTATGAACAACAACTTTATTTTAAATGATTTCCTGTGTTCACAAAACAATTGATATGCAAAACCCAAATAAAATGAAGAAACAAACATATACATAAATAAAGAACAAAATAAATTGAAAAAAATCATAAATAAATTCGATCGAATTTCAAATTTTCATAATGAAAACAATGAACAAGAGAAATTGAACGTAAGTTTAATATTGGACCCTATAAAAAGCGTGGGAGTTTAAATTTTGTTCATCAACTTTCAATTGAAGGTCATTTAATCGCAGCAGACAAAAAAAAAAAAACACAAAAAGTGTGCAAATCTGCAAGAAAAAAAACAACAAATATTGATTTCTGAAGTTTTTAATGGTTGGCAAATGAAATGTCTGTCGTTCTGCACTGAGTTTCGAGTCTAGATGTTGCCGTTCATTTGTATCCATTTCCGTTTCCTGTTGTTTATACGACAAGAGTTGCAAAAGAAAGCAACTCTCAAGTTTTCCGTTACTTTCGTAAAAAAAAAAAAAAATTTCTTCTAAATGTCTTGTCTATATTTTTGTCTATATGAATGTATTTTTTTCTTCTTAAGTAATTCTCACAACAAACGAACAATAAATGTTAGAACACATACATATAGTACATATGAACCACAAAACCATTTGCAGCAACAACAACAACAACAACAACAGCAACAACAACAACAACACCAATCCTGACTCTTCTCTTGCTTTAATTTGCAAGAGAAAAATATATGACACAAAAATTGCAGATACAAGAATAAAATATGAAACTTTTCTATAGACGTTTTGGGTTTTGTCAACTCCTTTTTTGTCCTAAAGAAATATTGCATGCATGAAGTAGCAGCAACGACAACAGCAACAGCAACAGCAGCAAAATCATCTTAGTTTGTCAGTCATCAAGTTTATTTTGCTTTTAGGAAATAAAACAAATCCATGTGATTTATGTATGTATGTACTTTAAATGAATTTATATATGGTAATACATATGTATGTATGTATGTATGTATGTATGTATCTAAAAAGATTTTAGGATTTTATATGGATTTGTTGATTATAAATGGTTTTTGTTTCAGACACTTTTTTGGTTGGTATCTATTTAGTGTAGTAGAGAGGGAGGGGAGGGGAGGGGGAGCAGAGTATTTAAGAAACTCGATTTCATTTAAAGATCAGCACCAAAATGAATTGTATATTTGAATTGAATAATTGAGTATATAAAAACGGATGCCTGGTTTTTCTTGACCAATTTGTAATTATTATCAGTCAGTATGAAATTTATGAAGAACCAATAAAAGTAGCAATAGTTTAATTATTATTCCAGTTTAATTATCATTCGTTGATTATTTGTCGCCTTTTTTAGGCGACAATGTAACATTTCAAACAAATTGAACACATTTTAACGGAATATTACAGTTCCAGTAATAACAATCAAATGTAATTTCTTGATAATTAATTGTTTTAAAACAAACCAACAAAAATATTCATGTTGACTCCAGTGCCATCCATCCATCCATTCTATGTTATTTTTGTACTTTCTGACCGTAAAGATCTCTTCAATGCAATAGTATTGCAATTGTACGCAATTTTAGGGGATGCCCCCAAAATATCAAACCATAAGTCCCGTTCTCTATTAATTAATTAATTTGTACATTATTTTATCTTTGTTTTGGTTTCATTCCACTCTTAAGCGTAGCCTTTTATCTCCTTTAACATACAATTTGTTGCTGATTATTAGCGTGTGACCAGATTAATATCATATATGTAGTTGACTTAAAGTCGGGTGATGGCCTTTTCGTAATTTTGATCACTGACCAACCACCTATTTTGTTTTGATGGCTCCTTCAAGTAGTAAGTTGGCAAAAACTGTCATTGATCATGGTTGAATAGCGCAGTCTACCGACCGTAATAACAGCTCCGGTGTCATTTTAACTTGTGATATCTCGCAAAACAATACTGATGATAAATGTCAAAAAGTAAACGTGGTCCAGTAACGATTTCTCTTGACCATAATGCCAGCTCCGGTTTCATCTCTGAACTATCAAAATGCGATTATTTGGATGTAATGGAGTTCATAAAATCTATTGTGGATTAGTCTAACGGCATATGCAGCAATTTTAAGCCACAAATGAGCCTCATCTTTCGGTGCCATAAAATCACTAAGTCTTGTACAAATTCCGCCAAGCGGTGCTCTATTTTCCAAGTAAATTTAAATACTTTGTTAGCGTTGTTCGTGATGTATCGTCAGAGAATAGTGAACATAAAGGTCAAAAATTGAGGGCAGTTTTGCAGTTAAAGTTCCTACATACATATATTTTTTATGATAAATCTCATTTTATGACAATTTCTTTTCCAAATTGTAGCTTACAGATGTGTACACTCTGTGTCTGGGCTCCGAAAACTTAGAACTTTTAGCATGCTGTGAAAACAATAATCTCATTATTTTTGACAGTCAATTTAAAGGAGAGGAAAATTAAAACTTTCGCAAATTTAGCACAAACAATCTGACATATCAACAAATATAGAAATGCTCAGGCCCACACTATTAAAATGCGAAAGAAAAAAAAAAAAAACAGCAAAAATTAAAAACCAGCCAAACCTCTTGTTTTGTAGTGTGCGGCTGGTTTGGATGGGCTGGGGTTGGAGTTGGGACTTTGACTCAACTTGACTACTTGGCTGTATTAATGTTATAAACGCGGTTTTATTGTTGTTTTTCATGTTGCTGCTGCTGCGGTTGTTGCTGTTGTTATTGTTGTTGTTGTCGTTACAGTTAAACACATGTATACAAAATGTTATACTTGTTGTTATTGTTACATTTTGTTTTTTTTTCCATGTTGATGTTTGAGCAGGACTAAATGCCCTGAATGGTATGTATATGCGTGTGTGTGTGTGTGTGTGTGTTTGTACGATTACACTGAATATGCGTGTAGAGCCAATGACTGTGTGTGACTGAATGTCCACTTTCATATCAATTGCAGGCTTAACCTTCTGTTTTACAAAAACCCCACACACAACAAAACTTACTAACAAACACCTCCAACAAATATAATGCATATTGTCTTTATCAACATCATCGTCATCATCATCATCATCATCATCGCCATCGCCATCGCCACCGCCACCGCCATCCTCCCTCGCTTCCTCCCTACCCCAAGCGTTTTATGCAAAATTGTGGTATTGTTTCGTGGTTGTAAATGCAACAAAAGCTTCGGTTTGTTATTACTGTATGGCAAATGTATTCGTATGTTTGTGCGTGTGTATGTGTGTGTTTTTCAGTCTGTCCATGTGTCTTTTGACTGGTTTATATTTTGGCGGTCATTGCATGAAAATAAAACAAACAACAACGACAACAACAAATAAATGGGTTTGTTGTTGATGGAGTCGTCGTTGTAGTTAAAATTGTAGCCAACACTCTGGTCTGTTATCACAGAGAGAAATATGTGTCAATTGCATGTGTTGCTTCTCTTTTTTCGCGCGTATTTTTTTTTTCTCGTGTAGGCAAATTCGCACGCATTTAAATGCTTAAAATCTGCACAATAGAAAAATCTAAATAGACTCCTTCCTGTTGATTGTTTGTATGTCGCAGTCAAATGACATTGAAAGTTCAACGAACTTTTATGACCTTTGGCCAAAAAGAAATGTGTGCAGGTCTTTTTAGTGGTTGGAGGAGAAAATTTGCAATTTGCATACAAATGTATTAAAAAATATAGAAACATGCAGTTAAATAATACATTTTCTTAACTCTGCCATGGCATTAAGTTTGAACTTATTGTAAAGAATGGAAAGCAAAATTATACGAATACACCTAATAAGATAAATTTGTCTCTTAATTCAGCCAAAATGCATTCAGCTAATAAATAGTTATATAACAAGTTTTGTTGAGATTTCAGTTTCCATTTGTTTAGTTTATAAAAGTAGTTTTGCAGCTATAAAAAAAAGCAAGTCACGCTGTTACTTATTATGAGTTCTTCGAAAGAATCTACATTCAATTTTTATTACAATAGAAACTCCCCACAGCCAGTTTCGTTGCACAACAATTTCTGTTTACTCGTAAATGCATCTCAGCATAAACATATTGGAATAACGTGACCTAAACTGACATGTTATTGCAACATGTTGCTATTGGAGAGTAAAGTGCCAGAGTTTGAAGACATCAATAATAAAATATTTCCCAGAGATGTTTAATCTTTAAGCGGCTATTCAAAAACAAGGAATACATTTTACATATTTTGAATTCGTTGATTTGTGGCCTCAGTTTTACATAAATATAAAAACATAAAATTCCATATGAAATTTATTCTTTATTTTCCTATGACATCTAAACTAGTTTTAAGTATAAATATATAAATTAATTGTGTAAAGATTTCTTAAATTTGTTTTGCATGTTTTAGTTGCAGAAAGGAAATTAAAAGGACAAAAATGCGGCTCCTAAAGCCGAGCGTCGATTGTAATTTATCGCACGGAAAAGATTTTTTAGATGCCAATTTTTATGTTTTTAAATTTAAACAGTTTTAAAACAGCATTTAGTTGCATACATTTAATAACTGTTTTAACTTTTATGGCACTTCCTTGTAGTCCTGATTAATTTATTTGTTTTTTTAAAACTGTTAATAATTTCTTCTTTTCTTGTCTACTGCCAGTTTTAGTCACTTGGTGCTTCTTAACATTTATCGAAACTGTTGCTCGCTTTGATGTCAAATATCCTATAACTTTAATATATAGTGTTTCTTTTTGCTATTTGTCACTTTCAATAATGAGTTTTTTGTTTTGAGAAAACACAACAAGATCATCACCAAGAAAAAACAAAATTAACAAAACAAAGCAAAATTTAAGCCATTTCTTTCAGAAGAAGGGGCGGCTGGCTTTGGCTCGAGATCCTACATCCACTACAGATTGTCTTAAAGTATTAATGTAATTTGCCAACGCATTTTCTTTTCTTTAGCACTTCAAAAATTGTCATACAAATTGTTGTAGGCCTAAATAATCTTATTATTTTTACACTAAATTTAGCACGTTTTCTGTTGTTGTTGATGTTGATGTTGAACGAGCGAACGAACAGTGTCTGGCTGTTGCTGCTGCCGCCGTCGCTGCCGGTGTATAGAATTATAAAAAAAATTTCAGTTTTATTTGGTTCGGTTTGTTATTGTTGTTGCTGATGCTGATGCAGACAACAACGACCAATGTTTCATTATTATTATTATTTGTATTGTTGTTTTTAAAAATGTGATTGCACTGATGACGATGATGATGCTGACGATGAGGTTAAGGAGCTGATGCTGCCGCTGGTGCGGTTGATATTTAGCATCGATTTTTTCCTATCAAATCCATAATGTCAGGCATTAATAAATTTTAAGTTTTTCTCTTTGTAACAACAAGAACATGCAGACTTGAAAAAATGTTATTGTTGGATAAATAATATTGTATGACTGCTGTTTCAACACTGCGAAAAAATTAAAAAATATATAAAACGGCATATATTTTTATCTCTAAACTAGTTTGAAAATTTTTTTAATTTCAAAAAAAAAAAAAATATTAAAAATAAAAAAAATATATACCAATTTGTTAATTTCTAAGCTCAAGGAAAGTGTTTTTCAACTATTAAAGTTAATTAAAAAAATATATATAAGCTTTTTATGAAAAAAAATGTAACAAAACTAAATTATAATAAAAAAATATTATAAAAAAAATTATTTTTTAAAACTGCTTAGTACAAAACAAGTCTGAAAAAAAGTTACAAAAATATAAGAAAAATAATAATAAAAATATATAATAATAAAAACAATATAAAAAATATTATATAATATATATGTAGCATATGCAAGCAAATATTAAAAAAAAATGCTAAGCAATATTAAAAAAATAGTAAAAAAATAGTATAAAACGAAATTATTATAAAAAAGTAATAATGAAGAAAATTATTATTAAAAAAAATTATTGTATTATAAAATAATTATTAGAAAAATATATTAATTACTATAGAAACAATTTAATAAAAAAAATTATTATAAAAAATTACTGTAAAACCGATTTATTATTAAAAAAAATCATTATGATTTAAAACTAGTTATATTTTTTTTAAATTTAAAAAAAAGTTTTCTTTTCACTGTAAACAAAAAAGCCGTTTTTTTTTTATTTCCAAGCGAATGTTGTTAGTTTGGAAAATATACAACTCCAAAAAAAAAAACATTAAAAAAATATAACACAGAAACTTAGATACAGTTTTGTTTTCACTGTAAAAATATAAGTAGATGTGTAAGCAAATAAATGTCGCACTGTTTGTTTAAGTGTATTTTATTTGTTGCAGTCATATAATGAACAATAAAAATCATACAGATTTACACTCCACTTGTCTGCTTTTGTAGTATTATTGTTGTGGTGCTTTGCTATTGTTTGTGGTTGTTGCAGTTATTGTTGTTGTGGCATGTTAATAAAAATAGGCAAATAATTATTTAAGAATTCTTGATTAATTGGCATTGTAGTTTTTAGTTTGGTTTCTTTTTTTTCGGTGTGTTTTTAATTTTTTTTTTTTCAACATTCTACATACACACAAACATACACTCTACAGAGCCAAATTTTGTTGCATTTTTGCTTTGTTGTAGTTGTAAATATTTTTAAAATAAATTCTATTTTAAAAATAAAACATTATTTAAATAACAAAAATTTGCAAATTCTTGTATTTTCAATTGCAATGCTGAAATTTGTGGAGAGTAGTCGGTCGGCACAGAATGTCTCTCAAACTTTTAGATATTTTAAAATACATAAATCAATTTAATAAAAATTTTCTAATGCAGTTTCAGTTTAAACAGGGCTTTAACACAATTCGGCATAAAATCTAGTTATTGTTATTTTAAATATCTCGCAGTAATTTAAATTGAAATTATATCGCCGCGCTTAATATAAAATAGAGTTTTCGAATTTAATATGTTTAAAAAGTAAATTTATTTATATAAAATTTAATGAAGGGTTGTTAAATTGACGCCGCCAGATGTTCATGTTTTGATGACGGCCATCTAATCTGTTCGTTATTCAGTTATTGATGTAAAAGCACTGTGACAAAACTTCACAATAAAAACAAGCGTGCAAACATATTTGGAAGAGGATTCCAATTACTTTAGCGACCAGGAGTGTAGGAAGCCAAGCTACTGATATAATAATAATAATTCAATTCCATTGAATCCATCAAGTAGTTGCTTACGTAAAATATAAAAATTGTTACAATAACAACAACTTGGGGAAATTTTGGTAATCATCCCAAAACTGATAATACGGTTTAAGATCTGCAATTGATGCACTGAATATCATCAGTTAAAGCCAGAAGTTTTAAGTCCAACATTTTCTTACACCCAATTTTACAAGATTTAAAATACTTTTAATTAAATTTAATCAGGTCTCAAAATTCATTTATGATGCATTTCACGCACTTTCAGCTTGATTTGTGCAAATTGTGGGCATTAAAGGTGAACTTTAATGAGTTTTAATTTTTTGTTAAACAATTTAAATTCATTCATAATTTTTAAAGGCTGCATAACCATCAGCCAGACCTACAACAGCCTTGAATGCTGTTGTTTCTGATACTGTAGTTCAGCTGACACAACGGCCTAAATGACAAACAAACAATACCTTTTTTGTTTTCTTTATATGTATAACTGGCAAACGCACCTCTTCGCTTGTGTTGCAGACCTCAAAAACGCCTACGCCATCATCAGATCATGGCAGTTTTAATGATTTTGGTATGAATGAAACATATTTTTTGTTGTGCACAAAAAAAATTAAGAAAAAGAAGAAGAAGAAGCAAATTTGCTGCTCTAAATGCAGAAACGGCTACAAGCACATCATTAGTACCATATTTGTAGTAGTAGTTGTTGTTGTTGTTATTGCTGTTAACGTATTTTTTGGAAATACTCGTAAATTGTCATATAAATAATTGTGGTTTGCGAACGACTACCGTCTGGCTTTAAAGTCAGTTAAAAGACAAACTATATAGAAAAAGTGGCCAGAGTGTTTTTTTTTTTCTTCTTATACAGGATATAACATCAAAAATATCGTGATACTTACTCAAATTAGTGGAAAAAAGTTTAGCAAATTTACCTGAAAAGACAAACAGAAGGAGAAAATATAAATTAGAAATCCGTTTTAATTTTAAATTTAAAGAAAAAATATACATGAATATGAATATTATATACTTCGTTTCTTGTTTTCTTAACAAAATTTTCAATAGAAACTTATAACGTTTTGCACCCGTCAAATAAACCGTAACAACTGATTTGAATGATAACGAAAAATTCTTTGAGACAAATTACGATTCTAAAGATATTTTCCACCATTCAGTTGTTCTAAAACTAAATAATAATAATAATAAATCTTTTGTTGTACTATAACCACCAAAAAGCTCAAAAAACGATAGTACGTAAGTATTGTTTTATTAACAACAACAACAACAACACCAATAACACAAAATAATATATAGAATTTAAGTAGATTTTATCAATTGTGTTTTTTTTTTTGTTTGTATTAATAACCGTATTTGTTGTTTGTTTGTGAGGTAATAAAATGAGTAGCTGGTCTTAAATACAAAAACAGTCAGGCAGAGAGACAGCCAACCATAAGATAAAAGTTAAAAGAATTACTAACATATTAAATAAAGACGTATTTTAATTATATTTTCGAAATATTGTTGAATCATAAATCTACAAAGATTTCATATTTTTCCATTTTTTTTTTTGAGATATTTAATATGAAAGACCGCTCGCTGTCTATTGGCTCTCCAGTAAATGGTTTTTGTATTTGTTGTTGTTGTTGTGAAAATATATTATTTGAATTGCCGATAAGATAAGAAGCTGATAGACACGAGTACAGCTCCTCCTCAGCCAGCACTTGCCTGGAAACGGTGTGTTGTTTTATTTTATTCGTATATTGTATATAGTAAATTACTCCGATTTGATTGTTTTGATTTATTCAGTGTACGTCAGTATCGTTTTACGATACGAACGATTTCATAATAATGCTGATGTTGATAATCGTTTTTCGAAATTAAAGATGGCAGCCAACACAAATCTTACAGATTGTTCTACCTACACACATTTACATTGGCGTTACTATTAAAGCAAATGAAACTAAATACATGTGTGTTGGTTTTTCCTTCTATTTTGTTGTTGCCTTTGTTAATATCAGTCTTATGAGCAAATAAAAAGTTTATTAAAAACTGGTAAATAAATTTATTTACTATAGATAACAACTCGTGAATATTTATGGTTACGGCGTTGGTAACCTTTATAATTGACTGACAGAATTTGCTAGAAGAAAGTTTCAAATTTTTTTAAATTTGATCTGATAACAAAGTGATCGTAAACAATAATAATAAGCAACATGATTAGATATAAGTCAGTTTCGTGAATGGGATTAATTTAAGAATTTGAAGATAAAACGCACATCCACTTCCCCAAATATTATAAAATTCAATGCTAAGTTTCCCGGTTTAGAGACAGTAAAATTAAAATATATGAATTTGTTTCTTTTTTGGAAACTTTCCACTGTTAACTTAACGTATACTTGATTTTCTGTAATATATTAACATCAAGTATACGCCTAAATCGAGTTTAAGATTGAATAAAGTTGGTGAGAAAAAAAATTGATAACAAAAGTGAAGAGGGTGGTGCGGTCGTTTAGATTGTGGACGTTCACATTTAAGAGCAAAATATTTCTGATTGATCCTCTTTAATTTGAAGCTTTTTCCAGCATTCAGAAGTTAAAAACAAAGCACAGAAATCTTTGCAACCATTTTTCTTGTAACACTAGATGAAACGCTTTAGTGGTTTCGTTCCTCAGCTAATGAGTTCTTTGGATTTTGTCCTACTCTGGTTTCTTTGTGGTCCAACAAATGGGAGCGCTAATTTTCAATCGAAAATAGATTCTGCACACAAGCCAAAGGCTTTGCAAGCAGATTTTCTGCTAATATTACCGGACCTTTTTGCAATAAATCCAATATACATTCTGATTTTTTTTGCAATTAATGCAGGTTTTTCATTTTTAACGCATTTTATACGCACGACTATTACGCGAACAGGAAAAAAAAAATATTGATAAAAATTTATGTAAATACAAAATATGCTAAAGGGGGGAATCACCAATTTTGGTACTAATTACACAGACATATTTTATGGATGTTTTTCGTCGGTATAATTAAGATTTTCATTAAATCCTACGCTTTAGGAGTTTTCAGTTTAATATCGTTTTTATTCAGGAAAAAAATTGTCTAATGAAACAACTTAAAGTTTTTGAGGCAATCGCAGCACTTTTAGTTAGACAACAAAAACTTTTTTCAAATATTTTGAATCAAATAATTACTTGAATCAGAGAAATTTTTAATTACTCCCGAAATGGTGAACAAGATATTGGAATAGCACTCGTCACAATGAGATTATCTATAAATTAGTGAAATCAACATGCCAACATACATACATACATATATTGCTACAAATAGGCTTAGGAAAAATACTAAAATCTTTTAGATTCTTGCACTTTTAAATTGAGGTTCCCTCATGATCTGCACAACTAGCAAATGTCGGAATGAAAACCACATGCCCAAATTCTCAATTTTAATTTAATATTATGTGCGCGAAAGCAACTTTAAACTGCTTAAAATTGAAATATGCCTTTTAACATTTTTTCTCTTAACCTGTTTAAAATAGTATCTCATCAACCAGTAGCTTTAAGGTTCAAAGTGGTTGCTTCATATTCATAAACAAATAAAATATATTTCAAATGAATATATTAAAATTCGTTTAGAATATTTGAATAAAATTCAATTTAAATTCATTTAAATTGTTATGAATATAAATAATACCCACATAAGTTTTATAATAAAACGAAAACTTTGAAAAATTGTTAGTTCGTGGTTTTTTTCTTCTCCTTTGCCTAAAATTTATTTTCTAATTTCATATTATCTATAATTTATCTCTTTCAATTTCTTTTTATTTCCACCAATATTATTTATGATGATTATTATATTTTCCCCTTAACATTTTTTCCCATTTTTCCCAGCTTTTTATTTTCTTTTGCCATATTTCTGCTGATAAATACATACATATGTATATAAAGGTGCAAACGAGTTTTCCTGCGATGCTTACAGTTTTGAAGAGAGCCCTGCTTAGCACCTAAAAGTATACTACATTTTTTGTGATACAACAACAACAGCAGTCATTTAAAATAAGAAAAATGGTAAAATACAAAAACAAATTTAATTTTTTTTTTCTTGTAACGAACGTACGCTGTTCTTCAACAATTTTTATGTGAAGCCCTCTTCACTCAAGCAAATAAAGACAATCAAGGCAGCAACAGAAAGCAGAAAAAAACGTGTACAAAAATAAGAAAAACTCTATGGAAAAATCACATAAAATAGAATAAGAAAAAAAAAACATAAACACTTTTTCGCACAATCTGTCATTCTGTGAGTGTGTGTGTATGTGTTTGGTAAAAAGTAGGTGGTACTCTTTTGGGCTGTATTAAAGTTAATGTCATTTATATACAAAAGTAAAAGCAGAAAATCGACAAAAAATACATACATACATACATACATTTCAGTTTTCGAACATATTTTACACACCCAACGGCTATAGAGTTTTATAGATGGATTCCCAATCGTAATCAATGTTGGTTTTATATAATACTCGCTATACGGGTATGCATGTGTATGTTGGCACAACTACAAAGACACACTCTTCAGCTGTGTTTTATATTCGATTTAATTTAAGGGAGCCTTCATAGTTCATGACAGAGGAGCTCTGCTGGTTTTGTGAAAAGGACAAAGGGGAATTGTGAGGGGTAGGGGGTTTGGGGTGTGTGGGGGTAGGAGGGTTATCATCATCCGTGCGCTCAAGTATAGACGAATGTAGTAAAGGGCATTTACAAATATATCACCAATATGTGAATGCATAAAACGTCTATATACGAGTACTACATTGAAAGAAAGAAAGAATAAAAAAAAATCCTCTTAAAAATACACTCTTACATAGACACAAAAATTTTTTGATATAAAAAAAACCAATTTAATACTCTTACATTCTTACAATCAAGCACACACGTACATACATCCATACACATGTATATAAAAGTTAACGACCATAAGAGTAAAAGAGAATGAGTGACTATAACTGTAAGAGTATGAATAAATGTGTGTGTGTGTGTGTGTGAGTGTGGGTTTGTGTGCGATTTTTCCTGCATTTTTGTTTGTGTTTTTTTCTGTTTTTTTTTTAAAGCCAAAAATGTGAGAGCTTTTTTTACGGTAAAGCGCCTGCGATAGAGAGAATCCTTGTACAGAACAGCAGCAGCAACAGCAACAACATGAAACAAAAAGAAAGCATTTCTTTTTCTATATATCCATATTATTTATAAAAATTCAATAAATACATATAGAAAAAAAACCTCCTGAAACTGAATAAGAAGATGATGATATGAAAGAAGCTGTAAAATTTTATTAAGAAATTGTGGAGAGAGGGTGGATGGCGGGTTAAAATAAGTTTATGTGTATAAATGTCTGTATGCATATACTACCATAAGAATATGTGCGAGTGTGTATGTGTGTGTATGTGTGTTAGTTTATCTCTATGTCTGCTATAAAGTAACTAGGGAAAAATGTCATTATTGGTAAACTGGTTTGTTAATGGTGTTGAAGACACACAAAAAAAAATCCTCAGATTTTTTCCAATTTCCCCCTTGTTATAAGTCGCCTCCTGCTCCTTGTGCTTCCTTTTCTTCTGCTCCGTCTTCTCGGCCACATAAAGAGAAAGTTATATTTACTACCACTACTACTACCACTACTACAACCACGGAAAAAAAATTATATGTGAACATGAAAAAATATAAAAATAACGGAATTCAATACACACTCGTGTATTAAAATTTACGTTTATTTTTTTTTTATTTTTATTTTATTTTTTATTTTTCTACTTCTTTCCAATTGTATAAAAGTGTATAGAGTTTATGTACCTTTATAGAATTTCACCCAAGTACGACGGATAGTAGTAGTGGTAGTAGAGATTCCCAGTTTATTCTATGCATTGGGTTCATTGGATGTTTTTTCGATTATGTATTTTTTTCATTTATTTATTTTGGGTTGGAGCGCGTTTTCGGGTGTCAAAGTATAGGGAAAAAAATGGAATAAAAAAAAATTCGGTACATAGTTTGTGAGAATTGAGAGTCAATTGAATTCGATTGGACGAATGGCAGACGTTGTTGAATTTTTTTCCTTTTATTTTTATTTGGTGCAAAAATAAAAGAAAAAGATGGTTGTTAAACAATAATAAAGTATAAGGAATGAAAAAAAAAATTATGTAGTATGTATGAAAAAATCCCAGTTAAAAGTTTTCTATGGCATACACAGAATCTCAAGAAGGAGTGGTAAATGTAAATTTATTACATACACTTTATATACAGAGATGTACATACATATATGTATATGTATGTGTGTACGTTTTATATTAATGTGCAGACAATTTACGTTCAAAATAATAAAATAAAAATTTAAATGATTTTTTAACAAAATTAAAAATGAATTACAACAAGAACCAATGAAGCTCAAAATTTGTATAAATATTGTATATAAAATTGTATCTCTACTAAAATTTAGAACAAAAAGAACTTTTTCAATTTTAACAGAATTTTTATGGAAACATTTTTGTTAAAACTTAATTAAAATATAACCATTGAAGTCAAAAATTTAAGAGTTCCAAATTTTGTACTAATTTATTAATTAAAATTTAAATTTAATTAACAATGTATTTATATTTGAATTGAAAATTAAAAATGTTTGCTTAAATATTATAAAAATTTCTTCTAAACTTTAGTACTTAAAGACTAAAAAAATTAATTTCAAAATTTTAATTTTAATTAAAATTAGATTTTGATTGCAATTTAAAATTTTTTGCCTAAACGTTAAATAAACTTGATCTCAACTTTAGTATTAAAAGACTAAAAATTGGAAATCTAAATTATGGACTAAAATTTTAATTATAATTTGTTTAAGTTTAAAAATTAAAAAGAAATAAAGAACTAAAATATGAAAGTACTAATTTTTCTAATACTAATTCTTCCCCTTTTAATTTTAAACTCAAATATAAGTAATTCACTAGGTTTTAACAATCAAAACAAAATATACTGGAATTGGTTTATTTGTTTAAATGCCAATTTTGGGAAAAATTAACGAAATATCTTCCCTGAATTTATATTGAAAACAAAAACAACGCAAGAAAGATATCTTTTTTATATTTGGAAAACTGGACAGGTACAGGTATAGGGGCTTACCCTATCCCTGTCACCTTTAAACAAAAAATAGAATTCTTCTTTGCGGAATTTGCATTGCAAACTGAAATAATTTCCTACTCAATAAAAGAAATTTTTGGAAAATAATATCCTCTTCATGTATTCAAATTACTTAATTTTAAAAATAATGTTGATATAATTTTATAATGAAAAAAATTTTTTAATCGCCTGTCACACGCTATAGAAAGATAACGATCGCCAGCCTTTTGAAGGAAAAAAATCTGAAACTATTTATACCATCCAACTTTTGCTGAAATTGTTATTGATTTCGCAAATGTCGCAATTTAGTCAATTAGTTTGCATATAATAAGTGTTTTGTGGTTTACAATAATGGCGAACATTAAGATACGACATTCTGGGACAGGCCCTAAATATTACACAATAATTATATCGAAGAATGGGTGCATGTATGTACGTATGCATGTATGTGTGTGAGTGTTCACATTATGAAAATTGAATTTGTATTACTAAATTTAACGATTTTTATTTTAATATATATATAATTTTTTTTTTTTGGGAGAAGAGAAAAGAATTTTTAAAAAAAGTTAATAAAACGTCACTTTATTTATTCCTTTTCAAAAGTCAGTTTTTTCCTTCGTTTTCATTTTTTATTTGACTCTGAACGTAAATGACATTTCCATATAATAACCACGTCAATCATTTATATTTTATACTTTACAACCATTCCACCCATAAACATTCATTTAAACATTTGAATGGATGTAAATTCATACATACATGTATATAAATAGATGTATGTATTTACTCGTGTGATCGCATGTATGTATGTACATACAAGTGTATAGGAGTCCATATGGTAACGTCCTTATACACCGACTAATGCAAAATCTTTACAACGCCAGTGCTTTTTTTGTTTATTTTTTTTTTGTGTGGAACAACCTTTTTTCGGTTCTTGTTTGTTGCTGGTTTTGCAAAGCAACTACAACATTCATTCATTGGAATACATAAACTAAGTTTTTTAGTATGTATGTATGTATGTATGTATGTATGTATGTATGTACATACATATATGCATATTTATGCAGTCTTATGTTTGTATGCAGGCATGCTTGTAAATATGTATGTATGCATGTGTGTCTTTCGGTGCCAATGTCCGTCTGCGTCGGGTAGCCCCCTTCAAAAAACCACCTTGTTACATGTACGTACATATGTATGTAGCTAAGGCTTTATATTCTGTATGTTAACGTACATACATAATATGTACAAATATACAACAACATCATTATGAAGTTGCTTTTGTACGAATTTGCTTTTATACATTTTTCTTTTCTTTCATTTGTTTTTTTTTTTTTGCTCAATGTCCCGCAGTCAATAACATCCAATCAGGTTTGTTAAAAATCTATCTATATACTTAAAACGAAATAAAAAAAAATATCAACAACAACAACCAGAAGAAGTGCACACAAACACACGCACACACTCACACACACATATAAATATGAGTATATTGAAAGTGTATAAAACCTGTGGCCGTTACATACAGATAAGCAATAGACGCACACACATATATTTACATACATACATACATAATGCATTTTAGCTCACTGGTTTTGCTGTCTGCTACAAACATACATGTGTACATACAAACTTATTAACAACTATACATACATCCACACACACACACACACACATATGTCTATATGTATGAACATACATACATACATATTTGCTTGCATGCAAACGTGTGTCAATGATGTGCTCGTATACGAAACAGAAGTGGATGACTGGCTGGTATAAAATCAGTAGATTGGTTTCTTGTTGTCGTCGTTCTTCTTTTTGTTCTTGTTGTTGTTGTATATCGAACATACATTTTAAATTGAACAAAATTTTTGTTGGCATTTCTCTGCTGTAGGTTCTATGTACATACATACACACAAACATATGTACATATATGGGAAAAGTCTCTATTGAAAATAAATTTTACTCATATGCTGAGTTGGTATTAGTAAAATGTCAATATATTGCTGTTTTATATGCAATAATACACCACCCCGCACCCTTTTCAGCAATTCCTTTTCATTTTTCATTTGACTAAATGCGTTTAAATCAAATGACAACAACTACAACAACTACACCAAACCAAACAATCATCCATCTTGTACTCATTTAATATGCGCTTCATTTCTTGCTTCTACTCAATATTTAAGCACTCAGGCTCTCATGTCTCTCGTGCTGTCTCAGTCTCTCTATAACTTATATTATTTTCCTTTTTTTTTTATTGAATTGAGTAAAATAATTGATAAAAATCAAATACTCTCTCTTTGGATTTGCTCTCTTGGTGGGTAAAATTGCTTTTGTTGGTTTGTGTTTTGTTTGTGATAGAGAGTTTTTCTTTTTGGTTTTTTTTTTTTACTTTTTGCTCGTTTTTATAAGGAGAAATATATAGATGGCCGCTGTTGTTGCTTGAATTTCTTTAACAATCATTTAATTTGAACAGTTGCATATAAAGGTATTCAATACAAGAAGACAAGTTTTATGGTACTTTTTCTTCTTGTCATAGAATTGAAAACGAGCAATTGAATGAAATGCCGTCGGTAAGTGGCGATTAAACTAAAGACAAGAAGTAATTGCGAATAAAACAATATTTTTGTTATCAAAGAAAAACCAAATTCATGATTCGCATAAAACTGATTTGTTCATGTTTTAAAGAAAATGTTTTTTTTTAACAAATTTACTACTTTAATTATATCTATACATATTAGTTTAGTCAAATATATATCACCTTAATCATATATTTATTAATTTAGTTTTATACAAATATGGATTTCCGAAGTAAATATTTAGGTATAAGAAACATGTTCTCATGAATTTCATAACAAAAAGCAAAAAAGCTGTAATTATGAAAATTATTTTGAAACTAATTATTTTAAAATGAACTTAAACTTAGTTTTTTTTTTTGGTCAGATTTTAGGATAACTAAATACACAATACGGACAACTTTATCCCACTACCTGAAGAACAACCTGAGAGGCACTTAAAATATCGAAATATGAAAATCATAGATTAAAACAAGTAAATAAGTTTTATTTATGGGGTGATTAATAAGATAATCAAAATTTTAAATCATAAGCTGAAATAAACATATAAAAAAAAAAAATTCAAAAATTATTAACTTATTTTTTTAAAGCACAGAAAACGCTTAATATGATTTTACAAGCTTTTTATTGACCTTCTCTTATATGTGTTATTTATTTTCAAGCTACTTCTTTTACAATTTAATATTAAATTTCTTCCTTTTGTGGTTGTGTGATGCGTGCGGAAAGACCAGATTTCCAAAGCGATAACATATCTTTCACCGACTATTTTATTAAGTTAATAAATAAACCAAAACTTCTAACAACTGAGTTAATTTAAATTTTGACACAAATTATTTTCCAACGATTTAGCACTTGTACTAGTAATGACGCCAAAACAACTTTATGTTTGCTGCTAAAACCCAAAGGATCTACTATTGAAATGATGAGAATTCGCCTTTAAAGAGTCCAAATGAATGATTTTTAAGCTATACTGCATGACACGATTTCCGTCTAAAAACTCATGTCACGGAAAATGTTTCTTTAGCATGTTTTGATTAGTATTGACAACTTTTTTTTGGCAGAGAAAGAACAGGCAAATTTTACGGTTCATTTCTCCTGCTAGATTTTCTTTTACTTGTTAAATAAATGAATTTTTATTTCCCTAAGCAATAATTTTTAGTTTTGAACTTTATTTCCCATATCGCTATTTTATATTGAAAATCGTAGTAAAATGCTCAAAATTGTGATGGGTGATGTTGAGAGCTCAGCTGATTATTTTGTTAAGTTTAAGCCTCCCTCGGATGTCAACAGTTCAGAATTAAAAAAGTCCAATTTGGCATTTCACTTACATTTAACTAAATATGTACATGGACTTGGGGTAGCGAGTTCAGCTGCTATGAGTTCGCTTTGATGGGTGCCAATAAAAATTTCCAAATTATTATTATTATTATTATTTTTTCTAAAACTTTCAATATGGTTTCATATATTTTCATTAATAAAGATTTGCAATTTTGTAACGAAAATATTTTTATTGCTCGCATCTAAAGCTAAAAGATACATGTCTTTATTATTTTTGTTCTCTTCATTGATTTTATGCTTTTCCCTTAATCAAGGAGGAGCTGTGTGCTCTGAGTGGGTTTCCAATGTACGCACACATTTTTTTCTTCTTTTATTGAATTCATTACCAATAATAATCACCTCCCTACTATTTTAAATGGTACTTGCTAAAACCTAGTCAATATTGTTGTAGCTGGAATTGACGATGTGTTGTTGTGGCTTTAGTACTGCTGTTGTTTTTGTTGTTGTTGTTGTTGTTGTTGAGGATGCCAATGCCTTTTGCGCAACGCATTCATCCTGACATATTTCCAATACGATTGGTCGATAAACACGTAGTACGTACATACATTCATACATATAAGTACGTCGTAACGTGCATGGATGTGCGAATGTATAACACCAGCCCAAGTAAAATTCTATGTATGTATGTATGTGATTACTAGCAGCAACAACAACAACAACAACAAAAATTTAATAGCAAGAGCCATGGACCACCAAAAACGAGAAAACATACCCATATGATGTACATGAACTCAATTTAAAAAAGGAAAAAAAAAACACAAATACAAGAACTACAAAGAGAAGAAAACGATGAGAACATATTAAAAAAAAATAAGGAAAATAAAAAGTGTAAAAGCAACAACAAGATGTAATAAAATCCCTAATGCAACAACAAGAACAGCAACGACAATAACAAACAATCGTAACAACTCTGCTGGCAATAGCAACTCAATAAATAAAAGCTGCAAGAACACGAGCAACAACAAAAACATAATCATCATCATCATCATCTTCGCCTGCAAAAAAAAAGAGATGATGGAGTTCGAAAAAGGCAAAAAAAGGTAGTAGATATAAATAGTAAATGGTTTTGCAGGACTGTGGGGCAAACGAAAAAGAATTAAAACTGAATATCTTAATGGAAAAAGCAGAAAAAAGAACTAAAATTTAGGGACCATAAAAAAACAGTTTTCAGGGCAGAGAAAAAAAAGTAGCCACAAACACAATATTCAATAGTTAAGGGTTTCGTACATAATGCGCCTACTTTCAACTTTATTTTTAGCAACTTTGTATTACTATACGAGTAGATATTTGAAATTTTGCTGCAGAAAAGTTTGATTGCTGCTGTTTCTTTTACTCCGACAATTCTTATATTTAATTAAATCCAGAGAATTTCTCGCCAATATTTATGTCTTGTCTTACGGAGTAGGGAAGGCGGCAGCCACACATACCAGCAACATGGAGTGGAGTTAGTGGAGCAAACTGGCAGGCAACAAAGAAAATATTATTATTTTCTTATATCCTTGAGGGGGTTTATGCGTTTTTTTCCCACAGATGCCAAGTAAATGCAATCAAATAAGTATTGTAAAATCCTGAATATTTTTTTTACAATTACAAACATACATACATACATATAAAAATAAAATGGTGGAACATGCTTTTTTTGAATTGTTTTATTTGAAATGCGCCGGACACAAAAAACAAAAAAATCATCAGATTATATATTAAATTGAAATATTTTAGTTACACAAAAAGAGGTCTATAGAATTTGGCAAGCAAAAGCAGCAACTAGAAATATACTAAAATTGACTTGAGCTTAAAACGAACGAACTAAATTCAAAATACAGGTAGGGAAAAGGAAAATAATTTTTTTTTCGAAATTTATATTGAAAACAATTGGATTTTTCGTTTCTGAAACGATAACCGAATTTCATTCTCATAAATCGCTGAAGAGCTTTAAAACCCACAATTATCAGTTAGTATTTTTAGTCTTGATAAAATTACTAACAATTTAAAATATTTTTACCTAAACAAAAATGTATTTCAATTGAAATGCACGATGAGGCCAAAGAATACCAAAGTGATGAATAGTTTTTAAGAAACCTTGCTAGTGTCCTCACACAAGTGCTCGCCTGGTTATTCCAAAATCTGACATTTGACGACAGCTGATTTAATCAGATGGTTCGAGTTCAGTCAGGGGCATTTTTATATACAGCCAGACTTAGCAAATGAACATGACGTATTTAACACAGCACAGTTTTCAATTCATATCCGAATAAGATATTTTTTAAATCGTATGATCATTTAAAGTATTGAAATTTAAGCTGTTGAACAGAAACTATATACGAGTGTAATGGGCTTTAACAGCACATAATACTTTGCATACTTACGGGGGCTTTATTTAAATTTTTATAAAGTTTTCTCTAGACTATTCTCTTTGCCACAAAGAATCTATTGGATGTTCACATTTTACCAACACTTTATGAATAATTATTGAAAAACTATATTTTATAAATATGTTGCTATATTTTAGTACTCGTAACATTCAAAGTTTTGTTATGAAAACACATATGGATGAAGTTAGGCGTACTTTCAGGGTTTCCGCACAGCCATATAACGATAAACATAATATCAGGAAAAACTATAGCTTACAGAACTAGTTAAAGAAATATTAAGAAACTGTACAGCTTGAGCCTCCACAAGATTTTTGGAACATTTTTAGAGCGGTCGCACTTATAAACAGCATAATTTAAGGCGAAATTAAACAAAGAACAAGTTAAGGAAATATTAAGATATTATAATATTTGAGCTGAGCTTCTAAGAACATGACATGTTGTTTGACTTATGGTGATAACGAGCAGCGAAATTTAAGGCGAAAATTTACATTTTAAGAAATTTCAGTATTTCAGCAAAATTTGTTTGTCGGCTTTTCAGTCCAACTTATACAAACTACTAAGAAAAAATTGTTTAACAATTTTCCTTATGGCTGTTTTATTTTACTTTTTAATTATTTAATTAAAGTCTAAACATTAAAATCTTAGATAAATCATATCCAAACATCAATTGAAATAAACTCTCTAAATTGTTCATTAAAGAAAAACTAACAACAACAATTGCAAATAAATAGCTAAGCCTGCATTTCAAAGATTGTCTGTATAGACGACTACAAACAAGTACATATGTAAAGAACATCCGGTTTAATTTAATACTATTTTTTACGCAGTTCGTTGTTAAATAAATGATACTTTATATCATAAAAATAAATAAAAAAAATAAAAACGAAATAAATCAAGAGTGTGAGTTAAAGATGCTGCTGTTGAAATAATAAAATAAAAAAAAAAAAAAATAAACTGATCAAATCACAGTCACAACGTTGAAATTACAAATATTTATCAGTCCGTCATTCTGTCAGCCGCACACCACACTCACACACACACACACACACACACACACACACACATAAGTCCATCAACTACATAATAATCAATTGCTTTAAATAAAAATAATATTAAAATCTGGTACATGTTGATTTAAACTTAAAAACATACTTGCGCTCAGTTCAGTCGTCTATATGTATTAAACAAACAAAGATAATTGAATTCGATTGATGCAAATATTTCAGCGGAAGTTAAACAATTGAATTAAATCATCATCATCATCATCATCATCGTCGTCGTCGTCGTCGTCAGCAACAGCAACAGCAACATCATCATAAACCACATTAACTAACTTTATTTTGCTCTACAGATTGTTGATTGTAGATCTTTTCAATTTACCAGCAGGCTTTTTTTCCTCTTGTCTTTCACCAGTCAAAGATCACACTCATAAAAAATCAAAGTTTTCGAAAATTTCATTTACAATTCCGGCCGCAGAGGGAGGAGGGAGATCGTTTTAAAAACATGTCACTCTGAATTGAAAAATTGAAGTAAAACGAGAAAGAGAAAGAAACTTTTCGCCTGATCATGTGTAGGCTGTTAATATTAATTGTATAAACGGAAATTTAAATTAATATTAAAACAACTTCCTGACTTAGTAATAAATTTTATATGGCCAGCTGTTTACAAAAAGGATTTTCTGCTCCACGAGAATTTTTCATAATAATTTTTTCGTCTTTTAGTCATCATCAGACAACATACATTAAAGCAAAACCCTCGATTTTTAATGCCGTTTTTAAACATTCAAACTCCTAAAAAATTGCTGAAATTTTTGGAAAAAAAAAGTATTTAAAAATAAAACATAAATATTACAAAACAAGAAGACGAAGATGAAAATCGAAAAAAATACTGTCATCAGTGTTACAACAAGACAACGAAAGAAAACTGCGCGGGCGTGCCCATAAATCAAAATTAAGACTTAAGAGACTTGCACACGCTCTCAAACGCACAACACAGTGTTGTATTCGTACGCCTGTAGTTTTTGTGTTCCTGGGCACTTTGCTCACAACAACAAAAGCCATTTACTTTACACCATCTACAAACGCAACAGCAGCAGCAGCAGCAGCATCATTATGATCATCATTTTACACAGCGTTTCCTTTTTTCAATTTTTGCTGCTGCTTCTTTTCTCGGTTTGATTTGTTTGTATTTAGGACAGTATCTGTGTGCATCATAGTGTCATATAGAGTATTTATGAGTTACTAAATAACAACAACAACTATTGCTACTCAAAGATGTGAAACATCAACAACCCGCATTTATTTTGTTTTTATTTTTTGATGAAGAGCCCAATATTATGACTACTTAGGCCTCATTATTAGCAGCTTCTGCTTCCCTCAAATGGAGCACAAACTACTGCCAGTTGTTTAGCAGTTTTCTCCCTCCCAACTCTGTTTTGTGTAATTAAATCATTTACATCTTTTTTTTTCTTAAATATAGTCACAGTTTTTTATAGAAGAATTTTAAAACAGAAAATACTTTGAGTTTTAAATTTCTTATTTTTTACTGTAGGAGTGGGGGGGTGGTAGTGGCGGACTTAAGGGGAAACTCCCAGAGAATGAAACTCCTAGATGAAAAAACAATCCTAAGATTAACGACCAACATTTGCGTTTCGATTTTTTTACGTTGGAGCCAAGAAAAAAAGGGGGTGAGCATCAATAGCTAAAGTTTCCGAAGATTCAATAACTTTCAGAACTTTGTTTTGTTTTTTTTTCACACAAGAAAATAATTTCAATGCTGATACTCAGCTCCGTCTGCCAAGAACCCAAACATGCTATAAAAATAAATAAACAATTTCACTACAAGTAATAAATACTAAAATCTCTTTATTTTTATATACAAATATTAAACAAACAAGCAAAAACACAGCAAATTGAACTTTAATAGCCCCCTAGTGACAGTTTATGGTTAACGAACCTGTTCGTTCGCATAATTGCACTTAAAAACTGAGCAAAATTAAACACTTTTGTTTGTGCGAACGAACGAAGCTGTTCGATATTCATAAACAGGCACCTACAGCAACCAACCAAGTGCAACGAACAGATCAAACAAGAAGTTTTTCGAATTTCTGATCATTTGTTGTTTCTTGGCGTCACTTGTTCATTAATCTATTACAAATTTGTCAATCATATTGAATGGCATTATTTAATGACAAAAAACGCCTAATAAAATCTTAATCTAAATTTTCTAGTTTTTTAAACACATAAACGTGATGAAAAAACGGTCCCATACTTAAATATTCGTGCTTATTACGGTTATCGAAAAATTTAGCAGTTTGTAATAGATTAAAAGCTATTCAAGTACTTTTTCATTAACTCGAAAGATCGTACGTTAAGTAAAATAATTCCTAACACGACTAAAAATCTTTTAAAACAAATCAAAACTCCAAAGAGCATCTTTTAAATGAATCTACTCCTAAAAGTATGCTACAGTGTTTTCGAAAAACCGAAAGACATGCAGAAATTCTGTTTCCGAACGGCATTGAACGCTGGCCTAAGGCTCAACATGTCTTAAAAAATACGAATAGCCTTTAAGGATAAAAATCATTTTATAACTACAATGACAAAAATTGTGGAAAATACAAAAGAAGCTTGAAAGATTATATTTTAAATCAAATGGTCCTTAAAGCATCCTTTAAAAAGTTGTTTCGTTTCTCGTAACGAGCGTTTCAATTACGTTTTGAACAACAAACAGGTTTCAAAATAAGAAGTAGTTCTAAGGAAAAGACTTTAAATGTGGCATTTCAAAGATGTGCAGTTCTCCTTGTTCTCGTTATAATAAAAATCCTGTTAATTTAATTACAGCAAGTTTCAAAAATTAATGACATGTTTTGAGGCTTTAAACAAAAAATTTTAAGTCATATTTTTAAATTTAGGACTACAGGTTTATGGTAAAATTTTCCTTTAAATTTAAAGTGCTGCTACCGATGTTGTTGATGTTTTTACTCCGACTCTTTTTGTTTTATTATTTTTTTTTTTTTTTTCAACATACTGTTTAAGCTCAAGGACATCATGGTTTTGTCTAACTCTTTACTGTTGCAAACGTTTAAAAAACATTTGTAAGATTGTTGCTGTTGTAAAGGTTATTAAACGAGTTAAACCATACTTTACATAAACATTTGTGTGTGTGTGTGTGTGTAAAAGTGTAGCAAAAGCTGGCAAAACAGACAAACACTTGGCAACAAATAATGAGTATAAAAAATATCTAGAAAGTGAAATTAAAGTAAGCGCCTCATGATGAAAGAACAAAAAAAAAAATGCAGCCTTAAAATATAACAAAACCTCATACTATTTACAATTATTATTTTTATTGTTGTTGTTGTTTTTGTTTCAAATATTAAAATATAAAAATATCTTATACACACCAACAACAACAGCCAGCCATACAAACATACATTTAACAACTTAAACAAAATACATACATACTTGCATCCACATGTACAGACAAACAACGTGTCCAAGACGTAAAGTTACTTTAAGTCTATATAGTACGTACATACATACATATATATAAATATATACGTAAAGCTCCCATGTTCTTGTTGTTTTAGTTTTATGTAGATAATATTTGTTGTTTTTATATATACCTTTTTTTTTTTTTGTTTTTTTTGTCTGTTGATGATTTCTTGTCTGTCTGTCTGTCTGTCTGTCTGTCTGAATGTCTGTCTGTTAAGAGTCTAAAGAAAGCAAAAAAAAAAAAAAAAATACAATATTTTCCCCTTTTTGTGTTTTAGTTGTAGCCCGTAATCACAAAAAAGAAATCGTTTAAACCCACTACTACCAATACAGCCAGCAACTAGAGCCGCCGCCACCACCACCATCACCATCACCATCACCCGCGCCAGCGCCACTTTAATACAGCCATGATGATGACGATGTTGCTGCTGTTGTAGTACTTTAATGAATGAATGAAGAAGAAAAAAAAAAATATTGTAAGAGTCTGCTGTTGTATACGAGTACAATAATAGTACAAATAACAGTTGTAGTTGTGGCAGTACAAGCAGGCAACAGTATAAGAAATACCTCAGTTTTTTCCCTTTGTCTATATGGAAAAGTGTTTTTTTTTTTTCTTTTCTTTTTTTCTAACTTTCAACTTGCCTGTACTAATTTGCAACATGGCAAAAATTAAACTATACAACACAACCCCCTTTTGGTATTTTTCGAAAAAAGAAAAACAACAACAAACACAAACACAAACGCAAACACACGAAATAACGACGACTTGTCAGCTGAAAGTCGAGTTGGCAGAGGTGTTGGGAAAAGCTTAATTTTGTTTTATTAAAGTTAATTTGTGTATGAGCCAGAAATTGTACACAAGAACAGAGTTTTAGAAATTAGAAAACCCAGAAGAAAAGCACACCAAACAAGAGCAGGGTTAGTGTAGATTTTGTTAAGGAAGGTTAAGATTTTTGTAGTTTAAAGCACAAATCTTAAAGTGATTAAGAAACGAACGCAACTATGCAAAAAGTCAACA
The DNA here is from genome assembly GCA_932526305.1 of Epicampocera succincta. Classification (NCBI taxonomy): domain Eukaryota; kingdom Metazoa; phylum Arthropoda; class Insecta; order Diptera; family Tachinidae; genus Epicampocera; species Epicampocera succincta. The sequence goes on from OW052038.1 coordinate 14,351,793, forward strand.
AACTTTAGCATATTTTTAGACTCCACAAAATTAAATTAAGGGCGTAAAAAAAAAAAAAAGGAAATAAGAATCAGCATTTGATTTTATAAAAATCCATTTCATGAGAAATGGTGAATATGAAACAATCGAAATCCGAAATCGGGGAAAATTATCATGGAAAATTATTTTCTGCCATAAAATTGGTTTCTCTAAAAATGAAATTATGTCTTACAAAGAGACACCAAATACAATATTAAAAATAAATATTGCTGGATATTTTAAAATGCACCTCGAAAGGCGAAACTTTCAATTGAAAGCAAGAACCAACTCTCAACAGCATCCGGAAATCTATTGTTGTGCTTTTCATACAAAATGCATTCGTAACTGAAGAAAGAAAAATAACGTGTTTTATTTTGATTTTGCGACAAAAAGAATTTTTTACATTTTTGAAAATTGTTATTTATTATGAATAAATTTGTATGTACAATTTGATTTAAAACCAAAGTTTTGTGACAAATTTTGTAAATTTTTTTTTTAAATATGTTGCCTACTTTCGGGAATTTAGCTTTAATTTGATATTTTTTTTTTTTTAATTCAAATAAGATTTTTTGCAACTTGATTGAAAATTCTTAGTAACATTTCTTCAAAAAATAAAAAAATAAAAGTGCGATAAAAAATGTTGCCTACTTTAGGGAATTTATTTTTATGTTCATAGTTTCTTATAAAATTAAAAAAAAAAATTGCCTACTTTTAGAATTTATTTGAAAGTTGTTACAGTTTTTTAAAATTCTCATCAATGTGTAAATTAAAAAAAAAAAATTATAAAAAAATGTTGCCTACTTTAAGGAAATTTATTTTCATGTTCATATTTTTTTCGAATTTATAACTAAATATAAAATACTCAGAAAAATTTCTTAAGAATATTTGTGAAAAACTGTGTTATCGAAAAATATTGCCAACTTTTAGGAGTTTAATAAATTCATATTTATAGTGTTCTTCACAGATAAATATATTAAAGTTGCTACCAGTTAGACAAAGGATACGAGAGATAGATCCAGCCACCCACTTGATTCTAACCAAACGTTAGTCGCCAGGTGTTTTGCTTTGCACTGTTCTGTTGCACGAAAATCTTGCTACGACTAAGTGACTTCCATTTTTGGAATTAGCTGGACAAGATACAGGCTATATGTATCGAATCATGTCAACAGATACGAGCGATAAGTCCAGCCGTGCCCTGCCTTTAGAACCGAACGTTGTTACAATATTGTTTAACATCCTCATTAACATTTTTTAAGGAAATTAGTACGATAAATATATATAATTTACATACTTTTAAATATTTATATTTAAGTCATATTTTTTAAAATATAAATTATAGATGTTACATGATGGGCTTTAGAATCACAAGTTTGTTTGGTATTTTATATAAAAACCTAAGCAAAATTTTTTTCGAAAATTTGCAAAAAAAAAAAAAAAAGAGACATTGAAAAATTTTGCACTCTTTTAGGTGTGTAATTTCTTGCCAGAAAATAAAACTTTTCTTTAAAGATTCTGTAAAATGTCATCCAATTCTAACTGATTTAATCCATTACAACTTAATTAAGCCACTCACAGGTTTTTCTTAATGCCACTGTTGCTTAAAAAGCTGGTTTGGCATTTGTTTTGATTTTGCGGCAAAAACAGTTTTTATTTTCCTAAATTGCAAACAAACATATATGCAACAAACATATACATATGTTGTATATATAAAACTATATAGATAAGGGATAGCAGGCAAAACTAGACAGAAATAATAATAATAAAACTATAACTATATATAATATACTTTTAGGCATGTATCCATGTATGTGGTATATAAAAGTAAATTTGAAACTGAAATGTTAGCACGAGTGCATGTTTCATAGATGGATGTATGTATGTGTGTGTGTGTTTGTGTTTTGGAGTTTAAATTTGAAACATGATAATTTTGCAAAAGTGTAGGTGTTTGTTATTATAATGTTTTCTGCAAGCCAACACACACAAACACACACAAACACACACACAAACTCACATATCTAGACATTCGCATATGCTTAACTGTGAACATTTTTATATCGCGTGTGTGTGTGTGTGTGTGTGTGTGAATGTGTGTGTTTGAGAGAATGTAGAAAATCATTATTTAAAGTTTATTTTAAAGGCTGTAAAAGGCATATGTTGCAATTTACTTTTACGTTTGAGAGAGTCTATATAAATTATATTAAATTAGTATATATGTATGTATGTATGTATGTATGTGTGTGTGTGTGTGTGTGTGTGTGTGTGTGTGTGTGTATCAGTGGCGTATGTATTTGTTTACGTTTTTCGCATGTGTTAAGTGACATTGTGTTTGGCTGTCTGTTTGTGTTTTTGTTTGCTTTTAACTATATATGTAGACATGTGTTGGAAATTTTGTAGTACATAAGTGAAACTATTGACTGTGTGTGTGTGTGTGTTTAAATACTAAATACAAAACTTTAAGTATTTAAAACGCAAAGTGTCCTTGAAAGTTTTTGGCATAGTTTTAAGTTCTCTACACAAGCACACACACACACACACACACACACGCACATTTGCTAAGAAGTGTAGCTAAACAGCACGAGTGTTTTTAGGTATAATTGTATGTCTTTACGTGTGTCTGTGTGTGTGTGTATGTGTGTTTAGCAGTGCACGCACTTTTGCTTAGAAATTCATATCTTAGAGATACCACCACAAAATAACGGCAGCACTAACAACAACTACAGCAACAACGCCAGCAAAAAATGCTGTGTTATAGAAAACAAACACATTTTAAATGTGGCTTTTTTCCTATTTTAACATTGTTGTTGGAGTGTGTTTGTGTGTGTGTGTGTTTTGTTGTTTTTGTAATTTTTTTAATATTGTGTGCAGCTTTTGTTGTTAAATGTAGACATTTAGGGTTGCTGCTAAAATGCTGTTGATTTTCTTTGTTTTTGTTGTTGTTGTTTATTTTTTTTAAATATCTAGTGTTGTAGGAAAGAAAAAAAAACAGCAGTCTTTGAACTTGACATGTTTGTTTTATATATATAGAAACAAAAAACAAAAGTTTCACACACTAACGCAAACATACACACATACATATATTAAACTATATATGTATGAATGTATGTATGTATGTATGTATTTATATATAGATATAAATAGTTTTATATAACACTATAACAGGTTAATGACTTGACAAAAATTTTTCTTTTAAATGAATACATTCAGACTTAGAATTAAGCAATTAAGAAGTAATTTTAAATCAACACTTGCAAAGCCAAAGATTTTTATCTTTTACAAGTCGAACGCACAACACTATGATTTTGTAAAATTCCTAAGACCTTTTCTTTGCAAGACAACAAACAAGCAGCAGCCGCCACACACGCAAAACCAAACAACTCAGTTCAATAGACAACAAATTGTCCTATTCAACAAAACGGTGATATAAAATGTTCATGTTTGTTGTTCAAGATAACAACAGCAAAGCACGAAATTTGTTGCGAAGGATTGCGATTGTCTCTGCCAGCAAAAGCTCCAATATTGAATGACAATAATGAGCAAATCACGCTATTAACCATCGTAATATCCATCTCTATTAATTTGTGTAGCCTTTTTAGAAAACTATTACAACGGCCGCCTGTTTAACGCCGATAAATATGTTATAGTTATTTTAATGAGTTGTGTCGGGGTTGTGTTTATCATTTAAGTAATTATTTGAGGTAAAAGATTTTACGAATTTACGAATATGTATGTAGAATGTGGGCTTGAATTAGTTTTGTGACTTTGCTGTGAACCTGTGTGCAGCACGTGCTTTTAGTTAAAAAAAAAAAAACAAAAACGATACGAGTATTAAGACCTCATTTTAGGGGATTCTTTTTTTCTAACAAATCAGATTTCAAAAGCTTAACACAACGCAACGGGAGCAGGAGGAAATATTTTGAAAATGCCAAACTCCTGCTGAGACATACTACATATGTTTACTCGTACATACCGACATATTTCAAAGAATAACAATTAAAAATTTACGGAATTTATGACAAACAAAAAAAAAAACAAACAAAAATTCAACAGTTTTGAAAATTCAATTTTGAGATTTCAAACAATTTTGGGGACTCTAAAAATAGTCAAACGATTTAAAAAGCTGAAAATATATTTTTTATTTTCAGTTTTTTGCCACGAACTGATATTTTTTATATAAATTGCCGCTGTGCTGTGAGAACAGCTCTGGACAAATCCAAAGTCATTGTGACACATGACAGCTAAACTCGGCAGCCGTGAGTTCTCAGGTAAATATTTTCTTTTTTTTTTTTAAATCATAACGAAACAAAAATTTGTCATGTTTTACACATAAATAATTGTCTCATCTCCGGAGTCGGAGGACGGCATCGAATGTTTTCTTTTCAAATATCTCAACTAGAGTAGAAAATGATTTTAGTTTAATATTTCGGCGTCCATAGATGGAAATCCCCTTTTTTGGAGTAGACTGTGTTCAGTGCGTTCTGATCCGCTAAGACATTTGTTGTACATTTATTGTACAGCCAGACATCTGTACTAATGACTACAGTTCTTTATTGTTTTTATTTTTCCTTATCGCTCAATACTTTATCTAAATAAACCCTTATTGCCTTGACCATATACTTGCCATTCGAAAAATTATCACTATAAACGCCTTTAACACCAACCAACCAACAGTTCCTGTTCTATTTCAATTTAGTTTGATATGCGAAAAAAAAGGGAAAGAAAGTAACAAGCAAGAAACCCCTCTAGAGATTAAACAATTTTTTGTTTATTAACATTCTAAATTAACCCCTATCGCATGCTCTTTTAACAGTCCTAACAAAGTATGCTACGCTTTTTATTACACCGCAGCGTATGCTGTTATCTCTTGGCAAAGATTTTGCTATTTCTGTGTCGCGGCCATATTGAAAATAATTAAACAAAAACCGGTTTTTGAGTTTAACAAAAAAATTGATTTGATTAACACCGTAATTTTGTTAACGAAAAAAAAATGTCTTTCTTTATTTTATTTTTTTTTATCAGTTTTGTGTTTGGGAAATCTATTGCAGTTCGCTGTTCGTTCTCAAATCAATATATCAAAAATTAAAAGCAAATTTTTAAGTTGCAAACCGGTTAAGTTTTTTTCGGGCTGACCAAATCCAAAGCTGTATGTACGAATATAATTGTAGCCGTTTTGAAATGCGGAATTATTAATTGATTGAAAAGGGGTGGATTTCTTTGTGCACAATTTATGAGACAATTGTCATTTATTTCATTTTCTGTTTTTTTTTTATTTTCATAAATAAATATCCTTTGATTTCAATACGAAATAATTTGTTGATATGCAAATGTAGTTTTTTTTCTCTACTCCATATTTTTTTCTCTTCTCTTCTCTTCTTTTCTTGTTTTTTCTTTTTTATCCAGTTAGTGTTGTTTTATTTGATTAAATGACATCTGCTCAAAAGGAATTCATTTATGGGTATTAAAATCATAAAAAAAAGCGAAAATTCACCCAGACATTAAAATGCGTTCGTTTTTGAGAGTGATATTCCCGTACAACTTCTTCGTTTGATTTAAAAATGATAATTTTCGAAAGGGGGAAATTTATTGGATTTTTTGCTCTGCTCTCGCGTTTTGGGTTGTCTTTCACAGCATTAATGTGTAACGTTTTGCTGCTTATTAAGGCTAGAAATTGAAAGATTTTTCCTTTTGAATAGCATTCAAATAGACATGCTTTAAAGCATAAAATATTTGCGGCTCATTGCAAAGCACCAGACGTAATAAAAATTATGATCGCAAAAAAAAAACCAGCAACAAAAAGGCGAAAAAAATGACAAGATTTTGAGATTAAAAACAAAAAAAGATTAAACATCTTTTTTAATAAAATAAATATTTAACGCTTTCTAACCGAATATGTAATTATTTCTGTTCGAATCTCAATACGAACGCGTACAACAAAAAAGCTTTTGTTGTTCGAACTTTTCACAAGTTTGACAAGATCATTTGTTTTCATGCTCTTAAATATCTTTGAAACTCATCAATATCTTCTTTCCGTCCTCCCCTCCCTGAAAACCACCACATGCATAACATTAAGCTAAAGACTTTTTAAATAGCTAATCATGTTTGAAATGTCTAATGTTTTCAGCCACTTCAGCAACCAACCACTTGATCAATACAAAAAAAAATTAAACAAGAAGAAAATGAAGAAGAAGTTGAAGTTGAAGAAGAAAAAAATATTGCGGGTAACAAGAAAATTGAAGACGACGACAAAAAAATGTTTTTCAAGTGGATTTTACGAAGCAATTGATCACTTGCTTGAGATGTTGTTGAAAAAAACCAAACTAAACAAAAACAACAAGTTGGCTGACGTGGCCGCATTCATTCGCAGAGATAAATGAAGTTCTCAAGTGGTTTAAAAGTACTCCTTCCTACTCGTACACATTTCGGTTTAAATACAGCAAGTGGAGCTCGTATCGATCGATCTTATCAATATTAATCGAAAATAAATAAATATATAATCTGTTTTGAGCTAAGAAAAAATACTGATTAATTAATGCAAAAAGTTTTTAAAAATTCCCAACTTTTCGGGAAGTCAGACTTTTGAAAACTTTAAATTTTCCAGTTTCTCAAAAAATTAGAAATCGGAAAATTATTTTTAATAATTTTTCTTAAACTTTTGGTTCGGAGCATTGAAAAATTTTTAGCCAGTCAGTCCTTCAAAAAATTTTCAACTTAGAACTTGTCAAAAAAGTCAGGGTTCGGAATATTATACATTTTTTTTTCAAAAACTCAAGGTTAAAAGTATTAAAACAATAGGAAAAGGAGTAGGCAAGAATAGGAAAGGCAGTGCGAGCAAAATTAAAAATTTAACGTTCAGAAATTTTAAACATGTTTAAAAAATGTTGCAAAATTTTAGGATTTTTTGTAACAAACTGAAAAAAAAAATGAAACGGAAAATGTTAAAAATTTTAGATTCTTAAAACATCAGGATGGGGCAAATATAAAATTTGTATAATTTTCAAAGATTAGAAGTTCGGAATTTAGACAAATTTAAGTTTTTTCAAAAGTCAGGATGCGGAAATATTAAAAAAAATGCAAAAATTTAATTATTGTTCCAAGCGCATGTTTTTCTGGAAACTATCAAAAAAAAAGTACAATTGTACCAACTTTTAAATTCCAGTTTTGGATTTGCTGCAGTAACACCCAACGTCTCTAAAGAGACACTTCCGATAACACTTTGAATTTTTTTTTAGTTTTTCTTTAACTTTATGTTTCGGAAAACCTCATGCAGAAAAACCAAAATCTGAATCTCTATATACATATTCGAATAAGAAACTAAACTTTTGAAATATTTCATTTTGCAGAACGTACATTTTTGCTATGCAAGAACCACATGCAATAAAATTCTTTACTTTTTAATTTAAAACTTTTCGCACAAATATCTATAAAAATAACTAAAATTGAAAACTTAATAAATATTCTAATACAAAGTACAATAAATTAAAACAATTCAAATTGTGTACAAGAACGGGCGAAAAAAGATTTTATTTTTATACAGAAATTTGTGATCATTTATTTTTTATTTTTTTTTATGTTCTTATTTGAAATGATCATAACGATCTGTCATTTCGATTTATAATCAAATACCGAATAGCAAACGAGATCATCAACCAATTGATACTATATATCAGACAATAAAAGATACTTCGCATTAGAAAGCACCGACAACAACAACAACAACAACAACAACAACAACAATCAGCAGCAACGGCAAAAAAAACGCTTAGTTGTGGTTGCGCGATACTTTAGCGACGCGCCACAGCAACAAACGTCCGTGTACAACGATACGAGTACTTTTCAAAACGCTGCAGCGCAAAACATAAAAAATATCGAAAAAAATAAATGTCTTTAGATGATGGCACGTCAGCTGCATATTAAATTTAAAATACCCGACTAAATAACAAGAAGAAGAAATATATATGTATGTATTTATTTTAAATGATTTTCTATACTAGAAGTTTGTAAATTGAAAAGAAAATGCCGTGTAAAAATTTTTGTGCACCCAGCAAATCAATCGTTTTATGTTGTGAATGGCAGAAGGTTGAGGTGGTTGTGGCGGCGCAAGAGGGCTGTCACCATACGAGTACTTGAGCGGGTCTGGTCGGAGTGGGTGGAGGGAGGGGGTGTCCTAAGGAAAGGCTTGCTGGCACACGGTTTTATTATTAGAAGCAAAAAACAATGCAGTTGTTTTGGGTTTATTGTCATATTGATGCTAATGTCATGCCATGTGAATTAGTACAAAAATAAACAACAAAAACACACACAATGTAAGAATTTTTTTTATCAGGGCATAATATTGTATTGTTTTACTTTTAAACAAGTTGTTGTTGAAACCAAAAAAGCCAGAATAAGATAATAATTAAAAGAACACGAAATTTATATGTATAAAAGGTTTAATTGCTGTGGCTTGGCCCAAAATACGCAACAAAAACAAAATCATTTATCTAATTTAGCGTTTTATTGAAAGCAAATTTACGAAAAGAATACGCGAATTCATATTCATAATTTTTTGGTACAAAAACATCAGCTGATGATCTTTTGCGTTTTTAACCCTAAACGAAAGGATTTAGCTAGACTTGGCTTGAAATCAAGGCGCATCACTGGCAGCAAAAATATGATGTTCAATAATATTTCAAGAAAAAATCATGTTTTATAAAACAAATTATTAGTTTTATTTTAGCTTAAGATACATTTGAGCTGGTCACAGGTTTTAATCGTACAATTTAAAAAAGAGATTTAGAATATATAATCTTTTTTTGTGACACAAAACTAAGAGCAATAAATCTGCAAAATATTAAATTTGTTAAAGTAGAGTTTTTACATTTAAATATTTGTCAATCTAATCGAAGTTAAAAAATCATTCAGTTAAAATATTAAATTTGTTGGGAGTTTTTGCTTTAAAAAAGTTGTCATTAATAGTTTTTTTTTTTTTTAATAATTTAGCAGTCTAATCGAAAGTGGAGAGCAAAGTTTCTTGTTAAAGATGAATAGCCTGTCCCACTATAGTTAAGTTTAACGTTCGCCAGCGCTACAATAGATAACAAAAACAAACTAACCAGGCTTCAGTTGTCATCCGTTAGTGGGATCACAATAATATCCATAGATGTATGTATGAGTGGGGGGGGAAGAGAATCCTGGTAAATAGTCTCCAAATTAGGTTTATGCCCTTCAAAATATCTGCTGCGAACACAAACGTTCGATATGGCGGACAGTCGATTCATTTTTAGCACGAAATTTTGTTCTCCACTTTGGATTTAAAAATTAAAAAAACAGTAAAAATTTTTTTTTTTTTTTAAATTATCAATAACAATATTTTAAAGCAAAAACTGTACTTTAACAAATTTACGAAAACTCTACTTTAACAAATTTAGGATTTTGCTTTTTGTCACCAAAACTTGTTCTAAAATTTGCGTTCATTATTATCTTTGGCGATATCTTTCGCTATTTACGTACGTATGTATTTCTTATGATTACTAATTTAATATTTAGATAATTGTATTGAAACAAAAATCAATAAATTTGGCGAATAAGTGGTAAGTTTCTTCTTGTCTGGCCTGTCATCTGTTTTAGTCATGGTGCTAATTTCAAAAACAACATGTCAAAACTTATTAATCATTTAAATTTAAATACATTCTGCTTGAGCATTTTAAAGTTGTTTGTTTGTATTTAAGTGTGTTTGGCATTTATTTTTAATATTAAGAAATAATTTTTTATGCATTAGCCGAGATCTCTCCGCCACCCCCACCAAACACACTCTGCTTTCCTCAGCCCATCTCACATTTTGTAATGAAATCAACAACATTTTAATATGATCAATAAACATAAAAATTTATTGATAAATTTTTCACACCCCAAACCAACAACAAAGAAACGCCAGAAAAAAAGAACGAACAGTCATAAAAACCACATTCGACAATATAAAATGTCCATAAAAAATTGGGACAATTTTTAAAGATTTTTTTTTAACCAAAAAAATAAAAAAAACAAAAAATATTTCAGAAAAAAAGCTAAAAATATGATTGTGAAAAGATCATGAACTTTTATTAAGAACTATAACAAAATGAAATGAAATTAACAAAAAAAAAAATCAGCTGCTGGAAATCGAATAGTCTGCTTCCTCCCCCACAACATGGTTGGGTTGGTTATTAGCGATTTATACAAATCGAATATAAATTAATAGTTTTTTTCACACAAAATCTACAAAATGTGGGTTTCTTTTTATTTCCGTGCTGACAAATTAATTTAATATAATTAACCACAAATGAACTACAACTGCTACTGTTTTTATATGACAGAAAGCAGAAGCTTTAAGTCATATATTCAAGTTTTTCATTTCAGTCGTTGTCAGTCAGTCAGTCAGTCAGTCTTCAGTTTTCTTCGGGCAAGTCACACTGACTTAAGAAATGATTTTCATGAGGGCGTTTGATTAGTTTATTAATTTTTTATTTAAATAAATACTTGTTAATTAATTTATTTTTCTCTCCAATTTTAAGAAAAGCAAACGTGAGGGGGAAGAGAAAAATACTTAAAATTCTAAAAGCTCTAGTCTAGAACAAACAAAAAATTAAGAACAAAAAGAAAAACGTCATTAGTAAAACGTCAATATTTTCTGAATTTGTTGCCATTTTATGGGTTTTTTTTTTCGTTAACCAGTAATTTGAGCATTAATGTTTCGTTTGAAATCATTGATACTTCGCTCGCCAGAAAACAGTGACAAACAAAACAAGCAGAAAATAGCTCTTAATCTAAATCTATAGAAAATCAATTCAATCACTATATCAACTAAACAGCGTAAAACAGAGAAAAAGTCATTTAAAAAAATAGTCACTAAACTGTTTTTTCAAAAACTTTTATAAATTTTTTTTTTGTTAAAATTTATTTATTTATCAATAAATATTTTTTTTTATCTCTTTATTTATTAATGTATTTATATTTTTTAACATTTATTTATTAATTTTTGATTTAAGAAAAACACAGAAAAAATTATTTTAAATAATAAATTTTTTAATATTTATTTTTTTAGCTATTCATGTAATAAAAACTTTTTCAATAATTATTTATTAATTGTTGATTATTATTGAAAATGAAAAAGCAAATAGAATTTATGTGAAAGACTTTTAGCAATTTTGGCGATTGGTTTTACCCTTTATTTATAGAAAACCCAAAAATCCAACAATCATTTCTATTACCAACTTCAGTTTTTAATTTTGCCACTATAATTTTTGTTTTTGTTTTTGTCTTTTAAAGTTGATTTTGTTTTTACACCGCTTTTGGAATATTAATTGTAAGCGAAATGTTTTTGGCATGTTAACAAGAAAACTGTTAATACAAAAACAAAACAAAAAATAAAACAGCATTTAATTGGAGGAAAAAATATTCAATAACAATATCTCAGTGAAAAAACCAAAACAACAATAAAAACAAAAAAACTGAAATCAAATTTGTAAAGTGAATCATCGTTTAAAATGGAGCAAAAATTTCAAAAGCAACGAAAAAAATGATAATGCAAATATAAACGAAGAAAAAAAACAGCAAAATTAATAAATGAGTAAATATTTAAATAAAAAATAAATGACACTTAATGTTTTCAAAATGATCAAAACCAAAAGCAAATGCAAGAGGAAAAAGCGTTTACACGAAATTCGGTTTAAAAAAACCAACCATTCACTTTTGCTGGCCGTAAATTTGGCTAAAAGTTTAATTGAAACGATGAAAATATTTGTTGAAAAATTAACTGACTGATATGCATTAATAAATTGGCACAACTCGCTTTTTACAATATTATCAACCATTTTGTTGAATGCCCCCCCCCTTAAGCAAAAAGTATTGCAGAATTTCATTAAAAAATTTTATTGGATTTTGAGGAACTATAAAGAAATTAAACCTGATTTTTGGAGCCATATTTTGATACAATTTGCATTTCCATAGAAATTAGCACGAGTAAACAAACACGATCCGCAACGTGAATCCTTTTGAGGGTTTCGAAAAGTAGCCGAAGTGTCAGAAGTCACACTAGTTTGTGTGCCGTCGGCAAATATCAAAAGAATTCACATGGCGGACATCTCCTGAATCTAAATCTAAATGAAATGAAAAGAAGACAATTAAGCATTAATAGCGAAACTGTCGTTTTGGTGCAAATCCTGATTTTTGAAACTGTATGAGATACGTTTTTAAAAAGATACTTTTTTAAATGCTTTTTTTTGAAACGTTATAAGAAAAAAACGTCGTTTGAAACGAAATAAGTTTTTTAAATGGTACGTTTTTCGAAAAATACTTTTATATTTTTAAATGGTACTATTTTAAAAGTACTTTTTTTGAAAGATAATTTTGAAAGAGATGCTTGTTCTAAAATTGTTAATAAAATTTCTTAAGAGAAATTTTCTCTAAAGGTAATTTTCTTAAAAGACACTTATTTTCAAGGTAACATTTTTAAGAAGAATTTTTTTAAGAGGTACTTTTCTTAAAAGGTACTTTTCTTAAAAGCAACTTGTTTGAGAAGAAATTTTTTGCAAATATACTTTTTCTAAAGTACTCTTGTTAAAAAGTGCCTGTTTTTAAAAGCTTTTTTATACGGTCTTTTGCTAAAAGGCACTTTTTGTAAATCTTACTTTTAGTACTATTTTTTAAACGATGTCTTTTCCAAAGTTATACTTGAAAAAAATTTTTGTTAAGAAAGAAAGAAAAATTGGGGTTTTCGTTGCTTCTATAAACAAGTTTCCTCAATTTTCTTTCAATGATTTGATGTAAAACCAAGAAATTTCTTTAATGTGGGAAATCTCATTACAAGTCCTTATTCCACAAATATTGTAATTAAATACTCCAAAAAAATTCATAATTTTTGCTGTGTCAGGGAAACAGTAAAGAAAATCGAAAAGTTTGATTGGGGCTTTAAATGTGTAGGTGCTACACTGAACAAAAATTAGATATAAATTTGAGAATCTTAATTTTCTATATTTTTTACAAAGAAAGTTTAATTGTTTTTCATGATAAAGAAAAATATAATAAAATTAAGAAACTTTGATTTTAAATGCACTAAACAAATGTATTCTAGATGCCTTTTGTTATTTTAAATCGTTCTTCTGTGTGGAAATGAACATCATGAAACGGTTTAATTTTAAGAACTTTTAAATTGATCCTACAATGGCTGTTCATTTTATTATTTAACGTCTGAATACACCTGCTGGAATATTTTAAGGCTGCTTTATTTTCTTATCACCATCTGCAATTGATTTTTTCCCCTTTTTTTAGTTATTTTGCACTGTGTGCCGGCTAAATTTATTTTCTTTGCTTCAGCTGTTCAGTTTTCAAGTATTAATTTCGAATTATATCATTTACTGCAGAAAACCCCATTAAAAATCGAAGAAGCTGAGTTCAGCATTTCAGTAGTTGGCAATTATTATGAAAACAAAATTCAGTTCCGTGTTTTGCAAAATATCACAAAATAAACTTGACCCAAATTTAAATAGAATAATAAATATAGAAAAAAACAACAGACAAAACTGTTACTGAATTGAAAACTATTACATATTGATGGTTAAGCTGACAAGGCAAAAATGTGGTGTTATTCATAAACTTGGTCTAATTACTTGACCAACATTTCAAAATAAATTCTCTTTAATTGTGATGAAAGACACGTACATACAGGCATAGATGTGTGTGCAGGTGTGTGCAGGTCTGTGCATGCTTGTGTGTCTGCGTATGTGTAGAAGACAAAAAAAAAAAAAACTTCAAAACTAATGATAATTTATTTTTAATTTCTCACAAGAAAGCAACAACAACAAAGCAAAATTCTTAAGAAAATCAAAACTATTGTATATAATTTATTAGTATTGATCATTTGCGGTTCGGCCAATATTTATTTCTTTAGATTTTTCTCTGCATATGCAGCTTAAAACTCATTAAAGACGTCATCAACATCATCGTCCCAGTCATCATTATCAACGGCAACCAACAGCAGGCCAAATATATCACATAATAAAACTTTGGACTCAAAGTGAAGTGAATAAAAACAGCGAAAAAAAATTTGCAACCTGCACGCACGCACTTAACATTATAAACAACATCATGGCTAAAAGACTTGAATAAAATTGTACAATAATAATAACAATAACAACAACAACAACAACAACAACTACAACAACAAAAGATAAACTGGGGGCACACTCACACACATACACACACACAGGCACTCACACACATTTACATGTTTAGTGGAAATCATACATTAAACATTTGACCAAAAGGGGTGTGTACAAAATGATATTTTATTCAATATCCTACACACGCAGCAGCGATTTGTCCTTTTCAAAGCATGTAGCCCCATTCCATCCAGCCATCCATGCAGCGATCCATCCGTCCATCCAAGCCAGCCGTCGTCTATTCATCCATCCATCTATACTCGTCGTGTATTGTGTTCAAGTGTATCTTTAAAACAACAACGACAACAACGACAACAACAACCAGCCAAACAACAGTCCTTAATCCACAAATACGATTGATGAGTCTGAGAAATTTTTGAAGAACTGAACTCTCTGATCTTCATTCGACATTTGTTGGAAATTGTACAATATGTTTTTTTGTTGTACTTTTTTTTCTGTTTTGTGCGTTTTTTGATGTATTTGCGTCTTAAATGTGAAAACCTAAAATTAAAAACTCATAAGATATCGACTGATATATTGAGCTGCCGCTTCAATGTTTTAAAATGCTTTTGGCTGGCAAATGTACTAATTTTTTCCCCCCTCTCTCTGTCTTTCTCTCTCTTAGCGGCTTGTACTTGTGTTTTTTTGGTTGTATTTTTTGGTAACAGAAATAAATGAGCTTCAAAAGAAACAATAAAATAAGAAAAAACTCTTTTATTCTTCTTTTTTTTTATGGAAAATCAAAAGGCAATTAGTTGGTTATTAAGTTGTTGGAATTAAAAAGAAACAACAGCTTTTCGATTCTAAAAGAATTTCCTAGATTTTACGAAAAGAGAAAAGCGAAAAAACCAATTGTTGAAAATAATGTTGATGTATAATTAATACCTTTTAAAGCTTTTTTAAAGCCCGGCTGGCTGCGGTTTCAACGCATATGGGTGATATAACGACAATTGAATCTGATGAGCTCATTATCAGCTTCTTAAATACTTTTACTTTAAACTGCAATTAATTTCCTGCGTTAATAATAGTTGGGCTTTAAGCCTTTCTCAAGACACCTAAAGCTTTTAATAAAGATTTATAAGGCTTAAATTCTCAAAAAGAAAAAAAAATTATTTAATTTTCTATACATTTTGAAACATGTTCGTCTTATTCATGAAAAAGTTTAATTTTTGTTTAAAAAAAGTTTATTAAATGAGTTTTAATGATTTTTTATTTAACAAAATTTTACTAATTCAATTTTAAGCAACAAAAAATTGTATATTTTTTATATACAATCAATAAAAATATATATTCTTCTGCACAAGGTCTTGATTAAATAAAATATCAGCCAAAAAAGGGAATATATGAAAAAAAATTTATTAATTCAATTGGCTGAAAAATTTTTTAAAGAAACTGTGTTTGACAAAATGACAGCATTTTCCAGCCGAAAAAAAACATTTTCCATAAATGAGAGAAAAAATTAAAAAAAAAAATTTTTATTAAGATTAATTTATAGAAAAAAAAATTTAAAATTATTAAAAATTCCTTGATTTAGTCAAAAAAAAAATTATTTATAAAAGATTTATAAGTGTTTTGTTCAATACATAAAAAAAAAACTTTTGGAAAATATATGAATGTAATTCAAAATATTTTAAATTTAGCTAAAAATTTTTGTTGTAAACTCACACAATCTTTGTTAGAATTTACAGGCCACTTTAGTTAAAGCCAATGCAATGAAACACTTGATTTTTTTATTCCATCAAAAACAAGAAATTGTTCATGTAAATGAAAGAAATTAACAGGCTTGAAAAAATATTATTTAGTTCGGTAAAAATAAAAAATTTAATAAACTTTATTACAAAACACATGACTTAAGCTAAAGAACACTTTAGTTAAAATCAATGCCGCCATAAATCAATTCATTTATATCTTTCAATCAATTAATCATTTCTTATTTACACAGCAAAAAAGAATATTTATGTAAATGAGAAAAAAAACGCGTTCGATTTAAACCAAGACTAAAGAGCACTTTAATTAGAACTTCAGTTCTAGAACAAGAAAAAGCTACTAAGTTTTTTAGGCATTACAAAACACATTTCTGTTTGTCTATCTATCGTATATATATTTTATTCAATTAAAGTTTGTCCTGAACTTGACTTAAGCTAAAAGAGTTAAACTTAAAGCAACAAATATTTCGATTTTTAAGACTTATTTGTGCAAATGAGAAAGAAAGTCATTAAAAATCATTTGATTTTTAGCTAAAGATTATATTAGTTGGTTTATAATTCAGCTGGCTGAATAAAACTTCCAATGGCAAGTCCTTCAACCAAACTCAGTATTATGCAAAATTTAAGGAATTATTTACATTTGTCAGCTGGCTGAATCAATCATTCTATATCACTTTTTCAGTACAAAGAAAAATTCGTGCCTTGTTTTGTAATTCAGCTGGCTGAATGAATGTTTTACAGCACACTTACTGCAGTAACTTCGGTATAATTCAGCATGCGTGTTATTTTATTGAGTATCCTTATTATAATATAAGCATTTCTTATGATTCAGCCAGCTGAATAAACTTTTTATAATGTTTTATTTTGTAAACTTGTTATTATGAAAAATATGAGTTATTTTTGGTGACTAGGATTTTCATGACAGTGTCTTTGGAAACTGGTGTCTGGTCTTACAATTCAGCGA
This sequence comes from Epicampocera succincta, assembly GCA_932526305.1. Classification (NCBI taxonomy): domain Eukaryota; kingdom Metazoa; phylum Arthropoda; class Insecta; order Diptera; family Tachinidae; genus Epicampocera; species Epicampocera succincta. The sequence goes on from OW052038.1 coordinate 14,368,652, forward strand.
GCTGAATAATACAAGCATACGTTTATTCAGCCAGCTGAATTAATTTCCTTAGACATTTTCTTGGCTAAAGTTGATACAAAAGAAAATAGTAAATGAATTAACTTTTTAGAAAATTTTGCGCCATATCTTGTAATTCAGCCAGCTGAATAATACCTTTTAAGTCTTTGTTCTTTGCACCTGAAGTCTAACTCAACATTTTGCCAACAATTTGAAGTAGTTATTTGTTTATACGACTATTACAACTTTAAATTTTCATACCTCAATTTCTTTTAAACTATGCCAAAATTAGAGACTTTCAAAGCAATAGCAATTTCACAACTTCTTTTAAAAATCGGCCAATGAAATGAAATGCAATTTTTGAGTTGAGTTAAACATTAAGTTGCATTCAATATTTCAGCTAATTAATATTATTTCTTTCCTCCAAATCACTTGAAATCATTTTCGTTTGGCTGGCTTTTTTCATTTTCCCCACAATTGTTGCTGTTGTTGTTGTTCTTTTTCACAAACTCTTCTGTGGCTGTGTTTAACAAGTACCTGCCTTCTTCGCTGTTAGGCAACAGAACACATAAAAAGGGCATATATGGCGTTTTGGATAAAAGCCAAAATGTCTAGAAAAACGAAACACACACTTGGCGAAAAACTGAAAATGATAATTTTTCCAAAAGATAATGAAGAAGAGCAACAAACAATCAAAGAAGCAAAATAAATTAAAAAAAAAAAAAATAGAGTACAAAAATCTTAACACTAGTCTAGACAAAATTGCAAATTATAGAAAAAATAGTTTTTGGTTTTTTTTTTTTTGCTGCATCAAATCAGCAAGAAATGATTTATATAAAATCTAAAGCCAATAGATTAATAAGTTTTTATGAAATGACATCATTAGTATTAATAATTGCACATATTTTTGTGTTATTTTTTCAATGTTTTTTTTTTGTTGTTTTTTATTTTTTTGTATTAATAATTAATATTTAACAATAATTAATCAATCACATGATGTTGGATATTTTTTTCCTTTTATTCTACTTTTAAACAAATCAATTTTAAATTAATAATAATGAAAAAACGAGATAAATTTCTGTTGAAGCAAATATTAGTTTTTCCATACAATAGGAGCTTTCAATACAAGTCATTTTCAATAATTTAATTGATTTTGAAAAGAAAAATAATAATAATAATTTTGCAAACAACATGAAGAATAAATGAATACAAGCGAAACAAATGTTTACACAATAAAACATGCAAAAATTATTATTTTTTATTTTTTATTTTTTTGAAACTGTACGTTTGTAAAAGGTTTCAAAAAAAAAAAAAAGTAATATGCAGATGCAAATTAAAAAGATAAAAGTTTAAAATTTCTTAAAACTAGAGAACCTTTAACGGACAACTCCCACCTTAAGGCAAATGCAGAAGTTTGTTTAGAGAATCTTGGGAAACGTTCTTAAGAACAATAAAAAAATTATGGCAGTTTTGGTCGGTTTCAATGACAATTTTTGTAGAATGCGAGGATCTTTAAACGGAATTCAAATCATTCAACGAAGCTTTTGTCTAATATATTTTTATCATGTAATAAAATTCCGAATAAAGCTTTTCAAACTAATACTCCCTATTCATGAAATTTAAAATGATTGTGAATTGAATTTTATTTCAAATTTTTAATATAACATTTTCTTAAAATAGATTTCAACATACACATTTTACGGTCTATATGAACAAAAGCCATAAAATCAAACGAAAGTTTAAAGCCAAGACCAGTAAATTTCAAGGATTTGTGGTCTGAGAAAAAACAAATCTGTAATTGAATGTTCTGCTTTTATAGCAGAGTTTGAAAAATTATTATGTCATTAAATTTATTCGTCCCAACTCCAAGAGCGTCTAGATTAAAAGTTTGCTGGGTTATTTCTTTATCGTGCACGCAAACTTATTTCTTTTTTCCTAATACTTAATCTATATGTTTCACTTTTCAAATGATCTTTGTTTAACCAAAATTCCTAGAATTAGAAAATTTAAATTCTTGAGAATTTTGTTAAACAAAATATTGATTTGCAAACTGCAGAAGCTGGAGATGATTTTGCATTCGGTGCAAAATTCTTTTCAACTGGAGTTTTTTTCCTCATCATCTTCTTCTGCTTCGCCACACTATAAACAGCAAATAGTACGTATTAAGTTTCAAACAAGCGTTTTGCAAAATACTCGTCTCTGGAACAAATCACATATTTGTGTATTTAGAAAAAAATAAAAAAAAAAAAATGGCATCACAAAAAAAAATTATTTGCCGACGGCAAATAATTAAAGACAGAGTGAATAAGAAAATTTGGGAAAAACAGAGAGTGCAACTTAGTTGAAAATAAAATTAGGAAATAAATTTCCAAGAAACAATAAATAATGAGTTTTTTTTGTATTTAATATAAAACTTTTTTTATGAAAAAAAATTTTTTTTTGGTGTGTTTTTAAACAGCTTTTTGTGTTTGTCTTTCATTTAGTTTATGTTTGATAAAATGTTATGCCTTAATGCCTTCTTTGTTATGGCCACTAGCTGCTCATTAACTTGTGCAATTAGTGGAACCTCCAACATCAATAAATTGCAGCTCAAACATTTGGCACCAACACCGTATCATTTTCTTTAAGATTGAACAAACCCACAAAAACAAAAGAAAACAGGTTTTTGTATCGGATATACATATATTTTCAAGAGGATAATATATAAAAAATAATAATTTTTAGAGAGCAAATGACTGACACCTCTACTTCTGTCTTGATTTTTCGAAAGCACGAAAAACAGAATCGTGATTTACATTTGTCAACAGGACTAACGATTTTTAAAAAATAAAATAATTAATTTTTTCACTTATTATTATATTTTTCATTTATTCTGGCCTGTCCCACTATAGCGAACATTAACGTTTGTCTATATTTTGAAAGCCAAACAACTGATTTCGAAACTATTGTATTTATGGACATTATCTTGCTGATCGCACGTCGCTTTTAGTCAGTTTTCTGTTATTCGACTTTAAAGGCCAGGCCCTCAATTGTAACAAACTTCAGCATTAAGTAAAAAGAATAAAAAAAATATATGTATTTAAGAAACGTTAAAATTTACATTTTTATTTATTTCTGCTTCACAGACAACCTGTTCTTTTTTCTCTTTATACTCGCAGTTTCACTGTTTTTCTCATGACCTAATACAATTTTCGATACCTGCCAGGAGGGTGAAACTTGCAATAAATAAAAATAATCTCACATAAATTTCATAAACAAGCGTCTAAATTTGGTCCACTGCAACTAGTATTTCGTTAAAAAATTTGGTGAAATAGGAATGGAAACAAAAGTACTTCGCCTGCAAGATTAAATTAAAATGGCAACATTTTAACTTTGTTTTAGATGGAGAAAGAAGCGGAAGGCTAGAGCGAAAATTTTCACTCAAATTCAATATTAATTTTAAAGTTTTAGGGAAATTTTTCTGAAATCAAAAACGAAATTTTTTTCTTTTTTTTTTGTTCAATGTATGATTTCGATTTTTTTTTTTTTATTATGACATTTTCTTTCTGCCCAAATTAAGTCTTCACAGTCAAGTGAAAATACCAACATGGAAAATAAAAGTAATGGACAAAATTCATTGCGTTTGGAAAAGTATTTTGAATGTTCCAAAATGAAATCATATTTAATATGAAATTATGATATATGATTTAACAGGAAATTAAGTCATTTCTTAAATTTAAAAATAGTTTAAATAAATTAAAATTAATTCCATGAAATTATTTTTCGTTTCCTGAATAACCAAAATACGGTTTGAATTCCCTTATCGATCGGTATTATTTATTTATTTATTCACATTTATTGCAATTAAAATTATAATAAACTACGCACTAGCAGCTAATGGCTATCGGCTAGAGCTCGATCGCTATTAAACTCTGTGATGTGACTAAAATTTCAGCAATTTTTAAAATTTTGGTTCTTTCATAAATATAAAAAAAAATAATTAAAAACATGAACCATTGAACAGAAAAATGTCCCCCCTTTTTTTTAGCTGAAACAATTTTAGTTTATTACAAACATCAGAATTTTAGCGCCTAAAACTCTTGTAATTTTTTTTTAACTTTAAGGTTTTTTTTCCAGAAATTTTTATTTTATTCATAATTTTTTATAATTGATTAATTCATAGAAAATTTGTTTACTAACATTACCGTTAATTTTCAAATTAAAGCCCCTAAAAGTATGACGCAAAACTTTTACAGTTTTTAAAATATTTAAGTTTTTGAAAAATTTCAGTTTTTTTTTAAATATTTATTTTACAAATCAATTTTTAATAATGAATTGATTGAAAATCAGTTTTATAACGTTACTTTCTATTTTTATATTAAAACTCTTAAAAGTAGGCTACAAACCCATATTGTTTTTAAAACATTTTAGGGCTCTTTACTTTTGTTTTGGTGTTGCAATTTTTTCAACTGGTTTATTGAATACTTGCGTACTTAATCATACATTTCTCATCCTCAGGTTAAAGCAATTAAAAGTATGCCATTTCGTGTGTTAAGATTCTAAACACATATTAATACCTGTCTTTTATAATATATATATATATATGTATGTACACCAATTCAAAATCTACATATTTAAAAAGATATATATTTTTTTAAAAAATATTAATATTTTGAATGATTTTGGGTTAGAACGCCTAAAAGTATGTAATTGTTTCTAATTTTGACATATTACTTTGTTTTAACCCTAAATAATTAAAATCGTCCTAATTTGTTTCAAACATTTTTTGGTTTTCTTTCAAATTTATAATTTAATATTCAATCAATATGAAAATATAAATATTCTAAAATTGGATGACTCTTCACTAAACGTGGCCCATAAATATTGTTAATGCAAGTAAATTCCTTAAAACGTTTGTCATTTTAGTTTTCGTTTTTAACATTATTATGGCATTTGTTGCAATTTTCTTGATTTGAAACGAAAACATTGACTTTGCACGCTTGAAATAATGGCTTTAACAAGTTTTTCCGCATGAAATTAGCAAAAAAAAAAAAAACAAACAACAAAAAATTGTTAAATTAATTTCTATTTGCTGCTGTTGTTGGAAAATTTGTTTAACTTATGTTTGCATTAAACTAATAGTAATTTTTTCCGAATATTTAATAAGCAATTTAACGTTTAAATTAATTAAGCAAAAAAAATTGTTTATTGAATTTAAAAAATAGCGTATTAGATAAAAGTTGCAAAGAGAAAATTCAAAGAAAAGGATATTTTTTTATTATTTTTTTGTTTATCGTCTTTAAATTCCTTTAGAAAAGAGCATTACCATAGTGCTACTTCTGCTCTTATTTTTTTTATCATATTCGTTCAACAAACTATCAGGGACTGAACCCAGTAGCAGATTCTTCATCTCATTTAAAAATTCGGAGCAAAAAAATATTTAAGCTTGGAAAAACTCAGTTTTGATCTCATCCTTTAGAATAACCAACAAAATTCTATTGGTGTCGGCTGTCCAACACATCATTCAAGTGCAAATAAATTAAATAATCACTGACAATTACTTTGTTGTCCAAACGTCAAACTAATTTTTTTTATCAGCTTCCTGGTTTTCGGTATTTTTTTTTTTTTTTTTTTTGTATAAAGCAAAATTGTTCTTACCTGTTGCCAAAATTGTGCCAATAAATAAATTTGTTCCTTTTTGAAAAACCAATCCATTGATTGCACAGCCGTCAAATCCATATCGGCTGTACCGGCTGTTTGTGGCAATGTTGGCTGCATTCGGCTGCTTTGATTTGTGGCTTCTTCCAGTAAATCAATAACAGCTAATTTTGATGTTACTAATAATGATGTCGATGCTGATGAGGCTGAGGCTGATGTTGATGGTGGTGGTAGCGGTGTTGTTGGTGTTGTGGGAGATGCTAATGAAGATGAGGTTCGGCTGGTGTTGCTAATTATGCCACTTAAACAGCCAGCAGTCGTAGTTGTGGCCAGGGAACCACCGGCAGACTGTTGGCCTAAAGTTGTTTTGCACTTATCTCTTTGTAAAGATTCCAGTTTGTCTTTGTATCTTTTTCTTTGCTTTTGGTTACTTTAAGCAAATTGTTTTTTTAATTTTTTGGAAAATTAATATTATTTTTGTTTGTTTGTTTTAAAACAAAATTTTTAATTTTATTTTGGCCATTTGTTTGATTTATGTTTTCGGTGCATTTTTTTGTTTTTCTTTCTTTTTTTAGTTTCAAATAAATCTGCCCACAATTTTGCAAAACATTTCTTTGTTTTGTTTTTATTGCCACCGAGTAAAAACAGTTCCAAAACTAATAAGATAATTTTAAAATCCCGTAAATTTTCTTTAAAACAAGTCAATTTAAAAGCTATAATTTTCTTTTAGTTTCTTTTTAGTTTAATAACTTTTTCCAATTTGTTTTTCTTTTCACCAAACACTTGATTTTTTTCTTACTAATGTTGTTGTATTTTTCTGATAAAAAAAACAATTTTTTTTTTCTTAAAAAACACTTGTTTTTATTTCTCATATGATTTGGTTGGCTTCTCTTTAAAACACTTGTTTATTGCATCTTCTGCTGAAATATCTGAATTTCGCATTTCTAATTCAGTGAAAACATATGTATTTTTTAAGCCATTAGACAGACTTTTGTTTTGATTTCGATTCAATTCATTTTCTCCTGTTACTTAAATTAATTCAGAATTGATTGGTTTTCATAATGTGATTTGATTATAACTAAATAGACACGACAGAGCAACGTTAATCTAACGAGATGTTGCCTGTCACGAATTCAACTGATGACTGAACAAATCGAACATTAACGCAGCTTACACAACCCCATTAAACAAAAACAACATTATAGAGTAAAACCAAACTGCTACAACAACAAACAAATAACAAAAACAACACGAAGCACCGTTTTATTAAACTAAATACTCATTTTTATCTACTTCAATACTCATTCTCAATTTGTGTGAGTGTTTTAAGCACATAAACTCGCTCTCTCGCAAGCCCCTCATTCAATAACAAAAAATTAAAAAACCAAACGCACATACAACACAACCCTACAAAAAAATTTTACCACACGTGAGTATTGTTGTTTTTTATTCTGCAAACATGTTTGAGTGTGCGGTTGTTTGTTCGCAAGTGATAAATATGAATAACTAGATGTGTGTTGTTGGACTGTTTGCCTGCTTACTTTTATTCTAAAGGTTGTAATGTTTTTAAGGAGTGCAGTGCGACTTGATTGAGAGCGAGAGACCAATATTGCGTTCACTCATGTCTAACGTCGTAATGTTTGATTTGTTGTGTTCAATGCTTTTGCTTTAACACACCAATTTACTCAGTCTCCTTCCCAATAATTTGTATTGACAAGAAAAAAAATAACCTCACACTTATTACAAAAAAAAAGAAGAAAAACGAAAAAAAAACAAATGAAATCAGTCTCTCTCTATCTCATTTAAAAATAGGGAAGAATAAAAACACACAGTTATTCGTATATAGCAAATTCTCCTGTTAGGATTATAAAAACGAAATGAAAAGCAAAACTGTCATGATAATTTTATTTCAAACCAATACTTTGATAATGCACGTTAAAATTGTTGCCAGCGACTCTGTTTGTCCCAGTTTGTTGGAAGAAAATCTCCAAAAAGTTTATATATTTTAATAGGGAGTGGAGGTTTAGGCAGATTGAAATGAAAATTTAATTGTTACAGTTTAGCCAATAAATCTCTTTAAGTCTTTGTTGAAAAGTAAATTTTAAAACCGGGCTTAAGCGGATTTTAATGAAAAAATGTGCTTATAATTAGTTTATTTTATTAAATTTTGTTTAACAGTATTTTTAGTTAGAGGAACAAAGTACATTTTACTTAGTCCGTTTTTGATGTTGATGGGCCATACCTCGCTACCTATTTTGGGCTAAGTTCCTAGGACAAATAGACAAATTTCTTTTAAAATCTGTGGAAAAGGGGATTTCTGATTTCAGCGACCTATTTAAGTAACTTTTGAAGTGTCAAATTTCCAATAGCAATAGTTGTTTTTTTGTAAAAAAAACTACGGGAAAATAGCGAGATATAATGTAAAATATTTTAAATTCGATTTTTTTAAATCGAAATTAAGAAAACGGTTTACCAAACCACTTATTTCGTGATTTTTAAATTTATTCTGCCAATTTTAGTTAGAAAAAGTAAGAAATCCAACCAAAAATATGCTATATGTTTTCTGCGTCTTGAAATAAATAAATCCATAAAAGGAAAAATATGTATCAAACGGAAATATGTAGTTTTTAAATGTACAGTTGTAATTTTCTACAAAGAAAACATATTGAGACAAATAAAAAAAAAAAAAAATAGAAAACACCAAATTCGGTAAATTAAATTCTTTGTTAAATCTGGTTTTTTTCACAGATTTCCCTAAAATCAGCCTATTTAAATGATGATGATGATTTAAAGTTCGAAAAAGTTGGGAGTTCAAAATTAGTTCTGCAAAAAAATCTGTTTTTACTAAAGTAATATACATATATGTATTTATATAACAAAGAAGTTTATATATGTTTTATTTCAGCTTTAGTAAATGTATTCCAGTTGATCAGGGCTCGAACCCCTGTGAGGGAGTAAGACTTTTTTTGCTGAATAGAACAGCGTAGTGAAACATAAATATTCTAAGTGCTGCTTCTACTTACACAAAAGTCGTATAACAACTTTCAGTATATCTACAATTAGTTTCAGAATAGTCCTTACTATATTATTAACACTTCATTATTATTAATACTACATTTGTCATAAATTAGACACTTATTCTCTTTGACATTAATCATCATTCACTAGTTTGGAAAAATATTTAATGAAATTGTAAGCCTTGTCAAAGGTAGTACTTAATTTTTGACCGTTTTCATTAATATTTTAAGCTAATTTGACAAACTTCTATATAAAATAAGTGAAACGTAACGAAATATTGGTAATTATATTATAAATATTTTATTATTTATTATAAAACTAAAGTGATCTCACTTTCCATTGGAAAGTTTAAATGCAAATAAATAATGTTTGAAATAATATGAAATTTACTTTTAACTGCCTTTGAGTTTCAGTATAAATTTATAATTTCTTAAAATTTATTAAATTGGCAGCCTGCAAGTCCTTCTGAATGAATCGACATTTGCATAATTTGATTTGATTTTCTGCGGAAATTTTTCATCAGACATTTTAAGTCCAATAGTAGATACGATAACTGTGAGAAGAGATAATATTTTCATAGAATTCATGTTCAAATAAAAATTTAAGCTAAACGTAGTTAAAAATAAAAAATCGTAAAACTAAGTTCATTCCAGAAATTTTAAGAACATCTTTTCGTCTTTAATAAGGAAAACAAAACTACAAAACTTTGTCATTGTGTGCAGTAATACCCAGAGTAAAAATCGAACCTATGACTTCTTAACGGTGGGCCTAACACTATATCGACTTGTCCATCGAGGCACTCATTTGTAATTATTGAAACATGTTAAATTTACCAAATTTGGAATAAAAAAAAACAAAATAGTTCCTTCATTCAGACGCGCAATCAGAATTGGAGTCGCCACTGGATACCTGTAAGACATGCGAGAACTCATGTGCATACATAAATAGAGCACCAAGTTTTGGAAAATGGAATGGAAATGGAACTTTAAACTTAAAAATAGAGTTCCTTTATTCAGATGTTTCAAATAGTGCGTCCACGCATTCCGAATTTCTAACGTCACTCGTCGCCTGTAGAACCTCATACAACACGTACCAAGTATGTACATAAATATTTAAATGGAACGGGGAGCAAAATCAGAGCTTAAACTTATCTTGAGAATATGTATGTACATACTTATGTAGTCATTTTAACTTTAAATCCAGTTCATGAACGTTGTCGCAAAGATTGCGCTTATAAACCCAGTTTTTAAAAATTTCGCTTATATTCCATGGATTAAATTATACCCGGCGTCCGTCTCCTCCTCAGCAGAACACAAATAAATTTAAAAAACTCCAAAACTAAAGAAAAAAATCCCCCAGCCCCCTTTTAATGGCAATACTAATAACTTTTTTCTGATGTTTGATTTTGTATTTCTTATTATTACGTTGTAACAAGTCTGAACGGCTTGTGGAGAGTGAGAGGGAGTATGTAAAACAAGCTCTCTTTAAGCCAACTCCCCTCACTCTTCGACAAAACTTCTCCAGCACTAAGAACTCATGTCAATGCTTTTTCTATTTGTAGAAATTAAATAAATTAAATTTCTTTTAATTGTATTTTTATTATAATTTTATTTATTTAGCTCTTGCTCTCTGCTGCTTAAAGGCTCTCATTTTTGTGTCGTTATTAAGCTGGCTCTCTGTTTTGTAAATTGTTTTGGGACGACTTTTTTTGCTTCTTTTTTTGTAGAAATTTTTTTTTATTAAACTCTTGTTATTGTATTGTGTGTATTTTTTGTATTTAGTCCCCCCATTTTTTGTTGTTGTTCGTTCTTTGATTACTTGACAATAATGAAGCTTTCTCTTTCTCTCTTACACCCATTTTGCCACTCATACAATCATAAGCTACCCAGTTAGCTGGGATTGTGTGTACATGTGTGTGTTTGTGTGTGTGTGTGTGTGTGTGTGTGTGTGTGTGTGTGTGTGTGTGTGTGTGTACCGTATAATAGTGTTAAGCTCTCAGAGTTCGATTTTTTATGTCTTTTGCATTTATTCAATTCGATAATTTTTTTTTCTTGCTCAAGATTTTTTCTTGGTTTTTTCCTGTTGTTTTTTTTCTTCCTCTGTTTTTTGTTGTTTGTCTCCCGATTTGCTGTTATTGTTAGTGTTATTTGTTGTCTGCTGCTGGGCACAAACCAGTAAACAAAACGGAGAGTGAGGTGGAGCAGCTACAGCAGCAACAGCAATAACAACAGCAGTAGATTTTTGTAGTTGTTAACAATTCATTGTTCTGCCATTTCTTCTTTATGGAACAAAACAAAAAAAAAGACAAGATTGAAATAAAATAAAGCTGCTTGTTATTGTTGTTGGTATTGCTGCTTTTCTCGTAGTTCCGCTCATCCCATGTTGTTGGTTGGTATAAAAAAGGTTTTTCTCTAGTTGTTGTTATTACTTATCCCGTAGCAAAATGTGCTTGTTGGTAGGAAAATCTATAGAAAATCGTCATATGGAATCGGGTATGTGTGTATGTGCAGATTTCGTTCATCTTTTTATATTAAATGTGATTTTGTTTTGTTTTTTTTTTATTTCTTCTTAAATACGTTTGTTTTTGGAATTTGATTGTGTATTTTTGTATATACATACTTTCTGCCATATTCTTTATTTGGTCTCCGCTTTTTTATGATTTCTTTTTTTTTCTGTTTTTGGATCTTTAGGGGTTTTATTATAAGTACATACATATGTATGTATGTACGTACGTATGTAGTATATTGGATGTTTGTTGTTGGTGTTGTTGCTGATGCGGTGCAAGGGTGTCTCAAATTTTTTTTTTTTTAAATGTAGGGAAGTCAGAATTGTTTAAAGGCGCAACGGCAAAGGAAAGCAGGTGGTTTGATATATAAGTATGTTCACTTTAATAGTACAAGCAGCGGTTGTGGATGATATGCAATTCAAATATGTACTTATAAGTATTTACTTATACCAATTTATGACAAGAAATTAGGAATCTACAGTAGGTGCGAAGTTGATATGTATGAGGAGCCGGCGTTGTTACTTTTACCGAAAAGTTGCTATAATCGGTCGCTAAAAGCTCAGTATAAGATTACCCCATTGTTTAACTCAAATTTAGCTCATCTTATTATTTTAACAAACAAAAAGTCGTGAAATTATTAATTTATTTAATATTTTATACAAAAATAAATAGCATTATTAAAGGTCTCTTTAGTTTTTTACTTTTGTTTGCCGTTCCGTGCCGTTCTTTTTTGTAGCAAATATTTGTAAAACATAAACAAAATTTTTATTATTTTAAGATATAAAAAGTAGCAAAGTTATAAATTGATATTTTTTAACGAAAAGCAAAAGAAAATACTAGCGTGAAGCCTTATTAGTCTTTGCTCTCCTTTGCCATTCCAGGCTGTTTCTTTCTGTGGCAAATATTTTGTGTTGACTTGTTCTGTTAAAGATTCTTTAGGAACTCGACTTTCTTACTTTCTGGCAATCTATGGAAGTTATTGAATTTATGGTAGAAAATATAATTTTCTCCCAATAACACATAATAAGTTTTTTATTGTCTAGTGCTCTATTTTTACAAAAATGAAATAGAAACTAGGTATCAGCCCTTTAAAAACTAAGTCTTGCTGAACCCATTAATTCACAAAAAAATCGTCTTAAACTTAATAAGAAAATGTTGCACTTATCGGTACTATTTTATTCGGAGTGTTGCACTAATCGGTGGTTGCGCCCATCGAGCTCGCGCTGTCTATATAAAACCTACATATAGGTTTTATACATACGTGAAAGTAGAATTTTAGTAGCTTAAGAGTTTTCAGTAACATATTATTAGGGCCCTAAACCAAAAAATTAAAAATCATCCCAAAATCTTAGCAAGAAAAGCAACATGAGTTTTTTTTGGCATTTTTGTTTTTGGAGCTAATTTTCAGTGTATACTGCATTTTTCCACCAGAAAATCGGTTTTATATATCATTGTGAGACTATTTCTTAGGGACAACTTTCTTGAAGAAGTGTTTTTAAATTTTTCAAGATTTCAGGCTTAAATCACTTTTTTAAATTCTTTTTAAGCGGCAAAACGATAAAGAAAAATGTAATGCTTAGCACCCCAACTCCCCAAAAAGAAAATATATACATATATTATGTAAATAAAACAAACAAGGACGCCTCTAAGCGGAGAGCAACAAAAAACTTTACATACTTCAAACTTCAAAAGACGATGGGGAACCCTATAATTCAAGCAAACAGCTACAACTACAAAAACAACACCAAGCACAAGCTAACGATAGCAAAATACCAACAACAAGCAATGCCAGCTCCATCAACCACAACAACAATAATAACAAATATGTAGTATAAGAAGAAGAAAAAATGTACAAAAAAAAATCCACATAAAGAAAAAATTTTTGCAAAAAAAAAGTCAACAATTTAAAAAAATCATTCCTTCTCGTTTGTGCACACATGTGGCATTAAATATGATTGACAATCGATGGATGGATGGATGGATGGTTGGTTGGATGAACGAACGAACAACGACTTCAACTACAAACAAACACACTTGCAAACAGTTGTTGGCACAACTTGTTTCAGAGGGGCGATGAGGGAATTTATAATATATAAAATAAAAAAAAACAGTAAAAAGAAACGAATATTAAATGAAATAAATACGGGATGAATGAATGGATGGTTTGATAAATGTATGATGAAAATATGGATTTTATACTTTGGTACCGACCAACTAACTCCCTTCCTCCCAACACAATTACCCAGAGTTATTGTAGGTGACTGTCACTCTGTGAACATGTGTATGTATGTATGTATGCGTGAATGTATGCAGGAATGGGAGGAAGAATGTATGTATGGGCTGGAATATTTGTGTGAGCTTTTTTGGTACTTGGTAACAGTTTGAGAGGAAATTGAAAATCTTCTTATAAGCAGTAGGTGGCAACTGGGTAGTTTGCCGGTCTGCACTAGGAGCACAATCATACAATAAATCCTTACAGCAAGTTGTTGTTGTTGTTTATGCTTCTTTCAAGTCTGGTCTCATTTTCCATACTTCAATGAAAGAGAACAAGAGGTGACTGATTTGTAACGAAAAATAAAAAATTTAATTGGAGAAAGACATACATATGTATGTATGTATATAGATACACATAAAAGTGTGAAAAAATTCTACACACCTACACACCCACCCCACCCCCACCACGTACACACGGATAACCCATCAATTACCTACAGTGGGGTCATCAATAAGTCACTGGGATGGGAAGCACTCGTTCGTGGAAGTTGACTGTGGGGGCTGCTCCGTGAAGCTGTGTCATAGAGGAAGCTTAACAAACACTTGTGATTGATAGGTTGTAGATATTCGGATGGTTGGTCGGCTGGCAAGCTGCAATATGCTTTAGCAAAGCACATGATAGCAACGGCTTAGAGGCTACGCAGGCACCTACAGACATACTGCTATATATTTTATAGGTACATATTATGAAAGTCTGCATGTTTTAAATAGTAGATTGGAAATTTGAATTTCATTTATAATTTTTAACCACACACACACATGTGTATGAGCATAAGAGGGCTTGTGTAGTAAGAAATATACAAAGTTCAGGAACAGTAATTTTTGATTTTTTTCAGCCTGACAGAAAGGAGATACATATGAGAAAAACTCATGCAGGAAATAAACAATCGATATCATAGTAAAACTTTAAAGAAAAACTTCATAGAAAGTGTAAACTTATTGCAAAAATTCAAAAACTTTCAATAAAAATATATGTACATACATATATTAAATAGTATTAATATAAAAATATGTATAAATAAAAAAAGGGCGCAACAGAAATTTTTTCAATTTATTTTTCTGGTAGACAAATATACATAATTACAAAAATTGTAACACAGTAACATTTCAAGGAAAAACTTCACAGAAAATTTATATCTAATCCAAAAAAAAAATTCTCTAAAAATATTAATTTTTTTCAATACAAGTAATTGTTGATTCAACGAAATGCTTTACTGAAAGGCACATAAGTAAAAGGACGCTTAGGTGACTAGATGACAAATAAACTCGTTGAAAATTACAAATTTCTTGTTCTACTCTTCGACAAAAGCTTAAGATTTACATATATCTTAAATTTACGGCCTATTTATATAATTTTTAAATGACAGCAAGAGCAAAAGCGGTTAAAGCATTTAAACGTAGTTATGTACATACATATGTATGTTTAATTAACTCAATGAGGTAGTTAAGCGAATGGTTGATAAGATTTAAAAATCGTATTAAGAAGAAGCTTATAGTGAAGATATCGCGTGGTGGCAACCAATTCTAGTTAGTCAAAGTTTTTTTTTTATCGAAATATTAACACAATAAAATGTTTCATTCAATCAAATAAAAAGTGGTTTGATTTTTTTTTTGTTGTAGTTTGTTTATAAATTGAAAGCAGTTTTCATTAAATATTTCTGTTCTGAAGCACATTTCTTTCCCAGTGAAAAAAATTATTCCATCGTATTCAGATTTTAGCCGTTTAGTAAAAATTTTAAAATTCGAGAAAGAGTTTTTACTTGTTTTTATTTTGCAACAAATAAACGCTAAATATGATTATGAAAATTGCGAGCGAGTTACAAATTAATTAAAAGGTTTTCATTCACTTAACAATTTGGAATTGTTTGAAAATTACCTGCCGTGGTGGCACAAAACGACATATTTTTCTTCCAACAATTACTGTAAATTGGCTGCTGCTCTTGCTAAGCGAGCACACACAGACTTAATCTCAACTTTGGCTGGCGGTTGACTTGAAAACACAACAACAGCTGGGATTTAGTTTGATTGCGAGATTTTGCAAACAAATGTGACTGACTTGTGCCGTTCTTTGAGTTTATTTGAAATTTTTCATTCACAATTCGTTCATAATCATGTTGGGCATCATGACAATCATGACGTTGTTGCTGCTTGTCAACACATGCAAGCAGCTCTTTTTGTTTGTCAGCTGTAGCTTGTTGTTGCGGCGTGCTAAATGCTGCAACGATAACAATGCAGTGCAACCTGCTGGCAATTGTTGAAAAATGAAAAATCTTATACAAAACATCTAATGTTTTTCCCACTGTCATATTTTAGGGAACTGAACAAGTGTTCTTCTGTGATCATTTTGTACTTTTCATCACCATCTTTGAATTTTTCTCATGAACGTTTTATTTGTTGCCCAACAATAATAATTTTTGTACAAGACCACTCTTCCCTTCACACAGTTTTATTAGTTGAGCCGCATCAAACATTCATTGAAGATTTGCAACTAAAACTCAAATTCAAAAGTACTCACCCATCAATGCTTAAGCTCTCGGACATATTTCCCCGTTTTTTCATTCTATTGGCTCTCTGTGAGCCATTTGGTTTCTCTTTCCTCTCTTGTATTTTATGTTGTTAAAGAATTTCGTTATCAAAACAAATAGAAACCAATTGGTTTGTTTCCTTCTTTTGCCACTGATGAAAATATGTTGTATGAAATGCAAAACTGTTCGAAGCTGCATGTTGGTGCTTGATGCTACAACTTCCCACTCGTGTTTGTTAAAAAGGGGCATTTGCAACATTTGGTTTTGAGTGTTTTTTCCCTTAGAGCAGTTTAACGAAATTGTTTAAAGGTTGGCTTGAGATTTCCATACGAAATTGATATGTAGGAATATTAAAAAAACTGGTTACACTGAGAAAAATAATAGGCGCCCACAACTGAAAATAGAAAATAAATATAAATGGTTTTCATTAAAAGTTATTTAGACTTGAATTTATTTAAATACATAAGAAATTCAAAAACTAAAAAATTAACATTAGCGAATAAATGCTGTTTATTTTAATAATCTGTTCCGAATGTTCCTAATCTTTGCTGGGTGTTCAGAAAAGGGTTTGCAAAATTCAATAAATTGGGCAAAAATATCATCTTGGTTTGCAATTTTTTTTTAGCACATAAAAGATATTCTCATCATATTAGTAAATATGTAACTGAATACAAATTGTTTAAAGTAGCCGCTGAACAAGATTTTAAACAACTGAAAAATTAGTTTAATGTGGGACCTATAGTAGACCTTGGTTATACTTATAAAAAAGTTTGGGTCTCCAGTCAAGGTGACAAAAGTTCATATTCATATGCGACTACTATAGAGCTTGAAAGTAAATATTCAGCAAGAAATTACAATTGTAGCACATTTTCGACCGCGAAAACAAATACAGCAGAGACATGGAATGCCTGCCTCTATATCCAGATTACAACATATTCTACTTGAAAGAAGTGGTTAAATAGAGCAGAGTTATGCGGTACATCCAAAGTAAAGATTACAATACATATATTCTTCTAAGACATACATAAATTTACACTAATAATTGCATATTAAAATTTAAATACTTTTTATATGGATTTAATTGTGCTGGATGAAATAGAATAAAATATGGATTATTAAATTATGCGGACTATAAAATAAAAATCGGAATACATTGCATTTCGTATGTATCAGATACAAATATTGTACAGTATTATTGGTATATGTATGTATATAAAATTCTACATTTCAATTGAAATATTATATTTAAAAACAACAAAAACAAGAACAAAACTAATAATGAGCTAAAAACAGGGGTTTAAGAAGAAATAGTTAATAGAAATTGACATAAGACAACAGTTTGTACACATTTAGGATTATGTATGTAGATACAAATATTAGGCCAGACATCTCTCTAACTTAATCTTTTAGTCAGTAATAGTAGAATAGCCAGCTAATATTTTAAAAGTTTATTAACGATCAGTAATTATTAATAATATTCTTTGAAAATTTCAGTTATTTTTGCTACTGGCTTAAGTTTTATTCTTATGATTATTAGTCGGGTCTAATTTTCTTTTTGTAATTTCCCCTTCCAAGCACAAATGCAAAAATATGCTCTTTAATTTTAACAACTCATACCCCTATTTGCTCTTTAGCCAAAGAAAACAAAACAAAACAAACCAACAGCTGTGAGAAAAAGCTCCGCTCTCATTTTCCAATAAATTAAAAACGAACACACATTTCAGGAAAAGCAAAACTTCAAGCGAACCAACGATTTCCTTTTTCATCAACCAGCAACAATAATAACAATAGCAACAACATCTACGGCCATCCAACATATGATGTGAGGATAAATGATGAACAGAAAGCAATAAGATTACAAAACAGAAAAAAAAAAACACGGCAGCCAGCAAAATCGAATCGAGGAAAAAAAAAACAAAATCCAATATACTACACCAACAACAACAGCAAAAACATAAACACACATGTATACTTTTTTTTGCTGCCACAATTAAGCTCCGCCCCATTTGATTGGCGAGTACCAGGTATAGATACGCACACACGCGCGCACACACACACGTGCCCATACATTCGTTCGCATACTAAAGCGAACTGTAGCAGCCTTCAATGCCACACACACACAGCCGCACGCATTGAAGCAACAACAACAACAAAACAAACAAAAAAAAACAAAAAAAAAACAGCAACGACAATGATTATGGTCACAATCATATTTTGAAAGCAAATAAAAGTAATAATAATTTTAATAGGGCCTTAAAAATGAGTTTTTATAAAGACGAATAAAGCCAAAATATATGAACGAAATGTGGCTAAAACACATACTCACAACACACACACACACACACCCACACACACGCACACATGTGTTAAGTTGTGTATGTTTGTGGGCTTGTAAATCTTGGCTGGTGCCTGAAAGGTGTTTTGTTTTCAAACAGATTTACACCAGGTTCGTTTGATACGTTACAACTCGAAAAGTGTGTGAATGCAAATGGATGGAAGAAATGGTTGTTGGGCAATAACTGAGTACCAGCAGCGTTTTCAAAGAAGTGGGTTCATCTACTGCTCCATCCAAGGGGCTGACAGATAGTCGTTGAAGAACTGTCGCAAATCTTTGTAAAATTTCATACCAATAACAGTAACTTTTTGTAAGGAAAGCAAAAACGAGATCTTATTTGTTTATTTAGATATCATTGAATAAGGGTTTTGTTTTTTAAAT
This sequence comes from Epicampocera succincta, assembly GCA_932526305.1. NCBI lineage: Eukaryota > Metazoa > Arthropoda > Insecta > Diptera > Tachinidae > Epicampocera > Epicampocera succincta. The sequence goes on from OW052038.1 coordinate 14,387,325, forward strand.
TAGATAAACCAGTGTTGCCGACTATTGTATTATTACACACATTGTAGGTTGGAGTTCCTTTTTACACCAAAACAAATGCTAGTAGGAATACGCGACTTCGAGTCAAATCTAGTAGATTTTAACAAGATTTCGCATACAAAATGATATTTTCTGTGTTAAAAATTTTAGCAAAATTTCCTCAAATCTATTCGGTGCCCAGCGATGCAACTGTAATTTACTGGATTCTGAACTAAGAAATCCAACACTCTGGCACTATTAAAAATAGTTTGCCAAATTTTTAAGAGACATAATCAAACATATTCAAACAAATTATTAAACAATTCAGTAAATTCCGTTGTTGAATCTGAAGAAATTGTTTTCTGGTCTGAAAATCACATTTTATAAAAAAAATTAATTTGAAATCACAACCAAAGGTGGTTCTTTCACAATTTTTTTAAATCACTTGGTTAGTTTTACAACTTTTCTATACTTAACGTTATAATAAATTAATTAAATAAATTGATTATTTTATTTGCATTAAAATAAATATTTTAAAATTAAGAAAATTCCAAGGAACGTTTTCTGCTACAAAAATGTTATTTGATTTTGTAAATTTTATTGTGAATTCAATCTTGTTTTCCACTCTGTTTTTTGCTCGCTTGTGTTTTTGGCCATTGATAATCACACGGTATGTGGTTTACAGAAAATCAGAAAACCACACGTGTGGTTTTCAAAGCACTTGCGATTTTCAGAACCGGGCTGTATATGTATACAATTTTTTCCTAAACTAATGCATAATCATGAACAGACGAATATGTATGTTCTGGAAATGGTCAATTGGAACGATAAATGCACAATTTTCAACATTCTGTCGCACTGCGAATATTTCGAGGAATCTTATTTCTGGAAACATCCACCAAAGTTTCCAATTATGAAGGCTGTGAGAGTTGATCTTGAACTGAAATACTCAAGATATTTTCGCCAAGATTCGATAGTCTTAACGCGTCGTTGTGTCCTGTATGCACTTATTATAAATTTCCGCTAATTCAGAAAAAGAAACACATTTTTAGCAGCTTAAACAAATATAAAGTTTCATAACTTTTTTGTTTTGCATATCGTTTTGTTTATTTCGGCCAAATGTGTTTCGTATTTTTGAACCATTCAAAGATGGTTTTTATTTCGAAAATGATTGGCTTAATAACGAGCCTCTGGCCATGTGGGTTATACACAACATAGCTTGCATTATTTTTGTTTTATTTAGAGAATTTAGTTTTCAAAAAGGTCTTTAATTTATTAAAGCAAAAAAATGCTTAAAAATAAAACTATTGTTTTAGCATTTTCAGCCAACGCTTCGCCTTTACAGTTAAGTAGTTTATTAAAGTCTGGCAACCACACGGCTATCGAGGTATAACAGCATTATGCAACTATAAAAATAAGTAAATACAACCAAAAAATACAACTCTGTTCATTTTTATTTACCTATAGTTTTTGGAAATTTTTAAATTTAACATTTTTTTCCAGCACAAATATTTAGACAATTGCAAAAACTATAATAAATCTAAGCCTTTAAAGTTAAAGTTTTATTTTTTTAATTTTTTCCTTTATTAAATTTTATAGCTGGAATTATTTGAAGATTTCAAACCTTTAATCTACATAATTTTGTGGTGCAACTGCATTAAAATCAAAGAAATATTCTCTAAAGCTAAACAAAGTTATCTATCTCCATATATGTGTACTTTGAGATATTCTTGTTGTTGAATTATTCGTCTTTTCAGGGTTTTATAAAATTTGGTGAAATTTAAAATAAACATTTTAACATTTTAGATTTGTCTATTAAATAATTTTATCTTGATGATTGTTTTCAAAAGCAACAGCATATAAAAGTTAAAAAATTGTCAACGACAAAAAGCCACTTGTGCAAGTGAGTTAATTTTAGAATTATGATGTTCAGAAAAATGCTGCTGATAGTGAGTACAACATATACTCACACTCACGCTCACACACTTCTTACTTTTCCTACTCGCTAATAAGATTTCTAGATGCGATTACTTTTATCTATTTTGTTTTTCACTAATTGTTGTTGTTTTCTAACACAGGTCTGAAGAATTTATAGTTCAAATAGGCACACAATGAAAGCTACTAAAGTTTTTTTTTTTTTTTTTTTAAATAAAACGGCCGCTGTTAATATTTTTCTTGTGACTTTCTGCAATTGTTGATGAGTTTTTGTCATTATTCGTAAGATTCAGGCCACCTTGAGAAGTGATCATTTTGTAATTTTCTAAAAATAAAATTATGAAACACGTCAAACAATTTGATAGTAAAATAAAAAGTTATTTCGATGAATAATTTCATATGAAAAATATTTATTTTTAACCGAGTAAGAGATAAAGACATGCTTTTCAATAAGATAAACGTGATCGTGAGCTAAAAGAAAAACTAGATGCTTCACATGCAAGAGCGCTTTTTCTTACTCATGATCAAAAACGAGGCGCTGCCGGATGGAAAAAATGTCAGCGGTATGTAAAAATTTACAGATCTTGTATTCCAAAACCAAAATCAAGTTAATCGAAATTTATTTGATCGTGAAAAGTTTTCAAAACTTAACATTGCAAACTAAACCACTCAAAAGTTACAAATTCATTCACAAAAATTATATAAATTTAATCGAATTGTGACATGAAATGTGTTGGAAGTAAAATGACACATATATTTTCCTTAAGAAATTCCAAGAATCCAAGCCCTAGAGGACTTGCTTTGATTATAATCGCAATTATTTTACTTGGAGTCCTCAGCGCTAGGTAACACCGTCTTTGCCGTCTGCCTGTTGCCAGTATTGCCATTCATCGAGGACTGTCAACACTTAATTGATGTTGTGAAAAAAAGTTTCATTTTTGTTTTTGGATAACTGTTCAATCATTGTGTATTTTGGTTCTAGAAAACTGTAACAAGTTTTGCTTGTCTGGAGAAATGCAGAGCGTCTTTGGTAGGAATCGAACCTAGAAACACTGGACTTTTGTGCGAAAACCCTGTCAACACGCCAAACAAAAAAGGAGAATTGAAAAATATATCTGATATTTTCATCTTTCCTTCTTTCATCATATTTCGAAAAATAAAATTGTTTTTAGGCAATATTTTCGTTTGCGCTTTACATACATACATATGTATATAATATCATGTAAAATGAGGTATAGGTGTATTAGGTATTGTGCAAAACTTTTTCATTACCACCCTACAATTTCAAGATATCAAAACAATTTTAAGCGCAAGCCAACAACAATGCCTCAGCTATTTTCTTCTTTTAGTTAAACACGCAACAATTGCAGTGCAAGCAATTACAAATAAGACGAACAAAATTATTACACCAACATTTGTTGTTTTGCCTAATGCACTTCAAACAACAAAAACAAACAGACAAAAAAACCAAAACCAAAAAAACAAACAATACTAAACAATCGAAAAGAAGAAAAATATTGTATAAAAAGAAAATTTAACAAGGATGTGCCCGAAAATAAAGACAGCCGAAAGGAAATGCAACAAGCCACTGCAATTATGCACACACACACACACACACACACATTCTTATGCAAACACAACACTGACTCACACACACGCAAGCCCTGAAACACCGACTGCCCACGAAAACTGCATGCAGTCTCAATCAAAACGAAAACAAAAACAAAAACAAAACGAAAACCTGTAACGAGTACTCGTATTTGTAAGAGCGGTAGAAGTGTAATTGAAACGCATGCCAGGCCGGCCACAAAAGGAAACAATTGAATGGCTACAAAAACTAACAGTTAATTTACTCCCGAGCAGAGGTAAACAAACACGAGAGTAATGAGTTGTGGATAACAAAAAAGAGGGAGTACCAGCATGATTTTCGGGATTTTTTTGTTGCAAAGTATGTGTTCGTACCTACTAACAGTACTTTCTTGGACTTGGGCATTTAGCAACAACAAATGCACTCGTAATGCAAACTTGACATGAACGAAAAGGCAAAATGTTTAACGGTATGTGATGTTGGCGAAAATGCCAACAACACCAAAAACATCATTATGTTAAATATTTTTAAACAACAACAACAACAACAACATGCGCTGAACAGTAGTATGGCTGTTGCATACCCAACAACAACAACAACAACACTAGTGGTAGTAAAAAAAAGGGAAAGTCAAAGAAAATTTGCAAAATGAATGAAATTTTCCTAAACCCCTCGTAGTCGCACACGGTCTGTTGTTTTTGTTTTTCTGGTTGTTATTGTTGTTTTGCGAAACAAAACCAAATTTGATAATTACACTTGAAACATTGTTGAAATATAGACAAGACAGACAACCTTCTTTTCGTTGTTGTTGTTGTTGTTCTTTGTGCTCAATTGTTTTGCCATTATTATGAGTAATTGATCTCCTATTGATTTGGATTTCTTTCTCTCTCTCTCTCTCACTGGTTTTTCTTGGGTGTTTTGCTCTAAACTGCCATAAATCTTGTGCAAAAAATCTAAACATTGCCAAAAAGGTTAAAAGGGTGAGCGAAAAAGGATTAAATTGTATTATATATTAATAGCAATTATGACGACAACAAGGGGATTGTTGTTTTTCGTTTACAACAAACACAATACGTTGTTTGGTTTGCCTTTTTTTTGTTTTTTTTTCGCTTGGCTGGGAAATGAGTTCTCACTTTTTTTTTTTTGGCAATAAATAGTTTTGTGGCAAAGAATTTTAAACTGTCAATTGTGAAGGGAAACAATAAAGGGAAGCTTAAGTGGCTCAAAAGTACTGCTTAGAAAATTAACTCGTGATGAAAAGCTGCAAAACGATGGAATGATTAATTGGTGCCGCCAACGTGCTTGAGAAAATAGGAAAATCATAAAATATGAGAATAAAGTAAACTGAAAAAGGAGGAATTCATGCATTCAAAGAACAATTTTGCGAAACAATTGATGAACGAAAGGAGACGATTATGTTCAAGAAAGAAAATATGCCATAAAAAGAAAATAAGATTTGAAGAATCGAATGAAATATACATTTTACATATTTCTTCAACGAAATACCGAAGATAAAAAAGAAAAAAAAACTTTTATTGAATTAGCAAAAGTATTTATTGAAAAGTAATAATTTATCTTGATTTATATTATTTTTATTTTATATGAGCTTGAGATCCTTTTGCACCTTTTATAAAATATTATTTAATTTTTATTTAAAATTTTTTTTTTCCGAACGGAAAATGGAATGGAAAAATTTTTGTTAACTTTATATTAAAAAAACCAAAAAGGACCTCAAGCTCAAGGATTTAGTTTTCTTAGAAAAAATAAATATACGATTTTTAAACAAACTGTTAATTGATTATTTTTCCAAACTTCTAACCGAAATGCTTTTTCATGAAAATCTCATGACCATAGATATGATTTGAAATTTTATTTCAGGCAACTTTTAGAATACAACTGTCTAATAAAAAGGTAATTTAGGAAACAAGCTTGTTGAACGACAAGTCTGGCCAGGGAGGAGACCAGTTTCGTGGCCAACTTTATATTTAGAAACAAAATTCTGTTTCATTCAACATCAAATTCTACTTTCAGCTTTTATAATGAATTATAAGCAACGATATACATAAATCATAATCTTGAACCCTTAAGGCAGGAATAGAAAATATAGATTTATATCATTTGGTGTAGAAGAAATAGCAATTGTAATTAATTTTCATAATTTCATTTAGCGAACAAACCGAACGAATAAGCCAACGAACGAACGAAGGACGAAGGAATGAACAAACACCTTGACAATTAAACACCTTTAGATTATTACCCAACAACCCAGCAACAACAAAAACTGGAGAGTGAAAAGAAACCCTTTTCAACATACAACGAAAGTTCTTTATGTAGGAAAGAAAAGAAGTGGAAAAAAGAAACACCCTTGACCGACCGTACAGGCAGACGAGCGAAGCGAAAATTCATCGAAAGCCGGAGCTCGTTTGCATATAAAAGTGTCCTAAAACAGGCGTTATTGAATGATGAAATAAAATAAATAAATTAAAACGAGAATGTGTGTGCGAGTGCATGTGTGTGCGCCAGATCCTTGCACGTTTCATTTTTGTTGTTTTCTTTTTTCGCTTCAAACAAAAGAAAACTCAAAGCAACACCTTTGAGTAAAACACAAACTGCTTGAAAGGAGGATCATAAGAACAAAATTACAAAGAAAGAAAAAAAAAATTATAATAATTAACAAAACTTTCAATATTGCTGGGATATCAGGCAGTAATAGCAGTAGTAGTAGTAGTAGTAGTAGTAGTTGTTGTTGTTGGTTGAAGAATGCCATAAAAGCATTAGCTAGGAATTAATTCTTTTGTTAAAGCCAGGACATCTGCTTATAAGTTTCAATTTCGATTTCCAATTGTCGCTGTGCTCGTTGTTCTTCAGACGCAAAAAACCGTCAAATAATAATAATAATACAGTTTTCTAATTTATGCAAAAGTTTTCTAGTATTAAAAACAATAAATAAATTTATTTCACAACGTGCGTGTAATTTTCACAAAATATGTACATCAAAAATCTATAATTTGTATTAGAAAACGTGGGAATTGAATGACAACAATTTTATGGTCATCGAGAGCAGTTCACTGCAGCGCTAGACAATTGTCTAACACTCATTATTTTCAGATTATGGGGTCAAACATGGCAATCAAAAACTAACAATTTGTTAGTTTGTTGTTTTATTAGTTCATAAATGACATGTCGTTTTGCTACAAGAGAGACAAGCAAACAAACAAACAAACAAACAAACAGCAAAGAAAAAGGTAAATGTGTGTCTTTAAGACACGCCATTTCTCACAAAGAAAGATTTTTTTTCGCTTTTTGTTTTTGTGTACAAAGAAAAAACCTACATTTTCAATTACACACATTTAATAATAAAAAATCTAAAATTATATAAAATACTGAATCAAAAACGATTTCAAATCAGAAACTAGGTCGTGCAAAAAAGCAAAAGAAACAACAAAATCATAATGGAGAAAAAAATTGTCATAAGTATTATTATCAAAGAGACAATTCAATCATTAAATGAAAACTTCAATACACGCAAAGAAAATAATGAAGATTTTAACATAAAATTATATATTCTATAGTCCGGTACACATTTCGAAAATAGTATATGCAGGAGACGACAATACTGTAAGAGCAATATGCTATTGTTGAACTACTGTATTGCTTATAAACGATGGCTTATAATACAATCATAATATGATTGTTGGCAACCGCATAATGTAGTTTTAGACAATTACATTTTATGGTTGTAAACAATCACGTAATATGTTTGTAGACAATCGTATAATATAGTTGTAGACTTAATGTGGTTGTAGACATAATATGGTTGTAAACCAGCAGCTAATATGGTTATAGACACTTAAATAATATGTTTCCAGACAACCAGATAATATATAATAGTTGCAGACTTCATGTGCCTATAGAAATAATATGGTTTTAAACAATCACCTAATATTGTTGTAGACAATCTCATAGTATGGACGTAATATGGCTGTAGGCTTAATATAATTGTAGACGATCACATAATATAATTGTGGGCAATCATATAATATAGTTGTACAGCCTAATATGGCTGTTTGACGTAGTATAGTTGGTTGGCACTGATTGCAGTCGATAACTTATTGTCAGTGATTTCCGTCTCTACACGACACGCTATCCTTGGAGTTCGTATGCTTCAACTGAGCTGCTTTACTGTGTAGCACCATTAATCGCCTAATAAATTAATTATAGGAACTATTATTAGCGGTTTTCACTTTCTAAGCTATAATTACAATTATGTTGCTTTTACCACAGAACGGTAGTGACTTCTTTATGTGTTGAAAATAATCAAATCAGCTGAGTTTTGTTTATCTTTCAATTAAAATTAATTAAAATTTAATTTTGTTATAAATTTGCCTTTTTAAGAATATGAATATATAAAAGAAATTCAAGTCAAATAAAATAATTAAATGTTACACTCTGGTAAATTTACCACCACCGGGTGTTTAATACAGCTATTTCTATTGTGATTTAACTACAATATAGTAAATGAAAGTTCAGTGTTTTTTCATTATTGGGACTTTCATTATTGGGACAGTAAAATCTGCTATTGTTTTTGGTCTTTGTTAAATCAAAGTTGCCAGCTTTGCTCATGCTTCCTCATATTTACTATATACGAATTTACGACTGCTTAGATATTTTCTCTCGGTGTAGCTTAAATTAATGATTAACATTTTTCTCTGTTCGTATTTTTTTGTTTTCTACATTTTCAAACCCCATAAAAATATTTACTTGAGAAAATCACGCATTTGTGTCTCAATTCACCGCAAGTTGATTATAAACGATGGGAATTTTGGACCGCAAATTCAATGAATTGTCTTAAGACTTTTTTGTTGTTTTTACTTTTTTTGTTTGATTCAACAAAGCTTTAATCAAAACCTTTCGTTAAATGCGTTTCGTATAATTTTGATTATTTTTAATTTAAAAAGAATTTTCTCAAAAAAAAAAAAAAAACAAAGACAATAAAATAAAACAACACAAGAAAAAATAACTAGACAACTTCAAGAACATTATGATTCTTTCTGGTCTATTAATTAAGTTAAGTCTTTAGTTTCTGTAATTTTACTACTTTTAATTTTGTTGCTATTGTTGTTCTGTTGTTCAACCTACAAGAGCCATAATTGTCTCATAAAATATAATCTTTGGAAAAAAATCTTGACGAAAATGTTAAGTTTTCTTTCTTGGAGTTTTTACTTGAAATGTTGCATATTTCTTAACTAATAATTAACAATTTAAAGCTTAAATTGCCGACTTATTTTACCGCAATTTTGTACATAGGAAATTGTAAGAAGAAAAAACCAAATCTTACGAAATATTTGTTTGTACGTCATGGGAATTTGTTTCATTATTTCGAAGTAGTTTTGTGTTTTTTTTTGTCGGTTGTCGAGTTCGATTGTTTTTGCGTGTATGTGTGTGTGTTTTTTTTCCATAAAAACACAATAACAAAAATAAATTTCAAATTAAAATTTCATTTTAATGTATTTTTATTATACATAAGTATTTATATGTACGAGTATTTATGTAAGTCTGTACGTATTTATGTAAGTATGTACGTTTTTGTAATTATGACTTTTTACCCACAGAGTGTCTGTCTTGAATTATATGATCTTGTCAATTTCGAAAGACCATAATTTTATGATTATTTTTGTTTTAATATCATTATTAATTTTGCCAGCAAATAAAGGAAGTCAAGGCTGTTAAAGTTTACGAAGCTGTCATTAAAAGCTCAATTGTGATGATGATTTTTGAAGAAAAACTAAATTGTATTCATTTACTTTCAAAAGTAGAAAACTATTACAAAAAGCTGAAGAAAAACGTTTCTCTCGACAAAATTGTACGGCCGCAAAGTTCATTTCAAAATTGTGGAGTTTTGACAAAAAGAACCGCTGCATCAGCATCAGCATCACTCAAAAAATGTTGAATAGCGCTGACAACAGCGATAAAGATTTGCTTAAAAGGATCACATTAAGGTCCCCCTTAAGTTGTTCCAGCTGCCGCGATTGAAGCGAAATAAAACCCGAATTGCAATCAGAGCTCAAGGACTTACCAAAAAAGTGCTTATTGCAGAAGCGGGGCACAAGTGTATGGTACTCTGAGGAGAACTGCTTTGATAAGCAGGCCTGTATTGCATTCTGCGGATTACCAAAACATACCAAAACTCTAGGAGGTTCCTGTATGATTTCAGTTGTGCAGATGCTTCTAAAGCCTCAGCCAAACGTTAAATGGCTGAAGGGGCAACAGTGTGTCTTTTGAATGGCCGGAAAGAAGGCTAACGAAGTTTGTTTGGTCGTTCAGTTGATTCCAGTTTAAATCTAAAATTGCCGGAAGATGTGCTGATAATTCCCGTTGCTACAGAGCATTCTAAACGTTCCTGATTTGCTGATGTCTTGTAACAATTTCCCATGGGAGAATGGGGAATCATCAGTCCAGTGTGGTTAACGCTTCATATTATTTTGAGAATGCGAGCCACAAACTCAGGTACCTTGATTGTCTTTACTGTCCAATTACGATACGATGGCATTAGACAGACCCAGCTCTTGTGTTTGTGTCACTTTAAACTAAACTCAACAGCAAGTTTTTTTACTTAACTTCATTTCACAGGGGGGAAAATTGCATTTTGTACCGTGTTTCTGCGACCATGTTTTGTTTTATATTCAGTAACCTTTTTTTTTAGAGTATTTGGTGTTTCTTTTTTTGTAGTGAAATTGATCTGGCTTTTGTATTAATCGTTTTATTTCAATTTTATAGGAATTTATATCGAAACGTGCCCGTAATCTCCAATCCAGCAACTCTTAACACGTACTGTTTGCTCTAGAAACTAGAAAAAAGCAGCCAAACAATTTGTAAAATAACATCATGGAAAAGCAAACCTTTACAATATTTCGTTTTCGTTTTCGTTTTTTTTTTTTATTTTTTATTTTAATTTTAATACGAGTATCACAAAAGATTGAGATTTTTGATTTTTCAGCAACGATAATGTTACAGAAACACAGCAAAAATAAACTGTATTATTTTCTTTCACCCATTGACCAACGAACGAATGAACGACTGTCGATGCAGGCAACTTTAGGCGGGTGGCAAGGCAAGAGGGTTCCGGCGAAACTAAATCATATTATTTTATTTATAATTTTGTTTTTATTAAAGTTTGAAGGGAAGAAACAGACATGGAGAATGCCAGTCAGGATGGTTGGCTGATTATTGTTGTTGTTGTTGGGATGGAAATTTTCAATTGAAATGCAAATTGTAAGAAAGCTTTTGAAAACATAATCACGCTTGTTTAAATTACATTTAACTAATGTTTTTTTTATTTTGTTGTGAAAAAAAAAATTCAAGAAAAATATGAGATCACTGCAAACTATAGTTTCGAACAAAAGGTAATTTAAGCCCTTCAAGTTGGAATTCGAATTTTGTTTTTCATAGTTTTTTATAAAAATGTATGTGTGTGATAGTGTGTGTGTGTACGTAAGTAGGTTGTGTATGGATTTCAAATCAAATCAAGAAAACTCATAGAGTTCATATGTATGAATTTGAATTAAACACGAAAACAAATCAACATTGTGTCTGACAACACTAAAAATTATTTTATGAGATAACAAATAAAAAATGGCTATTCTGCTTTACAACTATAAGAATTTATGAGAAAAAGAGCTTTTAAGGGACGTTTTTAAGCCTAGACACAACACAGAAAAGAAGTTTGGATTTTGAACTCGAAGAAGGAACTGCAACACTAGAATATTAATAGTTCGGAAAAAAGGACAATGTTTTGATAGAAGCGACATTTTGGAGAGCCCTTTAAATAGTTTGTCATGATATTTTCCATGGCAAGACTCAAGCTTGGAAAACGTTAAAATTTTTCAGTCTCAAACGAAAATCATCCACAGCAGTATCTTGATATATTGGGCAAAGTCTGCAAATCGTTCATATACTCCAGTTTTAAACAAAGTCATCCCCATCAATATCTTAATACTCGTGTCTAACAAAGCGTGAACAAAGTCAAAGTGTTGCCATCCTTAATTATCTCTCGATGGTGAAGTTCTAGTCGTTTTTGTCAATATCTTCCAGTCATCGTTCAATAGCGCAGACTAAGTCGTCACCTTTCTCCCATATTTGGCCATTGTGGCCATAGAAATGCATTATTATCTTCGATAGTTAAATACATTCATTCATACATTCATTCGTACCACCCAGCAGCCACATGTTGAGAAGGAGGAGTGGACGACACATTTATTTCTGTCACCAAACGTTTGTTTCAGAATGGGTTACACAAATTAAATCAATGAAAATTATGTTTTCTTGCAATAGTTCGTTCCATAATGGGTTACTAATTGAATCAAATAAAAATCTTAAAACTCTTCTAGCAACTGTATCTGTTGTTGTTGTTGTTGTTGTAAGAGTTCGGGTAATAAAATATTTTTATTTTATTTTAAAACTGGAAATAAACCCCAAACGATATCCAATGACTGACTACAACCTCAATTTTTGTGTAGATCCATCACGACCTCCAAAACCCTCCTTCTAACACTTTAGCGTTGACAGAATGTGCTGTCATAAATATAAAATATTTTATGGCATTAAATTGTTTATTTATTTTGTTACTGTTGCTGTTATTATTATACGAGCACTTGTCATCATTGAAATCCGTATAATTGTAGTGATTTTTTTTTCTGGCAATTTCCACACATCTCCAATCAACATCTTCACCGTTTTTGTATCACATGTCACACAAGTTTGTTGAGCAAAAAAAAAAATATATATGTGTATATGGGATGAAGATTATATTGAAAAAAAAGAACAAAAACAAAAATGTTTAGTGTTATAAGAATATACAAGACGTAATTAGAACGCTCAGATAACGTTTAAAAATCTAAGACTGCAGTTTTTTTTTGCAATTTTTTGTTGTATGTTTTTTCTTATTTGTTGAAAAGATTAAATTCCTATCAAATGCATTTATCCGATATCAGCCGAATGCAAAACATCAGAATTTTGTGTAACAAATAGTGTGGGAGCAGGTTTATTTAACGTTGAAATGTTTTCGTAATAAGAAAGACAAACAAAATAATTGAAATGAAACTGAATACAACAAGCAAATGTAGACCCTGTAAATAGTATTCGAACGCTATTTATATAAATTAAAATAAAAAAGAGGTTAGAAAAGCTTAATATCAGATATGTGGTATTTTTCTTGCCCTGTCAAGTACATGGTACTGACTCAATTTTGCTTACCACCCTCACACAGCTATTTTCTTATCTTTCTGCATTTAAAACTTTTAGTGTTAAGAAAAAGTAAGCCCTCACCTGTTCATTCAGAAGTTCTTGGTACTGACCACTTTTTTACCGTCCTACAATTTGAGAAGAGATTACAGTTTTTAAACTTTATTTACTTAAAATTTAATTAGTTAAAATTTCTAGAATCCAGAAGTAAATGTTGACTTGTTTCTTTACAAAAACATGCTACTGACACCGCAAGATTTCCGCAGAATTTAAAGTTTAACTACAAAAAGCTTATTGTATTAAGTAGTAAATCTTGATTTCTCTTCTTACAAGTATACGGTACTGACCCCGTATTATTTCAGATGAATTCTGTTGTTTTATATTCTGTTGTTTTAAGGTCTAATTGTTTAAAACTCTTGATTTGTTCTCCTACAAGTACATGGTACTGATACAGCAACATTTTAGAAAATTTTAATATTTTTATCTTTCATTACTTACAACTTATTGTGTTATGAAAATATAAACTAGTGCAGGGTACTGACAATTGCTTTTACGGTTGCAACATTTCAGGTGAACTCAAGGCTTACATATATTTCATTATTTAAAACTTTTGCTGAACAGATTTTCTGAATAAGAAAATGTTAAGAACCAGTAATTGTGGACCTGTTATCTCACAAGTACATGGTACTGACCACCATTTCGGGAGAATACATAATTTTCTCGTTTATGGTGTCAAGATGCAGGATATTAAGCAAAAATAAATGTTGATGCGTTCCCTCATAAGCACATGGTACTGACCACTTTATTTTTTTTTGAGCAAATTTTCAAAGTCAACATAAAATGCAAATTCAGCGTTAATTTAGATTTCCCAACTTTCCCTAACACTTTTCATGGCGAAGTTTTAAGCTCAAAAGTTTTAATTTTATGCTGCAACACTTAAAGCCAGCCCTCATGCCAACTGTGCTGCTATTCCACTTTAGCCTAAGTTTTAGTTGTTGTGCCATTTGTATCCGTATTTATTTAAGTTAAATCTATTAAGATACGTGTACAATTGCAACGAAATGCACGTAAAGTCCATATAACGGTGGATCTTTGATAAACATTCTAGTGAATGAGAAATATTTTATGCACAAAACGTGTCGAGCATCAAGAAAGAAGTCGCATGCAAACGAATGGTCGTGGAGTTATTAATTCAAGTTAATAAAACTGTTAGATTTAATGGCTAGAAATGTTTCTTTATGAACAACAAAGTACCAATAAACAATTATGAATATTTGTTTTCCCCTCCACGACAGAGCCAACAAACAACTGAATTTCCATAAACTGCAACTAAATCATTCACAATTTAAAACATTGATGTTTCAGATTTATTACTGATACATATGCTGAATGTTTTTGGCGGGTGCAAAATTTAAACTTTTGATTATGTCAAAAAAAGAAAAGAAGAAGAAAGAATATTGAATGGTAATTAATGTGGCGGGTGGGCTGGCTGCTTAGTTGCTGTTCCGGCACTTGTTCTGTACACACCCCTTCTTTGTGCCCAACAAAAAGTGGAAAGTTGCTGCAGTGATATCAATTGCATCCTTAGGGAATTTCGTTGTCAGTTTACCACCTATAAACAACAAATGTTGAATTTTTCTCTTGGCTCTCCAGCGTCTCTCTCTCTCTACCCATCTTTGTTTGGCTTAATGCACTGTAACACCTCAGCGAAACCTTTGGCTCTTCACATTTTATTCTTTTCTACATACATATATTTTTGTAGGCAAATAATGAGTTTTTTATGCTTAAGCTGACCTTTTTTGTTTTGCCCATAGAGATTTACCACCCTGGCTTTTAAGATCTGCCTCTTGCTGGGAAATTATTATTTATTAAAAAACATTAATTTGTTTTTAGATGTTCATATTCATCTTGATTTTCAATTGAAAGTTTTAAAAATTAAATATGCAAATTACTTTTGCATAAAAATAATTGAATGTAGTTTTTGAAATGCCAAAAAGGACAGTGAAGTGAGGGAGCGAGAGGAAACTAAAAGCCAATTGATAAACCGATATAATGCTGGCGATAATAAAGAAGAACAAAAATGAAGCAGAATTACTCATTTAGAAAATATTAAGTAAATTTTTATGACAGCCATTGATGGCAAAAAAATCATTAAAACTTAATTCGTAGCAGTTAAACCTTAAATCGTATAAAAACTACTTTCAGATTTTGTAACTGTAATTGAGACTAGAGCATAATGAATCACTGAAACACTATCGACGACCATGTACAGCTGCGTCAGCACAAAGATGTCAACTTCATCCGACTTAAGTTGATTAAGATTAAGAGTTATAGCATATCTGCAGTAAAAGAGATATGATTGAGGTGATCATATTTTATGAACGAAATACAGTAAAACCTTATCGGCAGCGGTAGCATTCCGGATAGTCGATTTTTCCTGATAATCGTCTTTATCACTCTCATTTCTTATGTTTCAGCATTCAACTAAATTTAACTGCTTCTGAATCACCGTATAAAATTATTTCTTTAACATTAATACCGCATAATGGACGTCTTTACGATGCAAAAAAGGCAAGAAATTAAATTGAGGTAAAGAATTAAATTTTTTTTTTCGACGCTGCCGGTTTATGACAACACTGATAATCGAGGCCTAACTGTATTATTGCTGAAGCGCAACGCTGTTGACTAATAACTTGATATGGTTGTCAATCGTGTGATATGATTGAGTTGGACTATGCTTTTATATAATAGTTTTGTCTTACAATGGCGCCCAATCATGTTATTGTAAAATAATACAAAACCTTCTATTTTCAATCATATAATGATAAAGATTTAAAGTGTGTTTCTCGATAAAATTACAGTAAATTATTGTGTATATTATTATTTTTTTAAAAATTTAAATTTTACATAAAGTGAGTCATTTTGTTGGAGCAAAAACGGCAACTCTGCTATTTAGACACGATGTTTTTTTTAACGATAATAAATAAAATTAGGAAATATGTTAAGAACAATGCAGGGGGTTTTGTTGCATAGACATTCTTATGCAATTAATGTTTAAATATGATTCTAACCAGGTGACGCCCACGGCGCAATCCCAAACCCCAGTTTTCACAAACTTTTTGCAGTATTTTCCTTCGTATTTCGCCCACAGCTCTTTGAATGTTGATTTCTAGGTGTTCAATTGTCTCTCAAAACTGGGCTTCGGCAAATAACAAAATTTTGAATGCAAATTCAATATCAATATCAATTTGTGCTTCAGCCCATTTAATAGAAGAGTATAATATCCTAATTAATATAATTCAGCTTTTAATCATTTCAATTAAAGCATTTATTGTCTGTCATTATTATTATTTACTTATTTTTTTTTTACTAGGGAACATTTTATAAAAATATTATATGATATAACAAATTTTGATAGTACCCAATTTTTGTCTCGCTTGTTTTTTGTCTGTGAATAACAAGAGCAAATGTAGAAAAAAGGCTGGTTGACAATTAATTTAGGGCAGGCAGTTCACACCGAAATTCTTAGTTACAAACTTGTGACAAAGTGATAAAACTTTCCATACTGACGATCGAATCGAAAGTCAGCACTAAAAAATGCAGTGAGAACTTCAGTTACGTGATAAGTGGAATATTTTTGAAACTCTGTCAAACTTTTAAAGGTCCTTGATCCAGCCTTACAAGATATTCGATAAAAAACAGAACTCTTTAAAACATCTGCTTCGGTGTTTTTTTATTTCAAATTGTCATCAATAAATCAAGATGTGTTTGGAGGAAAAGAAATTTATTCAAAATAAATTAATTTTCTAAAGAATCAGGCAGAAAAAACACACACACTCTTGAAAATCTATTCAGGCGAAATGGTAACATAAAAAACTAGATCCGTATGTATATTTTTCTTAGATCCTGCTCGAAAAATATGCAAATCACTGGATTTGTGCAAGTACGCGTGTGTATGTGTTCTACCGATTATCACATGAATTAAATATGATGAAAATATATGGACAAGGCCACAATAGGAGGAATAAAAAGAAAAGCAGGAAAACAAAAAACTGCAAACAGCCAAGTCAATCAATAGGAAAAGAAGTAACTGAGAGAGAGAGAGAGAGAGATGGAGAACGCGAATTCTGCTCAATTTCTATCTATGACAGCAATTCAATGCAGCGTGCATATGTAATTATGAGAAACTAAAAAACCGAATATGCAAATCAGTTGATTGAAGGACAAAATCGAAAGGAAGTGAATGTTTCTACTTTAAGATTCACTGCGGCATCTGTATGGCATTAAAAAACTCAACTGCATGCAGCTTGTGTTTCGGAATTTATAAGAAGGATAGAAATATAATTTACTATTGATATGCAAATTTTTGGTATGATATTGTAAAATAAAAAGGAAATTTAATCGTAAAATATTGAGGGCAGTTTGAGCATTGCCGTCAGGTAAAACGATATCAAGCCACCCCGTTTCACTGCCAAGCATAACGAATGACAAACGTGTTCCTTGTTAAATCAAAAATGATCATTTCGTTTTGTAATTTCTTTTTCCCTCAACGGTTCCAGTTATTGATACACAGACAGATCAATTGGTGTTAATGCAATTTTTCAATGATTTGCCAAAATCGTTTTATAGTCGTTTCTTTTGTTTCTTTTGTCTTGTCGTTTCGTTCTTGGAAATTTGCCAAAATAATGAGTGTGGTGAAAATAGGCTTTTGTCTGCTATTGTTGGCCGTAGAAAGTAGTTGGCTTTTAAATGCAGTAATTTAATAGGGATAACAATTAAGAAAAGGGTTTTCTTTTACAATCTCCGCAAAACAATGGAATTATTTTGCAAATATTGCCTTTTTGGCAAAAAGCGATCTTGTTTGTTGTAATATTTTTCTTCTGCGCTTTGTGATGTTGACGTGAAGTGAGTGATTTATCTGGCTGAGCAGATCTTTTCGTTATTCTTAAGTAATTTATTTTCATTTCGCCTGTGCAGTTGTAAGTGGCGATAAAGCCGCCTTTAACTTTTTAAGCCCATGCGGATTTGTCTATTTTTATACTTTTGGCTGGTGCGTGCTTTAGGCTTTAATTAAGTTTTCTACAAAAATCTGTGACGAAAAAAACAGAAAATGGAAGAACGTCTTCTGTTTTGGTTACTAAAAAAAATAAAAATATTCATATTGTTGCATGGTACATGCAGATCATCTGTATTATTTATATATTAAGTTAAAGAATTTAATGAAATACACTGAGGGAAATAAGGAATTAAAACGGGTGCCCGCAGAATTGAATTATATAAGATTTAAGACAAAAAGTTTCTTCAACATTGACACAGATAAACGATGAAAAAACGAATATGATATGACAAAAAATTTTTTAAATTTATTTGACTTTTGAATAAAACAAACAAAAAAATCGTTTAAATATTCGGATAATTATGGGATTAAATGTGAGATTAAAAATCCGATATTGTGAAAATTTAATTTTTTAAGTATGTAATTAAAAGCGTTATTCGAATAATTAACCGATTAATTATTATTTACAAGTTGGAAATGTTGTCCGAATAAATAACCGATTATATAATCGAATATAAAATTACTTTCTAAAACTAAAAAAAGAACGCATATACTGATATGCAGATAGATTTACAAAAAAAAAACAAAAAATCGATTAAATATTCGATTAAAAATCCGATTATTTAAAAAATTTAATTTTTTAAGCAGCGAAAAGCGTTTACTATGATAATCGTTATTTGATTAATTATTATTTCTACCAAATTTTTTTAAAATAAATATAATTGAGTGGCGACAAAACTGAGAAAAGTTGTACGAATAACTAACCGATTATATAATCATATACAAAACCAGTTTTTAAAATTAAAAAAAGAGAATGCAAATATTAATATGCAGATAGATTTACAAATCATATGAAAAAGCGATTAAATATTCGAATATTTATTCGATTAAATGTGCGTTTAAAATGCGATTTTTTGAAAAAAAAATGTTTAAGTAATTCAATAAAGCATTTATTCTGCATTCAAAGTTTTGAACAGCAGCTAAGCTAAATTGTTGGTAAAAGAGGAAATAAAATATTGTCAGGAAGAAAGCGAAAAGTCACAAACGTGACTAAACTTGTAATTTAAACGTTTTTTAAATAAAATTAAAAGATTTAACTCTTCCTTTGGCAATACTGTCATTAATTTTCTTTTGATCTTATTTAAAACAAAGTGTTAATTAGTCTTTGTCAAATTTTGCTAAAGTGTATTTTGTTTTTATTCTATTCCTTCCTTGTCAGCAGACGACGCTGCAGTTGCTTCTCTTTCCTCTGATTTTTATGACCAGTTAGAGATCTTATTCACACACACACACACAGACACACATCTCAGCAAAAACTCTAAAATTAAAATAAGATCAGAGAAAAACAAAACTATATAGTGTCTTTCTTTTGAAATTTATTGAATGCGTTTTGTCACGCCGCTACGTGATCACCCATCAAGGTGTAATAATTTTTATTAAAGTTTTTCCAGTTCTGTTTGTTTTTTTTAGTTTTTAATTTTAAACAAAATAAAAAATGACAATAAAAGCAAATCTACATACATCCATACATACTTATGATATTTTTGTGTCTGTTAACAATATAAATTATATTTTTGTATGAACTGAACTGAACTGAACTGCAAATTAAATGGTGACTGTTAAGTCTTTTATGTCTTCCAGCCTATATTCGTATGACAAGATGAAATCTTTATTCGTAGAATTAACTATAACAGTTTTGAATTTACGAGTATATATATTTTGTCTTGAGAATATGTAGACAGTTTTTGTTTCTGTTTGACAGAAATATCTTTTTTTATTGTTTTGAACTCAATTTGCTTTGTTTCATGAATTAATCATCACAAATTTTTATAGATTCCATAGAAAAGCTACTGTTTTGCTTAGAAGCTGTTCAGAGAGTGTTTGTTTTTATTCGTAATGGATAATCAAAATTAAAAAAAGGAGAAGTTGGGACTCGTTCACAGCTCTCATTTATTTATTATGAGCAGTAAAGGTGAGCAAAGTTTTGCTAAGATGCAATAAATTAAATTGTTAAATGTAAAGTTTCTTATTAAAATATGGAAAACTAAAAATAAAATTGGTATTTTAAAAAATGTATGGCATTATTATTTTGATTAGTTTTCAAATCATTTTCATGGCATGTGTACGTTACTGTTTTCCAGTTAAAAATCAATCAACTAATCGATTAAGCATTAAAACTATTATATTCATATTCAATCAAATTTACAAAAAATATTCAATCGATTAAATATTAAATAAATTATTCGATATACAATTATTTAATCTATATTAAATTTATTAATTATTGCTTCAAAACTTGGAAAAGTTAATCGAATAAATAATCGATTCATTAATCGAATACTTGTTTTTCAAATAATTTTAAATACAATTGCTTTATCCAGTTGCAATATTATTCCAAAATGTTTATTAAGTTGATTAATTATTGCTCTGAAGCTCGGATAAGTTAATCGAATAACTAACCGATTAATTAATCGAAGGACTATTTTTCAAATAATTTTAAATACAATTGCTTAATCCAGGATGCTTATCATACCAAAATGTTTATTAAGTTGATTAATTATTGCTCTGAAATTCGGAAAAATTAATCGAATAATTATTTTTCAAATAATTTTAAATACAATTATTTAATTCCGGTTTCAAGGCTAATTGTTGCAATATTTTTATTACGTTACGATTAATTATTGCTCCAAAACGTATTATTTCGAACAGTGTTGCCATATATTTTTTCCAATTGATAAACTAGACAGGAAAAGTTTTTCGAATAATAAACCGATTTTATAACCGAATACAAAATTATATTTTAAAATAGATTCAAAGGAAAATCGATTAAATATTCGAATTAAAAATATTATATTTTAGAAATTTGTTTTAGGCAGTTAAATAATTGATAATATGGCAATTCGAAAGAAAAATTCCATTGACTAAAACCATATTTACATAATTTTCAAGAAACAAAAGAATTTCTGAGCCTTTTGAAACAAATTTTAAAAGTATATTGCGCAAAAAAGTTCGATTTCTCTATACATTTTTCAAGTAGTAGTTTAAATTTAATGTAATTTTATTTCCTGTTTTCCCTTCTCAATATTCAAGGAGTGTTAAAAGTATCCCTAAATTTTCCATTGTCAAAAATTTATGCTTTCCAAGTTCTTTAATACGCAGCCACACAATTACAAACCGACATCATTAATATGCATTAATTCCAAATCAAAAGGTATTTTTCTATAAATAGATGGGAAAACGTAATAAAACCTTAAAAAATAAATGATATTTCTATCAAAAAAATACATACAGACGACTTGTTCGTTCAAAGAAAAAGGATTGAAATGAACGGAAGTCAGACATACGAGTACACATGACACATTTGAATGAAATTCGTTGAACACATGTGCGTTTGAAGAGCAACTAAGAAAGAGAGCGAAAACAAAAACAAAAAAATAAAAAGAAGCATAAATTTAAATGTGCCTAATGACATTTTGAGGTTGAACTGATTTTCAGAAAAAGGGTGCTTTGCTCGCCAGGAAAATATGACGTTTGTTTATTTGCATCATTTACCTTTTTTAACAAACAAGGATGTTGCATGATTTTGACATAATCTGTAATACAAACATGTCTCACAAATAGTTTCAGAAAAAGGAGAGGACAAAAAAAAAACAAAAACAGTAAAATAAATGAATTGTAAAAAAGCAAAAAATTGGAGACCAAAAGGAAGCAGGAATTAGTTGAAAATACGGTTAGTGTAATCAAGTTAATGATGTTTTGCAGGCTTTTTACAAGAAAATACAACACGACAGAAGGACATGTGTAGTTTTCAAACACACATTGCAAACGGAAACATCAAAATAAAGAAATTTGAACAAGAATCCTAAGAAACGTAACCTGGTTTTTTTTTCTTTAGAAGAAAAATCGAATTTTAATTTGCAAAAGGATACAAAGCCAAGAGGAATATTAATGATGATAATGACAAGCAGCAGTTTGTGAGACGAGTAGAGTGAAAGTGCTGGAAAAAACCTAAACTTTTGTTACACTGTACAACAAAACGGAATGTTTTTTTTTTTAAATAACAATAGAGCAGAATTTTATAAGAAAAATAATTAATATGTCCCTGTTTTAAAGATAATTTTTGGCGCACAAGAAAAAAACCCATTCCTTAACCAGAGGAGGGTTAATGGCTGCCAACAAAATGTTGCTTGTCATGTTCGGAAAAAACTTCTGAACACATGGTATACGATTTTCTATGTTGACTTACTGTTTAGTGGTGGCATTTTAAATGGGCCGCAAACTGAGTGGCAGGTGTGAGCTTTTAAAGCGCATCTATCTTTGTTTAGTGGCCCCTACTAGAATCAGTTTTTTTGGTTTTTCTTGTTTTGTATAGTATTCTTTGCTAAACAAGTTTGTAATTTTAAGCCGGCCATAACATGAGATCCAGATATAAAGTTTGAAAATATTGATACACAAAAATATTGACAGAACCCAGTTATTTTTCTCTGTTGCACAGTGTTTTCATAGTTTCTTATGGCAATGGTCCGATGGAAGACAAAACTAAACCCAAAATTGCCTATTTTTAAGGCCGCCAAAGAAAAAACATTTTGCCAACCAACAACATTAGAAATTAGCAAAATTTTCTCCATGATTTATGGTGTGTTAAGTTGACACTGTTTTGAACAAGACTCTTGAGAAAATTTCCTATTAGACCCCCAGTAAAAGACACAAATACATATGTATTTAAAAATCGGCATCAAGTGTTTTAAGCAGGCAAATTATACAACCAACACGTTTGTTTCAGAACTCCTTGACAAAAGAATCAATGTAAAATATTATTTCTTGCATTCAAATGGTGGGAACGCCAAACGGTTTTCTTGATAACAACCTTGAACGATTTTCGATGAACAAAAAAAAAACAAAAAACAAAATAAGAAATCAAATTGTATGAAGTTGATTTCACACACAACCACTTAGACGTACAGAAAATTAAATTTATGCAAATTAATCGGAACAACAATATTTTTCAATCGAAGGAAAAAAAAAATCCAACAACTTCAAAGAAATAAAGATCATGTTTTGATCATTTGCATAGTTCTCACACCGTAAAAAAAAAAAGAAAAGAAACACAATTTCAATAGGTTTCGGTTTTATATTGTTTTATTCGAAACTAGATGGAAAATACTGAGTTTTTAGAGACTAGAATGGCGCTGCGTGTCCTTGAATTAAAGACAATTTTTTAAATTAAAGCCATGTGATCTATACAAACACACACACGCACACAGTTCCAATAACAAGCAGATCGATTTCGCTGGCCCAGCATAATTATGCACTGACATGCTGCATTAGGAATTGTTTAATGTTTGATTAAATAGCTTTTTAACCTCGATTACAATACGTTGCTTTTTTCGAAGGGATTCTACTAAAACAAGATGACGCAAACAGCAAATTTGAAGGGATAAAAAATTGGTTCTTAAATACAGGGTGTTTTTTTTAGAGGTATAGAACTTCGAATTGAAATAAAACACAAGAAAATCGTTTTAATGTCCATCAATTTGGCTTTATTGGAAGGATAATTTTATGCCATTAATGTTTAAATATGATTTCGGGCATGTGGCCGCCGCGGCTGGCTCGAATAAAGCCAATTCTACAGGTCCAATTTTTGATGGACAAAAGTTGATGGACAAAGCTCCAATTGCTGTGCACGGCGGCGAATCGATTCATTCGGGTCCTCAACACTTCAACACTTTGCTCTACAGCGGCAATTGTTTCTTCGGTGCGCACTGTTCGACGTCTCTGCGGATGCGTATTATCACATAGAGTAAACGTAGTGCGAAAACGATCCATGGTTAAGCGAATTAATTGCTCTGATGACCATAAAATGGACGGAGCTTGCGGTAAACTTCGCGAACTGAACCATTATTTTCGAAATAAATTTGCACGATTTGCAAGCGTTGTTCTTTTGTCAACCTGTTCATGATGAAATGGCAAACCAAACTAAATATTAATCACTTGACAGCTGACAAAATGGCCGCCAGTTAAAAAAGTGATGCCAACTTAAAGTTCTATACCTCAATAAAAAAAACCCCTATACAAGACGAATGTAAGTTAAGAAAACAAAAATTCATTTGAAGCAGCAGATGAAAACATTAACAAAAATATTGTACGTGATGGGAGAGACTGGCAATAAGTACTAAAGAAATAACTTAAGTGTAAGGACGAGTCACGAGTATTACATTTACTTAATCGATTTTAAAATTATACTCTAAGTGAAATATAATATAGAGTATAGGGTCCTTCAACACGAACCGTTTCATTTCGATATTCGAAACAAAAACAAGTACTCTTAAGTGATATCATCGTATAGTTACATACATAATTGTAATTGGCTGGGAGAATTATAATCTTTTCATGAGATTTCTCATCATCAATGCCCACAATAGCGACTGTTCGTTTTCGATAACTTTACAAAATCTATGTTTTATGTCTTGCATCGATTGTGGGCTGTTGTGGTGTCCCCAAGAAAGAAAAATCCAAAAATGTTAAATCAAAAGAACTCGTTGGCCCATCTCTGGAAGTCGTCACGCAAAAGATCGATTATTACTTGTGTGATACGAAGTCCTATTCGAAATTAGCCTCTCGAAGTGGTAGATTAAAAGCGCTCTCTGGGTAATTGCGACTTTTCAAGGAATCACACGCCCACTAAACTTGACACGTGGTCTTGTGCAAAATAAGTCTGCAAGCGGTTAATCACAATAACACGTTGGGCAGTTTTCATCGATATTACAAGGCCAGGAAACTTTTCACGCAATCACAAAATTAAAGCCGCTTTGGGTTGTTGTCCAGCACTTTCTGCGTCAGTAATTAGTGAAAATAGTGAGTGTAAAAATTTAAAGTGTTGGAACAAGTCAGAGAGATCTTAACAATCGAATTTGTGCTTATCGCTCAAGGATAACTGAGAATATTGTTTTGACATTGAGGATATTTAAAGTTCTCATCTAAACAAATATTTTTTAGCTACAGCCAGACAAAATCTTTAAATAAAGTTCGATAACGCAATCTATTCACTGTAATAGTTGCAGCAGTCTGATTTGCGAAAATGGAAAAGGACCGTGCGAGAGTAAAAATCGCAACTAACAGCCATATGTTGAGAATGATGAGGGTGTTCAACCATGATTCTTGGTTACTGCGAGCACCAAAAGCGAAAATTCTGCCTGGAAAAGTAGGCACCGAGGTGACTTCTCACCTGAATAGGAAGTTTTGATGAAATCATAGATCACAAAAAACACGATTATGGTCGGTAAGTTCTTGCATTTTAACTGAATTGTAAAAGTCGTATGACTCAAGTTTTTATAAAAAATACGCCCACAGCCATCAACCTCACATTTAAAAAATCGACGAATACTGGAAAAACCTGAGTGTTCCTCAAGTTTATGGATAACAAGAGCAAAAAATCTCATCACTTGTTCGTTGTTGGAGTCACGTCGTTACTCTTTTCACAAAAGCTGAAATTTTTTTAAAAAGATCCTTTAGGATGACCTAAAAATGTTTTAGTTTCGCGAAATATGTTTGCAAAATTGTCGTGTGTCATTCTGTCTTAAAAAATGCAGTATTTGTTAGTTGTCATTTGTCACAAAGTGACAGCTTGACTTCGAACACCTCTTAAACTGGAATGTTTTATTGAAACACCCTGTACAACTCGTTACTCTTTTCATGCCCAGCAACATCTCGTATATTTTGAAATACGTTATTCTATTTTTTAAACGAAAATCATTGCCTAAATTGAATGAGTGTTTTCAGGAGATGTTAATTTCTAACAGCTTGAATTTATTTTTTTTTCTGTTTGAAGACTCTTCCAATTGACTTTGTTCTTTTTCTAACATTTTCTCTTTTTGAATTTTATTGCTTTATAATAGTTTAATATGTGCATAATTTTTTTAAAACGTTTTTATATTCGTTGTTAGTCAAACGTAAAATTTATGCAAATTACAAATAACCCCAAAAAGTCATAATTAAACGATAATAAAAGTAAATGAAGAAAAAACACCAAATTAAAATTAGAAAGTTCAGAAAAACAGTAAACAAAATGGATTTTTAGACCCGGCTTAAATACAAACACACATGCTGAAATTTACTTTGCAAAATATTCAGAAACGCGAGATAGAGAGAGGGACAAAAAACGAAAAGCAAATCAGCAACTTAGAGCCACCGAAAGGAAAACGTTTAAGAAGTTGTTCTGAAAAGTCTTTTTGAAAGAGAAGCACTGACAGCAAAACGAAATCATGGCCCAGAAGGAAGAAAAAAGCTCATGCTTTGTTGTTGCGAATACTTTCAAGGAAGTAAGAAGATGTGCAGCTAAAGCGAGGGAGTTTCATTCCCTGCGGAAGGGAAATTCAATACATATTTTAGGTCTTCGGAAGATGAAAACATTATTATGGAAAACTTTATTTAAAATTATTTAATTCCGAAAAGTTGTTTTGTTTTCTGCTCTCTGAATAGTCAAACTATGGATTGAATTTCTTTTCTGAACGGAATTGATTGCTGTGACACAATGTTTAATATGATCGCACTCAAAGTTTTTAGCACATATCTTCCCTCTCTCTCTCTCTCTCTCTCTCTCTCACACACACAATCTCCAGAGAACTTTTATGTTTGACTTCGTTTGCTTTCGAAATTTTTGCCGCAAGAAGGTTTTTCTTAACTCATTTTTCTTCTCACATGTCAGTTATGATCTGTATTGTTATGGATCAACGCTTATCTCTATTGTTGTTGGGGTTTTATTGTTAAAAGTAGTTGTTTTTTTTATTAAAGTCATGGTTATTTAAAAATAATATTAAAGCAAGAAAAAACAAAAAAAGAAAAACCAAACACATGCGTAAAGATGATCTCTTTCGTTTAAAACAAAAGGCAAGCAAACGAATTTCCACAAATGAAATGGATCAAGTGTGGAAATACATTCAAATCTAGGAAAAATTCAACGAGTATGTAATCGACTACCCGGCAGTTTTTGGTGTGGGGAAACTTAATTTAATGGAATTTTGTAGAGAAAGATTTCTGTTACATAAAAGACTGCGCCTACAGGTTAATTTGTGGCCCAACACCAGCTTGATCGTGTGGACAATGGCAACAAGTACGTTAAGCCAAAAACAGCCGAGGAGTTTTATAAGCCTGTCTAAGAGCAAGACAGGACTACAAGGATATTTGCTTGGTGGCTGTCAAGCTGTGGATCTGTGTGTAGAGACCTACTTTTAGACTTTAAATGGTTAAGAACCTTAATTTTCGTGGTATGAATATTGCGGTTGTGAGCCGGCGCGGTGGGTGAACCAAACGTAATGTTACGAGTACGTTGCCTAAATATCAATATGTATCTCATCAATGCTACTGATGACCGGCATAGCGAGCACCTCGATGCATAAGTTGGGAGAGTGTCTGGCCAACAGTTCAGCACTCTTCCGTTGTTTTGTGTTGGTTGTTCAAAAACCTGCCGGATAATGTTTGTATAAAGTTATCATATATGCACATATAAGACAATATCAGTTTAAAATTCCTCAACAATATGACTTTTGTGGCTTAAGGTATGGCTTAAACATAGTTGGCTATTATGTTTATCTTTTAGACCGTTTGGCTTGCTTTTCCACATGACTCTCGGTCTGTCCGTACCTCTGCCTTAAACTTTTAGCTTATCTGTGGCTCTATAACGTCATCTTGTTGTTGGCTTTTTATTTCCAGTTGTTATGGACGAATGATTTCTTTTCCTCCTCCTAATGATTCAACAATATGAAAAAAAAAAAAAATTATTTCACTTAAGCCGTTCGTGGTGTATTTAAAAAGAACTGGTTGCTAAAAATACTCGCAATAAACCAAAAGTCAACTGATGATAGTTTAAGGTAAAAGAAATAGTGAAGTTTAGTTTTTATTCATTTTTTTTTGACTAATTAGCGTTATCATTTGGTTTTGAAAAATGTTAAAATTTTTGATGTCTCTGTTTCACAGGAGATAAACTTTTGGAATTTTTCTTTTCTTCATCAGGTTACAGGAAGCTGAATTTTCAGTTACGTTATATTCAGAAACTTAAAGTTAAATATTTTTTTTATAAATTTAAAAAAACTTCTTTAATTGAATTGAGTTGACATTTATGGTCAATAAGATTTGTGACCTCATCATACAGTTTAACGCAGGAACAACGTTCCTAAATGGTTGAAATTGTCTATGAAAGAAATAAATCCCTTCGTGAAGTGTTCAGAGAGAACTTCGTCGGTTTACGGTCAACATAATCGGCCCTGTGATCCAGACAGTTCACGTAGTTATTAATCGTTCCCGCAATAAGGTTTCACTATAGTTTAGTTTTTAAGGGTATTGTAGGGACTCTTTGCTCATTTTTTTTTTTTTGGGAAAATTTAAACAAATTTTCTATGAAAGAAATAAATCCCTTCGTGAAGTGTTAAGAGAGAACTTCGTCGGTTTACGCTCAACATAATCGGCCCTGTGATCCAGACAGTTCACGCAGTTATTGATCGTTCCCGCAATAAGGTTTCACTATAGTTTAGTTTTTAAGGGTATTGTAGGGACTCTTTGCTCATTTTTTTTTTTTGGGAAAATTTAAACAAATTTTCTATGAAAGAAATAAATCCCTTCGTGAAGTGTTCAGAGAGAACTTCGTCGGTTTACGGTCAACATAATCGGCCCTGTGATCCAGACAGTTCACGTAGTTATTAATCGTTCCCGCAATAAGGTTTCACTATAGTTTAGTTTTTAAGGGTATTGTAGGGACTCTTTGCTCATTTTTTTTTTGGGAAAATTTAAACAAAATCGAAATTTTATTTTAGCGCTAGAAAGTAGTTCGACCGATTTATCATATAGTTTTCTTCATCGAAATGTTTTTATTTGCGAAAATCAAAAAAAAGGATTTAGAGAAAACCATAATTATTTAATTGGGAGCCGCTTTTAGTACCAGAATTTGTTGGTTTTCTGGAGCTGTTCATACAATTTTGCTTAATAAATCAAAAAGTCAGTGTTGAAATTTGTTTACAAAATTTTGTTATGTGTGTCGGCAAATGTCCTGGTGCCTTTTAAAGGTGCTCACATTTGAATACACTTTTCTTTAGATTAATTACCGCAAGTACTTGTCGAAACTCGTGCAGGCGGCAACACACACTTTTAATGAGGTCCAGTGTAAATAGTTGGCATTTTTTATAGAGTAATAAAATTTATGGAGTATTTACAAGAAAATACTCAAACTCTTAGGCAAATACCAGAGCAAATAAACCGATCGCACTTGTTAATCGCACTTTAGGTTCGTTTGTCGGCTGTTTGACAGGAAATCCGTGTAAATGTTTTTCAATTCCAGGAAGGATCGGCAATGCACTTTGTTGTGGTTCTGCGTTTAAGGAGATAATTTTGATAATTAAGGGCGGTTGATAAGCAAATAAAAGAACAACTTGAGAAATTAAGAACAGGCAGGACAAAGTAAAAACAGCAAAAAAGGAAAACTTGTATTTAGAGTCGTAAAAGTAAAATTTCAAATGAAATGATTGTGGGCATTGTGGAGGGGAAACAATGAATTTATCCACCCGCCCTTTGCCAGCAAATAGTAAATAAAGTTACTATTTCTGTCGCTAAAATAAGAGTACGGACATGACAGGGGAGGCCTTAATTTTTTTAAAAATTACTACCACAATGAAATCTCTCTTAACAGGTACTTATCAGAGCCAGATGTTTTTCATAACCCGATCAATTTAAAGGAATCTTAAACCTGTGTATTAAGCGGACACTTTTCATAACGGAATAAAACTTTCGCAATGGAGACTGTCCGTTTCTGGGAGGTTTAACTGTGTTAATTTATATCCTCCTGTAGCTTAAATTTTACTAAATCAAATTATTTTGCTCTCTGGTTTTTTTCTTTTAATTTTGTTAGCAACTCTGCTCGACTTTAATCATTAATTTAGGGAACGGCCGGCTGTCTAGTGTGTTAATATTGGACGCTTCATCAGGAAAGGCGCCATGTTCTTTTCCGTTCTTTTTTCAAAAATTATTTTTTTTATTAAAATCAAATTTTTAATGTTATTCTGTACAGTTTTAAGTTCTATCGGCCTTTAAGATAAAACACTTAATATAAGAACTATTTATGACCATTTTTTTTGAACAACTTTCTCCTTTTGTTAAACTTCAACTTTTGACCAACATTCTTGGTGGTCTAAGGTTAGTAGACAGGCATACCTAGACGATTTTATTAAGTTGCAATTTAGTATTTTCCTTTAACTTCTTTTGTGAAAAAGTGTACGAGTATGTGAAAAAACTGCAACGCCCTTGGCTCTTAGTTCTTTACTAAAAGTTAAATGGTCGTGTTATAAAGGGAATTTTTTTCTTTGCCAGCCATAAATATGTAGGTGGCTTCATAATGCTTTGGCTGAATGTTTTTTACTTTTACTTTGTTGCGATAGAAAATACGAGTATAATATTTATATGAAGAAATTCAAGCGTGGACATGCAGCCGCACAGACGGACATATTTTTAAATACATAGAAAGAATAGGTAGATACATTTGAATAAGTAAAACGGGTTTAAACAAATGCTAAGTAAAAAGATAGAGGCTTTTTTAAAGCAAGTTATGATTAAATAATATAATTATTATTAAGATTCAAGTACAGTCGACTGCAGTTGCTGTCATCAATTGAGGCGAAGTACCAGTTAAACCTTGAAAAATTTTTGAATACATATAACATTTGGAAATCTGTTAGGAAACTTTTTAACTAACAAGTAAAGAGATAAATCAAAAATCTTAGAGCAATTTCAGTTGTCATTCGTTCGCAGGACCAAAAAAAAAAAATTTTAAAACTATAAACGTAAACGGCAACTTTAGTTGCAGTAACTAAACAGTTTGGAGCTGACAGTAGGTTATGCTTAATCTATGGATTCGCTGCATATAGTAACAATATAAGATGCTTTAACTTTGTTATAATTGATTTTACTCCGATGATGGCATGAATCTTACTCCCCTAATGCACATATTTGTATACCTTCAAAGTCAATTTTCTACTGAATGGTTCAACGTTTTTAGAAACTGCATTCTTTCTTCGGCCATGAGGCGCTACTGTGGGAGGTATTACCTATCACTTGCAAAGACATGAAGCTTCAAGTCAAATGCACACAACCACACTTACTTCCTCTCCGTTATTTATTCTTTAATGTAATGAAAAGACTGGTTCGAAGGACCATAACAATACATTTAATTACGAGCGTTTAATCTGTCTGGGTAATGTAGCAGAACAGGAAATCGAGCCTTCAGACTGGTACGAAATATCATCAAATATGTGATTAATATGCAAAACAATACAAAATTTCTGATTCAATATCATAATTAAACAAATTCAAACAACACAAACTGCTTCGAAGGACCATTGCAATAGAAGAGCATTTAATGTCTGGATACTAACGCAAGCAATTCTGTAGATGTTTGTACATTCCATCCATATTTATAATAATGAATCAACTTCAGTTCTCGTAACCAAATAGTTCGAAGGACTATATTATATTATATATTAAATATGTATGTACAGTATTTCTATAAAGAGTGCCCCCTTGTACTCGGCCATTTAGCAGAAAAAAAACACCATTTTCTGCCTCTCATTTCAAGAATTGTTGGCTAAACCTTTTGTATATTTTGCTGACAACAGGCTTAACAACCAACAACAAGTCACAAAGAAAAAAAGAACATGCGTGTTCTTGTTATACATCGTTTGTACATTTATTTTCCAACTTACATATTTCCTACGCATTTTATTTTCTATAAATTTCAGACAAATAAAAAATAAACACACCATTATTAAATAGAATTCCTGTTAAGGTCTTTTATATGTTCTTTTTTTGTATAAAATAAAAAAAAAACAAACCCACCGACACTTTAGCTCAACTCCTTTTTATTGAATACAAAAAAAAAAAAAAAAAAAAAAAACAAGAAAAAGGTGATAACACCCTTTTTAGCAAAGTGTTTAGTATGTGGTCAATACCGTGTTAAATGGGGTTAATATGAGTAGTTTTGAGGGGGTGTGTTGACTGACCGACCCTGAGCGTTGGCCCAAAAGAAAATGAAAATTGAAAAAAAGAAAGAAGAAAAATTATCAAGTGTTCTGTAGGGTCATGTCAACATTTTAACTTTTGTCAGCCAACATTCAAGTCTTTGTAACAAAATTGACTTTCTGTACAAAAAAGGGTGTTAAAGAAGTTGTTTGTGAAAAGGCATTTCAAAGACAGAATTATAGCCAGAGAAATTACAGGTAATTTATTTAAAAGGAGTTAATTTAATCATTAAATTAAACTATTACCAGCACGTCACATACGAAATACAACAAAAAAAAAGTTAAATTGAAAAGACTTGACAGTCACCTGGTTTTAACATTTTTTCCAAAATGGAGTTTTTGAGGCATTTTTGGTTGGTTTTTAAGCTCTTTTCTGTCAAGCGTTATTAATCCTTTTAAGCACTTTGTTCAATTAAATCAGTCTTTATTAATGAAATCATAATTTTTTTAATTTAAATTACGTTATTTAATGCCTTTTATTGCATTTTGGGTTTTTGTGTGACTTTTAAATCAAATGTTAAAGTACAGAATTATTAATAAAAATTCACGTTCACACATTTTAATAATACTCGTATTATTACTTCATTGTTAAAGGTTAATAAAGTGTTTTTGGATTGGCTGCGAAAATAAATATTAAATTAAAAAATCTCAAAAAGCCAAATTGTATATTACAATTTGTTTGGCTTTTGCAGCCAACTTCACTTTGTAGCGCTCCGTCAAAAAGCAGATTTTGTTAATGTGTTTTGGGAAGTAACATCACACAATTATGGCTTGCTTGATACAGTTTGTGTGGACTTGACTATACTTTGACAGCCAGGCAATACTTGCCGCCCCAACTTCAGGTCGAGCTGGACCGCACTGTAATCAATACGTAGCGAAAGCCGCTCATTGTTCCGAGTATTCAAAATTGTTTGCTTGAGAAGGAAATTTTACTAAAAGTATATGATGAAAATAAAACGATGGTAAAAGTGAACTAAATCAGGAATTATCCAACAACTTTAAAACAACATTTTTCATTATTAAATTTGTTTTTCTGCTTGTATCTAGAAAATTGTCTGTTTGGGCGGGAACTTTTAATGGTTCAACTTAAAGTCTATAATGAAAACGAAACGATGGCAAAACTGAGCAAATTCAAGAACTTGCTAACAACTTTAAAATAACATTTTGCAATGTTAAATTTTGTGTAGAAAATTGTCTGCTTGAGAAGAAACTCCTGCCGATTTTTTTTATCCGGTGTTAGAAAATTCTAATAAAAATAATTGCCGAATGTAAAAGTTTTTGTTATTGCTCTCTATGTGTTGATCTTAAATAAACTTTTAACCCATTTTTAACGATTTTAATTGTGACTAAAATTTATCTATTAAAATAAATTATTTTATTTTTGCATTCAAATCTTTGCAACTGATTAAAATATATTTAAGTAAATCTTGTACATTCCACAAGTCAGAGATCATCAAAAAAAATTAAATACAATAGAAAATCAAGACAAAACAACAAAAAAGCAGAAAAAAAAAATAAAGACAGATAAACAACTTTTAATAAAACTCTGAACAAACTAATAAAAAACATTAATAATAATGAATTATGAGTAGTAAAAGTATTTAGTACTACAATTTAACACGCTCAGCAGACAGACAACTGTCGACAGAATACAGGATGTCTTCAATAATCGCCAAATAAACATGAAAAGACGTCATCGTTTAGACTATTTTTTTGCTTTAATATTTATGTATGTGCGAGTATTCATTTTAACAAATCTTCAACTCTTTATAGATGAAATAAAGTCCAAATGCAGCTAATAATTTAGAAGAACATTTGAGACAACAAATAAAAACAAAAACAAAAACAAGAAAAAAAAAATTTGTAAATAAAAAAGATCATCTTGTTGTAATTGCAATGACATCTCTCTTTTTTTCTTTGCACATACATACATACTTTGTGTGATGGAATCCAAAGCTAGAAAATTATTTATATAGTAAGTTAGAAAAATGAAAAAAATTAATCTAAATAAATAAAATAATATTCACAACAACAAGAACAACAACAACAACAACGAGACAACATTTTAATAAATGCGATAATACCATGTTATAAAAATATAATTCACAAATTCTTTTTAACACCTACACGTACGGGCCGGCCAAACGACCAGTCGAATGGTGGCATCAACTCGTAAACACATTGAACACATTTTTGGTCTGATGGCACAAATACAAAAAAAAAAAAAACATAATAAATGATCGCTTTCTTACACAAGGATGCCCTACTGTTAAGGCGCGATGAACTGAAAAGGTGGCGGTTTCCGTAAATCTTACACATTTCTTATACAATCGAAAAGCTTTACTATTTAAGTGAAGTGGCGTTGAAGCTTCAAGGAGTTTGTTTTACACCCTACAGCATTATTTAACTTCCCCTAGAGTTGGTGTATCAAACGCCACTTCTTTTAAGTTGTTTCCTTAAGCCAAATCTTATGCGGTTCACTTTAGGCACCCATGATTTATCGCTGAGTAAGTACGAAATACATGCCAAGCATGTATTTCCCTTGGCAAGTATAGATCGTAAGATCCAAATAGGCAACGATTTGCAGTAGATGCGCCCCGAGGGATACATGGCAAAAGATGCCGAAGGACAAACAACAGTCTTTGTTGCGGTCGCCGGCAACAGCCGTAACAACTGGCAAACAGGGATCGACATTCAGGTGAAATGTTTGCCTCAAATTTTGCAATCACCAATTCAAAAATAATTGCAATAATGCTGCGACATCAGTCACTAAATATCTTAAATTGTAAAATGATTCACAATGGTTTCTGTTGGGCATATTTTCAAAAAATTTTAAACAGCGTCGCAGCCACTTTTTCAAAAATATTTCACCACCATCTTTTTACTCCATCTATAGCTTCATTTCTAATCGACCCCACCACTATATTGTCGTGCGGCCATTGTCTCTTGTAAATTTATTAGAAAAAGACGAGCATAGGAAAAATATTTGCAAGTGGCGCAGGAAAAAAAATATCTGTTGATGAACGTAAAAAAAATATTTCTAAAACAAAAAACTAAGCCAGCGCAAATAATTCTCTACAATAACAAGTGTCAAGTGATAAGTGACATAGAACATGCTTCATACCATAAGCGTTGCGGCAGTTGCCTGCAATGGATGCAACAGATAAAATGCGAAGAACAAAAACAAAAAGCTTTAAGCAAACAAAAAGTGACATTAAATTACAAACATAATTTCGCAAAAGAAAAACTATGAAATTATGAAAAGTATTTTTTTTTTCTTTTTTTGGAAAATTAAAAACGTAAAACAAAATCATCAAAAATATAAATATTATTGTAATAAGAGGCAAAAAGTTGAAAATGTAAGTTTTGAAGTGTTGAAGTAATTTCTTTACTTATTCAGTTACTTTTCAGAGTTAATTTGTGTTAAAAGTTTAAAATGTCTGCACATGTTCGGTGGCGTTTGCGACCCATAGGCCAGACTTGCTAGGTTCGATTCCTACCAAAGGCTGTGGGGCTGTTTGCCGATAAGTAAAAAGTTTTGCACTTTTTCTTGAAGTAAGTGTAAGAACAGCAATTATTAAATATTTATAGATGTCTATACGAGGCTCGGTTGGAAATGTAAGATACATTTTTAAGTTTCGCGGTCTACCTACATTCGATTATCGTTTTCGTTTATGATAATGCCGTCGTCTTAGGGTCACAACTGCTGAGGAATTGTGGGCTGTGACATTGCAATCAAAGGCTAATTGTTAAATTAAATCAAGTTCGTTGATCCACTTTTTTTTTGGACAGCAGACGACGAAGACTTAAAACACTTGCAAATATTGTGCCTTTTACAAGCGTCATAAATATCTGAAACTGTGAATACACGACGAAAGTGTGTAAGCCAAAAAAAAAAAGGTTAGTCGAATGCATTTTTTGAACTGACCTCGCATGTACAACGAATAAATAGCTATAACGAATTTTCTTTTAGGTTATAATATATCTTTTAGGTATATAATAATCACATTATTTCAGTACGAGATGATTTCACAATTTATCTACAGTGTAGGTTTGATATAAAGACTACGAAGTTGTATCAAATTATGAGTCCATCTTATACAGCAATAATATGGAGTTTTTTCTAATGTCGAGTAAAATTATTAAGATTGAAAATACAATTATATGTTTTTAATTTTAACAGCTTGATCTTGCAACCCAAAAATTACAGACTTTTGTTTGATTTCTTTATTTTTTTTTTTTTTGCTTACAACAAACGTCAAACATCTATTTAGCTGTCAACAGTGTCAAATTCATTACAAAAAAATATAAATTTCAATTTAAACAACAATAAATTTTTGTGTTGTAATAAGGCAGCAAAACAAAAACAAAAACAAATACAAAAATTATGTTACCCAAAACTTTACACTTGTCGAAAAGTTTCTTAGACATTTTTCTTGCCTTTTGTTCCCAACAACAAACAACAGCAAAAAAATTTAGAAAGAAAGAAAACCAATCAAAAATTCCTTAGGGAATAAAAAGTTAGATGAAAAAAAAACTCATAATTTAAGACGCCAAATTTTATTTTCTAATACTCGTATTCAAATATCAGGCAAAGCGGTCGTTATCCTTTTTTGTTTACTTCTGGCTTGTCGCCATAAAATTGCTGTGCAGCAAAGTTAGGCAAGCAGTTAATACCTAAAGACAATATATTGAAAATTTAAGCTGAAAACGAAAGGGTTTCGATTGTCTGCCAGCGAAGCACCCTCCCAGCGTAGAGCCGGTAGAAAATAACTTCCGCAAAAAAAAAATGTCTTTAAAATATGTTGCATGCAGTGCGGCAACAAGCACCCACTCTCCGTTTCTAAAGTGATTTACTAAAGTATTGTTATTGTATTTTAAAACGTAAGAATATATAATGTTGACTAAATTGTCATTTGATCGTTTATTTAGTGACAATAATGTTATAAATTTCGATGGAAGTTTTCTTTGAAAATGTGAGAGAAAAGTTTCAGCGACAAGGAATTTTTTATTTGTTACGAGCCAAAAATAAAAGGGGGGAGTTCTCAATACTTTGTTGTTGTTATTGCTGTTGCCTGAAACGATATTGTTGTGTACGATGACATTGTTATTGTCATTTCGTAATATTATGTTGACAGTTGTTTAGTAAATTTATTAGTGAGGCGTGTGTGTCGATGTGTGTGTGTCGATGAGTGTGTGTGTGTGTGTGTGTGTGTGACATTATTGACTTTCTTTTTTATGTGGATATAAATATGTCATTAAACTTGTTACAATATGAGTCAATTTAGTTTTGAACAGGACAAAAAACAAAACAGCAGAAAGGAAAGAAGAGTTATTTATGGGATTTCAATAAAAGTCATTTAGGCATAAAATATGAAAAAGGCAAACGTTTTTTTTTTTGCTTTGAAAACTTTAAAAATATAAAAAATTGCTTAGTCGTCGGCCACACAAGTGCAAGTTAACCTGACGTGTGACTTGAGGCTCCGATCGCTTGGTCAGGTTAACAACTAATCCCGTCTCTGATTTCTCAGCAGTCTGGCTAATTTTTTGGTTGGGCTAAAAATGCCTTTGCAAAAGTGTATTAAAGGTCTTTTTCTATTCACAAATACAGTAAGAGAAAGGTTTGCTGCGATTGAAAAGATTCCCAGTGCTCCCAGCTTAAATTTCAATATATTATTTGTTGCTATTCCACTATTTTCATTTAATGAAATAAATTTAAAAAATTGAAATTAAATTTCAATTCGCCATAGATAATTGTTGGCTTAACGTTGTTGTTCAAGTTTGATTCCGGTCACCGAATTGTTATCTGCTGAGACCATAAATGTTTCATAGAATCAACTAGATTCGGTTGCAACTCTCTCTTGTTTTTGCTAATAGTTGCGTTAAGCAAAACTATTTTCTAAGAGCAGTAATTAAAAACATTGTATATCGTTGAATTAAAAAAAAAAAAAAATTATTGAATTAAAACACAACAAAAGAAAATATATGACTCCAGCATTGTTTTACCAAAAACAAAAAAAAAAAAAACAAAAAAACAAAAAACCTTTTGTGACTACTTTTAAAAATAGTTATTAAAATTTTATATTTCATTGTTTGGTTTTTACAGTTTTTCCTTGGCATTAAATGCCAATATGCTAATGAATCCATCTAATAAATGACCAGAAACAAAAACTTTAACAGCAAAATTTACGCCATCCTATAAAGTAACAAAAAGTCAACCACTCACCCATATACGAGTATTGACCAATAATCAAATGTTTGTATAGAACACAGCAGTTACCATATATTTGATAGGCGCGCAAATAAAAGCCACCCCAAAGCTTTTTGTTTTTTCATTTAAGTTAAATAATTTCTAAAAATCGAAGCAGCCAACAAAAACCTTGAAAGTTTTGACAATCAGTCAAGCCAAAAGGTCCTCAAAACGAAACTAAAAAGTCAATGCTATAAATTTCGCTTTCTATATAAATAAAACATGTTTAACATTTCGGTCGGTAGTCGCAGCTAAAAACAGAAAACTAATTTTTTATTTAACAATACCACTGGGTGTCATTTGATTAGCATAAATATATTAAACAAACTTAAAATTGTATATAAAAATTGTTTCTGTTTTTGTTGTTTTTGTTCCGTTTGTTATTGGTTTAACCAATATTTTTAGTACTTAGTCATACCAGTGTTGGCTCGCCAGCAGTACATGGACACGAATATACCAACACATATGTATTCTTGCTTGTGAAGGTATTGGTTTCTATTGATGGTACCTTTTCCTTTCCTAAAGAGGCGAATATATTAGTGTTAATGCACGCTTTTCGGTTCGCTATTTAAGGACGTTGTAGTCAGTGCAGCAACCGAAATGTTGAATTTTAACAGCAACACTCAGAATAAAAAAACCAAAGAATTGAAGAATCTTAAGAAACAGTCACAAAAGGATGAAAAGCTTTAAAGATATGAGTAATTTAATAAAAATTCGGCAGCCTTTGTCCGGGCCAAAAATTAATTTCAATGCTTCAATTTTGAACCGGAAAAGGTTAAAAGAGCGGTATTTTGTGACTTTCTGAAGTCCAGCAGGCGGTTCAACTAAAATATTACTTTCAACGAATTCAATGTGTTGGCTTTAGAACACAAGTTTTGTAAAACAGGCTCCCCTCTTTCTGCCCCTTCCCTTAAGAACAAAAAAAGATATGTAGGATTTTTAAAGATTCCAGAAGGGTGACTTATGCTTACACGATTTTTACAACATGACAACTGAAGTTTTGCAAAATAGTTACATCTCTGTCTCTCTCTCTCTCTCTCTCTTTTTATAAAAAAGTTAAGTACCAGTTTAAAAGGTTCCAGAAGGCTGCATTACGCTGCTTTTAAGTCCATCAACCGATTCACCTGATATGTTGTAAATTTAAACAACAAACGATGTTAGGGATTGTACCTACTATGATTTTAAGGTCGGGACACAATTAGATTTAACCGGCTGGCCAGCATTGGTAGACAAGTGAAACAGTTTA
This sequence comes from Epicampocera succincta, assembly GCA_932526305.1. Classification (NCBI taxonomy): domain Eukaryota; kingdom Metazoa; phylum Arthropoda; class Insecta; order Diptera; family Tachinidae; genus Epicampocera; species Epicampocera succincta. The sequence goes on from OW052038.1 coordinate 14,426,691, forward strand.
TGGCCTGATTTTAATGAAATTCTCTATAGAAAAAGTGGCCTACCCAATTTTATAGATTCCAGAAAAGTTATTTGAAATCAGGCAAACGATTCAAAAGATTTATAAAATAGATACTTTATGGCATCTCTCACTTTTTGGAACAAAACCTAAGTGACATATGCAAGGCCACAGCCCAGTGACGTGGGGAGGGGTATTTTATAACCCCTTGAAAGCAAACAAATGATTCCTCTCAAATGCCAAAAAAGATTGGACAGAACTGGCAGGAACAAATTATACGATTTATAAGAAATTTCAAAGAAATTTGAAGAATAGTTACACCTCTTCGTAAGACAGAATAAATATCAGGTATAGGTAGGAGAAACAACTTACGCCCCATAAAAATTAAGCAATCGACGAATTTCATGAATTTAAACATATTTTAGGGAAAGGAAAAGTAGAGTATTTTATTAAAAAAAAAAAAAATTGAAAAATGTACCTAGAAAAACCAGGTTTTTTCAGGTGAGCAGGGAGACATTTTTGACAAAAAAATTCTTTTATACTAGAGTTTGTTACAGTGTTTGATTTTTACTTCTACAATTGTATTATATGGGAGGGGGGCGAGCTGTGCGAAGGGAACAAAATAGAAATGGACGAATATTCACCTTATAATTCACTTTAATTTGTTTTCTCAGATATTTAATTTCTTTTATATTTTACCTACTAAATGATTTATAACCGTTTTGTGTGTCATGCCTTTGCAAAATTTATATTTATATAAAAATTCTAACAAACTCATTTGCTGTCATGTGCAGAGTTTGAACTGCTTTCCCAGCTTACAAGAAATTCAATTATTTTTTTTACTTATTTGTTGTAAAAAAAATTTCAAAATATATATTTTTTATTACCTACAGAATAACTTATAGTTCAATTTTAATCAGCTTCTTTCTCTGAGTGTATGGCTGGCTTAAAGTATTAACAACACTTTTCCATGTCAATTTTATTTAAACATATTTTCACCTGGCCATAAATGAATGTATTTCCAACAAATAAATAACTACTTTATTTCGTTACGTAAAAAAAAACGACTGTAATTTGAATATTTATTACGTTAAGCAGAAAAAAAGCGAAATAATTTACTTGACCACCATTTATTCGAGGCGCAACTGAACTATGAGTAAAAGTATTTTTGAGTGTATTTTTGTGGTCTTTTTTATTTTTTTTTTTTTTTGGTATTTTAAGAGAGTTTAATTTATGGTTTTTATAGGTTTCAACTTATAACAGCAGGGAGTAATTAATGTACCTTAAGAAGGTGAAGTTGTGCGTTTGGAGTGCGCGGTGTTTCAATGTATTGGTAATATTGATGTAAAAGGTGTTTTAGGCGGTTTTGTTTAAAGGGGGCAGTTTTTTCTACTGTTAAGAAAAATTAACATATGAGGTCAATAAGGGATTGTTAATCACAAGTTTGTTTTTGTAGTGCATAAGAGCTGGGGTTGAGGGTTACAACAAACTAAATGCTATTGGTTAAATTAATTTTAGTCAATGGTGTTTTTTTTTTTTATTAAATATTTAATTACAAAGTAGCGCAACTTTTTGCTATTATTAAATTATTCTTATGTGGCAAAAACAAAAAGTTTGTTTGGTATATTATGATGATAAGAAAATGTATTAGTTTCGACAATAGGACTAAATGAGCGCCTTAATTGAGGCATTAGAATTTTAATGAATCCTAGAAAAGTTTTTCTTTAAATCATGAGAAACAAGAAAATTTATTAATTTGGGTTCGCCATGTCTTTTATTTATGCAGACGTGTTTTCGAGACTAAATAGCGTCTAAGGCAACCCTGGCCATAAAGACAACTGCACGACTATAGTTTGTAAGGTTGATTAACGTCAGCACCAGAGCAGTATTTGTGGCAGATCTGTTAAATCTGACATAAACACTGTTCAAGGTGCTCGAACGTTGACTTAACCCGTTTCAAAAAAGCCTAGTATTGGATTTTTTTTACACCCAAAAATATATGATCTTTTCAGTGAATATCACACTGAATTTGTATAGCAAAACTATTAAAATTTCTCGTAATCCATTATATTTATACCACGTCCATCTATACAGATGAAACAGCATTGGCGTCGTGCGTCTATGTATTAGGGAAAACCTATCGAGTTCAAATAATTTGTTCAAAAGTCCATCCATCTTTCGGACATGATTTTTCTGCTTATTCTTAACTAATATAGTTTTATTTTTAATATGGTACCCTTGTTATTAAAATGGGGTCGCCTGTTCCATATTTTTTCATATGATCATCCGATCAGCTGTTTAATTAAAAGGAACATTATTTATTTACAGAAACAATTTGTTGTGAACGTAATTACAGTTTTCTTCTTCTTATTCTTCTTCTTCTTTTGGTGCTACAGTCCGGGGTGAACCTGGGCCTCAACCAATAAACTTTTGCAGCTGGCACGGTCTTTAGCCAGCGTCCTCCAATTTTGCACACCAAGTTGGTTGAGGTCCCTCTCCACTTGTGTGCGCCATCGGTTCCGTGGGCGTCCTCTAATGCGTTGTCCCACAGGTTCGGAGTCGAAGATTCTACGGGACGGAGCAGTATATCTCCATGAAGATTGAACGCAGAACTTTTCTCTCGAAAATACCAAGGATTTTCTCATCCGCCTTCGACACCGTCCATGCTTCTGCGCCATAGTTTACAGTTTTAATTTAATTAATTTTTTAATATTTGTCTTTATTTATTTAAATTTACTAATTTAAAATAATTTACTTTAAAATTGTAAATGATAGATGGTTTTTGTAATTTATGCAGCGAATATATAATGGCGAATTCGTCGCGATAGGCGGAATTCGTCTTTCATCATGGTTGTTTTCCCAGCATAATAAAAACAAAAATGATAAAGTTGGTGAATTAAAATATGTTTGATGCTGCACTTCTTAGGCGTTTCTATTTTTATATATCTTTGCCACATATTTGTATAGGGGAGTCCCCGAATTCTTATTACAAACTATGAACTGATACTCTTATATTAATTGTTATTTTATAAGATTTTAGATTCGGCTGACGTTTTCGAGTAGAATGTGTCCATAGAGTAAAGTGTAGACATTTTGGCATGTCGTCGCAATGGGATATTGACTTTATACCGAGTACACACACCGAGTAACAGAACTGTGACAACTTATGTATAACAGTATATTGTTTTTATATCTCATGTCATTTCATAGATGACGTATTTTATCGATTTATCTCTGTTAGACTTTGAACATGCAATACATTTATTATGAATTTCATATTCATACTCGTATGACTTTTAAATGATTTTTCAACAGACAGTTCATCAACATTCAATAAAAATAACAGCTACAACATATTGTCATAAATTTTTTATTAACTTCATCAAGTATGAATAAAAAAGACAACTGACATTTACATTTGTTAATGTATGTGTGCCTGTGTATGTATGTAAATACAGAGACATTAAGTTTAAGGACGGTGGTGGTGGTGGTGGTGGGGTGTTTTTTGGTTTTTTTTCCAAAAAAGAAAAAATTTATATTCATATTAAGGTGAAAAATGTTATAATTTTTCAATAACTTTGACAGATGACTTCTATGTCTATCATTCAGTTAAGGGCATGTCATTTAAATATGAGCATGTGTATGTTTTGCTGTTTGCTGTTTTTCGTAAATTGGGATGTGAACTTGTAATCTATCCATCTATTTGTTTTTCCTTTTATTAGGAGTGAATGTGCATGTCAGTTAATCTAACTTTGCGTGTAGTTAACGAATTAACAATATTTGTAATAAATTTTTGGAGTGGGGAGAAGATGGCAAACGTAATAATTGGAAATAAAAGTAGCATTTTTTGAAGTTGATTTCAATCTATAATAAATAGTGTTTAGAATTTAAAGTGAAACTGATGAACATCCACATAAGTGTAAATACCCATAAATGGAGAATTTTCGATTCAAGCATTTGTGTTTTTAATGGGCTTTTGTCTTAGTACTGCCAGTTTTGGGCAGCAAGTATAAAGAAAACTGTCATATTTATATCTATTAAGCAACCTATTATTTGTAAAATACTCTGTTCTTTAAGCTTCTCTTCTTCTTCTTCTTTTGGTGCTACAGTTCGGGGTGAAGCTGGGCCTCAACCAACAAATCTTTTCCAGCTGGCACCAAGTTGGCTGAGGTCCCTCTCGAATTGTGTGCGCCATCGGTTCCGTGGGCGTCCTCTATTGCGTTGTCCCATTGGGTCAGAGTCGAAGATTCTACGGGTCGGAGCAGCCGTTGGATCCGTAGACGCCTGGTTAGGCTCATGTCTCTTTAAGTTTCACTCGTATTATTATTATTATGCTTCATAAGAAATGTCTTTAAAGCGATGTCGTGACTCCGCTGACTTGTAAATGAACTCTGTTCAGATTGTAGGACTCAGCGGGACTCTGTTTCAATTTGATCTTTTGGCAAAAAATTAATTTAAGCCACATTTCCTCTTCTCAGGACATCATTCAGCGTCGATACTATAACGTGGCGGCTGTAGTTCCAACATTTTACGAACGTAAAGTTGCTTCGCTTAAAAGGACATAAAAAACCTTTTCTTGTCCTTTAATTTAGAGCTGATACATTTCGGAAATAAGTAATTTAAGCCACAATTAAAATAACATACGACATTCTCGCTGAAATCGTCGTGCAGAGGAATATTTAAGATGGAAACATTCATAACGGGACCTCTGATATTTCTTTTTTCCTTATAAACAAACGTAAATAAGAGTCTTTGACTGGAAGCGAAGGGTATTGAAAAGTCTGTTAATCAATTTATCGAGAGCTAGAATTTCTGATCCGGCCCTCCACAGGTTTCTCTCTACAACTAATATATTCTGGATATACTATTTAATTTAAGTCATAATTGAAATACACGAGGAATATTTTGCCTGAAAGATTTGGCCGTACGCGAGTTGGCTACCAAGATCATTTGGTTTGATTTTGCTAGACTTGTTCCTGAAGTATTTTCAAATAATCTACAGTCGCCCGGGTATGGAGGCCAGTGCTCGAAAAGCCATGCTGGACACTTGAAGAATATTATATGTAATACATAATGGTACGCTTTTCAAAATCTAACCACTTTTAATGTAAAGCTTTTTATTACGTCGATGGTTCTTCTCTTTATATTAAATTAAATTGTTTTTGTGTTTTAAAAGAAAAAACAAAATCTAATTAAAATATGGGAAATTTTTTAACAAAACATGATCCCTGTCTCATGATTGTGATCCCTAATTCATTACACCATTAAATGACCCGCATATCGTAAACTAAGAAATAAGTGGAATTTTATTTATTTTCCTCACTAAGAGTAAGAAGTTTTACCCAGAAATACTTTCCTGAGATGTCAGTAAGAATAATATTTTGTTTTTTATGGAAATAGTGAATCAATTAATGATCATCATAAAAAAACAAGAAATTATGTATTTTAATAGTTGAAGCAAAAATTTATTTGAAATTTATATAACTGGGAAAAGTTTTTATTATAACGAGTGACACTTATAGAATGGAAAGCCGGCAAGAAATATGATTAGGAAGATAATTTAAAATAAGACCTTGATAGGAAAAGCATAAATAGGGAGGGAAATCTATTAAAAGCAAAACAGCAGAAGATAATTTTTGCTTTTTTCTTTAGAAAAAGTAAACCCAACGGCTTTTCGTGTAGGTACTGAGACTAGTAGTTTATTTAAACGCAGCAGACAACAAAACGTCAACTGCTTAAAAATACACATAATTGGTACTTTCTACCAAATACGTTACTAAACACAAGCTGATAACCAAAACTTTTCCAAGAGTCTTGAGAAAAACAATAGACTAGTTTGAGGCAAGTGGTTGAATAGTTCCCACAGACCAATTTTTAGTTGCTGATTAATTTCATAAATAATTCTGTTGGCTGTAAAAAAATGCTTAAAATATTTTTAATAAAGAGGGAGTAGGAGAGACAAAATCTAGTTTTCCTCTTTTTTTTTTCTTTTAATTTCTCAAACATTTTTAATTTAAACGGAAGTTTACCTAAAATCCGACAGTAAGAAACCCCAGCAAATGAATGTTGGTTTTTGTTTAAGAAAGTAAATAAAATTTGTTGTTGATCTTGTTAAAATAAAGAAAGAAAGAAATACAAAAAAAAAACTTATTGCAGGAAAACACATGAACCCAACTTTACACTTGAATTGTGGCTAAATTTTTGAAACTAGATTAATAATGGTGGTAAGTGAAAGACAACACAAATCCATTCAAATATAGTGGCTGTAGTGGCACTTACTCGTACATACATACATATACATGTGGGGCTGACAACACTAGCAGCCAAAAAAACACATCCGGTGTGAACTATTACAGTGTCTAAGAATTAGTTTGTGTTAGATTTACAAGATGTTTCTTTTTAATTTTCAGTTATTGTTGGTAGCAAAAAGAAAATTAAACCACAGTTTAAGTTCGCTTTAAAGTCTTAAGACAAGATTTATTAATGAAAATAATGAGTAAAAAACTTTTCTAAACCTTTTTAATATTTTTGTTTGTAATTCATTCTTTATTGAATTTTCAAAAAGTGAATACAAATCTTAGTGCTAAAAACACTATTTCGAATGCAGCCGGTGCTAAATTGTGTAATTGATTTACAGCAGCCCAGGCCAATACGGCCTAATAGTAGGGTCAAGTAACTCCTCTTAGTAGTTCCCTGGACAGGACAGGAAAGGAAGGCAGGGAACCTGAATTGGTAGGCTGTATTCCCCAAAGAAATATCAGCTGTTAACCGGACTTGTCTGTACATTCGATACCATCCAGATACTTGCAGAGAACACGAATCTGTTGCAAGACAACAGCACTTCAAGGATATTTGGATTATTACTATTATATCTTCCAAAAAGCCCTTCCTTTGCTATAAGAATTAATTTTTTCCCATTGTAAGGGATTAGGGTTATTAAGTAGCGGAACGAAGTAGAAGGAACGTTTCTCTTGATCCCTCCGACACCACAATTCACGCGAAATGTCTCTGGCGGTAGATTCTTCCACTGAAGACTTGTATTCAAAAAAACCAGAAATGTTTCTGCAATATATTATGCGATTCACTGGCCAATCGATTACGAATCGATGAGCTCTTCATGCACGTTTTGCGAACAAGGCCTCCGAGTAAAATCTCTTAAAGTAACAATAAAATGGTGTAATGCTTCGACGCTGGGTTCAGTCCATAGATTGTGGTATTTATTTAGGTTAACATCTGCCTTGCGGTCTTATCTGACGGTGTAACAACCTCAAACACCGATGGTTCACTATAGCGGCATTAGTGGCTTGCGGCCCAAACTTATAAGTTGTCGGCACAACAATGTTATTGTTCATATAAACATGTAATATTATATTTTTCAGTTAACCTTTTTGCTTTTTTTTTGTCATTTGTCAAACATAAAATGTTGTATCCCATTTTTCAATTAATTTTTCAGTACATTTTTTATGATTGTGTTCGCCGGCCACAACACCGTCGTGGTGGCTTTGCTTCTGGGTTTATTGCTTTAAGTATTTATAATTTCTTTGGCAATATTTAATTTGATTGTGTTCTTCTCCTTTAGAAATTTCTTTGTATTAAGACCTCTTTTTTTCTATTAACATGAAAATTTCGCCCCAAAAATGTTTAATCATAATTTTTTATTGACGCAAGTTTGGAAGAAACATACAAACAAATCATAATGTTGTTCAAAGGAAATTGGAATACAGTTTGAATTATACCCGTTTTTATTAAAAAAAAAAAACGCTAAAAGTGGAAAATAATATGCAACGCATTTGAACACACAAACAATCGATCTAAAGGGTTCAGTTGGTCTTAAACTTGAAACATTTTTTTTTTTTACTATGATGTCCTTTTTTACTTTTTTTTCTTAAATAATGAAAAATTCTATTTTCTTTTGAATTGTGATTTGTTTAAGTTTGTGTGCCTGTTCTAACATTAAGAAATTTATTTAAAGAAATAATATTGATAAACAAAATATTATTACATTAGCAATCAAAAAAGTATTGTGAACAGATTGTTTGAAAATAATTTGCAATCACCAAATGAATGCAAAACTCCAAGTTGCAATCACTCAATTATGGCGAACTATTAAGTAACAATCAGCCATGAAATCAGTGTTCATGAAACTGTTAAAGTTAATTTAGAATAATAAACATTTTGCAAATGTATTGTCAGCTGCAATGCAAGTTCATGTTATTAAATTAATTGTTATGGTGCAGTTTAGCAGATTTTCCATACCAAATGAAGTCTATTTTGTGAGTAGATTTTGACCAAATCTGCTGTTAAAATTGATTCTGTTTAAAGTTTGAGGTTTTAAATTGTATCAGCAAATTCTCCACTTCGTTGTAGTATCCACTTAATTAAACCACACGAAAATGAAGCTAAAATTTTTAGTATAAAAAAACGTATAAAAATTTTTATTTCCTGGTAGAATGAACAGAATAACTGAATGCAAGTCAATCAATCATCAGTCATTTCAAACCAGCCACTCACACATAAAAAGTCATGCGCTCATACCAGCAAACAAATGGCTGTATGTGTGTGTGTGTGTGTGTGTGTCTGTGTGTAATCACTCAATGTAAAAATCAAATCAATCACAAGAAAACAAAATTTTGGTAAAATTATAGTTTTTCTTACAAAAACTGTATTAATATTATTTATTTTTTTCAAATTTACGGAAATAAGATTAAGATTTTCGCCAAAAAAAAAAAAAAAAAACTAAAACAAAATAATTCTTTGCAGTTCATTTTCTTTCTAATTCTTATGTTTCGATATAAAGTTTTGTGTGGAAGATCGCGTGTGTTTTTTTTTACCTGTGCTGTAAGTTTTTTCATTTAAGTTTATAAGGAAGTTTAATATTATTTGGTTTTTTTGGAAGTTGGAAGTAGTTATAGAAAAAATTAAAAGAAAAATGTATTTCCGTTTTTGTTTCGCTCCCTGTCTCTACTTCGATAAAACACTTAAGTAGTTTATAATTGACACCAAGTGGAAGAAGATAATAAAGTAGAAAATGAGAAATTGAAAAAATAGAAAAACCTTAAACATTCGTTTGTTTGGGGTTATTTCAACTGATTGCTATAGAATTTTTGTTTTTTAAAGCATTTATTAAACTTAAGTGTGAGCGTATTTTGGAATATTTTGCAGTTCAGTTGATTTATTGAAGTGATTTTTTCCAGCAATTCTATAAATTGTATTTTATAAGCTGAAGAACAAGATCTGAAATAGTTGCATTAAAAAAAAAAAAAAAACAATAAAAAATATATGATTCAGGGGACCATGTCTTTTGAGAGCATAGTGGAGTTAATTGAGCTGAAGTATCAAGCAATAAGAACTCTCAAGGCTTTCGCTGGTCTGCAGAAGCGCCCAGAGTGTTTGGTAGGAATCGAACCTACGACCTGTGTATTTTTTTTACAATCGCCAGTCCCATGTTGTAGCGATAAACAACTGGAGCAACAACGATGTAAAAAGTACTAGTCCAAGTCGTTGCTCTAACATCATGGCGGCACGATGTTAATGCATGGCTTGAACCACAAATTGGGCATTTAACCGACATTTTTGGGGCTGGCATGGTAACTTTTTCGGAACCTGAATTTACTATTGCATTTGATGATTTTTTGGCTTTCTGATTTGTAGGCAAAGTGACTTTAGAAGTTAGTCCCGAAACCAAATCAGATGGCGAGTTTGGAAGACAAGTGTTTTAGGAGACGCCACAACTGAGGGCTCATTAGAGCCTGTATCGTAATACTAACATAGTTAAGCGATGACATATACACAGTTACAGGCAATCATACTTAAAAAGGGGAAAACAGAAGGAGACTTGAACAAAGTTTTTTTGGAAAAAAATTTTCGGGACGCAACCAAAACTCATGATCTCGATCGTTTTTAAGCACAGAGGTCAAGTATTTGAGGAAAACTACAATGTTGTATGTATTTAAAAGGCGATTACTTTTAAATTTCATTGTTCCAGCAGCATAAAGGATTCGTTAAAGTTTATAGGTTTTTCATTTTCAATATATCATCAATATAATTTGTATAATTTGTAATTTCTGCTTAAGAATATTGCACTCTTGATATTGTTTTTTTTTTTTAAATTATTAAATTAGCAAACGGGAATTATAGCCTTGGAATCATTGACCTGTTCCTCAATAAATAAGGGGCTGTCAAGTTTAATGCGATTTTCGTGTTCGTTTTCTTTGTTACATTAATTTCTGTTTCGTTTTTTGTTTGTCAAGTTTTTAATTGAGAACAACAAAATTAACTACAACTAATTTATGCATTCATTACAATTATCTATTTTTATTTGTTTTTCGTTTTTTTTTTTTTGTGAAACCAAAAGAAAAATTTGCAAAATTCAAGAACTTGAACTATTTGGTTTTATTTTGCCACTGAAAATACTGCCACACTCAGTTATTTATGCAAGTATGTGCAATTAAATATTGAAATTTCATCATCATTAACATTCGAACTTTCGTATAGTTGAAAACGTGAAGACATGAAATATGTACGACCAGAACGAATGCTAAACAGACAGACTTGTATTATACATACATATAAATAAAGTGGCGCGAAAAGCCGCGAGTTGTGCCCCAATATTTAAAAATAAAAACGTTAAAACCAAAAATGCAGCAACAACAGCAGCGATAGCAATCATTAATTGCGGCAGGTGAGGTGAACTCATTCGTGACAGATTACAGTAAGAACAACAAAAAACACACCAACAAGTAATAAAATGCCATTGTACTTAATGGTTGTTGTGTTTAAGAATTCTTCCGTTTGCTCCGTATCGAAACTTGTCGCTTTTTCTTGTTGTTTTATCAATTTTAATTTCATTGTCGATCGCATGTTACGTGCGTAAGAAAATAACGAATGCGACGAAACTCTTTCATGTGAGTATGAGCGGCATGAGAAACACTTGGTAGTCTCTCACTTGTTTCGTTGAAACAATTATATTTTTTCATTTTATAGACAAATTGTATTGAATTTAATTGTTTTTGTCTTCAAGTATTTCAAATTTATACAAAGCAAAAACCAAAAAGAAAACCAAATATTTATATACAGTAAAACTTCGATATAGCGAATTTTATTGTAATGAAAAACTCAGTCCTTTGAAAAAGCTGCTTCATCACAAAGTTGTGAATACAAAAATAGCTACAATGCAAACATTTTGATCGCTAAAAGCTCTATTCTACAAAAACAACGAAATAAAAATGAAAGCAAAATGGTAAAGTGTCGTTCTCAATAGAATAAATTCTCAACTTACGTCAAATTTAGTCTGTATTAATTTTATTATTTATTATTAATTAATAATATTACAATTTAAGTAAAGAAAATAATTTTGTTTGTATTCCTTTAAGATGCGTTATACCAAGACTTTACTGATACATGTGTATTACAAGTGACTGTGAAGAACTTGCTTCAATGTTTCACTGTATTTGATATATTTTCAGTTGCTGCTGATACAACCAACAACTTCGTTGACGCTTCAATGTTGAGCTTTCAGCAGACAGCTACAGGAAAGGAAAGCCAAAAGAAAGAAGGAAAAACAAAAAGATCTCAAACTCTTTTTTTTCATGTAATGCAAAATAACATTAAATAATGACAAACTTTGGTTATAGTTGAGTGATTTTTTTCCTTCTTTTAACACGAGATTTGCACTTTAAGAAAATAATGTTTGAAATGCTGAATAGACGTTAAAAATATGGACAGGTATGAAGAATTGAATTTTTGAACTCAAGCAGTTAAGGTAAAGCCTTTAAGGTTTTGGACTTAATAATATTAAATGAGAGAATTGTTAAAACCAATTCCGATTATGAAATTTCGTTCAGTCACCAGAAAGCCAGTATTCAGTTTGGTTTCGTTTTACAGACAGGGGGCTTCTCCAAAGAAACTTGACGTTTTTAGCGTTTCAGCCCTTCAAGAGCAAAGTTTAGGAAAAGTGATTGTATTAATAAGGAATTCTAAAGGATCTGCCTTTGTACACGTGTGTGAGGCCAACATTTTTTTTTGCACTTAAAAACACATGTTTGCAGTTTTATTCCCACAAATATAGTGGTTTTGAAATTGAATGGACAATTTGTTTCATTATTTATTGAATGTTGAAATAAAAACAGGCCAACAACAATTACACAAATACTGAATACTAAAAGAAATACTACTTCGAAGTCCAGCCACTGCTAAACTGTGAAATTGATTTACATGGACACCTGCCAATATGGTTTATTTTTAGAGTGTAGCAACTTCACTTAGTGAACTTGTTAACGGCTCACCACTGGCCAATTTAGCTTGCCAGCACACAGAGCTTGTAACTTCTTGAGCTCCAGTTATGTAATCCCTCCGGCCAGTCATTTTCCAGGCACTAAAGGAAGGCACATCAGACTTTAAACAGATCCCTGCGAAGAACAATAACCAAGAACAATAACTATTATCAGTAACTATCAACGTCCCTTTTTGGGTTTTGCATTATGGTTCCACAATTGCTGAATTTTCATTAAAAAGATGGACCCATTCCTTCGTATTTTTCTAGCCAACAACAACAGCCTAATCTTAGCTTAGCCAACGAGCTCAGTAGAATTGCCACTCAGCAACTTTTTCTTGGTCTCAAGATTGAAGCGGCAGGCCCATGCAAGGAACGGGGTTTTGCTACAATTGAGAGGGAGATCAAAATTGAATTGCTCAAGGAGCTTAAGGATTTGGCAAAACATTGGTGGTTTGGAAAAAGAATTAGATCTGAATGGGAGGGAGTACTTTGGAGGGTACAAAATAAAAATCAATGAATAAATACAATTTAAAAAAAAAACCCATTAATATTCACCTTATTTTTTGAACCTACCGCGTATGCACATAAATATTAAATAGACAGCTGCATTGCATTATTTAGCGATTAAGATATTCACTTTTATTCATATTCATTCATATTGAATGTGTTTTTCTATGCTTTTTTTTTGTTCTTGCTCCACCAACAGTAATTTCCTATGTTAAGTAATTTACATTAATTCTAGTTTATTTACCAGTTGCGTCTTACGGTGGTAGAGGAGAAAGAAAACCGGGCTATTAATTGCCCTTTTGTTTTGGCTGAATGTTTTGTTTTCCCCAAATACCCACCCCAAATTGAAAAGCTGCAGCCGCATCTGCCTTAACTTGCCCTTGTTGCGGCAAATGTGTTTAAGAATTTAATCATATTGAATATAATTAATGATCATTTGCTGCATTAAAATACGCGAATTGTGTTCGGTTTTACATTTTGAGTCATGCTCGAATTAAACAAATTGACCACAACAACTTTTGGCATGCAATGCAACAAGACCAGAATGGCAACGAATAGCAACAACAAGTCCCGCTTATGTGTAACCACCATTTGACCATCGGTAAAAATTGAATGAATGAATGATGAAAAAAAAACTAAGAGAAAAAATGCCCAGAAAAGTCTTAGTAGCAGCAACACACACACACACACACACACACACATATATATGACAACGATAAAATGTTTGGCCGGAGGGGAGATTTAAAGTCGTAACGATGGTGGTTGTACTCGTGTTGGTGCTGTGTGTGATGATGACTGGTATTTTGGCTGCATGTTATCAGTGCTAAATAATCTTTGAAATAAAATTCTATAAATATGTATATTAAATGTATGAAATAGCAACAACGTATTCCTTTTAGTTCACAGTTCAATATTTGATATAAATACGGAATAGCAAAAGCAAAAACAAATAGCAATTGAGTGACTGCTGAAGTGATCAGCGAAGCATAAAGTCGCGTCGTTGCATTCAATTTGCAACAAACAGACAACAACTACAACATCAATACATTTACTGCAGACGAAAAGCACGAGTGTTTTCGGTATTGATCTATATTCAAAAAAACAAGAAAGAAATATTTTAAAGAAGGGGTCTGTCTGGTCTGGTCTGTCTTTTGCTGAAATTATTAAAACGGCAATTCTGTGTTTTTTTCCCCTCTAGATTTAAAGAAAAGTGTTCGTCTTGCGCAGGCTAAAATTGAATATTTATTTAAAAAAAATATATATATATATATAAAAAAAAACAATTTAATGTCCTTAATCCGTTTATTGTCACAACAGGTTTTTTATATTTTTCTTTTATTCTCTTCATGCTGACCACCATTAGCGCCATTAAGCTAAAATCGAAGTTGCACGAGTATTTAGCAACTAAGACGTATGACCGCAAGCCAAGCCAGGACAGTCCATCAGTCATTGATTCAATTTGTTTTATCGCATTCTGTGTATTAAATCAATTTTTATGATCACCTTAAAATAAATGCACCATCAAACACTTTCTTTATCGCGCTGAGCAAAAACGTTAGCAAACAAAAAACCCGCCGGGGCAATGACAAAAATTTGCAAAATAAACAGCCAAGTTTTCATAATAAAAAATTGATGATGATGGATTTTTAACGATTCTTTTTTTATATTTATAGGACATACAATCACTTTTGTGAAAATAGTTAAAGCTGTCAAACAGTGGGGCGTGCACGTGCAGGAGAAAAGCTTTTAAAGCGGCTATTTGAGGCGTGATAAAAGCATGCTTGCTTAATAATACAGGGGCTTTCATTAAAACATTTATTTCGAATAGTGGTTGCCTTTTTAAAAATTATCATCTGCCAAGTAGTAACAGCTGAACTTATTTTAACAGCTGTCAGCTGTCATATAGTAGTGACAGTTGAACTCATAACTGCTGTTAAAATGCCGACTTACTGAAACGTCTTATTGATAGGCCCAGTCATGGGTCCAGTTGTCATTATGTGACAGCTGTCAAGCTAAAAATTAAGCCATTACTAAAAATGGAAGTAGTATATGGGCTTCAACAATTGACAAAAATTCATTACAAAAATGTTGCCAGATTCTGTTTCTGTTACAAGAAGACACAATTTCTGTGGGGAAATCCGTCCCGTTTTGAACGTGTGCTTATTTGGTGAGGTTTTAGGTCTGTCACGTTTGTCATTGAATCTTACTTATTGAAAATCAAACCGTATTAGCTGTTAAAGTGACTTAATGATTTTTGGCAAGAAACCACAACGTGCCACACAAGTAGCGATGTCATCACCGTTTTACGCGACAGGTATCCTGATGTCTCACAGAGATCATTATTATTTGCCGCCAAAATCTGGCAATGCCTGACAACCGTTTCAATACTTCAAAGATGGAATTCGTGAAGTTAATTGGTGAAGGCAATTTTCGTGAAAACAATGTGGACCAACAAGCGTGGCTATATTGAAGCTTTCGCAGATATTCTGTGCCTGACTGCAAGATTTCTCAAAGTGGGCATGAATATCTTGTGATTTAACACCTTTAGAATTTTTTTTTTGGGTTCATGTGATGTGGCTTGAAACCGGTTCCAGACTTCTAAGATGGAAAGCTATCAAGGCCAAGCAATCGCAAAAGTGATGGAAAATTTCATGCAACTAATATATAGTGGAACAAACGTGGTTGTTTTGGCCATTTGGCTGATATTCTCTTTTACTTTTAATCTCATACTTTCGTCTGAAGATTTCGCACAAAAATACTCCGGTTTTACATATCGATATCAGAGAAGATCCTTTACTATTCGTGTTTAATACACGTAACACAAGTTCAAGAGCAGACAACTGAATTGAAAATAGGTCATTCTTAAGAAAACAAAAGCCACTCAAATTAAAAATATTGTTATTACTTTTTATTAATTTATTGCAGGACATTCAGCTGCCACCACCAGCAGCTGCCAGATGTCAAAAGCCAGAGCACGTGTTGCAGCAATTCTACAAATTGTTTTATTACTGAAAATTCCCCAAAACGATTTTTAATTATCTATTTGCATTTATTGAAAAATAAGTTTTGCCTTTCACCTGTTTGAGCCAACAAAAGACACAGTTCTTCAAGAAACCATCGTAAGTGTGCTGTTTGGTAAGTTAATTTTGCAATTTTTGTAAAGAAAAAAAGAGAAAGAAATAAAATTTGCGGTCCACTGAAGACCCTTTTTAATTCAGAGCGAAATCGTTTATGCAGAACGGTGTGAAATTTCACACCAAATAACCAGAGTTTAATTGTTAACAAAACAAATCAATCATCATCATTAAGTCAGCATTCGTAAAACAACAAGAAAATTCCTTTAATAAGAACAAACCAACGACAATAAAAAAAAAGCATTTCTAAATAAATAAAGTGCCACAAATGATCAGTTCGGTTCATGAACAATTCAAAAGACCGGATGTAAAAGTCATGTTTATGTGGTGGTTTTAAAAGTTTTCACTCGCTTGGGAAATAGATACGATACGAACGTACATATAGACAGAATTTAGTGCGTTAAAATATATATAAAAATGCTCATAAAAAGTCAATCAACAATGGTCTTCCGCTTCTTTAACGTTTAAATAATCATCGAATGGAACCAATACTCGTACACCAGCGAAGCACAAACGAAACACCCTGTCAGCAATTGAATGATTGTTGGGGCAAAAAATCAGACAAGCGACTCTTTTGCGAGAACTTTAGGGCGAGAAAGATCGACGCGATTTATAAAAAGTTAGAAGGAAAATAGGAGAAATCATTGCTGGCCAAATTATAATAAAATATAGAAATTTTACATATTCAAAGAGACGTTGCAAAAACACTCTCAGTAGCGGAAGGGGTTTGCAAATGAAAGCGATGGAAAAAAAACTGATAAATAACGGAATCGTAGAGGGCGTGTGAACCAGATTTAGAAAAATTCCTACCTTGATCATATGCCCTGTCATAAAATAATGCCAATGAATGGTCTTTTGAGTTAGAAAGCTTTTCATATGATATATTCGTGACAAGTCAAACGCTCACTTGTTATATGAAAACAGACAATCAAATTAATCAATCAAATTGCAAACTGTCCTAAAATGTTGGCTGGGTCATGATATGAAGGTTTATTTTTATTGTTTTTCTGGGTGACTCAATTGAATTCAATTAAATTAAATTTGCATTTTCAACAGAAATATTTTAGTGTTGTACAAGTATTTAATTTATCTTGTTTTTTTTGTTTTGTTTTTGGTGAAAACAGAAATACCAACAAGTAGTTTTAGCCAACAATTAATGTGTTAAAACAAATAGCAAATAAAAGCAGTAAAATTAATTCAATTGGTGTTATTTTTTTCTTTTAGCATAAAGTCTGTTTCTTCCCGGTACATTGAATATCACACGTTTGATAAAAGGAAATAAAGAAAAAAATCAAAGCGCTGATCGTGTTGTCATAAAAGTGTTTTTGTGCAGTTGTTTTATAGAGCCTTAAAAAATCAGTGGATTAGAATAAAAATGTTGTTCAGACAGCTAAAGCAGCTTTGAAACAGCTTTTAGGGTTTTTAATATAAAATTTAAAAGGAAATAACTTGACAATTGGCTTAAAGTACGTTTAAGACTTAAAATATGTTTTTGAAAGTGCACTTTTCACTTTAATTGCGTTTTTAACGGCTTCAGGCCATTATTGGGATCTATCTTAGCAACAACTTTTACTTTAATCTGTTGGCAAAACTAGCAAAGATTTTTCTAGGGGAATATTTTGACTTGTTGAATTATTATTCACATTCATATGGCAGACGCGGTGACACTTCGTTCTCGCCACTGCAATGTTTGGCAGACAAGTTGCCGTATATCCCACACGACGTTGACTAAGCGGCAAATGGATCCACAAAACTAAAATGTTTAGTACAGATGTTGCGCCAGAAGTGTCATTGGTTCATACTTCTTTGGTAGAGCAAGCGATTCTGTAGCCAACAAATATATAAATATGTACGTATTGTAAAATTTTCGCAATGTGAAATTTGAGAAAAACTCTGATTCGCTCCTTTGAAAACTTGCCTACGACAGATTTGTAATAGATTGAAAAAAATAAGTTACTAGTTTTTGTAGAGTAGAGATGATGAAAATCTATTATAAAACTGAAGTAGACGTTTCCAAAAATAATTATGCCTTTCAAAATTATTATATGGAATTGCCAATTCAGCAAATTTTTAAATTGGCAATACAATAAAAGTTATAAATTTTTTTTAAATTTTGAAAATATTGTTTATATTGTCAACCACGATTTTGCAATAGATTAAAGAATAAGTTAATTTGATCGCTTTAATCTATTACAAAACTGTCGTAGGTTCAACAGTCATAGCAAGAACGCTTTTCATTATTGTAATTTCAATTGTAGAAATTTTTAAAATTGTGATTGGCTTCAAATTGAAATTCTGTCTACGACAGTTTTCTAATAGATGAAAAACTAAAGTGAACAGATTAATCGTTTGCAGAATAAATCAACTTAATCTTTTTAATCTGTTACAAACTTGTCTTTATGGCGTTTTTTGAATTCAATAATTTTCCCTTAAAATATGTATTTATGTATATATTTTGCTTCCTTGTTCCTATATGTTTTAATTGATTTGTTGTATTTCCTTTAAAATTTATTTATTTAAGGACAGCTGTCAATAGAGGTTGTCACTTTTTCAATTACACAATAAACAATCATCATGTTAACTCAAAATTATTTATTATTTGACATTTTTTTCCTCAAGTTAAATATGTAGAATACAAAAAAAAATTCCACTTTTATAACCGTAACTACGAGTAGCTGGTGAGTCTTAGTTTTTTTTTTTTTTTTTATAGAAAAACAGAAAAATTCAAAGAAGACTTGGAAGAAGAAAACGGAAAATTTTTAATTGCTTGTGAAGCCGCAATTATCCTTAAGCTGTCAATATTACAACAACTAGAAACACGGTCTAAGGAGGCGCACTAGAAAAAGGTGAAAAAGGACATGACATGAAATACACCTGTACGAGTATTTTAATGAAAGAAGTTTATGATCATTAATTTATGTCCGATGACCTCTCGCCTGTATTTATTTAACATAAATGACTTTTTAAAATGCGGCTGTTTTTTTTTTATTACAATATTATTATTGTTATTATTATTATTATGTAGTGAAATTTTCCCGTTTTCTTAAGACCTTCGATGAAAGAAGGAACGAACGTACGTACCCCCATTTAAATGCAGTTTTACTGCACCCTCATCATTAGTGAGTGTCTTTCACATGGTACGAGTGCCTACTTGTTGTTTTCCTAAACCGCTACCACTAACAACTAATCAACCACCATCGTCATCATTATCATCATCATCATCATCATCAGCACCATCGTCAACGCCAGCGTCATTAGCCTGGTCATCATGATGATGATCTGTTTCAATCAAACGAACGTCCGCATTTACAAAGTTTGTGTTAAGGCATTTTAATTGAACTGGTATTTTTCTCGTTGTATGTTGAGTGTGGCCGGTGTGTGAGGGGGCCCTCTGTGCCTGGGTTGATTGATTTACTAGACCAGGACATCATTTGTAGGGGAATTTTTTTGAGTTTTAGCGCGCGCGTTAGTTGTTGGCTTGTTGCTGCCACGAAATCCTCAGGTGGCTTTATTAGTGTTTTTTTTGTTTTTTATTTCTATATATATTTTTCAACGTGGCTGGTTTTTGTAATTCGAGAAATGAGTTTTGTAAGGGACGTGAGTAGAGTTTTTTTTTTGGTTTTTTTGTTTTGGTTGCTGTTGGTTCTTACACCTGTCTGCGTGTAAAGCTACAACGGTTTTTCTGGCGGTAATGTGTCAATTTTGGTATTTATGTCTGTTTGTATTTCTGTTGGCATACATTTTCAATTTCAATTCATTATTATTTTATACGAGACACTGGTGGCGGTCCGATGATCTTGTTTGTTGATCTTTCCGTGACATTGAACATGTTAATTGCTAGTAAAGTGAAATTTTCTAATTTACATAAAAATTATATCATTTAAAATAATTGTCGTATGTAGACATTTAGAAAAAATATAAAAAAAGGGATAGAGCACTTTAACACCAACAGTTTTGAAGGTTTTCGTTTCAAATGGTTATTTTTTTCTCAACAATTTTGTATCGATTCAGCGCTTAAGCATCCAGTTTTCGCCATTAAGCTTCAGCTCGTTAAATTATTTATTTAGCTACAATTAATCACGAAAAGTTTAATTGAACTGTGTTAACAAAAATGCATTTTAATTGTCTACACGTGTTATTAATTCTTCAAAAAAAAAAAAAAAAATAGAAGAAAGAAAAATTTATGGCTCAATACAGACTCATTAAAATTAAGTTAAAAATACATTTAAATAAAGTAAGTAAATCATTTCAATTAACTTTAATTATATTTTAAAAAATAAACCATGAATAAAATAAATAAACAAAAACAATCAAGACAGGTGGAGGATTGGTTTATTAAAATTATTATTATTGTTTTTTGTTTTCTTTATTAAATACATATTTATATATGTAGGTTGTCTCTTTCTCGTTTGGCTTCAAGAAAATGTAAAATCAAATTTGATTGGTTGTTAGAGATTTTTTTGTTCAAGTATAAAACACACACACACACACACTCATGGATCAACACGTTTTAATAAAAATAAATACAGGCCGTCTAAAAACACTTATAAGTTTTCTATCATTAAAACAAAAAACTATAATGATTATTATGCAAATCATAATGATGACAGTGATGGCCATGAGCGAAATCTTTAGAATTCGTTTTCTGGTCAAAAGCGTTTGGCATCTTCTCAAACTTAATTTTGAAAACTCATTTTGCGAAGAATGGAAAATTCTTAACTGATACTTTTTTAAATTACAAATTTCACAACAAAAAACTTCTATTTCTACCCTCGTTTCTGCTTTTGTTAAAACACTTTAAGTTTTGAATACAAAAAAACCAAACAGAGCCAATTAAATTTATTTGCCAGCTTTTCAAAAGTTAACAAAACAAAACAAATCATAATTTTAAGCGCTACAGCAAGTATTAAGCATCAGCAAAATCTTAGGTCGCTCTCTCTGGGGTGACATAAATCACTGGCGAAATAATTTTTAGTGGTAAAATAATATATTCGAATATAAAAGAAAAAAACTATAATTCATATCAGTCGTCAATTAAAATTTTTGTTTGAATGAATTAAAAAGTGGAAATTTAAATAAAATTTAATCAATATCACACATGAAATAAATGGTTAAAATGTAAAAAATGATCCACAAAAATAATTTGTTGTAGAAGAAAAGGTTTATCTAATATTGAATTGAAGCTCTTTTACACATTCGCTTTACGCTAAAAGCGCAATTGAATGGATGTAAAGAAGTCTTAATTTTTCTATGGAAAAAATTTCAAATATTAAATTTTAAACTAAAAATCTAAAAACATTTGACGACATACTTTTTATGCACAATAAAAATAAACCAATAAAATCTCTCTCTCTCTCTCTCTCGTTCCAAGAGTCGCATTCCTGTTTTTATACACATTTGACATATTTAACGGTCAAAGGAACTGACAAATCCTTGTTTAAAGGTGCGCAAATTCATTAATGTCCAGCTGATGTATCGGCCACGATGGCGACCAAAACAAATTTAATCAGGGATAAGACGAAGAAGAGTCAAGTAGGTTGTATGTATATTGTGAAAACCATGTGCTTTCAAATCAGAAAATTTCTGTAATTTAAAGCACTATTATTTGAACCATATAAATCTAAAAATATATATTTATGTATATATTTTAAAAAGTATCTGTTTTGATATTATTCTTTTCTTCTTTATTTGTTAAGGAGAACACAAAACGGCTAAAGTTTTTGCTTGAAGGGAATCGAACCTACAACTTCTGAAACTTTGGTTGAACACTAACGCCATAAAATTCATATATATTATATATCAAGTGTTAAACAACACTTTAAACGTTTTAGTTTTTTTTTTTTTAACAGAAGAGAATTCGATTTTAATTCCGCATTGTTCATTGTGCGAATTTCACAAATCAGACGTAAAATTCTGTTGTGGAAAGGCAAACTGTTATATGTCTAGTCCTAAGATAAAAGGCCTTTTAGTTTTAACGAGCTTTAACAGTGTCACAGCAGACGGAATGGACTGGTTTGTTGCAACAATGACATAAATGATTTATATACAGTAAAATGATGTTAAAGTTTATAATTTCTCATAAATCGACTGAAAATTAACTTATTGCTTATAAAGATGTACTCGTATAGCAGTTGCAAAAGTCCGCAATGATCAGCATCATCTTTTGCATAATTTTATATGTTTTAATTTAGGAGGAGTCGTGAAATAGAAACTAAAATAAATAATAATAAGAAAAAAAAAACATTACATGTATGAGTGTTTAAGCAGCGATCATATTTGTAGAAAAATTATGAATAAAACAAAAAACAAAATAAATAATATCACACACATGCACACTCGCTCACATACATACGTGTGTGTGTGTGTGTGCGTGTGTGTGTGTGTGTGTAGTCACCAATACAGACTTAAAATTATAAAAATCACTACAGAAACGACTAAACTTTAACACTCGAGTGGTTAAGGTATGATAAAGTCATGGTAGCTTTGCCATCTTTCTAGCTGAATTCGATTTAGTTTTGGTGGTTCTTTTTTTTCTCGTTCACAACAACAACAGAAGCAGCAGCAACGGTTAGCGCAGCAACAACAACAAAATTGTGTAAGATTGTGTAAGTGTTGAATATGTTGTATGCGTGAATTTAAGGCGGCATTTGTTGTTTTTATTAGTTTTTTGTTTGTTTTGTGCTGTTTGGCTTTTCTCAATGTATAATTTTAATTCATATGACAAACTTTTTAAGCAGCTAAAAAAGCATAAGCTTTTTTATGTTGTTTTTGTTGTTGGTTTTTTCTTGTCTGATGTTCGAAATGACTGAGCAAACTAACAACGTGACTTTGATGTTTGAAATAAGATTAGCATTGAAGCCTTCAAAGAAAAACCAAAGTATACCTACAACGGTGAGCAGAGCACAAAGTCAAGCAAACGACACAGACGACGACGAAGACGACGACGACGATGACAACAACGTAGAAGAAGAAGTAGCTGAAGACGAAGATGTAGTTGGGATGATGTACAAGAATTAACAAGGAACACAGAAATTAATGAGTTAGAAAGAAAAAAAATTTATATATATTAATCAGTCTGTTTGTTGGCACAAAAATAGTAAGAAAAACTATAAAAACAAAAGGGTTGAAATAATTAATAACTCAATCCAGCTGGCTGGCCATAAAAAAGTGTTGAACTCCTCGTAGCAGCTTGTGCAACACTCGTAAGATAAAGTTGGTAAACAAAGCCGGCCTAGAGAGGAGCGCGTTGAAATAATTTCCCAAGCCTAATGAACGGCAAAGTTCGCTTATTGCGTAAAGCATAAGGGCATTATAAAAAATTAAGCAAAACTAAATTTTTTGGCGAATATACGATGCAACTAAAATTATTTGGTAACTCTCACAGATTTGGGGCGAACTCAGTTTGCACAAGTGATTGAGAAGGCGATATAATATCTATCGTTTGGCCAGATTGTGGGTACTGGCATTGGCCTGAAATAATGCCCACCACGAGTTCAAAATACTGAGGAAGGCTTTCGCAAGGTTAGCATGTTTTAATAGGGCGACCATTTTTTGGCATACAAATTTTTGACTCCGTATTCATAACAGCCCAAACTCCCATGTGGATTGGCCACTAAGTCCTGCGGGACATCAGCTGGTGGGGTTTTTGGGAAGTGCTGTTAAAGTCGAGATTACTGCTCACATTTAGCCAAATTTTTGGGTCAGTTTTATTGATATTTCGACCACTCAACGCTGTACGGCAGCATCTTCTCCGCCTTTATTTAAAACCCCTAAACTTTAGAACTCTATTTAGAAAATGCGGCAAACAACATCTATAAATATGCTGTTAGTTTGCTGAATATATAATTTTTCTATTTTTGTTTTTCCCTATTACATTGATAAAGTTTTGCATTTGTAACATAGAAATATTCGTTCTGAAGTCTGAATTTCTCAGGTTTACATATGATACGCTTTGTGCTCTATTATTTTATGCTTAAGTAGTTAATATACGAGTACTTTGCAAAAAAAAAAAAAAATCTATTTTCTATAATAATTGTTAACAAAACCCCTTTCAAAATTATGCTCTTCATTAAATATTCCCATAAATTCTGAAACAATAATAGAAAAAAAAAACTTTTATTTCTCGCTTGACTTAGTAAATACCTCGTAACATGATGGTGTTTGTGCCGGGGCATCTCGGTGTGTTCGCAGCGCTGGTTGCTAAATTCTGCTTATGCCTTAATATAATTATTTTATGATACAAACATAAATTTTATCTGGTTTTTTGTTCTATTATTACTCTGTTTTTTTTTTTTGTTTGTTTGTTTTGTTAGCATATTTAATAGAAAATATTTGCAATTTCATTGCACAAAATAATTACAATATAAAATGGTTTAAATAGAATTCCTGTGTATTTGTTTTTGGGGGGGCTGGCGGCAGGCAGGCAGGCAGGCAGGCAATTTTTGCTTTTATTATTTAATACGAACATGTGGAGTACGAGGAGGCAGGCAACTGCTGGAAAAGAAACCCAAGAAAGAATGAAATATTCCCGCTGCCATTTTCGTATCATCAACATAACACTCGAACTCATTATCAATTCAGTAATAGTAATAATATAAAATTGTTGGAAAATAATAGCAAAAACAACAGCACAATGCGGTTGAAGAATACTAGTATCTAATGCAAAAATTCATGTTGAATATGTTGGCAAAACGAACCCATTCAAGCCAACAACAATCATCATAATTAATAATAAATACTTGTAATACACAAGGCAAGCCGAAAAAAAGTGTTGTTAAGAGGAATATTTTCTTTGCCTTCATTAAATACCCTACAGTGGGTTGTTGGCGACATATTTTACTCGACCTTAAATAATAGTTTTGTTTTAACAAACAAAGACATGCCCGGACCTTTGGCTGATTGCTTCAACTGGAATTTGTTTAGCACAATAGCAGCGATTTGGTAGATTAATCTATGTTGGCTTTTGTCACGTCACTGGCACAAACAACTTATTGTTTACCTTTAAAAAGTTTCAGTGGTCACTAGTTCTAAAATTTAAATATGAGGTTCATTTGAATAGCTCGCCCTTCTAATTGTTGTCATGAGCCACTATGTCTGTCTACATGTGAATCTATGTCATCGATCGTGACTTTATATATTTAATAAAAATGGAATGTTATATGATTTGAATTGGCATTAAGATGATATGTATGTACTATATTAAAATTCGTTAGATAGTTTGAAAAACTGAACCAATTTTTTGTTTATTTAATTCCAACAAAAATCATATCATTATTACAGCCTTCAGGCTCTTCTTCGTCGTATTATTATATTCCTCACGTCTTCTTCTACTTCTCTTTCTTACTGATTTGTTGACATCAGCGGCAATTGCTCAAGTACCAATACCAGAAACAATGTTGGTAAACAAATTCTCAACATGTGAAGTGTCAAGCTCGTGCATGTCGATCAATGAGAACTGAAAATTCTGTACGAAAGATTTATGCATTTTTGTTGGTTTTGAAATTGGTTATTCTATAACAACATCGTGCCTCTGGTGATTGGATTCTTGAAATGCAGCAAATGCTACATAAACAAGCAGAATTGCTGCTTACTTTTCAGCAAAATCAGACTGAAGCAACTGTTGCCGTATTTATGTAGGTTGCACTATTGAACAACAAGTTGAAGATTTTGTACGATCAGATAGATGATGACGTTTAGTTTCACCAAAATGGCGCTCTGCTGCTTGAAAAGTTTTCTCAGCTTATGATTGATTACTCGTTGATCAGATTTGTTCAGCGAGATCTGGTGATCTTTAGTGCCATGACAATGATCTTAAGGCCAGAATATACTGTCGTAAGTGTGCGAATCTTGCATGACCAATTCGTACATTTGCGTCTATATAGTCTTGGTAAATTACATATTTCAGGTCTTGATTGGCTTATGATCCCATGTCCTAAGTCTTATCTAAAAAAAAATGGCTGAAAGAAAAGAGGCTGAAAGTCTTAAATAACAAAGTAACGCTGGTCAATTGTGATCGTTAAAAAGCGTAGACGTGACGCTCTTCTATTTAATAATTGGCCTAAATATACTAGTACTTTCATAAGTTATATAAATATATATATATATGTTTGCAATAATTTCTTTAACGTTGAAACTTTTCTTTTAGCTTTGTTGCTTGGTCGCCTTATGAGCACCATTTTTATTTGTTTGCAACTTTATGGCAGTGCCTGTTAAACGGTCTTAACGTATTAAAGAAAAATTAGAAAATAAACAATATTTAGAGGAATAATTTCAACATAAATTGAAATTTTTTTTACAGGCAACAACAATCATACAAAAGTATAGAATAAGTTCACTTATACCGCTTTCAACCAACAAAAGGTATCAAATCTTTATTGAAATGGAGGGGAAAAATATTATTTCATGACGTTGTTCGGTTGGCTGTTTGATAATCATTCAGCCATGCTGGAAAGAAAAAGAGCAAAAAAACTTAATGGCAAAGGAAACAAAGCGGCAATGGGAAAATCTAGCAAGTTCAATTCTTTCATACGAGCACTCAGGAAACGTCTTTCTCTTTTGCCTAAAAGCTTCGAAACTTCCCAGCTTTAAAGCATAAGAACATTTTCGTCTACTGTCTACCAGCAGATAGTCAGTCAGTCATTCATATCTTTAACGATCAACATTTTTGCTTGGAATTTTTGTTGTTTTTTACTGCAAATTTTGTTTGAATTATGGAAAGAAGGAAAAAAAAAACTCAAACGATATTTAATAAATAATTTTTTTTTTTTTTTTTGGTTGCCTTTATAAGTCGTCATTGCATGCATGTACGTGTAAGTAAATTCGTAAGTTTTATAGCCAAGTATATTGTTACCCAGTAGGAATTTAGGTTGAATGTGCCGCAGCTAATTTTGTTGGAAAAGCCACGCTGCTACATTCACGGGTCAAGCTCTAGTTTGGTGTATTCCAAGAAAAAGTTTTGCCAAAAATTATTTACAAAGAAATTGATTTGCAACAGCAATGAAAATTCCCACCGGGTATGCACTTGTGCACATACTAACAACTTGTACTTGCTCGTTGCAGTGCATTGGCTATAGCGTTTTCCGCATGACAAAAGAAAGTCAAACAAAGTATTTGAAAACATCGTCATCAGAGTCAATGTATGATGTTTTTATTTTTTTTTTATCTTGTTATTGCTATTGTTTTGTTGATGATAAAAATAATCGCTGGCAGGTATCGTTTCAATAAGAAAAATAGGAGAAAAAAATTTTAAGAAATTTTGTAAAAGAAAATCTAACAAAATCAAACTAAGACTTGAAAGGCGAAGAGACGTGTACAATGAACATTCACATGTGAGAACGTTGAATAGGTTGGAGTAAAAACTTCTGGTGGTAAAATTATTAGGTAATTTAAACCTTGAAGAGGCAGTAATTAGTTTTAGCAGATTAAACTAAAAACTAGAGAAAACAAAACATTTATCTCAGCAGAAAATAAATATACGATTTTTAAATCTAAATATTATTCAAAAGTTCTCTATATTGAAAAGAAAACAAATTATTTTCGATTATTAATTGACATACATATATGTATGTACAAGGTGGCGCAAAAATAACCTTCCGATGTTTTTTGGCTGTAATTAAAAAAAAAAAAATTTAAAACTTTGATTCTTCTTGTGGATTATTTTTATTTGGTCTTTTAATTTTTTTTACATCAAGTCGAGAATATGATGTCATGTAAAAGGCCGCCGCCACAGTTGATTGTCATTTAAGCCCTTTTTATGGCATTTTCCATCACTTTGTCCAAAACTTCCGGCGATAGGTCCTCACATTCTTGACGGATATTGTCTATAAGAGCTGCAAGAGTCTGAGGCTTGTTGACATAAACCCGCGACTTCAAAAAGCCCCACAAAAAGAAGTCTGGAGCGGTCACATCAGGCGATTTTGCTGGCCAGGGCAAATCGCCAAAACGGGAGATTAAACGCCCGAGAAATGCATCCTTCAGCATATCGGTTGTGGCACGTGCAGTGTGTGCCGTTGCACCGTCCTGTTGGAACCACATGTTTTCCAATCCCAATTCATCAAGTTGCGGCAAAAAGAACTCGTTGATCATTGCTCTGTAGCGCTCACCATTCACAGTAACCGTTTGGCCCGCTACGTCTTCGAAGAAAAAAGGTCCGATGACTCCTCCAGCGAAAACAGCACACCAGACAGTGACTTTGAGCGGGTGTAATGGCTCTTCGTGGGTAACACGCGGATTTTCAGTGCCCCAGAAGCGTAAATTTTGCTTATTTACGTACCCGCTAAGATGGAAATGGGCCGCATCACTCATGATTCGAAATTCACGTTGTGACAAAGTCACCGACCGATTATTGGTCAAATAAATAGTCACCAATATTCCGCGTTCTACAGCAGCGTAGCGTAACATTGTTTATTAACGTGTATTTCGCATGTGTTTACTACACAAATGTCAAAACAGAACTGACATTAGGGGCCAATCGCAAAATTTATAGCATTTTCTGATAGGAGGATTACTTTTGCGCCACCTTGTATGTACATGTTTGTATATAATAACAGTGGGCTGAAGTTTACATTTTTATTGCCGAGCATTTGTGACATGTGAAAAATTCAAGTTAAATTATGAGACAGAATAGGATTTGGATATTGCCTAAATACCTCAGCAGTAGTGCTGATGTGTACCCACTGTTTTTCTCTACTGATTATTATATTTTGATCTTTGAATCAGTTCCAGAAAAAAAAAATAAAAACCTATTTCATAGTAGAGCCAAAGTTATAACAAATTGTGGAACTTGCACTTGCACTTGTACTGAAGTACCCTGGATGTTCGCTTATAAAATTTCTAGTTTTCAAAGCCTATGAAAGTAAAAATCGGTGAGGATATGGCTAAAGTTCTAATTTTTTTTATTACTTGAGTGGTTTTGAATTTCAGCTGACGATATACAGCTGATCGCTTTTGAATTTGATAAGTGTTACAAAAAATGGATGAAATAAAAACATTACAGCACTAAAAAAAGTGCTAATAATTAATAAGCCCGCCGATGTTTTACAACTAAATGGGGTAACACTTGGACTTGAGAAATTAAAAGGTTTAAAGTAAAAGTTTAACAAAATATTAAGCGTGAAAAACAAAAAACTTTTCATAGCTTCTTAACGTTTCGAAATACTGCAAAATGTAGATAAATCTGCACATTTGGCAACGCTGGTTATATTGATTACCTTGACTATTTATTACAACTATAACTTATTTTATTGCATTTAGCTGGATATCATATTAAGTTGAATAACGAATGGGGGGTTTGGAAAAGCTTCGTTAAGTGGCTTTCAAATGCCTCGCCTCCTGCCGTTTGTTTACGCCCTCCAATGGGTTAAAGCAATTTGCACTGATTTATGTTCCAAGAAAAATTATTATATTTGTATCGTTGTCTTTATTATATTGGCGTGTTACTTATGAGTATTTCTGTATATTTTTTTTGTTTCGTTCTTTTTGAAGACTTAAACTAGTAGAGACAGCAGCAAAAATATGTAAAAAGAAAAGAAACCTTTTAGCTATTAGGTAATTTAATAAAAACAACAAAAAATCGAAGTACTTTTATTGTGAAAATATCTACAAGTTGAAAAAAAGGGGCAATAACAACAAAAACAGATTCGCGTGATAGAATTAAGTTGAAATTATGATGATTACTGGTGTGATTGTAAATTATGAATGAACTTAAACTATAGAATATAGTGTATACTCGTATGTACATACATACAAGGGAAGAAATCTTTATATAAACTGAAGTATTATTATGGACAAAACTCTCATAAAGAAAGAAAAAAAAAAAGTTAAAGGAAAATCGTCGTATACTATAAATTCAGCTAAAAGTTTGCATTTGTGCCGACCCAAATAAAGTGAACTATAAATTCATTATTTTATTTTCATTTATTTTTAAGGTGAGTTTTTAGCAGACTTGGAAGATTTAAAGTCAAGAAAGTTAAAAAATTTAATATTAATTTAATACAACACTGCAAGCAGTTGTTTGTCCTTTAGTTCAAAAATAAACGGCTATTACGGTCTAGTTTTGGTGATCATTTCATATCAATTCGTATATATTTTAGAAAATAAGCCACAACTTAAAAACTATATTCCAGAAAAAGTTTGAACAAATGCCCCATAAATCTTGAAACAAATTGTTTGTGGCAAACGTGACATTGCGAAACTAAGAAAACAACTCTAGTGATACACTTTAATAAAGAATATTGAAATGACTTTGGAATAAAGAAATTCAAAACAAAGAAGTTTTCTTTCCTTTGGTCCACCCTGTATTAGACATCTCAATTTGATTTTAACCAGCTCAACTTGATTACGATTTATAAAAGAGTTTTGGCCCAAACGAAAATATCTCTTTAACTTTTATTTTTGCTCCTTTTCTTATTTAGTCATTAACCTTAAAATTCATTAGAAAACCAATTACTTCCATCATAGATTTTAGGCTGTTGTTTAAGTTTTGTGAAATCATGATGAGAATCAACGTATTTTAAATAAAAATGCAATAAATTTCGATTAAATGAATTACGGAATAATAAAAACGAAAAACTTTTCAAGACTTCAAAATTTATTTGTTATATGTGGTTACGCTTCAAATATTCAAAAAATTATGAAGACTTTTTTTCAGCCAAGGAAACTAAGAAACCAAAATGATGAATTACAGATCAACATAAAAAAACATATTTAATAGTTATTTTCTTTCCTATACCTTTGGGTAACATCTCAGTACAGTATAGAAAAACTATTGTAGCGTTTACTGAAAACAGCGAACTACTGAAGGTGTCATAGAGGGGAGGCTTTTCTTTACATATTTGTTCGTGCGTTTGAACTTAATTTTGAAGATTTTTTAAACTTCAAATTATGATTGGTGGTGCACAAGTAGTAAGTGCCAGACAGCCATATTATTATAATTCAGTTTAGGCTTGAGTGAATCTACACACATGTTTTTTTTTTTTTTAATTTTGTCTTTAGCAAGAAAATTGTAGTGTTCGGGTCAAAGACTTTCTCGGTTTTTGGTTCTATTACGGGGGATTATTTACGCCGGGAATTTATGGCTGTTACAAGAACTCTGTATTGTAAATTTTCAAAGAATTCTTTATAATAAAATTTGAATACCATTATGGTACAAAGCGAATAAGAAATTGAGAATTATGCTGCTTCCGAATTTTTCTCGAAGTCGTGATGATGTTGCCCACGAGATTGTCTCTTACCTTCTGTGTCTTTGCAAACATTTAATTTCAGGAAAAACGTGTTGTATTGGACATTTGTAGGAAAATCTTTGCAATATAGTTTCCTTAACATTTCGACAATATGAGAAAAAAGAACTTGAGAATTGGCGGTAAGTCAACAATATCTACATACATATAAACTATTATGTATGTTTTTTTGTGTTAATTATTCGCGTTTTTCGCTTTTATCAAACTTTAAGCCATCTTTTGAGGCCCAGAAATCGTTTGATTTGTTTAAATGAAGGTGTAATGAAAAGCAATTTTTATGTGATTTTTTGCACAATATTTTTTTTTCGTTTTCATGTGAATTTTTTGCGTTTTGCAAGGGGTCTTTTGTATTATTTTTTCCTTAATACTTTAATGTATTGAGATGGTAATTATGCATGTTAGTTTTTCATTGGTGCAGAGTTTTTGAAGGGACGCAAACGCATGAATGGCAGACGGTAACAAGTGTTTGTTTAACTGAAGTGATTGTTGCATTTGGCTCGAAGAAAATTTTCAGTTCATCGTAAAGATTTCTTTCGGAAATTCGCCAACTGTCCGCTAAGTGGAATATTATTATATAGTTTTATCATTCATCGTGGAGATTTCTTTCGGAAATTCGACAACTGTCCGCTAAGTGGAATATTATTATATAGTTTTAACAGCGATCTGTTTTTGGCTTAAATTAATTATTACAGAACAGCATAAAAAAAAAATTTATTTAAAAATTGGGTCGAAAAGTAATTACAAACATATAGCTTCATATTCTATTATAATTTTTAAGATGGATTGATAAACTTTCAATATTTTTAGAAACCAAATGAAACCGTTTATTAGTTTGATAAATACAAATCACCTCGATTTCATTCATAACCGATCTGGAAAATACTTATAGTAACTGCTGATAATGACATTAAAAGCGAATTTATAATTTTCAAATTATAATTCAAAATCAGGTGCAAACGATTGCTTGGAATCTTCAATTCGTTTCCATTTTTAAATAAGTCAATTTTGAAGATTGAACATATTAAAAAAAAAAACATTCTAAATTTTACAAACTTTTTTCCCCGACTGTATGTGAACACACACCAGAGAGCAATTTTCCCCGTGTTTCTTTAGTTCCAAAAACATCTTCGTAGAGGTTCACTAGTTGCAAGTGCAACACAGAATTACTTGCTCGTTCGTATCGAATGTTGGCAAAAGCCGAGGAAAAAACAAAAAACTTAAACTTTGGTGGGTTAAATTTGCTGCTGATAAGTCTGGTCTATTGTTTAAGCTGCCAGTGTTACAACTTGTGGTAGCAACTGCAGAGAGCAAAACAAGTGATGTGATGTCGGTGGCGATAGTGGTGCTGGTGGTGGTGGTGGTAGTGGTGGTAGTGGCGGTGATGGTGGTGTTGGTGGCGAAACAGTTCAAAAAATGTAAATTTTTCCACGTAGAGAGGTACCAAACAGGAGACATGCTCTACTGAACATGAGGTTCGATTAAATGTTAATGCTGGTTAACTTTGGGGTTTTTCGTACATCGCTTTGGTAGCACAAGTATTTTTCTCCTATAAAACCGACTTTTAATTCAAATTCATCGGTTTTTGGGTTCACACATCGGTTTATTTAGGAAAAACCGTCTTTATAGCAGTTATTATTATTGTTTTTTTTTCTTCGTCTTTTTAGCATTTAAGCTGGGTTTGTGTTTTCTTTGCCGGTTATTATAATTTAATTTGAAGAAACAAAAAACAAACTGTTGTTGTTGTTTTGTTTAGCATAGACAAGCGGCGCGGCAACATACAGACACACATGTCATACCTTTAGACAACATTTAAGCTGTCTGAGATCATTGGTAAGAAAAGAGCAGGTGTTTTGGAACTTTTCGAAGTCATTGTTTGTTTGTTTTGTACTTCACTTCATTTCATGGGTGTAAGTGTACGACGAGTATAAAGTCTATGCTGAATGATTCGTTAGTCCTACAAAAACGAAAACAAAAACAAAAATGTACAAATTCAATCATTTCCCCCTGTTTTTTATTTTGTACAATTACTAATCAGTTTTAAAGTACGATTTGTTTTTAATGATTTTTATTTTAATACACACGAGTACATGTTTTTTATTTTATTTCTGCGGTAGTTTCTTCATTTGTTTTAGCGTTAAAGGGTGTTCATTAGGTTGCTGGTTTGATAATGTTAAATTTCTTACAATTTAAATTATATGTGAAGCATCTTGGGTTTGTAATAAATGGTTAAATTATGCAAAATTGTTTCGTATTTCAGCGCTTGTAAGTTAAAGTTTAAACAATAAAATCTAAATAATGCAAAACAATAGTCGAATAGATGGTTTTTACAGTTCATAAAAAGTGTTTTTTCCAAAAAAAAAAGAAAAAAAATGGCTGTATCTACGAACGTTTGGTATGAAACTCAGTTTAATGAGTTGAAATTTAATTACATTTTTGATTTTTTAGTTTTAGTTTCAATGAAACTACATCAAATGTGAATTCCTCCCATTTGCTAGATTTATAGAGTTTAATTAATGATTTCACAGGTTGATTTATAGTGTTATATAGTAGTGAAAAATTAAAACGAATTACGGTTATTTTGTACTTCCTACTGGCTGAAGTTTAACGGGCTAAACATAAATATGGAGAGGTATTATTTGCCATCTAAGACCATAATAAAACTGCAGACGATTGCAGTACGACATTTTGATAATTTGATTGAATGGATTTCCTTCAAAATATTAGGAAATAAGATTTTCGAGACCACTCAATAAGAAACTAAACTAATATAAATTAACTGAAATCTGTTGGACATTTCGATGTACTAAAATTGAAACAAATATCTAACTTAACCTGGCATCAGGAGTAATTTTACTTTATGAAGTACAATAGTCAATCATTACCACACCCAATTTGAGCAGGATAAATACGACGTCAGCTCTAGTTAAAATAGCAGGAAATTTCTTATCCCCCCCCAACCTAAACTCAAACTATCTTGCATAGTTGCCTTGATTCAGAAGAAAATTATCATACACAGAATGAGAAAACTTAATTTATATTGCAAATAAATTTTATAACAATTGAATTATTATGGGTAAAATATAAAGCAAATTGAAATAACATAAAAAATTTAAATTACTTACATATCGTATTCATTTTGTATGTTGAATTAACATTCTGGCTCAACATTTTCTTTACAACGAGTATTTTATAGCAAGATATATGTACATATACATATGTAGGGGGTTTTCAGCCAGTATATGAACATATATGTATGTATATCGACGTTTTGTAGGTGCTACCTTACTCATAAAACGTAAAAAAAGAGGGCAAGTAAGTTCCTGCAAAATTAATTATTATTAGAATAATTTGCTTTTCATTTTGGGTTTTTAAAGACAATTGAATATAAAGTTGAATGTTTGAACATAAAGATTTTCAAGTCTGCCCCTGAGTAAATATGTGGTTTACATATGTAGATCCCTTCAAACCAAAATATAGACATACATACATATATATTTTACAAAACACTTCAGATACATTTAACCAAAAGAATACCACTCACTCACTTGATACAGTTGTCAAGAAACATTATTTTTAATACTTGTTGCTTCACTATTATGATACACTTTCCACTGATACATGCTGCACCAGCAAAGACTGAAACATGATGCGCGATGCCGTCACCGCCATCTTTTACAACTTCTTTGGTGACACACACACTTTGCACTTTATTTTCTTTCTAATTAACGCTACAATTTTGCGGTTCCGGAAAAACTTTCATTTAATTCTACAAAAGCATTTCACATTTCATTACTATGATATAATTTATGAGCATTTAATGCTCTTTAATTATTCTAATTCTTTAATTTTGTTTAACTAATTGCACAATATTGACCGTTTCGCATTGAAAAACCGAAAAACTGACGAAATTTAATGCAATCAACATACATACATACATACATAATTTGCGTTGTTAGTTCACCGTTAGTTTTTGCTCATATTTCTCAAGTGGAGTGCATTTAATAGGGAGAGTAAAGTTTTGTTGTTGTTTGTAACGCATGCATGTGTGTGTTTATGCGACCAAATAAGTACATGTGCACCGATTATGAATCAAAGAGTTCTTGGATTTTTGTTTTTGCTTTTCGTTACTTTTGCATGGTTTTGATTAAGTGTTTGTTTTGGTTAATGAGACCAGCCGATTGTATTTATTGATGGTACTTGGAAACATGTTGTTTATAAACCAATAGACATATTTATATACATACATAAGTATGTGTGTAGGTATAATAATTGTTGATGACTATGAAAGTGTTGTATGTAATTCAGAAACAAAAATTTTCACTTGATAGTTTTTTATGTTTCATTAAAAATCTGTGAATTTTTAATTTTTACAATTTCTATATTTTGCGAAAAGAAAAATGTTTTAATAACTAACAATTTATTTAAAGAATTTTAAATTTTCTTGTGTTTTATGCGCTGCTAGATCGCTGCTGTGAAATTGATTTAAAATGATTTTCTTGTTGAAGAGAGTCTCTAAATTTTTACTTATTTCATTAAATATTCATTGAATTTTTCTAATACATAAAGAGCCGTGGCAATTGCTGCTGGTGATACAAAATAAAATCGCTTTTTTACGCTCCATATGTCGGGTGTCCTAAAAATTCTCGTAACAACAATGTTAAAGCAAATGCTATAAATTTATAAAGATGTTGTTGCACTGCCCCACATTCTTCTGCCAATAGTCTATGGTCTTTTATGTCTTTTTTGTTGTTGTTGTAACTTAAAAATACCCTTAAATTTATTGTAGTATTAGATTTTTTTCTGCAGAAAATAAACCAGAACTAAATTGAATTTATAAAGCAGGCCAGAAAAAATATATAATAATAAATAAATTTAAAATAAATTTAAAGTAAACTGCAACCAAGAAGTTTAAGGGGAGGCAAAATCTTTTGTTAAACAATTTTTGATTTGCAATTTTATGATTTTATAAATAACAAATTGAAAGAGATTTTATGGATAAGAAAATACAAAAGGTTAAAGGAGCTACAATTGTGCTCGAAAGAAAGGACAAGTATGTATTATAAATATTGTTATTTCAAGGACTTTGAGCAACTGAACATTGTGGCAGTAACTTCACTTTGAAACGATTTTTACTATGTTTTTTTTTTCTAACAGGAAGTTTTTACTTATATCCGTGATTCGATTAACCAGCAAGAAATATAGATTTTCTTAACATCAATTTCTATTTAAAATTATTTCTTTTGTCTTGAAACTTATAAAGTTAAATTGAATAAAGAATATAACAAAAACTACTCAAAGCCGCTAAATATAAATAACCGAAATGCTCCCGGTGCTGACCAGTACAGACAATCGAGATCTCACTGTACATGTTTTAAGTAAAAAAAAGCTCAAATTATTATTAAATTTGTATCCAGGAATACATGTATGGAAATAAAAATAATCAAATGGATGAATTTAAAGAAATTACTAAACACAATGTACCTCTTGTTGTTGAACAGCTAAATTCATTTGAATCAAACGAAATAATGAAAAAATAGCAACTATGTATGTACATGTGTGTGTATGTGTGTGTGTTTGTGTGTATTCATTTTGCTGGGAAATTGGTATTAAGAGCACAAGAATTGTTATTTCCAAGTTGACAATTTCATTTGCTGACAACAAAAGCATTAACGACAACCATTTGAATTCAAAAGTGCGCCATAAATGTTGAGTTCAAGTTACTTTTTTTCGCTTTTCTTCTTAAATACATGTATGTATGTATGTGTGGACATGTACACAGTGTTAAGCCATCATCAACTCCTTGACTCATTTAATTCCTTTGGAAATGTATGGAAATGAAAATAAAACACAAAAATGTGGGGGCAAAAGAAGGAAAAAACGTTACGAAATTGAAGAAAAATAAACACAAAATAAATTACAACTCATATGCAAAACAACACTAACAACAAATTCATCAGGAGCAGAGACGTGGCCCGCAAAAATTCCTTTTCAGAATTACAATCTCTTCTTAAGACTGCAACAAATACTTTTGCAGCTGAAAACGTCTTTCTACCACCTTGTTTTTTGCGTCGCTATTATGTATGAAAGCCGCGTTTTCGGGATTCACAAAATGAAAGAAAAACACTAATACTGCGGCAGCAAAGAACAAATTCACAATAAAACGTTTGAAAATTGAAAAATTTCCAAACGATAAAACTTTATTTCAAATATGTATCTATAGTGCAATGCAGATAAAACGCCACACTCCCACTCCCACCCACAAAGAATATCATAAAAATAGAATTATTTTTGTTGCTAAAACAAATTAAGAGCTGCACTGAAGTCTGGTACGAGTATGTGGCCTAAGTTGAGGTATTTTTAACTCTCAGCGCTTTCTTCTATCGATGTGAGTAGCTCTCCTCCAGCCATGGGCTGTCGTCTACTGCTTTCCGCTGCTCTAACCAACACCAATATCCGGAGAAAGAAAATAATCAAGTTTGATTTCTTTTCTAGCCGTAGAATGTGCAGCTTTTGCCTCTTCGTGCTTTTCGTTTGGCCTGATGGTTGGAGCAGCACGAGTACAAGAAAATGCAATTAAAATATTTGCCTTAATTTGGAATAGGAAAAGCGACAGAGAAAAAAAAAGACATGTTTTACATGCAATACTCGTAATAAAAATAACAATAATTATTGCAAATTGAAAACGGTGGCATGGAAAATGGCAGAAGATAAAATAAAGAGACTGGCATTGACAGAAATTAAAAGTTACATTAAACAAATGATATTTTTCGTACGAATACAAACAAAAAAGAAACGCAACTGCGGAGCTGAAAGTTTATATTAGAATTAAGGTGGAATAAATAAATAAGTTCTTCATGTAGCAAAAAGTGATGGCATGTAATTGGCAGCAAGTTTTCTCAAGTTCCTGTTCAATTTATTACAGCAATATTAGGCTGAACTGCCATTAACTACTTCTTGGCTGTAGGTTTACTACTATCTGGTAAATGTACTAGAATAAAGTGGCCATTGTGGCCAAAACACAACAGAAATAGCTGTAGCAAACACTTGTGGTAAATCTACCAGAGTAAAATAGCGAATTGCAACGTTTATTTAAATTAAGTTTTGCAATTGATGTCAAAGCACGATGAAAATTTGTAAGCAGTAAATCTGAATGATAAAACTTTATTATCGAGCTGGCTGATCTTTAATGCAAACGTTGCACGCATAGTGCTCCTTTGACGGCCGTTGTAATGGCTACTTATATTTGAAGCTCTAACGTTTGGGGTCAATGGTACGAAATTACATTTCTATGTAGGGGGGTAATACTAGACCTACCAGGTGAGACCCAGCGCTGAGAGAGCTCAAGGCGTTGGCATACGTTTATTATATATCTGAGGCGACCATTTTATAGGCACAAAATATACATTTGGGAATAAATAATTAATAAAAATTCGTTTAATTTTTTGGAACGGATCTTCTGGTTAAGAGGTTTTTAGTAATTGGAAAACCAGACAAATATTAGAGAATGCCATTAAAGCAAGTTTAAGTAAGAGATTTTTCTAATTTTCTCCGAAAACTTATACCCCGTATTCATATCTTTAATACAATAAAACCAACTTTGTGATTTAGCTGGTTTAATATTAAAGAAATTTGTTTTATTTCCTTGGAAATGCACATGTACGAGCACAACGCTGAAGACTTTTTGTAAGTTTATTGTTAATGCCCGCAATTGTTGGGTCGGTCATAAACATTTTACCAACAATGAAGGATACCCAAAAAAAGATACACAAAAATATATAAAACTTAAATAATTCTATTGAACAATATCTGCTGTTTATAGAGAAAAACTTTTTTATTTACAGGATGCAAGAAGAAAAAAACCAGAAAATAAGAAAAGAAAAATAAGCCAACAAAATCAACATTAAGTATTTGGCTCGTGTTACAAAATATTGCTCGTTGTAGCCACTTCGTTGTACCGATACACCAGCTTTAACAGCGGCCTTATGGCAACAGTTGTATAGCTGCCACCATCACACAATGGGGGGGTCACAACAATGCCCAGCAATTTTTCCAAACTGTCAAAAATTTATAATGTCCGTTAAAACACCTATGAATTTTATTTGTATCAGTGGAGTGTGTGTGTGTGTGTGTGTGTGTTTGTATGCCAACAACATGATCGCCCACCAACTGTGGCCACAAACAAACGAAAATGATCACTACTAGAAAATTTTATTAATTTCATAGAGAACAGGAGCAATAAGAAGCAGAAGAATTCGTGGGCCAGCAGAAGCCGAGGAATACAAAACAAAAAACAAAAAAAAAACGCTGGCTTATTACAGCAATTTAGCCACTGGTTTTGATTTTATTATTTTCAAGGAATATATAAAGATATAGATTCTTATGAATATACAAGAACAACAAATAAAGGAATTGTGTTGTTGCTGTTGTTGTTGTTGATGTGGCTGTGGCTTGTGAGGGATTTTGGTTGTTTTGTACATTCTGTGCCAAAAGACAAATGTCATTTGTAAGCATTGACTATAGATGACTGTCATGATTATTATCGCGCGATTATTTTTCGTCCCCCCAAAAATAAAAAAAAAAAAATAAAACGACACTAAATAAATAACAGGCGAACTACAATTTAAGCTTGAAATCTATAAGGATCTAGAACTCTGTGGTGGGTCTGACACAAGGGAGACCCTGCTGCACATTTACATGGTGTTAGTTTAAGAAATTAATAGTTGTAATGAGTGAATTTATAAGATTAGCATTTATTTGTGCTTAAAGAAAAAATATAGGCAGAAACGCAGCCCAACCAAATCAAATCATACAACCGGTTAAAGTATTAAAACCTGTGATCACTGATCTCATTTATCGTTTTATTAAAGATTAAAAGAGCCAGCAAAAAACCCAAAAAAAAAAAAAAAACCAAAACGCAAATTCCTTTGAAAAACAGTCAATAAATGTCAGTTAATCTTATGGATTTTGTTTTGGTTTTTTTTCTGGTAGATGCTGCAGTCTTTCAAACACTCACTCACTCGCCTCCAAAGTTGTTTTAAAAATACATGCCAACTTTTTGTTTGTTCTTGTTTCTGATTTTGCCAACAGAAAACTATATATATATATATATTTGTATGAAAAAAAGAAGAAAAATAAACTAAGCCAAACTCTAAGCTCAACGATCTTTAAGTTTGTTTGTTGTTATTTTTGTTTTGCTCTCACTCTCTTTAGATTTTAGTTTAGCAAGATCAATTGCAGGTGATTTGTTTGGCTGTCGAAATTGTACGCTTATCGTAACTCATTACGAGATTTATTTTGTTCAACAAATCCAAAAGGTGTGATTTGTCTTTGTAGCATTTGCATACGACAACAACAATAATAACAGCACAGAAAATATCATTCCAATCGTTACCACCAAAGATCACTTACTATTGAAAAGACACTGTCAGGAAAGTGGCGACAGAATGCATAATCATACCCGGAAATTCATTGAAAATTAATGTTACTGTGTCTCTGGAAGGAATAATAGGCTATATGAAGTTTTGATTGGACAAAGGGGCGTGGCACCGTCCATATAACCCAAAAATTTGAAATCGTCATATTTTGGGCATTTTTGGACCTACATACGTCAATGATATTTGGTATATATGGTACTGGCATAATTAGGAATACGTACCAGGAGAAAAGTGGGTGGGACCACGCCCCTTTTTAAGGAAATTAAAAATCGTAATATAGTCTTAACTACTGCACCGATCGTCATTAAATTTTCATAATAGAATATTCTTACGAAACAATAAATTCTTGACTATATAAAGTTGTGAGTGGACAAAGGGGCGTGGCCTCACCCATATAATCCAAAATTTAAAATCGTCATATCTTGGGAATTTTTGGCAGTATTTGCTATAGCAAATTGTATTGGCATAATTAGGAATACGTACCAAAAAAGAAAAGTGGGCGGAGCACGCCCCTTTGTTTGTGATATACTGGAGGCAGCCCCATTCTCTTTCTCCCACAACTGTCTGCAAAACAGCTGATTTTGTAATACATAATACCAGCTGAACCCGGTGAAATTAAATAAATAAATTTTTGTAAATATATAAATACTTTTAATTTTATTTTATAACGAGGTGATAGCGAAGCACACCGGGTCCAGCTAGTGATATTCTAAAAATGTTTAGTATCAATTAAAACTGTTTTCATTCTATTCCAATAAACACTAATAATAATAACATTTTTATTGAATTTATTAAAAATTTCATTATATTAATTAAAATTTTAATTGAATGGAACAAAGAATTTAGTTAGTTTTTTTCCCGTCTGCAATAAGTGAGACATGTTTCACAATTAATATTCTAAAAATGTTTAGTATCAATTAAAACTGTTTTCATTCTATTCCAATAAACACTAATAATAATAACATTTTTATTGAATTTATTAAAAATTTCATTATATTAATTAAAATTTTAATTGAATGAAACAAAGAATTTAATTAGTTTGTTCCCTGTCAGCAACAACTGAGACATGTTTCACAATTAAGTAATTATATTCAAGCCCAGAACATATTGGCTAATGAGAGCGTTTGCTGTTAGAATTTTAGAATTTGGCCAAATATATTTCAAATAAACATTTTTAAAACATAATTGAAATATTAAAAAAAAAAAATCTTAAGTAAAATCTGTAAAATTAAGTAAAAAAACAATATTCAGAGGTTTTAAATTTCTAAGACGAAATTCTCAAACTTAAGACAATTTTCTCACCACAAAAGTTTTTATAGTATTTGAAGGCTTCTCAGCCTCAATTAAAAATTCCCTATTTTGTTTGAAATTTTCTTTTTCAATGGAAATGCAACTAAAACTGAAAGGTGAAGCAGGTTTGGATTTCAATTTTATTTTAAGTTTTCTTTTTCCAATGACAGTTTAAAATAAAATGTGAAAATTTTTATTGGCTATCATATTTTTGTAGTTAAAATTTTTTCTTATCGTAAATGAAAATATTAAATAAAATTTAGAGATTAAATTTGAAATCGAGAAGGTTCCCGTACAAACCGGAAATTTCTGCATCGTTTTTAATGATTTTATTTCAATGCAAATTTAAAAAAAACGATTCTTATAATAAATGGAAATTTCAATTTAATTTTTTTTATTTTGTTATACAATTCAAAATCTTAAATAATAACGAGAGTTCTCAATGAAATTTCTTTGATAAAAATTGGAAATTTTTTTATAATTTTTTTAACACTTTTCACACATTTCAATGAAAATGTAAAAAAAGGATTTTTATAAAAATTGGAAGCTTCAATATTACTTTAATAGAACAACTAAAATTGAATGAACATTTTTGTGCCAATAAAAATTGGAAATTTCCGTTTCATATTGAGAAAAAACTAAAAAAATTGAGAATTTTAAATTACAATTAAATTATAAGGTTTTGCAATGAGAAATGAGAAATTTGCGCTTAGTTTGGCAAATATTTGAAATTATTTTTTAAAACCTTAATTGTAAATGGCCAAAAGCTATTTCGAACGGCAGCTGAA
This sequence comes from Epicampocera succincta, assembly GCA_932526305.1. Lineage (NCBI taxonomy): Eukaryota > Metazoa > Arthropoda > Insecta > Diptera > Tachinidae > Epicampocera > Epicampocera succincta. The sequence continues at coordinate 14,469,351 of OW052038.1, forward strand.
ACTAATTTATTATATTTTCTTATGGTAACACGATTTCTTAAGCCCACAGAGAAAGAGGATGGTGAAATCAAAATTGTCCAGTTCAACTCAGAATTATTATTCTAGAATAGAAATATAATTGATTTTTTTCTAATAATTTATCGTGTAATTTAGGCAGTTTGCAAAATTGTTTAAAAACCAAGTAAAAGTTCTTTCGTTTAGTAAAAAAAAAAAAAAATGAAACAGCGCGGACTTCAATTTTAATAGACTTACAGCGGACAGAGAACGCTGTGACTATTTTGCACTCCAAATTGCAGGTCATAATTCTTTGCATATAATATTTTTCTTCAAACTTTTTTCTAATCCGATATTGAAAGAGCGAATCAGTCACTGCTAGAAAGAGATATCTATAAGAATTGCATAAAGTTTATTTAATTTTGTTTTTGTTAAATTAATCGCTGCTGCATCATCAAATTTTTTTGATGAAAAAAAATCGCCAAATATCACTTTTGAGCAAATATTTTCCAGATCGTTTTTACGCCTGCAACTTTTTAACAACAACATATTGAGCAGTTTTCACTTCTTTACTTTTTTCTCAGTATAGCTGAGCTTTTCACTCTTTTTCCCAAAAATCTTAAAACAGTCGAAGAAGGATAGGAGTCAGTGCAACGTAAACACTTAAACACTGTTTTCTTCTCAGTGTATATAAAGATGTTGATGGTCAGAGATTTGAAAACACATATAAATATTTTTGTGTGGTAGCGAAGTGGCCTGTTAAAGGTTCAATAAATTCTCGCAATACTTTGCATAATAGTGGTTGTATGCCAGGCTGTTCGTCCGTCTGTCTGGCTGTCCGTCTGTCTGCCTGCCTGCCTGTGTTTGTAACAGTCTCTCCCCTGTGGTCCTGCAGCAGAGTTTCTTTTTAAAGTTGTTTAAATTCTGTTATTCCTTTTTCTTTCACTTTTGTACGCTGATCTTATTTTGTTGCTGTTGTGTCCTTTTTTTTTGTTTTTTGTTTTTTTGGAAGCGATAATGTGATTTATTTTGTCCATTAATCTGGTAATTCATTTGGTTTCACATGCAACATGTTCATGTTTGCCATACTCATTTATATAGTATTTCAAAAAATACTAAAAACCAACAACCAACAACAAACATATGAAAGCGTAGGTCTGTCGGTCCGTCTGTCTGTCTGTCTGTTTGGCCCATCCGTTCGCTTATTTGACTCTTCATTTCGTCTACTTTGCATCGATTGCAATTCGACTGCTGTTCATCTTTGTCGTTTGTCTTTAAACGGAATGGCCAGCATATAACAACAACAAAAACTATATAAACGCATAACTTATAAGTCTAAAGTTTCCTGTGTCTAACTGGGCGGTATATGTAACAACAGTGTGTTAATTTTTTACGATCTAACCAGAGGTGCTTTTCTTTAAATCCGGGGAATGCTTGTAGCGATCGTTGTCACTGTTATTAAAAACACATTCATTACTGGCCCAAACACATGATCTCTTTGAGGTTGGCTGGCCAGTCAGGCTGGTTGGCTGCTTTCCCTTGGCCAAAAGCTGCTTGATTAATCTGGGGTGTAGGTGCTGTTAACCTTCTTTGTTTAGCCAGGTTGGTGGCCATTTATGGTTTTGCTTTTGGCCATAGATCTTGTCGGAGATTTGAATGTTTTAGGCGGTTGGCTAAAAATTTATATGCGAGATTAAACTCTACGCTACGCAACGCTACAGGTGATTTAGGAGTTAATAATAGTTATTTATGATATTTATTGGGTTACATTGTGTTCTAGCAATGAGTTAATTAAGCTCAGTAGTTCATTTATGTATGTATTTCATAATTGTCAGGAATAGTTTTTGAGATCATGATGATCGTATTTCGGAGACAACAAAGTTGTTTAATTTGCGGCCCTACTAACCGCAATTTTGGGCCATATTAAACAACAACAAAAAAGAACGAAACATTGCGGTTTCTTTTATTCAAATTAACATTTTGATGACCATTATGGTCACACATTATAATGATCATTAAACAGCCCTGTGATCATTGTCTGGCACAGCACATTATTGGATTGTGACCGCAACGAATTCATTTGTTTAAGCAACAAACTAAAATAATATGAAATAAAATGAAGCAAAATTGCTTTTAAAGGAAATATTTTTCTTTTAACATATTTTGTTGGCTGAAGTAAAATTTGTTAAGCCCAAAAGCTTTAGCCATAATTTGCATTTCGATTCGATTGGTAAATGTTCAAATGACGACACAGATCTCAACAGCAACACAATACAGATATAGACGCGTGTCCACCGACTCGATGGCATAAATTCTAGGAAACTATTAAAGTGCAGAAAGAAGATCAAAATGTTGTTATAACCAAACTTCACCTAAATCACGTTTGCCTTCCTTCTATCACTTGTATTTTCTTTTTGTTTTCTTTTCTTTCGCTTAAGTATTGATTTGATGTACTAGAAGTTTTTGGTTTCTTTTTCTTAAGTGTGTTAAATCTGTAAATGTAACACGATCGTGATCGTTTTGTGACAAATCAATTGTTAATGCCTTCAAGGCAAAACTATCAGTAAGAAATTGTTAAGAACATGTTGTAGACTAAAGCAAATTTGTTGTAGCGTTGAACGGAAATGTTGCCAATGTCGGCAATGTCATAGTGTTTGCCACAGAAACTTATGATTAGAAAAGTTTTGTTAATGCGCGCCAAAGTGAACATTTAATTGGATAAGAAAGAACATGGGAAGTTATTTGCTAAAGCTAAATTTTCAAAGTCAAAATCTAGACATGGTTTCATGCTATAAATATATCTGTAACTCTGGTAAATTTAACCAGGTTTTTAACCACAAAGCGCAAGTAAATTCAGAAAATTATTTAGAAATGCAGCAATTTCAAAAATTTTCTCTAGACAATTTGGGAAATTTGGTAAATAATTAGAAATGAAAATAAATACCATATTCTTAAATTCTCGATGTTCTCAAATTTTTAAGATTCTAATAACCACTGGACTTCGGTGCGCTTTTGACTACACGTTTCTTTTAAATATATGATCCATAAATGATCCACAATTGCTTATAAATATATACGAACATAAAACGTAATTAAATCAAATAATTTGGTTGCTGAAACGACAGAATATATTGAGTGGTGGTATAATTAACATAAATATTTACTACACCATTTTGTTGTGTGGTTTTTTAACCACAGCGTAGTAAACGAAAGCTGAATACATTTTGCTGTTGTAGTAGTGTAAATACTAGTACTGCAATTCTAGTCTGGTACATTTAGAAGGTCTAAAAAAGCCCTTTACCACCAAGTGTGAATGCCACTTGTGTATATTAAATTCCAGTTTAGCTGGTTGCGTTACTAAAAGTAATTGCTTAAAACAAAGATGTTGCAGATCGGGATAAATATTTAAAACAAAATGAAAACTCTCTAGATTTAGTTTTTTACTTTTACTTGATCTCTTTAGGCCAGTCATGAAAGCTATTCAGGGGTTGCAATTAACCATTTTAAAGTCTAATGGGACATATTCATAAAAATTCAGTTTTAATTCAAATACTCTATATAAAGTTTCTTTTTTAAAACTCATTTCAAATACATATTATTTTTTTTAAGGGAATTATTTTTTCTAAGCAACCCAATAATGCCTATAAGGCGCTGGGATCAATAATGTTGTATTGAAAATAAAACTTTTGTAGAATTAAGAAACAAACAAAAAAAAGTTGGTCCCCATTTTCTCAAATGGTGTTTGGCGAAGGTTCGGAGGAATCTGTATAGTCGGAGGTTTGGTTGCCGTGCCAATCGGGGACCAATTTCCCACTGTACCCCCAAAAGCAGAGTGCCACAGCTTCATAAACGTCAAGGCAAAATCTCGTTTTCCCGGTAAGACATGGAAGAGTGCGAGGCTTTAAGGAATTCCCTATGAGATTTATTTACATTAAAAAACAAAACCAAATATTATTCAGATCACCGAATTTGCAATATTTTATGAAATTTTATTTTGTTATAATAAAAATATGTATATGTACAACTTATCTTTAATGCCACATTCATATTATTTAAAAAAAAATTTTTTTTTTTTTTGTCATAAATAAAATGCAGTTTTGTCCGATGCCACTCAATTCATTAATTCAATGTTGCCTATTGATAAAAACTCTGCTTCATATTAATTTGTTTGCTACAACTCGAGACCTTCTCTGTGACATTTAATTCATTTAAATGCCCAAGACGTTTAAGTCAATGAAAGAAAATTAAACAACGATGAAAATAATGAACAACTTTAATTGAATCGATGATGATTATAGACACTTTAAAGCATGATCTGGCATGCCAGACTTGGTTGAGAATTTGAATTACATACATATTATCTACATATCTAGTATTTAAAAAAAAAAAAAAAACAAGAAAATTAAAATACTTAATAATAATAATAATGTTATTAAAATGCAAACAACAGAAAAAAAAGCAATCGGCAGACAAAATTATGACGGAGCGACTGGGTGAGAGGCAGAGTCAAATGGCTGGTTTTATGGCATTAAAAATAACAAAACGAAGATATAAACAAGAGGGATCACAGATCACCATCATCATATTTTCATTTAGCACGGATCATTGACAATCGTAGTCATCAATTATACATAGATAGACAAGGGAGTCATGGGGAAAATATGGTATTCACGATGTCATCCTTCTGCGCGTGTGTAAATATGTACATATATGTGCGTGTGTGTGTGTGTGTGTTGATGAAAAATTAATGTCTCGGCATCACATACAACATACAATGTTGAAATATATTGTATCTACATACATACATACATACATATATTTGTTGGTATTCAATTAACATTTCGAAGGGAATGACCATTTAAGCAGCACTAGAATCAGCTTTCAGGCGCTGCCAACAGCATTCATTTGTATACGATCGCTTCATAAGCTGAGCAAAATTAAATGCTGTGTGTGTGTGTGTGTGTGTGTGGGTGTATATGTTATTGCTGTTGTTTCTTTTTAAATGCCCATAAATAAAGAAGTTTTTATTTTAATTAAAACTGACATTATTTTTTTTTTGTCTTGTTCAATAAATGAAGAAACGAAGTGTTAATCACATTTTGAAACGATCATAATGATACATACGGATCAGTTTTTGTTGAACGAGGGCGTGTGAAAAATATTTAAAAATAATGCAAATTATGACAGATGTGTTTATGAGTTCAAACAACAACAAAAAAAAAAAAAACAAAAAACAAAAAGAGGAAATGATAAAAGGAAATTAAAATAATATATGATAAATTGTTCAATTTAAGGTTTAAGAGCAATTCAAGCAGCAGAAAATAAAGTTTGCGAATCAAGCAGCAACCGGCTGTAGAATTTGTTGCATAAAACACAAAAAGTTTACAGAAATAGATTAATATTTTCATAATTTCTTAGCAAAAAGTTTTGTGTTTTTATCATAATTGTTTTATGGAACTGAACATAAAACTGCAAAGCGTTTTGCAGGCACGCGCTGTCATTTACAGCACAAATTATCACAATATTTTTTTTCCCAGAAAATACAAATATTTTAGCAAAAATAATCGTTTTTGCTGCTCTATGCCATCGTGAAGCAAAAACAAAAATTATGCTATTTTGCCAACAAACAAAAGTTTCATTGATTCAGCTAATTATTTGCTTGAAAATATTTGAAAAAAATACTCAAAAAGCAAAACAGTTTTTTTTTTTACTAAAATCTATTGCTTAAGTTTTTATTTTCAATAATTTTCTATTCTGTTTGGCCAACAAGTGTGAAATCAGACAAAAGGTTTTACTGCTTCAGCAAATTATTTGATTGAAAATATTGGAGAAAAATATTCTATGATTTTACGATATTAAATGATAAATTGACTGAATGCAAGAGAACAATTTACGGTCGCGCATTTAACAAAAATTGCAACTGAGTCCACAGAAAAAAAAAGAAAAATTGTTAGAAATCGTAACCACAGACTGGGGCGTGTCGTGTTACTCACTAAAAGTGCTATAGAGTGATGATACTATTTTTCTTTTGGCTCAAATTCATCGATATGGAGGTAGATGGCGTTATGTGTCATGAAGCGCATGCCGTGATGCACATGGTGCTTGAATGGTTGGAGGCTGACAGAGTGGACATGAAGCGGCCACCAAGATCGTGCGATTTGCAGCCCGGGAACTGTTTCTTAAAGGGTTTCCGGAGATGGCAGTTTTAGGCCTTTGTTCAACTTTAGACGGATCAGTGCGGCAGAACCGTTGAAAATAGAGCTGACTGTCACCTTAAGAAATCTTGTTGGAAGTTCGCAATATTGCACAATACTTTATAATTCACGCTATTGAATGTATTAAGCCTTCAACTGTTTCCATTGAAATATTATCAGAAGAGGCTTTAGAATCCAATTACAAAATTATGGGAAGTGTCAGGTTAAGGCAAATGAGAAAATGAAACATAAAAACATTATAAAGCAATTTTCATAAATTTTTCTATTTTTGATGCTAAAGGATCTAACAAATTTTATGTTAATTGAAAGTTGAGATATTGTAGGCACAAAGCTGTTCTTTAATAAATCTGGCAACCACTCTTCAAAATTGGTTGAATTTTAATCTGTATCAAACGATCATTCGCATTTCTCAGACCACCAAAAACACCAAAAAATAAAAACATCTCTTCACAGTTCGATAATTCATAATTTAATGCGCATAAATTTTCAATAATTTTCTTATTTAAAACACTGCAAGCCACCCAAGTTTTCGGGCAGCTGCTGGACCAAAAACAAAAACAAAAACAAACATAAACTTAATTTTTGTTTGCAGACCACAAAATATTGAAACGTGATCGATTTAAAATCTGGATTTGTTCTTGTGTTTTGATGCAAATGAAGATGCAATTTGTAGTTCTGATAATCACAACAGACCACACATTCGATCGAAAGGTGGCCCAGCCGGACCAAAGAATATACATACGTATGTATGAATGACCTGCAACAGTTTTGTTTAATAAAGTAATCAAAACTTAATGCATTCAGAAGTTAATTTGAATTTGAAAATTGAACGAAATTGCAAATAAATTGTATAAAAGCCACATAAATGCAAATAAACGTTTAAATGCGCAAAAAGAACTCCAAACTAAAAGCAGACAAAAACAACAACAGCAGCAACAAGAGAAAAAATACTCTTAAAAAACAGTTTTTATGGACACAGGAAAAAAATGTGTCTTTGCAAGATTACAACATGCCAAAGAGTGAAGAAAAGAGATTCATTTTAATAATAATTGTAGCACGTTCAAGTAATTTTAGTTTATATGTAAGTAGTTTTATTTCTCTGGTATTATTATTTTTCTTAAAGTACTTCGTACAGCAACCCAGCAAACACAACCGATCAAGGCCATGATTCACTCACTACTACACCAGACATCTGAACGGTCAAAGAAAAAAAAAATGCCAATTATCATCAAAAACCAAAAAAACAATAATAATGTGGACTAGAAAATGGTGTGAATCTTTTTAAAAAGTCCATAAATCAGATTAGAGTTAAACTTGTTGGGTTTCATGACAAAAAACAATCATATAATCGAGAAGTTTTTATTTCTCTTTATAGAAAAAACTTAAAATTACTAATTTTGTACTCGTTGTTTATTGTATTACTGTTTATTGTCAATTCCGTGGCTTCCATTTTTTTAGGAATCAACTATTAAACTTTCGATATTGGAAAGCCGTACAATTAAGTCCAACATTGTTTTTTTCTCAACCTCAATGAAAGGAAAAATTCACTTTATTTGTCTACACAATAAAATAATGATCAATATTCCAAATAGGGAAGACAATTCAGATGAATCTCTTTGTCTTCGACCTCAGAGTGGGGACTTTGTGATTTTTGATACCTCCGCAGTATCTCAATAAAGTTTTTTAATGGAATGACGATAGTGAAGAAAGGTCTCATACGAGCATGCAGTGACATGTTTGTGATTTCTCTGACGGTATGATTTAGTAAAGACTCGGAGGAAGAACTTGCTACTAAAATTTACTTCTTCTTAGAGGTTCTGATATGATCTCTGTTTCTTTGTTTTTATTTGACCAAAATGCCAAAAGACAGTGCAAATGTCGAAACATTTTTTTAGGAAATTCTCCTTTAAAGCACAAATCTTTAATCTAAAAAGGAAAGAAAACAGTAAAACTCTAGTAAAATTCTTTATTTGATTCATTTCGAAATGTTGAAATATTTTTGTTTCTCCTTTCGATCAGAAACAAAAGGTTTTGGATCTTACCAAAACAGAAAAGAGTAATACACTAATTAAACGTTTTGTTTGCTTTTATTAACAAATTCATGGATATAATTAATATTTGAATAAGTTCAATCAAACAATTTATTAAGAGAAATTTATAAAAAGTGTTATTATTGTATATTAAAAATTTTTGTTTAATTTACCATATTTTGCTGGTTTAAATAAACTTTGTTTTGAAATGTTTGCTGTCCTGCTATTAAATAGTTGCGTTTTAAAACTTTCTTGGGTTACACAGGTTCTTTGCGCGCAGATACACTTTAGGCAACTTTTAAATTATGGTTAAATGACTGGATTTCTTTTATTTTTTTTTTTTTTAATTTTTTTGTTCTTTGTTATTTGGTTTGCAGTTTGATCGTTTATTCATTTTTCAGAAATCTTCAAGTGTTTATTTAGGGTGCCAAAACACAAACAGTAGCAGTTCTGCTGTTGTTTTTTAATTTTCTTTCATTTCACCACACAAAATTCATTTCAAAATCATTATAATTATAGCAATTTAACGCCATTGTTTTTGTGTTCTTCACTTTGCTGTTTTTAATTTGAAACAATTTGTTGTTGTCTTTATAATATTTAAGTGTAAAAAATTGTTTCAACTTAAACATTAAATTCCAGTTTATTTAAACTTAAGTATCCAAATAATGAAGTTTTGAATGCTTTTATGTGCTTTTTTTTTAAATTATTTTTAGTTTGCTCAACACTTGTTAGCAGACCTATTTCGTTTTCAAAGTTTTCTTTTTTTCGTTTCAAAGGGTAAAAGTTAGTATTTTATTAAGAAAACTAATTTTTTTTAATCGCATTTAAATAACGGTGGCAGGTAGTTTCCAAATATGTTGAAAAAAATTGTGAAAGTTGTTCAAAACAAACAATTTAAACGATCTAAATAAGTTTATAATTAATAATCATAGGACTGACTTGATTTGTTGGCACATGCGTTAGACTTTGAGGGCAACACTGGTTTTGGCAGCGAACTTGCAGAAACCTATAAAAAATTAAGTTGATCACATCAATATCCCGTTTTTTTTATAATTGTGGCGCACAACAAGATATTTGTTGTTTATGTTCAATAATGGAATTTCGCTAATTCAGTTATTGAATTGTTTGAAGGCACAAAGAAACAACAAGAGTAGTTCAAAATTTGTAAACACTTCGTGCCAATCAGTTGATTCTGTGTTACCCTGTATTGAGCTCCAAATTCATTTAGTTTCATCGTTTTTTTTTTCCAGGAATCTTTGACTTTGAAAAAAAGTGAAATGGGGCCTTTCTAATTTGAGGTAACGATGATGCGTAATAAACCATATCTGCAGCCAGCCCACTCACTGCTCCTCCAACTCTAATATTGCATGTTGGAAATTAATTGAAAATTGATTTGAAGGTCCAACATTTATTTACGAATATGTTTTTCGATATACGAGTGAGAGTATTTTTGCTTTGTTAGAAGACAGTGAAAGAAAATCTCAAATGTACCAGCGGGCACTCACTTCACTAATCGCATGATTAATGATGGCTAAAATTGGAAAAATGTTTCTATTTAACTAACAAGTTTGCTATTTAACACTCTAGAACTGAACTTGCAACATATTGCGGCACACATTCACACATCCACACAGCCAACCAACAAACATTTTAACAGCTCTGTTTTCGTTTCCAACAAAAGTATTCGTCTGTGCGTTGAGTAGCTGATGCTGTCAATTTCATGTGTGATGGCTGAATGACAGCTTCTGACAGGTGATAGATTAATATTTTTTTATTGTTGTTTTGTTTGTTTCTGTTCTTTGGGCTGGGAATATCGCACCAGCCAGAAATTTGTTTTGTTTGCATTGTTCTGTGCGGTATCTGGTCCACAGCGTTTTGTGCGTCAGCCTTCGCCGATGGTGGCTGGCACATAATGTTTTATGAACTTTATTAGTTTGTTTCATGTCTTGATATAATTGTTTTTCTTTTTTTCTTCAATTTTTCTTGATTATTTTTCTTCTCTTTTTTGTTCATTTTTTGCTTGATATTGTAATTATTAAGACTATTTAAGGGCTATTGAATGCTTTGCCCTTCAAACAATTAATCATTTGATGACTGTGATTTGTCTGGTAATTTGTTAACAATTTTGTTAATAACAATTTTTTTTGTTTGCTTGTATTCAATTGATTCTTTGTAACATGTTTCATTCACGCTTTTGTATGGTTATTGACCTGTGAAAAAAAACTGTCTCAAGGAAGAAAGAGTTTAAGAGTTACTGTTTCCGTTCGGGTTCAGATAAGAACATATTCTTATTAAGCGGAAGTTGAGGGTTTTGTCCCATATTGAAACGGCTAAAAGCTGGGCTGGGATTACACGATAGCCGAAAACTTACCAAATCGGCCACTAGTTTGTTAATGTGTTCAGTTGGTATGCGTTGAAAAATTAAAAGACGGAAACGTTCAAAATCAAGGGATTTCCCCTATTTTAATTCTAAAGCTGGGATTACACGATGACAGCAAACACTCCAATTTTGCCATTAATTTTTATTCTTACACGATAAAAAAATTAAAAGCCGGATTCAAGCCCAATTAAAGAATTTCACCTATTTTCATACTAAAGCTGGGATTACACGTTAGCGGCAAATGCGCGTACACTAATTACGACCGATATTTGATTGCTTATTGTTTTGAATTGGTACACGGGATTTCAAGGGATTTCCCCTATTTTAATTCTAAAGCTGGGATTACACGATGACAGCAAACACTCCAATTTTCCCATTAGTTTTTATTCTTACTCGATAAAAAAAATTAAAAGCCGGATTCAAGCCCAATTAAAGAGTTATAACTATTTTAATGCTAAAGCTGGTATTACACGATAGCGGCAAATACATTAAATCTGCCCCAAAATTTATTATATTTTCTTTTTATTGTAATAAAATTTTCCGCATTAAAACCTCTACACCTGCATGATTAATGCATTTTATACAAATCAAATACATTTTTGAGACAAAATAATTGTCTGAGCCGAGTTACAAAATTGTTTTGAATTCAATTCACCACAATAGTCGGCTGTTCTGATAGTATTTAGTTTTTTTTGGTATTCAAGTAGTTTGAAAATGGGTTCCTTAAGAAAGATTTTGTTGTTTGAAACAAACGGACTGGTTAAAAATCAGGGCAAGTGAGAGTATTTCTGAAAACTTTTTAGAGTCTTCTAAAGTTAATGTTTGAATCCGCGATTTGCTTTACTGGTGTCTATAGCAAACAGTCTGTTAATTGATTCAACGAAAATGAAAAAATAGTTGACTTTCGTCTTGAGAAATATTAGAATTAAACTTATTCAAGCTGAAATAGTGCTTTTTCATAAAAAAACAAATTATGTCCGAATAAAATTTGTGTTGCCTTTGCCAGAAACAGACGTTTTCCTACAAAAAAAAAAAAAAAAACAAAATTGTTCGGAAAAAATATGAGTTCACAACAAATCGCTGAATCCAGCTTAAGACTATGAATGTTAATGTTAAACAATTTCCACTGTCCACAGATTTCAAACAGCATCCTTTTTTAACCCCTTATCGCAAACATCTAAAACATTAAACAAGCAAATCGTTTAGCACTTGATTGTCAATACTCGAACCAAGTCTGTTTGTTTTCCTACTTTTGGCTGCCATCGTCGAGCCACAACTACCACTGAACAAATCGAACATTGAAAATTTTGGTTCTTGAAAGAACTGCATCATAATTTTTGCTGTTCTGTTTTTTGTGTGTTTGTTTTTGGTTCTTCAAACTCACGTATGCAAATGTATTGCCATAGAAGCAGAGAAACGTTTAAGCACAACTTCAAGCAGTTTGCAGTACAATTATTGCATTTTGGTGTTAAACAATAAAGTTAAAGAGGTGCTGAATGTCTAGGAAGAACATGTAACACATTTATTACAACAACTGCAGCTACACCAACAACAGCAATTTACAGCAAAACAACGAAAAAAAAGTTAGTTGAACATTAAACAATTTGCTGTTTTGATAAATATTACTTGATAAAAGGTGTGACACTGGCAACTGGCAGACAAAAAAGTCTAAAGGACAGGCAAATATTCGCACACGAATAGACGGAATCCAGCAGCGCTGAGCTGGTTCTAACTCATTCTGAATTTGGTACAGAATATTTGGCCATAAAGAATTCAAACAAAATTTGAGCAAAAAAAAAAAAAAAAACTGCAAAAAAAAATCAAAAGTTGGACTTTTTAAACAAAGTTTCCACAATTTGTAAGCGTTATTCTGGCGTTCAGTGACTTATGAGTTGACAAATCACACCTGTCAAATCATATCAATAGTTCTAAAAATAAAAACACTTGCTATAAGTAAGACACTTGATTTAATTAACAAAATTTTAGGTTTTTCCACGCCCAGTCATTTTGCCAGCTGAGGCCATTTTTTGCTACTCTCCACATTTTTTTTCAAAAGCGAGCGAGTTCGAGCGCAGAATTTTTACCCTTAAAACTTTTGCTTGAAGGGTGTAGGAATTATAATCTTTTACGGAATTAAATTTGAAAGCCTCACGAAAACTTATCGATTTTCATTCCATTTTTTCGGTGGTACAAAATGTCCAAGGAGGCATTTTTGACCGTTTTAGCAGTTTTTACACACACAATCGAAGCATTTTGGACACTTGGGGGAATCCAATCCTAATTTCGGATTTTATTTGAAGGCATCAAGAAACATAAATTTTATGGTTGCCCTCGATTTTTACTGCATTTTTTTTTGGTTCAAAATGCAAATGGATGCATTTTTAGCAGCAGCATCCGTAAAATTTCTGGTTTTTTCAAAATAATGCTGGGACTAATAATGATGTATTGAAAATAAAACTTTTGTACAAATAAAAAACAAAAGAAATTAAACCTTATTTGGAATTGACTGTGAAACCATTAAGTCGAATGTTATCGATTTTCTCCCCATTTCTTTTCCCATGTTATCGGGTTTTTCTCCGCAATTTTTTTTTATCACAATATCAATTGATGCATTTATGAAAGTTTTAGCAGTTTTTATAAATAAAAACTACTTCTGCTGGAGTGGATACTTATTCGTAATCGAATTTAAAACCACTAAATAGAATGTTATCGGTTTTCCCTTCTCCCTTTTTTTTTTGCCAAAATAGCAATTAAAGCGCTTTTGACAGTATTCCAATTATTGAAACTAGTAGTCCTTATTCGAAATTGAATTGGAAAGCGCTAAGAAAAATAAATTGATGTCAAACGATGTATTTAATTTTTTTACTTCTGCTGGTGGGTGTTATAAAATCAAATGCGTTGATGCCTTGAAGTTCAGTCTTATGGCTTTAATGTTGGATTTTGAATTATGTGTTGGCTTTAGAGGTCCTAGAAACCAATATTGAAATAAGAACAAACAAGCTGACAGCTGTCAAAATTAGCCGAATACTTTTGTTGTAAAGTGTTATAAAGTCGTTTTAAATTGTGTAGATTAATTCAAGTTTTTCATGTAATTTTTAGGCAAGACAAACAGGTCCTTCAAGACAAAGTTTAATAACAGTTTATCATATGGATAAGCCTTAAAGTAGCGGTAAATGTTCGTATAACAATTAACCCTCGTATAACAGTTATAATGATGCACATATGCCGTAAGCGAGTTTTTTCTTTGAAATTCTGTTTATGGCCAAACTCATGTGCCGTGCCATTAATTTTAACCTGCTGCGTTTTAATACTCATTTGGTGTTAAATAAGCTGCACCTTTTATTTTCAATACAAAAACCTAAAAAACCAAAAAAAAAAAAAAAAACACACAAAAAAAGAATGTGTGTGCGAGTGCTTTCATCTTTACAATGTTTCATTGTAGGAAGGAATATCATTTCAAACATTGACATCCTCAGCCTTAAACGAAGCACCAAGGAAATCGTGTGAATTTCTACACATGTTCTTATTTTTGTTTTGATTCTTTTTGCTCTTTTTTTATTTAATAAATTGTGGTTTTATTATTGCTCAGATAAGTACAAGAGCGTCGATCATTGGTTTCTTTTCATGTGCATTCATCTGTTTGCTGGTACCATTCGAAAGGCATTTTATGGTGATTTATAAGTTTACAAAATTTATTTTGTTGGTTTATTAAAACGAAAAAAAAAACAAGAAAAAAATTGTTTAATGCTAAATTGATGTTAATCAATGTATTAGTAATAATTTAAGAAAGTAAAAGAAAATACACTGAGAGAAACATTTTTTATAGGTATGTGAATAAACTATATATGTAGTTGCAATTGGCAGAGATAAAACACTAGTAGTGATGAAGTGCCTTAACACCAATAAAGAGTATAAACAAATGTGCTTATGTACGAGGTCAGCTTAATCAAATTTGTGTTAAACTGTTGCAGGGACACAATCATGTGATTCTTAATTTAAATATTAATGTGTGATTTCCTACACACTCTAGTTAGACTTTTTACTAGGCAATATTTTCGTACAGTGTGCAGTTCACTCTCCATCATACCCTTGCGGAGTTGAAGGACTCATTTTTCACTTTAAGACTTTCTTGCACATCTCAAAAGAAAAACTCTTGCCTTCGTACCAACAAAATATAAGAAATAAGAAATAACAAATAAAATCCAACAAAATACAATCCCACAAAATTTGTTAAAAAAAAGTGAAAGTAAAACTCCAACAACAACAAGAACATATTTCAGTCAAGAATCAGTTTAAATGGCTGGTCGGTATGAGTTCTTGTGATCATCGTTATTACAAACCTCAACCTCACCAAATTCTCTTGTTGTTGTTGTTGTTGTTGTGCTGGGGAAAATAACAGTTACACATGTTGGGACAGGTTCCTTTTCTTGCCCCATTGTTTTGGATTATAAATGTTGTGAGCGAGTGTGTGTTGTTTTTCTTTGTGTTAATTTTAAACATTTTGACTTATTACCAGGTATTTGTCAATATTGGACATGCTCACTGAAAACCCAACACAACAACAACTACAACATGTTTATGATCGATATCGGTTCGATTGTTATTTTTCCGCGTCTGAGGTGTGTGTGCGAGAGTGATTAACAAAATTCTAATGAGACCCGTGGCAAAGCGGCCGTGCAGGGATGTGATTTTGATTTAATCGTTTGTTCAAATTCAAACACATTTCAAAAATACTCGTACTGTCTGTCAGTGAATAAGTGTTCTTTCTGTTGTTGTTGTTTTTGACGTGCCAGCAGGTAAATTTTGGTAAGTCTTTAGGGCTTGTTGTTTTTATATCGAACGTGATTTCTTTGCGCCTGTTTCTAGTAACCAAATCAATGTGATCGAATTTTTCGTTTTTATTCATTCCACGTTGTTTGCATACCAAATTAATTGCGCCCGATTGGTAAAACAAGACAGATTTACAGATTTTTCTGAAGAAGAAAAAAAATTATTGTGGAACCAAAAAAAGTTTCATAAAACACACGAATTAACTAGAGATTTTTGAATTATTTGAGATATTTTTTCAGAGGAATTTTTTTGAAGTTGAAGCTCAGATGATATAATTTTTATAAAGAAATTCAAACGAACAAAATGTATTAATCAAAAATACATCAATTAATCAAATCCATGGGAAATTGAACAAATGAATTGGTTCAAGTAAGTTTCAGCAGATGTATCAAAAGAGGAGCTTATTCTTTGTAAAACCATCTGATTTTTTTTCGAGCTTCAGCAGCAAGTGAATTTAGATAAGATTTTAAATTTCTTATGTCCGTTCTATATAGAAATTAGTCAAAAGCGTGCTTAGACTCAAAAAAGTGTTATTGTTATTTTCGAATAGAGCCAGCCTGCCTCCGTTTATACAATAAATTTACCAGGGCTTGATGGTATATTTACTGGGCTTAATGGTAACAAAGTAACAGCAAACAACGTTTAATTTATTTTCCTCTTAAGAAACAACTTCACTATGATTAATGTACCAAAATAATTGTTTTTGTTTACTATAGTAAATGATTACTTTATTACCATAGTACTGACTACTATAGCAAATGACTGATATAGTAAATGTCTGCTATAGTAAATGTTTGCTATAGTAAATGACTACTATAGCAAATGACTACTATAGTAAATGTTTGATATAGTAAATGACTACTATAGTAAATGACTACTATAGTAAATAACTACTATAGTAAATGACTACTATAGTAAATGACTACTATAGTAAATGACTACTATAGTAAATGACTACTATATTAAATGACTACTATAGCAAATGACTGCTTTGGTAAATGACTACTATAGTAAATGACTGCTATAGTAAATGACTACTATAGCAAATGACTGCTATAGTAAATGACTTCTATAGTAAATGACTACTATAGCAAATGACTACTATAGTAAGTGTCTGCTATAGTAAATGAATACTATAGTAAGTGACTACTATAGTAAATGACTTAATGACTACTAAAGTAAATGACTGCTATAGTAAATGACTACTATAGTAAATGACTACTATAGCAAATGACTGCTATAGTAAATGACTACTATAGTAAATGACTACTATAGTAAATGACTTCTACAGTAAATGACTACTATAGTAAATGGCTGCTAGAGAAAATGATTAATTATTTTTTTCTCAGTACAGTAAAATATCGGTGGACTATAACAGCTTTTAAACGACATTGCAACTAGACTTTCAATGATTTCCCGGTAAAATTTACCAAAATCATGGCAAGTTATAAATACAAGATAAAATTAAATAATTGTCAGTTTATCTAATAATTTTTGAAATGAAAACAAACAAACACAAAACGTAAAATTTTGCGAGTTGTATTTTTGAAATGCAGTATTGCTTTGATAACTTATTTTCACATTATATATCGCTGGCATAATCCAGACAGGAATCTAACATAGAGACCAACAAAGTGAAATATTTAAAGAATTTGTTAACTGTTTTTTGTTTTAAATTGTGGTTTTTTAATATGATAAAACAAAACACACACACGAACTAAATCTGTTTCTGCCAGACTATTTTTGCTGGGCTTTTTGCCCATAAAGATAAACGCCGAGAATATATAACAAAGTAATTAAAGTTCGAGTGAAGTGAGCGGCAGCCGTCATTGGTGGTCCTGATTAGATATAAAATAGAGTTTTGTTTTTACGCTAATAAAAGTGTTTGTTTGTTGATCGGGCGGGCGGGTTGGTCGCTCGGTCGTTAAGATTATGAAACAACTACGACGGCATTTTTCCTCTGCTGATTTAGACAAATTTCAATGTTTTTTGTTGACGGTATTTAAAGTATTTTAATGGTTTTATACACACCAACTACCCAAAATGGAAAGGAAAAGAAAAAAACTTCATCGCAAGGGGTAAAAAATAAGAGATCGAGCAATTTTTAGGGACAAGACAACAACAACACCAACAAATTAAGAAGAAAAAAAAAACGCCTCTGTAATACACCAAACATTATTAAACCATTAAACTGATGATTTTTGTTTGTATTTTTTGTAACATTCTGATGGGCTGCTGTAGAGCGAGCGCTCAAGGAAAATGGGTGCTTAAGAAGTGAAATTTAATTTTTATGGCTTTTCTTTAGATACTTGACAAATGCAGAATACTTGTTTTTATTAGCCGATGAAATACAGATTCTGTTTTCTTCTTCGTTTGAAATTTAATGACAATTCATAAAAAATATTTTTGAAAAAATTCATTTCAAATTTATGACTTGTAAGGAAAAAAATTAACAAAATAAAAAAAAATTCTGCTGTGATCTTTGGTGGCCTTCTTCTGTAATAAAAAATTAACAAGAGTATTTTAGAATAATGAAAAAAAACCAAAAAAATTTTATAATAGTTTTGATTAAAAAAATAAATGCAAAATATCTATGTATAGTTGGCTGATATGCAGAAACACGTAACTAAACTTTTTGTACTACTTTTCAATGTCAAACCAAATGGAACTACAATTACGTACTTTCGACTTTCGCAAAATTTTCTAATTTTTATAATGTGAGAGCAAAACTTGCAGATATCCATGTCTTTTGCATTTTAACTGACGATATATGAACTTCAAAATTTATGATGAGGCGCACTTTCACAGGCAAGTAAAAAAAATTAATTCGAATTTAATAAAATTGTCTCCGGCTAAAGCTAAATTTTGCTTAATGAAAACAAATTCTTTTTTAAAGCACTTTTTTGGAGGTGTTCAAAATGACTTAAAGCCCCCCAAAAAAGCTTTAAAAGCAGGTAACAACACGGTTCTCACTTAAGTGGCATAATTTTTAAGCCAATGGAATGGGCCATCATTAAACATTTTATGAATCACACAGCGGCCTGCAAGATCGCATTTGCCTGAATGGCTTGAGGATTTGATTATTGCACGCGGAGAGGACTTGAATTGATCGAGCAGTTTCACACCGCTACAGTTTTTTCTTAAGGGGGATGTGCTGGGCAGCTCTACCTCAATAATACGCAGTCCCGATGCTATACCCTTAAAGTCATCACAGCTAACGCTATTGCTCTCACCCAGTCGGTTGCCGTGTTTTATTTCATTTCAACATCTATCCCTTCTCATTGAAAAACCCTTTATTTTTTAACAAAAACTTGTTTCTTTATAAAAATGTTCGCTCGCAATTTAGTGAAAATAATTTTTTTTTTTTTTTGGAAAAAATAATGATTAAATATTGATTGTTGGGTAAAGAAAAAAATACTTTAATGTAGTAACAACAATATATTTAAACATATTGTTTTCAAACATTGAAATATATTTGTTTATGTCAATAATTAGCTGCTGACTATTGCCATTGATTGTGGTCAACAAAAGCCAAAATATGATTTGCTGGAGCGCTACTTTTTCATCCTGTTGTCTTTAAAACAAAGCTTTTTCATATCAATTATATCTTTATTAGTATTAACCATATTATTGTGCCAATTAAAAATTGTAGAAGTTTTCCTTATATTAAGTTTTATTAAAAATTAAAAATTTAAACAAAATTTAACATGGAATATGGAAAGTAATAAGGCAGGATCTTTGGCAATATATTATTATTTTGCCCCATAGCACTATTCTGGTGCAAAAGCCGTCTGCCATTGTTAAAATTGTAACTTTTTTATCTTGCTGTTTTGCCTGCTCTTTAACATGTTCTCGTTCAATATTTCTTTGGTGTTAATATTTTTATTTAACACTTTTGGCCGTGTCAAAACAATATGACAACTTTATGTGGGTTAATGGCTCATAAAATATTTTTGTGAAGTGAAAAGAAAAACAAATACAAAATCGTTGGTAAGAAAATATTTTAATTAATTTACAAAAACCTTAAACCCCAACTTATGATGACTTTATTAAACCAATTAATTAGTAAAAATATAAATTCAAATACAAAACACTCAATTCCTACACATTCTTTTTTTTTTTTTTTTGTCTTTTTCCTCCTTTGAACACAATCTTTGTCTGGCCGTTTAACTGTGATTTTTAACAGCTTGTATTTTGCAGAAACCAAGACAAAAATAAAACATTTTTCTTGTGCTTGAAGCTCGAAAAACTATTAATGTATGCAAAGCACGCCAAAACCGCTCAGCGAAGAGTCCGTCTTACACATCCAACGTAAAACAAACCCAGAGATACATTTTGTATGCAGTTGTCTTATTTTGTTTAAAAATATCCGTACAGCAAAGCGTGTAAGTAAAGTGTAGCTAAAGTGTATGTATAAACTCAATTTAATACCTTAAAAGACCGCCTTTACAAAGTGCGACAACGCGTCAGCATCATAAAAATGTCATGAACGCATGCGCATCATACTTTACAGGCAGAATGAGCCTTAAAAAGCACAAAATCACACGCTCATCCAGCGGCTTCTAGACAGCCGCTCATCGAAACGAGTTCTGTTGCTAAATGCTGCTGCCAGCCACCACTACTCGCCGTTTATGCAACAGGCAAGAAAACTTAAAGGTGTTTACATGATATAATAAAAGTAAAACAAAAAAAAAAGAAAATATTATTGCAGAAACAAAACATCAAATAGTTGTGAAAGAAAACTACACTGACGAATTGTAAGTGAATTATAATATAATGGAAAATGTTAAGAACCACTTTAAAAGTTATTTTAGGCCGCCAAAATCGCAGAAATTTTATTACCCCCGCCAAAAAAAAAAAAAAAAAAAACTGGCCTGTGCCACTAAAATTGAATGTAAACATTTGCCAGCATTTTCAAAATCTAAAAACTGATTCATAAACTATTTTGGGCAATTACTTTTGCAAAGCTCGTCCGTCTGTCTATTGCTGAGTTTCCCAGTATTACGAAAGATTTAATAAGATTGCATTTAATCCATAATTACAGGCCTTTAGTGCACAATCTTGTGATACCAGCTAAAACTTTGTTATACCAAAATAAATGTTGCTTAAACTTTAGCATTTAAAAACTTTAGATTGGCTTAAATCAATATTTGTTGTGTAAAATATTTACACATCGTGGGACAGATTCTAATACAACAACAAAAAAGTGCTATATCAATTAAAAGTTTGCTGCATTCATTAAGTTTTGTTTAAGTTTGACACAATTAAATTGTTTATTTCATGTGATTAAAAGTTGGGCTTAATCAATTAAATTCTTTACTTCAGTTAAATAACAAGTTTGATTAGAGTATTATTTTCCAGTAGAATTCCTGAAGGAATTAATTATCACACCAACTGTCATACCTCTCGCACTATTTGACATTTGATTTGATTAATGATCATGATCATGTAAGAGAATTAAACGAAATTCGTGCGTTTTTTCTCGAAAATTTCGAGCACAATAATAATTCAGATTCATTGACATTTGAATAATTTGATTAAATCATGCAAAATTTTTTTCTTTGAGAATCAGCTCACGATTCCGGCCACTTATAGACAACTTCGTGATATTTATGGAGCAAACAGAACACAATTGCCGCATATGAACTGAGGCCAATCCACAACTGGACCAGATCAGAGCTGAATGCAATGGATTGTCTAACTTGTCTTGGTATAGTCGTCACGCTGGTGGCTCTGAAATGAAGCTGATACTCGTCAGTGTCAGGGTCAATGGAGATAATTATACCACCGCGATCATTGATTATGTTTCAGTAGTATGACATTCAAGGGGGAAAAATGGGCCTACAAAAAGTCAAAGAAAAATCTGCAACAATTGGCGTTTTGGAGCAAAATGTTCTTTGTGTGTTAATCGTGACACATGTCGAAAAAGTTCTCGCAAACAGTGGTTTAAATGGGTTCCGCTTTCACATATTAGTGTCCCGTATTTGTATGTTTCGAATAGAAAAGTATTTTCTTAATAAAATAAAGTTTTTGGTGTTTTATTTTCTGAATAGTGAACAAAACTTACACAAATGATTTTATCGAACCTTAAAAAAATACAAATAAAAATTATAGGACGTTTGAAAAAGTTGCCCAACTACTCCTTAATTTCCTCGCTGGTGTAAACACATTTTACAGATTCGAAACAAACGCAGCATTTGCCGTTTAATTTTGTGCATTTCGAGGAGTGTTGTAAGCCAAATAATAATCTTGTGTTTTTGTGTGAAAAAAGCATGACAACAAAACTGATCCTTGTTTAGTGGAGTAGTTGGGACTTATGAAAATGAATCAAAATGAGGGTCATAGACAACTATAACGACCATTAAAGGTCTCTACTCGTACGAAAGCAAAACAGTGGATAAATACTGAAGAAGAAAATAATGAATTTTAGGATTTCATGATATAAAGGGGTTATTCAAAAAGAGGCGGTTAGAAAGTGAAATGTAATAAAGCAAGAGGGGTATGTGATGTTGTTTTATTTGAGGGATACATTTCTGCCACTGTGTGTGCAATATAATATCTTATAAATGTGGGCCGCCAATTGAAATTCGGCTGACTTTGAGCAATAGCTTCGTCTATGTTGACTCTGAAGTCATCAGTCGCCTAGATTTACGACTTCAGGATACACTAACAAAAAAGTCTTGGTGGCTAATTGATATCACCTCTGCGAGACACAGCCATATCATCTCAAATCGTTCATGCAGAATGTTTGGGATGGCGTCCGCTGACTGGCAAGTCGCGCCATCTTGCTAGCATCATATATTCTTGACGTCCATATCATTCAATTTGTGACAAAAGCAGTCGCTTATCAAAATTCTCATGCTGATGGTCTCACTAGCGTTGCTGCCAAACGAATTGTGATCCTCTTTCAAACTTTTGGACGCCAAATCAGCAAACAAATAGTCTTGTGTCAGTACGATCTTGTACAGACAAAAAAAAAAAAAAAAAGGGCGCCAAGTTTAAGGCTGCGAACGGCCGAAACCTTGTCCATGACGAGAAATAGCCTGTTTCAGTTACTCCTGCACACTTTCAGGGACTGCGATGGTAGTGTTTTGTGGTTCGGCTTTTGGCTTATCGTTCGTTTGGAATTTGGTCACCGAAAGGACCACCCCGTCGCCTGCTATAAAAAGGGCAGAGTTTGCACTAATTTTGTTTATAAAGTTTTGTCATTTGAAGGCGCTGCTCTTTCGTGTGCTTTGGGTCCACAAGCCGCCAACATCTACCTACTCCCGGTCACCCGGTCAAACTATGAATCAATTTACATACTAATGACCACCATGAACAGAAATTATGAAGAATATTTCTCACCCAGAGAGCCACAAAATCGGCTCAAGTGTATTTGCCAACTTTTTGTAGCGCATTCGCGTCAGTAGTAAAGCATAACTGAACGATTTGTGTGTTTGCGATTGAAATCTCTGAACATTTTATAAAACAGTTAAAAGAAGAAGAACAAGCTGGAAAAAAACGGCCAAAGCAAAACTGTCTTTACATTTTTACCAATATTCATAATTCGTTTTTCAGTTTCATTTTGTTTGTTTTTTTTTTTTGTCTCTTCGTTACATAAATAAGCGAGTGCGAGAATCTCGTGAAAAGAACACAGAACCGAAAGCAGATCGTTAATGTCAGATATTGTCACACACAAACCAAAGAAGTCTTTGCCGACCGGGTAATAAAATTATTAAATATCTTGATCAGTAAATGATTTTTGAAAGGTTTGCAGCCGGTCGTTCGCTCGTTGCGTTCGTCTGTTCGTCTGTTCGTTTAACAAGCGACTTTTGAAGAAGTAATAATAATGATTATCGTTAAACTGGCAAATGTTGTTTTAACGAAACAACAAAATCGTTTTCGTTTAAATTAATATGAAACATTTAATTATATCGTTTTTGTTTGGTTTCATTGATCGTTTTGAGTTGTTTTGTATTTTGGCTTGATTTGTTGGCCTTAAACAATTCTTGTTAATTTGTTAACACTGTCTGTCCGGCCGTTTGTCTGTCTGTCTTCTTTCTGACATCTCAAATGATATCGTATGCTCTTTCATTTTTGTGAAGCCTTCTTATCAGATATTGTCAAATAAAATCTACATGATTTTAACACAAACTTGTCATCTTTTCTTCATTGACATTAATATCATTATGAGTTGGTACGAGTGTGCATGTTACTCGTTTGAGAATGAAAAATAAAAACTACCAAGAACTTGCTTTCAATTTCAATGGAACTTTGAACAGACAGGCAGCAGAGAAAATTAAATAAATTAAATTTTGTTTAGAAACAAACCAAAAAAAAAGTGAATAAAAAATAAATCAAAAATGTTGTCAAAACTTCTTCAGAGTCTTTTATAACAAGACTTTTTTCCAGAGACCAAATAAGTAAATCAGCAGAACAGGACTTTTCGAAAGATCATCGCATCAATCGCATGAAAGAATTTAATGATTATCACAAGAATCTAAGAGATGATAGAATAAATTAGCAGCTTCTTTGATTTCATTATAATCATTTGGATATAAACCAACAAGTTAAAGTTTTAAAACTTTCGAACTAGATGAAAAATTAAGCAAAAGCTGCTCTCTATTACCCGCAAAACTTTAAAGCTTTTAATTTTAAACTGGCAGCTTTTGTCGTATTGCAGCTTTTCCAACTTTAAATTAAGATAAAAAAACAAAACAATGAATAAGAAACCTTCGTAGTTGCTTAAATACATTTTTAACTATATCTAAACAAAATTTTAAAAGAATTTTCGATACAATAAGATTTTTAAAATAAAGAAATAATTAAATCATTATTCAAATCTGAAAAATTATATTTTCAGAGTCACTCTAGGGATGAGTTCAGATTTCTGTTATGGACCCGGTTTATTTCAGCAGACAAACAATTGTCTTTATTCGAATTATACGAAAGCTATTGCTTTTTATTTATTCATTAATGATCTTTTCGTAAAAATTAAAAATTTATGGAAGAAACTTGTTAAGGGCCGTAAAAGCGCAACATTTTCAAACTCTAAAAGCATCAATATTAAAACCCTTTTGCAACAGAAAAAAAAACAAATAAACTATTATAAGGGTGAAGATAAATTTTTAAATTTTTAACCCCAGACTCAAGCCTGCAATATTAACATACATCTGTTAATTAAGTAGCAGGGCTCTGTTGAGCCCAAAAAATTTATATTTTGCATTGAAAATGCATTTGAAAAAATTAGTAATAATTGTATTAACCAATAAAATAATATATTTGTAAAACCCTATTTTATAAAATAATGCCATTAAAATTTCAAATAAACGCAACCATTAAAGAAGAATATAGAAAATTTGTTTTAAAAAGATCATAAAAATTCTTGTAAATAACAGAAAATGGGCGAAAAAAATATATTGCCGAACACTCATTAGCCCATCCCTATGAATGTCCAATATTCGAAAGTCGTGACAGTTTGTTATTTTTGGTTAAGTTTTTTTTTCGAATTTCACTTATTTTTGCGATAAAATCAATATTTGCGGAGATACAGCCACTTTTTTCAAAAAGTTTAATATGGAAGTAATATTCGTAATATTAATACGAATACTGATAGACTTGGATCCATCCTAATATTTATATGGATTTTTTCAAAAATTTCTTCAAATCACAATAATTTTAATATATTTGAAATTAGAAAAATTCTTCCAGAAAGAGAAAATTTCTTCAAATCACAATAATTTTAATTTATTTGAGAAGAACACTATTGACAACTTAATTAAGTTTTTTTCGAATTTCGCTTATTTTTCCGAGAGGGGGACCTTTACCATAATATGGAGCAATACTCTTATGATATATAGGAAGACCCTATATTGAAATATCATGATACGGATAAATAATATAAGCGGTATGTTAATATTGCAGGTTTGAGTCTGGGCTTAAAAATTTAAAAAATTTATCTTCACACCCATAAAACTATTTGGGAAATTTGTGTTCTTGCAATTCAATGGAATTCAAATCCCTCCCTGCAATAACATACTTTAGTCTAAATGATTTGCAGAACCTTTAAAAATATTTGCTTGGGAAAGGGACAGAAAAACGTAATTTTTGTCGCCTTCAAACTATTAAGTCTTTTTAATAATTTAATCAAAGTTGCTTCAAATACGGAGGTTAATATTATTTTTAATTCCTTAATTCTTTTGTTTGGTTTATCTCTATTAAATTCAACAACTGAAACTTTTTTGTTTTTCAACTTGTTTATAATTTAACTGCATTTATGACTCTGTAAAATTTTTTTTTTCATTTTTTATTTTAACAAGCGCGTGCATGTCATTGTGAAATAATGTAAACGAATCGTTTAATCGTTTAGAATGTCTTGATGTAGACTGAAAGTTTTTGACATTTTAATTGACAGACAAAACAAAAAAATTGAATTTGAAAATAATCAATTTAGGATAATTGGATAAAATGCTGAAAAATGTTGGGGTACAAGTATATGGGACATATTTTGTAAAGAGTATAGGAAAGCTCAAACGAATGAATCAATTGAATTGATGATTTGATATAAATGGAAAATTATGTTGTATGAATATCGTGTTCCAATAATAAGCTTGGCCTTTGAATAGTTGTCTTGAGTCCAGCTGTCACTACCTGACATATGACGACACACAGCTACCATTAATAACAATGGAATGGCATACGTTTCAACAACGAGCTCAAAACATTCTGATATATTTCAGGGCCACAGTTCGTAAAAGTAAAGCATGTTTGGGCCATCGTGTGCCATTTTGGCCAGCAATTTTGAAACTGAGAAAGGAGAATCGGAGCTATTTGGATGGAAAAAATCGAACTCGTATACGTCGTCTAAAACAGCTGTATCCCGTAGCGTTGGGGAAAACCCAGGTTTGTTCATTTCTCTCAAATGAAACCCATTTGCAACTCGTCGGCTACATAAGCAAACAAAACGGTTGCATTTGATGGTACACAAATTCAACGTCACACCATTTAAAAGAACGTTACGTTACGTGAAATTTTCATTTTAATAAAAATTATTCAAATAACTGCATATATTGTAATAAAAAACAAACTCTTTTATATTATCTTTTAAAGTTGTGTAACGTCACGCCAGATAGTGAGTAGTTTTCTTGCATGCTGTTGTGATTCGTTTATTTTCACGTTCAATTGTAGTTTTTGCAGATGGAATCTGCAATTGACGGAAAAATGTTTTAAAGCCCTTAAAGACGGGCTACAGAGTTGCCACATAAAACTTTTGTGATTCTTCTTATTTAAATGTGATTTTAGCTTAAATACTCGCTTTAGACCAAAATGGTTTTATTTTTTTACTACAACTATTAGAAATATTTAAATTCTAAGAAGGACTTTCAGATGCTTTAGATTAATTAGTTCTTAAGAAAAAAAGTATTAAATGGCAGTTTCCGTCACGTAACGTTAATGATTTTTGGAAAAGGAAGAATATAATATATGTATTTATAAAATTTAGTTTTTCCAATTTTTTTTTTGGCAAAAGAAAATTAAGTGGAGATTTCAGTCACGTCATGTCACACCGCAGCATGTCACGTCACATCACATAACGTTACACCACGTCAGATACTCAAAAACGCCCAAACGTTTTTAAGTATAAATTTATATTATTCCAAAATCTATACAAAAATGTTTTATATAAAAAGAAATCTTGTCTAATTCCGTATAATTTTTGTGTTTAAATCCAATTTTTATAATTTGGTAACGTAACGGCACATTATATTTGTGGACCGAGACTGAGATTTTAGCTTTAGGCTGCTGCTTTTTAAAACTTTTACTTTTTATCTGTGTGTTGTTGCACCTCTAACGTCACGCTAGAACGGAAACTACGAAATGTGTTTATAATAAGTGCAAATATATTTATTAACCAACATTTTAACTATTCTTTGTTTTTAATTGCAGTTAAATTTCCGTTAATGTTTCAAATTGTTTTTGGATCATAATTTGTTTACGCCATCACATACCAGTTTATACTTCTTTTTCTGTTGTTGGGCTGGGGGAACTGATCATCAATTTCCAGAAATCTTGAGATAAATATCCATTAATTTTCTTCTCTTTTTTTTAACAGATTTTTATTGTTTTAAATAATTGTTCGCTCGTTCGTTCGTTCGTTCGTTCACATTTATGGTTGGATTTCAGCGAAAAACAAATCAAATGCCATAAAAATACAAACCGAACGATATAAATAATCGTACGTGCTGGATGAGTTTAAACAAATACATCATCGTTTTGAGTATAACATTTAAATGGTTTATTTTGATTTTAACTTGGCTCGATCACAAACATAACAACAACAACAATAACCGTAACAAAAAGAAAACATTTAACTTTATTTCTAAGAAAAATTTGCAGCGACAACTACAGCCATTCGAGAAAAAAGTACAAATGGGTTTTATGATTAAAACAAACAAACAAAATTCAACAAAAAACATACAAAAAAATGTTTTATATTTTTGGGAAATTAAACGACATGTGACACCTTCTTCTTGTTTTTGCTTAGAAAATTTGTGTGTCCAGCCGTTCGCAGAGCCAGTTCTATCAACAATTCTCTGGCCAAAATTTTCTTCTGCTCTGCGGCTCGGCTCTTCTGTCGAAAATATTGTATTCTGTGAACCGGCTTAAAATTGTACGATTTCGTTTTAAACTTTAAGTTTAAGGTAGAAGAAATTAAAAGGTTATTTTATGGCCAAGAAAAAATAGAGCGACAAAACTTTTATGAGGTCATATCAAAAACTACCGCTTTAGCTTCAAAAAGCCGGCCGTGGACAGGAAAAAACCATTAAAACAAATTATTAGGAATTGTTAAATTATTAAAGCAATTTCGTGAAACGAATAGTTGTTGTTGTTGCTAACAGAGAACATTGTTTAACAGGCACAGCAAATAAGAGTAGAGGTGTGTGTGTGTGTGTACAAGCGTATATGCGAGTACCTATTTAATTAAAACCGGAAATTGTTAATTATGTTAAGAAATAAGTGAACATGTTTGAAAAAATTACAACAATTCTTGTATTGTGGAAATAAATTTAAAAAAATTTATATCTTTTCCCACCATTTTGAAAAGGGAATCGAATATATTAATTAAATAAGATTGGCCAAATTTAAGTTATTGTTGTTGCAGGGTTTTTTGGCTTTCAAAATTCTGTTTAAATACAGTGGAGCCTTGATTATTTTATTATATATTATATTATATTATATTATATTATATTATATTATATTATATTATATTATATTATATTATATTATATTATATTATATTATATTATATTATATTATATTATATTATATTATATTATATTATATTATATTATATTATATTATATTATATTATATTATATTATATTATATTATATTATATTATATTATATTATATTATATTATATTATATTATATTATATTATATTATATTATATTATATTATATTATATTATATTATATTATATTATATTATATTATATTATATTATATTATATTATATTATATTATATTATATTATATTATATTATATTATATTATATTATATTATATTATATTATATTATATTATATTATATTATATTATATTATATTATATTATATTATATTATATTATATTATATTATATTATATTATATTATATTATATTATATTATATTATATTATATTATATTATATTATATTATATTATATTATATTATATTATATTATATTATATTATATTATATTATATTATATTATATTATATTATATTATATTATATTATATTATATTATATTATATTATATTATATTATATTATATTATATTATATTATATTATATTATATTATATTATATTATATTATATTATATTATATTATATTATATTATATTATATTATATTATATTATATTATATTATATTATATTATATTATATTATATTATATTATATTATATTATATTATATTATATTATATTATATTATATTATATTATATTATATTATATTATATTATATTATATTATATTATTATATTATTATATATATATATTATTTTTGCTTATTTTATTGCATATTCTTGTTTGAATTTATTTACTTAATTAGTTTTCAATTATTATCCTGCTTATTATATTTTTTTTGAAGCAAATCAAAACCAACTACAGCGTCAAAAGAGATGGACAACGGCAAATCTCCCCCCATATGCGTTCAATGAAACTATTAATTACAGAAACTTGGCTTTGGTTTCGATTTTCCATCGTCAAATGTGTTTATTGTCATTATCACTTATAACATTAAAATTTAATTTTGTGAAAACTTGCATGGAATAGACAGGAGATATTTTAAAGTATTTATTTTTAAGTAATTGATTTAGTTTCATTGTCCTTGTGATCTATTGTTGTATTTTTTTCTTGCCTTGTAAAATTACGAAAACCATTAACTATTAAAGATGTTTGTTTGTTTTTATTGCAAAATTCAATATATTGGGATTTTGACATTTTTTAATGTCTTTAAATCATTAAAAAGAGCGTAACATCATCAAACGTTCGCATTTGAGATTTTTGTTAAACGATTATTGCCCCCTACCCACTCCTTTATTAAACACTTTTTGCTGGCCTGTTTCACAGTCTTCACGTTTATTGGTGGCTAAAAAAAAAGATGACTGATTTCAGAAGTTCGGTTTCGCTCAGTTGTTTATGTAGGATTTGGTTTTTATTTGTTTATATAGATATTTATTTATCTGCTCATTCGATCATGTGTCGTAAATAAACAACATTTTATTGCATTTTATTGTTGTGTTGTTTTTTTTTTTTTTGGTTTAATTTAAATTTTTATGAGCCCGTAGTGGCGGGGCAAAGACACCGAGTGTAGGAAAAGGTGAATAAGCAACCGCCATTTGTTTTCTTTCCATTTACCAATTTGTTGACTAATGTTTGATTTGGCCTGATGTCAGCGGTAATTTTTCAATCATTCAAAATAACTTCAAATACTTTTCGCCGCCTCTGGAGATGTGTGAGACAGATTTGGGTTTAACGAAATATTTCGTGTGCGCGTGTGCGTGTGTGTGTGTGAAGAGATCCAAAGTAACGCTGCATTTAAATTATTTCTTTAATGAATATGAACTCAATCAGGCAGACTTTTATTTTGAAGTACATATTTGAATTTTAAATGATTAGAGTTTTGTGGGGTGGATGCGGGGCGAGGGGGAAAGACTTGAAAGGCGTTATCTAATTTATTTAGAATTTGTTTAGCAAAATTTTCATTTAAAATTTTTGTTTCTTTATTTATCCAAATTCAATAAACATGCTGGGAAAATGTTTAACAGCGATTGGAAAATCACAATATCTGCACAACATTGACATGTGCCTGTTTTCATTTAGTGTGAACACCTCACAAATTTGCAACACCGAACAGCATGAGTGCCAAATGCAACAAACACGACAACATCAAACAGCAAACAACAAACAATAGCAACGTAACAACAATTCGCAATAACAAAAACAACAACATACACAACTCATACCACCAGCTGAGTCATGCAGCTCTCGTACCACAGCAGAGAGGCTTCTGTTGCACAGTCCCAAAGAAAGAAAAAACAAAGCGAAAAAGTTGACGATCGGCAGGCACCGCGATGATCACAATGATGATGATGAGGCTGTGGTTGCGGCTATGGCTGTTGCTGTTGCTGTTGCTGCCAAATATAAATTGTTCAAAGTCGATATCAACCTTTGGGTATCATTGCAATTTAAAATTTCATGTTGCATGTGCTGTGGCATCAACCGGGAGGAAGTTCACATTCGGAGTTTATCAGCAGCAAGCGATCAATACATCAATATGGTCAATAAAGTCAACGATACAAAATGACTTGGCCAAAAAAATAAAAGCTGCCAACACCACAACACAACACAACACAACACAACACACCACAAGGCAGCCAACGGACAAGACATTCAGCCGGCCATCCAGCCATCCAGCGAACAGACATGACAAATTTTTATTATGCATAATTTTTTGGCAACACTGTTGCTGGTTCGATGCCTTTTTGGAGTTCCTCTATTTTTGTTTGTTTGTTTTCTCTTTTCTTGCAGGCAAAACGTATTCGTACTCGTATGTGAAATTGAAATTTAAGAACTTGCTAAAGTTTTTGTTCTGTCCTGTTTTGTTTGTTTTATATCCCAGTTGAGTTTATTTTTTAAATTTATTTTGTGTTTGCATTGTTGTTTTAACTACCATTACAATTTGTTTGTTTAAAGTGTTTTGGTTTTGCAGTTTTTTTCAAGTCTGTTTTTTTTGGCGGGGGGGGGGATGGGGGGGGCCTTTAGAGAAGCTGTTTCCTGTCGCAATTGTATGTTGATCGCAAATTTTATTTAGCTGCAGCCTTTAAAAATGATGCAGGCAGCAACTATTATTGCCAGCAAGTAAACAGGTAACTGCCAACGACAACAATAAAATACTTATAACATCTTAGACTTAAACCATAAGTTTTATGTCATCATACACTCAGAGTTGCAAAAATAGTCGGAAAGAGGAATAATCGGGCATGTGATAAAAGTACAGCGTTTTGGCGAAACTTGATTAGCAGACGAGGTGATGCAAGCAGAGCAATTTTTAACATATTTGGTGAACGCTTTTATATGTATGTTTCAGCTTAAGTCAATATAAAAATAAATGTTATTAAAGCAAAATTATTGTACAAAAAATAATCATCTATAAAACAAACAAAAATTTAATATATCCTTAAATTGATCAAATTATTTGCACTCTTTGCAATTTTAAAATACGACTCAAGCTGGTGTGATAAAATGCCACAGATAATTTACTTAAGAGATTTTTCACTTGACCGGGCCTGTGGCGGCTCTGTGGTTTTAGTGGCATCTTTCTAATCTGTTGTTTGTTATTCAGTTGCTGGTGCTAAGGCATCATGACAAGTAACGCGATTGAGCTGCTCGGCCAAATGTCAAAACTTGATAATAAAAATTTATGTTTTATAGTGCAAAAATTGTCATACTAATTTATGGCAGTGACATGCGAAGAACTCCAAGTCAGCTGAGAATATAGGACGGTAAAATCGGCGCGGTGTTTCAAAGTGTGGTGGAGATCGGCCTTTCGCACACTTTACCGTTACCTTCTATCGTTCAAGATCATACAGATGACAAAGTAACTCAATTCGAATTTTTCGAAAAGGGTGATAATCATCAATAGTTTATGCATCAATTAATAAAATTTAACTGATGTTACGTATACAGTTTGCATGCCTGATCATGTCGTGTTGACTGTCTCAAATTTTTGAGTGTAATTAAATGAAATTTTCCACCTCCTTATTAAAGCCGTGTTGCTCTTATTGCAGTTGCTGTAGTTGTTGTTTTTTGTGGGTTTTTTGTTTTGGAGTTTTGTACAAATTGCAGATCACGGTTTTTATGTTGTACATGGAAATTCATGGCTACTGTGGAGCCAAAACAAATAAAAATAATATACAAAAAAAAAAAAAAAACACCAAAACAAAATCATTTAAAGCCTTTTGTTTATTCGTTATTGTTGTTGTTGTGTTCTGCCTCTGCCTCTGCCTCTGCCTCTTTTTCTTTTTCCTTTTCTTTTTCTATCTGCACAAAAATAAGATTATTTCGTTTTATAAAATAAAAGTATGTACGTATGTGTGAATGTTCGATGGCGATGGGATATCCTTTCTTTTAAATTGTACTGTTTAGCTGCTTTTGAAAGCTTAACAAAAGTATCGAATTTGTATTAGTACATCTTATGAATAAAGGTTTATTTTTGTTTTTTGTTTTGTTTTATTGTATTTTTTATTTTAACAACAAAACAGAAGGACAGTCGGACAGACAGCCAGCCACATAGAAAACAGACAAACAAAATTTTCAAGCCATACTTAAAAGAGAGAGAGAGAGAGAGAGAGGGAGAGAGAAGACCAAAAAAATGGTTAAAAAGTAATCGTAGGCTTCAATATGAAACCACAAACATGTAGGAAAGTAAAAATATCTCAGAAATACTACATTTTACTACGACTATTTTCAGTTGTTGGTTACTTTTGCAGAATTGTTCTACAAATGATGTGCTGCTGTTTTTGTTGTTGTTGTTTGTTTATTTAACTGCTGAACGAACAGAAAACAAATTTACAGTCAACCAACAGCCAGTTTGAGGCAACCAAAATTAAATAAACTGACAGTTAACAAAAGCATGTGTGGCAACCAAATGCATGTTGCTTGCTTTTCTTGTTGATATTGTCGTTAAATTACAACATTTTCACAACAACAATAACAACAACAACCCCCATACCACCGACCGAAATATTTTCATTACTTCAATGAGAGCTGTTTTTAATAGAAGTTGGTTGAATATTTCGGCAAAAGAAATTGATTTTAAAACCTGCACATGTGCAGTGACTTGTCTGCTTAGCCTGACACATTCATTAGTTCCGATTCAATTTAGTCAATATATGATCACAATAAATTAAAACAACAAGACAAAAAATGAGCTGGAGTCATAAAATTAGATTAATTGCTGTACAAAAATCGCGTGACAAGATTGGAAATCAAATAACAATTTGAAATTCTTCAATTTTTTCTTCGATCATTGATCGAAGAAAAGAATGAGTACAATCATTTTACAAAATATACAAAATTTTTTCTTATGCTTAGAAGTGATTATAATTATGTTGTGTGTATAATAGTATGATCGTCCCATAAGAATTATATGATATGATTGTCTCTAACAATTGGAGGACTGACCATAAGTATCATGCTCTTGGCTGTGGCAATAGTATGGCTGTACACAACAATTTTATGCTTGGCCATAGTAATCATTCATTTGCTGGTGACAATAATATAGTTGCATGGATTACATAATATGTTGGGTTGCACTCAAGAGAACCAAATTTACTTGATAATAGAAATTTTTAGGTTTTTTTTTCGTCAACAATCAGTCGTTTTTAGCGCCAGTCAGTCGCTCGCTGTATTTCTCTGGCATTTGCCTGCTGCAGGTGCTGTTTGCCAAAAAAAGGAAATTTTTTCAATTTATGGATAATTTTAATGACTTTTTAGGATTTCTGGTAGTGAAATATTAAAAATAACAATCTTACTAAACAAGATATCAATGTCATCAACATGGTCGTTTTCTAAAAGGATCTAAGAAAAATCCAAAAACCATTAAACTTTATGGGTTTGAAAGAAAACTAAAAGGCCTGCTGCGTTTTTATTACCGCCAGACACTTACGCTTGTACTATATTTGGCCAATAAAAGGATGTGCTTTGCATGACAATGACAAAACCCAAATAACTGCCAATTGTCTTAGTACAAAACAAGTCATAGAAATTAGTTAAAAAAAAAACAACTTAAAGAACAGAAAGTACAAAGAAAAAACACAACAATAACAAGGAAGTAGCTAAGAAAATCAATGAAAGGATAATTGAATCCTTTGGTATTTTTATGAGCTCATAAAACTATCAAAATCACTGGCAACTAAATTATATATATACATCTATATATAACATTAATACATACATACAATTTTTATTTGGTAAGAGTTGGAGAAACAAAAAAGTTGTGCGCGCAACGCATGGCGAGCAGAGGGGTAGAGAAAACAACAACGATTAAGATCGATATCATGAAATAATAACAACAATAAGAAAAAACCTAAAACACTAAAAATTGAAAACACAGTCGCCGCACAAACTTTCGTCAACATTTTTATATAACTGGAAAACAATAAATTCTGTTAACAATAATTCTCTAATGACGGATTATTTGTGCAGTTTTAGGCCTGCACCAGACCAAAATAAGCAAAAGTTGAATTGTTGCATTTGTTTCATAATTAATTGTTGTTCGAGACTTCAGTGTGGAATTTTTGCTATTCAAATAGCACGATGTTTGTAAATGGCATCTCTGCGTTGCAGCCAGCGTTACCAAATGACCAGATTTGTGTGCATTTTGCAGTTTTTCGAACCATTGAGAAGTTTTGCAGTTTTTATTTAGATCTTAGAAATCAGTTTTTACTAAAAATTTTGGCGATTTTGCAGTTTTTCACCAATATTTTTGTTTAATAAATTCTCTACTTTCATCTCTTTTTTATTTCTGAGGTATTAATTTTATCCCATTGCAGACAGTTGCGGCTAATTATTCACCAGATAATTGATTTGCCTGCTTAAGTGCTTGCAAAAAAATCAAAAGAATAATTTCAACAAAAACTAATGTAAAAAGTCCACTTAATTGAGACCGGTTTAAAAGCGATATTCCTTGAATCGACTGTTAAACTTAAACATATAAAAGTGGCGCTGAAATGTGATTTGCAAATTTCCTAAAATTAATTTTTTTAATTTTTTAAAAATTAAAAAAAAAATAAATTGAGTCAATGGCTCAATTAAAAGAGCATCGGATAAATTCCGATTTTTCCAATTCCAATTTTCCGGCTTAATAGCTCCAAGAGAACCAGGCATTTTTAGAAACCGAATTTGTGAAGCAGTGCTTTTTATTACATCCTTTTTTGCAACCCTGACTAAATGCCAAGAGTGTAATTTTTGGGTTTGAAATACCTATAAATTATAATATAAATTTCGTCCAGCTCTGCTTTGCTTCGTTTACTTATAGGCATACATATATATTCATATGTACATATATATATATATATATTAAATAAAATTTAGCTTTTAATTAGGCTTTATTTATGTGTAGTTTTTTCAATTGCAAAGCAGATTTTTTATTTAAAATTTTGCAGATTTTGTACAAAAAAGATATGGCAACGCTCGTGTCAGCTGTTGCAGACATGTGTGTTTTGGTTATCATGGCGTTGCATATCAGCTGATACTGGTGGGCCGCCAAACCACGTACATACATATATAAATAAACTCTAATAATAGAGAATTACAAAAGAGGAAATAAAGTTAAATTTGGATTTTCCCCAAGTGCCTTCGAACTCAAAGTTGCCACTAATTAAATGGGTAAACGAACTCTAAAGCTTTTAGAAACAGAAGCAGTGCATAAGAAAATATCATATCTAAGTTTCCATTCACCCCCCGCCCCTTTCCCCACTAAAACACCCTCCAAAAGTTATTAATAAAAAAGCTGCAATTTCAACATTGTGTTTGTGCGAACACTTTGCCCTGCCACTGTCACTGGTCTGTGTGATTTCCATCTTTTATAGCTCAAGCAGTAGTAGTAGATTGTTTGGATACTTAAAGAGATTATTGAGAAAGAATTTTCAGACTTTAAGCCCAGAATTTCCTTATAAACCGTTAAACATGGTCATACACCATATTTTAGCCTTCTGACTAAATATGGATTGTTCATTTTATTGTTATTTCTACGAGGTTGACATTTACACTATCTGATGGTAATAAGATACACCAGAATACATCACATGTACGAGTGAGTGTCTGCTGTATCTGCAGCCGGTAGTCAGTTATTTGGTCAGTATGAGTTACCAGCCAGTTGACTACTTGGTGGCTTCCAATTTTTTGTTTGTTTTTTTTATGTGTAACTTTAAGATGGTGTAGTTTTTATGATTCCAGGTTACATACATATATATAGATTGTTTTTTATTTAAGGAAATTTATAGCGCGAAAATATGTCTTGTTAAGTGATAGAGGGGAAACATGAAAAAAATGGTAGCAAGTTATCAATCTATAAAACTTTATTTTTATGGCTTTGCTTCGATAAAAATCTTTACCGAAGAATATGGAAAGCGGCCAACTACAGACTATTTGGGAGCCATCGAAAGAGAAGAAAAAAAAAATAAATGTATGTCCCTTTAATATTATTCCAAAAAATTGTTGTACATCTTTTTTGTTTTTTTTTTTTTTTGGAAAATTATAATTAATTTGAGAAGAATTTTGCTTTATTGCTTTAAAATCATGTATTTGATATGTTTTCTTTAACTAGAAATTGTACCGAATTAATATTTCCCAGAATATTAATTCGGTTATAAATCAGGGATGATGCGAGAGTAGAAGAAATTAATCAAGAAAGTTGAAGAAAATGAATTTTATTGCTGGACCCACTACATTTCTTTGCCTTCAACCGACAAAATGGAGACGAATGGTTAACAGTCCACGTCTGCAAATATTACAAAAAACAATTTCTCGGCTTTGATGGCAGCAACTCGCACTAAAAGTAGAGACAAAAGCAAAAGTCTAAGAATATTGAGGCCTTCAAAAGACGTTATGCCAACACAGCCGCTTGCATGGCTCTGGGACACATGTCCATATGCTGTCTTAACAAGACGGATTAACGCCCCTTTTGAAGGAGTTAGTCCGGATCCACAAAAAAGGCGACCCCTTCAACTGCGCCAACTACCGAGGAATAAGTCTCCTGAACATCGCCTACCAGATCTTCTCTGCCGTTTTGTGTGAGCGCCTGAAACCGTTCGTGAACAGTTTGATAGGTCCTTATCGGTGTGGTTTCAGGCCGGGGAAGTCCACCATCGACCAAATTTTCACACTACGGCAGATCCTGGAAAAGACCCAAGAGATGCAAATCGACACCCACCACCTATTCGTCGATTTTAAGGCCGCATATGACAGTGTGTATAGGGACGAGCTATACGAAGCCATGTCTAGTTTTGACATTCCTACTAAACTCGTCAGGCTGTGTAGGATGACGATGGAGAACTCTCGCTGCTCCATCAAGGTCGGTAACGAATTCACCGAGACTTTCAATGCCAGAAGGGGAATTAGACAAGGCGACGCACTGTCCTGTGACTTTTTAAACATAATTCTTGAGAAGATCGTGCAAAACTCACACGCCAACAACAGAGGCACGATCTTCCAAAAGTCCGTGCAACTGCTAGCATACGCTGACGACATTGACGTGATTGGTCGAACACAGCGAGCCGTCACTGAAGCGTTTGCTGGTATATCAACGGAGGCGGCCAAAATGGGTCTAGCGGTGAACGAGGGCAAAACGAAGTATATGCTGTCATCAGAAAAGGACGCGCAACACCGACGACTGGGCCAGAACATCACCATAGGCAGCTATAACTTCGAGGTAGTGAAGGACTTCGTCTACCTTGGCTCCCAAGTCAACAGTATGAACAACATCAGTACCGATATCAAACGCAGAATAACTCTTGCCAATCGCTGTTTCTTTGGGCTCAAGAGGCAATTGAGTAGTAAGGCCCTTTCTCGAAAAACCAAGCTGACACTATATACCACTTTGATAATCCCTGTACTTCTCTATGGCGCAGAAGCATGGACGGTGTCGAAGGCGGACGAGGAAGTCCTTGGTGTTTTCGAGAAAAAAGTTCTGCGTTCAATCTTCGGCCGTGTTTGCGTTGATGGTTTCTGGAGAAGAAGATTCAATCATGAACTGTACGGGTTGTACAGCGACATGAGCCTAACCAGGCGCCTACGGATCCAACGGCTAAGATGGTTGGGCCATGTAGAGCGTATGGAGAATACTGCTCTGACCCGTAGAATCTTCGATTCCAAACCTGTGGGACAACGCATTAGAGGACGCCCACTGAACCGATGGCGCACACAAGTGGAGAGGGACCTCAACCAACTTGGTGTGCACAATTGGAGAACGCTGGCTAAAGACGGTGCCAGCTGGAAAACTTTGTTGGTTGAGGTTGAGGAAGAAGAATAAGAAGAAGAAGTCCGGTTGCTTGACGTATTAAGCTGTAGCAGGATAGGAGAAGTGCCATAGATTGACAACAGTCACAGTGCGAAGGTAGAGAGCCTTTCTGATCAGGAGAGTTTTCCCTATGACATTGTTCTATTAGCTGAATATTTTTTCTACAGAAAACTATTCAATAATAGAATTTTTCTGTAGCAAACAAAATTTTTCAAAAGAAAAATCTTTAATAATTAGACTTTTCTATATGAAATTGTTCAATTAGCTGAATATTTTTTCTACAGAAAACTATTATTCATTTCAAGGCAACTGAATCAGTCTTTCTCTACAAAACAATTGATATGACACATTTTTGGGCAAAAGGATTCTAATCATCTCGGCTACCATATGACTTCCAATGCAACACAGGTGGCACTTGAGGATTTTGGCTTGTAAAACAAACTTGTTGCTGAATATAATCCATCCTATCAGCGTTTCCCTAAACAGCGAGGAAGTCAACACGACACCGCAGACGACAGCCCGAAATCTTAAAGGAACATAAAATAGTTTTAGTGAATTTTATAGAATTGATTACTTATAGTGGAGGTTGCCGCCATTTGCAAAGATTTAAGAATCAATGATACGAGTGCTCTCACAGATCAATAAAAACATATTTGAGCCTGAGCTCAAGGGATTTTTTTTGCATTTTTTTATGAATAATTGCCAATGACTTCTCATAAATATTGTAGATAAATGTAAAATCGACATTGATCCATGTAGAGAGCTTTTGGCGGTCGTTTTCTGTGTTCCATCCTCCTGTATGAAGTAACTTGTGCATTGGAGTGTATCAGGCTAGGGCACATTGGACTGTACCTTAAAGTGGCTTGGTAAATTACGCGGGAGGCAGGGAACTTCAAAGCCAGCACGATTTCTGCGCTTGACGTTGGCAATTTACAATTGCAATGTGGTCACACTATCGTTTCACGAGTCTTGCAAACAGAAATCGGTGCTAGTAGGATCTTAGCTTAAGGTTTTTATAGTAAATTTAATAGTGATAATTTGCCACAAAATTACAAAATCATATCACTTTGTGTTTCCTTCAATATAAAATTAAAAAAGTAGCCACTCTTACGCTCTCCTTCTACCCCCTGCATTTGATAGTTTTTCATTTATTTCTGGAAAACATTAAACGTTGTTGTTGCGGCGACAAACTACAAGATTTCCATTTCATTTAGCCATTATTTTATTGGACACTTTAAACCACCTACGACCATACGTTACCCGTAATTCATCCAGCCAGCAACACAAAACTTTTTCATGTCTGTCTCAGCGCCTAGAAAAAGAAGATTGTTAAAACGAGTTGGGAACATGTTGTCATGGTCGATATTAACGCTGATGATTCTTGAGACTTTTAAAAGGAATTTGCATTCAAATGTAATTTTATTTGCTTTTTGGGATGGAACTGCTGCTGCTGAACATGATCTGTGTGGCAGAAATAAAAATGAAGAAAGAAAAAAAAACAAAAAAAATAAAATTGGAAAGAGCGAAAATTTAATACAAGTTCATGTGTTCGCTTATACGTCGTATTCGTATATTGAAAATAGCATTTAAAAGTTGTCTGTGATTCCAAGTGATTTCGCTTTTCGTTTTTGGTGGCAGCATTAACATAATTAGTCAAATACTGTTGTAAGGCAGCAGAAGAGACCGAGCCATTGCAAGAGCTGATTTGCTGGCAACATAAATATGAGGGGAAATGTGGAAAATTGTGTTGAAAATGTTGGCGCGAAATTATAGCAGACATAAAAAACACTTTGGCGTTTAACAAGTTCTGTTTGTTTGTTTGGTTTGTTTTTTCTTTCGATTTGTTTATTTATTATTTGCCTGCCACATTTTAAAGTAGATAAAATATTTACAGAGATCAGTACTTTGCAGTTTATTTGTTTTCTTTTTTAAGTTTTTTATTTGCAATGTGTTAAATACTGTCTTTAGTGCTTAAAGTTTCTTAAGGAATAGACAATAAATTAACATAAAACAAGCAGGGAGTCTCAAACTGCCAGCCAGACAACCGAATAGAAGAATAAAATTTCAGCAGTAAATCGAATTGAATCGAAAGCACATATTTAGGCTCTTGAAAACGATACACAAGCACAATGTGCGGAATGAAATCGCATAGAGCAGCTTAAGCACTTCTTTATGGTCTTGATGTTCTGCCAATAATATCACTTTGTCAGCACACATGACAACAACAAAAAGTTTCCAATTTAATGATGTGCCCCATTATTTACCCAAACAATATTTTACGGATTAATTTATTGGTATCTGGAGTCCAATAGACGAGTGCTGCAGGTGTGTTTCTCGAAATGTTTTAAGAAAAATTCCATAAATATCCCCATGAAAACCAATTATCGAGGCTTTTAAGTAACAGCATTTGCCGCGTTGATATATATTTTATTAGCAATTTGTTAAAAACCATTTAAGACCTGCTATTCCATTTAATATTAAAATTTGTGGTCTACCACATACTTAATTTCAAATTTTAATCGCCCACACTGTGTCAAATCGGTCTTAGTTCTTCTTTCTTTTGTAGATTCTTCGGTTATTTTTGCTTGCAAAAGGGCTTTTTTCTGCTTTGTGTTTGTGATGAAGAAGCATTTTTAACGCCCACTTTCAAAATTTGATTTGCCATTAATTTTAGCAGCAACATTTACATGAAAACGGAAAAGAACGACAATATGCCCGTAACGGTGTAAGAGAACGAAATCATAATCCAAAAATAGTTTGATATTAATTAATTTATTATTTTAAAAGTTTTGTAAATGTTGGCAGTTTGTTGTCAGTGATAATTGTCAGTCAGAAGAAAGAGCAGAAAAGAAATCATAAACATTATTTTTCTTAAGATTTTATAAATATCAAATTTTTCTTTTTTTCTAATTTAAGGCAGTAAAATTTTAAATATTCCATTATCATGCATTTGCCATAATTGCGAGACTTGTGTAAAAACTAGAGGAACAAACAAAAACCACAAGAGCCATTTTTTAAGATACCTTAAATACTGGAAGTTATTTTTGTTTTGTTACACGCACATCATGCTTCGTCGAATCCACGATGATTGAATTAATATTTAAGAAATCTCGGCTTTTACTATTTTGGCCCGCCCAAATGACGCAAAAATATTGAGTTTTAATACACTTGTAAGCCGCTTTGCGCTGTTTCCAAACTGTATCTTGTTTAAATTTCTAAGAATTCGAAGTCGTGTCGTTTGTATTTCAGTTTGGGTGGCATGACGTTAATGGCTTCGAGTTGCATCGCTAATGGGCAAATGTTTGTACAAAGCTAAGCCGGAAAAAGGGATTTTCCTCTCATTAGGTCTACTGCAAATATATATATATGTGGGAAGGTGGTCTGCTGCATAAAATTACATTTGCCGAACTGAAGTTTAAACTAAATATTTCCACTCATTAGTCAAAATAGACAGCAAATCTGTTTAAAAGAAAAACTGCACATTTTGATTTGAAATGAATTTCTTATTCTTAACTTTAATCTTAACAGTTTTTATGTTATTATTTTATTGCTATATTTTCACTTCAATAGAATCTTTTGCAAAAAACAAAATATTATGAAAAACTTTTCTTCAACTTAAAGTTATAATTTCGATACCAATTAAATGGAAATCAATACAAATGAATGGTAATTTAGATTGAGTCGCGTTGCTCCGTTCACACTTAGCGACGCGAATAGAAATACTTTGGTATATCGTTAGCTGAACTGGAAAAAAACAACGTAATTAACACAAAATTCTAATCGACTTTTCCATTGATTATGAAGCATATCAACAATATTCACGTTTTACTGGCCGGTTTTTTTACACCACGATTTCTTCAGTAGCCGTTTAAATGCTGGATGCTGCTTTTGGTGCGTCAGACACGCTGCTATTATTTCGAGCAGAACTAGACAATCTGTGCTGAGGGTGGAAATGTTAAGCCGGCTGTTTGGATAAGTGAAAAATGCAACTGCTTCCGGAACCCGTAACGTCGGGGAGACTTCGGCTTTATATACAGCCTATATTTAATGAGTGTAAAAATACAAAACTGTTTATGAAAGACTTATTCAATATTCCATAAAATTGATGTACTGGCTACTATTTTTAAAACATCTAATTAAACTGTCCACAACGTACGAGTATTCGGTTCGATTCCGAACCAGTGGGACAACGCATTAGAGGACGCCCACGGAATCGATGGCGCACACAAGTGGAGTGGGACCTCAACCAACTTGGTGTGCAAAATTGGAGGACGCTGGCTAAAGACCGTGCCAGCTGGAAAAGTTTGTTGGTTGAGGCCCAGGTTCACCCCGGACTGTAGCGCCAAAAGAAGAAGAAGAAGAACGTACGAGAATTCATATCGCTGTTCAATTCAATATGAAATTTTATTCTACTCGTATATCGGTTGCTCCAAATTTGGTCTATTGCTTCCTCTTTATTGCACGACAATGGCAAATAAACGGGTTTATAACAAATTGGCGCTGGTACGGCAATAAATTTTCCAAATTTCTTCATCTAGTTTGGTATTTATTTTGAAAAAATGCCTCAAGAGCGAAACAAGACACGCAAAAGCCACAATATCTTTACAAATGTAAACACACAGTACAGAATTCAAAAAGCTATATAAAGTTCATTGTTCGTCGTTCTGACGAACAGTCTTATCTAATGGGCAGCAAACAACTAATAACCGAGAATATATTATGCGTTACAAAATATGAGCTTAAAAATATTAACACTAAAAGGAAAATAAACTGGTGTCGTCGATTCGACGAAGTATGAACTTCGAAGGACTCATTTTCATTAAACCTTGGGGCATATTCCATTAAAGCAGAACTAAAAGTTTATTGCAAAATCTTTCAAAACTATAAATATTAATGTGGCAATGAGGTGACGTCTCTTAAGAAAGAAGTGCTTTAGTGGGAAAATAATCCATTTCTCCCTCGTATCGTCGATTGAAATGTAAAGATTTTGAACTAATTCCAACTTGTAGCGGCCAACATAAAACTGTCGATTATTTTAGCACTATTACATTAAGTTTTTTTGGTTTTATTTTTGCGTTAAGAATATCTTAAATTAAAAAAGTAGAGGGAGGGAAGAAGTAGTAAAAAATGAAATAAAAATTTAAAAAATTTAAAAAAAAAAATGCGAAATTGACATGCGCGCATGCTCTATACAAAAGCATTAACTGCAACATGTATTATTAAGACAACAACAAAAACAAAGCATGGAAATATTATTAATTGCATATGAAAATGCAATAAGTAAAAATGTCGGGCTTGTTTTTCTTTTCTTTTTGGCTGCAAACGTCTATACGGCAAAAGTATGAACAACTGGTGTTCTGAACAGAGTGTTCGTTGTTGGTTCTGATATTTTTCACACACATCCATATAAGTACATGGATTTTGTCTTAATTTCGTAGTTGTTGTCGTTGCTTTTGAAGCCTTTGACAATGTGCAATATGCGTTGATTTTTTATGGCCTTCAAATTGAAGTTTTCGGTTTTTTTACCGCCATCTTATGCCCTACAGTTGGCACAACCGGTTTATTTGAAATGTTGGCCATAACGGGCTAAAAATAAATTTTTTTTTTATCATTTTTCGGATAAACTAATATAGGGATTGAATTTCGTAGGGAACTGAAATCTGCTATGATTTCATATCGCAAAAGTTTTGATTCATGAATCAATAAATGAATTTCAGGCCGCGC
Source organism: Epicampocera succincta (assembly GCA_932526305.1). Lineage (NCBI taxonomy): Eukaryota > Metazoa > Arthropoda > Insecta > Diptera > Tachinidae > Epicampocera > Epicampocera succincta. The sequence continues at coordinate 14,514,078 of OW052038.1, forward strand.
AATCATTTGCCTTGAATTCGGTTTCCAAATGTCTTGCAATTTTTCTGCTTTTGGGGCTTTTTAAAAGTTGATCATGAAACTTAACACTTTTTCACTTTCACATGGAACTGATTTCAAAACACGTTGGTATTAAAAAATGCATTTCGCAGCGAAAATGTTTTCATTTTCTATTGGACTCGAAATTGGATTGGAACTGATTTTTTACATGGAATTGAACTCTGTGTTGAATTTCAAAAGTAATTTTGTGCCAAATTTCCATAAAACTAAAAATTATTCTGTTCCTAAAAGCATTTGAATTCCGTGTGGAATCTTTTAGTTCATTTTAAATGCCAATGCAAATAATAATTATTTTATTTTCTGCAGTTAATTTTCATGTGGATTTGATAATCAAATCATTTGCTGCTTCCCTATAGCTGCATCGGCAGTCGTTTTAAACTCATTTTATGTGATACCCTTCAGCAATATATTTTATGTTGCGCTTCAATATTTGTGTTGTTCTCTTGCAGATTTTAAACAGCAGATAATAATTATTTCAATATGTTTCGCCAGTGACGGCAACTATAAGAAACAAACATTTGGCAGCAAAAAACAAACCGAAAAAAATACAAAATAAATGAATGCCAATGTTAATGCCATCATTCTTTGAATTTCAGAATGTATGTTTAGTTCAGTTTCTGCTAAGTTTTGATATCGTGTTATAAATTCGTTAAATATTAAATGGAAATGAATTGAAAAAACAAAAAAATAATAAAAAGAAAACAGCGAAAAAACAAAAACATTTTATTAATAAAATGAAAAAAAGGGCATCTTAATTCGCAGATATTGAATGATACGCAAAGTTAAATTGAATTTCTAAGAATTTAATATGAACAAAAAAAAAAAAAAAAAAATATGCTACGTTTTATTTTCAGTGCCATAATGTATGTATTTAAGAGCACAACTCTTCTATAAACACATGTAAATTAATAATAAGGCATTTAGTAAGAGAAATTACGGCTCAACTTATGGCGTTATGCGACAGGCGTACGAACTTGTTGCTAAGGGTGAGGGATGCGCTAGGGCAAAGTCGAATGAGGGCAGAGGTCTCATCACTGAACTAGTTCACCTAATAGCTGTAGTAGTAGTAGCTCAGTAATTTCTGTACCCCGATAGATTTCATATGCAGCCATTCAAAGTCTGACTTTATGAAATTAAGTAATAAAAAAATTATACCTTAACATTTATTTCTATATTCAGCCTTTTTTTTTTTTGCGTCACAACTTGGATCGAAATTTTCTCCGTTGGCCAAATTTGGTATTCTGTGTTCCGTTCCCCGCTTTCATTTCGATTTTATGTATTCTGCATTACGATACGTTGTTGCAGGTGGTTTCTTTAATGGCTGAAAGCTTTTCAATTTTTGTTTTTGGTAAACAAATACATATAAAACTAAATCAAATTTTATGTATGTTTTTTTTTACCGTTGCTTCAAACTTTTATTTAATTTATCGCAAAACTCAACATCTCAGTAAAATGAAGAGCTGGCGCATTTAAGGGCAATGAAGGATGATATGGCGTAGGTATATCATACCAAGGAAAAAGTGCAGGCAGCGAAGTTTTTTTTTTTTTTTTTTTTTTTTTTTTTTTGAAATCTATAAAATTAAACTAATCATTTTTGGGGTTGTTCTCCTCGGCCGACGACAACGCTGCTGCTATCGATTCTGTTGCTGCTCGAAATTTAACTAGACTTTATTTTTATGCAACAATCAAGCATAAAACTAAAAAATATCACGGCCGGCCCAACAGAGTCCTTCACACTGGAAGCCTTTGGTCACAAATGCCGCACTTAACTGTTTTTATTTATTTAATTGTTATTCACAAAATATTTAGTTTTTATATGTATGTTTATCGCTGTTTGTTTTCATTAAATTTAACAATTAAAATGTTTAAAAAATTTGTTTATATTTTCAATTTTTATTTCATACGTTTCGTAGCAAAAGCAGCTCTTCTCTCATGCTTTCGATTAGGTTTTTTTTTCAAAATACCATTTGAATGCGGAGTGATTAACTCGTAAGTCGGATTCATACGAATACAATTTTATAAAATCTAAAAGCATACACACACATTTATATGTGTATATACAACCATAGGCGGGCATGTGGCCGTATATTTTGATATCTTAGTTTGGTTGAGACAGAGATGTCCGCTCATGAAATAGGAAAAAAAATGGTGGATTAGTCAATTGTGGCTGCAAACATCGTATTAACTTTCAGATGGAGATCGTTTCAGTTTGAGCTATTGAATTTCAGTGCTTTTGAGGAAATGCTATAAACGGACTCGTCGTTTTAGCGTTTCATTAGAACAATGAGGTTTTTTTTGATATATCTCGGCTTCAAATTCCCGTTACTTCGCCCCACCAGCAATCGAATTTAATATTTAACTGTAAACACTTCATTTGAGACATTTTCATGCTCTTCTTCAGGACATTTTTTTGAACTTTTTATAAGTTATATCATCCACGACATTAAAATTGGCCAGATCTCAACTAGATCCTGAGAATCTGTCGGCTTATCAGAGATATTTTCAAAACTGGTGCAGTATCTGCGGCTGGTAGATGAAACGTTCGGTTATGGAAACGTATTTATATGGCGACAGGAATGACTTGATGGGCTATGAAAAGTTATTCCATTGCAAAGAGGTTTTACGAATGAATATGAATCGTATGTGAAGTTCTTACATCTGGCTAAAAGTTTTCTTAACAAAAATTCTTGGGCTGTATTAATATTGTGGAAAAAAAACAGATTAGTAAAAGTAAAGCGCTCAGCGCTGATATAAAATGCTCAGCACTGAGGTAATTGTAATGACCGCGTATTACGCTGACTTTACTGAAATATTTTATTGAACTAATTCCGAGCTGAGCGGCCGTATTTTTGATTTATTGAAATTTTTTTTTTTCTCTACAACCAACTTCACTTGTTAGATTTTGCAGTCGCTCTACGTGGCCGACTGCTTTTGAACGCCTGCCTGCCTGCCTGCCGCCTGAATTTAAATTGGTGGCCGAGCTGCAGTGTTTTTCATTTATTTACATCTCTTTTTTATCTACAACCAACTTCACTTGTTAGATTTTGCAGCCTTTCTTCTTTGGTGACTGCTTTTGAACGGCTGCCTGCCTGCCGCCTGAATTCAAATTGGTAGCCGAGCTGCAAAGTTTTTATTTCTTTACATTTTTCTTTATCTACAACCAACTTCACTTGTTGGATTTTGCGGCCTTTCTTCTTTGGTGACTGCTTTTGAACGCCTGCCTGCCTGCCGCCTGAATTCAAATTGGTAGCCGAGCTGCAAAGTTTTTTTTTCTTTACATTTTTCTTTATCTACAACCAACTTCACTTGTTAGATTTTGCAGTCGCTCTACGTGGCCGACTGCTTTTGAACGCTTGCCGCCTTAATTCAAATTGGTGGGTTATACAAAATGCTGGCTGGCTTTTCACTACATTATTTTGTGTTTACAACTAAAAGCCAGACTGTGCTTTTTCCTTTTGTTCTTCTCATTTTAATTCAAAGTCAATTTAATTCTTAATTAAGCAGAAAGCCGTTCAGAAATTAATTTCTTAAATTAAAAAATTTTCAAAAGTTCGTATTCATATAAGTATGTATGTATTTTGTTCGAAGCTATAATTATTTGTCCCTTTATTTTTACCAAATTCTAATTTCAATTAAATGCTGTCATGTGTATCTATCGCTCTGGCAAGTTTTACCTTTACAATGCGTATCAAATATCACACTTGAGGCTTGTTTTTATATTTGTTGCGCTTATTCGCCATTCATTTAGACGACGCTATGATTTTGAGACATCTTCCACATGACTGTTTCATCAATGTCTTTTGAAGCGTTTACATGTTGGCTGCGTCTCACGTTGCTCCCAAGCACGCCAGCATTTAGCTGGATTTTCGTCGCAAACGATAGACAAATGGCAGGCCAACTTTTTCAGGCGGTTTGTAGATTCTGTTACGCTGAACATTCAGTGCAGTCTGCTGAGCGAACAGGCGAAATGTTTATGTATGTATTTTTGTTCGTTTCTGTTTCTGTTTGTGTTTTTTTTTTGTTTTTTCGTTGGTTCGCCTGTTTGTCTATTGTGGAAATCAACCATTCGTATAATTGTCGATGCGTTAAGGTAATTGTACACCTTAACATAAAGACAAATAAATACCTTTGTACTTTAGCAGCTACACAGATACAGATACAGATACAGATACAGATACAGACTTATAAGTGGTTGCTATATGTTTCAAACGCCTTTATACACCTTCCATAAGCCGTCTTAACTTTCTGGCAGCCCAACCGTCAAGTCAGTTGGATTTAATGCTCTGCTCCGAAGCAGACGACAACCTATTGCTCACATGATGTGTGTGATATAAAACATACATACACACATACTTGTATATCTAATGCTAAAGCAATAGTTACAATTGATAGTAATGAGATTGTTCGTCATCGTCGCCTTGATGATTTTAAAGAGCTGATGTTATTGAATAGTAAATATTAGTAATTGTATCACTTTAAGGTGTTTCGTTTTTATCTGCTGTTGTACATATTTTTCTATTGTCTAACAGTTTGTTGTAATTGAAGAGGAAGTTTCAGATGGATTTTGTATTATTGTGGTTATGCGCTGATTTGCTAGATTTAATTTCAGTTTTAGTTGTTGCCATTTAATAGTTATTATCAACTTTTATTTGCCACAAATGTGGCTTTCAACTGCAGTTTTGATATTTCTATTTTAATTGTTTTGCGTAAAACTCAATATTCACAAGCCTGAACTGAACGGTTCTCGAAATCTTCGAGAGTTTGTAGAACACTCGAAAAAATGCTTTTTTCTAGTTTGTTGATTTGGTGAAATGCCAGTTTAGGTTCGTATTCAAAAAAAACATTTCGCTAATTTAATGGATTATTGTATTTGATGGAAAATGCTTGATTAAGGAAATAAAAATTGATTTTATTGTCCAGCAAACAATTTTTGTTGAATCTGTAGAAGCTGTTGTTTTTTTTCTATTTTTCAACAGAAATTTAGTTTATTTAAAGCAAACAAATTCTGTAACAGCGTAAAGCTCCACATTCAACAAAAATCATGTTCGAATAGCAGAAACAGCTGAATGTGATGAATGCCCCCGGAGGATAGCGAAACATGTGGCAACAGCTGCAATCTCAATTCTTGATACTTTGCCAAACTTCAGCCGATTTAAAAAATAATGCCAAAAATAATTCTTAATTTTTAGTTTGACAATCAACAAATAGCAACTTTTATGCCCAACAATGATCTTAACCGAAAATTTTATAACGATAGTCAGCAAATTGTTGCAGAGCTGCTAAAACAAATTTTGACACATGAGAGTGATGCCAACTATTTAAGTTTGATTGCATTTAGTCACCCAAATATTAATAATAAATTTTAATCTTTTTAATCCTCTTTTAACCATTTTTTTTTATCACTCCATTAGACGTCATCTCATGGAAACCAAACTAATGATAATTTCTTTGCTGCTTTTCTTTATTAATGCGCAGCCCAATAAATTTTCGTATATGATCGATTTATTTCTATACATTTGTGTATGTAAATTAAGATATCATATTAATTTTAAGTTATTCTAAATAGTTGCTAGAAATTGTAACATTTTCTTTACTAATCGGGATAACAAAAGCCTACATTGTACGGATTTTTAGTCTGGCAACGCCGATAGATAGTAGAACAAAAAGCACATTTTTATCACGAGAATACTTGGTTTAATTCAAAATCTTATAAGTCACTATTGCACTTATTAACATGTACATGTCCTTGAGAGCCTTGTCCTGGACACATTATACTTATACTTGATTTGTAGAAGGCAAGATATTTATTCTAGCTGCAACTGGATCGTTTCCACGGCGTCATACGGGTACCTTATGATATCGAAAGGCTTTTCACTTGCTAATCTTGTGACTCTCTTGCTATTACAACAAGACAATTTGCTTTCTGGTTGCCACCAAAAATTCTTTACCACTATTTTTCCAATTAAATACCAATTAAAATAAAAAAGTCACCTGCTTTTAAATTCTCTGGGATAGCAGAAGGCAGGTTAATGAAGATTTGAAGCAAGTTTTAAGGATACTCAGATTTCAATTATTTATGGTGTTCCTGCATAAAAACTTAAGCATTTATTTTAATTTACTTACTGTAATTTTTAATAAATATGTTGAAAAATGCCTTAAAAAAAATTCTTTTTTAACTTTCAATTCGGGTTTTCAGGATCATCTGCTCCAAAATTCTGCACTACTTTTATTGAAAAAGGCATTAAAATTTGCAAAACTGAAAGATTAAAAAAGTCTTCCTACTCGCGTCTCAGTTTTGTGTTGAATGGCATTTTGCAACACCAGCACCAACCAGTTTCATTCAAACGATCATAATCCTTTGACAATAGAACGACGAAAAAATCTTTCAACCCTCTTTTAAGAACTTTTTTTTTTTGTTCATAAAGACATTTAGCAAAAAAAGAAAAAAAAAACGAAAATGTTAACGATGAAAGTCTATCAAACGTTGAATGTCACATTGTTGCAAAAATGCAAAAAACAAGAAAAAAAAAATGAATCAAAAGATTGTGTTAAAAAAAAAAAAAAAAATTGCCATGAAAGGGAAAAAATTCCCTCAAGATTAAGGTTTACCGAAGGAATTACATGGTTTTATTCTTCTAATTAAGTCAAGTAGAAAGAAATTGGTTTATTTTGCTCGATTAACTTAATGTTTAACATTAACACTTGCCAGGAAATAAGCAAAAGCCCAGCCCAGCCCAGCCGGCAAACTGCAGTTTTGCCCTCAATTAAACCGAACTGGGGCAATGAACCTCAAAGCAACCAGCGACAGCGCTTAAGCAATAAACCTGACCTGACCTGTCACAAGGATATTTCTAATGCCGAAAACCTGCTGAGGAATTTTTCCTGCAAAAAACCCAAGAAAATTTCAAGAATTTTTTGCCTCCACCATTCACCATTCAGTGCACTTTCCCGTGGGATAATAAAGTTGAATATTGAAAAATCAATTGATGTCACCAAAAACAGATCAATACCACGATCACGCTGAGATTTTGCAAAGAATTGTCTCTTTTTCACATTTTTTTTTTGTTTTTGGGTGTCTCTTGCAGTTTGTTTCCTTTTGACTGAATTAAAGACACAATTTACCAAGTTATTTCATTATTTTTTCTTTTGCTTTGTATTTCAACAAATAATTGGCAAATGAACATAAAAATCAAAGCTTTTGGCAACTTTTAACATCTGGTTCACGAAATTGCTGGCCAAAAACTACTAACACACACACACACACACACAAAAAGCCCGAACAACAAACGTATGCTTTTGAGGGCAGAGAGGGGCCCCAGTTTCAGTCAACCAGAAATATTTTGTTTAAACAAGTGATCATGTTAAGAGAAACTTTAACAATTTATTGTTTTGATGTTACCGTCCTTTCAATATTTTCTGGCAAGAAAACAAAAAAAAAACAAAAAAAAAACGACAGCAAAACGTTTCAGTTTGATGGTGTTTTTGTATGTGTTTGATCTTCAACCGCCACCAATCGAATCTCGGTAAAAGACAATCTGCTGGTGATAAAATTATTGGAATTACATCGTTTATTTTTACACAAAATATTCATAGCAGGGGTAGTCGCATTAAAGTGCTAAATATCAAATTCAGAAGAGAGTTTCAGAAGAATCATTTGTTGTTAGAAATTAAGGCAGATATTTTTGTTCTAGAAGAAACTTATGGTCCCACTGTGTTTTGAGTTGCGTTCGAAACATAATTACCATCGTTTGAATCTGAATTAAAATTTTGTTTTTTAAAAATAAAAATTGTTGTTAAATGAAAGTTTTTAGAGGCTGTTTTAATGGCCCGTTTAGAGATTGCAACCGAACTACCAGATACTATATAACAGATTTGTTAAACACAGATCGCAGAGTGCTAATAAAGAAAGCAGTTGCACTTCTTGGCTTACTGAGTTCCTTGCAGCGATAAAAATATATACTCGCCGCTATCACAAGTCAGCCCAACTCTGGTTGCTTTTCATAGTCACGCCATAAGAATTTGCTTGAATATGTCTAGACCCAAAATAATAACAACTCAGTTGTTGTGGACGAATTGTTAAACCAATATTAAGTGTGATTCCACTTCCCCGTTTGAAAGTGGTTTATAAAAGTTGGAAAAATAATCAAACTGGGTGCGAAGGACCAAGTGCAAAAATCAACTGTAATATTGTCACCAGCTAAACCTTAAATTGCTTTTTGCCCATTAAATTTTTGGAAATCTTTACTAATAATTTCAGAGTAAGACTTTGATTTAAGGTGCATTCTAGATCGACTTCATATGATCATAATTATAAGTTGAAATATGATCTTGGTTGTAATTGAAACAGTTTAAAACTTGAAACTAATACTTTTCGAAACAACACAAGAGTTTCTTATTTTCGACAATTTAAAGCGTATTTTTCATTGCGCATGTCCATAGTTTTTACATAGATCGTAAATTCGAGCTTTTCAGGACAAACATTTGTCCCAGTTTGTTCATAGGCCATAAATTGCAAATTTTGAAGCAACCAGTTTATTGGCGTTAAATTTTAATAACGTCTCTTAAACCGGAAGTCTTTGTTTTGTGGTCAAGAAAAGCACATGCAAGTTTTAAGTGTAATAGCAGGTGAGAGTGTCGGTGCGCAAGTCCTTCTGCAATGGCGGCCCACTAAAATATTGTCAGTCTGATTATTATGGAAAACACTTCCGTTTCTGGCTACCCGGATTTAAATAGCCACTACAGACAGCCATCTTTATTTTAGACTTGCGTCTGTTGTTATTGAATACCCTTTATATTATCGGCAGTTTGATTGTTGCGCTAAAAACGACCAGTAACACAAAACCAACATGTTAAAAATCACTTTACTCAAATCGCCCATGTAATTAAAGCATTTTATTTTGCCCCCTCTCTCTCCTCATATGGCAACTTCAATGTTGCGCATGCGCGCTTTGTGGCACAGATTTAATACTCTGTCAATGCTGGGCCGTAGAATGCAGAAAATGTCGTCAAATGTATTAAAAGATGAGAAATAAATAAAAAAAAAGTAAAGTAAAAAATAAAAAGCAACTTAATGATTCTCGATATGGACACGTTTTATTGCTTGCTGGCACTCACTTACAAGGACTCATTATGGTTGAATGGCTTGGCGTATAATTATTGGTTCTCACAATGGTTTGTCAATAATTGAGCCACTTCCATTGAAAATCTGCAAGTCGATGGCAGATGCGTCTTCTGGTTTACGCGGCGGTCGTCTGCTTTCGTGTCGTTTCTGTTTCAAGTTTAATTTTCATTGTTGTTTTTCTTTATTATCAATTATGACAAATCTTTGCGCATGCTTGCATTTTTTAAATGATTTTTTCCTGCAGTTTATTGTCGTATACTTGTAGTTTTCTTCCTCTTGAGAGTCGACATTTTATTTTATTCTATTTTTTTTTGTTTTTTTTTTTTTTTTTGATATATTTTACTTCAGTGACAGTTTTTAATTATTGGCGTTTTATACACACATGAGTTTGTTCGCATATGAAGTGTTGACAATCCATGGTTGATTTTCTCTGAAACGGTTTACACTGGCCACGGTTTTTTTTAAGTTTTTAATGTTTTCTTTTTCGGCTGCCGGTGAAATCTGTTGCATTCGAAATAGAATTACTAGTGTCTGGGTGAGAGAGTGGTGTTAATATCTCATTCTGTCTGTATATCTCATTGCCATCAACTGTCAAACTGATGTCATCAATTTCATAGCATTATGCGAATGACGCCAATTCCTAGCAAGTAAACTTGCCAGTACAAAAACCAAACTTTGGCCAAGTGCTAAATATGAAAAAAAACAGCTCTTCCCAGCGCCGTTTTCCATATAAATTCGCATAAAAATTTGCCATTGAATGTGACCGAGAATTGCATTCCATTTGATTTTGCTCTCATCTACTGACCCTTATTTTCTCAACAGTGCTGCCACACTTTCAGTAAGTTTTTTTTTTTTTTTTTTTGGTAAACAAAACGTTAAGAAAAATAAGGAAAACAAAAAACTCAATGTGAATAATAAAATCAAACTGTATCCGAAGTTGCTTCCGACAAAGTTATCATGGACTTTGTTAATATGCCGGTGATTTTTCTTCGTAATGCCGACTCTCTGCTGCTCCTTCATTATGTAAATATTTGTAAACTAAAAATATAACAAGTTCTACTTTTAAACTATTGACGTCCTTAAAAAAAAAAAGAATAAAAATCCATCAGCGGCGCTCTCAATTTCACCGGCTTTTTTTTAAATTCTTCTTCAATCATTTCTTTGTTTACTGCCCTATTTTTAGTTCTAGTGTCAACAGCTTTTCTTGAAATGTTCGAATGCCTTTTGAAATACACGCCTCTTTGAGTTGAGGCCCCTGCTCATACACACATACATTCAGACATATTTGTTGGTTGTTTTCATTATTATTTTCTTGACTTCATTTTTATAAAGAGGTAAAATTGTTTTAATTGTGGTAATTACATCATAGTTTTTCCTTCATTATTTCTGTTTTATTTCATAATTGTTCCGAGACAAGATAATTGTGTGGGTAGTTATTTAATGGTGGCCATTGAACGCATGACAATTGAAACGAGTTGTCACTTGAAAGCGTGCAACAACAACATCGAATGAAATTCATACATATCAGGCAACGAACATGAAATTTTCAAAAGCCGACGGCTGGAGACAGTTTTCTGTTTGTGAATCCAAATTAAAATAATTTTGCACACGGCTTTGACCGCATCATCCGTTTTGAAATACAGAAATTTAGATGGCACAGTCCACAGTCTAGTCTTGCCCTCAAAAGTCCAAAGGTCTCAAGCCACGTTATATCAGCAGCATAAAAATCATGTGGTTGTCGTCTCATGTTGGCAACGCCGGCAACGATTAAGCCGATTTAGATGCTGTAAAAGCAAAGCGCCGTACCCTTAGAAAAATGACGACTTGGGAAGCTCATGACATGAAAAAAAAGCAAGAGTTGTCTGAATATCAATACAACTAAAAGATTGTTGCCCCAAGCGGAAATGAATCTGTTGATTCCAAAAGCTCTTTCCAGAGCTGAGACCTAAAAATAGCGCCAGCCCCTACTCCGTGCAACTCTAGGCTTAATACGATACATATTCTTATTTAATATACAGCTAGAAGCCGCCTATTTGGAACATACACTCCAAAAAAGCTCCTCAAAAGACCAAAGCAGGGAAAACATGAACCGTATCAAGGAATTTTTAGGTGAAAACAGTGTTTAGAAAATCATTTAAATTAATTAACATGAGAGTCGAAAGCCTTCGGCGCTGGTACTTCCAATAATGGCTCTGCGATTTTGCTAATTTATTTATTAATTTATAACTTCAGAAGTAAATTTGTACAGATTGCGGACCATATGCCCTTAATAATGATTTTAACAGACTCTGTGTTCCACTTATACGGCGCAGGCCTGCACTTGGGACCGACTTACAGCCCGCCTGAACGCACGCTGACCTTAGAGCTTTTCTTACGCCCCGATCTGCTTTATTATAAATATTAATAATATAGATAATTTTCTCTCTCTTACTTTTTCTGTCTCTCTGTCTCACTGTCTATCTCTATCTTTTTCTTCGATCGATTTCAAATCAAGTCGAAATTCCACTTCCATCTAAAAACAAAAGAAAAAACCAAACTGACATCTTGGCGGTTCATTCATTTGATTGACACTTGGCAAATGTTTAACATTTGATCGCAGCAGAAACAAAACTGAAGAAAAATAAAGAAGAAAACAATAATAATAATCAGCAACTTTAAGCACTTTGGAATGACTGACATTTGATTATTGGCTTCCAATTCATCTGGGGAGCCAGGCAGACACATGTTGGGGGTTAAATTCCCAATATGTTCGAGCAGCAAGACAACAACAATTTCGGTTGATGATTTCCTTTTTAAAGGCCCAAAACGTTGAACGATCATTAAGTTGGCATGTTGCTTCGCCGAACTTCTGCCACAGCAGCCACTTGAGGCTAAAGAAAGAGTAGCCTCTCGCAAAACAGCTTCTGCTGCTGACGCTGTTTTGCTGCCGTTGCAGCCGTTAAAGTTTGCCAATTAAATGAAATTGAAGCCACACTTTTGTGTTGAACGGAAAACAGACAAAATGCAAACCAAATCATTTATTTAAATATATTTATTTCCTTTAGATTTAAAGAAATTAAATATATTGGCGGTTGAATTTAAACTGATTGCTCTAGAAAACCAAAAACAGCGGCTCCCAAGACAAGGGCTGCTGTTCGGTTAACGGAGGCCAGCAAAGCAAGATAATTTGCGAAACTCTGCGTTTTGTTCCCTGAATTATTTTCAAACTTTTGTTTGAATGACGTTTTTAAGCCAATTCAATTTGTATCAGTTCTGTGTTTTTGTTGTTGTTTCTTTTGCCAGGTTGGGGTTCGTTGTTGGTTGCAGTATATTTATTTGGCAAGCAGTTATTAAACCATTTTGGTTTTTTGTTTTTTGCTGCTTTTTCTTCAATTTTGTTTTGCCATGTTCAACTCCCAGCCATGGGATCGATGGCTGAAGAGCTTTTGCAACAAAATAATGTTTACTGGCTTGTCTTTCAATCTGTCTATCCATAAACAACAGATCGTGTACTGTCTTAGTTGTCAGTTGCCATTACTTTTGGATTTTCACATCACTTGCTGCCAGACAAGTTTTAGTTCAGTGCAGTTCAGTTCAGCTCAACTCAGTTCGGTTCGGTTCAGGTTCGCCTTCCAACAAATGGTCACTCACTGTCGTTGCTAAAGGTGAAACAAAACCATACAATTCATATAGTTCAGTTCAGTTTTTTTTTTTTTTTTTTTTTTTGAGTATTTTAAAGTTTCGATTTTTGAGCATTTTTGTAATTTTTGCTTCTTTTTTTCCATTTTTTGTTAATAATACAATTTACTGGAAGTTTAACTGGTTGATTGACATTTTATGGAGCCAACAAATGGTATGAAAATAACTTAAACACGCCTCTTTTCAACTTCCAGCTGAAAAAGAGGTGTAACTTTAAATGAAAATCAAAGAAGAGCAACAAATATAATATTAAAGGCTTTCAATATTAATGATATAGAACCTTAAGGAATTGCCAAGACAATGAATAACAGTTTTAGTTCCAAAAGGGGTTTTAAATTTTATATATTATATATTTTATTGTTTAACATCCTTAAGTTTGTTCTAATGAAGGAAATTCCATCCTTAAGATGCCAACAAGCAATAAATACTTGTTTAATGTAGGCTTTAAATGGTTATTAAGGATCAAAGGTTGAATAATCGTCCTTGGCAGCGATTTCAGGATAGTTTTTCATTATGGCATTTGAGGACAACCTGTTCGCTGAATTAATTTCTTTCGCCTAATCTTAAGGCGGCCAGTTCAGGTTCTGCATATTACGTTACTCAGGTTCAGGTAATGAGCGAAATTATCCGGAGCAGTTCATTCGACTAGTGTAAACACGCTGTAAAGACGAGATATGAAGCGGAAGGAAGGTATAATTTTTAACTCACTATCGATAGTCTGTTTCACTAACGATATTATCGACAAATTTGAAGATAAATAGAATAGCAGGTCTTTAGCAAATTAATTTTTTGTACCTGATTGGTGTCAAGTAAAAGAAAATATTTTCAAATTTTATTGATTTGATTGGGTAATAATTTTTAGTAAAAGAGTTAATTACATAAATCCGACAATGAACCATGTCTGACACAGTTGTTTAAATATCATATTGATAAGGAAATAATAACAAATATTCGGGTTATTGGATATATTTTCATGTAACAAAAGCTACACCCAAAAGGAATGACCTGACAGATTAAAGGAAGCAGTTGCTGAAAGCCTAAATTTAGAAGGAAATACTGAAGATTTACTATAAGTTCATTTATTAAAATTCATCGGTCCCTATTTCTTTCGGAATGAGCAACGGACTGCCGTCATGCTGTATGACAAACGTGACTCGATAACGTTCTGACTGCATTTTTGTTTTCATAAATCAGTCAACAAAGAAATTTGGTGGCAAAGAGATGGTGACGCTTCTCATGCAATCGATTTATTGCATAATCAATTTGGCAAGAACTTGCTTTGCAAAAGTGTTCCTGTTTAATGGCCGCCTCGTGCGAGTGCTCTTTAACATCTCTGGATTACTTTTAGGGCATTGATGTGGTATGATTGAATTCAAGCCAGTATTGACACCAAACGATCATATTTAGGGGGAAAAAGTAGTCGAAAATTGATTGGATGTATGTGGTCCGTCCGACAGCGGCGCTCATATACAAATAAATGCTGTGAAATTATTTAATAAAACTTTATTCCTGCAATATTTCTGTCTTGTATTATCATTTTAAGTTCGCCAGGTTTTACAAAAAAGAAAAAGGCGTCGAGTTTTCCTTTTTCTGTATAATTTTCGGAACAATTTTCCCGGAAAATTCAGCGAACTTTGATTTCTATTTGAAACTCAAAACTTTTGCCAAAGAAAATTTATATTTTCTGTGTGAATTTAAGTGAAGTTTGTTGTTATCGATTCTTAATTTCAGACAAATAACGTTCTGGCCAAATCCAAACGATATAAATTTAATGTCTGTATAAGAAAATGAAAGGAAAAAAAAAGTATTTGCGGCTTTTGAACAAAGTACGTATTTTAATGTTGATTGTTGTGATTGTTTTGAGTATTTATTTGTTGAGGTTTTTTTTTATGTTCCAGCCAAAACGTTTGCAGAATTTTTAATTGTCGGCGTTAAACGAACAACACAAATAAAACGAAAAGTACGAGCTACAACAAATCGGGGAGTTTCAATACAACTAAATACAATATTATTAACAATTTGAACAGGCAGAATAATTTAAGGCAAATCAATTAAATGAACTCGAAAGCGAAATCCTACAAATGCTATTTGGCATAGTTAATTATGGGAACTGAAAAGCCATCGCTTGTACTTATTGGCAGACAGAAAAAAATACAAAAAAAAAAAAAAAAAAACTTTTCAAAATTTTTGTGTAGGGCAGAAAACCTTGAACTTGTTCAGCATGAATGTGCCATAAATTTTAAATTAATTTCAATTTCAATTTCATTTTTTTTTTTGGTTTGCCTTCTTAATTCTTTAACAAGTCTGTTGGCTTTCTACCCCTATTAATGAAATTGTCTTGAACTTAAAGTAGTTGCAAAATGCTTTTAAAATCGATCTGTTGGAATTAATAAAAATTTCAATAAATCCTCACATGAAAGCCAGCAGCAGCAGCAAATAAACAAATTTTAATAGCTTCAGTTAAGCCCGAGAAAAGCAAAAAAAGAAACATGAATTTCAGCAACCGCATTAACAGCAGCTTGAATTGGAAAAACACACACACACACAAGCGAAAAGCTACTGCCTCATAAATTCAGACGCAAACAATCGATCAATCATGTTGTAGAAGTTTGACAAGCGAGCCGCTTTTGAGAAAATAAAAACGAATTAAATAAATATTTGCCTAAACGTACTCGTACTCGTCTGCATATGTGCTCACTATCTGACAGTTAGTTTGGGGGGGGGGAAGAGGAATTAGTGATGTCGTAAATCTCTTACTAGAGGGGCAAATATTCGATTCATTTGTAAGACAAAGCGGGCGAAGTGAGTATTTCTGTATTGCAATAATAATTTTGGCCTTAACTCGCACTTTCCGGCTGCCTATAAATTTAATTGGTATTTTGAGAATTTGATGGATGGCAGTTTCCGATATTCCAAAGAGCTACAACATTTTGACCCGAAAACAAGAATCATACACTGTGTGTAAGGCATGACTTGAATTAAGAGCATTTTACACTATAACGCTTTGCGGTAACACAAAGACGAAGGCAAATTGAACTAGATCCGAGGAATCCGATTCCTCTAGTTCCATTTGCCAGGATTTTAATAATGCCAGCGTCCGTTTAGTGGCACTTCCTAAGCTGCAGACGAGTTGTTGGTGTTGAAGGGAGAATTTTACAGTTCCAAGATATGGGCTGTTCGGCAGTTGTTTGTATCGCTGATTGCAGGGGTCTCAACTCTCCCACACTTTTACCGGCATATCTAGTATTGCCGACATAAGCAGGCATTATCACATTTTAATCTCAGCGTTAAGTGTCCTTTTTTAAGTTTATAAAGAAGTGCGTGTTTGCATTCTGGTGTGTCGCCAACTATTTAGTTGTGCCAGAAGAACTAGGAAAATCCTTATGGTTGCGGAATATGTGGTATGTGTGTAAAATATGTTGGTGTGCAACTAGATTGACGTGTTTGTAGCGTTCTTAATATTTTTTAGCGTTCTTAATAGTTTAAAATAAGTATGATTTTGCTGTGTCATACAAATTGAAAAATGAAATTGAAAATGTTGGGCTGTCGGTAAGCAAATGTTTTGGAGTGGCAACTGGCTGCTTTGTAATGGCCTTGAGGTCAAAATTAAGCCAGCATTGCTGGTCATCCAGCCCGTGACGGTCTAACTGCTTAGCAGTCCCTTAAACTTGCCTTTGTTTTATACAACCGAAACGAGAAGTTGCAAACGGCGGCAGAAAATTTCATAACTTTGTACTCGTAGAGAGGTTTTTCTCGTTGCTAAAAATAGTTTCGATGAAAATCTATTAGTACATTTTCTCATTTAATTTTGCCACAAAATAGTTTAAGGTTTTAAGAACAATTTACAAAATCCTGTCAGTTTTTA
Source organism: Epicampocera succincta (assembly GCA_932526305.1). NCBI lineage: Eukaryota > Metazoa > Arthropoda > Insecta > Diptera > Tachinidae > Epicampocera > Epicampocera succincta. Next base: position 14,530,799 of record OW052038.1, read on the forward strand.
TAGATCTATAGTGTCGTGGTTGTGTACTTTTACCCTTTGAAATGATCTCGTGTAGCAGTTCTCAAAAAAAAAAAAAAAAAAACAATTATTTCAATATCCTTTGACTTATTCTTTATCTTTACATCTCTAATTCCAGCTGAATCGTAAAGCAAGTTTGACGCTCGAATGGTTGATTGGTAGCAACATGAGTTTGCACACTCTCCGCTCATATGTATAGTTTTGTTGTTGTTGTTGTTGTTGGTTTTGTTTCCCTGCCTATCTGCTGCGTTGCTGTTGAATGCGGCAGCTTAGGTTTTTTGTTGCACCGACTCCACCAGTTGTTGTCGTCATCGTTGCTGCTGTCAAAGTCTTTAGCTACTTCTTCACAACAATTACACAGCAAAATTTTCTACTACAAAATTTCATTAAGAGCACACAAATCGAAAACAAGGAGCACTGGACCAGCGATTTATCGATAACGGAAGAAAAAACAAACAAACAAAACAAAACAAAACGAATGAAAAGAAAAAACAATAAACATTTCGACTTTTGTAAAACTGATAATTTTCTGTTGAAAACTCCATCATCTATAGAGATACTGTCATCGAAGTTTTGTCCGCCGGCCTTAAACTGAAGTATCTGTTTTTTCTTTTGGGAAAAAGAAACACTTCATAATCAATTAAGCATCAATTTTAAGGCTTCAAATTAAGTTTTTCTCTTTGATTCCCCATAAAAAAGATAAAAATCGCAAAAAATCTTTTTTTTTTTTATACATATATGTGGCCTGGGTTGCTGGCTGTTTTCAGAATTAAGGCCAGAAGAAATCCGAAAAAGTACTTGAAATACTGTGATGAAATGATTTGTTTGCACTAAATGCACGGTAGCAACATGTTAAGACACGAGTCGTCAGTTTGTCTGTTAAATTGACATTTGAAAAATTTAAATAATTAAACCACCATGAGATGGAAATAAACTGCGCTTGTTGTTCTGTCAAACAGCAGAAGTATAAAATTTTGACAGCAGTCTTGAGAAAAGCCCACGTTATTTGTTTTAATTTTCAATCGAATTCTGGAGACAGAATATATTTATGACGCGTCATAACACCCTACAGTTTGCGGCATAAAAAACAATTACAAACTCGTAGTACATTTTTGCTACAGAGTCAAGTTGTGCGTTTGTCGAATAATAACGATGAGATGCGAAATGTTAAGTCTAAGAACCGAAAAGAGAACAAATATATGATGTGTTATAGAAAGAAAGCGACTATATACAATATAATAATATATAAAATAAAGAGATGATTGGTAAAAAGGATATAATTTAAACAAAAAATTACACAGACATATTTTTTTCATATTCAATAATAGAATTTATTGAATCTGTTAATAAATTATTTCAATACGCACCTGTGAACACAAGACTTAAGCATAAAAAGGTAATAGAGATAAGAGAACGATTTGTATAAAAAAAATAAAAGAATCGCATGAGAGAGGAAATAATTTTAAACGAAATTTACACCCACATATTTTGTTCACATTCAATAACAGAATTCATTGAAGCAGCTAATAAATTCTTTGAATACAGATCTTTAAATAAAAGAGTTAAAACATAAAAATAGAAGGTGCAACAAACTGAAAGTTATGTTTAAATAGAGGGAGAACTTTAGCATCAGGAATAAATTCATCACAAATGGCAGGAAATAACTTCTAAAAAAAATTCCACAGTATTTTTTTTTCTTTATATAATCAATAACACATTTTATTGAATCAGTTAGTAAATTGTTTGTTTGAGAACTTTTAAGGGTATTTAAATTAAACGATTCAAACAAAAGTTTTGCAAAAAAGTTGTTAAATGAAAACATAAAATTTCTTCAAGAACGAAAATCTGATGTACAAAATGAATTGTTTTCTCATTGTCAGTTCATTTTCAAATAAACAAATTACTGATTCAAATATATTCTTAAGCAAAAAAGAAGGAAAACTTTCGTTGATTTTCTGGCCTAAATTTCACTCAGGAGGATATAAAAATATTGAATACTTTTAAATGTAACGTATTGCAGAGTCGTTTTCAACTTTCGAAATATAACTTCTACAATATAACACATACATATGTATAGGGTGTTTTTTAGTGAGGTATAGAACTTTAAGTTGGCATCACTTTTTTAACTGGCGGCCATTTTGTCAGCTGTCAAGTGATTAATATTTAGTTTGGTTTGCCATTTCATCATGAACAGGTTGACAAAAGAACAACGCTGGCAAATCGTGCAAATTTATTTCGAAAATAATGGTTCAGTTCGCGAAGTTTACCGCAAGCTCCGTCCATTTTATGGTCATCAGAGCAATTAATTCGGTTAACCATGGATCGTTTTCGCACTACGTTTACTCTATGTGATAATACGCATCCGCAGAGACGTCGAACAGTGCGCACCGAAGAAACAATTGCCGCTGTAGAGCAAAGTGTTGAAGAGGACCCGAATGAATCGATTCGCCACCGTGCACAGCAATTGGAGCTTTGTCCATCAACTTTTGTCCATCAAAAATTGGACCTGTAGAATTGGCTTTATTCGAGCCAGCCGCGGCGGCCACATGCCCGAAATCATATTTAAACATTAATGGCATAAAATTATCCTTCCAATAAAGCCAAATTGATGGACATTAAAACGATTTTCTTGTGTTTTATTTCAATTCGAAGTTCTATACCTCTAAAAAAAACACCCTGTACATATGTCTGGTGTTATTTTATTGTGCTGGAATTTTATTAAATACTGCCGATGACTTGACAGTTTTCATAATTCCAATTTGTTAACTGGTCGTTGTGAGTACATATTTAATTTTTTCTTCTTCTTCTTCTTCTTCTTCTTCTTCTCACATTTGTTTAGCTACTGTTGTAGTCTTCCACTGGAGGCGAAGACAAACATTAATCCCTATTTTCAACCTGCTACTCGTACTCAAGGATGAGCTGTTAATGTTGTTTTGTACGAAATAGTTTTTGTGGTGTTCGCTTCACTTGAAGTTGGCGGCAATTGCATTTGTAGCAAGAAAACGAAAACTTACGACTCTTGACGAACAGAAACAGCTTAAAACAAATGGCATTTTTTTTTACAATTTTATACCCAAGAACTTATTTAAGCATTTCTTTAGATCTCAGAATATATATATATATATATAAGCGTACTAGTATCAACACGAACAGCAGTTAAAAGCAGAATAAAAGTATCCAGGAAATTTTATTATAATTATCAAGATGGTTTATTCTATTAAAAAGAGATTTCATGGTAGAGGCAAATCATCCTCGGCCCGCCTTTTATGCAACAGACACTTATGGTGAAATAAATGGCCTTTCTGCGGCCCAGCTTCCATTAAAACAGGAATTTTCGTTCAGGCGAATGGTCTTTCCTCGGCCCAGCTTCTATCAAACAGAGATTTTTATTCACATAAATGGTTTGTTTTGTTTTTGGCCAACTTCTGTTCAACAGAGATTTGGGGTCACGTAAAAGTTCCTCCTCTGGCCCAGCTTCTATCCAACAGAGCTTTGGGGTCACATAAGTGCTACTTCTTTGTGCCAGCTTTTATCCAACAGACTTTTGGCATCACTTGTTTATTTATTAATTAACTGAATATATATATTTATTGTATTTAATTAATTTCTTTAAGCTTCTACAACAAAACTTATGTTTTAAATGCTCCTTCTTCGGGCGAACTCTTATCGAACACAGATTTTTTTTTTATCAGTTAAATGGTCCTTGCAGCCCATTTTCGATTATATTGGTTGGCACCATTGAAATGCTGCTACTAAATAAATTCACCAGCAAAATTTGGCTTTTCAAAGATGCGCTCAGTAAAAAGTGAGAGCCCTGCTTGTGCTTCTAACTAAAGGTGAGCATGAGTGTGTTATAATTCACTCTCACTTTTCGCCTCATTGCATTCAATCGCTATAATACTTTTTTGGTGGATTCATGTCTTGCTGGTACTACTCGCACATACATACATATGTCTACACTTGTTATGACCAAGTTAATAAATTTCCCCTTCCCCCCTTCCTTTTTTCTGGCTACATCACGTTTCATATTCATAAGCCATCATTGACACAATTTTAATTGTCAATAAAAATTGAAATAATCCGCTTAAAATGTTTTGATTTTCGGTTTCTTCCCATGACTGTTTTATCTTTAATTTCAAACAAAAATAATTAATTCAACAATTCAATCAACATTTAAACTCGTTTCAATAATAAAATAAAAAACCATAAAAAAAAAAAGTTGAAATAAATATAAATTTAATTTACATGCAAGTAAAATTTCAGAAAAATAACTATAACAACTCAAATGAACTCGTCCATTTTTTTATACATATAAACGACGACAAAATTTAAAGCCAATAAATCAATGTTCACCAAAATAAAAGCGAACTGAAAATAAATCTGAAATACACAAAAATGAATAGAATTGAATTGAATTGAATGGAACAACATGTTCAATTCAAAATCTTTAAGTTGTTGCTGTTGTTGGTTTCAATACGAACACTATCGTCTTCGATTCGAAATTGTTATGCATGGCCGGTAGCCTCATACAATTATGCAAAATGAGCTGTCAAACTTTAAACTTTTTGTAAGTTTCAAATTGACAGTTAAAAGTAACAATTACTAAATCAAGTTTTTATATATAAAAACGAACCGCATTAAAAATAAACCAAAATTATACACATGTACGCACATACACATATATGTTATTTTATAGATTAAAAGCGACATACTCGTACACACGCATTCAGAAGTGTTGAGCAAAATGTTTTATTAAATTGAAAGTATTTTTTCTTATAATTTATTTTTTATCATTAAGTTGTTCAATATGTTTGTGTGTGTGTGTGTGTGTTTTAGTTTTTTCTCTTCTAATTTATGTGCAATTAATATGCTTGACACATCGACTTGTTCAGGAAAAATAATTACTTTATATTTAAAACAAATTAATGTTTTATTGGTTGTTTGTTAATAAAATTGTTTATTAAAACTCATGAGTTGTCATTTAGTTTTTCTTATTATTTGTCCTATCGATGAAATTTTGAAAATCAATTTAAAGCAAAAAAATATTTAAAGCGCAGTATTTCATCATCAAATGAAAAAAAATCAATTTTGGTGTAGGTAGCACCATGATGCCGCATGTGACAGCTGCATACGTTCAAGGCAGAAAAAAAAAATAGTTGAGCAAAATAACAAACGGGCGTCACAGCAGAGTTTACAAATAAAAACAGTAATTTTGGTAAGCGTAATATCAAGATGACGAATGTGACAGCTAAATACAAAAAATAAATGAAAAGAAACCACCAAAATACAGAAAATCTTCAAAGAGAAGACATTAATTACAGTGAAATCTGCAAATGGAAAGTATAATTTAGTCATGTGTTCCCCCATAATGCCGAATGTGACAGCCGCATATATTAAATCGAACCGAAAAGAAAGAAAACATGTTTCTAAATAGAAAAGTAAATCGAATTTTTGTGCAGACTTTGGATGTTGTCTGATTTAAGATGAGTGATGTGACAGAAATTTCCCTGGGATTTCCCCCAAACGGCCTACAATCATGACAAAGTAAGAGATAGTTCACCTCTCAAATCTTTGACTTGGTTTTTCAGATTTATATACATACAAAATCTACACATGAACATGATTTAATTGCTGTTGTTTTTTTTGTTTGTTTGTTTGTTTGTTTCTTACAATTTTTAAAGTTCATTCATACGGGAAGTGTAAATGATTTCTTATGAATTAAAATATTAAAACCAGTAGCCATTTTTTGTCTGCTTTCAATTTTTGATCATTTTTTGTTTCACTACAACTTCTTAAAAGTTTTTTTTTTTTTTGCTCTTTTCGTTTGTTGGTTTGTTTTTAACATTAAGCCAAATATCAGAGCCATAAAAAATAATTTTTAGTTTAATAAATCACTTTAATAAAAAACCACAAAAATATGTATTTCAAAAAAAAAAAGGGGAAAAAATGAAAAACAAAATCATATAAAGTTTCAAAATTCAAAGAAACTTGTAAAAAAAATATATATATTATGAATGAATGAACTCGAAGAAAACGAAAAATAAAACAGCTAAAATCGTAAAAAAAATATCATAACACAAATACCAAGACACTTTTTACACATGTTTAGGTCATAAAAGATGAATTAAAAAAATAATTAGCCTGGGAATACAATTTGAACAAGAGCTTAAAGTGTCATAAGTAGTCAAGTATACAAGTATTAATGAATTAAACTTAGTTTTGAGCAATCACAAGTAACTTAAAACGAATTGCCTCATATGGTCTAATTCGTCACAATTAAACATCAATGAAAAAGTAAAAGAAGAAACCAAAACGGAAAATATGAATTTACACTGCAAAACACATGTGAATTGCTGCTTTGGCTTATCTTGGACCAGTTGTATTCGGATCTAGGAAAAAAAAAATGGTTGGCAGAGAGGAAGTAGGCCTGGATTTCTCTAAGTACTACCTATTCTCGTCTTATTTTATTAATATAGACTGATTTAATGCCGGACAAAGTGTTACCTTTTCTCGGTCTATTTTCTGAGTTTATATTGATTTGGGTTAACTGAAATGAGAACGTCTGCAGTACTACCCGTGTAGATTGAATGAGGTTTAATATTTTTAATAGGTGTTACCTATTCACGCCTTATTTTCTGTATACTGACTTAATACGTCTGCAAATTAGCCTTAATGAGCACCACCAGCTCCAACCCGAATTCTTTAAGTATTACCCGGTTAATTTTCCAAGTGTTAGAGTCTAAGTCAGACTGACTTAGTTCGTCTGCAAATGAGGCTTAATGAGCACCACCAGCTCCAACCCGAATTCTTTAAGTATTACCCGGTTAATTTTCCAAGTGTTAGAGTCTAAGTCAGACTGACTTAATACGTCTGCAAATTAGCCTTAATGAGCACCACCAGCTCCAACCCGAATTCTTTAAATATTTGCCAATTCCCGATTAATTTTCCAAGTGTTAGAGTCTAAGTCAGACTGACTTAGTTCGTCTGAAAATGAGGCTTAATGAGCACCACCAGCTCCAACCCGAATTCTTTAAGTATTTGCCAATTCCCGATTAATTTTCCAAGTGTTAGAGTCTAAGTCAGGCTGACTTAGTACGTCTGCAAATTAGCCTTAATGAGCACCACCAGCTCCAACCCGAATTCTTTAAGTATTTGCCAATTCCCGATTAATTTTCCAAGTGTAGAATAATTTTATTTCCCTTTCTAATTTTCATGAGAGCTGCTGTAACATTTAATCAAATTGATATCAAGACCACCAGTAATATTTTTCTATGAAAATCATAAACTGAATTAAGAGAAATCATTAAAAAAAATATATATATGCTGGAAATTATTACTAAAAATTCAACTGATAAAAAACTTAATTACACAAAAATAATACAAAAAAAAAAAATAACACATAAAATAATACCAAATCCAACACAAAAGGAATAAAAATTTAAAAATATCATCAATTTATGTTCGTCTGTTCAAACAAACAAAATTTGATTCCCACAACTATATTTACGCACTTCAAAATCGCAGCCAAAGAAAATGCTAGAATGTCTCAGTAGTAAAACAGCCGGCGATTGTTGAAATCGTTTTTCTTTTGTTTTAATAATTCAGCTTTAAAGCCATTAAAACTGAAATAAGGTAACAAAACCAACAACAAATACAATCAGTACGTATAATAATTGTAATGACAATAAATTTAATGACAATTTTGAACATTAACGAAAAAAAAAAGAGAAACAACTAAAAATAAGTAGCAAGTCTACAATCGTGTGTATTAGTACAGACAGACATGTGTGAATGACTTATTAATGTTGGAAGAGTAGGAAAAAAAAAGAAACCAAATTCGAGTAAATTATTGGTACAATGTGTTTTAATAGCCGCAGCCAGAGAGTACTTTCAAGACCTCAACCTCAACTTGCCGTTATACTCGTATAACCAACACTACAACGACTTTGTTAATGATGAGTCTGTTTTGCTCTTTTTGAGTTTTCATAAACGCCCGTCCCACCGTTGAAAACACAAAATTTATGGCCTTCAGAGGAGCCCAGCGTTATTTATGGTGGGAATATGATTTGGTTGGAAGATGGTTTTAAATCTTTGGGCTTGAAAATCTTATGCGACTATTTTTTTGTACTCTTTTTGTAGGCTGTTGGTTGTTTGGTGTCGCCAAACGTGTAGTTCGAAAACTTGTGTTGCCAAATAATGATCATAAATGTTTAAATTTAAATTTCATTTATTGTGTATTTCATATTCCCTGGCAATAATTTGAAATTATTTCGGCATATAATTAGTAAAAGTTGGCTTCAAAACTTGAAATAACGAGGCCCCCAATTCCGAGTTTCTATACAACTTCTAGTAAATCCAAAAAAAAAAAAAAAAATTGTTAGAGCAGCAACGATTTGCTACTATTGAAAGGTTGGTTTGCAGGCAATCAAGCTTTGAATTTATTAAAAAGCACAACTTCGATTGTTACTGTTGCTGATTTTATTAAAAAAAAAACCCGCTTTTTATCTTTTCTGTTTTCCTTTGGAGGCATTAAATTTAGCGCTGTTTTGTTTTTTCATTTGACAAATTGTCTCCTGTTTTGTGTCAATATTTTGTCATGTTTTCTTTTTGTAAGTTCATATAAGAGACATTTAATATTACCATAAGAATGACTAAACATGTCAATATGTGACACAATCTCTGGCAACAGAAAACAAACAGGCCAGGCTGACACACAGCCAGACACACAGACGGCCAGACAGACCGAACGCCTGATTCTTGATCATTTCTTAAAACAATAAAGTCGTTAAACACTTTTTATACACCTTCTTTATCGCTGGCAATCTGTAAATTTGATTTCATTCTTTTTGCCTGTTATTTATGCAAAAATATTTTTAAGATTTATTGACAAAAAATCATCTACAAACGTGTACCAGCTTAAAAGCTGCCTATACCCCAGCCAATCCTTGAAAGCGCAGGCGTACATATGATTAAATTATTGAAAGAATCAGACTTTCAATGATTTTCTGCAGTTAAAGGAGTACAAAAAAAAAAAGAAATACACAAAATTTATTGATTTATTATTAAGAAAATAAAATTTATGCAAAATTTACGAAAAAGTGAAAAAAAAGTCACAGAAAATATAGAGATATTGAATTTCATTAAGGAAGAATAAATTTTTATTAAAGGAAGTGGAGTGATTAAGAGCCAACAAAAAAAAAACACACACACACACACACACTTACACGCTGAGAGAAAAGTTTCAAAAGTGTGTTTTAAATATTCAGATCTACTTTCTTTTCTGCTTTTGTTTAACATTTCTTCTGCTTATCTTTTATTTTTAAATCCCACTATTAACATTTTATCAACGAAAATTTCGTTACCCAAATTCGATTAGTTCTTATCTGGTTTTTTTTCATGTTATAAGTTGCCTTTTTGGAAAACATTTCAAGTCATAATCGTAATTCCAAAATAAACACCCTACGCCTACAATTAACGCACACACACACACACACACCAAGCGCAAAGAAAAATTAAACAATAACCAAAAGTTCTTAAATAAACACTAAAAAACCAACAGAAGAAAGAAAAAACCCACAAAAGAAACATTTCATTTATTTTGGGCCAGCAAACAAATTCAATAGAGCAGAGGAACAGAAAGAAACATAAACAAAATGCAGCAGCAATAAAAATCAAAAAATACGTTGTAACAACATGTTGAACATACAAAATCAAATAATCAAATAAAAATGATGGACGCATGTCATACATAAACTACAACTTAAGAACTTGTACGAAACAAAAAAAACCCCACACACACACACACACAGAAGAACCCGCATTCTTGTGTTCTCTACGGCAGGCAACGAATAGATGAATGAATGAAATGCACGTTGCAGTCGGCTGTGTCTTTCAAAGATTGTACAAAAATGCAGGCAGTATATTACCCAGCAAACACAAATGCTCCAACATTTGTTAATGTTCTTGTTTACAAATTGATAATCGCTGTAAACCTCCCCGCCAAGCACCGGATCAACATACAAGTGATAATCATATAAATAAGAGATAATAAAGTCTTTATTAATTTTAATAAATAATTTGTAAACTGGCCGGCATATGGGAAACAGGCAGAGCACTCTATGTCAGAACAATCGTTGCCAGAACAAAAACTTGGAAGCCACAAACTTCCAGAGAAGAATTGTCAGCGAGCCAGTGTCTCCCTAACATTGAATTAATGTTCATCTAATAAAATATAAGTGACCAACAAATCTGCTCATGGTGCGAGATCAAAAGATATTTATTTACTCATCAATTCCTGTTTTGTCAGCCTCAAGGTAGTCCCCCCCCCCCCCAAATGCAAAACACAGTTAGCAGCGTTTTTGCTAATCCTTGAAGGTATATCCTTAAGCTCTCACAGCGATTCGGCTTTTTTCTACACAATCGTGGCAAATCCAGAGGCCTTCACGGATCTCTTTAAGCTTGGGATTAGGAAAATGTCATGGACGGAGCCAAATCTGCTGGTAGCGGTTGCTAAGGATCGTCATTCAATTGTGCGTGAGAATATTTTAAATAACGTAATATTTTCTATAGAAAATGTATAAAAATGTAAAATTTTGCGTGGAAAATCTATAATAAGCAGAAATTTTTTTCTTCTCTAAACAATTTCTTTCAATTATATTGGAGAGTGCCAAACTGATGGATGTACCAGTTGCAACTAGTGGTGGTGCTTCAGATTCGACGTTCCAGAGAACAGATGATCAGGCCGTGAATTTGCCAATGGATTGATAATACCGATGTATGCAAAGGCCAACAATTGTCGTGATAGCCCAGCACCCAATATTTGAATTCGACAGACCGCAGTCTATTAGGGACATCAGTTCCCAACCCACTCATCTAAGCCTTAACTCTTTCAATACTTACTAAAATAGGTATTCCTAGTAAGACAACAGTTCTTCGAAATCATTTGCATGCCATAACTACTAGACTTTGGTGAGAGGTTTTGGAGGTCCGGTGCAGCAATTATCATGTCTCGATTTATGTCGACTACAAGTATCCCAGGAAATCGCCTCTTATGGGTTGTTATACATGGAATCGTTTCAATTAAGTACTGGGTGATTTCAGAGGTAGCCATCTGTTTCCTACTCTCCACCACATCTTCTTATTTAATACTAGGTCCAATCGCACAGCACATCACAGAGACAATTCGTCCTCATCCGTCAACGGTGAAAACAAAAAAAAAACTGCCTGCTGAGATGTCCTCAGTCACAGTCACAATGCCAGAAGTGGAGAGGATGAGAGAAATGTGCGAACCTTAAACCAATCTTTTTCCTCTCCCTACATCTATTAACCTGATTCAGGTACGGAACACTGCATGTGTCTGTGGTGATCGTCCGTACCCTGATTAATGGTCAAATTTCCTCTACTTTAATTACAAAATGGTGGTTCCATAAATCTTGCAGTTGCGGTTCGCCCAATATGAGCTGCAGAGATGCGTAAGGACATGCGATTCTAATGAGAATGGCGGATAACGAAACCTGCACATGGCAGAGCTATAGACAATGGCCATAACTCGCCTGCAAAACCACTTCCCTAAAACCTTTCATTTGTCTATGAAATTTGGTTACTCAGTCGTTATGCCCTGAGACTGACACTTAGTAGATCAACGTAGGGCGCTTTATTTTGAAACTTAAAATTAACAAGAACAATTTATGGGCCTACGCTGATCTCTACACAATATTTGTGTACTTTACGCTTTTCGGTGATTTATCTTCTCTTTGTGTTTTTGTTATTTGTTGTGGTAATCAAACATCAATGTTCTGATTTTGTTTCAATTGTTAACATTGTTATTTGGGAACCATTGTGTGTTTACCTTGTGTACTCTACAACCTGCTAAATTGTTTACTTAACAAAATCACACAATAATTAAACAAAAATTTGTTATCAAAAAAAAAAAAGAAAAAAATTTAACTTAAAGTTTTTTTTTTGGTTTTGTCCAACCAATATGAGCGTGTGTCGAATATTTGCCCAGTTTATGAGGAGATTCGTTTCTTTTTTATACTTTTCTTGTTGGGAGGGCCATAAATTTTTTTTTTATCAGATTTGATTTGGTTGCTCGAAATTGTAAGAGGATGTTTGTTGGTTCTTAATGCTGTTGGTTTTTTCCTTGCCCCCGCCAACAAGTTTTAATGAGATGTCAGGATATGGTCGGTTTCTTTGTCTTAAGATTGATTGGGGATTTCCTTGAATTCATGCGGAATTAAGGTGTGATCTTGCCGCCATCGATATGTGAATAGAGAAAATAACTAATTTGATAAGATTTTTCCAAAACAAAAAGATTCCTAAAATAATGACCTAAATAAGGGAGTCCGAAATGTGACTTAAACGACCAAAAGAAAGCCAAACAGTTAAGAAGGCAAAAAATGGAAAAGCCAATAAAGTTTTTCATTGTACAGAGTTGCTTAAGGGCTTATTTCGCCAGCGTTTCGAAAACCCAAAACACTCAGTTGTTAGATGCAAACTAATATTGAAATCATATAAATTTCAATAGTTAATAAAATATATATATTCTAGATGATGAATTTACTAGGCCTTGTAAATGATCTCCCGCTTTGTTCAGCAAATGTTTGGCAAACGATTTTCCCCATCTGATTAATCTTCAGTTCAAACGAAATAAAAAACTCAATATTATGACAAACTTTAAAATTCTGCATAATTTTCACTTATTTTGCTTCCTCCTTAAAAAAAATAAAGAAAAATATTTAAGAATTGTCTTTTATTCTTCAATAACCAGTTTTAACGCTCAAGCCGAAATCTGTCAAAAGCTTCATGTTCAACTGTCAAACTTAATGCACAAACTATTAATTAGTGCATCAAAACTTAAGACACAGAAAAAAGAAATTTAAGAAAATAAATATTCACACACAACGTAAATCATTCGAGAATGTTCCTTAATCAATGAGTATGAGAGAGGAATAAAAAGAACCAACAACTACAAAATACCTTCAGGATCAAAGTCAAAAATCAAATTAAAATCGCAAGTTACCCACAGGGGTATTCTATAGAGTTTTTATTTACTCTGGTGTTATAATCAAAAGATGTCAATCATAAGTTATACGCGCTTTTCCACTGCATTAAATGCGAAATTATATAAGAGAGCGGTAGAAAGGATGCGAAGGGGGGAAGGGGGGCAAAAAAATTACCCATGTAGTAGTGAGTAAAACAGGAAAAAGAAAGAGGAAACAATTTAAAGCACAAACAGAATTTCATTTAACATTAAACGTATGACTAGAGAAAACAAGTTATTAGTATTAATGAAGACTTTCGGACAACAAATTAACCCTCCGTAAAGGGTATAGAAGAATAAAACTATACTTCAGCGAGATGAGGCTGTTTATCAAATGGATGGCCCCCATTTTTATGTCATGACAATAAGAACACTAAAAGTCACGATATTATAGTAAAACTTATAATAGAAATCTTCTTGCATTTGGGTAACCCTCGCGGTGGAACAGGTTTCTGCTTTGTGTACCTCCTCAAACCGTGACACTCTACTTACCGTCGTGTAGAGGTGAAGGGGTTCAGCGGTCGACACGACAACCAAAACTCTAGAACGTTCTGCTTTGTTTCGGCTGGTTGTTCTAAAAACTTCATCAACGATTAATTGGCAGAACGGGGACACATGTGTTCCTGGGATGCCCTGAAACAGGATCCTGATGCTACCTTGGCTGCAGTGCTTAAAACTAAGACTAAGTAAGAGCCACTGTTAGATGCTGAACAACAGATTCGCGTTGTTGGTAGAGAACTATATGGTGGGGAATTTTCAGGCGAGTCAGTGTAAGGCCTTAAAGTTCCTTGGGGATTCCCAGCTATCAAGTCAGGTAACTCGATTTCCTCCACTATAATGGGGAATTAATGGCAGGGTGATTTTATGGCTCAAGCTCTCTAGGGAGGGGTTTTTTTATTATATGCCGCTTTTACATATCACAATAAGTTGCCATCTATGTATGTATGTGTGCCTGGTAAGCTTCCCCCGGCGGAGTATATCAAATAGGGACACTCTACCTTTCGATGCTCTCAATGGTTTAATATCTTATACAATTTGTATTAAGAAATTGATCAATTTCAACAGTTCCATAATCTCTAAATAAGAAGAAGTTGTTTGCGAGTCAACCAACTTCTGCCATCGCCAACCACGTTTTTGTACCTTGTCTTTAAATGATGTTTTTTAATTTTTAATTTTTTTTTTGTGCTGGATAAATGTTTTATGTCAATCATGTATTTGTACGGTCTCAGCTCTTGTTGGTAACACAAGGCGGAGAGCGGCCGTATTAGATGATGAGTAGAAAAAGAATTTCAGAGTTTTTGCCACAAGATTGTAAGCTGAAAGAAAGCATTTAAAGCACTTTTGATTAGGGATTTTGCTTAAGCGAGTAAATAATGATTGATGAACTTAATAAAAGAGTTAGAAAAAGAATTAGATGTGGAGAGGAGGAAAAAGCCAAAGCACAAACAGTTAATTAAAATTTGCAGCAGACTCAGGCACATACGAAAAGCAAGTATGTACAAACCAGCTACTGGTGTTGAGACGCTGTTGAGTCTTAAGCTGAGAATAAAGCTTTAAAGAAAAGCTACTGGAAGTGCTTTGGAATTTAACGACTTTATGATGAAAAACAAGAAATTAAGCAGAAGTGGATCAAGTCAAAGCAATTAAAAGTGGCAGTGAGTGAAGCTACAAAGAGAAGACGATTAAGCGTATTTTAGGGGGTATAACGGCTGTTTTGATGAAACTCAGCTCTTAAACTGGTTTAAGGTGGATTCCAAAAAAAAAACACAACTTCTACGTTTGTGAAACTAACTTGCATTTCGCCCAACTAGATATTAATGATGATAAGGTGTTGAAGCTAAATACTATTTAATTAATGAATTCTATGCAACAGTAGAGATGTACATATTTAAAACATCAACAACAACAACAACAGCAGCAGCTTTCAAAAATGCAAGCCCACAATATGCCAGCCACAATCCATCAAACGGACAGACCGGTGGACACGCGGACGGACACCTTCTTCCCCAAAAAAAATTTCACGGAATAACAAAATGAAGAAGACAAGAAAATACAAAACAAAAAACTATGCTCCTTAAACTTTGGAAGATGTAACCAAACGTAACACTTTAGAAGCAACTCGGCGCAGCGGTTAAATGTCTCGTTAGACCTGTGGCGAAAAGAAGACAAATTCGACTTCCTCAATAATGTGCTTAGAATATTTGCATGTTTCAGGTGAGAAACAACTAATAAGAAAAACAGTAGAAATAACAACAAGATTTAGCTGTTAGTTGTTGCCAGCCAACAAAAATCTTGCAACGTTCTATTATGCCAGCAAAGGCAACAACAACAAAACGAAGGCAAAAAATTGGTTTGTTCAAGCTGGTTTTAGAATGAGGTGTGAACAAACACCTCAACGTTTTGCACTAAACCTGAACGAAACCGAAAAAAAGAAAGAGAAGGAAAAATAATAAAAAAAAACTCCATAAACAGAAAACAAAGTAAAAACTGCAATGTTGTGCATAAGTGAGCGAATTATTTGGGGGCCACTTAACGTGACCAGCTTTACTGCGGCTTAAGCTCCTGTACAGTAACACGTGTGTACAATGTGTGAACAAAACTTTCGAGGTTGAGAAATATTGGATAAAAGCAAGAAGTGAAAAGTTTTGCCGTCCGTTTTTTCCCCCCATAAATATTGAATATTTTCTAGACTCAGGGATTTTTTTTTACTTTTTTTTTTAATAGCTGTCCACTTTTACCTCAATGACTTTCTTTTGACAGATTGTGGCATCTTGAAATGTAAGAGATTTTTGAGTTTTGGCCAGACATTTTCTATATTTTACAGCTTTCCAAGTCCACTTGGCTTTGCAAGTGTCTGAGCCTGAGCCTGAGCCTGAGCCTTAACCTGAACCTGAGCCTGAGCCTTTGAGCTGTTTAGAGTTTTAGAGGGATTAAAAAGTCTGAGCACTTTTGCCACATTATACGACAATAGGAAAGAAGTGTATGCCTGGGGAGGCGCTTGAGACCGGTGTTGAGCCGTTGATTAGGGTTAGAGCTGGTGGCAGGTGGCGCAAAAGTAATCCTCCTATCAGAAAATGCTATAAATTATGCGATTGGCCCCTAATGTCAGTTCTATTTTAACATTTGTGTAGTAAACACATGCGAAATACACGTTAATAAACAATGTCGCAGATTTCCTAGCCGTCCAACGCCTACTGGTGCAACACTGCGACGTTTAGCCGCTCGCCTCGAAGCAAAATTTACGCTTCTGGGGCACTGAAAATCCCACGAAGAGCCATTACACCTGCTCAAAGTCACTGTCTGGTGTGCTGTTTTCGCTGGAGGAGTCATCGGACCTTTTTTCTTCGAAGACGTCGCCGGCCAAACGGTTACTGTGAATGGTGAGCGCTACAGAGCAATGATCAACGAGTTCTTTTTGCCGCAACTTGATGAATTGGGATTGGAAAACATGTGGTTCCAACAGGACGGTGCAACGGCACACACTGCTCGTGCCACAACCGATATGCTGAAGGATGCATTTCCCGGGCGCCTAATCTCCCGTTGTGGCGATTTGCAGTGGCCAGCAAGATCGCCTGATGTGACCGCTCCAGACTTCTTTTTGTGGGGCTTTTTGAAGTCGCGGGTTTATGTCAACAAGCCTCAGACTCTTGCAGCTCTTAAAGACAATATCCGTCAAGAATGTGAGGACCTATCGCCGGAAGTTTTGGACAAAGTGATGGAAAATGCCATAAAAAGGGCTCAAATGACAATCAACTGTGGCGGCGGCCATTTACATGACATCATATTCTCGACTTGATGTAAAAAAAATTAAAAGACCAAATAAAAATAATCCACAAGAAGAATCAAAGTTTTTCATTTTTTTTTATATTACAGCCAAAAAACATCGGTAGGTTATTTTTGCACCACCTTGTATTAAAGATAGTAAAATTGTGGTTTGGCAAAAAAAATTTGTTTCGATTAGAACTTTTTGTCCCAAATCGAAAATTGTTTATGTGTCCAAGACGCGCCTATTTAATATGCCATCATTTGCAGTTGGTCTCGTTATTGTACCTGCCCAGTTATAGTGCGTTTAACAGCATTTTGTTGTAAATGCGTTAAATAACATTTGTTAAGCTAACAAAAAACAAAGTAAAATATTTCTTTATGCCATTTCTTTGTTCTTTTCCTTATTTTCGTTTTGGTTTTGTTTTGTTTTGGTTTTTTTTGGAGGAAGCTTGAATGAATGATAAAGTGTAAAGTTTTGTTAGTGTCTCCGGCAGAACAAAGTAACATAAAGCACCATATTATGGTCTTAAATATATTTTAGGTGTTTTCCCCATCATTTGTTTTTTCGTTGTTGTTGTTGTTGTTGTTTTTTTGCTCTTTAGTTGTTGTTAATTTTTCCGTTGTGCAACCAGTTAAAGGTGGTGGTTAACAAGCTTAAGAAAAATTACCACATTTCGCCCTTTCATCACACTTTAAGGAAAAAATACCAGAACAAAAAAAAAACCTAGAAAATCTAGTAGAAAGAAATTATAGCCCACAAGATATAAAGAAAAGAAATGCAGTATATTTTAGTTGTTTTTGTTTTTGTTGTTGTTGTGTGCTTCACTTAAAAAGCTGAGACAAATAGTTTTGTAGCTCTAGGCTGGAAATGCACTTTATATAGAGACATTTCTTTGGCTGCAGCAGCTATTTTTGCCAGCAGTTGCTTTATGCCCCCACCCCTTGTTTTTATTTCTGTTTCTGTTAAAACATTTGGGAATTTTGTGTAGGCCACAATTAGTACGCAAACATTCAACACGATTTATCTTCACCTTAAGCCAAAATTGTTCATGGTAATAAGAATTTCGAGTGCAGATAATGTTATAGCAATTGTATGCTAAATAGTAGGATTTTTTTTGCACGGTGTAACAGCTTAATTTCTGCAAAATATATATGCGAAAGAAAAATATCCGTTAAGTTTTTCTTTTCCATTAAGAAAATTTAAAGCATTTTTTTTTTTTAAGAATTCCCAGAAACTAATTTAAGGCAACAGAGAAGGTAAAATGCCAGAACTGGAAACATTTTCTTGTTAACATCTTTGTCAAAAGACCGTCAAATATGTACGGGGATATGGAATCAAGAGCCTGTTACTGTTACTGTGGCTTCATCTTTAAATTTTTATGTAAAACAAATTATGTATTTTCTTAATTCACTTGGGTGTGATTTTAATTTCATACTTAAATAATTTCAAGTCGAATATAACAAATATTCCATCACTGTGCTGCTGACTTTTAGATCTCAAACGCACTGCCTTCCCTTTTTTACCCATAATATTTTACAAGTAAAAAAAAAAAAAACAACAGCAACAACAAAAGTTATCTATAAAACAAAAACAACAATCATATAAAAAGTTAAAAATAATGAAAAAAATATTACTCCCACGAAGATTAATAACCAGCGTAAAATAAAACACAGCGCAGACAGGCAGCAGCCTTCAATCTTTGGCAAAATCATATTTTACATACAATCTTCGTTTTAATAAAAAAAATGTAACTGCAACACAAAAAAAAAAATCTAGAAAAGGCAACTGATAGAGCTGGCAAATTCTATTGGGTGTTTTTTAACTTAAAGTTAGTCAATACTTTTTGCTTGAGTACTCGGCAACACTCGATAAACTCGATTTTTTTTTAAACTATTATACGTTTATAAAACAGTTTTATATAAATACTCCCTAATAAACTGAAATTCAATAATATTAAAAAGGTATAAAGTATTAAAATCAATCAATCAAACAAAGCTGCAGGAGCGGACGCACTGTCCGCGGAACTATTTAAGGCAGCCGGAGATGATCTGGTTGGGCGCATGCACCAGCTCATCTTTAAGATATGGTCGGAGGAAAGTTTGCCCGATCCACAAAAATGGAGACCCCTTCAACTGCGCCAACTACCGAGGAATAAGCCTGAACATCGCCTACAAAATCCGCATATGACAGTGTGTATAGGGACGAGCTATACGAAGCCATGTCTAGTTTTGACATTCCTACTAAACTCGTCAGGCTGTGTAGGATGACGATGGGGAACTCTCGCTGCCCCATCAAGGTCGGTAAGGAATTCACCGAGACCTTTAATGTCAGAAGGGGATTTAGACAAGGCGACGCACTGTTATGTGACTTTTTTAACATAATTCTTGAGAAGATCGTGCAAAACTCACACGCCAACAAAAGAGGCACGATCTTCCAAAAGTCCGTGATTGGTCGAACACAGCGAGCCGTCACTGAAGCGTTTGCTGGTATATCAACGGAGGCGGCCAAAATGGGTCTAGCGGTGAACGAGGGCAAAACGAAGTATATGCTGTCATCAAAAAAGGACGCGCAACACCGACGACTGGGCCAGAACATCACCAGAATAGGCAGCTATAACTTCGAGGTAGTGAAGGACTTCGTCTACCTTGGCTCCCAAGTCAACAGTATGAACAACATCAGTACCGAGATCAAACGCAGAATAACTCATGCCAATCGCTGTTTCTTTGGGCTCAAGAGGCAATTGAGTAGTAAGGCCCTTTCTCGAAAAACCAAGCTGACACTATATACCACTTTGATAATCCCTGTACTTCTCTGTGGCGCAGAAGCATGGACGGTGTCGAAGGCGGATGAGGAAGTCCTTGGTGTTTTCGAGAGAAAAGTTCTGCGTTCAATCTTCGGCCCTGTTTGCGTTGATGGTTTCTAGAGAAGAAGATTCAATCATGAACTGTACGGGTTGTACAGCGACATGCGCCTAACAAGGCGCCTACGGATCCAACGGCTAAGATGGTTGGGCCATGTAGAGCGCATGGAGAATACTGCTCCGACCCGTAGAATCTTCGATTCCGAACCTGTGGGACAACGCAGTAGAGGACACCCACGGAACCGATGGTGCACACAAGTGGAGAGGGACCTCAACCAACTTGTTGTGCAAATTTGGAGAATGCTGGCTAAAGACCGTGCCAGCTGGAAAACTTTGTTGGTTGAGGCCCAGGTTCACCACGGACTGTAGCGCCAAAAGAAGAAGAAGAAGAAGATAAAGTGTTAAAAAAAATAAAAAAAATAAAAAAAATAAAAAAATTAACATAAATTTATACAAAATAATACGATAGAATATTATAAAAATGACCAAATAATGAAAATAAAAAAATTAAATAGTATCTAATAAATGAAATGAAAAAAAATATTCTGAAGAAAAAAATCCGAAATAAAGTAAAAAAAATTAATAAAAAAATTTTAAATAAAATCACAAACAAAAACTGAAATAAACATTTAAAATGAAACAGTATAAAATGAGCTAAAAAATATAAATTAATGTAAATGAAAATAAAAAAATTATAATTAATAAAATAAAATTAAAACTAACAGAATATTAGTAAAATAAAATGGATAAAATAAAATTAGATCTAAAATACAATAATAATAAATTAAAAATGTGTGAAAAAAAATTATAACTAATTTGATAAAAAAATAGAAAAAATAATAAAAAAAAATTAATTAATATTTAAGAATAAAATAAACTAAAACTTAAACAAAAGCAAAATATATTGTATAACAATATTAAATCATAATATTATAAAATCGTCTAAAAAACAATATGAAATAAAAACCGAAACCCAAATAAAATAAATTAAACTAGAATACAATAAATTCGTAATAAACTGGAATGATCGACATTTTGATATGCGCATTCAACAAAGATCGATTACGTGATACTTGGTAACCGAGAGTCAATACTTTGCCACCACTAGTTGAGGCACATTCAACCACTGATTCCTCCAACTCTGCGTAGACTATTTCATCATTCTTTGTATCAATATTTCAACGTATCCCAAATAGCACCAGCGAGCGAGCGAGCGAGCGAGTGTCTGTTTTAAAAATTCATTTATTGTGCTTTTATTCGTTCATTTGTTTATTCTTTAATAAAAAAAAAAAAAACAAAGACGGAAACAAACAAATAAACAAGAAAGAAGAATGTTACCAAAATGAATATGAAAAGCAAATTTTTATTATTCATATTTTAAATAGACTTTTAGTGCACATCAGGTGGTTGGTTGGATATTTCGCAGCTTTAAGATTAAACCAGAAAACCACCACCACGAAATGGATAAAGAAATAGTCAAATTAGAAACATGAGTGAGTAAATGTGAGTAAATAGTTTAAGAGCCATCTTGTGCTGAATAGTGCAACTGCACTTTAAAATCTGGTATAAAAGACCCGATTCTCATAGGAAATTGCAAAAATAAGATTTTCTTATACAAAACTCCGGCTGAAGAATACGATTAATTTTCTAATTAAAATCGAGGAATGTTTGGAAATTTAATTTTTGTCTCTTTTGGAAGAAAAACAAAATAAAAAATGAGTGGTGGGAAGGGGGGCAAATTCCGGTTACGCAAATTTGTAGAATGAAATATTATGGGCATTTGGATTAAATTTATAATTTGCTACAATAGAAAAAAGTTTTGAAACTTAAACAATCACCTCAATATTTTGATCGATAACTTTTTTTTGTAAAAATTTTAACGCATATTTTTCTTCCGTTAGTTGCAAATAAAGTCAATAAAAGTAGGTCTGGCCATAGAGTAGCGTGACACGAACTAAAAGTTTATTTTTAATTTTAGCCAAAAAACAAAATATGTTCTAAGAAATAACAGTTATATAGCGACCGATGTGACTGAATGAATTATACTGGAGTTCTGGCCCAGAACGGCTATTCGCTATGTGGCCCTCATTCATCTATTGGGCTTTCCCTAACCTTAAAGACTTTAATACGTGCAGGAACCGGATCAGCTGCTCAAATGGGAATGTTAGCAAGTTCTTCTTGTTCATTCAGGGTATGGGTGTACAGCGACCTGCATCTCCTGTGTCCCTGTCCTTTCACACCACAAACTGCAAGTGTCTGTATTGGATGTGGTCCTATCATATGCCTCTAACAGGGATAATGGCCTGTCAATAAATACTCCCTACAGTATTCCTAGGTTTTTCCTATCCAGTTTTAGTGCGAGTTTCATCAAGGCTCAGAAACCTTTTCAAATATACAAAATCATCATTATAGTTTTGATATTTCCTCACGATGGCTGGCTTATTACCCATTTGGCCATCGCTACTTTAGGTAGACTTTTGCTGAAGCCAAAGGATGGAGTGAGTCCAGTAAAAAACCCCAATATAGTCCTGCAAGTCGTTATGCGTTATATATGTTGGTGATCCCAGTCCTTCCATTTGAGCTTCCCATTTTGGGCAGTAAGAAAGAGTATGTATTTATTTAGAAATTAATCAAACTTTTAATTCGGTCTAGCAAAAAGTTTAACTATTGTAATATAATATATTTAAGTTGTTCCAATTACAAGTTTAGCTCGTGTCTTAGTTCGGAAAAGATGTTTGATTGATTTGAAATTATAAAATATTCATCGTAGTGAACGTAATTTTTTTCACTCTATGCTTTGTATTATTATTTTTAATTATATATTTTACAATTAAACGGTTAATTGAATCTGAAAATCAAATTTGTCACCAACAGCAGCGGAACTTTAATGTCTTTTTTTAGACATATGACTATTGATTTCGGAAGGGTGTGAAGATAAATTTAAAAATTTTTAACCCCAGACTCAAGCCTGCAATATTAACATACATCTGTTAATTAAGTAGCAGGGCTCTGTTGAGCCCAAAAAATTTATATTTTGCACTGAAAATGCATTTGAAACTAAAAAATTAGTAATAATTATATTAGCCAATAAAATAATATATTTCTAATAAAATATTCTATAAAATAATGCCATAAAAATCTAAAATCAACGCACTCATTAAGGAAAACTGTAAAAACTTTGTTGAAGAAAGTTCATGAAAACTCTTGAAAATAACGGCAGATGGGCGAAAAAAAATTATTGGAGAACGCTACTCAGGCCATCCCTATGAATGTCCAATATTCTAAAGTCGTAACAGTGTGTTGTTTTGAAAATAGGAGACATTTTTCCCTTTTCAGTATAGGGTCTTCGTGTTTATTACAAGGGTATTGCTCCATATTATGATAAGGGTCCCCCCTTTTAAATATAGGGTCTTCGTTTTTATTATAGGATATGGCTGTATCTCCGCAAATATTGATTTTATCGAAAAAATAACCAAACTTCGAAAAAACTTAACTAAAGTATCGATAGTGCTCTTTTCAAATATATTAAAACTATTGTAATTTGAAGAAATTTTTGAAAAAATCCCTATAAGTATGAGGATGGATCGAAGTCTATCAGTATTCGTATTAATAATAAAAATATTACTTCCATAATAAACTTTTTTTTGCCCATTTCTTATCATTTTTGGAAAAAGGAACAGTCCTTTTTGAAATTTCAAAAGTCGAAAATTGGAAAAATTCTCTGATTTTCAAAAAAAAACACACTGTTGTGACTTTTGAATATTGGACATTCATAGGGATGGCCTGAGGAGAACGTTCCTGCCCTGCTACTTAATTAACAGAGGTATGTTAATATTGCAGGGTTGAGTTTGGGGTTAAAAATTTTAAAATTTATCTTCACACCCATTGATTTCGGTTGGTCTGGAAAGCTGATTTCTTTTTAATGACTTCGTATTTCCTATATCGTTTTCTTTTATTTGCTCAACTTAACGATTGTTGATGTTTATTACGTGCCCCGTATTAAACGCAATTTTCTTGTTTTTATCGAAATTTATACTGACACTAGAAATTGTTGTGTGCCTTATTTTGTCATTAAATGAGTATTAAATAAATGTTGAAATTACCCAAGGACACTATGCGGCCAACATGAGATAAGACCACTTACTCACTCCAACCTCACGTTCACGTTCCACCCCCACCCCCACTCCCGGCCAACTTGCCACCTATCATTTCAGTTTCATATGATGCGAGAGCAGACCATCACACGCTATTAATTTCTTTTTATTTTCAGTTCGAAATATTAAAACCCCAAAATCTATATTTACGATTATTGAAGTTTATGACGAAACATTTTCGTATCATTCGGTGACGCTTCATAAGCATGTTGCAAATAAAACGAAAAGAAGATGTATGTTCATGGCTCATGTATTAAGGAAAGAGAACAAAAAAAATAATAATGAAGTTGATGATTGAAGGAAACAGGGCAAGTTATTCGAAAAGGCCTCTTTGGGCAGCTGGTATTCAATAAATTTTGGCCTAAAAATCTTTTTATATCTAAATAAACTTTGAAACAATTTTGTTTGAAGATCTTGCAAATCCTTCAAAAGCTTTGCAATATTAACTTTTTAAGCTAATAAATATCTGGTTCGCAGGACCAGTGAAAATGCTAATTGGTCAAATTGTTGCCTTAAAGAAGAAATTTGTTCTTGTTTGTCAGCTAAACTTGAAAATTTGGTGCTGGGAAGCGTTTGATTCGAAGTCTATTATAAAAAACGTGACTTAGGAGTTTATATGTGGTTCGCAGGTCCAGTGAACATGTTATTTTTGTCAAATTGTTGTCTATAGCAAAAAATTTGTTATATGTATTTGTCAGCTAATCTTGATGTTTTGGTGATGGGGATGGAGCAAAATTATATTTGAACAGCATAATGCAAAATTTGCATTGCAATATAGAACTGTTACCTAAAATTATACCTGTATCGAAGGACCAGTAAAAACAGCGTATTGTGAGGTCTGTTAAAGAACTTGCGATATTAAGGCGCTACTACGAGTTCTAGTCAAATTTATAGCTGGTTCGCAGGACCATTGAAAATGCTAATAAATCAGAATTAGTTTGTTGCTGTCATCTTTGTCAAATCCATATTTTGGTACATATGATTTGAAAAGAGTATTTTGAATGCCACTCAAATCTATTTAATATTATAAAATTGTTGTGAAGAAGAAGTGGAAACTTGTAAAATTTGCATTTGAAAAGAAAAAACTATTGCGCCACATTCGTCGCATACAGCTGGTATTTTGTTGCAGTACCAAATACCACATATTATTTAAAAAAAAAAAAAAAAACTAAGAACGCCACCAAAAGTCCAGTAATATTAAAATTTCTGGATCGAAGGACCAGTTGCATCTATGTCTTAAGATTATGGACTTAAATTTATTTAAATCTTGACTATCAATTATAGATTATAGCGCCTTAAAGCCGGCACCAACTATCCAGTTTAAAGTGCTTTATAACAGTTGCGGTTTGAATTACACCCCAACGTTGTCATGTTCGCTTTCTTGCTACCGTCGTCTTTATGTAGCCACCTGCAATCCGTCCCTGCTCGTCGTGTTATTGGCAACTGTAAATGCGTTCGAATGTCATCTATTCCAAATATGCGTCCAGATATTGAAAAACATTGTAGTCGTTAAGTTTCGAAAAGAAATAGCAAAATGAGCAACAAAACTTAAGTAAAAATTACATTTGTGCTGTATTTTGTCGGCAGTGCAAACATACATTGTTGTTTTATTAAAAGTAACCCAGCAAACTTAAAATGCACAATTGGCAGCGAAAATAAACAACAAAATCTGTTCATTGATTTTCAGTTCTTCGCTCAGTTTGGCGTTTTATGTGATAATAAACGTATAAAACTCGATACGATATGATTTGAAGGGAAAAATTACTCGGCCAAAATTACAGGAAGATAAATATCCAAATAAATGAAAGGAGCAAGAGAAAGAATTTGCAGCCTAAACGTTGTGGTTGTTACGATTTTAAATCATTTGAGATGTATTCAGACGATTCTTTGCAATCGATTATCAAACTGTTATCGATTCATATTTGATAGTTGATTTTAAAATTTAAATGTCATTTATGTTGTTGTTGTCTAGCGCCTAATGAGCTGCCTGCCCTCGTTTTATTTTCGTTTGCACGCGAATCTGTCGTTCATATTATTGTTGGCTGGGTGTACACACACACATGTCTTAAATAATTGTACAATGAAGTTGGTGTTATTGTATTTACACAAGTCATAATTAGAGTGTGTTTGTCGAAAACATTTCATTATTTTTGCAGCTACTTTTTCTTCGGCTCCTGCCTTTTCTGGCATAGGACTATTTTATATGGATATGAGTTTTGCTACATTTTGTTACGCTCGACCAGAATTCTGTGTATGTTGTGCTATTATTTTATTACTTTAATGAATCCTCAATGTCCCCTTTCAGCTGCGAAACAAAAACAAAAAACAAAAAAACAGAACTAAACAGAATAGAAGTTCAAAGACGAAAACCAGAACTACAAGTTTCGTGTGTATTTTTGCTTGTTTGTTTATTGATGAAATTTTTATTACACATTATTTGTTTTCTCTCGGTGTGTGCATGTGTATGTGTGTGTGTGTGTGTGTGTGTGTGTGTGTGTGTGTTTGTGTTTCGGTAAGTGTTCCATTGTGTGCATTAGATACATTTATTTATGTTAACAAGTTTATGAGGCGTGTTACCAACATTATATTTGGCCTTGTATTGTACTGAGAAATTCCATTAAGATTTTATTCTCTCGCAAACAAAACGATTTACCTGTTCCGTTTTCTTCGTTTGTCTTTTAATAAGTTTAAAGTTTTCGTACAGTTTTTGCGTTTTCATGTTAAAAAATCATATAAAACTTTGCAATAAATTAAAATAATGGGAGAAAAAGAAAAAGGTTGTTCAGCAATCTGTGTATGTGTGTGTGTGTGTGTGTGTGTATGCCATAAATAATAATGTGTTGAAAAAGTAAAGGTTTAATTTTGTAGAGCATAGCTTTAGGGGTAGGTAATTAAAAGAAATTGCTTCATTAATATTGTACGTATAGCATAATGTGCAGTGTTACGAATGCTAAATAAAGTATTGCCTGCTGTTAGGCGTTGGTATTTGTTTCTTTTATACTGCAGACATTCTGCTGTCTTAATTAAGTGAGAATAAAGTTTCAGTTCAAACTGATATATAAGAAAATTCAATAGTTGAAGTTACAAAGAAAACAAAAACAAGTATTTAAATTTATATCAGCTGAATTGCCCTACTTTCTTGCCGTATTTATTGAATTTGTTTTATGTAATAGCATAAATATCCCAAGATACCGTATTTTTCTTCTTTTTTTTCATTTGTCAGTAAGTGAAGCCATTGGCTTTTAAACTTCCCTTGGAAACTTTTTGTATTTTACAGCCAGCCAACAAGTCAAGTGGCGGCTGTAGTCAGGCTTATCAATGAGCCGAAATCATGACTGCTTTCCATTTGACATTTGTTCGGTTTAACATTGCCCTGCTCTTAAGCCATTTTGTCGAATTTAAATTGTATTTTATATTTCATTATCTATGGCATCTATTTGTTTGTGAAATAAATAAATTGCCATTCTTGAAGCCACCGTATTTCTGTGTTTGCGCTTTAAGATTTTTATGTTTCTTTTGGGGAGTGGTTTTTAACAGATCTGAGATTTGAGATTTGTTGCGTCAAGCAAAAGCACCCATTTTTATGTTAAACTAATGATTTCGATTCATTGAATTGTAAAATTGTTTGTTTTATTTTTTTTTATTTTTTTCCTAAGGAGGCATTACAACGCCAATTGCGGTTTTTAATGCGCTGAAGCTGGGAAAATAAAACAAACAATAAGGAAAAGTTGACTTTAACTTTAAGTAAAAAGGGATTTTAAAAATTTATGCGTTTATTTTTATATTATAAATAATTATTTCTTTTACTGGAGCTTCTTTTCAAGTTCGTGTTTGTTCCTTTATTGACTTAAGCAGTAGAACTTTTTTTTTGCAGCGTTGCATAAAATTTGAACTTTCGCAACTCAAAGTTCTGTACAACTCGATCGAAATACTTGAATTTGATAGCTCAAAGTACAGGGTGTTTTTTTTACAGCTTAACAAGTTAATATCGTAATAAAATTTTGATAAAAAATATTACTAAAAGTGAAGACTGCAGCTTTATTGAGAAAAGAACTGTAAACAAGTGAAAAGTGTGCAACATTCTATCGATAAAAAGTTGGAAAAAGTTGTCGAAAAGTCTAAAAAAATATTTGTTTAAAAAATACAATTTATGCAATTCTGTCTCACTCTTTCAATATTGGACAGCATGATGCTTAATTCGTACTATGAAAGTACGACTGTATCATATCTGCTTCCATTTAAAAACTTAAAAACTTAAAATATATATTAAGATTTCTGATTAAACTTAACAGATAATCTGTACATTTTTATTTTTAACCAGAAATTGAAAACAAGTTTACCGAAAGCAAAAGTGTTAAATTAACAACTTGAATATTAAAACTTGGCCAGACACTGAAACTAAAACTTCAGACAGACCAACAGAAGTTAAAAGCCAAAAACAGTAGTCTGCTGTAAATGTGTTAGTGGAAGAAATAAAAAACAGACACTTTTAATTTCCATTTAAAACATAAAAAAGAGACCGCTTTTAAAGTTTCATTTCAGCGAAATAAAAGATTTTTGCAGAACTGATATTGTTCTTTGATAAGGCCTGCAACAACAAGGAAAACCGTGAGTTAAGGATTATTACATTTTGGTGTCTGTGTTATTAGATAATAACTTAAGGCCTGATGATTTTGTTAAATGTTTTGTTTTTAGAGGCAGCGACAGCTATAAGTCGATCGTCAGTGTGAGATTAGTGGAGAGTTTGTATTGGCAAAATGCCATATTTAATGGTGTTGGCCCAACCAAACTGAACCAAAGTTTTGCATGTGTCAAAACCATGTGATCTGTTGGCAGAATCTTTAAGCTGTCGCGTCATACTCATGCGAAAGAAATTAGTTTTTTGGTATACAAATTTACAACATTTCTAAACAGCATCGACTTTCAGTTCTGATAAATGGCAATTCTGTCTAGGGTTCCCGCACCATCCTAAATATCTATAGTGTAAGAGATTTTTTTTTCTTAACTTTCATATAAAAATGTCAATGAAAAGTTCCCAAATGCCTTAAGATTTTATTAGTTTTAGAGATGTTTTCAAACGATTGGTTTTCCACTCCATCAGGTTGGCATATGTTTGCACGAGACCGTGTCGTTCGTGATGCTATTTTTCTTTGTCACACACAGGCCCCTTAAAAAATTGGTATCTGGTTACTGCACGCAAATGTATTTCTTTCACATCATGTCAAGCTGTTAAAAAATATTTGTGTTCACTCTACTACTTTAATAGCTGAAAATTTTCAAGAGATGTCACATCAACTGCTCAGACGCCGCTGATCAACATTTCTATTTTATGGAACTCCTAAAAGTATGCATTAGGATATTTATTAGCTTTCTTTTTTTTTTTGTTTGATTACGTTTAAAATCTGCCCAAAATCGACCCTACACGTGCTGGCAAAATTTCAAGAAAAACGCTTATGAATTCTGAACAGCTGTTTTTTGTCTGCTCATAGTTTTCATTAGATATGATGGTGTGGAAACGAAATAGTGCATTAGATTTCATACCCACAAAGTCCCATAAAAATGCTAAGATATTCCCTTTACCAGGTCCTAAAAACTTTGGATTCTGATCCCAATAAAGAGAGAGCAAACAATATTTGTACTTTCTTTTTGACGCCCTTTAAAAGCAGCTGCATTTTGCTTTGAACTCAAGAGAA
Organism: Epicampocera succincta; assembly: GCA_932526305.1. NCBI lineage: Eukaryota > Metazoa > Arthropoda > Insecta > Diptera > Tachinidae > Epicampocera > Epicampocera succincta. Next base: position 14,560,332 of record OW052038.1, read on the forward strand.
AAGTCCATTTAAGAACTGCCCTGTAAACTTTCGGTAAGACAAGTGTAATAATGTCATAATCTTGGCATAATGCTTGTCCGTTTGCTTAGGCCAAACAAAAAGCAAAACCTAAACATAATGACCAACAAACACAAATAAATTCAACAAACAAAAGCCGCAAAATATCGAAAATCAAACAATTGTTGTTATTCATACCAAAACATTTGCCCCAAGCCCCTTAAAGGAGGCAATTGTTTGTGTTTAATAAGAGTTGGCTGGCAAACACTTTGTCTCTTATTGTAATTGGTTTGGGGTTAAAAATTTTTGGTAGCAAAAATTTTCTATTTACTTTAGTGATAAAAGTTAAACAATTTAAGGAATTGATGATTTTGTCTTCCGAAAACCAAAAGCAAAAGCAAAAAAAAAAATGAACACATTTTTGCTGTTTATACTCGAATCAACAGAGAGAATTTTACAAATGGGTGGCGTGGTTGGGTAGAGCTGTTATGGCTGTACTTTAACCTTTGCCGGCTTCGTATGTTTACAGTTTGGCTTTTTGCATGTTTAAACTTTGATTTTTCCCACTGACCTTTGGAGTTTTGGTTGAACAAAACTGTCTTTTTAGCCAGGCCTTTTAAAGTGTACAACAAAATTTATATATATATAATTTTTTGTTTGTTTGTTGGAAATTTCAAAGTCAATTTAACTGGCAATTAATGCAGATTGCTTTAAAACAACAACAACAACAACAACAACAACGGAGTCATCACACCAGACCGCTTTCCCAAACAACATGTTCAGGCTTTTTGTTCATCATATTCTCTATATTCATTGATGACATGTATCTCACTTGTGTTTAGCCACTTGCTGCTGCTGCTGGTGCTGCTGCTGTTGTTTGGTTATTTGTTCGTTCGTTCGTTCGTTTGTTTTTCATGTCCCCAGGGTGTCATCTGTATTAAACATTTCGCCGCGTAGTTTTGATTGCATTTGCTCCCGCTCCTCCAGGAACGCTACATTCATTCTCCATTTGCCATTTGCCATTTCCCTTTTGCCATTCTGATTTTGATTTGTTCCGAGATACATCAATTGCCATCATCATAAGTACCTGTATCAGCAGCATCATGATTGCCACTTTGGCCTCAAATTCACCAAACAAATTCCATGTGTTCGGTTCAAACTGAACGAGTGGCTCCTTTCGTTCTGAGGTGTTTGATTGGATTTTCAATTATTCATTATTATTGGTTGCAATTTGCCCAACACACACAACAAGTGACAAGTATAGATACACTAAAACTGATTCTAATAGCTGAGCATACAACCACCTATAATGAAGTTTTAATATGCAAAGAGTTTAGGTCATGTAACGGAAGGTGTTGTGCTGGTCTTCTTGGTTTGCGTACGGAGTTCTCCACCAAACCAAGTGTACAGTGGCCGTACAATTCATAAGACGGAAATGTATTAATTTTAAATTCTATATTATAATCAAAATTTTTTAGTAACACAAAAAACAACTCTTTGGTTCGGCTTTCTTTAGCATTTCAAATATTCAAACAACTAATTTAGGCATAGTTCGTGTACGCAGAATTTTTGGAATAACTCTTATCATATAGCGAAAAATTTTTATTTAAAAATTCATAAGTTTCCTTTCTTCATATACAAAATTTACCTGAATAGTATAAAAAGAGACTTGATTGCCGCGATTCCCTGTGACATGCACAGACTTGAAAATGCTATAAATTTTCTTCTGAAAAAATTAAGCAAAATTTTAATAGGATAATTTTAGGATTTGTGGTGCTAAAGGCAAGACTGATAAAATTTAAAAGATTTGTGCCAGTAAAAGTTTAATTTTACACAGACATATTATAAAAATTGACAATTTTCTGGGTTTTCTGCGGGATTCAAGAATTTGAGTTCTTCAAATTCGAAGTAAAAGAAACTGTATTGGCAAAGACTTAACCCCGATCTTATCGGGACCGAGAGGTCAATTTTTTTGTTTTTAACAGTTTATTTAGTTTACACAACAATTTTGTTTACTTTTTCCAAAATAAAGTTAATTGTAGTTTTTAACGAAAAGAAATGTTTGGTTTTAAATAGAAGAATCTTGTGAATTTATACTTCGATGAGGGCCGTAAAATATTTGCAGTTACATTTTTGATTTAAGTTCCAGCAAATAGAAATAGTCTATATTTCTGATCAAAGGAAGGGGTAAAAAAAAAGAAAGCATTTCAAACGTGACAAAACTACAATATTAAAGTAGTTTATCGTCGCATAAAACATAATAATTTAGCGTTTTATGTAACTTTATAATGCTTTTAGTTTGATTAAAAAATCTTTTGTTTGTAAGACTTTTAAAGCCATAAGCTTTGTGTATAGGTGACATTTCGAATGCGACATTTATAATGGTTAATGTTTTTTAATAGCATTTAGCCAAATTTATTCTTAACATTTGCAGTTAGATATTACTGCAATATAAGTTCTAACATAAAATAACCGAGTTTTATGAGCCAAATTGCAGTCAGAGCTGCTTTTAATGAATTGTCATCGCATTCAAATAATGATATATTAAGATATCAAGCAAACATGCAATACTCGCACAACATCTATAAACTTTTAATGAAAATGCCGGTCTAGGGAAGTTTCCTTAAAATTCTAGCGAAATGTACTAATGACATGACTCCTTAAAATATACATTTAAAAATTAATAATAATAATAATGGTCCGCATATTTTTCAATTAAGTATTTTCGAAGATAATTTATATTGTAAAAACATATATTTATATTGCACAAACAATTATAAAATGGGTTGCCTAGAATTCAACGACTCACTTATGAATATCGCTAAACTTTTTGCCCTTTTGATATGAATCCTTAAAATATACTTTCATTTAAAAAATTTAACCAGTTTTAGTTCCCTCCTCGTTTTATAAATACTAAAATAATATTTTAAAATTAATCATTCCCTAAAATTTTATTAAAACCTGTCTCCTGAATGTATGCTACGGTTTTTTAAATTAATAGTTCACAAGAGGAATTTTTGCTTAAAATTGTAGCGAAATGAACGGTGCATGTGAGGCCTTAAAATAAAAATTTCCACACGGTGAATATTCAATGCGCTTTAAGCAGATAAAAAACTTGTATTATGCTACTTACCAGTTTTATACTCCACTGTTTATTGGGCTTGAATTTCGATTTTAAGTGTTCATATTCCTATTTGTTCTGATGATGCCATTTATCCATTTGTACGAGCACTTGGACTGTGTTGATGCAGCAACAATAATCACAACTCACTGCAGGTTTCAAAGGACCACATTTTGATTTTAAACATTTTGTTGGGGTGGGGGGACGATTGAAAGTGCTGATGTGCATATCTTTTAAAATTTGTTGTCTCTCACCCAAATTCGCTGCAACATTAAAAGGAATTTTTAATGAATTTGAGATGAAAACTACAAAACAAAACTTTTGCAACTTCAAAAACATATTGAATTGTTAAAATGCTGCATATTTGTGCAGTATTTCTTTAAAAAGATAAAATAAAATATATTTTTCATTTTGTTTAAAAACGTTCTAAAAAATTAACGCCTGAAAGTAAAAGTATTTTTTGGGGTTAAATATTTTAGGGGAGTAGAACACAGGAGATTGGTGGAGAAGAATATTATTTATATGACAATAAATTAATGTTTCATTGACTTTTTTAAAGCCTATAGATTTTGCATAGAAAATATATTATAACGCAAACTAGAGTGATTATGATTTCGTAGTTTTGGTTGGCTTAATTTTTATAAAATTTTTCTGGGATTTGTTATTAATATTTCTCTGAAAAACAAAAACGTGTTTTCACTATATACTTTTAATTCAGATCACAAAACCATAAAAAATATGATTTATTTTTTACTTCTTTAAAATATGTTGATGTTGAAAATATAAATCAATTAATTGAAATTAAAAACTTTATTTTCAAAAGACCTTTTTTGCCGTTTAAAAGAAAATCGTGTAACAGATTTATATCTGTTATAGACTTCACATGAAACAGAAGTGGAATTCTCTTAAATTTTGTACAGAATATCTAGTTTGTCATGGAAAATTCAATATCGTTGTCATCTCAAAATCATACCCTTTCCAATATATTGTATATATTTCAGTTTCGTAAAATTCTCTCGAATTGTTAAAAAACGATGACTTCAAATAGTTTGCCATCGCCAACTCAAAGCCTTGTGATTCCATTACAACCTTCTTAAGTTTATACTCCTGCCACAAAATACATATATGTCAATTTTCTGACTTTTATTTAAACTCTAACGATTTTATAGGATATTTACGTGCAGCACTCACGTCAAATAATTTATTTAATATATTAGACTTTTGGGTATTCATTAGCCCATGCCAAAACTAATGACTGCCCCGGACTCTTAACTGCTTTGGCCTATATATATTATGTGTCAATATTGACAAACAACTGTCATCATATGTGATGGTTATTATTTATACCAGGTTTGATAATAAATCAGCTTTCCTTAACGAACAAAAACAAAGACAAAAAGAAGCCAAAAAAAACTAAAAAAAAAAAAAATAATAATGAAAAATGATACCAGAGAAGATGAAAACGACATGAACATTATGGAATTAAGGAAAATGGAAAAACATTTGTCTGCATGCAGTCCTTCCAACAGCCAACAGTATTGAGAAACCGGAATAATGATGAAAGTCACTCGCAAAATTGACACATAAATAATGACAGGGACATTAGGCTTCATAGCCGAACATACAAATGCGAACACAGTTCTTTGGGAGGCATCAAAACAAACAAAAAGACAAATGGTCAAAGAACACCTTAAATTTAGGTATTCGTCTATTCGTCTGCTGTAAAACAGTCACATACGGAGCCACCCTCCTGTGTCTGTGGGCAATGTATGATTTAGCATCAACATGCAGACAGACATTCAAATCACATGTGCGGCGCTACTTAAAGTTTTATTTTCGTTTTCACTTCCACAACCCCTCGATGCGCACGATTTCATTTTTCTAAATTTTAATATGTAGTTTTTTTTTTTTTTTTTTTTGGTTTTGTGCTGCGAATCGAAACATGTCATAACATTTTATGTTTTATCTTTAGTTTAGGTTTTTTTTTTCAAAACAACTTTTTGATGAACTGCGTTTTGAAGAAAACATAAATAATGATTATTGTACGATTTGCCAAATGCCTGTGTGAAGGCTTGAATGTTTTAAATGTAACCAAAGGTGTACCGGCGTCTCAGGGCAACTTCTATCCATAAATTGCTGAATATTTTCAATTTCGTAAATGACAAGATTTTGAATATTCTCATTAAGTTGTTCCAACTCTCATATTGTTTTGTGTTTAAGTGTAATTCGGCCCAAAAAATGTTATAAAGGATTCGAAGAGAAAGAATCCAGCCTTTGAGGGAAAACGTGTGTAAAATATGACATTGTTTTAAATTTATGACCGACCACCATCCGTTTGCTTTTCTGTAGGTATGTACATGTCGCATATGTCACATACTCGTACAGTTTTTTGTTAGCCTTTAGTTTGGTTTCAATCAAACATTTATCTGCTTTTAAGTTCGTCTGTTGGTTGTCAGTGTCGTTTGCGGTCATTAATATTTATTAATTTTTGGCAAACATTGGTATTTTTATATGCCAGCAAAGACTACAAAGGCGCTAATCAAGGAAATGCGAAATCTTTCTACATATGTACAATAGATGAAAATTGAAATCACACACATATTGAATGCTGTAGAAAGTCATACATACATACATACATACATACAGACGGTTCTGTCATCAATATCTGATGTGTATTAACTACAAATTCGAATTGAAGCGTGCATGCATCGACATGTTTCGAAATGTCTCACCGTGGTTTCTTTCACTTGGCTATAGTTCTAGAGCTTTAATCATGATCCTTTTGCATCATTTGGAAATCGTAAAGTTGCTTCAGCCACACATGGACTCCATATACATATGTAAATGTGTGTGTGTGTGTGTGTGTGTGCGTGCGTACGAGCGTGTGTGAGTACGAACTGTTTATTATGCACGCAAGTACAAGCTTGTGCATTTGTATTTGTTAGTTCTGGTTTGTTTGCTCTAGATATTGATGTAACTTGACTCCAGAATGAATATTGTGTCGTGAGGACTTTACATTCGGCCGTTATGTTTTCAGTGGCAGTAAAAACGGGGGTGGCATTGGTGGTAGTTGAAGCTATTTGATTTCTGCTTGTACTTGATAGATTAGTTGTGTCTGTATTAGAAGACATCGTGTCATCTGCAGTTAGTCACTGTTCAACTTCTCAGCCTCAGTATGTAAAATCTTTAAATGAACTCGTTCGACGTGTTTGGAATCCACAAAAGAAAAATTATTATTAATGAATTTGTATGCATATTCAAAAGAATTTCAAATGAAGGGAACTTTTTCGAAGATTTCTAGTACATTAAATTATAAACGTTTATACAATAAAAACAAAAAAAAAAAAACAATTGATTTCAATGCAATGTAAAGCCGTTTGTGATGCTCAAAATAATTCGGCATGGTGGGACAATCTCTAATTGCTGCTTTAAAATGTGTTGTATTAATATTTTTTTTTTTTTTTTAAGTCTATGAAATTCATACAGACTTATAAAATAGATTAAAATCTAATAATTAATAATATTTAAGCATTCATATAACTTTATTTTCAATTCTTTGGATATTGAAAAATCGCACAAAATCGCCTCGAAATTCATCTAATAAACAATTCTGGCCGAAAAGCTAAAGGTGTCATGAAGTAGAATATCAAGTGGCACGTGTAGGAATATTTAAATATAGGCTGGTTAGCAGAAATTCAAAGTAAACATAACCTTTAATCATCATGATTAAAACGGTCACGTTCAGCATTTTGCTATGTTAAGTAAGTTTCCAAAGTCATTTCGAGGTAACTATTTTGCTAGAAATTCTTTAAATAAAATTGAAAAATTACCTCACAAAAAATACTTTTTATAAAATGTATAAAATTTTAAGCAGCACTTAAAAAATAAATGCCAGTTTTGGGCAAAATGTTGTACGAAAAGGAAATATTTTTTTTTTTTTTTTTGCCACTAGACTAGTGTCTGTTTTGCTCTTCATTCTGCTTCCAGCTTCTACACAGAAATTGCCGCCATAAATTGTTAAAATATTTATTGAACTTTTGTTTTCATTCTCCCCTCAACACAAGTAAATGTCATAATTTTAAAATGGGAAAAAGTAAAATAATAAGAAATTTATGTGTCACGGTAGCATGTGCTTAAGGCCATCCTAAATATGTATGTACTTAAATACCCGCAAAATTGCCAATAAATTTGGAAAAAATAAGAACAGAATTTAAAATACACAAAAGCATATTTTGTCTCTAATACCTGGCACAAGACCAGGGATTTTGAGCAACTAAACAATAGAAATCTGATGGCAAAACCACCACCAATTTAATTGAAAACTTAAAAGTTTTTAACATTAAATTGTTAAAAACTCAACTGTATTGATTTTATTATTTCACTCAAAGAAATTTTTGATATTAAAATTTGTTTCCGTTAAAATCATGTGTGGCTTGAAGTTTCAGCCATTAATATTAAATGTTTTGAAAATAATTTAATGATTTAACCCCTTTTTTTTTTTGGTTGTAGCTGTTGTTGAAATGGAAAATCAAAAACCATATATCAATATTTTATTCTAATTTCTGTGCCCTTAGAGACCCATATGAGGCAAACTTTACTAGCAGAGTTGGGAGATATGCGAATGAGTCTTTTGAATTTTGTAATTATAAAAGTCATTATTTAAGTTTAATTGCGTTACGCGTATTTATATTTAACAATGTATAATAAAATCCTAAAAGCAATGACCTTTTGAGAGAGAGAGAGTGTTGGGAAGTGTGTATGTGTGTATGTGTGTGTGTGCGCTTGTGTGGGTGAAAAGGATAACGAATTAACGTTTTAAATAAGATGCTGGTGAAATAGTTTTCGAAATATAAACACGTTATAAAATTAAATGATATAAATTTAAAACAAAAAGTTATTAGAAACCCATAGCAGAGGGTTAAATCCATTATCACAATGTTGCCTATAACCGTATGGAAATAAAGTAAATTTATGGCCTACATTTAGGGGCAACTTTTGTTTGTGTGTGTGTGTGTGTGTGCATTCAGGCATGTTGAAATAATTAAAACTAAAGCATTGGCAAACAATTTCGAATCCATTGTAAAGTTATATTTTATAATAATTTTTTTTCTTTTAAGGAAATCTTAAGCAGGAACATTGCATTAGGGATATATGTATGTATTTATTTATCTGTTCTGTTTGTATTTTACTTTGAGGCCCTTGCAAAATATCCATCTATCCTTAATGTTGGCTTTTCTTAATTATTTGCCTCTCTAAGCTCATGTATTTAATAATTCAATAATATTTTTCCCCTCCCATCTACTGCTGGCAATTAAAATGTCTATCAAGCAAAATTGCATTGCTCCGTTTTCCTTTCCAGCTTCTGAGAATGTAGTGACACACACACATACACACACACATACATATATATATATATATACAGAGTGAATGTGTTTTGTACAGCCGTGGGCTTATTAAGATAATATTGCGTATTGCAAACACGTTAATTGGTGGTGCCACTGTGATTACATATATATCATTCATTGGGAATATTGGCATGTGCGTGTTTTCGCTGCAGCCTCAGGTAAGAAATTAATTAATTGTTTACTTTGACAGAATTTCAATATTGGCAATACAATACTTATGGAAAAGAAAAAGGAAAACCTTAAAAAATGTATATTGATAATTGTAAAAAAATATTTTGATGTAATTAAAAAGAGAAAAACAAATACATGAAATAATGCTTAAGAAAATAATAAACATTTGCATGGTAATATCCTTCTGTCATCCCTCTCACTTTAAGGATTCAAATTGTAAGTCTCTTTTTGTTTTCAGAGAGGAGGGTCGCCACACAACTGAACCCTTTAATCTCTTATCAATATATCCCTACGATTGGTTATTGAACAGTAATCGAGCAGGCGCAGTGCAAAGCAAAGGTAGTTCCATTTCTATTTTCTGTTGTTATTCGGAAGTCAACCGTCTGGTCATCCAATACCATTTCATTTTTATGTACTTCTATTTTATCTTCATGGCAATCTACAACTTTTGCAGGTGGGTTATTCATCTTCCATTCTGCTGTTACTTGCACTTCGTTAAAATGGGATGAGATTTCTCTCAGTTTTTGCATAAACTTGACTTTTTTTCTTTTATGCATCGTTTTATTTGTTGATTTTCAGTTGCAAGAATTTTTTATGTTGGATTTAAGTAAAAAAATTCGCTTAGTTAGCAACCATAACTACAGGTATGAACTCGTATGTTCCTGCATACAGTGAGCCAGTCCAGTATTAGGGGATTCCCCATTTATGGGTTTGAAGAGTATTTTGTTTTGTTTTCAACATCAGATTTTGCTTTCTTGCACGTGTTACAGATATTTATTTCATTCTTTGGGTTTTTTTAAATTTGTGCTACCTTTATCCGTTTTTTTTTTTAAAGCGAAAATTCGCCAAACTGTTATTTTTACTCTTAATTCAAAATATAAAAAAAAATTGAGGAACAAATTAGTGATTTTAAGGATGAAATATATAAAAAATATGAGTTTTTATACATAAAGAGGAACTAAAAATAAGATGTTAATTTTAAAAGCCAGAAAAGTTCATTTTCAAAATATTTATTATTGATTTAGTGATACGTAAAAATAAAACCAGACTAGATCAGCTAAGACTCGAAAAGAGTAGGCAAAACAAGACAAGAAAGGAGAACACAGGAGAAAGTAAGACAAGACTAGACAAGACTAGACAAGACTAGACAAGACTAGACAAGACTAGACAAGACTAGACAAGACTAGACAAGACTAGACAAGACTAGACAAGACTAGACAAGACTAGACAAGACTAGACAAGACTAGACAAGACTAGACAAGACTAGACAAGACTAGACAAGACTAGACAAGACTAGACAAGACTAGACAAGACTAGACAAGACTAGACAAGACTAGACAAGACTAGACAAGACTAGACAAGACTAGACAAGACTAGACAAGACTAGACAAGACTAGACAAGACTAGACAAGACTAGACAAGACTAGACAAGACTAGACAAGACTAGACAAGACTAGACAAGACTAGACAAGACTAGACAAGACTAGACAAGACTAGACAAGACTAGACAAGACTAGACAAGACTAGACAAGACTAGATAAGACTAGACAAGACTAGACAAGACTAGACAAGACTAGACAAGACTAGACAACACTACACAAGACTAGATTATACTAGAATAGACGAGACCAGACAAGATAAATTTAAACATCTTGACCGCAAATATATATGTACCAAATTTATTAAATTTTAGTGTACTTTTTCTAGAAAAATTTCAAATTATTGCAAATACGGTAGAAACTTCTTTCAGCGGAGAACTTCAATATATATTTAAAAATTTCAGACAACGTGACTGAACACGTTGTATTTTTGTGCTCACTTTTTACCATTGTTTCATATTCTTGTCACTACTGGCTGTTTTCTTTTTCATTTTTACTAAAATTCATTTCGGTGAAAGAGAACAAATTGCATAAAATCCTTATCGTCATCGTAACTAAAACCATGTAAAAGTCATATGTGGAAATTATGCGCGTTTGGCACTTTTTGCAAACCCACACACACCCACCGTAATTGACCAACCATTTTTTATGACTTGTGGGCGAAAAATTTAGATTTCATTTAAAATTAAAAAAATGTCTGAACAATTTAATGGTTTTTCAGCAACAGCCAAGTGGTTCATTTTCTTAAACCGACTCTATAACTACTTTTGACAAGAAACTTTTTTCAAAACAAAGGATTTTTTCTTCCTTTTTTACATCAATGCATGTTATGGATTTCCTAAATTGAATTGTACAGCTACTCTTACATAAATCAGGTACTTAAAATTCTTGTCACATTCATGTCAAAAAGGAAAAAAAGGCGTCTATGTGGTCATTAGGTCATTTCTTGTTCAGCAATTTTAAGAGCACAAGTTAAAGAGATTATTAGAGAACAAACGCTTTGTTGTTTGTACGACTCGAATGACAAATATAAGCAACCCCTTAAACTATACCACATGAAATCAAGTCATCAAATCAAGCGCCAAAAAGTACTAATGACAGGCGAGTAAAACTAAAAAATCTTTGGAAAACAATTTTAGAAAAACTTTTTATTCAAACAGGCAGGAAGAAAATATGATTTAAATAAAATAAAGTTTGCCCTGTGTTGGATACCACGGAAATCCTTATTAATGATTGAGTTAAGAAAGAATTCCCAAAGACTATACATAATCCTAAGGCCGCAGCAGACGCCAGACAATCACATGAACTTAAACATATGAGGCAAACAAATGGTATAGAAAAAAACCCCTAAAGGTACCTTAAGATAAATCGTTAGTTTTACGCTGAACAATCTAATAATGTATAGATGGGGAAAAAAGTAACAAAAAGTATTTTTCACTTTGATGTGTGCGCTGCCAAATAACATATTCAGCCTTAGAACTTGGCTGTTGGAGGAGGTCTTAGAGTATTAAGACTTTGTGAAATAATGATTTAATAAGGATAACGTCGTAAATGACTAGTAAAGCATACAGTCAGGCTGAAAAAAGTGTAGTGCATACGAATACATATTGTTCGCTTCATTGCAAATTGTATTATGTATAAAATGTAATCTTTTCAATATCTAGTTAATGATACTTAAAGTACTTAATGCTCCTCAAGTGAATAATGGTGATGAAGACATATTAAAAATATATATATATATATATATATATTGGCAGTTTCAGTAGCCATTTTGGCAAAAACTATGGGCAATAACTGAATAAAAAGAAATCAATGCACTATTTAAGGTGTATTTATGTGTAAGAGATGGCAGTTTTATGACAGCTGCCGGAGTTTCATTGATGGGAGTAGTTGTCACATGCCCCTAGAGTTGGCAAAACTCCAATTGTTTTTAAACACACACATTTTGACATGACAGCTGTAGCAACTCCAGGAAACTTTCATGCCAGTTAGAAACTGGCCTTTGCATGTCATTAAAAGTCAAACGATAAACAATGTTATCCAGTTCCAAAAATTAAGGCAAATTAACTGAGTTACTTCCAAATTCAAATATGTAATTTGATGATTTAATACATAAAATGTGCTTAACAAAATTAAAGTTTGTTTATTACAAAGTATTAGTATTAATAAATTAATTGAGTGAATAAATGAATAATAATTTGGGGGCTTTTCAGAAAGCCTCTATACTTTCTGTGAAAGGAATGTATAGAATTTATATGGTTGCTCGCTGGTGACTTATCAGGTGTGTCACCGATCCCCCTGAGAATGGCAACATGACATAATAAACTAAGATTACCTGCGCTAGCAAAGTCAGATCCAGAAAAGCCACCACCTTGGCCTTGTGGTGCACAGAAAAGCCAGCCGCTGTATCCTACCCAGTCTCGTTATGGCCTCAGTTTATTCCATCATACAAAAGTGCCATAGGGACTATCTTACAGTTGAGTGAAAATTAAGGATACCTTTTCTATACGTTTTTCCATTATATCGCAAGAAACTTATTAAACATGAGGCAGGTTAATCCTTGAACACAAGTCACGCACTTTGCAGATAATGAATACAAATTCTAATATATTTCAAAAGTGCAAAGTTTTTTTTTTTTTTTTTTTTGGCTTTAAGCAGGGCCGCCTGAAACTAGAACCCAGCAGATTAATTTTAATTATGCATATTTTTAATACCAAAAGCTGTAGTGAATTGCCAGCCGAAAGAGAAAATCATTCTTGTAAATACTACAACTTTCTTCTCTATGTTTAAAATAGAAAATATTCGTTTTTATGCCATTTTAGTCTTCTAAACATTTACATTTTTATTGTTTATTTAATCATGATTTATTAATGGATCAATATTTGAATTTCACAGAGAAAGTTGACATGCTTTTATTACGTTTTGGTTGAATTTTCGTAGCACGATAAGGATCTTTAGACATGTGGCCAGCTATTGTTGGTTCGGTTTTGGCACACAACGGCCGCAAATCTATAACCGCATTAGAAAACCAAACAAACCAAAGAAATGCAAAACAAAAAAATAAATAACTAATAAAACTATAATAAAGGAGTTTCAATTGTTTGTTGGTTTTTTTCTTTTTCTTTGTTTTTGTTATATTTTTAATGAACGTTTTTAAAAATACTCTAATGACTTGGCAATTTATAGATTTTTTATTTTAATAACCCTTTTTGCTGTACCCCCCCCTTTTCCAACACCAACCTACAGTTGTTACCTGTTTTAAATACAAAACCCTTGTTCGGCTGTTGTGATTAAATGTGAACCACAACAACTTTAATGTTAACAAACATGACATATTTTTTTTTCTTCTCAATTCTGCAGAAAAAATATTATTAAAAGCACGCCATTATAGAAATTGACCGTTTTATCGGAGCCATAAACAAGTATTAAAATGTTAAGAGTAGAGGGGTTAGCGGCTAAAACCAATTGTTTTGAATATTTATTATAGAAAACTCCCATTTTAATTTAAATGTTTGATTTTACTATCCATTATTTTTCATATAAATGTGTAGGTTTTGTTTGTTTTCTTTGACCAGCACGAATTGTTGATTAGTTAAATCGATAAGCTGGAGTTTTTGTGAAAAACGAAAGCACATGGCATGTTTAAGTGATAAGCTCAAAAAGCATAGCATACATTAAGGGGGCTGTGTGTGATTTACAAAAGCCATGAAATAATGCCATCGATTTGATTGCGGTTTTAAACTCTTTCCTATTGTATTTGCATTTTTCGTTTTCTTGCCGTTTCGTTTTCTGCTGGTTTTTTGTATCCATATAAAGCTCACACACACACACACACACACACACACACACACACACGAAAACTCAATTGTTGCTTAGACATGAATGCGAAAAATTATGAGCGATCGACACGCAATTTCCAAAGCACCGCAAAACACAAATCATTTGATATTTTTTTGTTAGCTGCTGCTTAAAATAGTTGGCAAATGTTGGCATTTTATAACTTTCTATTCTTAGTTGACGTTTTGTGTACCGGTGTTTAATATCTAGAAAGCCAGACATACAATTAAAGCTGGTTAATAACACATAGATTGGCGTATGCAACCAATTTTCGAATATGTTTGTTGGTTTTTTAAACTTACAAAAAAAAAAAAACATGACAATTATTAGAATGACAATGATATATGATAAAATCAATTTGGAGAATTTAAACAGCCCCAAAGCAGGCAATAGCGTTGTGATATGACAATCAGTGGAATAGTAAATTCAATCTATAAAAAATAATTGCAGAAAGCGGGCAAAAGTTTTTGATATTTAAGAAGTTTTATTTTTTTGAATAAAGAAGTTTTGCGCTGAAGGAACTTAAATGATAAATTAATTGCCCTTAAATAAATAATGGCAATGTTGCACTCTCTCGAAATTTAACAATCGGATACGTTTGGAGCGTAAAAGAAGAACTGTTTTTCAAACCCAAAACAACAATTTGCTGGCCAATGGTATGAGTGAAGCAACGCTTTCACGCTTCTGCTTTAAAATTGACCGCACATGGGTTTTTATCATCATTGGAAATACTTGCAAAAATGTTAACATTGAAATCTTTTCCAAAAATGCTGCTAATATTTTGGATCTCAAGTCTTAAATTACTAGAAAAAAAAATATTAAATAAAAAATTAAAAATTTTGTACAAAAAAGTTTAACCGATTCCAAGATTAATTTTTCACATATGATAAAAAATTTCACAGTTAAAGATTCTCGGAATGTCGAACATATATGATCGTCAGTTTAAAAAGGATTAGAGCTGCCAAGCACATAAAATTAATCTTTCGAACGAGTTACGAGAGAAAACTCAAACAATTTTACAATATTATTGGGAAACGCCTAAAAATATGATTTATATGTTCAATATTCTAAGTTCTAGCAAAACTTTTCTGCAATTTCGGTTCTTTTTATTCACATATTTATATTTTTTTTTTATAATTAAAGAAAACCGTGAAGGTTGTCTTTAAAAAATGACTTAATTTGAAGCCTCTCTGTTACGAGTTGTGCAACAAATAAAGATGGGCACTAAAATGACTGGGATGCGTAAAACAAATTTATTGCAGTCAAAAACTAAATAAGCTTTTATATATATATATATATATATTTATATATATTTATAAAGTTCTCCTAAAACTATACTTTACTTTTAAGAAAGTTCACAACAAAAAATTTATTGTTCTTAAAGAAAAATAAAAACGAAACAAGTTATAACAATTCCAAGAACCACTGCAGACAAATTTATTGCCAAAAGATTATCAAACTCCTTTAACTATTACAAACACCCTGGCAAACCACTTCACCAACACCTAAAATTATGTACCCAATTACGACTCTTCACACACATAAAATAACTTGACACACAAGCATGTTTAATTACCGAAAAAAAAGAAAATTATAATAAAAATTTCATAAACAAATTTTAAGCGAAAAAACCAAAAACCAAAACAAATAACAATTGGAAAAAACTTTTACTCTTATCGCACTTTTACTAATGACCAAAATACAAAACTATAAATTATCTTAAGCAAAGGAAACACATTAAAAGAATCTACAAATTATATTTTCATACTGGCGCAAGGCCTCCCCAAAAAAATATGTTTTGATTTTAATACAGAAAAAGCAGGAAAAAAAATGAATATAATTGCAGTATATTTTTGGGCAAAAGTTTTTGCCCAAAACGGAAAAGCTTTGAAGTTCGATTGGCGTCATTAAAACAAAGATAAAAATCTATAAGTAATAATTTTTGGCTATAAAGCCATTACATAAACATTAACACCGTAAGGTCATTAGAAAGACAGCCAAAAGAAATAAAGACACAGGCCGCAAGAAACGCACATGTTTGGTTTTTTCTTTGCCTTTTGGGTGGAAAATATTACTTTAAGTGGACACATTAAGCGTAGCTAATATTTATTTATGTTTTAAAAAGGAATTATAACTTAATACTCATATAATACACAACAGAGATATGAAAAGGCGAAAGTAAAACACATAATTTTATTTGCACTAGTTATTAAATGTTAAAGCCTACTTTTAGGAAAATAAATGTTTTTGCTTTTTCTGCGACATTTTCAGTAGTTTTATTTAAAAAAAAAAAATTATATACATATAATTTTAAATTTAAAAGTCTTACAGTCTTGCAACTTTAAAGCATTTTGAGTTACAAAACAAAAATAAGGAAATTAATTAATTAAAAAACACACCTTGATACTTTGTCTTGCTAAACATTAGAACCAGCGTATTCGTTCGTTTATAAAAAATGTACTGCAATTTTCAATTACCATCCTGTTTGTGTACTAAACAAAAGCTCCTTGTGTTTATTTTTTCCATTTTTTAATTTTTTTTGCTGTACTAGAAGAAATAAACATATTCCAAGAAGTTGTGTATTAGTGTGTTTAACAAATGAAACCACTCACTCTCCCTTGCAGGCTAATTAACATAATTTATCAAATGTCAACACGAGTGTATTTAGTTTTTCTAACTGTTTTAGAAAAATTTTTTTTATACTTCACTCTAAAAATTTTTTTTTTGTTCTTTCCAACTGAAATGTTAATGATGCATTTAAATGATTACCGACCCAATGACTGACTTAGGCATGACTCCCTAATAATTGAATTTAATTTAATAGACTCTATAGCAGCAAAACAGTAGGCATGAAAACTGGCCAGCCGAAGCGATTTTAAACAACAATAGTTGGGCATTTTGTTCTTAACAGCCATAAGCTGTTAAATTACATGTCATTTATGAAAATGTAGAAAATGTTAAACTCAAGTTTGTGAAATGAAACATCTGATGGTCACTGTACTTGTACTCCTGCATATGTGACAATTTGTAAGAATTGTATATAGTGTGTGGTGGTTGTCTAATTCAAAATGTTTTAGGTTTGGTTTTGTTGTTTGTAGACAATTAAGAGTCATTTGTGCTACAAAGTCATTAGTGATAAGGACAAACACAAATGTGACAATAAGTCATAATTCCAACAGACTTGTGCGATGGCCAGACAAATGGCTCAAAAAATCATATTATTGATAAAGAAACAAAAAAAAAAAATGTTTATCACTTTGAGGATATCTTACGAAAAAAAAAAATACCTGTAAGATAATGATCAAACTGTGAATACTGCGGAATACCAGCGATGTATGGACTTGACAAAAGAAAGCGTTACCGACAATTAACTTTAAGTTTTAGATCTCTCTGAAGAAAAACTTTACTCGATTGATTTGTTTATTTTGCCGGCAATTGTTGTCGGTTGCATACGTTTTTCCTACTTTTGTGGCTTAAGTCCATCTCTTCATTGATTGATTAACATGAAGGTGCATCAACTTTTATCTATTTTTATATGGGCCAATTGTGTGATTGCACATTTAACCCGACAATACTAAATATATCTTTTATGTCTTTAATGCTAAACTTCGCGTATGAAGCGATTTTTATAAAAAAAAAGTACAAATTTTGTACCTTAAAAAAACTACATTTTATTAAATAATTTCTTCATATTTGGTTATAAAATTAAACAAAAGACAATCACAGTTCTAGAAAATGCCTGTAATCATGTGACTGCAGAGTTGATTTCGAATGGAGACAATTTTATTATTGTGTAACAATGCGGCACAATAAAAATTGCCGTCGTGCAAGTCCAGCTTAAAAGGAAAATATCACTCATATAATATTATATTAAGATAAAGCACGTACAATAAAATATATGCTTGAGAAGACAATATATTTGTTAATTCTATAATATTATGTTAATGGCTAATTTTAGTTTTTTAATCTTTCTAACGCAAAACTTCCCTCAATGGATTTACTGAGCTTTAGCTGTTTTCGTAGCAAAATACATGATTGAGAAAAGAATATTTCCATCAAATTCTATGATGTTATTTCATCCGCTAAGTTTTTGGCAGTACTGGTGTCCTGTTGGCAACAAAAAGCAGTTTTTCTGTCCCACATGCGACAACAAAGAAGCGTTCTTTACGGTTTGCCTGTAATTGAAAAGTTCCTTGTGAATCCATCAGTTTTGGTTTCTTTAATTTATTCTTTCCTTTTCAGAAAATATTGTACTAAAAATTTTCAATAACTTTTTTTTGTTTTTTTTTTGCTTTAAATGGAGCCCGAACACAATATCATATTTTGTAATGAAAATAAATTTCCAATAAAACATTTTCGTTTCGTTTTGTTCGGCTGTTTTTTTTTTTTTGCTTCTTGTCTCTGATATAATGGGCCGTTTTCAGGCTTAAAGATCACGCTTCCTTGCGCTTCCTTGGCATAAGTAGACATCACACACAGCAGCAAAAACACCAAAAATAAAAAAAATCCTTGTAAAAGCCATAAATTTTGTTTAAAAATCTTAAAATATCATAAAATTTGACATTTGGAAATTGTCGAGGATTTGCTACACACAAACACAGTTAAAGGACGCCATCAATATGGCAATAATGATACAGGCTTCTTTTCAATTTGAACATGTAGGAATCTTTTCATTTCGTTTCGTTTCGTTTCGTTTATTTTTTTATGTGAAATCAGCAGCAACAGCAACAACAACAGCAACAGCAACAACAACAAAAAGTTTATAACCATGACGCCATATGCAAATGTCTCACACCATAAAGTTTTTAGTTGGAAATAACCAAACTTGTATTGAAATGTATAAATAAAATGTTATAAAATAAGAGAATAGAATAGCAAGAATGTGCTAGAAATATTTAAATATAACGGAAATTTATAGAATCATAAATATGGTGGTGACTTCCTTTCCCCCCTCCTCCGAAAAAAAAACACAGCCTTATTCATTCACACACTCCAAGCCAGTGAAAGACATTTAAATGTTTCCATGAGCGTATTGATGATGGCGATAGTTGGATTGAAGTTGTTAGAGGCAAAATTGTCTTTCTTTTTATTTTTGAAAAAGGATTCAAATTCGACACGCGTTTAAACAATATTTCCTCTTGCTCAATATTTTTCGTTTATGGCAGTTTGTTGGGGCCGGGGGTTATAGACAATTTATTAGAGATAAAAAATATGTTATTGAGAACGTATGTATGTGTGTAGTGCGTGCATATTTTTTATTTTTTTATTTTTAATGCTGAAAGTGTTAAACTCCTTTTGAGCCTGGATAAGTTTTGTGTGTTTTTGTGGAAATGAAGTGAGAATTTCCGTATGATGTCATTTTTTCTTCAAAAGCAGTTTATTTTCGCTTGTCCTGGAGATTAGTTTGTTAAGCATTTATGTTTATTTATGACATACACACATAATCATATATATATATATATATATTTGTTAAAGAGTTAATATTCTAAGTACAGTATAAGCTCTGCCCGGGCAAATTAGCCCGCTTTGTGTCATGTGTCCGCTCCTGAGAGTAACAGACAAATATTGTATTTTTATTAAGACTATTTTTATCCTTGTTTTGCAAAGTTTACTTTTTTTCACCCTGCCCTAAATTTTATTTAAATTATAATCTGTTTAATTTAAATTCGACTTAACCGATAATTTAATTAGTATGAATTTTTGTTAAAAACTATTAAGAACAGACATTTCCTAGAATTTCATCCAGATAATGTTTTTTCTATACAATTGTTGACGAAAGAAAAAAACCACCCTGTTCAAACGGATTTAGAAAAGTCACAGATTTTAGATTCGCCAGTTGTTTCTTTCAGATTCCAATATCTTAAGGATTTAAGAACCCTACGATTTCTTTGGCTAATTCTTGGTGTTCCTAAGCAACAAAAGAAGAATAAGAAATTTCACTGAAGGTTAAGTTATGGCCTTTTTATGGAATCTTTCCACATGATGACTTAAAATCGGCTTAGCTCATTCTTTTCTGCTATAACTTTAGCTTTCCTGCTTCACTTTTAGCATTCAGAAATCGGTCAGAACATAATTTATTAAAGAAAATGCCTTTGGACTCTTTTCTTCTAAAAAAAAATTTAAAATAAAATTTTTGCCAACTCAAAACGACAAGGGACAAAGGGAATTCCCCTTCATGCTCATATACTGGACGTTCCATAGTACGCAACTTCGTTTACACGAATTTCCCCTAGCAAGATAGCGTAGTTTTTTTTTTGCTATTGGCTATTCTAGAGCACAAACGTAAAACTGGAACACAAATGGTGGTATTTTAGGAGGACCGAATATTTCTGATTTGTGGCGAACAGCGCAATAGTCATCAGTTGCTATAACAATTTTTTTTGACAATAAGTGTCTTGTGTCTCCTGTTCTATACTTGATACCGGCAATATGTTTGCAGATAAAATAATACCCGAAGCATCGCATATATTTACCACATAAATTATCGAAATCAATCTTTTGTGCTACAAGAAAATCAAAAGCTCAAGTCAGAAACAATTCATGGATATCAGAATGGTTTGTATGGGAAAAAGAGAACATCATATTCGGGTCAGAAGTGGGCAGTTAAAGGAAGAAGAAGCAAAGTAATCATAGGAGTTTGCCAACATTATGAAATACCTGATATATATATATATAATGCGCACTATTGTATGGCCACTGTAAGTATTCTTGAACAGCAACAAAAAAAAAACAGTGTATAAACTGTCCATTTATGGGGTAAAAAAAAATCTCTTTTGGTATAAAAAGAAAAACGTTCAATAGTGGAAGGTCTAACCACTGGCAAGGAAAAGTTGGTAAAACTCCTAAAGTATCCCTTAATGGGAGGTGTCCGCAAAAGAAAGTTAATAAATTTGAAAGGTTTGAGAGGCTGGGAGTTACAACAGAAACATTCGAAAGGTTGAATCATTTGAAACGTTGACGTTTTCCTCGTTAAATATTCTAATTGAATTTGTAGTAGGAGTTTATGATGAGTCCCTTATTTTAGTTTGTTTGTGTGTTTGTTTGTTGATTCTTTTTTATT
The DNA here is from genome assembly GCA_932526305.1 of Epicampocera succincta. NCBI lineage: Eukaryota > Metazoa > Arthropoda > Insecta > Diptera > Tachinidae > Epicampocera > Epicampocera succincta. The sequence continues at coordinate 14,581,302 of OW052038.1, forward strand.
CACGCCTTTTTGGCAACGCATGATCACCTTCGTTGTTCATAAATAATTTTGCATTTATGTTAATGAGACAATTTTGGTTCGAGTAAAAACATAAATTTGCCAAATGTCACCCATGTAGCAAAACCAGACAACAACAAGAACAACTACAACAAAAAAGGCGACAAAATGATGCAACTTCTTGCGCACCAACTCGTACACTTTCTTAGTCATTTATTTATTGGCAGAAAAAAAGACAACAAAAAAACCAAACACATTTATTTCAAAATATATCGAAATTTTGCCGATCAGCGTAGGCGCTGGGGCGCAGCAGGCAGGCAGCTGGCGCACAAATTAATGCCAACACATATTAGAGGTAATGAAGTTATAATTAAAATTCAATTTTTTACGTCTGCTGCAAATAGGAAATTTTATTAAATGATCAAACAACATGTTAAAATGAGTCTGAGGCAGGCAGATATTAATTTTAAAAATTATGATTTATAGACGAGATTCGAATAGAGACATTTCAAATAAATTAGCGTTAAAAAAATTGGCAATTGCCCATAAATTCGAAGATTCTAATGAAGATGTTGCAAATTGCCAGCGCCAGATATGAAGCGAAAAAAGCGGTGGTGCGCGTTGTTTTGAAAAAATTAAATAAACATGTTAATGAAATTTGAACTGGCACAGAAAGCCCTTAAGCCAAAGTATTTATTTAACTATGTAGGTAGAAAAAAAGGAACAATTTTAATGGAAAAATTTCATAATTACCTTGAAATGTTTGTTTTCCAGCAAAAGAAGAAAAAAAAACAAGCGAAAAAAATTAAACGGAAATCCTCAAAATCAATATAAAAAAGCACAAAAAAAAGTTAATGGTTATTGTATTAAACAAGCAATGAATGCAACACTGGGATGAGGCATAAAACCACCACTTACAGATTAAACAATAGCCTTATTTTTCCCTGCCACCACCACCACCACCACCACCACCACCACCGCCACCACCATCATCATCACCACCACTTGCAACAAACAGCCTCAGACACCAAAACAACAATAAGAATCACTCCACCTTTTTGTAGGCCTTTTTCTAAACTAATTTTTCCTTTTAACTTACCTCAGGCAAATTTTCATAAATTAACAGAAAAATCCTTAAAATTTCTAAAAAAAAAAAAAAAAAAACAAAAAAAAAAATCGAAAAAAATGCTTTGTGATAAAAACTTTTCAAAAGAAAAAAAAAAATATTAACAATAGCCGGTCAAATGACAAGGGAGGCCAACGAAGTACGAATATTTATGGAAATGTACGAATTAATGTTTTATTCCTGATTACCTGCAACAAAGTTGTTTAATAAATTTTTAAGTTGAGAAGACTAATAAAGAATTTTAAAAGCAAAGGGAAAATTTGGACGCCTAAATTCTTATAAATCAATTCACTTTCATAAAGTAAAAACAAACCAGAAATATCAAGCACCGGAAAATATGCTTTAAAATTACAGTATTTTAAAGTTCCACTCAGTGTAGGCATTACTTTTTGCAGCATTTTTTTTTGTTTAAGGAAAGCAAATTGTGGAACTAAACTCAAATAAAATAAATATGAATTATAAAATATACGAGTTTCCTGAAAATATGCTTTAAAATTATGACTTTTAAAATTGTACGCAATTTAAGTAGGACTTTTGATAGCACTTTTCTTAAAGAAATAAACTGTGCAAGTTCGCTGAGCAAAAACATTTGTTAGATTGGTGGTAGATATCAATTCGGCATGAAAAACAGACAACCTATAATACCGCGGACCTGAAAATATGCTGCAAAATTATGACTTTTAAAATTGTACGCAATTTAGGCATCACTTTTTGCAACATATTTTTTTTTTTTTTTTGGGAAGTTCGCATAACAAAATTTGTTTTAATTTTATAATGTTTTCTTGTTGCACACCGTTGTCGCCAATTGAATAACAAAAATAAACCCTTTTTTCCTTGTTGCCCTCTTTAAAATTCGATTGAATTTTAACCAGCCACATTAACTCGGTACGTGCTTTTACTTACTTTTCAAATACTGTTGATTTTTAAGTACCTAAAATTGTGCTACAAATAATAACAATAATCACAAGTGCTTGCAAACTGTGTTGAAATGTGTTTATTTTCAAGTGCAAACTCCTCTACAACTAAAACAAATATATTAAAACATTTGTAGGAATTTTAGCCATAAACATGTGTGAGCATGTCTAATATTTGCAATTATTTTGGAGTATTATCGAAAAACTTTTACAATATACCGAAACTACGTGTTGTACGCTTTGACTTTTAGCAGCCATTTCTCTTCTTTTGTTTTTTTTTTTTTTTTTTGTTGCAGAAAACACATGTTCGATTCGAGGTGTTTTAAAGTTGTTTCGAGTTTGAATTGTTTTTAGGAGTTTTTTTTTTTTTTTTTTTTTGGTTTGTTTATAGTCGGTAAATTTAAGTACTGAATTTTAATTTAATGTACAATAAGTAAAATTTTATTAAGTTTTTAAGCTACAAGTTGATAGATTGGCGAGTAAGTGCGCTTTGGAGTTCAGTCCAAGCCAGCTAAGCGGGTGGTTTTTCTCAATTAAAGCCGCTTAGTAGATCGTTGTCGTTTTTGTGAATTCAGAAAGTTAAGACAAAATTGTTATTGAAATTAAAACTTTTTTTTTGTTCATAATTTAAGGTTCGCCAGGGAACAGGCTTGCCTCGGCTTGCATCAAACTGGAGCAATCTGTTATCGAGAAGAAGCGGTGCCACGGCAAACACAACTCTAGGTTTTGGAGGTTCAGTTGAAAGTGAAAGTGACAGCATCTGTTCTTAATTTAATGCCAAACGATAAGCACAATATATAAATTATTTATTTACTTTAAGGATTTAATATTTAATAATTATTAAAATTGATTCTCGCTATACGAGCTCGAGTCTAAAACTAACCTTATTTATTTTCTTTCTTAACTAAAAAAGTCCCACAACCTCGTGCAAAGTGCCAATTATCCTTATCAGCATAAAGAGCCAAATTTCATTGGAATAATAAAAAAAACGCAAGGTGGCATCTGTTGCAGTATTTAAATTTTAATATTTTTTATTGCGCGTGCAGCGCTAATTTTGTGATGATCTTGTGGTCGCGCTTCCGTACCTTAACTTATACATATTATTTCTGTACTTATAAGGGGAACCCCAAAAATCTTTACAATTTATGTACATGCAGTGGAACTAATTATTGGCATTGGTTTTTTGCTTCATTTAGAGCCAAAATGTTTACGGGTTTTTATTTTTATTGAAGTTGGTTTTTTGGAAATGTGATATTATTTCGTCCCAAAAATTTTGCCAAAACTAGATTTCATTTTGTGCGAGAAATTTCTTCAAAATTTGTTCAAATTATCTGGAAATTTCGTATGATCTAGATTTGCTTTTAATGTAAAATGAACAACAATTTTTTCTCACAAATCAAAAAATGAAAGAAAAAAACATATACAGAAACGAATTACAGGCAGGGTGTCAAAGTTTCTTCATTTTTCTATTTAGCAAAACTAAGCTTTGAAATACATATTCACATACATATCTTTTATTTAATTAAAACAAAAGTTGTCATGCTTAAACTCTGCTTTAAGTCCCTTGCGAAGTATCTATCCATTAGTCACATTTGCCAGTTGGCACTCTTCAATAAAATCTTATTAAAATTTAATCATATAAAATGTTTTTCCTTTTCAAACCTCTTTTTTTTTGCCTCTCTATTTCAGCTGTAAGCCGGCTGTTCCGCTCGCTGCCTAAAACCAAAGCGTCAATGTCATGTTCCACTTGATTAACTTAACAAAATTCCAATCAATTTAAATTTGCAACGTGCAATAATGTTTAAATGTCAAATTGAATTTACCACTTTGCTGTATGATGACAATGATCACCATCCTGATCATGTTTTTAGCTGATGATGGTGATGATGAAGATAATGACATGATCGTGTGTTTGTGTTGTCCATTTTGCTGGTTTCTTGTTCGTATTCGCATTGATTGCAATGCGATTGAAGTAGTCATCAATTCGTTTTGCACAAACACAAACACACACACACACACACACACACACACACACACACACACTTTCTCGCTCCTACAAACGATTCGAAATAACAGGCGTTTTTCAGCGTTTATTGTGCGGATTTCGTTGAGAATTTCAATTGATTTGTTTCTGTGGTGCGCATATCAGTTCTTGAGGTTTTGTTTCTTTGGCTCAACTATTCCAGCAGTGAAATTGAAAAGACGGTGCTTTTGATGACATTTTTTATCCTCTGGATTGGTCTTTTTTTTTTTTTTGTTCGTTTGTTTGCTTGTTTGTTTTTTATATTTTTGCAACAAAGTCAAAGTCTTCTTTTGGCTGGCACAAATGAAACTACGTACATTAATTGCTCGCCAAGGGGGTAGGGTGGGGGGTGAAGGCTTTAAAGGGGGCCAGGGAGTGTGCGGTATTGAAGCAACAGCTGTGAAAACATTAAAGTCAAATAGGCGGCAAATAATCAAACATCATGTTGACAAGATTGTTGTTGCTTTTGCTTTGTTTTGTTTTTTTCTTCTTTCATTTTTGATGATTCACTTGAAGTTTGAGTTGCGAAATTGTACAATATTTAAATCGTTTAGAGGTGTTGCAAACATTTTAATTGATTTGATTGATAAGGCGAAAGGAAATAAATGAGTAAAATGCATGAAATTTATTAATTTTTAAGCCATAATCACTGGGGCGCAACCGAAGGCCAGAAACAGGAGAAAAGGTTTCTTGGTGCATCCAAATATAAATCTACAGCTCAGCAAAATCTAATAACGATTTCTTTCGCCAACCAGCCAGTTTGCTTTGCTTCTTCTTGTTCAAAACATCAAATTCTCCAGTATTCTTACTTTTTGCCCTGTCACAGCCACTGCCGCTGCTGCTGCCACTGCCAGTATTTTGTAGTCTGTTCAACCAGGCATGAATGTCAAAAAGTGTGGCATGTACTCGCATGTATTTGCCTTAAGCCTCTCTGTGTGTGTGTGTGCGTGCGTGATAAAAGATCAATTTAGCTTGCAATGCGTCACTGATTTAAATCCGATATTGTAAAATTGAGCAAGTTGATCCACGTTAAAACATGAACATGGTATTTGCAATTATTGAACTTCAAAAGGTATAACGAAAAGAAAAGAAAAGAAAAATAACAACGAAACTACTACTTTTAATAAAGAAGCCCAACTGGCAGCAAAACGAGAAGAGAAACAAGAGAGGAAAAAAAACAGAAACGAAACGAAGACAGCGTAACAATGAGATGGAAGTTTAACAGGCGTAGTTAAAGGAATTATTCCACATGAACTGCAAATGTGAAGAAATAATCAAAAAATTGTCAAAGACAAAATTTGTATGCGGCACAGCATACGCCTCTTGGAAAGACCGAACAAAACGCTACTAAAGGTGATCACAGTTTATTGAAAACGAAAGATCCGCTCAAACAAGAGTGGGCCATGTACATTCCTTTTTTCTTTATATGAACTATACAATCGTTTCGAAAACACACGTGTTCACAGTTTCAGATATCTGTGAGCTAAAGGTTTTTTGGACCAAAACAATTGGATAAAACTTTGTGTAAAAAATGGATTTAAGAGCTTAAAGAGCAACTGAAAACTTAACGGGGACTTAAAGTTTGTCGTCGCACCGGCACTTCAATCGCCAATGAAAATGTTGAGAGAGGGAAGAAAATCGTTCGTTATTTAAGAATTTTTTTTTTTGTTGCAAATTTAAGCTTTAAAACATAAAAGTTTCATCAAAAATTGCAAAATTTTAATTAAAAAAAAACGAAAACATTGTAAATATGAGCATCGCTCAGGAATTTCTGCATGACGTTTACGGCGATCCTCAGCCTTCATATTGGTCAGATTTTTATACCTGCAACTTTCCCCCTCCCAATAAACCCAGGGAGGTGCGGCGTTTGTGATTTTTAAGGCTCTACAAACCAAAACGCTGGAAAAGCTCAAAGACATACCAAAAACTGCATATGGCAACTGCTCCCGAGGATTCGCAAACAAAAACAATGACGTAAATGTGTTATATCTTTAGAGGGACAAACTAGAAATGCATAAATTAGTATTTCTTGAGAAAAATTAAAACTTATCCAATTTATTGAACACATCCCGCAAGTACAGTTTTTCGAATCTATCATTCAAATATTTTTTAAGCTTGAGGTTTTTTGTTTTTTATACATAAAGAATTTACAATATAAATTCCATATTTCGTTTTCAAAATTTCTGAAGAAGTTTTCCAAAAAAAAAAAAAATACAACCAAATAATGAATAAAATGGCGTTATTGGTAAAAACAAATACAACAACAACTTTTTACAACACAAATCACACTAAAATAATTTACTAGCAAGAAAACAATGAAAAGCTAAAGAATTTTTCAACGACTCTAGACTTCTTCAAACACTAGATCATCCGTTAAATACCACAAGACGTTGGCAAGAAGGATTTAAAGTCATTCGTTTCGGATATGATTATGGACGAAATATATTTACTGTCAGTTTTGTCCACAATCTTAAACCTTGGGCCCGTCACTAGTTTTATACGTTTTCAATGACCAAAAGAGCAATAGATTAGTTTAGAATTTTTTTTAACGAATTTTTTCTTTACAATAATCCTTCCAACTATTTAATTTTAGGTGATTTATTGTAATAACAAATTTTTCTGCACACAAGCTAAGAAACTTTATGGTTTTTGTATTATAAACGTAAATTTGTTAAATACAATAACAATAAATGAATAATTGAGATATTGTATAAAAAGCAAAAGGCCTTAAATTTAAAGAATATTACGGAAAAATAATTATTCCAAAAGTTTAACAAATCAAAATCAAGATTGTTTTCGATATATCATTGAATATGAATTTAGCAAAAAAGAAAAAACAACGATTTATTTTCTTCAAAAACATTTTCCAAACATTTCATAAACTGTGATTGGCCCCACTACGAACTGCCTTACGCAGCCCATGGCTTTGCCTATTAACTCTACTGCTTTTCGCCATAACCAAATCATCAGTTGTAAAGAAAATTTATTAAATTGTAATCAAACTTTTATGTTCAGAAATGTTGTACGTTCGAGTTAAACGTTCAGACGTTGGCAAGTTCGTTAAATGATTTTAAATCAAATGAGTGGCCGGCCCGGACCGGACCGGCAACAGTAGTCAGTGAAAACTAAATCGATTTTAATCAAAATTTATGATAATTTTAAATGAAATTAAACAAAGTTCTATCACACAGTGCAGCGTTTAATGAAGGCACAAACGTACAACTAATTGGCATGCAATAATGCGCCGATGGCTTGACATGAGTTGTTGGGCTGAGCGCAAGCGAATGGCCGGAAAAAAGCCAAACTAATGACTTAAATTATAGCCTATTTGTGGCTGTTATTTAGCGACAACAAAATGGAGCTCATTGTACCAAAACGAAGCTGCAACTGAAAAGAGTTTTACAATTAAAAGGAAGACATACATATTTTTGAAATTACTGTCTGCAAATCAAACATTTACTCAGGACAACAGAAATCGAACTATTGTGGTGTGTTATTTTCTTCAGATGCTGCCTGCTCCTGCCACAACAACATCTTAAATAATCATAAAGGTCTTAGAGAAATTTGCTGAAAATCAAAATTGATGATTATGGCTTTTTGACAGCCAAAATCAAAGCGAACGTAGAAGCCAAACGGGGTTATAAAAATTAAATAAAATATACAATTTAAGTGGCCATATTTTCCCATTGCGTCCGGCCATACAATACACATTTGCAACATGAACTAAATGTAGCAATAAGAATATAAAAACCGGAGACCGACAACAAAAATCATATCATAAAACTGCCAACAGCTGCAACTGTTAAATGTCCTGTATATGAACAGGCTCAGGAGCAGACAATGGCCAAAGAAGTGAAGAAAATTAGTGGGTGGCATCGAAGGACTTACAGTTATACATACATATATTTTTGCAATATTTTCTTTAACAATGTTGTATACGAGTATCAATAAAATACTAAAAGAAAATCTATTTATGACCACGTTTAAGTTACAGCGATATAATAACAGGACGAAATGCTGAACAACGAAATGTCAGCCAACATATACAGTGCATGCGAAAAGACATGTAACATAAGCAGGCAACAAACAGTCCAATATCCGTGTTTGAAAATCGGAAAGTGAACAAGAAAATCTTCAGAAATGAGTGAGAATTTTGAGGAAACAAAACACCCTTAACTCAACGTTAAGCGGCTATAAAAATTTTACAAATAGGTTGGAATGGGTACTACAGCACCACTTCTTTGGATTTCTGGATTTTCTTGGACTTTGTTATGACAATATATTTATTGCTCGATTGGCAAGAGCAGGTATTGATGGGCTTAAATGGAACAGCGCCACAGCGAGTAGAGACAACGGGAAAGGCAACTGTAAAATGGGCGACGAAGCGTGCGTAGTCTTGTCTTCACAGAAGGACATCAACTAATAACCAATTCGAGTGATATTCTTATAGTTTTCGGGAAGGAGCAAGACCGCTGCAAAAATAAACTCCTTTTCAAACAAGTGTGTAAATTAATTGTTTTTTCTTCCTTAAATATAATTTTTTGCACCATAATTATAAAAAACACGTATAAGTTTTCGATTTTGTCACCGACTGTACCTGGCAAGAAGAACCCAAATAGCAAAAAAAAAAGCAACCAAAATTGTCTTCGTAATAACTATCGTGGAGTGCAGAAGCACAATCACGTATTCGTGTCCCCAACCTTAAGCAGAGATGTCTATAAGTTTTTAGTCCCCCACAATTACCGGAAACTCATATAAGCTACTTTTGTTTATAGCCTTGTATGCGTAAGAGTAAAAATGTTGGTCACATGAATGTCCAGAGATCATTTACGACTGGCTTGTGTTAAAAAAAAAAAATCATGTTTATTTATTTGGCTGTCCTTGTGGTGTTTGTGCGTGTGTGTGTGTGTGTGTGTGTGTTTTTTATTTCTTGACCAAAAGCAATAATGCACTCGACAGTTTTATTTCTTTTTCATTAGCCAGACCCACAGCAAGTAAATGATTATTTATCTATAAAACAATTCAACAGCAGCGGCCTTAACGAAATACTATTAGTTTTCTTTTCTCATATTAAATACTCGTCGTGCTGTAAAAACATTTTGTAGAAAAGTTTATTGCGGGTGGACAACTAAAAATTATAGGTCTTTTGCCTGAATTAAACAAACAAAGCAAAGTTTTTTGTAGACTGAATATTTTTAAAGAAATTTGGCAAATTAAATAGTTTTTTTTTATATATAAAATAATTTGTATTTATAAAAAAGATATATGGAAAATAAAATATTGAATCCACTAAAAAATGTATCGAAATTTTAACTGCACAGCAAGAATATATTTTAGTTGTGTGCAACAGGATTCATTGAATCTCAAGACTATTTGTCCAACTTCAATTTATTTTTAAACAGAAAATGACTGAAATCAAATACATTTTTTTCAATATCTGGGCATAAATGAAGGCAGAGATTTCATTTGAATGAAAAATTAAATTTTATTGAAAAACAAATAAGTTTTTTGATTTTTTTTACAAGTCCTCTTAGTCCAAGAGTCTCCGTCGTTGCCACATGAAGGTGATCAGAAAATTTGACGCTTTCGTACTTGTTCTTGATAAAAATAAGTTTTTTTTTTGTGAATATGTGCCCCATTTAATGTTTGAGGCAATAGATAACCGCCGGCTAAGCCATTACTTTGCTGTCGAAATAATTAAATAGCGTCATTTGTCGATAACGAGCTGAAGCGACGACGATGACGACTCTTCCAATAAGGTCAAATAATTTTGTCTATGATGCCACAATCAAATATTTTAATCGACCATCAAACATTTCGTTGAAGAAGAAGTATTTCTATTTAAAGTTTCAAGATTAAATAATGGACTGAATTAATAAAACTTTTAATTGAATGACGGACGGGCTGTGTGTGAAGAAACGTTTTTAATTGACAATTTGATTTTGTTTTTGTTTGCGTTCATATCAGGTGTGCGATAGAAATCGGTTTTGAAAACAATTTCTGCTTGCACTAGTATAACTTTCAAACGGAAATCATCAACAAGATTTTGCTGTTTTTCACTACATCCATCTTTTGAAAAATGATCGGTTTTCATCGCAAACCGGATAGAACCTACAAATTATCTGCTGCATCAGCAGAAATAAAAGCTGTAATTTCTTACAGTTCTGAGTTGATGGATTGTTTGACCAACAGTTTTGGGATTGGTTGTGGGCAGAGACTTCTGATCAAAGGCTTCTGTGTTTCTTACTGAAACCGGATCTTTGTCTCTGTATGATGCTTTCTAAAATGCATCTGCAAAATATTCTTTAACTTTTAAGAATTTGGCGAGCTCTGCTTATATCGTTCCATGCGCCGATAGTGTAAATGCTCACTTTGCAGAAAATCTTTGCGGAAAAAGTGGTTGATTGTGAACAATCAAAATGAACAATGTCGAGCAATCGACCATTTGTCCGCCGATTTATTCGATGGTAAAACGAATATTGCATTTAAAGCAGCGGGCCCTTAAGGCTTTATTAACAAAATTTTAATTTTCTAGTCTATTGGCCAATTATATTAAACAGTTAAAAAGTAGGTGTGTGCTGTTGAGCAACAGACAACAAGTTGCTTTTACCACAAGATTGCAATGGCAGCGATTTTGCCATCTCTGGTTTGAAAACATCTGTTTATGTGCAATTAAATATATTGTATAATATTAAACAAACATTTTTAACATTTAAGCCACAGTATTTGTATATATATATATATATATATATATATATAGTTTTTCTGGTAATCCACTCCGAACGCAAAACACTGTCTGCCAAGAAGCAAATTAACACAAACTTTGATTTAATTTAATTTGATTATTTAGGCGCGGTAGTGTGAACGCATTGCAGCGATAATTATAACAATGAAATTTGGCTGCTTTGAAGCAAATAAATTGTGCCATATTTTCAAATAGTTGACGTTATGGCTCGATCAAAATTGTCGCATATTATTCTATTTACGCCGCCTGTAGGATCTTGGCTTAACAAATAATGAAGTTTTGAGCTGGAAATGCAGCCTGTAAGTCTTTCGAAATAAATTTCGGGTTTCTTTAAGATCTGGCTATTTAAAGCATCACCTTGTGATACTCCCATTTAAGAACACTTTTCATATTTAATCATTTTGAATTTGTATTAGGTTTCCGAACCTTTTTGTTTCCTTTTGGAAGGCAAATAGCACCTTTTGTTGGATTTTTCCAGCATTTTGCTGCCACCATCTGTTGTAAATGATTTGATGTTTGATGGGTCTTAATTGTGAATTAACTACTTGTGCATAAATTTTGTATCCTTTTTTTCTTCTTAGTTCTTCATTTCAAATAGAGTTATAAATTTTGATACACTAGAGATTTGATTTTTTTTTATTATTTTTTTTTTGGAATACTCAAGTTTCAATAGCTGGGTTTTTTGCTTGATTTTTGTATATTTCTTAAGCAAAAAGCCACTTCAGTTGTACATTGTTCATTTGCGCCTTCGTTATCATAAGATGGGACAAAAAATTCAGAGCAAAAAAAATTTGGTTAAAGAAAAAGGATTAAATAAATAAATCACTTGTTGGAAAAAAATGCACATATTTTTTTGTCCGCCGCGTTTCAAAGACATTTTCCTTGTGTGCGATTCGATTCCAAGGATCTCTTCCTTTTCTTTTCTTTTTTCCCCCTTCAACTCATACCAGTTAATGAGCTAAAAATTGTTTAAGCCAAACTGTATGCAGCTTTTCTTGATTTTTTCATTTTTTCATTATTTCTTGTTTTTTTTTTGTTCTAGACACAAATTTTGTTTTTTTTAAATTAATGAAGATTTTGTTTTATTTGGTTGATTTTGCCATTTCGGTTTCGAGCAAAAAGGGTTGATTGGTAGCAACACTTGTGTACGCGCTTACAATCTGAAGAGCCGAAAAAAAATCATTTGATTTTTAATTACGTCGATGTTTTTTGTACAAAGTTTTCCTTGGAAAAGGCAAAAAAAAAAAAAAAAAACTAACAAACGGACTGGAAATCGTGGTAGCTTTCATTTATGGCCTAAAGTGTTACAGTCTCCAAGGACTTTTAGCCAGGCACTTGAATCACTTTTCAGTGAATGAGTTTTATTTCGTTTGCAATATCTTCTGTGAAAATTCTTAATATTGGCTTTTCAACTTAATTAAACTTTTTTTTAACAAGAATCTTGTTTTTTTTTTGCCATTCTTTTGAACATGAAATTTATTTTGTTACAACAACTGTCATCATATTGGCCATAACTAATTGACAGCTAAAGTGATACAAAATTTCTTTTAATTAGCAAACAAATTATAAAAGAAAATTTTTTAATTTAAATGAAATGAAATGGGACAACAGAGTCACTGACAAAATTTATTAAGAGATGAATAATACAAATAGTTTGAAAAAACTTCTCAAAAGGATTAGAAAAATGACGCTTAATGAAAATACATATATACGACTGAGTTTGGCGGCTGTTTTGTGTCATTTCTAGCTTTAAGGCAGTGCTGCCAAGTTGGGGAAAATGGCATTACAAATTTACCATAACCTAATTTTTTAAGTGTTTCACTGAAAGCAGAAGTTTTAAGATTTTTTCTGTTTTGGGTGTTTTTTCTTGAGAAAGAAATCTATATTTTATCAGATCAAAGTAATGAGCAGCAAATAAGCAGGATTAGTAAAATGTATTAATGAAAATATATAACTGAATTAAGTTGTTGTTTTGTGTTTTGGGTTGAGTCCCCGTCGGTAGGACTTTTCTTGTATTAAGACGGTTATGCTGGTTTTTCTGAAACCCTTAATTGGCAAAACACAGACCCACGTTCCCTTGTTATACCTTGAAAGGCGGACACTGGTAGTAGTCATGGGTTTGCGGTTGAAATCTTCTGGCTATGGCTTAAACCTACAAACGCGGGAAGGAAGTTTGGTAGCTGCAGGAGTAATAGTTTACGCTTCATAACCCAAGTGTTTTCAACGTTCTTCGAAACTAAGTGAATTGTGGCCGAAATCTGGTTAAGGCTTGATGTTCCTACCATCTCAAGTGTTAACTAAGTCTTCGCTAACTCTCTGGAGAATAACTGGCAGATGACATTAGGTACCCAGGATCTCAAGCAAGGGACCACCCTCAAGAAGCAGCCACTTATATATGCCTGGTAAACCCTCGACAAGTGCACCAAGCGAACATTGGTCCGGCATCAGCTGGGCACATATCGGCAGATATTGATGTTCATCAATTCCCCAATATTGTATTTGCTAGAGAATTTTTAATAATATTCAATCTTTGCAGATAATTTTTTTAAATCTTTTTTAATTTTTTCTTATCGATAGTAAATTTAAGTCTGTTTTTAAGCTGTTAAACTTAAACCTAATGACTGATATTTTTCGAAAATATTGCTAATCGGTTTGTTGGCCGTATAGTTATAATTAAGCGCACAAGTATTTCTTAATTATTAGTTACAACTTGCATAGAATATCAATGATATAAGTGTCATGCGGCTAAATTATAAAACTATTTCATTTCAATAATTCTACTAATACTCACAACTCTTTAACAAAAAAAAAAAAACATGAACCTCAAAATCAGTACCGAGAGTTTAAGAAAAGTGCGTTTTAATTTTATTTGCTTTATATTTTATATCATACATTTTATATATAAAAATATACGAAAAGTCTAGCATCTTAAACTGAAACTTGTTGCTTTTATATTGATTATTTTAGTTTTTTACCAGTCTTTGTACACAGCATTATGATATACAATACAATAAAAAACCACCTGAGCCGCAAAGTTAAAACTCTGTTAAAAGTTGAAAGCTTTTTTTCTCCAACCTTAATCTTTCCTTATTCCTTATCAGCCAGTTCTTGTTGCAGTGTCATGTTTTTTGTTGCGTCTCCAAAACCAAAAATTAATATATATTAAGCTGTTTACAGAAATTTATCTTAAAGATTTATAACACAAAGGAGTCTGAAAGAAACGCTTTAGAAAAAGCAATAGAAACGTTGATTGTTTAACAACGTTTGAAAACTTTTTAAAAGAAAACCGAAATCTGTAAAAGACTTGTGAACAAAAACTGATAATCGGATGGTAAATAAAAACATCAAAGTCGATAAAATTGCTTTGGTTTTTTTTTCATTTGTTTTTCCAAATTTTCGGTTTTTTTTTTTTTTTTTTTTTGTTGGCCCAAGAAGGAAGAATCAAACAAGGATAAGAAAAATCTGCTCTAGTTCACGTATTGAAAATAAAACGTTTAAATTTTAAGGCTTTAATCTTGTAACAGTAAAAAATTTAGTTTTTTAACTTGAACAGGGTGGGAGGGAGTGGTTATTTCATCAAACAAACAATTAGTATTAGATTACAAATGAACAACAAATCCCTTAAACAATAACAAGGTTAAAGTCATTTGCAGCTCAAAAAAACAAAAAAGTGAAGAGTCTTTTCTTGACATTGTCATTTCAAATAGATGACCTTTTTCTTCTCATTATTCTAAACTATTTCCTTCTTCATAATGAATTTGTAAATTAAAGACTGACCACAACTACGAAACGACAACATTTGTGTGTGCTGCTACTTTCAAGCCAACTGGAACCCCAACGGCAGGACACCAGCCCTTTTTACCAGCCAAACACATAAAAGGATGACCAAGTTAGAAAAAAACCAAAAACTTTGGAAAACTATCGAAAATCTTTCGTTTTTCACTTTCCATGTCTATTGTTACTAAATAAACTTTTAACTTTTTTTTTTGTTTTGGCAAAAAAGAAAAAAAAAACAATAACCTGCTGGGTCTTGCAGCCAAAAAACAATAACAACTAAACTATTCAAACACAAATCCTGTCGCAAAAGTTCATTATAAACAACACTTGACATTTGTATTTTTCAATAAAATTAATAGACAAAAGACAAGTGATTTTTAGCAAATACCACAAGATTTCAATGGCCAGAGGTCATTTGGAATATTTATGACAAAAACAATTGTTTGTTGTTGTTTAACACTAAAGTAGGGGGTTGTTTGTGACACAACAGGACAACACTTCTGGCAAAGGCAACAAACGAACTGTAATGAATAGCCAAAAATTTTCTTGTAGATGAAAACATGAACCTGACAAGTGAGACAAAATCTGTTTAATAAAAATAAGTTTTAAGCACTTATTGGCTGAAAAGTGATGTATGTCACACAATATGCTTGATTTGTGTCACATGATGCTGGCTTATTCAAAAAAAAAGGTACAAGATATTCGAGCATCCCATCTAAAGTACAATAATACGAGTACTATTTCTGCTATCAGTTATAACACTCCAAGTAAGATCGTCTAATAGTCGCTGCAGAAGCGAGAATGTGTAAAAACCAACTGCAGCATTTAGTGTTGGCTTCGCCATAAAACATCTTTTATAATTGATACTCTCGCCCCCTCATTCGCTGCATACCTCGTTGGTTATGGCAAATATCATCGTCTAATAGCCCCTTTATAATCGATAAAATCGTGAATATGTGTTTGCTTTATGTGCCGCTACTCGTTGTATTACAGAACCTCTTTTTCTGCTGCCTCATATTTTGTTGTTGTTACAAAATAATTCTTAAACTCTTAACGCTGTTGCTCCTCTCCCATCCACTGCCTTAAATCCTTAAAGTTTCTAATATTTTTTTATATACATAAATGTAGGTAAGTTTTGAGGTCGCAGCTGAACGAACAACTTTCTTTTGGCAGTGCGTGCCTCCAAACTGCTCTCCACAGCAGCCTCACTTATTTCAAGATGTCATTTTGCGGCCGTGAAATGGCACACAACCCGAACTATTAAAGCCAAAGCCGACGTTAACATTCTAGATATTACCAATTTCAGATAGTTGTGTTGTCTTTGTCCACGAATTTCCCAAAACATCAATAGCAATTACAAGAATGCAGCGAACAAAACGAGTAAAACGTAGCCACCGCAAACAGATATTATGATGAGTTTTGTAAACTAATGCCACAGGTATAACCCAGTGGTGTATGTTAGCGAAATTCCAGTGACTTTTTGTATCGTTAATTGCCCAAGGAATGCACAACTTTGGATAATTTAGAGTTTCAGGAGTTCAAAGCCGTTGCAATATCAAATCTGTTTATGAGATCTTGATTGTATGCGCTATTACCAGCCAGGCACATCATTTGGCCACTTGGGTTATGGAAAAATTCTTCCGTCACAAACTAATACAAAGTAAATAACCAAGTAAATGATGAAAGCAGTGAAGACGAGTTTGTGGCAGGAACGTAAGGACGCCAGGATAAACAAAAATTACTGGCTTATAACTGACAATAACGATGAGGATATGAACAGCAATAGCAACATATGATGATGGTTAAAAAACATAATTAAACGCACACCCTCACACACACGCACACACACACACACACACACACATGTATATATATACATATATGTATATACACAGGATACAGTGGATGCTGCAAGTGTGTGTGACAAATGCCAAGTCAATTTATTGGGTAGAAATGAGACAAGTGTTATTGAGTTGGCTGTGTGTTAAGGCTCGTGTTTTGCAATCGAACACCCTGCACTAAAAATGCAATAGATATATTGATTATCTATACGATTGTGCTAGAGAGAATTGGCAGCATTGAATATTTATGCAGAATAAGAGCAAGATTTTGGAAGTCAGCTGGAAGGCTTTCCTTCCCTTCAGCTTTAGTGGCGACAAGTAGGCAACAACTTTTGCCGAATGTGTGCGAAGTGAGCAAGTTTTTTTTTTCTGTGTAAGGTTTTGTCAGCAATAAATGTCATTCTAAGCAATTGATTTTTGATTTCGGAGTTTAGAAAATGTAGCGCACTTGTCCTTGTAAACAATCTGGAATTAAACGAGTTTTATCTGTTGTCGATTGCACCAATAAATGCAGCTGCTGGTGATTTTTGAACAGTCCAAATTTTTGGGGGGGTTTTCAAATGCAGCACTCTGGTCCTGTGCACAAATCACATGTACAATCGAGTAGGGCTTTTGCGGGCCGTAGGGTATTTTAAGTCTACGGTGTATATGAATGTTTAGCAACATGACTGGCTACAATTTGGTTTGGTTACTTGATTGAATGGAATAATGTTTTCATGTGCAGTTTAGTTGTATGGAAAAATAATAGTCAATATTCAAAGGCACTGCTGACAGACAAACTGGCACACACACGCACGCACACACACTCTTTAAACACGCACTCATCTTCTCGTTTCACGAAACGGTAGTTTATAAACACTACCACTATCAGAGTGTTTAGATTATTGAAAATATGTTGGTTATTTCGATGTTATTTTAAGCTGATTTTCTTGTTGTTGCTGTTGCTGTTGCTGTTGCTGCCCGGTGAATGTTATTGTCTGCTTGACGAAAGTTTAGCTCAGTATTACAATTAAAAACATTTGTGTCCAAATAGCAAATATATGTACAAAAACTGCTACGTTTAATTACAAAATGAATGTTAAAAGATCTATACATTCATAAAACATGTTATATATTGACACACACACACACACACACACACACACACACACACACACACACACACATCAATTAATGTCCTTTTTTCGTTGTAATAGAAAAACTTAAAGAAGGATTTGTTGCTGTTCTGTAGAATAAAGAAGGGGTATTTTTATATGGCTGTGAGTCAAAAGTTTCATTCTTTTGCTTTTGTTATTAGATATTTGCAATATTTGCTGGGGAAATAAATTCTGTTTAATGAATTCTTAAAACCACATGTTTAAAGAAATTCATAACATTAACCAACAAATTGATTAGAGTGGGTATAAGGAGCGTTAGCTCATGTTGATTTGATGATGATATTTGGCCAAATATTAATAAATAAATATGTGAAAAGAGTGCAGCGATGATAACAGTTATATTGCCGGCCATTATGATACTTAAGGATTTCCAGAACAGGCAGCACAATTTGGGTAGTGACTGTAAAATGGTCGTGCATAGCGAAATGAATAGAAGTATCAGCTTAAATTTTCACACCCACAATCTATCGAATGTGTGTGAAACGTAAATGTCTATCTGCTAGACACGTTTTTTCAAAAGATGTGCATCAAAATTTTGGTCCTTCGGATCCAAATGTTGTTCAAAGCTTTTCGATTTCGACTAACTTTTTGCCATTTCAAATTCAATACATTTCTTCTGTTTTGCGTACAATAAAACCACCTCCGCCTTAATTTAACTCATTTATATTCAAATCATTATAATCTCATAAATTTCTTTTGCCAAAAATTAAACATAAATAGGTGCTGATTAATCGTATACAAAGAAAAAAAAAAGACGAAGGACAAAAGGAAAACCGGAGCGCACAACTTCGTCTGCCTTGAGGCCACATAAAATCATTGAATCTGCCATGGATTTTGAGTAAAAAAAAAGAAAGAAAACGGACAAGGGCTTAAGACTTTTTCCAGCAACAAACAACTGGCTGGCACACAAAAGCAACATCAGAAATTCAATATCGCCATAAAAGCTTTCAAAGCAAAATACATACAACATTTGTGTTGTTGGCGTGAACTGGCGACAATGTAGGTGTTGTTCTGCAGCTCACAAAATAACACTAACAACAAAAGATTGAAAGAATTATTTAAGCTAAAGGAGCAGCTATTGAATGGCTAAAGTGGCCCTGGCCTCACGCTAACAAACGGGTTTTGTGATCTTTAATTTCAACGTATGGGAAGACTCTGTTCAAAGTGCTCGCCAACTTGAACGGCCGTGTATTCGTTCGTGTATGTGATGCAATATTTTGCGTTTTATTGTATAAAATTATCTGCAAGTTAATAAATTATCAAACTCCTGCGCATTGCCCCAGCAACAATAAGTGCAAGTAGGCCCAACTTGAGTCAAGCTGCTTTGGCCAAAGCAAAACGATCTGAAACTAAAATGATTTACGTTTAAGGCACGCGTGTGTAATTTACTTTTGATTACGGTAGCAAAGCGAAATGACATTTTGAAAAATACTATTAAATCTGTTCGTGTATTTATTTAGAAAGCAAAACCCATACACCGTAATGTTTTGCGCTAAGGCGGCAGACGAACAAGTCACACGAACAAGCAACGTTGTGCTTTTGCTTTGTAATAAATTTTTGTTAAACTTTTTTAATAAAATACTTAAAGAAATTTGTTTTTCTTTGTACTTTTAAACACTCAAACATGAAAAATAAATAAAATGCAATTAGCAGGATTTGAATTAATTACAGTAAATGAAGTCAGTCAGACGGTGTGTTTTCTTTCGTTCGTTTGTGCGTTCGTTTTGCGCAAAACTGTATGGATGAGCGTGCAAATAGACACAGGCGACATATATGTCTATATGTGTCTATATGTTATTTAAGATATCTAGTAAGTAGTTTTTGTTTAAGTCTATAAACTCAAACATGCTACTTGTAGCACTTGAGCACACTTATCAACACACTCACACACACACACACACACACACACACACACACACACACCCACTTACATACATGAGTTTAAGAAGTAAGTTTTACTATTAATTCATATCTTATTTAACCACACTTGTGTGTGCGAATATATCTGGCTGGATATTCCTGCCTTCGGTTGCTGTCGTCATCTCCTGCAACCTCTTAAGAGATTTAAAAAGAAATTCGTCTTTTGTTTGTTTAAAAAATCTTTTGCCAAATGTAACCAATTTTCGTCAGTAAATTTCCGACAGACAAACATACCGTACAGCCATAATAATAAAATCATCAAACATTCGTTAAAACAGTTTTGAAGGAATGCATGACAAAACACTTGAGTTGTTGACAAAATGTTGTTCTAACTACACAAGTTGTACCAGATATCACGGCGGCATTAAGACGGATTGTTGTGGACGCCCTGCTCGAGGTAATTTTACACATGATTGCTTCGATCGAATATATTTCTTCGATTTCAAGATCAAAAAAAAAAAAAAAAAATGGTACATTGAAACAGAGCCGTGTAGTTTTGTAATTTCAATTCCAAGCTTCCATACAAAATCTAAAGGTTTCAGATGGAAAACAGAGCAAATTGCTGTTGGCCCAGATTTTCGAAAGCTTGAATTGCTGCTAATGTGATGAATGCGAAAGTTTTTCTTGTTCTGCAAAAGGTAATCAATAAGAACGTTTCTCTTATTCTGCAACTCAAGTGCTATTTTGTATGTCGATGTGAACATATTTTCCACTGTCATATAAAAACTGAGATCATTTGCTACCCTTCATCAGGGCATAAAGACTTTCTATCTATTTTTATGCTGTCCCTATTCGAAGAGGCGTAAACGTTGTCCCATAAACTCGAGCTGCTGTGCAATCGACACTGACGATTCTTCGCATCAGTGTCGGAGTCATGACTAATTCTCATATTAATATTTTTATACTGTACATTTAAGGAGAACTCATATTAGGGTGGTACGTTATATTTTCGGTTCAAAAGTCATGATTGGCTAAACTCTTTAGGTACCTGCGTTGAAATTATTGTGAAGTACTCGTAGCCATTATATTTTTGGCAATAAATAAATCTAAAATCTGAACAAATTCAGCCACACATGATGTAGGACGAAAAGTGACATGTTGCTTTTTACGAACATTTTACACTGACTGTTGACGCTGTTGAAACCATTTGCAGGTGAAAACTTTAGTTCTTCAAACCAATTTTTCCTGTTTACATTTACTTAAAATACACTCACTTAAACTAAACAAAAAGTAAAGGAAAACCCGAAAAAGACCCCCAGAGAAAGCATTCAGTTTAAAGTTCAGGGCAAAAAAAAAAAAAAAAGCAATTACCAGACATGGGTTTTCACAAGGTCTTCTTAAGACAGCAGAAGATAAAATAAATTGTTTAAGAAACGGGCAAAATGTCACTCATCATTCATACATTTCGACTCAGAGAACAGTAGCGGAAACTAGTTAGTTTTAAGCCAGAGTTTGTGAATGTGGTCCAGGTCCAGGCCACACCATCGCAGAGCTCTAAGGCTTCCAAATTTAAACAGAAAATGTATGAACACACCCTGAAAAGGACAAAAAGAAGACACGGTTTGAAAAACTTTTCAAATTGAAATCTTCTCAAGCCGAGACCTTAATTAAATATAGCTACTTTCGAGGGCAACACATGATCACTATTTGACTGGCTTTTTATGCTGGGTTTACAAAATTTGAAAATACTCTCGCCACAGAGCCCGCATTTTGTTTCCCATAAAATATGTATATAAAAGATAAATTCAAGTGAAACCAAACATCACGTAGGAAATCACTTAACTTTTTTTTTACTGATTATACCAAGCAAATACAATACAATGGGGAGTTAACATTTGCCACACCAACAACAACAACAACAACACCAAATATTAACAACAAAAGAGGCTGCTCCACAGCATCCTTTTTGCTTGCTTTTATTGCGGCTGGCATGACAATATCAGAATACACGCAATCGTATGCGTCCAAATCAATTGTTAACGTCTGCCTGATGTATTTTTTTGCTTTTTCTTTTTCTTTTTCGGTTTTTTTTTTTGGTCTTGAAGAGCCCAAAATTTATTGAAAATAAAATTTGAAATAGCACAGCAGCAGAGCAAAAGAAAAAAAAAGAAAATAACGAAATGTCCTGTAATGCTTGTTGCTATTTACAACCATTTCGCAACGAGTGAAATGAGTGGCGTGCCAGGAATCATAAATGAGTCTACGAATTGAGGTCATTGATACACATCGTTTTATTTTGCTAAAGACACTTCAGTGTTTTTTTTAATGCCAGCTCTGTTTTTTTTTAAGGGGCAGATTTCAATTGTATTGTTATCGTTATCGTTGCTGTTGTTGTTGTTTTTTTTAAGGAAATATCAGTGGTCAATTGGTTGTTGTTGCAACGCAACAAAAGGTTGTGTTAGATTTTTTTTATTAGATTTTTTCTTATATCTTCTTCATAAAGGACACGTGCGGTAATTTTGATTTTATTTCAGAAACTCGGCTTTTTATCAAAGTTTCTTTTTTTAGTTGAAGCAAATTTTCATTGCCTATTTAGGGGGGGGGGGGGGGTGGCCGTAAGATGTTTTTTTTTTGCTGTTGTTGGTTTATTTTTCCTTCTTGTTATGTGATTAGTTGTCATTTGTAAATGGTTTGCTATCAATTTTCAAGATGATTGAATTAAGTGATTTATTTGCGGCATGTGGCTTGTTTATGAAAACATTTGTTATTTACGTTGATTATAATGAATACAATATTTTCTTAAGATAAAAAAACGAGTCCCAAGCCAAGTTCAAAGGTAAACTAATGAATAGTGGCTTCTGTTTTATTACAGAAAAAAAAAAACAGTCAAATGATAAATAAGCTGTACAGACAGCTGAGAACAACAAATCGGAATTTTCTTAATCTCTAATAGGAAATGGCTCATCTAAGTTGTAGCAAACAAAACAAGTTTTTCTTAATTTTTTTACTCAAGTTAATTTTTTTAATAGTAAATGGTCCTGGTGGGGTCGGTTCGTAGTACCATAATTGCAAGAACAACTGTGAAAACCAAAGCGGAATGTTTTCAATCTTATTTATTTATTATATATTATTTTTTTTATATTATTCTTTATTTTATTTTCTTCTTCTTCTTCTTTATTATAAATATATTTATTATATATTATTCAATCTTATTTATATAGTTCTATATTTTGGACCTGTGCCCCGTTTACACAGGACTTCTGCAGTGAGTGCAGACAATAACAAAACCGGTTTTTTTTCTGAACGCCGCTATTCCTTTTTCAATATACGTTTGTATTTTAATAGTTAATAGTTGTGTGAACCGGTTCGTAGTACCAGAATTAAAATTAGACTTCTGCAAGGGCAGTTGAAAAAACCAAATCATAATTTTTTCCAACTTTTTTATTTAATTATTTGACCAACAAAATATAATTTTTTTGTAATACCAGGGCAGTGCAAAACACCAAAAGTCTCCTACCAAAGGGGCTCTAAAAAACAAAACTGATTTTTTGTTAATGTTTGGCATATAACCGCCAGGACAAGTTTTATTTTTTTTTTTAATCACACAATCATTTTCGTCAATTCAAGCCACCCTAAATGAGGCAAACCTGCCGAAAAATAGGAGATAAAGTTTTTCTAAACCGTTTTTCTTAATTTTACAAGTCCACTTAATTTTTTTTTTAACAAAGTAGCCGTTTCAGTTTGAAGATTTGAGATTTAGTGCCTGTTAAAAAAAGGCTGACAAAAGCAAATCACATTTCTTTTAACATTTTTTTCATTTATTTTACAAAAAGTTTTTTTTTTGAGGATATTAGATTTTTTTTGTCATCTTTGCCATTTATTTTGCAAAGCAAGTTATTACGAGGAAACCCATGATAAACAAATGCTCTGTTCGAAAAGTATTGCTTTTAATTTGCTTTCATGGCGAATTATTTAAAATGGAATATATTTTTGTTTTTTTATTTTTCCTCTATTTTAATTTTTATAAAAGTTTGAAAATATCCAATCACCATCGTCTCTATCATGTTGCATTAATAAAGAAAAATGTTTTCAAATGGTCTTTCTTTCAGCAGTTGTCCTTTCAAATTAACAAAATTCAATTAAAGTATTTCAAATGGCCATTTATTTTTATGTTTTGCCCTTTAAAAGTAACAACGTTTAAAAATTACTCGCTTTTTACACTTGCCACTACTGCAAACAACCTGTTACTTTAATTGACATTAAATTTAATGCTGATGAAAGCTAATGTCATTAAAACACACACACCAACACTCACACAGGATCATGGGCACAGAGCAGAAAAAACAAACAAACAAAAACAAAAAAAAAACCAAGTACAATACTTCAACACTTAAAGGTTTTAAGGAAGAGAAAGAGCGCCAGTCAAATGTGTTGTGAAACAAATGATGACACAATAAGGCTGTTGTCATTTCTATTAATAATATTACGAAGGCAAATTAAACAAAAAAAAAAAAAGACACCGTATTTAAAAAAAAAAAACCTGCTTGTTGTTTTTTGCAGGTTGTAAAATAGTACACATGAGCCGCAAAATATGCTACATAAAAAATATCATAAAATTGCAGTGGCAAACCGAAAAATTTGTATGCAAATAAGGTTTGTGTTTTTGTGTTTGGGTTTGCATGCTTGCACAGACCTGAGTGACTGTGTTGGTGTGGCGGCAGGATTCCCTCATGCATGACTTGTCTTAAGATTTTTTGGCGGCATTATTTTTTCCCCAAATTACACATAAGTTGCTTTCTGTAGGTGTAGAATAATGTTGAGCTTGGTGCCAACTAAGGGCCTTAAGTGTGTGTGTGTTAGTGCAGGGTATGTTGCCATGGAAATCAATAGCAGGGAAAACCCACGAACTCCGTTTAGCAGCATTGTTTTCTTTAAGTGAAATCTTGCAATGCAAAGAACAAACCAAAAATGAAGTAAAGAAAATTGTCTTGGGCGCTTAAAACAAAGGGGTGGTGGTGCCGGCGCTGGGAGTTGTGCTTCCAACAGCAACAAAAACTATGTGGCATATATGCACGGGTGTATGGCTGCATATTTAATGGTGCATATGTTAAGGCGCAAAATGAAATTTAAATCTGACACTGTTTGTTAAGTGAACATATGTTGAGCGAAAAATTAACGGTCTACATGTACAATTCCAAGAAAATAAACAAGACCATGGAAAAATATATTAGAAGCTGGGTACACTGGATAGCACGAAAAAGCATTTTCTTTGAACCGTTTTTCAATGTTCACATCTATTTTGCGGAAAACTTTTGTAATTGCGATGAAATTTCATACAGACAACAACACAACACTTGCAAAATTTAAATGTAGAACAAAATATTCATACAGATAATATCATATTTTGTGGCACAACAAGGCAGGCGGCATGTTTTAGCTTATACAGATTTGTACATACATATACCGTATATATATATATATATGTGTGTGTGTGGGTGTGTATTTGTCTATTTATACAAACGCAAGTACGCCGGTGTATTGGAATGAGTTTTCAACAGTTTTACGTGTTTGGTCACGAAAATTGAAAACTACTTTTTCTTTTCCCCTTTCCCCAGCCGTTTGCCCACTAAAATTACAGCGGCTGTAACAACATTTATAAACATATTCCCAAAATGGTTATTAAAATAATTTTTGAGGGCATAATTTAGATCTCAAGATTCTAGAGACTTGTACGTCATGTGCACATGTGTTGGGTGGTTGTTTGCATTGAAGTTGTTGTATGAAAAAATAATTTAGCTTAACAATATTGAGTTTTAATTAGAAATTTTAGGCTTTGAAGTGTGTAAGAGTGTAAGTGTAACGTTATGTCTATTCACCTAAAGAAACGGGCCGTCTTGACGGTCATAAGGAAGACACTATTGCACTATGCACGCAGTGTGGTGAGAATGGAAGATACGGGTCTGGCAGAAGTTCTTGTTTAATCAATTAATTGATCATGTATATAAAAGCGGGGTAGAGGGGGAGAAGAGCAGAGAAATCATGAGACGAGAAGAGAGGGGAAAGGAAGAGACTAGAAGAGAAGGGACGGAATGGGAAGAGGACAGAAAAGAAAAGACGAGTGTAGAGTAGAGCATATTAGAACAGTTCAATAGCGGAATATTATTGATAATTTAAACAGTTTCTATAAATTAAATTTGTTATCTTTTAAATTATGCTAATTTTTTTCATATTTTCTAAAAGACTAATTTTTTTTTAAGTTTCGATTTTAAGCATGATTACATTCTTCTTCTTCTTCTTTTGGCGCTACAGTCCGTGGTGGACGTGGGCCTCAACCAACAAAGTTTTCCAGCTGGCACGGTCTTTAGCCAGCGTTCTCCAATTGTGCGCCATCGGTTCCGTGGGCGTCCTCTACTGCGTTGTCCCACAGGTTCGGAATCGAAGATTCTACGGGTCGGAGCAGTATTCTCCATGCGCTCTACATGGCCCAACCATCTTAGCCGTTGGATCCGTAGACGCTTGGTTAGGCGCATGTCGCTGTACAACCCGTACAGTTCATGATTGAATCTTCTTCTCCAGAAACCATCAACGCAAACACGGCCGAAGATTGAACGCAGAACTTTTCTCTCGAAAACACCAAGGACTTCCTCATCCGCCTTCGACACCGTCCATGCTTCTGCGCCATAGAGAAGTACAGGGATTATCAAAGTGGTATATAGTGTCAGCTTGGTTTTTCGAGAAAGGGCCTTACTACTCAATTGCCTCTTGAGCCCAAAGGAACAGCGATTGGCAAGAGTTATTCTGCGTTTGATCTCGGTACTGATGGTGTTCATACTGTTGACTTGGGAGCCAAGGTAGACGAAGTCCTTCACTACCTCGAAGTTATAGCTGCCTATTCTGGTGATGTTCTGGCCCAGTCGTCGGTGTTGCGCGTCCTTTTTTGATGACAGCATATACTTCGTTTTGCCCTCGTTCACCGCTAGACCCATTTTGGCCGCCTCCGTTGATATACCAGCAAACGCTTGATTGACGGCTCGCTGTGTTCGGCCAATCACGGACTTTTGGAAGATCGTGCCTCTTTTGTTGGCGTGTGAGTTTTGCACGATCTTCTCAAGAATTATGTTAAAAAAGTCACATGACAGTGTGTCGCCTTGTCTAAATCCCCTTCTGACATTGAAGGTCTCGGTGAATTCATTACCGACCTTGATGGAGCAGGGAGAGTTCTCCATCGTCATCCTACTCAGCCTGACGAGTTTAGTAGGAATGTCAAAACTAGACATGGCTTCGTATAGCTCGTCCCTATACACACTGTCATATGCGGCCTTAAAATCGACGAATAGGTGGTGGGTATCGATTTGCATCTCTTGGGTCTTTTCCAGGATCTGCCGTAGTGTGAAAATTTGGTCGATGGTGGACTTCCCCAGCCTGAAACCGCACTAATAAGGGCCTATCAAACTGTTCACGAATGGTTTCAGGCGCTCACACAAAACGGCAGAGAAGATCTTGTAGGCGATGTTCAGGAGACTTATTCCTCGGTAAGGGAAATGGACCAGTGCACTCAGGGCAAAGTTGTTGATTGCTCTTAACCTGGTGAGAAGCCAGCAGCGATTCCTGAAAATGGACTGGTCAAGCTGACATACTGCCTCCTCGTGGCGCCCCTGGATAGCCCCCACAGCACCCGCTTAGAGGTGAACCAAGGTGTGCAGCGAATCCCCTCTGTCCAGGGGTCTAAACCAGGACCCGGTCCTCCAGGTTTTGGGGGTTGTGCGTGGGGGTAACTTCCCTACCGTGTAAAAACACACTAGTTTTGATGCAACCACAAAGAAGCACTATTACATTATATATATGAAATAGTGATCTTGATTCGAAAGATAATTGACGACAGGACTTAGAATAGATCACAGTAAACTTTATTAAAGGGAAATTCGTTTCAAAATTTCTTAAAGTTGTTTTAAAGCAAAATAATTACCGGATCTGTTCCTAATCTGATAATATATATGATTTTAAAGTGCCGTATAAAAAATGTCCATTAATAAACCAGTTACTAGAGGAATAAGATTGTCATGCCAGGGGAAATATTTTAATATTAATATATAGTGAAACGATTTAAAATTAAAATTTCGCGAAAGAGTTTAAATTTATTTATAACTCTTGCCCGCCTCATTGCTACAAAAATGCCTGCTGTTTTATTTTGAGTGAAATGTTTCTTCTAGTCGCCTTCAAGCAAATATTCATATTTAAAAATTTTAACAGGATTTATTTTCTTATTTTCGCCATAAATCACTTGTTGTAACCATAAATAAGAGGATTCGCCAATGGTGTATGCATTGAAATGAAAGCATAACAATATCAACAACTTAAAGTATGCTTTAATAAATATATCTATTTTTTTATATTTTGCACACATACGAATATGAAAATTCCTAAGATGATCCAATAAAGTACTTAAGAGTTCATTTTGTATAAAAAAAAAATGCAAAAAAAGAACAATCAAACAAATGAAACTTAAGAAAAATAATAATAATAACATAAAAATCATAACATACTTAAAGGGATGTATGAATTTGAGCACAGCAAAAGCTAGAAATATAGCAGTGAAGTGTTAAAAAAAAATTTTAGAGGAAATTTTGCTGCAATATGCAAAAAATTACCAAGAGTTTTAGGTAAAGATCAGCATCAGGCAGGCAAATAACTAATTTTAATCTGGTTCGATATCGAACGTTAAAGTTTGCCTGTATGGGAAGGGCAAGAAACTGATTTGAAGACTATTTATGAACTTTATTTTACCAAATTCATCCATGACGATATATTTCAATTATTACTAAAATTAAATTTATACTAGAAAACCCGTTAAAAACCGTCGAGTGTTGAAATCGGCAAAATAGAAATGCGTCATCATAAACCCTTGTGATTTGTCTTCCATTCTGGCACGAGCTGTATTTTATAGACACATAAGCCAAGATTCTTACTTAAAATATTCCGCCTAGTCGTAGTACAGAGGCCAGCAATTCCACATTTCAGCTTTTGTTTCAATACATCGCACTATACTCTCTCTCTCTCTCTCTCTCTACTCTCTCTATGCAGCTTTCTTTGTCTAGATGATGCTTTTGAATTGAGAAGACTGAAACTGAGACGACAACGAATTGTTGTAGAAATATACTCGTATCACATAAATATGGGATTTATTTGGTGCTGGTTCAACTTTAAACTAAAAATGAAATAATATTAAAACCAAATGGTTTTAAAAAGTATAGATTTTTTATATATATGCGCTCAGCTTAAATTACCTATAGGGAACTGATGTCGCATACGAGTACATTTCTTTTGCAAGATTTCCCTACTTATTTATCACTGTCGTTGGTGATGCCATATTTGGCTTCTCTACTGTCAAAATTACAACGCTGTGCTCGTATGCGTGCTTATAAATGAAAATAAATACTTTGATGGTTAACGAAATGCAATGCATGATTTATAGACTCTTAACGAAATAAACAGTGGCACTGTGATGTGGTGGGAGGGAGTGAGTGATACGCTCTTCAAGACTACGACTCGTAATGTATTGAATATTTGTAGATAAACAATAAACATGTATGAGTGCGTTTGAGCTGTTCTCTGTACTCGTATGTATCTGTATCTGTATGCGTTTGACATTTGCCAGCTTTATAATACGTGAAAGTATTTCAAGTGTGTCTGCTTGTATTTTTTTTTTTTTTTTGCTTTTTGAAATAGACACAACAAACACACGTACCTTCACAAACACAAATATGATATTCAAGTATCATTTGATATAAAAAGAGCAAAATATTTCTGGCAAAAAGAAACGAGCAAACGAATTTTCGGAATAACAAAAATGATTTATATGAAATTTTTACATTTGTTAAAAGCTGCTTTACGAAAATATTATAAGTGAAGAAAAAAGATATGCATGACAAATTGTCTTACCGTTCCGAACGTATAGAAACGGTAAGAATCTAATATAACGACAGCCTGACTGTATGCTGCATGAAAAATAACACATATCTAAATATTGAACGCTAATGCGCGTTTGGTTATCAGTTGGTTAAGTGTGTTGAACGTGTGAGTTTGACTGAGTGTAATATTTTCAGATATCATAGTTAAAGGTGAATTATATACACATTTGATGCGAACATCCGCGTATGTGCAAGTCTGACATGTGTGTTCTGCGCTGATGATGGGCTTGGGGATGTAAGGAAATGTTAGTATTTTAATAAGCTCACAAGAAAATACCCTCAGAGTCGGCTTGACGAGTAGTCTTTCTATATTTTGCCTGCATACGAGTTGATTAGTACGCTATGAAATACTTGTGCATGAAAAAACTTTGTGGATTTTCATAAGAGCAATGATTTATGTTGGAACATTTTTCAATTCAAGAAGTTTGTGAAACGGAAAGTTCTTTACGATTGTTGTAGCAAAATTGCCGGAAGGAAAGTTTTAAAATAGCAGATAATATCAATTAAAAGTGATGAAAAGGCGTAAGAAGACATTGAATTTTAAAAACGTGGATCCAAAAATCTTGTCAGCCCGAAAGTATGCTCTGAAAAGTTTTAGCTCACTTCTATTTACAAAAGTGTAAGTAAGAAAAAACTTAATTTGTGTGGCAAAGTCTGCATTAAAGTTAAAATCATTTGAAGTTGCAACAATTTTTTTAATTTTAAAAAAAAAAATTTTTTAATTTTTTCCAAACAATAAATAACAAAATTTATTAAAAAAAAATTTGGCTTTTTGAGTTCACCTTGAGGTTTTGTACTT
Organism: Epicampocera succincta; assembly: GCA_932526305.1. NCBI lineage: Eukaryota > Metazoa > Arthropoda > Insecta > Diptera > Tachinidae > Epicampocera > Epicampocera succincta. The sequence goes on from OW052038.1 coordinate 14,611,509, forward strand.
TATAATAAGCACTAGCTATTAAAATATATACAAATAAGCTGGAAACCTTTAATTATCTTTAGGAGAATTCCCATGCAAATAGAGGAATATAAATTCATATTGAGAAAACTGTGACATCAGTTTTGAATTTGTGTTGTATATTGGGAAATTGCACACTTTTGGTGCTAACTGAGAACATTTCAACTAGAATGCAGATTCTCATATTAAATTCCCGTAAAAATTGAGAATTATAAATTCATATGGAAAACATTTTAAGCACAATTGGGAAAAATTGCTCAATGAAATTGAAAATTATTCTTTTATATTGAAAAGTATGGAATTAAAATCGCTAGTGTTTGTTTCATATTGAGAAAATTCTAAACACAAGTGATTTATATTATAATATTGAAAAAATTTGCAAGTTATTGTGAGTTTTTGCTTAAAAATTAAAAGACTTGAACGTGGAGCTAAAGTTGTGTCAGTTTTGAAGAAAGGAATCTTTACATACATATATTATTTACTTTTATTCAATGGATGGGACTTTCTTGAAAGGAAACTCACGCAAATTCTATAAAGAAATATATAATTTTTTTTTTAAACCAAAATATTGAATTTTTTTTTCTTTGCTTACTTTGTGTTAAGCCAATATCTAGAATATATACAATTTTCTCCCTAATAACGGTTAAAAGCTCCCCTCCACCTCAACGGAGGGTCAGTTGATCAATTAATTTTTCTGAAAAGCATATTTCCAGGCGTTTTAAACGATATGATATATGAAAAGTTAGTTCATAGCCGCCATCGCAAGTATGAAATATTGTATTATACAAAAACAAAACGTGAAGTAGCCTCATGACATTTGCTTGATTGCGTTACATTAACATGATGTTAAAGCAAAAAAATAATTACAAACAGAGAAAATCAAACCAACCTGTGCTCCGTTTCTTACTCAACCCTCGCAATGACCACCCATAATCAATTTAGCTCGAGGGCTTCAACAAAGGCCTTATTTAAATTTATCAAATATTCAAAAGAAAGTACGAAAATAAACAGGCACAAAATTATGATGTAGAATATTTCATTTCCTTTAAAGAAAAAAATTAAAAAGTTTTCTCAGTTAAATAAAAAAAAAATCTAATTTTATTTTTCTGAACTCCCACAGGACAATGTTATTTTATACAGACCGAGCTAGAAGGAGCAAGCACGAAACTGCCAATGGTTTGTTATGGACATCATTGAATATTTTGCATATTTTAGGCGTAAAAATTAATCACTTATCTTACTAATGTTGAATTGCAGGTGGACAACAAGAGCAGCATCTTTGACAGCCCGCCACGGTGAAGTAAAAGTTGTTAAGAGGGTCCGTTAATGTAACAATTTTTCAAACTTTTGGTTTGGGGTGTTTTTTTTTTAAACACACAAATAAGTTCTTTGTTTTTAATTTGGGCGATGAGCCATAAGCTGTTTCTTTGAAGCATGTGTTTTTTTCAAGTTAGCAAATTCTGTAGTGGCATTCAACAAGATTTTCTTAGATTTTGAATAAAATTTTATTGGAAACAGAATAAACATTAAAAAAAAAAGAATTATATATAAATATGGTCAGGGAGGTTGCTAAACATTAAAGACGCTTGAAAATATCATTTATAAAGTTTAATAAAATATGTTTTAAAACTTTCAAAATATTCCATGGAAAAAATAATTATATGAAGCCTCAACATAGGCAACATTTTTTAACATATATCATATTATTTATACAATATATTATTTAATTTATTAGTTTATAGCTTGCAACGTAAAGTTTTTATATGAAATATGTCTTTTTTATTGTCAATTTCTAAAAAATTTATATCTTCAAATGTTTCAAAAATTAACATAAAATTCATGTGAAGCTACATTTTTGAAAACATCAATTTTTTAAAAACCTTTTTAAAATTTTAAAATATTCAAAGGGCAAACCTTAAGATTGTTTTTTATTTCTGAGTTTCAAAAAACTATTTAAAAAATTTTTAAAATATTAAAAGGAATAAGATAGAATATTAAGCCTAAGTTTTTTAAAGTTATTTTTGGAATTTTCTAAAAGTTAAAATAATTTTTGTGTGCAGCTTTGTGGTAGGCAACATTTTTTAACACTTAATATTTATGAATTTCTTGTGACTTTTTAAAAATATGTTGCAAAATTTTTAATGTATTTAAAGGAAAAATGTACAATTTCAATCAAGCTTTAAACTATATTATCATTTAAATCTCTTTTATTTTGCACTTAATTAAATATGATTTACAGTTTCCAAAACCTTAAAGAAAACAAATTATTATATAAAGCCCAACAATTTTCACACAATATTTACATATATATTTTTTTTATCTTGAAAGGTAGATAGAATTCTAGTAATAAGGATGACCGCCGGAAGCCAGTTTGGTTGGTTTTTTAGTAAAATTAATATCAATTAGTTCGGTGTTAAATTTTTCCTATAAGCAACCTGCGTATTCTTAAAGAAAGTTGTTTAATTAAAATAATTCTTTAGGTATAGTTTTAAGTACTCTTAAAATATAAGTTTATAATTCCTGTTTTATGAAAAAATATGAAGACTCAGTAAAATATATCTATAACTAAATGTATTGAATTAAAAAAAAAAGGTTTTAAAATTTTCGAAATATTCAGAAGACATTTTTTTATATGAAGCCCTAAAGCAGGCAACATTTTTCAAATACATATAATGTAAAAAAGTTCTGGTAATTTTGCATTTAAAAAACATTTTAAAACTTTTCGAAATGATCAAAATATAAATTTATGAGGTAAAGCCTTAAGGTAGGTAACACATCACGGGCTTGTCAAATGTTTTCTACCTTTAATGCTTCTTTTATTACAAGTAATTTAATATAAACTGAAAAATAATTCATTATTTTTTTAATGAAACCCATTTTAAAATCTAAATTTGTATTTTGTGGGCGAAGGTACATTATATTTAGGACTATCTTAAGTTCCGTATATATATTGTTCGGGTTTTAGTTTAGTTGCGCTTTTTTAAAACTATTTAATTAAGGCTCCGAAGTCTCAGCAGACTCAAGCCGAATTTTTAATTTCGAAGTAACACATGACTTCGGCTGACTTGGCAGCTATTTTTGCCCCAATAGCTTTTTTATATTTGCTTTTTATTATGATAAACACATTTGCAACATGTTCCGTTTATTATCACACGTTTGAATAACAGAAAAAAGTAATTTTTGACTTGTGTGATTTTGTTTTATTTGCTGGTAATTTTTCATTGGATGCCACATCATAAACCAAAGCAGCCAAGTAAAACACTCAACACCTTTAACCAAACAAAATATATGTGGCAAATAAGAAGAAAATACCAGTGAAATAAAACGGCAATGATGACAACTGTTGGTGGCACAACTGAACAAGCAAATGTTAAAGATTGTTTGTTACAAACAGAACGAAAGAGAGAGAGAGAGAGAGAGAGAGAGGCAGAGAAAAACAGAAGGAAATGAAGGAGATGTTGCGAACAGGTTTGAGGTTATAAATTTTATTTCTAACACAAATCACACGTATAAAATAAAATCCGTTTCCGTGGAAATTTTTTCCTTTATTCATATTTAGATGTGTTAGTGGTGCCGCCAACACACACACACACACACACACACAGACACAAACACACACTCTTACAAGATGTCATCAACAGTTAACTAAAGAAATGCATCATGCATAATATACCGTTGATAATTTGTTATATGCGATTATATGTTCACACACACACACACACACAAATGTACATATTCACCGCTAAACATGTAAATGTTTGTCAGGCTTGAGCACAGAAAAAAAAATTTACTAATAAAAAATATTTCACATACATAATTTTTTAAAATTATTTCGTTTCTTTGTTTTCGCAACCATTTTTATAACATTCTGTGTTTTGTAGTTGAAAAATAAATTGTAGGTTTTCTTCAGTTCGCTTCAGCGGTGGTTGGTCGGCGGGGGAGCGGGGTGTGGCTGAAGTACAGTAGTGTTTCTAAGATGACTACAATTTGAATGTATGGACGTGACATATTTAAATGAATCTGTTTGAGGATTTTACAATTTATGTACAATATATTTGTTTTTCTTTAAACAAGTAACAATGTGTGCGTGTGTTTGTGTGTGTGTGCTATTGTAAATGTGCAGAATGTGTAGAAAATTTTCAAAAATAATACTTTATTTGTTAAATAACAGCACATAAATCAAGTTTAACCGAAAACAACACAAAAATATAAAACAATTTATAAGAATTTGAACAAATTTATGAGAAAAAATTACAGAGATTTCCAAATAAATACAAAGAATTTTGAACAGGAATAAGAATTGAGAATTTATAAAAAAAAAAACATGTTTGTGTTTTGAATGTGAAATTTTATTTTTAAACGATGAATCTAATGTTTGCGCTCAAAACAAAACAAACAAAAAAGTTATATGTATATTCGTCCAGTGCATTCAAATTTATCCATCCAGGCAGGATGATTAATATAACGAAAAACTGCATTATGTTGGACATTTCGATAAAATAATTTTATGATTTGCATTTGAATTGTTGAATTGGATTTGTACATATAAACAGATGTACGAGGTCTGTTAAAAAAATTTGGTGAATTTTAATTTTTCTCATAACATATCAATTTCTATTTTGTGCGCTCCAAAGTAGTCTCTCTCAATGAGAAAACTTTTGTACTGGCTTTTTTTCAATCCCCCCCGCAATTCTGATACACACTTTTTGGTACTTGCTGGAGCTGGATTCGATCACAAACCACCGCCCCCTTCTTCAGTCTTGGGCCGATCGCGTAGAAACACTTTTATGCCCCTCACAAACAGAACTGAACATGATAAGATGACTGGAACTATGCGACATGTGTTCCAGGCAAGCGTATCAATATATAAAAATCTGACGATATGTAACGATATATGTATGTATATAGGAAGCCCGCGAAATTTGGTAACTCCCCTTATTTCTTAATGGGACTTACACAGGAGTCCACCAGGCTGCCGAAATTCTTTGAAATTTGATCAAGTGCTGAAAATAATATATGCCAAAATATATATTTGAATACAGTCAGCGTTTCATAGGCCCGAATTTGCGCTTTCTAGCACACGCGCCAACTAAATGTCTACTGCAACAATTCAAGGTCATAGTTGTATATAATGGAATCTGCACTGACTGAATTCTCGTATTCTGCTAAGAAATGGAGAATCGTATTTCCCTATTTCTATTATCTGGCATCTGGTAGTGCATAAACATATGTAGATAGCAGTGTGGCCAGATTCAAAAACAGTGTTTAGCTAATAAGTGTTGAAAGCGTTTAAAAGCTACACTTTAAAACTTACGTTTAACAGCGAAAATATTATATTACAAAAAAAATACAAATAAAAATTGAAAGTGCACAGACTTTTTACCAGATACTGCTGATATGATCTTTTAATCACATACGATAACACTGTATGTATTAGCACGACATTTAAATGTAAAAAATACTTATTGAGTCTTTTTTTTTTTTGGTGGGGTGGCGGGGGGGGGGGGGGGCTGTAAATAAAATTAATTCCACACAAAAAGCCCATTGTTAAATTGTTTGTAATTTTTATTTATCCTCGCGGCTTATGGTGCTGCCGCAGACAATTCATTTGCAAAAAAAAGGCAGAAAAAAAAAACAGAACGTATAAAAGCCGGATAAAAGGCGGTGGTTTTTGCGGGCATGAGGGTAATGAGGGTGGTGGTGGTGATGGTGATGCAATAAATGGTAACAATCACTTGATGAACATTTTCGCGAATTACATGAAACGTATGTTGAGCATTTTTTTATTTGTGCTGCCTTAAACCGCGTAGGCGTAGATGTTTTTGTGTAAAAACTGTTTTTCCTAAGCAAATCATACGTAAGTGCAAGAAAAAAAAAAAAGGAATGAACAAACTCTGTTTGCTATTCCCCAGAGGCGGATTTTTCAAACATTGACATCATCAGTCTGTATGGAAATTTCATATAAATATGTGCAACATACTTACATGTGTGTTTTCCCTCGTTTTTTCCCTTTGAAGGAGAAAATGTTTGTGAAAAACATTAATTTCTTTTAATATGAAAATTGTGTGAGCGGCAGCCGGAGTGGGAGATAATTTAAGAAATTCGCTAGTATTTGACATGTGTTTTGTGTTGTCGATAACTTGGCAGCAAGCTTTTTTCTTCTTATTCATAATGTATGAGTTGCGGCAAAAGATGGTATAAAAAATTTTTTATTTTGCAATTATATGAATGTGAATTAGTTAAAAAGACAATCAAAGATCAAACAAATATTTGGTTGTTTTGCCATTTTGATTTTATGGATGAGGATTAGAGTGACAGCAAAAATAAAAAAATATTGGTAAAACGTGCAGATAAATGCAGATAAATGAGGTTAAAGAAATAAAAGCGAACTGATATGTTTCTTTTGAGAAAAGAAGCCAATATTTAAAGCCACATTTGGTAGGAAGTATTTTACATGTTTTTTTTGTTGTCTTCTAAATTTATTTTTATGCCCAATAATGCAGATTTTTCTTAAGCAGATGTTTAATTAAAAATCAAAACATTTATTTGGGGCTTTGTGCATTTTTAATCATTGGTTTTTGTAAACTTTCAGCTTATCACACAACTGATAGTTGTTAAGCTGTGTGGGCCAGTGTGAGTAGAAAGTGTTGCCAATTTGCTATATAATTGTATTTATATTTATTTTATTTTCTTTTAGTGTTCAGTTTTCTTCTCTTTCTCCTCAGTTGTTGTGCTTATCAATATACTCAATGTTCAAATAGACAGTCTGGCTGGCTTTTAATATGCACACTTTCATTGAGCAAGTCCGTAACGTTACTTATATAAAATGCATAGAAATTTTAAGTTTTTCATTTGTAACTTTGTTGGGTTTTTTTTATTTTGCCAAACCCTTTTCTATCCTTGTATTTAGTTTATTTTTATCATTGCAATTTGAAAAGTTTGAAGTAGTTAGTGTTTGTGTATTTGGAAATAAGTTTGGGGAAAATTGAAATTGGCATTGAGGTTCAAAGGATTTAGAAATAAATAAATGAATGCAGAAGTTGTAGAAAAAATCTGGTCGAAATTTAGTAGACATAAAGATAAATAGAAAGTGTAAATTAAATGTTTAGGGGATGGCTTGGCTATATTTTTTTTTTTAATTAAAGCAAAAGAAAAGTAGAGCAATCTAACTGCATATAATTACTGCAAAAATATAAAATAATAAAGATTTTATGGTCAAAATTAAAGAAGACAGGCTTTTATTGCAGAAAACAGAAATTCTTTGCATACTCTTAGGGTTTTTTTTAACAATAAAGAATATGAGATTAAAGAAGACAGGATTTTATTGCACTAAACTAACGGAACAGGTATTGAAGGGCAGTTGTGTTATTATCTCGAAATTCTTTGCCTACTTTTAGGATTTCGAAATATTTTCTCGTTTAAAAAATAGCCATTCCCTTTAAAGCCGAAAACAAATGTAGATTAAATAAGAACGATATTCGTTTATTATTATTAGTCGATCTGCATACTCTGAAATTTTTTTGTTGCATATTTTAGGGTTTTACAATATTTTGTTTTTTTTTTTCTTTTAAAATGGAGCAGGACTAGAATATGATCGTTTACTGGTTTAAAATAACAAAGAAAATATATACAATAACACGTTTTAAGGAAGGCCCACAATCCTAGTGAGCATATTTTTGGTAGTTTAAAATATGTTCGTTTTTTTAAGTTAAAATTGTAAAGATATTCAAATTAAGGAAGATAAATATTTCTTTCCCATAATGATGGAGCCACGCTTTCCTTCAATTTTGTTGACTACTTTTAAGAATTTTAAAACAATTTTGTTTTTTTTTCTCTCTCTTATTGTTTTTCTGTTAGAAAAACCTTAGTCGTGTTCTTTGCATACTTTTAGGGGTTGGACATATTTTTGGCTATTTAAATGAAAACAGAAAGAATTAAAGAAAAAAATATATACTTTTTTGGGTTGATCTACACTTTCTTAAATTCTTGTTTGCATATTTTCTGGAAATATTTTCGTTTCCCCTAAAACAGCGGAGAACATTAAAATTAAACAAACTTTTTTTTTACTACTTTAAACTACTTTAAACAACAAACATTTTAGAGCTATGCCTCTTTTTAGTCCTTATTAAAATATTTTTTTTAAACTATTTATTCTTTGAAAGCAGTAAATAATAAATAACATATTCTGTCTTTAATTTTTAAACCAAATATAATTCCTTCGGATGTGACATGACAATATTTCAAACCACCTACGGCATGTATTTACATACATATATGACACTAAATCCCTTCTATGACACACTTTTCAAAAGATATTGGGCAAAACTTTTAACTAAAATGCATTAAATATATTTAGCTACGACACCCAAAGGATTAGTATCATACTTCGTTTTTATTATTATATTCAAAAGTAAGTAACTTAGACATCATTTTCCACAAGGCTGAAAAAAAACACCATGACTAACAATAAGACACAAAAACACACACTTGAGAGGGAGGGGGCCCAAAAAAGAATTGAAGGAAAAATTGCACAAAAAACACCCACAAATAAAACCACAAAACAACTTTCTTAACAAACAAAACAATACACTCGCAAAAACCTCAACACAATACGAGAACACCGGCAAACGCTGGCGCGTATTAAGCAAAAAAAAAAAAAAATGTTTGGGAAAAATTTTAAATATTTTTTATTTACAAAAACCATAAATCAATTGGACACGCCACAATGCAAATCTATTTTTAAATGCGAAATAATACGCAAAGCAACAACCCTTAAAAATCAACAAGATTTAACACACACACACACACACACACACACTTACATATTTACATATGGATGTACTATATGAAACTAGATATTGATGTTTTTTCGTTTCCAATGCAAAAAAACGAAAATGCTAAAAAATTGTGTGCTTTTACAAAAAGCCACGCGGGAAAATTTTAAAAAGTCATCTCGTGCAGAGCAAAAAAAAAAAAGAAAAAAAAACAAACCAACAAAAAATATTGAATTCAGCATAAAAACGCCGCAGGGTTCTGAGGCAATAAAAATGTTACATGCAAACGTAACAAAAGCAATAAACGTATATTTTTTTGTTGTGTTTTCGGGTTTCTAAAGAAAAAATAAATATTTCTCCACAAAAGTAACGAGAACCATATAGAAAAAGTCATCAGTTGGGAAATTTATTTTTTATACGAAAAAAATCTATTCCCTTTTTTAAAGATAAATAAATAAAATTCGTTTAAATGTTTGAGACAAAAAACTTGCAAATACTCGAATATAAAAAGTACACAAAACAGGCAAATACTCGTGTATAAAAAGTACTCACAGTACATGTCTTATGTAGAAAATATGCATAAGTTGACTTAATATACTACGAAGTTTCCATACCGAAAACTATGACATGAGAAGTTCAACCGCTTGCCGATTAGTGGCAACAGCGTTTTCTGCGATTTCCATTAAACGGACGATAAAAAGCAATAAATAAACAATTAATAAGAAGAAACAAAAAAGTTCTTATCTTGTTCTTTAATCGGTTCGTGAGGTACTAGTGGAGACAAGACCTGTTTTTGAGGGTGGGGAGTTTTACTTCTTCCCAAGGCATTCTTTGTAATCAATTTTGCCACTGAGCTTGCGGCAGTAGTTCGCGAGCATCGCTTATCCGTTCGCAAGGTACAGGTCTTTAATGATTCGCTACCTAACATTTCTTGAAAGTATTTCCTGTACCCAACGTTGCGACTTTATACAGGAACAGTAATGACTCGCTAAACGGCCTGAAAGTCCAGAGTTTAAACACTCCTTAAAGTATTCGTCGCTTTCAAGTTTATGAATCGCTGAACCTGAACACTGTAAGAGCACATCTAAGCCGTTCGTGAGAAGGTGGTGACAGAAGAAGTTCTCAAGCTTAAACTCTTCTGTTCTTCCTGTTCTTCACAATTCAATTCTACGAACCAATTAGACTGCGGGAACAGCAGCAAAAGCATCTTTTATTGGTTCGTGGCGTGGAAACAATGAAAGTTTGGAGTTTAAACTCTTATTCAAAAGTATTTGTTGTACTCGAAGCGAAGTTTAATTCTTTGTAGTTAATACGAGCAGCCACGATGTGTGAGCAAAAAGCGTTAGAGTGTCCGACGAACAGTGTCCAGAGATTGTAGGTTCGATTCCTGTCAATAACTCTGGAACTTCGCTTTACAGTTTTACGTTCTCTGTGTAAAAAAGGGTTTGTTGACATTTCGTTGTAGTGGGTACTATCGAAGTGGTGGTGGTGTTTTCTCCATGCTGCAGCCCTGGTTCATTCTGGTTGCAAAAAAAAATTTGAGTTGATTTCATATATATAGTTCCATAAATTTTGCGAAGCTGCTGCCCAGCTGACAGTACTCGGCTCTCTCCTCAACAGTGAAAGTTACTTCAAGCACTAAACAGATCAGTGGTCGGTTTGCGGTAAACCACTGTTTAGCTTAAAATAAAAATACAACTCACATGCGTTTCTCAAGGAAACGAATAATGTAATAAACTCTCTGGCAAACAGACAAACAAAATTTATTTATGTATTCTTAGGACACACAAGAAACAAGAAACCAGTAGGACTTGCACACTCGTAACCAAATAATGTTAATCCTTATGGAATCCAAAACAAATCCTTTTTTATTTGCTTAAGCCAGCAAATCAAGTATGAAAAGAAAACAGTTACTTTTTAACACTTTCTTATGGGGGGCTTTTTATGCTCCAGTTTTTACAATGTACGAGTATTTATGTGGCAGTAAACTTATCAAATGAAATCAAATAAAAAATCTGCTACTTCTCATGCCGTTTGCAAGCAGAAAGCATGAAAAATAAGTGTCTCACACAGCCAACCCTTCAGAAATAGACATGTGTTGGCGAGAAAAAGGATTTTTTCTACACACAGTTTCAAGTTGATTTGTATACAAATCAGATTTCCTTAAATAGATGCTCTATTTTATTGTGATGTAATGATATGGATTTAGACACATTTGGATGCTTTTACTTCAGGGCATTGAAAGAAATGAAATTTTGTGCGCATAATTTTAGGCTGTCTGTCGTTCGGCCAACAACAACTGACAATATGTGTTGTATTATAGGCATTTTAAAGGAACTTTGAAAGACGTGAATTTGGAATACATTTCTTTGACATTTTTCTGGCTACTTTTGTTTTCTTCAGTACTAAATTTTAACATGATGATGTAATAAAAGTGAATTTTGAAAGCGATATTTTACAAAAACGAAACATGGTTGTGTCTGTTTCCAGCTGTCTATATTTAGATATTTTATGTACTACACAAGACAAAAGGCGATAGTAAATACTTGTACGTGCTGAAATAACATAGTAAATAGTATAGAAGTGTAAATATAACCTAAAGGTTGAAGCCCCCTAATAAGATCTTCAACATTGGAATTGTTAAAGAAAAAAACAAAATCAAATTGATTGTGATTCTTTATGTCCTGTTAATTTAAGAGTTTTTCATCTAAAGTTAACTTTTTGTAATACTTAATTGATTTGTGGGGCACAAACTGGCTTAAACATTATTTCAGTGGCCATGGCAGGAAGGGACTGAAGGAGCTCTATATTTTCAATGACACAAATGACTTCGACGTGCTGTTGTCGTCCAACATATTTCCGTTATTCATAAGAACTGGTTGGCGGTGAATTTGTAGACGTGTTTGGTAAAGGCCTGAAGTTCTGCTATCGAGGGAATTACTGCCGCGAAGGACTAGATAGACCGATATCTCCAGCAAGGGGCTTGTATTGTCACGAGTAGTATATGTGTCTTGCAAAACCACACGTGAGGCGGTGGTGAACCAGTGACAAGTTCACCAAGTGAAGATGGTTTTCCTTTACACTAGGCCATGATAGCAGTTGCTGATGTAAATCAGTTACATAATCTCTTGCACTTTAACGAAACTTAATATTGGCCAGCTGATTCCCAGAATATTTACGAACTTTTTTTAAAACAAGTTCATCTATCGCTCGCCTTTATAAATTGCGATAAGTCACAATGAGATCTGTCGGTTTTTTTTATGTTGCTAAAATGATGGCGAACATTTGCATTTGACATTTAAATTTACAAACCAAAAAAAAAAAAAAAAACCATTAACTTGTAATAGTTTTGAATTATTATCAATTTGTTATTTTAAAATTTATTTTATTTATGATATTTATTATATTCTTCAATTTTGTCTAAAAAGTTATAAAATTCATGTTGAGCTTAAAATGTTCTCCATTTTTTTCCCCCTTTTTGTTGGCGGCACATTGTAATTAATTTTATGCGTTTGCCTTGTAACATTTTTAAGCAATTAGTTTTTGTTATCAATAAAAATTACCATGTAAAAAAAATACGAAACAACAAAATCAAATCTCCGACAAATTTTTATGTATCGCTGTCAAAAAAGCTGTCAAATGGTCACACGCCTCTTTGCAGCCGCTTGTTAAACAAATTTAATCTAAAACCGTTACATCGCTTACAATTTCTTTTTTTAACTTTCACTTAAAAAGGAAAACACTTAAAACCTTCGAAAAATTAACAGAAAAACACATCAAAAATTAGGCAAAAAGAAGCAGAGAAGAAAATCGAACGCTTTTTCCCCTCGTGCGGGCAAGCAGCCGGGCTGCACGTTCCTTTTAACAGTTCTATTACCATCAGTCATCAAGTAAAATGGCGATTATTCATAAATCATTAAACACAATTTTAATTTTTTTCTCTCCCTCTCTCGCTCTCTAAAAAGGCTCGTTTGAAACATTTTTATCGCCGTTTTTGAGGAAAAAAATAATAGGCAAAAAAAACGGAAAAATTTTAAGTTTACGAATAAAAAAAAACCAAAATCCTAATGAGCCAAAAAAAAGTTGAAAGAAAAAAACGTTTTAAAAATCAAAGAAAAAATGCTCCGGCTGATGTTTGTTCAACGCAACCACCACCGCCGCTACCGTCAACACTGGGCCAACAGATCCCAGTGACACACACACACACACACACACACACACACAAAAAGCAGTTTCAACTCATCATTTCTTAAAAGTTGCTTCTCTTTTATCAGTCTTTTTTCCATTTTATTTTTCTGCATTTTTTTCGTTTTCTTCGCCTGCAAAGAAGACATTAAAAATTTTGTTTGATACTTGTTCTGGTCGTTTGATTTCCGTTTCCGTTTGCCGTTGAGATTAAAATTTGTTGATGATATTGCTGTTGTTGTTTTGGTCTATATGCACATTATTATTTTTATTCGCGGTTGTAACGGAGGCTGTCCAATAAACTCATTTTAAGTGTCTGTTTTTCAATGTAATTTCTATCGCGTTTTCAATTTTTTTTAATTTTTTTTTTTTATTAATTTATTGTTTTTTCCATCTTTTTCCTTTTCTTTTTCTTTTTTTGATGAGGAGAGGGTATAACGTGCTGTTCGCCCAAACGCGTTTAACATTAAATTAAAAATTCATCTTTAATCAAGAATTATTTTTTGTCCGACAAATTTTTGTTTTTTTTTTGTTTTGGAAAAATATAAGTAGAATTTGGAATTATACTCGTGTTGTAGAGGAATGATGAGAAGAAAATCTGACAGTATTTTTCGGGGAAAATGGAAAAAGCTTAAAATAAACTGCAAGAGCAGATTAATATGTTTTTGTTTATAAAATAATTAAATAGTTTTCTTTATAGTTAAAGACTGTGTTGGATGACCTGAGGAATGAGTTTGGAGTCCAGACTGCTTCACTACACACACAGAAGCGTAGTTTTATGCTTTCATTTATTATATTTTTTCCCTCCATAATGTATTTCGAACGGGGTTTCCAATAAAATTAAAATTTTTGTTGACCGAATTATCTCAAATAAAAGACCTGCCCAGTGCCCATCTCATTCGTGTTATTTGACACTTTTCAACTGCTTTTTGTTGGCGTATATTAATTTTCTGCTTTATGACAAGAAGTCAGCAACAATTCAGAAACCAACAAGCGGCTGATTACTGATGCAATATTGATGGGTACGCAGAAAAAGTGATGCAAAAAAAAAAGATGATGTTCAAATTAAAAGCCATTAAATGTGAGTGTCATGGTTTTGATAATTCCATTGAAAGTCTTATTAATCTGCTCAGAAGGCTGGTTTTGTTATTATATGGGTGCCTTTAAATGTATCACACCTTGTGGCAGGTCACAGAACTAAGGCAGTTCCTTAATGTTTTTAAGTTAAAAAACACATCCCTCTCGAATGGCGCTGCACCAAAAACAGCCCAAAATCAATTTCAAGTATGAAATATTAAAATAAATTGTTTAACATTTAATTTTTTACGGTGTTTCTATCAAAATTTTATTTCCAACGGTCTTAAAAAAACCTGCTCTATTACAATTACTTTAGTCTAGATTCTTACTGCAGAAGATGAAGGCGGAAAATAGCCCAAAAATAAGGTCTCTTTGGTACTCATTGCTGCCAGCTTTATATTCCTTAATTTAATAAAAGTTTAATAATTAACATAAAACAAAATATTTAATTGCAAGAATATTTATATTTTATCATAAGGAATTTTAAAACAAAATATTTCTCGGTCTTTGGTTTTAAGACTTTGAGTTTCGTGTTTCCTTTTTTTCTTTCCGATTTCATTTTATTCGAACTTGTTGTAGTATTTTTTGAAACTCCTTTAAAATTGCATTAATTCAATAGATAAAAAAGGGTTTGCATATCATTACAATACAACAGAACGCAGCGCAACACAACAAACTTTTCTCCAGACACCGACTGCCGAGACGTACCAGAAAACTTCAAACTGGTCTCTTACAGACTGGAAACTTTAACAGCAAAAATTACACCAAACGAAAGACATGGAAAAAAAAACACGCGACCAAAGTTAAGCGACCACCCGTTGATGTTGATTTTTATTATGTTTGTTGTAGTTGGTGTTGATGTTGTTTTTGTTGGAGGAAAAGGCACGAAATTTTATGGTAAAAACAGGCGTTACTGCGGCATTGCGGGTCATCGCGTGAAATAATAACCCTTTCACGTGTTAACTTTCTATGCCAGACTGACGTTCCAAAAAGACAAAAGCAAAAAGAGAAAACAAAAGAATATCGGTTATATAAAAAAATAAAACAAACAGGAAACGGATATGAAACAAATAAAAAGGATTTTAATATTGTATTTTTAAAAAAAAAGAAAAAGTATTAAATTGTTAAACAATTTTCAATACAACCTGGCCGGCTTAACCAAACACCAAGCATACAGGCAGGCAGGCAGACAGGCGGGGACTTGTCTTCAAATGTTCGAGCAATACGTTGTTACAAAAACAAAAAAACACACAGTAAAGCTATTAAAACAATAGACAAACGCGATGCTTAAGAAGAAAATAAAAAGAAAACATGTGTATGCAAATGAGTTTAAGAAAGTTAAAAATAAAGAAACAGACAAGAATTGATTAAATTCGATTGTGTCGTGTTTTTTTGTTTTGTTTTTTCATTTGCGGAAAAAGGAAAGACGAAACATCCTGAGGAAGAGTGTTGATTTGCAGATAAAGGGTTTTTGGCTGCAGAGTTCAAGGCTTGATAGAGGGGTGTTTATATGAGCAGTGTTGAGGATTAAGCACATCGTATTTGACGTTGCTGTTGTTATTGCCACTGGAGTTGTATTTTAGCCCGTTTTATTTGGCATTTATTACGCTCACGTGAATTCAAACATAATTTTTCTATTATTTTAATTACTCCTCTTCTTGTTTAATGTATATGGATGCAGCTGAAATGCTAAAGCTCGAGATAAGCACAACAGAAAGAAAAATTACCATCAATTGAATATAATAAATTAATATGCAAAAGTATTCTAAGAAGCACTGTGAGAAATGCTTTGAGTATTGAGACACGTTTGCCGCCGACAAACCGAATAAAGTTTGACTATGAATTTTTACGTGTAGTGGTTGCGGTTATATCTGGGCAGACGTACATATATATAATTATAAAGAAATCAGTATATACAGCTGGTTTCTAGAAAATGTCTTTTTGTTTAAGCAAAACCCTCTCTTTGAGCCTTCCCAACAAATTTTGCGAGTATTTTCAGTCACCTCATTTTCCTAAGCGTATTCTTGTTATTACGATGACAACTACAACAAATTTCTGTTGAAGTTATTTCGCTTTTTGTCTTTAAACTAATCAACAGAAATCACACCCTTTTGTTAAAAGAAAATTAACCCCTTCCGAGTGCCAAAACAAACCAATATTTAACAAAAAAGAGCACAACAAAAACAGCACTAAGACCGTGTGATACCTTGTCTTCTTTAACATTCACGTTTTTTGCTGCATTTTAATTCCCCAAAGAGGGTTGTCTATTTTAAGGGTTTACTTTTTATATATTTTATTGTCAATACGTGTGTATCTGTTCGATTCCTTAATTTTTTAATTCGTTATCGTGTCACAGCTCATCTTATGATAACTTTTATCTACTTTCAAAATTTGATGTGTTTTGCTCTCGGTCTCTCTCTCTTTTTGCATAAAGGGTTAAAGGTTTTAATGAATATAAGATTGACGACTTCTCAATGCTGGAGCTGAAATAATAATATTCTAATTGCGTTTTGTGAACTGTTTAATACACGCTTGTTAGCATGTGACAACCGTGGGCAGTTCGGAGTCTGTAAAAAGTGGTGGGCCAAGAAAGCAGATTCCTAGATAAACAGCCCTTTTATGTTTTAATTTGCTCAATCACTCTAAAAGAAACATAATTAATTTAAAACTAAATAATGTACTCGGCGTAGGAAAAGGAAATTTCTGGAAAACTGAACGCCTAACTAAACGCACACTGTTACAGATCTGATTAAAATTTAAACGTAAATTTACTTTGTCACACTATTTTCGAATCTGGCCACACTGGCGACTCTTTATTTCTAAATATATATGTATGTACATATGGATATATGTACATATATGATAGCAAATGTTTGGCGATTTTCTGGTCAAAAAAGAAAATGGAATTTAGCCCTCAAAATCACTTGAAATGTTAACAGTGGCGTACAGTGATTGTCGCAAAGATGTGAATTATGATGCTCGTCCTGGACGTCCCAAGACTTCAACAACCGATGAAAATGTTCGGAAAGTGTAGAAAATTGTTATGGACAATTCTCGTATTACTATTACAGAAAATCCCGTATTCACGAGAATTTTAATCCTGACTCTTCTTCCTGTGCCCAAGATTGAGGAGATAAAAACGAGAGTTAAAGGATACACCAAGATGTGCATATGAGAACTGCTTGAAGTAAGAAGGAAAAACGTTGGCACAAGTATTTTCTACCTGCGGAGGACTACTTCGAGGAGAACCAATTAGAAATTGATGAACGAACTAACATTTTTATTACTCTTATTCTACAAGGTGGCGCAAAAGAAATCCTCCTTTTAGAAAATGCTATAAATTTTGCGATTGGCCCCTAATGTCAGTTCGGTTTTGACATTTGTGTAGTAAACACATGCGAAATACACGTTAATGAACAATGTTGCGCTACACTGCTGCAGAACGTGGAATATTGGTGACTATTTATTTGACCAATAATCGGTCGGTGACTTTGGCACAACGTGAATTTCGTCGCAGATTTCCTATCCGTCCAACGCCTACTGGTGAAACACTGCGACGTTTAGCCGCTCGCCTCGAAGAGACTGGCACAACACGAGATGCTGCCAGGCGTGGCAGACCCTCCGTCTGCTCGTCGAAGCGCCGTCGACATCGACCAGACGACGTGCCACGCAAATGGGTGTCAGTCGACGGTCTTTACAGCGAATTTTGGTACAAGATTTGAAGATGTTTCCGTACAAAGTCCAGACGGTGCATCAGCTGTTAGCTGCTGACCGCCAATCGCGTCTAACATACGCTCAAGCCATCCTTAATCACCACCAAGAGGAAGATGATTTTTCATCAAAAATAATCATGAGTGATGAGGCCCATTTCCATCCATTCCATTTTAGCGGGTACGTAAATAAGCAAAATTTACGCTTCTGGGGCACTGAAAATCCGCGTGTAACCCACGAAGAGCCATTATACCCGCTCAAAGTCACTGTCTGGTGTGCTGTTTTCGCTGGAGGTGTCATCGGACCTTTTTTCTTCGAAGACGTCGCGGGCCAAACGGTTACTGTGAATGGTGAGCGCTACAGAGCAATGATCAACGAGTTCTTTTTGCCGCAACTTGATGAATTGGGATTGGAAAACATGTGGTTCCAACAGGACGGTGCAACGGCACACACTGCACGTGCCACAACCGATATGCTGAAGGATGCATTTCTCGGGCGTTTAATCTCCCGTTTTGGCGATTTGCACTGGCCAGCAAGATCGCCTAATTTGACGGCTCCAGACTTCTTTTTGTGGGGCTTTTTGAAGTCGCGGGCTTATGTCAACAAGCCTCAGACTCTTGCAGCTCTTAAAGACAATATCCGTCAAGAATGTGAGGACCTATCGCCGGAAGTTTTGGACAAAGTGATGGAAAATGCCATAAAAAGGGCTCAAATGACAATCAACTGTGACGTGACATCATATTCTCGACTTGATGTAAAAAAAATTAAAAGACCAAATAAAAATAATCCACAAGAAGAATCAAAGTTTTTCATATTTTTATTTTTAAATTACAGCCAAATAACATCGGAAGGTTATTTTTGCGCCACCTTGTATTACTATACTTTTTTTTGGAACAGGTCTATCATTCATGACTTATGATAAGGGAAGATTTCATCCTTTTGCCTGGTTATAGCAAGCAGCATCCATAGAATGTATTGTAGGATTGTACCCCTTACAGCGTCTACAAACGCTTGCAGAGTCTGTGGTGAAGGGCACTGGGATACAGGAAATACAGGCTACATGCTGGGTGAGATGGACTTGCTAACGGCGTCATTGCAGAAACTGGTCCGTTTACTTAACGTGTCAATGCCCTGAAGGGAAGGCAAGCACAATTATTTATTCACTCAAACTGTAGCTTATCATAATCACTTCCCATTTAGGATTCACTCATGATGCCTTATGACATAAAAAAGAATAATTCACCCACTAAAACTTTTTACCACTTAAATTTCCGACGTTACATAAAAAAGAAATTATGCAAATTACCTGACATTATAACATGATATTATCGAAAATACATCAATATCCATGTAATAATAAGAAAAAAGAAAAAAAATGCTTTCAGCGGAATAAGAATCGTAGATAAACAAACAAATATTTAGACGCAGTAGGTATTGACGGTTGGCAGAGAGCCTTAAGCATAAATTGACAACGACAACAACGTGTAAGGAAAACAAGAATAACTACAACCATCTAAAACAATTGAAAATAAAATGTAAGCGGTAAATGGATGAATGGTTGAATGGCAAACGAATCAATGTCACTTAGACAACGGAAATATAAATAAAATCTACAAATATTGGTTGCATACTTATGGGCGCTGTACTGAATTCTAAGTAAGCACTTAAAACGGTATTTTCAAGGGGAGTCAGTTTTTGTGCTTTCCGTCTTCTTAAATATATTTTATTAATAAAAGCATAGACTTTATTAAATTTCTCAAATCAAAAGTGGAATGTTTGAAAAAAGAAAATTCAGATGAGGGGAAATGATGTTTTTTCACATCTAATTTTGAAATTGAAATTGTTGACATTTCTTTAGCAGGAAATCAACAGTATTTGTCAGGTTTTTCTTAAATGTAAACAAACAAGGGTATGTGCTATCAAAAAGGAAGGAAAAATAAAATATTAATTTAATACCAGTTGAAAACAAGACTTTTAATATATGTATCTGTTTTAAGTATAACCTAAAGGTAAAGAGAGATTTGTTTTTAAATAAATGAAAATCGCGTTCAACTTGCTAATAAATACTTTTCAATATACTTTAGCATGCCAACATCAGTTCCATTTTCAACTTGTTTAGTATTTCTTATGCCTGCCTGCTCTGCCTCTATCTTCCCCTTCTCCAGGCAGTTTTTGACAATTTAATTTAGTTAGAAATGACTAATGATGCATGTGTCACGTTTGACAGCGTTGTGTCAAAATAAGCCTTAAAAACGGTTTCATATGTGTTCGTAAAGATTCGGTGTTCCGGACGTTTGTCAGTTTTGTTAAGTGTATGATGTGTAACCAATGTCTGAGCTATAATTTCTTTTTTACGATAAGCTTAAGTTTAATGGTTTCTCTATGATTAAATAAACAATTGCAGAAAAGCTGTGGCTGGGAAAAAATCCTTTTCAAACAATGCAGCAGAAGAAATCTTTCACATTCATGTGAATACACACAAGTACATACATACATACATACATAAGTTTATATGCATGTGTTTGAATCTTATTGTGTTTTACTGTCATGTGTGTTGTGTCTTTTTCTAATGATTATCTGCCAAACGTATCATTCGTCAAAATACCAGATTAAAGGTAAAATTAATGGCTAAGCAGCTAAATGTCTAATTCCAACATTGACGCTAATTTTGGAAATAAAGTTAGAGGTGAATGTTACATTTTTAAAGCTTATCCGAAATGAGACGCAATGCTTCTTATGCCCAGCCACAAGTGTTTTTAATATGAGTTTTATTTAATACAATACGGAGTTTTCTTTTATTAGTTAATTTTTATGCACTATTTTTTACCTTTTAAATGATGAAAATGACGATAAATTTTTAAACGTGCCAGATGATATTATTTCACATATTCACTTATTATTTCACAAAAACACTTCAGATACATTTAACCAAAAGAATACACTCACTCACTTAATACAGTTGTCAAGAAACATTATTTTTAATACTTGTTGCTTCACTATTATGATACACTTTCCACTGATACATGCTGCACCAGCAAACACTGAAACATGATGCGCGATGCCGTCACCGCCATCTTTTACAACTTCTTTGATGACACACACACTTTGCACTTTATTTTCTTTCTAATTAACGCTACAATTTTGCGGTTATGGAAAAACTTTCATTTAATTCTACAAAAGCATTTCACATTTCATTACTATGATATAATTTATGAGCATTTAATGCTCTTTAATTATTCTAATTCTTTAATTTTGTTTAACTAATTGCACAATATTGACCGTTTCGCATTGAAAAACCGAAAAACTGACGAAATTTAATGCAATCAACATAATTTGCGTTGTTAGAGACACCGTTAGTTTTTGCTCATATTTCTCAAGTGGAGTGCATTTAATAGGGAGAGTAAAGTTTTGTTGTTGTTTGTAACGCATGCATGTGTGTGTTTATGCGACCAAATAAATACATGTGCACCGATTATGAATCAAAGAGTTCTTGGATTTTTGTTTTTGCTTTTCGTTACTTTTGCATGGTTTTGATTAAGTGTTTGTTTTGGTTAATGAGACCAGCCGATTGTATTTACTGATGGTACTTGGAAACATGTTGATGGTAAACAAAATAGGTATCTATACAAAGATGTCGTTTATAATCATACATCCATATGTGTGTAGGCATGTATGTGAGTACAAGTAAATGAAACTATTAAAGAATATGAAAGCGATGGTATTTAAAAACATTTTCAATTTATAGTATTAATACATATTTTTTAATTTCCATATTTCGCGACAAGAAAAATGTTTTAATAAATAACATATTATTTAAAGAGTCTGAAATACTATTGTAATTTTCATTAACTTTTGGAAGCATTTGCTGCGGTATTTTGCCAATAACGTTTATAATTTTGTTTGCCAGGCAGGTGTTCAATTGTCTAATCGACGTGGGCAAGTGACGTGACATGAACCCAAAACAAAATAATCCAAGGGGGTTAAATCACACGATCTTGCTGGCCAATTAGTTAATAGTCCAACGTGAAATTATTCTTTCATCAAACATTTCTTTTAACTTAATCAATGAGGTATCACATGTCAGCGAGTTTAACGCCATGTTCCTATATCTTTTATCATTAATAGTGCGAGTAATATGTACTCTGATCACTACAGTTCTTGAAGATATGTATGTACATACATATGTATGTATGTACGTATGTATGTGAACCAGTGACTTCGCCAGTCCATAAAGCGCAGCAAGCAGTAATTTTTGGTGCATATAATATTGTTGCGATACAAGTTCGTGCATTATCCGCACTTCAATTTTGCTTATATAAAAACATATTTTGTCTGCACAATATCAATTGACGAACTATTTCACAAACTATTTTAATAAATAATATTAACAATTTGCATACTCTGCTTTAAAATGTCAAACCAAACTAAACAAAAAGCCACTATCAGCTGTTAAATCGGTTGTCAAATCAAAGTTGTGAAATTCTAAAAAACCCCCCTTTAAAATCCTAAAAGTTCTTGAATTACACAGTATTGGAGATATTGTGACAATGTTTTTAAATCTTTCACAACATTTTAAACGGCTGGTACGGAAATCTTGTGGAAATTCATGTTTAGAAATGAGCATTTATGTATTTCTACTAGAAAACATATTTTAGTAGTTTTGTGTAGAAAAGTTTGCTGGGCTATTAAACTAGACCACGTGTTGGTTGAAAAATATATTTTTTTTATACAGATCATTATTAATCATTTTGTATAGGGGGGAGGGGACGGTAAAAATTGTTTACATTTTATCAAATTTAAAATTTTACAAACAAACAGCAGTACACACATCATTAATATATCAAAGGCTTAAAATTTGTTTCGTATATCCTTTAATTCTGGTAAATGAAGGTTGAAGGACTAACAAAAAAAAAAGGTTTTTGTTCATGTCAATTTTTTTATATTCTTATGTACATACATACATACATATGTATGTAGGTATTATGTATTTATGTACGTTATGTATGCCTGTATGTATTTATATATTATTCTTCGAAAGCTACCTTGCAATTTTCCTTGATGTTGTTGTTGATTATACTGTTCCCTGAAAAAGCTTCAAGCTATTTTAATTTGTTACACAGAAATAAAAATAGACAAAACAAAAAAAAAAAAAAAAACAAAGAAACAACAAAAATATCTTACAACAAAACATGTCATACAAATAACAAATGCAAAAACATAAAAACATAAAAACAACAGCAACAACAATGTGAAAAACAATACTTAATAAAAGTAAACAAAAACATATAAATATTGTTGACAACTAGAAATCATTGTCAACAATAACTGCAACAATAAAGGCAGTTGTTGGCTGTAAAACGAGTCATCAGCGACAGCAACAGCATGACCTGTGTTCAGTTTAATTCAAGGCACAGAAATTGACAAAATATATAGTACTTATTGTCGGTATTATATAAATTTCCATGAATAAATACACAAACGTCTCTTAGGGACATATAAAATGCCAGGACACACATAAATAAGGCGTAAGAACATCCAACTGTAAGAACAAATTCAAAGATTTTCGAAACTTTTGTTGAGTAATATTTGCCAATAGTTCAGTTGGCTGGTCAAAATCTTCTACTTTCTGTTTAGGACCTGTTTTCCGCCATCTTTTCCTATTCCTTTGGATATACTATAGTGTGCACCAGCCGCACAATACACCTTCTTGGCGCTACCTGTCACCTGGTATTAGTTTTACTGATAGAACTGTCACCCAATGTAGCAGCCATTATGTAAGAAATTATGTATAGAAATGAGAAAAAAACCCTGTTAAAAATAAGCCAAACGGACAAGTTGACATACGGAAAAAAACAAATTATTTAAATGCTGCTTCGCTTCAAAAGGCTAAAACTTGTTTGTGCGAGAGTTGCTTTCCTGGCTGGGATTTCTCTCAGTGCTACATTTCACCTGTCATTGCCTTTTAAGCTTGTTGTACTTCACATTTGTTTTGTTTTCGTTTTGTTTTTTTCTCAACAACTTTTCCATATTCCTTTTCATACATTTGGCATCATAATTCTGTACCGGGGCTAAGAAGACTATTGTAAAATTCGTTTTCGTTTTTTTCGTTACCATCGTATTTTCGTAATAACGTCAAGGTTTGTGTCTTGTTTTTTTTTTTTTTTTTTGTTAATATTCACAACAAACGTATTCAAATTTTTCAGTTTGGTTTAGTTTTGCTCTATTTTGTTCAATTTCTATTCATTGCAAGTCATCACAAATGGAATGGACTGAATATTACACACACACACACACACACACACACACACACACACACACTGAGGCTGCTGATGAAATGTATTGCAATTTCTGTAAATTTTGCTGAAACAAGAAAGAAAAAAAAACGGAAAAGAAATGAACACAAGCCAAAGTTTACGTCTTCTAACACGATATGAGAGGCATAGAAATAACAATTCATTTGTTGTTCTTTTGCCGGAGAAAAATGACCCAAACATAAAAATAAACTTTATGGATACAAACAAACACCGACACAACAACACAAAAAAAGGATCAAGACAACTGAGAAAGGTAATTAATACCAGGTGGATTGGAACGAAAAAAAAAAATGCCATAAGATATTGTAAAGTAGAGGTTAAAGGAGAACAAAATTTAAAGCGCAAAAATTATATGTGAAGGACTTGTCCCACGTAAACGAACGTTAACGTTTGCAAAAAGAAAGCTAACAAACTCGCAGGCAAACTTGCAGGCATAATTATCACAACAGCTTAAGTCGAGATAAGATAAACAAAAATCTGGCCCAATATTTCAATGAAAAACTGCATTTATGAATAAATGTTATTGAAACAGAATTACAATTAAAATTTATCAAGCAAAACATGTAATATTTCCTCTTAAAAATAAAATTATATAAATCTTTTTGCAAATTTTAAAATTACACTTAATAAAATATAATAAAATGCCACCAAATTGATTTAAACGCTTTAACAATTGTTGTATCTTTAACAGCTTTTGGCCCCTATTTAGAATTGTAAAAGAAAAATATTGCATGTACTAAAAATTTTGTTCAACTTAAACAAAACTTTGTTTGAATGTGAGTATGGAAGTTTTCAGTTTTCAATAATGGCGGCCAGATGTTGAAATGAAATAACCCCGGCTCAGCATGAGATATTAATCAAGTTTATTTGGTGTCTGAAAGACTTATTGCATGCCAAAATATGTGAGATATAAAAATCATATACATGGCCGCTGTAGCATCATAAGGTGGCACGCATTCGAGTAATTCAATTTGCAAAGACTCTGCCCCACAGATCTGGCTAAATATGAACAATGTCGTTGTTTAGGTTGAGTTTAAGGACATCAATCAATTGTAGTTTATTGGCCACAGAAAATTCTGTGAAAAATTGGCAAACAAAACTCTAGTGACGTCAAACCGCAGGATCTTGTTGGCCAATTCATGTCAGCATTACGACAGACAACCACACTATCAAATCGTTCATACAGAATGAAGCGTGCGCTGTTTGTTACACATCGTCCTACTGCTGGAACTACATGCAATCTTTCCATGTACTATATAAATGAAATTGAGTCAAAATGAATCGTTTGTCATCATCCTGTAGCACTCAACGTTGCCGGTCATGACCACACCAGCACTAACGACGTTACTGGCCGTTCAAAACCGTAACCTTTTGTGGAGGATGTTTGACGTTTTTCCACACATGGCATTTTACTTGTTAACAAGCGACTGTGCAGGGAGACCGCAGCTGCCATAAAATCGGTGCAACGCATGCAAAGTTTTTACCCACGAACCATTATTTTTGATAATATAGTTTTATCTTTAACCAAAAATGTAACTAATCGTAATGCGTTTGGATCAGTCAAGTACTCGTAACATGGCGGCCAAAGTTCGCCACAAGCTAATCCTGCTGATCGGCAGCATTTTTCTTTAAGGATGAACAAAACAGAGAATTTGTCCTTTTCCCTTTCTTGTGGAAGATAATAAAAACTCACTGACTAACGGACAAATCCAAATCCATGCGGAATATAATTACCGGATTTTTCTTAACATACACCCAGGCGTAAAAGCAAAATTGCTGATATTCTTTGTATCACATTTGTTTATTTCCAGTGTCTTTAGCAAGGGTAGCAACTTGTCGGGAGGACTTGAACGGGCAGGCAAGTTGTTTGAATTTACAATATACATATTTATAATTTTTAATTTTTCTGTATTTATGTATTTATATGTTACAATTGGCGATAATTGACAAAATTACGTAATAGGAAGGCAAAATTTTAGTTAAAGATCACAAATGCTTATTCGCCTTTTAGCCCACAACAACAAAAGTTGGAGGGTAAAATGCCGCCAACAGTATCACTGAATCAAAAGGAATTGACAGTGTTTAGGTGTCGGCTTCTAAGAGCATATATTTCTAAGATCATGTGGTTGTCAAAAGAAATGTGTGTAGCGCCTTTAAGTAGACTTTATATTTTTATATTGCGTACAATTCTGCCTGTACAAACTGTACAAGAGCTTTTTAC
The DNA here is from genome assembly GCA_932526305.1 of Epicampocera succincta. NCBI lineage: Eukaryota > Metazoa > Arthropoda > Insecta > Diptera > Tachinidae > Epicampocera > Epicampocera succincta. Next base: position 14,637,809 of record OW052038.1, read on the forward strand.
AATTTAGTTAATTGGAATTTTATATTTATTATTGTTACAATTTTCTTTTTTTTTCCACCTACACTCTCATACATACATATTTATGCACAAAACATATGTATGTATAAAAAAGTACTTTTTGTGTTGCTTTATGTTGAAACTCACACACACACACACACACACACAGTCCAAAAAGAAACAAACATGCACTGAAACAAATTCAAATGTATTGTTGGTTTTTTTCCCTCCATTTTTGTACAAATAAAAATATCTTTGTTGTAGTGTGTGCTCAAGTGTAAATTGTTTTGTTATTTTAGCATTTATTTTACAATAATTAACAAAACAGCCAGAACAACACCAACAACCAGCACACAAGTACTACTCACACTCTCGACAGCAAACAGCTGAATTTCTTTTAATATATTCTCTAATCTATGCATTGCAACGCAATCTCCACACTGGCAGCGCACTTCTTATTCGCCAAAACGTTGCTAAAGGAGACACCAACAAAAAAAAAAACGAGAATTTATATGAATTATAAGTTGAATCATAATATATGATGCTAAAATAACAGCAACAACAGCGGCAGCAGCACCATCAACTAGAATTCTAAAAACAGAAGAAAAAAAAACTACAATTGCATATTGTTTTACACCTGTCTGATGGCGCGGATGAAGAGGAGGGGGTATGATGATCTAGAAAACAAAAACATCGACAAAAAAAAAAAAACAAAACGTTCCGTAAAAATGCACTAAAATAAAGAAAGAAAGTCGGTCCTAATGGGTATCAGTCTTATTTATGTTTAGAAAAAAATTTCTATTTGCATTCTGGAACACGGGAATAGATCAAGCAACTGGAATTTTCATGGATGAAGTTCGTTTTACTATCAACGTTTTCCTCAAAACCGCAAACTTATTATAATCTTCTTCTTCTTCTTTTTCTTCTTTTGGTGCTACAGTCCGTGGTGAACCTGGGCCTCAACCAACAAAGTTTTCCAGCTGGCACTTTCTTTCTTTAGCCAGCGTTCTCCAATTGTGCACACCAAGTTGGTTGAGGTCCCTCTCCACTTGTGTGCGCCATCGGTTCCGTGGGCGTCCTCTAATGCGTTGTCCCACAGGTTCCGAATCAGATACTTGAAAATCCTTTTCAAAGATTTATTTCTTTATCTAGCGAAAAGGGGCATTTCTGTCCAAAAAAAAGAAAAAAAAAATGGGCCGTGACCCAAAAATCAAAAGTTATTAAAAACTGATTATTTTACGATATTATTAAAAATAAAAATTTTACTAGTTCAAATAATTTAACCCTGAAGTCCTGAATGTACGTATTTAATTTCTTATTTCCATGGCTTGTGTTCTGGAAAATCTAGTATCGAAAAAATCAACTCGTCCGTGATCAATTAAAAAATTTTATTCACTTAAGCAATTGATTCAATTATTTGTTATAATTAACACTTAATATAATTAGAGTTTAGTAATCGTTGGCCGCCTGAATCATTGCGCAAATCATGTCACGTTCGAAATGTCACATGTCTCGAAGAGCACAACAATTTACCATCAAATAAAAAGCCTTTTAAAATGATTTCCTTATGCGAAATTCTACAAAACTTTGCGGTTTTTGTTCTTTTCACACGACCGACCTGACGAAAGCTTAAAACTTATTTTTGTCACATTCGATTCGTAATTTTTGGTTTTTTGCGATTTTCCTTTATTCGGCAGTCCAACTGCCATCAATTTTTGTTTTCTTGGTTTATTTCATAATTAATATTTCATATATTCTATATTGATGCTCTGAACAGACTTTTCAGCCAAATTATTCGTGAACATTCGATCGATATCGCGTTACTGCGCTTAACCCATAATTCTTGGCTTTTAATCTTCAATACCGTGAGTGTATGAAAGAAGAAAAGAGGCTGATAACACCTTAAGGGGGTTATTACATGAAGTATCCGCATCAGCTCCTTCATTGATGGTGTTAGCAAGGCCTGTATATATTGTTTGCTTGTGCCATAAAACGATTCTTAAGTGGCATCCTGGTACCTAAATCAGAGCAATCTGATTCCTTATAAGAAAGTGCAACTGCTTAGGGCCTTGCGAACTGATTGGCTGTCTAAAAGTATTTTAATTATCAGTTCTATATATATCACCTTACGGCTGGGACTCTGACAGTTGCTAGTATCGCTTATAGTTCCATTTGTAAAAGTGTGGTATAACTACTCAAGGTAGGGGATCTTGGTGTCTGAGGCGTCACTGTTCCTGCACCCACTTCTAGAATCATATTGAATACGACCGTATACCATCTCTGTGAGCCGTATTGCAGCTGCCATGTATTTACGCACCACTCATCTCTTTTCCTTTATAAAGTCCATCGGAAATTCAGATTGATCAATTAAAGTTTTTCATTCCATCAGGAAAATTGAGATTCATTTTTGAACTCTTTGAAGTTTTTTCTTGATTGTTACTTGTTACCAGCTTATTATTATTATGAAGCAATTTGTTTTATATACAATTAATATATTTCTGGAAAGCTTAAAACAAAACCCATTTTGTTGCCGCTGAATGGCAACACCACTCTTCACACCAGTTGGTGCTATAACCATTTCTACGTGGCCTTTTATACAGAAGTCCTGAGTTATTTATTAACTGTTTTATTTTTTTTGGATCTATATTATTATTGTGGAATTGTTTGCCCTCGATCAAGGAAATATCAAATGGTGCGGCAGTTGGCGCCTGTCACCAAATAATTGCTTAAACTTCTATGGCGAACGAAATCTGGCGGGTATTTTGTAATATTGCAAATCCTGTACGATTCGCCCAGACTTCAGTGATAAGAGATCTTTGTGTGTAGGTACATATATCTTTCTAGTTTCCCCTAATACAAATGTGTGAACACTTATTTAAATTTATATAGACACTTTACCGAAACACACAATCGCACAGGCATAAATTTGCATTCGTATTGCAAAAAGAGAAAAAAAAACAAGAAAAAAAGGATCACACAAACGCACACACAGAATATTGTTTTTTGCTTCAACTGTTATTTTTTTTCCATTTATTAAAATGCACTGTCACACACACACACACACACACACACTCATTCACATGTTTAAGTATATATCTGTGTATGTATTTATGTATGTATTTGAAAAAATTAACAAAAATTCTAAATACTTATACACATGTGGATGTTGGCCATCATAAGCGTTTGTCAGCTGGGGCGCATCAGTACAAAACTGAATACATGAATTTAAAAAAAGCTTTTGAAGAAATTATTTTTTATTCTAATTTTTTTTCATACTTATTGCTTGGCAAAGGACACTTTTTTTTCTGCTACAAACACACACACACACACGCACACACACACACACACACACACACACACACTCGCCACCCACCTCAACTGATTTTTTTCATTCTATTTTTATGTTTTGTGTGCGCGTTTTCTTCCACTAAAGCATTTTTCTCATCTACTCCTACACACACAATGAAATCATTCATATATCACAACGATGTGTTTGAAGAGTTTTTGAAATAAAAAATATTCATACCAAGATGCTTAACTAAAATCAAGCCGTTTTGTTTTCTTCACGTCGCTGGGAAAGGGGTGGGGGGGGGGCGGTGAGTGTAGGGTGTGCAAGGAAATGTAGGAGTGTGTGATGGCTGGCGGACGGAATGGTTGGCTCGCTGGCTGTTTGACAACAGACTGGTGAGGTGGTAAGTGGGCAATATTTGCATACTCAATTGCATTGTGAAATCTTTTTTGTCACACGTACGTACGTACGTACCATCGTACGTTTGTTGGGTAAGAAAAAACACACGATAAGAAAAAATACACATAAATTTTGTATAAATAAATGTTTAACTAGAAACGAATGTATATACAGCAACAACAACAACAACACTGAAAAGGTGCAAACATATTAAGAGTATAGAGGTGATGCTTAAGTGCATATATATATATATATATATATATATATATATATATATCAGTTGGCATAGGGTGGCAAAAAACAGAGAAGTGGGTCGGTCGGTGTTTTGGTAGAAGATGCTGAAAAAAAAAATTGCTAAGAATAATTGCTTTGCAGTTATTATTTTCTTTCTATAACTGAAACAAATCTAAGACAACAACAACAACAACAACACCAACAACATCAGCTACAACGCTGACGAGTAGCAAATATTCCATTTCGTTGTTGTTGTTCGTTGTTTCATTCTTATTAAAGAAATAAATCAACGTTTATAGGTGCACCCAAACATATTATTTGAAAGTATGAAATCGTGGCATTTTGGATCCAAAAAATTACTTTAAACTAAATATCAATGTTAATATAGAGCGCGATTCGTGGAAGTCGCCCGGCCCGGCAGCAGCTATTTGCTTTATCGGTTAATAATGCCTGGGCAATCAGCAACCAATCAAATTAATAGGCAAACAGGAAATGTATGATCATTGTGTTGGCAAATCTGCCGAAATCTTTGCCAGAAGCAAATTGGCAGAACTGGAACGAATAAACCCGGGCAAGACTTGTATAGGCCAGCCTGATGCCGATCATTGCCTAATCTGCTACTTGGCTCGGCTGTAACGTTCCGATTCGTAGATCAAATTGCTTGGAGGTGCCACCGAATAGCAAACAAAATCATAAACACTGGGATGGCAAATGTGGCGAAACCTTTAACAGCAAGATGGACTTGACTTAAGCTGCTGCTTATGTCGCCTTAAAAGTTCTGAATGCGGCTTAAGGCTAAAATATCTGCAAGCTGCCCTCCAACAGCCGGATTTTTGTGCAGTATGTCCTTATCTTAACCATTTGCTAAACCTGTAGATTGGTAAAGCGATTCCTTCGTTGAAGTGACAATACCAAACTCTAGAAATGGACTAAAAGCTTTTGGCTGGGCAAAAATTTCCAAAACTTTCGGCCAAATGTTCACAGCTAGAACGGGCATTAATCTGTCGCTACTGAGACGGCTTGAAAAGGGGTTGCTAATTTTGTGCGTTTGATGCTTTAAATTGGGAGTGTGAGTTTGCCTTTGGGAATAATAAATAAATAATAAATGTTAATAATAAATAAATAATTAAATTAAATAATGTTGTACAACATTTCGGTGCATTTGTGCAATAAATGTGGGTGAACACTTCGTTGTACTGTCTGTTGCCATTAACGTTGAGCAGCCTTTCGCTATATTGTGTGGACATTTTGACCAAACACTTTCCATTACTTTAAGCATCTGGCTGTTGAAATGTATGTGCAAGTGTGTAGGCATGTACGTTTTGGCTTCTTGAATGTTCACAGCATTTAAGTACTTTTGCAACATGTCATCAGTTCATTTCAGTTTGTATTTGGTACAGTTGTACTCATACTCTGTTCAAATGTTCAACAATACATTTCAACGGCATCAGGATGATGAGAAAATAACACCAACAACAACAACAATATTAACAGCTACAACAACGAAGACAATAAAAACAGTCAAATCAGAAAAAATATATACATACATATTTATTTGGTTGTGCAATTGTTTGGGCCTACTTGCAGCCAGAGCAACAGCAACAGCAACAGCAACAGCCAACAACAACAACAACAGTTTGTGTGATTTTGTAGCAAATAGAGTAGTAGTAGCTGCTATTACCTTTGAAGCCTAGTAGTTGTTATTGTTGTTGCTGTGTTGCAATACAATGATTTGTTGTTCATGTGTTCTGATTTCTTATGCCTGTTGTTGCTGCTACTGCAGTTGTCACTTACGTTGGCCACGCTGATGATTGCCATGGTGGAGGTGGATGATAAGGCGTGGCAAGTGTCAGCATCATCTGAAAACAAATAGAAAATATTTATATACATATATTTTTTCTTTTTTTTTTATAATTTACATAAAGTGGGGTACAGCCAACAAACACTTAACACATTCTAATTATTCTTATGCTTATTTCATATTATTATTTTCTTATAATTATTGTTGTAGCAACAGCCACTGCCCCTGCTGCCGCTACCGTTGCCGTTGCCGTTGCCGTTGTCGCTGCTATTGCTGCTACTATTGTTGTTGTTAAATGTGCTGTTCTTGTTATTATAAATATTTTTATTATTGTTACATGTGCACTTGACTATTTCTAGTTGCTGCTGCTGTTGTAATTTCAGAAATCTTAACTTTTGCATTTAAAATTATTAAGTTTTTGTGTTGTTGTTGTTGTCTTCGGCGAAAATACTTTAAAAAACTAAAGAACAAAAAAAAAAAAACAAAAAAATCTTAACAATTTGTTTTGCAATATATTTATGCAAGTGGAACAGGCGTGTTTTTTTTCCTGGCCTTTTTTTTTGCTTAGAACTTTATGGTCATAGAGATTTTTGCTCCCTTTTTGAAAGGAACGAAAATCATCATATCAAAAGAATATCATAACAAAATAATATTTATATGCACACGCTCACACACACACTCACACACACACACACACACACATATATACGTTTTGCACTTTGGCTGGGAACTAAGAAGAACATAAAATCAAGAAAATAATTTCGAAACGGAGTTAAGGGATCTTATATTGCAGCTGTCAGTTTATTTGAAACTGAAAGATTTAGCAGTTACATCAAACGAACTCCAAAAGAATAATCTAGTACAGAGGAGCACATATCAAATCAAGAGCTGGCTGGTCCTCAAACACAAAAACGAAAAAGATATAAAGTAGAGGAACAGAAGGAACACAAACGCAGCCGGCAACGAGTGTGAATAATCAGCAAACAAAAATAAAAGCCAACTTAAATGTTGGCCAAAGAAAGAATTAATGGAAAAAAGGCGTTAAAATCTACACGGTCAGGCTTCGAAAATCCATTTTAAATTTCTGTCAACATGAGTCTTTGTTAGGAATCGAACCTACGACCTCTGGACTGTTTGTTGGGCGTCGGCTCTTTCGAAACTTAAGATGGGCAAATGACTAAAATACTGGTCATATTATTAGAAGCAAATTGTGGGAAGCTGCAGGCAGTAGTGACAGGTGCCATATTTTGAACGATGCGAAATGCCAAACAAAATAATATTATTCTGAATTAAAAATTCTTTTGCTTTACACTAATTACTGGCAGGCAGGCAGGCAGGCAGGCAGGCAGGCACCGCCATTAAAATTCTTTTTTTTATTTCTTTCTTTTTTGTTGTTGTCAGATTTGTTTGCCATAAAAACTAACGTTTCTGTTCGTTCGTTCGTTTGTCCGTTTCTCTGTTGGTTTATTTATTGTATTTTTAATAGTTTGCACTAATTTTTCCGCAACAGACATCCACAAAAAAAAAAAGGCAACTCAAAGTGTCCCTGTAACAATAAAATCTCTTTCAGTCTTTGCGTTTAGAAACGTTCTGCTTACACTTGTGTCATCCATCCACTTGGTATTTGCTTTTAACAACAGATATTTTAATACGTAACGTTACAACAACATTGTAAATTGTTGCGTGTGTTTGTTGCTGTTGTGTCTCCTAAATATGAAATAAGTTAAGCGGTTAAGTTTTTGTTAAGCTGTTGGTATTGTAGCAATCAAAATATGGAAGCACAAATTTACAATTTACAGATGGATGGAGGGCAAAGCTGCTGTATATGAAATGGACGAAAACAGGACACGATGCATTTGCCTGTTCAGTGACACTAATCAGGCGGAGGGAGCAGGAATAACGTGGACAACTCAAAATTTGAGCACTTGCTAAACAGTATTAATATTGAAGATATTGGATCTATCGTTTTAAGGATATTTTGTGGTCTACCTGGTTCACACATATCAAGTTTTATTGCTCAAGTTTGTATTGAACGGGAGAGTGATGAATTTGAAGAAGTAGAGTTTGTAGCTTTTTCTCTTTCTTTCGTACAGTAAAATAAAGAGTTGATGTGTGCGAACCAGCATTTAGTTTGTTTTTTATATATTTTTATTTGTTGTAAAATAGAAAATTCCTCAGTTTTCGAGTTCCCTCTCCGCTGTAACTTCTAGTAAAGTCTTATCTACTCATTATATTTCTAAAAAAAAAGGCTATTAGTTGTTCTCTCTTTCAGCAAAACAATATAATAATGATTTAGATCACTTTGTAATAAATTGCTGGATTTCAAATATTAAATGGGTGGAGATAGCGCCTGTTCCAGATCCTATTTTAAAAAACTATTTATAAATCGTTTTGTTAATGTGCTGCGGTCTTAAAACAGCTGTGGGCTAAGGAAGAGCTCTTGCCTCCGCCAAGGTTGTGGTTGTTGTGGACAGGCCTTCAAGAGTTTTTCATCTCGCTAGCACTGGTCGACTGATTTGCCAGCCATGCTGCTACGTCCCAAATGAAGTCATGACTCGCATAAACTCAATTCCAGAGACATTTATAAAAGTCTGTTACCACCATTAAGGCCATACGGTCCATTCGATATAACTTGCAAAATTTGCTTTATAAGATTTGATGCGCGGGAGAGGGGCAGAACTGGCACTAAAACGGGATAGGAAGGAAAAGTACATTGTGGGGGCCAGCCACTGGACATTATGCCTGTTATAGGCAGCTACAAGGCATGTGGCCATATCCAACACTTCATGTCTTTATACAGGATGAACAAGAATAAAGAACCTGACCTTTGAGCGAGCAAGTCTGGTTCCTTGAGGTATAAAGTCCTTTGAAGAAATGGGGAAGCATAACACATCAACGATGATTGCAATTGGAAGGCCTGCACCAGTCTCCCCCCCACCCCTTTTTTTTAACACAATCATTTGTTATATAATAGAAGGATAAATTTGAATTTAAGGAGTACATTCAAGGAGGCTTGAATAAATCTATAAATAAGTTTTTTTCTGGCTTAAAATGGCAGTTCATTTACTTGCACAGACATATGAGAAGAAAACAAGAAGTCATGGCGCGACTGGTGGCGCCAGCAGAGAAGCCTGTTTGACGTTCGTGGGAGGGGTGGTCTCCATATCAGTTCACACATATAGTCGTCTTGATGCTGATAGTCAGCCACACAGAATTAATAAAAATCACACCTTTTAAGACCAGCCCGCAAGCATATATTCCACCACATCCATATACACATAGAGACATATGTATGTGTGTGTGGCGCTGATTATGAAAACCCACCTAGTGTGTCAAAACAAGTTTTTGAGTAAAACGCATTTTAAAAAAATTTCTATTTTTGCATTATTTTCCGCTATTTTTGAGGCCTGCGTACGGTTTCATGTGCAATTTGACACACTAGGCGGCTGCACATATGCACAGCATATTGCGGTGTTTGGTTTTTTAATAGCCTTTTCGGAAATATAGTTGGCCTTGTTATTGTGGCAAAAATACTATATTGTGGCAGCTTCTTGCTTTTTAAACATATTTGTACGTATGTATGTGTGTATGTACGTGCTACATATGATTTTGCTAATATTTTTGGTCTTTTGCATTTATGACAAAACAGTTTTTTTGGTTTTTGTTTTTTTTTGCTAGATTTGCTTCAGCAATTTTGTGAAGAGAAATTAACAAATAAACCGTAACACAGCAAAAAGAAAAGAAAAGAATAGAAAGAGCTGGAAAAAAAAACCCCACCATCGTACGAAGGACAGACAGCACTGAAACAGAAAATAATTATTAACATTGTTGCAAAAATCTATGTGTAGCAAATTGCAGTAAATCTAGAGTATTACGAATGCCAAAAGGGGTACCTACACAGACGAGTGCTACTGATTAATGCACACGGATGTGTAAACGTAAATCTTGGCGAAAACACACATGAACACCTTAACAAGGTGTATCCTTGTGTTGTCAACACAACCATCAACGTGAGCGTCCTCGTTGTCCTCGTCGTTCTCGTCGTCGTCATCAGCATCAGCATCATTATCATCATTGTCGTACAAGTCGTTGTCGACATCAACATCATTCACGTAGTTATTGCTTATGATGTTGACGTTTTGTTAAAGATTTTTGTCAACCAAAGCCTTTTTTCTTTACGTTTCGTTTCGTTTCGTTTCGTTTTATTTGTTTTCTTTTTTCCTTTTTCGTTTATTATATATGTACGTATTTATACCATCAGCAAAATATGTTGAAACAAATACAATTGCAAGAAAAAGGGCTACAAAAACATTGTTATTAACAAAAATTTTAAAGAAAATATACGAGTGTGTGTGTGTGTGTGTGTGTGTGTGTGTGAATCATATGAGTTTAAACAAATACATCGAGTCACACACAAAAAAAAAAACAACAAACGGATACCTGTTCTCTCACATACGAATTCGCTCTTTACGTCCTGCCTCTTTCCTCCTGCTGCTTCTTGGTTATTTTCCATTAAACAAGTAGCAGCTAAATAAAACTAAAAACAACACTAAAATACAACAATTGTCTTACAAATGTATGTATGTATGCACATATGTATGTATGTATGTATGCACATATGTATGTATGTATGTATGTATGTATGTATGTACGTATGACATAAAATATATTTGAATTCGTAAGCAATTTTTTTCGTTTGTTTGTTTTAACAAATCATTATTTTTTTTTTCCTGCTTTTAAGAATTCGGTTTATGCATTTTCATCTGTTCATATGCCTGTTGTTGTTGTTGTTGTTGTTGTTACTTTTTATAAGTGATGAAATTTTTAATGCAAAATGTAGTTGTTTCTATAAACAATTGTTTGTTATTGTTGCTCCGTGATTGTTGGCTGTTAGCAAATCTTTTTTTTTTTTATTCAAGTGTTTCCTTTTTATTTTTAAGTGAAATATATATAAAGGGTGGTTAAATTGTATGGGCCGATGTTGAATGTGAATCACACCTAAACGCCAAGTTTTTTTCCAAATTTTATTTGACATTTCTCTATTTCAGACTTACTCAATTTGAACCATGGAGAGATACACAATCCAACAACGTGTTAAAGTTATCCAGACTTATTATGAAAATGGGAGTTCAAATCAAAATGCATATCGTGCACTTCGTAATTTTTTTGGTCAATTTCATCGTCCAAATGTGCGTACAATCGCAAAAATCGTGGAAAAATTCGAGCAAACCGGGTCTGTAGAAGATGTGAGAACACCAGTGCATGCTCGTACAGCTCGTACTGCAGAAAATATTGCTGCTGTTCGCGATAGTGTGGCTGAAGAGCCGTCCACCTCAACTCGTCGTCGTTCCCAACAATTGCACCTCTCACGCTCGTCGTTGATGAACATTATGCATAAAGACTTGCATTTACACGCTTACAAGGTGCAATTGGCTCAAGAACTAAAGCCTCTTGACCATTCCAAACGTCGTGAATGGGCAGAATGGTGGCAAGAAATGGCAACAGTGGATGATCAATTTTCGAAGAAAATCATCTTCAGTGATGAGGCACATTTTCACCTCAGTGGATTCGTCAATAAACAGAATTGCCGCATTTGGGCGAATGAGAATCCAAGAGTGATTGTCGAAAAACCAATGCACCCACAAAGAGTGACTGTTTGGTGCGGTTTATGGGCTGGCGGCATCATCGGGCCGTATTTTTTCCAAAATGAGGCCGGTCAGGCAGTTACTGTGAATGGTGTTCGCTATCGTGAGATGATAACGAACTTTTTATGGCCCGAATTGGAAGATATGGATGTGGACGATATGTGGTTTCAGCAGGACGGTGCCATTTGCCACACAGCTAACGAAACAATGGCTCTTTTGCGCAACAAATTCAATGGCCGTGTTATCTCACGTAATGGCGATGTCAATTGGCCGCCAAGATCATGTGATTTGACACCGTTGGACTTTTTTCTTTGGGGTTATTTGAAAGAAAAGGTGTACGTCGATAAGCCAGCAACAATTCAAGACCTAAAGGATCAGATAATTCGTCACATTAACGGCATAGAACCTCCATTATGCCTCAGCGTCATCGAAAATTTGGACCATCGGATGGAGGTGTGCCGCCGAGGTCGCGGCGCCCATTTGGCCGATATTTTGTTCCATACATAATTGAGTAATACCAATACATCATAATAAAATAAAATTACAATAATTTCCTAAATAGTTTGTGTTTTATTCAAAATCAACATCGGCCCTTGAAATTTACCCACCCCTTATATAAAAATAACTAAAGTTTATAGCCTATTTCAGCATATCGAAAGCGTAAGACTTAAGCGAACGCCGGCTAATCACTGGAATCTGAGTCAATGGAGATTTTCTTGGCTCAAAAACTTTCTTGCGCCTGATTTTATCCTCCCCCCCCAAAATTTACACCATTTTGGCGAATATTTATATAATTATTTCAAATGTAGAGGCAAAATTTCTTAAAAAACTATATCCTAATCTGGCAAAAAATCAGTTTGAAAATGTTTCAAAGTTATGGCTGTTTTAGGTGGAGCCACAAATTAAACACTAACGTTTCATAGGAAACTCGCTGAAGATCCTTAAATGTAAATTGCTTTTTCGCCAAATTAGTTTTAATAAATTATAACGTTTTCCCCACTCCCTGTTTCCATCCCTTCACCATTACCCTTTTTTTGTTTTAGCTGATTATACCAATTCCCTGCTATTTGCCAAATTAAGATAAAAGTTTGACAAATTGGTCCAGTGATTTGCAAAAATATATTGCAAAAAAAACTAAAATGTTAAGTCATAAAATTTACTTGTTGTCCTGAAAACCAAAAAGGCCGCAATAAACTTTAAAAGGACATAAAAGCCGGCAACAAAAGAAACTCTATCAAATCAAGCCAACAATATGGCAAAAATATAGGCTTTTGAAGAACACCAAAAAAAAAAAAAAAAACAAAACAAAGAAAACAAAAGCCAAACACATGAAACTAAAAAGGGGTTGCAAATAGTATCGATGACTTCATAAAACTGTCATAATAATATTGATTTGCCGGCAAAAGGATTCAAGGGACTGCAAGGGTTGGGAACGTGTACAATAAGGATTTGTTGCCACTCGTTTAAAAGAACAACTCAATAACAAGCAGCAACAATACAATTGACAACAATTTTGTTAAGATTTTTATTTGCCTGAAAACAAAAGCAGAAACGACTACGAAAATCCGGTAATAAAACGATAAAGACAAAGGACAAAGAGGGTGTATTGGTTACAATTATGGCATTATGACACAAATTTATGTCTGGTAATTGAATGTTTGATGAGCCAAACAATTTTGATTGAATTTAATAAAACTGATACTCTGCTGTTTGCAGCCACTCCACTAAAAGCAAATATTTTCTTTAGTGATTTAAAACAATTTTATACTGTTCGAGTTGCTGGAAATTTGTGGGGGGGGGGGGGGGGGATACATCCCCTTTTTTTCTGTGTTCAATTTTCCAGCATTGTCATGGTTTTGGAGATTTTTATAAGAAATTTCTTCTCTCTTAAGGCAGTTTTTCCGCAGCAGAGAAAAGGGTTGTGCTGTCCTAAAGTTATTTTGTTGTTTTAGATTCTTTTTTACCGTTTTGCTGCCAAAAAAAAAAAGATTAAGAGATTTTCAAGTCATGTTTTTGTTGTTGTTGTTGTACAAAACATGTGAGTTGCAGCTCAGCTTCATGATACTGATACTGATGAGGATGATGGACCTGTGTCCATTTGTTTTCTTACAAACATTCCTGAAGACCGTAAACAATTGTGCGTATGTATTTAATAGGGTTTATTTTGTTGGTAAATGATACTCGCATGTTTGGGGAAGTTGTCTTTAGTGGCGAATTACAAGGGTTATTGAGCAAATCACTTACGTGGGGCCTGTTGTTAAAATATAATTTTATTGTTTTTGCCAGTTGCAAAAAAAAAAAAATACAAAATAAAACAAATTTTGGTTTGTTTAACATAATTTGTTTGATTTGTTTCTGGGGCATTTGTTGTTTGTCTTTGCCCCCTTGTAGGCCATTATGACTTAACAAATACCTGGCTGTCAAGTCATAATAGTAATAGGTTTTAGCACAATGTAAAAGTTTATAATAAAATTCATATACAAGTTGGCTAAAATATGCCTGCAAATGCCTGCTTGTGCACGTTTTATGTATTAATTTTGATTAAAAACTTCAAACAATCTTCTAAAGCCATCAGAAAAATTAAACATTTTTGTGTTTTACAATAAAATAAAGTAAAATTAAGAAAATCTTGTTTGGAAGGTTACAAATATTTAACCATTAACGGAACCTTTATCGCACCAAAGTCAAAAAGTTAAGGTCAAAAATTTATTATAAATAGAACAGAAGAAAAAAATTGTGTCTTATGAAACCGAGTTCCGCCCGAAAGCGCTTTCGACTACGGAACACTAGATTTTAGAGAACGAAAATCGAAAACTGTTTGCCTAATAAATCTATTTCGAATTTTCAAAGTGGAGGGATTATTATTAAGGATTTGTTAAAAAAAAAAAACCTGGCAATAAAACTGTTGATGCCAAAATGAAAAATAAATTATAATAAGTGTCATATTCCTCGTGTTTAGTTAATCTAGAGTTAATTTAAGTCCATAACCAATAAAAGCGAACTCGGCTTAAGGTAGACTGAGGATTGACTCTTAAATAGTATTTTTGCTTATTGCAGTGATTTGTTAAGCATTTTGGATAACATTTTTGAGATTTGTGTACGCCTGAGTTATTGTAGCAACTCACCAGACATTGTGGCACATTTTTTCACCGCAGGTCATCCATTGCAGCAACAATTGAGATTCACGACATTTTTCATTTCCAATTCTGAATCCAAACACTTGTATTTTTGTTTGTTTGTTTTGAAAAGTAAAAACTTAAGGGATTTTCGGAAACTGATGTTACCAAGACAAAATAGATCTGAATTGGAAATGTGGATTTAAAAGGGCCGACATTATCATTGTGAATTTTTCATTGAAACAAATATTTGTCTATATTTTAAAATACTTGTAATCTGTCAAGTGTTCTTCAAACGAATCATTTATGGGGCTCAGAAGAGAGAAGAAAGATGAACATTCCTTGTTGTTGCAACATTTTCAGCTCAAGTTAATTTTATGGCCAAAAAAAAATTTGTATCCGGGGCGACTTCAAAAGAGCTGAAATTGGGGGCACAGCTGAGAATGTTTTAAGGCTTTAGAATTTCAAAAGTGAAATGTTTTTTTTTTGTTGACATTTGACAAACGCTTAACAAATATCTACTTGGGCTACTCGGCGGCTTAACCAGCTGTGAATTCTTTTAGTTTATTTCCACTTAAAACAGGTTAAATTCGTCTGCATTTATTTAATTTATAGGCATCTCTTTCATGCTCCACGGCCGCTTGTGTCATTCATTTGTTAACATCTTAATTTGCAGCTTCCCCCCCCCCCCCACCACCCTATCACTTAATTTGCTCTTACCCCAACAACAACAACAACATTTCCAATACCCAATTAGCAATTGTCTTAATTACTTTTCATACATTTAGTTTTACTGCCTTGTATTACAATTACAAAAATACAATTTTCGCCAACTTTTATCGTCCTGCTACACGTCTTCAATACTCATACGAGTGCGTTTTCGTTTTTCTTCCTTTAATTTTTGTCTGACCATAAACAATTAAATACCGAAACGATTTCATTACACATGTAAAAAGTATACGAAGCATAAAGGAAGTTGATTACATTGGCCAGGCAGAGCAGACAAACCAACGTTTCCATATCATCCAGTTGCGATTTTATAACCAATAACAATAACAGCAACTGTTTGCCAATTTCGCAAACTGCCCGCCCACCCCTCCTCTGCTTTTTATAGTTGCGTAGTTCTTAGCCAGAAGCTGTTGCCACTTACTCCTTCACTCCAACTATAAAATTTTATAGCTTTTTACGGATAATATTTAGTTTTTATGCGTTGTTTGATGAAGGAACGTGTTTACATGCTGGCAGGTAGTTTGAAGCATCGAAACTAATTAAATGTGTAAGAAACAAATTGCGCTTGAAGCTGGAGCAAGAAATTGCAAACGAATGAAAAGTTGGTTTTAGTTTCTTTTAAGCATAAATTCAGATGCCAGATGCGCTGGTCCATCCCATTTGTCTGAAAGATCTACTTTAAGTTGTAATTAATCAGTATTTTCAGCATTTTAGTAAATCAAAGATTATCTTTCACTGAATAATTCGCTTTCATGCCATCAGTGCAAAGTTCTTTATTTTTGTATTATGAAGAATTTTGTTGGGGTGCGCTGAAAGAATTTAAAATGTCTCCAACAATAATAAAAGCAAACTTCATATTACAAGTTTCCTTATGCCTATAAATTTAAGAGAGTTAATTACGTTTAAGAATATACAATCATTTGATATGAATAAAAGTTGTACCTTTAAAACATTTTCATAAAACTTAAAATATCAGAAAACTTAAAATCGTTCGCTTTAAACTATACAACATAAACAGAAACCCCCACAAGCGCACAAAAATAACTCTATCGTTTCACACACACCCACTAAAATATCAAACAAGTTGGCAGTCATGATGATATTCGTGGGCTTTAGTTAATTATTATAAATTCGACATAGGTTTTGGTTCAGTACTTCTATTAGCAAACAATCATTATTATATATCTGTTCAGAAATGTCAGTAACAAATTTTATATGTCTGCTTGTTGTGGAAGAGCATCTGAATTTAGTGCAAAAGAAATAGATATTCTAAATTTCATTGTTCCCATCTTTTCTGTTAAAAAAAAAAGCTTTTTATTTTTTATTTAAGTATTTTTTCTTTCAATTGCCAGAACAAGAGAAGCAGCAGTATTGGAACGTCGTTTATAAAAACGTTGAAAATGGGGTTTTATGATATCATATTCTTCTTTTGGCGCTACAGTCCGTGGTGAACCTGGACCTCAACTACCAAACTTTTCCAGCTGGAACGGTCTTTAGCCAGCGTCCTCCAATTTTGCACACCAAGTTGGTTGAGGTCCCTCTCCACTTGTGTGCGCCATCGGTTCAGTGGGCGTCCTCTAATGCGTTGTCCCACAGGTTCGGAATCGAAGATTCTACGGGTCGGAGCAGTATTCTCCATGCGCTCTACATGGCCCAACCATCTTAGCCGTTGGATCCGTAGGCGCCTGGTTAGGCTCATGTCGCTGTACAACCCGTACAGTTCATGATTGAATCTTCTTCTCCAGAAACCATCAACGCAAACACGGCCGAAGATTGAACGCAGAACTTTTCTCTCGAAAATACCAAGGACTTCCTCATCCGCCTTCGACACCGTCCATGCTTCTGCGCCATAGAGAAGTACAGGGATTATCAAAGTGGTATATAGTGTCAGCTTGGTTTTTCGAGAAAGGGCCTTACTACTCAATTGCCTCTTGAGCCCAAAGAACCAGCGATTGGCAAGAGTTATTCTGCGTTTGATATCGGTACTGATGTTGTTCATACTGTTGACTTGGGAGCCAAGGTAGACGAAGTCCTTCACTACCTCGAAGTTATAGCTGCCTATTCTGGTGATGTTCTGGCCCAGTCGTCGGTGTTGCGCGTCCTTTTTTGATGACAGCATATACTTCGTTTTGCCCTCGTTCACCGCTAGCCCCTTTTTGGCCTCCTCCGTTGATATACCAGCAAACGCTTCAGTGACGGCTCGCTGTGTTCGACCAATCACGGACTTTTGGAAGATCGTGCCTCTGTTGTTGGCGTGTGAGTTTTGCACGATCTTCTCAAGAATTATGTTAAAAAAGTCATATGACAGTGCGTCGCCTTGTCTAAATCCCCTTCTGACATTAAAGGTCTCGGTGAATTCGTTACCGACCTTGATGGAGCAGCGAGAGTTCTCCATCGTCATCCTACACAGCCTGACGAGTTTAGTAGGAATGTCAAAACTAGACATGGCTTCGTATAGCTCGTCCCTATACACACTGTCATATGCGGCCTTAAAATCGACGAATAGGTGGTGGGTGTCGATTTGCATCTCTTGGGTCTTTTCCACGATCTGCCGTAGTGTGAAAATTTGGTCAATGGTGGACTTCCCCGGCCTGAAACCACACTGATAAGGATCTATCAAACTGTTCACGAATGGTTTCAGGCGCTCACACAAAACGGCAGAGAAGATCAGATCTTGTAGGCGATGTTCAGGAGACTTATTCCTCGGTAGTTGGCGCAGTTGAAGGGGTCTCCATTTTTGTGGATCGGGCAAACGATGCTGAGATTCCACTCGTCGGGCATGCTTTCCTCCGACTATATCTTACAGATGAGCTGGTGCATGCGCCCAACCAGGTCATCTCCGGCTGCCTTAAATAGTTCCGCGGACAGTGCGTCCGCTCCTGCAGCTTTGTTTGATTTCAGTCTCGATATTGCTATCTTGACTTCATTCAGGTCGGGGGGACGGAATTCTGTACCATCATCGTCCGTTATCTGGAGTGGAATATTCTGCCTGGCGATGGAATCGGTGTTTTGTTCGCCGTTAAACTGTCTGCAGAAATGATCTTTCCAGATTCTCAGCATCGATTGCGATTTGTCCCTCTTCGTCACGACAGGCTTCTGTCCGAAGCTTATATCCATTGTATAGTTGTTTTACCCGTTGGTAAAACTTTCGGATATTATACCTGCCGTAACACCTCCTGATATACAAACTCACCTAATGATATACAAAAGTGATATTATCGCGATTGTACTGTCTTGAGAAATGACAAAGTTGTGCACTTATAACAGGGTGATATGGATGTATTAATACAATATCCTGTCCAATTATATTATTGTTATGCATTCCAATGTATTTGCTTACAACAACCATATAATTTAAACACAAAAATATGGTTTTCAGTAAAACTCATATTATTGTTAGAATTTCTGAAGCTTAAATTTCTGTTAAAAATAAAGCTTTACCTCAAACGAAGGGCATGTTTGAAAACTAATCGCTTGTCGCTATTCCAGTTAAAGCGACCGGGCACCTGTCGCATTGAATGCGAATTATCTGATATGTGGGTAATATTTTTTATTTTCTCTCTTTTTCATATTGATTAGAAACACATTTACCAAAATGTTCAAAATACACTATTAAACTTAAGAAATTTCCTAATTGCAAATGCCAACGATACAATCTAATTGAAAAAAGTATTAAAAATCGATCAAGAAACAACAGAAGACTTTTGTCAATGGCTTAAACAAATGGCCTTGTTCTTTTCTAATTATAAATTTAAAGACTTTAAAATACTTATGGTCGTGGCAAACATTTATGAACTGTTTTGCAATTGACGAAAAGTGAAAAGTTGATAAGTTCTGCTGCGGAATAGGGCCCTGGTCCACAATTAGATCGAGAATACAACGTTTAATTTAACAACATGCCTTGTTATAGGAAATATTCCATAACTATATAATTGTTATGGGAAATATTGTATAATGGCCACAACAAATATTATTGGCATGAATAGAAATAAGGAAATACGAAAATTTGTTTGAACGATTTCCATGATGAGAAGAAGAATCGTTTTGATGTCTCTCCAATTTAACGAGACATCGGGCACTCCTACTTGAATATTTTATACAATATAAATAATTTTACCTTCAACTAGAGAATAATTTATTGGTTCTGTATCTCGTAAAACTGTTGAATTCTATATTTATTGGGCGGCAATTTTACTTATATTGAGGCTTGTATGTTGTTGTTGTGTTTGTTTAACTTTTCTTTTAAGGTCTTGAAAAATACAATATTTTAAAATTTTATGGCGAATACGCGCACTTATTGTGTTTATGTTTTATGACGCCGGCGTCAGCTCGATTTTAATAAACGATTATTGCTCTTTTTATGGCTGTCTCTTACCAGTCTGGAACTGATGTTCTCACAACATGTGTAGAAAAGTTTTATTGTTTAAGGACTGTCGTGAAATAGCACGAGGCTGCCCCTAAATGGTTTTTATATTGCCAACAAGTGATTTACACATTTGATAGCAAATTAAAAGTCTTTATTTTTCTATATGCTGGAATATTGTGTTTTTTTTTTTTTTTTTTTTTTTGTTTGTTGGACGGACAGGAATGTGTGAGTGGAATTTGGAATTATCCCTGGCCGGGAGTTTGATGGCCGCTCTCTGGTAAATTAGAGGGCTGTATAAACAAAATCCCAAATACTAATTGTTCCAGGTGTAAAATGTGCCAGCATTTTCAATGCAATATTTAATTAAACACTAGGCTGAATAATTAATTGCAGATGGTTGATTAATTTTTCAGTTGCACTGCAGTTTTGCATAATTAATAAAAATTCCATTTTGATAAAAAAGACAAAAAAAAAAAAAAAAATTCTAATGACTGTTAGTTGTTGTAGTTGTTTGTTGTGGTAAACTTTAAACTTTTTTTTATTAAATGAACATTTATTTAAATTTATAATTAGCAAAACATTTGTGTACGCGCGTGTGTGTGTGTGTGTAGACTCAAAAACCAACCAACCAAAAAAAAAAAAAGAGAAAGGAAAACACAATACGAAGTGCATTAAAATTTATTAAAATTTTATTATGGTCATTTTGTATTATTGCTATAATAATATTTACACAATATACCAACATAATAAAGTAAATTTATATAACTATATAGAAGAACGTTCACACAAGCCTCCAATAAAAGTGAATATAATGTAAATTGTATGCAATTGTTTGTGAAAGACAATTAATTAACAAATAATATGTCAATTAATTTTTTCGTTACACCCAACATTTAAATTCTACACGTTTCACTTTCTGTCGGTGTTGGCTTTTACAAACCATATCATATTTTTCAAAAATAAAACTGGCCAACAAATAAATAAATAAATAAATAAATTCATTCGTTTTATGACGCCAACATTGACCAGGAGCCGGCTTTTATCCTTTGGGAAAGTGGACTTTCGGCCTAGAGCATTTGACTTCTTGGCCAGAATGTTTGTTTTAATATTTTCAATAAAATTTGCATAAGAGCAAGTGAAACTGTTCGTTCGTTTCTGCTGCTGTTGTTGTTGCTTTTTTAAATAAATAATTATTTATAAATATTTGTTGGAGCAAGAAACGCTAATGAATGCGTTGAAGGAATAAGTAAATTACCAACATTTTTATTTGTTTTTTGGTGAAAAGAATAAGCGCAGCTGTCATCTAGAGAGACATTTTTTGTTTTACTCTGATTTTAAATAATTTATGGGAGTAGCAAAAAAACATTTCCTGTTCGAAATTATGCGCGTTCAATGAATTTTTGCTGTAATTTTACTTATAAAGCAGCAAATGTTTGCCGGACTATGAAATTAAAGCTCATTTTTGATTAGTGTTTTTTTTTCTTCCAAAAAAAAAGAAAATCCTTTCTTTTAATTTTCATTGGCATGACTTACTAAATCAAGTGGCTTAACGTTTGTTACACGTGCAAACCATATAGAATCGATTCTGGGGTGGTCGCCGGGTGTGTGTTTTATCACCGCTCTCATTCCGGGTTTTCCCAAGGACGAAAACAGGACAGCAACCAGCTACAACATGGCTTCTAAAATACTAAATCATGCTGGTGATATTTTCTATATGAAAATCTTTCATCAACTTTCTTAAAACTCAACTAATACAGATGAGCACCACCAGGAATGCCCCTACTACTCTAAATAACAAGAAAATAGCAGAAGAAGCAGTAATTTTGCTGGACTTGGATGCACCGAAACACTGGCATTAAGCCAACAATAATAACAAAGTTTTCCAACATATTCAATGAAACAATTCACTGAATCAATGAAATACTTTGATGACTTAATATTTTTGTTAAAAAAGAAAACAAAAAACATGAATTTTTTTTTTTGGAATCAGTAAATTTATTTAAAAAACAATTCTATTATTTTTGCCAGCAAAAAAAAACGTCATCAATTTATGGCACAGAAAATATTATTAAACCCAATGATTTTACGCCCATCAAATCTTAAAAACAAAATAGTTTCTTTAAGCAAAACTTATGCAGGACCAACAGTTTCTGACGGCTTCTTTTTTTTTATTTTAGGCCCAACCTTTTTTGTTGTTGTTATTTGTTACTTTTATAAAATAAAACTTTTTAAATAATGTGGCATATTAGATAAATTATAACCAACATTAAACACACAAAGTTCATTTTAATAAAAGCACGTCACTTTCTTAAGTACGAGTATTTGCTTTTCTGAAACTTTACTAATAATCTAAGTAGAAACATTATGTTTTTGTTTTTGTATTTGTTTTTTTTTTGCTCCTTTTGCCATTTAACGTTTTTAAAAATTTATGCATCATTATGAAGGAAATTTTCGTATAAAACAAATATAATAAAACGTTTTTCCAACCGCCCTCCCTCTCTCCCAACCACCTTCTGCCCCACGTTTTTAATTAAACATTTCATTTTTGTCAATTTGTATATTTTCCTGTGTGTGTGTGTGTGTGTGTGTGTTTGATTACACAGAAATCATCTGAAAAGAGTTTTATCAGTAAATATTGACTTGAGAAAATGCCATAAAAAATTGTTGTTAAAAGCCGCTGCTGCACATGTCAGTACGAAGCACGAGTTTATGTGTTTGTGTGTGTGTGTGTGTGTATTTAATGCTATAAATACTCGTATGTTTAATAAGCAAGATTTTCATTTTGTGTTTTTATTTTTTATTTTTAATATATTCCAACCATCAAACCATGGGATTTTGTTGGAAAAAACTTGATGCTGATGGAAATTCCTTCAGAAAGTTGAACAAACGAATTAAGAAAACGAATCCTGGGCTCTAATCCTCGCATACGATATTGCACTAAATCGATCGCAGATTTTGATATCATGGCAGGCGATAATTTCGCCAGCATTTGTTTAGTTTTAAATTTTTAGTTTTGTTATCGCGGCCGTCGATATCGTTTGAAATGTTTTTGCCACGATAGCGAATAGTCACAGCAATAACATCACTATTGCCTCGCCTGGTGAAAGAAAAAACCAAAAACCTAAAACATTTCGCTTAAAGTTTTGTTAGCATTTTGTCTGTGGAGAGTGGCGCTCATACAAATTGCAGATTTAGCTGTAAGCAAGAATCCATCCAAAGGTTTAGCCGGCTGAAGGACTTTCTTGTCAGTCTAAGTTCAATATTAAATCGAATAATGAAAATATACTCACTAAAAACATAATAAAACTAAAAAATATTATTTATCTTTGGCGGCTGCCATCCATCAGTTTCATGTCTAAGTTTTTACTCTAAACAGTAAAGCGTTATTGGCAGCCTGTGTTGTCGGTCTAATCGGTTCTTTATAAGGAACTGTTAAAACTTATTTCTTATGCCGCAAATTGTATGACATGGACTTGGATAACTTGTGGTTTTAGAGGGATGGCGTTATGTGCTACTCGGCGGAGGCCAGAATTCGTCTGCTGCATAACCGTTTTGAGGCTATAGTTTTCTCTCGCCAAGATGACGTGAGGACACAGTCAACTGACACTTGTCTGGTACTTGTTTCCGGCTTGTAGTCGTCAGATAAAAGAATAAAACACTCGGTAGTTTTTGAATAGGTCTATTACGTCTCGACCCAGACAACGCACTCCGACTGGGAGGCATTTACGGTGACAATTTTCATTTCATTTCATTTCAAAGTCAGAACAGTTTTGAGGGTAAATTTGCACATCTTCCGATTCTCTCCAATGTCTAGTAGTTTCGATACTGCTACAGTTTATAAGTTTCAGAGTGCGTTTGTTATCGCAGCATCAGCTTGGCCGCTCTCCATGTGTCCACATAACGCTTAAATGTTTCCAATTGGCCGAAGTCACTGTTCAAGGATGCCACTTTTAATAACTCCCAGTGAACGGAATTCTGTCGGATGTTTTTTTTTTTTCTATATTGTTAGAACTTTTTTAGCTGCATCATCAACAAGTTTTTTTTTTCCTTTTTAATTAAACAACAACATTTCAAAAACTTAAATTTCCCAACTTTAAGTTAAATCTCTGGATCTTTTCAGACACTTAATTTTGTTATTTTGATTTTATTGTTCAGTTATTTAAAGAATTTGACTGTTTATTAACAAAAATCCCTTTTCTTTATTCAATAAATCCTAAACAAAAATAAACAAATAGCCTTTTCTGGGGCAACGAAAGTAGCCCTTTTGGCTGCTCAAGACAAGCCACAAATATCTATTAAAGTAAAACTACAGGAGCCTGGCCAACAAGAAGAAAAGTTTGAAGGTCTATCTGTGGCAGGAAAACGAAATTTTTGCAGAAAATTCTTAAGAAAAACACATAGAAATTTTTGAAGAAATGGCTACAAATTAAAACTTTTACTGCCGG
The DNA here is from genome assembly GCA_932526305.1 of Epicampocera succincta. Classification (NCBI taxonomy): domain Eukaryota; kingdom Metazoa; phylum Arthropoda; class Insecta; order Diptera; family Tachinidae; genus Epicampocera; species Epicampocera succincta. Next base: position 14,661,830 of record OW052038.1, read on the forward strand.
TTATTGATATTTCAAGTTTAGTCCTGGTACAGGCATAAAATCACCATCACCAGCTCTTCTGCAACCTTAACAAAGAAAGTTTGTGATATAAATACTCGCATTTCCGCCCCATCCGAACAAACGAGCCGTTTGCAGGCGCTTAAGTGTTGTTCTCCTGGTCATCCTTGCATCATCCTTTCTCTAGACCTGCATTTAATTTGCCTTTTTTACTTTCAAGATGTTTTTTTTTGTTGAGGTTTGTGTAATTGTTGGGTTTAGGAAAACTTGCTCCTTTGGCTAAGAAAAATCATTCAATGATTTTGATTTTAAGTTTCTTATAAATAATAGCAAAATAATAAACAACAAGCAGCAAAAACAACACAGCAAAGTGTCCATAATGTTGTTGTAAGGAAATGTTTACTGGCTGGTGTTTAAGTCTGGTCAAGTTTGATGTTGACGGAAAGCGCAATAGTGGGCAAAACTATAAAAGGCAGAATATTTGTGTGATTGCTTAAGAGATTACAAAGAGTACAAATTGGAAAAAATTGTATTAATTTATTTAATAATTTAAGGCATTTTGTACTTAAGCTCAGCACTAACTTCGTGCGAAATGTTGGCCAAAATCCATACAAACAAAATCATGCGATATATATATAGAAAATAAATAAGTTGTTGAAAAAGGACTCTATTCTTAAGCTGAATATTCATACTTTGTTTACTGGCAAAATTCAATGAAATATAGAACTATAAATTGTTAATGAACAAATTTGCCGGAATTAGTGCATTCTGTTTAGTTTGTGAAAAACATGTGAAATGTATCAAGAAACATTTTCATTTTGGTGTGAAATCAATCAAGCTGGACTAATAGTTTTACTTTTATTTAAAAATGTAGCAAAACACAAAAATATATGAATTCAGCAAATGGACAACATTGGCTACACCAGCCTTTTGAAAAAAATTAGTATTTTAAGGCGAATGTTTTGCTGTAGTGTGAAAAGTCACGTATTACCAGCTACATCATGATGTTGCCAGCAACATTTTGTTCAACTGCAAAACACCATCATCAACATTTTGAATTTTGTTTCACAGCTGAGCGGCTTTTTGTTTGCCATTATTGTTCATAAATTTTCTTTTTTTCTTTTTTTCTGCCACATTTCGTTTCCTCTTGCAAAATACTTATATCAATTTTTCATAACTAATTATAAAAATTGAAGAGTAAGAACGTTAAGCGTGAAGAAAAATAATAATATTATTAAAATGCAAGATGATTATTAAAATACGATAAAACATGTGAAACTAAAAAAGATTAAATCAAATTTATTAGCGCAAAAAAGTGTCCTGTTATCGACGCTATAAAAGCCAGACCAATTAATTCTGTTAAGTCTGGCTATTGGCACCACTAGTTAATAGTTAAAAAATTATCAGAGCCCAGGCAAGTCAACTTATTGTGAACGTTTCGTGTATATGAATATTTTCCAGCAAATAATTCACTAAATCAGCGAAACGTTTGCTGGAATACAAGCCAACAAAAGGATTTCATTGAATCAATAAACAGTTTTGTTTTAGAAAGGAAATATTCTATGCGTTTGCGCTGCACATGTTCTAAAAAATGTTTAATTAATTTAAAAGCCTGCAACAAATGGCTGGTCTAGAAAAATCTTTGTGGTAACTTTTCCGGTAAATAAATTAGTTTATCAAAACTATACTGAAATATTTTTGCCCTTAAATATTATTAAATAGCAACAACTTGAAAAAAACAAACATGCAATCATGCAGCTGCATGCATTTATTTGCACTATATTAAAGTATTTGAGGGCTGAAAAGAAAACCCATACATTTGTATCTTTTATGCTGTCTTTGTGTGCAAAAATAAACAACATGAAACATGTTTCTGCATGCATTCTTTTTTCTCTTGCACACCCAGAATGTTAATTTCTGAAATGTTTGTGTTTTAAAAGACATGATTTAAAAATGTTTGGCCCTTCTTTTATTTAATTTTTCACATAAATTTCCCAAGAATACTTAAAGCAATATTTATAATTGGTTTTAATACAATATTTCAAAACAAAGTTCAAATGTAGCCTTTCAATATTAAGAATATGATGAGCCGTGGCATCCTGCTGCTATAAAACGCCAGTTTTGCGCTATTGCTCATTTATGTAGATTTTGTTCTGTTCTGTTCTGTTCTTTTCTCTTCTGTTTTTTTCTCTTCTTTTAGTTATAGCCCGTATAGATTTGCCGCACAGCAATATCTACATACAGTTTCGTATTTAAGATATACAAATAATAATAATCATCTATATTCATGGATTAGTATTCAATTTTTATTTAGCTGTTGTATGCTGGTGTTCTGTGCTCCATTGTAGCGCGGCTGCTCGGCGTATCCAGCCTCAGCCAGCAATGGGGGTTAAATTGAAAATAAAAAGGAAGAAACGAATGAATGTTAATATATATTTTTTTTTTTTTTTTACAGCTTAAGGTAAATTGGCAGACAGACGTATAAAAATTATAATATTGAAGATTACAGAAAAAAAAAAAAAAGAAACAAAGAAGTATAAGAACGCGCGCAAAGCAGCCTTCTCGAGTACGAGACAATATTGCCAAAGCGCTAATAAATTTAGTATATTTTTATTCCTCAGCTCTATTTTGGTATATAGAAGAATTTTTTTTATTACAAACGCGAAACGAAGAAATTATGAGACAAAAATCCAACGAAAGAACGAAACGTTAAGGTGGGTGTTTTAAATTATTATTAGAAAACAACTGCTAAAGTATACGAGTACAAGGTTGATGAGATAAAGTATCCTTGAACGCTACACATACAAAATACCTTTTAACAAAACAACAGCAGCAACAGCATACAAGCGCAGAAAAACCAAAGCAAAAACAAAAAACATACAACAAGTATCACAACAACAAAAGCATATTAATGAATAATAGCTGCGCCATAGGGGTTAATAAGTAATCTGCATTTTTTGACATTTATTTATGTTTTAAGGATAATGAAAAAGTTGTACTGTAAACAGCGTTTGACGTGAACTTTGTCGACATGAAGTTTGGAAAATTTTTGAAAAATATCCGATAAGGGATTTGTCGTAAGAAATATCCAGCATATAAAAGAATATTGATGGCTGTAAAGAAATTTTAATAATTGGCAATTTATTTAAAACGAAAGTATAAAATGGCTGGCTGTGCGGCAAACGCAAAGGCTTCAAACTTCCGCGCATAATAAGGGGAACTCGTGACATCTGGGCAAATTAAATGGAACTCATAATGTGGCGAGATCACTCACTAATTAATATATTCGGGCTGGAGGTCCTGTAGCACTGCTTGTCGCCAGACATTGACAACGGCATGGCTGAAGGCTTTTAGTCCTAACACAGGATTATGAAAACTTATCTACATATATTCCTACATACTTATGGGAATGTTGTATTCTTGTGTTAGGATTTTGCTGTCTGGTGTTTTGTGAAGACTTTGCCGCACTGTGACTTAAAAGCGGCCTTACGCTGCCACTTTAGAACCGAGTTTGCAGAAAGCAACGAACTATTGCCTCAAGGCGCGACATCTAACAACACGCTCTTTGCCTTAAACTAATTTATGGCTGATTTAAATAATAAAATTCTATTATTTTGGTTCTTTAATCAGACGTGAATCTCTCCATCATATTATCTCTGGATAAACCGTCAAACAATAAATATAGTAACAAAAAATTAGTAAAATTTTAAAACTCATGATGAGGTTCGGCCCAGCCTGTATTTAGTAGGTGCTTGTTCTTTAGCAACTACAAAACGACATAAAATTTCTATATACGGACTCATTGTTGTTTCAAAGTCCCATTCTGGCTGACCGCTAAGCCATGCCTTAGTAGTGTACTTTATGTTCTAAAGAAAGTTGTTTTGAACAACACAGCGGAGTTTCAACTGTAAGTAACTGAAATGTATCCAGCAACATTCTGTTCGGTTTTTTTTTTTGCAAGAGATTTTAACAGTTATTTTACAAAAGAATATCAGCTAAAGCCTTTCGTTCAAAATGAAATTAAATTGCAAACAATGTTGCAAAGCAGTAGCTTGTTCTTATGCTGCAACATAATGTTGCTGGCAACATTTCTTTCAACTGCAAAATAGCCTGAGCAGCAGTTATTTCAGTCAACATTTTGTTTTCTTCATTCATATTAATAAGAAAAAATGTACAAAATGTAAATAAAATTAGAAAATATAAAATCAAATTAAATAAATAAGAAAGAAAAACAGCTGATTCTTCTCTCAACACAGAGTGTTGGCATACAACAAAGTGTCTAAATGAGATGTTGGCAACATGTTGCCACGCCAAAGTTAAGTTATAAAGGAACACAATTACTTTTCTATTGAATTTATTACTAGTGTTGTATAAATAAAATAAAAATAAATTGATATAATTGAAATGGATATAATATTTTGGGAATTTGAAATTAAAAAAAAAAAACAAAAGGAAATTAATGCCGCTGCCTTTCAAATGAGCAACGTTCGGTTTTAATAATCTGCTCACCTTCCGAAAAATATTTTTGTTCTCTTTATAAAATGTTCATTGACAGTTTGAAGCATTAAAATAGGTTTTAAATTTGTTTTTATAAGTATCCAAAACTTTTTAAGCCTTTTTTTGCTCAAATTCTTTTTGTAAGTCTGCCGGTTGTGCCATTATACTAATTCTTATTATCAACTTATGAGTCCAGCTCTCAACATGCATTTAAATCGAGTTAATAACAGGTATATTTCTATTTTATTTTATTTTATTAATAGCTTGTGTATTTTGGGGTTTCCTATTTATTATATGTTGTATAAATTTTTTTTTTTTTTGCCACTTTTTTATGTACCAAATAATTAAGTTGCAAATTTATTACTGCGGTAGATAAACGAACAACTACAACTACAAGGACTATACGAAATGAAATCCAACTACAACTAATACCAGCAATAAAATTTCAGTCATTTGAATAAAATGTTAATGTTTATTTTTGGGGGTATTAAAAATATAAATACATATAAAAGCCATTAAAACATAAACCAACAAAATTTAGAAAAGATAATTTGGAAGAAACTCTCGGCTATTTGGAAAATTAATTGCCTGAAGAAGCGGTGGTGGTGACCGAGGGTGGGTTACCTGTGGGAGGGGGACCACAAGGACCTGCAAGAAAAATGTTTGTTATATGTTAATAAAATGGTGGGCAAAAAAGTTGTACAAACCTCCTCGGCCTCCAGGTGGCGGCCCACCACTTGGAGGTGGTCCACTGGGCCGCGGGCCACTAGGCGGTGGACCACAAGGCCCCTGGCTTTGGCTTGTTCCTTGACTTTGCGGATAAGATTGCTGGCAAAAGAAATGAAAGTGACATCAAAAATTCGCTGCTTTTTAAATTTAATTTTCAAAACCTACCACCGCTGCTGCCCATAATAAACAGCTCAGTGCCACAAATGCTGCAGTTTTCGACCACATGTTTTCGTTTTGAAAAATTCTACTTATTTTCATGCATATTTATACATTCTGGCCGGCGTTTGCTCAACGAAGCGTATTAAAAATTTATAAATTTTGTTTCATTTAATTATAGAAATACTGCAATTATTGCCTATTGTAGAATTTGTTTTTTTTTTTTTTTATTCTTAACGAAAATCATATTAATTGTTTAACAAAACAATCACAGTTAAAATAATAACGAACGGAATCGTTAAGTGCAATTTGCCAGCGAGGGGAAATACCTACAAAAACAAACACCTGCTGATACGATGAACAACGTTTAAGGTTCGAAGGACCACTTTTTTTTTTGGCAAATTTCGTTATTTTTTATTAGTAAAAAGTTCAATGGAAAGTTTGAAATTGGCAGTCACAGTTGAGTTAAAAGAAAAGACTTAAGAAATGACTAGAGTCAGCCGAATAATTAGGACAGAGTCTTAAAGGTTTCATCAGTTTATCACTTTATATACTTCTGTACAATGTTTTGTAAATCAATTTTCTATATTTATTAATAAACTTGTTTTTTGCATTGAAATCATTCAAAATTTTACGAACTATATTGTAAACATTTTTATTGAATAATTTTCATTAAAAATAATCAACATTAAAGCGGATTTTGTACCCTTAATTTACGTTTTAAGCGCCTATAAACATTGTTTAGCAACATTTTTGTTGTTGCATTAAATGAATAGCATTATTTTAATGATATATTTTTTTGTACGAGCAACTCAAGCCAATATATGATTAGTTAAGCTGTCTATCACTTAGATTTCTTGAGATAACAAACAACATTGTAAAAGCAGTGCTCAAAAGAGACTCTCATTAAAGCTGTTAAACTCAATGTTCAGACACATGTTACAAAGACAATATAATTTGTTCTGTGTTTCTACCAACAAAAATTGTGCAGCAACTTTACTTGTTAAACTTGAACAAATTAAGAATTAACTGTTGGTGTCCATATCACCATGTGAAAGGCGTATTTCTACAGCTTCAATAAGCTGGAGCTGCAACAAATTTTAATTTCAACTTTTTTAAAGTTATTTAAAGTTGTACTTTCGCTTTTCATAAAAAAACAATCAAACCAAATAAAATCAAACATTTTCTGGTCAAAATTCTATGATTTAAAAGTGTTAATCTTACTATTTTCTTTATAAACAAATATTGCCAGAAACATTATGATGTTGCTAATGAGGTCAGCTACATTTTGCAACTTTTCGCCCTAAAACTTTACAGTTTTGCTAAAACTTTTATAGAAAATAAATACTTAAAAAAATTTCGTTAAATTTATCATCAATAAATGTTGCAGAAATAGTATTAAACACATTTTGGGAAAAAAATTATTTTATTTTTAGTTGCTACGTTTTCTACCGCTTCACTGTATACTTTTTAAGGGCGGATAATATCAAAGATATAAGGCAAAGCTATTTCTATGCAATAGCTTCTTTTTTCCAGTATGTAAAAAATTGTGTTATCAAATAAATATATAAATAAATAATACTCTAGCGACCTTCTCTTTTGCCAGTGAAATAATTAAAGCGCCAGGCAATTCGTTTACTTGGAATTTTCAATAAAAGCTGAAATCTGTACTTATATAGACTTACATAAAAATGTATGTATGTATATGCAAAATATTTGAAACCATGTGGTTTATTTTTATTTAAAAGAAAAACCGCTAAATAGGTAAAATTTTCCAATTAAAAAAAAAATTAATTTTCCCAACTTTTGAACACATTTAACAGACTATTCTTCAGCAATACAATTTTTGATTTATCTAATTCGTATATAAATATATTTTGTTTAAATTGACTTTTAAGTAATTTTTATAAAATATTTCAAACAGAATTTTTGTAGGGAATAAATTGAATAGAAGATGGCCCATTGTGCAGGCAGTACACCAGAGATGAGGTAAAAATTGCCGGATACATTACGATTATATGGCTACATTCCAATGCAACATAAATGTAAAAGAGCGTATCTAGATCCTGTTTGAATGTACGATAAAACATTTTGACCTCAGTTCTAATTGCGAATACTTTGTTGCCTTTTAAAGAAGGGCTTGTTGGTGTCCCAAAAATCTAGGTTTTGCCCCTCCCTTGACAATCATAAGACGAATACTTATTTGTGAAAATAATTAAATAACTTCATCAAACTTAGTCGCTTCGAACAGACTGTAGGGTGTTCTAATCAACTTTTTGTTGATTTCTTTTGTGTTAAAGTTACACAACAACAAAACATTTGTTTTTTTCACTAGTTATTATTAAATAATAATTTAAATTTCGCCATTAAATTCATTACAAACATCATTCAATTGAATGACTGAGTACAACAAAAAATACGTGAAGAAATTTTAAATTAAATGCAATAATTTTTGCACTTTCAACTCTGCTTTCCTGTGGCTGAATAATATAGTTTTTTGTGTAAATTTTTCTCATATTTTTATTTTCGTTTTGGCGTCTGACAACAAGTTTCGATAGATCTGAACATTTCATATATTTTTCCTTTTACAGTGTCAGCATAAAGTAGAGAAGAAGAAAAAGATATGGAAAGTTTTATTAGTTTTTCAGTTTTGTTTTATTGTGGATTTTATTTGCCATATTATTTTACACACACACACACACACACACACACGCCAACATCTTTAGCTTGGAAGCTGAGTGGAGTGCGTTGCGGCTGTGAATATGCCACCATTTTGTTGCAGCAGAGGCGGCAGTAACGCCATAGCAAATACACGAATAATAAAAAGTTGTTTAAAAGTAGGAGAAGCCAAAGAAATGCAATGATTACAAATGAGTTCATAATACAAAAACAAACAAAAAAAATAAATAAAATAAAACCAAATGGCACAAAACAAAAACAGAAAAAAAACAGTGTAACAAACAAATATAAGAAGCAGACGAAATGTTGATTAAGGAAGTAGACGAGCATCTAGATTTGTTTTAAAATAGACACAGACAGACACCAGCTAAACATATTTTTTATTGTATCAAGATGCGTAACAAACAGCAGGCCAAAAACTTAACTAGTGCTGGGGAAAACTTCCAGGAAACATGAAACCCCAGATTCTGAATGTCAACTTAAGTAAATGAGTTATTAGGACATACGAGTATGTACTATATGTGGGTTAGAAAAGTGTGTAAACGTTGCCTATTTATTTATCAAAATCCTTATTAACCACTCGCTTCGTCTAGTTCTCAGAGTTTCATTTGTTTCTATATGCAAATTCATATAAATATTTTATTACAAGCTTTTTCTACATCCCTGCTACAGTTTGTCTTTCGAGGACGGTAACCCAGGGAAACATTTTTTTTTTTAAAACACAAAAAAATGTACTTATATTTATCAGAAACATCAAACTTTACAGCCACCAAATAACACAAAAGTTTGGTCAAAATATTTTTAAACATTTATTTTCTTTTGGCTGTTTTCATCTTGAAGTTGGTAGCAAATTTGAATTATTACTGATATCAACAATTTCAACAGCATTTCCGTTTTAATATCAATCTCAAGAGTGCCATTTCTTGAGAGTTATTATCAAAGTCGGCAAATAAGCAAGACAAAGCCAAGCCATTCAAATTGAAAGTTATTAAAAGTTATAAGCAATAAATTTTTATAAGAAAAAAAAAAAAACGAAACAAAATAATAGATAAACTTTGTTCGTTCGCCATAAAATTCAAAGAAGAAAAGAAACATATTTAAACAATAAAAGAACAGTTTGCCGACAGTTGGTTTTGTTGCTGCAACAATATTTTATCGCTGCAAACATAATTGTCTACACTCGGACTGTGTTCTTGTGACCTTCCAATAACTCTGTTGTCAGTGTTTAGGAGAAATGATATACGATTGGATAAAATCGATAAAAAAACACTGTTTATATTCCCACACATGGTTGATTACAAGGGAAATTACCGTTACTGTCCTGTGGGAACAAATTTTTCAACGGCACATTCCAAACTGGGGCGCTCTGCTTGCTCTTTTATATACGAGAACACATTCCTGGACTGTGGTGGCAGGTAAAACTCTAGAAAGTTTGTATATGTCTTCGGCTGTACCAGTTCGTGTGAAACCTCCCCAATAAGTTAATTATCAGAAGGGGGTGCAGCATTTCCCCAGGTTCCTCAGCTTCTCCCACCACCCCTCTTCATTAAGTGGTAAATTTCAGCAAAAAAATAATTCAATATACAAAATATTAACTATAAAAAATTTCAGCAGAAAAATAATTTGATAAATAAAATATTATTTACAAAAATTTCCGCAGAAAAATAATTAAATATAATATATAAAAAAATTTTACTTGAAAAATAATATACATAAAATGTCACAAAAACAAAATTAAAAATAGAATATATTAAGTATAAAAAATTTCAGCAGAAAAATAATTAAAAATATAAAATATTAATTATAAAAAATTTCGGCAGAAAAATAATTAAAAATATAATATATTATTAAAAAAAATTTCAGCAGAAAAATAATTATATATATAAAGTACTAATTATAGAAAATTTTAACAGAAAAATAATTAAAAATATAGAAAATATTAATAATATTAATTATAAAAAAAAATTCAACAGAAAAATAATTCAATATATTATATATTAATTATAAAGAATGACACCGAAAAATAATTAAAAAAATATAATATATTATTTAGAAAAAAATTCAGCAGAAAAACAATTAAAAATATAAAATATATTATATATAACAATATTTAGCTGACAAATAATTAAATATATGATTATAAAATTTTACCCGAAATATAATTAAAAATATAAAGTACTAATTATAAAAAATTTCAACAGAAAAATAACTAAATATATCAAAATATTAATCATAAAAAATTTCACTCAAAAAATAATTAAAAATATAAAATATTTTATTAATAGAAAAAAAGAGTTATTGTTAATTAAAAAAAAAATTTCAGCAAAAAAATAATTTGATATATATAAAATTTCACCCGAAAACTAATTAAGAATTAAAAGTATTAACTATAAAAAATTTTAACAGAAAAATAATTAAAAATATAGAAAATATTAATAATATTAATTATAAAAAAAATTCAACAGAAAAATAATTCAATATATTAAATACTAATTATAAAAAATGACACCGAAAAATAATTAAAAAAATATAAAGTATTATTATTTATAAAAAATTTCGGCAGAAAAATAATTAAAAATATAAAATATTAATTACAAAAAATGTCAGCAGAAAAATAATTATATATATAAAATATTAATTATAGAAAATTTTAACAGAAAAATAATTAAAAATATAGAAAATATTAATTATAAAAAAAATTCAACAGAAATATAATTCAATATATTAAATATTAATTATAAAAAATGACACCGAAAAATAATTAAACATATAAAGTACTAATTATGGAAAATTTTAACAGAAAAGTAATTAAATATATATAAAACTTTTATTATTATAAACTCCAATATATAAATAATATTTAAGAATATTGAGTCTTGTAGGTTTCTATAACAATTAAAAATTGAAACATTTGTATTAATTTGAACTTAAATGCGATGATCATAACCCCATCCCTGGCTACACGAGCACTCATTAATAAATAAAATATGTGGATGGAACACAAATACATTTCAGATTGCAGGATTTGAATATGTACAAATAAAGTCCACGTAAATATCCTTCCGCCCTTTCTGGACTTTTTTAGATCGAGTAATTATTTATATAAGAACATCTATTACCTGTCGTTTGAAGTGGTCATGCGAGTGGAGTGGTTGTGGAGGATCCGACAGCATGCCGACAAAGGAATCAATCTGCCCTCTGCTTTAAACTGCCCTTAATCGTATGTAAGACACAATTTTAATATCTATATTGCTGTTCTTATGGCCAAAAATTTACTGAATACGAGTTCACAGAAAAAATAATTTGAAGAATTTCTGCAGCCCAGACTGGTGACATGTTCTATTGCGTTCTTGTTCTTCTTGTTTTCAACTTTATTAAGCAATTATCGTTTGGTGTTACCCCTACCCCTACCGCCCAAAAGCCGACTACAAAATAGTCGTATTGTTTTCATTTAACAGCCATTAATTGTACTTGTTCAAGTTTATTGGCTGTAGTGCTCGCCTTGTGCCAACATTCTTATGAGGCGGCACTTGCTAAACTTTTTTTCTTTTCTACTTGTTTTTGTTTGTTGTATTTCAATTTCTGCTAATGTTTGTTGTTTTATATTTTTATCGCCTTATTAACTGATTTTTGTGGTGTCAATTTACACACAGCATTAAACGAACAAAAACCAGCCCGTAAGTACCTACAATAACAACAATAGCAAAAAGGCATTTAAGCAGCACTAAAAGCCAACACCAAACATTCAAAATTTCTGCCAATCTGCGCTGCTTACAAAAATACCCAAGAAAGAAGTATCAAAGAAATTACGGCATAAAATACTACTTCGCGACATTGTTATGCCTGAGTACTCAAACTCAAACTGAACTGAACTGCGCTCAAACTTTTTAGACAAAGAAACTTTTCAAACATTTATTTTCGTTTGACTTAAAACAAAGAATATGCTTGCGATAATATATATATATATTTTTTTTTGCTACTTTTGCCGAAAATTCCTTCACACCAGGCACGGAGCCCAATACAAAAATATAATTTCGTAATGGAGCTGTTACGCCTAAAAGCGATGTTGCTTCTTTTTATGGTTTTTTGGTTGTTGTTTTGGCAAACAATAAAACTTCAATTGAACGCGTCAAAGTAACATTTTTGCCACTCATTGTGCGTCGCTCGTGTTCGTGAATTAGGTGTTAATTTCTGAAAAGCTGGCGCTAACCGCGTTGCTGCCACAGACACCAAAATATATTACAAAACAACCCTTTAGCTGAGCACAACAACAACGACAACAACGACAACAGCCTTAGAAAAATCATCAAGTTTTCAACAAAATCGAATTTGATCTTGTTTGTTTAAAGTTCTTAATATCGTATCTCTTAGCAGGTCGTCCTCAGCACCAGCATCAGCGTCATCGTAATTTTTAATTACCCCCCCGGGAGACCGCATGAACGCAGCTACGCAGCAATGGCTGGCTGGCTGGCTGGCTGGTCGCCTTTTCCTGCAACATTAACACATTTATTGGCGCACTAATCATCAACATCAACTGCCTGTCATTTAGTTTTGCAATTATTAAAAAGCCAACCAACTTCATAAAACACAATAAAGCAGCTCTGCACATAAAAGCGGTTAAACTTACATTTATTTTTATTGTGAAAGCTTGGCGACAAACTTCACCAAAAATTCACCAAATTCACAAAAATTCACAAAAATTCACATCTGGCTGCCAGCTCGCATCAATAAATTTTGCTGTTGCCACAACTAAACGACTAAAGGGTGTTGGCGTGCGACATACATAAATTAGCTGTACTTTAGCTAAAAGCACGTTCGATATTAATGAAATGTTTTCAAGCCTAAAGCCAAATCCGTCGTATGTACGAATATCTAGATACAAGTTTCACAGTTCATTGATATAGATAATAAGAAGGCAATATGGTGAGCAGTTTTCATGCTGTTGCAAACAATTTTCAAAGTTTTTCTTGGTGTTGAAAATTATCAGCAGCCGCAGTAATATTTCACACCTCAACAAATGCTAAAATTTTTGAAAATATTTCCTAAACAATTGCAATTAAAACTGTTTGCCAGTTCAGCAGGGCTTTAACTAATTTTGTTTCAGGCGGTTTTTACAAAAAGCGAAAAAACAAACAAACAAAAAAGCAATCGATTAAGTTTTTGCTTAGGAAATAGTCTGCTTTTACATGCAGCTTTTTATGTAGATTTATTAGATTTTGTGAAGCTGAAGTGTAATGAAATTTATAAAATTCAGCTCCATCACATATAAAATATGGATCTCTTCTAATTAAACAGCAATTTGGACTAGGGGGTACTTATTTTTTCCGAGCTACACCATCTTAAAGCTTAAGCCGTCATAGAACCAAGAAATGTATTTTTGATATCCACGAAAAGGGGAATCATTGAGTAGAAAATTTTATGACATCAATGTTTAAATGTTGCATTTTGGCACCTCAATTTTCATAAACTTGCTGCGAAGCATTTGGGAACACATGACGCCATTCCCATTCAATTCAAATGTTGATGTCCAGGGGTTCCATTGTCTCTGGCTTATGGACATGTACCAGTGACTTGACATAAGCCCAAAGAAAATAATCCAATGGCTTTCACTTACAAGATTTTGTTGACCAATTAGTTGGACTCTTACGTGAAATTATTGTTGCATCAAAAAGTTTCTTTGATTCGATTCCATCGATTGTGGCTTCTTTCTATTGGATTCAGCTGTCAGCAAGTTTAATGCCAGCTAATTGAAGTACGAAAACATGTCTAATTCTGTCCCCATAACGTTCACTTCCAATATTTAAAAATTCTGTACATCCTCTGCCTTTTTGCCAGACATATGGACCCATGACTCTTTCTGTGATTGTAGTGGGAGTGCGATAGAACAGCAAACCAAACGCCAATTTTCATAATAGTTTTTGTAAATGTCATATATAAAACTGATGGTTTATTCAGGTCAGAAAACTATTACAGTCTAAGCGATAAATTACCATCAAAAAAGTCCATTTTCGTTTGTTATTTCTTTTTTGTGTTGGTTTTCTTGAATTAAACGATTTTAAAACGCCTAAAAATATGCTTAATTTTTTGCGGTATTGATCACTAAATCGGCAATTCCTTGTAACAGATTTGTATGATAATTGTTTGACAAGCCTGTGAAATGAAACACAAACTTGTTTCTGCCATATATTTTATACAACTCCAGCTCATGAGTTTTGCTTTATCACTATGATTTCCATGTTAGCGATGAATCCTCTTATCGTTTGGGATACAACAAAATCCATATAAGTTTTTTTTTTTTTTTTTTGTAATTTTGCGCAGTATTTTTCAGTATTTTCTTGTATCTAATAAACTTTGGAATTTAAATGATTTTAAAACGAGTAGCGAAATTGTTGCCCAAAAATATGCTTCATATTTTGTACAAATCGCCAAATTTGGAAACCAAAAACAAACTTGCGGAGAGATATCGTGATGCGTTTGTCATGTTTGTCATCTTAAGTTTTATTTAAAAGAAATTTACTTTTTGGATTTATGATTTGTCCTCATCCATAAAAAGTCTTTTAGATTCCCCAACAAACAATTTTTTCCTCTAAAACCCAGAAGCTGGAAATTATGCAAAATTGTTTGTTTTATTTTATCTTCATTGTTTTTTATTCAAGAAAATATAATTTGTATACAAATAATGATTTGCTGGCCCTAAACAAAAAGCAAAACAACGTTTAATGCTGTTGATGAAATATTTTTAATTATATTTTGTTGTTTTTTTTTTTTTTAATTTTATAGCTTTTAATTAACGTGACTAATAAAAATTCCTGTCTTGCTCTTCTTCACATACAGGCATACATACATACATATTATATATGCCAGCGTTCATTAGCTGAACAAAACATTATACATATGTCGTAAAAAATTATACACTCGCATGTAAAATTTAAATATGTACCACCCCTTTTAGATATGCCACCACATACATATCAAAAACAACAAAATAAATAAACACTAAAATCTTTTTCACTTAGAAAAGCTGTACAGGCCGGCAAACCGCCATTGAACGACTCATAAGACAGCCTCCTCCCATCATTATCCTTATCATCACCCTTTTTTTTTTTTTTTTTTGGTTCAAAGCTTTGTTTTCTATAACGCCAAAATGAATATCAACCAAAAAAGTAAAAAATTATTATAAATAATTAAAAAAAGAAAAGGTTTATGGAAAAATAACAATAACAAATACACAGCATTTAAAGCAAGACCTTATCGCCCGGCGGGGAAAGAAAAGTGTAATGAAAAAGCTTTATGGCCTTTTAGGAGCGCGCACACACGTACACACTCACATGCACTTCCCATACGCTTAGCACATGCGATGACTTACGAGTACGTTCGCACCCGCTCCGAATGCCACATGTTTCTCGGTGGCTTTTTACAAATGCATAAAACTGATTACAATAATAATAATAATTCTAAAATTTATGTAACAACAACAGAAAATAATCAGGATTTCCAAAACGAAAAACGAAACAGAAATTAAATAAAATTAAACATAAACATAAAGTAGCAAGTTAAGCCAGCGCAAGGTGTGTCCTGTGATAAGCTGCGTCAGTTGGCAAATGTAGTGGTAGCAGCAACATTCACAGTGGCTGGCAGATGCCCAAAAAAAAAAATAAAAAATCAGCCGTTTTGAAAACGTATCTCTTAAAAGCAACACTAGATGGCAAAGCGCCTTTAAAAACGTTTTAAAAAATTATTATATGTTTTAAAAAGGTACCTTTTGAAAAACTTTGAACTTCGTTCAAAAATTATACTTTTTGAAAAAAGTATATTTTACAAAAAACTGGTTTTAAAAAAGGTAACTTTTGAAATAATGTTTTACAAAAATGTCGTTTAAAAAAGAATAACTTCAAAAAGGAATCATTTCAAAATGTGTCAATCTTAATAAAATGTTCCTTAAAAAAATAACTTTTTTAAAAAAATAACCACTTTAGAGGCAAATTTAAAAAACGTTACGTTTTTAGAAGTAAATTTTAAAAAAGAATCTTTTAAAACGCTAACTTTTCAAATAATACTAATAACTTCGAAAAAAGTAACTTTTAAAAAAGCAGCCTTTAAAAATGTAGTTTTTACACAAGTAACTTTTATGGAAGTATTTTTTCAAAAATATAATTTTTGCAATTTCAAGGAAGGAGTTTTAAAAGTCCACTTTTTAAAAAAATATGTAGGTTTTTCAAGTGTACCTTTTAAAAAGTACCTTTTAAATCAAGCACTTTGGAAAAAGTACCTGTTTGAAAAAGTACCTGTTAAAAAAATAGCTTTTAAAGTGGTACCTTTTGAAAATTATCTTTTTAAAATGTTTTCGAAAAGTACCTTTTCAAAAATTAGTTGTTGAAAAAGTACCTTTTAGAACGACCTTTTCAAAAAGTACCTGTTAAAACAGTACCTTTTGAAAAAGTACCCTTTGAAATATTACCTTTTGAAAATGTACCTGTTGAAAAAGTACCTTTTAAAGTAGTACCTTTTACAACTACCCTTTCAAAAAGTACCTTTTGTAATTATACCTTTTAAAAATTACCTTTTCAAAAAGTACCTTTTGAAAAAGTACCTTTTAAAAAAATACCTTTTTAAAAAATACCTTTTTAAAAAGTACCTGTTAAAACAGTACCTTTTGAAAAAGTACCCTTTGAAAAAATACCTTTTGCAAAAGTACCCTTTGAAAAATTACCTTTTGAAAAAGTACCTTTTGAAAAAGGACTTTTTCAAAAAGTAACTATTGAAAAAGTAGCTTTTGAAAAAATACCTTTTGAAAAAGTACCTGTTGAAAAGGTACCTTTTAAAATAGTACCTTTTGAAAATTACCTTTTTAAAATGTACCTGTTGAAAAAGTACCTTTTAAAATAGTACCTTTTACAACTACCCTTTCAAAAAGTACCTTTTATAATTGTACCTTTTGAAAATTACCTTTTCAAAAAGTACCTTTTCAAAAAATACCTTTTGAAAAAGTACCTGTTGAAAAGGTACCTTTTAAAATAGTACCTTTTTAAAATGTACCTGTTGAAAAAGTACCTTTTAAAATAGTACCTTTTACAACTACCCTTTCAAAAAGTACCTTTTATAATTGTACCTTTTGAAAATTACCTTTTCAAAAAGTACCTTTTCAAAAAGTAACTATTGAAAAAGTACCTTCTGAAAAAATACCTTTTGAAAAAGTACCTTTTGAAAAAGTAGCTTTTAAAAAAAATACTTTTTAAAAAAGTAGCTATTGAAAAAGTAGCTTTTGAAAATGTATCTTTTAAAAAAGTTTAAGAAAAAAATAGCTCTTAGAAAAATGCATTTTAATTAACAAACATTTCTTTTTGAAAAAAAGTACTTGCCAAATAAGGAACCCTCATAGGCTGTACCTAATTTATGAACTTGTCCCGGCATCTATTTTTGTTTATTTATTCAAGATAAGAGTTGAGCAACGTTTTAAAATTATTTATATCCTGAACATTTTACATTCAGTTTTAACTAAAGTTAAGTTTTTCACTGCCAGTATTATGATCGTAGAATATTAACAGGTCACGGGACAAGTACTCTTGGCATTAATTTACCACCAGTCCTATGTCGTTTCTGTCTCTGAATTTTACTGGCAAAAGAAGAGCCCTTTCAAGCCACTGTTTTTTGTTTTGTATCGCCAAATAAGACTGTGGCTCCTTTCTGTTTAATTGGCCTTTTTTTGCTGTGTTAATGGTTTGTTGGTAACTGCGCCTAAATGTATAACACGATTTTTTGTTTGCCTGTGTCTGTGTGTGGGTGTGTGTGTGGAAGTGTGCGCTTAATCATGTTGCCTCAAAATGAAGCTGATGATGAGCTTGTGCTTAAATCATAACATATCCTTTTAATGATACAGCTCTTTATGTGAACGTCTTTAATGCAGTAACAACAACAAATTTCATGTGGCTTATTTTTAAACGAGGAGCTGCAAACAAACAAAAAAAACACCTTAGCGCACGTGATATTCCCATATGAGCTATAAATATGAATGTATAGCGCCAGTCTTTCGTACAGATATTTTCGGTTTCGTTTTTGTTTTTTTTTTTTCTTTGTTTGAAAACGCAGTTTTTATGCAAATTAAATGTTAAAAACCATTATTTAGGGGGGGTTTTTTGTTTCTTCCTAATGTTTCTCAGGGAAACCTATTTTCTTGAAAAAAAAGTACTTGTATATGTAAAAGAGATAAGTTTCAAAAGTATGTGCATGTGTACATTTTAAGCAAAACGTGCCAGCCGAAGTCTAATAATTGTTCAAGCAGATCTTAGTCTGACCCCAGCTTGTACCCGTATGATGTGGTTTATAAATAAAGTCCAAAAAAGTACATGCTTTTCAATTCAATGAACATTTTTTCGGACCAAAGCCAACAAAAAAGGGAACAACCTTGAAACATTAACTTCGCCTCATGTTAAATTTACGTTTGTATCGATCGAGTATATGAAATCAAAAGATTTTCCTTTCATGGCTCCAGTGCTTAAGTGCATTTGAACATCCTGGTCAAGTTACGTTTTCCGGGGTTGGCAAAAATATTTGAATTTAATATGAAATCATATTGAATCAACATGATGTCCCTATTTAAAGTTAATGTACAAATATATATAAAAACTGTTTTTTACTTTATTTTTCTTTTTTTCTTTATAAAAACATTTACATTTTGTACATGAAAGGATAATGATGCTTCTGACGGTTCTCGTAAACGTCCAGAGTATGTAATAGATTAACGAAAATATAATCGTATTCTCTTTAATTTCTTGATAATTTCGAGAATCGTAATCGTAACCTTTATGAAAATTAAGTAAAAAATGTTGCCATAATAGTTTTCGAAAAACACACAAAACATAGTTGTCTGTTTTGACTTCTTGTGCTTTCCAACAGGACTTATATTTTTCAGTTTTAACTTCATTATTCAGCTGTAAAGCGATTTCATGAGCTCAAGTTTTAATCTATATGTGGACAAAAATTGATTTTTTTTGCAACAACGAATAATTTGATTGAATGCGGATCTATAACAGAATTCGCCAGATTCAAACAACAATTTTGCTAAAACATGTTCAAACTAATGATATGCAACATGTTGCAGTTTAGATCAAATGGCTTATTTTTCAATTTGCTGCTGTTCAAGATTATGGCCATCGATATGGTGGGACAGGCTCTTCGTGACTATTTTCGCTTAGCCCGTTTTACACTTGAGTAATTGACATTCATTTGTGTTCACAAAAGGATATTTTTAATGCATGAACATCATAATCAGGTTCTTATATATCACATTCATATTCAATTTTGTAAATTTAAAGCAGAGAACTAATATAATAATCATTATATTAAATAAAACCAGTTGGTCTAGTGCAAGAGGAGGATGATATTGACTACAGCAGGAATTTTGAACTGTTTGCCATGCGGCAAGAGCTGCTGCTAAGCGCATCCCTGGAGGATGTAGTCATTGGCTCCCCAATAGATGTGTGTGGCGAAGGCAACATGACTAGTCAAGCTCAGGCTATCTAAGCCCTTCGTACCAGAGTAATTTGCTGCACATGTGCATAGCCAGGGCGTATAAAATTGATTGTCTGATGTCGTCAGTGCATCTGGCAGGTTCCAAGACAAGAAAACCTTGCCCCCCTCATTTCGCCAGGCCAGTATCTTAGAGGTAAAGGCATGACACTAACACAAGAATAAGTTGAGGTCTGCGCAACCTGGTCACTAGCACTTTCGTCATTATCACTTACGTTTATTTCTTTTTGCCAGCACTTTAGGTTTCAACTCTAGTGAAAACATGTCAGCCTAGAGGCAGGCACGACACACTGTGGCAACCTATAGAGCTTCGCTTTGACCCTAAACATATAGTAGACTGAGTGGTAGATCCTGTAATGTCATGTATTCCCTCCCTCCAGTTAAGGCTGTTAAACTGGGCGAGATGCTGTTACTCCGCTCTGACCCCGAAGGCGGAGTACACCAACTCCAAAGCTGCCTTCCCTGGAAGTAGTCCGGGTTATAAGTATGTTTAATTAAAGGTGGATACGATCAAATTTAACTCCAACAGCAGTTTGTAACAAACAACAGGTCCTGCCTATAAATGCTCACCATAAGAAGGAAAACTCTATCAAAGAACACAATGTTTTCATTTACTCACGAAACACTCACGTGATCGGTAGAATGGATGACAGCAAAACATTAGCAACACAAAAAGGTGTAACATGTTCAAGTTCTTCCGTTTGCCCCTGCCTGAGCTGGAAATCTGAACACCCTTCAGTGGCGAGACCTGTACAGGCCCACAGCATCCGTTTGAGAGCCACCAGAATACTCGAAAGCAGTAAATGCCCCAGTAAAACGGAAGTTAAACAAAATTTTCCAAATGCCAAATACTTCAATGCTAAAATGCAAAACCCATAAATGAAACAAGACTTCAAATTCAAACAAAATCATGGAGTAACTTTTGGGCAAGAGTGAAACGAAAACACCAAAACTATTGAAACTTCAGGGACACGCAGCTCGTGTGGCCATACCAAAAGGGGAGCGGGGGGCAATAAACCCCCCCCCCCCAAAAAAAATGAACAAAAAAACAAAAAGTATTTATAAGCACGTTCTTGTTCACAAGAGAGAAATAGAAAAAAAAACAAAGCAAGCAAATGGAACAAATATATGTACAATAAAGACTAAAAAGGAAAATTTTACTATATAATAAAATACAAAATATTTGGAAATTTATAAAATTACGTATCTTGAAAATGAAGTCATTGAGCAGCAAAAGGACACACGCAGCCACACATACACACACACACACACAAACACATGCGTAAAATGTAGACCGGTGGAGATTGAAAAAATGAAACTGAACATTTACAATTATTTCATGAAATTTTCAATCTACGAACAGGCAGACACTAAACATAAATATGTATGTTTGTACTCGTGCATAATGTATGTTTGTATGTTTGTAGTGCCTCTTGTGGCCATAGAAGTGTCCCGTTCATGCATCGTACGAACATGATGGATATTTTAGCAAACGGCAGAAAGAAGAGTCGGTAGCCTTAATTAAATAAATTCAATAAACTCAACTCGTTCTAGAAAATCGTGCATCCAACAATGGCACCAAAGAAGTAAAAAAAAGGAAAAAAAAACGTTGCTAAAATGTGGACACCAAGAATGATATTGGATAGATTCATTTATTTATATGAAATATTTGCCTGCATGAACGAGGGACGCTAGAACAGTAATGGCAAGAGAAGACTATTGCACTAATCAAGTTTTGAAAAAAGAAAAAAACACAAAACCGATACAAGTTGTGCGAATAACTTATAGTAAAACAAAGATTTTCGGAGCGTTAAATGCAAATCACGGCCCCAATCAAATGCGACACTAAAAAAAAAAAATCCGAACACAACAAGAAATAAGTTTTTGACTCAAATATTTTTATATATAACTCTAAAGCTAAAGCAACTAATCAAAAAATACTCTATAAAGTTTAACTCTTATGATTGACAAAAAAAAAAAAAAAAAAAAAAAAAACCAAATATCAGTGAAGTTTCAACTTTTATAAATGGATGCTAAAATATAACAGTAAAAGCTAAAACAATAATTGTTATTGTAAATTTTAAACTGAACAAAGAAAATTATAAAATTTTAACTGTTATTTTTGGGCGCAAAAATATCAATTATTAAATATAACAGTGAATGCTAAAACACATTAGAGTTTTTTAATTAAACAACAAATTTCTATAAAATAATAAATATATTATATTTTTGACAAAGAAAAAATATATCGGCTAAATTTAAAACTTCACTTTATTTTTAACGATCGTCAGTATTTTATTGCAGCTTTTACATGGGACCACAAAATTTCAAACTCATTTTAATTTTTATTGTTAGGTAAGACACATTGCCCAAATTGTAACTTTTATTTTTGTAAAAAACTAATATCGATTAAATTTTAACTTTTATTTTTGACAAAAAAAATATCGATTATTGCTTACCGAAAGAATATCCATCCCTCAATATGGTAATTAGCAAATGTTGAAACAACTTTTAGCTTCAATATTTGCCCAAAACAATGTGGACAAATATTAAACTTTAATTTTTGACCAACCAAAAATTTAGGACTTTATTTTTGCCCAAACAAAAAATGTCAATCAAGTTAAAATATTTATTTTTGATGCAATACAACAACATCGATGAAATTATAATTTTCATATTTCATTGAAATATTCTCCACTAAATTTTAATTTTTGTTTTTTATGAAAAAAAAAATCGATATAATTTTAACTTTTATATTTAAAGCAAAATGTATGGATCTAATTTCTCAACTTTTATTTTTAGTCGCACAACTATCGAGCAATGACTGTGTTAAAGCCACTTCAATCAGATTTTGACTTTTATTTCGAAACCGAATATTTTGAACAAATTTTAAATGTCTATTTTTGACCCACCAAAAATTTGGGATTTTTTTGTTTGAAAAAAAAATCGATAAAATTTTCATTTTTATTTTCGATAGTAAAAATTTTAAAACAAGATCAATGAAATTATAATTCTTATATTCGATTGAAATATTATCTACTAAATTTCAGTTTTTGTTTTTGACGAACAAAAATATCGATGTAATTTTAACTTTTATTTTTAGGCGAAAAGATATTGACTAGAAAATATGTTCCAGCAAATTCGATCAGATTTTGACTTTTATTTCCAAACGCAATATTTTGAAAACATTTTGAGCTTTTGTTTTCACCAACTTAATTAATTAATTAATTAATTTTTGTATGTGACCAAAAACCATGTCGCTCAAAGAGCAGATTTTTCGTATATTATTTTCTGAAAATATTTCATTATAAATACAATTTTGTATTCGATTCACAAGCAGGAGTTATAGCAATTTTAATTATAATAAATATGTAAAAATAAAAATGAAGTAAATAGATAAAAATATTTGAGTCAAAAACATTTTTGCTGGCCTAGAATAACGTCCTTTCACAGCCAGCCTCGTTAGTTTTAAGACATTCGTAAATCTCCACATCCCCTGACTCAACATTTAAAATCGTCATGGCATTTAAATATTTAAAAGCGTTTCATTTAAATTTCAAAATGAGTGCATGGAAAATGATCAAATAAACCAAATATGGAATGAAAAGTACAATTCAAAAATACAACTCTGAAATAAGGGAAGGTGGTGGCGAGAAGCTGTAGCACATTCAATTTCTGTGCACTTATGAAACACATATATATAAGTAATAAAAATATTCGACATTTTATTTGAATGTGGTGCTGCTTTTTCTATTTCCCCCCCTTTCTCTCAGCTCTTTGATAGTTTTCATCCTTCAGATGGTTGTTGGTTTTTAGGGTTTTGTTCGCTTGCCAACACCCAAGAACCAGAAAGTATTCGTTGTGTTATTTTGTTTGTGCCCAAGAAAAGCTAAATGAAATAACATTTAATGAGGTTGACTTTTTGTTATGGACAACAATGAATGAATGGGCCGGGCCCCTTGTCCTCTTCGCCAGCAATAATAATTTTCATTCGGTCATCATCCAAATCATTGTATTAATATTTTTGTTTCAGTTGTGTGTGTGTGTGTGTTTTATTTTTTGTTATTGCATACGAATATTTGAGTTTTTCAATTTTAAATATGCATCACAAGCCTCCCAAAAGGTTAAATTAAATTGACTTGACCTGTTCATAGACTCAGATTTTCTGCAGCATCCAGCTCTTAGTTTTTAACAACTTCGACGAATAGTAACAGCTTTCAGTTGCTTACAAAAGAATGTTGCTTTTCAAGTAAGTGGAATTGTAGTTTGTCTGCCTGCCTGCCGGTCTCTTGCTTTTTTTCTTCCTCTTTCCTTGTTTCTTTCGTTTTTTGGTCGTGCCATACCCAAGGGTTACTGTCAAGTTAAATTGATTAAAAATTCACAAGCGTAACGACGACGATACCCTTAATAAAAGCCAAATAAAACTAAAAACAGAAGAATGCAAAATAAAATAAACAACAAAAGCGAAACAAACAGACTCGAATTGAACAAAACAGAACAGAACAGAAATTTAAATGAGCTGGAGAATAAATTGCGTTCAGTTTTTGGCAACAAAAAAAAAAAAAAAAAAAAAAAAACGAGCAAAGAAAAACTGTTGTATGTTTTAATTATCTAAAAGTGGACAAAAGGAATTGAAAATGAAAATATTTTGGTAATAATTTATGAGGTGAAATTTGCAAAAGGCTTAAAACGCAGCAACAACAGATGCGAACTGAAACACGAGCCAAGAAAACTGCTGATATTGAGACATATCACGTGTTAAGTTTTAAAGGAATCGGTGATAGAGAGGAAGTAAAAATGTATTGAAGAAGTATAAATTTTAACTAGATGCAGTTTCAACATATTATCTACTATTTCGATAACGACTTACGAACGATATTACGAATTGCTGAAAAAAACCAACCTCTTTTTATTTCAATTTATAACAATTTGTTGTAAAGAAAAGGAATACTCTTGTACCAGTGATGTACATATTTGCATACTTTTCACTTTCTCAAGTGTTTATAATTATTGCACACAAATTGTTGAAATCTCCACTCACTTTCGTTTTTTCATGCGCTGCGGAGTACGACACAATAACGCCTAAAAATCCACTTCAATTATAGACAAAAGCAAACAAACAAGCAAATAAATAACCGTTTAAAATAGACTCGCAGCACTCAGTTTTAATGATTTTTGCAAACATTTAAAACCAAAAACCCAACTTCATTATTATCAACAACAACAACAAAACAATTATTATCAACAGCAACATCAACGTGACCATCATCAACATTATCCTTTACATCAATTTAAACCATTTGCCAAATACATGCCATAAAAAACAACAACAAGAACACACACCACAGCCGAAAACATGTAGATATTACAAACATCCCCCACCCACATGCAACACAACGTGAGTACGAAAATCCGCTAACCAACCGTAGAGGCTCAAAATAATCGACCGCGAAATCCGCGTTAATATGCTGCAATTGATATCTCCCACTGCCGGCACAATGGAATCAAACACATGCATTTTTACACACTCACACACGCACACACACTCACACACACTTACACGCAGGGCCAGGCTGGCAAGCACGCAATAACAACAAGTGATGGCGAATCAAAACAACAACGGCAGCGAAAATGTGAGTATAAATTGGACAAAACAACGGACTATAGAAAGTGATAAACGAGTTTTAAACAAATCTGCACACCAACACCAACACCAACACAAACCCAACAGCCCACTCGCACTCCCACTCCCACTCCCACTCACCTTCGACCAAAATGTAAATACTTTTCTCGCTACACCCCACCCCAACAACAAAATTTAAAATTGCGCGTGGAGTTTAATGGAAGTCAGTGCAATGAGAAAAAACGTCAGAAAACAAACAAACAAACAAACAAACAAACAAACGGAAAAAGACCCCCAACAATTAAATGAAACTGTAAAAATTGCACAAAAGGTCATGAGAAGCCAAAAAACAAAAACAGGAACATAAAAACAACAAACATAATTACAAAAACAATTTAAAACAAAAAAAAAAAACAGTTGAAAAAATTCTACAACAAAAACATGTTTGAACATGACAGGTGGCATATGAAATCAAATAATGACAAATATTTTTGGCTGTGGAGGGGTTAGAAAGAGGCTGGAGACATTCTAGTCCGAATGCGGCAAAGTGTCGTATTGCGGAGATACAAAATAAACCGAAATTGAAGCAAATCTTGTTTTATTTGTAGGTTTAAGGGGGCTGGAAACTGGTCATTTTGGAGCTGGAGACAAATTCTGTCTTGCCTTCAAGTAAAAAGACTTTCCTTTTGAAAGGAAAAAGTTTTTATTTGTGTGACAAAATTGTGAAATTGATGTATATATCAACACTTGACATGACTATTATGGCGCTGGTTAATGGCTCTCACAACTGCCCCACACATGTGGCAACTTTGGCCACTGCCTTTGTTAAGTGCACACAGGGCAAAGCTCTTGCCTGCGCTATCTAATCCCTCTTGACCAGCGCAGGTAGTTGGAAAGCCGAAAGAAATAGATACGCCCGGTGAGTCCCCATCCATTCAGTCCTGACGTAAAACAAGAATCTATTACACGACTTTGAATTGATTTGCAAACGAAAAACGGTTTTCATCACACAGATCTGATGAACTCATATTCATCAATTCCAAAAAATGACGTAAATTTCGAATGGAAAAAAGTCAGTTGTCATTAAAGAATCTGGTTCAATTAAATCTAGTTCTTATCTTTGTCTAGCAATTTCGTTGCCTGATGCCAAAAATCATTCCGTGCAATTGGTCAGCTTTTTGCTGCTGCTTGTTTTGATTAAAGTGTCTGCTTTAAATTGATGTAACGATTTAATTAACTCCAGTGTGCGGCTGGAGCGTTTTCGTCTGCTAAAATTGCCACCGAAATATGACAAATGTTGAAGTGTTAAGGCAGTTTGCAAACAACAGTGGATCAGTCGAGTCTCTTGTTTTGGGGGGGTTGGGGTGCACGAGTTGTTTTCAAGTTGTTTAAAGTTAAATGGCACAAAAATATTTAGCGGAAAATGTTGCCACACATGTTCCCTCTAGCAACACACACACACACACACACACCAAATTTACATAAACATTCACGCATTTTTTGGCTAACAGGAAAGTAAGTTGGCCAAGCCCAGCTGTCAGACAGACAGACAGTCAGTCAGTCAGACAGTCAGTCGGCCAGCCAGTCTCTCATCATGAGAAACGGCAACATCATAAATGTTTTTCTTGCGATTTTTCTTGTTGTTGTTGCGTCAAGCAGCAGGAACTGTAGCTGTAGCTGTAGTTCATACATTTACTGTGTCGCCAACAACTACAACTGTAACCAGCAACACCAACAACTCATTCTTGTTGTTACACATTATAATTTTCGTTTTCATTCTCTGTTGTTGTTTATTTTCTCTCATTTCTTGCTGGGGTTTTTTTGTTTGGCAGTGAGCGCTTTGAGGGCGTTTTGTTGTTGTTGTTTTACATCTAATTGCGTTGATTACAATGACGGGCAGTGGCAGCATGAGTGGCTTAAGTATGAGTCCAACATTTTAATGCAGTCAGTCACTTAACAATGTTATGAAATGTTTTGCGAGTCAAACATCATACAATGAATATGATGGCCATCATGATGATGATGATGATGAAGATGATGATGATGACGTTGAAGTCGAGAACAATCCGCTGTTTTTCATTATAATAATTTGTTTAATAATGATGTGACTGTTAAGCCAAACACACACACACACACACACACACACACGCCATAGACACAGACACAGCCACACATGTACATTCCCACATTCCCGTCTACAACAAAACAAACTAATTTTAACAGCCCATTCTAAGGCAACAACATAAAACAACAAACGGGCAAATTTACTCGTATACGAGTACATTTTTTAATCTTTTTGAGACTTTAAGTGTTAAAGTTATGGCAGAAATAAAAACAACGTTTAGAAAAAAAGGAGGAGAGATTACGCGATTTCTTGTTGACTTTATGGTCGTTACTTTTTGCACGGGGGGTTGTTTTTGTTGCAGCCTTGCGAAAACCAGCCAGAATTAAGGTTAATTTTATTTTTTGGTCTTTTCATTCCTGTTAAGTGACTCTTTTATATGATGTTTGGATTTCAAGGTCGTGGCGCATAAACACACAATAAACAGTAGATGTATATGATATTTTTTTCCCCCCCCGTGAATTCACAGCGAAAGTTTCGCTTTAAGCGAAAATATATTGCCGGCTTAAAGGGGCACACAAATTCGCTAATTTTTCCTTGTTAATCAACAAAACCATACATGTATTTTTTTTCATTAACTCATTAACAGCCCCACAGAACGCTTCAGACTAAATCTTAGCCCCGAAGATTTTTCTTTCTTGTATTAAATATTAGAAGGAAGTGTTAAAAATGGGCCATTTGTGTTAGAAGTTTTAATATAATTGTTTAACTTATTCTATTCCACTTAAGAAAAACCTCAACCAAATTAGTTTTCGGATAAGTCCTGGATTCCTGCTGTTAAGCCTAATTGTCAGCTTTCCTGGCAATTCAAATATCTCCCATCATGAGAAACACTTGAACCATCTTACAGTCCATAACATTTAAGCAGGCCTTATTTGTAAGCAGTTTGTAACACATAAAGTATTTTAGTAATGAGAGGTGAGAACCACAATAATGATCCTAGAACGTGTCACCTTGTACTTTATTTTTATCAATGGGCTCCTCTTGATAACAACATCCTAAAAAGTTGAAATATTTTACAGATATAAAGTTTTGTTTTTCGTCTCAGCCGCCCTTGTTTGAGAATCAATCATGTGACCTGTTCTGCAATAGATTCTTTTGGGTTTTTGTTGTGTTTAATCTCATTGCTGAAAAATGTGTCAAATAACAAAATAAACGAGTTCTTTGCATGAGCTTCAATCTTAAGTTTAGCAACTATCCCTCAAAAGCTAATTACGGGACTTGTCCTAGGACAGGTTCTTTTTCGTAATTGTTGTGTTTAATCTCATTGCTGAAAAATGTGTCAAATAACAAAATAAACGAGTTCTTTGTATGAGCTTCAATCTTAAGTTTAGCAACTATCCCTCAAAAGCCAATTACGGGACTTGTCCTAGGACAGGTTCTTTTTCGTAATTGTTGTGTTTAATCTCATTGCTTAATATTTTTTTTCAAATAACAAAACAAGTGAGTTCTTTGTATGAGTTTTAATCTTAAATTTAACTACTATTTCTCAAAAGCCAATTACGGGACTTGTCCTGGGACAGGTTCTTTTGCGTAATTGTTGTGTTTAGTCTCATTGCTGAAAAAATTGTCAAATAACAAAACAAACGAGTTATTTGTATGGGTTTTAAAGTGAAATTTAACTACTATTTCTTAAAAGCCACTAAGGGACTTGTCCTGGGACAGGCACATTCGGGTTATTGTTGTATTTTGTCTCATTGGACTTTTTAAATTACTTGCATGTTCATACAAATAGAGTTTTTCAAGGGGTTTTTTCATTTTCATGTTTTTATTCACCTCCGCGCCTCCTCAATGCGGGACTCGAGAAATATTTATTATTTCAAATGTCCAACTAAATTCACTTGTTTTGCCTCCATCACATCTGGTTACATTTTGGGCTATTTATTGTTGTTGTAAACGCCTGGCCGCCAGCATGCAGCATTAAAGTTCGCCTCTATGCTGATTTCTGACTTCTTCATCTTATTTCTGGCTCATCATCATCATCAATGAGGCCAATTAGTTCGATTTTCATCAGTTTTCTGTGTTTCAAAATATTGGCGTACCTCAACGTTTGACACTGTGGCCCAGACTTTATAGTCTAAAACTGATCTTTTATATTTTTATGGGCATGTTCGTGAGATTTAAAGTAGTGTTCGAATATTTCATATACAATTTATTTTTTCAAATTCATTGGAAATATATTTTGTGTTTTTTTTTTGCATATTCTTATTCAAAATTGAAATAGAATATTTTTAATGACGCTTTGAGCTTAACTACTACGCCCGCCTTATAGCCTAGAACTTGCTTTAAAACTCATGGAGCCAAGAACTTAACAGGCTGGTGTGTTCCAAACCAAAAGCCCCAACAAATCGTTGCAACATGTTCGGCTGCTTGGCCGCCAGCAACTCACTCATTTCGCTCAAAAAGAGGGGAAATTGTTTCAAGTTCGAATTTCGAAAATTGTGGGGAAAACTTTCTGGCTTTTGTTAAAATAAGCATTAGAATAAGGGTAAAAAATAAGCTCACGGCTGGTGTAAGAATGGATATTCGTATATATAGACGTGTGTATGTATGTAGTTGTAGTCTTGCAGCATTACGGGCCAGCAGTTCTACAATAAAATAAGCAAAATGAGAAGCAGCACAAACAAAGGATTTTACGAATCTTAAATGTAGATAAATTATAGTCTGGTGTTTAGAAGTATTTGTAAAAATTTTTCTTTTCTCGATAAAAATAAGCAGCTGACAATAAACAAACAAAAAAACACAAAACAAAACATAAATTTTAAAACAAATATCAATAAAAATCACAAAAAAATATGATTTTAAAATACAATTATTGTAACCGAAGAAAAAATATCAAATCAAATTTAATTTTATTTTATTTTAATACAGAAAAAAAATACTTTTCAGTGCGAAGCCTTAATTCGGCTGTCATGATACAATAAACTTTCATCTGGGAGATATACTTTTATATGCAAAAAATGCTTTCCTTGGAAATCTGTAGAAAGAAAAACTACTGTTTGCTAACAAGTGCGGCCTATTTTTAGGCTGCTTTAAAAGCAATTTTCTGTTCAACATAATATTTAAATTTTCTTTATTAATGTTGTTTTTTATTCTGCCAGCCATAAATCGTTAATGCAGAATTAATTGATTCTATGAATACAGTTTTACATGCAACATTAACTAATTGGAAACGTATAATTGGCGCCCCTAAAAGTATACCTTGCTTTTTGCTTTATTGTCAAGAACAGCTTTTACGAACTATTTACAAAACTGCACTTTTTTAAATTGCAATTCAGCAACCAACAATTGCAATTCAGAAACTGTTAATTGTATTCCAGCAACCGTCAACTGTAATTAAGAAAATAAAACAATTTCAAAAATTTATATAAGTTTTCTTCAGAAATAGTTGTGGGAAAGTTGCATAAATTTGTTGCCATTAAAATTGTTGTTGAAAAACCATTAACACTTAAATTAAATTATTGTAATATTTAATATAAAAAAATTAACACAAAGAATGTCAATGAAAAGGTCAAACTGCGTTTTAATGGATTGGTCGAGTAACTGAAGTATCCACCATCAAATAAAATAAAGCAGAATTTTCCACAACACTTTCAGTTTTATAATTTTCAATAGGTGAATATAAGATTCTTTTTTTTTAACTTCTAATCGAAAATAATTACAACAAAGTTACAAAATTTTAACATTTAACAGCTTCAGACTCCTGCGAGATTTATTGAATAAATCCCCGATCTTAGAACTATTTAATCCCGAAGAATTCTGGTTTAATATGTCGGGGATTGGTATCTCTAATTAAGTTTTCAGACAGAAACATTAAGAAAATAGTTTAACTGCTATGAAACCGTTCATGGGCGTATTCCTAAAAGTAAGAGCCCACTTGCTGTGGACAGGCGCGACCCACAATCGCATTAAAGTTTTTCCTTCAAATTACAATCAAATCAAAAAACAAATTATTTCTAAGAAAGTTTGGCCAAAAATTATAACTCTTTGTATTAATTGTTTTCAGTCAGAAATTTCAAATTCAAACAGAACCAAATAAAATCCGGCGCTTGATTCCAGCAGCCACCCGGGTACGTCAGAAATCAGGGTATGGAGACACACTCTTGCGCTCCGCCCCACCGGCAAGACTTAAAACAACTAAGGAATAAACTGTTGATCCTAATATTTTTTTTTTTTTTTTTTTGCCCCAGCCCTGGCCGGACTATTTATTAATAGTTTTAGATTTAATCATTTTTATAAGTTCCGTTTGAAACTGAAAATCCAATAATTTGTATTTGGGCAAAATTTAAATTTAAAGATATATGAAATTCTATCATATGGAAAAAAGAACAAAAGTAAAACAATTGATATTCGCCTGAGTTTTGGGTTTGTTTAGAGAAATTCCCATCAACAAATTATAGACTAAACAAAGAGCTGAAGACAACAACTGACAACAAATACTTGCATACTTAGAAACGCCAAAAACAAAAATCCTTAAACCAACAAATCCATTGAAAAAGGATTCTATTTTATTTGATTTAGCAACGAATGTGTACGATTGCCACGGCGATGGCGGGTAAGGATTTCACTTCTAAGCAATCAGCAGCCATTACAGACATGTTTGTCTGCTCCCAGTTTGTCAGCCGTAAGATTCATGTGATATGATTTGGAATTGTATTTGAAAAATTTCTATGATTTCTGCTTCAACTGGGTGCTGTCAGTGTTTCCGCCACACCATCGGCTTAATAGTTTTAATTATCGCCAAAGATTTCTGCTCCAGCCATTCGACTAAATGAACGGAGAATTCAATGAACGGCGGCACGGCGACGTCGTCGTCGTCATCATCGTCGTCATCGTCTGTGGGAAGGTGTGTTGACAGAAGCTCATGCGTATGTAAATAACAAGAAATAGTTTTTTGATATTTGCATTTTAATTTTTCCCTTATTTTCTTAAGAAATCCAAGTGTGTTTGTGCGGATGGGTATTGAATAAGTTTTAAGAAAACGGAGGTTTGATGGTGCTTGTTTTAAATACTTTTTCAGAAATGTCTAAAACATTCAGTGAAAGCATTTCTGCGTTCGGCGAATACAGGCAGAGCGCGGGGAAAAGTATTGGTTTAATAAATCTTGGCATAAAAGTACAATCTAAAGGAGCCGAGTTTAGACAGTCACCAAGAGCGGGAGAGAGAGCGAGAGAGGGAGAAAACATGTTAAATTTGTGCATTTCTTTTAATAAGAACTTGAAGTATAAAATGATATTTTGAAAAGTGTTTAAAAATAAAGGAATTGTAATAATTGTATTGAAAAAAAAATTTAACGTTTGAAGTTAAAAAAAGGAGAAATATTGAAATGAAATGTTATTTTTCTTTTCATTTGTGTATTTTTTTTAGTTGAATTAAAACTAAACTAAAAGTCCAGTTGAAGTTTTAAGCGAATGTGTCACTATCGGCATAATGCACCGATTTTCTGCCCAATTATTGTACCAACGACCAGCTCGGAAATCGTCCGGGCCTTGAACTATCAGCAAGAAAGTTGCCTGCAACGCCGTTTTATTGACCGCTTTAGTTGTCATCGCTCAAAGTTATCGATTTCAAAAACATACGTTTGTGTTTAAACAATAATTATGCATTTTATTTAAGAGTTTTGAAATGGCTTCGGCAGAGAGTATAACTTTCTTTAAATTGAATTCCACAGTATTGAGAAAAACAGCATGAAAATTTATAACATTCAACTTGATTATTATTATTATTATTGGTAGCACCTGCACAACATTCTGTGGGTGCTGCCACTGTCTACTGTAAAATACAGCTCTGGTGTGATGCGAATTTTTAGAATGTTGTACTAAAAGGGTTTAGAATTTAAATTTAACCAGTCATGGCCACACAAATCAAATTGTTAGCAAACTTTTAATTAAGATCTCCTTTCTCCACTCAATTGTCCTGGAAATCCTTATTTCTACAATATTTAAAATGCTTAGAAAAATATTGGCCTAATTGTCACTCACTGCTAACAAAAGTATTATTATATTATAAAAAGCAAACGGGCCTTTTTTAAAATGTAAAAATCAAAACTATTAAATTCCATGAGTTTCCAAAAAGGATTTCTATCTTAATAACAATTTAAGATTGTTGCATAGCATTGATATCTGTTCTGGCAATAGTTTGTAAGCGCCCAACACAACTGCTTCCACCATCTTTTCGCATTCTCCAATGGGAATAAATTTCTTGAATTTGTTTTACATTTACAGAAAAGAAAAAACGCTGCAAGATCGTACAGACACCCTGGCTAAAAATGATGTGTGTCTTTTTTTTTTATTGTACAAATTGCTGCCTACTTATAGGCTTTTTCAATAATACCTTTTCATAGCCTACCTTACGGCTGCAAAATATATATTTAATTAGCATTTGTTCATTTTTTACCCTTCTTAGTGTTTCGCAAATGTTTATTTTTATTATTATTATTATTATGTTTTTTTTTCCATAATCTTAATTACATTTGCTTTGTAGTAACTCAAAAATGCATACATATGTATGTTGTGATGTGCTGCCATACAACACTGTAGCATCGTCACTGGGAGTTGCCAGCCCCTTTATGCCCACCCATCTCTGCAGCACTCGGCTAGAAAAAGAACCGCTGGTATGCACATATGAAATGTGTAATGTAATGTAATCGTGGCTACTCAAAAGAATATTCTTGCAAAACATAAACATTTTAATTTAATATGATTAGCATTTGGTGCTGGTGCAGGCCCTGAAACATTTCATGCTTTTTGTGGTCACTTTTGAAAAGTTGCTTCTTACCAACTTTCTCGTTTCTTTTCAAACGCAGCATTTGCGTTTGCTTTTTGTCTGGCAAAGTCGTGTTGGCTATTGTCCAAAAAGGTGTTCCGTAATAAGCCTTTTGATGCGTAAAGTGTTGTCGGTTTAAGAGCACTCTTTTTGTATTTCTTTTCTTTTTTTTTTTTTTGGTTTTTTTGTTTTGTCCAACTCTTAGACACTGGCAGTGTTTGTTTAACATTAACAGCTTCTAAGCAAAAAGAGTTTAAACACATTAACACGGCTTCGAAACGGCATCTATGCAAAATGGCAGACTGTTTAGCACAAGGGTCTCTAAGGGGTTAAGATTTTGTGTAAATTACAGCTTTTTAATATGATTAACACACGTTGTTGCTTTTGTGCCTGTACTCGCACATTTATGTGTGTTTTTTTTTTTAATTTAAAATTTATTGTTTTTGTGTGTTTTAGTGTTTAATTTTAATGAATGTACGTACATGGAAAGAAAAGAACATCTCAATTGTATGCGATTGCTAAGAAGCGCCTTTAAATAGGCAACAATTTAGCATTTAAAAATCTTTAGATAAAAATCACGGCTTGAAACCGTATCTAGTTAATTGGCCTTAGTTCTTGCTTGTTCTAAACATTTCAGCTGCCTTATTTCTGTCTGTTTTAATTGGCTGGCAATTGTAGATCTCAGTGTTTATATAATGCAGCCTAACAATATGCAGCAGTTTTATTTTTTTTTTCTGGAAAAACAACCAAAAAAACAAAAAACCAAACGGTGTGTTTAAAAATAAGAATTGTTTTTATTTTTATTTTGTTTGTTAGAAACACACAGCAAAAACATGTCATATTTAAGCATTTTGTTTCTTTTTGGTTTTGGTTTTTCTTTTAGCTGTTGTTGACAAAACAACAACAGCCATAAAACGCCACACATTTTTTGTCTTTTGAGCATAAATCCAAAAGAAAAGCTTCATAAGTATGTGTTATTTTAACGAATTCCCTGCTTATTTTTTAGCCGCATCCTTTTACATATCTGCGCTATTTTTTCCATTTTTGTTGCCAGCAAAATCTTGGTTTCGCTTAAACATCTCTTGGTTTTTTGTAGTTTATTTGCAATAGAATTTGCATCAAAGGCATTCTAAGCTGTTTCTGTGTTTTCTTAAAAAAAAAATGTCTAAAATAGAGCGTATTTTTGTTTTCTTTGCCCAGCACAAACAAAAAGTGCTGCATATGCTCAAGGGTTGCTATTTACAGTTATGATAAGAAAAATTATGCTTTGCTGAAAAGTTGCATTTTTGAAGCTGCTGTGCAAAAAATCTCTCACACCAACAAAAACAGTGTGAATGTTTCTTTGCAGCTGAAAAATAAAAATGCCATAAAATTCCTTTAAGGTTGTTGGAAATTTCCAGTATTAATTTTTTAAAAAGTCCAAAATCCTTTGGAAAAGCTTTTCATATACTTATTTTTCTTAATTTCTAAACGTTTGCCATTGAACATGTAAAAGTTAATAGAAAAATTATTTCTTCAGTTTTTTTTTTTATTGTTGTCTTGAAATCTTATCTGCTCACATTTATCTCATTTTCATATTGTTGACCCATTTTTGGTTTTTCTGCAATTGTTTTGTGTTCTACGATCAGCCGGCCGATAGCTTTATACGGCTCTAAACTATGAACTTCCTTAACGTTGGAAAAATACAAACAACAACAGAACAAAACACATTGTTTGTTTGCTGGCAGAAACAAACAAACAAACAAACAAACAAACGCCAGTGAAGACTTCAGTGTCTTTGCAACTGCTTCGCCTGCTTAACATTTATGACAAATCTCGTGCCCAACTTATGGTTACGCATGATAAGAGCGGCTTAACAGCATAAAATGTACGAAATTTGCATACAATGGCACTATTACGCACTTGTTGTCTGCTGCTGTTAATAGCAATACCGTCACACATTATGTCATTATGTTAATAACCAGTTAAGAGTTACAGGTTGTGGCGGCCAAAGAGATTATCATGGCCAAAGTTGGGAACGGATAAACCGTGAGGCAAAGACTTTTTCATTTTTCATGCATTAAACTTTCAAACTTCAGCCAACCAAAAGCTATTGATTAAAATGCCAGCAAAAAAAAAAAGACAGACATGACAATTGATCAAAGGAAAACTGACACTGAACGACCCGGCCCAAACTTAGGGAGATAATTTAAAGTTGGGAATTGGCGCCAGATCGATCGTTTTAGGGCTAAAGTAAAGTAAGACGGTAAGTTGGTATAAAAATCGATATGAGACAGCGCCTTAAGTGTCCTACTGGTGCTTCAGTTCTGATGCTTTGTATGACCAGCATTTATGTATGACTTAAATATGTATTTGGGAGCCTTTAGTGGAACAAAATTGTTTCCTTTTGTTGATGCCCCATAAAACAACACAAATCTTAAAGTTGAGGACTTCTCATATATTTTTCTTAAAATATTATTTCTTTAACTTTAATTATTTTTTTTTAACATTTATTATCATTTATTTTACTTTAATTATTATTTTTTTAACTTTAATTATCATTTATTTTACTTTAATTATTATTTATTTTATTTTAAATATTATATTTTTAACATTAATTATTAATTATTCTATTTTAATTATTATTTTATTTACTTTAATTATTATTTATTTTATTTTAAATATTATATTTTTAATATTAATTTTATTTACTTGAATTACTATTTTTTTATTTAAAATATTATTTCTTTAACTTTAATTATGATTTTTTTTAACTTTAATTAGTATTTATTTTACTTAAAATATAATTTTTTGTTACTTAAAATATTATTTCTTTAACTTTAAATATCATTTATTTTACTTTAATTATTATTTATTCTATTTTAATTATTATTTTATTTACTTTAATTCTTATTTTTTTAATTTTAATTATTATTTATTTTACTTTAATTATTATTTATTTTACTTTAATTATAATTTATTTAACACTTATTATTATTTATTTTATTTTAATTATTATCAATTTATTTTAATTATTATTTATTTTATTTAATTATTATTTATTTTATTTTAAATATTATATTTTTAATATTAATTATTATTTATTTTATTTACTTGAAATACTATTTTTTAGTTAAAATATTATTTCTTTTATATTTTCTTTAATTATTATTTTTTTAACTTTAATTATTATTAATTTATTTTAATTATTATTTATTTTAATTTAATTATTATTTATTTTATTTTAAATATTATATTTTTAATATTAATTAATACTTATTTTATTTACTTGAATTACTATTTATTTTATTTAAAATATTATTTCTTTAACTTTAATTATTATATATTTTACTTAAAATATAATTTTTTGTTACTTAAAATATTATTTTTTTAACCTTAAGTATTGTTTTTTTAACTAATTCAAACACTATTGCCAAGTCTTATGACTTGTTTTACTTTATATATTATTTTTTTAACTTTAATTATGTTTTTAGTTTTAATTATTATTTATTTTACTTAAAATATTATTTTTTTTTTACTTAAAAAAATATATTTTTAACTTTAAATATAATTTTTTTTAACTAATTCAAAAACTATTGCCTAGTTTTGTGCTTTTATTTTAATTTAATTTATTTATTCACAAATTAATTATAACTAAAATTACTATAAACTAAAAGTTAAAAGTCGATATATTTAGTATTTCCTACGATTAAAATAATTAATTTTATAATATTAAACTAATCCTTTAAGCAGTATATAAATCAACCTCCAATTAATTTTATAAAATGTATTAATAAATTAATTAAATTGAATTAAAATAAAAATTATAAAAAATTAGTTACAATAAATGTATTTAACTATAAAAGAAATATATTTAGTGTAATTTATAATTAAAAACTTTTTATTATATATTTATATATATTTTTATATTATTTAATATTATTAGATATTCATTAAATTTATAATAATTTTTTTTTATTATTATTTTTATAATTTATAAATAATTTTATTACCAAAAACTATTTCATGTACTTATATTGTCTTAGCAAACCTTTCCATATCAATTTATTACAACAACATATTCTTGCTTTAGTTTGCGGCAAATATCACAAAATGTCTACATTTGCTTACATTTTTGGCCATAATCATAAAAATCTAATAATATTTCGTTATTCATTTCGAGAAAGACAAACAAACACACGAACGAGTACAAGGAATGTGTGTGGAAAATAACCTGAGTTTTGTATTTTTACGATCTTTCTATAGGCCATATACTATATATATATATATATATAGTAATATTTGATGTACTTAAATTGCCGGTTATTTATTTGTATAAGAGCTGGTGGTGTCTCTTTAGCAGCCGCAAGCAACATGATGTGTTCTGCGAAGGCAAGTTTACGACGTTTTTATGACACAATCAAATTTTGACAATATCTAAAGGTCGGCTGGCAGCCAAGAAAACAAAAAAAAAACACATAAAAACTATAACTGCGGATATGTTTTTATATTGTATTTGCGTAAGAAGTTTAATGAAATATTGTGGCAATATATTGAGGTAATAAATGACGAACCAAAAACCAAAAACCAAAAAACAAAAAAACAAAAGCAAACCCCAACATCATCATTAAGCCATATAGAACATTAAGGTGCGAGGATAAAGGACCTGGCACTCAGATCGAGGTAATTGGCACAAAACCTGAAAAACACTGCAACAGTTTTGCTAATTTTTCTCTGTTTGCTTCGTCTTTTTCTTAACTTAAATTATAAAATGATTAAATTCTTAAAGCTGGCAAATTCAGTGCTGCCATTAAACTCAATATTTGGGGTTAAACGATATTTAAACAAAGCCAGCAACACCTCAAGTGTTGGAAATTTCAGTAAAACTACAAAAACAAAAAAAAAAAAAACCAAAGAGAAAGACAAATATTTTACTTTTATGTTTGTGTTGCCACAGTGTGTGGCACTCCATAATGATATTTCGAATGCACCAAGTTTCTGTCTCAGAAAATGTTCCATTTCAAAAAGGATACGCATAAAATCTTGGCAATTACAAGCACGCACCCACACACACGCATACACCGCACACACACACACATACACACACACACACACTTAAAAACATACATATATACTGGCACTTGTGCTCCAAAGTGTCTTAGAAAGATTTTAAAGCAATTGGATATCTTGTTATCGACAGTTAAAAATTGACATGTGTATCAAAATGTTAGAAAACTTGTACTGCCTGCACAGCAAATGTTATGATGGGCTGCATGCCTGTTTGCATGTGTGTGAGTCTAAGTGAGTGAGTGGGTGCGTGCGTGCATGCCTGTGTAGGTGTGCTCACATATGTCTGTGTTTGTGTGTGCGAGGTTATCGGTATCTGTTGTGTGCCTTTGAATTGTGGTTTTTAACATTTTACTACCAAATGATGCCTGTTGCTAGACAAACAAATTTTGTGGCATTAACATCAATGTTGCATCACCATCTCAACTTTAAGTGAAGCCAAGTAAAGCAAAGCTGCCTGCTCGCTCCTGCTCGCTCCTTCATGTTTCCTTTTTGATTTTATTTTCATTTCGTTTTTTTTTGTTTTTGTTCTCAAATACGGAAAATGTTTGGTTAGATTTAACCTTTGGCACCGAATGTGTTGATAATTTGCCTATTTGTGTTTGACACAAGAAAATGTTGACACTGACATTGCAAATATCAATAAAAGATTAATGTCGTGTCGCTCACGCTGGCAATATGTTTGCCACAGTTTAAGTTAATGCGAGCAGGAGCAAATAAATTGTAAGTTTGCAGAGCAGAACAGCGCTCAGTTGCGTCTTAATGGTGGTCATACGAGTATTTCCAGCAAATGTCGTTCTAATAGTCTGCATGTTTTAAAGGCGTTTTTTTGTTGTTGCTTATTTTGAACTCTATTTCTAAGTGCTTAAGTTTTGGGCTGGCAAACCAGCCGCTTTAGAACCAGTATCAGAAAAAATTCAGAGTCTAACACAACAGTTTTAATATTATTAAATGTCAAAATACTGTTTACGATCCTCATAATGAGTTATTGTCATCCTAGATTTGAGGCGCGTCCTAGTTAAGTGTTATAAATAGTTTTAAATGAACCTCAAATAGGATTTGGCCAACCGCCTGCCAATTCAAAGCAGAAATATTGTACACAGAATATTGTAATTGCATGTAAAGAGTAGGGAAGGCCTTATGGTGTTACCATTTTGGTTTTATTTGTACTTATTTAAACAAATTCCCATATCATTTCTATTATTCATGACGCAAATGGTACAAAAAATTATAATGTTGTCATGAAAATTGCTTTACTGGAGGTCACGTCACATCAATGAGCGGACTTTGTACTGGCCTTTTGTTATTTTTCTACGAAAATTTTATTGGCCACTTAATTTATTTCATCCAATTGCTGTTATTTTTGATTTCAGAATTTTCGTAATTTGAAAACAAATGATCTTTACAAAATACTGAGCGTGACATGAAATCACATTGGGCATTACAATAGGCTGCTTTAGCTATTATAAAGAAGCAGAGTGGCTGGTTCCACTGATAGTGCAATTTTCTTGCACTTCCATTATGCAACAACTGCCTTCGTTTTTATATTATGGCGATTAAACAAGACAACTTGGCCAGCACCTTCATCATATTAATAAGCTTTTTACTGGTTGTGGGAATAAATAATCGTTATGGAAATAATGTCACGTTGGAAATGTCACGTTTTGAAATGTCACGTTCGAAATATCATAAATCTGCCCAGTTTTTGACTCTGAAACACACAAACATAAGCATGAGATTTTCTACACAAACCTAAAAAGATTTTATTATAAAACTAGATTTACGCTACGAAAACTTCTTGCTTCCATTTTTGTCACGTTCGATATACTGCTTACTTTGCCACTTAATAAAGTATGTTTATTACAGTACTTTTGATGAGCTTTAAAATTGAAACGTCACGTGTGGGAAACCATATCCTTAGAAGCTCGTGTTATGAAGAAAATGTCACGTTCGAAATATTATAAATCTGCTCAGTTTTTGAGTCTTGAACACACAAACACAAGCATGAGATTTTCTAAACAAACCTAAAAACATTTTAAAATCAAACTAGATTTACGCTAGGAAAACTTTTTGCTTCCATTTTTGTCACGTTCGATACTTTACTTGCTCTTGCCATTTAAATAACATTTATATGTATATCGGCCTTAAAGTTGAAATTAAAAATGGATGTAAATATATTTTTTATTGTTTTTCTTACTTTTATTTTAGACAATGACAAACGTCACGTGTGACACCATATAAGTATCCATATGCCCAATGAGCCCGTGTGTTTCAGCTTCATTATTTTAAGTGGTTTTAAATATTCTTGTATTTTTTCTTTCCTCAAGTCTTAGATCAGTTTTATCTCTTGTGTCCCGAACGTATTTTCTATATTAAACTTATTTTATAGTTTTCATATCGAATTTGTGGGTTTAACTGGCTTTACCCAGTACTCAGTGCTGGGCCTCCCGCTCCTTAACACGTTTCTCTTATTGTTGTCATTAAATTTAATTTTAAATTGAACAATATTTGAAAAATTACATCACAAAAATGTATTGAATTAATAATAAACCTGATACGAACTCAAGAGCCTTTAACACACACACACGCACACACACAGACGCACAAACGTACTTGCGTTTCCGGCCAACTCGAATGCAAAATATTTAACCTCCTGCCGGAGTTTAAACAAACAGCTCTTTTGTAAAATGTCAAAAAAGACGTGTGTTGAACTTGAACACAAGAGCCAAACCTGAATAAGGGGATTTTTTTGTTTGTTTTCTTTTCTTGTTGTTGTATTGTGTTTTATTTTTTAAATTGTAATTTCTGCAATACAACGTTATTAACGTGTAAAACGAAAATATTTGGCAACATGTTTGCCATTATCAAGGCCAAAGGCAAAAAATCAAAATATATAATACGCGCAACGTATGTCACTGCCAAAGTGAGCGGAGCGGTGGGCAGGAGGCAGCTGCCAGTGGGCGGATGGGGGAGCACTCTCAGTTACCGAGTGAATAGTCGTACTTACTTTGTGATTACTACGCGCGGTTACACGCAAAACAAAAGCAATTTCTCAAATGAAAACTCCATCAAAGGCATTAGCGGCAAGAAGAAAAATCGCTTAAATCCCCTTTGACAGCCGCAGTTAGCAGCGCATCAACTTTTATGTTGTTGGCGCGGCATTTTAGCACTGCGTATCGTTCAATGGCAGTTGTGTGATTTATTAAAACTGTGCCAAACGAGAGGAAAACTCAAACAGAAATTGATCTGTGTTGTTCTGTGGTTAATGGCTTATTTAAATGGCTTCGATGTTGGCAAATGAAAAATTGCAAAATTGTTAACACTCGCCCCGCTTTATTTCTTATTTCTGCTCTTCTCTATATTTTTTCTAATGAATGCGGTAACTGAAATAGATATTGATATTTCTTCAA
The DNA here is from genome assembly GCA_932526305.1 of Epicampocera succincta. NCBI lineage: Eukaryota > Metazoa > Arthropoda > Insecta > Diptera > Tachinidae > Epicampocera > Epicampocera succincta. The sequence goes on from OW052038.1 coordinate 14,704,380, forward strand.
GGCTGTAAATCATAATCACCCATCAAGAATTTATTCAAATTTCAAATTGAAATTGCTGAAATGCTGAAATGCTGAAATGCTCGCTGTACTTTAATTTATTTTTTTTCTTTCGATTTGTGGCAAAAGCAGCACATAAATCGTAATTGCAACAGTGAATCATGAAAAATGTTTGAGCTCATGTATGAGGTTGCTGCCGGGGGTTTGGCGTACCCCCGTAGAATGAAAAAAATTTGCATATTTTTAGGGTGAGTCGAAAAATAAGAGGTTTCCGTTTCGTGTGTTTTCTTTAAAATTTGCGTAATAGCAAACGGATTTTCCAATTTAAATTATTTGAAAATTAATCTAATAAGCAACATTGTTGCCAGCAAAGTTATTAAGATATTATTCATGCTGAAAGGGGGAGTTGGGGGGTTAAGAGCCAGCCATCATCATCTTGCGTTCGTTAAGAGGTTTTGTAAAGTTTAAAGTTTTCACTTTTTTGCGTTTGTCAAGAGTCAATTTTACAATTCATTGAAGCAGAAGATCAAAAATTCGGTCATATTTTTATTTTGTTTTTTTTTTTTTGTTGCGTGGTTTTTGTTTCGCCCTTCAACTTATTAAGTATTTGCTTCGATACCAGACAAAACTCAACAGACTCAGCTCAACTCTTAGGGAAACTTCTAATAAAAATAAACTATTAATGATACCGTTACTTATTAAATTTGCTTTTTAAAAGTTGTTTAAAAAAACAGGAAAAAGGCCTTAAAAAAAGTGGCAAAATAAATAAATAGTTGAGCTGCCGCTAAATGTGGGGAATTGCTTAGAGTAGTAGTAGAGCTTTGTCCGGTCTACGGTCTTACGCAAAAGAAAACTAAGCAGCTTCTATTCACCCAAAATATGTTGTTGTTGTTTTTAGAAGTTTAATTGTTGTCCGCTATCACTATTAAACACTTGAAACATATTCACACAGATATAAAACTACAGCAGAATTGTGGCCATTTGCTGTTGGACCTCCCTGGTCCTGTAAAGGCCTGCTTAACTTAAACTCTATGCAAAGTCACTGGCGCGCTAAGTCCTTAACTTTGGCGGGCATATTGGGCGAAGAAGGAGGCTACCTGTCAAGCGCACTCACAGATTTATATTTATTTTTTTTTTGTTGTTTTTGTCAATTACCGGCCAGTTTTCGTAACTTTATTTTCTAGTATTTGTTTTTCTTTTTTGATATCTAAAAATTCCATAAATAATGAAATGAGGAAAAAAAAAATGATTGTCTCTAAAAAACAAGGAAATATGACATAAAAACAAAGACACTTCCCAGTTCACTGTGAAGATGTCAGTTGTGTGTTTTTGATTCATTTTATAAGTATAATTTTTTTCCGATATGGTCACACTGGCCCTCCATCAAATTATGTCGATCAATTCCTTTAGTTGGTTACTATTTATCGTGCGTCCCTGCCATATTCTGTTCCCAGCACAAGATGTGGTTTTGCGCTTTAAGGTTTTTTTTTTTTGTTATCCATTTAAATGAGTGACGAGTGGCATCGAATCGTGTGATCCTGACAGATGCGTTTATCGTAATCAACTTATGGCCAAACTGTGAATTTAATAAAACGATGTTTGAGATCACGAAGACGTGATTCGATTAAAATTGCATTTCCAGCGGAATTAATGTCGGACACAGTTTCAAGCAAAAAAATCCTGCCAGACTGAGCTGTGGCTTCATTTTTCAAGAATTAAGATACCACCAGGCTGCCAGTATTCCGGTTCCGGATTTTCTTCTTTCCATTTAAAATACAGTGTCTATATAAATATATGAATTTGTTTGTGCATTGTGCGGCCAAGAAGGACTTGCCCAGATAAAACCTAAAGTTGTCTTTATGTTGGTACTAATTTCTAAAGTAAATTTGGAAGCTCGAATCTATTCCTGATGATGTAAATTCCGCATAAGATGACTGAAAGCCAGTACTGGTCTGTTAAGCCATTTTTATAGTAAATTAGTAATTACTTCGAATGCAAGAAATTAGTTAATAAAAAACATTTGTTTGTGTAAAATCTAAAATCATAAATTTTTCTTATATTTTATACTACAAAAATATCTTTTATTAATTGATGAAATTAATTTATTATATTTTCAATTATATTTTCAATTTTTAATATAATAAATTAGTTTTCGCAAGCGCTCTTCGCTTAAATCCAACTGATTTGAAGGATCCTATTAATTGATGAAATTCATTTATTATATTTTTTCAATTACATTTTCAATTTTTATTATAATAAATTAGTTTTCGCAAGCGCTCGCTTAAATCCAACTGATTTGAAGGATCCTATTAATTGATGAAATTCATTTATTATATTTTTTCAATTACATTTTCAATTTTTATTATAATAAATTAGTTTTCGCAAGCGCTCGCTTAAATCCAACTGATTTGAAGGATCCTATTAATTGATGAAATTCATTTATTATATTTTTTCAATTACATTTTCAATTTTTATTATAATAAATTAGTTTTCGCAAGCGCTCTTCGCTTGAATCCAACTGATTTGAAGGATCCTATTAATTGATGAAATTCATTTATTATATTTTTTCAATTACATTTTCAATTTTTATTATAATAAATTAGTTTTCGCAAGCGCTCGCTTAAATCCAACTGATTTGAAGGATCCTATTAATTAATGAAATTCATTTATTATATTTTTTCAATTACATTTTCAATTTTTATTATAATAAATTAGTTTTCGCAAGCGCTCGCTTGAATCCAACTGATTTGAAGGATCCTATTAATTGATGAAATTCATTTATTATATTTTTTCAATTACATTTTCAATTTTTATTATAATAAATTAGTTTTCGCAAGCGCTCGCTTAAATCCAACTGATTTGAAGGATCCTATTAATTGATGAAATTCATTTATTATATTTTTTCAATTACATTTTCAATTTTTATTATAATAAATTAGTTTTCGCAAGCGCTCTTCGCTTGAATCCAACTGATTTGAAGGATCCTATTAATTGATGAAATGAATTTATTATATTTTTTCAATTACATTTTCAATTTTTAATGCAATAAATTAGTTTTCGCAAGCGCTCCTCGCTTAAATCCAACTGATTTGAAGGATCCTATTAATTGATGAAATTTATTTATTATATTTTTTCAATTACATTTTTAATTTTCGATCACTCTTCGATCATCAAACTAAAACTTAAAGTAAAACTCCTAAATACCTGCTGTTATATCCATTGTTGGCCTTTAATTTTGCTAAGATCTGTTCGCCTTTTGTAAAGCGGCAGCCAGGGGTGGCTAACAGGTTCATTTCTGTTGCATACTTTTAGTTAAGCAATTACATGCGTTGCCCCCCCCCCCGAACTGCACATAATTAGATTTTTGCATAGTTGTTGCTGTTTGGCCTTATCAAACCCATCTTAAGCACCAGGGCGCATCACAGGCTCTTTTACATCAACAAAAGCCAGCTTAATGAACGGCGTAGGACAATGTGTTCAAAGTGCGTATAAGGTGGGCGGTTTTAGTGTTTTATAACCTAAAGAAAAATGAAATGAAATCAAGAACTCATTAAGCCAAAACGGATGCCTGTAATCACACTTTTCTTACAACAAACCAAAACGTTATACAAGACTCACACATACACACACACACACACACACACACACAAACCCGCAGCTAAAAGCAAAATAAACTGGAAAAAGTCATGTTCATTTCGTAATTTTTCTGCTGTCGCTGCTGCAACAATTTAACACAAGGAAACTGAAAACAAATAGAAAATTTGTCGTTTATAAGCAAAAACATAGTGGTGCTGGGCTTTAAACAAAACACCAAAAACAAACAAAAAAAATACTCTACTTGTCGCCTACAATTATTCATTAACTCGCAGAAAAAATTAAACCTCAGCTAAATACTATCAAATGGAAAAAGTCAGAAGAAAAAAAAAAATTGGAAAAGCGGAAATATATGTTCTGCAGAAATTAAAACGAAATACAAAACAAAGATATGCCAGGCAAAATATGAAATTAAAAAATAAAAAAGGAATAATATATATAAAAATTGTAGAAGAAAAAACTTATTGTATAATATTAACTTGGCTGTCGCTGCCAGTACGGAGGGGCCTGCTCCATCTTGCTTGTACTGCTGTTCTGCACTGCACGACTCCGCTCGGCTCGGCTGCAAGGTGGCTCCTACAAGTCAAGCATTTATTTGTTCTATTAAATGGAAGCAGTGTTTAACACTAATAAAACAAAAAGTCAAAAGTCCTTAAGCATTTATGAGCAGTAATGCAGCCCGATTTTCTTTTCATTTAACTGCAGCGCTGCGTGGTGGCAGTTGTTGTGTTCGCCACGATATGAATGACGACTGGCTGGTTAAATGAGGAAGGCTGGCAGGCCGGCAGGCCGGCAAGCAGCCGCACAGCTAAGGGGTTTGAGTGTCCCGTTTAGGTGGCACATTCAAAGGGTTACGACCCGTATACGAGTGCTGGCTGGTGAAAACATGTGAGCGCAAAACGAAAAAGCATCACGAAAATAGTGCGACACAGTGGATTTTTTTGTTGAAGGCTTAAAATTTCCTTTACGGCGCTTTTTTTTTCTCCCTTTTCGTTCCCAACCATTAAAATTAAGACAGCAAAATGCGGGCAAGTGCCAAGCAAGCATTTCCGTTGTTAAGTTGTCCCCGCCTGCACACCCGCTTCCAAATTATTTTCTTTTCCATGTTTTGTAGTCTACTTTTAGGTGTTTTTTTTTTTTTTTTTTGGAATCGTACTCCTTTTTTTTTTTACTATCAGCCTCACAGTTTAACCTAAAGCAGCAGCACTGGTTTGCTTTTTTTACTTCTTTCTTTTAATGAATCCTTTTTATATGTCCTTTGTATGTTTATGTGGCTGTGTGTGAACAATGAGCGTTAAACAACAAGAAAATCTACGAATTGTTAAAGGCCTGGCAGTTGTCATGTGGTCACAAACATTTTGCAACAGCGCAAAACTTTAAGCGCGCTTGTATCTCACAGATTTCCTTTTGCTGCCGCATATTTTTCTGTTTTATTTGTCAGTAAGAAAAGCAAAAAAGATAAAAAACTACAAATCACACACTTGTACACTTTTAATTATTTATTAAAAATGAAAGAGCAAAATGTCACCACAATAATTATGGCAAAGTGTATAGAATATTCATAATTACATTTACTCCGGTAATTAAAAATTATTGTAATACTGGTAGCAACGAAAACACAACTACATTAACGAACACATGTTTGAGAAGGAGAAAAGGATCAAAAAATATTATAAGAATATATTTTTTTTTTTTTGAGAAAACAGATCAGGGCATAAATGAAATAGTTTTACGATGGCAAATAGGAAAACAGAACAAAGACAATTGAGAAGTGTAATACAAAAAGCAGTTTTTCAAACGGAAATTGCCAACCCCTAAAATAGGCAATACTTTTAGGATACGAGATAGTGGAATTAGTTACACCAAAGAAGAAAGAAACGTTGCCTAAAAATAATGTTTTAGTTTGAGACTCATCATTATTATATACAAGTACTCACAATGTTATTGAGGGCTATCGCCTACGAGTGTGTGTCACTCACAGAATTTTACTATGAGCGCAATAGAAGTTGCGTTTATATGGACTGCACATCTCTTCTGCGGATGCATTTTAAGCTCAACTTTGTGTGTTTTGTAAGTGTTTGATTTGGGCCGATGTGCTGCCTGGTGAGAGTTCTGTATTGCACGCCTTCCCCCCCCCCCTTTCAACTAATTACGCACCAGCGTTGGAGCACCTGATTGCCGAGTTCTTTGTATGCTGCCACCTGTGGCTGCCATGTGGAGGGGGAGCTTAAAAGTTTAACTGATCAAATTTAAGAAAGAAGTTTTGCCGCTCTGGCACTAGAAGGGAAGGAGGGCCAAGTTCAGCACAGCTCTTTGCACTGCGTTCAACATTCTTGTATTTTGCTGCCCCTGCTCTGCAAGGGCCAGCTCTTTCAACTGCAATGGGCTGTCTATTATTGTCTTATTGTTTTTACAAATGATTTGTAGACTTTTGATCGTTTTTTCCGTCCCGGCATTTAAGTTACTAATGTCTGCTATTGATTTGCAAAAACCAGATGCTGAAATACACACCAAAAACGAAAACAAATCATACAAATAATAATAGTATTAAATATGTTTTGCTTTAAGTGAATTTCACAAATATATTTCTTTTAGCCTAAAACTAGAATTTAATTTCTTGTTCTGTATTAAACTTAATTATATGCAACAGCATTTTTCTTCTGAGTGGAATACAACCACCACAATTCCGCTTCTTTTTATTTATTGTCCTTTTCAGCCCACAAATCATTTCAATATTTTTCCATTTACATATTTTTGCCTTTTGTGATTTATCAATGCTTTTAACTAGGCAGCCAGCAGCAGAGATTAACTTTATAAGAACAGCAATGAAAAAGAAAAAGAAAGCAACCAACAGCCAGCCAAACAAGTTGCGAAAAAAATTTGCATTAAACCGCGCATTTGCCATGGCAACTGGAAGCCATCAGACGTCGCTCAAGGAGGGTGTAAATCTCTAATATTTTAAAATGTCAATTGAATCTGTTGGCTAAATATTGTAAAAACGTATTTAAAAGCAGCGCCATCAAATGTTTGTAAATGATTAATGCGTTGTGGCGCTATAAGACGCCGGCACCAGGGAGACGTTTCAGAGCTGCTTCAGCGCTTTACATACATATTAGCAGAACTTATGTTGCAAACAATTTGATTAGTTTTTGATTATATTTTTGTTAATAATCTTACGGCGTAAGAAATTGCCGAGAGATCAAAGAACTTTTGTTGAACATCAAAAAAACAAAACGAAAGGAATCGATAAGCCAACTGCTTAAATTTTAATATACAACAAAAACGAGATATTAATCAAGTTTTTATTTTGTGTAAAAAAAAAACAATTGCCTAAAAGTAGGCCATTTTTAGTAACTAAAACATTTGCCCTGAAGTAGTACTTTTGTTGTATAGTTTTTAAACAAATTTATATCACTTTAATGTAAATGTCTGGCACAATTGACGCTTGTCATTCTACAGTCCAATATCATCTATCTCCGGGCAAATTCCCTTTAAAAGCAAACAGCAAGAAAGAAAAAACCCAGGCACACCATGTTAAGCATCTTGTAATGTCCTTTAATCAATTAATTTGTTTTGCCAACTCCTTGCATAATCGCAGCCAGACAAACACCAACATCAGCTGGTCATGTGTAGCCGAAAAAAAACAACAACAACACAAAAAACAAAAAAAAGGGGGAAGAACAGAAACCTTAAACTTAAGCTCGTACAATAATGCTGATTGTGTCTGACAGTCAGTTAGCAGCAAACAAGAACAACAACAACAACAAGAAGAAGAAGAAGAAGAAGAAGAAATCAACTGTAATGTACCCAGTATTATAATCCCTTGTACAGACACACCCATTGGGCAGATCCAAAGCCAGCAAGAGACACAGCAAGAAGCACAGGAAACCCCAGCATTGTTAAGTAGTTGATAGAGTAAATGATACAAAGACGTACTTGAGCTCCACTGCTTCGTTTCTGGTCCAACTAAAATTAAGAATTCCTTGTGAGTTTCTCGTCTAAAGCATGAACAACTACAATAATAACAGCAACAACAACAACAACTTGAATTAACAATCAATTGTCATTTGAACTTCGAGTTGGTTCCTTTCCTTTCTCTTCATTTCACATCTTTTTTGTTTTGTTCTGTTTTCATTTCTTATTGTAGCTCTAGTTGTTCTTTAAGAGTTGTTGTGCTCTTTTTATTAATGCTGAAATGAAGAAATCGGATACAATAAGATGGTCCTTTGCAATGGTCTGTCTATTATTGTCAAGTGTTTTCACAAATGATTTGTAGACTTTTGACAGTTCTTTCTGTCCTGCCATTTAAGTCAACAGCGTTTGGTATTGGTTTGCAAAAACGAGGTGTTGAACACACACACACACACACACACAAAAAACGTATATCTTGAAGGACAAAAAAAAAAGACAGAATAAATTTTATTAAAATTGTATGGAATACTTCAAGGTGTTTCGACAAAGAAAATGAGATTTGTATGGGGTAGATTTTAGGGGGCAGTGGAAAGTGTGTAAAACAAAAGAGTTTCAATGCACCGATTTCGAATTATTCGATTCCAATTAATATTCGGCTCTGGCTCTAAAGCGTGGAAGAGGATTCTCAAAACTGCTTGAACACATTTCTTGTTATTTTTGCAAAAATTTTTCTGTTAATAAAATTTTTGTTTTAAAAAAAATTGCCCTCACAGACTCTCGTTTCAAAAAAAAAATTTCAAGATGAAAAAATTTGTCTTCACAATATTTTGTTCTAGCAAAGTTTGGTCTCAACAAAGTTTTGTCTCGACCAAAATATCAAAATTAGCAAAATATTTTCATTTTCTATTTCACTGCAGCAAATTTTTAACCTAAAAAAAAAATTGTCTTAACAAAATCTGTCTGCAAAATATTTTGTTTTAACAAAAGTTTAGTTTTAAAGTTTTATTAAATTTCAGTTCAGCAAAATTTTGTCTCCACAAAAATATGTCTTAACAATATCTGTCCGAACAAAATTTTGTTTTGTCATTTCAGCACTATTTTGTCTCAACAAAAATTTGTCTTAAGAAAATCTGTCTGCAAAATATTTTGTTTCGACAAAAGTTTTGTTGTGACAAAATTACAGCAAAAATTTTAACTTTAAAAAAAACTGTCTTAACAAAATATTGTGTTTTAAAGTTTTTCTAAATTTCATTTCAGTAAAACTTTCTCTCCACAAAAATATGTCTTAACAAAATCTGTACTGTACAGTATTTTGTTTTAACAAAAGTTACGTTCTGAAATTTCATTTCAGAAGAGTTTTTTCTAAAAAAAAAACTTGGTCTTAACAAAATCCGGCTGCAAAATGCAATATTGTTTGTATTAAAGTTTTGTTTTGGCAAAATTTTCTCTCAAAATTATATCTTAACAGAAAAATTCTTAACAAAATCGGTGTGAAAAAATTTTGTCTTCACAAGAATTTGCCTTAACAAAGTTTTGTCGCCACGAAGAGTTGCCTTAACAAAGTTTTGTATTAATTTAACTTTAAACTCTTAATTGATTTTTCTGAACATGTGAGCAATTACAGTTTAGACAATTAAGGCCACTATGAACATACATCTGTAATGTGTATGTTCCTTTAGTTTGGAAAGGGATTCGATAGCTGGTGGACAGCTGGTGGCATAAGACACAAATATCTCCTTCATTTGCTTTAGAACTGGTGCAACTGCGCATCATTTTTGATGTTTTAAAGCAACAGTTTTTGTTGTTAATTAAGTGCATCAGCTGGTGAAACAGTTTATCATTTTACTTTGCCGACTCCTTAAAGCCGCCTATAGGAAGGAAGGGTAATACACATCAGATAAATGTATGTTTCAAGATTGCCCTAAAGGCCTGAGTCAAGGTTAAAATAACAAATTCTCTGAAAGACAACAGAACCTAAAAGGGTTCTTTCTAATGCTAATCTTTCATGTAGGTTAGCACCTACAATATGCCACCATATAGACAACCGGAACATCATCATGTGTTTGTATATAGGAAAATAATACATTTGGATGTGGTATTAAGAAGTCCTGTTCGCCCCTGACAAAATGTAGCCCGTAGCTCTTATATTCTAGTGTCAATTGCAATTGATAATTAAGTTCTCCATTGACTTGCCCTTTGCAAAGTAAAATCTTCCAGCGTGTGTATTGGCTAAGCCTCGATGCCTGAGTTGGCAGAGTATTCGACCAACAGTCCAGAGGTCTTAGGTTCGATCCCTACCAAAGACTCTGGTGAACAAACAATAGCCACACATTTGTTCAAATAAACACAATAACAGAAAAAACAACACGCAATGTTGGGTTATTTGATGTTTGACTGTGCACTGTCGAAGGTATAGGTAGACTGGACACGGGACAGACTGAACAGTCAAAACAACATCAATGCTGACTTAATCATCCCTGCAGTACAGCGCAACACTACTGCTTCGTTTCTACCACCTCGCCAACCCGGTGCTGGTACAATGCACTGCATATGTAAGGATTGGGCCCTGAGTACTAGTCCGAAAAAAAAATTGATTGAATTCCTGTGAGTGTCCCGGCCAGTGTTTTTAGGTGTTTCTTATTTGCCACTTGTAACGAGAGCTCCGCTCTTCTGGCCTCAAAATTTGGATTTTGGATCATCAGTATCGCTTCTTATGTCTATCGCTCCTCTAAGGAGAGAAGTGCCCCCCCCCCTTTAGCCCTTGATAAGTAAGCGGAAGACTTCATGTTTTTTTTTGTGTTATCCTTGCGTGTGTACATGTGTGTGTGTGTGTCCTATAACTTTTTCTCAGTTTATATTAAATTTGGTTTGTTTCTTTAACTGTTACAGCACGTGGTACTCGCACGTTTTGCGTATTTAATTTTTTTTTTTTTTTTGGAAGGGGGTGGGGGGTAGCAAGAATTTTAACCCATAAATTCCTACAATTCAATTTCCTTAAGCGTTATTCTCAACACTTAGGCGGTATTGCCTCTAAAAGACACATATCCTTGCGGTGTTTTAAAACACAGAAAAAAAACGCAAAAAACCAAAAAAACCAGCGACCCCAGCCTGAAAAACCAACATTAAAAAATATCCGCAAAATATAACACATGTTTTGCTTATTTGTTTGCTTGTTTTTCTTTTCTCTGCGTTTATTTTCTGGTTGGTTTCTACAAGCGAACCAAACTACCGAAAATTCTCTCAAATTACACCCTTAAAATATCTAATTCACTTGATATGGCGTTTCGCCTGCAGGCAGAACCCCACATTTGGCCATGTGAAATGTAAAGCTTTTTTCTGTCCGCCTGTAAGTATGCAGCCAACAAATTGACAAGTGTCAGTTCTAAGTAAAGCAAATAACAGAATAATACACAACATTAAACAATATTTATTTATTTAGCAGAATTTCTCTATTTATTTATTTTGTTTGACGTTGCTGGTAACTTGTTAATTACCTTGTTGCTGCTAGATTTTAAGACTAATTTTTCACCTTTGAATATTGGCCATTATTTAACAACGGCCCAGCGCCAGAAAAAAAAAGAAGCACAAAACTCAAATATACAGCATAAATTTTTCATGGTTACCCGCTTGTATTTGAGGAAAATTACTCAAAGGAATTTCCTATTTTCAATTTTTGTTCGGTTTTTTTTTCTTACTTTCTTTCTTTCTTTGTGCTTGTTTTGGTTTTGTATTGAGAAATGCTTTTTGGTGGTGTTGGGCTACCGGTTTCATGGAACCCAAAAGATTAATTAACTGTGTCTGTTTGTCGGTCGTGCTCTGCTCGATGGCAACGACACAACACAGACACCCTCTTTGGCTGTTTCAGCTGCCAAAATTAATTGTTAGTTATTCAAACACATTTTTTCTTGTTGCCTATTCAAATAGGCCGTATGGATTTTTATAAATGTTTTCCTTTCCATTTTGCCATTTGAAGTCAAAGTCAATAAGTAAACGAATCCACATATATTGCATGCCCCTAAGTTGAACTAAGCAGAGGGTTGATGAAAAATTAGCGAATACGATGCGAGGAAATTCCATAAACAAAAGATTTCACATTTTTCTGAACAACATGCAGGGTCTCGTGTTTATCGGAACGATATCAGCCAGTGAAATCAGATATATCTGTGTCTCACTGAGGGAATGTAGATCGATCAGGAACTTGATGCAAATACCAGACACTCATTTGTTTAATATTCGTTCAGTCTTTTCTCAAAACAGCCGCTTAAAGCCAAACTATTGAGAATTAATTTTGTTTTAATTATAAACCAAGAACAAGAACAAAAGAACCTAAACGAAAGCAATCGAAATTAAATCGTACCTTATAGAACCGATGATAGAATTGATTTGTCTGTATGGCCTTATCGGACGGTGAGGTGAACTGGTGGACGACTCACCAATGCCCTCCACCAGTTCTTCAAAGTTATGCTCACGGCATACAAATCAAACTGCTTGTTAGAGAGCTCTGGCTATCTAATGCCTTCTTTGAGTGATTCCCTAGACAGTTAGAAGAAGTCTAGGCTCCGGAGTTGGCAGCCCGAAATCATCAAGGAACATTAAGTCTAATTCAACCAACGCTCACACAGGTCGCAAAATTCTTAGAGCTCGTGGCTGAACAGCTGGGGCTATCTAATCCCTTCAGTTTTGTAATATGCCAGAACGGAATGAGAGGCAAATGCATCTGAGTTGGTGGTAGCCCAAAATCCTCACAACAACATCAGGCCTTAACCTGACGTTCCCCTTCGATCTTAGATCCCTACATAAACAAAGTCTGTTGCAGGACAACAGCAGCGCCAAGACAAGAAACATCACAGCGCTTTGCAGGCCGCGTATCTTTCCCAGCTACTGCCTGCCAAAAGGTATTCTGGCCCTTGTGGGTCCCCGCTCTGGCTATTGCCATGTAAAATCGCAGTCGTGCAGGAATTTCCTAGAGTTTTGTTTGCCCTTCACCTCTATCCATCGAAAAGCAGAATGTTCGGACGCCATGTTTTGTCAATGCAGAACCCGGCCACCCGGGGGAACACTTTGGAACAGAAGTAAAATATTTAGGCATTACATTACAAAACAACTTATCTTGGGATTGTCATATCAACAATGTTATGAAGCAAATAGCGCCTGCCATTGGTATTTTATATAAATTTAAAAATAAATTATCCGAAAGATCAAAACTTATGATTTACAATGCACTAATTGAATCGCATTTAAATTACTTAGTTTGTGTTTATGCTTTCAATAAAAACAATACTTCGTTAAAATCTTTGCAACATTGTCAAAACAAAGCTTTAAAAATTTTTTATAAATTGCCAAGAACTTTTTCAACACTGTCGTTATATAAAGATATATGTGTAAATATTTTGCCAATTAATGGCTTATACATGTATCAGGTCCTTTTGTTTATTTTTAAAAGTCTTCACAATATAGGGGAACATACAATTCCATTTCCTCAAAACCAAGCTCATTTTCTTACAAGAAACTCTTCTAACTTAAGAATCCGAAGGTGTAGATTAGAAAAAACAAAACAACGAATTGATTATATGGGTAGTAATCTTTATAACAATCTACCTTCACAACTAAAAATTGTAGAGAGTATTTCAGCATTCAAAAGATTATGCAAAGAATTTTTGAATAATTCAATAGAAACGCTCCTTTAAAATATTGTATATATATTCATTTCATCGAGAATAACTAATGTAATTTAAGAATAACTAATGTAATTATTATAATATTACTATTAGATTATTATAATTGTACGTCAAGTTCAAACAGTTGCCAACTTGCCTCTAAAATGCCTTTAAGGCGCAGAGGCCAAATGAATTCTATGTAAAATATTAACTATTGTACGATTATCTAAATAAAATAAAAAAAAAAAAAAAAAAAAAAAAAAGTATTGATATATTTTCTTACAACTCTATTAGCAGACATTGAAGATCAATTCGTACATAAAATTCAAGTTCAAAGTCAAAAATTATAAATCGTTGGCAACAAAATTCGTTCAAAAAAGTGTGTGAATTACATGTGATTTTATGATGCCGATTGAAAATAATCTCATTTACAACATTTCTGTTTAAGAAAACTTGCTAGAATTTTGGACGCCGCGTTTCAAGCAAAACTTATATTTTGGATATGCGGCATAAGTATTTCTGTAATCAATTATGAGCCACAATTAAGTGGTTGTTGTGGCTGCTGTTGTCGAAGTGGTTGTAGAGGAGTTACCGTTTCTGCAGCCACCGCCAACGTCATCCCGACCACGTCCTCCACCACGGCCGCCCCGGTAAGCGCCATTTGCCACATAATAAAAACCCATCGCCGACTTTTGACCCAACAACATGTGCTGCAAGAAATCTGAGATTTAGCGGCGTCTAAATACTTTGACAAAACAAATATATATCACCAGGATGAAAAGGACAAGAAACCAGCCGCTCTTAAGCCAAACTATCGGCATTCTAAAGCGTGTGAATGTTAAAGTTAAACTAAAACTGAAATGTTTTTTAAAAAATATTTTAGAAACAAAACAATAATTCACTAATTAAACAATTATTGTGCACAAACTTCCATTTGAATTGTTTAAACATCACACCTCAAACAATCAAATTTAATTTCTCAATTTAGCTGTCACTGCAGCAACTGCACAATAGCAATTTTGTTTGAGTGATTACGTTTTTAGGGCTTAAATGTGTCATAAATCATAAACAAATCAATTTACCAAAACACAACAATTTGCTATCGATGGAATTTACGTTGTCCATGTTGTTGGCCCCCCCCCCCCCCCCCCCCCACACAAAATGATACATCAACGTTAAACTGCAATAATGGCAGTCAAACACAATTCAATAAATTAACAACTCGGCTGCACAAACGTGTACAATTTCTTGGCCAGAAGAGTCCAAGCCCCTGCAAATATGCAACACAAGTATCAATGCAGGGGCTTAAGTTGTATAAAAGCTGATGGCTGCCAGCAACAAAAAAAAACGAAGAAACAAAAAGAAACAAAGAAAAAAAGAAACCAACAAATGAAGCATTACCAGCGATTCGAGTGTTGTGGCGGCGAACAACAACAACAGCAACAATTATAAAGAACATAATTCATGAACAAAAATCATTTAATATTGCAACATTTTCTTACACACACACACACACACATACACACACACCCATAACAACTATAGCACATGCCCGTGTCTGTGGTCACTGTATGTTCACTGCTCACTGTTCACTGTTCACTTCAATGTAAAACAATGCAATAACAAGTCAAACATAAATCTTTTATCCTGGCCACACAACACAATGTTGCATTTAAATACTGGTGCCCTGCACTTCTTTAAATTGCTCATGCCTGTGTTCCGCCACCCAACCTAAGATTGTTCTTGCGGAGTTGGCTGGCTGTGCGTGCGAGTGCGAGTGCGAGTGTGAGTGTGAGCCCAACAATCTCCTGGCATGTACTTAATATTTTAGACATACGCAGTCGTCTACCGATGCCAGCACATATGGAAAATTATGCACAAGCTGGTAATCTGTGATTTGTAAAATTATTTCTCAACGTGTCATAAATCAATGAAGTACCAATAAGTCGTGAGGGGGTGTAACTGCAACGACAGCTAAACAGGGGCGCCGGCATATTTGGCTTGAAGTCCTTAATTTAGTTTTTTTTTTTTTTAATTTTGAAAACTCAAACTATAAAGATAAAACAGAAAATATTGGAATTTTTGCCGTTTGGCGGTCGTGCTTTAATCGGCGCCCATTTTCTTACTGTAAGAACCCCTGATTGCTAATAAAACACCTCTAATCACTTCAATATATTGCACCAAAAATATTTACATATTTCGTGCAGATAATTTTTTTCATTTTATTTGTCTGCTTAGAAGTTTTATTAATTTCAAAAACCGTTACAAATTTTACAAAACTGAATTTCACAATTTCTAAAGTTTCATATCTATTAATTGTTTGGTTTTTGGAATTCCTTAATTCCTGCCGCCTTGTGCTTCTACGGCAAGTCTCAGGCTGTTTGTCCCCAAGTCCGGGCAACAAGACATTATTTACAAAACTTGAAAATGCAAATTTGGCAAAAGCATGTCTCCTGCCGGCCGGCCACAATATGAATTCAGCAAACAACTCAAATGCACATCTACAGCCTACTTTTAGGCTGCCATAAACAATATTTTGCCTTCTTGCTGCTGCCTTGCAAAAATTCGAACACAAACCAACAACAGCCACATACGAGTACTTACTTGGACTTACTTACATACATGCATATATGATTTTCAATTGAATTCTAAATCAATCAGATTGAGACGATGACATTTCGAAAACAGCAACAACAACAACAACAACTTGCTGGTTGTCTCAAGTTGGCCAGGCCGGTATGGGTGGAAGAAAGTTTGCTAAGTTAAAAGCTTGTAAGATATTAGATCATAAATCTTTGGTGCGATTGTGCAGCCTTTTCAGGCAGAGACAAAACAAACAATAAAACACCAGCAAGAATTATAAACACTAGATACAAAGTGTGTGTGTGTGTGTGTGTGGGTGTGTTGCAAATATTAGTTGCTTGCTGCTGTAACGGAAATATGGACTAATAAGAATTGATTTTGATATATTAATGGCTGAAGACAACAAAGACTACAAATTATAATATTTCAAATTTGAATTTGAATTTGAGTTTTCTTTGGCATCAACAAATTGAAAGCAGACCACATTCACTACACAATATCTATCACACACACACACACGCACACACACACACACACACACACACACACACACATCTAACAGCAGGATTTGAATTGCTGTGCGTGTGGCCGTGCCAGAAAAATAACCAAATCATATACATTTGCAATAGGGCCATTGCGAAATTTATGTATTTTAATATAAAATATCCACCACTTTGCCAGCAATTAAACAAAACATTCTAGGCTCTTACCTGCTCCCCCCCCCCACACCCCTTCCCACTTCCCTTGTGCATGTCTATATGCAAAAGTTAAATAAATGTTGGATTTGTAGGACGAACACCGACATGACCTTGTTCTAAGTGCATGTTTATACAAATATCTACTGGCTGTATGTACATCCATATGTGCCAGTGTGTGTAATTGTGTTTTGTCACATTTTGGAAATATTTTGATATTAGGAAAATTTATGTGCCGCAAAAGGATTGGCAAATAAATTCTCTTCTCCGAAATCCCTGCACATAAATATATTGTTTGGAAAATTGTTTTATACTCGTTCAGCTTTGGACACTTTAAATCGGATGTCCTGATACATTAATTTATATGCCAAACTCTCGTGTCCTTGCAAGAATGCTGTGTAATAGTTGAAACAATCTGCAATTTATTTAAATATTTATCTATGGGGTTTTCTGTCCAGCTCTTCTTTGCCATCAAAACTATACCACCGTTCGTAACTGAATGATATAATTTATTGAATAAAGTTTTTAGACAAATTACAGGTAATTAACAGCCAAAAATTTATAATTGATGAAACAATATCTGGTAGATGGGGAAGGTTTTTTTTTTCTTGCTTTTGCCAAACATTAAAAACACAATAAAATTGAGCTCCAGCTCGAGAAAAAACAAAATAAAAATAAACACAATATTTTATAAATAAAAGCCTTCAACAACTTTTTTTATTTTCTATTGGACATGAACAAAACCAAAATCAAAACCAAAACAAATACGTACTTGTACCCTTAAAACAGGCATGCAACCCCCTCTCACCCACTCACACTACACCAGCCTTTTGGATTTTTATATCACGCGTATATTGGCACCAAAGTGACCAGGTTGGAAACTTTAAAATATGATACAATAGAAGTGCCGGCAATTGTGCAACATCGCAAACTAAGCCAGCGAATCTGAGGGAAAAACAAGATAAAACTGTTGGCAAAAGATTTACTTTTACGACCAAATTACTTACAAAAAGAAAATTAAATAACAAAATATTTAGCCGTCCCCCTTAAAAGCTTTCAAAGTTTTATATGATCATGATCACCCAGATTCGTGTTTATTTAAAGTCTTGCAAAAAGCACAAAAATTAATGCAGAGCAAAAACAATTGTTGTGATTTTACTATTTTCAGATGCGAACGCTGACAAAAAACCTACATAATCACTACAGAGAAGAAGAATTACTTTTGTTTTTGTTGTTGTTGCATCAAACACTATGTTTTATAACAACAACCCGCATTAATATAATAACAGCATGTGCTTATAATAAATATATTGTACTTTCTTATCTGCCGTGTGATAAGACTTCGAAAAGATACAACCCTCCAGAAGGCTCACTTTGGATTCTCACAAATACTATATAAGACCTATTAGTCGAAGTAGCTCGTCATTGTTATTCACGAACAACATTCAGATAAAACCTTTAAAATCTTACGCAGAACACCATGATTAAACACATGAAATTTGTCTATTCCGTTGGTTTCTTGCTGCTGACTGTTCAGGATAACGTAAGTTGGGACTTTTAGACTTTTCTTTTGTTTTATTTGTATTTATATTTTACATTCCAGATTTCTGTCGCTCTACAAAACGGTAACAAGCTTGTGTCGGATAATAGTTCCGGCGAATATGAAATTTTACCAGGAATAGACAGTAAAACCAACAACACCGAACAACACATCGATAATGAGGGTCTCAACCACCCGAATCCGCTCGAAACCAACACTAATCCCCACAATGTCGGATTCTTGTGGACGGAAAAAAATGTACTCAATCTCGTCAACAGACTAAAGAGATATAACAATCCCAGCGAAATTCGATCATTCATGAATATTGGCTACCAAAGTGAGGGCGACGAACCAAGAATCGATAATGAGGGACTCAACCACCCGAATCCGCTCGAAACCAACACTAATCCCCACAATGTCGGATTCTTGTGGACGGAAAAAAATGTACTCAATCTCGTCAACAGACTGAAAAGATATAACAATCCCAGCGATATTCGATCGTTCATGAATATTGGCTACCAAATTGAGGGCGACGAAGCAAGAATCGATAATGAGGGACTCAACCAACCGAATCCGCTCGAAACCAACACTAATCCCCACAATGTCGGATTTTTGTGGTCGGAAAAAAATGTACTCAATCTCGTCAATAGACTGAAAAGATATAACAATCCCAGCGATATTCGATCATTCATGAATATTGGCTACCAAATTGAGGGCGACGAACCAAGAATCGATAATGAGGGACTCAACCACCCGAATCCGCTCGAAACCAACACTAATCCCCACAATGTCGGATTTTTGTGGGCGGAAAAAAATGTACTCAATCTCGTCAATAGACTAAAGAGATATAACAAACCCAGCGATATTCGATCGTTCATGAATATTGGCTACCAAATTGAGGGCGACGAACCAAGAATCGATAATGAGGGACTCAACCACCCGAATCCGCTCGAAACCAACACTAATCCCCACAATGTCGGATTTTTGTGGACGGAAAAAAATGTACTCAATCTCGTCAACAGACTAAAAAGATATAACAAACCCAGCGATATTCGATCGTTCATGAATATTGGCTACCAAAGTGAGGGCGACGAACCAAGAATCGATAATGAGGGACTCAACCACCCGAATCCGCTCGAAACCAACACTAATCCCCACAATGTCGGATCCTTGTGGACGGAAAAAAATGTACTCAATCTCGTCAACAGACTAAAAAGATATAACAATCCCAGCGATATTCGATCATTCATGAATATTGGCTACCAAATTGTGGGCGACGAACCAAGAATCGATAATGAGGGACTCAACCACCCGAATCCGCTCGAAACCAACACTAATCCCCACAATGTCGGATCCTTGTGGACGGAAAAAAATGTACTCAATCTCGTCAATAGACTAAAGAGATATAACAATCCCAGCGATATTCGATCATTCATCAGTATTGGTCACCAAATTGAGGGCGACGAACCAAGAATCGATAATGAGGGACTCAACCACCCGAATCCGCTAGAAACCAACACTAATCCCCACAATGTCGGATCCTTGTGGACGGAAAAAAATGTACTCAATCTCGTCAATAGACTAAAGAGATATAACAATCCCAGCGATATTCGATCATTCATCAGTATTGGTCACCAAATTGAGGGCGACGAACCAAGAATCGATAATGAGGGACTCAACCACCCGAATCCGCTAGAAACCAACACTAATCCCCACAATGTCGGATCCTTGTGGACGGAAAAAAATGTACTCAATCTCGTCAACAGACTAAAAAGATATAACAATCCCAGCGATATTCGATCGTTCATGAATATTGGTCCCCAAATTGAGGGCGACGAACCAAGAATCGATAATGAGGGACTCAACCACCCAGGCGTCAAAACCATAGAAGCAGAATAACAAGAATGTTATAAGAGAATTGTCATGTCAGTTGCAAAAAATAATGCACAGCAAAACTCTCCTAATCTGCACGAACCCAAAACATTTCGTAGTGTTTGTTTTCCTTCGCTCTGGTGTTTGTGAATTTTTTTCTATATTTCTTTTATTAATAATTTAGTTTATATTTAAATCTCTCTTGTGAAGATAAGCAAATGATTATGTATCCTTTTAGCCTTCTTGTTGATAAGTTTGTTGTTTTCACTTTCAACAATAAATAAGAATTTTACCAAAAAAAAAGTATTTGAAATCATGTCTTTTATATGTCGTGAGAACGCACTTTAATTACGGCCCGCACCCACAGACGCTTGTTTGGCGAGCGCACACCAAATAATCCGCTTAATAATTTCACCTTAAAACATTAATTTTGTAGTACAAAAAACGTGCAGTCCGTCGGTCTGTCCTTCTGTCTGTCTGTCTAGTTTAAAGGCTGGCTGCAGTAACTTTATGAGTGTGTGTGTGTGTGTATGTGTGTTTGAATGTAAGTTAAATGAAGTCCATTTTAACTGATGACGCCTAAATTTTAATTACCAGTGTCATAATAATATAATTGCGCATTATGACACGCATCAAACTGTATTACGAAAACTACAGCAGAAGTGGAGTGTAAATTGTTTGAATGGAATAGACTACAAAATAGTGACAATGACTAAATACCCATCAAACTTAAAAACTCAAAGGGTGGTAAACGGCTACAAATTGACTAAGAAAGAATTTCGAAACGATAAGGCCTCCAATAACGGGCGGCAAAGTTCACAAAGTGCGTTTACAAACAAAAGCGTTGTTATGCTCTCGCCTATAATTACAGCGTATGGTTGGGTAACTACTACATATGTTTTCCAATTCAGACACTGCAACAGTTAAACGAATTTTATAATCGCTCGTCCAAAAATTTTTATGTGATTTTTGTTTTTTTATTTTTGAAAACAAAAACTTTCACCAACCAAAACGCTACTACCGCCCTATTTCACGGTGTCTTTGGTATAAGGCGGATTAAGATTATGGCAAACTGGCAAACTAAATTTTGCCTCATCAGAGAAAAGTAAAGTGAGCCACAGTGGGCTGGTCCATGTAAGGTGTTGCCTGGCGAATTCAAACCGGGCCAGTCCATTGTTTGTTGATACGTGTACGTGTACGTGCACTTTTGTAAGCTTTTGGGACACCATCTACAGCCCGCCTTTGGATTGTTCTGGGAGCCAAGTTGAAAGTTAATTATGGGGCAGTGGTTGTGCACAACATCAATATTTAAACTAATTTTCATATCTTAAATATTTGGGCTGGCCATTATTTATGTTTTATAGCAAATTTATTTCATTTACATTGATAATAATAAATATAATATAAAATAATAAAATACCAGAATAGTCAAGTGTGGACTTGAAACTAAGTGGCAGCCAGCTGAATAACACTTATTTGATTTAACGACCGCGAAACTGCTGGCTGGCCCCCCTCTTAACAAATACTTTAACTATTTGTGTGTCAAACACACAAGTAAATTTAAAACAAACAATCAACGAAAAATCGCAATAGTTCTAAAAAAAAAAAAAAAATAAGGCTGTGGAATTTTTTTCTTAACCAGGGCATTGTTTCCGTCCTACACAAGGGAGACCTGTTTAGTTTCTTTTATTTTTATTGTTGTTGGTATACGCATATTAACCATCATGTGTCAGAAATGCATATAAATACAAATTAGTTAGAAATTAATTGTCATCATTCACGCATTGTTTGTCCGTAAAGCGAAATGCGAATGAATGGAAACAATTTTCCATTAAATGGCCGCTACGGAGTCCACAACAATTTATTAACGAAATGTTTGAAAATTCAAACAATCACTCAAACATTACACGCGCTATATAAAGTTGCGTACATACATACATACATACACACACACATATTGTACACATTTAAGAGAAAGGACATTTCACTGGTATGCGCTTTTAATCGGATAAAATTCATAATTATTGTTATTACTTAAATTTGTTGCTGCTGTTTTGCTGTAGTTGTGTTGTTGTTGTTTAGTTTGATACTTTAAAGAATTTCGGTGGGGGAGGACTCTTCTTCTTCTAAATTTCTATTGCGTGTTGCTTTTCATTATGATGATGAGTTATCTGGAGAGTTAATGTTTATGAATGAAGTTCTTGGTTTTTGTATTTAACATTTTTGTTTTTGTAATCCTTTTGAGTGGCCATTAAAACTATGATTTTTCGTTTTCCAAGCTTGAGTTTAATTAAATAATTAAAATTCCGCTCCTTAATTTGCATCATTAATAATAATGCTGATGACCATGTTTATGTGGCTGGCGATGAGATGTTGATAAGCGTTTAAAAGCCAAATATTATTCTGTAGGCACGTGTGTGTGTGTGTGTGTGTGTGTGTGTGTGTGTGTGTGTTGTCAAGGAAGTAGTTTTAAAATAAGCTTTCCAACAACAAGTGATAGCATTTATGGTTCAAATTCGTAACATTCCGCAAATTGTTTTGACTGTTTGGCGCACAAAAGTATGCTTTACAAAATTCTAAGTCGGCTTGTTGTCTGATTTACGAACAAAACTCTATTCCGTGTCCAGTTTATAGCAAAATTGTGCTAAACTAACGGGCGTACTTGTTCTGCCTTCTCATTAGGCCAGTGTTTTGATAGCGATGAAAAACGCCAGATCCCCCCAAAAGGAAAAAATAAACCTTAAACTTAAAAAATAAGCCTGAACAAATGACATAAATAAGAAACCAAAAATTAAATAAGAGATCAACAATCAGGCCAATAGCCAGCAATTTCAGCAGACTTGGCCTCCTGCGACTTTTTCCTGTACGCAAGATTGCAGGGACACACACGACAGGAGCCAGCGTTCCGCGATACTAAAAACTGAATCGCTAAAGGAGCTCAAGACATCACAAAAATTGCATATCGGAAGTGCTTGGAGTGCTATAAAAAGCGCTGGCTGGCACAAGTCCATTAAAATAGAGAAATATCTATAGAAATAAATATTTTTTTGAGAAAAATTGAAATTCTGTTTATATTTTGAACAGACTGCGCTCAAGCATATTCACACTCTTAAACTCTCCTACCTTTCGAATGAAAACAGAGTGCTTAAGCAAAAATCCCCGTTTTTAATATTGAATGGCCACTTGCAACAAAGTCAATCCGAAATCGTTGAAAATTTCTTGCGAAATTCTGTCACACACACGAAATAAGTTGGGAAAAGCAGTAAAAAAAACCGGAAAAACCGGCAACATGTATCTGGCAACATGTTTCATAATTCAAATGTTTACTGACATCATTGACATGACAGCTGATCAGATTTAAGTTTTGTCAATTGTGCAGCTGCACTAGCGGACAGCGGTAACTTTTTGTTCATGTTTTTTTTTTTTTTTGAAGAATTTAAATATTATTTTTATAACTTTTGCTTTTGTTTAACTTTTGGCTAAAATGTTAAGTAACAAAACACCAGGACTTTGTTAGCAAATGTCAAACAATTATTGCGCCTGGGTGCATGTCAATTTTTTCGTCCGAAATAAACTATAATAAATAAACAAAATTAATTTTAGATATTTAAAGTTATTATAAATAAAAATCATTTTACGGGTTTTTTCTTTTTTTTTTGGGAAAATTTCTTAGCCCTTAATTACAGTGAAAGGGGGGGGCTGGAAAGATTGTACTTTTATGACTTAATTGTAGTAAGAAACATTTTATTTTTTTTTTTTTTATTTATACAATTTTTATTACTTAGATTTATTAGGAATATAAAGAAATCTTGGAAATCTATAGTGAATGCTGCAAAGTCTGTACGCAACAACATTTGCCCCGACGTTGCCACAAATAACAGCCGAATTTCGAAAAAGGATTCGAAAAGAATCGTCGACTAACATGGAAAGAACATATATAGAAATAAAACGGCAACAATTACATATGACAAATAGAAAACTTAACCGGTTAATTGGTCCTAAATCTCAACTAGATCTGAAAAATCAGCTGAAACTTTATAAAGCTATTTTAAAGCCTACATTTAAAGCCTATAGAGCTCGACTTTGGGGAACAGCAACAACAGTAACGCAAACAGAAAAATATTACAAAGATACCGGTCCAAAACTAGAAGGTTTATTGTTCAATCTAATCATGCCAGGATGCCCATAAATTCATACAGCAAAACATATTTGAAAGGACTCAACAATCATGTAAATCCTCTGGCCACTGTGTCATTAGACGATACTGATGAAATTCGCAGACTTAAAACGTATCCTGTGTTGGATCTAACTTTCAGTTAATTAATTTTCTTTTATTATATTATTTTAATCAATCTTTTTATTATTATTTAATTTAATTTCTTTTTATTGTTTTCTTTCAACTTAATGCCAAAACTTTAAAACTAATAATTATTAAAACTTAAGTTGTTTGAGTGTTAATGCGAGACAAGACTAAATCTGGATATTATCGTTTTGTTAAATTTGGAATATTTCTGGCAAAACAATAAAATACCAAAAAAAAGAAATTCATTTGTATAAATAATATAACAAAATCGAAATCACAAAATATCATCATATACAAAAATTACTAAAGCTGGCGAGATGCCGTAATTCTACTACCAACGACAGTACAATTTGATCAACTTTGCCAGCTCTGCGGTGAATTACCACCATCATCGAATCTCGTCAGACAAATTTTACGACTTGTGTAAATCGTCGTTTGACACACAAACCGAAAGTGCTTTAAACATCGCACACATCGCCACTACGATCGTGTTTGGCCTTTTGAATATTAATATTCTTGGAAAAGCGAAATCGACTTGAGAAAAACCCTAACAAAGTGTTGGCGGCAAAGAGCGGCAGCGTACCAGGCATGTAATTACAAACAAAACAACAACAAAAACCACAACGCTAAAATGTTTTATTTAAATGCAACGTAACGTAAGATGTGCAATACGTATCAAGCTGTTCATATAAATCAGACAAAGTAAATCACAAATGCAAACACACACGTACAGGCGGCGACACATGTGCAAACACACACACACACACACACACACACACGCACACACACCTCAGAGTACGCCCTTTTGCCACAGAATTCTGCTGCACCAAAAAAACAAACAAAAAAGTAGGGAATAGATGTTGATAAGAAATAGAAGCGGCTTTGGAGAAACGCAGTGAAAGGTAGGGGCCACGGCAAGGGCTGAGGGAGGAGGGGCTGCTTGTGATGGTGACAAATACTTGCGCATTATTAAATGTGCAACAAAACGGATGATGGATTTTCTCTTACAACACACAAGCTGAAAAAAGCGATTTTAATTTTTTTTTCTTTTTACTCTGTTTTTTTTCTGTTCATGGAAAATATGAACATTTTTTAAGCCCGCAAAAAATAAAAGTAGAACCTGCTTTATACTTTTCCATATTTGTGCATTTTGTTGTGTATGTGTTTTTTTTTTGTTGGTGTTGCCAAAGAAAATCATTGCGCATCGTTTGATTTGCAGTATTACAGAAATATAATTTTCTATAAAGTTTAGCAGGATGCGGTCGGCGGAGGGGTTGAGGGTTTGGTTGTTAGTAAAATTGCTGGCGAATTGCAATTGCACTTCTTGTGGCTGTCAGGCATAAAATGTGCAACTAAACTTTTTTTTAAGATCTGTCGTGTAGCGAGTGGGTTGGTGTGTGTGTGTGGGAAGGATGAATGTTTGAACGTTTCAAATCGAAAGCGTTACTAAATCCGTTATTCAAACACCAGCTTATTAATTATTTCCATAATTATGCATCTACAAGTATTACTTTCAGAAATCTTTTGCTATTACTATTTGAATGCACACACACACACACACACCAGCTTCCATTTACCATTCCTACATACACACATGGCCACACACACACGCAAGCGCACACATGCTAATATCTATATATTTATAAATGTATATGAATGTGTGGATGTGTGTGTGTGTGGATGTGTGTATAAGTGTTCTTGAATATGTTTTAGCATTTTTTAGTTTTAACACATTTTAATATTTATAAAATAAATTAACAAATACAGACACACGTTTCTTTATAAGCCTAATAAATAAGTGACACATCGAGGTTATAGCTCTCATGGCGGTTATATATGTATGTAAGTATGTATGTGTGTATGTATGTATGTATGTGTGTATGAGCTCGTTGGGTTGGGTTGTGGCCGTCAAGTGCCGCAGCAAATTCACAGTTGAAGGGGCTATAAAGTTGTGTTCAAGAGTTCATAAACAAGCCCTCGGGCGGGAATATAATTCGAAAAAAGATGCTGCCCAAAATGATGAAATTTGCACAACAACAACATTAATGTCGCCGAAAACTAATCGTAATTTTTATCAACGAAATGAGTTCTTTTCTAATCACAGTTTTTTTATCAACATATTTTTTTTTTTTTTTGTTTTATCGAAACACTTTTTAAGGTTTTAGCAACTTTTTGTTAAGGCAAAATTTCGTCATGGAAAATTTTTGCTTTATTTATTTCAATAAAAAAAAATTTCTTTACAAAAACTTGTTATTCGAAAATTTATTTAGGGCAACTTTTGCCAAATATTTTCTTAAGGATAAACATATTTCAGGCAAATTCTACTATCGAAAAAAACAGATTCTATAAAAGACAAAATAAACGAAAAATTTCGTTACTCAAATATTTTGTTGTTGAAAAATTCCGTTATCAAAAAGTTTTCAATAGAAAAATTTCCCATAGAAAAAATTTGTGGTAAAAAAATGTTGACGAAAAACCTTTATTATGATGAGCCTCCCTTCTGCAAAAAAAATTTTGCTATTTTAAAAAAAAAATGTTGGCAAAAAAAAAATTTTTGCATCAAAAAATTTCAATAAAAGCACATTTTTTCAAATTTTATTATGAAAACCTGCGGTAGAAAAATTTGTTTATCAACACAATTTCTATCAAAAAATTAGTGTCATGAAAACATTTTATCGTAGCAAATTTTTTGATGCAAAAAATTTTAATAAAAAAAAATTTTCTGCAGAAAAACATAATTTATTTTATTGTATCAATTATTGTTTGTAGAAAAAAAAATCGAAAAATATTTATATAAAAATTTCTCTATCTGCAAAGATCCTATAAAAATACTTCTATCGAAATATTTTATACAGAAATCGGTTTTCATAAACAAATTTTTGTGCTTTCCAAAAAAATATATTATAGAAAATTTTTTTCAAAAATTTAAGTTGTCATCGAAAAATTTAAGTTCTTGAAATATTTTATAATTAAAGAATTTTTCATAAAAAAAAAATTTATAAAAGAAAATTGTTAGCAGAAAAATTTTGTTATCGAAAATTGTTAACAGAAAAATTTTGTTATCGAAAAATATTTCTACCGAAAATTTTGTTTATTGAAAATTTTTCTAGAGCAAAATTTTGCTATAGAAGTATTTTTTACAGAAAAATTTTGATATCGAAAAATATTTCTACCGAAAAATTTGTTTATTGAAAATTTTTCTAGAGCAAAATTTTGCTATAGAAGTATTTTTTACAGAAAAATTTTGATATCGAAAAATATTTCTACCGAAAAATTTATTTATTATTATAGAACAAAATTTTGTTATAAAAAAAATTGTTTGCAGAAAAATGTCTATAAAAAAGTTTAATGAGCGAAAATTTTCTTATATATAATTATATATATATATATATATATATATATATATATATATATAATTTAAAACATATACATATTTATTTATTGAAAAATTTGGCCCATGGGAAAATTAAATTACATATTACAAAATTATTGGACCTTAAGATTGTAAAAATAATTTTGTTATAACAAATTTCTGTCTATATGACGAAATTTCGTAATTGCTAGCCGGCTTTTGAGTAGACTTGATAAACTCCCCAAAATATATGCCAACATTCTATTTTATATTCAATTGTCTACAAAAGATAACGTTGATAACAATATTTTTCAGAGCAGAATATTGACAAGTAGGCAGCTGGAAAATATGCGAAAAACAGCTAAATGTATTCTTTTTAAATTGTTTAGCTTTAGGGTGATTAAAATAACTCAGCTGTTAGAATATTGTTTTTTTTTTTTTTTGTGGAAGAAACTGTTTATAAACATTTAAAAAATAACTATTAAATATTTGTCAATAAAATATTTATTTTAAAATATGTAAAAAATTAATAGTTCTTGCTTTGAAGCACGAATTTATTTAGTCAGTCTTTATGTTTGTGTTTGATTAGCTGAGAAGTGCTTCTACTGAAAAACTACTGCAAAGCTTTTAAAAATGTTATTGAAGTCGTGCTTTTAGAGCTATTAAACATTTTGGAAGCGCAATAGTTTTTGAAACATTAAGAATTTTTAGCATTTTTCTTTTTTTTTTAATTTTAGTTGTGATTCAGCTGTGAGACAAAATGTTGCATCTGATCAACAAACTTGCCGTTTTATGCATAATTTTGTATTCGTTAGCGTTCAGCGTTGCCTACCAATCTTGGTATAATGCACAAAATGGGCCAGATATAAGTGTAAGTATTATATGTGTAGGTAGAATATGTGAAACAGAAGTTTAAATTTAATTTGCATAAAATCTATTTAGCATTTAGGTTCGTATTCGCCTCCAGCTGGGCCCTACATTGATTTAATATTCACCGATCCCAAATACCGGCGAAAGCGTTCCATAGAAGGTTTGGATTATGAAATTCCGGCGGGTAATATTCCAGAATTTGCCGTGCAACGTTAAAACTCAATAAAGACTTATTTCAGATTGCAAAAGAATCAAGTCGGACAACAACCAACGACTTAGGACACACAACAAGCCAGAGCCAGAGCAGTAGGTTGCAAAAAGTCTCCTCCCCTGCCGCTGCCGCTGCCGCTCGGAGCTAAGAGTGGACTCTGTGAAAAATATGTGTTCCGACTTCCCAGCTCAATGAGATGAAAACGAAATCGGTTGTGAATTAAAGCTATTTTTAATATCAATGAAATTAAATATGTTTATTTTTTAAATTTAGAAAAAAATATATTTAGGACATGTTTCACATGGATGAACGTTAACGTGCGCCAGCATTTTGTATGATGAAAATCGCTACTTACCGTTCAATTTTATACTTAAAAAACTTAAACGGAAAAGGTGAGATCGACTATTTTTGAAACATGTAATTTTGCACTACAAATCGGGGGGTTTTTATTTTTTTTTTTGGCCGCTGCAAATGTCTGGGAACTTTAACGTTCGATTTAGACGGTAGGACAACTGGCACGCGAAACCAAAGAGAAAATCTTATGAAATTATCTCCGTACTTTAAAAATGATAATCAAAATCGTGCGATAGATTTTTGTACGTTTACACCACTGGTAAAAGGCCAAAACAAAGTCAAATGTTTACCTAAAAATATGTATGTACATGCCTGATCTAATGATGTGTGAAGAAATTTGAAAAATTTGTAAAAACGACGAAAGCCGAACGACTGTTAAATGTTCATTCGTATTTTCTCTCTATGTCGTATGGTTTTATTACATATTAAGTTTAGCCGACCTCTTCTACTCAAAAATTTGACTTGTCGTACGAATTGTGTTACCACCGTCTAAGTCCCCTTTTAAGGAAATCTATATCTCGCGTCTGTACGTCTCGCAGCGAGCAAAATTTTCACACGAATGAAAGAAACCCGAAAGAAAAAACATGTATGTAAATGGAAATAACAATTGGAGTGTCTCGCGATTTCTATATGGTTGCCTTGGCCAGAACCATCAGCTGTCTTAAAAATTATGTTTTAATAAAGAGGCGAGAAAAACTTTTAGTGTATAAAAAGTTTTCCTCTCCTCAACATATTCGCATTTCAAAACGATGCCAAATATAAATAATTATTGTTAAACCAAAATCACAGTCAAACTTCTATAACTCGAACTTCTCTAACACGAATTTGGCTGGCAGTAGCATCAAAAGAACAAATCACATAGAATTTTGCTGGCGTAACTCGAAGCTCTCCATAATTTGAAGTTCTCTGTAAAATATAAAAAAAAACATTTATTTCAATTTGACAAAAAAATCTGTAACTGGAAGATTTTTTTTTTTTTGTTAACCGAGATTCGACTGTATTCCTAAATACACATTCTTTCACGTGCAGTTGAAATCAGCTGCAGATTTATCCCCAAATTTTTTCTGGTTGCTACTTGCAGTTTTTAATTCATAAATAATTTCGGCTTTAAAAAAAAAAAATGTTTTACACAATTAATTAGCGCTTTGTTTGATTTCACAATCGATTTCATATGTGGAGAATTCCATTGAACACCGAACCAGGGCAGCCTACTTTCTCGTTCACTTCTTTCTGACACGTTCAAAAAACTTTAAAATTTTTTCTTTCGCACTTTAAGTGAAACGTTTCTGACTGGGAGAAATAAAGAAACGCGTTACAATTACACTATTTTTTACAGTTTAACTTCATGTGGCAGCTGCCTTAAGATATGCAACGGATTATTTTGAAAGATTTATTACCCAAAATAGTTGCTTTCGATCTGTACTTAAAGCTTATACAGGCCGGCCACGTTTATTAAGGTTTTAAGGTTATGATCAAGTGCTGGCAGTAGAGAAGCGAAAATTTTATTTCTATAATAAACAATTCGTTTAATTTTCGCATTATTGTTGTTGATTCGATGAATAAATGTTTAATTTTATTTGGGTGTCATAACTTCGATTAGCATTTTTGGCCAATAACTGGCAAAAAATGTACTGGTTTTAATATCGTTTGAGTTTTTGTGTGCACGTTAGACGAGGCCTGTCTGTAATTGCGCACGAGTGAATAACTCAAGCGCGCTTAAAGCTAAAAATGATGATGAGTATCACTAAATAGCCGCAGCTTTAATTGAGAGAAAAAAAACATTAATGTTGCATTTGGTTTTACTAATTTGAAAAGTGGCGTTCGAGTCGTCTTCTCAAAAACTGTGACACAAAAATATCGGTTTTATTTAATTCCACCCTTAAAAATAATAATGACGCAAAAACTAAAAAATATGTTAAATTACTAACGATTTTTAAAAGGTTATTTTCACTTTTTTTTTAAATTCACTAGAACAGGTTGTTGCGGCTGAAGCACAAATATAAAGCGGCTTAAGTGTATATTGAAAGGAAAATAATAGACCTGCCTGTCAGTCAGTCAGTTTCCAACTTCTAATTCAGTTCCGTATTTACTAAAAACATTTCAATTAAAATTTTTTACTAATATCGTTCATGTGAAAAAGAAACTTTTTTTAAACGAATCTTTTCTGCATCACGAATTTATTTTCTTTCAGTTTTGATTCGTTGGTTCCACCAAAAACAGCAGTTTTATTTAAAAACTTATAGATTATAATTTAATCTATGCGTTTTACTTAATTCATCCTTAAAAATAAAGATGAAATATTTTGATGTTTTTTAGCAAATAATCGAAACTGTTATATAAAAAATTATTTTTAGAGAAATAAATATTTTTAGAATAAATAAATATTTTTAAAATAAAGAAATATTTTTTGCAAAAATTAAATATTTTTAGAAAAATAAATATTTTTAGGAAAAATAAATATTTTTAGACAAATAAAATATTTTAAGACAACTAAATATTTTTAGAAAAATAAATATTTTTAGGCAAATAAAATATTTTAAGACACCTAAATATTTTTAGACAAATAAATATTTTTAGAAAAATAAATATTTTTTGCAAAAAATAAATTATTTTTAGACAAATGAATATTTTTTGCAAGAAATAAAATATTTTTAGAAAAATAAAATATTTTTAGAAAAATAAAATATTTTTAGACAAATGAATATTTTTTGCAAAAATATAAAATATTTTTAGAAAAATAAAATATTCTTAGAAAAATAAATATTTTTTGTAAAAAATAAAATATTTTTAGAAAAATAAATATTTTTTGTAAAAAATAAAATATTTTTAGAAAAATAGATATTTTTACAGAAATAAATATTTTTAGAAAAAATAAATATGTTCAAACAGATAAAATATTTTTAGACAAATAAATATTTTTAGAAAAATAAATATTTTTTGCAAAAATTAAATATTTTTAGACAAATAAAATATTTTTAGAGAATTAAAAATTTTTAGAAAAATAAAATATTTTTAGAAAAATAAAATATTTTTTAACAAATAAATATTTTTAGGCAAATGATTTTTTTTTTGGAAAATATAAAATATTTTTGGACAAATGATTTTTTTTTTTGGAAAATATAAAATATTTTTGGACATATAAAATATATTTAGACAACTAAATATTTTTAGACAAACAAATATTTTTTGCAAAAAATAAAATATTTTTAGAAAAATAAAATATTTTTAGAAAAATAAAATATTTTTAGAAAAATAAAATATTTTTAGACAAATAAATATTTTTTGCAAAAATTACAACCTACTTCTTGTGTTCAGTTTAGCTTTCGCCTGATTTACAAATTCGATAGTCCTTTTTTTGTTTTATTGTATTTCAGTCCAGTCTAACGGGTTTTCTTCGTTTTATTTTCGATTTAAGTTTAGCACAAATAAAACAAACAAAACGACCAGATAATTTACAAAAAAGTTTAACTTATTTAATAAAACTTAATTAAGTTAATTTGCACAACACTGTCGCTGAGCCACAACACATGCGACTACACACAGGCTTTCTTTCTCTCTCGCTCTCTCTCTCTGTCTATCACTCCCTCTCTCTCTCTCTCTCTCTCTCTCTCTCACGATCTCTATAGCTAATAATATAATAATAAAACGCATTTCAAAGATCGCATTCAATCTTTCAAATGTCCAAAATAATCAGAATACAAGTAATAATAAAAAGCGAACCACTCTGCCCACTTATTTTTAACTTGAGTTCAAACTCTAGACACAAAGAAATAATATTTTTAGAAATTTGTTTTTGGGCTTTTTTTTTTTTTTTTGTTCTAATAATTTTATTTAAGCTTTTGTTGGGCTGAATTTGCAATGACACCCTCTTGCGAGCGGCACAAATTGATGGACTTGATGACAGTGGCCCACATTGTGTTTTATCTTGATTGCTTATTAAAAATTGTTACCCGGCGCGGCGGTGGGATTTGTCAAACGGGGCGAGATTCGCTGTACGAGTTGTACTTATTATAAATTTCGTGATGCAAAAATTATGTTTATTAAATTTACGCGTTTAGTGATTTTGCTCACTCTGGTTTGTTCTGCTCCAAAGCTGTGGATACACTTGTAGTTAGAAGATGCAAATTGTTATATGAATTTCCAACACAAATTCTTTTTTTTTTTTTTTTTGTTTTGTCAAACACACGGCGGGCTTAACCCTAATCCTAACGACATAAAACATTACAAATCCTAGAATTATGTATTTTAAAGAAACATATTTAGGGGAAAATATTTAAAAGAAATTTTTTTTTTGTATTAATTAAAAACAATTAAGTAGCGAAATTATTTATTATAACATGTCCATTGCAAATATTATATATATATATTATAATAACTTAATTTGTATATTAACATTAATAAAATATATGATTATAATTTACTTCGTTATAATTAACAGATAAATCGTTATATATAAAGGATTATAAATGACAACCTTAATTTAATTTAAAGTTTTTTCATAGAGCACATTTTGCATTTATAAGTCAAAGCCGTAAGTAAGATTTAGTGCAGCTACTGGCCGATGAACTTGCTACATGCCCCGATCCGCGCGTTATAATTTCTTTCGCAACTTTGCCTAAATACTGCTTTCAAGCATTTTTATTTTTGCGTGACTTTTTCAGGGTAAATGCAAATTTTTGCCAACGACGTATATCGAGTCTTTGCCGCAAGTTAGTCCTAATTCAAAATTTCCAATTTTTGTACCCGACTGTTATACTCATCGTGACTTGTTCGGGGTCTCTCCGTATCAAATATGAAATTGCAAACTTTTCGCGCGGGCCTAAACACAGCTGTTACATATAACTTTATTATTATCAATAGTTTATATTGTACTAGATTAATACGGTGTACTTCGCTACCTCACGCCCCCCCCCCCCCCAATTTTTGCAAATTGGTTCACAAATGGTGAACGTATTTATTAATCAATTATTGGAGCGGCCAAAACAGTGTTGAAAATTGGTATCCAAAGGGTCCAGATCCTGTAGTAGGAGCAATATAATTTAAAAAAAGGGGCGTAGTTGAAAAAAAAGTAGCCAATAATTTATTCCTTAGTCCCAGTCAAATGATGTGAAAAGAGTTGCAGACATGTATTTGTTTGGACTTATAACAAAATAAAATATTTATGAATTTTAAAGGCTTTTTTTTCTTTCCCTTTATATATTTTTTTTTTAACTAATATTTTTGTCCAGCCTTGGCCGGACTAGTGAACAATTATTGTTAGTTCAACAAAAAAAAAAAAACTACACAAAACATATTTAAACTGAAAGTCGAGAAGTTTGTATGGCGATAAGCCGGCTAGTTTCGTTACTACTGCGCCGCACAGCCGCTGGCGGGTAGGATTAGGGTTAAACATGATTTAGTCAGAGTGTGTTTGGAACTTAGTGAGATGCAAGATGAGAATCGTTGTCATTTGCCTGTCAGTCAAATGCCCTACATTCGACAGCCACTACAGGACCTGAGCATCTCTGCAGCCATTCTTCAGTTCAATCAAGTCATTTAAGTCGTCTCACTGGTTGCTGCTTAATTGTAGGCTGGACACGATTCCTGACAAGCCCACAACAAGCCGATACGCGGCAGAGTGTTCATTAAATTTCTTATTTTGCTTTACAACTGTCGCAAGTTTACACTCTATGCAGACAAAAATGTTGTAGTTGTAGTTGTAGTTGTAGTTAAAACAAAAGACAAAAGTTGAGAGCCAGCGGCTGGAATTTCGCTGTTAATTGATGCTGCTGATGTAATTTGCAATTCCTTAAGCAGTTCCAACCAGTTTGTCGGTTTTTTGTTCCACTTCTGAATAGCAGAACCCGGTAGTCGACTTCGAAGGAAATTTCTCACTAATTTGTTATTACTTTATTTAGCATTACTTTTCATTATATATATGTAAATATATAGTATATCAACTACGTCCAAGTACAAGGAAATTTGATTGTGTTTGAAAAAAAAAGAATTATACAAATAACACTCGTAATAATAAAAATGAAGAAAAAAAATTACTAAATAAGAAGAAATGTAACTGGTTACTCAAACTTAGTAGCAGTTGAGTAAACAAACGATCGGTAACAGAAAGCGGATCGAAATAAAAGCGAATTTGTGTCAAAGGAAAAGTTAAATGGAAGAGAAAATTGTGAAATTGGAACAGCACAAAACGGGTCTTTGAGCAGGACCAAAAAAAAAAAGGACTTTTGTTACACCAAAAAAAAAAAAACAATAATAGAAAGTTGTTCACGCTGTTTTGTCCTGCGGACAGAGTACCTGGCCCTAGAAATAAATAAGTACCAATAATTAACCTAAAACAGAACAAATTAAACAAATTAAAGAATCCTTATTAGTGATTGAGTAGCCAAACAAAAAATAGAATTCAGTTTTGTTTCAAATGTTTTAAAATACGCCAATAAACAGCAAAAGTAAGAAACTATTACTATAAGTAAATTATTTACAAAAAAAAAAAAAACTTTACCCACATCATGTAAATGTTTTGAACATAATTAAAAACAAAAAGGAAATTCCAATAACAAAAAATGCAGCCAGTCTAAATACTGCATAATAATTTGTTAATGTGATTTTAATATATACATATATTTTAAATTTAAGACAAATTTGTTAAAAATGGCAACAAGTCCCTTTCTGTTTAAACTTGAAGGACATACAATTGCGAAAAATCACACTTCATGAGTGAAACTAAAAAAAATTAGAAATATTCCTCAAGCTGGTATTGAGTAAAAAGTGTTGCTATAGGGGTTTTCTGGTCCTGCGAACCAATCGGCATAACTCCTTAGTCTTATTAATAATAAATATAAATAAAGTTGCCACCTTAAGCGAAAAGTGGGGGGACAAAATACATATACACAAATAAAGTCGCGCTCCTGCCAACCAAAAGTCGCCAGATATATATTTTAAGTTTAATTGGAATTAGAGAAGTTTTTTTTTAAAGGCAAACATTTGTCATTAAATAATTTAATTCGTTATTTAAAAACAAACTTTTGCATTTTCTTTTTGTGTCCTTGAAGCGGAAAAAAACCAAAACTTCAAAAATACTACAAAAATTCCAAAAAAAAAAAAATATATAAATCTGCGTATATCGTTGGTTTTTAATTCATTTTCCAATATAATAACAAAAGGAAAGCACCAACCATTTTAAATGCTGGAAAACAAAGAAAATCTAATAAAGAATTCTGCTCAAAGTTGAAACGATCGCTTATGGTCCTTCGAGCCGCCTAAAACACAGCTAAATATTTGTATTTACTTAAACTGCATTTTTCCGAATCATTTTGAAAAGAAAACATAAAAACATATAACAAGATCGATTAAGGTTCGGCGAATCGCCTTCAAATATTAAAAATTATTCGTAGAAAACAAACATTTTCTTAAATTGGTATTGAATTTGACTTCATTTGCAATTATAACAACAAAAGGGACACAACACAAGCATTTTCTTTCAACTTAATATGTTCGATTGTGGTCCTTCGATCCGCCTAAAATACAGCCGCAACTTCACATTGTGCTGAATGAATTTGATTTTACAAAGCAAAAATAATTTCTTAAAGAGCGCCAGAAACCGCTTAAAAACAGGTGCTTCGAACCGCATAAAAATTAAGAAAATTCAAAGACAACATGTTTTTTGAAACTCAGCCAAACTTGAAGTCATTTTTTAAATTTATTACAACTCATATTGTAAAATCAATAGAAAACATATATTGTATATATATATTCAGATTTAACAAACTTTCTTTGACTGTAATGGGCTTGAGAATGGTCCTACGAGCCGCTTGTCAAATGGCAACAATACAGCAATTAAAGAAAAACGTGTGACGCCACTAAAAATACAAAACAAAATAGTTTATTTTTACATATTTTGAGCCATAATAATGAAACATTAATTTTTAACATTGAGTTATTTCAGGCCTTTTTAACAAATAATAAACAAACAACAATAATTGAGGTGTTAATTAAAAAATTTCTTTCGTCTTAGAGAGAATTCCGAGCGCACTTGGCTCACTTTTTTGACATTTTTGTACCGGCCAGAAGATCTCATAGGAAAATACACACATACAAAAATGTCCTTCAAAATGAATGTGGACGAGGTGCGAACAAAACTGCAACATTTTGGCTGGACCGATTATCTGGTGTTCATTTTAATGTTGGCCAGTTGTGCCGTCATCGGTATTTATTTCGCCCTGAAAATGCGTCAGAAATCAAAAGAAAATCAAGAGCTGAGCAACAAAGATGCCGAAGATGATTATCTGGTGGGTGGCCGCAAAATGACTATATTTCCCATAACAATGTCACTGATATCAAGGTAATAATCATGCATTTTTGCATACTTTGCGGCGAAAACAATCACGACTCTTGTAATGCAGTTGATGCACAAGAAAAGCTTAAGTTGATAAACAAATTTGAAACAATTTAATGATTATACTGCCGTGGCATAGATAGATGACTTGATCGCATCGCTCACGAGCGCTCACGATCATGAAGATGCTGATGAGTTTGTGAAATGATAATTCGTATGTTTCCACTTGTAAGAACACAAACACAACGACCGTCATTTCTTTCTTGCTGTCAAATTTTGTGCTTAAGACGTTCTATAGACAATAAATCCCACTTAAAGCTTTTGCCATTTGAATATGTATGTATTTGCTGAAATGTTAAATTAAATGTTTTCTTTGTTTGTTTGTTTCTTTTTGTTTTTTTTTTGTCTTTCTTTCTTGCGTTTAAATGCAAAACAAAATTCTGTTTAATTTTTGTCTTTCTTTTTCAATTATCTTTATACAGCAAAATTCTTGATTTTAGCGGGCACAAGCCATTTAATGAGTGATTTATATTCGCGATACGCTACTGTGAAAAAAGAAATTATATAAGTGTCAGGATCGATGTGTGGCCGCGGCACTTGATAAGTTTCTGTTACGATCTGTGCTTACAGCTGACAGCTAAAGTCGTTTACAGTAATTTGCGTTTAATTAAGTTTGTAAAAATTCATGATTTTTAAAGCTATTAAGCGGAAAATTTCTTTTAATTGAGCCATTGACTCAATTAAAGAAAAACTCTCTTAATTGAGCAATGCAATCAATAAAACGAACAAACATTAGAAAATATGTGTATGTTAAAAAAAAACATGATTCTAAAAGTTACCCTATATGTACATATATTTATTTGGATGCGCAAATTACGTGCAATTTTTGGGAACTTGCAACTGACACTTAAGCGTCACTTTTGTATGCGATTTGTTAAAAAAAAATGAATTTTAAATTAAATTAAGTATCAAAAAACTCATTTAAGCGGGAATTTTTCCGCTAGTTTTTGTTGCAAATGTTTAACTTTTCGGTAGCATTTAAGCGGACAAATCAATTATACGGAAAACAATTAATCGGAAATTAAAATTTATTACAATTTCCTATCAAGCAATTTGAGTAAAATAATTACGCGTTCAGTGCAGCCAACTTGTAAAGTTAAGCAGTGCTGCTTGTTGAAACTACATTCACGAGTCTGACCGACTGCGTGAACTATTGATTTTTGTTTGACAATATTGTCACAACTGCCATTGTCAGTCCATTGTAAGACAGCTGGCAACCGGTAAGAACGTTCAATCGTTCTCGTTGTCAGATAATTTCCAGACACTGCAAGTTCATGTTGCTGTGACATGCCTGATAATGACGCCATTTTATTGACATGTGTATCATGAATGCGTCAAGTCTTTGTGCTTTTTAACTCCGCAAGTTTAATTACCACAAGACCCCTTGGACAGCGACCATAAATAGTATCCATTCTTTGCTAATTGTTTGTTTTAAAATACATCAACTGATTTCAGAATGTGGTTGGCAAATCCTATTGAATGAGGAGGCATATTTCCACTTTAGCTGTCACATTAACAAACAGAATTTTCATATTTGAGAGACTTGTAAGCCCCAAGAATTGTTGTGGAAGAGCGCAACTGTTTGGTGTCATTTTTGGATGTAGCGGAGCCTGTGAATTTTAAGTCTTTGAAAACGTAGGATTGTAGGGGAAGTCTAATGAAGCAGGCATTGCGTCTTCAAAGGATGATTAATGATATTGGATTTTGAATGGCCGGAATTTGGAAGATATTTATATGCACAACGTTTGCTTTCAACACGGGAGTGGTAAATGCGGGGTGACAATCAAGTTTTCTCCAAAATTTAGCAATCGCGCTTTTGGAGCTTGATAAGAATTTGCAGTCTCTTGAGTTTTCAAATTACAAGAGCAGAAAACAGCTGATTGCAGCTTTTTCCGCTATATGTTACATTACGCTGAGTTTTTGATGGCATCTTACTAAAAATACTGTAAATAGGGACAGTCCTAAAAGAGAATTGAAATTGCCGCAACTACTGAGTTCAAAAGTTATTGTTTTCTTTGTAGCCGTCATTCAGCCCGTTCAAATTTAGTGCCCTTCCTCTGGATGTATTTATTATATTATGAATGCCCAAAACCGTGTGTGTCATGCCTCTAGACGAGTTCCGTAAGACACACTTTATAGTAACACATCTTTGTCATTATTTAATTATAGTTAAAAAAAAAAAATGTGTTGGACTTTGTAAATTAATTGGCAAAAATAAAGAAAACAAAATAACAGCAAAATGTGAAGGCGTTCAATTAAAACCAGACCCAGAGATTAAAAAACACGAAACTTTCTCCACAATTTTAAAACATATCACTGTCTTAGAGAAAATATGTACCTAGAAAAAAAGCCGACAGTATTCTGTTTTTTTTTTTTCTTTTACTAAAAACAAAAACAATAAAATTTTTAAATTTCTTTTCATTTCATGTCACATCACATTCTTCATTTTATTTTCCCACCCTCAATTAAATTGTTAAGAGTTGCTTATTAATTTAATTTGTTATAACTTAATAATTGTTCGTATGACAAATGACATTTTATGGGATTTTTAATTCAAACGGGGGGCAGCACAATATCAACTTAAAAAAAGCACAAATTTTTAAATTCTCTATATTCTGAAATAAGCACGTAAACTTATACAAAAAAAAAAAAGACGGAAAATGCCGCTGGAAAAATATTAAATCAAATTAAATTACGTGTCAAAAATAGTTTAATAAAAAAGTATTTTAGTGTTCGTACAATAAATGCAGCTGGTCCGGTCAGTGTGAAATGCGTCCAAGAGTCGTATAAATGAATTCAATTCAATATTTTGCTGTTATATTTTTGTCTTTAATCGTAAACTTTATTGCAGCTTTATTTCGGGCATCACGCTGCTGGGAACGCCAACCGAGGTGTATTTGTATGGCACCCAGTATTTGTATATTATAGGCTCCATGATCACCATGGGCTTTCTAATGCATTACTTCTATCTGCCGGTGTATCATGAACTCAAACTTATTTCAACTTATCAGGCAAGTACAAGTTTTCGCTGTCTTTGCATGCACAAAAGTGATGGTGGCTAACAAACAGTGCAATCTCCATACGCTTAAGTTGCTTAAGTAAAAGGCTACGTGATACAAAGTGTAAGACACACACGAATAGTGTAACTGCAGTTAATGCAAATTAGCATTTTGGTTTGTTCATATGGTGGCAATAGTAGGGTGGCGCCTACGAAATGCCGCAATATACGCGTACAGTGATCTGGACAGTACGGAAGAAAAACAGTTGTACAAAATAGCATTTGAATTGAAGCAAATGCATCACTGCTATTTAATCCTTACAAACATAGAATGCCTTTTTTAGTTTTTGATTTCATGTGCTGGCCGCCTTTAAAGAGGCTTTGCTTCTGCGTAGCTTGTTGTGTTTAAGCGTTCTCGGTCTGTTGTGGTGTGCAACTTGTGCCACACACTGCTGCACTGACTCTATTTTTCAGACAATCGATTTTCAACTTAAACTTTTACAGTATTTTTCCTGCTTAAATACATCTTCTTTGTGTCAGTGAACTCTCAGGCTCTCAGACATATTCTAACGCATTAATTTACCGTTTTCACAGCGCACAAGAAGAAAATTGACCACAAGATCCAGTCAACTTTGTTAATGCCATTTATGCAAAATTTGCTTAAATTGTAGGAACCTGATAAAAATCCACTTTTAGAACGAAGGCCTCAACAGCCTTGTGAACGTTTATGCAGGAAGCCTTTTGTTCTGAAAAGTTTAAATATTTTAATTTAATAATATATTCATTTATTTTTGGTAGTACTTGGAGTCACGTTTTGACAAAAAGGTTCGATTATTTGGGTCCGTGCTTTTTATATTCGGCACTGTAAGTAGACGGTCGATATAATTAGTTGTTAACCCATTAATACGAAACACTTTTATGCAGATGCTGTGGCTGCCCATTGTGATCTATGTGCCGGCTTTGGCCTTCAATCAGGCCACCGGCGCCAACATACACTTTGTCACACCCCTGGTGTGTTTGGTGTGTATATTTTACACCTGCGTGGTGAGTTAAAACAGCTGGTGTCTGGTATGCAGCTAAACTAATACTAGTTTTAATTACAGGGCGGCTTGAAAGCTGTGGTTTGGACCGATGTCATACAAACGTTGCTGATGTGTGGTGGCATGGTGTTGATAATGATAAAGGGCACCATCGACGTGGGTGGGCCCGGTGTGGTTTTTCAAAAGGCCTTAGACAGTGGCAGACTGGAGCCACCAAAGTACGTCTTTAACGACTAAACGAGGAGTATTTAATTGTTAAATAACGTCTCTACTATATATAATTTTTTCCAGCTTCACTTTCGATATCACGGAACGCTATACGGTGTATTCTTTGGTGATTGGTGGTGTGCCGCATTGGCTGAAGTCGAATGCTATTAATCAAAACATGATACAGCGTTATTTGTCTCTGCCGACTTTGGAAAAAGCTCAACGAGCCATTTGGTATTTCATATTTGGCGTTTTGATATTTTTGCTGATTTGCGGTTACAGCGGCCTGCTCATCTATGCCACATATTCCGAATGTGATCCGTTGGAGACGAAGGTAAAATGCCCTAAGTCCAAATAGTGCTACAAGTTGAGCATTTTGTTAAGCTTAAAGAGTTATTTAGTACAAAATTTAAAAAAGTTGCAGCAGAAACATCAAGATACGATTTAAAATCGAGCATTTTCAAATCCGCTACCGATTAGAATACACGCGTGACGTGTTTACGATTTTCTCTTTTCACCGATTTCCCAGGTTTTGCTAACGGACTGACGACAGTCATTTGTTGGTTGCGTTATTGCAGCAGTTTTACCCAATCGTGTTTTTAAAATAGTCCCATATGATTTATTAATCATTTCATAAATTTGTTTTCTGTTGCATACATCAAGGAGCGATGTATGAAATTTTTTTTTTGACCGAAACAGCCATGTGATTGGCTGTAAATAGCTGGAGCCTCACAGAGGACACAACAAACAAACAAACAAACAAACAACTATGACATTAATTTACAATATTTAATTTACCGTTTTCCTTAGTTGGCCGAACGCAACGATCAGCTGTTGCCGCTTTTGGTGATGGAGACTTTGGGAGGTTTGCCCGGCCTACCGGGACTTTTTGTGGCCGGTGTTTTCAGTGCCGCCCTATCGTCGCTCTCCACCGGTCTGAACTCTATGTCGGCCGTTATCTTAGAAGACTTTTTCAAAATGTTTGCCAACAAACCTCTAACCAAACGACAAACTTCGTGCGTTATGCGTTTGGTGGTGGTGGTGTTCGGCTTTATCTGTGTGGGCTTGGTGTTTGTGGTGGAACAATTGGGCACTGTGCTGCAGTTAAGCATCACGCTGTCGTCGGTGGCAAATGGTCCCTTGCTGGGTATATTTACGCTGGGTGTAATGCTACCCTGGGTGGAAGAAATAGTAGGTCAAACATTTGTTTTCCCCAACACACAACTTGTTATATTGGCCATTTGTAGGGAGCTTTGATCGGCGGCTGTACTGGTCTGGTGTTCATGGCCTGGATGTGCATTAAGGGCCAACTGGAGAAGATAAGTGGTGCTGTGGTGTATGAGCGCAAACCTTTTACCACCAGAGGTTGTAATTACACTTTTCCTGATCTGGCCGCCTTAAATTTGGTGGCCGAAAATATTACAGAAACGCTGGAGGAGGCCAAGTGAGTATTACCAGCATTCCCCACCCCCTCCCCAAATATGCACGTTCTTCTCTTTTATTAACTGTTCTTGCGTCCTTAGTGCTACACCGTTTAAGATCTACAACATTTCCTATCTGTACTACACCATGGTGGGGGCTGTCATCACCATTGTGGTGGCGTTGATTGTGAGCTTTTGTTTGGGCTTTAATGGCATCGAACGCGTGGATCCCAAGCTGTTGTCACCGTTTGTGCGCCGCTGGCTGGAACGCCGCAAATTGCAGAAACCTGTGCTGTCCACCCCAGCAGCTATTAAAATAGCAAATGGTAATTTTCAAAAGATGCAAGAAACAAAAACGTAACGATTTCGTGCCTTTTGCTGTTTGTTAAAAATTTTTAGTCAATTAAATTTCGTTTCTTTTATTATTTAATCTCCTGCTTATAAGAGTTCCTTCTCCTACACACGCTTTTTATTTAAGTTTTGACTGCGGAAAATATGTGCTATATTATAAACTATGTTAGTTTAAATTCAACAGTGTGTTACGATGTCTATTGCGATTTTAAAATGAATTAAAAAAAAAAAAATTCACAGAATTTTATAAAATTTTCTTAAAGTTTTTATTGGACGAACGCCTTCAAAACACCGATAACAGCTAGAATAATAAAATAATTTAGGTTCGCCTAATCTTTCGTGCTAGAAAATTGCGTGGTAGTTGGTGGGATGAGATACAACTTTTGAAATGATTTATGAACGAAATAAAGTAGAAAATATTTACTTGACTTTCATTCCTGCCTGCCAATACAGCTGCATCACAGCTTAAAGTTGCACACAATGGTCACACTGGTGGCTCA
Source organism: Epicampocera succincta (assembly GCA_932526305.1). Taxonomy (NCBI): domain Eukaryota; kingdom Metazoa; phylum Arthropoda; class Insecta; order Diptera; family Tachinidae; genus Epicampocera; species Epicampocera succincta. The sequence continues at coordinate 14,748,226 of OW052038.1, forward strand.
AGACAGCATCGATTATTACGTTGCCAAAACGAGCGGCAAGCACAAGCATGTCGACGCGGATGCCTGAACCTAAATGTGTTAATTTGCTTCTGTTTTTTTTTTGTTAAATTCTGTTTTTTTTTAATATAAATTCAGTTGCAACGTAGAGGTAATTTTTTTGGCGATCACACACGGATAGTGCAAATCGATGATGCGCTTTATAAAACGCTTGTGGCATCTGTCGCTAGTCTTCGAAAATGCAACGCGGTAACGATGTGACCGATAATAAACGAAATGCCAGACACCGACGATCGTAACAATCTGCAACAAAATGGACAAATTTACGATTCGCATCGAAAGTTGGTACAATGGTTGGATAAATGTGTGTTACCCTAACCTTGTGTGCATAACAAAACTACGCGTGTACTTCACAAGGTGATTTAAACTCATCATTTTGATAAGTAACTTTTCCAGCAGTTGCGTTAGAAAACGAACGATTTTGATAACACTAAGTTGTTGCTTGCAGCAACTGAGGTGCACAATTTATGTGTTGCACTGTACTGTTAGATCGCACAGCTGAAATGATTTCGTGTTCATTTTGCTTCACTTCGTAAAAAGGCATTTTTTTTTTCTTCTGAATATCCTTTCGTGGGCTTGTGAGGCAGTAGAACACACAAGTCGGAGAAAAACAAATGAAAAAACGCTAAGACCAAAAAAAGGACACACAACTCAAATAAACTCCTTGAAGTTATACAAAACAACAACAACAATAAAGAAGTGGCTGTATCCTTGTATTTTCTTTGCTGGCTGTTTTTTTTTTCTGGTCTTTATGAACCCTAAAAAACAGCAACAACCATGTGATGATGATAAAGATGATGGGGCAGCAACATTTGGTGGTCACTTCTTACGAGATGTATTGCCACTTGCAAGTAGTTGTGTGGTACTTAACAACAACAACAGAAACAAAACAAAAAAGTATAAAACATGTAAAAAGAAATAAAAAGAAAAGTGCACAAGAAGAAAAATTCATAAGGGTAAATTGAAGTCCGAAGTAACACAAACGCCTGCCCAAACCTCAACAATGTTCGTGTTACCGGTCCCCTTTTTAAGGCGGCCAGTAAATTGCTCGTATTTTGGTGGAATGATGGCCGTGGTAATATGGAAAGTTGGTGGTGGGGGGAAATTTACAGCGTTTTTTTTTTTTTAAATTCAACTCCTTCTAAAAGGGGCTGTGTGGGATGTGGATTTTCCCAATGCGGTTGTTGTTGTTGCCTTTTTGTTTAGATCTTGGGTAAAAAAGAACTCTTAAAAATTGTAACAACAAAAAAACAAGGCTTAAAAGAAAAGTTTTTCATTAGTAGTTTGTTTTTGTTTTTGTTTTAGCAGAAAGAAAAAAACCCCCAAGAATTACAAATGTTTTTTAATGTTTCCAAAAGAAAAACTTGCAACTAAAACTGAAAAACTTTTTACTTCGAAATGCAATAAATGCTTAAAAGGATTTATCATCTAAGAAAATTTTTTCCTATTTTTAATAAAATAGAAAAAAAAGGAAAAAATTTACGCAAAAAAGTTTGACAGAAAATAAAAGTTTCAAATATTCTGGGCAACTATTTGCGCTAAAGAAGAAAAAAGCCTTTCAGCTGTACAACAAAAAAAAAAAAAGCAGGTTTTTCCAAAAGGGGGCGGCGAATCGTAAGGAAGTACAAGTGTATTTAGGGAGTTTGCATACTTTTAGGCGCCATTTGTCAAATCGAAAACAACTCCTTCGTAATGGAAATCAATCCGAATACAGAATTTGCAAACAATCTTATTGAAATATGTAGATATCACTGTCATCTGAACAGAACGAGTGATATTGAGGTATTTATCGGCAGGATTTCCCAGTAAGTAGCGTTTAAAACGCGTATTAAGAAAAATCCATTTTCTTTTGTTAAGTGGAAAGATACAATTCTGTGCGGCATGTACCCGTAACATGATTCAAATCTCCGCCATGGCTGCTATTAGTGGCACGTATGCGAGCAGTTCTTAATGGCAAAGATTTGCTACTACCAGAACGATCTTGGTGGCGTCCGCCGCGCGTACACTTGCGCCCTCCTGCTGCTCTTATTTAATCACTTAAAATCGCAGACAATTGAATATAAATTTGAATATATTTATATAAAAATTCTCAGCTATACCGGATATACGGAAGTTGGGCTTACAGGCAGCTGGAAAATACACAGACATTTACGTCGAACCGTTACGTTACGTTAATCACGCCCCTATTGCGAATGCCAACGTCGACGTCAACACACTGCATTATAATTGTTGTTTATCGGTAATAATTTTATTTGTTTTCTTTTTCATTTCAAATTCCTTTTTTTTTTTTTTTGTAACACAATTGCTGTTAAAGTTATTAAAATTTTGTGCACAGACAAAAATGAAAAAAATTATAAAAACATGAGTTCCTTTGCATTAAACAGCTGATCGATTAAACCGATAATGGCAACATATGGATGAAATGATCATATTAATAATAATAATAATTAAAAGTAAAACTGTCATAAAACAATTAAATAAAAATAAGCAAAACTGTCGCGTCCGAAAGATGGAATTTCAAACAATAATTTGAAAACGTTTTTATAAATCTCCTGCTACATGAAATAATCGCATAATAACTAATAATATTTTTTAAAAATAGACTTGTTTCTATATTAGAAAAAAAAAACTTGGCGGCACAAAAATTGGAAATGAATCAATTTCAGCTTTGGCCGAGTATGAAGAATTTCGACGATTGTAGGCGTTTTCCGGTACACCAATAGATATATTTGAGTGTCCTTCGCCGCCATTTTGAGGCAACAAAAAGCTACATAAATAAAGCAGGACTGCCAGCGACATGTACATACGTATAGAATGGATTAATACAATCCTGAAGGTTTGCAACTGCCAACATCGCTCATACCGGTGTCTTGCCCTTAAAGTTTAGTGAAAATTTCCAGACTTGTATGACAGCCCTTAAGCAGCGCTCCGTCCTTTGTCTCCCGTCTTCTCGTCTCGTTTAGTGGATATGACAAGATGTTAAAAAAAATAAATCTTCTGAACCAAAATAGTTTTTGCAAAGTTTTTTTTTTTAAATAAGTTGATGGCATCTTCTTGATGATCTAAATTTATTAATCTTTATTGCTTCAATTTTATTCATAAAAAGTTGTTTTTGTTGTTGTTGTTGTTGTTGCTTTTAAATTGTTAGATATTTATATAAACATATGAGTAGAGTTGTGCAGCTCATTTAGTCAATTTGTTTTTGATTGTCAGAAGATCTTGTTTTTGTTTTTGCTGTTGTTGTTGTTGTTGTTGAATTTCAGAATCTTCTGCGCAAATTTCAGGTGTCTCTTTAGTGGTGTTCTAATTACTAAACAAACAGAAGACTTGTTGTGGCAACAACTACCCAAAATCTTTATAATAGGAAAAATTTGCAGACAACTAACAAATATACAAGTATGTATGTATGTATGTATATACACATGGACATATATATGTATGTATGTATGTATGTATGTATGTATGTATGTATGTATGTATGTATGTATATATGTATGTATGTATATAGTAGTGCCTTAAGAATGAGGTTTATTATGTTGGCAAATAGTTTGTCGGTGATTAAAATGCTTTTATAATGTTAGTTTTTAGTTTTGGTTTTTTTCCGTTGTTTTTTTTTTTTTTTTGTTTCTCCGTTAGCAAAATTTTTAGCTGGCATTTACAATAAACAACCACATGGGTAGATAAATTTTTGGTTTGAAGCTCTTAGCAGAAATATGTATCTATCTTTTTGGGCGAAGAAAAAAGAAAAGTATGTTGGTCTCTTGCTTTGGCATTAGACTAACCAAAGAAGTTGAGGTTAAGTACACGAAGAAAGAAATTTATAACTTCGGCCAAAGAAGCTGCAAACTAACATTAAACGTTTTAGAGGGGGAAGGGGGGCGGGGGGCCAAAATGTACTCTCAAAATGACCATCTATAAATTTTATTAAATAAACCTGAATTAAACAAAGTTTTGCATTAAGTTGTGGGAATTTTTACATGCTGGTCTTTCATTTCAGAGTTGTGACCTGCCTGCCATTCATACGTTCTTTAGCTTTTCTGTTTTGTCTCATTTTACGATATTTTTATGGGTCTGCCAAGGTAATTTGTAACAAATGAACGAACGTAGGAACGAACGAACTTAGGAACGAACGAAGGAACGGACGACCGAACGAACGCACAAGTGAGTGTTTTAGTGTCTTCAATAACAATTTACTTAAGTAAATAATTTCAAGTTTTTTGTTTTTATTTTTCGTTTTCGTTAAATGGCGCCAGTAAAAAGAACATAAAATATTGTGACAAGTTCACAAGTTCAAGATTTCTGCTAACGCTTCAACTGGTTTTTTCCCTGGCCCGCTATTTCTTTGTTTTTTTGCATTTAAGAGGTTTTTTATATGCGCTACTCCACTGAGCATTAACAGGAACGTGCAAATGATGTTTGCTAATGCAACTCTGTTAAAATATTTATACACTCTAAATGTGTTCTAAGGCAGATCTTGAGCTGTTGTGGCCATTGTCGCGTTCTTGCACCTTAATGAATATGGCCAGGAACTTGTAAAGGAATTGCCACCATATTTTAAATGCTGTAATCGAAAATTATAAAATTATTAGTTTGTTGATAAATAATTATTAAGTAAAATAATTTCATGAAATGAAAGTTAGTTACGAAACGAAAACATGTTTTTTATGGCATCGCCATACGGACCCACAGCATTTTGCTATAAATACTGCTGTTAATTTTTATTTATTTTAAACAAAACAAAAAAAAAACAACAGAAAACAGAAAACTTTGCTGTCCAAGCAACACCCTTTATTAGTTTTATAATAAGTAGTGAAACTGCTAGTTGCTAAATTCTTTGCTAAGCACCGCTGCACTCTCTTACATTTCTATTGCTTTAGGCTGTTGTCCCCCCCCCCCCCCCCCCCCCCCAAAAATTGTATCTCTGAACGTTACAAATATCATGAATGTTTTATATTATATTCATATTCTAATTAATATTTACAAGTAACACAAGACAAGTTTCATATGAAAATTTGACTGGCTTCTATTTATGACATTTTCTATTTGCAACATGTGGGACATAAGGACACCCATGTTACTGCCGCCTTATCTCGTGTCCTTTGGTTCGTTATTATTATTTTGTTGTCATTCTCATTGTTTTTAATTCATTTGAAAAACTAGTGGCGGTGGTTTTGTTAGAGAAAAATTTGTTAATGTAATGAAAGCCCGTTCACTAAAAAACAGCCTTTGGGACATTTTTAACTCCTTTTGTGTATTCTGATTTAAATACATACACACACACACACACACACTCACACACACACACACACATCCATACATATATTATTATTGTATAATTTTGTTTTTTCTTCTTCTTCACAACATTTCAAAATTACATTTACCTTTTAATGAGATTTAAAAATAATCACACAAAATAATAAAATAGCAAAACCGACCAAAAAGAAAATGATATAACAAAATTGCTGGTTTTTGTACATGTTGTCTTTGATGTTGGCATTTGGTGAACGGCAGGATGGATTAGAAAGACACAAACTGATGGACTTGATTAAGTACATGAGCACTCGTACCTACTCGCATGCATGTGAGTGTGCAACCTATAATCCTTTCATTTAAATTGTAAAAACCATTCCTTTGACTTCTTTATAAGAATTTGGCCGGAAAAGGTTTTCTTTAAAACCACACAAAAACCCTGTATAACGAACACTATTTTATAACTCAGTTTTTAGTGTCAATAATTCTTCTAATTCTGGTCGCCTCGATGCATGAATTGGCGGAGCTGGTAGGTGCGATCTCTACCATATGCTGGCACACTCATCCCTGCAATATATGTAAAATAAAAACACTATTCCTTCATTCCAGCTCCCCAATCCAGTTGTGGTGCAATGCACTGCATATGTAGGGGTTGACGCCTGCAAACCGGTCTTAAAAACAAATAAAAAAATATGTATGTAAGCAATAGGGGGTCTTGAGCTTTTAGACAACAACAAAAAACCGGCTGCTTGACTTATAACTTGTTTAGTATTGTTCGATTCCGAGCCTGTGGGACAACGCATTAGAGGACGCCCACGGAACCGATGGCGCACACAAGTGGAGAGGGACTGCAACCAAATTGGTGTGCACAAGTGGAGAATACTGGCTAAAGACCGTGCCAGCTGGAAAACTTTGTTGGTTGAGGCCCAGGTTCACCAGGGACTGTAGCGCCAAAAGAAGAAGAAGAAGAAGTATTGTAATAAAGCTGGGGCTGTCGTTGGAGCCAACCAAGACTTTCACATTGCTGGGATTAGAATTGGTGTAGGGGCTTGTACCTTTCGAACAATTCAACAAATGTGGGATTGTTATTTGCCGCGAATTTCCAAACGAGATTAAGTGGCTCATTATAGACTCTTGGTACCTTGAACTTGATTTGGTAATAAGAAAATGTGTATAAATTTAGCAACGTTGGGATAGACTCGTCACTGACGTTTGCCAGCGGCGTGAAACCCATCAATGCTTGAGTGCTTGAGTTCATCTTTTCCTATCGACAAAAATCCTCCGATATTGTGGGGATTAGTGTTGGTTTCGAGGCTATTTGGATGGTTAAGTCCATCATTATCGATTCTTGATTCGTCGCCCTCAATTTGGTAATCAATATGATGAATGATTCAACATCGCTGGGGTTCTTATTTGTCTCAAGTTTGTGGGGACTATTGCTGGAATCGAGTTTATTTGGATGGTTGAGTCCATCATGGTCGATTCTATGTTCGTTGTGGCTGATTCGACTACTGGACCTAATATCTGACTCAGGCGGCCTGCCCTTTTGTACAGGAACAGAAATCTGAAAGGAAAACTAAACATGAAAGTTTAGAACATATATTTTGCTTGTATGTATGTTTGCCACAACTTACGGTATCCTGAATAGTCAGCAGCAAGAAACAAGTTGAACATAAAAATTGTATGTATGTTTCATCATGGTGTTGTTGGATGTTGTTGTTGTTTTTTTTTTACTTTTTAAAGCCAATGTCTTTACTGAGACAACACTGAATAGCCACATACTACCTCGATTAATAGACCTTTTATGGCCGTACTCTTTGGCTGGTTCTTAAGACCAGCCTTATTTCGCACAATATGAACCATTTTATCAAACAAAAGCAAAGAAACTTTATTTGATTTATTTGTTATAAATAAAAGTGGGTTATTTTTTATTATTTTAATATACTAATTAATAAATCAATGAATAAAACCTTTCAGCTGGAAACAGTTGAAGGTCTGCATAATATTTGCCTTAGGTTTTACTGTTACTACTTAACTGTAAAAACCTGTTTCTTTTTCGTTCTTTAATTGCTGGCAAAGTAACGGTGCCGTTAAGAGTTCGTGATATTTTTTGCATAAATTCAGTTATTCTTTGATGCACCATAACCCAACATTTTGTTAAAATTTATAAATTGTTTAATCAAAAGATTGTTGGCGTTGAAATTAACAGGCAAAAACATTAGGGGAGAAATAGTTTGGCGCCCGAGCAAAAACCATTGAAAAGACAATAAAATAAATAAAACTTAATGTTAATAATATAATTTAATAATTGTAATATATGTACATATCGCACCCTAAATACAAAAGGGGCACAACTCAAAATTTTCCAAAACTGACTTTTTTCCATAAATTAATTCAGAATACACATCTCTAACGACGGCAAAAATTTCTTTCACATCACTATCTTCTTTAACTGGAAAAATACAGTCATGTCTAATGTGTTGCTGCTGCATGACGAACTAAACATAAACAGTTTTTTGTCTTTCCTGAAATTTTAGTATTTTGAGTTGTGCCCCTTTTGTATTTAGGGTGCGATATGTATGTGTGTAGTATTAAGGCATTTTTATTGTCTATGTACATATATAAAATAACGGATTGGCGTGTCGTTACTTCGTGAGTACAACACCTAAACCATTGTGTAATTATTAATGTGAGCAGTTGTTTTTGCGTAGAAATTTGCTAGATTTGACGAGAAAAATCTAAATTGGCAACATTGTCATGAATGTGTTCACAGCATTGAAGAGAGCAAGATTTTGCATCAGCATCTATACCATAAGATTGTGCAGTTGTTTGTGCTGCACAACGTGTGTGACCATGTTTTACGAAGAATATTAAATGTTTTATAATAAAGGGTGGTTAAATTTCAAGGGCCGATGTTGATTTTGAATAAAACACAAACTATTTAGGAAATTATTGTAATTTTATTTTATTATGATGTATTGGTATTACTCAATTATGTATGGAATAAAATATCGGCCAAATGGGCGCCGCGACCTCGGCGGCACACCTCCATCCGAAGGTCCAAATTTTCGATGACGCTGAGGCATAATGGAGATTCTATGCCGTTAATGTGCCGAATTATCTGATCCTTTAGGTCTTAAATTGTTGCTGGCTTATCGACGTACACCTTTTCTTTCAAATAACCCCAAAGGAAAAAGTCCAACGGTGTCAAATCACATGATCTTGGCGGCCAATTGACATCGCCATTACGTGAGATAACACGGCCATTGAATTTGTTGCGCAAAAGAGCCATTGTTTCGTTAACTGTGTGGCAAGTGGCACCGTCCTGCTGAAACCACATATCGTCCACATCCATATCTTTCAATTCGGGCCATAAAAAGTTCGTTATCATCTCACGATAGCGAACACCATTCACAGTAACTGCCTGACCGGCCTCATTTTGGAAAAAATACGGCCCGATGATGCCGCCAGCCCATAAACCGCACCAAACAGTCACTCTTTGTGGGTGCATTGGTTTTTCGACAATCACTCTTGGATTCTCATTCGCCCAAATGCGGCAATTCTGTTTATTGACGAATCCACTGAGGTGAAAATGTGCCTCATCACTGAAGATGATTTTCTTCGAAAATTGATCATCCACTGTTGCCATTTCTTGCCACCATTCTACCCATTCACGACGTTTGGAATGGTCAAGAGGCTTTAGTTCTTGAGCCAATTGCACCTTGTAAGCGTGTAAATGCAAGTCTTTATGCATAATGTTCATCAACGACGAGCGTGAGAGGTGCAATTGTTGGGAACGACGACGAGTTGAGGTGGACGGCTCTTCAGCCACACTATCGCGAACTGCTGTACCAGCATGCACTGGTGTTCTCACATCTTCTACAGACCCGGTTTGCTCGAATTTTTCCACGATTTTTGCGATTGTACGCACATTTGGACGATGAAATTGACCAAAAAAATTACGAAGTGCACGGTATGCATTTTGATTTGAACTCCCATTTTCATAATAAGTCTGGATAACTTTAACACGTTGTTGGATTGTGTATCTCTCCATGGTTCAAATTGAGTAAGTCTGAAATAGAGAAATGTCAAATAAAATTCGGAAAAAAACTTGGCGTTTAGGTGTGATTCACATTCAACATCGGCCCATACAATTTAACCACCCTTTATAAACAATTATATTATTAGCGCATAACGAAATTATATGGCTTTACACGGTAAACAAGAAAAAAAAAAGAGAAGTAAAGCGAAATTTTATCACATTTTAAAATCACTGGGTTCCGATTATGAATATTGTAGGCCAAACGATTTTCAAGCAGTTGCATCATATTTTTAAGTTCCCGAAAATGATGACACTGAACATTAATTAGGATTAAAAAATCCGAAGAACCAAAATGTCAGAATGAATGCGTGTCAGCTGTTGTTGTTGTTTTATATTGTAAATATCTGTGGAGTTTTTTTAAAAACCAGCATTCAAGAATAAATGTTATGGGTCGATTATGGATAGCAACTGACAAAAAAAATTCGTATTATGAATGGCAACTTTTGTCAGTTATCAAAAATGGTCTGTGGACATGTTGGCAACCATAAAGAATGTAAACAATAAACATTTTTTCTGTGAAAAACAGCAAAAGTTTTAAGTTGAAAAGAACGTAATAATTAAAATTCTTTTTTTTTTAAATTGAATTGTTGTTGACGACAACGAAGAAAATATACAAAAGGCAGCATCGATTAGAAAACAGAAAATTCCAATCTGCACTGAATTACAGTGTCAAATTGCTGCCTGCTTGTTATTTCAAACATTTGCAAATCTGAAAAAAATAAATAATTAATTTTTATGCTTAAAAGTAAATTAACTTTAACTCACTTTTCTTTATCCACCATCCAAACTTTGCATTTAAAAACACCTGTAAATTGGCAAAATTACTTTAAAAAAAGCAACTCAGGTTGCCAGCCAATTAATATCTGTAATACCTTTTTCGGCAACTGGCAACTGGCAACGCCGCTGAGGTTCCGTTGCCATTAATACATCAAAACTACAACAAAAGCCCAGCAATAGTAGGAAAAAGGATTTTTGCCCAACAAAACACTTAATATTTTTTCAAATTCATAAAATTAGCTGGACTTTTTGCAAATTTTAAAATTTGTGCTAAAATGTTTCCAATAACATTTAATTGACGATATATTTTGCTCAGCTGGCCGAACCATTGAAAACAAATAATCACAGCTTTTGACACTTAAATAATTGTTTTGTTTTATATATTTTCTAAGACTTAATTGTAAAAAATACACCCTATACAACAAAATTGTTTCATTTTCGAACAATTAAAAACAAAAACAAAAACACAGAACACAGAGCACTTATTTAATATCGGTTAATTCGTATTCAGGCAATTTCTCCCACAACTCCTTCAGTTCATTGTTGGTTAGCGCGGGGTTTTTGTGATTCAGCATGTCGTTGCCAATCTGGGGCGCGAGTATTCTGTCCTCTAGGCTGGCATCCTCGCCCGACACCGAAGTTTCAGCCACTTCGGCCGAAAACTCCGAGGTTTGCTGAAAAAGATTTCTCAGACCTGATTCTAATACTTTTCTTTCTTTAAATGCTCACCGTTGTTTTTATGACAACAAAAATAAGAATTAGAAAATAATTAAATTTTACTTGCATCTGCATTATACGAGTATCTGTTTCTTTGTTTATAAAATGATTGTGAGTTAATCGCTTTGTGGACTGAGTTTTAGCTGGGAATCACATGTTCTACGTTGGCTACTGGTCACAACACGTCTAAAACTGCAACTTTAGCGTTTCGCGCTCAACGGCTCGCGTCCATGTGTTTGATTTTGTGCTTTTTTTGCTTATGACTTTGCACCGTTTTGCTTTTCATTTCGCAATTTCAGTTTTGTTGTAATTTTCGTTTTACATTCGTTAGTCATAATTTTGTGTTTGTTTTCTGTGCTTTAATATAGAATTAAATTTATTTAAGCATCTATTATATTTTTATATCATGTTCAAATTACTCACTCAAATTGTGTTTTATAATAAATATTTGCTAAATTGAGGCTGTTCTCAGTTTGTGCCAAACAAACAATTTCTGTACAACTCAATTTTGAAAGCATAAGAACTACATCAGCATATTAATACGAAAGGCCTAAATACTTGATCACACAAGTTAATTTATCGGCAACTGGCGTGAGTTTAAACATTTAGGCGCTTGAAAAATGCATTTTCTGTCAGCTATTTTTTTTAAAAAAGGGCTTGGGCTTCGTGTTTCTTAAAAAATACTATATGTTTTCTTAGCTCCAGCTTCCAATACGTTTCATTTATTCGTTTTTATTGTCAGAATGATCCAAAGGCTGTGCCGAAATACTCTGTAACTTCTCTAACAGTGATTCGAAGATTATGCACAACAAATTTTGTTCACTTTCACAGCATTTGCAGCAGTTGTTGATGCGCAAGATGGAACGTCTGTATTTCCATTGTCTCGAAAGCCTGTTCCCCTTGTAAACATTTTTCCGGCCCAGTCCATAATCACTTTTGAGCGTTTCTTTTACATAAAATCTAATTCTTTGACAGCCGAAAATCCCCGCAAACACAAAGATTTTTATCTCTTATGCTTCTCAAAAATGTACTAAAAATGCTGAACAGCGCAAATTGTGATCATATGTTCGAGACCAGTGTGACCAGCATAAAAAAGCGATAATCATTTTAAAAATTAGCTTAATCTTTTTTTTTTGTGAACAGACCTCGTTCATATAAACGATTTTTGCCAGACGAAAACTGGCATTTTGAGAGGCCATCTAGAAGCGCAGTTGGCTGTGCGTGTATTTACACTCACCAATTTCAATTGTTTAAGTAGTTTTTCAAACCTTGTTTTGTTCCCAAAACTCTGCCCGCTGCCGCCGTACACTTTTGTTGAGGTATTGATTGATCTGTACAAAATAAAAAAAAAAATCCGGCAAGTGGCCGCGACAAGTACAACTGACTACCAAGTGTTGGTTCACAAGCATCTACTTTTATTGCTCAACTTTTTTTTTTCCTTGAGAAAGAAAGAGACAGAACTACAAATTGTATAGACTGCTATTTCACTACTCTCCCACAAAATGTAAGTTTGAACAGAAAAAGTTGATGCGTGTGAACCGGCACAAAGAATACAAATGGTTCCCTGAATTGATATATATTTGTTTGCTTGTTTGTTTGTTAGATGTGCAGTCTGTGATTGTACTTAGTTTTTTGGGAAGGCATTAATTAATGAACTCTGCGTGCTCGATTTGCAACAACAACAACAACAACTACTTTTTAATAAACAAAAACGTGAGAGTTTTTCAATTAAACTTAAATAGTCATTCGCTCATCCGCTCATTTTCGTCTTCAGTTTGTTTGTTTTTTTTTTCTGTTTCTTGAAACTTATTTATATTTTTAATATAATATTTAAATTATTATTCACTCTTCGTTTTTTTTTTTTTAATTTGCTTTTAATGCAATTACAGTGCGATCGATTGTTGGAATAAAATGAGTACGAGTCCAATGACGCGTTATGGCGCGTTTTCAAATTTGATTTGTGATTTCAAACCGCAATTGTATTTCGCTTGTTTTTATTTGTTTTTATTTTCTTTGAACAAATTTGTGGCTTTTCACCTTCAATAATAATATATTTACAAAGTTAAATGAATTTGCAATTCAAGCACGTTTTTAATATCTTTAACAAGATATTTGGTTGGTGTCGTAAAAATGCTGTAAAATGTGCCAGAGTTGCCGAACTTAGAAAAACTGTTACTCTTAGCAATACTTTTTAATTCTTATTAATATAATAAAGGGTATGTATCACGAACGTTAGCAATCGCAAGCTTTTCAAAGGATGAAAAATCCTGTATGGGGTCCTGGTTTCAAATCAAGCGTGAAAACTTTCTATAAAATTTGGCTTCAAATGTATGAATTTACTTAAACAAATTTTGATTTTAGTCTGCACATCAGGTTTTTCTTTTTGCCGCTGCGTACGTTAACGTTCGACATCGCGCAACAGGTTCACAGAGTTATCAACACATACCCAAAGCGAAATATGTACCGGCCATAGTGTGACTTTTAGATCACTACAATTTGCCAGAAAGAATTATTATATCTGCTGGTTGGTTTTAACGTTTGGTGGACTGTTCTCAAAGGGGGCCAGTCATGGCCGACATCATCAGTCACAATATGTAACATCAGCCGAACATATTGCCGCTATCCGTAAAATTGGTCAACAGTATTGCGTTGAGAGGCCGGTACCTGGACCGTTTAAAAAGGGGTACGTCCGGAAACAAATTCCCCGAACCTGGCAGGATAAGAAATGTATCTGAAGAAGTCACTGATAATGATTTCGTGTAGAAGACGTCAGTAATTCATATTTCTCACAGAACTGTGTGGGTTAGACCACTTGCTTCAGCCTAGAAGGCTATGGGCTGAAGCTTACCAACTTCTTCTGAGCTTGAATCAGATAGGACCTGCGACTTTGCGATGCTATGGTGCTATACAGCAGAATTTAGCTCCTTAAACTTTTTCTTGTGGCACTTTTTTATGGCGCAGACATGTGCACCACCCATCGATTAGAGTGGCCCTGAAAGCCCATGTGCCAAAGTCGGGGAAAATTAAACATTTCGAACACATGCCTCTCAGCAAAGTGAAAGTGGCGATGCTATGGAAAATAATGTTTCAGACACACATTCACGCTTTGTTCTATTAAAATTTGCAAAGGCAACCTGCAGCCTTAGCGGCAAATATGCGGACCCAATGACGAAAGGCCACAACTGCGCTCATTACTCTAACACAGCCAGCAGATAAGGTCAACACTGCAGAATCCGTTAAGACAACTGGTACAAACACCAAGACCTAAAGATCCTATTTTTATAACAAACTCAATTTTGGATGGCAACATCTTCGCAGGAAATTTGTCCAGTCAATCATCTGCTGGTTCAATGGCACCGACAACATTGAAGAACTATCAGCGTATAATACGAAAAGTCGCCTTTAACAGCTACTTATAAAAGATGTGCGCAACATGAATACATTCGTAGTCGTACGTCAACACGCCAAGCATTTAAAACAGATGTTCGTATCTCTAACATTTGTTTACATCTTCAGACTGACTTATAGAAAATATGTGCTGACAGCAAATTTGTTAGTTTTTGAATAGTTGCTAATGCCATTAGCTGGCTAGAAACGCTTATTTTTTTGGCAAAATAAAAACAAACAAACGAAATTCAAGGCTGTTTAAATCATAAAATTTCCAGGTGCAGCATAATTTTTAATTTTTTTTTTTTTTTTTTGCCTTGACAAGCCTGTGCCGTTTGGTTTGAAATTTCTGCTCTCCTTTTTGCAGCGACTGCTCGTATTTAATTGTAACATAAACCTAAAGGTATTTAAAATTGTAATTCCGGTATCCGTTTGCTATTGTAATGGTGGTGCCGCAAAAATTTTTAGCTGTCACCAGGTGTCAGAGACCACAAAATAATAAAAATCAACATATTCACGCTCACACACACACACACACACACACACATGTTAAGCCCTCAAAACGAACAACATGGGACAAAATTAAAATATGAACAACAAATATATTTTATATGAAAATGAAAAATACAACTGAATACCTCTTAACGAAACACAGCACAGCACACACACACATACAGTCATACCTCTACATAAATATTTGAAATATGAAGCCGAGTTATTGGTAAAACAAAGTCGAAAAAAAACACAACGCCATCACTGTGTCGCATAAACCAAACGGTTTGTTCGGTTGTTGGGTGTTTGTTTTAGAGCGAACATGGCCAAAATAAGGACAAAAAACGGAAATAGCCGCCAAACGGATGCCAACAAACGAAGCAAATGATTCATTTCCGATGATGAGTCTGCGGATGCCAGCAAAACAAAACGGTGACACCAAAATGTTCTACAGTCGAAAAGGAAAAAAACACAAACAAAAACAAACAATAATACAGTCAACACACAGCCACTACCCACTCCCTCACTTATTCACTCAGTCACTCATTGTGAGCCATAAGGTGGCATGGCCGCACAGCACAAGGACAACGAGCTGCCCGGCTTTCAGGCCCAGAACCTGCCACATGATTACATATTGTACCTTTCGCCAGTTGCATGCTATTGATGTTTGGCTGTGATATGTGAAATCAAACCTCAGCAAAACAGTTTCGCGTTCGTTCGTTCTTCCTTCTGTTTTCTTTCATTTTTGTTCCGAAAGTCAGTGTTTCCTTCAAAACTTACAACCCTCAGGTATGAAAATCGTTTACCTTTGGCCGTGTCAATGTAGTGCCGTTTGCTGTTTGGCAAATGTTGCCCATCGATACAACATTTTTAGAGTGCAGACAGAGACAAACAGTCGGACAAAGTGATGTGAGGCCGTGAAAAGGTGTTGCTTTCAAATGTTTGTTTGATTGGCCATGATGGGCATGTTGCTAAGGCGAGCGCTTGATTTATGTTTAGGAAACTGCGAACATACAAAGGACAACCGTGATTTCAGCAACACCTATTCAAGCTTGGCTTCAGGACAGGTCTTTAACATAAAAAAGTCTTAAGTAATTTTTCATTAGAAATATGATTTTTGCAATTTATGTTTAAAATTATTGAGTTGGAGAAACGGCATAAAAAATGTGTCTCAGCAAAAGGTTTTTCTACTGTCTACGAATTGTTTGGAAGTCTTTTTGGTACTTAAAAATATGGGATCGCTTTCCTGACTACTTTCTAATGGTTGTGTGATGCGAAGGACCAGAAAGATGGTGTCCCTATGACCGACATCAATCGTTATTAGATTCGCAATATCAACGAAATTCTGTTTTTATGAATTTAAGGAGCGGAAAGTTGGTGACCCTACAACCAACATCAATTGTTATTTAAATCGTGGCAGCAACAAAATTGTTTCGCCATTAACGGTGTTTAAGCTTATCCAGTTCGAAGGACCAGAAAGATGGTGTCCTTATAACCGATATCAATTGTTATTTGATTCGTTGCACCATAAAAACTTATACAGTTCGAAGGACCAGGGAGATGGTACCGCTATAACTGACTTCAATTGTTATTTAAATCGTGGCACCAACAAACTTTTCCAGTTCGAAGGACCAGAAACATTGGAGTCGCTATAACAGACTTCAATTGTTATTTTATTGATGGCAGCAACAAAATTGTTTCGCCATTAACGGTGTTTAAAATTATCCAATTCGAAGGACCAGAAAGATGTTGTCTTCATAACCGATATCAATTGTTATTTGAAACGTGGCACCAACAAACTTATACAGTTCGATGGACCAGAAAGATGGTGTCCTTATAACCGATATCAATTGTTATTTTATTCATGTACAGTTCGAAGGACTAGAAACATGGTGTCGCTATAACAGACGTCAATTGTTATATGATTCCTGGCACCAACAAAATTGTTTCGCCATTAACTAAACACCGTTATCACACTCATCCATTTAGAAGCATCATAAAGCTTGTAAAGGCCTCAATTGTTATTTGGCCTGAAGGACCATAAAAACTTGTAAAACTTTTACGCAAAGAATATTGTTTATTAGTTTAATTGCTCAGCCACAGTAATTCACATAATCCTGTCGTCGGCCTGTTTATTTTATAATATAATATCGAATTTATATGTATGTACTCGCAGGTGGGCCACTTTTATAAATTATAGACCACAAACTTAAACTTATTGCCGGATTTATGTCTCAGCTAAGTTTTACTTAAACCGTTCAAATATTTCAATTAGACAAAGAAATAAAAATATACTTTTTGAAATCAATTATTTATTAATTAATTAACGAATATGAAATAATTAATGAATTTATATTTATGTACATACATTAATTTATATTCATTATTATGCGATTAGTTGGGCAAATTTTCAGCTTTTACATTTTAATATTGGCAACACGCCATACATTTATTTCAATACCTTCAAATCAGAAACGCATTCACTGAAACAAACAAAATTCTATTGATTTTTTGTGCCGGTAAAACTTCCGTAAAATATGGCTTCAAGCCTTAAAGGAAACAAGCCGAGAAGATTGTTTTGAAGAGTAGAGGAAGAGTGGAACCCACTGCAATTTTTGCACTTCAATAAATTTATTTTTATTGCAAAATTTCTTTACGTTGGAAAAACTCTTTTTTTGGGCCTGAATTTTTTGCACTGAACACCAAATAACATTAACACACTGGTCCTGCTTAACACACTCTCTGCGAAAAGGACACACTGGAACGTAATGATGTCTGAATATTCTTCGCTTTGGCTTTTTGTATGACCTTTTACACGTTTCATGTGCCAGCAACTTGTGCTCGTACTCGTACATTTTTCAATTTCATTTTTCTATATGTTTTTATTTGTTGCTTTTACTGCCAAATATACAATTTTCCATCAGTCGCACTCATTTGTGTCCCGCATAAATCAATTGCACTTGTCATCAACTCAATTAATTTTTGGCAAACAAAGTGCAGTAAATCAATTGCTTTGGCACTTGACTCTCTCTCTCTCTATCGCTCTCCCCCTCTGCCCCTTCAGTTTCTCTTCCATATGACAAACAAACGGCAGCAAAAAATTGCAAATGAAACAGAAGCGGTCTTCAATACGAAAAATTTGTTACATGGAATCAGTATCTATGCCCATAAAATATTTGACAAATGCCAACCCAGCAAACAATTTCACGGACAGCATGCAAGCCATTGTGTTGAAGAAACCAAACTGTCGCACAGCTTGAAATCCCTTATAGTGCATTTTATATATCATTCACTCAATATACTGCAGTCTCACACTGTGTCACGCCTGCATTCGAGCTTTTCACAGGTCCTAATACCAAACATTTAGTCTAAACTTTCCTTCAATGTAATAAATTTGTTGTATGAACTCAGAGTTACGAAAATTTATCAAAATGGATGACTGACTTTTTCAATGTTTGATATAAAGGCCAAAAATGGTCCTACGAACCTTTTTAAATAATTGTTAGGAGCCTTTTTAAATGGTTTCAGAGCTATGAAAATTTCTCGGAATTATAATCATCAAGATGGAGATGACATTCTGTCAGACTTTTTCAATGCCTGAGATAAAGGCCAAAAATGGTCCTACGAACCTTTTTAAATAATTGTTAGGAGCCTTTTAAAATGGTTTCAGAGCTATGAAAATTTCTCGGAATTATAACTATCAAGATGGACATGACATTCTGTCAGGCTTTTTTAATGCTTGAGATAAAGGCCGAAAATGGTCCTACGAACCGTTTTAAATAATTGTTAGGAGCCTTTTTAAATGGTTTCAGAGCTATGAAAACTTCTCGGAATTATAATCATCAAGATGGACATGACATTCTGACAGACTTTTTCAATGCTTGAGATAAAGGCCAAATATGGTCCTACGAACCTTTTTAAATAATTGTTAGGAGCCTTTTAAAATGGTTTCAGAGCTATGAAAATTTCTCGGAATTATAACTATCAAGATGGACATGACATTCTGTCAGGCTTTTTTAATGCTTGAGATAAAGGCCGAAAATGGTCCTACGAACCGTTTTAAATAATTGTTAGGAGCCTTTTTAAATGGTTTCAGAGCTATGAAAACTTCTCGGAATTATAACTATCAAGATGGACATGACATTCTGTCAGGCTTTTTCAATGCTTGAGATAAAGGCTAAATATGGTCCTACGAATCCTTTTAATTAGTTTGAGAGCTATTGAAATTTATCGGAAAAACTGGTCCTACGAACCTTTTGAAATAACTGTTAGGAAATTGTTTCTGGCAGCACAATTTTTTGTTGGGATGGTAATTTTATAGCCTTAAATTCTCATAAAATATTTCCTATTCCTACTATTTGGTTTATTTGATTTTGTTTCCTTTTGGAGTTTCTTTTTTATTTGCCCATATGAAACATTTTTTCCGGCGACATTAAATGTTTTATCATGTTTGAGCATTCAGTAACATGCCACAAAATGATGCAGACAACGCGACATTGGCATGTTGCAAAAGAAAAATGTAAAGTATTAAATTTGGGGTTAAAATGCGATTAAATATTATTTGTTTTCGCTGTTGTTGTTGTTGTTGTTTTTTACTTATTGCTCCTGTGACGCGTTTGTATCAACAACAAGTATTTTTGTCTTTTTGGGCCATCATTTATTTGAACATTTCTGTGTTGAATAATCGTAATTCGATTTTTATAAAGAGCTTAATCGCAGGAGGAAGGGGGGCACATAATTAAGAATCGGAATTAAAAAGAACTAGATAAGTGGCCGTCATTAACTGACAGACAAGTTCAGTTTTAATTGTTTTATATTTGCGAAAGCTCGAGGTTCGAGGCACCATTTGATTTCTTTCATGTATTTGCAGACATAAAAAAGAACTAAAAACAACGACATTTAAGTGTTAAATAAGTTCGCTGTTAATTGTTTTATATTTTTAATATGATATCATGGGGCAATTTATTATTTATAGTTCGAAGGGCCAAATATTTTTAAATGTCTGTGAAACCATAAAAATCAACGATGCCCGTCAATCACATTTAACTCTTGAATAAACAAGTAGAGTTTACGTGTTTTACGTCGGTGATATTAACTCGAAATACAAGCTGGTGAAAACTATGGTTCGAAGGACCACATTTTTTCTTGTGTATTTGAAGCGATAAAAGGCAACCGCATCCAACGGCATTTAAGTGTCAAATAAGTTGAGCTTAACTCTTTTTTAGTTATGACACTAACTCGAAATACAAGCTGGTGAAAACTATGGTTCGAAGGACCACATATTTTCTTAAGTATCTTAGAACACCAGCAAATACCCTGCCTGCGCTTTTGGGCTTAAACCACAGCCAGTACGTTTTAGGCCAGCTAGACACCTCAACCTGCAATCAACATCAGCATCTTTATGTTAAGGCCTCCCAGGGACGTGTTGATGCCCATTCCGTCAATTGCTTGATTTCGTGAAGGTGTCAGAGGAACCTACATGAGGGATCTTTACTCCTCTATACACTGAAAAAGCCGAGGGCGCTTAAAATGCTATACGCCAAAGCAAAACTTGCTGCCGGGAGGTGTGCATTTTCGTATAATGAAAATTGCACTTAGTTCTTCAATTTTGATGCGCACTTGCGCCAGAAGGGAATTTATGGAGTATAAACTGGCCAGTAACAAAACAAAACGCGGCGAAGCAACTTCTTTTCTATATGTATGTCACAACAAAATTTTTTACTTATTTTCCCGCTATTTTTGCTTGACTAAAATATTGTCATTGTTCGAAGGACCAATTTTGAAACAAATACAAAACTTTTCTAAGGCCAAACATTATACGCAATTTATAGTTTAATCCGGCCTAAAGCTTTCATACAGCCTTTAATTATGGCTTCAAAGCTTCTCACAATATTTATGATTTGTTTAATTATTTTTTATCATTTATTATTATTCTTTGGTTTTTTTTTAACCAAAAAAAAAAATTGCATAAATTTGCATTTAAAGTCCGAGATGTTGTTTTACTAATTTTAGATTTTTGTTAAATTTTACCAATAATTCTTGTGTGATTTATGACACTGCCAACATTCGTTGAAGCAACGAAACGACAAACATGCAAACAAACAAATAAATGAGCTGGAGAACAAATGAAAGATATTTTTTTTTCTGCTTAAGACTTCCCAACAAAATCTTTTCGGAAATTTTCTTGCTTTGTTTTGCCTGATGTTGTTGTTATTGTTATTGTTGTTGCTGTTGCTGTGACATAGAGGTTAGACTTCTTGACCAATTTTCTATGAGTTGTTTGTGGTTTTGAATTATGGCAGGATTGTTTTGTTTCATTTCGATTTTTTGGCACAAGGATTTACTTCTTGTTATTGTTGTGTTTTTTTTTTTGTTCCTGGAAAAAGAAAAATTAAGAACAACAGCACCAGCAGAAAACGGTATTACATTTTTCTTGTGTCCTGCCTGTCCGTCCATTAGCATTTTATGCGGCACACTTGGCAGGCCCATTTTGTAACTGCACTCCAAACAGTGCAAATAACTATAGTGCACTTTTAGGCTGGCATTTGCCTGTGCGTGCCTGTGTACGGCGGGCTTAACGAAAGGAATGCAGGCAAAAGTTGCAATCCAAAGAAATACCAGTTAACAAGACTGTTTAAATGACTTTAATGTCCATTTGTATTTTAGGTTTTTCTCAGACTGCAGTTGGAAAATCCTTGCGCCTTTTGACATTGTGTGATTTCATCTACAATTCATGAAGTTTTCTACTTCTGCTTTTGTTGTTGTTGTTGTTGTTTTACTTGTTACCAAACAGTAGACAATTGTGAAAGGAGTGCAAGCTAAAATGCTGTGTGACACTGGCGGAACCTTTTTTGGGCCCGAGAGAGAGAGAGAGAGAGAGAGAGAGATAGAGAGAGGGAGAATATTTGCCATGGCATTATCAAAAGGACACGACTACATATTATTAGAGAAGTAGAAGTAACAACAGGCTTAACAAAATGTGAACAGAAAACATACATAAATGTGAACATATTTTGAGACGACAGACAGACAGACAGACAGACAGACAAACAGGCCGACTTTCTTTGTAGTAATAAGAGTTTTTGAAAAACTATTTTACTTGTACGCAAATGCAGCAATTAATTTAAATTAGAAAATCCAGCTGGAATCGCTACCGCACATGCAATTGTGACGATGATGAAAAGTGCCATTAGTCATATGGAAATGTTCAATATTTGTTAAACAAATAACAAAAGGAATTCTCAAATAAATGCACAATTACACATACAGGCAGATTTTTCATATTTTGCGTTCTCTTAAGAAGCCGAGACAGGCCCAGGCATGTTAAGTGCGATAAGCCCCATGCAGGACTATTGCAGAATGCCAAAGGCACACCAGCACACAAGACCCAAAACACAGCATTTTGGTAGGGCCAAGATTGATTTACGTTTAAATAGATTTTTGCAGCCCTGCTTACTTGCATACCAGGCATGTCCTTTTGCCCTTTTGCCCTTTTGCACTGTTGCAAGCCGTTAAGCACAACAAAAATATACGTTATAATTTTTGAGTTTTCCTCAAAAAAAAAAAAAAATACAAAAGAGAAAACGAAGAGTTCTTTCTGTTTCTTTCGTTTTCGTCGGCAACAAAGACAAAACCCCAACAGGCAGCCAACAAATGAATGGCTGAGATTTATCAAAAGGTAATTTATATTGTATATTTGTGAAAACTTTTGGCCAGAAGTCCATGTCTGTGCCTGCAGGTTCTTAGCCAAACGATTGCATATGACTGTTTGAGTCGGCAGATAGAATTTTTCCATTTGAGTAACTGCATTTTTTAGGTATTTATTGGGCTGTATGTGTACGAGATCTTGGCTCAAGTAGTTGTTTAGTTTGTTTGAGGTCTGTACGCCTAAAAGTTTACTGTGAAAATTTAAAACAAATGCCGAAATTTCACAGAGTTTTGAAGTAATAAATCGTCTTCAACATTGGGACAAACTTCTGCTGGCAAAATTGTACCAGGGATGAGACCCATACAAAAGGAATCAAACACTCACAAAATTATCATTTTGTTTATTTAGAGATATTAGAGAGAAATTCCAAAAAATTAGGGTTTAAAAATTTTACTTTTCTTGTTAAAGAAGTCTTTATTAGAAAACTAAAATTTATACAAAAGTTAAATCTTATAATAAAACAGTTACTCTAAAAAATCACTTTATAAAAAGCAATATTTTAAAAGAGTACCATTTGCAAAAGTACTTCTTTAAAAACTTTAAAACTCTTTTACCGCAACACGTGTTTTAAATGGACATTTTTGAGCCAGAACTTGTTGTGAAAAAGGGAGGCTTCAAACAAACACCTTTTGAAAAGTGTATTTTAAAAAAAGGCATTTTTTAAAAACAAGTACTTTCCAGAAAAGTGCCTTTTTTAAAATAAATAAATTGGTCTTTGTGTTAAAAAAGTGCCTTTTGTTAAATGTTTAGTTCGGTTTCTGTCTATAAAATGTTCTTCTCAAAAAAGTACTTTCTTTAAAATATGTAAAATATGTAACTTTGTTTCTTTCTAAAACGGGGTAACACAAAAAAATGTCCATATAAAAAGTACTTTCTTAAAAATATGTAAACTGTTTCTTTCCAAAACATGTGGCTCCTAAAAAGTATCGGCATAAAAAAGTACCTTTTTTGAAATACGTAAGTCTGTTTCTGTCCAAAACATGTGGCTCTTAAAAAAGTAGCCATATAAAAAAGTACCCTTTTTGAAGTATGCAACTCTGATTTTTACGAAAAAAATGTAACACTTAAAAGATATTAATGAAAAAATTGTATATCTTAAAAACTATTTTGCAAGGAAATTTTTTTTATTAAAAAAATTTTGGAAAATTATATTTCTTACAAAAACTATAGAGAATACTTTTTGGGAAAAAATATGTCTATTCAAAAACTACCTTTTTTGAAAAAGGTATATTTTGAAAACCTTCTTCAAAAATGTTTTCAAACAGAGGAAGTTCGTAAAAAACATATTTTTTAAAAAAGCTACTAAGAAGTTGAATATAAAAACATGTATGTCTTTCAAAATCTATTTTTTTAAATATGTACCTTTTAAAATCATACTTTTTTTGAAAAGAAATTTGCTGAAAAAAAGGAACCATTTTACAAAATTAAAAAAAATTATTTTTTAAAAGTGCCGGTTAAAAGTATAACAAAAATGCAAAAAAAAAAAGAAGTTACTTCAAAAACTACTTTATTTGAAAGTGTAATTTTTTGTAAAAGTAACTCCCCAAAAGAGTCTTTTTTAAAACCAAAAAGATTTCACTAGAAAAAAATTGTTTTTTGGACACAAAAAATCCATCCCTTAAATAAGATTTTGTTGCGTAAAAACTAGAATTGATTAAAGAGGAAAATAAAAACCTCCATTTGATTTAAGTAACTTTTAAAAAAGACTACTTTTTTTGTAAAAATTAGACTCGGATTAGAAGAAAATAAAAACCTCCATTTGATTTAAGTAACTTTTTAAAAAAAATTTTCTTATTTTTGTAAAAATTAGAATCGGATTAGAAGAAAATAAAAACCTCCATTTGATTTAAGTAAAAACACTTTGTTTTTTGTAAAAATTAGAATCGGTTTAGAAGAAAATAAAAACCTTCATTTGATTTAAGTAACTTTTAAAAAAGACTACTTTTTTTGTAAAAATTAGACTCGGATTAGAAGAAAATAAAAACCTCCATTTGATTTAAGTAACTTTTTTAAAAAAAATTTCTTATTTTTGTAAAAATTAGACTCGGATTAGAAGAAAATAAAAGCCTCCTTGTAGAAAAAAGTCCCCCAGCAAAAAGTACTTAAATAAAACTTTAAGAAGAAAAACATTGAAACCAGTTTCTATTACATTTCCCCACTGCAATTCGTTAAAAAGAACTTCTATTTTATGCTGTTTTTAAACTTTTCATTTGTTATTCCTTTTTACATATTTCGTTGTGAACGATATGAACAAGAGGCCAAAGAGTCCTTTAAGAGAAAAAATTATGAGATTTAACAGGACCTTTAAGCTCATTTGATAAACATGGACTGACAAATTGGAGTAAATATCTGCATGTAATAGATGCATTTCGAAGTTGCACACAGGCAAAGGCGGTTGGTTTTAGGTGTGTGTGTGTGTGTGTGTGTGGGATTGTAAAATTTGCATATGAAGAATTTTTCCATATGATCCCGTTATATCTCACTGGCATAATTTTTTTTTCTTGTCCTGGAATTGGTCAGTACCAGGATATGAATTGAATTTATTAAATTTTATAAACATTTTTTTTTTGTTTGGAAAAGCAACAACCCCGTTTTATCATACGAAGTGAATACGAGGTGTGTTCCAAAAAAAAGGGAAAATTTCGCAGCCTTGAACTGAAGTTCGCAGTTTCAGCTATTTGTCATGTTTTGCGTGTTCGGCAATTTTTGCCATCGAAAAAAAATGAATCCAGGACTATTCATCAGATTTTGTGGGAAAAAGGAAATTAAGTGCTCAAAAGCACTCGAAAAGTTAACAAGTTGTACTCGTATTCTGAGTGAGAAAACTGCTTGCGGGCTTTTCACAGAAGGTAGAGCAGATGCTGAAAAGGTTGAGAAGCCGAAGAAAATTGTTATAGACAAACGTCGAATCACTATTAGAGAAGTTTCTGACAATGTCGCCATATCGGTTAGCTGATGCCATTTTGTCATTTGCTTTAAATTTTGGGTATGTGGCAACCCAGTTTGTGCCAAAATTGCTGAATTTTTACCAACAACCACATCCTAATAATGCCTCAGTCACTCACTGTATTCACTGGATTTGTATGGCTGCAGCTTTTTCCTCTTCCCAAGTTTAAAGACATTCATGAAATGATGAGCTAAAAACCGGATAGGTAAGAGCACTCCAGGACACATCAGCAAGTGGGTGTCAGAACTGCCTCAAGGATTGCCAGAAAGCTTAGACCCTCTCTAGACTAAACTCTTCTATCTATGACGGTGATCATATTATATACCGTCTAACTGCTAATTATTTTCAGTCATACGATTCTTCGCATTCGTTCTCGTTCTCAAGAGATGAGCAGTGAACAGTTGGTTGCCACACGGCATCCCAATGTTGCCACAACGATGCAAAAAGTTCATACTTAATAAATTTGTTTATTGTGCTAAGAATTTGAAAAAAAGAAATCCACATTTCCGCCAAAAAAAACACACATTTTTGTGTCTAGTGCAGGGGAACGTTTGTGACGCCACTTTGCCCAAAATTATGCCAAAGGGTTAAACGTCAGTTGCATGACTTTTTGCATAATTGTTGGAGACATTTGATAAGAAAATTTTGTTTTAATTGAAAGAAAATAAAATGTATTTTATATTCATGGCTTTTGCTAAGTTTTATTTCATACTTTAGAAAAGTTTTGTATTTTTATTAAAGATTTATGCGAAACACTTATACGCAACAACCTACAAACAAACACTCACTCTCACTCATACCTCTACGAGTTGGTACCAGAGAGATGCTTATGCGTTTATGCAACGAACGAATACTCACTCAGTCGTATGTACTGATAAATGCTTGAATTATGCCATGGCATGCAAAAAGGCATTTATTATTGCTTATAATAAATCAAATACAATTTAAGTATTATGAAATTAAACACATGGACTGTAGAACCAATAAGGATTCTTTGTTTTTTTTTTTTGCCATTTGGAGCAAAAAACAAGAAATAAATAAATATAAAACAAGAACACAAATGTTGCCATTCAGTGTCGAAAGTTGCTACTTGTCAGGACTAGAACTGCCTGTGGCTGAGCAAAATATATTTGCATGTACTTAAATTCTATCAATTATAAATATGTTTGAAATAAATTGCCATAAATTGGCACATTTTTGTGTAAATATTTCAAAATTTAGTTTAAAGCCCAACTACTACATTCGATGAACACAAATGCATCGAACTCCTGCTCCCCCCTCCCCCCAAAAGGCAACACATGTTTTTCCACCACCACTCTCCTCCTTCCTTTCTTCCTTCACCATCAGTTATCAAAAAAAAAAAAAAACGTTTGCAGACGACCGACTAAGTTTTAATAAAACACTCAGTCTTCAGTTATTTAGATACCAGAATCGAGAACGTGCAACATATTTAATGACAAGCAATAGACAGACACATGATGAGACTGTTTGAAAACAACAACACATTCCTTGAAATATATTTCGATTATTCAGCCTGGCCAATGCAACAAATGACGAAGCAAATGAAATGCAATCGTAGCGATGCACAGAGGAGAAAGTCATTGTTGGCTACCAAACAGACACACTCGCAGACACAGGCACTCACTCGCACTCACTCCGGCGCCCCGGCACATTCTTAACAAATGTGTTTTTATGCATCTTGCCAACGTCAAAACGCAGGAAGAACGCCTGTTTTAGCAGACACCAGGCCTTTTAACTCGATGCGCTATTCAGATATTTTTTACACATGATATAGCAGGTGGTCAAGGACTTTCACACTCTCTGCCGTGGCAGGTCTTACTAAAGGCCTACTATTAGAAGGCGCTCTTTAGTAGGACTCGTGGCAGGTCTGCTTGAAGTGCTCCTCATTTAAGGCAGCTCTAATTGAACGTCTAAGTTCTAATAACCTCATCTAAGGGCAGTCTAACAAAATGGAATCTATAATTTCAACAACTTTTCTGTCATGTTGTGGCAGTTGCTTCCCGCTGCGCCACAATTTTTTGCTTATTCTGCCACTTCGAATGGCCACCGAAAGCAAAAGGACCATCAAGATTTAGGCTCTTGAAAATTTTAATTAATCCCTCGATACACCTGCATGTGCCATGAAATTCTCTATAAACAAAATATGTCGTCTATGGGTACCTGAAGTAAAACACTCTTGTCATAGTCTTTGTCCAGCTGTATATTCTTTAGACTTTTCCTCTAATTGTGAATTTGGTTTGTTTTTTTTTTTTTTTGTTTGTTTGCTGCTCTTTATAATTTTGCTGAACGCCTTAATTTTCTTATGCACTTTTTCTTTTATTTTTAGATTTTAGTTTCAAACACGAAGAATACTCACCGCGCAAGTGCTTTATTTAAGTGTAAAATGTCATCTATTTTAGATGTAAATCGTTTTCTGTTCAGTTTGTGTTTTGGTTTTTTGTCCTTGCAAAGTGATCCTGTTATTGTAAAGGGTTTTCATGAGTGCCGGATCTGAGGAAAATGTTTTTCGAAGAGGCTGTTCAAGAAGGCCTTATTTATAAAGACCTTTGGCAGTTTCCTTGCCGGCTGGTTTTTCAACATCGATGTGGCAGCGTATGTGTGTGTGTGTGTTTGCTGTCTAGTGTTTATGTGTAGGTGTATGTATTAAACAAGGACCTTTTAGATTATGCTTGTATCTGCTGCTACTGGTTTAATGAAAATTTCTAAATGTGTTTTTGTTTTAAATGGATTATTCACACGCTATTGATTTCTAATTGAGTTGACTTCAATCCATCTGTCTATTGACATTCAAACACTTATGGCACCAAAACCCCGCCAGCCTCAGATTCTGATCTGAAGCTATTTGATATTGACAGGCATCATCAAACACATCACACACACACAAACGCACACATACTCATAAAATCCTTTGCTATTTAAACTCATCAGTTTATAACGGAAGTGCACAAATGAATTTTGATTTGGTAAATATGTACAATATGTATGTAGTTAAATTTTGATTCTCTCCTGCTGCTCGGCTTAGAGTCCTGAACGGCTTCTAAATACTAATAATATTTTCCATGCTGCTGTTTGTTGCACATGTGTTGATGAAATATTGAAAGGGCGTTGAAGCAGACATTGATGGATGGTTGAATAGATGAATGAAAGAATGAATGAACGATTGAATTGGCTAAATTAATGATTTCAAGTGTTTGCCTACGTAGGAGATGAATGGATTATATGTAATTAGTCAATTAATGTTATTGACTTTAATAATAAATCCAGAAAACAGACATATTAATTGATACAGTTTAACATCAAATTTGTCACAAAACATGTTTAAGCCTTGAATTCGCTAGATGTTTATTTGCTGTCTTGTGCCTTTCAGTTTTTTTTCGCACTTTATATTGTTGCCGGTGAGTCAAGAAGCCCTCATTAAACTCTTGTTTTAGCTAAAGTAAACTTTTAATCGAACTAAAATCCATTCTACGGTGTATTCCAAGCTACGTTCTATTGTGCCGAAGGCAGCAGGTTGCTCAAAACTCTGGAAAGTTACTGTATAATATCGGTGAAACAGGTTCTTGCAAACTCCTTTTGGTGCAATGAGGACCAATGTGCTCTTGGGATGCCTTGATATTGGTCTGGTCTGGAGCTGCTCATAGCTGGAGCTGCCTGGTTTGTCTAAAACTCAGACAGAGGCTGTGTTAGATACTGAGGCAGTGGTCTGCACCATTCGCTGCTTCAAATGTTCTCCAGGTGCTGTTGCCTTGCAGTAGGTTTCTGTTTGTCGTAAGTAAGTGGCTGATGGGATTTGTTCAGGCGAGTTTATGAAGGCGTGATATTCTTTAAATATTTTGGGCTACCAATTTCTACCTGTTGCTGCCTAGGGATTAACTGGAAGAGTGATTAGATAGCGTGAGCTTCGGAGCAAGGGGTTTGTGTAAGGTACCACCCTACTTACATACTGCAAGCAGTTGCCACCTGTATTGGCCAGGTAAAGCAGATTGAGAGCGGCGGCAGGTCCTTCTTCAAGTGTAGGTGGTCCTCCATCAGATGAGATAACAAGGGCCGTTGCTGATATATGTAAATAAATTTCACAATGCGGCTATTTAGGCACCCTAATAATGTCACACTCACACTATTTGCACTGTAATATAAAAACAAAATCCACATTCCCTATTATTGCCATCTGGCCACTGTAATTGAATAACCTCATCCTTTCCTGTTCCTATGGCACGACACAACCTTTTACTGGACCTTAAAGCCAAACGATTTATTGATTGCCATCTTCGCACAACTTTTCAAAACATCAAAAAATTTTATAATTCATTAACAGAGATTTCAACAAAGAAAACTTTTCAATAAATTAGAGAATCTCGTAAACGAGTTAATGTTTTAAATCAAGTGTGGCAAAACTTGTTACAAGAAAAAGAAAATTGTTGAAAACACTCCAGCCCCGATGGGAAAACAATGTGTGTAAGAAACACTTTCGCTTTCCTTTGCGTACAATTTGGCCCCCCCCCAAAAAGCAGTAGGAGTTTGAGTTGAGCAGAATGCGAACGTACGAGTATTTGCAAAGCGTATGTGTGTATGTGTGTTTGTTTACTTGTGGTTTATTATTCACGCCTGAATTAATTGTAAATTAAAGTTTTCGACACAATCAAGCATATACGACTTGAAACTTGTGGAATGTGGGCGCTGAAACAAATGTGACCAACTGGAAAATTTTAAGAAAATGTTTAACATAGAAATGATAATCTCTGAAATAACTGAAATAGTTTAACACTAAAATTATATGTATATCTGTGGGTAATTTTTGCCAGATATTTAAATGAAAACCAGTATTTAAGAATAAATGTTAATAAATCAAAATTACAAGAAAAATTCATTAATAATATGAAAAAGCATTTTGGTCAATAAAATTAAATGCAATTTTTGCAAATTTTTAAATTTTACTTAAACCGTTTCGACAATTTATAATTGTAATTATATAAAAATAAATAAAAAAATTAGACAGGTTTTTACTAATAGCGGCAATTTATAATAATACGGTCATACAATTATAAATAAAATTAAAATGAAAATACAATTATTGTATAATTATAAAATAGAACAACAAATTTATATTATATATTATAAAAATTAAAATAACACCAATTACATAATAATAAAATAATAATAATACTAAACACATAATAAAAATACAACTCTAAAATCATATAATTGAAAAACTTTTCCATGGCAAACTTATATCATTTATTGTAAATTATTTTACAATTAGAATTAAGTTTAAGTTAAATTAAAATTGACACAATCAACTGAAAATTAACTAAATTATATAAGATATTACAATATAGAAGTATATAAATTTACATAAAACTATTGTTATATGGTAAAATAATACAACCGTGTTAAGATTATATTATTGTACATTTTAACACAATTCCACAAATACAGCCAAATTTTTGATAACATCTTCTTAGTATTTCTCAATAATATAATATTTAAATTAATTATAAAAATTTACAGCAATAAAATTTAAACATAAAAAGTCTTTGTTATTAAAATACTTGTAAGGAGCGCCGCTCCATTTACACTGACTTTATTATTATTTTTATTATCTTTTTACAATATGGAACTGCACAATTTCAGAATTGTTCTTGCAGCTTAAGATGTGTTATAACTTGTAAACAAAACTTTGTTTTGTTACAACAAACTCCAATATATCGCTAAAAATTTGTGGGTGTTTTGATAAAGTTTTGCTAAAAATTTATAATAGATCCTCTGAAAACACGTTAAAAAATATTTCCACACATATATCCTTATAAATAAGGATATATAATTTTGCTCTCAAATTTAATTGTTTTTAAAACAAAGCACTTTTTTTTAAACAACTAAAACTTTTTTAGTTCCACTGCGCCAAATTCCCTTTTTTATTGTAGTTTTAAATACATTTCTGTTTAAATTAAAGTCTTGCCAAATTAATCTAATTCTTCCAGCAAACTAAATGTTCTGTTTCAAATTTAATTATTTATTAAATTTACCTAATTCAAGTACTACATAAATATATTTTATTTTAGTGCCATTAAAAATGCTAAAATTTGTATAAAAAATTGCAATTTGTCTATTGCAAAAGCTCTCCAGCAGCCGCTAATGGCAGATTCCTTGTCACCATCAACCCAATAGTTGTTGCAATTATAACCAAGTCCATATTGTTTTCTGGATCCGCCAGCAAATAGAGGTTTAGTTTTTGAAAAAAAAAACCTTTAAGTCAAAAATGATTAATAAATAGTGCCGCCAGTGCGATACAAAAATATTCGGATCAGCAGTTTGTTGCTTGATTGTCTTAAGTCAGGCGTGTTTGACTATTTCGTTATTTTTTATTGTTATTCACTACTAAAGTTGGTCCTTTTAGTTTTTTTCTCTAACTTTTGTATATATAGAACGAAGAACAATTTCAGCAAATCGAGCAGTTTATCATAAATAAAGTTTTCGTTCGCATGAAGTACAACTTTCTGCCACTGATTTGCAGTTTGAGGTATTGAAAGGTTGCGTTTGTCCTTAAGTCTGTCCGCCTGTCCGTCTGTCCGTCTGCCCGTAAATATTTTTGAGGTCAGCCTATTTTGAATTCTTGCACACACTTCATTGCCACTTACACATTTGTTTGTATTCATTTCGTCACTTGGGAGAAAACTCTTTTTACTATTTCTGCCACTTATAATTGTTGCCATTTATACCCCAACCACCTCCCAAACCCCCAGAAAAAGATATTCATAAATTGCAAATATATTCAATACAGACGTTTGTGTGTGAGAGTGTGTTTTAAAGTATTTTGCCAGTATTAGAAGCCCAAAAGGCATTCAAGTGTATGTAAGATGATTACACATCATTTAACTGACTCCGATGGTCTTACACAAGGCACGGACTCAATATACTCTGGTGGACTTTGAGAAGCACACAGAAAGGGCTTAAAAAGAAAACTATTGTGTTTTCTTTTAGGGTTCTTTTTAAAGTTTCTCATTTTTGTTTTTGCTTTGTCAAGCAACACTTGGTCATTTAATAGTCATTGTAATAAAATCAGGCAGTAAAGACTTTGAGAAATATTCAGCAGTCAATCAATATGTAAATTCAATGCCATAAGATTTTAGTACAATAGTTTGATGGCATTCTAGTAGTTTGGGGCCAGAAAGCAGAGATGTCATTCGTAATAGGATAGAAATCATGAATGAAAATCTCTGACTCCCGCCCTTTATTTTACCTTTTTTCTCTACAGTGTAGTTGCTCGTATTTGGCCCTTTAAATTTCACATGGAGTTTATTATTTCTATTTAAACGACATTTAAGACATTGTTTTCCTATTTTGGAATTCTAAATGTTGTTGTCTTTTTATTTTTTCTTTATTTTTCGCACAATTAATATTGATTTTCGCTTCCAAACAGACCACAAATTCTGTTTATTTTATCTGTCTATTTAGAAAAAGAAAAAGAATTGTAGTTTCAAAATGTTTAAATTCTAAGTGATCAAAATTAGAATGAATTTTTAAAACTTTTTTTCTTTAACTTAAAAATGTGGATTTTTTTTTTTTGCAAATATTAAAATTATAATGTCTGAACTTTTTCGCTGCCATTCTGGCATCATATGGTTGCCATGGGCAAGGAACTGGTCATTCTCTGAGGCCAAGAATTGCTCCGTTCGCCAATTTCGTTTATATTTCGTGTGAATCTAAATAAATAATAGTCAGATGGCGTAGACCGGTCTAGAGAGGGCTAAGAATCCGAAATTTTATCAAAAAAATTTATATCAAATACTGTGTTTTTTTTAAATTCTAGAACTTTTTCCTCTAACGGGACCAAAAGTACAGGTTAACAACATATTGTCCTTTGGATATGTTTAACTTTGGCGTCGATTTGACTGATTGGCCGGACTTTCCGTGAGATCTCTTACACTTCGGATTATAATTTGCAGCGTTCAAGCAACTGTTCGTATGTATCTGGCATCCCCATTTCCCCGATTTTCGATAAATTCTGTTGTTCCAAAACGTTTCGAAACTGCTGCTTGAGTAACTCTCAATGATATTGGATGTACGAGGTGAGTTTGACAATCGTCTTGCCAGTTATCTCCGCTTCCATTCGTCTGGCACGGCCATTTTCCTGAAATGAATTTTCGATAAATTCTGTTGTTCAAAAACGTTTCGCAATGATATTGGAAGTTCAAGGTTAGTTTGACAACAGGCTGCTTGAAATACAACTTGCAATTCTTGGTCTTTATACTTTTTTCCCATTTTTGCTGGCCTAAGACACAGATCAAGTCTTCTGATCCGCATAAACGAGCTCTCGCACTTTGAAACGCACGGAACTTACTTACTTACCTTGAGCTACGTCGAGCAATCGCTGTATATCAGTGTCACGTTTAATTCAAATTAAAGACGTCGAGGAAAACTTCTCGCATATGACGCTTTATAGCGACATTTTCGAAGCACAAAAAAACAAACATTGTGCTTTTTAAAACTATAATGTTCAGTGATTATGGAAGAATAAATGTTCTGAAAACCATGTGTTTTCAAATCACGAAATTTCTTTAATCACAACTACTTCGACTAGATTAAAACTTGTTGCTCCAAATTATATGTACAGGATCACAATAAACGTCTAGATGCCAGAAAAATAAGAAAAGGACAACAAGAAGTCGGCCTTTGTGCTTAGAAACCAAGTGATTTCAAATAAACTGATATGAAAATGCCCCATAAGTTATTACACACACAAAACGCGTTTAAAAGTCACGTTATCGCTGGGGAATCCCCCTTTCTCGACAACTCCCTAAGTTTGTCATAGTAAAAACTTCATTCCATTTACCTATTGAAAATCATTAACAAGATTTCCTTGCAATTTGTCCTGTTAAAACTTAAAAGTGGCGCATGGCACGAGTATGACAATATTTGTTTTATAATTTAATAAAAAAACAAACTTTACGTTTCTGTTTCGTTTTTACTAAGAGAATGTTACACTATAAAAATAAAATATATAAATATAAAAAAGAAAAAGTTGAAAAAGAAAAGACAAAGAAACCACCAGCCACACAACAATTTAATGAGCTTTTTTTTTTTCTTGTCATCCTTGAAGAAAGAACACAAAAAAAAAGTATAAGGACTTTTTTTGTTAACAATAAAATCCAGATGAAGTGTTTTGGCAGTAGTAACTCAGTTTAAGTTTAACGTGTGATTTTCTTTGGCCATTTTAGAAACTCTGTATTGCAGAGCAAAGAATCACAGCAAAAACTTTTCAAAACACATAAATAAAAATAAAAAATTAAATTAAAGTTCAAATTTGGTGTTTTGCAGGAATTGTGCAAGAAAACCGAACAAAAAGAAAACACGGTATAATGTGTGGTTAATAAAATTTGCTATTAAATATTTGATGGTATGAACCGGTTGGTTGGTTAGTTGGTGTTAATGAAAAACTTTTCTAGAAAGTTTTTCTTTTCACAGAAAAAAGGACGAAAACACCTGACAGGAAAGAAAACAAAATCAGGGCATTAAAAATGTTGCAGTTTTAATCTCCAAAAACTTAAATAGTACTGACTTACCTTAAGGGATTTGAAACGGTGTCCGAAGCCGCGACCGACAACTGCTAGATGTCGGAATATGTTCATCAAGGCGCTCTTGTTAATTCAAGAGTGTTTAAGATCTACTGAAAGGAGCCAGCCGCAGGGAACATAATAAATTTATAGAGATTTCTTTGCGTTATATCATGATCCGTCCCTGATTTGGGACCACGACCCCCCCCCTTGTCCTGCCCCCCACAAACGAAAGTCAAGTGTGAAGTGCGTTACGTTGTTCTATCGGTACTACAATGAATTTTGTTCGGATGCGATCAGGCACCTTGTTCGCTTAACGAAACCCCGCACATGTTTACGTACAACGCGGTTCTAGTGCTATTCCTCTGCCAACTTTAAGTAGGTCACACAGATTATCCTTAATCTTTTCCTGCCGAGAACGATTGACGTGGCGGGAGGATAAAATACTGCCAGCTGAGTCTGAAAAATTAAAAACTTTCCGAATCTTTGGCAAGAAACAACTCTTTTTTATATTAACAACTTTTGTTTAATTAGTTAGAGTTTTATAATTTTAAATTAATTTTGAAATTTTATAATTTCTTCTTTAAAAAATCTGTTAAGGACAAGTGTTGAAAGTCCTATAGAAATCTTAGGATTTTCACACTATTCCCCAAACAAAACTATAAAAGAAAATCATAAAACAACAACAACAAATTAACAAACCAGGCAAAATTTACCTACATACACACATATATGCAGTTTTCAATAGACGACTGTTGAGAAATTTTACATGTACAAGGAAGACAGAGCAGCGCAACAAAAACCAAAATGCTTCAAGTGGAGAGCAAAAAGCGGAAGTTTTTTGCAGGCAAAATTAAAGGTAAACAGGAAAATTATTAGCAAACAAGTTCAAACTTAATTTAAGGTTCGATACAAATAAACATTTTACAGCCACACACACAAACGCGCGCACGAACACTCCCTCACAGGCACGTGAGAAATCCTTTGCACATAAACAAACATCAGCATTTTGTGTTGTGGAAATCAAAACTAAGCAAAACTTAAGGAAATTTACACACTTAAGCCGAAGACCAACCGGTTCGAACTTTTACACACTGAGTTGAGTGTCTTTACAACTTCATGCGAGTACTTGTAGTCAGTCGTCTACAAGATCTTGTGGTTTATTAGATTTTAATAATTCACACGCAACCACCACCCAGTTTGTTTATTGAACAACTTAGTTTTTGCCAACAAACTCGACACCACAAGACATTGATGACGCCAGCCGACAACTGAAAGAAAATGAAAAACCTTCTAACCTGCAGGAAAAGTTTTCCGAAGCCAGGATATTTCTTGTACACCAACCCCAACAACTCAGGAATTTGTTGTTTTTCTTTGGTTCTTCGGCAATAAAACTTATTGTTTGTGGAATTTGCTATCATGTGTTTAAGAAATGAAACACCTTCGGGCGTGTTACCAGTTGGCAAAAATTTACAATCACCAAAACAACAGCAAATTCGCATACAAACATGCATGCACTGATTTGCTTCATGTAGGACCCTCGCCAAACGCACACACACGATTTGAAAGAACAAAAATAAAATACAAAAAAATGGCTTTTGTTAAGGATGTTAAATAAGTTGTGCTGCCAACAAATGCAAATACTAACTTATGTGTTTCTTAAGCCGTAATGACAGTTTGATCGAAAATATTTATTATTTACTAAAAGTCAAGATTTCAGCTAGACTGTGGCTAGACAGCCAAAAAACCGACAAAAATGTTGAATATGTTCTCGATAAAAAGTTGCAATTGCCGCGTGTGAATGGCCACTTATCGATCAGAAATTAAGTTGTTTCAACAACAAATGTAAAAGTTTTCAAATTAAAATCAACATCGCCAGCTTGAAACAATGAACCGGTTAATTAGTGCGCGATTTATGGCCAAATTAGGCGATTTACCGCTTATTTTCTGTTCGGTTTTGCGATTTCTTATAAAAGAAAAGTTGACAGCACTTAATAAATTAAGCAAAAACCAAATGTTTTGTTAACATTTTTTTTATCGTTTTATCGCTCTTTTTAATATTTGTTGTTTGTTTCTATCAATTAATTTATTAATTAATGTAAGAAATATGTTTTATGCCCGAATATATTGTTTTTCTTTTCTTTTAATTTAGCGATTTTTTTCCATCACAAATGATGCTTTTTTTTCTAATTGTTGACATAAAAAATAATATAAATAAACAAAGATTAAAATTTGATATATCTCTTTCTGGCATTCACTGTTTCACTCTTTCAATCACCGATTAAAATGAAATTGTAGAAAAGTAAAATAAAAACGTCCATTTTATAACTTCAGCGATAGAAGTAGGAGGTATCTTCAAAATATTAACTGAATTCTTGGGTTTTTCCAAAAGTATTTATTAATTTATAATTTCTATTTTGTACCCTTCAATGTGGTCCACCTCAGTGCTAATAGTATAAATTTTTTGGTCCTTGAACTCTCTCAGCAATTCGATTTTCCTCCACTCAATTATTGCAAAATGCCGTCCTTCAATTTGGGGTATCAGATAAGTTGGCACGAGGTTGCATCTGACGTTTTTAGTTAATTTCGGATTGCCGTTGCCCTCAGCCAACAATTTATGAGCGCTTTTTTGTGCTCAAAATTCAATAGCTGTGAAACGAACTTCTGTGCAGGACACACGCCTGACTGACTGATATGATGACATCCTCAGCAACTTCTCTAATAATAATTCGACGATTCTTGTTTACATATATATATTTTTCAAGACTTTCTCAACATTTTCATTGGTTGTTGTCGTTGATGTGCCGTGGCATCCATTGCGAGATTTCTCTCTCATTCACATGTTCTCCAACTTCTTTGAAAAACTTGTGCCACTTGCAAACATATTTCGGACCCGGAGTACGAGTACAATCACCGTTCGCCACTGGTTTTGGCCTTTTCAATCCATTTTTCTGACTCAGACTACAATCACCGTTTGCCACTGGTAACATTTTAAGGGCTCTGGAATCCTTCATTTCATTTCTGACACAAAACGTTACACTTCTAACTTTTGTCCCTCTCAACACGAACACGACAATCGAAATGAAATTTTTAAATTCCCTTTATTTTTTGAACAGACTCCGTATATGCATAAATATATATGTGCGTGTGTGTGTGTGTGTATGACACCTGGAATATAGCAGAATGTGTCGCGGTGCTGCCACCTAGTAAAATTAACACGCCCTTCGTTTACCCACTTGCCGGACAAGTTTTTCAAAATGGGTGCATCGTGTTGCCGAAACCTTTCAGTAAGAAAAAAATTCCCCCCAAAAAAAATGTTGTTCCGCACAAATAGGCGCTGTAGAAGGAAAGCTTGAGTGACCAGCCTTCCAGATTTCCTATTAAAGTCTCTTGCCAAACAATAAGTTTTAGGTTCTTTGTAGGAAAAAAAAGACTTGTTTAAGGTTATTAAAATAAACTTTTGTACATTGACGTTGAATGATAATACTGACACTGGATATCAAAATGTGCAAATGTAAGTGTGTGTGAGTGTGTGCGTGTGTGTGATGCAGTGTTCATCAAAAACTTTATTTAAACTTGCAACTGCACGTTGTTTGGCATAGAAGAAAAAAAATACTTTCCAGCTTGAAAAAAAAACCTATTCTGCACTTTTATAAAGTGTAAATTTTCTTGCAAATGCCACAGAGATAAAAAAATGCACACACACACACACACATACATATATTGTGAGTGAAACTTTTCAAACAGACCACATATGTATGAGTTATACATGCCCTGACTTTGGCAAAACAATGCAAGAAACATTAAGAAAATGTTAAAAGAAGCACAAAAATAAAAGGTTGGGGAAAAAAAAGCACGAAGCAAAACACAAACTTTAAATATTTTACAAGTTTATCAGTTGTGCCAAAGAAATGTTTGTTCATGTGTCATTTTGACAGCTGTTCATACACAAGAACGAAACAGCTGATGGCGTTTTCGGGTCTCTTACTCGCTCACCACAAAGAGCTGAGATGCATTAATGAAGTTGGTAATTTTTAATTTGGAAAATATGCAACAACAGCAGTTACGCCTAATTGTAGGCTATTGCTGCAAAATATATAAAAATATTTTTTTTTTTTTTTGTTTTTTTTTTAAGCGCTTGTAAAACTCTGCGTCTTGTTAAGCATTAATACGTGTATTAGAGGCTTTTGTTTTAAATATTAAATACTATTATAAATACAATTGCCTTCAATTATGGCCAAACAACTAAATCCTTTTAACTTGTTCTGTGCATGGCAGACAAAAGGTATTAAGTTTAGCCCATTTCCTCCATTTGGCCAGCACAATCATCTCTACCATCATCTGCACTTCTCACTCTATCAAAACCAAAAAATTTTTCCTTCAGTTTTACCTTTAGCTTTCTTTTGTTTGCCGACTTTCAGGCGAAACGAAACTGAAATAAAGGGCCTGGCCATATATCACAAGACACATTTCATTTGCAGTCGAAACGCACGAAACGGAAGTTGTTTAAACAGATTATCTTTTCTATGCCTGCTGGTTCGTACTTCGGCAAAAAGAAGAACTAGAACTGAATAAAATAAAAATAGATTTGTAATTGGAAGGCGTAATTCAAATGCCTCTTTTATATTATTTTTATTTTTTTTTTTTTTTTTTTTGTTGTGCTGGAAATTTGGCGTTGAAGTCTAAATTATTGCCATAATGTTTGCCAAAAACTGAAGTGTATTGAGTGGAATTGAGGAGATTGTAAATGTTGGGAAAAATTATAACCGGAAAACGGAAGGGGGCCATTAAGTGATGCCAATGATTAGTGAGTGCTCAGTTAAAGTGAAAAGGAAATTATAGATTTCAAGCCAAAGTCATACAAACCGTATAAAATTGAAATAAAACAAGAAAACCAATCTATCGAAGCTTGTTAACAGCTTAATGGATTCTGGCCATAAATCAAGTTCAGGCAAAGAAAAACAAACGAAACAAATTTATATCGAGACTAAGAGTTTTCGTTCTGGAAAGAAAAATCCGTTAAATGGTTTTTAAAAATTCTTAAATTTTGAAATTTCTTATATAAATATATTCTTAATTTGTTGCCACTTAAAAAAAAAAAAACACAGACTTTGTTCATTTAACTTGATGTCTGGACTGGTAAGGGTTGGGGTTTGGGCTGGTAGAAACCAGTGTTTATTCAATTTCACGCTTGATTGGCAACACTTTAGTGTGCGACACTGTTTTAAATTACAATTCAATTAAAATAAACAGCCTAAAACGACACCATGAAATTAAAAAACAATTGAAATGAAACCGATATCTGCGCGCTGTTTAAAATTGTTTTAAATTACACCAAAAATTTTACGGCTTTTTTCCCTTTTTTTTCTTAACACAATTATTTTTTTTTCGGATTTTTGTTTTCGCTTCA
The DNA here is from genome assembly GCA_932526305.1 of Epicampocera succincta. Classification (NCBI taxonomy): domain Eukaryota; kingdom Metazoa; phylum Arthropoda; class Insecta; order Diptera; family Tachinidae; genus Epicampocera; species Epicampocera succincta. The sequence goes on from OW052038.1 coordinate 14,788,645, forward strand.
GCAGCCCTTGAAATTTCAAGTGATTGCTCTTTTGATGTGTTTCTTTTTTTTTTTTTTTTTGGTGCGTTTGCCGGCGCAATAGAAAGAAAAACGGAGTTATTGAGGCAAAATGCTGTTTTTATTGTTTAAACATCAAACGGAAGTGTGTCCTTATTGTTAACAAAACGTCTTATTGACACTTTGGCTTTTCCTTTGGTGTTTCATATTTTTGCTTTGTTTTTTTTTTTTTCTTGTCTTTGCCACCATAAATTGAAGTCGGTTGATTTTTCTACTCTCAAGTGATTTTTAATGAAGCTTTGATAAATAATTTGGTGGATTATTTTAATGATTCGAACATCAGTAAAATTGGTGGTTTTCAAATACAATTTTAGATTTTTATAAATGTTTCTCTTTCACACAATCTATTTTTAAAGTCTTCATTAAAAAACAGGAATATTTTTTATCAAAAAGATTTTGATATATTTATTTATTAAACAAGTTTGTTAACAGTTGTTTTCTCTAAAAGCCTTCTTTAAACTCCTTTTCTAATAAGTATTTTCAGCAGAGTTGTTTGAAAGGATAAAACTTAACTTCCTTTCAAGAGACTTTGAAGGCGGTTTTTAGTAAAAGTACGAGTATTTCTTTCGTTTTTTGAAATACAACTATTTTAGAAGAAGCTTTTTTAAAAAGTTTACTTTTTTAAAAGATAATCTTTCAAAGGCGAGTTATTTTAAAGGACACTCTTGCAGGAAGTTTTTCTTCGAAATTTTATAAAATGTACCCTTTTAAAACATTCTATTATAAAAAGTTCTTGTTTAAAAACTGCTTAATAATATGGTAAATTTTTAGGGGTACTCTTTCAAAGGGTACTTTTTCAAAAGTACCATATAAAAGGTACCATGAAAAGGAACCTTCTAGAAGGTACTTTGTAAAGGGTACTTAATACAACGTACTGGTTAAAAGAATACGTTTTACATCCTTTGTTTTAAGAAGTACTCCTTGAAAATCTACTTTTTTAAATGATACGTTTTTTAAATGTACTTTTTTGAAAAGGTGCTGGTTTAAAACATTTTTTTTAAAGGTCTCTTTCAAAGTTAGTTTTTCAAAACATACTTTTTTAATAGGTGTTTTTTTAAAGCTACACTTTTAAGAATATTTTTTAAGAAGTAATTATTCAAAAGGTACATTTGTCAAGTGGTCATTTTTTAAACGTATTTTTGGTTTGTTTAATTTCTGCTGAAAAACGTTACTTTGTTAAAATATCTTTGCTAAAGCAGCTTTTTACAGGATGTACCGATACATGTTTTCGTAAGGACACAGTTTTAAAAGATGCTAAAAGATGTTAAAAGATTAAAGGTACACATATGTATACTTTTCAAGGGTCGCTTTTTTAAGTTGTACTTTTATTAAGATGAAACATTTTTTTTAAGAAATTTTTTTTTTTCTAAAACCATTTTCGTGATATATTTTTTTTTTTGTTTGTATTTTTATTTATTTTGCAATCTATCTTATATTGAGATAATAAGCAAAATTAATCACATTTATGTTGACATTTAGAGTTACACATATAGAAACGTATAAAACTATAGAAATATTCCAAAATTAACAGGAAAAAAAATACAGATTTAGTCCATCTTATATTTACAATAACAGCAACTTAAGTTTTAGTAGTTATTAAATTTAAAGTTTTAGCATTAAGTTAAAAGAAAACAATAAAAAAAAAAACAAAAGATAATAATAAGAAAAAGATTGATTTAGATAAGAAAAAAAAATTAACTTCTGAACACTTGGTATCTTTTAAGTCTTCGAATTTCATCAGTATCATCTAATAACACAATAGCCAGAGGATTTACATGATTGCTTAGTCTTTGTAAATATTTTTCGCTGTATGAATTTATTACCTCTTTAACAGTTTGTATATTTAAATCGTTATGTATGGCATCGTTATTTTCGTGATATATGTATGTACTTATTTTTCTTAAAGTTCTTTTTTCAAAAGAAAACTGTTCTCTAAAAAACTACTTAACTATTTAAATTTAAATGATTTATTGTTACTTGTACTCGTATTATGGCATTTTCTTGAAAGCAGATTTTGAAGAAACTCATTTATTTAATATAGTTGTATAGAAATACGTTTTCAAAAGTATTTTGCTTTTGGAAGCATTTTGTTAAAGAACACTTTTTTGCAAAATGCACAATTTTTAACTGATACTTTAAGCTGCATTTATATACATACATATTTCTCTCGGTTTAAAATTGCATCAGCGGCAAAGCAAAAAGAAAAAAGCGAACAGTAAATATAATATTTTGTATAAAACACGTTTAGACCTCTTAAACTCAAACATTTTGATATTTTAATAAAAATGCTTTATCTTTAGCCGGCCACTTTAAGGCTTTCGAGAAATATTCATTATATTCCTATTCCATGTTGTTTTTTTCATTATTACGAGTATTTGGTTTTTTCTAATGGCAAAAAGTCAATAAAAATTTACAAACTTTTCTAATATTTTTTTGTTTTTCTTTTTCTTTTTCTACCTCTCTCTGGCGCTCGCTCTCTTACTCTGTTCAACAGTTTTTAATGAAAATAGTTTTATGCCTACAAAATGCCAAGTGAAGAAATGGTCCGAAAAAAATACATACATATGTATTTACATATGTATGTATGTATGTATGTATTTATAACCAGCATTTTATGAAATCAGCAAAAATTCAAAATATGTAGTACTGGGGAAACGACTGCGAGCTGGGAAGGAATCAAAAACGTTAAGCACTTGAGCAAATATTGACAAGCATAAAGAGTAAACAGCAAAAACAACAAATACATAAATACATACATAGATATGTGTGTATGTATGTACAAGTGTACACACTCGTATATTTTTTAGCCTCTTTGAATCCAAAATGCATTTATGTATGTATTTTGAAACTAATACAGGGATGGCCATATAAATGCACACCAGCACACAAACGTATGTATGTTCGAGCACTTATGCGTGTGTGTAGGCATGTAAGTTGCTCTTATACGAAGTAGGTCGTTTCACCACTAGATTTGTTCGCTTGTTTTCGTTTATTTTTTGTTTTGCTTAACAAAATCTGTATTTGCCAGTGTAAATTTTCGAGTGCTTCTATGTTTAAGTATGTAGTCCTGCATTTTTTATGCTTCTCTTATAGTTTTTTTTTTTTTTGTTTGTTTGTTTTTTTTTTTTTTTTTTGTTTTGTAGTTTTATGTGTTTCAAGTCAAAAGTGGTTTTGCTGCTTTGAAAACAACAAAAAATCGTTTTGTAATTAGCTGTTAAATCACACAATATTTATTTTGCTGAAAAATATTTTTGGACCATTTTTTTTTTCAAGTCAAGTTTGATTTGTTGATGATGGTATTTCGCAACTGCACTAGAGACATGAGAGCATGTGGTTTTGTTGCTGTTTTTTTTTTTTTTTTTTTTTGCTATTCAAAACGTGCCTGTGGCCCCATGAAAGATTTTTAAGCTTTTCTTTAAACAAATATTATCAGTATTGCGAGCTTTTTGTGGCCTTAAGTTAGGAATAGTGGTCTACTTTAGGCACAAATCGTATGATTTTACAATTTAGTGTTGCAAGGGGCAACCTACGACAATATTTTTGTTATTTGCTGCCATCAAATGCAAAACTGGTACGTACGCCAATCCTGTGACTACTCCATGTGTGACAACAGAAAATACTTTCATTGCGCCAATATTTATTGGTTTCTAAAGCGTTTCCTTCTTCTTTAACCATGGAACAGTATGTCTGTAAGTAAAATTAGTTCGAACTCTTGTAAATATTTATATTAATTATTATATACTAGTAGTTTACACACGGGGTGTGTGGACTCTCTCATTAATATATGGACAGGCAATTTGTTTACTAGCCCGACCACCAGGTGGTATAAAACTAAAAAAAAAACCAAGTACAAGTTTATGTTGGGTCTACAGTAAAATAAAAAAAAAAGTGTAAGTTCCTCTTGAGCCCTGACTATAATAAAAAATTTGAGAATGACTGCAGAAGAGCAGCCATATGTTTAGGAAAACTTTGGCTCAGACTACAAACAACGATACAAACGACATTGCAACGAAATGTTCGTGACATGCACTGAAGGTCTGGAACTTCAAATGGACAAAAAAGTAAAAACTGCTAATTCAAAATCCGAAAAAGAAAATTACAACCAAAGTCTGGTCCAAGTGCAGAAAACATTTAAGCGCATTGGCCGCATGGGACTGTAGCAACTAAGACTTGCGCTTTCTCTGTTTGCTTAAACTGCAAATGGTGGATTTACATACATAAATTATATGGTAATTAGATTTAATTCTTCTCGATTTTGTCTTATGGAATAGCAAACAATTTTGAATTCGTGCTATAGAATAGCCAATGCACAAAACTTGGCTCTCTTACGTGTGGGCAGGCAGGTAAGTCCCATACAGATCATCCATGAACTGTATTATTATATTTTTCGATTTGCGCAGGTTTTCTTTGTTCTTTGAAATGTTATTTGTTGCTTTGTTTTCTTTTGTTTTCCAGTCGAAATCGCCCCAAAGTATGCTATGCCAATAGCAGCAATTGTTTGAACAATCATAAATTAATGAAAAGTAAATTTTACATTTCCAATGTCAACTTACAATCAAAGCAAATTTACTTAAGATTTTAGCATAATAAATCAAATAAAAGCAACAAAAATAAAAGTCTGCATCGTCATGTTGGCAAAGAGCATATACGATTTCGTGGACATCTAATACAAGAACGGTTTTAAACCATTTTTACGCTAAATGAGTAATTTCAAAGAAATGTTCCAAGAGATAACCTGAGTTTTATGAGATATTTTTTTGTTTTTTAAATCTCGTTCTGATTTGGAGTTGAACTACTGATTACTGAACGCTCTAAAGTATCTTATTGGTGTACAATATCCCAGTATCAGACTAATTTCATTTTCTGAACAATAAATTTTGTTAGTCATAGTTGTTGTTGATTTGGAATATCCCCAGATATGTTGATCTGTGCGAAATTTTAAAATTAAAATATTGCTGCTGTACATCGTTGTTTTCAGGCTACAAGCGGCGGTGAACAACACAACAAGGCTTCGATTTCCTGCAACATGCTGATGCCAAGACGAAATACTTAAAACACTCTCGACCACACAATCGATCCGACCGACCGATTTAATCATGACTTTTACAAAAGCAATGAGGGAATAAACGACTTGTGGACAAAAACTGCATCCACGGTGCTAGAAATATCATCTACTTCAGACAGCCAGCTAGACTTGCCCTTCATCAATATATTTTGAATCCTTTCCACATTTTCAATTTGCTTCAATTATTCTATTTTTATGTGTTCAAAATCATTTTTTTCTTTCTATAAACGGCCTTCTGCTGTTAACAACCCCAAAGTTTATTTAAAAAAAAAGTCCTTTTTGTAAATGTTGCTTAAAATTTCATGATTTGATTTCCGTAGTCTAGTTTTGGGTGCTGAGTTTGTTTTTTTTTTTTTTTTCTCTGATATTATACACCCATTTTCTGCTTTTAAAATTTATTGACATTCAAAATAACTTCCACGATTTGCAACATTGTTGCCAAAAGAAAGACATAAAAAAAGACACGAGAAATGAGAAATCTTGTCTGAAAAGTAAACATTATAAAATTAATCTCTAAGGATTTCTTTTTTACATTAATTCAAAGTAAACTGCATTGAAAATATTAAAACGGCTTCCAGGAGTCAAAAGACAATTGAAAAATGACTGAAAATTTTTGTAATTTATAAAACAAATATTTGCGGGACACTTAAATTATTGCACATCAATAAGCAGTGCTGAATGGCAAATATAAAACGAAATAGTAAAGCCTATTTCAAGGAGCTTGTTAGAGGGCAAAAAGTATTAAAGATTAAAGACTTTAAAAATGCTCAAGTTTGAAGAATTTTTTTCTTTGGTTTTTAACTTTCATTTAATTATTTTCCAAAAGAACTTATTTTTGTATTGGCTTTTGATATGTATGTTTGGGTTTTGGTTAAGAAACTTTGTTTTTGTTCAGCGGAAGTTATTGTTGAATATTTTACAAGCCGTTTTGATAAGTTTTCCATTTGTTTTTTTTTTTTTTGTATTTGTCTATAATTTTTCAGCAAACAGGTATTGGTTGTGCCATGCGTTAACACCTCTAGAGGGGGTTACAGCTGGCTTTTTTGGTTTGTTGCTTGTTGTTGTAGTTTATTGCTGAACGTTACCTTAAAAAACACTTGTTAAAGGAAACGGAAGTGGCAAACTAAGGTTATATTTTCCTTAAACACTTGGCAGACACAACTCAATACAATAACATCCACTCTCACACACTCGTTCGTTCACGCACACATTCTCACTTACACACACACACACACACACACACACACACACATGCAAACCTGTGTATTACAATGAAGTTTACGCAAATTTCTATCCTGTTGCTTTTTATTTATAAGCAAAAGTATAGAAATTTATTTGTGAATGTGCTCCTGCTGTTGTTGTTGTTGTTGTTGTTATTTTAAAAACTCCTAACGACAACAAAATTATAATTGTTGTTGTGTTTATGCGTTTATGTGTGTTTGTGTTTGTTGTTGTTTTTTAGTATATTTTAAGGTGTTCAAGGCAAAGGAGTACGTACGTATGTATGTATGTATGTTGTTAAGGTTGTAAATGCTTTACAAGCATAACACGGCTTCGACTACAAGACGATTTATTTCCCAGGCAACTTATAAAATCCTACGCTTATACAAACACACACACGCACACACCCAGGCAGACTCAGCCATTCATACACATACATACATATATTTATTTATTTATTTATTAATGGCTTTAGGTGTGCGTGTGGGTGAGTGTGTGTGTGTTTGTGTTTGAAGAATATGTAAGAAATTTTATAGAAAATACCGCCAACATCAATGAGGCAAAAATTAAACAATGCAAAAGATTAAGTGCAGATTTGGGACTTTATCTGCTTGTGCCATAAATTGGTATTTAAGGATACCCCACAATAACTATAATAACAAACAAGTGCACACAAGCACACACACACACACACACACACACACGCACACATATTAGCCCTAAGAAACAACACACAAAAACACACACTTTCAGGCTTTGGTTGTAGTAAAACTTCTCATAAATAAATGAAGGTTATTTCAAAAAAAAGAAAAGAAAAAAGGAAGAAAAAAACTGAAAGTTGTATTTGCTGCAAGAGTATTTCTATATATGAGGCTGGTTGCGTGTGTGTGTATGGGTGTGTGTGTGTGTGTATGGGTGTGTGTGTTAACATAAGTGAGTTATTGTAGTTGTCATTGTCGTGGTTTAATGGTTGTGTTTAATGCAGTTTTCCTATTTTTTTCTTGCCTCTTCATATAAGTTTTAAGCAGAATAGTTCGAAAAGTTTTTGGCAATTTAAAGATGGCGGTTAAAAAAAATTATACATACATACATATTTAAGGGCATGTTACGGCATGTCTTTCAAATAATAACGGATTCAAAATATGTTTATTTTTCCTTTTTTTTTTTTGATTTGCCTCTTCATATAAGTTTTGAGCAAAATAGTTCGTAAAGTTTTTTACAATTTAAAAATAGGATTTAATGAAAAATTTTCAGATTTAAGGACATGTTGAGGCATGCCTTTCTAGTTATAACGGATTCAAAATATGTTTATTTTTCCTTTTTTTTTTTTTTTTTTTGATTTGCCTCTTCATATAAGTTTTGAGCAAAATAGTTCGTAAAGTTTTTTTGAATTTAAAAATGGGATTTAATGAAAAATTTTCCGATTTAAGGGCATGTTGAGGCATGTTCAGGCATGTTCAGGCATGTCTTTCTAGTTAAAACAGATTCAAAATATGTTTATTTTTCTTTTAAACTTCAAGTTGTGTGATTTTAAATAACAGAATGTACTGTTTTTTTTTTGTGCCTGAATCCAGAATGATTGTGACAGATTTAAATTTCATATTTGCTCATTTAATTCAGCATCTAAACTCCTCTGCAGTGAAAATAAAGTTTGACAAATACTGGGGTCGTGTGGTTTCTATGTTAAAAAATCGTTGGCAAAGCCATCATTGCACTACTATTTACATGCACATACTTTTCGCTAAAACATATTTAATGCCGACTTTACTAATATATGGGAGTGATGGTATTAGCAAAGATATGACTTTTAATAACATAATGCTTTACATATGTATATGGTTTGATATGATCAGATCTCCTTGTATGTAAACAAACTTTAGGGTATGTCTTTTGGTGACTATCTGAAGTTCAGGATTTTGTTTTATTTATGCGTAAAATAATAAGCAGCCGATTGGCCAACCCCGATCAACTTTTTGCCCGATTGAGTTACCCAACTCTAAATGGGGCTAAACGGTTACTTTGTTTTGTAACAATTCTTAATACATGCAATCAGTCTCTGGAACGATATTCCTGACAGCCCTCAAGTCATCAGTAACGCACACCAGTTCAAGAAAAATATCTACCAGTTATTCAGTTAATCCTATTTGATATTTATACATGTTTTTTTTATTATATAACAACTTTCCTAAACCGTAATTATATGTATGTCTATTGTGTGTTTATAAGTAGTCTTTGGAAATTTTTTTCTAATATGTATATATCCTAATCCATTTATATATACATATATATGTATGTGTACTGGGTTCCATACTACAATTTGAAACTGAAAGTTTTGTGTACACCAACATGTCATGTGGTCTATGGCTGCGACATTTTATACAATATTGCAAAATTATATACGGAAAAACTTATAGTCTTTGAAGGCAAATGTCTTAGAGCATAAACATCTCTTTATAGGCCACCCTATTCCACAAAAGAACTTATCATGTGAAAACACTTTGCACTTATCAAATTGCATTTTTTTTTGGCAAAGTGAAAAGTGTTTCTGTTCCACAATATTCTTTGGCTTTTTTAAAGGCCGTTGAATGCAAAACAAATAGTGAGAATATAAACAGGAAACTCGAAGGATTCTGATACTTTTGTTTATTATAGTCCAGATAAATATGTGAATAAAAAGTGAAATTGCGATCGATAGTGATTAGATATTGTAAAGTTGTCAACAATTCAACAGTTAAATTTTGGACTTTTTATTTACATTTCTCCAGCATTTTGGGTGACTTCTCACAGCAACCTCGCAACTCTCTAAGTGATTCCTGAAACGTGTACTACTACCAAAAATATAAATTACCTTCAAACACCACCAGACTCACTCATTCCTCGGCCGGCTAAATAAAAACATATGTAGTTTTTTCTATTACTTTAATAGATATTTGTTTAATATTGTAGTTAAGGAAAAAGTTTTTAGTTTTTTTTCTGTTTTTGTTTTTGTTTTTGTTTTTTTATTCCTTGTACCTTATAAATTGTTGTCTCGCTCTTCTTACAGGTTGCTGTGTATGAACTCGCCGGCAAGTTTTGTCTTTCGCCACAATTACAAGATGTTCTTTAGCAACAAAATTTTCTTTGTATTTGTTTTGCTGTTTCGCAAAAGAAAAGAACTTTATTTTCTTTGAACGTTTTTCTTTTTCTTTGTTGAGGATAAAAACCAAGATTAATTGCAAATGTTGTTCGAACATATGTTTTTTTTTTTTTTTTGTTTTGTTTTGTTTTTCCTCTCCTACTGGCGGAAAAGTTTTTCTACCTCTGAAGAAATCTGTAAAGAAGTTCGGTAAATAAGGAAATTGTCAATTAAATGAAGGTGGAAGTAGCAGCAACAAGACGTTGAAGTTTTCAATAGAGATGTTGGATAAAACAATCGTAATGAATTGCAACATGTGTAAAAGTGTGGAATAATGATGGATATTAATTTGGAGAAAATTGGATTAAGGTCAGGTGACTCCGGTACGTCTAGGAAAGGGGAAAAATAACGTTAAATTAAAATAAAGAAAAAGAAACTTTTAACATTCATTTACTTTAGAGCCGATTAAATTGCGACTGCAGTCAATAGTGGGACGAACCTGAATTTTACAACCGGCATGATACGAGTTCATTCCTTTGATGCCAGTGGAAGATGTGCTAAAACCTACACAGAATGGGCATATCCAACACACATACTTGCAGAGAAGCAGTCAATGGAACACTTGATTACGCAGTGCGTGACACTGGGATACAAGAGTTATAGCCTACTTCATGTTTTTAGGGGGGGGAAACCATAAGACATGTGTAAAAATCCAATTACAGCCAATTGAGTGGCACATCGTCTGCTTGTGGATCCTCGGCGACATCTTCATCCATAGCCGTGATATTCTGCCCCAACAGCATCTCTTGCTGTCCCATACTCTTCTACGCGAGCAGTTAAACACCGTAGAACTTAGCCAGGAAATATATTTACAGCTAAGTTTCATGTTCCACGTGACCTTAGCCACAGTCGCGATATTCAGCTGTGCTACCGCCCAGAGTTGACAGCGTCTCGTGCTGTTCTATACTCTTCTGTGCGAGCAGTTAAACCTCGTATTATTTATCCAGTAAATCTACGTCTAAGTTCATGCTAAGGGTCTCAGCCACAGCCGCGATATTCCGCCCATATCTGACAGCATCTCATGCTGGCTCCATCCTCTTCTGAGTTAGCACCTAAAGAATGGAGTTTTTACTCAGGATAGCATCAACACCACCGGCGAATTTGCCATTCTTGACACAAATAACAATAACAACTTCCAATAGGATGACAATTAGATCCTGAGGGCTATACTGCAATTGAATAGTATTTATGTTTTTTACGGAAACCCCAAGTTGTTACTCCAAGTCTTATCCACAAACTGCTCCAGCAAAGCACCAATAGCAGGGATTCCAGTGTCTACGTTGAGAGCTAAATGTCTATGGGGCAACAGGATGAGGCAAAATGTCGCACTAGTTAAACATTTAGTTGTGAAGGGTATTAAGCGGAGTCCATTACTTTAAGGTACTTCGACCATCAGTTTCCTGGTTTAAAAATAATGTTCAAATCAGCTTGAACTGACGAACCATTTAATGGAAGGTTCAGTAATTATGTAGAGATCAAGGATATCAATTTCAGAAAAGCCAGAAACATCTGTTGCGGGGTTTAACTTGTGCAAGTGTTTTTCAAAACGATCAATAAGGACTTTAAGGTAAAATAATATGGCAGTAAGGAAAATTTAACCACATGGAGGAAATGCTATACTGTTGGTATAATTAGCAATATGTTATTATATATTTTATTTGCTTCTTAAATTAAGGCCTTAAATAGGCTCACACTATTCAGGTTGCCTGTTACCGGTGTCCCCGGCCACCTGCTGTTTTATCTTTCAAATATTTTTATTGTCCAGCTCCAGCATTTGTACGAGAATTTGAGTACCGGGTGGGTGTAATTGTCGCATATGGTTTTGTTATAGAATAATTAATATAATTTACTTATGAAGATATTAACTGCCTGGCTTCCACACATTTACACTTTCACGGCCACAGCTTTAGCACTTTTGCCAGTATGAGGCATTTTCCTGCTTCCGTTTTTGATTACTTTATTATTTAACTATTGAACACAAGAGACGTGCACGAATATGACAGCGTAAGTGCAAGAAAAATATCCTGTTTTATTTATGTTTAAGTATCAATTCAAATATTATCTTTTCTATGGTATAATTTTCCTTTTGCCAAATGCTTTCACAAAAACTCTTTACAAAACATTTAAGATAATCGCTAGGCAACACATACGCCGGTTAAAGGATATGAGTGTTTCTGCTTAAAAATTGTTACTGTACAACATTTTGTGGGCCGGTGCTGAATAAAAGTAGTTGCGGTGGTAGTTAATCATATAAATCATGTTCTTTCTTTTCTGTTTTTGCTGTTGATTTATGCGATTGTTTCTTCTTTAGGAAAAACAGACATCAACTCTCCTTCTTCGAACACACAAATTGAAGTTATTAAATTTCTTTAAGGAGTTGTTGCCGCGTTATTTGCCTCCTATAATAATTGAAGTTGTGAAAGAGAAACTTATAAATCATTGACATGATTAAGTGGCGCCTGATCTGAGGGCGGCCAAAACAAAAAACAAGAATATATAATAATTTAGTGAGAAAATAAAGATAAATAAGTTTGAACATTTTTGAAAAGATATATTTAAAGTTGGTTTTGTACAAAAGAAAAAATTAGGTGTAAAACCGGATTCTTTTGCTTAAAATATCTAGATATTAATTAAAGCCTATCCTTAGAAGTTATTATTTATATAGATATATAGCAAATTTTTAGGCTATATATTTAAGTATAAATTAAGGTCTAACTCTAGGGGGTATATTTTGCAGGTACAGCATATTTTTTGGCTGGGTTTGTTTTTTATTAAAACATATTTGTAATCTTACTTGTGTGGATTATTCATTTCGCGCAAATTATTATAATCCTAATTAAACTTGAATCAATTTTTAATTATCTGCTGTAATATGTCGGAACAACTTTTCAACCCATTTCTACTTACTTTCGCCTCAATGTGTGCGCAGCAGCAAGAAACTAATGATGCCAGTGGTAGTTGTATTACCACTACTGGAACTAATTATAATTATAATGACAAAAGATGATAAACCATAAAAAAAAATGAGAAACTAAAAGAAAATATTAACAAGGTGTTAGAAAAGTAGCGAAAGACTTACATATTATTAATACTTTAGGGAGCGCTGGCTCCTAAGGAGACTTGTGCGAAAATTTGCTGGTAAGTAAAAGTGTGAAATCAGAATATTAGTTTTCCAGTTGCTACTAATATCGGTTTCCATTCTAAGAATTAGAAAGAAAATTTTTTTCATCTTTTATAATCAACCTACAGACAAAACGTATCGATTTCGAAATCGTTATATTCTAAATGGGCCAGAGTTTCATTCGGCCACTACAACACACAATTGCTTTTGCGCCTGAAAAGCTATTTGTTGTCAGCTTAAGGGTTAATTTTGTGCTCATAATATTTTATATTAGTTTATTAAATATGCTTTAATGACATTTATTTATGTTACAATGTTCTAACATGACATGTGAGTTCATATTCACATGCACACACACACACACACACACACACTCACACTCACACACAGCCACTCTCTTTTCCAGCACATCATAAATTATTGGTATATGAGTAGTAAGAAGAAAAAGCGTAACATACTTTGAGGCATTGAATTAAAGGTGTAAAACTAAACTTGTTTATTATGCCAACAACAACAAACACCCGCTTTAAAATGCACATGTTTACATTTTCACACATACACACCCACACACACACACATATATATGTATGTACATATAACAGTAATTATAAATATTAACGCAGGGGATTTAATGTTTTCAGGCCATTAAATTTTCAAAATCTGTTACTGCCGGTGGCCTGCCAACGTTAAAATTTCTCTTATAAAATTATAATTTTTATAAACCAATTTATTTTTATTGCTCTTTTTTAACAATAAATGTTTAATTTGTTCAGTCTTGTTGTCTGTGTGTGTGTTGCCTTCCATCATATATTCACAATTATTGTGAGTTTTTATTTTTATGGCATCAATTTTATCATTTGGCAGTTTCTATTTTGTTTTTTTATTTTGCCCAAAATCAAAGAAAAATAATTTTCATTCTTCTTTTCGAACAACATTCATATACATTTTAGTGTTCAATTGTTGTTGTGCACTGCAGAAGGTAGATTTTTTTTTTGTGCGTATAAAAGAAATATGTGCGTGCGTGCGTGCGTGTGTTTTGCATGTAACCAAGGTGAAAATTATATAGAATTTTGTAGCATACTTTTCAGGGAAAATTATGAGCTGCAGAGAGTTGGAGCAAAGTGAAGTGAAGCGAAGTGGAGTGGAGTGGAGTGTTTGTTAGTGTTGGCAACGATGCCAGAAGAGACGCGGGCAAACGTACTCAGAAGTTTGTTATTTGCCATTAAGTATTATTATACGTTGCACTCAAGCAGACAACATTAAAATTTTATTTTAATGTCATCGAGCGCTGATTTACTACGCTTTTTCTATATTCTATAGGTAATATTTTGAGTGGGAGTTGGGGCAGGGAGATCAATGGTACGGCAGGAATACCAAACCCAACATGATATTTAAGCAGACAAGCAGGTTTTCTTTTTTCTTTTTAATTTTTTCTTCGAGCAACAAATGCGCCATACACTGACAAACTGCACGATTTCTGGCGCTGAATAAAGGCAAAAATACGATTTCGAAGTAAAATAAATTCATAAAACATTGTTTATTAAGGAAAAACTATATTAAGAGTTTTGCAATTATTGATAATACTGCAACGAAAGTTCGCCACTTGCTTCTAGTAGAGGGACTAAGAGAAGAAACTCGTCTTACGACCTGTTTAAAGATGCTCCCTTGTGGAATAAAACATCAGAGAAAATCATGTGTTAATTCCATAATTGGGTTAAGAATTGATGTCACGTTCGAAATGATACACATTTCCCAATTTGTAGGTTAAAAGAAGCACAAGATTTCTCAATTCACAACAATAAAAATAAAATTGCTTTCGAAGCTGTATTAGTAGTTGCTGAATTTCACCGTTTTATATATGAAATTTAACTTAATTTTTTGTCACGTTCGAATCATTATTTTTTCACCATTATCTTTGCCTCGGAATTTCACCTGCTGTTCATTTTTAATAAGATAACAGGGTTTTCTTTAAGCTATAATTTTAAATAAAAATGGATGTGAAAATATATGTATTTTCAGATATCTGAAACGTCTAAGGCTGTCACGTTCGACACCAGGATAAATATCCATACGAATACATGAACATAATGCATTATATGCTTTAAAGTGAGTAAAAAATTTTAAAACATTGAAGGGTATTGAGCATTCAGTTTGAAAAGTATAAATTCTAAGTCCGGGGGTTTTGCCAGCTTTGACTAGTCCTTTCAGCAACGTAAGTCTTAATGCAGATGACGCTTAAAGTGTATCGCATACAACAGTGGGTCTATTTTACATTTTTGTAAACTTTCAGGCAATTATACGATTTCCTCACATTTTTTCCCAAAAATATACTCTCCTCCCAGAAATATGATCGCCAAATTTGAGAATCCAGCTACTTTTTTTGCCTGCATTTTTTTTAACTGTGTATTTTGAAGTTGTTGTTTCCTTTAGCTACAATTTTACTATGGATTCATTTTATTTGAAGAAGCATAATTTTAATAATATTTTATTGCTTCGTTTTTCTTTTTTTTTTTGCTGTATTTTCCATCGTTCTCCAATTTTCAAGTACGAAAGATGGGTAATAACAATAATAACAACCTAAAAAGTGAACAAAATTTTTGTATTTTATTTCGAAAGATGCGAACAACAAAATTTTTTCTTTGCCCCTCCCCCTCAAAACCGCGTTTTTTGGTGAAGAAAACATTTTGCTGTGTTAAGCAATAACAATTTAAAACGCTAAATTAGTCACAAAACAGACAAATAGACAACAAAATATGTTAATGCAACAACAACAAAAAAAATAATAATAGTGTTTTTTTTTTTTTTTTGTGGAAAAAAGAACGTCTGGCAAATAATTGAGTGTTTCTATGATGTGGCAATAACGAAATGGCAGGTAAAAACCAACATTAATTACCGACAATTACTTATTGTAATAGATAAGAACCAAAATGATTTTCAATAGCTAAAAAAAAAAACGAAGAAAATTAATTTAAACATTTTTAAAAATTATTTCCCACATGCGTTAAATTTGATTCATTTACATATTTGTTGCGAAATGTGTTAACCGAAGAAATTGCATTTGTGTGTACAATGTGGCAGCACTCCCTTCGCAATTTGGCAACTTGTTGTTGCTCATATTTTCGTGAGCAATTAATTGTAACAATCAGTATAACTTACAGTTGTATTGACGTCATGTAGTTCTAGTTTTGCCACATTCTACTCTTCAAACTACAGCCTGTACGGTATGATGATTAAATGGTATGAAGCGCGAGCGGTACTTTCCTTAGTGTTGAGAAGCGTAATTTTATTGCAATTAATGAATATATATTTCTAAGTTCAGTATAATTTATCAGGATATCAGTTCATAATGAGAGCAGGAGACTGAAACAAGTATTTTCGTAAGTACAAATCGGATGTTTTTTTCTTAACTGCATGAGAACTATCGATATCAACGACTATGGCTCGATAGCTGACTATGCCAAGCTCTGTTGACATTTCGCTTCAGTTTCAGTTTGGCGCCAAATTAACGTTTCCAAATTCTGGAATTTGAATTTGAAAGCAAAACAAAATTTTACTTTTTCGCTCTAATTTTGATCTTCTCGATTCAATAAAAAGACGCCAAAATAACGGTTCGTCGTTGTTTTCAACTTTCTGGGGTGTTTTTCCTTCGACTGCATGAAAAATTGTATATACGCACTTTGGCTTACGAGCCTACAAAATACAGATCGTACAAGAATTGAAGTTAAGCCACCATCTTATGTTTTGCCTCGCTGATTGACTGCTGGGCCCCAGAGGATATTTTTAGTAATAAAGTTTATCTGTGGTTAAATAGCCTTTAAAATTTATTATTATTATTATTGATGTACTGGCGGCGCGCTGGGGTTATTAAACGCCTATGGCTTAGTTTTTAAGCGACTAAGTCCTAAATCATGGGAAGCCAATATTCAAGCCATTATTATCACCAGATTTGTGGAGAAAAAGTAGTTAAATATTTGAATGATCGCATGGGCCATATAACTCATAGCCGCGGCGAATATATACCAGAAATTATGCTACAAAATTAAATACTTTTAAATTGCCTAAAAGATTCTAAGAAAAAAATTACATTCCAACAATGTGGCTGTCCTGTATTATCATTTGAAGTTCTCAAGGTCTTAAAAAGAACACAATATACAAGTTATATATCGTATAGCAAATTTTTCACGAAATATTCGTAAATATTTTAGGCGATTTTTTTTTCAAATATGTTCCGCGCCCAACATAATTTTAAGTTTGCTGGTAGTGCTTGTTCTCCTTTTTTTGTTTATAAATAAATTAATAAAATAATAGGATGCGAATCCTGTTAAGCTGTCAAATTCTTTTTAGTTCAAAATGCAGAAAATCGCAGTAGCATCCCTTTTGGGGAGATTGAAAATCTACTCACGAATTAGATTTTATATTGTAGAGTCGTCAAAATCTTTTAGATTTGGCCGGAAATCTGTTTTGAAGGGGATTTCGCTTTGGGTTAAAATAAACGACTATTAAAAAAGCAAAAAATTTAGTTTAACACATGCCGCCCTGTTAGAACAAATATTGGCCACCTTAAACCTAGAGAATAATGTTCGTTAACAATCATTTAACTTTTAGTTTTCTTCTATTAAATTTATGCATTTATTAACAATCTTTTTATTTTTTATCTGCTCCTGCTCTCTGTTCCATGACTTTGGCTGTAACATCATTGTGATATATTACTGGCAATGAGCTCCACATTTTACGCTTTTCAAACATTATGATAAATACCAATTTTCCGAATTTTTTTTCTCATTTTGCACCCTCTGAAATCTAATATTTTGTTTTTTGTTTTTGTTTTTTGAGATTATTTATTTTGGAAAATGGAAAAAAAATGTTTTCTTTGGCCGCAATTTTTTAATTATTAAATGCGTTAATGATAATTTTTTAATGACATTCGTGTTTATTTATGGCCAAACTTCCGCTTTTGGGTTTTTTTTTTTTTTGCCTCTACAGTCTTCTTGGCTATAATTTATAGCGCACAGTGACAAAGTCTATTATAATTTAAAAAACCAAAAAAAAAATTTAGCTGGTTATTATTGCCGTTGTTGTTTCAATTTCTTTTATTAATTACAAAAAATTGTTTTATATCTTAAAAGCAGCCTCTAATGCCAGGAATTTATTATTTTTGCTATAAATCTTAGAATAACACACTTGAGTGCTTGTAGCGACATTAGAGTCGTAGTTGTTGTTGTTTTTTGAAAATTCAAGCGAAGTTGGGAGTTAAATTTTCAAAACATTTTTCAATTACAAACAAATATTTGTATCCCTTAACCATCAACTGAGTGCGACGGAAAAACATTCTTATGTAACATGTACTTCTTGCTGGTTTTATGTGTTTCGTTCCTGTTTTTTTCTATTTTTTTTTTTTGTTTGTCCTTTGAAAGATATTTTACATATTTAAAGCCTTTTACGATTTGTGTTGTTTCTTTCTTCCTTGGCTGGGTAAAGAAAATTAAAAGTATTTCTTGAATTATTGTTAATGCAGATTAAAAAAAAAACATGTTATCATCACCTTTTCTTATTTGAGTTCATTTTTTTTCCTTCTTCTGCTAAATTTGTTGCGCCGCCTCCCACCCCTGTCAAGCCCCGTGTGTATTTTTCATGTGTGTTGCTTCTCTTAATGTGCTGAAGGAATATGTCAAGTAATTTTTCCTAATAATAAAAATTGTTTTCAAACTTGTTTAGATGATCTTAAAAGGTGTAAAAAAAAATCTGAAAACAAAATAATTATTTTTATTCGTTTTTCTTTTCTTGCCATATAGGGAATTTATTTACACATGTTCATATGTTCGTAGTAGATGCTGGAGCAGGCCAGAAGGTTGAGTGAACTTGGCTTGAAAAGGCATTGGGTTCAAATTAATTAAAATAATTGCAATCATGAATTTTTATTAAGAACAAGAAAAATATATCGGATACATATTCATTCAGTGGCGTAATTTATGCTGGGAGGCTTTAAGGGGGCTCCAAGAACTGGCCATGAAGGAACATTGCCTAATGGCTAATATAGACCGTTCATGTCTATGTTTCATCCCTGCTCTGACATCGATGTTCGCCATGAGATTGGCCATTAAAAAAGTAACTTTCTCTCTGACAGTTTTATTTTCACCAAAAATATGCTGCTGTCTCTATTTTTTCGTTAGCTGAAATGCAAAACCTCTTAACTAAGCAAAAAAAAAACGAAATCATTGCTTTAATTGATTATGCAGCTTCATATCATTCATCAATTATATCCCTGTCGTATTCCAATTTTTACTCTCATATGATACAAATTTGAGATGTACGCCACTTCAAGTCCCATCTCATGTTATTACGTTGTGGCTGCTGTAAAATACAGTGTACTCTCTCTCTCTCTCTCCCAGCCTGCGTGCACCTTAAACGCATATTTTTTCAGTTCTTTGTTACCCTCTTGAGCGGACAATCCTTTCATAAACGGCCACTTTTCTTTCTTGGCACACAAGATTTTTCTAACCCCCAACCCCCACCCGACACTTGCCAGAACACAACACTGTTTTTCGTGCCTATACACAGGTCGTCTGAAAAAAAAAATTATCTACAAATGAAATAATAATTAATTATAAAATTGTCGTTATTGGGGAATTGATCCTTTAAATATCATATTTCATAAATGTAAAACTTTGTATTCACACCATTTAGTCGAAGGATAAAATTTCCTAGAGAGGATAAACGAACTTGACCAAATAGAGTTCATAAATAGTACCGTTATACGCTATAACGCAACAGGCGACTTGTTATAGCATCATCATTTTTACGCCTATATGTCGCTTGATAATATTCTGTAATAGAAAATTTTGTCTCGTCTATATTATATTTTTATGGTCATATATAGAGAGAATGATTTAAATAGAAACACTTTCAAATTATGCTGTGATAAGTCGAACTCAACTTTTAATTCAGACCTTGCAAATATATAAAAAGTTAATAGTTCTGAAAGTAATTCAGTTTAATAAGTAAGAATATGCATCCGAGTATAGAACGTCTAAAGTTGTACATGTTTTGAAAAATCAACTTTAATAGGAATTTTTCTTTAAAACAACTTTCCCCTTTTAATGCCTGACTGCAGCTGACTTCATTTCTAACTACTACTTATTCGTGTGCGTTGCTATATTTAGTATGTAAATTCAACTCTGCCTGTTTGTCCATCAGTGTAATATCCCACATCTTTATACCTACATACACACATATATCTATAATTGTTTCTTATTTGCCTTTCCAATATTCATTTTTAAAGTCCTGGAAGGGTCTTTTCAATTTCATTTTTATTTTTATTGTATTTGATGACACTTATAGTTCTCGCTTCAACACCTTTTTTAATGGCACTGTTCATTGTCTTCAATGCTGTTTGTTTTTGTTTTTTTTTTTTATTGTATTGTTGAAATAAATAATTATTAATATTTAAACAAATTTATCATATTTTTATGTGTTCCTGCTCATTTAATTGCTACCTCAAAATGTTTTAATGGGCTGCCACTCAAACATACAACAATAGCCGCCACATCATTATAATCTGGCAAGTACCCACATCCATTCCCGTACAGTATATGAGTACAATCCATTGATTCTTGAAAATCCATTCCTGCCAAAGGACAAAAAAAGAGAACATGCAAAGTTTATGTGAGTAATAAATGAAAATCAACAACAGTAACACTTAATTAAAACACTCTGCTCCGTTCACTCCCAAATCGTCGAGCCCCTCCTATTGCTTTCGAAAACTGTGACAAACACCAACTCGACGACCATTATCTCCTCTCCACTTCTTTCATTCCACTCACAGTCGCACATACACACACACACGCGCGTGCACAAAAACATTTCCACACATAACGGTGACAACAATATTGTTATTTTCACTTATTGTTGCCAGAGGTAAGAGATCAGAAGGTGGCAGCTCTTCTGTGTTTTTTATAGTGGCTGCCATATCTCATACCGCTTGGCGATTGCACATTTTGCAATAACCCTTTTTTCAGTCTGCCATTGAAACAGTTGCAGCGGGGGGATTTCATCGAAACATGCGATGTGCTGGAGCGTGATGTGGTGGGTATCACATATCAATGTAATCGTAATTGTAATTGAAAAATCATTTGCAATATGCATAATTATCTTTATAGCTACAAAACAATAATCTGATGCAAATTTATTTAAACCTTCAAATCCATGTGTAGAAACAAAAACATGCACAATTTGTGAAAGGCTGCAGCAGAGAGGGCGGTAATGTGTAAGGGAAGATGTTGCTGTTGTTGTTGTTTTCATCATTTTTGCACTGAATTTCACACTTTTCTTTTGCAGCAGCATTTCAACGCCTGCTGATGATGACACGTTCAACAACAACAACAACAACAGCAAGTAATAAATTTTAATTGATTTTTTTTTTTTTATTTGTATGGATTTAATAAAAAGAAAAATAGAAGTGCAAAAGGTTGGGATGCTCAGACAAATTAAGAAAGAAAACAAAAAGACGATATTGATTGATGTCAGATTCGAAACAGAAATTGCTTTAAATTTTTAAACGTATTCCAATAAAAATTTTATTATAATTATTATTATATTCCTGTTCTGAAAATAAGATTTTATGAAAGTGATTTGAAATCGCAGGAAAACTGTTCTGTGTATAAAATTTTAAATGATTTTAAAACGTTGAACTACACTAACAACTTTTTCAAATCAAATGCTTCAGCATTATAATAAATTAATTAATTAAATAAATTACTTAAGCTGTTGTTTATTTGTGATCAAAATTAACAAAATTTCAAAACATTTCAGGTGTTTCAAAACATTTAAATTAATTAAATTGTGTTTTCTATAGTTAAAAGTATCTCCTTAAAACTCAAAAAGGTTGTGATTTACAGAACAACAGAAAGTCGCCAGTGTGCTTTTAAAAGCTCAAGTGATTTCAGAAGCGCTTAACTAAAATTTTTGTTATCATTACAAAACATGCAAAGTAATAAAAGCGTTGGCTATAATTTCAAAAACATTCGAATTCACGCGAGTTCTAGTTTGCGAGAGTCCACTGTATCGGACAATTTACTGACAAAGCAAAATCGGCACCTTAAGATAAATTGGCAGTTTTATGCTCTGCGATTTTTTCCTGATCTCAATATTAAAGAAATCCATGAAAGGACGGCGTTTTGCAACGATTGAAAAGATAAAGACCCAATCGATAAGGAGGCTCTAGGACGTACCAAAAAAGTAATTTATTCGCACAACTTGCAGGCGATTTCGTAATTTTAGTGGCGGTCCCATTAGCACGAGTTCAACGTAAATATCAAATGTGACAAATCGCTTACATGACGAAACTATTTCCACTGAAAAGAGGATTCCAATTGCTCATGTTATTCACTTAAATATATTTTATTAACAGAAAGTCAACATTTAGCAAACATTTCATTTTGTTGCTGTTGTTATTGTTGTTGTTGTTGTTGTTGTTGTTGTTGTTGTTGTTGTTATTATTGCAGTTAATACTTATTCTTTTTGATAAATGTTTTTATATCATAAAAACCATCTACAAAAACATTTATTTACAATAATAATGAATATTTTTTGTTCGCTCTTTTCGTATCGTAGCGTTTTTTTTTTTTTATTTGTGCATTTTTTTTTTTGCCAATTTTTAAATGAACCCTTTCATATGAAATTATGGGTGAAAAAAAAACGCCAGAAGTAATAGGAATGTACTCGTTCGTACTTGTGTACGAGTTCTTATTTTTTTATATGGAAAATATAAATATATTTAAATAAAATGGCCACTTGACTTTTAGACCATTCACCATCAGTTGTTGTGTGTTTTTTCTGTATTTTCATTTTAATGCCAATTTGTATATTTATTCAGGCTCAATTTCACCATATTCGGACACTTTTATTTCCCGTTGTTTTATTTATTTTTATTTTGTTAAGTGGTAGGAAATTCAAGAGAGTGTGAGAAAGAGCAGGGGCGAAAAGTAGTAGCCTTCAGTTGGGAGTTGTTTTTTCTTTCTTCTACTTCTGCTTCTCCAAACAAAACAAATTTTTATAGGTACAAGCAAATGATAAAAAAAAAATGCTGTTGTTGTTTTAACGGTATTACTTGGTTAAAAACAAAAACACTGAATGATTTCATAATGAAAATTCTGCAGAGATGATGATGATGATGATGATTGTCTAGTGGATTGTATTTTTTATTTATTTATACAATATTTTATTATTATATTTTTTCTTGGTAAATTCATTTATTATATAAAATGTTTTTGTTGGGTTCATGGTTGTACTTATTTTGTTGTTGTTATTTAACAAAAACTTGCTGCAGTAATATGGCCAAAAGGAAGTTCGTTGCTGGGATATGTTTTTTTGTTGTTGTTGTATTTGTTTGTTTGTGCTACTTTATAAAGAGGTGTATAAGTGCATACAGCGAGACAACATCATTGAGGTTTAATTAAATTGTTAACAACAATTAATATGTACATATATATATATGTACATACATATGTATGTGCATATGTACTTAACAGTTTTCTTAAATTAAAGGTTTATTTAATTAAAATGCCGGAAAAGTTAAGACTGTAGTTTACATTTGGAAATGCCTTCTTGCATTTGAAATCCTTAAAAACTCATTCTTTTATTAATTTTCTTTGTTTTTATTTACTTGCAACATTTTCAAATCAGTGAAATCCTGCCCAATTCGATGGAAATCGTATTTTCATTCGTTGTAATTAATGTGTCGGCAGGAAATTGTATAAACTACCTTTTGAACTGTTCTGATTCTAATTTCTTTCGCTTTTTTCAAATAATTATTCTTAATTTTATTCAAGCTTGTACAAAATTTTGAAAAGGAAACCAAAAAGCTTAAAGAAAATTAGAAATATTAAAGGAAAATATCTGAAGTGGTTATTAGACGGTAATACTTAGTAATGTGGGGAAATAGAGAGAGTACATCGAGTTTACACTGTCATACTAAATGAGTCTGTCATACTTCTTTACGCAGCAAAAAAACATAATGCTTTGACATATAATTTTACACTTTTGGCTTTCGAAGGCCTTGTAGACAAATTTATAATATAATAATTATGTACATATTTGATTTGTTATTGTTAATATTTTGAAACAGCTGACTGATTTTCAATTATTCCAGATTGCAAGAAAAAAAAGGTTAGATTGTATTGCGCAAGAAAATAATTTTTAATTTAGTCGCTCTCATTTACACTAGTATTTTATAGTTCGGAAGCGCTTTTGCGACCAATTGGGATCTCGCGGCATAAGAAAATAGGCTAAGCGAGTACATCTATTGTATAATTCAGAGAACTCGGTCCAATATACCAATTCGTAATCATATGTTGCCTATTCAGGGGGCTAAAATAGTGCATAAGAAGGTGGAAAGTTTCTTGGACTGTAAAATATACTACAGATTTCTTAAATTGGCTTATAGTCACATAATTCAATCTCTTTCTGCTGAAGTAATCTTTAAAATTGTGTTGGCTGTTTTTCAACAAAAAGTTTTGCATCTAATAGCCCTTTTTAGCCACTTTTAATACTGTAATTTAATGTTGTACATTGTTGTTTTTGTTTCGTAGGCAATAAATTCATCGAACCATCAACTGCAGCCACACTACGCTTCACCCAAACTCCTACAAGACAGTACAACTTAAACTCGTAGTTGATGGTACACTTAACATCCTTATAGACTTGAAATTATTGTGTGAAGAACTCAATAACTTCCGGCATTTGTGTTAAATAACTAAATAAGAAGTTTTTTGTTGTTGTTTTGAGTTTTTGTTTTAAGATTTTTCGTTGTACACAAATTGTACAACTCAAAAGTAGTTGGTGGATTGCTAAGCAAAAAAAAAAAAAAACAAACAAAAAAAGAACAAGAACAAGACGAAAAAGTTGGAGGACATAATTTAAAGATGAACAAAGAAGTTGCAAAAGAAGTTTGAGGTAATAATTAAAGACAACAAAGACACGCATACATAAATATAAGAAATAATTTTTTTCCTAAATAGGCAAATTACATAGAATTTGGAATATAATTAAGTAAAAGAAATGAAAAATATTATTTCTCAGCATAAACTCCCTCATACAAACGAATTTATTGTATTAGAGTAACAATACACAAACATACATACACATGTGCGTACCGGCCATAAACTATATAGTGTTGCTTTGAATTTGCAAAAACGTTATTTTGCTTAAATTTAAACTCGTGTTCGGCGCCATCTGTGTGTGGAAATTTGTCCCTAAATATAACCAAACAGCTGTTGGGCATAACAACTACCCTCAATAACAACTGTGTGTAAATAATTTGCCGGCCAAAAAAAAGCTGTAACAAACAATTTATAATAAAGTGTGTTATTTGCAAAAAAAAAACAATTGTTCATTGTTAAAATTCATAAATCGCATTAACAAAAAGAATTTGTACTGTTTTCGTGTGTTCAAAAGTGTAAAGTTTGTGTAAGACTTCGATAAAATGGCTTCAACTGATTGTTTGCAGCTGAATAAAAGCAGCATGTTTGCCAAAATACGAGCCGGGCTGCCCATAGGACGTTCACATACACAGAATCTATTGGAATGCAAAGATGATTTGTTATTCTGTTGGAATGCCCAAGAGAATTATCTGCTTGTTTTGAACTGGCGAGCAGCACTGGGCAAGGGCTTTGATAAAGTTCAATATCAGGTAAGTGACAGAGCCATCAAGTAGTAGCATGGGACAATCTTTTTGGCGGCAATTCAGCAAATTTTTACAAAAAATGAAAAGGCTGTTGAACAACTGATTGGCATTTTAGTTTACTTAAACATATATTTATATTCGTATCTGAAAATCAAAGTTATTGATAATAATTAAACACGTTACTTTAACCAAATTAATAATTAAATTATTAAAACTATAACATAACACCGTTTACAATATGTACTTATTTCGCGTTCCGTTTATTGTTGCATTGAAAAGCGCTTATCGTAGACACATAAAAACGGTAACAGGTTGTCAGCAACAACATAATGATGTTATATATCTCTTCGGGTTAGGCAATGTCAAAGGTCTATCAATAATACATAATTATATTAGAAGACTAACTAGAAGCACAAGCAGGAACTTTTTTGGTGTCGACTCTTGTAATAAGGCAGATTATTTTCTTTACTAATCAGATACGAGAGGTACAATCATATTTTACGTAAACCACTATAGTTTAATAAACGGAGCGTCGTCAAAAATATTCAGCAGTTGATCTTCATTTTCATGCTTTAATAAAATGTATTGGGTGATTTTTTTTAGAGGTTCACAACTTTGAGTTGGCAACACTGCTTTATTTGTCAAACCATTTAACAGCTGATAATTGCTTTTTGATTACTTACACCAGAACAACGCTTAAAATTTCTGCAATTTTTTATCAAAATAATGGATCTATAGTATTGAAGCTCCATTAAAAATTTTCGTCTCCCATAAAGTGCATTTTGTGAAGGGGTACGTAAAAAAGCAGAATTGTCGCATTTGTACTGAGGATAATCCATAATCATCTGTTGAAACACAATTGCATTCAAAGAAAATTTTTGTTTGGGGTCGTAGTCATTTCTCTTCATAAACGGTGATGGTCAGAATGTTGCTGTTGCAATGGTAAACGGTGATAGTTGGTGTTCCAGACTGCGCCTTGTACACCCCAACGGTTTCATTGATATTAAAGAAATAGTTCTATGACTTATTGTAATTTAAACTTGTGTAAAGGCCGCGAGGCACACAGAATCCGTCATGCGTTGTACTTAGCCTTTTTCAACTGACGTTAACGCAATAACAGATTAGGTTGGCACAATGGCCACTTTGTTAATGCATGTAAAATCACGTCCACGCCTAAATTAATTTGATTTCCAACTCAAGTTTTTTATTTTTTTCACGTTGCTCAAAAAATAATAAATATTTTCTTTACTATTATAAATCAACACAAAGAAAAAATTGACTGCAGGTTGTGAACGTACTCGTCGTGCGTTAGAAGTTGAAAGTTGCCCAACTTTGATACGTTGCATTGAAGTCGACGCACTCTATGTGACAAAGCTCATAACAAACCCTGTAGTTTAACTTAGTTCTCAGTTGAAAATGGCAACGTATGACTGATTCTATATGCTCTAGCCCTATATATTGACCTTTAGTTACTTTTCCGTTTTAAGTAATAGCAGTTTAATAGTTTGATTCAAATACAAATAGATATGATTATGCAGGAAACCAATAACTTGCTTTAAATCCGCCTTTACGTTGTCTTTTATATCTCATCACATCCACGATCATCTTAGAGACAATTCTTAAAAAAAAATGTAGTCTTATGCTTGAGTTGTTTTCAAAATTTAGCCAATTTTCATATTTTGTCTTTTGTTACAAGACATGCTTGTCTTTTTAAGTTACAAAATTAATTCTTAAGCCAGAGGCCTAAACTGGCTAATATTAGACTTTATTGGTAATTTTTGAAAAACCAAAAGCCTGTTTTGAGCAGTATTCACTTTTCCATGTCTTCAGTTCTGCCAGCACAACTTGCACAAAAACCGAAACGTTAAGCCATCTTTCGTTATCGTGCACAATTCGTTTTGCTTTGTGTTCTCATTCATCAAACATTCAATAACAGTGTAATTGACTAGTAATAATGTGGCATTGAAACAAGTTTATTACATATTTGTCTACGATAATTTCAAGTGCTTCATTTGAGAATTTTCTAATATTCGTTTCGTTTCGCAGTGTAAAGTGTACTCGCGTACTTGTCACGAAGCCGAACTCCGCCGCACAAACGAGGGAAAAAGCAAAAGAAATTATACAAAGAACTAAATTTCCAGCTACTTGCTAGACAAACCAGTAAAAGAAACCGAGAGTAAGATTAATTTATCAGGAAAAGTTGCTTAAGTTACGAATAATTGCGTATACAGCGTTTTTTTTCGGATCTGTCTGTAATCGTCATACACACATACTTGTATGTATGTATATAGCGTTGTCCCACAATCTGGCGCGTAATCTTATCTTTTTATCTTGTATGTCTTGACGATGAGTATGACTGTAAAAGAAAGAAAGTGAGTATGAATTTGCAGAAAATAACTTATTCTGTTCTGTCACAACTGTTCAATTAATTATATGATTGATTTGTTTTTCTGCTCTCAATATTTTATACTTTTGCATTCCTTTGCCAGCAGTTTGCTCAAAAACTTGTGGAAATTTTTAGAACTTTTCTTAATTATAAAAAGCAATAAATATTTTATTAGCAACAGGTTTTAAAATGAATAACTAACAATAACTAAAACGTCTGCATATTTCTATTTAATCCGTTTCTAAAGCTTTATTTGTTACGCCATCGCCTGCGAGGGTAATGCTCCTTGTTGAGAAATCCATGGCAGGAGCACGATCCGGTATAACTCTTTTGCCGGCTGCTGGTGGTGTGCCCAACAAATCAACTGATTTTCTAGTACCTGATTGCATATTATTATGAAACAGAAAATTAACTCAAAACACACAATTTAATTTTCGAATTTTTCTTATATGGCAAACACTTACTGCAGCAACAACCCATTTTCCAAAGACTTCAGACAATAACCTGACTGCAAATGACAATTATAGCATTTTTAAAAACCAAAATAAACCCTACACCGCAACGAAAAGACAAACATTATTCGGTTAATACTGTTTCTGCTGCTTTACTGATAAGATTTGTTAGTAAAGTGTATGATGAATCATGTGTTGGATGTAAGGCTGCGCGTGAGTAAATTCCTATAAATTAATTGTTTATATTCTCTTTTTTTTTGGCAAAAGAAAGAATGAACTCCTCACGTAAAACAAATTC
The DNA here is from genome assembly GCA_932526305.1 of Epicampocera succincta. Taxonomy (NCBI): domain Eukaryota; kingdom Metazoa; phylum Arthropoda; class Insecta; order Diptera; family Tachinidae; genus Epicampocera; species Epicampocera succincta. The sequence continues at coordinate 14,817,099 of OW052038.1, forward strand.
TAAAAATTGTGTTTAATCAAATTCATTTTTATTGCTGTGTATTTTGAATTGTTTATTGTCAAGTTTACTGTAGATCGGTTTTATTATTAATGTGTTTGCTGGCCTAGGGAAGCACTAAGATGTGGGATCAGTTTATGCCATTGAAACAGTCACTAAGAAAGATTTTCAACGAAGTTTTCTACAAACAATTATGTAAATGGCAAAGCTGATACTCTGCTTAAAACATGAATGAGCTGCAGCATATTCATTAAGTCTCGTTCAAATTCTGTTTGCAAAATTGCTTTTCTAAACCTAGAAGTTTGCTGTGATTAACAAATTATGCGCCTGTCCCAAACGATCGAACGTCAGAAACAGATTTGGAGACTAGTCATGAACTTGCTTTTGCCAAGTTCATGGAACGTTCGCCTTAAATCAAGTCCATCCATCCATCTTGGCCGCTGTGAGGCCAGTCGATTTGCTCTCTATCAGTTTCCTACTGTTCAAAATGTGGGCAAAGCTTAACTTTCGACACAGTGGCTGGACTTTTTTTCTGTGTACTTTTGTCATATTTTTCTACGGAACTGAAATTATTTTCGAATTTCATGTATTGGAACACAAAATAAATCTCCAGATAAAATTTTAAGTTGCTTAAATTGCCAGTCCCGAGGTTTTTAATTTCCTTTAAAATATTAATTTCAAATTTTATAACCGTTTATTTCCTTTATAGTAGAATTTAGAGGCTTTATATTTTTCTTCCTTTTTTTTTTTTTTTTTTTTTTTTGTAGATAAAAATACAAAGTTGTGTCTTAATTGAAATCAAGAAAGATAACAAAAATAAGATGAAACAGAAGATGAATAAAATGAAATTAACGACAGAATTAAATGAGCTTTGAAAATGGCGCCAGTTTGCTTCTTTATTTTGTTTTGTTTTTTTTTTTCTTTTTGGACGGAAAAAAGCGAAGCAAAACCGTTTTTCTAAAGGAGGTAGTTGATTTTTTTGCTCCGTCACTTTTTATATTTGTTCAAACGTGACTTCATTTATTGTCCTTAACAGGAAATGATGGCAAAGCCACTTCCTCCAAAGCCTGCAAACGAATGATTCCTAATTGAAAACTATTAAATTTAGCGTTTCTTTTTCTTTCTCCTCTACTTCCTTCCAGCTCATCATCTATACTTTTTATATTTCTCAACAGTTTTTTTTTTCCAGCACTCTTTTTATTTATTTATTTTCTTTTCTTTTTTTTTCACCCATAACCATACCCATTGAAATTGTCCAATTTTTCTGTATAATTTTTTTAATTTTTTCGCACTAAATTTCATTTCGAATGACATTCGCTCCATCACGCGTCAAATGCACACCGAATGAAAGATATAAAGAAAAAAGAAAAAGCAAACCAAGTGAAGTGCTCCAGTATTCTGAAAGCATGTTTGTTTGAGAAAAGAAAAAAAAGGACATTTTCATTCATTCGCGTGAATATTTAATTAGATGCAATTATTTATGGTATTAAATAGATGAGGCGGCAGTTAGTGTTGGTGGGGGTAGGAAAAAATCTACAAGGTTTTGTTTCGTTTGTTTTATATACATACATACATATATTTTTTCCAAACGCGATGCAAAAGAATTGTAATAAAATACTAAAAAATTACGTCAACAAGCTTTGATGAGAAAAAAAAGGAAATCAATTAAGTTCTTTTTATGCTGCTCTAATGAAATGCTAAAAAAAAAAAAATACATAAAAAAATTGTTTTTCTTAAAAAAGGAGTATTTTTCTAAATGATGTGTCATTAATATAAGATTTTTTTGTTGTTGTTGTTGAATTTCCCTTAAAAGAAAAATTCGAAAAGAAGTGAAACAATATATTTTGATATATTGAATCTCATTCTTTTAATTTAATTCTGTTTAAATAAAAACTTTTATTTAAGAACATTTTTTTTCTTTTAGTTAAAACAGAAAAAGAAACCCTTGTGAATATTTCGATTTAGGGATCTTCTTCTTTCATTTGGTTGTGAAAGTTGTTGGAAATATGCGTACAGGCCAAATTTTTCACTACAACTTAAAATAATTAAGTTCTATGGCCTGTAAATGTTGTGTAGTCTGGCTTGATGGGTATATCCATCACAGTTAGTGATGATGATGATCCGAAAAGTTATTGTATTTTATTCACTTATAGTCTCAATCAGTTCTTAAAGAAAATCATAAATATCTCTGAAATGTTGATGGAAATATACGTCAAATTATATAGTGCCTATTTTCTCCTCCAAACTACAAGTTTTATGGTTTAGTCATTGCATAGCTGAGTTGCCAAATGAAATGGTTTTTAGCAGTCAACTTTTATATCCATAAATATACATCACTGTTGTCTAATCTGGCTTGATGTACATATCCGTCACAGTTGAGGGCATCAGCCGTTACGAATTTTATGCCTTTGTCTAGCTATTTGAACTGTTCATTGCATCAGTTTTTAGACATCAATTATGCTGTAAATATTAGTCACGGTTATCTAATCTAGTGTTGATGTATATATGCGACACAGTTGACGGAATCGCAAAATGTTATTAATTTAAAGGAGAACATTTTTTGATTAAAAAAAAAGAAGAATGACTCTGATGCAATGCAGAAAAATCCAATATTTTTGTTGATAATTTCCTTTTGTTTTGCAAATCATTTTTAGACATTTTTCTGTCAACATTATAAATATTTTTGAGAGCCAAAAAAACCCCTTATATCTATTTCTCATTGGCAGAACACTCGTGCCAAAAAAAAAATAAATTATTTAGGTTCTTTTTCTAATTAAATTTCTTATCATGTGATACTAAAATATTGCACGTTTTTGTACCTCAAAGAGAATCATTGACCTGAATGAATGAAATGAGACTGATAAATGTGGGAGGGCGTTAAACCGCAAATTTTTCCTGCAAAGATCAATAATTTGACTACTGAGCAGCAACGTTATCAATTAAATGATAGGAATGACGCTGGGGCTATTATTAGCGAAACAGAAATTGGTGTTGACGAAATGCTCACTGACGAGTGCGTGTAGATTTGATTTATATCGGGGCCTGCCGTTATGGACTAATCTGAGTGTGGACAAATCCACAGCGGCTAACCATGAACGCCATGTGGCTAAGCAGGTCAATTTATTTAGATATGAAAACTTTGGGTCATAAAACGAACAGTTAACTCCATCGGCATCGAACTGTTTCAAACAAACAGCAGCTCCGGGATATTTGAAGTTGCGAGAACAGGGCAGTGCTACACACTTGTATTATCAGGAGTTTTCAATGAGGATTTTTGCGTTTTCAGATTTTAACCACAGCCAGAATGTGTCCGTCAAGGATCCCTCTTTCAAGGCATGATGACTCCTGTGCCGCCAATTAGTCTGTGGCGGTTTTTTCGGAAGTTCGTGCCCAACCACATTCATATATTCTTTTCCTAGTTGCTGTTTCAACTGAGGAAAAACTTATCTAAGGCCAAAACTGCTGCCGGCAGCACCTCGGCTGCCTGTAGGATCCTTCTTACAATGCATTCTTGTCCACCTTTGCTGAAGGTTTCGGGTAGGTATAGATCACACACTCAATAGTCCCTATGGCTTGGATTGTCTAGGTAACCGAATAAATAATGAGTTCAAACTCCCGAAACCAGAAAGTCAAGGGAGTACGGCAAGGCAAAATCTGCTAGTCGGGTTACTCTCAGTGATGACTGAAAAATATTGCAATAAACAAAAAGTTTCTTGTCATTTTAAGGACATTAGAAATGTCAAGATCCTAAACTGTATATTTTACTGAAACTTTGGTTTTTTCATTATAAAGGATTGATTTTGGGGTTTTTAGTGATGTTGCTATTCGAAGAAAAATATGAGGTTAGAATTGGCAATAGTTTTTTTTTTTTAATGAGCAAAACTGATCATATACAAAAAGTAGCCGCCTGTAAGCGTTTAGTGAGACAACACAAGTTGCTGTCCGAATTGGTGCTGCGGACTGGGACTATAAAGAAGTTACTGGCAATAGGATTAGCAAATAGCCTTTAACTGAGCGTGTGTCCCTAGTTGGGGAACACAACTTTCCCTGTGATTTGAACCAAAACATCCAGCAGAACACTATCCATTCAGGGCCTTACTCCTTTTGCACGTAGTTCAGCATTATCCACCGCCTATCAATGATACACTATCAACCAAGCACTTAATATTGAGCGGTGGGGGGGGGGGGGGGGGGGAAATGTAGAAACTTGTTGCAAAAGTAGATTTTTCCACTTAAGAGTTACAATGATAAAATTTTAGAAATAACAGCTCTTCTGTCTCTTGTTTATACATTTCAAGGATATTTTATTGCATCGTTTATGCGGCTAAAAAATAAGGGCAAGCCAATAGAATAGCAAGAATATGTTTCAAAAGCAGTTCATATCAAGCGTTCTTTTGCTTTCTATTTTTGTGGCCATGTATTGTCACTTTAATATTTTGGCCCTTAAAAAGCAACTCTTTGTTGAAAAGGGTTTTACAGATTCTCGTAAAAGCAAGAACTTTTTATAGCTGCATGAGCACATAAAAAAAGGATAATTTATTAGACAGTTACACGCCAAGCGTTTCATTTAAATCATCATTGTTCTTTTGGCTTTATTAACTTTATTTTTTGTTTTGTTAAACACCTTTGAGCAAGAACCAAAAAGAAGGAAGAAACAGGGTCCAGTCTGGAAAGTTAAGAATAATGTTTTCTTTAAATGTCCTTTACAAAAAAAAAAAAAAAAAAAAAATGGTTCAATAAAAGGAAACCACAAATAAATAGATATTCAATTTTCCTCAAGTTTGTTTGTTCGTTTGGTTTTTTTTTTTTTTTTTGTTAAAGTCCTTTTGCTCCATTAAATTGGAAAAAAGGCATAAAAAACTACAAGAAATATTTATTTTCACACTATTCATATTAAAAAACCATTAAAACAAACACGCAAACTTTAACCCAGCAATAACTCTATAGAAGGAAAGAAAATACCCCAAAAAATGTGTTCTTTCACACTTCATAAAACGGCCGAACAAGTGTGTCCTGGCTCCAAAGCACATGAGCTGCATAAAAAAAATGTGTGTAATTTGGGGGAAGTTTTACTTTTTTCTTCAAGCTCCGTTTTTTTTTTCTGGATCGTTTATTGTGCTCAAATTGCAAGAAAATTGGTTACAAAAGATGCTAATGATTTATATAATCGATTTGACCATATGTTCACCATTGTTTTTTGTTGTTGTTGCTGTATTGCAGAGAATAAAAACTATGATAAACGGTATTTAAAGGGACACCAATAAGTGTCAGGTTAGAGCCAAGCAAAGCAAGACATTTATTCTGTTTTTATGGTGTTAGCAAAGTGTTGATAAGCGTGAAGGTACAATAGTTTCTTATTGAATGGGCGGGCGGGCATTGAAATGTCGTAACCTTTTGATAAGGGTTTTTCTTGGTTGCGGCCAAAGAAGAAGCACAAAATAATAAATAGTTGGCACAAAATTCCTGCACCAAGACGAACGTTTAACGTTTAATCTGTTAATGATATGAGGCTATGGCAATTTTCATCACATGTCCGAATTGTCCAGCTTTCATCAATTTTTAACAATTTTAACCAGTTACACAACACGACAGTTTAGCAGACTAATAAGATTTTGAACATGTTTAAACATGATTTTGTTTCGTTTTTAATAAACAAACCGGATTAAATCCGAGCCGGTGGCAGTATTTAGCGCTCATATTTATGTACTCGTATGTATGTATGTATGTTGATTAGCAGACACGTGTAATATCCTTCAATTTGTCTAAGTGACACACATTTCCCTGAGTACAGTTTTTTTTTTTTTTGCCATTTTATTAATTTTCTTATATGAATATGTAGCTGCATACATGTGTATGTACATACTTGCCTTTATTGTTTTTGTTGTTTGCTACAAACATTTATAACACCAACAACCACCACACCTTTTGATACGTTTTGGCGCTCACATGCATTTGCATGTTTGACAGATTGTTAAGAAGCCAAAAAGAAATGGCAAAAAATTAAATACTACAAAGTTGAAGTCAACACTCAAATGAAACACTAACATTTCCTCTTTTTTCATTTCATTAATTTTCATTTAATTAGTTTCTCTCAAAAATGCCAGCCATAAACGAGAAAGAGTGCATTATTCTATTTCATATGAAATGGAGTTTTCATTAAACTTTGTTGACGCCTTTTAACGATTTTTGCGCACCCTAATTGTTTTAATTTTTTTTTTTTTCGTTATCCACTAATGAACATCTATACATAAGTGTACAGTGGGGTCGGGATAAGGTCAACACGGAATTTTGCCCACATTCCACAACGTCAATACCTTTTTAGAGCCATTCAGGCAGGGCTGTCAATATTATTAGAAGTGGTTTTGAAAACGACAAAAAAATAACTTGGTGTCTGGAACTCCAATGTTATCGGCTGTATGTTCGCACTAGAATTAGTGGTGGTTGTAGGTGGGACAGAAACCAATATTATCGGTTTTCCTTCTGAAAAAAACCAAGCAGCTGACAGATTTCATTTGCGCGCATTTCTTTCTTTGTGTCTTCTAATTTTGTATAAATGTAAGTAAATTTTTTTTATTAAAAAAGTAACTACATACTTATGGATTCTACCGCTTGTTTATATGTATATGTAGGGGAAAACATTAAAATATAACTCATAACTCCACAATCGTGGAGTTTATGGACAAATATCCAGATCTTGTGCGAGAAGCTTTACAAAGCGGGCTAAGCCAACCGTACACTCTGTTGGGGAACAACTGGTTGACATTGTGCTCCTACTCAGACATATGCTAGAGTCGTCTCCACCAGCTCTTTGATACGACCCTTCAGATAAAAACCGCAATGAAACGGCAAGTTTGTAGCATGGGCGGAATCTTAGAATAGGAAAAATTCCCCTTTACACCATACAAAAAGCTTCTTTGCGTAGTCGTTAGTATTTCTTTAAATTTACGCTTTAAATGTGTGCGTTCACATTATATAGTTTATAAAAAATATGCTTACGCCGTCTCAATGCATAGTTTTTCTTCTGAACTTTTCGGCGCGCTTTTCCTCCGAAAGCAAATACATATAAAACAACAGCATTGTTGGTTTTCTTTCTTTCTTTTTTTTATTACTGAAATTTTGGATATTTTCAAAAAACACTTTTTATATTTTGTGCAAAAAATTATAACTGAAATTGCACGCAATTATACAGACAACAGCTGATTGGAAGACAACAAAACCGACACCTAATGAAACCAATATTGGTTTTCAAAATCGATTTGACTTCTATAACAGACAATTGGGGGGTGTCTCTTCTAAAACGTCCACCAAATGGCAAAAATGTTAAACATTAAATCAAAATAAAGCAGAGTTTTGTTGTTAAGTAAAAGTGGGAATACATATTGTTGGGGGTGGGAGGTTTTTTTAAGCCCTTATTGCCCAACATTTTTGGTTTATGTGTTAATTTTTTTTTTTTGGAGAGCAGAGCAAATGTAGTGCCAATGGCAAACATCGCAGACATATTAAGAAAACCAGCAAACTGTCAGAAATTTACTACAGTTATCGATAAAAAAAATTAAGTTGTGTGAAAAAAGGTATCGATTTAAAATTGACATCTTCAGCTTGAAACATTAAACCCTGTGATTAGATTGGCTCTTTCTAAAGGTACAATTATGCGAACGTACACTCAAGATAACGCACCTACATACGACCGTTTTTGAGCATATCAAGGCAATGCAAACGCTTACCGAAATTAACTGTCACGTTGCCGGAACGTTTCAGCCTCTATAAATTAGATTTTTACGGCGCCATGAACTGACATTCGTAAGCCAATGCTGGCACTCATATGAATTAAAAAATAGCAATGCGGCACATTTGCCTATTTTCGATACTTTTGAATTGATATCAAATCATGGTGCATAAAACTAATAATTGGTTAATTATAATACTAATTTTAATAATAAAAATAATTATAACAACAATAATACTTGTAGTAGTAGTAGAAAATAAAAATAACAACAAATAATAATAATAATAACAAGAATTATAATATTTTTAATTTTAAAAAATAATCATAATAATTTGAATAGTAAAAACAATAATAATAATTATAATGTATTAATTACAATGTAAAAAACTTTATATTCTGTAGAAGCCAATTTGGTACTTTCTGCAATTTGACAGGTATGTAAATAACTCAACATTGCCCATCACTATGCCGAAAAGTTCGGAAAAAAATCACCCGCCCATAAATTATGTTTTATCTTAGACAATATTTTGTTTATTTTAGTGACTGACGCCTGTTTCTATAACTGCACATACGACTGTACCGGAAGGTACGTTAAGTTCTTCTTACGTCAACGTTCGCATAACGTGACCTTAATATTTATTGATTCTTTATCGTTTTATTGATGGAACCTTTTTTTGTGTTATATTGTATTTACTACTAAATTCTTAGCTTCACTTAAGCTGTTATGACAAAACTCCACACAATCAGTTGACATTATACCGACTTCACTGTACATATTTATATGTATGTTTGTGTCTAAATACACATACATATAAAAAAATATATGTACATACATACATATATCCTTAAAAACTTGTTTGCTAATTAGTCGCTGTAACAACCATTCAAATTTTGTATTTAGTCGTTTCATTTTTCGCCATATAGATAAAAATCGCTTAGTTTTTAGTGTTTTTATTTGTTTTTTTGTTTTCTCTTCTTTTTGTTGTGTGCTTGTGTTAAACTTTCTCGCCCAAGTGTAATTAAATAATTTAATTTATATTATTGAAAGTAAATGTACAAACAACAAACAAACTGTTGTAAAACAAAACCTAATGATGTTAATGTCTCTTACCAACCAAATTTATTATGTGCTCCACATTGAACACTCCCTGTTTAGTTGCTTTTTTTTTTTTTGACTAGTTTTATAGTGCGTTTTTTTTCTCGATTTATATGTGCGTTTTTAAAGGTTGCATACGAATTCGGGGTAATTGTAAATTAAAAGTTGCGAGTTTGCCTGCTAAACTGTCATAAGATTTTGAAAAAGATTAAATTTTCGTAAATTAATGTAAAATATTTCATATTTCAATACAACTCAACATGGATTTACAGGCTACAGTGGGCACTCGCATAAGCGAAGCTTCTGTTAGGCGAACACCTGACATAAACGGTTACTTTTCCCAACACCCCCCCCCCCCCCCCCCCCAAAAAAAATACATTTTTAGCCATTTATTAATTTTTCATTTTTGTTAAGCCAAAGCGGTGACTTTTTTCTTTCCATGTGGCATTTAATAATCTTATTTAAATATATGTAAGTCAAGGTGGACTTACATTCTTCTTATATAGAGTATTGCCCCATATGAGATGCTTCTGCTAGGCGGCCACTTGCCATAAACGCTGGACACTTTTCTCAGTGCTTAAAAAAATGCTTGGTGGCTTGGCTTCTTAACTTTATACTGTTATTAAGCGCAGACGTGTCAATTCTCCAGGCACTTACGGCCATAGTAAGTGAAGGTAGTGGACTTTCTCATAAGGAACACTTCTGCTAAGTGAATACTTCTTATAAATAGTCACTTTATTTTCAGTCACCAAAAACAGGAATTCTTTTGGTTTTTTTAATTATTCATGCGGACAAGCGAACATTTGTGTTCATTCAAACTGAAGTTTTAATTCCCTATAACCAGACTGTGGTCGAATAAGGGATGATCCGTACGTTCGTAAACACATAAAAACTTTGCATCAGTGATGCCAAACTTTACAGTGATGCCAAATTTTGTTGCTAATGTGTGATCAGCTGCAGTTGCAGCGGTCATGCTGATGCTGTATGTTGTTAAACGAAAAATTTTATAATCGAACATAAGAAGAAAATGTTAACCACAATAATAATGATAACAAACTTTATTCAGAATATTGAATCCAAAAGTGACAGTTTTCTTGTAATTTTTTTTTTTTGTAAATAAGAAAAAGCATCAAACACGAAAACTTAGAAGATTCCTTGTGTTGCAAAAAATGTTGAAGCGAAGAAAAAACCTTAAACGCCAAAATTAAGAACTATAAAAAAATACCAAACTGATGTATTTCACATATATATATATATATATATTTGGATGCTACACTATGCTAAATTGATTATACGGAATGGTTCTCGGTACCATTATGGCTAATCAAGGTCTTAGTGTTTCAATGTATGTATTAACAATATTGAGACAATCGAATAACTTTTTCTTATATTGTTGGAATATTACGCTGGCCCTATAATCTTGTTCTGTTTTATACAGATTCCGTTCCGACAACGTGCCATTTAATATACAAAAAAAATTATAACAAAAAATTAAGGCACAATTCTGCCTTAAGTTTTCTTTGTAACTGTGTTTTTATTGGCCTACGGACCATTTCGTATCATAATTACACTGAAAATTTGTTACATGCGTTACATCGTATAAAACTTTCGTCCTTTTTGTGTTTTATGTTGCCATTACATATATCTTTAACATGCGAGGTGTCCATTGCGCCGCGAGGGCCTTGTACGCCATTTCTTTTGCACGCTGCCTCTTAAAGGAAAGAAAGAAATTTCTTTTACCTTAAGCTTTGAAAGTCGGGGCTGGCAAGCGAACCGTCTGGAGGCAAACGCATATCAAAGCAAGAAAAAGAAATCTTTCAAATTAACAAAATTATAGATATTCTAAAAACTCTGCCTTTAAAAGTAAGACACAATTGTAAACACTTTTCAGAAGTTATCAAAAGCCCTCGTTTGTCAAATGGATGTATTCTTTTTTCCTTTAAGTTTTTTTTACTTTAAATTTATTGGCCACTTGACCTAAACTAACGGCCCCCTGCAGCTGGCTAACAAACAAACTCCATGCTCGAAAGCTTGCTTTATCCTATCCCTCCTAACCGCAATTTCCGGGACAGGTCGGTCAAGTTACGACACTTGTTCAAAAGAACATCAGACCTTAACTAAACACACCGTATATTACCCCACCATCCATTTCCTAACGAAAAACCTAATTCGTAAACCTAAAATAATCCCAGACATTTGGATCCTGGAAAATGAGACCATGCATCTCATCCCTATCCCCAGGAATTCCCAACACCCCTACTTGGGATTTTAAGTTTTAAAGCACAGCCAGAAAACTTCAGCCAATAATCAAATTACCAACATCAAGATCCTTCTTTCACAGCCCCTTCCAGCTTGGCATGATGACAAGAAACTTGCTAAAGTTTTGGTTGCGGCCACAACCAAGAAATGCTTTACTTCCCTCTATAGCGCAGAAAGCAGAGTGCATGAAAGCAAGTTCTGTCTCTGGGACATCAATTAATTCAAAGCCAAACCTTTAGGTTTGGAAATTTAATTAAAGGCATATCATTTGCAAGGCCCACGTAGTTTTGCCGCCCAGCAAAACTGTGAAACACTTTCATTTGCCTATAACTGTATGAAACTTTTATGCTCCTTTTTTGTCTACACACATAAATATATAATCTAACACCTGTTCAATTTATGCCCACACGTCTATTCCTCCCGTTTGCTATGGCCTATCGTTCGCTTGTAGATAATGCGTTGCACAAATTTTGTGGCATGTTGTTGTGTTTGTTTATGGGCCTTAACAATTAACGAAAAATACAAATGAAAATAAAAAGTTAATGTAAATTTATAATTATCTGACGAAAAATTAAACGAAGGAAACGAACCAACCAAACGGCTGAAGTATTTGTTTATTTAAAATCTTTTTAAAAGGGTGTGAGATGGGGACTGCAGGTGGGTTGGGGAAAGTTTAAAAGAAAATAATAAGAAGCCCGTATGATAACATCAGCAGTCGCACACTAACTCACACACACACGCACGCATTTGTAGTTAAAAATAGTCCCCAAAGTAATAAATATAAGAACAACAGCAGCAACAACAACAACAACAACAACAAAATATGCCATAAAATTTCAACAAAATGCCATTTACTCTCCTAACACGATCTCATTTGGCCCAACTGCCTCTAAAGCCAATATATGGAATTTGCTCGGCGGCTGGAATACTGGGGTGTCATCACCCGATTAGGCCACCAAATGAACGTTTGGCATATTCGTTCATTTCCTATTATGACTACTATTATTGACTACGTGTGTAGGCGGCTGCTGTTCTCTGTGCCTTGAACAACAAACAAATAATAAAAAGTAAAATCCTTTTACCTACAGCCAGCGCTGGGCGTTCTTGGTAAATAATGGAGTGACAATAATACATTGTGAACCCTTTTTAAAAGCTAGTAGGTCTCATAAATTTTGTACGTTGTTGTATTTGCTTTTATTTACAACATCAAAATGTATCCACTCCTCACACAATGTCAGCCAGCAGTAATAATGAAAGAAAAAAAAACGCTATAAATATTTGGCCAAGTTGTACGGGATATTGTCGGTTTTTTGGTTCGTGTTCACGCTGCTGCAACAGTTTGTTTGTCAAATATGTACATATAACGTTTGTCTTTGTGTGTCATCATTCATTGCTGTACACACGTTACACTCTACGTACAGCCTGGTGTTTCAATCAGTACGGCGTTCTGTTTGCACGCAGAAATTGGGAAATGTTCTATTATTGTATTGTTTATACACATTCCGGTATGTGCAATTAAAGTTTATTATCGGGCACGCGTCTGCCACACAGGCTGCAATTAGTAGTTACACGTTCGCTTCTGCCCATGAGAAGTCTCTAGTATTTTGCACGTACAAACTAATTCTAGTGCGAGTTGGATAAGGCACAGGGAGGAAATGGCAACAAAACTACAGCAAAAAGTACCCACTTTCGTATTTGTCCATGGGAAGTTTCTAGGATATTGTGCGGTTTGGCGCACTGGAACCGACTATATAAATGTAAACAAAACTTTCTCTAAAATAAATGAAAGTTTCGACTATACAGGCCTGTTCTAAAAATCACCTGATTTCAAATCACATGTGCTTTTGAAAGCACACAACACACACATACTTACACACACCATGTATTTTTCAATTGGCGAAAACACCAGCAAACAGCTGATTTATTATTATTTTGCATAGTTTTGAAATTCCAACAAACAAATAACATTTTTGTAGTAGAAAAGATCTTTTTGCTATATTCTTAATTTTAAAGTATTTGTTTCAAAAACAAAATAATTTATTTCATTAATTTATTCTAATATTTATAATAAAGTCGAAGTAATAACACACAGATTTAATTAAGTTGTTGAGGGAGCTGAAGGTTTTTAAATCACAAAATTTTACATACAAAATATTTTTCTGTGAGATTTTAAATCAGTTTTATATGTATGCGATTATAATGTGATTTTCCGGACAGCCTCTATAGTAATAAAGATATAACTTTGATTACTTGAATGCCGTCATCTCAATTTACAAGAGATTTCGTTCGATATCAAGTATCAATAAGTTGTGCTCGATATCGTGTGCCGCGCCTGGCTCCCTGATTTCTTTCACACACGACGTAATTAAAAATTTGTTGACAATCAAAAGTTAAAGCTGAATGTGTGTAAAAGTATCTTAAAATTTGTGGTACGATGACGTTTGACGAACAAAAAATAGCTGCATATTTAAAGGGGCATTTCTCCAATATGATTTAATCGGTGTATTTTGCTACGCCCCTTTATTAAAAAACTGGCCTACGAACATAAAACTAATTTCATAGTCAAATATTTGAAGGGGACAATTTAGTGGACGTTTTCCATATACAAAAAGAATTTTTAAAACCGGGTCCACACAAATGGCGCAGTTAAGCTCCTTTATAATATAAAATCTGTTAAAATCGATGTGTGGAAATAGGGGTAAAAGTGGTCGTGCTTGAAAAAAAGTGGCCTATAATTCATTCCAGAGTTCCAGTTAAATTTCAGGCAGCTTGATTCAAAAACACACACTCTATTTTTATATATTATGTGTTAATATTTTATATTATATATTTATATTAATATTTATTATATCTACAAAAAAGTCTTTTGTCTAATTTTTCTAAAGTAATTTTTTTCTAGATTAAAAAACAAACATATTGACTTAAGTCGCTGGCCCTTCTCTGCACATTATCAATAAGCACCAACTTAATCGTAATTTTATTTAAAAACTCTAACTAAATTACCGCAAATAAGAGAGACCACATCCGCTTAAGTCCATATAAGCCCCGGAACAATAAGTTATTTAATACAAAATAAAAACCCAAGTTGTTCTAAACTTTGACAAACTAAAAAATTACCAGTTTATTTTACAATAAAGATTTAAACTAAAATCTTATTAAACATAACGTTGACTAATTTCATGTTCAATTACCGATTTTGGTCAAAATATTGCTCTGTAATGTGTCGTTAGTTATAAATATTTTTTTTTCCCCAAACCATAATTGTATTTAAAAAAAAGAAAAATCTTTTCGAATATTAAAATTTAGATATATAGATTTAACAAACAAACAAACAGAAAATGTATAAAACAGGTAAAGGACCTTGCAGATACTCCATTGCCGTTCCTGTTTTCGGGGCACTTTATTTCAGCTCTTAACATCGTTCAAAATGTAATATTTGTAAACATTAATAGTGATGAAATGCGTTTTAAAAGTCATTTTAAAATTTTGTTTGTTTGTTTGTTTGTTTCTTGTTTCATTTGCTTTCGTCTTGCCTCACGCCCACTCACGCACTGAAGCTGTGCTGTGAGTATTTATCAAATGATAATTACCTACAGTTTCTTACCATTCCCCAACTAAACTCCCTCGCTCCCTCCCTCCCTCCCTCCCTCCACCCTTTACCCCAAAAAGTTTCATATACTCCTTTTAGTGTTTAATGTTCAAGGACTAATGGTGATTTGCTAGTGTTAATAATTTTTTGAGTCATACATTATTTTTGGGAAAATTCACATAAATTCACTTAAAACGGAGTACGACAAGGTATTTTTATGGCCTGTCCGGAAGCCATTTCTTTCCAAATGATGCCAAGTGTAGGCGTTCTTCGGCAGGCCGGGTGAATAGTGTGTTTATTTCTTTCTTTTTTTTTGTTTGTTTTTGTTTATTAAAAGGCATTAATTACTTATTGTGCAAAAGTGTTAAATAATGTTTTGTTAATTACAATTTTCAGACTGAAATGAATTAAGAGTGGAACAGGAACACCCAAAAGAAGTCTTAAGGTTTCTTAAGGTGCTCGGTGGGGCCATGTCAGTTCGAAAGGAAAGGAAACGAAAAGAAACAACCCTTTTATGTTGCCTATAAAACGCGTGGCCACAACGATTGGTGGCACAGTGCGCCGGTCACAAGCCTTCTTTTTCTTTTTTTTGCCAACTATTGAAAAGTCATCAAAAATCAATAGATTGATTTAGGTGCCCTCAGGGCCAACAGCCGACACACACACTCTTTTCAGCATTCAGCCAATCATAAAGCTGCTGTGAAGTGGTTGGTTGCCGTTGAAGATTTTTATAGTCTTTTCGTTTTCGTTTTCCTTTTGTTTTTTTGTTTTTGTTGGCTGTACAAAAACAATTTGTGCTACTTTAGTGCTTAATGTATTATTTGCAAATATATCTGGTTTGTTTCATCATGTTTGTAAAGCTCGCCCAAACCCCCCACCCCTTGTGTTTAAACCGACAAGCCCAACTTTACATTTATTTGGATTTTTTCCTTTTTTTTTTTTTTTTTGAAAATAATGTTTAAAAATCATTTTTTAAACATATAATTAATGTCTATATTAGCATTATTTTTTTTATATTTTGTATTTTAGCTGAAATCCTAGACCTTAGATCAAACTGAAATTCGTTTGACACGAGTAAAATCTAACCACCCCAGCCCTAATGTTCCCATCATTCGTGGGTTGCCTTTTTGTCGAACATTCGTTCATACATACAATTTTTTATATTCACATGAATACGAAGATTTGCTTTTGTCGCTTTCAAAATTAATTGCCGGCAATTTTTCTAACTTAAATTTTTGTTATTTTATTCTTGTTAAACAAAAAAACAAAAAAAATAAAATAAAATGAAAACAGGAACTTTCGTTTCTTTTTTCAAGTTGCAAGAAATCAGTCATGATTTTTAAGTGCCACTATTTTAACGAATTGTTGTTGGTATTTTTTTTTTTTTTTTGGTTTATTCTTTTTTGCCATTATCTCAGTCATTTATTTTGCTGCTTATCATTCACAACCAAACGTTGGCAATTGTTTGCATAAAAATTATAAAATAAAATGAACAAAAAAAATCGAGCATTTTCATATTCATTTTTTGGTTGTTCCGTTTTTTTGTCTTCTACCATTTGGAAATAGTTGAAAAAGGACATGTTATGGAAATTACTGAAATCTAAGTATGTGCCATCAGCTCTATAGCATTTATCAAATTTTTATTTTGTATTTCTTTTTTATTTTTGTTTAATTAAAGACAGACATTTATCAATTTGATGGTTGAAGAGATGGTGATTTTTCAGGCTGGGTCTCCACAATCGTTCAACTTTTTAGAGTTTAATACACGACATTAAACAAATGCTGCATTTTTTGGAAATTTTGAAACATTAAATAGAAATGGATTTAGGTACTCCAAAGAATCACAATGCGGGGGAAAAATTTGAATAGAAATATTTATATAAATAAGAAACAGAATTCAGGGGATATTGTTCGCGGCCAGCCCTTGTCTGTTAACTGACGCGGCTTCTTGACAATAATTTTTAATAATTATAGATTATTTGTGTAAGCAAAAATTTTTTATGATTGTAGCCAAATGTTTTAAGGATTAATTGATGACTCACCTGCCCCACGTTTACGAACCTAAATGGCGAGCAAATCAATTTGTTCAACATTATTTGAACAAGTTGCCACATCACTCACATATCAATTAGTTTTCTTTTCAAATCATTTGCGGCGAACTGTAATCGTTGTGGTACAAACTCCCTGATTTCGCCACCTCAGCTCAGCTGTTCCTCACGAAGCGCTTACCAGTCGTTCACTTTTTCGGGCATTATTGGCCGTCTGCCACCATCACCACACTAGAACAACACATCAATTGTTGAATTTTTCCTAGAAAATAAACGAAACGTTTTGCACGATCAACTGACAGTTTCATTTATCACAATCAAGACAATGACAAAATATATCTATATGTTTTAATATTTTCTTGATTGTGGTCGCCGAATGTTACTTAGCGCCATTTTGTTTAAACTGCTTGGCGCCCGGATCCATCTAATCTGTATTTGCAAACAAAACATCATTGATTTAAATATCCATTAAAAGCCATGTGAGCTCGGCCTTCATTTTTGATATAATAAGATTTGATGATGCCAACGGACTGTGAACCATAAAAAATGGTGTATATTTCTGGACTGATAGGAGCCATGTTGTTGTGGCACTTTGTTTGTGTTACAACTGAATTGCTGCTTAGAAAATTGCTGATTTTTTAACTTAGGCGGACAATTTCGTTTGGCTCTTTAGGCCCAAAATTAGACTTATTGCTGAACAAAGAAAGACACACAAATCGATGACTGACTTTAAAGGATAATTTGTAGAATTTCGTGGTGTTAATCAAGCCTGAGTCTATTCCCAGTGACTTGCAGTAGTAGTAAGACAGTTCGTTTGGCACTTAACGCTTTCTTTAGCCCTATCGGGCTTACAAAAAAAAAACCCCTTTGCGTAATTCGCAATTTTACTTTCTGTCAGGCTTTCTTTTCTCTTCAATTTTTGTTAATAATTTATAATTATTTGAAAATTCTTTTTTTGGCGCTACAGTCCGTGGTGAACCTGGGCCTCAACAGTTATTTGAAAATGAATATGTGTAATTAGACGAAAAGTTTGTCTCTCGAAAGAAGTTGGCGATTTCAAAGAAGAAGAAAAATAATTTTCAAGTGACAATTTAGTAATAAATTAAAGATAAAATGAAGTAGTTCTATTTAATCTATTACAAAATTGTCGTAGGTGGTTTCTATGCCTAATGTCGTCAATCGCTATATGTCAAACATGATTTAATTAGCATAAATTTGGCAAATGTTTAAAACTTTACAACTATAGAACAATTTGTCAGATCTTACGATATTGACAGCAAAATGTGTGTAAAAGGTGTGACAATTGTTTGAACTATAAATTTTTTTTTTTGCTTTTGCTGGCAACCATATGACCGCTATTCGCTGTCATTGTCATCAGATAATTGCCCCCGACATTGTAAGCCCATTTTTCTTTCATTGGCATGTATGTAAATTGCTGCAGCCGAGAAATTTTTGCTATTACCAAATATTTGAATGTCCTGAGACGTCTGATAATGGGCAACAACAGTTCTGGCAAATTATTGTGATATGACAATCCGACGGCTGACAATTTTTGTTGGCCGATAAATATATTGTCCGACAATCGTCCGTCACTGAAGCCTTTAAGGTTCTTTTTACAATCTGCTGAACTGACAATTTGTCATTTGGGGGCAATTTTCCATTGTCAGTACATTGTCAAATCTTCAAATTGTACATAACTTTGCTATTAATAGTACTTTTTGATTGTTTTGTTTGCTGCCATTTTAGCGGCCATATCTGCAGTCATAAAAGTTTTGTAATATTTTCTTATAGCCACTGAACAATATATCTGGTAGCAGAATTTAAATGAAATGTTGACATCCAGTAGCTTATTTTTTAAAATTTCTTACTTCAAGACGTTATCCTTTCGATTACATTTTTGTGTAATTTTAATTACACAAACATTTTGAAATGTGCATTGTTTCTGTTGTTGGTACGTTCCGTGCGCATTTGAAAATATTTTTCTATCATTAAAATATTTTTTCTTGCGCACAACATCTTAATTACTCAAGATAAGCATGAAATAATGCCAAAGTCATGTAACTTTATCCACAATATACGTTTGCCGTATTCCCAGAAACACATGGAAAGAGTAAAGTCGAATACAGTAGAACGTCCAATACACAAATACTAATTAAATGTTGAATGTAAGGCCTTAAGAACATCTAATCGGCTTCGCTACCGTGTTCTGGCCAAACATCCAACTGAATCACTTAAATCTGAAATGCCTTTGTTCGTTTTTGCCAAACTCATCTGCTTGCAGGTAATTGCTTTTAGCCGGGCTTGACTGTTTATTTCATTTATATACGAGTGTTTTTGACTTCATGACAATTAACTTGTTAAACAGTTTTTTTTTTTATTTAATTTTATATTTAAACTTTTTCTTACATTTCAACGAGTACGTATAGAAGTAGACTTTTTCCCTCCCACCACTATCGGAACATCGTGCATCCCACTTACACATAAACAAGCACATGCATGCCTTTGTATCTTGTTTTCAAAAGGATATTATAAATAATATTAAACTTTGTTGTTGTTGTTGCTGTTGTTGGTTTTTTCTTTATTCATTCATATAATTATCACACATGTGAAATATTTTCATTTCGCTCATATCAGAAAATTTTTATGAAAGCAATTTTTCCTTTTTGTTCAAGAAATTGTTCTGTAAACATTTTTATTGTTAAATACTCGTATGTATAAAGAAGCTGGTGTTAAGAAAATGGTGCAGGCATAATACAGTGAGAAAAAAAAATTGAAAAGTGTTTGAGAACAGTGAAATAAAAAAAAAAAAAAAAACCCTCAGCACTATTTCATTTTCTCTTTAATATTATTAAATTAAAAGTGGCACGTTCTTGTTCAACATCGAAACTGTTTCAGAAGTTCTAAAAGATATAGTCACCATCTTTTTTATTCTTAAAACTCACTGAATTTGGAGCAAAAGTCGTGCAGTCGTCAAAATACTATTAGATTCGATACCCAAAATCGACAAAATGATGATAAATCGTCAAAAGTGACAGACGTTGTTCGGTTTGCACACTTTTAAGAATAAATTTATTTCTTCTGATATTTCACAATGATTTAACAAAAGTGAAATACATACTGGGATTTTCACCGTGCCGGTCATAAACTCGCCTCGATGCTGGTATTTCTCATCGCTGACCTTGCCACGACGCCTCAATACCTTCGCTTGGTATCATCTGACAACGATTTATATCTGTAACTTGTTTCTGTATGTATTTCTTGCATCGACAAACTTTTCACCCCAAATGTAAAACATGATTGATCATCGTAGCTCGATTTTTAAAACACAAATCGTGTGTGTATGTCATTTTAAGAGTAGGCAACACTACAGACGTTTTCATTAGAATACTTCCCTTGATCTAATTGCAAATAAAAATAAAACGCCAAACCAGAACATTGGCCAATTGTAAAACAAAACAATGTGGAAATCAGTTGTGAGAAATATTTGAAATAAACCACAACATTAAAGAGAAATTAAAGTTAAAAATTCGTGCGTATTCTTTGGCAATAGTGTTGTTAACTTTCTGTTTTGTTAACTCACTTATTCAGCTGTTTTTGCTAATAGTTAGACGCTCTAATTGTTCATTCTGTTTCTTATTCATTTCTGCGGAAAACCAAATTGTCTTTTACTTTACTTTTCCAAATACATATAAACTTTGCTGCAATCAGCTAAAACAAAATTCAACTCGTCATTAATTAAAACAGGGCTGGTAAACTGTAATGTCGATCGTTAAAGTTTTCCTTCCGTGCGGCATCAATAACACCAACTATTTTTACTTTTAAGTTACGAAAAATATATTTTTGCAAATTAAAATTAAACAAATTTGGTGGTTTTTTTCTTCTCGCGTTGTTGACAATTCGGGCGCAAAACTCTTCAAACTGCAATACGTTTTCTTGCCTCTTTCCGCCAACTGTTTGAAAACAACTTCAGTCAACAGATGGTTCTCGCAACCGTACAAATACAGAAATATCGTTGTGTGAATGCCCCATTTTTGTGCTTAATTCGTGGCCACAGTTTTTCGATGTGAGAAATACAGAAACGAGGTAGTGAAGCCCAAAGAACGGTTTTGTAAGAATACTCGTAACCTAATTTTCTGCAAGTGCAGTTTAATTTCCTTCCCCCAACCCCGGCTCTAAAAGATAATCCTCCCTTCTCCAATATATTGTATCAAACATAAATATAACTTCTTAAACCTTTTCTTTTAATTTACAACGTTTTATGCGTCGTTTTGGCAAAAGTTGTGATTTGTTTATTTGTTAATTTTGGCCTGAGGCAAAACCGAATTAATTTCAATATGAGTGTTTTTGTTTTTTTTTTTTGCTTGCAGACTTTAATACCTTCGGTGCCCTTAAGTTTTGAAGTTGAACGATTGCTGGTATCGAATGAAGGCTCATTGATCGCTTTGGCTGGTCTGCGGGGTGTATGTGTAGTGGAGTTGCCCCGACGTTGGGGTGCCAATGGCCAATTTATGGAGGGCAAAGCTAAAATCACCTGTCGGTAAGTAGTAGGTCGTATTCGTTTTTCTTTTCCTTCTGTTGTTGCAGTTATTGTAAAACAAATTTTATGTAGACGTGCGCAAAGAAATCAAACACTCATTTTGCTTTAAGCTTTAGCCATCATTATTCAGGCTTAAGGTATTTTTAGTTTTTACAATTTGCTTCTATTTCAGACTAAAAGTGTCCTTATAAAAATGATAAACTGCACAGCGCGCGTCACATTTCCATTTCTTCACATTTAGTGTTTCAGTTCTCCTCCCCCTCTATACCCGCCAATGTACCCAAGTAATGCTGAAATTGTAAACTTTTTTAAAAAGTCATTATTATAATTTTTTCTCAAAAAAGTAAAAAATTAAACAAACAAAAAAAAACATCTCTTGCAGAGAGAGAAAAAGTTAAATAAACTTAACTTTGTTGATGGTAACAGGTTATGTTAAATATGGGTAATGCATTTATTCTATACCCCAGCCGCTACTTTAATACTCCTTTGCCTTCCTCTGCCACTTGCTTTAGAAGATTTGCTGGAAAGCAACAAAAAAAATAAAAAAAAAAGAGAAGAAGACGGTGTTTAAAAATTTTGTGCTGTTGTTAGCACATCTGCTTTTTATTACTTTTAATTTGCCATTAATAAAGCATTTTGTTGAAAACGAAGAAGAAGCAAATTAAACGTCTTTCTATAACAAACATTAGTCACCTTTATGGACTTTAGAGTTCACTTTTTGCTTGTCTCCGCTGTTGTTGTTGTTGTTGTTGTTGTTGTGGGTAAGAAAATTTTGCATTTTTATTTTGATTTGTAGCTTAATGCCAATACCGTTTAGTACTTTAGCCGCCCTAATTATAAAGTATTTAAATGCAAATAGTCTAGAAATAAATGCGATTGTTTTGGGTTGTCTATTGGCCGGGCCATGAATCAAATTTATTGACTGTTTAAGGGGCATTAAAGGCAAATGCTGACTGCCAACCAAAAAAAAGGCAGTTCCTTAAGACTTAATATTGAAGTCTTTAGTTTTTTATATAATCGAAATAAATCTGCAAATAAGAACGAACAGGCCGTAAATGGCGTCAGTAGTTGACACTGCTGATGCAAATCACCCGTTTCATATTCTTTTTTCCAGTTCAAACTGCATTCTGTGATGTGTATGTCTCGGAAAAATCTTTTTGTTTGCACCGGCTTGAACAAAAGGCTTGCACGTGTAAGCGCGACGTATTACTTTTCTAAAGTAGTGGCAGTACAGCGACTGGCGATTAAATTTTGCTGTATTCCTGTAAGAGCTGTGACGTTCGCCAACGACCGAGTTAAATTGAACGGATCATTCAAATGAACGTTGTGAGCCGCTCATTTAACTGACCGGTTGTCGTTCAACAATGAATTGTACGGCAGTTGCCAATTCTTTCGTTGCATTCTGTGCTTTCATTCATGTCCTTGTGCTTCTTGTAAAATTTCTTTGTTTTTTTGCAAACTAAATTATTTGCAGCACAAGCACTTAAACTAGTTGAAGGTTTTTTTCACTTCCGTTGATGTTGTTTTCCTTAAATAGCCAGAATAATAAACAGCAAAGTGAACGATTGACCGAAATGAGCGAACAGATCAGTCTTTGATTATTGACCGGTCAGTTAAATGAAACACCGGCTACAGTTTTAATTCCAGTTGTCACATACATATAAGAAAACTCTTCTTTCATATCCAAACGAACTTTCAAAATAGATTCTCTGATTTGTTACGTTTTTTTTTTTTTGTTACTGAGAGTTGTCGGTAGCACGACCCGTGGCCTTCGCAGCTTTTTCCTTAGTTGTCCCAAGCTGTCATTTGCAATACCTGTGTTTAGCACAACGTATTAACTTTACCAGTTGGCAACACCTTGAGATGATGATTGCAATGTGCTGGACTCCAGGTATCACACACAAAGTTTTAAGTCGTTCAACAAATTATTAATTAAAAAACAATAAAAATGGCAAGTGCCTCTTCCAATTGTTAATAAAATAAATTAAAGCTTAATTACCATATATTATAAATATATATGTATGTAAAAAGAAAAAGAAAACAGAGTAGAGGAATACTTCATTGTATTGAAATCGGAGATACGAGCTAAAGGATATGGAATTCAACGCATTGAGCATAACACTTGCAATGTGGCAGCTGAGTTCAATGTCGACGGCAAAATAAAAATAACTGGCAGCACTGTTCAATTTTTACAAAACAAAAATCTAAAATTCTAAACAAACAAATTTCTTCATTTGACGACGTTTATACACATTAAACTCGATTTCAGAAGTACTACATGAATACCAAGAGGCAATAAAAATTAATCACAGCCACAAGAATATATTCGTTATTAAAATTAGATTTCAATAAAACATTTGATTCTTCTAAATCATCAGTAAGTTCTAATTCAAGTGGTATAAATTCTCTAGGCACTTTCAATGGTTTCACAAATATTATTTATTTAAAAAAAAAAAAAAAAAAACAGAAGTGAAGGAGGAGGAGAGAAATTATCGCAAATCTTTTACACGGTTTTAAATTTTCACTTGAAACTAAATATGTGTGTATTTTGCACAATGGCCGACAACAAAAAAGTAAGCAAATTTTGACATAAGTCAGTAAATTGTCAACAATGTGAATCGGAAAATATTCCAATGAAATTATTTCTCTGCATTTGCTTCTCTCTCTCGCAAGAAGAAGGATGTCAAATTAGGTCTAAAGAATTTGTTCGGTATAAATGGATGGCTGCAGAAAAATACTATCGAAACCCATAAATACATCCCTGACTGAACGGAAAAATTTTATTGTTTATAAAAATTGATGATATCCCATGGAATGTTGAGTTTCTGACGATATTTTTTTGTAATTTAATTATTAATTAAAAATTTATTTATTTTTTTTTTAATTTTTTTAATTTTTTTTATTATATATTTTTTTTATTAATTTTTATTTATTTTTTTATTTTTATTTGGTTTATATTGTAACCAGCCTATAAACAAGGCGGTTATAGCTTAATATTACAGAATAAAATGCAAAGTTTGTCGCCTATCCCACTATATCGAACGTTAACGTTTGTTAGCATTTCGCATTAATCAGTTACCGCAAATCACGCTTAAGTCGGCTGGTTTGCTCTTGATCAGTTTTTTTTTTTTTTATGAAAATTATGAAAATGTTTGCTCGTCATCGTGTTGCCGGCTCTTACAGTTTCATTCATTCAATTCCAAAAACTGCATTTAAATGTTGTAAAACTGCAACTCGTTTTGAACGTTTCATTATTATTGTGAACCCATAAAGACTTTGATTTCTTTTAGTTAATAAATTCTTAAGCAATAAAGCCAACTTCTTTCCCCGTTGCCCCGAAATATAGCAACACAATAGCAGAAAATGCAGTGATGACAGTAACGGACATCCTTTCAAAGCAGCGAAAGGATTTCGTTTCATTTCTAAGAAGAAACAAAAAAAATTATCGCACAATATTTGATTCTTTTAACAATAAAAAAGCACAGATGGGGGAGGGAGGCTGCTAAGTTTTTTACCTGCTCGCCTCTCTCCCCGCAGGGCGGCCTTCCTTTTCTTTTTCTTTTTGCAAAACCATAGACAATTCATTTGTAAGGACTGCAAAAACTTGTCGTTTGACTACACAGAAATCTATTCATACAAAAGTTTTCAAGTGCTTTCAAAAATGTTGCAGTGAAAATCTTCAACTCTTTATTATTGCCGCTATTGAAGACCCAACAGCAGCAGCAGCAGCAGCAGCAACAACAACAACACCACCACCAACCATTGCATTGCGCTGTTGTAATGTATAGAGGCAAGGCTCTATGGTTGGGTGAATTCCTATAAGGAATTGCTGATGACGGCACTGATGATGTTGCTAATGCTGCATAATCGGACAACAACAACAACGACAACAAAATAAAAGAATACAAAAATTTCGATTGCTCCGTTTGAATTTGTGTGTCTTTTTATGCCATTTACGATTTTCTGACAACGGAAGACGTTCGCTCCTTCGTTCGCTTATTTAGTGCAAAATGGTGTGGCGTTGGAGTTAAGAAGATTTTTCGAGTTCCATCAAGGATGAACATTTTTGGCAAATTACAATAGAAATTATCACTTTTTTTTTCTTTTTTTTTTTGCTCATTGCCTCAACCGTTGCCGGTATAGAATACGCGCTTCTTTTAATAATTTTTTATTATTGTAGGTACACAATTGCTTAATAGTGAAAAACATTAAAATTATACGCCAGAATGGTTTAGCGATAGACCCACCCACCCGCCAACAAATTGTTACCCAAACGGGGCCAAGAGTTGTTAACTGAAAATTTTATAAATAAAATTTTTGCAAAAGGAAACCAAAAAGTTTTTTCTATTTATTTTGACTTTTATAAAACTTTCGAAAATCTCCAACAATAAAATATGAAAGCAACGTGCAAAACAAAAACGCCAGCAAAAAAAAAAAGAAAACATTTCAAGCCTTTTTGCAATTTTTTGGTTGTTTTTTTTTTTTTTGCGAACAACCAGCAACCACGTTGTTGTCTTGCAAAAGAAAAAAAAAATAGAAAAAAGTTTATGATTTTTAACATTTTATGGCATTTTGGAGTTTTTCGATTTGCATAGCATAACAATTAATGTTAAAACCTTTAAGTTTTTATGTGGCAAAATAAGCCAACAACAAAAATGATTGTAAATAAAATAAAACTGAAGTGT
Organism: Epicampocera succincta; assembly: GCA_932526305.1. Lineage (NCBI taxonomy): Eukaryota > Metazoa > Arthropoda > Insecta > Diptera > Tachinidae > Epicampocera > Epicampocera succincta. The sequence continues at coordinate 14,843,036 of OW052038.1, forward strand.
TCAAAAGTTGAACAGGTCTTTGTGGAGACTTGGCTTGCAAATAATATTAAGTAAATGTCTTCTGTAGTAACTTCGCAGTGTGACAGAGTTGCAACGTTCGTTTCGTTCTGAGTTGAAGTGTTATTTATAATTATATTTTCTACAGACTTAAAAACGCCAAAATGTGGCAAACAAATTTCCAGAAAATATTAATGAAATGTTGTCATTTTAGCACCTTTAGGCCTCATTAATTTTTTTCTTCTGTCTGTTTTGTTGAAAATCATCACGCGAAAATTTGTTGATTTAGGTTGATTTTCTTTACGAAATTATGATAATTTCTGGCAAACAAAACCACCCCCCTTCCTTCCAGCCAACTCAAGACTCGTTTTATCACGTATTAATCAGCTATTATATATATTTTTTTTTTGCCACCAACCCTTTTTGTTGGCCACGCAAACCTGGATATTTGTGTGGTTTAAGGTTGGCGGGGCGGCTGTTCATAGCAAAATATTGAGTTTATAAAAGATGAAAAACTTATTACTACAATATTTAAAATGGATTAGAAACAAAAAATGCAAATGTTTAGAGTCGAAAGAGAACGAAACTGTTCCCAGATTCGGGTGAAATGCCGCAGAAATCTGCAGCCCTGGCTAAACAAAATTTATTAATACCCAACGTGGAACTGGCACAACTCATTTGGGCAGAGAAATTAAGTGTAATTTCTCATTTTCTATAGATCAAAGTCGGCCTGAAATCAACAATCACAACTTTAGACGCCCTAAAATACGAGTTTAAAGTTTCTATCAAGTTTCTCCTATGAACAGACTTCTTTAAGCGGCGGCAAAAAAGGCTCTTTGCTAATACCCCCCTCCAAAACCCCTGAAATAATGTTATGAAATCGCGCCAATGCAAAATTCTAAAGGCAAAATTTCTAGTCAGCAAAATAAAAATATTTTGCAGTTCAAATACTTGATGTGCGCTTCAAGAAAGCCCATCATAATACTCGTTGTTATTTGTGGCGTCCTGTTGATGATTCAATGTTCATGTTTGATGCCATCAGCTGAAACTACTGTTTTCCAAAGCCTTCATGACAATAATATAAGAGGTAGCAGTTCTTAACTCACCCGTAACTTATGATAATTTTTATATTCAAATTTCGTTAAACTGGTTTTTGCTTTGACAAAACGAAAAACAAAACTGTTTTTCTGGTTTCTTTGGCACAAAGTAATGAACGAAAGTCATCATAATCTCTTGCTTAAATAATTCTCTAAACAAAATGCTTGTGTCTTCTTGTATCCCCCCCGCCCATTCTAACATTTTCAATTATTAAAATATTCAAATTTCTCTGTTCGTGTTACTTTTGCAATTTTATATGCGACTACTTACATTTTTTGATTACGAAACACCACCTTGAAAACGTTGGTCGTTCGTTTCCCTGGCGCTGATACCAGGTAATTTCATTTGACATTACAATAACTGTCAAATTACTTCGATTAGCATAGAAATGGTGACATTTTCGTTACTTGAAAGTGTTGGCGCGCTCCTTCAGTGCTGCTCTGGTTGATTTCTGTGAAGGCAAAAATAATGATGCTGGTGATGGGTTTTTCCGCTGACACATACAACTTTTCAGGCACGATTGGTCATTACGATTATTATTTTATATTTTTATAATATTTTGATGAGGTTGTTTGGAATTTGAATATTTAAGTGTTGGCAGGAAATTTGATTATTATTTTAAGCATAAACTTTTTAATAAAGCCATTAAAAATGTGGGGTAATCTTTTCTGATAATAAGCGGAACAGCAGCAAAGAGAAAGCGATACAGATAGAGTGAGAGAGAGAGAGAGAGAGAGATTTAAGCAATTAAAATGCACATAAAAATATGAATGTGGTCCCATAAGCAGTTTCTGTTATATTGTCATGAGTCAAGCTGCCGCTACTAGACAGATGGCGCGTGAATACAAAACTATGTAATTAGTAAGAAATGGAACGTTAGGGGGGATTGTTTTGGGGTGTTGGGCCATGAATCAAGTTCGTGCATGTCGCTCAGGAACACCTAAAAATATTGCTTATGCGGCCCATGTTGAGGAAATCTTAGTTTTGGCCGTTCACCATCAATCATTGAACATTCTACAAATCACTTACGTAAGTATTAAGGCTTACAGGCGATTTCATATCGCTCAGCCATCAACAACGTCGATGCTTGAGATGCTGATCCAGCTGATTCGGAATTCATCTTAAATAATGCATTCCATTTTCACTTCGGAAACTACAATAACGAGCGGCATTGCCGCATTCGGAGCTCAAAAAATCCAACAATTTTTCCTCCCCCTCTTCAAGAGTCGTCTGTCTCGATATCAAAAAAGTTGTTCTTATATTAAGGCATCCATATCAAACCCATATCAATTCTCTGCGATATCCAGTATTTATACAAAATGTAATTAAATTCAAGCGAGTACGATGCCGATATTATGGAAAGTTTCTCATTCGCCAACGTTTGACTGTTTAGTGCGGTTTTTGATCTGGCGTGGCGAAAAAGAGAGGTTAAGTAGAAAGAATTGCGCTATCCAGTGACGATTAATAATTTTTTATAGCCGGAATTTAAATATATTAATATACCCCTGCTACGTGCCACACAAGTAAGGAAACTAACGCCAACTGGCCACCGAGATCTTGTGATTTAACACGTTTTAGGCTGCGTTAAAAGCAGAGTTTTATGCCCATTATTCTCAATCGATGCAGGACCTCCAAGTTGATGAGGGTTTCCACAACGTACAAAACCGCAACTAAGCAAATTGTTAGTGGAAAATTGCATGAAAAGAATATGGACTTGCAGGTAGAGCCGTATTAACTAACCTTCATAAATGGCATACCTCACCCCAAATGAGGATTTCAACCGCTTATTGGAAAATTAAGAGATGCTTATAAGAAATTGTAAGATTTAGTTAATAAATATTGTGATAGAAAGCTTGTCTGCTTCTTGCTGGATCTCTCTTAAGCCTTTTTGTATCATCGATTGCTTTAACAGCTTTCACGTTTAAGTATCTTTGTGCCATTAATTTTACTTTAGACAACGATTTATTAATAAATTATTTTGTGAATGCATTCACAGCAAATTTACAAAACAAAATTTGTTAAAATAAGCGCCAAAAACTTTACGTTAAATTTACAACCAACACAAATTATGCTTTTGCAGCAGCAACAACGTACGAGAACGAACCGCCGTCGCTCAGGTGATATTTTCTGAGCAATAAATTGTTTTCTGAAACATACTCGTGCACAAAAAGCGAATACATGAACGGATGTGAACGCCAGCGACAAATTTTTACTTCAAATACATTATTTCTGTTTCTTTTTTGGCAACGTTTCCTACTTTTAAGTTTAAAATACATCCCTGCACCAACCGAATAGTATCTACAGTTTCGTAGCTTTAGAAAAGGATAAAGTTTCTTTTACTGTTTTGTTGTTTGTTTCATATTTTATGATTTCGAAAATTCTCAAGGATTTATTAGTGAGCCTATTTAGTTGCCGCTGTTGAGGTGCAGAGCATTACAAAAATTGTGCTTCTCTTCTGCACAAATTAGTTGCTGCCTGTATTTATCTTTTTTTTTTTTGTTTTTGGAGGATAAAAAGCTAAAGCCATTTGTGTTTAATTGCGTGTAGGTTGAACTAATAAAAAGACGAGTTATGGCCATTAAATAAATATGAATAAACTAAGAATAAAAACCTCGCAGTTCCATACACTTGAAGTTCTCTATAACAAACACATGGAGAAGTCAAAACGGTTACACTGAATAGATTTTCGATTCCGTTTAAGTTTTCGTTCTAATTTACTTTTTGTTTAATTACCAGTTTGTGCTCTCACACATCAACATTCTGCGATCGATACAGATTTCCTCAGGACTCACAAGGCGGCCAATTAGAAAAATAGGCCGGACCATGAAGAAATATAGCCACATAACTTTTATCCTTTGTAAGAAATCGTGCCCCTCCATACAAATGGTGTCCGAAAACTCGCACATGAAATGCCTTAGATTTCTTCTCTTGGATCGTCGTCCCGCATAGAAATCATTTGTAGATTTTGCAAACAGCTGAAATTAGAAGGAATTCGGTACTTTGGCGCGACTGTAAATGAATTTCTAAAAATCTCTCTTGTTGAAGACTTGATGTGGGGCTCAATGCTTCTTCTAATATCGTAAAAATCCAAGGCTGTGAAAAGAAAATCCTGCGATTGACAACTGGCAATCAAATGTTCACTGCAAATATCGTGCCTCACCTTGAACATTTCCGCAGGACTCTCTCTGGGCCCCAGAAATGGGATTCATCGATCATTATGAATTTCGACACGCAAACATTCTTTTCATGCACCAAGTTTGACCGCTTGTCGCCCATTTGTCTTTATATTTTCAAATCTTTGGCCCAAAATTCTTCAATGAACACCTGCATCTACTGATGCTTAATTGTGCGCATCATGGATGTATTTGTCGCCGACGTTATCGAAAGCTGTAGCAATATTTCCGAACGGACAATCCCTACAAGGCTGGCCATTTCTTGCGATAGCCGTATTACGTACGAGGGTCTCAGCCAAACGGTGAATTATTGCAGGGCCTTAACTTCAGGCACAATGAAATTTAAGCTGCATTAAAATAACACTCTGATCATACAAGCAGGAAGAATAACTACGCGTTCTTGATGTGTGGGATGTTCTATGCTAATTCTTTAGCCCAGTGACACTTGGCGCCACCTGCATAAATGCCAGCTAAATCAAATTATCATATCACTTTTACGCCATCTTATAATAAAGATTTACGGTACGTTAAACTATTTATATGTAACGTTTTCTGGATGAATGTCTTTAGACACAATTCCAAATATCGCAATAAAACTTCCAGTAGGAACACTTGTCACACTAATACTTTAGCAAATCATTATGCAAAACACATTACAACAACTTTTCGTAATCGTAAAAATTTATTTCCAAAATTTGCGCTGTCTGCGACAAACTTGCCGAGTACTTAGTCAAGTTTACGATGCGCATAATCGTTCCTGTGAGCAGCTCATGAGAATTCCTATGGATGGATTCAGCAATAAATTCACTCGTTGATAGAGCACCTAAATTTATCGATCCGATGCAATTTTTAGCAACTCAATATCTATCTGCCTGTACACTATTTCGAAAAATCCTAAACTACATTCATATAAGATTCACAGGACCATCAATTGCGTGGTGTGATCCGTGAATAGGCTAAATGCAAGCTGAACCTACTTATCATCAAATCAGCCTCATTTTTTGTGGCCTTAACGGGCAACTAAACAGACAGAATTTTCGTTGTTGTAGAGAGTACAAGACTCATAAAACTCCTGAGACTCCATTACATCCCGAAAAATTATGACATGCCGAAGGCGGCACCATTTTCTTGCTTTCTGCTTTATTTCAAATACTTGAATTTAATTTCTTACAGTCCATTGGATAATTTTTACCCTTTAATTTTACGAAAAACAATAAATTCTAAACTTTATTGAAATAAACTTTTCTAACCCTTTTTCGTTCGTTTCGTATCAGCAGTTGTTTGTACAAACAAGCAACAAGATAATAATAAAATTCGTTATCCTTTTTAATTTAGAAAATTTAAAAGAGAAGCTGCAATTGAAACGAAGCCTTCAAATAAAGACAAGACATATCAAAGAAGCTTGATTAAATATAATTAGCGCAATTAAATACATCTTAGCCTAAACAAATTACAAATAAAGGCTTCTTCCAGTCTTGGACTATTTACACAGGACGGATATTACTGTCAAATGTGTACAGCCTTTTTTTCTTTTTTCTATCCAGTGCGAATTGTCTCGTATTTCCTCAAAACAAAATTAGCCATAATTTTCTGTTGCAGTTTGTTGTTTGCTGTTAACAAAAATACGCCTAAACGTTTGGAAATAAAAAAAAACCAAAGAATTTGACAGAAAAGCACGCATTTTTGTCATAAAAATTGCGGATAAACAAATAAGATAAAAAAAGGGGTGCGGGGTGCATGAAACAAGGCTCATTTCCGTGGGCAGACACGACAAACATTAACAAATTTGTACGTGCATCATGTCCTTTTTTCCAGTATTTTATGAATTTTTATTTGTATTTACACCCCTTTTCAAGTTTTTGTTTTTCTTTTCTCAAAAAAAAAAAGGTAATTTGATTGTATTAATCCTTTTCTAGGACATTTCCGTACATATTGTTTGAGTATTTTGTAGATTTGGTCGTTTAATAAAATTTTTTGTAATGATTTTTTTTTTTTTTTTTTGTTGCTTCAAAATTTTTCCTTTTTATATTTTCAAGTAAATAAAAATTGTGCATTATGCCCACATATTTTAATTGTCATTTTGCTGTGCCGTTGAAAAAAAGAAGGCAACATCGCTTCTGGATTAAAAATTAAACAGAGATTATGTTGTAGTCCATGCTCATATTTAAGCGCCATATTGGCGGGGGGATGCTTAAGAGCAGCAAAGCAAAAGGGTTAAATGCACAGATGTTTTTCCAAACATTTTATTGTTTAGCATTAAATTCTATTCAAGCACATCTTTAAGGAACATTTACAAATACATACAAGTATTTGTGAAAAAATTTTAAATCAATAAACTTTTATTAAAATTTTAATAATTCTTGGCCAGTCAACGTTTTGGTCTCTTAAAATACTCTTCATGCGTGAAATGGCCGCCAGCACTAGAAATAAATTAATAACAAATAAAGAGTGTTTTTTTGTCAAGTCTTAAGGTTCTTTTTTACAATTATTGCATTAAGTTCATTTTAACCAGTCATGGGACCAGTTATTCTATAACTTAACATCTTCACACACGTAAATTATGTTTTTGTATTCCATTTAAAAGTGAAGTGTTTAATTTAAAGGTTAATTCTTATATCTAATTTTTCCATTAAGTTCATTTAAACCAGTCACGCGACCAGTCGTTCTGCAACCAGTACCAAATTTTCTCTCAAGGTACACAAAATAAGCAACAATATTATAATCTTTAATTCGATTTTATCGTACAGAAATTTAAGTGATTAATTTTAAGGTCAATTTTTATATCTTATTATTCCCTTTTGTTCATTTTAACCGATTACATGGCCAGTTCTTTTGTAACCAGATTGCAATTTTGGTTTAATTGAATTTTATTTGTATTAAAGTTAATTCTAATATTTAGAGATATTTAATTATTCCAGTAGCTTCATTTTAAACAGTCACGCGACTAGTCCTTTTGTAACCAGTACCAAATTTTCTCTCAAGGTACACAAAATAAGCAACAATATTATAATCTTTAATTCGATTTTATCGTACAGAAATTTAAGTGATTAATTTTAAGGTCAATTTTTATATCTCATTATTCCCTTTTGTTCATTTTAACCGTCTTCTAATTTTATTTCTAATTTTAACCATCTAATTTTTCCATTAAGTTAATTTTAACCAGTCACGCGACCAGTCCTTTTGTAACCAGTACCAAATTTTCTCTCAAGGTACACAAAATAAGCAACAATATTTTTATCTTTAATTCGATTTTATCGTACAGAAATTTAAGTGATTAATTTTAAGGTCAATTTTTATATCTCATTATTCCCTTTTGTTCATTTCAACCGTTGACATGGCCAGTTCTTTTGTAACCAGTTTGCAATTTTGGTTTAATTGAATTTTATTTTTATTAAAGTTAATTCTAATATTTATAGATATTTAATTATTTCAGTAGCTTCATTTTAACCAGTCACGCGACTAGTCCTTTTGTAACCAGTACCAAATTTTCTCTCAAGGTACACAAAATAAGCAACAATATTATAATCTTTAATTCGATTTTATCGTACAGAAATTTAAGTGATTAATTTTAAGGTCCATTTTTATATCTCATTATTCCCTTTTGTTCATTTTAACCGATTACATGGCCAGTTCTTTTGTAACCAGATTGCAATTTTGGTTTAATTGAATTTTATTTTTATTAAAGTTAATTCTAATATTTAAAGATATTTAATTATTCCAGTAGCTTCATTTTAACCAGTCACGCGACTAGTCCTTTTGTAATCAGTACCAAATTTTCTCTCAAGGTTATAATATTTTATTGGATTTTATCGTACAGAAAATTAAGTGATTAATTTTAAGGTTAATTTTTATATCTCATTATTCCCTTTTGTTCATTTTAACCGTTGACATGCCCAGTTCTTTTGTAACCAGATTGCAATTTTGGTTTAATTGAATTTTATTTGTATTAAAGTTAATTCTAATATTTAGAGATATTTAATTATTCCAGTAGCTTCATTTTAAACAGTCACGCGACTAGTCCTTTTGTAACCAGTACCAAATTTTCTCTCAAGGTACACAAAATAAGCAACAATATTATAATCTTTAATTCGATTTTATCGTACAGAAATTTAAGTGATTAATTTTAAGGTCAATTTTTATATCTCATTATTCCCTTTTGTTCATTTGAACCGTTGACATGGCCAGTTCTTTTGTAACCAGATTGCAATTTTGGTTTAATTGAATTTTATTTTTATTAAAGTTAATTCTAATATTTAGAGATATTTAACTATTTCAGTAGCTTCATTTTAAACAGTCACGCGACTAGTCCTTTTGTAACCAGTACCAAATTTTCTCTCAAGGTTATAATATTTTATTCGATTTTATCGTACAGAAATTTAAGTGATTAATTTTAAGGTCAATTTTTATATCTCATTATTCTATTACGTTCATTTTAGCCGATCACGTGTTCAGTTTTTGGTTACAAAACCAGATTCCAAATTTGGTTTAATTGAATTTTAATTTGATTCTTATATTTATGTACAATATAATTAAATATTCCATTAGGTTCATACTAACCAGTCACGCGATCAGTTCTTTTGCAACCATTTTATTTATAGATATAGCAGGAAATCCCAAATAAATAACATAATTAATTTCAAGATTAATTCCTATAGTTATTTCATGTTAAAACACTTAATTTCTTAAATGACAGTAATTTCTCTAAACGTTTCTTTTTTTTGCAAACACCTTGGCTGGTTCTCCGTTACCTGGTAAAAATATTAATTTTGTTAAATTCAACTAGATATTTATAAAGAATTTTCGTTACAGAAAAAAAAAATGTTTACATTATTTTCTGTCATTTTGGCGAAATTCCACGGAATAAGCAAAACCGTTGCACTAGAATGAAACAAAAAAAGCAAATAGTAAATAAATGACAAAATATGAACAAACCTAAAGGATTTAATGGCACATTAAAAATTTTATTGCCATACAACTGAAATGCGTTCATAACTGTTCTTAGCAGTGCTTTGCCGCTGCCATTTTGGCTTTCATTACAAATCCATTGTCTATAAACCAAAGATGAAGATGCTGATGACAATTTCGGTGGCCTCTTTAATGCCAACTAAGCAGCTCCTACAACTCATTCTCTTAGCAAAACCTCACTCTTGTACTCTCCATCCTTAATTTATCAAGTCTGTGTTGAATTTTTGTCAGGAAAAAAAGCCAAAAACGAATGCTGATGGAATTTTTGTCAAGTTTAGCATAAAATGGCATTTATTTTATTTAAATATCTGTGAAGGCAGGGCAAAAAGTAGCAACTTCTTTCTACAATAATTGAACATTTTCAAGGTGTTTGCATCAAGTTGTCTGTTGGCAGCACATTAAACAACCAAACGCTGGAATGCGGACTAACAGGATTTCTGTTTTGCGCAAATCTTGGCCTTCATTATATTATTAATGTCAGTCGTAACTCAAAATTGTAATCAAAGCTGACGTTCATGGGCCGCGCGCTCTTAAATTCTATTGTTTTAAAGCTGCAGAAAACATTAGTTGTGCTTATTTTTGGCAATTCGGCTTGTTTTGCACCTGCTAAAAAAAAACACACACACACACACACACAAAACAAGGGCAGAAAAAAAGGCAATATTGTTGATAACTTCGATACTTATGCATCGGCACGTTTCTCATTGGCTTCGGAATAATCAAAAAAGGATTTACCTAAAACACAGTTTTGTGTGATATTTTGTTTGCTTTGCTGCCTTGTGCGCAAGTAACCACCAGCTATTGTTGTTCTATACATGGTTTACAAAAACATACATATGTACACAACTCCCTCTGCCGCCTGGATGTTTGACTGTTTGTCAGCCCTTGCCAGCACAACTATACAGCTGCCAAATACGCCAATTTACCGCCAAATTGTTTTCGTTTCGAAACCCACTGAAAGTTATTAATTTACATTGTGGTTAATTGAAAATTTATTTCAATTTCACAAAAGAGCCAACTTAAATGTGCGTGAAAAGGCAAAAAACCATTATTGAATTATTGAAATTGTATAGGGTGTTTTTTATTGAGGTATAGAACTTTAAGTTGGCATCACTTTTTTAACTGGCGGCCATTTTGTCAGCTGTCAAGTGATTAATATTTAGTTTGGTTTGCCATTTCATCATGAACAGGTTGACAAAAGAACAACGCTTGCAAATCGTGCAAATTTATTTCGAAAATAATGGTTCAGTTCGCGAAGTTCGAATCGATTTATTGAAGGAAACATTCGATGAGCGCATAATTTCGCGGAATGGGCCTGTCAATTGGCCACCAAGATCGTGTGATTTGACACCATTGGATTATTTTCTTTGGGGATATGTGAAGTCGCTCGTCTACGCCAACAAACCAGAAACGTTAGGGGACTTGGAAGCCAACATTCGTGGTATTGCCAACATACGGCCCCATATGCTCGAAAAAGTGGTTGAAAATTGAACCTGTAGAATTGGCTTTATTCGAGCCAGCCGTGGCGGCCACATGCCCGAAATCATATTTAAACATTAATGGCATAAAATTATCCTTCCAATGAAGCCAAATTGATGGACATTAAAACGATTTTCTTGTGTTTTATTTCAATTCGAAGTTCTATACCTCTAAAAAAAACACCCAATAGTTGCGACGTTATATTTCTGTTCGATGTTTATTTCGAAATGGTCAATGGCCGCCATCACAAATGATGAATATACTAATCACATATTAGTCATTCGCCCGTTATGCACTTGTTACTCATTTCAATATGCAGTTTGCCGTTACAACCAACCATTTAGTTATTGTTTGTTAATAAAATATTTGAAGAATCTGTCAGTCTTTCAGCAATTTTAAATTAAACTAAATGTATGTATGTCCGAAAGCTGTAAAACATTTATAAAGACGTCTCATTATAAGGATTGCTTAACTCATATTTTTTGTTTCCTTTTGCTGTGACCATAAATTTGATATGATGCAAAGAAACAGGCACTTCCTCTACAGTTTCCCATCAACTGAATTTTTAATTTATGCTTGTATGAAAAAGAGTATTTAACATAAGTAATATTAATACCATTTTTTATAATTTATATCTGAACATTTCTTTCTTTTTTTTTTTTCTTGCTCCCATTCAAGCACTTTTACATACGAATTAAAAATTTTTTTTTCAAATATATTCTATTTCGAGGAAATGGATAAGGAAAAAAATTTAAACGTGTCCGGCAATCTTTTTTTTTTTCTTTTCTTCTTTTAATAAAAAAAAAAAATATCCTTTTTCTGCTTAATATGCGAATGTGGTGTGGAAAATAAATAGAAACGGAGAAAAAGTAAAAATGCTGTCATTTGTAATTTAAGCAAAAGCTTATGACTCAAACCTATAATTCCTTGGCCAGAAGTGTATAGTCCAGTCCATTCATTTGGCTCTCATACTCTCTGCTGGATATTAACACCAAACCCATTGGCCGCAATTTACAGCACATATGGATTTTGTAGAATTTTTTCTCAATATGAAATTAGTATATTTCCGTTCTTTTCCATTTTTTCCATTTTTTTCTCTGCTCTTAATGTTTCATTCATTTATATAATTTTTTATTTGAGTTTTTTTTTTCTTTTTGTTATAATGTTGGCAAAACTTACATGATGTCGTATCATCATAACAAGATTGTTGTAGCTGTATTTTTTCGTTTTATTCTTTAAACCAGTCACGCCACGCCTTTCGCAAATGATTTCTGTTTTTTTTATCAGTAGGGATTATGGCTTTGACTTGTAGCAAATGTTTCGCAGAAATTTTGTTAATCGGGCAAGATGTTTATGTAATTGAGAAGAAGAAGAAAGTTCAGTAAGCCTGGCTAGTGCGGACACAAACCATTAAACTTAACACCAAGTTGATTGTTTGGGTGAACTTGAAGTTTCTTAAAATATGTACATATTTACTTTTATTGAAATTGTTTCGTTATTAGGCCAAAATATCCATAATAAAAACAGGGATCTACACAATTCAAAGGCAGTATCGAATATCTACACCTACCACTGTTTTTACGCTAATTTAGAATTCCGCTGCGAAAGAAAAACTACTTCTTTGGCAACATAAAATGAAAATTTTAGATCGTCTAGTGTTTTTGATTTCAATAAAATATGTGTGCAACATGAATTTGAATTATTTATATTATTGTTTAGTTTGAATGTTAAATATTTCATTAAAAAAAAACCTTTTGAAGTTATTACAATATAATAAAAAAAAGTCTTTCTAAACTAAACTTCCCAGTGTACGTTAGTTAGCAAGGACATAAACCATTAAACAGATTTAAAAGCTTGTCGCCTATTTCATGAAATATAAGAGGGCCTGTTAAAAATAGGATGAATTGTATTTAGTTATTCCTCCATTTCTATTTCGTCAATTTTTGGATATAATAGACTTATGCCAACGTTTTTCCAGTCCTCAAAACTGAGCTCTCTCAGCCATTGGGTTTTTATCTCCGCAATCCTTTCTTGGCAACAGGAAAAAGTCGCAACAGATCAAATCTGGTGAATACGGTGACTGAGGCATAATCAGAGTGTTGTTTTTGGCCACGCAACTACGAGTGTGTTTTTGGTCAAAGCTTTGATACAAACTTCGCTGTCACACGCTGCATATGCAAAATTTCCGCAGCAATTGTATAGCATGAGTCAACCGATCGATATGCCGACAGCATCATCTAATCTAAGAGTAATTCGGTGATTCTTCATAACAATTTTCTTCATCTTCGCAACATATTCGTCGGCTGTGGATGGATGTGCGTGTCTCACAGCTTCTCGACCCTCTATGAAGAAGAGCTGGTGAAAAAGAAAATCATTTTTGATTGTGAGATCACTTTTGGGTGCAAGACCAATCAGCAATATCTTATAATCAGTGCAGTTGGTATAAGACCCCGGAAGGGGATATTCATATTCGACCAGTTTCTTGTCGCTATTCAGCATTTGAATGCTTTTTCTCCTAATAAGTAGCAGCAAAGTTGTATTAAAACCATTTACATATTACAATATTTGGTTTTATTTTCTCCTCATCGTCCCCCTCCCCTCGTTTTGTTTTTTTTTTTTTTTTGTCCGGGACACATATGAATGTCATTTAGATTATCCCTTTTTTTTGCATTCTTCTTTAGCAATTTTTTCTTCATAAGAAAATCTGTACAAAACGGTCGGTGGTCGGTCTGAAGAACACGTTGGAAAGCCAGTGATGGCCATTTTTATATCTGTTACAAATATGTGACAAAAATAAAACAAGCAAAAAAAAAACAAGGCTTGAAAGAATAGCAACAAAATACAAATAAAAAAAATTGTTTTAAATGACAGTGAGGCATCCTTTTGCTTTTGTTCTTTTTTCGAAAATGAATTGTCACAAAGAAACAAAAAACCTAAATATAATTTCATGGTTGGAAAGTAAAAAGAACATTCATAGATGTTTAGCATAAATAATGTAATTAAAATCTGAAAAATATATAAAATGTAAAGATTCATATGATTGTTAACCGCCTTTGAAAATGAAAAATACGTACATACATGTGTAGGTATGTAAAAAGGGTGTTCTCTGTTATATCTCTGTATTAGAAAATAACATAAAATGTGGTTTTAATTTCGATCGAAAGATTAACGCATTTGATTTCAGGCATATGGCTACCGTGCCGGTTCTTGACGAAGTAGCCTTTGGATGTTTAAATTTAGGATCACTTTTGCGACTATTGCCGCCAGTATGTCACAGGCATCAATTATTTTGCTGGTTTATTAAATAGGATAAACCAGTTACCTCATTTACCCCTACAGGAAGTAGCGCTAAAATTTCAGAACGCACGACCTTGAGCGCCAATTGACAACCTCATGTTTCAGACCCAAAAGCCGCTATATGACCAATAGCGTCATTCCGTTAAAACCACAGTTCGTCCTGATTAAGTTTAGCTACATTTTCAAACAAAAATTTGTAATGAAGCATTAATGTGTGAGTTCTGACTTTAGTTTGGGACCGTTTAAGTTGCAGTGATGCCACCAGCATTCACTTTTCTGCATGTATTAGTTTCCGTCTATATGCGACAGTTTTTCTATTAAGTTCTTGCTGAAATGAAAGCACGACACAGTTCTGTATCAGTTGCGCGAATCTATGAGTAATTATCAAAACAAAATTTGGTTCCAGTTGTTCAAGTGTGAATGGATTCACAATTGACTGCCAGATCATACTGATAATAAGTGTCAAAAAGTGACAGATAAACCTTTTGTATTATGGCCCGAAAGATAATATTCTGCAGAGCATCTAAATTATCGGGACCAATAGTGCACTACTGTGTAACGATTTTTATTGTGCTAAATCGGCGCACATTTTAAAACTTAGAACGATTTATTTCCCACCATTCGCATTATTGTTACATGTTGTTGGCAGTATTTCTCGATTCATAACGCGCAACTTGAGAATTTTAACATAATCGGCACTATAAAGTTTACACTATCGGTCCACGGTGAAGTAATATGCGGCTTTTCGTTCTGTTCTTCTTCTTACTGGCAATTTTTTGTTTTTAATGCTTTCCGCACTCAGTGCCGATAAAGGGATTTTAGGCTGAATAGCTAAAAGTCTGTCTTGTGATCGGAATTTCATAATGTGAGTGTTAGATGAACTTGACAAATATAATCCGTAGGTAGTCTTCGAATCCAGTTTCTTGACCGCCGAACAGACGAACGAATTTTGGTTTCTTTCTTAAAACTTCTTTTCATAACCTATTTTCTGTTTAGTTTTAACCCAGCACAGTGTGTGTATAGACAACATTCCCTTGGGGGTCATGCTTTTGGTCCCTAAAACGCACAGCTCCTTTCAGATTAAATACGTACGCTTTTTACTCGTTGTATTCGTTTATGGATTAAGTTATTTTCAGATGTGTTTTCTATCACACAAATATGTCTCTCTTCACTCTTCTCTTCCAGTTTCAAGGCAACACATTGTGTCAATTCCTGGTAATTCATCCAATTGTCGTTTTGTAGTTTTAAGGCAGCGCCTTACGTTATTCTCTAATAGCTCATCCATTTGTGGTCTGCTGGATTTACCATTCAACACATCTATCAATTTCTAAATTTACAATGTTTCTAGCAACTTTTACTTTTTAAGCTTAAAATCTTGTGAAAATCGAGTGATCCAATTCGAGTTGCTTAATACTCGTAGCTATAGAGCTTAATCTAACGCAAAATGTGAAGTTCATTAACGCAGCAATAACAATTAGACAATCGGTTTAAAAGCAAACGATTTGTTTAAACAAATATAAGTTGGGAATGGGAATAAGAAAACCTTAAAATTGCAAACATTTGTGAAAACCTGGTTTTTGTAAAACTATTTTATATAATTTTTTGTTTTTTTTTTTTTGTTTAACTATTTTAACTGTCTACAGTTCTGTGCCTGCATTTGTTTGCAGAAGTCTACGGCAGGATGAAAGAAAATCCGTCAACACACCTCCAGCTATAATAATTTTGTTTTTGACTAATTGAAATAATTTAAATTTTGATTACTGATAAACGAACCGTTTCGTTTCATAAACACAGAGACCAAAAACCAAAGCAATTACAAACCCTACCACAATCTCAGATCCAAACAGATATATTTACATACTTTTATTAAACTGTATTTAAGGAGGGGGAGAGCAAAAGACAAAAGTCATTTTCTAAAGTGAGTGCAAAATGATAGAACAAGACAAACTAAAATAACTACAACTATTTGCAGGAACTGCAGAATAACAAATAAATTTATTTTTATATAAAACATGAAACACTGAGTAACAAAATATTGCGATATGTTAATGTTCGAAACCTTAAAAATGTTGTACACGTGCACCGCGAGTCCTTAAAGTTGTGATCAACCCAGCAATTTATTCAATAATTATATTATTTAATTAAACCAAATTCCAGAGAATTAGCAACAAACAATAGAGTTGATTGAATGAACAAAAAGTACAAGAAATTAACTCTAGTTGCAGGATAACCATAACACTTTCATATAGTATTCCTGGAGTGATATTGTGTCGAGCTCAGCCTTGGGCTCGACATATGGATTTGTGGCCACTTTAGCCTGCGTCAGCTTCTGTGTATCTTCTCCAAGTTGTTCCTTGTCCTCTCTCTAATTTCGTCTGTCTAGGGAATTCCATGGCAAGCTGATCGTTAGTGAGTTGGAAAGGTCCTTACGCAGGACCTTACACATATACACAATATACACAAAGTTGCTGGATAGTCTATTATTGTAACCGTGGCTTTTTGGAAGACAATTTGTTTTGGATGTCGGAATATCAATATCAAGCAATGAAAAAGTATTGCTCTTGTCACGAATATATCTGCTTTCAATTGCACCATTCGATCCATCCTCTGACGCTGAAGATGTGGAATACAAAAAAAAAACATTCGAGTCCATTTTAATTACAACTTTTATGCATTTTGTTGTAACAAATGTGCAATTTATTACAAATTAATTTATTTTGTTTGGTTTATTTTATTGTTATGTTTGTACGAGGGCGTATCAATAAGTCCCTGACTTTTTGAATGAAACACATTTTTTTTTTTTGCAAAACAAAAATTTATTTTTCAACATAATCTCCGTTTAATGCAATACACTTAGTCCAAAGTTTCTCCAGTTTTTGTATCCCTTCCAAAAAAATAGGATTTTTCGAGGTCCTTGTTTGGTCAATAATTTCATCGTTGGAGCTAAATCTCTTTCCACCGCGCCATTTCTTTAGGTTTGGAAATAGGAAGTAGTCAATAGGGGCTAAATCCGTAGAATAATACGGTTGAGGTACCAAATCGTAGCCCAGTTCATAGAGTTTTGCCATTGAGACTGCACACGTGGGCACCCCTGCGGCCATAGGGGGCCATTTTCTTTTTAAATCCTCATTAAATCGGTCTAATAAGTTTGCACAATAGTCGCCGTTTATTGTTTTCTCTTTTGAATGTAATCAATGTGGATTATACCGCTTACACGCCAAAAAACTGTTGCCATCACCTTATTGGCCAACATACTTACCTTGACCTTCTTCGGAGCAGGTTCACCCGGAAAAACCCATTGTTTAGACTGCTGCTTGGTCGCCGGAGTACAGTAATGGGTCCATGTTTCATGCACAGTTACTAAACGCCGCAAAAACTCATTCGGATTGCGTTTAAACAACTCCAAACGTTGTCGCACGTTCACGTTTATGGTCAATTGAGAGCAAACGCAGCACCCATCTTGCAGACAACTTTCTTAAACCCAGCTGATCATTTAAAATCGAAACTACACCGCCATATGAAATTACTCTTCGATCGGCCAACTCCATATCGTGGATTTTTTCGACATTTTCGGCTATACTGGCCTCAATTGGCCGTCCAGAACGTTCAGCGTCATTTGTAAATACTTGTGCGACCACAACGAAAGTCAGTAAACCACTTTTTTGTAGCATTGAAATCGATGGTGCAGACTCCCCATAGTATTTATCGAGCTTTTCCTTGGTTTGAGTGACGGTTTTATTTTTCGCAAATTTTTTCGAAATTCTCTTTCTTGCATTTTCAGAAAAATACACGAGGTTGTATGTTTTGAACAAGTAAATGACGAAATTTGCTCAAAATGGGACAGTAGTCTGTCTATTAACAGGTGGTACATGGATAGGAACAGTGTTGCATTTCATATGAGTTCGAAAAGTCACGGACTTATTGAGCCGCCCTCGTATGTATGTAGTAGGTATATGCATACAGCAATGTAAAAAATAGTAGTAGTTAAGGTAAATTATAATTAGGGTTTGGTGATTTGCCTGCTTATTTTGCGCCGACATTTCTTTAGAAAAACTTGAAAGTTTTCATGCCATAAGACGGTGCGATTTTTTTAGTTCCGTTTATTAGTTCCTCCTTTTCTTTTCGCCAAACAAATTCACCGCAAGTTTTTACATCCACTGTCTTAGATTTCACTTCGAAAAAGAGAAAGAAAAACTATTTAAACCTGTGTGAGGTGAATTTTGCAAATCTGAAGCTGACTTAATGACTATTTTGACTGCTATGGAATAAAGAACAGAACAAGCAGAATATTTAAACCAGCAAAAAAAAAAGGAATGTGCCTCTAAGCCATTCGGTAGTCGTAGTATTATTTAATACATAAAATAATAAATATCTACACTCCTCTAAAGCCAGGCACAAAAAGTAATTGTACTAAAATGTGTTACACTAGTACTCAGGGGAAGTTCAAACAGCACATACTCGCATACAGATTGCAGTCAACTTTCATGTCCTGCCGCCAGACAACAGATAAGGATGTGTATTTGAACATTCACTTACTCATCGTACACCAACGCATTGGCATAATGGTTGCCCAGCGCAAAAATAAAAAACCCGAAAAAACCAATGTTGAATTGAGTAAAGAGTGATTGTTGCTGCAAAATCAACCAAGTGAATGATTCGTTTATGCCATTGTCCGTTGTTGAGCTGTTGTTGTTACAGCTGGCGATGATGTTTGGTGCGAGCAGATTTGATGATGATAATAAGGGACAAGGATTTTTGGTAGCCATACCTGTGGTTTCTTTTGCACTACCTTTTACTTTCTGGTTTTGCTGGCTGCTGATCAAAATGCCATCATCACTTACGAGTAGCTGCTTCTTCGAATTTGGGTTTTAGTTACTGTTGTCTTGTTTTGCTTATCTTTTGCGACTACATACTATTTTGTTGTTTTTGTTGTTGTTGTTGTTGTAAGTAACCTGTTGTTGTTGTTAAAAATTTGTTACATATGTATATATTTTATTAGCCTTGACTGTGTGTTGTTGCAAGTTGATTGTTACAACTGTTGATGGTTTTTGTAAGATTTGTTCGCCAAATAACTCGTGTGCTTGATGATAGAGAATGAAAGACAGTGTTTAAAAAATGTTCACTTAATTTTAGTGATTGAACTCGTACTAGTACGACTAAATGTGCCACATAAACTTGAGGTTTTTGCAAATTTTTCAACTCACCTTAAACTGTATTTCGCTGCTTCTTATCTTCAAGCATAAAAATGGTTAAGAAAAAACAGAGCAAAATGGGGTTTTTATGCAACTTTTTTTTTCTACTGAATTTACAAAACTCACTGTTCAGTGATGCCTATTCTACTCAAGGGATCACACAAGCTGGTGTCTTGCCATGGACTTCTGTTCTTCACAACGAACTATTATGGTGAAGTAATGCACAGCCAAATCCGTTTGAGGCCGATTATTCTTCGAATATTTCGAGCTACCAATTTAGATGTCTTGTCTGCCTTGTCCCGCCTACCTGGGCCTGGTTAACCACATGAAGGCGGCCAGTGCCGTTAATAACATTAGGCCATATTGGCAGATGCTGATGGAAATCAATTTCACAAACTGCCAACAAGTCACAGGCCTTCGAAGTTCTCGATTCATTTTAATTGAAATCGAATTCGAAACACCTTGATTGTATCTGCCAATGACGAAGAATACAAAATTTGTTTTCTTGGCATGATTTTGATTTTGTTCCCCCGCCTCGCTTAATCGTATACGATATTAGGCACATAAATAGCGCAATTGTCACTATTGAACCCCCAAGAAAAACTAATGATCTTGTGCAATGTCATAGATGTCAAGAATTCGGTCATACCAAAACTTACTGCCGAAAAGAAGAAAGATGTGTTAAATGTGGCTTAGGGCATCTTACAATTGACTGCAATAAAGATATTGAAACTCCTCCACGCTGTGTGAACTGTCTACAAAACCATCCAGCAAACTATAAAGGCTGCATAGTATATAAACAAATACTTAAAAGAAAATTGCAAAATAATAATCTCTACAGAAGAGATAAAACCAGCCAATATATATTTAATAGTGAAGATTACCCAAATCAACTTAACCAAAATGCAAACGCCAACGCTAGTCGAAATGAAAGATTTTCATATTCTGATACTTTACGGAATCCACAGCAACTAAATCCATTAAACAATTCTTTTGAAAAACTCGAAAAATTAATTGAAAACCAAATAGAACAGACCAATAAGTTGATAAATATGATGTCTCTTTTAATATCAAAACTATGCAAATGAATTTAAGAATTGCAATATGGAATGCCAATGGGCTTTCCAATCATATTCAAGAGGTAGAAATATTTCGAACCTAATCAATTATACATAAATAAAATTCTGTGTACATACATACATATATGTAAATAATAGTATAGATTTTGATTTTGTTCCCCCGCCTCGCTTAATCGTGATTCCGCCTGTTGTTTAGTTTGATTTAAAAATTATCCGGGAAAATTGATTATCCTGGTGCCCACCATTACGGATGATCGACATCACACTGCAGGTTTTGTAAAGTTTTCCTTTCTAAGACACTGTTCTCGATGTACAGTACGAGGTACCATTTACTTTGTTTGTGCGCCGGATAGCCAGGATTTTCCAAAAAAAAAAAAAAAAAAAACAAAACAAAACAAAAAATATTACTCTATTTTGTTAATGTTTCAAATTACATTTTAAAAGTTAATTGAAATGGAAATTAGTTTAAATTTGCCAGCAAATTGAATTGCAAGTGATTACAACAAAATTGGGTTTTACGAATTATTTTTCAAATAAAATAAAAACGTTTGTTAAACGCTGCAATACATGAGCAAATGGTTGGATTAGACTTTGATTGAAATTTGCAATCCTTTTTTTTTCTTTTTTTTTTGCTCATTCAATTATGGTTTAAGGGCGTGCTTTGTTACTGGACGCAAAGCGGAAACCACAAATTAATTGAAAATCATTTTAATATTAAATTTGATTTAATAAATTTTTAAAAACAAATTTTGATTTTTATAATTCGAGTGCACTTATTTATGGTGGGTAAAAAAGTGAAACTTAAATTTCTGGAGTAGGCAATTCAGAGGCTGTTCAAAAGATTTCTCATAAACTATATATAGAAGTTTTTCTCATAAACTATATAGTATTTATTTATCAAGTTGTATTCTGTCCCCTGCAAAGTAGTTTCTCTCACTTGTGCCGGCGTTTGTTTTCCAATTCGCCAAGCAGATGCACTTTTTGGCATGTTCGTTCTAGAGCTTTCCCAACGATTCGACTTTTATCTGGGCCCATCATTCTCTTCAATCTTGGCAACGTGAAAAACGTAAACAGTTGAAACTTTCATGTGTGTAACAACATAAAAAAAAACACGATAATCGAAAGTGTAAATTCACTTAATTTTTCGAAAACACTTCATATTTCTCTATATTTTGTGCTGTTTTTCCATAGACTCTGCCTTCCCCAAATGTCCCGTTTCTGTTACTTGCTTGCAAATTTTGCAATTTGTCTTTCAATTTTTGCAATTTGCCACCAATAATGCATTTTCAATGTTTCCCTGTGTGTGGGTGTGTTTTTTTTTTCTTTTGTTGTTTGATTTTCTCTTTTCTCATTTAATTAATTAATTTATGAATGCAAATAATTTTCCCTTTTCAAATATTTATTTAACTTTGGCTAATTTTTCTTTATTTTGTTTTATTAAATTTCTAATGAAAAATGACAGCCGCATGACATGAAAAATTTACGCGCTTTTATATTTTTTTTTTTTCTCTGTTGTTTTTAAATCGTAAACTTTCTGACCGCAGAGTTTTCAGCGCAATATTGTAGTGGTGGTGGCATGAGCTATATTTTTTTTTTAGATCTTCTGTTATAAACTTCATTCAGTCAGTAATAATTATTAACTCTTAACTTTGGAAAAACCCGAAAAAAATCACAACTTCACTAATAGAAAAAAAGGTAAAAACTACGCAGACAACAACTGAAAATAATTATATTTATATGGTTAAAATTTTAAATTTGTAACAGACCAGCTATAAAAACACCTTTTAAGAGATTGTAAATAATTGTACACTGAAAAAAAAACATGTTAATATGTTAAGGGCAAAAATAGATAATGATTTACGTCTTGGTTTTTATTGTTCAATAATTTTTGCAGCGAAAATCGACAAAATTATGGAAAAAAGTTTCTCTCCAATGAGTTCATATTTACAGTTTAAACAAAAAGAAAGAAAAAAACTCTAAAAAATGTTATCGATGGCAGAATCGTCAAAGTACCGTCTTATTGCCAAAGTCTGTCTAAAGTAGTTTCAAAATCGCCACATTTGCCGAAACATAATTAAATCTGGCACATCTGCTTCGAAACTGTTTTTATTACGAAATACGCGCATCTGACTTTATTTAAATGATTTGCAAAAGGAATATCTTAAAGGTAGCTCTTTAAGCTCGCTAACATTTTAAATTCTTAGCAATAACACAAAAAGTAAAAACTGTCACCAAAAAATATTTTTCCAAGCGAAAGCCCAATAAATGTTATTAAAATGATTTCGGGCAAATGATTATTCTTGATGAAACGCATTCTAAATGTGCAATTTTAAGCCACTTCTTCGGGAGTTGCTGGTCGTGTGTCACGTATAATATAAGCAGTTTGGCTTACTGAGATGGCGATTATTATTGGTTTAACAGCATAAGCCAGTGACTTCACGTGGGCCCTCAAAAAATAATCACACAACCTTGACTGCCGATTGATGGTCTCATTTCTCGAAATCAATTTATCTAAGAGTATATTTTCCAACAAAAACTCTTTGATCATAAAGCGTAATAAATTTCTCCATTAATTTGTGCACTGCGTTATATTTATTAACCACCTGCAATTAAATATTAAACGTCCCTCTGCTATAGCCTTTATATTATAATTCTACACGAACTTGAATTCACAATTTATCTAAAAATGCAGTTCGAGAAACGAGTATCATCGACAACTTGATAAAAATGTTACGAAACTTTGTCGCAAAACCTTTTTCTAAATAATTGACTCACTCAATGATGAGACAACGAAAATATACTTGTTATTTGCAGAAAAGTATGCAACAAAATGTTACCTTCATTTTGTAATCACTTTCTTTCTTACAGTGTATGTACATATACTCTTGTTGTACCATTACAGCAGTTGTTGAAATAAAACAAAGTGTGTGTAAACACAATTTAATTGAAAATTATGTTGCACGCTTTTTTTCCTATTTCTTCTTTTTTAATTATAATTCATACATTTTTGAATTTTAGTGACATTGCTGTGAATTAAGTGCCAGGACACTTGAAGAAAAAACTACCCAGCAAGAGTTTTGAAAGGATGGAGAAAATATAAAATAAATAGAAAAACCAAAATGAAACTACTTTTTTATTTACTAAATTTAAATTTGAACCGCCACAACTCCAAAGCAATCACCAATTTTTAGGAGAAACAAAACAAACATTTTTTTTCTTAATTAGACCAAAAAAAAATTTTAAAAAAATTTCATTAATGCTGTGACAATTCGAAAAAGTAGCGTTTAGGTAAAGCTGGAATCACACAATTGCCACAAATACACAAATACGATTCAATTTTTATTGTACTGTATAAAATTGTTCTAATTAAATACTTTACAGTTATATTGTTGATCATGTGCTAGAAACTTGATTTGCCACACTCCAGCTACACGATTGTTCTAAATGGTGGCAACACCAATTATCAGCTGTGTTAATTAATAATATATGTAGAGTTGTATTCAGAATTTTTCTCGTTACATCAACTTGAAAAAATCGGAAATATTTGGGGTTTGTGCTTCGAACAGGTTGATACACCGTTAGAAATATTTTTTTTATAATTTAATTTTAATTTTATAGGTAGTTCGTTGCTATGTCCTTTATAGTTCCGTATATACATACATATATACCCCATACTTTTTACAACTTTGAATGTTGGCTCGCCCCAAACTAGGCGGGGCCGACAAAAACAAATGCCAACAGCTGTCTTTAGCTTTTTAGGTCTTTTTTGTTAAGGATTTTGTTTTTTGGAGAGTTAAAATTAAACAGGACTTATTCTAAAAAGTCCAGTAAAAACTGTAAAGTAGCACCACTGTTTCGCCGTTAATAGCCAGCGGCATTTGTAGCCGTGTAGCCTGCTGCAGCGAATGTGCTTAAGGCTTAACATATTTATTTGGTTTATTCTAAAGTCTCGGCTTATTCAGTTATTCTATAGAAAAATCTAGGGACACCTTTAAACGTTCACAAATTTTGCTGGGTTGGAGGTTAATTTTTTTTCTCTCCCTTTTACATACATACTTTGGACAACAATTACTCTTGGTGCCGTTTTGTTACAAAAAAAAAAAATTGTTTCTTCTACCAAAAAATTTAAATAAAAATTAATTAAAATTTATGTGCATTTCTCTAATGTACTGTTTATAATTTTTTGTTAAAATTTTCATAACAAAAAATACTACAAATATCCTTTTACAACAAACATAAAATATAATTTTGTATGATTTTGTGTTTTTTTTTAATTTCGTTTTTCAAATAATTTCTATGACATTTTCTTTGCTGGCTGAAGAGGAATTGCCAACAAAAGGGGTTTGTTTGCTGTTGTTGTTGTCGGTTCACATGCACAAGTGTTAAGGTTTAGAAAACAATTCAAAGATTTTATACAATTAAGTTTTGAAGAAGAAATTAAACACTTACTAGTGAATAGAAAGAAAAGAAATTTGCTTTAACAATCAAACAGTTCTACAATCAACTTTTTGTTGGGTCGTGGTGGAGCGCGGGACGTGGTGGTGGCGGGTTAAAACCATTTAAAATATTTATTCATTTTTTTTTTTTATAAATTATACACGTATTTCAGCCTGTTAAGTTGTGTGAATACAACAACAACAGCAACTACAACCACAACCCCCCTTTTCTGGTTTTGTATTGTTGTTGCATTTTGTTGCACAAAGTAGGTGAAGTACCTGGTTCCTTCTTCATATGATGGTTGGCCGCTTGAATGAATGGTTGATGGATGGCATGAAATATTCGCACTCGTTCATCGTTGTCGTCATTCTTCATATTTTGCTGACTGCAAAAAATCGCAACAAAAAAAACCGTTAGAAAAAGGAGGCTGTTGCTCTCTCCGGCTGGTTTTATATATTTCATTTTATATTTCGAATACAAATACTTGAGTGTTTTTTCTTCTTCTTTTTCTTCTTCTTCTTCTTCATCCTTCTCTTCTACTTTTACTTCGTGTATTGCTTTGCAATGCCTAAATTCCGGTTGCATTTATAGTAATTTTCCAAATCTTTAGAATTTTTACTGCACATAAAAGTGTTAAAATGCATCACAAAAATTGTTCTTACTCAAATGAGACCTTTGATTGTTTTGTCAAGTAGAACGAAAAGAACAATTTGCGTATTTTTCTTTTCTAAAACAATCGAAAAGAAAATTATAGAAAATTGTTTGGCTTATGTCAAGTTTTACTTTGCACAAGCAAAAAAAAATGAACATGGAAATACAAAAAGCTAAAGAATTTGTTCAAAGTCTTTAGTATTAAACAATGTAAAAAAGTTTAATATATTCAAGTATAAATTTAGGGTTTTAAGAAAAAATCCGTTTTGTTTTTTGACAGGGACATGTCCAGGAATCACTAATGTTTGTTGTATGGAATATATTTTTAAAATAAACATTAGGCCAAATTCTATATTTGTCTTGTAGCCGCAACTTGTACTAGAAGACCATTTGAATGTCACAATCCTTTAAATTTTTTTAAAATTGTTATTGTTGTATTACCAAGTATTTTGTATAAATATTTATTTGAGGCTGAGTTTTTGATATATCGAGAAATCGAGAAGAAAGAGAAAGTTTCTATCAGTCGACAACAAAACAATTCCTTTAAGTAACAAAAATTGCATAAAGCCAGAAATTTTAACTCTTTGGCCTTTTCTACTGGAATTAATGATTATTATTTGAAAACTTCAGTGATTTTCTTGAGCGGCGACGTGAAGTATCAATAAAACCCACAAACAAAATGTAATTTTTAATTTGAGCAACATTTTCATACACACAAAATCATATCCGATTACTCGATCAACTCTCTGTTTAACACAAACGAAGATTTTTTTCAAAAAAAAACTATATACTACATATTTGTAAATATTAAAAGCAAAACAAACTAAACAGTGACACAACAGCTGATTTTTGGCGTTGCCACAAGTTAAAATAATCGTGTGTCTTGGCTGTGCAAATTAATTGCACAAAGTCGGCCTTTTACAATCTTCTTGAGTATTTGATTGGAACAAAGTTTATTATTGGTTACCAATTAAGGGCAATAAAAATTGGATTATATTGGTGACAGTCTTGTGATTCCAGCTGAGTGCTACAAAAACATCATCCAATATTTTTTTGCGTACAAATTTCATTAGATTGGTTTTCACCAGAAATTTAATGCAATTAAAAATTAGTTTATATTATTTATTAAACTTAAATAAAAAGCGTAATAATTGACACAAAGTTTTATTAAGAGCACTGAGCGATCAAATTGAAATGCTGATTTTATTTTTTAAAGAGTATGTCAGCCAGATGACTTCCTCCGAGCTGAACACACTGTTCAAAACGGAGCCTTGTGTTGTGCGCCACACGCTGCAGTAAACTTTGTTCAATTGGGCTGATTTCTCGACGAATATTTACCTTTAAAGCCACAAGAGATTGGGGATTGTCATTATAAACACCCTCTTTGAGGTAGTCCCATCAAAAAAAATCCATGGGAGTTAGATCGGGCGTCTGATCAGTTTTTGGGGGAAATTTTCCCGAACCAAATTCATCGAAGCTCTGGCTGTGTGTGCAGTCGCCCCATCCTGTTGAAACCACGTGTGTGAAGAGTACGAGTGCGATGAGCTCGCAGGTTTGGCAAAAAGAACTCTGTAATCATGCGTCGACAATTTTCATCGTTGACATTTTTCGCCTGGCCTCCAGAATTTTCGAAAAAAAATAAATTTTCACGTAAACAGCTTTCAACTAATTCAAGGTTTTCGGTAGTCTTTGAAGATCGACTGGGCCCTGGCCTTGGGACATTCATAGCCGAAGCAGTTGCACGGAATTTCTGCATCCACGAACGAACTAAAGCTGCTCACTCGGTCCATCACGTATTCGCCGAACACCGAACTTTGAACAAAATTGTCGACGTAAGAATCATTACTCTTAGAGAATGTGTTCCACAGCGAACGCGCGATGCTCACTCGACCACTGCGACATCATGACTGGCAAATTCGCACAATCGATCATTTCAACGGCGCCACGCAGCGTTTATTACTTTTTGAAAGAATCGTATTTAAAAATATAAATTTGCCACCAGACACCCTGTATTACAAGCGCAAAAGCTGCCAAACATTTGCTTTGAAAGAACTGACTTACATACATAACAAATCAGATTTTGAAGTAACACTCACTGTAATGTGAGAAATAATGCCCCACAATGTCGAACGTTAATGCCAGCCTACATTTTTAGCAACAATAAAGGCTCAGTAAGTGACTTAATCGCAACATGTCACTAATCATTAATGACAGCCATGACTGAGCCGGGCAAAATAAAGCTCACAAATAGCTCTGCAAATCATTTGTTTCTACTTTAAAATCCTGGCGAATGTTCGATAACGAACGTGAAACAAAAGAAATGTCTTCATAACACAAGTTTCGAAAATGCATTTTAAGAAATTGATCGTATGTTAAACTACGGGAAGCAGGTTTTGATTTGGCGTATATCAAACTGAGACAAGTTGATTTGCTGTGTATAGAGGAGAAGGGGGTTCCTCGTTTGGCACATTAACCAAAACTCTAGCAAGTTCATGTATGACTTCGGCTATGCTGGTTCTTTTGAAACCTTCAGCAAAGGTTAGTTGGCAGAATGGAGACCAGCGTAACCCTGGGTAGTTTCAGGGCATTCTGGTGTTGGTCATACGGATGATACTCTTAATGTGGGGCTTTGTTAGATACCGTTAGGTAGTTGTTTACGCTAAGTGATCCAAATGCCCTCCAGATGCTGTTGTCTCTTATTCGTAAAGAACTAGTTGGTGGAGAATGTAGGTGAGAGTTGGTTAAGGCGAGATGTTCCTTGAGCATTTCGGCCTACCAAATCAGCTGCCTGGTCTTACTTTTGCTGTGTATAGAATTACTGGCAGATGAGATTAAATACCCGCAATCTCAGGGTGGTACCAAAACAAATTGTCAGCATGTGACTCCTAACCCACCAGAGGGCGGTGGTGAGCCGTTGCCTAAGTGCACCAAGTGAAGTTGGTCCTCCGTCAGATTAGATCATGATGGCAGGTGCCACAATTATTTCAGTTATGTCAAAATTAAGTTTGAAATTTTAAAGAAAATAATTTCTTTTCTAAATTATGTGACCTGTTTATTGTCACTAAAAGTAAATTTTACACTTTGATTTAACGTTTTTTTTTTTTTATTAATAAAGACTACTAAAGGTGGGTGAGAAAAACACTTCCTTTTTTATGTTCAACAAATCCTGTGAGCATCGACACATTAAACAACAAGCTGCATGTTGGCAAACCTTGATGGTTACATATGTACATACATACAAACATATGTATGTACTCAAAGCATGTTTGACTGCCTCTGCACAATACTAGACAAATGGCAAAAGAATAAATAACAACAGCCTTTTAAATCGTGCATATTTTAGTATGACCAAAATGTAGACTTAGGACGTGCTTTTAATATTTTTATAAAACAACAGCTTTTAGTCAAAGATAAAACACGTTTTATTAAAAAAAAAAAAAAAAGAGCCCGGCAAAACAAGGAATTGAGTTGGTCCAAATGCCCACAAAAAACAACAAAAAAGAAGCTCTACCAAGACCAACGGTTAACATGACAAATGGCAAAGTCTAAATCCCAAACTCCCAGTTGCAATATAATTTTAACAAATATATAAAATAAAAAATTAAAATACTAAAATCCTGTGCTCTTCTTGCACATCATATGAGCTGCGGCACAACTGTTCGAGAATAAAAAAATTGAAACAATGCCACGATTTGTTAACAAGAAATAAAATCTTGCAGCAAAGTAGGAAAAAATGCTGAAATCACATTTGGTTGTACATATTTAAACCGTGCATTTACATAATGAAAGATGTTTCAATGGACATTGTATATGAGTTGGAATAAACTTAGAATGAGATAAAAAAAAAAATAAAACAGGACATACAGTTGGGAGCAGCAAAAGAAAACAAGTTGAACAATTGTTGCATTAAACTATTTTATAAAGAAGTGCCAAGCAGAGGCCGGTGAATTGGCCACCTCTTTTATGTAATACGACATCTTTGGACTAGTTTTTCGCCAGGTTACATCAAATCTCTGCTCTATGTTGATAAATGACGAATTAAGACGTGGGTGGCAAAATAGCGTTGGCCATGAACTTTGTGTATTAATCAAGGAAAAATGTTGGCCATTCCTTTGAAAAAGGTTCTTCCCCTTAAAAAAACACTTATTAGAAATTGTGTACAAAAAACACCCATTTTGTCACTCTTCTAAAATTTCTATTAATATTTTTTTTTTTTTTTTAAAGAATTCACTCTACTGGACCTGAAAATAGCAAAATATTGTTCAAAGCAGTAAAATTCAAAAGAATTTTTATACGTTATATTGTGAATTCCCTAAAATTATGAAAAAAATAATTAAAGTAGCAACTTTAAAAAGGAAATTAAGGAAAAACAAAGCCGTAGAAATCATCGTATGAATTGAGTGTATAAAATGGCGGCGGTTTTATGATACCGATCCAAATCAAAATCACATTGAAAAAGAAAAACTGATTTAGGGCGCCGCGATTCTCACAGTCACATCACTTGTTGGTGAGGATGACAATCAGTGACTGTGATCACGAGGAATTGTTAGCATCTCTCACAGAGGTGTACGTTGGTAGTCACTTCGATGCAAATGGAAACCTCTCCCTAAATATTCTCAATTACATGTGTCCAATTAGTTTATGATAAAAAAAAAGAAACGTACATGGTACCAGGTAAATCAGAAGCTTTTCATTTGTCATTAAAGAACTTTCATCGTCTGATTCTAAACGAGTATTTCTCATGATCCCATCAGACTCGTTTATCAAAACATCATACATTTATTTATTTAAATTTTATTTATTAGTTTCATAAAATTTCGTTTTAGTGATCACGAAAATTGGTTGTTTTTTTTTTCTTTTTTTTTTGACAAATATCGACTGGAATTGTTTTTACAAGACAAGATTTGTCTATCATGATATTGTCTTGTTATTATTTGTGGCAAGAAGAATAGTCTTAAGAATGTGAGTTAAACATGACAGTGACTTTGTGATGTGAGTAGGACAATCAGTCCCAAAAATTGATTTTCTTTAATGGAAATGATTCGGAGGTTGTTAAGTGTACTTTAACTACTAGTTCACCAAAAATCGATGTGCTAATACGAAGTTCTGGCCAAGATATAACTTGCTTTGATCACTTCACCTCCTCCCTCAATGAATTAAGTATGAGGTACTTGCTGGGATCACTTTACCTCCTCCCTCAATCAATTAAGTATGAGGTACTTGCTGGGATCACTTCAGCTCTTCCCTCAATGAATTAAGTATGAGGTACTTGCTGGGATCCCTTTACCTCCTCCCTCAATAAATTAAGTATGAGGTACTTCCTAGGATCACTTTACCTCCTCCCTCAATGAATTAAGTATGAGGTACTTCCTGAGATCACTTTACCTCCTCCCTCAATGAATTAAGTATGAGGTACTTCCTGAGATCACTTTACCTCCTACCTCAATTAATTATGAGGAACTTGCTAGGATCACTTTATCCTCCCTCAATGAATTAAGTATGAGGTATTTGCTGGGATCCCTTTACCTCCTCCCTCAATAAATTATGTATGAGGTACTTGCTAGGATCACTTTACCTTCTCCCTCAATGAATTAAGTATTAGGTACTTGTTACAATCACTTTACCTCCTCCCTCAATGAATTAAGTATTAGGTACTTGTTACAATCACTTTACCTCCTCCCTCAATGAATTAAGTATAAGGTACTTGCTGGGATCCCTTTACCTCCTCCCTCAATGAATTAAGTATGAGGTACTTGCTAGGATCACTTCACCTCCTCCCTCAATGAATTAAGTATTAGGTACTTGTTACAATCACTTTACCTCCTCCCTCAATGAATTAAGTATGAGGTACTTGCTGGGATCACTTTACCTCCTCCCTCAATCAATTAAATATGAGTTACTTGCTAGGATCACTTTATCCTCCCTCAATGAATTAAGTATGAGGTACTTGCTAGGATCACTTTATCCTCCCTCAATGAATTAAGTATTAGGTACTTGCTACGATTACTTTACCTCCTCCCGCAATGAATTAAGTATGAGGTACTTGCTACAATCACTTTACCTCCTCCCTCAATGAATTAAGTATGAGGTACTTGCTGGGATCACTTCACCTCCTCCCTCAGTGAATTAAGTATGAGGTACTTGCTGGGATCACTTCAGCTCCTCCCTCAATGAATTAAGTATGAGGTACTTGCTGGGATCCCTTTACCTCCTCCCTCAAAGAATTAAGTATGAGGTACTTGCTGGGATCCCTTTAACCCAGTTGTAACCACGTTTATTTTCGTGAAAAAGAAACTTTTACTTGTTGCAAGTACAATTTATGTTAAAAATTAAAACTGTCACCACTTATTCAATTCGAATAGATTTTCAATAACCCCCAACAATCCCCGCTTGAATTATACAACATCTTACAACATATGCTAGTGTTCTGCTCCCTTCTGTTCAAGTGCTATTGCGGCAACTGCTTAAATGAATACATAAATAATATAAAATAAAAAGAAAAAACTAAAAGAAATTATAATATAAAATATTGAAACCGGAATGTAAGTATTTGCCTGTATGCCAAAAAAAAAAATAAATAAAAAATAAAAGTTGCGTAAAAAACCCCCGAGAAAATGTTTTATCATAGAACACCCACTTGGCGAAACTAAATGCATTTTGGTTTTAGGTTTTCGTGTTTTAGTTCTTCTTTTTTTCGCAGTTTCTTGCTTTTCTCCAGTTCCTTTGATTTCATACATTTCCTTAATGTCAACGATTATAATGTGTGTAGTGTGAGCAGCGGCCCCTCTGCTGCGCTCTTCGGCCACCAAATTCGTACACATATGTATAGCCAGCAAATAAATTTCATAAGCATGCGTTTTTTCGCTTAGCATTTGCTATACTTTTTTTTAGATGTCCTTTTTTTAGCCTTGCAACAAGGAAAAAAATGTTTGGCCAAGAAAAAAATTTTTAAATTATTAGCTTTTTTTTGGTAGGATGAAGCAAAAGTAGTGGGTAAAAATAATACCACTCCCGCGTATCGTCGTTGTACGAGTGTGCTTGTGTTAAGCAGGCAATAGCAACTACAACAACCTTTATTTATATGTTGTATATCCTGCGGCAAATGCGCATAATGAGCGCGTATTATTTGCATATGCAGTTGTTTTAATATCATTTTACTTTTTATTTCAACGAAATGTAAGTTGTTGCTGACGTGGGAGGGGTTCCTGAACTTTTCGTTCCTTTTTTTTGCTATTTTTTTTTTTTTGGTATTTTTTGACAAAATGTGTCCCATGTTTAACTACCCCAACTCTTGAAATAGATTTTTGCTTACTTTTACATTAAGTGCTGGATGGATACATTTTGCGTTAATTTTGCTTTTTAACCGTTTTTTTTTGCATTTTAAAACAATTTTAAAAAAATGTTAATGTACATGCCACAGTTTCTTTTTTTTATTTTATGTAGTGCATAAATTTATTTGTATGTAAAAGTTTTTTATTAAGCGTAAATCCTTTGCCGGTTAGATAATGATATGTGGTTGCACAGTTGCTTTGTAAAAATTATTTAAAATCTTTGCATCTTTTTATTTTGTAATAAAACAAATTGGAGGCGGATATTTCACTCCCTTTTGGTGAAATTTGAGGCGGAGTTATATTCAGCTTTCGGACATAAATAAATTATAAAAGAAAAGGACAATTGTTTTAACTAAATGGCACAAAGAATTTTTCATAGAACACAAGATTTCAGAATATGTACAATCAAGTTAAATAATTTAGGAAACGAAAAACTTGAAGCTGTAAAAAAGTTTACGTTGTTTATTTTATAAATAATATGATTTTTTCAGTTTCCTTATAAATTACTTTGTTGTCCCCTTGAAAGTATACCCCCCTGCTGAACATGCAACTTTGGCCCACTATTTCGAATGTTCGGTGGCCTTATGTCATGAATAGCACGGAGAATGTGCGTCTCCAAAGCATCAATCTGGCTGGCTTATCAGTAAAACCAAAAAAATAATTGTAAGGCGACAAATCGCATGACCCTGCAATCCAATTGGCAGTTCCATTTCTCCAAGTCAACTGAGAACAAAATTTTTACCTGACGAAGTCGATGTTTATGGTCAGCATTTGGAACGTAGCGCCATCCTCCTGAAACCATATCTCGACCCGATGAATGTCAGTCACACTTTCAAGCAAAAGAACAAAAAGGTGGCAACGATCTCCAATAATGGTAACGTGAGCCCCGGCTTCATTTCTGGCAAGAAAGCAAACGATACGTTTGTGGGGTTGTAAGGCTCTGGGAATAGATAGAATTAGGATAATTTGGTGTTCAAACATAAATCTAAAACACGCCATCACAAATATAAGAAATGAGCGCAGTGCTGGATTCCAAACCGAACATTGTTAGAAATGCCTCAAAAACATGAGCCTAAATTGGACTTCCAGGCTGCTCTTCATCAAGAACTTTTGATCTTTCGATACAAAAATTTTTGATTTAAATCCTATTTTTATAATTTGTACAATATCAAGTTCTAATGGACTTAAAGAAGTATCATATGATTCTTCTTCTTTTGTCCCGGCTACAGTCCGGGGTGGACCTGGGCCTCAACCAGCAAGCTTTTCCAGCTGGTTAGGCTCATGTCGCTGTACAACCTGTACAATTCGTGATTGAATCTTCTTCTCCAGAAACCATCAACGCAAACAGGTCCGAAGATTGAATGCAGAACTTCTCTCGAAAATACCAAGGACTTCCTCATCCGCCTTCGACACCGTCCATGCTTCTGCGCCATAGAGAAGTACAGGGATTATCAAAGTGGTATATAGTGTCAACTTGGTTTTTCGAGAAAGGGCCTTACTACTCAATTGCCTCTTGAGCCCAAAGAAAAAGCGATTGGCAAGAGTTATTCTGCGTTTGATCTCGGTACTGATGTTGTTCACCAAGTTGGCGAAGGTCCCTCTCCACTTGTGTGCGCCATCGGTTCGGTGGACGTCCTCTATTGCGTTGTCCCACTGGTTCCGAGTCGAAGATTCTACGGGTCGTAGCAATATTTTCCATATATATGATTATATTTTAATATTTGCCAAAACTTAAAATAAATAAACGACAAAGTTGTATAAATAAGGCGCGTCCCACCAGCTCGCACGTTAACGTTCGCAGTTATTTAAAACAACAAATTACAGGCACATTGAAGGCAAAAAATTCAAGGCTCGAGAATAATCTCCTGAATCAGTTTTTTGAGGCTCAAAATCAGTCAAAAGCTTCCAAAAAGGTTCCCGTAACGTCCGATAGTAACTTTTTTATTTTGTTCCTTAAGCAGTTCTGGAGCACTTTTTCACCTGCTCCTGTGTAAAATTAAGAATTATAGGATTTTCTTTCTATTCTCTAAGACTAAACAATTTAAAAGAAAATTTATTAAAATAAATTACAAAAAATCTTTTAGTTTATCCTTTATTTTAAACATTTTGTCTCAGAGCTTTTAATTCGTTTCCAAACGATAAAGCCGCACACACATTAACACAACATGCAGCTGGTCATTTGTAGAAGAAAACGAATTCTTTTTATCACTGCAGTAAAATTTGCAACAACATGTTTTAGTATGTTTTTAATACAGCAAATATTTTGTGATTTTTATTTTAGAGCCTCTAATTTGGATGGTCATTTCTTCACAAATAATCCTCATTTGGTATTGAGACAACTGCGCTGGCATCCCGCCTCCCCCACCGACTCCCATTTGTTGGTGCTTTTCAGTGACAATACAATACGGTAAGCAAAGCGCCAAAAAAAAAAAGAACACAACAACAAAACAGGGATTAGCAACAACTAATTTATAAACTAAAACTACTCCTCCTAATGCCTATAACACCATTTTTTTAAGGGTTTATGATAATGTCGCCTTGCGCCATGTTTGGCAAGTGGGTCCGGTGCCTTTGAAAACCGACGGTAATCCTAATTCCAGCACGGCTTATGCATTGGGCGAGGCGGCTGTTGATTTTGATATTGCGCCAGCTGTAAATGTGGCCGAAATGCAAACAAACATTAATAACACCTTAAGCAGCGGTGCAGTCGTACAAGAGCACCAGAGCCTAATGAATACAACACGTCCCAGTAAAATCTCAAGCACCACTGGCGAAACAAACAAGGTAAATAAATATAAATATTTTAATTATCAAACATCTTAAATATAAAAATATTAAAAATTCATATTTTAGGAAGCACTTCCTAAGTCGGAGAAAATTGAGTGGCCAATTGTAATTTTGCGTGAAAATGGCAATATTTATGTGCTGATGTCGGGTTTGGACACTGAAAGGTGAGTTCGCTATCATTTTGCTCAGCTCTCGTAAGTAGTTGAGGTGATATGGCTTCGGTTATGCAGCTTCTTCGGCCACCTTTACTAACGATCAATTGGCAGAACAACAACCCGCTTGCCGCCACTATGCCTTGAAAGAGGCAGCCTCATGTTGGCCATGGGCCGAGCTGCCTAATTTCTTTCGAACTGTAGCTTTAAGCGTAAAAACGGCGTGAAGAAAGATAGCAACTGTAGTAGTAGCCCACGGCCTGCGTGGTGCTACTGTTGGAAATTTTTACTTTGTTAGAAAGTAGATTTTAACAATTATTTTTAGCGTTTAGCGTTTTTTTAAAACTCAACTTTATTTAGCAGAAGACAACTTGAAACAGTCTTTTTATTTTTTTTTTTGTAATTCATTAAATATTAGCGGCTTTCACTCTTTAAGTTGTTGTACGATATTTACAAACCTGTTATATTGACAACGATGTTTACCCACAAACCTCTACTCATTTCTTAATGCAATGGAAATTATCAATTCAACCAAAGTTTAAGTTTGGTTTATCTTTTGTCCGACTCCTGTTCATTTTCCTCTTCAATATCTGTGTAGTTGCAGTTTGCTGGCAAAACGATTGCCTCTGAAATTTGTATGTGGTTGTTTAACCACAGCGTAGTAATTAATAGATTAGTAAATTGTTTGCTGTAGAGTTGTTAATACTATTGTAGTATCTGCTGGGAATCTATGACATTAACCACGAGTAAAATCGTTTTTAAAACTAGTCAATTAAGTTATCGCCATTTTTTTGTTATTAAAAATTGTTAAACTGTTGTCGACATCGAAAGTTTACTTGTATTTTGAAGCGCAAACAAGCGCTGTCGCCATTGGGTCAGTTACTCTACTTTTGATTTGTTTTCTGTTCTCACAGCTTTTGGCAAACATTAACGTGCAATTTGATCGGCCCTTAGTTTTTCATTAAAATTTTTCAAAAACATAAAAAATTTGTTCATTATTTGCTAAGAAATGTCTATAAGATTGTTTAGAGAGAGAGAGAGGGGGGCACTAGTGAAACCTCTCACAAGTTTTCTTAAGCATTCTCTCAACTAGTTTGTAATAAAAGAACTCACGTTTTGTAAATTTTCAAACTAAAGTTTTTTGCGCCCCCATTTTGGGGCCCGCATTGTGTTCACAGTCAACAAGTTTTTTTTTTTTTAAGTAATTTTGATGAACCTTCAGAGAATATTGTGTTCTTTCTTCGAAATTATTTGTTTCAATTTTTCCAACAACAGTTTTCTGGCTCAATTTGATATTAAGTTGCTCTTAAACATATTTTGCACAACTTCTAGACCTCGCCTGCAGGGTCCCATCACGATTACTCCTGCCACCGCTGATAACTATGGTGTCGACTCTTGTTCTATTTTGGTCATACCTTCGTTGCCTCCAACTCTGGTTATTGCTGAAACGAATGGCAAATTGCATCATGCCCTGTTTTTGGAAACTGAAAGTGCGGAGGACGTATGTATGCCACGAATTGCTTTATTTCCAGCATTATCAGTTTTCTTTTCTCTTGCTTTTATGTAACATATAAAGTCTTTTAATGAAGTTGATGACAGTTTGGTTATACATCCTTCGGAATGGACTGTGCACGTCTTGGAAACAGTTGAGTTGGAACTGGGTTTGCCCAAGGAGGAAGTGCATCAGCCCTATTACTGTCCCATATATTTGAAAAGGTAAGAAATACTAAAAACAAAAATATTTTTCCCCCTAATTTGGTTATATCTTTGTTTGGCTTTCATTCCAGAGACATTATTAATGAGTTACGCTACTTTGCATACCACAACACGGGACTGCATGTGATCAGTGTGAATTTTATAGCGGAATTGGAAAGATTTCTGGAAAATGAAGGTAATTTGCCTTTACTTTTGGTTGAAAGCATAAATAAACCAGTTTTATATTTTGAATGTTACGATTTAATTTGTTTCTAGTTAATGTTTAGAGAATATTGATCCTTTTCTTTGCAGTCAATAGCGACATAAATACACTTTTGATTCCGTCAAACGCTGAATATATTATTTGCACCAAAATTGATAGCAGCGAAAATGTTAATGCAGTTTTAGGCTTTGTTCTGATGCAAATGCCATCTTGTTCGGTTTTACTTTTGGGCAGTGGTCAAGTCATTAGTTTGAAACTGGTAATTGATTCCAAATTATTAAATGACTACATCACAAGACCGAAAGAAGATTGCGTTCAAAATTCAGCGGACGATTTGCAACAGACCCAACTAAATCAGGTTTTGGGACCTTCATTTATAGATCACATTAAAAATATTTTAAAACGTTCTGTTACACAACCCATATTATCTTTGGACAAGTCTGCCAATCCTTCGCCACAAGAATGTTACGAATTATTAATCCAGGCTGTAGAGGTTTTGCGATCGCAGTATTTGAAAAGACATGAACTGGTAAGAAGTGAATTTGCCCGGCGCATAAACACCATTAAATTGTGCCGAGAACAGCAGAAACAAGAGATTGAGGATTTGGAACGTCAGAGAGAATTAATAAGAGACAAGGCCCATAAGTTGGCGGAGCGTTTTGAGGAAATCAGTGACCAACAGGAAGTTTTAACAAAACGGTACTTGGAAAAACATTAGAGAAAATTGAAAATAGTCATTTTATTTTTTATTTTCTTTTTAAGCTGTCAAGACTTAATGCGCCAAGCAAACACATGTTTGCCCAGCAACACTCTGGCCGAGAAGGAATTTGCCCAAGAAGTGGAGCGCGTTAATAAATTAACCAAAAATATGCACAGTTCTTTGCAAAAATCTAAAGAAACCATTAACAAGCAAATGTATCATGTAAGTTTTACTTCGCTTGATGCATTTACAGTTTAATAAACGCGTTTGTTATACATATTATTTTTTTATAGATTTCCAAATACCAAGAGAATACGAAAAAGAGAACCTTTGAACTGCCTGAAACTCAGGAACGCACTATAAAGGAAATTTTGTTGCAAATGTGAGTCCCCAAATCTTTCTTCTCTTCTCTTCATTTTCATTTTGTTTCGTTGCCATCAAGCGGTAAAATTTTTCTTTTCTTTTTGGTTAATAGCCAAGACAAAAATCTTCCGCATACCATAAATGTTTCACCCACTTTCAACTTGGTGAATTTATCAAAAGTAAAAGCACGCACAATAGGGCTATAAAGCTTAGCAGAGAAATCTACACAATTACAGTTGGTATTCGTACAGTCGAGTTCAGAACCGTTATGGTATTAGTTTTGTAAGATGCAGGACGGTGCTTACCATAATACAATGCGCTTCTGTTTTCCATCACAGCTGCAACTACTATTGAACCACCCCACCAATACTATACTTTTGCGAATAAAGTTTGATTTCGAAAAAGTTTTTTTTCTCGTAATTTTCAAATTTGCCACAATTATTGCAGTATTTTTTTTTTTTTTGAAAAGAAGCCAAACCGAATCGATTCAAAGTGAAATGAAAGGCTCTTAACGTTCTTTTCAATATTTGCAAATATTGGTGAAGTTGGCTGTAGACTGCAGAGGGATATATTCGACGACAGTGAAACGAAAATTATCGAAATCAAGTCTGCTGAAGCAGAAGATATTATTTTTCCCATATATTTTTCGAACTGAAAACGTTTTAATTTTGAAAATAAAAAAATCTAGAGAAAAAAAATTGGTAATTTTGGCGGCGGCTAAAGGCTTTCAACGCACAACAATCGGATGTACGCGCTGATCGGCTTCGCTTTTAAACGCAATAAATTGTCTAAACAATCAAAAGAAAAATTCACGAAATTCAATCCGTATTTTAGGTCTTCAGCATTCCGAATGGAAAATGAAGTCGATTTCGAGGGAAGAAAACAAAACGAAGTTGAAAGAAATGCCAGATTTCTTTCAAACGAACAGTTTTCTTCACTTTCCAGTAGCAACAGAAAAACGTTGTGAATTGAAAAATGTGTAAATTTTCAGTTTAGTGCGAATTCCGTGACACATCGGAACTTTCGAGTAACTTTTGTATGATTTTCTTTTATAACTTATAGTAAAATAACAAAAATCCGTTTCGATTTTTTACAGCAAATAAGACATTTATTAAATCCTCATCTCATTTTATTATAATTTTTTTTCTCTTTTTTTGTTAAATGAAAACAAAAATTTCTTTTTAACCTCTATTCCCCGCTCTCCATTCGTTGTTCTCTTTCCAGGACCGCCGAAATCGATAGTCAAATCAAAGAAGTTAAACGTTTCAATAAAATTGTGGGTATTTAAAGTAAAAATAAAATGAATGAATTTTATTCCTTTCATAATTTTCTTTTGTTTTTATTATTATTTCCTTAAAACTATTACATTATAGAAAATAAAAATATAAAACTATTTTTATGTCTATATTGAAACAACATGTTTTCTTTTCTTTCTCTTCTTCGCCTTCCTACGTGAGGTGTTGTAATGTCGTAACTGTTTAACAATAAATGCTTTAAGTTCATGGCCGTCGTAGTTACGCCATGACACTACTAGTAAAATGATTGAATTGACATAGAAGAATAATCTTAAAGCTAAATGTTGTTTGTGGTCACCATTGTTGGCATTTTTATAAAAATGCTGATGAAATTTTTCGCAGGCTTCATTAACGCAAAAATAAATTAAGATGATTAAACAACTTTGCAAATCGTGCCAATTGTCAGATTCCAGTGGTCTCGTAACTGTTTCGTTTTCGTCATCGGCAAGTCAATGATCACTTAACGGACCCCAAAACATTTTGGAAATTTTCGTTTCATCTTCAGTCAAGAAGAATTGACGTCCCAAGTGTACAAACTCTTTTAACGACACTTGGCCGTCACCGTTGGCATCTATCACAGCAAAAGAAATGGCAGCGTCCTCATCGGACAAGCCTAAACAACGGAAGAACAATTTGTATTGTTCTAAATCCAAATGGCCGGTATGGTCATAATCAACAGCCTTAAATGAAATGAAATTATGAAACTGAAGTGAATTGCTAAAGTTGATCTTGGCGCTTTAATTTACCTTAAACAAATAGGGTAAGAATCGTCCAACTTGCTTGTACATTTTCTCATCATTTAGACGATGATGTAGATCAGCCAAAAATTGTTCGGCTGTAACAAGGTTGTAAGGCGTGATTTCGCCAAATTGCTCTTCCCACGTTTGTTTCATCACGTCCAAGAACTCGGCCGACAGTTCCGGCGTCAAATGGCCCAGATCAGAAAATCGTTTGTGCAACAATGCCAGATCATCAAATGAGATCACACCGTCGTGATTGACATCCATAATACGATGCAAGGTGCGCATTTTACGGCGCCAAAAATCAGAATCACCCTTAAAATAAATTTAAAAAGAAAAAGGATTGTGTGTTTGATAAAAAAAAATATATTAAAAAATGTCCAGCAAAAAGTGGAAATTGCATCACATGGATTTTGTAATTAGATTTAAAAGAACCAATTTTTTATTTATATAAAAATGTTCTTGAGTAAATAATTAATAACAACGTGGGCAATACTGCATTTAACGCCAAACCAATTTCTTTGCTCTCATAATGTTTGATTGAAATTTCCATAAATTCCGGGTATTCAAAAACTTCACTCATTTTCATTCCATTCATTCAAGAAATTCATTTAATTTATTTATATTAATATATTGTATATATTCTTTTACTTTTAAGAATAAATTTGCTAAAAACTTACTAATCATAATAGCAACTGTGTCACGTTCGAAATGTCGCGTGTACCTCTAGATTATGGCTTTAGCTTTAGAATATTTTTATTAAATGAGAAAAAATTCAAATCAAAGTTAGTTATACTAATTTCCACTCACGTGAATCATAATAGCAATAGTGTCACGTTCGAAATGTCGCGTATGCCTCTTGATTATGGCTTTAGCTTTAGAATATTTTTATTAAATGAGAAATAATTCAAATCAAAGTTAGTTATACTAATTTCCACTCACATGAATCATAATATCAATAGTGTCACGTTCGAAATGTCGCGTATGCCTCTAGATTATGGCTTTAGCTTTAGAATATTTTTATTAAATGAGAAATAATTCAAATCAAACTTAGTTATACTAATTTCCACTCACATGAATCATAATAGCAATAGTGTCACGTTCGAAATGTAGCGTATGCCTCTTGATTATGGCTTTAGCTTTAGAAAATTTTTATCAAATGAGAAATAATTCAAATCAAAGTTAGTTATTCTAATTTCCACTCAGATGAATCATAATACAAATTAGTGTCACGTTCGAAATGTCGGCTGTTTTTTATATAAACAAAAATATTTTAAGTTATTATTGCTACTTAAAATTGTAAACCTAATTAAACTATAAAAATTCGTTGCATTTCTCCTAGAATAGTATTTTACTTCCATTTATTGTCACGTTCGTTTTTGCTATTTTCTTTGATAACGTTACTATAAAATATAGATTATAGTCGATCTTATCAGCTAAAATTTAAATGCAAAATGACCCTGACCGTATTTTGCTCCGGCCTTTTAAACGACTAAACGACTGTTAGGTTTGTCAGCATGGACGCACCCATACGTTAGACATTTTGTTTTAATGTATAATTTATTTATTATCAAAAATAAAAATAAAATAACAAATTCTACACCGCACATGTTTGGTACGGAACATAACGATAAGAAAACATAACAAAAAAAAATGTTTGGTGACTTGAATAATAATTTCAGAATTTTATATGTAAATGAAGACAAAAATACAGGCCTCAAATTCCAAAAGAAATTAACAAACAGCTTTTTAAAACATGTCGGAGCCACGCTTGAGCGCGAATTTTTTAATTAAGTTTTGCAAAAACATTTACCTTTGCACTATATTTCTGTTTCGAGTTTTTCCTTCTACGCTCGTACTCATCATCCGAATCAGTATCAGAGTCGCTTTCAACATCCTCCTGTTGTCTGGCTAAATTTGGCATCTTCTTGTTGTAAACGCGAGTGGTTTCGCCAACCCGATTTTTGCTGGGTTGATTGGTTTGCAAAATATTGGGAGAATTCTTCACCAGACCATAAGCAGATGTGGCAATAGGGCGATTGTTAAATGCGTTCTAAGAGAAAAGGAAAAAAATTTGTAGTATATAAAAGAAGAAATTTATTAATTATTTAAGTTTGCACGACTGAGTTGCTGGTAACAGAACTTCATTCAAGAAAATTTGTGTTTTTTTTCTTGCTTTTGCCAAACATCTATGAATGTACCATCAACTTATTGATACGTAAATAAACATTCTTTTATCAAGATCACTCGTTCGTTATACCGCCATCAACACATACATATACAGACATAT
Source organism: Epicampocera succincta (assembly GCA_932526305.1). Lineage (NCBI taxonomy): Eukaryota > Metazoa > Arthropoda > Insecta > Diptera > Tachinidae > Epicampocera > Epicampocera succincta. The sequence goes on from OW052038.1 coordinate 14,885,980, forward strand.
AATTTAAAAGAAACAAAAATATTAATCTCAACTTAGACATGAACCAAAAAAAAGTGCTAATGAGGTGTTCGTTTTTTGTTTCATTATTATTTGAACATTTTGAGGAAATTAAAAAAAAAGCATTTGATAAGTTTAAAATCATGAAACAAAGAATTGAAAAGTTTTTTTTAGACTTTAAAATTTATGCATGTATGTGTGTGTGTGTGTGTGTGTGTGTATTTATGAAATTATTTGTGATTACCAAAAGTTTCTTATCGCAAATTTAATTATTTTTCTATATGAAAGTAAGGAAAATGTTTTAGACATTTAGGCAGAATGATTGATGGTTTCCAGAGGCCTACGGTTCTTAAGATTAAAGAGTCGATAAAATTGATATCGCAGTAAAATAAAAAATAAAATAAAATGAGATATCGCAGTCGATAAAATTGATCGGCATCGATCATAAATGTTGAACCTTATGTTTTGTTAGTTTTAAAATCTGCTTATTTATTTTTTTTATTTAACTTGTAGTTTATTTATTTATAACTGACGTGACGCGACTCCTAAGTATCTTTCATTTTCTTTCATTTTTAAACAAACGAATACCAAATTAATAAATAAACAACTTTTTATAATGTAAACAGAAATCAACATTAAAAAGTTGTTTACAACAAAAAATTTATTTGTAGTTTTGTTTTTTTTTTTTTAATAAGCCCTTTTATTTCACGTATGAAACGAATGACCTTGACGGGCGCTGTCTATTGTCTTTAGTCTGTCATACATATATTAAATACTTATCAAAAGTAAATAATTTTTCTCAACAGGCAGTCTAAAAGCGAACGTTTTTTGCTGTCGATTTGATGCGACGACAATGACGACTCTTAGAATATGGCGAAATACATACAAATGTAATTATGTTTTAACGCTTTGTTTTCTGCTAAACAAATTTTTTTTTTTTGCTGCATTTTTTAACATTAATGGTGTGGCAAGAAATGCTTTTAAGTGCATAAAAAGATTTTGTTTTCTGTATAAATTGGACGTGCATGTCCTATTCTATGACTACTTTGCTAATACAAAGTTGTATTCTGTGAAGTTTGGTTTTAGTAACGCCGGTTCCAAACACTTTCAAACCATTACAATCTAAATTTTCCTTTTCATAGTTTGGCGCAACATTTTCCAAACTTAAGCAAAGTTTCACCAGAACAAGACTCACGGTTTATAGATGTGCCAAATTTTTAATAGTTTCCGCGTTTATCGCCTACACAATTTTTATATAAGAGAACAGATTTTCTTAAAGCTTGAGCTATTTTTTCTCTTTAATCTTTAACACAAAACCAAAACAAACAAAAAATACCTCAAGCTGGAAGAAATTTATATGTAAATAAATATGGAAAAAGTGTAACAAGAAAAATTAGCATCAAAATAATTTTAATTTATTTATTTTTTTTTTAAGATTTTAATCCTGTTTCAAGAACTCAAACATCAACCTGCGCAAGCATTTTGAATGCACGAAAACACCTATTTGCTTGCGGTGCCCTTTCAAACTCAAGCGCAAGATGTAATTTTTTACACAAAACCAAAAAATACCTCAAGTTGCAAGAATATGATAAAAAGGTAACAAACAATAACAACAATTAACATTAAAATAATTTAAATTTACATATTTCGTGCATAAAGATATTAAACCGATTTCGAACATATTTAAAGGTGCACAAGCATTTTGAACTTACGAAAAGGCCTATTTGCAATCCAGCAAAACGCAGCAAATGTTATACCCACTCATTGTGGAAACAAATTATTTTTAGCTACACAAACCTTAATTTTTCACGACTTCAAATGCTTGCGCAAACGTAAACGTTCGAAATGGCGAAACAGATCTTTTTCTATAAATTATCTTTCAAAATTTATTAAATCGGATTTTTTCAAAATGTCTATCAAATATCATACAAATATTGAACCCTGGTTGCATAAACCAAATTCTGTTGGCAAACGGAACTCACTCAGTATTTGGGTATAAAATTATTTTTCTAGTTCAGATTGGATATCCAGCCAAATCTAATCGTAATAATTTCCCTATATGTCAAATGAAATCTAGTTCTGGAGTAATTTTTACTGGTACTAAAATCTACTCACTGCCAAGCGATCGATGTAACTGTGATTTTCTTCATGTTGGACTCAAAAAATACAACACTGTACAAACGACACCTGACGTTTAGGGGGAAAATAATTAAAAGTGCGCCACTTTGGCTTTATGCAAAGTTCATTGTAATTATTTTATTGATTTATTTATAAAAGAAAGAGGAGAAATGCAAATATATAAGTGTGCTTTTGGGTCAGCTGTTTTCCTTATGAAATAAAATCTTGATAAATGTCAGAAGACACAGGTGAAAATTGAATTCCGAACTGTATATATGTATGTAAGTACGATGATATACAGTATTTACCGCTTATATGCACGTCGTTTATAAGCATTTGCCGCTTTTATGCATGTAAGTTCGTGCAATTTCAAGGTCGCAATTTAAAATATACATAGAAATTACTTCCATAAGCATTTCGCTTATATGCATTTCTCGCTTGTACGCCAGCAAAAAAAATACAATTTGCATAAATTGCATGAAAAAATTTCTTCTATATGCAACATTCACAAAATTTGCAAAAATTGTACCAAAATTGTTCTAAACTGATAAATTCCAAACTGAATTTTCAAATGCTAGTGCAATGCGTAGTGATTTTAATTTATGCCTGTCATAAATACTTTGCATAGCAAAAAACCAACTGACAGTTTTCCTCTAGCAACTATTTACCTCCAATGACAAGCACTTGAGAAAATCGCTACTCCGTTCACGGCTGCGACAATTCTAATAAGCAATGAATTTGTACTTTTTATCTTATTAACCTAGAGGCTGATTTCAGTGAAATGCTACCTGTAGTATGAAAATATTTTTTATTATACTGAATTTAATCAATTTTTTTTTTTTTGGGAAAATATTTTTTTTTTAAATAAAAACTAATATAAAAAATGTAAACATCTTTTGCAGCCTTTATGCCAATATCAGAGTTTTTATATATGCACGGCTGATGCATTTCAACGAGTTTTGTGCATATGTGCATATAAAGGAATTTTTATATTTGCATTCGCCGCTTATATGCATCGAAAATCGTGCATTTTCAGAAATGCTTATAACCGACAAATACTGTATTGTAATTAAAAAATTATTAATAGAAAATTAATTAATTGCGTTCATGTCGTTAAAAATGCTGCAACAAAACTAATTTTTGTGCAGCAGAAAAGCACCCGCGTCACAGCAGCAACAGCTGATCGAGCATCAACAACACTCAATCAATGATGCTAAATTTGTAAGCATTCAAGAATTCATCCTGCATTTCTAAAAGAATGGAAGTTTTACGTTAAAAAAAAGGCCACGTATTGAATTCCGAACAGAATTTTATAATCTGTGACTGTATTTTTTTGTAGATTTTCTGTACTTAAACATGTGGCTACCAAAAACGTATGTAGTATGTATAAACCTTAAAAATAAGTATGTGGTGTGTGGCACAAAAGACTTGTGCTGGAAACACTGAATCCGCAGCAAAATTTATCTTGAAGAGCAAATCATACATATAAAACAATTTATTGTTTTTCGTAGCTAAATCAAAACATTACGCCCCTCCCAATATAATAAAAAAAAAAAAAAGCTGCGCATTAACACGCGCAGTGACAAGAATTCGTTGAATGCTGAACTCTGGATTAAGAAAATAAATTCACAAACTTGCAATGCAGAAACAAACATGAACAAACTGATATAAAAAGAAAATGTAGCAAAAGGGACAGCAAAGAACTTGTTTCAAGTTTAACGCTTGTATTAACAACAGGCATGCAAAAGTCACTGCAATTGTACTTTTTAAAATTATTAATCACAATTACTGGCATTTTTTAACCACATACATACATATATAAAAGAAAATACTATTTGTTATTGCCTGGCTGTGGTACATTTACCACAATGGCTTGGCTATAGCGTTTTGTTTTTTCAATGCAGTGTAGTAAATCAAAGTTTCCGAAATTTTGTTGCTGCAGTTCTATCACTGCAATATTAGTTTCTTAAACAGGTTTACAGGGCCATTTGCTAACATCTTTCAACGATTAATACTAATTCGTGTTAATATCGTTAAGACTTTTATGTACAAAAATTTTTAGGTAATTTTTATTATTTTAAAAATCATTAAAAACTCATTTTTAATAATGCGAATTTGTTACAATCGTTCCAAAGCATGTACATATCTATTATATCTTTACTTGAATATTTGTGCAATTTGCAAAATTCGATTTTCCAGCCCCGTTTAACGTTCCTTTTCTGGTAAAAATTCGAACATACATTTGTATGACCTGTTTTTGGATTATGGCAATATTTTGCCTTTCTTATGCAAAGTTCTGCCTAATAAATATTCTTTTAATAACTAAAAACGTTGTCGTATATATCGCCAGCTGAAATACAAAACCTTTTAACTTACAACAGCTGAGAAATAGATTTCTTAAGCCATTATAACGCCCATCCACAACATTCATGTTCTCTGCACTTTTTTATTTTTCAATGCATAATATATGACGTGCGCCAACGTTTTGAATGTTGCGTAACCTGGTTAAAGGTAAACTAACGCTCTTAAAAGTGACATTGTCTGAATTTATTGCCTCCAAATTAGTTATTCACCCTTCAACGTTCGATATCGGGGCACAGACAAATAATGTGTTATTAGGTGAAATATTAAAAGCATTAGTTGCATGATTTTGCATTTCCGCTGGCAACATATTTGTCTCTGTCGATTGCTTGAAATTTATTAAATGCCAGTTTTTGGGAAACGTATAAAAAATGTTATTTCTTGAATTTATGTATATTTTGCTTTTGTTTTCAATGCAAATTCTGCAAAGAATTTTTTGTTTTTACATTTTCGAAAAACGCAGCAAAACTCATCTATTGCTGTTAATAATTGTTTTCCTGTCTGGCCCCTATTTAAACCAGTTCCTAAATAAAATCACATCTTTTTTTGAGGTTATTTAGTTTCTTTAAAATAAAAACGGCGGGTTTCAAACGAGAATGATGAAAAATTATTTATACTATATAAATATGTTAATTCAATTCAAAATGTGTAGACATACTCGTACCTATAAAAAAAACCCCCCACCCCGTTAAGAAGAAAGCAAAAGCTTATGAAATAATAAATAAAAAATCAATAAAACCATCTTTTGTTGCCGGTGCTGAAGAGCCGGTTTTCAACACCCAGATTAAACTGGGCTGCAAACTACAATCAACTAATCTGCAAATAAATTTAATTGCGCACTGATTTTTTATTTGGCGTTTTTATTCTTCTTAATTTGCTTCAAGTTTCTTTTTAGTTTTTTTTTTTATATAAAAAAAATTAGCCCAATTTATTTAATATTTCGTTTTTCTTTGGAGAACCGCTTTTGGAAAAAATTGCCACAACTTTTGATCGCCGGCTCTTAAAGTTTTGCTGTTGTTTTGTTTTGATTTTCGTAAAATCGCATTTTGTTTTTAGTTAAGGGTGATTTTAGAAACTCCCTGCTGCGTGGCAGTTATTCCGTCCATCTGGTTTATATAAGGGATGGCATTCAAAACGTCAATTTAATGTGCAAGGCATTTGCACAATCAGGCCTTTTATACAAATTTCAAGTTCCCGAATCAAAGCAATTTGCGACTACATACGTAACTAGTTTTAAAAGATATTGGTTTGTGGCTTTTTTGGACTTTTTTGAACTTGTAGAAACAATAAAGGATGGCAGCAGGCAGCGCTATTTGAAAGTTCGTTCAGGTACTCTCCTTTAACGTAGTTGGCGCCTACAACAATTTTGTAATAGAAAATTTTGCAATGAAAAACTGAATTTTGTTTTCTTTCGTCTTAACGCGAGAGCCACTTTAAAACTGAATAAAAAACTTCTACCTCCAAAATCAATTCCCTGATCGTTTAGTGCACCCAAACTCTATTGGGATGGGATCAGAAGGGGAATATTATATACCCTGTGACCGGCATTTAGGGAAGTAGATTTACTTTTAAATTACTGTACAGTCTTAAAATTCATACCGTTCTTTCGCTAGAGCGTCACACAGTCAATATTTCTTGCAAATTCTCTCTTTATTTCTATCACTCACTCTCTCTCTCTCTCTCTCTCTCTCTCTCTTTCTCTTGTTATGCCAATACCTTCACAATTTGAAAATTTGATAAGAATTTGTTTACAAAATGTTCATTCCATTGAGTGTTTCAACAAATTACAGTCATTCAAAACAGCTGACAAATTGTAATCTTATTTGAAAACAGCTGATTGCAATATTGTTGAGCAAAATTATCCGTGTGTCCAGTTATATCTTTCTCTGAATAACATTTCGAAAACTAATTGCTTACAAACTGTTGACGTCGTTGTTGAAATCTTGAAAGGGAATTGAAAAACACACTTGACATTATGGCTGCAGTGTTAAGCCTTTAAAAATGTTTTATGTTTATAAGTTTTTTTAAGAATTTAGTGCAACTATAATTGGAATAGCGTTTTTTTTTTTGAAAAATTTCCACCCAAATAATCAAATTACCGTTCTAGCGTTTGGAGGTAAAAATTTCTATACAAAGCAGTTTTTTTCTTCTGATGAACTTTATAAATTAAACTCTTTAATTTGTTTCCAACTGCAGAATAAGCCGGCACCGCTCCAACAAAGATCTTGTGGAAGTGTTGGAAATTTGTTTAAAAACAAAACTTTAATTAATTCTACACTTTCAATAAATTGCACTAATCAAAATATATGTACTTCTGTAGAGTAAAATTATGCAAATGAGTTTTTCAAATAATACGAGCTCTTGCGCTATGGATTGATTACCACCACCTTTATAGTAACTTGGTAATTTCAGTTTGCCATAAAATTCGATGCCATAAGATTTAGACTACAATATGAAAATTAAAGAATAAAAAACTTACATTAACATCAATATTCATAAAACCATTTAGTATGGGCGGGGCTGCAGCAATTATATTGCGTTCCAGTAGCTCTCTGGAAGTGCGCAACAAACAGCGACTCATCATTGAAAATGCCATAATGAAGACAGCGTGATGTTTTAAAAAAGATGTTTTGTAACCGACACCAGCACTATGTGGCTCCTCAATTCAGGTCAAATGTTTTCAATACAACTGTCACCGTCACCTCAATGGGAAATATTCGAATATGGCCACTTTGCAGATACTACTAAGTGCAGATATCCTTTTGGTCTTTGGTCTTGTCAAAACTTTCTCTTTTTTGCTTTTGTCACAAAATTTACGCTCTCAGTGTTCGTTTTCTTTATGTGCATTGATCAACAGGAATCCTTGTTTCTCTGTTTCTCAAAGTATTTAATTTTAATTGGGTTTTATTTATTTACGAGGGTTGCAAGTATTTATTTATTGCCAGCGTTACACGTCCGTTAACTACAACGTACGAATAGATTTTGATATTGTGGTTTCAATATTGTGTACGACGAAAACATGTTGAGCAATTGGAACTGAGCGGCGTCCCCAACATAATAAACGAACGCTGCCACCGCAGAAGCCGATACATCACACACACACACACACACACACACACACACACATGCATTTAACCGAAAACGAAAGAAAGAAACCTATTAACACGCCGTGTCTGTACACACCTACGCACACATCGTCACAACCCGAACACGCTCGTACATAGAGGCATACGTGCTTTATAAACAATATCCCTTGTTTTCAGATTACAACCAGTTGAATGGCAAAATAATAATAAAGCGAAAACCGGCACTAAATCAGCGAACAAAAACAATTAATGTAAAACATGATAAAAACAAACAAAAGAAAGCAAGCAAGAAAACAGGCTTGTGGAACATAAAGAAAGACCAAAAAAAAAAATTAAAAATTAAATCAATATTCAATGAACATCAAGGAGCGCTAATACTTCTCATGGGCGCTTGAAGCCCTGGCCCACTATATCGAACATTTTGAACAAGAGTAACGCGTTTCTTTCTCTATTTCTTGCCACGAAAACTTGTTCGCATGAAGCAAAGAAAGCAATTGAAAGAAATCCGATGTGATTTGATGCAAAAACTTATTTCTCACATACGAGGTCTGTTCAAAATATGAGGTGAATTTTAGAAATTTCGCAAACTACGTACATACATTCATACATACATAAACGCACGATGTTAATAGTAAATAAAACAACAAGTGTGCAGAGAATTGTGTTAATATTTTCTACGACGTTAGAAGGATCTATAACAAATTATGTGTGAAACAAGATATCCATCAAATTACTTGGCCTGGCATACCTCTATCTGCTGGCTCTGAGACATAATTCAAGTACAATGACATTAATGTGCCCAATTATCTCATCTTTTAGCCCTTGAATTGTGCTTGGCTTATTGCCATAGACTTCTTCTTCTTTTAAATGGCCCCAAAGCAAGAAGTGCAACGTTGTCAAATCAGATGATCGTGGCGGCCTCGTCGCTAAAGATGATTTTCTCTATAAAGTCCACCATTCACATCTGTCTGTTCAGCCACCAACAACAAAATGCATTTTGATTTGAACGCCCATTTTCGTACAAGATTTCAACAATCTTGACACCTGTCCGTGTTTGAATTTGAAATTTTAAATTAAGTTGAGCAAAAAACTTGACTACAATTAAGATGGTTGGACCAACCTTTATTATTGCTTTTTTTTTTTTTTTTGTATATAGTCACGATCGTCTCTAACATACAAGTACATACATATGTTGAACAGTTTCAGACACTTGGCATGCTCGGTTTTGTTTGTAGGAGGCATAAAAGTAACTCGTGGCCGTGGCGCACACATCCATACACACATATGCCGAAACTCACAAATGATGTATCGGATTATAATAAAACAAATTTCATTCTAACGATATGTTTTATGTACAATACAGTATTTGTCGGTTATAAGCATTTCTGAAAATGCACGATTTTCGATGCATATAAGCGGCGAATGCAAATATAAAAATTCGTTTATATGCACATATGCACAAAACTCGTTGAAATGCATCAGCCGTGCATATATAAAAACTCTGATATTGGCATAAAGGCTGCAAAAGATGTTTAAATTTTTTATATTAGTTTTTATTTAAAAAAAAAAAATATCCCATAATCCCAAAAAAAAAAATTGATTAAATTCAGTATAATAAAAAATATTTTCGTACTACAGGTAGCATTTCACTGAAATCAGCCTCTAGGTTAATAAGATAAAAAGTAAAAATTCGTTGCTTATTAGAATTGTCGCAGCCGTGAACGGAGTAGCGATTTTCTCAAGTGCTTGTCATTGGAGGTAAATAGTTGCTAGAGGAAAACTGTCAGTTGGTTTATTGCTATGCAAAGTATTTATGACAAGCATAAATTAAAATCATTACGCATTGCACTAGCATTTGAAAATTCAATTTGGAATTTATCAGTTTAGAACAATTTTGGTACAATTGTTGCAAATTTTGTGAATGGTGCATATAGAAGAAATTTGTTCATGCAATTTATGCAAATTGTATTAAAGTTTTGCTGGCGTACAAGCGAGAAATGCATATAAGCGAAATGCTTATAGAAGTAATTTCCATGTATATTTTAAATTGCGACCTTGAAATTGCACGAACTTACATGCATAAAAGCGGCAAATGCTTATAACCGACGTGCATATAAGCGGTAAATACTGTATTATAATTTTAAGTTCTCAAACTCTTTAAAAAACAAAAAAAAAAACACCCTAAAAAATAAGTACTCGGCCCAAAATCGACATTAATTCGAGTTCGAATATAAAACCGATTACGTAAGATTTCAAGTTACAATCAGCATGTTCGTTGGGTAAAAACATTAACACACAATATATTGTGCACATGGATGTGTACATACAAACACAGGCACATATATGTATAAATGCGCATTAAAATATCTGTTTAATACTTTTTCACTTTACAGGCCTTATGAGAAACTTCTTATGGTTGGTGTTTTTATGGTTTTTGTTGTGCTTCTAAAATCTTAGTGCTTTTCTTTTGCTGTTTTATATGTACAGGGTGTTTTTTTTTGAGGTATAGAACTTCGAATTGAAATAAAACACAAGAAAATCGTTTTAATGTCCATCAATTTGGCTTTATTGGAAGGATAATTTTATGCCATTAATGTTTAAATATGATTTCGGGCATGTGGCCGCCGCGGCTGGCTCGAATAAAGCCAATTCTACAGGTCCAATTTTTGATGGACAAAAGTTGATGGACAAAGCTCCAATTGCTGTGCACGGTGGCGAATCGATTCATTCGGGTCCTCTTCAACACTTTGCTCTACAGCGGCAATTGTTTCTTCGGTGCGCACTGTTCGACGTCTCTGCGGATGCGTATTATCACATAGAGTAAACGTAGTGCGAAAACGATCCATGGTTAACCGAATTAATTGCTCTGATGACCATAAAATGGACGGAGCTTGCGGTAAACTTCGCGAACTGAACCATTATTTTCGAAATAAATTTGCACGATTTGCAAGCGTTGTTCTTTTGTCAACCTGTTCATGATGAAATGGCAAACCAAACTAAATATTAATCACTTGACAGCTGACAAAATGGCCGCCAGTTAAAAAAGTGATGCCAACTTAAAGTTCTATACCTCAATAAAAAACACCCTATGTCTTCATTTCGTTTTGTTGTGTTTACAAACATACAGAAATATGTACATATATGTGACATATGTTGTAGGCTAACAGTTAGCGTCAGAGTCAATAAACTATGGGCTTAGCACATTTGATTCAAATTTTTCCTTATACACATACTTACATATGTATGTATGTACTTATATGAGGTTGTAAAGACAGGCCAACTTCCCTAACTCGAATCAGCAAAAACTTAACAAAAAAGAAAAGGTTTCTAACAACAAGTTTTTTTTTTTTTGCTTTCAATATTCATTCATGCCTCTTACGGTGCTCGAAATCTACAAGAAAAACAAGAAAACATTAAAGAAAGAACACTGGAATCTGCTTTAATCTGTTACCAACTTGCGAATATTTCGAAAACTGTTATAATTGATGATTGACCTTTTTCTTTAAATATTGCTTCAGATATAGACATTTTTTGACTGCGAGCTGTTGTGAAGTTATATATAGACGAAGTCCATATTCCAACGATTTGATAATGAGATCTTAATATTTAAAAATCGTTGGCACGACATACATATTTATCAGCTGTTTTCTCTTTCCATAATCCAGCTGCGATTTCTTTTATTACTTGATATATATATTCAATTGCTAAGCATTTTGTATATATATTGTGAATAATATTAAAGGTCGGGCAGTTGTGTCACCTAAAGTACGTCAACGTCAACGTCAATGCAACGTATGTATCAAAGTTGGGCAACTTTTAACATACGTTGAGTACTTTGACAGCTCTAAGTTAATTTTTTCTTCGTTTTGATCAAAGATTTTGATTTTATATGCCTTAACAAAATACTCATTGTGGCAACCTCATCCGTCGTTTCGTTAATGCCAGTTAAAAAAGGCGACGGATAAACCATAACGGCTTCTATGTGCCAAATTATCAAGGTGTATCTAAATACTACATGTTATTGTGGCAAGCAGAATACATTTTTGTTGTATTAAACTAATTTAGCTACAATTCAAACAAACAAAATCTTTTCACTTATAGAATTCAGGCTCATAATAGCGATTTATTTTCGATCATTTAATTTGTGCCCGAGATGCTGTTGTCTTGCAACAGATTTCTCTTCCTCACAAGCATCTAGATAGATGGTGGTTAAGGTACAGACGAGTCTGTTTAAGGACTGATAATGCTGTGGGAATTCGGGCTATGAACTCAGGTGCCTCATCTTCGTGTATTCCTTCGAGCAAGCGGTTAAGTGCTGTCCCAGCGGTGACTGAGGCATGATGACGGTGTTAAATTATGATCATGTAATAATTTATTTGGCCAAAAATTTACAACCTCAAGAACACACGCTTCAAGCTGAAAATTTGCCAAGATATTCTTTAGCATGACCCAATCGATATGTCGACATCCTTAGCAACTTTCTGCAGCTGCATCTAAATTTCGATGTAAACAAAAGTAACATAAATTTGAAACGCAGTTTCTTAAAAATTTTCTAAGGTTTGGTGAAGATTAAATACTTGTGAAGAAGTCTTCCTTCGCCAATTTGGCGGTATACGTGAGAAAATCAACGCAGTGCGTTCCACAGCAATATTTATACGACTCGCTTTTGTTTAATAGCCAATCAAATAATAGAATAAAGAATTTTTGATTTCAATTTTAAAATTTTCATACTAAAATAAAAAAAAAAAAAAAGTTTTTTTAGATTACCTTTTATTAGGTTTCTTATGTTCGTGTATGTGTGTGTGTGTGTGTATGTATGTCAAGCAGGCGACCTAAAAATTGTCAGTTTATTGGAAACAATTGTGCGCCTATTATGTACATGAATAAGTACATTTACATACATAAATATATATATGTATATGTATGTATGGTAGATGCCTGCTTGTTTATTTATCAGCTTTTAAGTTCCAAAGTGCTGAAATAATAATAACGTATGTATGTATGTGTGTGCTCTTATGTATGTACATATATATGTTCTTATATACATACATACATACATATAACATATGGAATTCAGAACACATTCAACATTTCCGAAATCTAGTAGTTTAAGAATTTTCTATTTTTGCTCATTAAACTTCAGCTTAATTGTTTTCATTAACAACCTAAATAATATACATACATACATGCATACATACATACATACATACATACATATAAATAACACATATACCCTCATTTATATGTACATACATACATACACATCTATATATATAATTTAATTGGCATATAATTGGGTTATAGCGAATATCATTTAAACCTCTTGCCATCTCTGTACGCATAAATCAATAGATGAAGAAAAGAAAATATGATGAATTCAAATTATGGAAAATATATGTATGTATGTAAAAGGTGGTTAAATTTCAAGGGCCGATGTTGATTTTGAATAAAACACAAACTATTTAGGAAATTATTGTAATTTTATTTTATTATGATGTATTGGTAGTACTCAATTATGTATGGAACAAAATATCGGCCAAATGGGCGCCGCGACCTCGGCGGCACACTTCCATCCGATGGTCCAAATTTTCGATGACGCTGAGGCATAATGAAGGTTGTATGCCGTTGATGTGCCGAATTATCTGATCCTTTAGGTCTTGAATTGTTGCTGGCTTATCGACGTACACCTTTTCTTTCAAATAACCCCAAAGAAAAAAGTCCAACGGTGTCAAATCACATGATCTTGGCGGCCAATTGACATCGCCATTACGTGAGATAACACGGCCATTGAATTTGTTGCGCAAAAGAGCCATTGTTTCGTTAGCTGTGTGGCAAGTGGCACCGTCCTGCTGAAACCACATATCGTCCACATCCATATCTTCCAATTCGGGCCATAAAAAGTTCGTTATCATCTCACGATAGCGAACACCATTCACAGTAACTGCCTGACCGGCCTCATTTTGGAAAAAATACGGCCCGATGATGCCGCCAGCCCATAAACCGCACCAAACAGTCACTCTTTGTGGGTGCATTGGTTTTTCGACAATCACTCTTGGATTCTCATTCGCCCAAATGCGGCAATTCTGTTTATTGACGAATCCACTGAGGTGAAAATGTGCCTCATCACTGAAGATGATTTTCTTCGAAAATTGATCATCCACTGTTGCCATTTCTTGCCACCATTCTGCCCATTCACGACGTTTGGAATGGTCAAGAGGCTTTAGTTCTTGAGCCAATTGCACCTTGTAAGCGTGTAAATGCAAGTCTTTATGCATAATGTTCATCAACGACGAGCGTGAGAGGTGCAATTGTTGGGAACGACGACGAGTTGAGGTGGACGGCTCTTCAGCCACACTATCGCGAACAGCAGCAATATTTTCTGCAGTACGAGCTGTACGAGCATGCACTGGTGTTCTCACATCTTCTACAGACCCGGTTTGCTCGAATTTTTCCACGATTTTTGCGATTGTACGCACATTTGGACGATGAAATTGACCAAAAAAATTACGAAGTGCACGATATGCATTTTGATTTGAACTCCCATTTTCATTATAAGTCTGGATAACTTTAACACGTTGTTGGATTGTGTATCTCTCCATGGTTCAAATTGAGTAAGTCTGAAATAGAGAAATGTCAAATAAAATTCGGAAAAAAACTTGGCGTTTAGGTGTGGTTCACATTCAACATCGGCCCATACAATTTAACCACCCTTTATGTATTGAAAATCCCATTTCATTCATTCATTCATTCATTTTTATTTTCTATCATCCTACAATACAAATAATTTAAAATATATTTTATATATATACAATTTTTGAGATTTTACTAAACAGTATTGCACCAAGTATTACACTATTATAAGGAAATAGGAGAACATTGAAAATATAATAATGTTTTAAGGAGAAAAACGATAGCTAAAAACCTTATATCTACATACAATATTGTATTTTATTTTATTTATAATTTTTTTGCATTGAATCGTACGCCATCTTCCTGACTGAAGTTGCCGAAGATTACATTACCACAAATTTCGTATCAAATCATGGTTTGAAAATCGGTTGCGATGCTCAAATCTTTGTGTTAATTCACAAATTACAGTTTCAAATACACAGTTATTCTTTGAAGTTTCTGTGTAAGTCCATTGTAGCGTAGCGTCTGGGTAGGATATATATAATTTTCAAATTTGTATTTTGGATTATCTGAAGCTTTTTCAGGTGGGTTTTTGCGCATTTTGAAGACCACACCTGACATCCACAGGTCATAATCGGTCGAATACACATTCGATAAAGCAATAACGTATTTTTCTGGTTAAGGGATGATTTTCGATTTAGCAGAGGAAAGAGGGCTCTCCCACATCTTACGGCTTTAGTACATGTTTGAAAAATGTGCTCTCCGAAATTCAATTTTTTATTCATGTTAATTCCTAAATATTTTACTGAGTCCTGTATTTCTATGCCCTGAATAGAAAATCCTATACTAGGTGTTCGTTTTGGCGATTTATTAAAGGGGATTGTAATTGCTTGTGTTTTTAAATCATTCATTTTAATTTTTCATTTAATTTTTCGAAATAGTTTTTAGTTTTTCGTTTTTATGAGAGATTTGTCAAGCTTTTTAATAATTGCATTCGAGACTTTGCCAGTTGCTATTAAAGCAGTGTCAGCCGCATATAGTGCTGTAGTTGGATCTCTTAATGTTTTGAAATCTGATATATATGTATATATGGAATATAAGATAGGGGATAAAACTGAACCTTGGGGTACACCAGCCGGAATTTTGCGTATACTAGAGTACTCATTATCTATTTTTACTACAAATGTTCTATCAGACAAAAAGCTGTTTATGATCTTTTGCATGTAGACAGGATATCCAAAAGTTTCTAGTTTATAAATCAAAGGGAATCAAAGGCTTTTTCAATGTCTAGCAGTACTACTTCCGTGCTCCTTCTATTGTTTTTGTTGCTTTGGATAAGGTTTACTATTCTTTTAACTTGATGAACTGTGGAGTGATCTTTTCTGAACCCAAACTGACTGTTCATTCTGTAATATACCATGATTTTCCGTGAATTCATGAAGCCTTTTCAATATGATTTTTTCAAAGACTTTATCCTGTGTGTTTAACATACTAATAGGCCGATAATTTTTTGGAGACTTGGCATCTTTACCTGCTTTCAGTATAGATACAACTTTGGCATTCTTCATCAACAAAATATCAATACTTTTTGATAACGGATATGGTCCATTCTAAAACGCTAAACAATCTATAAAGCTCTGTTGGGAAGGCTATCGGCCGAGCCAGCAATTTCCACGGGATTTTGAATAAATTATAAATACGTAATAAAAGGCTTGATTTATTACGCAATAACCATTATTAAAATTCCTTTATAATAAAATAATATATAAGAAATTTACATATTCAATATTCTACATACTTTTTCTATTCTACATACTTTTTGGTATGGAAATTCCTGGTAATTTCTATTATAGAATTTAAGGACAATCACGTCTGAACCGCTTCACAGTTAAGCTCCTGCAAAATGGCGAAGGCGGTAAGACGCTTCTAGACAGTAAATTCGTTAAATAAATATACATGTTGGAATTCTTATTCGTTATTCTTTCGAAATTGATTTAGTGCTACCAGATGGCAAAAGAATCATGAGGATTTTGGGAGTCGCGTTAACAAGCTCTATATCGACGTTTCGGAATAAATCGAAATTTTGCCATTCATAATAACTAAAATATATGTAAATATACTTACGTGCAGCTTAATTGTGTGTAATTGTTTTGGGGATTCCCCTTGTTAATAGGCAGTAACAAAAAGTACTCCCAGAAATGGAATTACATATATATTGTGCTTTTATTGTTCTCTATTATTCCCCCCACCCCACCCCTCCCAATTGCTTTTAACTTTAATTAATGGCCAATAACAACTAATATTTTGATTTAAAATTTTGTTCATTTATAAACGTTATAACACTCGCGGCTTTAATTAGTTGACGTTATTGCGAGTTTACTGTATCTACCTCCATAAATATACAACAGCAGCAACTACAAATGGCTTAAGTTTGCTGTGGACTTTTTAACGTTTTATTTAAATAAAATGTTTACTATAAACTTTATTTAAATAAACAAACAGTTTGAACGACATACATTTGTAGTTCCTAGAACAAAACTTTGACTTTTTTCTAGTAAAATGGTAGTTTTTTAAGTTTATACACAATAATTTGTCACATACATACACATATACTTTTAATGTTGTATATGTAAAAAAGTATAGCTCTAGATCCAGCTCTCAGTAGTGTTGCAGGAAGTAGTTTCAAAACTACTCCACTATAGGTATTGAATCCAGTAGCGACATAGAGTAATTTTGAGGCAACACTGGTTATATTATGGTGGGTTCAGTGGTAGAAAATTGTATTGTTAAATCGAAGATACGTTTGGGTTGCCTTTACACTAATTGGCGTTCTATATACACATGATGCTGTACTAAATTATTTAACATATGGGGTTTTTCAACAAGGACGCTACAAAAGTAGAGCGACAGGCACAGCAAACGACGAAATATTTCTTGCCGCTCTTTTGTAAGATTTGCCATTTCGTGATGGAAAGATATACGAGCCAACAACGTGGCGAAATTATTAAAATTTACTACCGAAATTCGGAGCCAGTGGCGTCAACGTTAAGAGCGCTACGTCCACTTTATGGTCGCCATAATCGTCCTAGCAGATCAACAATTGAGCGTCTAGTGGAAAAATTTGAATCCACAGGCACAGTACAAAATGTGCCCGCGCCAGTGAGACAAAGAAGTGCCGCTGAGGCTTCAGTTGAAGAAAGGCCAAATGTGTCTCTCACACGTCGTTCTCAAGCGTTACTGTGAATGGGAATCGCTACCGTTCAACGATAACCGAATATTTTTGGCCCCAATTGGATGTTATGGACTTGGAGGACATGTGGTTCCAACAGGACGGCGCCACCAGCCACACAGCGAATGTCACAATCAATTTATTGGAAAGCAAGTTTGGAGAACGTATTATCTCACGAAATGGTCCAGTCGATTTGACGCCGTTAGACTATTTCCTGTGGGGCTACGCCAAGTCTATGGTCTATGCCAACAAGCCAGCAACGATTGATGAACTTCGTACGAATATCGAACGTGAAATTGCAGCAGTATCGGCCGATTTATGCTTGAAACCCGTCGAAATTTGGGTTCAGCGTCTGGACTTCTGCAAGCGTGCCCGTGGTGGCCATGCAAAAGAAATCGACTTCCATACATAATGGCATCGCACGTACTTTCACAGGAATAAATAATTTCATTGATATCCAAAACCGTATTTTTTTATTAAAAAAAAACTTTTGTAGCGCTCTTATTGAAAAACCCTGTACATATATTTAAATGTCATTTGTTGGCTCACACTTATTCATTGGAGTTCAAATCGCATGTAGTTCCGGAAAATAGCACGAAAGCAACGTTTTTCATGGGACAACTTACGCACTACGTGCCATTTGGGGCAATTCCGTAATTGGTAACACAGTTTTGCACAAAAATTAATTTATGAAGTTTAACGTAAAAATATTGTTTAAAAAAATTATCGTTTGATGACTGAAAAAGTCTTGTGAATGTATGTGTTTTTTTTACCATAATCTTTGTCGATACTACAAGCCTCGAACGTGACATTATTTCTACACTAATTCAACTGATCAAGGATTAAGGACTTTTAAACAGTGTTTTTTTTTCAATTAAACTGGTTTCTTGAAGGAATATGCAGTTTGTGTTGCATTTACGTCAATGAAATGAAGGATGTGAGAAGAGCTTTTGGACACCAGGAATTTATGAAATAAGAAATTGCATTGATCGAACTTCACAGTCTGCTCGTTCATCTGAATCTATGAGTTTATGGGTAAATTGACTAAATTAGTCAAATCGAAATACTTATGTGTGACAATGTCGTAAAAAAGGCAATTTTCGAGGTGGACCTGGTAACGAAATGCTGCTATAATTACATACATGTATGTGTTTACCTGAGAACCATATTCGACTTTTAAAATAGCAATAAAAACAAATTATAAGAGTGGACAGAGTGTTCAGACATAACAATAGATTAACTACCATTTAAATGAATATTTTGTTAGCCCACTGTTAGCGCCAATCACTACTGCCTGCAGTCATTTTAACATTTTGATGGAACCAGATTTTCGGTCACATCAGCCATCATTTTGGACCAGCCGTTTGGTGAAGATTTTTTTAACTTTTGTTTGTTGGTTACATCAATATCACCAATTTTTCGTTTTAAAATATCCCAGGCGTGGTCAATAGGGCTCAGGTGTGGCGATTGGGCAGGGGATTTCAATTGCCTTGTTGCATAGTATGTATTTAAGTTTTTACACAAGAACGCCCAGACATTCGAAATCTTTTATTTATATTTATATTTCGTCAAACATTTATCTTTTTTCTATATATAATTTTTTGACAACAATAAATACATAAATGAAAACAACTACAAAAATTCCCAAACAAAATAAAATTTCTGCTCAATGCAAACATTTTCAATTGTTCTTTTGAAAAATCTGGCAGTCCGGGGTCTTAGATTATTGACCATTTATGTTTATGTTTTCGAATACATGCGCCTGCATAAGGCTGAAAAATAAATTTACAATAACAAAATTATCTCGAAACAGATTATAAATTAAAATGCAGCCGACATCGCGATGAGCACATCTGCACGTAGTCTTTTCCAAAGATGCCATAAAGCTCTATTAAGAGTACATTCTGGGAAAGATTCCATTTAATGTAACTTCACTTCTCCGGTTCGCTCAATCTTTAAAACTTTATGAGTCAATTATTTCGTGGGCAAAAAAAAAGAGCGAGAATAATATTTTACATGCCGGCAGCGATGCGTGAAACGTGTCTACTCAAACTTTGTGAATATAATTTGGAAACGTTGCCAAATCGCTGTTAGCAAATTTGAGAGCATTTGGACCGTGATCTCCAAGAGTAAAACTAAACTGGAAATGGTAATCTAAGTATAGCTGGTATAAATCTGCATGTATGTACATGTTGCGTATTACGTTTAGAGGTTCACCAACTTTGAATTGGCAGC
Source organism: Epicampocera succincta (assembly GCA_932526305.1). Taxonomy (NCBI): domain Eukaryota; kingdom Metazoa; phylum Arthropoda; class Insecta; order Diptera; family Tachinidae; genus Epicampocera; species Epicampocera succincta. Next base: position 14,905,636 of record OW052038.1, read on the forward strand.
ACTGCTTTATTTGACAACCCATTTAACAGCTGATAGTTGTATTTGTTTTAGTTGTGTTACAAATTTCATTATGGAAAGACTTACACTAGAGCAACGTTTGGAAATTGTTGAATTTTTTTTCCATCAAACTTATCCATTCAAAATTTCGTTCTCCAATTAAGGTAATTTTTTGTTTGAATGAATGCGCAAATAAGCAGAATTGTTGCATTTACAGTAAGAATAATGCGCCAGCAGTTGTCGAAGCCCTGACATCCATACAAAATTGCTGTTTGCTGCGCTTTCTGGGCTGGCGCAGCTATTCGCCCATATGTGAATGGTATAGGGTCATGACTAGAAATGTTTTAGTGTCACACAGTGCGCACTACAATTTATTTACTCAACGAAGCGTTTGATGAAAGAATATGTAATTTCAAGAAATTGTTGGCGAAATACGGTCGCAAGTGCTGCGAAAACTTAATGAAAATTGATGTTCCAGATTCAGCCGTGACGGCCACATGACCGAAATCATATTGAAACATTTATATCATAAAATTTTCCGCCAAACTTAACCCGTTTTATTAAAAATATATTTCATTGTTTATATGCGTTTTCTTTCCTCTTATAAAGCTGGCTGGCATCACTGTATCCCGGCGTTTTGTTTAATACAAAACACAAATATTTTCACTTGGTTGTTTTATTTACGTTTCAATATTTTTTGTCTTGTATTCCTGCTGCTGCGGCAATGCACATTTCTTACCCTGTGAGGGTAGAGACTGGTTGACACCAATCACGGTCATTAATCCAGTCCCAGTTACAAGTACTTTCAGAGTTTCTTCTGTGTGAATTGTATTTACGACTGCTGATCATCATGTTGTAGCTGCTGGGAGCATAAAGCACTTAAAGAAAAGAGAACTAAATCATTTAAATGACAATTTAAAATGTTTTAGTACAAAGTCTTCTTTAATAAAGTTGCAAGTATCTACATACTACATACAGTTTGTAAAAAAAATGTTTTCAAGGCTAAAATTTTTAAGGAATTTTACTTTAAATAAATAATATATAACAACAACAAATTTCATTTATTTGTATTTTGTTTTTGCAAGTATCTGTTATTTTGCATCCTGTCGACTGTATGACGGCGGAATTTTCAGTAATAAACGCATGGATTACAGCAGCAACACTGTAAAACAATTTTTACCTGCTTTGAATGGTGTAAAAAAATGTTTTCAAAAAGGCAAATGCTACAAAAAATCTTTATATTTTCCATTTTATTTTTTCCTTCTGATGTCATTGCAAATGAATTTACTACATTTACTGATCAGATGAATTCAGTACGTGCACACATGTGATCACGTAATTAAGTTTAAAGAATGCCAGGAAAACGATTCGATAAAAATATTACCCAGCTGCTATTTTTACTATTAAAAAAAGGAAATCTCACATAGAAATTGTAGAAATGTTTTCCCCTAACCGAAGGACGGCATACAAAGTTATTAAACGTGCTGAAAAAGAAGGTAGACTTGAACCTAAACAAACACCAGGCGGACCAAACAAAGTAACGCAGCGCATTGAAACGCAAATGTTTAAAATTAATGTCGGAAATCCTCATTTAAGTACCAGGGGAATGGCGCTTGACATCAATAATGAATGGGGAGTAGATGTCTCTCATCAGATCAGTAAATACGCTTCAAGAGTGGTCAGGAAAAATCCTCTGCTTTCGGCGCAAAACATTGAGAAGACATACAATTTTGCAATTGACCACATTTCATTTCCTTTGGAACTTTAGAGAATAAAAATATAATACCAAAAGTAAAGTTCGGAAAATTGTCTGTTATGGTGTGGTGTTCTATATCAAGCCAGGGTGTTTTGGGGGAATAAGGATCTTGGATGATGTAATGACTAAGGAAGTCTATCTGAATATTTTAGAAAACGAATTACGTAGTAGTGCCGGAAAATTCGGGTTTGTTGATCATGAAAACCAGAAAAGTTAAAATATAAATTTTAGCAAGATAACGACCCAAAAGATAAATCACATATATCTAGATCCTGGCTATTATATAATTGCAGAAAAGTAATTGATACACGGGCACAAAGTCCAGACTTAAACCCGTTAGACAATTTGTAGGTACATTTAAAGAAAAAAGGCGGAATTTATAAAAGAGTGGGAACAAACATCTACAGAATACGATATACGAAAACTTATTAGCTGCATGGGTAGACGTCTGGAAGCTGTTGATGTTGATGCTCAAGATGGGCACACAAAGTTCTAGCAGGCAAAATGTTTTCTTTTTTACAATTTTGAAAACATTTTACCGCACTTAGTACAATTTTGAAAACATTTATTTTGCAGAGTACAAACTGATATACATATTTTTTTAAATTGCGATTATTGTTTTGTTATTAAATGAAAATATGCTTCTTCTTCTTCTTTTGGCGCTACAGTCCGGGTTGGACCTGGGCCTCAACCAACAAGCTTTTCCAGCTGGCACGATCTTTGGTCAGCATCCCCCAATTTTGCACACCAAGTTGGCTGAGGTCCCTCTCCACCTGTGTGCGCCATCGGTTCCGTGGGCGTCCTCTACTGCGTTGTCCCACAGGTTCGGAATCGAAGATTCTACGGGTCGGAGCAGTATTCTCCATGCGCTCTACATGGTCCAACCATCTTAGCCGTTGGATCCGTAGACGCCTGGTTAGGCTCATGTCGCTGTACAACCCGTACAGTTCCTGATTAAATCTTCTTCTCCAGAAACCATCAACGCAAACAGGCCCGAAGATTGAACGCAGAACTTTTCTCTCGAAAATACCAAGGACTTCCTCATCCGCCTTCGACACCGTCCATGCTTCTGCGCCATAGAGAAGTACAGGGATTATCAAAGTGGTATATAGTGTCAACTTGGTTTTTCGAGAGAGGGCCTTACTACTCAATTGCCTCTTGAGCCCAAAGAAACATGCTTAGAAACATCTAAAATCATGTGAATTAAAAAAAATATATACTTCTGGGTGTATAATCACTTTTTGTCAAAAAATCGCCAAAAGTGTAATTTTCGCGTATTTTGTATTTTAGAAATCGCTTAAATGGTTTATAAAACTAAATTTCATTTTCAAATTGTTTCTGCCGTTTTTTCCGTTATAGTTTTATGTTCCGTAAATGAGTTTTGCCACAAAAAAAAACCTATTTAAAAACAGTTGGCCTTTGAGAGCACGAAAAAAATACTTTTGGAATAAATATATTAAATAGTTTGTTGTAAATAATTTAAATAAGCTAAAAAACGAAATGTAATTAGTAAATAATACGCCAAACATGTTGGCCAGAATTTTGGAGACGGTACTCCTTTCCAAGATTACTATCATTTCCAATCATTTGTTGTGCGCTCCCCTTTCCGAAGTAACGAAGTGCCGTAGCTAATTGTAAAATCACGGGAATGCTTGCTTCGACCACTTTGGTTGATATTTCATTTAACAGCATCAAAAGGCCTTCTTCATTTAATCGAAAATATTCTATAAATCTCGTTCTTCGTTCAAGATAATTTGCATATACAATTTTAATGGTAACTTCCGATTTCTCTGGTAGGTCAAAAGGATTGGAACGATACCGAAGTCTTCTCCTCGGCATCCTTTGCATTCGTTCTTTTTCTCTTTCCAACAAGTAAATAGAAATAACCGCAGATTAGTTCATATTAGTGGTTTAAAAGCTACTAAAAATAATTTTGCACAGAAGTTTAAAATTTTGTTTCGTTAATTTTTTTAATTGTAAAATGTTGTTGTTAAAATGAAATTAATTCACAGTACAACAAAATTTAGTTTTTTCTTAACTTGTTTCAAATAACTTATCAAGAAAAAAAAACCGCACTATAAAACTGCTTCATACGATTTTCAGAACACAACAAAATCGATTATGTGAAATTAAAATCAATTTCACTTTCATTTCGTGGTGATATACAGAACCTGGCTGATAATATATTTATAAATTTTACTTAAAACTTAAAATTTCATTTAAGGTTTTTAATTTTCTTTAATATTGAAAACATTTTTTTTACAAACTGTACAGTTTAATTATTAATATTTATGTATGCACACATACATATTCATACAAATTCAATGCAGAACTACATACACATAAAAAATAATAATAAAACATTCGACAATAAAGACTTGAAAAAAAAACAACAAAAAAATTCAATGTGCTCTACTAGAGTACAGACTAATCAACTTTATAAATGTACATACATACATAATATGTACGTGTATGCCCAGGAAATGCATATGAAAAGCTCTAAATTTTTTGCGAGCCCAATGCTGCCACTCCTTTTCAATCAGCTCGTCCTCCTAATTTACAAACAATGTGAGACGTTGATATTCGTTGACTTTTAATGGAAGGCCTACACGGCCAGATATTGGTCCTATTTGCAAATACATCACTGCGCTGCCTAACAGGACTATTACATACCTACATACATACATATGTATGTATGTATATGCGATGCTTTCACTAATCAGCTGTCTTTGCACATGTTTGCATTTACTACTTACGAAAAGTAGTCAAGAAATCGACAAGTTGATAATAAATATAATTTCTGAATTGGATAATAAAAGGAATAATCTGCCATTGTGTAGTTTCTATGAAAAAATAAATATGTATGTAGTTGTTTAAAAAAAAAAAAAAAGAATAAAAAAAATTAAAACTTATTCTTAGATTGCATCAAATATTTTTATGATTTTTATTTGCGCTCCAGATATTCTGCTTTTACGGCCATCTGATATTTGCAATGCTGCTACTTTTTGCATGCAGCGCAGTGATGCATTTATGAATCCATTCGCACAATTTTACCTCTGATTAAACACTATGTGAATCCATATACTATCTGGCTGCACCAGCAATACGACGATGGATTCTATCTTGTTGGGTAAGAACGTGGCACGCCATATTATTTGCTGGCATTCGATATTAAAGATGTGCCTTTTCTTATTTCTGTTAGAGCGCTTTTCAAAGACTCTAAAGAGTATTTTTCATTTAAAATGGTAATGTCTGAACTTATATTATCGCTACTGCATTACAAAATTTGACATTTACAATAATTGTAAAAAGAAAAAGGCGGCTGACAACTGCAGCTCACTAGTATCTTATGCTCGGCAGGTCTTATTGTAATCAAGGTACGCAATTTAAGCCAATTATGTACTTGATAACTTCAAATGGCAATAGAAATGAATGATAAATCATTTTATAAAATTTGCAATAAATCCTATAAAAAGTATTCAATATCCAGTAGACGGCTTGGGGGAAAAAACCAGAAACTCTGATCACGTACTACAGCAACAAGAACAAATTTTCTTTGCAAAACACCAAATAAATATGTATGTATGTATGTATGTATGTACGTGTTGCCAGTCATCTATAAATGGATAACAGGAATACAGATTCCGAACAGAATATCTTATGCTGACGAAGTCATATGGACTAATAGGGAATACGTAATATTGTTGTTTCTGATGAACCAGGGAGCAGTAGTAATTAAGCGAAAAGTTTTGGATTGATATCTTTGTAGAATTTCAATATTTGAATTGCTAACGGTACCCCACAATTGTATACCATAAGTCCCAATTGGCTTCAGTATAGCTTTATACAACATGACTTTGTTTTCTAAGCTCACTGTAGATGATGGTCCCAATAACCAAAACATTTTTTTGGTTTTCAAATTTAATTGATTACGTTTCACTTGTATGTGTTTTGACAAGATGGAGACCTAAATATCTCACATCATCACTTTTTGGAATAGGGAATCCATTCATCGAGAGGGCAGGACAATCATTTCTTTTTAAAGGGAAGGTCACGTGAATCGACTTTTCGGTATTAACCTTTATATTCCATTTAAGTAGCCAATTTTGCAGCAAATTCAATAGTTCCTGTAGCATCCTAGAAGCTTCTGCTGCCAATCCATGAGATGCCAGTATGGCAGTGTCATCAGCATATGTAGCAATAGTCAAACCATCAATAGTTGGCATATCTGATGTATAAATTGTATAAAGAATTGGGCCTAAAACACTGCCTTGAGGAATACCAGATTTAATTGCACCAAAATTAGAGCTTTCATCATTGACGCTTACGTAAAAGTACCTTTGATAGAGATATGACTTGAGTAACAAGTAATAAGGTGCAGCAATTAACATTTTTAGCTTGTATGGCAACTCTTCGTGCCACACTTTATCAAAGGCTTTCTGAATATTTAAAAATACAGCGGAGCAAAATAATTTTTTCTCTACAGCATCGGAAATAACTTCAACAATTCTGTGGCATTGCTCTGGAGTACCATGTTTGTGTCGGAAACCAAATTGATGTTCAGCAATTATGTTTCTTCTTTCTAAAAAAAGTTAGTAACCTCTTAATAAAAAGTCTTTCAAAAATTTTTGAAAACGTAGGAAGCAGACTTATAGGTCTGTATGACGAGACTAAATGATCAGAGTAACAAATTTTAAAATTCTTTTTAATTGTCTAATTACATACATTGTGTTATATAAATTTTTGTACTGAAAAAAAGTGTCCATAAATATCTATTTGTACATACATAAATACGTGTTTGTATATAAACTGTGCATATCGTGTCTTAAGAAGACTCCAATTTACTTATTCATATTTATATAACTTTATTTATGTATTTCAAACAAATATGTATTTTGGAATAGAACCGGCTGACCTTCTCATTTAAATAACACTTTTGCCGTACACTGACCACTACCAGATTAGGTCACGTATGTTAAATTACAGGTCTACACGTCGTCGGTCACATTTGCAGAAAATGTAATTCCTTGACTCAATTGGAGTTCGACTCTTTAAAGATGCCAAGCAAAACTAACAGATTCATTTAAACAAATTATTGTCCAATATAATTTACGTCGCAATAAAGGCTGCCAGAAATTATAACAAATAAACTGTTTTTTTTTTTAGGTACGTGTTAATAAACGTATCTGTGACTAACGGTACGCGAGCTATGCCTTCACATAGGAAGCAGGAAAAAACAGCAAAACATTATAGTAATCTGAGATAAATCAATCAGCTATTTTTCTTTTAGTGAGTGAAAGAAAAAACTCTGAAAAGCTAAAAAGCAAGACGGACCTCAATTAGGACATAATTACGATGAAGCTTCAGCTACTGGCTCCTTCAAGCTATCGAAAATGTGCTTTAAGTTAATAACCAATTACCTATTTCTTATATATGTACATATATTTATATTTGTAGACCCTTGCCTTCAAATGTCCCATCTAAATGCTTTTCTTTGCCCTTTTGCTTGATATCTATGTATGTACATATGTTTGCTGCTAAGCTGGCTGAGCTTTCTCAATTTCTTACAATTTGTTACAACAACAAAAACAACATACGAGTATATACATAAATACTTATGCATGTATGCGGGTATATTTTTGGCAAATATTTCCGGGCATGTTCCAAATCCACATGAAATTAGGTTATTTCAGCATTTTTGCTGTTCTGGATTTCCCATCTATGTGTTTTTTATTCGTTTTCAATTAGATCACTTAGCAGGCATGTTCTGAAAACCACGCGTTTTCAAATCACGAAATTTCTGAAAACAAAAATAGTATTACTTTAACAATATTACAACCTTTTATTATAAGCAAATCATGGGCTCAGCATCATTTTGAACATCTCGATGTTAGAAAAATAATGAAAGCAGAACAAGAAGTCTATTCTTTGATGCAATTCGTTTTTAGAAATCACATGATTTCAAATTAAGTGGTTTTGAGAACAGACCTGTCGATTGGTAAAGTGTTGGTGAAAATACGACGCAAGAATGATAGAAATACAGATTGCGCCATCCCGTATACAAAGATTTAATTTGCTGTGCATGTTGGTCATACGTCACGAAATAGTCTGAGTTTGAACTGTTTTTTATTCAATTAGTATTAGTAACCTTTTGTTAACACTGAACTGTATGTACACTTTTGTCACACCACATTTTTGTTATTTTGTGGATTTTTTTTTTTTTTGTTAAAGGACATTAATTTGTAACTTAACTTTTATTTTTTTAAAAACTGTATCATTAATTTTTTTCAGAATAGCACAACATGGAACTGCATGTAGACTTTAGTCCTTCACTGTATATACAACAAACATACATACATTTGGAAAGAAATGTTCTCCACTTATACAAAATTTTTAGGTTGGTTTACCTGAACAGCAGGTATAAAAAAACATTAAAAACAAAACACGAATTTTCGGTATTCACTTTTTAGTTCTTTTTTCATAAATTATTCTCCATTTTGCTTTTTCAATCAATACGAGTCGAAACTTAGAACACACACGTTTACTATGTTTTAAGTGAAAAAAGTTCTTATTCAAGCCAACGGCAGTGTACAAACAATAATAAATAAATATAAAAGTTTTATGTTGTTTATATACAATTTAAGTTCAAGGTTATGATTGATATGGAAATAAAGTGGAACACCATTTTTTCTGGTTCTTTTGCATTTTAATTTCATGCACACATACATACATACATACATACATACATACATACATACATATTTTAAGCATACACGTACATATATACATATGTATATTTCTGTGTGTACATACACACATACATACATATATACGCAGCCATACATACATATACTAACTAAAGTCAAATAACTATTATAACTATTTATCAAAATATTGGACCATATTTTTAAAACCATTTTAGAGGGGAAAATACAAACAAAATAGAAACGAACAAAAAATATCCATGTAGGTACATGTGTATATGTACATACATACATATTGCACCCTAAATACAAAAGGGGCACAACTCAAAATACTAAAATTTTCAGGAAAGACAAAAAACTGTTTATGTTTAGTTCGTCGTGCAGCAGCAACACATTAGACATGACTGTATTTTTCCAGTTAAAGAAGATAGTGATGTGAAAGAAACTTTTGCAGTAATTAGAGATGTGTACTCTGAATTAATTTATGGAAAAAAGTCAGTTTTGGAAAATTTTGAGTTGTGCCCCTTTTGTATTCAGGGTGCGATATGTAAAATATGTATGTGTGTATGTTTGTATTTTCTTAACCATAAAAATAAATATCAACGTCTGGCGCTGTTTAAAAAGATTAAGAAGTGTTTTTGTTTACTTCTACTGGATATAGTACCGGCTAGACGACTCTACGTTTACCTGCCGTGCATACATATACACAGACATATACACAGCCATATGCATGTACATACATACATATGTATGTATGTATGTATGTATGTTTGATATAATCAACGAATAATATCTCGCTTCATGCTTAAATTACCTCATCTGCTAACAAACACTTGAAATATTTTAGTTTCTAGAACACCAAACAATTTGTTTGTTTATTTTTTTTCTAAAATACGAGTACATACATATGTATGTATGTATGTGTGTATGTACATATTTTCCAGCGAGGGCACTTTTGGCGCAGTCACACAAAAGTTGTCCTTTTTTTCTTTGCTATCAAGTTAAAGGACAGAATTGAGAAATGTATGTATGTATGTCTACAGTTACATTAGATTAATAAAGTAATTACAACATTTTTAAATAGAGATGTTTCATAGAAGATTTCCTAGGTTTTTAGCCAGAATGTTTCAGGCTGGGTAAGCACCTCGATCTATGATGAACTGCAGGATGCCTGAAAACAACATAGAAGCATGCTGCAACCCGTTCTGTCAATTGATCTTTGGTAGAGGTTTCAAAGGAACGTGCAAATTCTCCTCTATACTGCAAACAGCCGAGTGCTTTAGCTTGACCTACGCCAAGGCAAATCTGTAGCCCGCGTGGCCATATTATGACCCGTATACAAAAAGATGTTTTTCAACCATAACCCAAGACGTTGTAAATGAACATTTTTATGTAAAATTCTAAAGTTTGTGTTGGGTTTCGCTGAATTGTGCCCTTTTATACGGCGCTACAAGAACTATGTACATACTTCCATCTTTGTTTCATTCGTATTGCTACATTTTGGCCATATGCTTTCATCCGCAATTCTTCTGGCCATCAACTTTTACATACATATTTCCTAACAAGTGCTTCTCATGAACTATAATTTAAATTTAAAAAAATTGTCCAAAAATGTTTTTCGTTCTTATTTTTTTCATTTTAAACGTACTTATGTTAGTACATATGTATGTATGTATGTATGTATATGGCTGTCACGTTCTACGTCACGATGTATTCATATGCACACAGTACATATCAACATACATACATGTATTTAGTTTTCAAAAATAGATTGTTTTTTTATTCTCTCACCTTTTCACTCAGTAGCTATAGTTTTTGGTTTATTTCATCGCTCCTGTTCAGAAAACCGTTATAAAAATATGTATGTTTTCGTTGATTAATGCTGCACATTCGATTCGGTTAGATAATGGCAGCCCTATGAACATGTTATGAGGTTGCAGCGACTCTGTTATTCTTATAAAATCTGCAAAACAGCTGTGCAAGATTTTTGTTTCTGCAGAAAATTAATTTCTTTTATTTATCTTTTCGTATAATGTTGGTGACAAATAAACATGAATGATTTTAATATCGACTTGAGCAACACCGCAGATGATGATTTTTTTGGTTCGTTAAAGGGGTGGGTATTCAATTGCCAGCTTTCAAGCCTCAAATAAATAGAAGAAAACTTATTTTTACATAGAAGTAAATCTTCAAAATTGCAACAATTGTTTGTTGATGATGCATTGTCTGCAGATGCTAAAGAACAATCTTTAAAATATGAACGGCCAAAGGATGTAGCAACTGCGTCCAGTACCACCAGCACTACTTTAGTTGCCAAAGTTGTAACAGCCTACAAACATGGTGAGTTGCAAGGAAAAGTGGGTTTAGCTTTGGTACAAAATGCTGATGACACCTGCAACATCATAATGTATAAAGCTAAAGCTCACATTTTGACTATATTGAAACTAAAACCAGGAATGGATTTGCTTTATAAGCAGAAAAACTACTGGCAATTTTATGATGAAACATCTACATATTGGAGCTTTAGCTTCGATAAGCCTGGAGATGAAAGCGATTTCGTGGACAAATTAGATATAAAAAATATTACATTTAAAGAAAACAATGAAAGCGAACCTGTTTCAGAAAGTCATTTGAATTTTTCAAATTTTGACAACGACGTGCACAGCGGCGAAAGCGGAGTTTATATAAATAAACTACCTACAAATGATACAAGAAATTCTTTAATTAAACGTATGGCTAAAATGGGTAAACCTTTACCAACATTGTCTTCTAGCCATCAAACAACTACAGAGTTTAGTGACTCTTCAGATACTGAAGTTATTCAGATGCCCATGACCTCAAGTCAAAAACCCTCTATTACACCGAGAGGCCATAAACTAACAACCGGTCAGTCTGCTCAGCAGTTGGTACCTTCTATTGTGGGCTTAAGCTCCGTTGCAAGCTCAGTTTTTCCCATAAATCCTCTGGAATCGCAGTATATGCAAATGCTTTTGACCGAACAAAGAACGCAAGGTTCAGAACTTCGTATGAATATGAATAAATTAGAAAATAAAATAGAAAAAGTGCTAGATAAACTTGAGCATAACGATAGAAATGATGGTAAGCAGAAAATTGAAAAGGATGACGAAATATTGGAGTTGGAAGAAAAACTTTTAATGCTAAAAAAAGAAAACAGAAAATTGAAACAAAATTTACAACAAAGTCCTGCGCAGCAATTGAAAGAAAATCAATTAAAAGACATTGTGTTTGAGTTTGAGCAGGAACTCAAAACGTGCAATATAGATTTTAACCAAGATTTCAAAAATATTTTATTCCAATTATGCAATAAGCTAAAAGAATATAATAATGGTATAGAAAAAATGGAAACGAAAATGATAGACAATGAATCAAAGCTCGAAAAAGCAACTCGGGAACTTGAATTGAGTATTAAACAAAATACCGAACTTAAGAATGAAATAAGTTTGTTAAATCAGAAAGAAAATGAACTCAAAAATCTGCTTAATGAGAAGGAAGCCGAAGCTCTCAAGCGAAAACATGAACTTTCAGAACTACAAAATAAAATGCTGGAAAAAAATCAACTATCACTGGAAAATCCCAACGATGCTTTCATAAAATCAGTAATGAATAATTTGTTCTTAGATATCGCTGATAAGTTAGATAATTGCAGTTTCACACATTCCGAACAAATTTTATCATTAATTGCAACTTCCATTAAACAACAAACACTGACATCTTTACAAAAGAGTACACAAAAATGATATTTCATACTAAAACATTGGATGGATATATTATTTATGTATTAAATATTATGTATGTATTTGTTACATTAATCGCGTGCATATCGTAGAGACTATTTTCAGAAGTAGTTAACTTGAAAAAGGAACAACATTTTCTAACAAAAAGCGTAAAAATTGTTTAACATTTTTAATTACGAACGTAAATACAAACATTTTAGCAGAGAACTTATCAAGTAAATCTGACAAGTGGTCAAAATATATCACTTCTTTTAAGGTAAATTTCATTCAGAAAATCAAAAATTAGTGTTTTGAATTTTTAATGGAAATATCCATTTGTTTTCGCTGAAAAATTTCAACTTTTAGAAATTCAAAAATCGAAATTTATTACAGAATATTTTCTATACCAGATTTGGAAAATACGATACGGCAAATGGATGTTGACCAAACTTGGAATAGACTTGCTTGATATATTCTCACTATATGTTTTATATATAAAGTGTTAGTCATAATTGAATAAAACAAATTTGAATTGAAAGTAAATGATAAGTGCGTTTTCATAATATCTTGATTTTGCCAATTTTTAAGTATATTTTTTTATATTGAAGAGCAGATACCATTTCGGTAAGAAAATTTATCCTTTTTATTTAAGAAGAGTAAAAATTTAAAAAGACATCAATCTTGTTGATATGCAACATAATCAATTGGAAATATTATTTCGAATTTTCTGTTAATTATGAAAAAGAAATAAACAAAAAGCCAGAGGCAAGGCCAAATTATAATAAATTCTAGGTAAAACGACAAAATGTTTTTTTTAATTCTAGAGCGTTTGTTAGCAGCAACCTTCCAACTAAAAAGAGATTCAACAGCTCAAATTTTCACAGCATTTACAATTCTATAGTCGTAGCTATTTCTATAAGGAATATAATTAATTACTTGAAGTATGTGCTGTCACGTTTTTTTCCAATATGTAAATTTACTTCCTATATAATCTTGTTAAGAACCGAGTAGTGACTTTGGAGACTTAAATAAGAAATGGATAGAACCCTGTTTTCTAAAATAAAAACAAATTTGAAAAAAATCGTTTTTACATCGTGTATTTGAGGAATCTAAAATAGGTATTAAAACAAAGACTAATATGTGAAAATGATAATATTGAACTCTTCAAACCCATATACGTCATTTCACTTCTTTTCAGTCAATCCGAAGAGGATTCGTCTTCTGAGTCGGAGGTGGTGTCAGTAGTCTTATAGCGTTTGCGTTTAACCTTCGTCTTTTTGGATCTCATAACCGGAGTTTCGGACGCCTTGCGTTTGTATTTGCCCTTCTTGCGTACTTTTCGGCCCGTTTCATCCGATTCGCTTGTAGAAGACTCTTCATTGTCGCTAGAGTCAGATTCGGTGGTTTCATAGCTGGAGGAAGACGTGGTCAGGGAAGAAGAGGAAGATTCAGTTGACGAATGTTTCTTGCGTTTTTTGGTTTTTACATGTTTTTTGTGACTCTTCTTGCGTTTAGACTTTTTCTTTTTCGACTTTTTCTTTTTATTCTTAGATTTTTTATGCTTTTTAATCAGTTCCGCTTCTTTTTCCTTTAACTCTTTCATGCGCAATTCCGTTAAAGGTGTTAAATAGTCTAGTTCAGAGTCCGAACTAGTGCTTTCAACATCTAACAATATCTCCTTATTGGGATCCACCTAAAGAAGGCAAAAAATCAATCAATCAAGTTCCATGTACAAACCAAATGAATTCTCCTCACCTTGAGAAAGTTTCTACACTGAAACGTTAAATGCCCGGCATAACCACATTTTTTACAAGCAGCTCTAGCCGACTCTTTATTTGGATTTGTTATAGAAAAACTCATTCCCCTTATAACAGATCTTATTTGACAATATATTTTTCCACGATATATTTAATTAAGTTTCCTATTCTTTTTTCTTACAAACGATAAGCTGCTAATAAACAAAATGCACTAAAGCAGAAAACAAATACAACTACAACAAACAGCTGATCTCTCACTGCTACTTTCTCTTACAAAGATGCCACCCAAAAAAAACGTTGAATATTTATTGTCCTTTAAAGTTCCAAGCCAACGAACTTTAATTAACAACCCGTTCGTTGGAAGGCAATCACACTTGTGATGGCGTGAACTATGCAACATATATAGCATCTTTGTTGCTTGTGAAGTATTTTCTTTAAAACTGTTGTTCCAGACAAATCCAATTGCAAACAAATATCGGGAAGCGAATATGAATAATACGCCAGGTGTTTAAATGCATAATTTTCTTTCATACGTAAATTTTTTAGTATTCAACTGACAGCAAAAGGGCTTAATGCTTGCTGACGAGCAGGACTTAGAAAAAAATTACAACGAACAGCTAGTTTTGATATTTGTAGGGAAAAAATATTCAGGCATTGTTAATTTATAATACGTAGTTATTTTTCGCCGTCTGCAATAAATAATTGAAAGTTTCTATTGTAAAAATTGTTAAACATTTCAAAACTTCATAGGCCAAGTTTTGTGTAATGGATAGCAAACCAGCACCCTTGTTACTCCAAGACTACATATCACCATGCAAAATTTTGTGTAGGGAATATATTTTAATGACGACAACAAAACTTTAATAAACTTGACGGCTAAATGCCAATCGCCATATGGGAATGGCTTCGCTCTCTGAGTTGATGTCAAATCTCTCTGTCAAGTACGTCATCAATTTCGTTGTAGTGTGAAAATATTGCAGAAATTTTTTGCAAAATCTAATTTTTTTTTTGGATAAAAGTTATAGAAGTATAATTTTTGCACACTCAAATATCTGGTAATTTAGCGCATTCATTGCACTTTAATTACAACAGAAATTTATCATTTCTTAAGTCGCTTGCAATAACAATTCGGGTGTTTGTGTGTGTGTGTGTATAAGAAGTAAAAGAAAAATATTTCACTGAATCTTATCTTGTTTTGCTTATATGCTATCAGCAAGTTCTCCCATTACTTTAGCGGGGAGTCTCAATAGTACTGCAGCAGGTATGCAACAGCAATCAAATGCATTTTCAGCTTATGGCGATAAGGCTCAAATGGGCTTAGACATTGAATATGGAACCGATCCCGCTAGTGGGGCCATTTTTAAATATGAAGGCCGAAAACACGATGACTTGAAACAAATGTTGGACAGTAACAAGGATGGGCTGAAATTGGAGGCTATGAAGCGCATTATAGGCATGATCGCCAGGGGCAGAGATGCCAGTGATCTATTTCCAGCAGTCGTTAAAAATGTGGTGTCGAAAAACATTGAAGTTAAAAAGTTGGTGTATGTGTATCTGGTGCGTTACGCCGAGGAACAGCAAGATTTGGCTTTGCTGTCAATCTCAACTTTCCAAAGGGCTCTTAAAGACCCAAATCAATTAATCAGAGCTTCGGCCTTGCGTGTATTGTCTTCAGTTCGTGTGGCCATGATAGTGCCTATAGTAATGTTGGCCATCCGGGATAGTGCTTCAGATATGAGTCCTTACGTGAGAAAGACGGCAGCGCATGCTATACCCAAGTTGTATTCCATTGATCCGGAACAAAAGGATGAATTAGTGACCGTAATCGAAAAGTTGTTGTCGGATCGTACAACTTTAGTTGTGGGCTCCGCAGTTATGGCCTTCGAAGAGGTATATTCGCGTTTGAAATACATATGAACATAAAACCAAAAATTCAAAGAAATTATTATTCTAGGTTTGTCCGGAACGTGTCGATTTAATTCACAAAAATTATCGAAAACTGTGCAATCTTTTGGTGGATGTAGATGAATGGGGTCAGGTGATTATTATTAATATGCTGACACGTTATGCACGTACACAGTTTGTTGATCCAAATGCCGATGAACCATCTGACGAAGATGGTGCACAAAATACCGAAGAGAAAAAATTCTACGACGATTCAGATGAAACTTTCTCGAATACCAGCGATGATGATGGCAACAGGAAAACAAAGCCAACTCAAGGCAATAAAAAACAGTCATCCACATCCTCCCCTTCGTCTAGTTATCATATAGATCTGGATCATCGTTTGCTGTTGAGGCAAACCAAGCCTCTATTGCAGTCACGCAACGCTTCCGTGGTGATGGCAGTTGCTCAGTTATATCATCATGTAGCTCCACGCCAAGAAGTTCAAATTATTGCAAAAGCTCTGATACGTCTTCTACGTTCTCATAAAGAAGTGCAAAGCGTGGTTCTGACATGCATAGCATCAATGTCTACCAAACGTAAGGCAATATTTGAGCCTCATGTTAAGTCTTTCTTTGTACGCACAAGTGATCCTACACACATAAAGTTATTAAAATTAGAAATTCTTACTAATTTGGCTTCAGCTTCCAGTATTTCGTTGATATTGCGCGAGTTTCAAACATATATTTCAAGTAACGATCGTCCCTTTGTAGCTGCAACTGTTCAGGCTATAGGCAGATGTGCAGGTTCTATTAAAGAAGTAACAGAAACTTGCCTCAGCGGCTTAGTTCATTTATTGTCGAATCGTGACGAGCACGTTGTAGCTGAAAGCGTGGTTGTTATTAAGAAATTGCTGCAAACGAAGGCCGCTCAGCACTTTGACATTATATCGCAAATGGCAAAACTGTTGGACTTTATTAAAGTGCCAGCAGCCCGATCATCTATCATATGGCTTATTGGAGAGTATAATGAAAAAGTTCCAAAAATTGCTCCAGATGTTTTGCGAAAAATGGCTAAAACTTTTGTGGACGAAGAGGACGTAGTGAAGCTGCAAGTTCTCAATTTGTCTGTGAAATTGTTTCTCACTAACCCCCAGCAAACTTCTCTGCTGTGTCAATATGTTTTTACTCTTGCTCGTTACGATGTCAATTATGATATACGCGATAGAGCTAGATTTTTGAAGCAATTCATATTTCCCAACAATAGCAAGACTAATGTGTTATCTGATGTTGCCAAGAAAGTGTTTCTTTCTGCCAAACCTGCTCCAACACTTGAGAGCAAATATCACACACGTAATATTTATCAATTGGGTTCTTTGTCACATTATTTGAACATGTGCTGTTCGGGTTACAATGACTTGCCAAGATTTCCCGATAAAGCCTCTGACCCCTCAGTGCGAAATGTGGATGGTTTTATACATGAAAATATAAGCAAAATGATAAATCAAATGTCTAACAACCAGCACCACCACTCGCCACGAAAGGAAAGCAATAAAAAAGATAAAAACAAAAATGTAGAAAATTCTTTCCTCTCAGAATCCGAAGAAAAGTCTTCGGAATATAACAGTTCAAGTGAATCCTCATCAAGTTCATCATCTGCAGCATCTGAATCAGATGATGAGAACAAAAATGACACAACTAAAAGGACACAATTAAAGGAGACTCACGAGCATAATGCCAACAACAACAAAGAACTAAAAGAGTCTGCAGTAACAAATAAAAAGAACTTTGCGAACAATGCAAATGAGTCAGGTACTTCCGATACGGAATCATCATCTTCTTATGGTTCTTCTGCATCGTCGGCAAGCGAATCTTCGGAATCCGGTACTGATTCAGAATCCGAGAATGAAATGGTTGTAAAAAGTAGTTTTAAGAACGCAAATTCTGTCAAGGAGGACAGTGATAATAAAAAAGAACAAAAAAGTAATTTAGATTTGCTTTTGGATTTAGATGATATTCCGCCTATAGGACCAGTAATGACACCTTCTCTAGGTGGATTTCTGACACCAGGTAATAAGAACATTTTATATTGAAAATTATTACTAAAAATAATTTCCTTTTTTAAGGCACTCCTCAGGCAGTTGCTTTAATGCCGCAGACTATGGAAAATCGCATTGATTTGGTGGGTCCTTCTTACATCCCCTACAGCCACAAAGAATTGTTAAACAAACTTTCGGGTCATGGCCTAAAGGTCAGTTACCGCTACACTCGTTCTCCTCATTTGTATTCGTCAGCCATGGTGTCGCTAGAACTGCAGTTCATCAATCAAGGTGCCGAGGAAGTTTCAAACATACAAATGGGACAGAGATCTTTGCCACCTGGCATGCAAATGCAGGAATTTGCCCCCATCAATTTACTTATTCCAGGTCAATGTGCTACCAGTGTAATGGGTATAGACTTTAATGATTCCAGCCATGCCATCGATTTTGAAATATCTTCAAGTAATGGCGTATCTCGTGTCACTTTGAAACCTATAATTGGCGAACTTATTAGATCCGTACATATTTCCGAATCCTTGTATAAGGAAGAGCGCTTAAAGCTTAGAGGAATGAACGAACATCAAACGAAATTGAAGCTTAAACAGGATACCATTGATGCTACAGCTTTAAAACAAAAAATATTTGAATGTATTAATGTTGCTGCTGTGAACAATATCGAAGATAATGCAATCGTAAATTTTGTGGGACAAACAATGACGTCAAAAAGTTTAGTTCTGATCACCTGTGATTGGTCGCAAACTCCCGACCATTTAGTTGTCCAGGTCAATTGTGAAAAAATGGTGATTGCTTCGATGGTTTTGAATGAAATAACCAGCTATTTGAACGCCTCATTTAAATATTGAATTTCAACGAAAATAACAATTTATACACACACATCCATATAAACGAATCTTTGAAATAAGCTCTAAGTTAAAGTTTTGCGCATCGTTCTTAATGTAAAACAATATAGGAAAGTGTTACTGTTGTAAAATTAATTGCCTTATAATTTATTGTTAGATTTTTCTCCATGCAAATCTCTGTTCTTATTTTTTTTTTCAAAGCTTTTCAACTACTGAATAATACTTTGTATTTTTATATTAGATTGTGTAAAAAATGTTCTTGATTAATATATACATACATACATACATACATACATATATTATGCTTGGCGAGCTTTTGTTCAGAAAAACAATTCTTTATTTTTATGAAGAATGTTTCCTTTTTCAGCTTTCATTTTTTACACAATTTATCTTTATAAAACTATTTGCTGTGTTTATACTATAAACATTAAAATTTATGAATCTAAAATATAATATGTATTATGTACTAATAAAGCGTGAACTACGTAACATACATACATATATAGATATGTACTATCCTAAGAACTTTATAAATTATGCAACTTTGCAAATTTTCAGGCCGTAACCTCAACTTAATGTTTCGACTATCTATCCTACTGTAAGGTAATTTTCTATGGCTAAAGCTAAGCTTATAAAATAAATCATAAAAAATAACTATAATTCCGCTTATTATTAATGAAAAACGACGGGTTTCTCGGGCGATGTCTCCTAGACTCATTCTCCGTAGTAACTGCGGTTAGGATTCTCCTCGTCTTTATCGTTAATAATAACAATTATTGGGCAATAAAGTTTATTAATAGTTAAATCTCTCACGCGTTTGTTTTGCGTGGACCAATCGGTAATATTTATAGTTTTCTTAAATTTGTGTCAAACATTCACAACTTTTGAAATCATGAATCTTCGCTCTATCTACATATTTAAAAACGTAAAAACCTTACATTTTCCTTAACATGTTCTTTCTAGGACAATAGAAATATGTAGTAAGTATATGAAAATGAAATCGATTTCGATTTTAAGCAAAACCACTAGGAAATTGAAATACATACATATGTATGTAAATAAATTTTTATGTTTTTCAACCGATTTTTATTTAACAGTATTTTGCATCTCCAGCAATTTTTTTTTTAATGCAGTTTAGTGCTTTCATGATTTTATCTAGATAAATACATACATACATATATTTATTTTACAATATGACTTTATCTAACAGTTAGAGGTGATAAAGCTGCATTAAACGGTATGACGAAATATTTTTGTAAATTTGATGTGTATGTACTATTTAATGGACATGGTAACATTTGTTGTTACTGTAACTGTATTTGTTAGTGTTACTTGAAACCGTTGATTGTTTCTCGCGTTTTTTAAGGCGTTTGCTGTTGTAACACGTTGAATTCAAAACCGTATAGCAGCATTGGCAGCGAAAGAAATGACATCACAGTTGACAGTTGCTGAGACAACTCAAGTGTTTTTTATATTTAGCACAACATTGAGTGAAAAGATTTATTATTTATATTTTGTTTTATTTTTATTAACAAAACTTTTCGAATATGCTCAAAAATAAATATTGAATTGACAATATTTGCAAATGTGGACACTTAAATGATGTAGGAACTTAAAAACGCAGAGTAAAAGAGAATCTAAAATGCAATAGAAGATAGGAAATATTTACCACAGCTGTATGCGTGGACGTTGTATGTTGGTGAGAAATTGGAAGAGAAACGAGAAGACAATAAATAACAAGATTCCAAATATTAAAGTGCTGAAATAGAAAGATAGCAAATTAAAAGTGTGAATAAAAACAACAACAAGTGTGGTATGAGTAATAATACATCTAGCAATGGTGGTAACGGCTCCAGTCGTCGCAACCAACAAGTGGACTGGAACCGCTTCGGTCTGGGCAGTGAAGATGATGGCGAGATAGTGGTGGCAAACTTTCGCCAACGGGCCAATACCGGCGGCTTCATAGATCTGGGCAACGAACACACATATGCCTCGGGTGGCCACCAGGCTTCTGGCGCCAATGAAATTTTCGCCCAGGAACAGGGCGACAAACCCTGGTAAGTTTTATGGGTGGCTAACCGCTTCATGACAAATGCTTACAGTGATTTGTCTATTGATTTGATAGGTGGCGGTCAAACTTTTTTATATCCCAACCAGTATTGTTTGGCACCTGGGATGGAGTGTTCACTTCCTGTCTTATAAACGTGTTTGGCGTTATTGTGTTTTTGCGTTCCGGCTGGATAGTGGCCCAAGCGGGCATCTTAAATGCAATTTTGATCATATTTTGCACCGTGGTAATAGCTTTGGTGTCAATTCTATCTGCGGTGGGCATCTGTGAACGCTGTCGGGTAGAAAGTGGTGGTGTCTACTTTCTGATAGCTCACACGTTGGGCTCTCGTTTTGGCGGCTCTTTGGGTCTGCTGTATTGTTTTGGTCAAGCTGTTGGTTGCGCCCTCAATGTAATGGGTTTTGGAGAATCGATGGCTGGCTTAGTTGGCCTCGAGAACAATGAATGGGCCATCAGAGGTTTTGCCACAGCAGCCGTGTTGCTATTGGGCTGCATTAATGTGGCTGGTGTGAAGTGGGTTATAAAATTACAATTTATATTACTCATGATTCTGTTGATATCCGCATTGGACTTTATGGTGGGCAGTTTTATAGGTGAAGACCATGGTGAGTTTTTGTGCTGGAAGCCTGCTGTTGGGCGCATCTTAATTAATTGCCTCATTTTTACAGACAACGGTTTTGATGGTTGGGCCAGCGACAATTTTGTATCAAATCTTTGGCCCAAATACAAAGATGGCTACTCTTGGTTTACGGTTTTTGGTGTGTTCTTTCTCACCGTAACGGGTGTTTTGTCGGGCATTAATATGAGTGGTGACTTGAGGGCTCCCTCCACAGACATACCGAATGGTACTTTGGCCGCTTTTGGCACTTCGTGAGTTAAAACCACTTCATTGTTAAAACGTTAAATTTACTGATTAAATGCACCAATTTTTCAGAACCTTTCTGTATATGGTGTTTGTTTTGTTTTTGGCCGCCACTTGCCAGCGAGAAAAGCTTTTACATAATTTCATGATCGTAGTTAAAGTGTCCGCCGTACAGCTGCTTTTGGTTGCCGGCATTTATGTATCCAGCATGTCTTCATGTTTGGGTGCTATGTACGGCACGCCCAGAGTTCTGCAAAGCATTGCCAAGGAAAGCGTTATACCTGGCATTGATGTGTTAGCAAAAGGGGTAAGTACCGTTTGAGCTATTGTATTAAAATGTTCGTTTAACAAGATTGTGGTTGAACTTGCAGCGAGGTCCAAACAAGGTGCCGCTTTATTCCATGGGAGTGGTGGCCGTAGTTACAGTAACATTTATTATTGTAGGCGATATTAATTTCTTAGCGCCCATTGTAACCATGCCTTTTTTGTTGACTTATGCCTGCATTGACTACTCTTACTTTGCGCTGGCCCAAACCTTCGACATACAAGAACAGCGCGAAGAACGTTTTCGTATTCAAGCCTCATCCCCCTCTTACGAGAGCCGACGTTATGGAGCCACTCAGGAAGGCAACGACCTGGATTTACTGTTCCCTGACAGAGTGCGCCATAAAAGCCTACAAAGTCCCAAAAACTCACCTTTACATGTGCCTTCGTCCACAAATAACGCTACTCAAAATGGCAATATTCAAAATGAAGCCGCCTCCTCGTCGGCGATAGCAGCTAGTTTCGCAGAACGCTTTAATAGTGCAAATACTGAAGACAATTTAGAGACTGTTACCACACAAGACAATGACGACGAAGAGCCTATAGCGCCCATAAGACCGCCAATTCATTCGAAGACGAAAAACTGGTATTCTGGCTATTGCAACAGATGGGTTTCATTGTTGGGCGTAAGTAGTTGTCTGCTTAAATTTTATTTCTTTCATTTAATTATTGTTTGTTTCAATTTAAAGGCTTTCACCAAAATTTTGGTTATGTTGTTAGTTAACTGGTATTACGCCTTAACTTGTTTTTTGGTTGTTTTCGTTGTTTGGTTCTATGTCGGTACCGCCAATCCAGCTGTGAAACCGGGTGTCACCGCAGAATTCAATTTCTTTGTGTGGCTGAAAAGCCTGGTATTCCGCTGCTTCGGGTAAGTTTTTTAAAAAGTCTTACTTGTTTGGGTTTTTGATAAAGACGGTGAAAAGAAACTTAAAGATATTACAAACAAGTAGCAAATAAATATTAGAATTAGTTTTTCCCATTTTATACTTATAGCAAACGCATGCATGAATACGAACAAATTGTAGTAACTCCGTCATGTCCGGGCGTAGATCTCTCACCCACCCAACTGAACGAAGAAAATGAAGACTTCTCGCAACGAAGAAGATACCATCACTCGTCGGCAGTGGAAGGCCATTTAGTGAATGACATTTAAAGACCCTCAAAACAAGCCAAGCCACCCACGTACGTACGTAGACAAGCTGGACCAACCTCAGAAGGAACTCCCCTCCCTCATACTCGTATATGAATAGAAATGTTTCAAACAAATACAAAAACAAAACAAAAACACATCTGACCGCTATATAGTTAAAAAGCAATATTTATCACAAACACAAAAAGTATTTACAAACAAATTTTCCTAAACAAATTTAGAAAAAAAAAAAGCTCAAGTAAATTTTTTGAAACGTTTCCCTCCCTCCCTTTTTCGAACTCTTAATTAAACAGCCTCTTTAAAACCTGCTCGTAACTAGAAAAACTATTGTAAGCGTTGACACGTATAAGACCGTGGCATTTACATACTCTCTAACTTCTGTTAACTTAATATTCTTAGGATTCCTTTAGTTAAGAATTTACACGAAAAATTTAATATGTTTCCTTAAGTGTTTTGTGTTGTAATATCTTATCATTTCTAAGGAAACATATGTGATACTTGAGATAATAAGCATTAGTGTTAAATCACTGCATTTTATATTCGAAAACTACACACACACACAAACACACACATACAACACAACAAATTCTAATTGCTGACTTCAAATCAAAGAATATTGAAAAAGACTTGTTTTTTCTAATCACTGGCTTCAATTTAAAAATTTTTTTTTCAATAAATCATTAATTTAAATATTGGCTTAATTTAAATATTGGCTTAATTAAAGCATTATCGTTAATTCAATGTACTGTTTTCTTGTTTCGTCTCGAAAACTAAACATATTCTTACCCATAATCCAACTTCTGACTTAAGACTTCATTCAAATCAAAGAATATTGCTAAAAAGAATCATTTTTCATATCACTGCGTTCCAATTTGTGAATTTTTCGTTTCCTTACAATTAATTCAATTTTTTTTTTAATTTTTAAGTTTCTTTAATCTATAATAAACTTTTTATCTTAAACTCAATACAAAGTGTAAAATAATAATAATAATAATAATTAATAAATGATTATAACAAAATATTTAAAAAAAAATTTACTATATATCATATAATTTGAATAATATTTAACATATAAAATCCCTATAGATGTATGTATGTACATTGACAAAATCTATGTATGACAATTTGTATATTTTCAATAAATAAACGCATTTAATGTAAATTAAGAGAAAGAATATCTTAAATCCTTAGATGTCTCTGCTGATGAGTTCAAAAGATAAATTCAGCTGTCTCCTACTCCCTTTTCATATCATTCCTTGTGACTTTCTATGTCACACTTCCCAACCTATCCATTCATTTGCCGATGACTGCAACATTTGCCATTCGTTTTCATTCAGCTATAGGCTCTGCCTATCAGAGATTGATGTCGTGTGGCAAAACAGGCAAGACTCACTGGAGTAGCGTTATCGTGTGGGATGCGTTACACTGTTTTATCGCTACAACAATGGACTTTGGTGTGATGAGATCATTGCTTGTGGTCGATTGGCTAGTGAATCGCACAACGTCTTACAGAAAGAATTCGTTCTTCAGTCATATGGAATAAATTACCCGCAGACGTATTTTGTAGGCTCCTACAATTTAGGCAAATTGAAATCAAATGTTCCTCAACACTCTTTCCCTCTTACTTCCTCACCCTAAACTATTTACCCAGTTCTGGTTCAATGGGCTGCATATGCAAAGAAATTGAAAAGAAAAATATTGTGATTTAATTTATGGCAAAAAAAAAATATATGTGGAAATTTTCGGATACCGTAAATTTTTATAAATAAATTTTAAAATAACAATTATTCCTGAAAATCAACAATAGCGTTCTTTTAGGAAAAGCAACCGAATTCCCGAATTCCGTTCATAAAATTTCCGGTTGCCATGAAGACATTAAATTATAAATAGTTCTGTTAAAGAATAAATAAAATCAAAATTAGTAACAAATTTTATAGATTCTTATTTAGTTTCAAATACAATTTTTTGTACTAATTTTGAAAATTTCCCCATTTATTTCAATATCTTTGCTGTTTTCTGATTTCTGTAACCTTAAAAGACCCAAAGAAGCTCAATAAAAACCACTGAGAATGCGAAAATGTGTAAATTTGCCACCATCGTACAAGTTGAGCGCCAAATAATATAAGAAAAAAAATTATTTAAATCTATAAAAAGCAAAGGAAAAACTTTTTTAAATGAGATTTTTTGTGTTTAGTCTAATTAGTATGTGTTACATTTAATCTATGATAATAGTTCCGATAAGGCAGTTTCTCCAATAGTGATAAGACAGTTTAAAAGGTGCGCGTCTAAGATAACGGCAAAACAAGTTTGTGTGTTAAGTCTTTCGCACAAACTTATTTTCCAAAACAAAGTTCAATCAAACTGTTTCAATTTCGGATTTCGATTCAGGGCGTGCGATTGAAGGAAACGCACTTCTATAGCCAGATCAGATCGGCTATTTTCTGGGCAAACGCAAAAGAAAAACAAAATAAGTTTAAGAAGAAATTATGTATTAAGAAGTCGGCTTGTGTCTTAAGTCTTTTGGAGATGACTTGAGAGTTTTATGTGAATAATATTAAAAGACTTAAGAAACATGCACTTATTTAACAAATTGGCCATTTCTTTTCTTTGTCGTTAAATATTTTAACAGAAGTATTTGCCTTGAAAATATATTGTTAAAATGTCTAAAGTTTAAATTAATGTCAAGAAAAAACAACTCCGAATTCAACCGGAAATGCTGGCTCCCAAAAATATGCTTTAAAAGCATTTAATTTATATTAATCACAATTTCGTAAATTATGGCCAATTATTATTATAAAAACTAAATCCAATGTTTTTAGATTGATAATATTTGGGTAGATTTCTTTTGATTAAATACCTGAACCAAATTAGGGGCAAACAAAAAAAAAAACTATCAAAACTGAAGAAGAATTAATATTAATGAATTTTTAAATCTCAGCATTTCAATAAAGGAGAGAAATTTTTCAAAATTGATTTGATATGAGGGCAAACTTTTACTAGAAAATTGATTAGCATTAATTTAACTGCCGCGATTGCAGCATATTGAAAGTCATTCTGGAGAGCGCTAGAAGAACTTGGCAAACGAAAGTTCATTAATATCTATTTGCCCTTCAAAATACAGGCGAGCATTAACTTTCGCTGTCGTGGCACAGGCTTTAAGTGTTTCTCAGTAATAATATAGTGCCAACCTAGAAGCCATCATTTATAACTGAATAGGCATTTCATCATTTAATTCACAAAATTTAATGTCGCAAGTTATTTATGAATTATGCCGATATTTATTTGTTTTTTAAAAGAGATATAAATTTTATTTCAAACCATTAACATTTTCTAAATAATTTATTGTAATAAGACCAGAACATTTGTTGGAGATTTTTTTTTATTTGTAAGTGAAATCAAACAAGCAATTGGCATCACTGAGCCACTGAACGAACTAGCTCAATAAAATGAGCTTGTTCGTTTGTTCAATAAAATGAGCTTGTTCGTTCAGTGGCTCACTTGTGTGAGTTGAGCTGAAAAGAGTTGGAAAACGGCAAAACACAAGTGTAAAATGAATTTTAGGTAAATTATAAAAACAAAAAAATATTTAATAATTTTTGTATTAGAAACTCCCTCAACCGTTGCTTAAGTTTTGGGGCTATCAGCCCGATTTCTTCTTCCATTTTCTCTGTAAACAATTTAAATGTTAAATAAATTAAACACTGACCCTGATTTTCGTTACGCAAATTAAACCGCAATTGCCAGTAATTTGACACTGAGTTAGACTGCATTTAAAGAAATAATTATGCGCACAAATTTGTGACAATACTTACATATATTTTATGCTTTTTAGATATTCATCAAAAGTTTCTTAAAATTCAGACACACTAGAGGGGTTTTCATATGCAGCGTCACATACATACTTATGTCGATTTTTCTTATCATCTGTCATGTCTCTAATGGACTCAGACTCATAACAACTGTTAGAGCAAAACAACTGTTCAATGTGAAACCTTTTATTGGAATACCCTTTATTTCCTCTAAGAAGCTGCTAATAATAATAATTAACAAAAAAAAAATTAGTCTTTTACTTTAATAATAGTTTGATCAGTGTTAACCACAAGCAATCGGAAGTGTAAACAACTAATTTGTATGCAAAATGGTTGGAATAACCAGTCGTGTGCAGAGGTGTTTAAGAGCATGTGCACGTGCGTGTGCGTGTGTGCGCGTGTATTGGGCAGCCAGATCTTGGGCTGTCCACCAGAAAATAAAAAAAAATAAATAAAACCCGATATGTTAAAAAATTTTTTTTTTTGCCGAGCAATTAAAATGTGCTCTGGCCGCTGTTTGTTTATAAACAAATTTCAAAATATTTACCAAATATTGAGCAAACCAACAGCCACCACCTTTCACTTTTAATATTTTGTTGAGTGGCTGCATTTTTATGGTTTATGGTTTATGTTTTTGTTTTTGAAAATCAATACATTAAAAAATAATGAAAAATATCTGTTTCAAGCACTTGTTATACCCAAATCACTTCCTTATGAAATCATTAACAATGCAAACTGGTCTGGTGCATAAATATATCGACATACATACATACATACATCATTTAAACTTGATTGGTAAAACCAAAGAAAAAAAAAAGATATTAAAATAAAAACAGCCAGACTTTTGATAAAAGTTTACGAGCCACCCAACAATTATGTTAATAATTATAAAATTAAAATGAAACCATTCAAATTAAAATGTACACTCTATTATACAAAGAATTGTAAACTGTTGCACAATCTGTTTGTAAATCATGCCACAAAATTATTACACATACAGATGTAAAATACTACTTATATGACAAAAACGCTTATCAGATGCTTAATTGCTGGCATTTTCCGAACGCTTTGGAACATCATTCCGCACGCTTAAAACTTTTATTAACCCCAGTTGCATAAGCCCAAAACAAAACACAAAAAAAACAACAAAACAAAAGTGGTTTACCTGCTTCAAAATTAGTTAATAAACTTCTCTTCTTTTGTTGATGTTAATAAATAAAAAAAACAAAAACAAAATAATACGTTTTTTTGACTTTGTCATCGCTTTCGTTCGTACTGCCGCAGGCGTTAATATCTACAGAAGATGCGTTTTTGTTTTTCTGGCTCAAATGCTTTCATTTCATTTCATTTGACCACTCGACTTTATGGCCAGGTATCACACACACACACACACATCTGTACATCCATATTTTCACAAATATGCAGAGCCACTAAAATTAATACAATTATGTACATATTTGCCATTTACTACCGTTGCCTTAACTTAAAATACTTTCTCCTTGTTGTGGCTTAAACTAAATAAAAAAACCAAAAAACCAAAAAAAAAAATAACTGAAAAATTCAGTGGTTTTTGTTTTTTTTTGGTTTCTTGAAAATCTGTTTGCTGTGTCCAAATTCGCAGTATTTTGCTGGTCTGGCGCTTGATTAGGCACTGCAAAAACTTCATAAAAGGTGTTTGCTCAACCTGACAGTATGCAAATGCTCGTACCCGTATGTGTGTATGTGTGTGTATGTGTGTGTGTGTGTGTGTGTTTGTAGTTGAGCGCGCTTGTGCTAAAGTTATTTAATACAATTAGCAGCAAAAACAACACAAAAAAAGGCAAAACTACGAAAACGTCAACGATTTAGTATTTGCTTGAAAACATCCACCAAACCCCAAGGATCCAAAACATCTACTCTAAATACAGGGCAATTTTAATATGAGTAATGCCGGGAACACAACTGCGACGACGAACGACGCAGTTTTGGCTGCCACTACTTGTCGCCAGAAACCAAAACACATGAACATGTACTGGAAAATGTACACAATCGTGCCGCGATGCACCAATTCTTCATACTCAGCACAAGTTAAAAGAGATATTATTTTTAATTTTTGCGCCGGCGTACGACAAACAAATCAGTATCAGGTGACCAGCTTTTTTATATACATAGAAAATATTACTAGTTAAATTTGTAAGAACGTTCTGAAACTACTCTCTCCACCCTCAAATAATTTCTTTAAAATTCCATCTTTCGAATGTGTTTTTTTTTCAATAAACATTTTCAAGTTATAGGCATATTTATGTATGTACATAGTATGTATCTCGAGTTAGAAGATGAGTAAGAATTTTTTTTGAAAGGGAATCTAATCTAAAACGGGCTGCTGAGTCCAATCAAACTTTTTGAATAAAATTAAGAATATTATGCATTTCGTTGACCACTCAAAATACAACCGGGTACAAACGAAGTATAGGCAAATCTTTAGCCCTTTCACAGTGACTAACATAAGTATAGGCTTAGGCGTTTCATTAACAGTTAAATCTTTAACACTTACACAAGTATTTTATTGAATTTTACAACCGCAAAACACTTTGTCTCTTTGTGCTGTGACACAGGTCATTATAGAATTATAACAATGTTTGTTGTTATTGTTTAAAGCAAGTCTGGTTTTCTGGTTTTAGAATCTGTCACACAATGTCGAGCGTTAATTGGCTTAAAACCAACTGCCAGGCAATTTACAGATAAAGTATGTTTTTTATAGAGTGACACAAGTTTAAATCCAAATAAAATATAGAAATACATATATTTTTAATATCAATGAAACGGGCTTTATTGCAAAGAAAATTTTATAAAATTAATGTTTAAATATGATTTCTGTCATGTGGCCGTCACGGCTGGCGCATAGAAGGCGCAATCTGGAACACCAATTGTCAACATTTCGCCGATAACTCTTCGAATGTTGATTTCCAGGTGTTCAATTGTTTGTGGTTTAACGACGTAGACAAGTGACTCAACATAACCCCAAGGAAATTAATACAAGGGGGTTAAATCACACGATCAGGGTGGCCATTACGTGAAATTATTTTTTCATCATTCATCAAACGTTTTAACTACTTATGAGCTGTTAATGGGTGCTCAAACAAAGCAGTGATGCCAACTCAAAGTTGTGACACTCTAAAAAAAATACACGCTTTACATACATGCATATGTATGTATGTATGTATGTATGTATGTATGTACAAGGTGGCGCAAAAGTAATCCTCCTATCAGAAAATGCTATAAATTTTGCGATTGGCCCCTAATGTCAGTTCTGTTTTCACATTTGTGTAGTAAACACATGCGAAATACACGTTAATAAACAATGTTACGCTACGCTGCTGCAGAACGCGCAATATTGGTGACTATTTATTTGACCAATAATCGGTCGGTGACTTTGGCTCAACGTGAATTTCGTCGCAGATTTCCTAGCCGTCCAACGCCTACTGGTGAAACACTGCGACGTTTAGCCGCTCGCCTCGAAGAGACTGGCACAACACGAGATGCTGGCAGGAGTGGCAGACCCCGGAGTAGCCGTTCTGCAGAGAATATTGCTGCTGTAGCTGAGGATGTCATGGAAGCGCCGTCGACATCGACCAGACGACGTGCCACGCAAATGGGTGTCAGTCGACGGTCTTTACAGCGAATTTTGGTACAAGATTTGAAGATGTTTCCGTACAAAGTCCAGACGGTGCATCAGCCGGTAGCTGCTGACCGCCAATCGCGTCTAACATACGCTCAAGCCATCCTTAATCACCACCAAGAGGAAGATGATTTTTCATCAAAAATAATCATGAGTGATGAGGCCCATTTCCATCCATTCCATCTTAGCGCGTACGTAAATAAGCAAAATTTACGCTTCTGGGGCACTGAAAGTCCGCGTGTAACCCACGAAGAGCCCTTACACCCGCTCAAAGTCACTGTATGGTGTGCTGTTTTCGCTGGAGGAGTCATCGGACCTTTTTTCTTTGAAGACGTCGCGGGCCAAACGGTTACTGTGAATGGTGAGCGCTACAGAGCAATGATTAACGAGTTCGAGCCGCAACTTGAGGAATTCGGATTGGAAAACATGTGGTTCCAACAGGACGGTGCAACGGCACACACTGCACGTGCCACAATCGATATGCTGAAGGATGCATTTCCCGGGCGTTTAATCTCCCGTTTTGGCGATTTGCACTGGCCAGCAAGATCGCCTGATGTGACCGCTCCAGACTTCTTTTTGTGGGGCTTTTTGAAGTCGCGGGCTTATGTCAACAAGCCTCAGACTCTTGCAGCTCTTAAAGACAATATCCGTCAAGAATGTGAGGACCTATCGCCGGAAGTTTTGGACAAAGTGATGGAAAATGCCATAAAAAGGGCTCAAATGACAATCAACTGTGGCGGCGGCCATCATATTCCCGACTTGATGTAAAAAAAATTAAAAGACCAAATAAAAATAATCCACAAGAAGAATCAAAGTTTTTCATTTTTTTTTTAAATTACAGCCAAAAAACATCGGAAGGGTATTTTTGCGCCACCTGTTATGTTAGAGGCAGAAAGAGCAAGAAATTAATAATTTGATAGAGGAGATCTTGTAAGACACAAAAGTGTCTTACTTCACTTTCGATATAATGGGACGTTTTATTAATTTGTATTTAACAACGAATATGCATATTAAAACTCGCGCTTAAAATTAGTCTTGTTAAATAAAAACCAGTTATTAAGCACAAAAAAATCAGTTTTACATCAGAAAATATGTATGTATGTATGGATGTATGCATGGATGGATGTATACATATGTATGTACATAGATATTGATTCATCTTACGACGTCATATGAAAACCAATCATTGATGATACGATGTTTAAACTTATGCAATTCTGAAAGAAAAGCCAATAAAAAAAGAGAAAGATATGTACATATTTACATAGTATGTAAATGTTTACAGACATTTCTCTGAATACACAAACGGTAATCAAATCAAAAAATATATGTACATACGTATGTATATCAATAATATATATGCAGGTATGTATGTAAGTATGTACATATTTAGTTCATACAATTATAACAGCAGTCGCAATCGCAATCGCATTTATTAGCAATTGATTTCCATTGTTGTACAACAAACAGACATACATACTTGCATATCTACAGACATATTTTAAATTACATGAATACGAGCAGTTATACACACAAACACACACACACACACATACATTCAGGCATGCATGGAAAAATTTACTTTATGTACAAATAACAGATTCATGTTTATGCTGGCACGTCGTACAAACAGTGCTGAACAATACATACTGTTAACTGTACCGTTAGTTTTCTTAGTCTTTTTTCAAGACTCTTACACTGCGGCTACATGATCAAGTTTAAAGCATTTTTGTTCTCAAAATGTTGTCCAGAACAAAAAACACTTAAAACAGTCGCTTTATTGAACGTTTTAAAGAACATCAATAAGAGAATGGAAGAAGTGCCACAGAACTTCATGGCTTCTATTTAACTCATATAACAAACATACATACAGATGAATTTATTCCAGTTGTTTCTTTTTTTTTTTGTTTAATTTTCATGGAATATTATATTTGTAATAAACGCAACTATACAAATAACAACGAAAAATTTTGCTCATCAAAATTGTAATCAGCTGTTGCTGGATGACACCAAATTGACAGCAGGTGCGTTTCAATTAAATTTACCGTCGAACGGCTCTCATCGTTGTTTAAAATTCAATTTTTCAAATTCTTTCACACATCATTAAATCAGGGATGTAGTATTTTTATGCAAACATTTTACTTTGTTTTGGTCTTTTATTAACGGTGTAAACGTAAAAAATACCTCTCCTAAGGTTTTTATTCACATTTTTAATATACGGAGATGATTTCATATGATTTTCTGTTTGGTTTTACGTTTACGACTTGTATGTATTACCCTCTAAATTCGCTTTCAGGTAAAAAACTGTCAATATAGTAAAACTTGAAAGGCAAACCTGCAGTGTGGTCAACTTTGAAATTTCACAATGCCTCAAAATGGAGAAAAAACAACGCACCCAGCTTAGAACTGCTTATGATTATTGAAGCAACTTGGCGCAACAGCCAAGGAATTTTTCGCACCAAGAATTCTAAAATGCATCGGTTTGATAACGCTGCAAATTTTGCTCATGTAGACCACAGGTTAATAGTCGTATTAATAAATCTGTATCTATTCATTTTGTGATTTTTATCATGGGAGTTACTTATATTGGAAAACAAGTGACTGTGTGATTTTTATCATGGAGATTCTGTGGGATTTTGTGATTTTTATCATGGGGATTATATTGGCATCCAAATCGGTTTAGCTTTGAAAGCCAATTATTAGGTGTGATGACTGCAAGCGGTGTTTAGTGTATTCGAATGCAAATAAAATCTAGACGGGTATTTGAATCAGCTGTTTTTAGTCATTTATTTGTTATCCTGTGTGTAACAACACTAATGTCTTACAGAGAATAGAGAACAGCGGGTAGCGTTAAGCACAAATTAAGTAAATATTTAGCATATTAAATATTTAGTATATTAATTTATGATAAATTTATACATATGTATGTATATTTTCCAAAGCAATTAAACAAGAACAACATAACCTTAAAAATTAGTAAACGAATATACAAAAGTACAATAATTATCAAAAATAATTAAGGATAAGTTCTTCAAAACATGTAACATTCATTCCAGAGCCGAATGGCATTAAGGAAAAATGGCCATTCGGTGGTATTTTTTGATTTCTATAGTTAAATTATTCCGGAGCCGATTGGCATTAGGGAAAAATGGCCATTCGATCGTATTTTTTGACTTCTATAGTTAAATTGTTGCGGAGCCGATTGGCATTAGGGAAAAATGGCCATTCGATCGTAGTTTTTGACTTCTATAGTTAAATTGTTCTGGAGCCGATTGGCATTAGGGAAAAAATGGCCATTCGGATATTAAACTTTAATATTTTATGGGCATTAAATTATTAGTGCGACAACACAGAGTCTTAGCCTTTAAAATATGTATGTATGTAAAAATCGCGTCAGTTTTGTGGTAATAATTTGCTGAAGAAATAACAGAGTTGGTATTTTCAAAAGATCGTTGGAATTCAACACCATATAGTTTTTTTTTGGCGCAGTAGGGTATGTACAGGCGCGGTGAGAGTGCTGTTGAAAATCTCGCCCAGGTTTTTTCCACCTTCAACATACTTATCTCACATATATCAATCAATATCGATAGATTAGGATAGACAATTATTTTACTTGCACTTTGATTTCTTTGGATTTGGGCTAAGGCCATTAACTGAACACCCTGTTTCGATCACAATTCAATTTGAATAAATTAAAAACTTACATAAATGTTTATAACTTTATTTCAGCACCAGAAGTTTTAATCATTAAATCCATGGCCCATAAAATTGAGGTATTTCCTTCATGCTTTCATCTACATACATATTTTCCTACAGCGAAACTCAATAAAGTTTTTCTTTAACACATTAACTGGGAAATATTTCATAAAAATTTTCCGAATGTTGACACTATTTAGATTATGACATTCCCTGCATAGCGGTTTTGCTCTTTAGTGTAAAGTGCTGCAAAAGAGAGCAGCCCCAACGTATGTAATTTTAACAATCTCTAATTATAACATTAAATTAAAAAAAAAAAGGAAAAGAAACGAACGTTACATCGCAGACAACGGCAATCACAGCGCAGCGTCAACCCATCTTAAAACTCATATTTTGACTTCATTTATTGATAAATGATAACAATTTGAATTTGAATTTGAATTTGAATTTATGGTCACTACACACAAGCATGTTTCTTAAGAGAGATGGTGACGGTGATGGAGACGGGGGCAGAGAGAGAGAGCGAAACTGTTTCGATTTAAGAGTATTTTTGTAACAACTCTGGGTACATTATTTTGCCACAAACAGGTGTAAGTTGGTCATGACAAGTTTTTAAACTTTGAACAGTGAACAAAAATGTTAATATAAAGTTTTTAATCCCTCCAGTTTAATGGTTAAAATAAATAAGATTTGTCACCAAAACAAAAGGCATTCCAAATAATAATATTCATGTATAGTAAAATGGAACTTCGATATAACGAATTTGAGAAGGATGCAAAACCAAAATCTTCCCTAAATTGTATATTATTAATTCGTGGCACTTGCCACGTATGTATCGCTAAAGTCTTGGCACAAACAGACTTGAGGAAATGCAAAACAGATTCGTTGTAATTATAGTTTTCTTTGTAAAAATTTGTGGAAACGTGGTGTTCCAGATTGCGACTTCTACGCGCCAGCCGAAATCATATTTCAACATTAATTTTGTAAAACTTTTTTACGAATAAAGTCCGTTTCATTGTTATTAAAAATATGTATATTTTTCCTTGTTATATTATGACTTAAACTTGCGTTACTCTATAAAAAAACACCCTTTACAACTTCTAAGTTATATGAGAATGCTAAAAAAAAAATTAGTTTAAAGTTTTCTTTTTCACCTCGTTGGGTAGAGGAGTTTGCAGGAGTACCAGCATATAGAGGTTTTACTTACGCACTTGCAAAGTGCTTGGACTTCGGTCGAGGCGTTTGAATGAGTGTTTCGGCGTATGTGATGCGGCATAAGAAAACCCAACTTCGAATAAAGAAGATAGTTGTGTAGGTGGAGTATTTGTTCAAATTTCCTAAAACACAGTAGAACCTCGAAAAAGTTAACTCGCATAATAGGAATACATTAACAGTGTTTCAGCTCAGCATAATGATTTTTAAAACTATTAATCATATTAATGGCGATTTGGTTATTTTTAAAATCTCTCCGTTAAGCTTTAAAATTTGTTTGTTGACTTGTGGTATTCCACGAATGACTACGAGAGTGAAGACAAAATGCCGCTGCCTGAAGGGATTAAAACGAACAGTGCATATAACGAGAGAGACACTACGCGAAGTCAGTATTTATGAAATTGAATAGATTAGAAAAATATACAAATTTCAGAATATAATATAATGGAACTGATCGATAATCACAGATCTAAAGGAAATTTGACGACGGCATCAACAACGTGATGAATTATTGTAAAAATAACAACGATGCCAGTCAGTTGACGGACGCCGACAATATGCAGACAAAAGTGTTCCGAACTCCATAGAAATTAATATAATTTTTTTGCGCCCCATAACATTAAAGGGGCACTGACCATTTAAACAGCTGTCGTTAAGAAAACTTAGCCAAATTTTTTATATATTATATTTTTATTTATTATATCCAACAAAAAAAAAATATTTTATTTATTTTCTTTTGTAATTTTAAAAGACGCTTTGAAAAGTTGACAGATAGTTCGAATAGCACTGGGAATATTTTGTGTTAATTTTTTCGAGACTCTACTGTAATATGCTTTATGATGTTTTCATCAGTCCAAATTAGTTCTTTTTGCCAATAACAATTTCGTGCCTTGAAGTTGATACATTTGATTTGTTCTTTTGGACTTTAGATTTGAAGTTTTATAGAGCGACGACGGCAGTTTGTTGTTCTGCTGGCAATTTAAGAGCATTTAAGAGTTTTGATATTAAATTTTAAGACCATCTGGCCACAGTGAACTCTTGGTTGGCTGGTGTTGGCAATTTAGTTGAGTTTGTGCTGCCGTTGAGTGCAGTTTGTTTGCAGACAAGAGCGCAGCGTAACGAGAAAACGTTTTAAAACAGAAATACTGTTGAAAGTAGAGAAAAAATCGAAAAACAAAATTTGAAAACTTGCCAATAAAAAAAAATTATTAAATTGAATGAAATTTTTAACAACAACAACACGTGTTTTGCAATAAATAAATGGTAATTTGGAAAGAATCAATCAATAATGGCAAAAATATGAAATGAGTGCAAAAAAAATATAGGAAAATAAATTAATTAAATAAAAAAGGTTTCAAATTGAAAAGTTTTATTAAGATATTGTAATAAAAAAAAAAACAACCACCAGGTGAAAGTAAAAATGTGCCAATCATCAATTTTTAAATACAAAATAAATCACAATCCATAAAACAATTGTCTCGAACAAAATATTTGTAACAGTTGCCCTATTTGGTGGATGGAAAATAAAAGTTTTTACAAATTTTCAAATTAAGACAAAAAATAGCTACAAACTGCCAGACGCACCAAAATTAATGGAAATGATTCCTGTCCTTATACGATTGTATGGAGCTGAAATCACATATCGCTTAATATTATTTTATTTGCGAGTTGCCTTTTGGCAAAAAAGCGACCACGCAACCACCAGAAATTAAAACAAGTCATTTAGTCAAGATATTACAACAAAAGCCAACAACATTCACCCATTAAAAATTACAAGAAAAAAAAAAACCAAAACTAGTGACCAACCGCACTGTGAAACTGGATTTAAAACACATTTAAATGGCAATTTTTCTGTGTCTGGCAACGAGTCCGTTTTGGTGCCAACAAACATAAAGAATTTTTCCAGCAAAAATGAGCAGTTTTTTTGTTGTAATTTATTTGAAAACAAGATATTCCTTTTAAGGAAATCCTTACGAATGTATTTATGTGTGTGTGTGTGTGTGTGTGTGTGTGCAACACGTCAAGTGATCAGCCAGATTAAAACCATTTCATCTCGTTTATTGTTATCTTGACAGGTTAAGAGTAAAAGAAAAGAAAAAAACAGAATTATGAACAATTTGTTTCTTGTTTTTATTTATTTTTTTTTTTTTTAATAGCAGACACTTTTGATCATCATCATTATCAAATGGCGTCTCAATAGACTGACACACACGTCTTAACTGTTAATTTTTTTGCTTGTTTTCTTTTTTTTTTTGGTTGCAAAAAAAGTGACAGCTTTTTCAAACAGGTGCTTTAATAAGAAAAAAAAAACAAAAAAAAATCTTTCAAAGTGATTATTAATTCTTCTCGAACAGGCCAAACAGACTTACGAAATCCCCATCATATAATTAAAAAACTTGGGCACACAAGATATTACACACTTTGAATGTGTCAGAAGAAAAAGCCATTAAAATGTTTGGTTTAAACAAACTAAACGAAAATTAAGCGCCTTCTTAATGAAAAATGCCACAAAAGTTATATCTAAAAAAATGTTTCCTTAAACCTGCAATAATAAAATAGCTAGAAATCTTAAAACATTTAAATAAACATATAAATAAATGCTTGAGAAACACAAAGCCAAAGCAGTCCCAACGGAACTAATCAATTAATGAGCAGGAAAAAAAAAATCATAAATCATAAAAACTTTTCATTGTTTGTGAAAAGGAAGCTGGCAAAACAAAATGTTGTTCAACAATAATTAGCAGCTGAGAAAGAATATGAGTTTCAGTGGAAGGAAATCATGGCATAATAGTGCATAGAAATCAGTAAAAGCGCTTTCTTTATGACTGACAGATTTAATTAAAAATGTTTAAAATAAAGAAACAGCACAACTGAACAGCTAAACGAAAGACTTAAGATGCAAACTTTAAATTTTTTCTTTTATTTCTGATACATGGAATTTTGATGGACTTGAAAGTTTGATAGACAAATTAAAAAAAAAAATCATACATATATTTTGGTTTATTTTAGCGCTTTGAAAATCTGCAATTCAAAAACCCAAAAAAAAATATGTGCCTGGGCATTGTGTGTTTTCCAGCTGTCTGTTCTGTATTCGTGGCATAAAAGTTGCTAAGAAGAGTTAAAGTTAAAAAAATTAAAAAGTTGTCTCACCTGTTTTTACACAAAATATTATAACCATAATTTTCTTACAAAAATTTCCTTTTAAATCTCATGGTCCTATTTTGTTTTTGAAAGAAACTTGAATATAAAATTGAATCAAATGCGTTAATTTGATTGCCTTAAAGCCATACAGTTTAGAAAACAAAATATATATGTAGCTATTTGCGATCTTCCAGCTGTCTATATGTGAACTCATAACAGCTGAAATTGGAAGCCCAGCTGATTTGTTTTATTCTTATGAAAACGCTATCGGTTTTAACAGTAACCGGTTTTGTTGTGTGATAGATGGGAACATGTGCACCCATGATGTCATGATGAGAAAACCTGCAAG
This sequence comes from Epicampocera succincta, assembly GCA_932526305.1. Taxonomy (NCBI): domain Eukaryota; kingdom Metazoa; phylum Arthropoda; class Insecta; order Diptera; family Tachinidae; genus Epicampocera; species Epicampocera succincta. The sequence goes on from OW052038.1 coordinate 14,944,635, forward strand.
TTAGACGGCTAGACATTTAAATATGTCTTAAAGGAAATACGAACTAAATAAAAAGCCCCACTAAACGGACATTGAGGCGACAATATTTTCTTCTTCTTTCTTTTGTTCATTATACAAGTAAAATAATGAACTCATAATCGTTTTTCTGCCCGTCTTAAGCAACACTTTTAATTGAGTGGCAGGTCCAGTATGAAAGCGATAGTTTTATTTTTATGTTATTAAAAAGACAAAAAAAAAAAAAAAGAAAGCATTTAAATAAACTAAATAAAAGCGGTTGATAATGTGCAAATCATGTTTTTTCTTTTTCTTTTTCTTTTTTGACGGACTAATAAGGAATTGAAAGTGTTTTCTATACAAACGAAATATCACATTCTGTTAGAAAATATACATATATATATTCACGTTGTGGGTATGTACAGCGACGGGGTGGCAGCGCTGGATAAAAAATTACAACAAAAACAGGCTTTTAAGAGAAACATATGAAGAAGGCTCCCATTGTTTTTTAGCTTAAATTTTTTCGCCAATAAAAGGCAGCTGCCGATAATTAAAATTTGAAGGCCATTTTCCTACAATCGTTTAAAAAAATGCGTCCAAACTTAACGATGGGAAAAGAAGTTTTTACACAAAATCTTGATGAATAGTCTGCCAGACACCAATAGCTGTCACCTTGTGGACTTGAATACACTTTGTGCTTATTTTAGTATTTTAAAAATCCCACTAAATATGACGGCCGCTTTATAGCAGATTTCTACACAGAAAAAAGCCTTTTGGCTTTCTGAGTCGATCATTGGCTGAGGAGCCTGAAACGTTCTGGCTGTGGCTTAAACCTAAAGATGCAGCAACAAGAAAATCGTTTGAGGGGCTGTTGCTATGCGACCGGTCTGTTTTAGGCAAGCAACTAGATTGCGGGGAAGGTCAGGCGAGCTGGTCTGAAGGCCTGATGTTCCTTTGTGTATTTCCGGCTAACAACTCAGCAGCCTAGACATTTCTCTCTCCTTGGGGGGAAATGTATGAAGCCGAAGGCATTAGATAGCCCGAGCTCTTAAGCAAAGGGGTTTATGATTTGTGGCATGCAGCATATTATAAGAAATTGCCACCTGTGCGAGCCGCACTAGTCATCCTGTTCACTCAACTGGACTTGATCCACTGCCAGATATAGCCATCAAGGCAGGCAGGTGCTGGCCTAAAATCATATCCAAACCGGTTGGCACTTAAAAATAAAAATCTTAACTGAATTTATGAAAAATAGCCAAACTTTTCTAAACATATAGTATTTTTAGTTATTAGATTTATATATATAAATATATATTTATTTATTATTTAGCTAAAAATAAATAATTTTTTAAAAAAAAGTCATTTTGACAGGACATTTTCATTTCCACTTCATACGTATTTCTCGGGAGTATATCTGCCCTGTAAAACCGGGTATAGTTGCATTTTTACTCTCACACACACACGCACACGCACACATTTATGCTCTTTCATGTCTTTATTAGTTTAACTTCCTTAAGCGGTTTTTTTCAGTTGGTTACTTTTTTTTTTTACTGCATTAAGCACCATAATTTTGCCCTTTTCTTTAAATATCAATTGAAAATGTTAAGAAACGCTTGAGTGGTTAAATGCTTGACTGGTTAAATGCTTGACAGTTTCGTTTTCTTGTTGAGCAAAAGTTTTCTTATTGACCACAAAGAAAGTATAACAAATCAACCTTCACCAGATAATCAACGGCATTTTACTTAAGGCACTATTTAGCATTTGGTTTAATGAAATATGTTCATTTTTAATAGTTTGTTCATTAAGTTTTACCAAAGCGACTTCGTAGCCGGTGACATGTGAGGGAACAGCTGATTGATGGCTTTTGCTACGACCATGTCTCTCTTGGATGTCAAATTCAAGGCAAATTCATGGGAGCTAAACTCGCCAGTACAACCACAAAAACCACAAAGAATCCTCAACCGTAATAAAAAAAAAAAAAAATATACTGCTCAGCCACTGACATCCAGGGGAGGCCAAAGCATAAGAAAAGTAATCAGCTGGGCTCTCAATTTCACCTTTTATGAAGTCGTCGTCGTATTTGGCATTTGAAAATTTTTCGTTTTTCGTTTTTGTTTTAGTTTTCTTTTCAAAATTTATGGCATTTGTAAATCAAATAAATTGGTGCAATTATGGCCAATACAAATTTATAGATATAACCGTTAAACAACACGAACGAGTGCTTCAGTGTTTGTTGGAATATTTTCGTGGTCATAGAATTTTTCAGTTGCTCAAAATCCAGCAAGAACCCAATATAGAGCAGGATTTTCGCCAAATCGTTAAGCATATCCTGCAAAATGAGAGCAGCTTTATGATTGTGGATGCAGAGTTGGATGACATCAAAGGAGTGGCCTTATTGATGTGCATGACGCAAGAGTGGCGTTCTTGGACTTGCCTGCAGCTGCTCACAGAAAGTACAGGTTTTAAGGCACTGTGTGCCATGATACGCTGGTGCCTAGAGCAGGAAATTATTCGGGTCGAGGACCATGTTGGCGGTGATAGTTTGCACATATTTTCGTTTTATTTGTGTCCAGAACTTGATGAGGACGAAGCTTTTTTTCCACATTTTCTTAATGTTGTTTGTGAGGTGGCACGCCACATGCATATGCCCCGAGTAACAGCTGTGTGTTTGCAACAGCAACATATAACGCGAATGAGATCTGCTGGCTTTATGGAAATGGTTAGGGTTGTCTATTCTTTATTTATGTACAAGGACAGAAGACCTTTTGACCGTTTGCGAGATATCGACGAGATGTATGGAGTATTTTTTGAAAAGAAGGTTCAGCCTCTAGTAACTTATCGAGAAATGGGTGTCAGGCATGTTGAAGAGCCACCAGCTAAAGAGGAAGTGGCAAAGTTATTGCAAGAAATCAAAAAGGAAGCCAGTCCTGCGGATGTAAATCAAAAGGAATACGAAGAAGTTTAAGAAATGACACAAAATTCTGGCAAAGTAAAATGTTGCTGAAAAATAATTTAAAAATTTCACAAAGATAAAGCTGGGGCAGATGAAAACTTTGCTTTTAGCCTTTAAACCGCTCTTTTTATTTTGAATGGGGAAGGGCTTCCAATGAATTCTCGAAGAACTGCACTTATCGTAGTACCCCATAGTAGTGAGAAAGTTATTCGCTTCTCTTATGCCTCTCCAGAATTGGAATACAGAGAACAATTCATTCATTTCTAAACCGAGTTGCGAAAAGTTGCTGGTCATGCCAAAGACATTTATACCGTGTAATTGATAAAGTTGCATAAAAATTAATTGCTTGCTATTAAATAATAAAAAAAAGAGGCAAAAATTAAAAATAGTTTTTAGATTTTAGGGCGTATTAATTAAGGCGAATTCACTGATGCTGTTGCTTTTGCTTTTGCTTCTCTTACGTGCCAACACTTTGATATTTCACCAACATTTAACAAAACTAAAATACTTGAGAATTCACCGGGTTTTGTTGTTGTTCTGGCGAGTTTACATGCGTGCTGTGAATTCGCTTTGTTTGTTTTGAAAACTTTCACATACACATAACGATAATAATTCAAAACCTTTTCTATAAAAGACAGAAAAAAATGTAAAAATGTTACAACGAAACATGCGCTCATTTTCATTTGGTTATAATATTTTAATCGTCCTCATTCCCAGAGTTGTCACCATAATCACATTAACGTGACGTCATCAAGAACAACTCAATGTTAATGGCAATGCTGTATCTAATTTCCTAAGTCCAGAATTATGTCAAGCATCTATTACTGCAAGTCTATATGCGATCAATTTTTTTTAATATTTTTTTAATTTAAAAAATTCAAAATAAATATAACAATTGATTTTTTCAATATTAAAATATTTGGACTTTTGTCTTAACAACATTTTATCAGCTATAGACTGTAGACTATAGACGCACAGTTAAGTCTAGAAAATTATTGCCAATGACGTGTAATAAAGCGAGACTTGTATGCTGCTGAATTGAGATGATGGCAATAATGGCGACTCTTGGTATATGACAGAATATTTTATAGCGACATATTGTTATAATTGCAATTAATTTGAATTGGAATGGAACGGAAAGTGAAAAAAGGAGTATCAGATACGATTTATATGCGGTTGCTGCTGCTATTTGTCTTATTTTTTTGGTGGTTTTTTTTCAACACGGATGTTCAACACGCTTTTGCCATAAAGACAACTGTGAACAATTGTGACTACCAAAAAAAAAATATATGCACTCGGTTGTCATGACAATATTGTCAGGTTTATCAAACTTCCATACAAAAGTCTTTAATCAGCTTTTATTATTTATTTATAAAACTATATTTTTTTTTTATAAATAAAGTCATTCATAATTTCTTTAAATTTAATTAACAGAGTATGAAAACCCCTCTTACGATCACTGACATTTTTCTCTGTAAACTATTACGAATTTTTACGACTTATTTTTGTCCAACTCAAAATGTCAGTTTGCCACGCAAAATAAATGAACCGTAAATTTAAACGCTTATGCAATTGTTTGCTTATTTGAAACTGCTTAAGACGGAAAATATGTGTTAGCACTTGCTGACGAAACTATAATGCGTTTGTCATTTGAAAGTTTTACATGTTAACGGCGGGTTTTTTTTAAACAATCTTGTGGGCCACAAGCATCACCACTATTTATGTTTTTTTTTATTGATTTACAGAGAAACTTTAAATGACTGCATTTTCAGTAAAATAGAAATAAATTCATATTTTATGGCTTAAGCCACCAAAAGAAAATTGTTTTTAATGGATTTTATGGGATAATTTTAGGGCTTAAAACACCGAACAGACTCATAAATGAAATCTGGAGCAACCAAAAAGATGAGAATTATTTCAGGCTTTACGGAATAGCAGGCGGGTCATTAAAAAATTAAATTTTCAAAGACCTTTTTACCCTTTTTAATTAAACTGAGGCTTTCAGAAACCTTTAAAGTTTTTTTTTTTTTTTTAACAATTCTTATAGAAAATCTTGACATAAAGCAGAAACTGGAATAGTATTGAAAAAAGGTGTGACCTTTTGAGGCTGGTTTTGTTGTTGTTGTTGTTTTTGTTTTTTGAACTAAATAAATAAAATTCTATTAAAACATTAAATTAAAAATGCTACAAACAGCTTTTAATTTCAAAAGACTAAAGAAACGAACGCATAAGTGTTATAATATTGGGTTTGTGGCTTAAGTCTTTTAACTTACACACACAAACACTCACTTCTTCATACCTACACAAATTACTATTCAATAATCGGCTGTTGTAATCTGGTAAATTTATTTCTAGTAACTGTTTAAATTAATTTTATGTTTATGTCTGGTTTGAATATTTCTTTTTTTTTAATTTTATAACATAATTTTTTTTAAATTCTTTTTTTATTCTTATCTAATAAATTCAAGAGCTTGAGATAGAACTCACACTCTTCTCTGGCTGTTTGCTTGAGGCGGAGAAAAATATATGGGTTTTATACAATAATAAAACAAAAAACAAATGCTTGACCTTAGACAACTTTTTAAGGCCTTTTCAAGACTTAAAAATTATTGTATAAAAAAAAAAATCTATAAAAACTTTAATTGTTTTAGACTTGATTTGATTTGTTTTTTTTTTTTTAAGAAAACTGATTTAAAAACTATTTGAAATTCAAGTTCTGCAATATATTACGATGGTTTTTTCCAAATGCCTTAATTTATCACCAGCTCAGGCACCAGGTGGCGAAAAGTTCATCACTATATCCGAAGATGGTATGGATGGAATTTTTGCAAATGGCGGTAATTGTCAGGTCAGGCTTTGGCGTGTGCCAACTCTTCGTAGACTATTATTCTATTTGTTAAGACTTCATAAATTAACCGAAATTAATCAGTTAAATCTCATTTTTATATTTGTTTTATTTTGCTCCATTTAAAAACGATTCAATCTTTGGATTTGATTAGAAATCACATCTTCATTGCCAGCACGTTTTTCATGAATGTTTTTACCAACAATTTGGCCACAATTTAATTGTGGCTCTAAGCATTTATAATTGTAAATTGTTTTGCAACTATTTTGATACAACATTTTTGGTTATTTATTAATTTATTTTATTGCAGTTTCAGCACAAACTTCCTTATTTAAAAATACAATATGTAGTTGAAATTTTTGGTTTTTTTCTTTCTTTTTTCGCTCTATTCATAACAATTTATTTATTAATAACTTCTTCTGCTTCGTCTTCTGCTGCAGAAATTTAATTTAATTTTTACACAAACACAATGTTGAAAAAATATTTGAGAAATTTTTGCGGTGCATTTTAACACGTGCCATAGCACTTCCCAAATTGTCAGCGACAAATTGACTAAAAGCGACAAAGCGAAATTTTCTTCATCAACTGAAAACAATTTTTGAAATTAGTTAAACATGAAAATTACCCTCGTTTCGATTCGAGATTCATTTGACTTGTCTATAGTCAGTTGTTTCAACAAAAATTGTTTAATTTTTAATTTAGGCGAATTTAGGTTGATTAGGGAGGTGCACGTAACGAGTATAGCGATGCATCTGGGGAGCTCACATCGTTGTTTTTCGATGTATCATTTAAAGTAGTCAGTGATGTGAATGCATTTCGTTTTGATGTAATTTGGAACTTAAAAACAGAAGAGAAATATTATTTAGTTAAAGTCAGTTATATAATTATTTTTCGACCAGTACTCTAGGGTAGGCCCTAGAACTACGTTATAGGGAGCTGGAAAGAAGCAGTTTTTTTTAAATTTTATATTGCAGAGCTGAGGATAACGGAATTTAACTGTCAAACATCAATTAACCCAACATTCCCAACACTGCAGTATTGTTTCTTTCTTGTTTGAAGGTGTTTTAATATGGATGTGTTTGTTGGGTTATTGAGTGCTGACATATCCATATAGATCACTGTGTGTTGTGCAATTTTCTATGTTATAGTTTAAGTGAATGTAAAGAATTTTAATTGTATTTTGTCTTCGGTTCATACTTCCAGAGACGACCTAAAACATAAAAGAAAATAATCAGCTGAACTCTCAATTTAATCTGTTATGAAGTCGCCTCGATTCAACTATATTTTATGGCATTTCTTGCGCTTGTCGCTTGCCGCTTCCATTGCGTTTGCACAAGTGTGCAGCAGCAGGCTAGAAAAAGAAAGACTCTGTTGCCACATTCATTCAATTTCATTTCTCTTCAAAGCCACTAGAAAAAAAAAACACAAACCAAGAAAAAACGTTTGTTGTTGCTTTTGCTTCAACCAATAACACACATACACACTTTCATTTATTCATAGTATTTTTACTACACAATATTGCGTGTAATTTTTTTTAAATGCAATAATAAACATGTTGGTTGACGTAATTTTTTATGGTCGTGTTGCCACCGCCACTGCGACAGACTTAAATAAATCGTTTTAGTTTTTGCCTCACTTGGTTTTTTTTTCGCTTATTATTTTCTTATTTAATAAACTTTATGCAGATAAAGTTTGTAGTCGAGTAAATGTTTAAAATAATTATTTTTTAATGTTTACAATGTTTCTTTTTTTGTTTTTTGTGTGTGATAGACATTGTTTAAAGCAGATTAATGGAAAAGATGCATAATTGCGGCGTTAAAGCTCGGCTTTCAACATTTAATTAAAGTTTTATAAAAACGATGACTTTTAATGAATTAATAAAAATAATGTTGGAGGGTTTTGTTATTGTCTGGTGTTTCTACTGAATTCGGAAGATCCACTTTTTATGTTTTCCCCCCCTTTTGTTTGCGAAAGAGTTCAGTTTTGTGTTTAGCAAGAGTTTTCTGAAGAGCAGCGGTTGAAAAAGAACTGTTGAAAAAATAAGGTAAATTTTCCAATTTTGCGGGCTAAGTACTTTCAATTGTCATTTATTTGTTATGTCGGTGCTTTCGCCTGGAACCTGTGTGAGCCCAAAACGTACCGTAATCATGCCTCAGACAGCTTTTTCTCTAGATTCTGCTCCAGATTAAAATAACGGCGTTTTGCAACACTTGCAGAGATAAAATCCGAATGGCTGATAGAGCTTAAGGACATACAGAAAAGGGAGGGACTAATTTGCTGGCAACGAAATACCAACTGCTGAGTAAATACTCGTATATACATACAAATATTTTGGGAAAATTTAAGTTCATGTTATTTATTGAACAGGCCTCGTATGCAGGTTACTAAAAGAATACTATTTTTACGTAAAAATATCCATGTATTCCATTATGTGCGCAGTTTAAAACCGTTGATTTGTACGCACGGGCTACTTACGCTGGCACTATTCCCAGTGAGCCGATTTTTAACGACACAGATCACATCACGCATACAACCAGCTGAATTCGAGCAATAGTGAACTTTAAGGACATCAGTGGATTCCAGCTTACTGGCACAGAGTTGCCGGCTCAGGAAATCCCACTAGAACAAGTCCGGTGGTGTTAAATCGTACGATTCTTGTCCGTTTATATCAAGAACAAGGAAATTAATCTAATACTTCTTTATTGCTTTCCTCTCTCTAACTGTCAGTCAAACGGCCAGTTTTGCCATTTATGGTAGAATTTTTACAATTCTTTTCGTAGTTCTTCTTTTAACAACTTATCATCCAAACGACGAAACGAAAAGATATACTTGAAGTTGGCTGCATAAGAGTTTAGTTGTCCATTTCAAATATTCGGCCTGGCCAGTTGATTTCAGAAAATGTTTATTTGGCGAGTTCTTGAGTATTCAAATGCTTTCGAACTGCCAGCAGTGATTTTTAATTACCATAAATATGTCTGAAGTATTTTAACAATAAAAACTCTGTATGTCTGTAGTCATGTGTGTGCGTTTATAAAATTTTTTCTCTTTATTAAATGATGCCTTGACATGGTTAACAAAACAACACGTTGTTGCTTGAGCAAATAGATATTAAAGTTTGATTACATTAAATTAGAAAAATAATTATTAAAAATCAATAGAACTGAACAATTCACTTGGCCAACTACAAGCAAAAAGAGTCTATTAATAATGATGTTTAAAATGTTTTCAATAAGAATTTTTAAAAACTTTGAACTTTTGGCTGTCGAGAAATGAAGAGTTTAATAATACGAGGACGCCTGGTTTTGATTGAACGATTTTTGTTTCTTTAATCTTGCCAGTGATTTATCTGATTTCAAAAAAAAAAAAAAAAACACACACACACAGAATCATTAAAACTTAATTGTTTTTATCGTCCACTAAAATTAAAACAATTGACCTGTTTTTTGGTAGTAACTAAATAGCTGTTGCCCTTAAATAAAATACTAAAAAAAAATGTTTTAAAAGTTTGCAAACATTTGAGTCGAAACTATTTGATGAACGTGTTGCAGTAAAATAAACGAGTTGGTCTGGTCGTTGGGGAAATTATCATCCTTTAAACTGTTAATTTAGTTTAATTATTATATAATATGTAAAACCACTACCAAAGTTATATAATATGTTTATTGGTGCAGAGCAATAGAGATTTCTAAACAAATCTAAAATTTGTCTCTTTTCTTGGCAGTTCTACTATTTATTGAATCTTCAATTTTAAATTGAACTAAGAATAATTATTCCAACCTCAAATCTAAAGTTAGTAATAAATAGTCCGGTCAAGGCTGGGCCAAAAAAAATATTATGATCAAAATTTTCGTCTTTGCAAGAATGTCTCTTCTACTCAGCTTAATGTGGCTCTCCTAAGTTAAATGTATTGCCAGCCTTTTGTGGATCATATGAGTCCTTGTTGCATAATCAGATAAATAATACTGACTTGTACTCGTATGTTTTATTGTACACAGAGAAAAATGTTAATTTTTATATAAAAGATATAAGAAACTTGAATGTCAACGAAACGATGTTTTGGACTGAATTTTAACAAAGTGAAATTATTCTTAAAATTAATTAGAATTTGGTTGCTTATAATTAAATCGTTACTTAAATCAATTCAGTTGTTTTCTTTTGAATTTGCCGCAGAAATATATATAAAATAATGTTGTACAATCTTTTTTTAAATAACTTTAATGAGATAAAATTTTTACTTTTTACAGTCACTATGCATTGCCCGCCCAAATTAGCGCCTCCCATTTCCCTGAGTTTGATGTTATGGATCCTTACACTAACCCGTTCAATATCATCACTTCCCACAGTGCCAAGCAGTTTGCACATTAATCGTATCCACAATTTGGACAAGTCTTACCTACAACCCCCCGCTCTAGAGGAAACTATTCACGAAGTGCAAAGAATCCTGAATCAGGATCCCTCCCTGCCGCGTTTAACGAGGTGAACTGCCTTCAGCTGGATTGAAGATTTCAATTATTATTAAAAATTTTTCTGTTTTCAGAGGCGAAATCGAAGAGCTGTATGAAAAGGTTACACGAGAGGAGTACGAAAAAAGTATTAAAGCCGGCGACAAAGTGAGAGCCGATAGTATGAGGGCCCTAATGTTAGTGTTACCCTTCAATACCGACAACAATACCGAAGAAAATCTGCAGGCAAATGCAAACTTTAAAGCTAATTTTATATATTGTATGTATGTTTTAATTTAGAACTTATTTCAGGAATTGTTCACACGTCCGCCCGTTACGAAGGTGGTCGATACATATAGTTCTCATCAGCCCATACAGTTTCTTACTCCCTCACTGAACAGTGATGGCAAACTAAATACAAACAGTGTGGGCCAAATGGATGCCACCACGTATAAACCTTCATTTTCTTTAAAAACAAACACTATACCACTTAATCCCACCACATATCATCCAGCTAATCCTCCTTCTGTATTATATCGCATGCCAGCCGCAGCAAATGAACCCAGCTTTTTACCTTTTAAGCCACTAATGACCGATTTGCCGCAGAGACCTGCCCAACGCTTTAGCAGCCATTACAGTGCCAAGAATGCGGAGTTCCTGAAAGTTGCTGGTGCTGACAAAAAGAAAACGTATGCTGACACTGCCTCAATTAAGCCCGTGGCCGATGTTCTGCATAGCTTGGGTATAGTGGCGAATACTCAGACCAGAAGTCGAATAGGTTTAGACGACTACTATGCGGCAGAAAGTGCCCCCAAGCCTTCGATTGTTAGTGTGGCGGACATAAAGGGTGTGCGGGGCCAAAGCTTGGGACCTCTAATTAAGCCAGATGCCTATTCCAGGTTTAAGCCTCTAAATATAGGAGAGGAAATACGCGTTAAGCCCGAAGTAGAAGGCTACTTAACAAGATTCGGCATAGTGGGAGGCCGCAAACGGAAAGCCATTAAGAAAAACGAAGCTTCTTCTACACAAAACAGCCTCGAACCCTTAAGTCTGGAGAGTGAAATAGCCACTGCTAAGGTGCCCTCTAATCATGTTATGGCCAAGAAAGATGCTGCCAATTTTGGTAACTCCGAACTGGAAAAACTATTGCAAAATCTTAAAGAACTTGAGAGATTAAATGTTAACCCTCAAGTTGTAACAACGACACCAAGAACTACAACTGCCCGAACCACCAGCTTTACCACAACTACAACCACTACCGCAGGCCCTACCACTTTGGCTACCTCGTTGATCACTAACGGAGAACCCATGTTAGTTCAACCCAAAAAGCCACGCAGACGCATTGATCCAAACATTGACATAAACTTTGCCAATCAAGGAAACCAGCAGGCCGAACCTAAGCAAAACGATGAATTGTCCAAACTCTTGGAAAATTTGCAAGAGCTGGAGAAGCTGAAAATAAATCCCGACAAAGTCCTAAAGCCTACAGCTGTCATAAACACCGGCATAAATTCTGCAGCTTCCAGAAATATTGCTGTAGAAACTCCTGCGCCAGTACAAACTGCTGCGCTCACTAATCGCTTTGCAGCGCCACAGGCTTTAACGCCACAACAGCAGTTATTGTTATTCCAACAACAAGCCCAGAGTGGCAACACCACCCCCGACTTAGATCAGTTGCAAAAGGTTTTGCAACAGCTGCAAGTTTACGAAAAAAATAATGCCAAAACTTCGTCGACTACAACGACTACCAAGAGACCTATTAATCCGCAGGCTCAAATAGGGCCAACTGATTTATGGCAGCTGCGAAAGTTATTAACAGACGATAGCGAACTGGAAAAACTGTTTGAACAAGCCAAGGCCAGGCAGACAGCGAGACCAAGACCAATTGCCACCACTACGACGTCCACCACCAGCACCACCAAATCTCCAACGACTTCTGTCGCCGAATTACTGCAGTTACAAAGATACTTGGCTCAACTGGAAAAATCCACTGCAAGGGCCACAACTACAGCCAGAACAACTACAAGTAGCAGCACCAGCACCACCACCACCACCACCAGTACTACCACAACCACCCCAAAGCCTTTGCCGGCCACTCAGTTCCTAGCAAATGAGTTCAATGAGGGATCTAAGAAGCTCACCATGGAAAACAGAGAGCTGCAGGCTCTTATCGATCGTGTGCAACAACTGGAACGTTTAAATCTACAGCACAAACCACATCCCACAGACGATCCTTTGACCCCTCTTTTGGGCTTTACCACCCGCAATGTTAAAGCTCCTTCGCACGAAGACTTCCGCTTACCCGTTAATGATTTCGCAAACTTGCGCACGCTATACCGACAAGTCGAGGATGCTGAAAAACTGGCACAAGGTGAAATAGAGATATCCACCAAAGCCACCGCTGCCAAAGCTTATCAGGAACAACAATTGGAAACAGCCACTCGTAAAGCTCAAAGTTTCGCTCAACGTATAATCGATATCACAAACGATACCGGTTCGGGCAGCAGTTTGCATGAAGTAGATCCCAATGATTTTGTGCATCTTCAGAAACTATTAAGCAAAGTACAAGAACTGGAAAGGGTTCGTATAAATGTGCCCACGGCTAATCCCAGACACAGTAATCCCCAACAAACTACAAGGCCTCCGAACCTCGATATGGCCGCCTCGCAAAGAACTCAAAATGTGCAGCAGCTAAACGGCGCCCACTTGGTTTATCCCACCAAGATTAATAGCCACAAACCTAAAACTGAGGACACCGACAGCGAAGAACTAAAACTGGACTTGCCGGTTTTCCAAAAAACCATAGACAAACCGTTACTCAGGGAAGCCGAAACTAAGGATTTCACTTCAAGTGAAGAATTAAGAGATTTGGTTTACGCACAAAGATCGTCGGAGAAGGAGGCCTACGCGAATTTGCAGCCACCCATGATTTATAAAACTGTCACAAAAGAGCCGCCACGTTTTGTGGCCACAAAAAGTCCCAAAGATATCAAACAGACGACTCAATCTAGCGCTGATTTAGAAGAAATACAAAAACTGCTCAGTAATGCCGAAGAATTAAAGAAGCTGGGAGTGGCTTTGCCCAAGGAACTCACCCAACAGCTGGAAAGTAAATTCTCCCAAACTGACAACCTGAGCCAGAAAAAACTGCCCACAAAGGAAGTGCCTAAAACACAACTAAAACAACCAACTGGCATAGACGAGTACTTGCAGAGATTCGCTTTAACGAATAGCGCAAATATTTCCACTCAGACGGAGAAAAACGTGGTGCTTGTATCGACTACAGCCGCTACGGAAGAAGAAGAAGAGCTCAGTGAAAGAACAGCAGTGTTTTCGTTGACCACAATGAAATCTTTAACACCGCGACCGGCCAAAACTACAACAGAAAGTTCAGTCGAGTTGCCGGTATTTAGTGCTACCAAAATCATAGAGGCCGCCATTAAGAGAGCCGCCAATCGAATCGGTGTCTCCACTGAGGGACCAAAAGGTTTCAGTCATCGACTAGATATTAATGTTGCCGAATCTGAGGAGGACAAAATGTTGGGTGTAGAGTCTCCCGACTCTGATCTTATAACAGATTTTAGTGAGTTCAATTATCAATTGGCTAAACCAGACGGCAAGCCTGTGCCTCACTCCAGCCTAGAGGATCTACAAGCTGACGACAGTGAAACAAACTATCAATTAGCTTTGCCGGAAACAAAAGGCCAGCCAGAACGGCCCGTTCCAGATCTAACAGCAGACGTTGATGAGCTACAAAGACTAATAAAAAATCTACAGGAGTTAAAAAATCTCAACTTAAGTCCCAATGACAGAGCCCTTCTCAGGCAGGCAGATCTTAAATACTTGGAAAACTTGAAGAAACAGCAAACTGCAGCCGATGACACAATTAAAACCAGAAGGCAAAGTAACAAGGCCAGCGAAACAACTACAACAAATACGGAAAGCACTACAGAAGCTACTCCCAGTAGCACAGAATCTTCTCGCATTCAATTAAACTTGAGTTTAGGCGATGGTGATGTGGCCGACTCGAACGACACGAATACAACAGAGTCTTCCAACACAAAAACAACTGAAGAACCACGCAACGGCTCCCTGTCGGATTTGGAAGATTCATTTGGACCCAATCCGATTACCGAGTCGCCACCACCGCCCAAAAAGAAAAACGGCTTCTATTTCCTAGCGGATTGGAACTCCTTCCTGGAGGTGGGCGACGGTGACGACCAAGTTGTGGTACGCTTAAGCCCCAAAATAGGAGACCCTAGACTATTTTTACCTGTTAAAATTCCTTAGACTTTAGGCAGTAATAGAAACATAACCAAGTAATTTAACTACTTTCTAAGCACTTGTAAATATTTGAGCAATTTTCTCATTTAAGTTAATTAATGCAGACGTCCTTGCACTCTGTTTTCTGCATTAAGAAAATCTCGTGTGGAGAGCTTTTGTTAAAGACATGCACGAAAATCTAGTGGAATTTTATTTGTTGTTGCGATTTCAGTACGATTATAAAACTATTTATTATAAAAAGAAAACAAAAATTATTGCGTGTATAACTAAAAATGTGGAACTTTAAAAATGTTTAGTTTTAATTTTGAAGAATATGTGCCACATACAGATATTTAAGGTATAATCTTACTCCATCCATGTGGCTACATAATGGCTTCCGGGTCAAAAGCACTGTTCAGCTTTTCAGGCAAACAACGTTTTTGAGCAGTTTTGGAAAAGTTATTCTCAATTGAGGCGTTACAAAAGGAGAGCATTTTGCATCTATCGTATCAAACAGTAGACTGAAAGGACAGGGACTAGACTACAAGATTCTCACTCAACTTAAAACTTCCCAATCAGAAATTTCTAAAGCGGTTTTTCTATGTATTGCAGCAGGTGGGCAAGCATAGTCACAATGGCACATTACAGTTACACTATTGACCCCATGTGCTGGCTGTTTTTCGGCCACTATTCGTTTCAAACGAATCGGTTGCAGTCGAGACAGGCTCTCTGCCAGATTTCAATACACAGGACCCTTCCCCTCCCACCAAATTCAGAACATTATCTGAGGATATTTGGCTTTGCTGTTGATTCAGCTGGTTGGCCGGCTTGCAACTGTGATCTCGTACGCCTCGGGTTTTCGCTGATTAATGATTTTCCTATAAAACCTAGCAGCGTTGAAAAGTAGGTTTTTTAGGGTGCCTTGGCTTCCATTCATTGCTTTTGAATGCATCCAAACGTTTAGAAATTGATGCTTCGAAGCAAAGCCTTAAATTGTTGGTCAATTTTCGTCTTCCGTTTCAAAATCATTAGTGCGGAACTACACACATCGCTTTCGCATATAGAAAATCCTGTAGCACATTTATCTTAAGGTTCGGTGAGCATTCAATGTGCTTCAGTGCCCTTTTTTTTTTTTTGGTAAATTAGAGATATAAACTAAAGCCTTCCGCTGTAACGCTGCGTTGCCAAAAGTAAAAATAATTCGTTGCTTGCACTACAATGTTCAATAGATAACTGAGAATAACTGACAGGTACTTACGCTTGTACCTTTCAAATTGGCAAATAAGTTACGCCTATTAAAGACACAAACCATTTTCAACATAAACGCCACCAGTTGAGAGTTTTGAAGTTGTATACGATTCCAATATTTCTTCCAAAGAGAAAAGAAAAATGCATACATACATATATATTTATGGTGGACTAAGGAGCAAGAAAGAGATGCATTACAAGTCAAATTAACACACAAATAATAGTTTTTAAGGCTTATAAACAATCAGAAATAGCAATTTTATTTTTTTAATAAAATTAAACAACAAAGAAGCATTTAATAAACATCTTTTAATAATCATAAACAATTAAAGGGTTTAAGAACTGCACTGGAATTGCGTAAGACATCGTAACCTTCGAGAACAAATTCATAGAATTTAATATCGTGTTCGAATAGCAGCAACAGCAAGTATTTGAAGTTTCCCTGGCTGGAGGGCAGACTGAGGGTGAGTATTTGTTTGATGGTTTCGTTTCTATTGATTTCGGCGAATGTGACAAAACCTTGGGTGCCGCGGTATTTTAAAATCTGAACTTGGCAGCACTCTTGTACATACAAAAGCAGAGTTTCTTGCTTGATGCGTAACCGCTGCAAAGATCTGGGCCTTATGGCATGTACAACTTGATACAATTCAGCCCTAATACTTTGCAGATAAATATATATACCAGGATTGTTGCCAGCTATAGCAACATTGGGGTTTGCAACCGCCCACAGATGATGGGGATTTGCCATACTTCCCACCTCGAAAGACAAAATTTCGCCTTGTTGGCAGCCCGGCAAAAAGGATTTCTTTTCGTAAACAAAAATGTTAAGATTTTGGCCCACCAACTTTAACTCGGGATTTATATCAGATTCTGGTACTTGATTATGTAAAAGGTTCTCCACTGCGGAGTTTATTTTATGATGATTTTGATAGACGTCGAGAAAACTTTTCAAATCCCTTTCAAAATCTCGAATGCGTGCAATAACGCTGCTTAGTTTTAAGCCTACCGGCTCAGAGGTGGCAGTACCTCCATTGGCCAACATCAGGACATCGTTTATGAGAAAACCCAGAGATTTTATGATGCAATTACACAACGGATGATTGTGGCTTTCATTGGTTTTGAAATAAGAATGAATGTTCTCGATTTCCAGCACAACAGGCCAAGTTATTTGCACCGCACGCGCCGCTAAAACTTGGGAGGGATCAGCCGGCGGCATTATCTGACCGATACTAATATTAATTACTTTGGAGTCGTAGATATTTTGATTTTGCAATTCAGTCATGATGGCCATGAAATCGGGTATCAAATGTTCATCAAATAAATCTGACTCGGGTATACTTAGTTGGGTTATGGTTACTTGCTGATTCAGGCGCTGCGCCAAGTCACTTAAAATACGTTCAATAACCGGTTTGAGTTCGGCAAAAACATATGAACGTGTTATGGTGCTGTTGGGCTTAAGCAGCGACTCCGTGTTGCCAGATTGCGGCATATTAATGGTGGAATATTGAACTTGCTGGTGCCGGGGGGTATTCAAAACTGTGTTTGTAGGTTTTGGGGAAATTAGAAGCAGTTGTTGTCCATTTGTTAGTAGGATTTCATGTTCATTTTCTAAAGGAACAAATCTATAACGCGTTGTATTGTCTTCAGCCGGTAACTGCCATTTTTGTTGGATTTTATGATCCAAATCCAATTCCAGAATGGTTTCGTTATCCAAAGCCCACAGAGCAGAACTATTTCCTGCTGTTTTATATAGTAAGTCTTCGTACCAGAGCAAATCAGCCTCTAAAACAATCGTATCATTTTCCACTTTCCATTTTTTACTGCCCTTTAAGTCGCATTCAAGTTCCTCGTTTGTTTTCCAGAGGGTTACAAATTCCAGTGTTTGGCTATTGTTGAGAGCCGGTATTATTTTGATTTCATTGAGGGGTCCAGACTCAAAAGAAGTTTTGAAAAAAAATCTATTTTCTTCGGCCAGCCATTTGTACATAAACGTTTCACATTTGCGATTTACTAGTAAAAAGTGTTCCTGGTTTGATTTCACTTCGAATAGTTTGTAAAGGCTTCCCTTTTCAGGCTCCAGTTCTTGGCCAAAATCCAGGTTGAAGTATTCCTGTATATGCTTAATAAATAATGGTTTTCTATTTATATCCTGCAAAATCTGAGTGATTAGATGACATATTTCAGGATTTTCATGTTCATTTTCATTATTTCCATTTCTAGCTGAACGTCGAACGGAATAATATTGCCAGGGCTGCAAACCTTTTGTAGGCGCTGTTGTAACAGTAAGAAACTTGGTCGACCAATTGCCGTTTATATATTGAGTACCTGGGTAGTGACTTTTTACGGCAGACTCAAACCATTTGGTAAAATTTATGCCAGTCACCAAGTCCCTAAAAACCACCTGAGGACTGTAAATTGATTTGAAATACAGAGGAGACTTAAAAGTTAAGGCTTCCCTTAAGGTGGCTACATCTCCTAGATCTTTATTTTTATTAACCAGGCCCCTTATATTCAAATCTCCTAGAACTGTTATGGTTTCTACGCTCAAAGGAGTGCAAATATGTTGCTGACCAGATGTCTGCAAAGAAATTTTGTTAAGGTGGCAAAAAAATCCTCAAAAACAAGTGTCCAAAACTCACCATTAAAGTGTTATTAAACTCCTTTTCAAAGTCCACATTGTTAACTGCGCCTCTAGATGAAATAAAACCATTTAAGGCCACTTGCGTGAACTTAACAGTTTCGTTAAAAAATTGGGGAGTATTCAGGGTTACAATTCGTGACAAATCTTTATCATTTATGAAATTTACTGACAAAGAGTTTCCATCTATGCTGCCCGAAGCGAACTGCAGCATATCTAAGTGGAAAAAAAATTATGCACTAATTAAACTTTTTAATTGATAGAATTACAAATTTAATTGATATAATTAAAGTTGTAGTCATTTCAATTAAAAAAGTTAATTTAAACTAATTATTGCACTTTTAAACGAATTTTAAATAATATAACGAGTTTTTTTTATACAAAAATTTTATACTACAACATTTTTGGGCTTCAAAAATAAACAAAATTTAATGAAGTTAAAGAATTTTAAAGGGATGACCTGCTGGGCCGCCCTTATTTTAATTTCCCTTAACTTACCTGGTATATTTTCATCTTGATCCACTCTCAGGGCGTTATTTAACCATTTCTTCAAACTGCAACCACTTAAATACTCCGTGATTAGCGATTTTTTGACTTGTATTTCATTTGCATGTATCGGGCTTTGAAAACTGATGGGAGCGTGTACGATTATGGGACTGGGTCCGCTTATAGACACGAAGTTATTGAATAAACTAAAAATATCGTGACCATTTAAATATCCTATTTGTGCGCCCTGGTCAATCGATACCCGGCCAGTAAATGTGTTTTTGCCGTTCAACAAATTTAAATTATTTTTGTAAACTAAATTTGCAAAGAAATCGGTTAAATTTCCTACGTCTTTCATGCTACCCCTAACAGTCAGATCCTCCAAAATTAGGGGAGTGTTAAACTTAATGGTATTTCTTAAAACAAAATTTTGCAGTTTCTTATCAAAATAGAAGAGATTTTCTAACTCCTGCCAGTCCAAATTATTTATACCGCCCATTATATTTAGGTTTTTGACTTTTAAATTGCCTTTGAGGTGTACGGAACCATTAAAGCTGCCATGTTTTGACTTCGTGGCTAAATTATGCACTGAGATGCCGTTGAGGGCTTGAGTTGCAGTGTTTTTTAAAACTTCTACTGGCTGCACAAATCTCTTAGGAGCTGTGACTTCAATACAGGAGTTTGTTGTGCGTATGACAATGTCATTTATGACATCGGGCAAGTAGTGGCCTCTAAAATCTCCTACAACATTCAGCCGACCTTGTATCTGCAAACGATTGCGAAAACTTAAATGGTTTGAAAGAAAATTATGATGTTGCAGTTTAATGGCGGTCAATTGTATGTCCTCATCGAACAGCAGACCATTCAGGGTATGAAGCTGAATGTCTCCCGCCACTGTTATATGATCCACCTGTATCTGACCATTAACGATCATGTCGGGTAACTCGTCTATTTGGTCGAGAAAATCCAACAGAAATTCCGCTGCAATGCCATGCAACTCATCGGCCTGTATGCCCTTCTCCAACACCAATTCACTGAGAAAAATGTTGCCTCGTATAGGTGGTTCATGCCACGACATATCATTAATCAAAGAATGCAATTCTATGTTGTTCAGTTTGCCCTGGCCCAAAATGTCTGTAGAAAAGTCAGCCTGTTGGGATTGCAAGCTTTCAAACTCAGCCGCTTCCATATTCAAGTCTTCTTGCAGCGATTGCAAATTGCCTCTAATTTGTTGGTGATTGAGTGTTTCGAAGATTGTAACCGAGCTGGCTTGTATTTTGTCCGGAAATACCAGTTCGGTAGTAGATAGATCAACAGGTTGATCTAGAAGAATAACTTCTTTCAAAAGATCCTCAATCTTGACACCATCATAAGAGCCATTCAGGGTCAAATTGTAAAAATAAACATAACCTTCCAGCGCAGTCAAGTTCAAGGTTTGCCTAGTTTGTAGGGTAACAAAGTCGCTGACTGGTATTTTGTTTATGGAACTGTTTTCGAGTTCAAAGTCGTTCGGGAATAATATCACATCAAACGATTTCGCTGAAGGCACTAATATTTCCTCTGAACGATGGTCGGGCTTAAGAACTATATCTTTTAGAAAGGCACCCAATGATTTATTATCCAATTCGCCTTTCAGAATTAATGGTCCGGTAATGATTATCTCACTAAAATAACAGTTTGCTTCTATAATATTTGTTTCCTGGAGAGTGGGATTTTGTGGAAGCTGTTTTGCTCCATGGCCATGGACTTGACCATCCAGCTTAATATTGAAATAAAAGTATAAATAAATTATAATTCTTAAATAAATTGTGAAGAATTTACCTCCAAGACTTCTGCGATTTCTAGTTGTTTGAAAGTGGGCGTACCACGCCATTCCTGCGGCTCGGTTAGCGTTATGGCATCCAGAGGATTTTTACCATTCACAAGGCCCTTAATGTCCACTGAACTGACCGTTAAGTTACTGGTGAAATGCTTCTCCGCTGTTACAGTAGAAGTAGTTGGGCCCCTGGTCAACATATAGTCTTCGGGAAAGTTTAGGCTGTTTAGAGTGTGTATTGTGAACACGTTTTCAACTAACACTTCCTATAAAAATTGAGACCAAAATATTAAAAATAAATTAAGTTAAAGCGAAAAAACCCACTCCTCTGACTTCCAGCTCTTTTAAATTTAGATTTTGAGTTTTAAATACCAAATTATTTTCAATGTCCAGCCAGTCCACACCGTTAATTTGATCGAACTCCAAGTCGCCATTTAAGCTAAAATCTTCATCATTTAGTTGGCGTTTTTGTAAATTTCTTGACTCCGCTAAAACTTCAAGTTCGCGGAAGTTGACAAGGCCATCAAAATTAAGTTCGCCATTTTGTATGAAATATTTTTGGCCATTAACTTTTCCTACTTCCAGCTCCTCCACTATTAATTCATCAACATCTAAATTGTCGTACTGTATCTCATCAAGATTTCTTCTCTGCCTGCCGGAGTTCAATGATCTTTCCAAATCTTCTATGTTTTTAATAATCAATTCCAAATCAATATTGGCGTCTTCTGTGGTCCATTTATAATCATTGACGTAAACTTCTGACACGTTTCCGTTGAATTCAAACTGTGGAGTTGCCAAGGATTCGATGGTAACTGAGTCTGGTTGCAAGTTAATGAGCTGCTCGTCAGGTATTTGCAGAAAAGCCTCGGCCTCAGCTATCAAATCGTCTTGTTCCTTCACCCAGTCCTTGAGAAAATCAAAAATTTCCTGCAAATCTAAAAGTTCCGAATTTTTGGCCAACAGCTCGATGTGAATGCGAAACAGTCCCGATACTGCTTTATGGCGCGGCACTACGACAGAGACTTCATCACCTCGTTTTAACAAAACGGCTCCCTTTAGACCCCCCTCTCTATGCAAGTCCAACATACAGCCTACACCATACACCACATGCTTACCCAGATGACAGGGTACGGGAACACTTTTTTCGAACGACTCTCCATCCCAAATTAAAGTCTCCACTACGGTCACACTGTGCGTGCTGAAGTCAACTTTATGCTGCACCAACAGAATAAGATCGTCACGATAAGTTCTAACGGGTATGGGAAAAAATAGCTCCACCAAACCGAAATTGCCAGCCAAAAAAGTTTTAGAAATAAAATCGCCCTGTTGATAGAGCAAAATTTGGGGCTGATGACCCGTCAAAGCTAAATAGCTGCGGCCACCCATTTTGAAGCCTGTTATAATAGAAATGCTTTCTGCAGCCACCGATCTTTTCAGCTCAAAATGCACATGGGAAAAGTGAGCTTCGTGAGGATTGAACGCGTAAATTTGCGCTGTATTGTTTTGAGGTAGGGCTAAAATAAGGTCTCGTCCGGTGTCCAAGACAGTAACCTCTTCGCAGGGAAAATCCAACTGCAAACGTTGGACTATCCAAAACTCCTTAGTTTCCAGCTTATATTGGTAAATATTGAGGGCATAATGATCAGCCAAAAAGGATTGATTTGATGATACAGCTAAAAAGTTATTCGACTCCAGGGTGAAGTGTGCCAAACCACTTATAATATTACCCACCACCCATTCCCAATACAACTCAATCAATTTGGTTTTTTGATTGGCCCGGTACCACAATATTCTATCCGCCGTGGCCACCAGTATTACATCTTCCTGTTGTTCCTGCTCCAAATTCCAATAACTATAAGTTTCTAAACAGGTTATAGTGCGGCCAATATCCACTGCCAAGCCACGTTCGTATTTATCGGCCTCTTTACGTACGATCAGTAAATCGCTTATTCGTCGACCTATAAAATATTCCTGGCCTGCATGTACAATATGCTTCCATTCCTCGACATCAGCGCCCAAATTAAACGTAAAATCTTCTTCAATATATTTAAGAATTAGCAGCTCTCTGGTGCGTCTCTTGGACACTTCTAAGCGCTGCAGCTTGCGTATATCAAATTCGGACTCATCATATAAATTGGCAGTTATTATGTTGGGAGCTTTAGACTCATCTTCTTCGACGCTCTCTTGTACGGCTCCCAAATATTCTTCTTGTGGTGCAACATCTTTGCTTTGCTTAGCTTCTGAAGACAGCAATGTTACTTTGCCTTTTACTTGCGATCTAAAGGATGCCTCTAAAGATTTGATGTCTTCAGTTTTTGCAACACCAGCTGTGGCATAGCGGTCTTTGGACACTGCCCCCTCTATCTCAGCTCTTATGGCTGCCACCTCATTACGATTTTGTGCATTAACTTCAACTTTAACGGGCTCTGTTTTTCGGGATTTAGTCTGAGTCCAAGATGGCTGTACAATAACGCCTTTAGCTGCCACATCCACATGCTCGTTCTCCAAGGCCTCAGAAAGTTCGGACTTTAAGCGCTCTATCTCCTGGCGTTGTTGATCGGTTATCGCTGCTACTCCCAACACAGAAAACTCAAACACAATGAACTGAAGTGTAAAAATAATATTGATTTTTTAAACATTTTTTTTATCTTTTTTTTCACACCCACCTTAAACAACAATAAATTCCAGCACAAAAAATACACAAACAAACTGTTTTTCCCTTTTTTGTGAAACATTTTTTTCAATATTTTATAATTCCTTGTGATTAATTCATGTTTTACTTTGCAAACGATCTGCTTCTACTGACAAATTTTCGTTGACGGTGAACGGAAAAAAGACAAAAATGTAACGGCATATTAGCAACAACAACAAAAATTGTAGAAAAAAAATTAACAAAAGTATTTGAACAGCGTTTCTTAACACGTGTAAACTTTTTCAGGCAATTTATTTTTTTCGTTAAGTTTAATATTTTATTGTTATAACTAATTAATATGACTAAATAAAATTATTAATTTAAGTTTTATTGAAAACCTATTTACGCATATTAAGAGAAACTTAAGTATATGGAACTGATTTTTATTGACTAATAAAGTAGTTGGCCAGGTGGCTTCATAACAGATAAAATTGAGGGCGCAGTTTGCAGGTTCTAGCCTTCCCCGTTTTTTAGCATTGCCGAATATTTAGAGAAAACAAACCACATACTCGACTTTTCGCCAAGGTTTGTTGAGTTCCTCGCCTGGACTCAGACACTCCTTTCTGGGGTGGAGCAGGTAAGGGGTTAATCGATTGTGGCGGCCATCACATTTCAATCAATCACAATCACTTATAAAGGTCATGATTTACTATCCTGCACAATCGTTAGATCTGTCAAAAATGTCATATATGTATGTACTTATGTATGTATGTATGTGAATAATAAATTTTTTGACAAGCTTGTCATAATCTTTGGAAAAAATTCATAAATTTTGTATCACCATAAGATCAGGGTTGAATTTTTCCTTTCTTTTCTTTGGTGCTTTTAAGAACAGAGTTTTACAAATCACTGTTGATAGTGATAACATTTTGACTTTTTACACTTTTGTTAATATATTGTATAATATTTTAGTTGCTTTAATTTTTCAATAACCCAAGGGATATGTATGTCACTGTCAAAACATTAGTTTTGCATCATATTTGTATAATAGTGTGACATGTACAGTATTATTTTGAAGCGATTTTGTTGAGTGGAATGGAGCTCCAATGAAGTTTCATTCGATTTTCTTTTAAGGTAAGTGAAACATGGGCTTAAGAAAAAACAAACTCTCACAGCCTATTCTGAACCAACAGTCTTGTATAACTGCAGAAGAAAACAATAATATGCTGGAACTTCTAACTTCCTCTCAGAGTAATTATGAATAAAAACTGCGTTTATAGTTTTAGACTATTACTTATTTATTGCTTTTTCTTTGTAAATACATATGTACATATGTTTTAAAAATCAATTATAGCTTGTACAACATTTTTCAAGTTATCTAAAATACCAACGGGTATTTAAAATGTTATTAAACATTAACAATCAATGTAATAATTGATGTTAATTGATCTGCTTCGCTCTCTTGTCGTACGAAATAAAGAGAACCGTTATTTAACATTTTGCTTTCAACTCAACAACAGAGACTGCAATGTATAATTTTAAGAGACCTCTTCTAAAATTCTTTTGCTTTGTTAATTATGTTAATATAATATTTTTAGAACGTTGCTGCGCACTCAGTAGATTTCCAAATATCACATTTGTAGTGTTGAAAATCGCTTAGAATCTTAAATTCGTAAATTATGTTATCAACGATGGATTATTATCTGTAATTAATAATAATTATATGACTTATATTTAATAAAAGACTTTTCAAACCAAACTTTCATAAATATTTCTTGTTTTATACATACATATCCTAGATTTTTTAATTACACGCACCAGTCGGCAACACTGAATTTGTAAGGCTTTACAGCGCCGGTCTCTTTGGTAAACAATGTTAAGGTGCATTTGCTGTTTGTTTAAATGTTATAAATAGTAGTCTCTCATTATATCTCTCTCACCGCTTTTGATTTCAGAAACTCATTTACTGAATTCATTAACAGTTCACCAGCTCAGCATTAGTTCTTATTGAGTAGCAAACGCGAAAACAAGTTTTCGGCGGGCAAACGGCGTTGCTAAATTATTTTTCTGCTAAAGTTGAAGAAAAAGTGACTTAAATAAAAAGTTATTTAAATTATTAACAGCAAGTATTTACTTTTTCACAAAATTATAGCCATTACAAAAGAATACACGCGTTAACTTTTATCGTGGCGAATTTGTTGGAAAATATCTATCGTAAGAAAACTTTTTATGCTGTTTTTTTTTTTTTTGGCATTTTGCTTTGTCTTCTGCTTTTAACTTGCAAATCTTTTTCTCCCAGTCAATATTCTTGTTTTTGTTGTTGTTTTTTTTTTCCTGCCACCAACGTAAGTTTGTGTTAAAATGCATGAGATTCGGGAATAGCAACATGAAATAAAAGTGCAATTGTCAAAGAAATTTATGAAATTTATTTTGTTAATCAATAAAAATTGTGTAGCAAAAAGTATTTTTAATTATATTTTATTTATTAAAAAAAAAGAAAGAAATATTTTCAAAAAATTGTGCTTGGCCAAAACAAAGTGTTTGCCTATAAATGTACATTTGTATAGTGTGTTTTGTTTTTGTTATTGCTGCAAAAAGGGTGTGTTCCCTGATTTAAGCAGCAACAACGTTTAAAGCGTGTGCAAAGTCAAGGACTTTGGTTTGAATAAAGCTGGGAAAACTGCTGGAGAAGGACGAACTCAAATTAGAACTCTACAGGGTAATAAATTTTTATTAATATTATGAAAACATCGAAATTACGCAAACAAAATCAAGCTATAACAGCTACGAGCACATATTGTTGTTAATCCCTCCCTTAAATTCATCCTCCCTTTTGTTTCCTGTACACACAACTTTTACCCTAAACTCTTTGCCAAACAATTGCTTACACTTGCATTAATTATTTTTTTGTTTTGTTTTCTCTAACAAAAATATGTAATTTGCCAATTTCGGTTCATTCGGAAAAGAAAAACCACCACATTTAATATTTGCCTAAAAACTTTGCAGATATTGTTTTTTGGGTTACATACATACGTACATACATATTTCGTTCAAAGCTGTTTACTCTTTGGCGCGTGCTGTTATTATTTTGGGCACTCGGCCAGTTCTTTGCTTTGTTTGTGACTTCATCACATCATGCTTTTGATGTAGCAGTTTAACTTGCGAAAACTTTGCTTTCCTGTTATTTTTTTTTTTGTAAATGATGATGATGATGATGATGAAAGAACCAAAAACAAGAGAAGAAAAAAAGTAACCCATTAAAAATTTTTAGCACTTTTCTTTGTAGTTTCAAAATATTTATACATTCGAGTGCTTTCTGGTTAAAACTTTTATGAATGTGCTAAAAGGGGCTGTTGCACATTTCCAGATTTCAACCTAATGTTGTATGTTATTTAAGGAAAAATCAATAATTATATCCGGGACTATGCACATACATACATCCATATACATACATCCATATATTTAAAACATACATACGTCTGCACATAGCAGATATGTTGCTTTAACTTAATGGCCATATGGCGCATGTTCCTGTATTTATTTTCCTTTTTCTGTGTTTTGGTTTTTTCTTAGCCCGTTTAACACTCACGTCATGCTCTCTCTCTCGCTTTTGCTCTCTCTCTCTCTCTCTGTGCCTTTCGCTCTGACTGTTATGAATGATGATAATAATTAAACAGGGCTTTTACTTATTTCAAGATCTAAGAAAAATAAAGTTTGCACGAAATTTAAAGTTAATTTCAATAAATTTTTATTTAACTTTCTTCATTTTCTGGCAACATTGAGGCCTAGAATAGAATTTGTTGTAAAGAATGAACATGAAAATGAAATATTTATATTAAAAAAAAAATACGAACCAACAGGATTTCCTGTTATTGTTTCCTATGCTGAGACAAAATTCGAAGAAAAAATAAAAATCGCGCAAATAGTCCCTTTTTTTATGCCAACTGTCGTGGTTATAGAATTTGTAATGCAATCATTTAGGTAGTCATGAAAACCGAACGAACTCTTTAAATTTTTCAAGTTATTAAAAACATTTTCTATAAATCGTAATTACTTAATCCATTCCGAACGGGGAGCAACGTGTCCCTGACTTGGCTGTGTACATCCTGATGTTGATCTTATATTGCGGCGCCTTTCTTGCTTGAAACGTGCTGGCTCAAACTGAAACGGCAATAAGGGCTTTACCATATACTAAAATCATCGTCTACGTTCGGTGATCCAATGTCCTCGATTTGCTGTTGTATTGATATAGAATTCTGGTCTGCAAACGAAAAGGGATTTGGCTAGGCAATTACTGGCAGGAGGCATTAGATAGCCCGAACTTACGAGCAAAGGGTTTGCGTTATGTGCCGCCCTACATATCACAAGAATTTGACGGCTGTGTGTGCTTGGTAAATCGCATGTGGAATAGTTCCATCATCAGAATAGGCCATAATGGCACGTGCCGGTGTAAATCAGTTTGATAATCTATTCACAGTGAAAAAGAAACCATATCACTGTTCTGACTGTTGTATTAGATGCTAGAGAAATGGCCGTTTTAGACTGACTGCTCCCCTAAAATGCTTTTGATAACTTTTCTGGTCATCTTTGGTGTAACGAAATGTATTAATATCGGTTTTTTTGGCGTCAAAGCTCGTTCTTGAATGTACACATTAAGTAGGAAAGAAGTACTCAGTTGTGGTTCGAAGTTTCCAGCTCTAAATTCTTTGAATAGACTACGGAAATTGCATAGACTCGAAATATACCAAATTTTATTGTGTTTAGAGATCATGAAGATTATTTCCGGCCCTTCTATTTATACAGTTAATACGGCATCAAATACATTCCCACCTAATTTTTTTTTACTCTATAAAATTTTTGAGCTTCCATTTCAAAAGTGATTTATAAATCGAAGAACTGCTTTTTGACGTTATAAAGAGAAAAACTTGTTTTTGTTAAAACGTTGATTGGCGTAAATTGTATTCAAATGATATTATTTTCTGTGGCATTTATTGAACGTAAAAAAAAGAACTTTAAAATGTGTGGGCTGTTTATGTAGGTTTATTTTTTACACATCATGACACAGGATCCATCACATGTTGCACCAATAAAAGAACACACACAGAACTCATCCAACCACACGCTTGATATACAAACAGCCAGGCAAGATAAAGAGCTACGCACCCGACTTTTGAGATGTTTGAAGAAATATGTTTTTCTGTTTAACAAAAGTTGCCTAAAGTTCTGTAACGCTTTAGAGTAGGACCGGTTTTTTTTTATGAGCAGCACATGTGTAGTGCCGGAATACAGCCGATTTAAGCAGAGAAATAAAGGAGTGCAATTGTTCGTGTAGTGGGGCAAGTAAAAAAATACAATAAGCGTGCCGATGAGAAACTGCGCCCTGAGACTGGCCAGAAAGCTCAGCAAAAGATAGCAAATGTGTTGTACTTTTGCGTAGCAGTGACGACTCCAACATTCAGTTAGTGATTGACGCTGGGATTGGTGTTTTATTTAAAAAGGAAAAACTTATAAATGCATCACCTTTAGCATAAACAATCCCTTTGGGGTTGTTCGGGATTTTACAATTTCTTGTACTAATCAAAAAGTTATTATACTTATTTGTTTAAAATTTATTTAAATTTTCACTAGTAAACACTTTCAATTAATTTTTAATCGAAACGATTAAACGTTTAATTATATCAATGACATTTTTTAATTAAATTGAATAAAAAGTTTAATTATATCTACTACTCTTATCTGTATATCCTGATGTTTGTTTTTTAAATTTTTAAGAGAATATTGTTTTCTAAATTTAGCTTTTCATCCAAATTAAACTGATGAATTAATAGCAGAAAATACTAAAATAAAAACAAAGTTAAAGATGTAGGTCTGTACCCAATTTGTAAAATGTTTGATATAAAACGGATTCTATAGTACTTAATTCTGGTAACAATTTCGATTCGCAGATTAAGCCGATAACAGCTGTTTCAATTTTGATTACAAATATATCGAATTAAGTTACAAGTTAAGGGGCTTGAATATCAGCCGTTTAGATTGACGGGAAAGAAATATAATTTTTTCTTTGTATAAAATTTTTTGTTTGGTTTTTTGTATCGGTTAAAAGTCACTACTTCTATTATGCGGGGCTATTAGTGCATGTTTTTGTTTATTGTTAATGGAGCAATTAAATGCAATTTCTATATGTATGTACATATATAGTTACTTATATATAAACCTCTAATCATATGTGTTAACTTCAGTTTATTTCTAAAATTTAAGTGAAGTGAAAATGTATAAAGAATATCAAAAAAAAAAAAAACCAACTAAAACTGTTACTCTATTAGCAGGGAAAATCGATTATGCGTAATACTAGCGCTGCCAACCAGTAAGGATAATCGAGGTCTCACTGTCTGGCAATGACATTTTAGGCTGCTCTTAAATGGTCCAGCAAGACTTCGGCCTATTACAAAATCGGCAAGAGGAACACTTTAATGAGTTTGAAATAAGATGCCTGATTTCCTATTGAATGTTTAGTGATCATTTCTCCAAATTTAATTAGTATTTCGTCTCCAGAATGAGTATAGACAAGATTGAAGGTGCAGACAAAGACGGTGTGTGGCGCGCTTATTATTCCCAAGTCCTAAATATGCCAAATGACACAACGAATTCATTAATTCCCGTCTATGTTGTGCCCTGATTGAATAAACTACCGTACCAACAATGCACCCATTAAAGAAGACCCTGTTGTTGTTGTTGTTGTTTTACGTTTTATTTCTTTTCAAATAGCTTCATTAAATGCGGCGACAAGGTAATCGAGTTCGAGTTTTTGGCATTATGAGTGCGAGCCTGAGTTGAGCAATGAATGAAAAGTGCACAGAGAACCCAGGGAATAA
This sequence comes from Epicampocera succincta, assembly GCA_932526305.1. NCBI lineage: Eukaryota > Metazoa > Arthropoda > Insecta > Diptera > Tachinidae > Epicampocera > Epicampocera succincta. The sequence goes on from OW052038.1 coordinate 14,974,824, forward strand.
ACATGAGTTTCTACGAGCAGTTTTCGCAGACTTTTAGACTTGAGGCAGTTTCTGACATGAAATATAGTTAACGATGGCTGCAACGCAGGCGCAATGCATTTTTCTTGTTGTTCATGTTGTTGTTGTTTTGTAACTTTTGAGCAAAACTAAAATTAGCAATCAGTTAAAAATAAAACATATGATTCAATGTCAAAAAACACATAAATTATACAATACAATATGCATCGTACATGAGTAAATGTTTCGATTCGGAAATGACGGCAACCGACTGGCAAAAATTAAACAAAAGTTCAGTAACTTTTTTTTTTTTTTTTTTTGGCTGTTTATTCGCCATTTTTCGTTTCGTTTTGCCTGAACATAAACAGGGTGCTAAAATTGTACTAATGCCAACGAAATACGACGAAAACAACTGATGTGAGTCATTTGGGTAGATTATTTAAAAATCCTTAGAAATGTTTATGTTTTATGAGTCAGCGGCCCAAAAGCAATTATCATCTGTTCGAAAAGAACAATTCGAACATATTTTTGGTAGATATATTTTTAAATAAAGTTGAGAGCCAACAGTTTTACCCTTTTGTTGTTTTTTAGTTGTTTGATTATCAAAGGAAGTAAAATTTATTAAAAATAAACTTTATTTATGTTCTTATAAGTTTTCTGAGTCTTGTGCCTCCAAAAACCATTTATTTGTTGTAGTACAAACAAAAAAATAGTCATTAAAATTTTATTTAGCTGCGTGTGCCGCTTTTTAATTTATTTCGTTTGTTTCTGTTTCTGTTTCTGTTTGTCTTTGAAAACCTCCAGCACATGGTGTTGGTGTTTGTTTTTTGAACTGTCTGTCATTGTTGTTCAAGATGTCAAAATATAGGGGTGGTTGTTTTAATTCTCAGCAGGACACCATATTCCGAAAAAAAAAGAAATACTCTAACCAAGAAGAGGCTCTTACGTCAAACAGCCTATTAGACAAATACATTAACATTTACCGGTTTGCAAACAGCTGTGGTTGACTTTTAAGTTCCGCTGTCTATTTTCTAAAATTAATCGCAGAAAGTGTTTATTTTAAGTGTCGTAGTATTGGAAAAATACGGAAATACTCTTGTGAAGATGTTAAAAGATAAGATTTCCTTGTGACACTGACAACTACAAGACAAGACAATGGTTTTAATTAATTTATTTGAGTTGTTTTCATGGCAGCCAGTATTTATCACAAAAATTCTATTTAATAATGAGATTTAAAATCTAAATAAATATTTACTCAGCCAGAGTTATACCAAATTTTGAAAATTTTCAACTTGTAATTGGCAGTTAATGAACAATTTTCTTAGTGTCAGGGCCCTCATGTGTTATTTTGCTTAAACAGCACTAAATGGACACAAGAAATAAAATGAAAATCAATTCTTTTTAAAGACACTTAAATTTTTTACATTTAATGTGAATTTTTGTCGACTACAAACAAAATTAAATTTGGGTGGGCCAACTAAAATGTCACTAAAATGGAAAAAAATGTCTTGTTTTAGAGCATTTTCCATAATAGCTGGCAAAATTTGTGACTGCAACAATGTGCGCCTTGAGTTGAAGGTTTGTCTCAGGGTTGTCCCTAAGCAAATAGTCAAGAGCTGACAAATGTAGCAAAAGCGCTGGCCAATTGATTTCCGAATTTCTGAAAATTGCTCGCTCTTCATAAATTTGACTTAAATCGCGGATTTAAACAATAAAATTCTATTATTGTGGTTCTTTCAGCAGTTGCGTATATCTCGCCTGAATAGGGCTGAACCCGCTGTAAAAGATGCCTTAACGAAAACGATTTCATAAAACCTTTTAAAAATGAACGTTTATATATATATATATATATATTGTGCAAATATTTGGGCCGGTATTTTGTGTGGTTTTATTTGAAAACTTATTTAAATAAAAAACTAGGAAAAATTGCAATTGGAAACAAATTTTCAGTTGAGGACAGGCTTCTGTTACGTAAATATGGACACAATGTTTGTTACAACAGAGCTGGAACTCCCAATTGTACAAAATGACTTAAAAGATGGTGAAGCCACGTTTTCTGAAAGGCATTTTTTCGTCGCATTTTGTAGCTGGAAACTGAAGTTTAATTTGGATTTAAAATTGTTGTTTTACAGGCAGCAAAAATTCATTTGCATGTACATACATACATCCATAAATACATATATATTTTAAACAACTCGTGTTACTCGTATTTATATAACTAATTTTGAGCAGCAGTTTGGCTACCAAAACCGAGCAAATTAATACCGTCAAAACACGTACATTCAGCCAAAAATGTTACGGATTTGTTTTTTTCTGTTTTAATTCTTTCTTCACTTCAAAAAAACATTTAATTTTTCTGCCGAGTTTTGAACTTTTAACAATATTCTGGTTTTTTTTCTCATTTATCATCTAATTTTCAATTTTCTCATGTACAAGTAAAGTAGTTTGCATGCAAGTGGTTTTTATTACGTCTTTTATTTTACGTTTTGCTTTAAAATTTTGTTAAATAAGCATAAAACATGTGGTGTGTTATCGCTGAAATTAATTTGTTTATGAAGACACAATTCGAACCGCAAGCGACAAATGATATGCTGCATATCACATTTTTGCAAGTACAAAGGAAACTGATCTCAAGAGCTACCCACAAAACAAACAATTGTCAAAATTTGAGTTCCCTTTTAATATGTAATCATAGTTTTTCAACACTCCTGCTATTTTCAATTCACAATAAAATTTGTTTTGTTGAAGAATTTCGAAAAAAATTCAAAATAAAAATTTACTGATTCAACGACCCTCCCCAGTTGCAGCCTCCTTTATTCACACCTTGGGGCTTTAGTTACATTAATTTGAAATCGCATAAAAGTGTAATTTTGCTGGAAAATTGTTTAATATTTGAGCAAAAACCGTCTTCCAGATAATAAAATCAACGAAACGGAAAACAAGCCCAGCTAAAATGTCACCTTTGCTTATTTATTTATTTTGGTGATCTCATTTCTCAATTTTTTTCCTTCATAGGAGCCTGTACTCGTACTAAATAAACAAATGTATTGTATTTTCGTAATATTTTTTGCTTTAGTACATGACATGATGATGTTGTTGAACAGTTTGTAAACTCTTAACAACATTCCACAAATATGTTTTTTTTTGCTTTGCATAAAATTAATGAATTCTCACACTTTTCATTGTTTAAATTACTTCAGTTTTTGTTTACGAGTATTTGGTTGGTTTCGTGAAAAACTCTTATTTACAATTAATTTACTCTGATTTGCAGAACAGCAAAAGTTGGCAAAGTTTATTGCCCCCCTTTCTGTTTACAATAATTAATAACAATAAATGGCAAAATACAAAGATAAATAACAGCAGTAACAAATGAAGAACAAACGTGACTGATGATGTTCTTAGTGAATAAAGGAGTTTTCTTAAAGATACTTATGATATTTTTCTGAAACATAAAACGTTTTTTTAGGCAAATGTTGTGTTTCATTTAAGTTTGTGTTTTGAAATTATACAAAGAAAAAATCCTTAAAGAGTGAAAACTATGAGCTTTATTTTAACAATAACATGGTTATGGCAACAATGTCAAATTATGTGAAGGCTTTTTTATGTACATAAAAAAAGAATACAAAAAAGCCAAACTACAATATTTATTGTGACAATAACTTGGTTGTGGCCACAATGTTATAATATAAGTATGTATGTATTGTATGTAGATTTGCATGTACCTGCAAAAGCAACAACATAAAAGTGGCCAAACTATAATATATTGTATATTTGGCAATAACATGATTGTGACAATAATCTTATCGTTGCATAAAATATGCAACTTTGTATTTTTGAAATTTTTCTTGGTTGTTGGAGAATTTCCTTTTTTTTTTTTTTTGATTAAAATTGGGCCAATTAAATCTTTTTAAAATAAAGTTTGTTCAAGGTTTTTTTTTTATTAAAACTAAACTTCGGGCCGCTTTTAGCAACAATCCTGGAAGTTTTACTTATATTTATGATGATGCCCTAAATTTGTTCAAAGGTCAACTGTTAAGATGAGTGTAAAAGCAGATTCTTGCTTTTTGTCTTTATCTGCAGCTTCTGGTACAAAATCCAGCAGATCAGAAACAGCTGATGGGTTTTAAAAATTTTGCTACCTTAAATACGCTTCCAGTGCTTGCTTTAACTTTTCGTCTATTCATTGTGCTTCAAGCAGCTGTTGAGCTTAGCCGGCCCTAAGAAGTTTGACTTATATTGCCTTGGCGCACTGTGAATACCCTTAATATAAGTATTTAAAAAGCTATCTTTTTTTTATAAACAAACAAGTGATTTGTATTCTTTGCAAATCACAATCTTTTATTACTGGATTTAAGTTGTTATTTTGATGTCGTTTTTGTCGTTGTTGTTGTTGTCGCTGCAACTGAAAATTATGTTTTAAGCATGAGATATTTTGCAGCCACTGTTTTGTTCCTCGTAAACAACGATATCTGACTGAAAAGCTTAAACGGCTTAACAACTAATACAACAACAACAACTGTAACAACAATAACAAGTGCAAATTTAATTAACTCTTAAGTACGGAAGTACCAGCACTTCAATATTTAGTTTATTTTCTTTTCTACTTTTGTTGTTGTTTGTGCTTTTCTTTTTTCTTTCTAGTAATTTTTATTTATTTGCACAAGTGCTCTTTTTCATACGCCAACCAACCAACTGACTGTCATTAGAAGTTGTTGGTACGGCTGCTAGAGTTGCAGCTAAAATTAGTTAAACTCTTTTGCCGCACAGACCTACATTTGAATTACAGTATCAAGAGAACAGAAAAGTATAGGGATGAAATACTTGAACAATAGACAAACATTTTATTTATTTCCTTGTTACAAATTGTCAATAGATTTAATGAATTTTTTCGTTAATAATTTTCTTTGAACCTGAGTTTTGTAAAGAAACTAATTAACTTGAGCAAATATACCAGAGTTGTATTTAAAAACTACAATACGACATTTACTTTTAGACAAAACGTGAAGGAAAGAATTCAATATTTCATAAATATTGAGAAAAAAAGTGATAATTTATTAAAGGGGTTTTGGTGGAGTCTGTTAAATGATTGAGCAAATTACAGGTAAATCTTGATTATCAAAAACGTTGCGTACATTGTCCAGACGCGGTGACCCTTCGCCGCCAACTCTCCAACGCTTGGCAGTCAAATTCGCGTCGACCGGAAGCCCAAAGTTAATGACCATAGACAACGCCATTTGCTGGCCGACTGGGCTTCGGAGTGTGTGAAAATAGAGCCTAATTTTGCCTGAAAAACAGCTTTAGCACATTTTTAGATAACTGGAGCGTTTCAAAGAGGAGCATAATTTCGGCCGAAAAATAATCTTTAGTAACGACGACGACGCGTACCTCTATGTGACCTCTACGTAGGCAATATTTGCGGGAAAAATTTTTGGTTTTTTTTGTACGAACTTTGTCCCATGGGCTGATTGGTCTGATCTTTTATGAAAATGACGTGGTTGGGGCCATCACCGTCAACGGCGAGCGCTACAGAATCATGCTAATCGATTTCTTTTCCGTTCAAATTGAACGATATATGCCTCCGGCCGGATGGTGTTATGACACACAGTGGATATATTGGGCATGCAAATTTTGAGCATTCATGCAAAGTGTGACGTGAATTGGTCAGCAAGATCGTGCAACTTGATCACATGAGACGTTTTTTCTGGAGTTTTCTGAAGTCTCAACTTTTGCTCAAACTCAGCTGGATGTGTGCGGCAGAGTCAATGACAAATGCACTACTCGGATTTGTGACAATCGCGGCGCACATTTGTTGTACTTGTTAATTAAAGGGGACGTTTTAAATAGCACCCAAATACAAAACTATTGGAAACCCCTTTATAAATTTCTTCTTCCTCTCGACAGACCGTTTGAATGTATAGTTTTACGATTTTACAGAGAGAGCATCGCTTTTTTATTGCCAATTGCGTTAAGATATTTGATCAAATGTGGTTTTGATGCGGTTTTAATAGGAAGATTATATTTTTTTAGTACATCCGCACTTCCTACAAACATCCATGAGCGTAAGAAAAGAGGAAATTATTTAACGATTGTAGAAACCATAAGAATTACACGAACATTTTTTATGTGGTATTTCCAATACATTCTTCAATGAAACGTTATTATTATTATTATTGTTATTTCACTTTAATTTTTTTTATTTACTTTTTATGAGCGTAAATCTTTTATAATCTACGAAGTTTTTGCTTAATTAATGACCCATTTCAAATGCTTCGCATAGACAGCAGTTCATTCCAATGAAAATGACTCAAATGGCCATAAATAGTTCGATAAAAATTGATATTTTAATTAAGAGCGCAACCTTTAAAAGCAAAAACACAAACTCTGGGGCCAGCCAGGCACATTTTTTAATTAAAACAATTTTGTTTACAATAAAAAATACATTTAATTTATTTTAATTTCTTCAAATGAAAATTTTGTTGAATGAAGCTTTCAATTGAAGTGTTTCATTTGCTTTTAATGTCAGACTATTGACATTAAAAAGCACTTAAAAATTGCTAAAAATAAACAGTTAAATTCGAATTAAATGAAAAAAAAATCGTGTACGCAATCAATAGATAAGAAATGCTAAAAAGAACATAAATTGTTATTTATTTAAAAGGGAAGTAGTTGTCTTTTTTTTTACTTTTACAAATATTTTGTCTAAAAAAATATTTAAGGGGGTTCACAGTTTGAGAGAAATTAATATTCACCTTATTTCTTATTTCAAGTTGTTGTTGCTATTTACAAAACTGTTTTAAAAATAAATAAAAACACAAATATGGTTAACTTTTTGGAAAACATGTTTTTTTTTTTATTTTAAAAAAAAAAACTTAAAAGATTTTTATTTCAAAAGTTGTAAATCACTCATTTATTATAGTACATAAAATAGAATTTTAAATTATATTTAATATATAATTATCAAATGTAAAAAGTGTGAATACGGTTTATAAAATGTATTTTCACTTTTTCAAAAGGTTTTTTTTTTTTTAAATTTCTTCTTTCTATATAAAAACAGCCTCATTTGAAACCATTAATTTGATGTAGGAAGATTAAATTTAAAAATTATATTCTGTTTTGTTCGAATTCTAAAAGGCGTGAATACTCCTAATGAAATGTACGTCCCTGTGCTACTAAAATATGCTGTAAATAAAACGGTTTCTCCCAAAAATAATACAAAAAAAAAGACACAAACTTTCTGTTTCCTTAATTTAGGAGATACAGTAAAGACTGTCTGTTCCACAATTAATCCCAAAACGAAAAGAAGAAAAACATAAACGAAACCAATATGGAAAAAAATGAATGTCACTAAATGATAAATGCATGTTCTGAGGGGTTGTAAATGAGCAGCAAACAAAGAAATTTAACAACTAAAAAGATATAATATATTTTAAAATACCAGCAAAAGAAAAAGACTTTAATTTCTTTCTCATAGGGCGAAACAATAAAGAAATTGGGGAGTTCTGCAGAACATGAAACGAAGACAGACACACATACAATACGAAAAATAATTATTTTTAAACAGGGAAATTTTCCAACCTGATGTCTGCACACACACACACACACACACACACATGACATGAACTCCAATAGAACTATATTTCCATATAGTCTGCCTTAAGTGCGACGAGTTGTTCTATAGAAATTTTCATGTGAATTGACAGGAAAAGCTTAATAAAAAAAACTACATTTTTATTTGGTCAGGCACGTGCCATTTGTTGTCAGCGTTCCATACAAATGGGGGGGGGGGCAAAAATAGAAAAATATCTAAACATTTTTCTATAGATTTTATTTTGTTTCTTTTTTTTCATATAAATGTATGTATATGACTCAAGTGCTGACAGCTGAGTTGCTCAGCTTTATTATGAATTTATTTTTAATTATATAAAAATGTCGTGTAAAAATTAAGTTTGTTTTGTGGGAAAGTGGGGGAGGGATGGAGAAGGCAGCCGGTCCCAGTTTCAGCATTCGTTGCTAACACATCATTAAATTGTCATTTGATTGGAATTTCAAATTTAGTTCTGAGTGATTAAGAAGGGGAAGAAGTTGTTAGGAAAACTTTTGTTTATAAAAAAAAAAATAAAATAAAAACACATGTTATGTGGAAATCTGTGCTCTTTCTGGTGGTGTCCCACAATAACGGACGTTAACATTAAAAGCAAACTACGAGTATCTAACCCAATTGCAACGTGTCGCAACTGCTGAGTGTGAGCTAAAGTTCTCAAATAGTCAGCAAATACTTGTTTTACCCTCCAAAACACTGGCGAATGCCAAAGTTCGTTCTTGTGGGATCTTAAAAAAAATTCACACGGCCCCACCCCAGCTTAAGCATTAAATTGTCATCGGATGGGAATTTTAAAATTTAAATTTTGACTTGTTATAAATAAAAATAAAAACTTTGTTCCTTCTGGCTTATCCCATGATAACGAACGTGACGTATGAGAAATCATTAGTGGCGTGAAGATCTTGCAAAAATCCCTTTCGTGACACACTGCTAAGAAATTTGTCAAAAACTTTGGCCAGTTCGTAACGAAATATAAAGTGAATCATTTTATTAAACTGTTTTATAGGCCAATTGTTGGGACACAATTCCTTGTTCTATCTAATTTGTATTCAAATTCAAATGTTTGTCTTCGAAAAAGGTGTTTGTATCGGTCATGTTTCTCTTCTACAGCGCCGTTAAGCAATTCAGCAGAAGTAGGACTCAATACAACTGTGTTTTTTTTGGTGTATTCTTTCAGATCATACTCCCATTGTAGTGTCTGTCTTTTATGAGTTGAACTCACAGGTTGTTTATTTATTAGCTTTTTATCTTTTGGTTAAAATACAATAAACTTTTTTTTTAACGGTTCATTCATTCAATACATCAGGAGTTTTTTGTTCAACGGACAATGAAATCTGTTATTGAGATCAAATTGTTTAACAAATTTGAAATTTCTCTTTTTGTTTTGATTGTCTAGAACTCGGGCCTTAGAAATCTTTGTGGTATTCAAATAAATAGTAAAACTAAAAGGAAAGAGTTGTGGTAAAATTTCATTGAATTGAAATAGTAAATGTTTCAAAAGTAGACAAGTGTGCAAAGGAGACGATATTAAATATTCAAATGCTTCGCCCCCCTCTCAAACCCGATTCCTCCAGGCCCCTGATTCTCTTGATCATTTAAAATTAAACGGATTTTAAATACATACTTGCAAATGTTGTACCCAGAATTTCTTTTGATTTGTAAAATTTGAAATGACTTTAACAGCCAGCCAAATAATCATATTTAATATCGTCTTTCAGGAAACAGTTTTTTGTTTTCCTCACTTAATATATGAATGTCTGTATGTGTGTATGGAAAAATGTATGTTACATGTGTTGTGACACTTATCTTCTTTCACTACAATTCCTAAAAGATATTAAATATTTATGCTCAACCAACAAGCAGACTTTTTGCAAAACGCTTTAAGACTTGCGAGTAAAAGAGTCATTTAAGGGCAAGACAGTTGGTTCGTGTTATCTGCATCTGAAATACAACAACAACTATATATATATATGTATGTATGTATGTGTGTATGTTGTTTACTAGCATTATATTATTTTATTTTATTTTGCGCAATAAGCTAAATGAAACACAATTCAAACAATTGTACGACTATAAAAGATAGAACAACAACTTCAAGTCAGAATAAGAAAGCAGCTTTTCTGGCTTTTTGTTGGACTTGGCAGATAAAAAACGTAAAGCAAAAGCTAGAAAAAACACTAAGTAAAAGACGTTTGCCTTGAAAAGCAACAACAAACAAAAAAAAAAGCGTATAATTATAAGACGAAACCACTTAATCATGTCTTGCGGCAAAACACCCACATCCAAAGGGCACAGAATTGCGTATCTGGCCACATTATTATCATCGTCATTAACACCAAACACAATATACAGTTGAACAACCCTGCTGATACAATGCACACAATCAACGAAAGGGTCTTTACGATGGTGTTCTGAACAGCAGGCAGCAGTAATGCTTCCTGCCGCACAGCACTGCTGCACTTCTAGCATGAATTGGCAAATCTCTCAGCAAAAATATGACAAACAAAAAGTGTGTTATACAAGAAAATGGCAGAAGGGTTTTACCCTGTAATATGTTGCTGTATTATAATACCATACTTTGAATAAGTGGGTACACACAGTGTGTGTGTGGGTATGTGGCCAGGACGAAAGCAATGACCTTTATGCAGTTAAAATGCATATTTATGCTGTAGCTATTTTTAACAGCACCGCGTTAGAACATGTATGTAAATAAATATTTAATACATTTGCCTGCATTTCATAAAGAGAAGAACGTGTCAATGAAACAAGTTACATTTTGCCGCATAGGCGTATATTAAAAGCCAAGTCGAAATTGAAGCGTCAAGCGGCACTACTACAAAATTTCTAGCAACCAACTATGCGGAAACAAAAAGGCTGGTTGACAGCTTGTGAAACTGATATTTACTGCAGTCGGTGAACTTGACAATGGTTCGGTGCCGCCGCTTCATGTGGATTATCACAAGATAGCGGCACATAATATAAACAACTTGCTGCATAGCTCAGGCTATCTGATCCCATGTGTCACCAATTCCCTAGATAGCAAAAACAAGACGAGGCAACTGAGTGCGAAATCCTCAAGAAGCATCAGGCCTTAACCAGACTCTACATTCCCCACCATTTAGTTCCTTACTATGAACCGAAAACTGTTGCCAGACAACCGCACTTTGCGCACATTACGATCACCTAAAACGCATTTCTGCGTTTTGCGCTAAACATCACAGCCAGAACGTTTCAGCCAAGGTAGGAACATTCCTCCTTCAAGGCTTACCAAAGCCCCCATTCCACTAATTAAAATTTGAATGAACCTGCATAACAGAAGTCATGTAAGAAGTTGCCAAAATTTTGATTGCAAAACAAGCAACGCCTTCTCCTCGACCACCAAATTAATTATTGCCTCGGGGGAGGAGATTAATTGACAGAAGTAAAACTTTGGATTGCTTGACTCCAACAAGTCTTATACCTTTTTACTTTGTTTTATTTATTTATTTGTTATTATTTTCGATGTCCCATAAACAAAATTATAAGTGTCATACTGCAGTTTGGTACACATACAAAACTGTCGCTTTGTCGCCTTAGTTGCATTCAGTGAGTTATTACAAAATTCAGACAGATTGCTGCAGCCATCCCCTAAATGTCAACATATGTACGTGTTTTTCTTTCATATTGATTAATAAAAAGAATAACGTGTCTCTGAACTTAACACCAAATGTGTGATTTCAGTTGAATGTTTAAATGTAAAGGAAATAACAAAAAGGATTTATCTCTCGCATAATTTTTGTTTAAATAAATTCTCTTATGCACATTATGGGCATTTCCGTCAAAAATATTAAAACTAGCCCAGTTTACAAAAGTGTTATAGAATAGCATTTAGATTTTACCAGTTTAATGCCATGAAACATTAACTCAAGGACAAGCAGATTGTCAAGTTCCATAAATGCAGGTTCTTATTTCTGATAAAATTTAGCGTCACTTTCATGTCATCGTGATCAAATAACAGCCGATCAGACTTCATATTCACTGAGAATTGAATTAATTCCATTTACATATATCAATAGTATTTATTTTCTAGTTTTAGGCATAAATTTATTTAACTATTACAAGTCCCTACACAGTTGAAGTATAATGAAAATAATGTCACATTCGAAATGTCACGTGTCGACCCAGATTATAGCGTTAATAGAACGCATGCAACTACAAGAGTAAGAAGATTTTGAGGCAACAGATTATAACCTAAAATTCTAAAGTTAATTGCATTGATATGAAACCACGAAAACTACTGCCATCTTTTGTCACGTTCAAGTTTGTACTTATTTTTATTCATATTCTCTGATCTATGAAAAATGAATAAATGAATGAAATTCTGCCTGATATAATGTTTAATGTAAAGTACAGCATTGTCGGTTCACTATAATTTAGTTCAAAAAACAGATCTGCAAATATTATTCTATTTTTACTATAAAAGTTTAAGCTCATTTTGTGTTGCTTGTTATGGAAGTACCCATACGATTAGAGCAGCAAACATTTAAATTTCTTTTACAAACATTTTGTTACCAACGAAGTATTAAATTGTTTTGGGTTGACAAACTCATACTTTTGTAACAATTTTGTGTTTCTACCCTCAATTCTATTGTTGTTTTTTTTTTTTTTTTTTTGTATTTAAATATGTTGAAAGAATTTTGAAATTTTTTACAACAGACTGACATATTTTCGCTTAATTAAACCTTAAAAGGCCTTGACAAAAATATAAAAATGTTTTTATTTTTCGTGGCCAGTTTTTAGGGCCAAATTCAGAAAATCAAAATGAAGGCAAAAGATGTTAAGGAGAAATTTTGTAGGGATTAATCTGAAAGAAGTGGCCACGTTGCCACTGGTTATTCTTACAACTTTAACTTGTTATAAAGTGGGTTGTTCTGTAACGGATTTCAATGTGTTCAACATTTCTTCAATAGTCCGCCATCTATATCATGATACGGCAGACATACAGACTTATATCTGAATCCTGTGAAAATCAGACAAACATGTGCACCTGATACGGATATATCGTTTAGAAAATAATTAAAAATGCGGAATTTATTATAAATATTCGTAAATAAGCGACTGAGTTTATTCTGTCGTTTTTAAATCCATCGTTTATAAGTATATATTTAATTTAAAAAAGGAAGAATATGAATTTTTTTTGTGCATTTTCCAGCTGTCTATAGGCCAACATGTTGTCGCACTACACAACTGGATTTTCTTTTGATATGTATATTCCAGTGCAATTTAGTTAAAGGCAACTAGTTAAAATTACAACTAGCAAAATTAATACTTTTAATTTATTATTGGGAATTAAAATATATAGTCACGTACGTCGTATTTTGGAAAATGTGTTTTTACGTGACAAGACACTACCTTTTATCTTCATATATACAATATTTATAAACAAAGTGTATGATTTCATGAACGCTCCTACAGACAAAACGATGGAAATTTACGACCAACTGATATTCAATATTCAAAAGTGGCAATAGTTTATTTCCTTTTAACGTGTCATAAGGCTGTTATACAGAATTAAACACTTTATAAATTATGAAAAAAAAACAAACACATTAAATGAATTAGACAATATTTCAACTCAAAGTTCTTCAAACTAATATTTCTAGAGAATAGAAATCGGGAAAAAAAAGATATTTACAATCTACGAGTTTTTGCAGATCTTGCAAATCAAGTCATAAAATAACTTTCGTCATGAAATGTAAAAACTAATATTATTGTTATAAAAGACATTATGTGAGCGTCTAAATGTATGTGTGCATGGCAGACTTGGGGCACAGTCCACTGCCAACCAACGTCACCGTAAAAGGGGGCCTGGTATTTCAAGTCAAATTTCTTCACCATCAGTTACCCAAGTGTGTTTGTGCATTCACTTGATGGCACTGTCATGGTCATTAAAAATTTTGCTACAATCCACATATGAGTGCGTGTGTGTTTATTTATTTTTCCCTCTAAAAAGAAACTATCAAGGCGTTCTTCTAGTTGCCAGCCAGCGCATTACGTGCATGGAGATGAAAGATGAGTTTCAATGATACAATAAATATATACTTGAGGATTTTGTTCTGGATTTGTACATTTCAAATGGATGGGCAACTAAAAATAGCTTCAAATAGCGGTATTTTATACTTGAATGTTAAAGATTCTGTTAATAAAAATCGCAAAAAAACAAAAAAAAAATTAGTTGAATATCGATATCAAAATGGTTTTTTCTGTTTTAGTTTTATATGTTTGTCCCTCCAACATAAATTAAGCTGGCGTAAGTCCGCTTTTGTCACAAATAGTGTTTCGCTAAAACTTTATTTGTATTACGGTTTTTAAACCTTTGGTTATAACTCTGGTATATATACCATGATATTATACCACAAAACGTATGTTGCGATAAAAATATGGTTATGTCGTTGAGATGATGATGTTTTAGAATTAAACTACCGTCTTTGAAGCGTAGACAACCAAATAACATGGTTGATATCCCTATTTATACACATATGTATGTTATACCTCGCACCCATAAGCGTGATAAAAGTTTTACCATAATAACATTACCTGGTTATTGGTAACATCAAATTACTACAACCCTTATGATAAATGCGAAGACCCTATTTTGAAAAGGAGGACCCTTATCATAATATGGATCAATACCCTTATGATAAATGCGAAGTCCATATTTTGAAAAGGAGGCCCCTTATGCTAATATGGAGCAATACCCTTATAATAAATGCGAAAACCCTATTTTGAAAAAGGGGGACCCTTATGCTAATATGGAGCAATACCCTTATGATAAATACGAAGACGCTATTTTGTAAAGGGGGACCCTTATGCTAATATGGAGCAATACCCTTATGATAAATACGAAGAACCTATTTTGAATAGGAGGACGGACCCATATCATAATATGGAGCAATACCCTTATGATAAATACGAAGACCCTATTTTGAAAAGGAGGACGGACCCTTATCATAATATGGAGCAATACCCTTATGATAAATGCGAAGGCCCTATTTTGAAGAGGAGGACGGACCCTTATCATAATATGGAGCAATAGCCTTCTGATAAATATGAAGACCCTATTTTGAATAGGAGGACGGACCCTTATCATAATATGGAGCAATACCCTTATGATAAATGCGAAGACCCTGTTTTGAAAAGGGGGACCCTTATCATAATATGGAGCAATACCCTTATGATAAATATGAAGACGCTATTTTGAAAAGGAGGACGGACCCTTATCATAATATGGAGCAATACCCTTATGATAAATGCGAAGACCCTATTTTGAAGAGGGGGGACCCTTATCATAATATGGAGCAATACCCTTATGATAAATGCGAAGACCCTATTTTGAAGAGGGGGGACCCTTATCATAATATGGATCAATACCCTTATGATAAATATGAAGACCCTATTTTGAATAGGAGGACGGACCCTTATCATAATATGGAGCAATACCCTTACGATAAATACGAAGCCCCTATTTTGAAAAGGAGGACCCTTATCATAATATGGAGCAATACCCTTATGATAAATGCGAAGACCCTATTTTGAAGACGGGGGACCCTTATGCTAATATGGAGCAATACCCTTCTGATAAATGCGAAGACCCTATTTTGAATAGGAGGACGGACCCTTATCATAATATGGAGCAATACCCTTCTGATAAATACGAAGACGCTATTTTGAAAAGGAGGACGGACCCTTATGCTAATATGGAGCAGTAGCCTTATGATAAATGCGAAGCCCCTATTTTGAAAAGTGGAATTTTGCCTATTTTTACCTTTTTATTAAAAAAATGATCTTACAAAGTTTGGTCATGGTAATGAAGACTATTCTGCCAATAGTCAGATGTGGGACAGTGGTTACGAATAATGTTCTCTCGACTGGCCGATGGCTGGCAATACAAATGTGTATTACAATGGACAGACAATGCCTCTTCTGGTAATGCTGTAAGATAAAAGCTGACAGTTCATATAGTAGTTAGACATTTGTAGGCACATTTTACTGTCCAAACTGTAAGATATGACAAACGTCTGCAAAAAGCTTAAGTTTTTATGAATTTCTTGCCTTCCCATGACTATTATAAATATGACCCAATAACTCTCTATTTCTTGGTTTACTATTCCTAAACAAAACGCAACTTATAATCTCATGTGTGACTTTAACCTTTCCACTGAACTTTAGCAAATTAGGGATTCTCAGTAAAATACATACATACATACATACATAATAGTGGTAATGATTTCATCTTTTTAGTCATCACTTGTCTTGCCTTCGTTTTTTTTTCTCCTTTTAATTTTGTGTGTAGAATCATCAAGAGTGAGAATAACACTGGCGCCATAGAAAACATTTATGACAAAAGTTTCCAGTTTTTGTTGTCTTATAGTTTGCAACATTTTATTTTTCCCCGTGTATATTATAGCCTAAGTTGGCTGCTTTCAAACACTTAACGCACCAACTACAAGAGACTCTTCATGACATAATTTCTGAATGCCTTTTGCGAAATAGAAACTACGCTGAATTAAACCCCTGCTCTAGATTTTCAGCGTCAATATTTCTTGTACAAAAACAAAACCCAAAAAAAACTTAAAAATCTAAAAAAAAAAGGGATCAATATTTTGTTGATGAGTTTTTTCTTCCAAACGCTTTTATGCCAAAAAGTATTTACGACAACGGAACAGTGAAAAGAGGGAACAAGGGTAGATGCTTTAAAAGCTATAAAAATATCAAAAGGCAAGAAAGAAAAAAACAAGATGGAAACTAAAACACAAGCCAAATGGAACCCATCCCATTCACGGCAAGTCTTACCATCTACCGTTTAGCTGGAAATGAAACGTTTACTTTTAATATGCAAACATACATATATATGTATGTATGTAGATTTATGTTGACGGCATGACATAACTTGATGTCACGACACGGTTTTTAGGTCATTAATGTATTTTCCCTAAACGCATTAATATTTTCTTTCTAATTTCAAGCTTCATTAAGCTTGAGAAATTTTCTGTTACTTGATGTAAATTCTTAATAAAACTGCTTTTGTACATCATATCTTTCTTTTCCCGTTCGTTTTTAAGGAGTATCATCTGAGAGATCTTTTTCTTTCAAGTGCCCTTAAACATCTAATCCTTTAAGCGGCCACTTATGAATGTTGGAACACTTGAGTTTTTTTTTCGTTGTTTTTAATTACATAAACGATAATGAACTTAAAAATAATAGTTTTTGTTTTCATCATGAATCAACAAAATTTCATTGAATATTTATTTTAAGATTTACGATTGAAAAAGGGCTTGAATTCAAGAGCCAGTTTGCACAAAAATGTCTTTAAAAAAAAGAGTGCAGAAAATCCGGTTTTTATTTATTCACTGTTTGTGTCTTCAAGCGTTATGCTATAAACACATTTACGACAGCAGACTGCCGACTACAAATGCCGCCAGCAGGAGTTATAGTCAAGGCGAATTCACTTCCACTAGATGGTAGTAAAGTTGGTGCTTTAAAATGCGGGCGAACGTAAAAGTTCGAGTTCATAAAACAGCCTGTAAATTAAAGTATTGCCCAGTAAGAAATTTTGTTTTAAATTTTTGAAACGTTATGCTGCGCTGCCTTAAATTTGCAGTTATGTAGGAAAGTCATGGGAAGTTTTTTAGAACGTTTTTAATCATTTCCTTAATATCTTCTTGTATATTTAGTTTTTTAGCTGGTGATAAAATACCCCTAAAGATTTTGCAGAAAACATGACAAAGAAGGTTCGAAGAAAAGCCATTTACAATAATAAAAACATTTCATTTAATTGCTACCTGGGGATAGATTTCTGAAACTTGTTTATTAAATTTCTTATTTACAAGTCCTTAAATCAGCACGCGTTGGGGGTTTCTTTTTGGCTGGCGGCATATATCCCAGCAAAACATTTGTCTGGACGATGTATTGATTGTGGTTCGAAGAATGTCTTTAAAAGATTTCACAGCTGCGAGGGGGTGCTATAAGCGTTTTAAAGCAATTCAGTACATACAACATTTCAACAGCTATAAATGCAAAATAAAGCACAAAGGAAACATGAGAAAGCAAATCCTTGCACACTTTTTTTTTTCTCATTATGTTGTAATGAAAATGTGTTCACTTGTATCTAAAGCTTAATTTTTTTCTCCATATACTACAATATCTTGCGGTAAATTTATTTGCTTGGCGACATGGACATCAACCCCAATGTCAAGCTTCTAGTTTAAGAATACAATTTATCCTTAAAAACCTTTAACGATAAAAGAAAGCCAAATCTCTTTTCTATGCACTCACATCTATCTATTGTTCTGAAGTGTCTGTTTTGAAAGCTTCTTACGGCAACGACAAGGGAGTTTTTCCTACATATGTATATGTACCTGTGTTCCCGTACGGTTTGAATTTCTATGGCTTTGGAAACAACTCAAATGATTGACTTTTGGTTTAATATTCATCCGAGGCCGAAATTCTATACCAACCAAAAACCAAACAAAAAAAAGCTGCCGGGTGACGGGGTTTGTCGTGATTTTAAGAGGGTTTATCATCCACCCCTCTTTGGAAAACAAACTATATAAAATCTTATTTACTTTAAAACAGAGTGTTACCGTTTGTCAGTTTTTATTCATAAACCCTAAAACTATGTTATGTTTGTAATAAATGTTTCTTGGGGATTGAATGTTTTGCTTTATTTTGTTTTATTCTACGCAAAGTTTTGTAATGTCGCCTTAAGGTATGCCCAAGTTTTTGTATTTAAATGTACAACAACAGTATGGCTGCACTGAAATCAGTACAACTGTATGATTATGACAAAATGATGAAACATTTTCAAAACTAATGAAAACAGTTACAAGACTTGATCAATCCATACAATAACTATTAAAAGGCACTTTTTTTTGACATTCTATATCCTCAAAAAATTAAAATTATTATCATTTGGTGATATCTCAAGAACTGAATAAAATGAAAAAAATAATTGCTAAAGGCAATTTTCCACTAAGATATAAGTCTGCAAATTCCACTGCAGTTTATAACGAAGAAATTTAATATGACGGCCGTTGATGAATCTAGAACCGGGTGTCGATGCCGACAATTGAGCAGATTTGCAATCTGAAAAGGCCGCTGTTGTGTGGAAAAAATAAAGAATTTTCGCTTACATTGCGCTCCTTTGCAAGCTGAATAAATTATAAAAGAAATATTAATAATTAATTGGGTATAAACTAAATATATTTATGGTATTAAAACAATTTAAAAATTAAAGCTAACATGGTCACTTTGGCAGTAATTTGTTCGTCATTCATTCGCCCGGTATAGAAATTATTTTTGCCGGCGCCATGATGGTGAATAATTTCACAGACAAAATTGTGTTTTATATTTGACAACGAATATTTGCAATCGGAAATCTGTCATTCTCAGCAAATTTTGATTGAAAGTTTTGTTTTCAACTAATATTGGCGCAACTGTTGATTTAATTTTGCTATAAATGATTTTAGTTTCTAATTTTTAGAAAAATTATATTTTCTTTAATGCAAAGATTTGATTATAAAACAAACAAAAAAATCATAAATAACAGTAACACAATATTATTGATAAAATTTGTCAATATTATCGCTCCCTTTTCACTCTTTCCCTGCTCCTCTCCTACACCGCAAAGTTTAAGTAACAATTTTGCGTAATTTTCATTTTAAAATAGCACTGAATACTTTTTCTTAAACAAGTTTTTGCTAAATTTTTATTATGAAAACCGAAAAGAAAAGAGCCAGCGCGACTGTTGCCGTATCGGCTAAAGGAAAACTTAATACGAGTAAATTTATTACAATCATGCAGGCCTGCATGATGATGAGGATGATGTGTGAGTCTGGCACCAGTACTAACGTAATCCAACTAATTGCAACATTTGCCACAAATAACCACAAGTCACACACATACCAGACTCTGCAAATGATGCAGCAGCAATAAATAAATGATTTTAAAGCTTAAATGTGTAGAAGGAAACAAGTTTGATGTTTTTTTTTCACTATATTCATATTGATGGCAACTTTTCTATAGAGTGTAAGATTTAACCCTGTCACTGTGGATGCGTTATGGTGGCATATTTCTTTGCGCCAAAGATGCTTAACCACATTCCCATCAAATAAATAAAATTTAGTTGCTGAAAATACACACACACACACACACACATGTGCTTCCAACTTTGTATGGATGGATGTTGGTTTTGCAACTGACACACATTTAACAAAAATAGCCAACAATCATATTGTAAATAAAATGTAATTCATTGCTAAAAGATTCTTAACAGTTTGCCAACAAACTATTCTAGTGTCCTAAAAGGCAACATTTGGCTGCTGCTTTAATTAATATGCGGAGATAACTGTCTAATTGACTTAATATGCGTGGCCATAAAAAAATAATAAAAAATAGACTCAATTGTCAACACACCCACATGTCCACAATGACATGAAACTTATGCTCTAATGAAGCTTAAACGAAAATTATCAGCAGCGACACACATCAAATATTGATTTTTTTAATGCTCAATGATAAAAGTTTCCCTGCTGTCAGACTGTTTTAGCTTCAACTGCCAACATTTTTGCTTCCAATAAGACTCAACTCAATTCAAAATTAAAGTTAATAGCAGTGAAAAATAATCGTTCTTTTAAGTTACCTGAAATGATCTGGAAGGCGTCGAATAGTGGTTGGTACTTTTGGTTTTCCCCAGCAACTGGACTGTATAAACACACGAACACGGAAAAACAAGGAACGAACATGGATTTTGAAAAATTTGCCCAAAATCGAAGCGAACTCAAGAGCGGATGGCAACTAAAAGTGTAACAACGAATCTTGGGGAAATTGCCCAACACAGTACGTCATCGATAAGATCTATTCGCACCATGAAACAATAGGGTGGTCGCATCAAGGACATGGGAAAAAATACTCATATTGAGACTGGAGGGGTCATAAGGATAACGCCGCTGGCTTCAAGTACTTTCGAAACAAAGTAATGAGTTATATTTTAGAGAACTATTTGGTCCGTAGCAGGAGCTAGAGAGAAAAATTAAACCTAATAATATTGTTGCAAACATTTTCAGCTCGAATTGGTTTTTTCTACTATTTTTTTTTTTAATTTCTGAACCAGCGCCAGGGTTGCCATATTCGACGATTTACCGCCATTTTGACAATGTTGGTTGCTAAAAATAGTGTGTTGACCGCGTAAACTCTATTATCATTAATGCAAACTAACAAACTAAATTCAAAATGCTAAATAACTGAAACTCTGTGAACGGACTCGTAAAAGAACGATAATCGAATGTACGTGTCCCTCGAAATTTCATCTCGTATATGCAATTTTTGTTGTTGTAGTTAAAAATTATTTCATTTGAAACACATTTAATGCTGAAAATTTATTAAAAAGCTGTAATTTTATTTGGTCACGGTTATACGAGTATGACAATTTCAGACAACTATTCCAACGATTTCATAACCCCCCTCCCCCCATCCAAAACGACGACTTTTAACTCCCGTTGATTTGGCATCTATGCCCAATGCGCAGAAAGAGTAGAGTCATCCCAAGAGTACAGACAGATTTTAATAGGAAGAATTCCTGAACCAAATCACTTAATAAAAATAAGTTATTTTTGAGAAATAATTATAATTATTATATATAAATATGCGTGTCTGCATGTACATACATACATACGTATGACTGTATTTTTACCAAATTTTGTTGGCTAAAGATAACGATTAAAATGTTAAGCCCACTAACATTAATAATCAATCATCTTTTATTGCTATTGTCATTGTTGGAATTTCCTTTTATATGCAATAAATTAACAGCTGTTTTTGTTTTTGCTGCTCTCCGATAAATTGTAATATATGATTTGAACAGCTGTTGAATGTTTTCAAACCAAATATTAGGTCAAGGTTGAAGAGAAAATAAAACAAACACTTTTTTAATGGCCCCTAAACGTTTTGAACGAAAAACATGTTGATGTTGATGTTCGGTTGCAAAAGCGGACGTGACTGTCAAGAGGAGGGTCTGGCAATGAAAATGTTGATGTGTTGACTAGTGTCTAAACAAAAACTTTTTGTTGAACATAAAATGCTTGTTGGAAACATTTTATGCTGGCGCGCCACAGAGGCAAATCAACAACAACCAAATCACAAAGTGAAGAAGGTGAAAGCGCTCGTCTAAGCTCAGGTCCAACATAATTTGTGACTGTTTGAAGTGCACAGAAAACATTTTTGTTTCCTAATGCTGGCCAATTGTTTTATTTTGCTCTTAGAATATTTTTTGTGCAGCGTGGGAAAACACTTTTAACTCAAAAGCTCATAAAATGGGACAAGCGGGGCTTTTGTTTGTTTCGTTCGGTTTTCTTTTGCCATTTTAAAGTTTGTGCCAAAAACAGCATCAAAGAAAGTCATTTTAATAATTTTGAAATATATTATAAAAACTTTCTTTGTTATGCAAAATATAACAAGAAATTATTATTTAATCATTCAACATTTTGGGTGACTTTCTTTTGTTTAAAAAGAAAATATTTTAATAGTTTTTTTGCAGCAAAAAAATTTTAGCTTAAGAAGAGTTTAATGAAATTGCATAATATTTTTTTTCTAATAAAAACATTTATAATGATGAAAAAAAAACGAAACTTTACACTCTACGAAAACATGAACAGCATGAAAGTTCCAAACTAATAAATAATAACTTCGATTTCATTCAGTTTAGAGTAACACATTTTTTTGCCAGAGGCTAAACAAGCCAAACGAAATGGCCAGTGAAGACTTTGAAATAGTAAAACCAAAAACAAAAAATGTTCCACAAAAAAATACTTGAAAAAATAAATAATTAAAAACTTCAGCACTAATAAATTGAAATGTTATTAACCCTTTAAGGCGCTTTGCCACATCACATCTAAATTTGTGCGTCCAACGTTGCCTGACAGTTAAAAAATTGGATACTGTTTAAAGCAAATACTAGCGCCACCCTCACGCCATTCAAATTGTGAAATTTATTAATATCAACAGCTGACATGACGTTCACCACTTACACGACTGAACTTGGATAACTGGTGACCACAGCCCTCAAGCGGCTTTACGGCTTCTTGTGCTCGCCCAATCTCAAACCCTCCAGCCAATAATACTCTGGACAGTCGAGTCACCTCAATCGGTAGCCCGAAGTTCCCAACAAAATCAGGCCACCGTTCACACCGTTTAGCTCCTTAGGACAACAACACCTCGGACATAATTCGTGGTCTGCGAAAATTGAGCTAAGCCCCACTATCACCAGTATCTGCCAACGGCCTCTTCAGCCTCTTTAAGTTTAACTCACTTTTTTTTAGGTAAATATTATGCATAAAAGCCGTGTTATTCGAGGGTGACTACAATTCGCATATCGTCCGTCTTATAGTAAATTCGTGTTGGTAGGATTACTCGTATATCGAAATGATTTGCAATTCTTTTCTTTTATGGAGCTAAAGCGAATTCGCATTGTACAAATTCCGTACTATACAGGGGCTACCTGTACTGCATTTCCTTAAAAATCATTATTATATAAAACTATTCATAAAACTTAAGAGGGGGGGGGGGGGGCCCTTTGAAAACATCAATAAAAGTTTTGCAAGTGAAATAAGAGGGCATTCAACACTTTGCCAACCTGAAGGCTGCCAAACAAATCGCCAGCGCCCAAAGAAAACTCATAAAAATCAACTGTAAATGATTTAAATGAACACATTTATGATCAGTTTGAGCGTTGGACACTCAAACTGACTGACAGCAGAAAAACAAAATGCATTTTCACGCAAATAAAAAAAGATATTGTTTAAAATTTTAAACAAGAAATTGCAATTTAGGCAAAAATGAAATAATAAACATTTCATTACTCAAGATACGTGGCGGTGGTGGATTATCGCAACACAAATATTATATATTTATATATAAAACCAAGTGAATCACTTAAAATATACTTATTTAAATATAATGGTTATGATGGTATTGCGTGTTTCACTTACAAATCGAAATATTTTTCTGCACAATGAAGCAACAGCTTTTCCACAGCACTTTCTTTGCTGATTACGTTCGGCGAAGAAAAAAAAAAGGCTGAAATAAAATTTAAAAAACAATTAACGCAAACACCAAAACAACAAAAATATTTCTGATTATACCACCAAATAAGAGATTTATCGACACAAAAGAAGAAAGAAACGACCATTATAGTTAAATGACTGCGATTACTTTTAAAGCATTTTATTTTATTTTGAGGATAATTTTGGGTTTGCCAGTGTGATGTTTTGTGTGGAAACTTGTTAAGCCACATTTCATTCCGGCAAATGTCAATCTGTGAATAGTAAAATTTTAGCTAAGAAAATGTCAAAACCCAGAAGTTATAATGCCAACGATGCCAACACTTTATATCACGAAATTTGAGATAATTTTTCTTGATCGCTTTTTGGAACAACATTTTGAATGACCGCGTCGCGTTCTAGTTGAATTTAAGACAGACAGACAATAAGAAAAGGAATGGGGCGATTCTCCTTCGGTTTCCTGACACGAGTACATTGAACTCCGTCCGCCAACATTTACTCGAAAAACTGTCACTATCAATTTAAACGACTCTCTTAATTTAGGCCTCGCTGATAATTCTGTTTTAATGGCCAACATTTTTCAACATCAATTTGTGCTTCAGATCAGTCGCCGAATTTGCGGCGCATACGACAGTGGTTCGGCTTTAATTGCTGCACCAGTTGAATCTCTCGTAAAGTGGAATAACACAATCCAGGTGGCTGAAAACGGCCACGAATGGGATTGATTTGTAACGACTCATCATTATTTTCCGTACAGTGGCTAAAGCTTCTTCGGTGCCTCACACTGGTATTCGAATTAGCCGCTCCCAGGCACAATTATTTAACCCATAGAATGGGCAAAGTGCACCAATAAGTTTGACGAACAGAAGAATTATTTGAATAAGAAATTTTAACCATTTTGCAAGCGTTCCACAACGAAATATCAATCCAAACTAAATAGAAAGGAAACTATCAGCTGTTAAATCGGTTGTCAAATACGGCAGTGTGGCCAACTCTAAGAACCACCCAATACATCATCCCTTCCTATATCTGAGTTTATTTAATCGCTTTAAAGCTAAATGATGGCGCGATCACTTTGAAGGAGACAAAGACAAAATAGAAATCGATGAATATATAAAGAGGTTTCGAGAAAAATGAAAATTAAGCTTATTTTTTGAACTGGCCTCGTATATTTAATATTAATTTGCTGGTTTTTATTTAATAAACTCACATAAGACCAGCAGCAAAACAGTGCTTTAGTTGTAAAATTCTATTATTTTTGAAAATTGTGATGTTTCCACAACTTGTCGAAAAATTTATTGGCGAAATCACTCAAAAACTTGAGTGCTTCTTATGTAAATTTTCTTGACCAGTCGATCGCTTGTAATACGGAAACAGCGCATTACTCACAATTTCGTACCTGATCACTCTTTTTATGTTTTTTTTATTTTTTTTTTTGTAAATCAAATTCAAAACAAAAATACTTTTACACATTCACGTCAGCTGATTTGAACATTCTTGCCTATTTACGAGTATTTCTTGCATTACAGCCTGCTTGAGCTTCCCTCCATTTAAGGTATCTTGTTGTTGTAGTTGTAGTTATTTGTGTCTTTTTGCACTCATGAGATCATGAGCAAATGGAAAATCATGTTGGTATATATTTCGTTGTTGCTTGTCTTTCTTCATGCCAACCAATTAAGTAAAATTTGTTTTAATTTTAAGTTTATTTTCTTTTTTATATTTTTTTTATTTATTTTTTTTTCGTATTTTTAAATGTTGATATAATAATTATATCATGGCGCTTTTTTAGGTGTAAGTAACCATGTAATCTGTCTATAAGTTTGTCTGGAGCAAATGAATGAATGAATATCTGTCTGCCATAAAAATAATCATAAAATGTTTTAACATCTAGTTGATATTTGCATAAAATGTACGCAAAATTAACAACAACTACAAAAATTGCAATGTGTTTATAATTATAACAATGTGAAGCATAACGATATGAAATTAATTTATTAAAGGCACTTTTTTTAGATAATTAGCACTGCCGGTATAAAAATAAGACGAATAGTCGGGCATGTGATTATGGGAGATGAATGAAGCAGCGTTTTGCGAGGCTAAAAAACTAGAATCACAACTCAACGACATGCCAAAATCTGCTCAACAGAACTGTTTCAAGGATTCGAGAAAAAAAAAAACGCTGGCACAGGCGTATTCTGTATGAGGGGGACTAGTTTGCTGTCTCCTACATTGTGGACAAATATATATCTTTTGATGTTTTTTGACGATTTTAGCCAAACATCTTTGACGATTTCACCCCCCCCCCCCAAACACCCACTTAGTACCTCTATTAACTGGCAGCTATGATCCCAACATGTTTTGCCCTTTAGGCACACAAAGAACTCGTAGTTAAGACAATCCTTTTATCATTCTCTCTCTACGAACGATACAGCTGCATTAAAGAAATATGTTGTATTATTTTGTCCAAAGAGAATATTTTTATATTTAAACTCAGCATATATTCTTTCGCCTATTCGAACCTCTTGTCATTTGCTTTTCTGTTTACACTTGTGAGTACAAGTTCAATTCTTAAAATGTCCTTGAAGCGCGTTAAATGGTCGAAGTTTGTTGCCGGCGTGATCACATACGCACCTGTTGACGGCATCAGCAAAAATTTTCTGTAAATTATATTATTTTGTAAAAAAATATCCACTGTCGTAAAGCAGCTCTGGGCTGAAGAACAGCTCTCGCTTTATCGTAATCATTGTTTAAGTGCGGTCAGGCTTGCTTTGTTGTTGTTGGGCTTTTGAGAGTTTTGCGTCTTACCCGCACTGGTTGACTGATTTGCCAGCTATTTAACATATGAAGGCATGGGTCGTATAAGTTAGACACAGAGACATTTATAAAACATTTGCGCATATGGTATTCGTTACCCCGTCCATTCTGTGTAGTTATATAAAATAATAAATAAAAACTTGTGGCTGTTCTCGAATATGACTTGTTGGATACTTAGACTTATAGACTTGCATGTCTGTATGTCACAGGGGCTGTGCGATGTACTCTTAAGACAAGCATGAAAGTTTTCCGGAGTTGGCAGAAGTGGAACAATTAAAGGCGGGTTAGTTTGCTGGTCATCTTGATCTTGAATTCTCAAGGGAATCGGGCACATACTTGATCTCTTAAGCGAGCAACGAGCAACCACATACATAAATCCTCCTGTGATAGGAAATCTAAAATTGTATTTCCGACAAGGGCAGAGTGTTGCGCAAGCCCCACTATCCCACTATTATTTATTCATTCATTCAATTGTTTGATTAATACTTTAGTTTTGCCAGGAGCATTTTAAGCAAGAATTAAATCATAACTACAGTTTTGCAGTAACCCACTTAATTTCCATAATTAAATTTATTAATTAAAGTTGGTTAAGGACATAAAGTTTCCCTGCGCAGGTCTTACCATCCTGATCAGCATTTGTACAACAAAATCAATTCAAATTTGTGAAAATTTCTTATATCATGCAAGAAATATGAACATTTCACTTTATTCATAAATCCGCTAACCAAAACAAAACCATTAATATCGCATGATTTATTTGTTTTATTTTATCAAAATTTCTTTGACTTCCTAGAAAAGAGGCAAATAAAAAAACTGGAAGAAAAAAAATCTAAATTAAAATATCACATCCATCACAATTTATTTGTATAGTTATTCGTGCATTGTGCTCAAGTTTGCTTTGTTCAAAAATACACCAGAAAATTGTAACAAAGACAACAAAAACCTGGTGACTTATTTTACATTTTGTACTCTTTTCGGTCCGTCGGTACGAACGTCAGTCTATTTGTCTGTGATTGTTTGTTTGTTTTTTTTTTTTGTTTTTTTTTTGTAATGCTAAAGTTAAGCTTTTGCTTATTTTGATTTGCGATCTTAACAAATTGTTAACTTGTTTTGCATTTTTGCATTTGTGCTTTCCCATTGTTGCAACTGTAAGAGGAACAAATGAAAAAAAATTACATTCGGCGGCAAAAACTTCGCACTCGAAAGGCCAATTGCTGCAGCCCATTGTGTGGTAATTTGGTTGAAGTATTTTTTTAAGTGGCCAACTTTTCTACTAGGCCGGTTGTCGATACTATCCTGTCTACAATTTGCCAACAACAAAATGGCCATATTTTAGGACCAGCCAGGCCTGGGGAATTTTAAACATTTTTTCAACCGATTTTTTTTTTTTTTTTAATTTTTCATATAAACAAAATTAAATGCCATTTTGTAATAACGAATGCAAGACTATAAATTGAACAGATCAATTTTTTGTATTAAAGGTAAAATTTTAAATTTTATTAATAATTTTTTTCTTCTTTGGAGCTTTAAGTTTATTTTTGTAAATTTTTTATTAGAAATTTGTATATTAAGACACAATTTACTCAAGTTTTACTTCTCCAGCATTCAATTTTTCTTTTAAAAAATTTCAGTTTATGAAACTTTATTTTAATAAAATAGGGAATTTACTCTCCCGAGGAAAAACGTATACGAAAAAACCTGTGATTAAGAATATATTTTTAAAACTGCAAAATATTTATTAGTTTGTCTAATAAATATTTAAAATTTCTAACAATAATTTAATTACAATATATAAATTTAAGGGGATTTGACGTTATAGTACAAAATAGTTTAAAACTTTCCGTTATATGCACTTTCGCATTTTATCACAAACCAAACATATTTTGCCTGCCTTGTGCAGATCGTTAGTGTAA
The DNA here is from genome assembly GCA_932526305.1 of Epicampocera succincta. NCBI lineage: Eukaryota > Metazoa > Arthropoda > Insecta > Diptera > Tachinidae > Epicampocera > Epicampocera succincta. The sequence goes on from OW052038.1 coordinate 15,003,242, forward strand.
AGTAATTGGTTTTGGCAAATTTTGCAATTTCCTTCTATTAGTTTGAGCACAGACTGGAAAGACTATTTTAGCCAAAATGATTTTGTTCTCTTTACTTGAAAATAATTTTCTTCCCATTAACTTTTGAATTTGTGATATTAATATTCTCTCAATATATTTCAGAGTTTTGTTCCATTATATTCGCGTGGCATTCGTTTTAAAAATTAATGTTGAATTAAAATGAATGTATTTCTTCTATGACTGCAGAGAAAATTGCTGGTATTAACCTTGATTTTCCAAATGTGAAGATATTCCGCATTTGTGCGCGGGAAATATATATTGCAAGTTCTACTCCATTTAGTTGCGGAACACCAGAACTGCACAACAATTATAAAGTATTAGTTCCAGAACAGAGATAAGATTATTTTTTTCTTTTTTATTTTTACTAAGAAAAAATTTCTAAAATAAGTTTATCCATCCCTGGTATATATTTCGCTTTGCTGGAATATGTTTCTTTTCTTATATTTTTATTGCTGACAATTGGATTTAGAATGTTAAAGTACTACTGTAAGTGCAGTTTATTTAAACTAAACCGGCAAATGGATGGGGGGATGTTGTTAATAAAATGTAAAATTCGAATAGACAAAAATATATTTTAAAATGTCTTAAACTAAGATTTTTTTTAAGCATTAATTGTTTGGCCATTGCAAATAAAAATAAATACTATGGAAGATTTTTTCCTCTTTTTTTATAATTTCTTCAGCAAAAAAATATCATAAGAAAATTTAAGTAACGTAACGGCATATACATATATCGCCAAAAAAAAAACCAGAAAAAATCTTTAAATATGACAACTAGGAAAATAAATGTTTTTTAATAAAATGTTTGTACAAATCGCAGAGTTATGCAATTTATGGTATAAGATATATTCCAGTTCTGTTCTTTGTAACGTAACGCCACACCATGTTTTTACTTTTACTCGTATCTTGAAGTCCGTAAAACACTTTCACTCTATAAAGTGTTCTTATTAATACCTCTTAATATAATAATAAAGCTTTTAATAGATTAGATTTTTTATTTGTTAACATGTTGCAGTATAAATGTAACGTCACGCTGGTATTATTTATATAAATCGTTACATTTGCCATTTAAAAACAGCAAAAATTGTGCCAAAAATACTAAAACCTGACCCGTCCATAAAAAGGTTTCTAAACAGTAAAAAAGATTTTTAGATCCTAATACTAGAAACTCTATCATTTAAGCAATTTTAGGATAGTTCGCTTCCCTGCAGTAGCGATATTTATTTAAGCTGATTATTTCTGCTGCTTTAACATTTATTTGAATCAAATTATTTAAGAAATTTAAGTTTGCAACGTCCGCCAGTTAAAACTTTCAATTTTCGTTAATAAAAAAAATACTAAAACGAAAATTATAAATGAAAGTGAAATTAAACAGCCCAAATTTGCTACCATGAATTCTTAAAGGCAGAAGAAACAAATTCAAAGTTACAAAATCAATTACTCCCAGTTCCGCTTTTTATTAACAAGCATTTTTAACAAGAAAAAGAAATTCAAACTAACAAATAAATCAAATAATAAATAATAAAAAAAAAGTAAAACAAAAAGTGAAAAGTCTATAATCAAAATAAAAACCATAAAACACATTTTAAAATGTGTGACCAGATATTCAGTTTTCATCCGGCAAATCCCTTAATTTAAAATTCTGCTCAGCTAAATTGGTTTCACCGCTGTGTCTCGCACACACTGCCAACAAATCACAAAATAATAGAAAAAGACAAAATAAATATATATGTATGTATGTATGTATGAACATAAATCGAACAGACACGAAACGCCCAAGAAACGCATTGGAAATGTTATTGCGATGACGCTGAGCACGCTCGCGCTCCTTTTACTTGCAGCCAGCATAATTTCTACACAGAAAGAAAGTTCATGATTTTTTCAGTTTCTTTTCTTTTTCAACACAAAACCGAATATAAGTTTCCCCTCAGTCAAGAGTTGAATGACTTCAAACTACTTATGTACATACATGCATATGTATGTCCATATGGTCAGGGCATGTTGTTTTGTCACTTAGCCGGGGCCTACCGAGTGTCAAAAGATAAGAATGCAATGGCCGGCAAAATATACGTTTTCGCAACTGGCAAAGAAAAATGAAGAAGAAATTGTTGCCAGAAAATCAATTATAGTTCTAATATCCAAAACGAAACACACACACACGAACATCTTTGAAAGCGAAATGTATTTACTAAAGGGTATTTCAATTGGCGCGAATAGATATCGACCCCGCCTGTTGCCCGCCAGGTTGTTGTGGTCTCAGCTGTTGTTTAAACACCACAACAACAAAAAACACAATGGATCAGCATATCGCAATGATATAATTGAGGGGACCTTGCAGCGTTTGGAGGAGGACCCCAAATTTTCTTTATCCGCTAGTTTTGTTGAGGTGGCATCACTGGTCGTTTGCCACAGACTTTGGTGCGGACATAAATGTCAACGGCGAGTGTTGCAGATTGTGAACTTGACTTAAATCAGTATCGGCTGTAATAGCCTAATCCGTGAATGGACTAAATTCACTTGATGAACTTTGCCAACTGCTCACCAGCAACCCCTCGTTGTGGGTGACAATTTCTTGTCACATGGATATTTGAATATGATAAGTCAAATTCCTTGATTAAAAGCTCTTGTCAGTAATTTTCCAGACGGTGGAGGTAGTGGCGAGCCCTGAGTCAATACAGCTCAATTCTAAACGAACATCAGGCCTTAACTAGACTCGCACGAAAATTCTGTCCTTCATGACATTTTGGGTCCTTGAATATGGAGCTGTTCATCAACGCCTCTAACTATGCCTTCGGGCTACACAGAAAGATGATAAACGATTTCTGTTGGCACAAATTGAACAATTATGGACGTAGACGACAAGTGGTTTAAGCAGCGAATTGGCGCTACGTGCCACACAGCGCATCCCATCGATAAACGATTTGAGCGCACGGTTATCTCTAGCAGAAATGAAGTGAATTGTCCAGCAAAATAGTGTGCGTTTGGCGCTTACGATACCCTTAAAGTCAACATACATAATTGAGGCCGGAGCTCAAATGCCTCAAAAAAATTTAATCACCGGGATACGCAACCAAGTTTTGAACGTTGTTATATTTCGTATATAATGACATGTCCGTGGTCTTTCAAATAACAAAGTATTTTTTTAATAGCTCGTGCAGTTATTTCATATAGTTTTTTCTGTTTTAATTCAACATCTAGCCGCCCTTATTGGCAAACCCTTTACCAGCCAACAATAATTTATAAAACTCTTAAAGGCGCTTTCATCACACTCGACAATGTTTCTAAATGACCATTTTCATAAGACATGAGGATGGTAATTGCAACGGAACAAAATATCATCTTTGGAATCTTGAACATGTTTTCTTTCCAACATTCGTACTGGCCAGATATTATTTCTTTTTGCAAATATTTTGTCAAAGAAATGTTTAAGTAAATAGATAAAATAACACACTGAAAGCGAAGAATACAGCAAAAGCTTTCTTTCTATCTATTTTATTCAATTGTGAAAAAACAGAATACAAAAAAAAAAGTATTAGTTGACGAGTAAATCTATTTAGCTGGACACTTGGAGCATGGCGAGGCATGCATGTTCATGTACCGGCAGAGGAGACATAAAGGAACGAATTCATGGAAAATTTTAGTTTGACACTTAAACAAATAAAATATCTTTTGAAAATATAAAGAGAAGGCGTTTAAACTCATTTCTTCAAGAGTGGTCCTTTCAACAAGAAAATTGTTTTTTGAGAAAAATTAAAAAGACCTCGTATTACTTTAATAACAAATTGTAAACCAATTTGGAGTTCAAGGCCCAGGTTTTTGGAGAATGAGAATGTGTAATTGTTAAGGGTGTTCTTACATCTTACAAACGATTATTTATAATCAACATATTGAGGCAAATCATTAAAAATAGGTTCACGTTTACACAACGCCAACTGACTGTAAAAGTTTACTTTGCAAATTAGTCAAAGATTGGCGCAACATATTGACGATTTGGCGATTTTTATGACGGCCATGTCGCTGGCGTCTACTAATTTATATCACATTTGATTGATCCAGATAATAAAAAGAATTTGTATAAGGACGCCAAATTTAAGAATTCTTCTTGCTTTTTCACAACAATTGGGCGTATCCAGCTGGTGACAAATATTCTTTACCGATTCGAAGGACCACATATATACATTTTTTTTTTATCTGTCACATCATTTAAGAAACAACTCTTTTACACGTTTTGCTTTTTACGCATTCGATTATTTTTAGAAATTTTTTCCTTTTCTTCTTACTTTTCAGCTCGTAGTCGTATTTTATTTCTATTTGGCACCATGTCTTCGGGCTTGATTTCAGTTTTCTTGTCACTCAAACACTTTTGTTTTGATTTATTACTTTTCAGCCGACAGCTGTTAAGATTTGTTTTAAGGAAATCTAGATTGTTTTCTTTATTCCTTATGCGTACATCACGATAAGTCATTAAGTGGCAGAGCTACTGTTTATGTTTTATAAAAACGGAGAAAAAACATTTGGTTTCTTTGTACTAAAAAGTGAAATTTACGGTTCTCTAAACAAACAAACAAATTGTTTCGCCTAAGCTGGGCCAAATATTTTTTGTTTTATGGATTCGTATAATGAAAATAAAAAAATATTAATTTTGCAGCTATTTGTCTTAAATTTTAATTGCTGTAGCAATTTGTTAAAATTTCATATAGAAGAAATTAATTTGTAATTAAATTTTTATATTTTTATTGCAGCTCCATTATTTTAAGGTGTTTCCTTGACGCTTCGGCTTTCAAAAGCGACACAATATTCGTATTTACAGGTGTGTATGAATTTCGTTGTTTCAGTTAAAATTTTTTGTTTTATTTCCACTCCAACAAATTTAATGATTAATGGCGGAGGATGGATGGTGTTGGTTGTCGCAAGCGCTTTATTAAACATCTCAAACAGGATTTGTTTATTTGTGCAAGAGCCGCCATAACGGCTTTTTATGCTATTGAAACTTTAAAAGTAACAAGGAGAATTATTCAATAACTTGAAAATATTAAAAACAAAATTATAACTCTCATTTAGTGCCGTGTCGTCGTCACTTGTTAAAAACAAACTACAATCATACTTTAATCACCCATCCCACTACATCGAGGGACCGATCTAGACATTCGACAGTCGACTAAGATGGGAAAACTTTTGCCACGCGTTAAATGCTTTATTTAAGTCGATTCAGTGTGACGGCGATGACGACTGTTGGAATATGGCTGAATATTGCAACCATGAAATGTAGTGAGTTTTTCTACAGTAAGCAGGATTATTGTGGAATCTAATTGTTATTGGAGTCCGAATTAAAATCGATAACAGTTAGATTTGGTTTCATTGAAACAGATATTATCCGTTTTATGTTCGAATCAGACGTTTTGCCCGAATTAAATATCAAAGAATCTGTTAATATAATTTTTTTTTTAACACAAATAAACCGATCAGCTGCTGTAAACCGCTCACAAACCGGTTTTAGAGACAAAACCCGGTTTTTTTTTAATTTGAAACCGGTTTTTAAAATTATTCGGTTGTAAAAATTATTATACTCTATCCATCAAAATATATAAACACCACAGTCAGCTTGAGCGATCCTTATAGCGAATAACAGGGGAAGTGATATCACCAAGATCTAAAAACTATGAAAGGGGGGCTCCGAGGCCAATCAGATCGACATACGATGACTGACTACTACTAGGGAATGCAAAAGCAAGTTTTCATGTAAATAATTATGTAAAAAATGACATTCTTACTCGTTTTCGTCTTAGCCAAAGCAAAATATTAGAAAATACAACTTGTTTTCTCTTCTTGTTAACAGTATAAGGATCTTATTTTCAAAATAAATGTATATAGTGGAATTTTGGCACCCAAACCAGAGTTGTATTGTGTAATTTTTTCTTAGCCGTTTCTTTCACTTTTTGTCTAACTTTGTATTTTATTGGAAACAAAATCATGTTTTGTAGCATAATTTTCTAAAAAATTATCAACACAATCTTAAATTACGGCAGAAAGCTGTTTTGTTGTTGTTAAAGTTTAGAAAAAGCGGGCTTTTAGCCAGAAATGAAATGAGGAAAAAATCTGAATTTGGGTTGCCTTAGAAATTGTGATGGATGAACAGTCACACAGAAACATCAGCTTCTTGGTATTTTTTTTTTAAATTAAAATGGCCTTTTCACCAGCATAACATAATTGCAGCTCTTCATAGAAATAAATAAAAGTGGAAGGTAATAAACAGTTTTTATTTTTAATAAAAAAAAAAGTGTGTAAAGGGAATAATAATAATTACAAACGTGTTCACATTCGTTTGATGAATAATCAAAAATAAAAAGCGACTAAATTTTCAACAACTCATGGCTCAAGTCTAATTTTAACGAAGGTGTGCATGTTTCGGCAGTCTAGATAATGATAATGTTGAGCTGATAACAGCCAGTTGGCTAAAACATTTGTTTTAAGTTTTAACTTGCCTATTAAAGGCCAGTACTTTGACTACTCAAACACGTTACCAAAAATGCTGAGAAAAGCGCCTCAACGATTTACGATAAGAATTTTAAACTTTAAATTGAAAATAAAATTATTATTTTTCATATGAATTGCAATATTTTTCTTAGAAATTATTTCCCAAACCTTTTCTGCTGCCTGAAGTTGATTCATTTTAAAGTTGGAATGTGCTTTGAATTTATTATTGTAAGACAAACAAAACTATAACTTAACAAATTCTTATTAAACTTCTGACTGTAAACAAGTTGCTTTTAATTTCATTTTTAGTTGCAATAACAATTTTATTAATTTAGTAAAAGTAAAATAAAAAATACATAAATAATTAGCGCGTTTCAAAACTTTTTCCCTTGAAATTGCCAACTCTTAACGACGAAACCACACAACTCTAAAACTTCCACTCGAATTGATGCAAACTTTAGAGTTTAGTAAGAACTAAAACATGTACGTACGAGATATATGAATTTTAGTTACGAATTCGGGGATTCCCCTTATAAATATGATATACAGGAATACAATTACATATTGTGCTTTTCTGTTCAGTTACATGCTTCTATTCTCTTTCGTTTTAATTTAGGGACAGTAAAGATGATATGAACTGCAGCCTGTTAGTTTCGATTTCGGGGGTTCCCCTTACAAATAGAGTGTACGTGTATAGGAAGTGCAATTACATATTGTAGTTTTCTGTTCATGTTGAACTTTTCTTGCTTTGACCTTTTTTTGGTTGATTGTAGTTAATGAATATTCATTTTAACAAATGAACAACAAACCAATAAACGTAAATACCTGCACATTTTAATTAGTTGTCATTACCAGGAGTGCACTGTATGTTTGTGTAGCTATAAGTTATGATTTGAAACTACATTCCCTTGTTGTTCCCCTCAAACACACCGGGGTGCTAATTGACAGCTACATGGTCTTGGTTTCTAAAAAAAAATCAGTTCATGTTGCTACACAAATAGACTCGCAGTTTAAGTGCAAACCTCAAATGAAACAATAATTATTTTGCTAAGTTTTTGTTTAAAGCTGCTTGGAAATTTATTAATCCAGAGGAAATGCTGCACATCTTCATGGTGTTTAAATGGCTTAATGAGCCCTCATAAAGCGAAAACTTTTCTTGTTAAGTATGTGATGTTTTACAATATAATGAACCAGGGCTAAAAGTTTTCAAAACAAACAAAAAAAATCAAGATTTATTAAAGGCAAATAAACAACATTTTTGCCCTGATCATGACCACAAGTATTGAAAAAAAAAAAATACATTTTTGGGGCATTCAATTTCCTAAGCACTTAAAATTGTAAGGAAATGCGTCTGATTGGGCGACCATAGTCTACCCATTTTAGTTTGTATAGGGAAAACGATTCAAGGGTCACAAACTGCAATCCTATAGCTTTTGCTGTCTCAAGCGGTCTTAGACGCTAGAGGCTTGAACTTTAGATAACAAATATTTTCGTTGTTTCAGTAAAAGCTGTCGCTGGAAATATTGTTCCATCAAATTTTTATGCCGAACATGTGCTTACAGGTCCACATCAACACAGGCGTAATTGAATTCAGGAAAAACAGTCATAATGTCTTATGATTTTCTATAAGATCAGTGTGACAAAAATATTAAATTTATTTTTAAACACGCATTGAAAATTAAGTTTTAAATTTCCTAAGGTTTTCAAAATTGATTACGAAAAAAATGCAATGAAAATCGTAGGCAAAAAATATATTTTCTTATTAAATCATAACTTTACTAATGCACTGTTTTTGATCAAAAAAAGCTTTTTAGGGTTAAAGTTAATGTCAGGCGTCACAGGAACGCAAAAAAAATTAAACATAAATCTTTTATATTGATGTTGTTATTTTGGTAGTTGCAAATAATCTAAAATAAAAGGCTAAACATTAGTTTGAAATAATTAGATAAAATTTGCAAAATATTGTAAAAAAAAAAAAATAATTGCAAGGCTTCAATGTGACTACAAAAGGTCTTTGCAACTTTTTCAAAGGCGGTAAGTTCATTGTCACAGTATTTCTTAATATTTGCATACTCTTTTGAGTTTCTACAATTCAGGTTTTTTGCGGGCAAGAAAACGCATTCATTGTTCTGGGCCTTGCACAAAGAAACTGCAATAAATCTTTACCAAGAAATATAAATAAAATCTATGCTTTCAAGGTCAAACAGTGAGCGAAAAAAGAAACACACTCTTCAAATCGGTTTTGTTAGTCTGATTTATGGAAACAATAAAGTCGAGAAGCTAAAAAAATTAAATATATTTATGCGTAAGAAAAACAACCAACTGAATAATGATTTAAATAAACAAAGTTTGTGGCTTAAGTCTTTTGTTTTCGGCTACACTATCAAAACACAAACATGTGTGTGTTTGGGTGTGTGGCCACAACGAAAAGCATAAAACCAAAACTATGCAAATGTGCACTGGAAGGAAACAAATTGCTTATGCTTTTTAAGTTTAACATGAATTTTTATTCAAATAATTATTTTGGCCAAAATCTAGATGCAAAAAAAAATCCTAAACAATTAAGAATTTCCCAGCGAAAACTTATATTCAAAAATGTCATGACCTCACATGTAAATTGATATGCTTCGGCATTTTAAGTAATTATTTTAATATGGTGATATGATTGAAGGGGAGTACTTATCAATCGCGCTTAAGTATCACTAATTCAAAATGCCACCACAAAAGAGTCATTAGGGCAGCTGATTACTTAAAGGCTCTTAAAACCAGCAACTTTAATATTACGAATATTTAAAAAACGCACGCGTTGATTTTTCATTTCTTAAATATTTTTAACTTCTTTTCGATCAAGTTTTCTACATAAGTTTTACTCGAATTGTTTAATCATTTTGCATTATTTATTAATTTCCTTAAGTCTTAGCATAGCAAAAGTATAACTGCTGGCTGCTACAATTATTGTATTAGGATAAAAAATGAACGAGAATAAATATATGTGTGTAGGTGAAAAATAAATTGAAACAAAAATATTAAATAAACTTTGATAAATTAGATGAAAATCTTCAAATGTTATTTTATAATTTTAGAAAGGGGTCAAAAACAGAAATCAGAAATTTTCTTTTTAAATAGTGAAGCGCTCGCTGCTAATATTAAATGGATACGAAACAGCTGTGTCACATAATAATCAAATCATGTACAACGATATCGAAAAGTAGGCACAATTATTTATATATATTTACTATAAGATAATCAATAATCCATTACCTGACTGCTTCTAAGTAATATGAAAAATAAATAATATGCTATTGAAAAGTAGGTTGTTGGGTAAGTGCAATCAATATATTGGCAAATTTCGCGCTGGGATGTTTTCCAGTCTCCAGAATTATTTAAACACCATTTTCACTCATAACGACTAATTCTTAATCCTTTAGATTCGCTGCAGAATTTTGAATATTTACTTTTAGCTGTATTTGTTTAATCACTGCAAAATATCTCCTTCATTAAGTCATAACTATTAAGAAAACAATTTCTATTGCCAATAAAGACAAAAATCGTTTGCACAGCTTATTATTACTTTAATTGGAATTTTAACTATTTTATGTGGCCATTACAAAGCATTAAAGTTCTTACCAAAAGCGTTCTTGGCTCTAGGTTTTTGTTTTTGTTTTTTTGTCGCCAAGAAGTATAAGTATCCCATTTTTATAGCTGGCATTAATTGACCACTTACAAAATTATTTTTAAATGAAGTGCAACAAACAAAATTGTATGCTTCTATTGTAAAATACCTGAAGGTATAAGTTGTTGATAAGGGAGCTTTTATGATTATAATTTTTATTCGATTTAAGTTACAGCGTTATTTAAAAGTTAATTAAAAATGTTTATTTGCCAATCACAATTAAAAGGAGTGACAAAAAATAAAACATATGCCGCCTGACTTTGCCAAACACCCAAAGTGTTTCAGAAGTTTACAGTCCTTTGTTACATTCACTTATTCGTACAGCATGACTGGACTAATTTATTGCTCTATTAACTTGTCGCTAATTATATATTGCCAGACTTGTAAGCACAAAAAACTGAAGTTATGACGAAACACAGAATAAAAGAATTAAGCAGAAGGTTTTCAATTTAAACAATAAATTCTAACACAAAAAGAAGCCTTCATGAGTTCCACATTTTGAAACACTGCTCTGATCATAACCAAATTTCTACATTCTGATGAAACCAGAAAACAAAATGATTAATTTTACATCAAACGAACAAATATTTTCGTGACGAAATTGATGGATTAAAGAAGAATTAATCTTAAAACAACTTAATGTTTGTTTTAAGAAAAAATAAACATAAACTAATTAGTCTGACTAAGAAGCCATAGAAACAGATCAGCTTAAGATGTGGAACGTGACGTGACGTCGCATAAAGCAAAAAATATCTTCAATTCCATTTCTAATTTCAATTATAGCTCATAAAAATCTTCCATGTATAATCAATATCAAAGATCATAACGGGCGGAATTTCGAATCAAAGAAACTGCAAAAAATGTAGTGATGCAAACGTGACAAAAATGGCAATAGCTTTTGTGGTGTCATCAAGAAAACGAAAATTCGGCAAAAACTGACGGAATTTTTTCGAGAAATTTTCATTTGATAGAAAAATATTGTCATAATATGGGACGATACGTAATATTTCAAACGTGACATTATTTTCCCAATGATATATCTCTGTAACGAATAATAACTTTTAGAGTGGTTTATTCTTAAAATCGGAAAAATACATATAATCGGTAATTTCTTATGTGAAAGTGCTGTCCGAGTTGCTTTTATTTCATCACAGCGACCAGAAGATGAGTGGCGTTTTCAATACCGCTAATCAAAGAAAACATACCGTAAAACATTAATATGCATTAGAAATTGGATTTATTACACTGGATAGTCTGGTTGTGCATTTTTATAGCAAAATTTTTAAACAGCATCCCAGTACAGCCAGTTTTTAGTATGAACCTTTTATTAGCTTCATTAGGCGGAAATGCCCATATGCGAGTCTGCGCATGCGTGGGTATAATGTATTAGTTTATGAATAAAGTCGTTAAAATTTACAAAAAAAATTTTTTTAAAACAAATTATTAGTTATTTTTGTTACTTAAATAATTGATGCTTTGCAATTACAACGAATTAACGACTTTGTAAAATTATTAAATATAATTAAACTATTGTCAAAGTTTTGTTTTCAAAGACTTCCTCATGTAAGAAAAAATAATATATTCCCATGAAGTGGCAGAACACAACGTTAAACCGCTGCCAAATGACCTCCACTAAAACTCGACTGCTCCCACTCTTTAGTTTGCTGGCATCCGAGTGAATTTGAAAACACACATTTAACCTGTTTCACATGTAAATTATTATTATTTATTTTAAAGCATCAACTTTGAATATTTGATAAGAAAAATATAAAAAAGAAATACATTTAATTATTTAATTTAAGTTAAATGTTGCAAACGTTTTAATTGAGTTATTAATTGAAAACTCCAAACCTGAATTTTTAAAAATTATAAACACACAATTTTAAAAAGTTATCGCATTTTCTAAATGTATAAACAAACAGGTTTAAAGTATTTAATAATAATAAAATAACCAAATGATTTGAAAACGTCTTAAAATCAGAAAATTTTATACAGAGAAGACCGTTCTTGTGATTCCAAATCACTTTTGTAAAATGTGATCTTCAGAAAAGTGCCGATTGTTGAATAAATTTTGCAAATTGTTTTTCGAGTAAAAATCAAAACTCCTGGACTCTGATAATTTTCATAAATATATATGACTGAAATTTTCTTAGTTATTAATTGTATACAAAGAAGTTCTTATAAAGTGGCGAACAGCATGTGAATGACCAAATTCGTGTAAGGGGGTTTCCCGAACTGGTTTAATAAAGCAGAATCACACAAATTCCGACTAAAGATTGCGTCGTTTTCTAATAAAAATAATAAGCGGCATTTTGAAAGTGAAATGGAAACTCAATTTTAGTTATTCATATGGAATTATGTTTTCCAGCGTGCAAACTCATTGTGGACACACTGTATTTATCTGAATTTTTCTTTTGCCGAAATCGTTTGTAGCTAAATTTAATTTTTGAAATATTTGTTTTAGGAATATTTTTTGAAATTTTTTGTATAATAAAATTTTTTCTTATCAAATAAACAAAATATGGAGTCTCTCAATTTAACATAAAACACAATCACAAACCGTAAAATTACATTTTGCAAACTTCAGGTACTTACAAATAAAATGAAAATGCTTTCCAAGTAACAACATTAATTACAGTGCGTGGCTAAATTATAGACACCCATTAAAGTAAAAAAAAAATGGAATCTCTTAAAATACTCGTAAACTCTTCGCTAATCTTATGCTCTTAGAAACGAGTAACACATGAATACAATTAAGCGCAAGTCAAGAAAAATATTTAAATTTGCACTAAAACAAAAGTGAAGAAAACCAAAAAAAAAAAAGCACAGATAAGCCCCTAGAAGCCGGCGGGTTGGCTGTATGGTGTTCGTGTATCAGCTCTGGGTTGCTGTTGCTCATTTCTCTTTCCCCGTTTTGTAACTCATACTCAGTGTTGTTGAAAGCTGAAACTTTAAACTCTTCGCTAATGCCAAAAGCAGGCAGGCAAGCAAGCACCTGTTCGAACATGTTTTACTTGAGGTAAACTTGTATGTATGTACGTGTGTTGCTTGCCAGTTATTTGTTGTTGTTCCTATTGTTGTTGCCTTAACACTAGACTACTCCTTTATGGTTTGAATGCAAAGTATCAAGTCTTTTACAATGAGTCTATGTGGCTGTTGTTGTTGTTGTTGCTGTTGTTGTTGTTGTTGCTGTTGCTGTTGTCGAAGACAGTTTAGCTTGCGGTTTTATACATACATACATACATATATGTATGTTGTTATTGTAGTGTTATGTTTGGTTTGGCTTAGCTGGCGACGGTGAGTTGTTGTGGTGGGCCTACTGCAGCCCAGAGTGTCTTAACGTCTGACCAGAGCAATCACAACGTCTTGAAACGTCGAGCTAAATGCACGTCTTGCTAACTTGAGCGCGCTTTCAAAGCAAAGCATTTTCATGCTCTTCAGTTCTGCTGTTGCCTTAATAACTAATAAATCAAAAGCGCGATATTGTTATCAACAATATGGAAGTTGTGAACGAAAACAATTATTGTTGGAAAATGTATTGAAACGTGCGTCGTCTTTTGAAATTGAAAGTGTTATTAAAAATAGTGCTGATTAAAATATCATTTATATATAAAACATTTAAAATTGCTGAAAAATTATTTAACAAATTTTAAACTTAAAAAGTAAATTTCGTATGTGCGTGCCTGCGAGCACTTTCTCTGCTGACAATTATGAAATTATCAAATCAAACTGTGTGTTTCATTTAAAAAACAAAACCAAAAAAAAAAACAAAAAAAATTTAAATAAAACACAATTAAATCCATGAAAATTATAATTCCAACAAAAACCAATCCAGCAGGTTTATTTTAAAGTTTTTGAAAATTGCCCACCAAGTGCTGACAATCAAAATAGTTTAACAAAATCTTTTATATACATCATTTTTAAAAAAAATTCATTTCACTTAATAAAATCACTTATCATTTGAATTCGTAAAAACAAAGACCAAAACAAAATGCCTTTGTACAAAATCATAGGGACTTTTGTGAAACACGCGCTTGTCGATTGAGAAACGTAAACTAAATTTGCATTTTTGGCGATTTAAGAGTTTTTGAAGTGTTCAACGTAAATAGAGGAAACAAAAATTTATGCAAAAATGTGTTCGAAAAGTCAAATGAGCGCCCTGATGGAAAAACTAAATACGGTAAGTTTTCAATTTCCAGAAATAAAACCGACTTTTTAGCTGTCGAAAAGAAAAGCATTGGAACGATTTATGAACAGACAACACTTTGAAAAAGCTGTTTAACCAGCGTTGCCATTTCCAAAGATTTATGTTATTTTCGCAGATATTTTGGGATTATCAAAGGGATTTGAAAATTCTTATCGCTAAAATAAAATAGTCGATAGTGGTTCCAAGTATTTTGATTCCTCTCACTCAGCTATATAATGGAAATTGGTTTTGAAAACGATTTGTTAACAAAAATCTGCTAAAGCACTTAACAGAAACATAATAGTAATGTCGCTGCTTCGAAATATTTTCTTTGGCTGTGGGCCAGAGTTTGGTTTTAATGCCACCGAAATAGATCTGATGTTCTGCTCAGGGGATGCCAACTTTTTCCACAACACTGCCACACAATGTCGAATGTTAAGGTTTTGCCAGGATTAACTAATTACAATCAAATAATAAGCGATAAGGAACTTGGCAATATAATGAGCATAAAATCAGTTGTTTGTCCTCCTTCATATGAAGGATATTCTGGGACAGGCGACAACGCTTTGTTGGCAAAATATTGAAACTGAAATTCCCCACCCTTTTTAAAAATTTTACTATTGCAAATATTTGAATTTCTCAAACATCTGGCAAATTTAACTAAAAAATGTTAAATACTGATTGACTTGTAAGTTTAACTTCCTCGATTAAAACTCTTTAGAATGCTTAACAATAATCTAGTTATATAACATCTGATGATGTCATTTTAAACTCCATTTAACTTGTTTTATTCAGCACAACAACAACAACAATAACAACAGCAAAAACAATACAACACTTTAAATACCCACAATTCGAGCATTTTTGTTTTCATTAATATCGTTTCTGGCATCATTAAATAATTCTTTTCCATATTAAACTTATTTAAAGTTCAAATTATTTAACTTAATAATAGGACATAAATCACTGCAAAATACTTAAATGCTGGTGGCCAATAAAAAACAAACCAAAATCAATTCCAATGTGAATGTGTTTGTGTTTGTTTAGATTTTTGAAAAATCATTTAGTTGTTCCTGTTAACCCCATAACCGCAACACAATTAACAATTCTATGCCGAATTATTATGCATTAATAACAAGAATTTCAAAGAGAGGCAGACAGAGAGAAACACAACACAATTTTGCACGTTTATCCAGCATACGAGTAACACATTTTAACAACAAGCCGCCGCCGGCTCAGTTCAGCTCGACCACCAAAAAGAATAAGTTTTCTAAAAAAAAAAAAATATCTAAATGCAGGTTTTTCTTAACCAACTATTTTTTCCTTTTCGTTTATGTGTTAAACTAACAAGTTGCAAGACCAGAATCTTTCAAATCCAATGACTTATGTAACCTCATTTCCATATAAAAAAAAAAGAGCAGAAAAAAAACTTATATTTTCATAAACATATTTATAAAGAAAAAGAAAAAGAAAAAGAAAAATAAAAAGAAACACAGCCACAAGACAAATGATATCAACGCTCAAACAAACGACGAGTAGACATAAAATAAATGGCATAGAAAAAGTTAGAGGAACAGGCGAGAGAATGCAACAAACTTTATGAAGTCATTGTGTGACTTTTAAATGGAATGTGGGCGACAGTCGGGCCTGGATGTTAGTTTAACGCGGAGCTGTATTTAGTGTTATAGACTGTTCAGTGTGGCAGGAAATTCAATAATTTCAAGTTGTAACTACGAAGGGAATCCAAAGTGAAGAAGTTCGATGTTTAGGTGTCAGCCGGTGTTGGGACCCCTCACCGTTTTGCAGGGGGATCCCAGTAGCAATTTGTTCCTCTACCGGTTAGCCGTTTGGTTGCCTTGTCAAACGAGTATTCTGCAACCCGCAAAATAGATGGCAGGCAAAACCTGCAAGCGGAAAAAGGCACAGAGCCAAAAATATGAACGAGTGAACTATAATCAGCGTCACCATTTTAGCATTTTTACGCTTATATTTAGCATTATTTGTATTGGTGGAGCCATTCCATTTCCATTTTTAGAACTTAATTTTTTTTCCACTTTTTTGTTAAACGTAAATTTTTGTTTGTTTTGTATCATGAATCGCTTTGAAAGCACATAAAAATAAGTATCGCATGGCATACGATTGCCATGACATAAATGATAGTACATATATCACATCAAGGAGTCTCCGTATCAGGCAAAGCTCTACATGGTCACATGCAAGGCGACATAAAAACACATGGACTGAAGAACCCATCAGTGAGTTGCCAAATTCGTAATGATTTTGCCACTGAGTAACAAACACTGCAGTTGAAATGGAGTTTTTAACAGCGTGAACCCAGTTAGAACCCAGAATGGTATATAAAACTTTGAATGCTGTACATTCCCTCTCAGATGCGCTCTAAAAATCTTGTATCAAATGATGACATTACAAACTGTGGCAAATGTGACATAATTTTTTGGAATTTAATGAATAATATTCATTTGATTAACCTTTTTTAATATGTTTGTTTTTGGAGGCCACCACTTTTCTAGAATATGATTGGGAAAATGCTAAGCACTGGCAACATGTCCATGTCGTTAACTGAACTGTGAAAATTTCCTTTACACGAACGTTCGTTCACTCGACATGGAATGCGGTGATTGGATTAGGAATTTATTTACTTAAAAACTGTTTTTAAAACATTTAACAGTCTCTTTTAGCATTTCCTTCATTTTGCCAAAGCCAATTTATGCTCCACCTGGTTTGCACATCTGGCCACACTGTGTACTCGTATTAGGCCTATTCGAAATTCTCGTTTGTCGCTTAACGCTGTAATTGCAGCAGCTGGCAATTATGTTTTCATACTTTTTTGCGCGTCTCTTGTTTTTAATGAATGAAATAAATATAAAGAAAACAGCCAACACAAATAACTCAACAACAGTTATAGTTTTGAAAAAGAAAACAAAAAAAGTGTATTTCGTCGCGTATGTGTAAAATAATACGAAAACCAATGAAGCCTAAAAAGAGGTTGACTGCATTATTGGAAGTTATTTTTAAACATGTACGAGTATAAATTTATTTATACCAAAATAACAAAATCAAAAGCAAAAGCAAACAAACAAAAAAATCTGTGAATTGAAGTTGACTGGATGGGTTTTGCTTAGTTGGTGGAATCGTTTGGCGAAATATAACAAAAAAAAAAAGAAAAAGATTTTGTTACTTGTACTAAATACTGGTTTAAGTCGGTGCTGGGAGTTTGGTTAAGCATATCTGAACGAACTGAATACACCAGCACGAATTTATAATACTTGTATGTAGTAAAGAAGTCGAACAGCCAGACCCAGCCAGAGGCAGACGGACGGACAGGCAGATAAACAGGTAGTCTGTTCGACTAATATCATTTGTGAAGGTATCTGCATATAAGCAATTTTTTTTCCTTCTAAATATTGAGGTATTTATTACAATAAGGTTGCATAACTGTTTTGAGGTGTTATTTAATTGATAAGAACTGAATTTAATGAACTCATATCACCATAAAATCAAATGCAGCCAAAACATTATTGAGGTTTTCCTTTTTTTTTTCTTTGGATGTTTGTACATACATGTATTTTTGTTAATATGAAATTCATGTCGCATTTGATTATTAATTAATTGTTTACTTTATCGATTACCTTAAAGAAAAAATATGAATTTAATAAAAGTTTCTCAACAGCACTTGGGCGCGCTTTCTCAACTTATTTGCCCACAATTTTTAATTCTGTTTTGTTTCTTAACTTGGCTTCACACGCCAATTAGTAATTCACTTAGCATAGACTTGGCTAATAAAATTAACAGAAATCAGTACCTCAAACTGCTGCTCATTTCACTCTTTATTTATACTTTTCCTTCAACTTTTTATAAAAGATATTGTTTTCAGAAGTCGGAGCTGGCTTAAAATATTAAATAAACAAATAAATATTTGTCATCCATTACTTTCTAATTTCTTTTTTTTTTTTTGTTCGTATCGTTTTTATATTTTTTTTTTTTTGTATCAACTGAAAATTACAAAAAAGAAGTTTTACTTTTATTTATAATACTTTCTGTTCAATGATTTTTTATGATAATGGATAATTGAAAACATTTTAATAAGTCTTCTAACAAATAGTTTTTATTCGGATTTTATAATTTTGTAGATCTTCAAAAAGCGGTATAATAATTTAAAATTTTTAGAATATTGGAATGAATAAAAATTTATATTCGATTAATTTTTAATCGAATAATTTTCAGTGAAATCATTTGCAATAGATTAATTTGAAAATGGAATAATTTTTAATCGAATAGCATTTATTCAAATAGTTTTTAATCGAATAACTTTTATTCGATTAATTTGTAGCAAACAAATTTGCTTTTTGTTCTTCAGGCATATTTTTGCGATGCGCGTTTTGAAATCGCCCAGTAATTTGAAAAACATTTATTTGATTTTTAGGTGTTCGGAGCATCGCGCGTCTGCCATTCTAATAAATCAGCTGTTAACATCAAATCGCCAGTACAAAAGGAAGCCTTTCTCACAGAAATTTGTTAAAATAAGACATTCCTAAATTGAAATATTTGAATTTTTATTATCTTTCCCAAAAAGTAAAAGCAAACATATCTTATTTTATTTGTGCATTATCGCTATTTAGCAGTTCTGTATAAGTAAAAGAGCATCAGTCCATCTCAGTACATGCTGGCGAGTTGAAGTCGTCGAAACGCCTGCAATTATGAACCCTAGAACACATGTCATGCTATTTCAACTCACTTCGCAAATTTTATGCGAAATGCGATTATCAAACACAAGCCTGATTAATAAAGTATAACGAATTAAGTGCATGACCGAATAAACCGGTTTAAACCAAATTTAAGAATATTGAACCGTACAAAATTTTCGCAGGCATTTTGTACAACAAGAGGGGTGAAAAAATTTTTATTCGAATAATTTTTAATCGATTAATTTTTATTCGAATAATTTTGAGAAAATAAGTAAAAACTTTATTAACAATTTTTTTGCTTATTAAAAAAAAGAAAGCTTTACAGTACATATTTCGGAAAGAAAAGTGGTGGTAAATCCCAAGTTAGACTTTGAAGTTCTAGGACCGGACTTTAAAACCAAAGACTGGATACGAATGTTGTTAAAACGACTAACTTCTTTTGACCAAATAGAACCAGATTGGCAGTGCATCAATAGCGATAGAAAATATGAAAAAGCTTATGTTGCTTTCTCTGTGGGGTAATCAACAGATTTTTGTTATTATTATTTTTTATTTAGGACTATAAAAAAATCAATGATTTATTATGGAAATAAAACTCTTTTAACAGCAAGCAACAGTCAATTAATATTTTGTTTTCATTGTGGTATTTTTATCACTTTCTTGGAAACTTTGCATTTGTGTTTTCAGCTTCGTTTTCAAAATACTAAAATTAGTACAACTCTTTAGTTTATTCTTATGATTAAAAGCTTTAAAGGACAGGGTTTTGCCAAGGCAAACTTTCCTATGACAAACACTGTAACTGTAAAAGCCAGACCGCTAAAGTTTCAGCATGAATCATGAAGAAGCAGAAATAGAAAGTGTAGGGCGATTCCATATATTTAAAATTTTGAATTGACTACTTAAAACGAACTAATATTCTGACGAGTATAAGGTGTCCCCATACAGAAGTCTGCATAATGGATCTCAAAGTCAAGCGATTTCAATTTATGAAATATATAGATACACATGCATTTACACCAATCGAAAGATGCAATTCAGGACATTTTTGCTATTAAATATTTCTCCGTATTTTTTTGAATGACTGTCAGCCAAATTTTGTCTTCTTATTGTCGTGTCTAGCCAAGACGCCAACCAGATGCAACCACTAAAAACTAAAACTTAAAGATTCAAAATTCACTTTTACTTTTCCTCTGCTTTTCCAAATGTATTTATTTGACTTCAAAAACATCCAGCCACAGTTTATTAAAATTTTTCTATAAATTGTGACAAGTAATTTTCGTGAAAGTGTTGATTTTCAATAACAATAACTTGTAAAACTAAAAAAGAAAAACACACCGAGACAAATAAATCGTTATGCGCTTAACTTTTTGTTTTTTATTTATTTCTTTTTAATATGTCAGTATGTTGGGTTTTTTTTCTTAAAGTTTTTATTTAATAATTCGCTTGCTGCTGTAACAAATATTTTTAATAATTTCTTTATGGCTGTTTTTAAGGAAAAGTCGTGCGAGAGCGGAATTTAAGACGCTAATCAATAATTCTTAAGTGTTACTTTAACAAACGAAATAAAAATTTTATTTGTCAAGAGCCACTTACACTTATTTAATGATTCTTTTATGTTTTTTTTTTATTTCTCTTAAATTTATCGCTTAACGAAAAAGGTTGTAAAAAGTTAGACGCTGTCGAAAAGCTGTCGGCACCGTATTTGAAAGAAACCGAAAAAGTCTTCTTTTATCGCCTGTCATACGATAACGAACGTTGGTGATCGCTTGGTGTTGGGAAAAATCAAACAAAACTGAATTGGGAAAGTATTAAAAAACTTTCTTTTGCCTTTGGGTGATTTTTCCAGTTGTTATGATTTTAACGCTAACGTTGGACATCGTTTCAGTTTCGGCAAAATCGCTTAATAGAACAGCATTTCACGACTTAACAGCCCAGTGGGCTGCCTACGCACAGCCAGCGACTTTCACTGGCATTGCCTATTATCGGAAAATTATAAAGTGGGCAGCCATTGAATCGAATCTGATCATTTAAGTTGGAAACATACAACTTCTTCCGGCTGATTGGCAACGCAACTGATTGGCATTCCGTTAGCGATAGTAGTTGTGTTCCCGTTCCCATCATGGGCATTCTATGGAATTTCAATTTTACCAAAAATCTTTCCCCTACTGAGAGTGAGACAGATATTGAGAATAAAATGTGCTTCTTCTTCAACTTGTCCCAAATAACCGATACTTTTGCTTTAGGCAGATCGTTAAGATTCTAAAACAATCAGCTGTTTGAATAATATAAGAACTTGAAATTATATATTAATTATATTATATAATTTATTATATATTTAAACTGGCTAAACAACTAAAACGGTAAATAAATATGTATATATTAAATTTTAATGTAAATATACTTAAATATACCTGGACCTGGGGTTCCATAAAAAAAAAGATGAATTCTTATTTTTCTCCAAAAATATTTATTTATTCATGTACTTCTATTTTGTTCCCTTTAAACTTGCACTTGTGCCAACGTTTTTTGTTTTGTGTTTCTTGGCTCTCTTCAATCTTGAGAACAGTAAAAAGTCGGGGGGGTTTTGGTAAAAATTCGGAAATTTCGGAAACACAAAACCAAGTAACTAACAAAAGTTTTGATTTATATCCCCTCCACTTGCCACTTCTAAATATTAAACATTTTCTATTAAATGCTGAAATGCTATATTTAAGGTCTCATTAGTTTTTACTTTCGCTTCTTTACAAATGTTTTATAATTACTTTTTCTGTTGAAATTTTTTTAGTTTATTCTTGACAAATTTGTTTTGTGGCAACCTGTAAAATTGATTTAATTTCTGGCACAAAATATAATTTTTCTTTCAATAACAGGATAAGTTTTTCATCGTCCTTTGCGGCTTTTTTTTTAACAAAACTGAATTGCTTTTTAAAAACATAAATTTTTCTAATGTTTAACATAAAACAAATTTATAATTTAACGATAAATTCCACTTTCTACAGGTTGAACAGCAAAAAAAAAAAAAAAAAAAAACAAAAGAAAAGGAAAGGAAAAATTAAAAACAAACATATTTTAAGTGCTCTGATCCCTGGATTGACCAAAAATTAGAAGAAATTTACATATAAATAAAAATGTCGTAAAACTAAAACTGATGTTTTTTCTCGTGTCTGGCGCTTTCAAAAACTTCACTTCATTTAAACACCAAATATTTTAATAAAATTTTAATTAAAAAAAAATCAAATATTCTGAGATAAAATGTTTCAACGGTGTTCAAATTGGTGTTACTCCCCCCAAACCGTCAAAACCCCTGAAACAATTGCCCACTTTCTTACCAGTCTGAATGTTGACATTAATTCGAGAGTGTGTGTGTGTGTGTGTGTACGTCATTAATAAGTATAACTCGCCCTTTTTAGGCTGTATAATAAAATTTTGTTTTTAATTTTGAGAGGAAAATCTTTAAAGCCAATAACGCAATCTAACTTTTGTGGTGTAAAATTAATGAACTTGTCAGGCCGAAACATGTCATTACAATTATTACATATGCCGCATTCAGGCATTTAAAGCATTCAGCAACAGAAACCGCTTGAATTTTTCTGCTTTAAAGTTACTTTGTAAAATTGAAATTAAAACAATAAAACATTGAGGTGGATTATGACGCCAAACCGCACAAATATTTTTCAGGTGGGACTTAAATACGACATTTACTTGCAGCATTAAAAAGCAAAAAAAAAAAAAATTAGTTTTTTTCTCCGACTGCGATGCATGAACGTGAAGTTATTGCTGGTGTTTACACTTGTTATGGTTTTCATTTAATTTATCTACAAAACAAATGAACAAACAAAAAGAAAAAAAAAACAACTCCAAAAAGAAAAGGAAAAAGCAAAAGAAAAGAAAATTTACTGGCTGTGCAAAAATTTGCGGATATTGCACAACCGACCACAAATCGTACAATTAACTTTCCAGCAAAATTTATTATTAAATACGATATTTCGTTTGTAGTTGGCTGGCTGTGAGTGGCAAACACAAGGTCAGGCTTAAAGTTATAGTTTCAATTAGCCCTAGAGGTTTGCCGGCGAAACAACTGTTTGCATTTCTTTAGAAAAATCCTAAACCGCGCAGTCGGTTTGAAAATCTATAATTATAATAAGTACAAGAGGTTCATTTTATCCTTACCCCCCCCCGCATTTTTCTTTTTTCCTACAACTTCACATTCTGGCCATTAAAATAGATTGTTTCCCTTTTCAAAACTTTACTTAAGCCCCCACTAATCACAACTCTAGCATAAACATTTCCTTTAATAGTTTAAGCTCTTTATTATCTGGCAAGTTTTTCTGATTTTCTGGCGTTGATTTTTTTGCTTGTTAGTTTTCGTTTGCCAGAGAATATTGATGCTGCAGAAGTGTTTGCATCGTAAAACAGTTGAAGCCGCTAAAGAATTTAAGCACTTAAATCAGTTTATGGTATTAAAGCGAACCAGCAAACGTTGATTTATTCCTGAAGGAGTTACAAGACTCCAAATTTAATGAGCTTTATTAACCCTAAGAAGTAACTTTTATTAGCAGACACTTAAAAAGCAGCTGTGAAATGTATTTGAAAACCACAAAACATGAAGATATTTTAAATGAGCCAAAACTTGAAGATTTTTCCAGTTGTTTACAGCCAGAATAGACAGATCTTACAATATTGTTGGTGTCTAAAAATGTGGTACAGCTGCCTTAAACTCGTTGTCTGGCTATCAAGCTGTAATTCCCTTATGCTGGCTACGAATCTGGCTGTCATTCGTTAGTACTATATTATCAGTAAATAATATAATAATAATAAAATAAAATGTAAAAAACCCTGGTAATTAGTAAATAATGTTTGTCAAAGCTTGTTCTTGTCACTATTTTCTTTTTCATTGTCAAAAGTGTCGTAGAATTTTGTGAAGTTTTGTTGTTAACAGACACATTTACAAAATACAATTGTCTGGTTATAAAATTATAGGATTCTCTTAAGTTGCCTACAGTTGCTGGCCCGATTTTACAATATTGTCAGCAATTAGTGCCCAACAGTGTCATACAATTGTGTGAATTTTTGTTGCTGACAGATACATTTACTAAAAATTTACGAAATAATAGGATCCTCTTAAACTGCCTACAGATGCTGGCCCGATTTTACAATATTGTCAGCAATTAATGCTTAAAAATGTCGTTCAATTGTATGAACAATTGTCTGATTATGCAGTTGTAAGGTCTTCTTCTGACAACTGTGTGTTGTCACCAAAAGGTCCGACAATGGCGAGAACACTCTTCCTGTCCATTGTCAGATAATTGTTACACATTATTAGCTTTTTTTCTACTGACAGACATGTTTAAAATGACTCCACTGATGAGTCTTTCGGGCATTTTTCTTCTTACAATTTTTGTCTTACAACGTTGAAACATCTGACAACCGTTTGTACAAGACTTTGCAAACATCTGACTTGGCCATTTAGCCCTCGTTGGCAATTTTACGATGTATTGTCTGATCTTACAATCATTTTATCAAACTTGTAGCAACTGGTCACATTTCCTAAATTCATTTTCGTCTTCTATGGCAAATTTTATTGCGTTTTATTAAAAAATAATTCTTTTTATTTTATTTTCTTTTCGTTTTGGCCTCTGGGTTAACCTGAAAGCATATTAAGGCCCAAATTGCACAATATCTAAGAAGGGTTAATTTGTTTCTTGTAGCTTTTAAAGATATAATTTAAGTTTAAGTCTTTCATTTCTTAAGATGCAGACTTTTAATGAGTTTTTATATAAAATATTAAGAATTTGTTTTACATTAATAAGACAGTCTAACATCTCTATAGTGAACTTTTATACAAGGATTTTCCATTTTTAGAGCATTTTAAAATTTTTCTGGATGTAAATATTGATATAAATATGACTTCCATTTAATAAATTATTTCAAACAAATTTTCTTTAACGCGCACTGATCACGCACAAAAGGCACTAAAATAACATGATATTGCCAAGATGATAATAAGAAAAAAGTAAGTCCCCTCAGTCACAATTTTGATAGCAGTTGGCCGAGTTGAGTGCATAAAGTACAATTTTTCGCATGAAAAAATATTACTGCGTAATTAATAAAGATGAAGACGGAATTAAAATAATAAGAAGCTAAAAATTTCCAGCAATTTATTAAAATAAATCTAAAAAAATCCCCTACGCTCTTCCATAAGAAAGCGGTGGAAAAGAAAAAGATATGAAATTAAGAAAATCTGACTGTTTGTCACAAACGTGTATGAAATACAATATATAATTTTCTGAGTTCATTATAGAGATGTTCGACTGTATTAAGTTGCTTATAAATTTCCATTTAAATGCTCTAAGAACTTGCTAACAAGGATTAGCACTACAAGTTATTACTAGAAAAGCAAAACATGCTGCTTTCTTCTTAAAATCGTCTAACGATTTGATTAAAAACTTTTTTTTACAGTAAATAAAAGTAGCAGGAAGCTTAAATGCAAAAACAAAATGTTTTCTATCTGAATTACATTTTACATTTTTAAATAACAGAATTGAGATTTTTGTTTTCCTTAAATTACTTTATAAATACAATGCGAAAAAGTTGTTTTACTTTTATATGTGTTAAGCCACATCGCTAAGAATGCCTTGAAAATTATCTCATTCCACAACAACAACAACAACAACAACATGTTTAGTTGTCTTTTATGATAACTAAGATTTTGAGGCACAAAAGACCAAAAAGACAACGGCCTCTTCCTGTGTCAAAGCGATTTATATTTTTAGTTGTCATTTATTAAGAAGAACTTACCTGTTTGCTTATTAAAGATAAATTGTTTTTGTATTTTAATATCCGTTAAGGAAAACTTAGCAAAAAGAAAAAAAAGAAACTTCTTAAAACTTAATAAATTCAATAAAAACTTTTAGAAAAAAAAACTTGTAATTAGAAATCAGTTTGTCAAAACTTTGTCTTGTTACTATTTTCTTGTCCGTTGTTGTTGTTGCTGGTGTTGCTGGGTTTTTTTGTTGTTGTTGTCGTCAATAATTGTAAACAAACAACATTTGCTGACGGCTGCTTGTAACGGTACTCTTCATATTATTGTGTTCGTGTCTTGAGTCTTTTGTGTTCGAACAAACAAATGTCTTCTATTTTTAATTATTTTCTTTTTCGTTTTCGTTCAAAGCGGAAGTTTATAACAAAATGAAAATTATTAATAGCAACCACATAAAATATGCCCGTCAATCACAGACAATTAAAAAGAAAACAAAATATGATTTCATTGAAAACGTTTAAAAGCAATCGAACATTCAATCCGAGTACAATAAACCAGGTTCGCAAATAATCAGAATTTATAATGATGACGAATGACGGCAGGTTGAAGATTAGAGCAATTTTATTAAACGAAAGGAAAATCCTTTTTGGAAAACGGAACATTTTTTTTTATACAGTATCTCTAATATTGCCAAAAGGCTTTACAAACTCCTCGGTTTTTTCTTGCTTTCATGCTGGTGCAAATACAGTCATATTTTGTTTTCGAATCAACTGATTTGTCCATAGAATATCTATTGGGGTCTTAAGGCTTTTACTATATACAAAGTAATTAGGAAACGACGGGCCTCCTCTTTGTTTAATCTCTCTTCCATGGCTTTTTATTTTGTTAGAATTATCTTTGAAAAAACATTAACTTTCTTTAATCCACCTTCGACTAGTTTTATAAATGTTCATATTTTTCTTCTATTGCCAGATGTATTAAAACACGTTTAATCGATTATAACACAAGACTTAAAATTCAGTGCAAATGAAATTTATGCTTAAAACTGATAATTAAACAAATGAAAAGAAAATGAAAATGAAAAAAGGGGATTTCCCCGAATACAATAAATTAACTAAAACTAACAAATAACAAAGAAACCCATCAAGCCAGCAAAATACTTCGAGTCATAGACTTCATATGTATGTTTCATTCCAGTCATGTGGAAGTTCGAGTTAGGAAAGCTCGAGTTACGGCAGGGGAATTGCGCTCCTCTACTTATTTCGAGTTAAAGAAAACTCGTGTTAGAAGAGTTTTATAAATATCATTATGCTTCGGTTTTAGTTGCTTCCTTGGTTGTATATTGTGTTTATTTAGTAGCTCCACAATCTGCTTTTGTATGTGTTAATTTTAAATTATCTTAACAAATTAATAGAACGTGAAATTTGGCAAAACGTTTTGCTACAAACAATCATGACTAAACTTTGTTGCTTAAGTTGTATAAAAGTTTGTTTTGTAATTTTACAATTGACAAATTTCATATGCAAAATCTGTGTTACTTAATATAAAAACTGTATTATTTAATAATACTGGGAAACTTATGATCATATTTATACTCCAGTAAACCAATTTTAATGCTTAAGTATTTTTTTTTTTTTGCTGCCTAAAACAGTTATCGCTCTTATTTGTTTATACGGCATTAAATTACAAAGTTGGTGAAATGAAAACCTTCCGCTTCCTCAATTAACCGCAACACTGTGAAGCAGCCAATGGCAGATGATTTTAAAGAAAACTGACTAAACATGTTGCACAGTTGATGGGGGCATGCAAGCGAAAACATTAAAAACAAATTTTCAATTCCGCACCAAGTTGTCGCATCTCTAGCAAAACCTAGAACAAGACCTGGAAGAGTTTATCGAATGCAGAGAAATTTCGAATATTTGTTTAATTTTCTTTTTTTTTTTTTAATTTTACAAGCTGTGAATTCATTATCATATCAAAATTTATACAAAAAAAAAAATAAACCCCAAAATATATGATTTTCTCTTTAATTACACTTTATGGGGCATTAATTGTTGTTTTAATAATAAATGAATTCCCCAATATGTTTTTTTTTTTAATTAAAAATTAAAATCCACTCATAAATCTTAACACTGGTTTAATGAAACGAAATTAAACATAATTAACATAATAAAGCGGCAAAACAAATATTAAGAGCTGTAAAAATTTCCATTTCCAAAAGCTCACAGCAAAAATATAATCATTAAAAATGGCTCGCAACTCATTTGAAAAGCCAAACTCCACTAACAATAAACCGCCAGTCAATTCTGTTGCGCTGTAAGTTTTTTTTTTTTGCTTTTTTCTTTCCAAAATAAATCACTTGGCTTCGAAGCCATAAGAAAAAATGAAACATTGACTTAGTTTTGCCAGCCAAAAGAAAACAAAACTGAAAAATAAGAGTCTCCTAGACAATTGGCAATTGTTTAAAATAAACTTTAAGCAGACCATTAATGTCTAGTTAAAAATTAAAAACTGGGGAGTAGCCAACGGTCGTGTCATTCGTGGACAGTTTGCTACTACTTTTTAAAAACATAAAAAAAAAAACAATAATAACTTTTAATGTCAACTGCAAGTTAACAAATTAAACAAACTAGAGACAAGCGAATTTCAAATATGCGAATATGGCCATTCGCGAATGAATGCGAATTTTAAATTGGAACTGTTTAAAGGCAACTTGTAAAGCAAAGCTAGAACAGTGGACTGCTTTCCCTTTTCTCTTGAGGAATGAATAATAATTGTAAGAGTCTGGCCCAAGCTGGACTTTGGTGCTGCCACCATCATTACTGATCTGTTGTGATTTGTTCTCTCTTGTCTTACTGTCACTAGAATGGAGCGAGGGAGGAATGAATAGTTGTGGGGGCATCTGGCTCAAAATAGCGATTTGTACTGCAGCCATTGTTGTTCTATTGCCCTCAAGGATTTAGAACGTCAAGAAGCCGAACCAGCTGCTTCTTCATCCAACCTATAGGCGTCATATAGTGTATTCTGCATCTCCTGTGTCCCAGTGAGCAAATGTGTCGCTGAACTCTTTTCTTCGTTGTACAATAGCATCTGCACTAATATCAGTGTTGAATTTGTGCAGCGAAACTGCGAACCTTTTTGGCATATTCCAGGCCATTAGTAACGTTTCAGTGTTTTGTCACAACAAAGACTGTTTGTTTCTTCATTCGTCCTTTGGAAAGGTAACGGTATTGGTAACGTATTGCCGCTGGGCACCCCATGTCCTGGCAGCCAGATGAGAGTAATCTGATTTTAAAATTACAGACTGTTAATAACCCATTGTGACACTCCAGTAAATGTAGAACTGGCCAGGGTCTTGAGGACAGATTCTTGGGTCAACAAAATGAAAATATTTTTCAATACTCAAATGAAAATCGATCAATTTGAAAAACAATCCAGTTTGCAAACAATTTTTTTTTTTTGAAATTGCTTTTTCCATTATCAAAAGTATCACCAGAATGAAACTAGTAATCGAAAATACTCGAAGTCGAAAATGAAGAAAAGTAATTGATGAGCAATTTTTAAATATTTCATCACACGTTTTTCTTCTTTAAAAAGGACTAATTCTCAAAATTGGTTTCCATTTCACATCTGATTATCTTTGGCGAAAATGAAACGTATACGAATGCGAATAATGGCCACATCACTCCGTAAACGGATAAACCATTTAGGTGAAGCTCTGCAATAGAAAAAAGAAATTAGTTAAATAAGTTTGAGTTTTTTGCTAAAATAAAATGCCAACAGCTAAAATTGTCAAAATAATTTCCTAATATATTTTTTTGCACTATTTGAGGCAACTGAACAGTAACAGACTCGTTATTAATTTTTAATGATTAAGGAATACAACAATAATTTTGACAATAAACTAAAAATTAAAGTAATAAAAACAACAATTAAGAAACAGTCTATTGTCACGCCACACCACTCGCCCTTAAAACACACTTCATGCTTACAATAGCTGGACAATGGAAGGCCTGACAACTGCAAAATGTAAATGATAAATTACAGTTCAAACAACAAAACGGCAGGGCTGCACAGTGGGCAGAAATTTTACAAAAAAAAAAAACTACAAGAATTGGTAATAAATTTAGCATTTTATAAAAAGGATATACTATTATGATGGAGCTTTACAGGTTTAGAGAAAAA
Organism: Epicampocera succincta; assembly: GCA_932526305.1. NCBI lineage: Eukaryota > Metazoa > Arthropoda > Insecta > Diptera > Tachinidae > Epicampocera > Epicampocera succincta. The sequence continues at coordinate 15,033,285 of OW052038.1, forward strand.
GTGTAGTTGAGTTTAAATAATGAAAGATATATAAGAACTGTGCTTCTTCTTTTGTGGGCAGTTGTACAATTACAAGCCAACAGCTCAACAAAAAGTCAATTGATTTTCTTACGTCCTTTGCCATTTTAAAAGTTATTTGTTTTTTTTTTTGCTCATGTACAAAACGAATCAAAAAATATGGAATAGTCGTATGTTGCTGCTGGAAACGTTTATGAAATGTTTTGTTCAGTTTCTTTCACTGATTGTTTTTACTGTATTTTTGACAGCTGAGCTGAAATTCAATTATTTTCGGCAATAGAACTGCAGGTTTTCTTACATTATCGGCAATCAAAAAAGAAATATATTTCTGTCATAAAGTACTTAATAAAAATCTATATTTCTTTGGCTGTTTTTAATGAAAAGAGAAACCTGCTGCAGGTTTCCTTTCTTTTTCCTTTTGTCTTTTGATATTAAATTGTTATCGCTTAAAAGAAGCGCATAAAAACTTAACTATTTCGTTCACATATTTCAGACAGAGAAATTCATGTACGTATTACATAAATTTTAGTGGAATTTATTTCGTTTAAGTGTTTTATCCTTAAACGTGGAACGTGTAAGTGCAGTTTTTTGCTTGTCAGTGATACGTTACCACCAGTACAATTAATCATGTTTATTAATACGGTTTTATTATAAGATTTTCAATCCTAAAGTTTTGGTCTTTGTTACTAAGCCTGGTTAAGTGTTAAGTGAGTTAATAATGAATTACACCTTCTTTTATGGCTGTCATACAATTTCGACACACTTTTAGTGCTGGAGTGTTAAACCACCAGTGGCGGTGCTAAAATGTAAAATATTATATGAACACTTTTTTTCTTTGTTTCTTTTTGCGTTTTTAGTTTTCAAACTTATAAATCATTTAAAAATTTTAAGTAAAACTAAATTCTTGTTTCTTCTTCTTTTGGCTTAGCAAATATTAAATAACCATTTTGCACTAGAGGGTTGTTTGAGTACCAGCGATTCAAGCAACAAATAATATTGTGGGTTTTCCATATTAAATATTTAAGCCACAAGATACCAGATATTTTATGACCAGTATTATTTACACTTAGAATTCCTACAGCACAACTAAAAAAAAAAAAGAAAAAGAAACACCAACAAAAATATTCTAGAACTGATACCCCACCAACCAGCTCAAGTTTCGAATTGTCACTGGCAAGTGAAAAATTGAAGTTGGTCACTTGAACTCGTAGGCCAAATATTTATTTCTTTAGTTTTTTTCCATATTATTTCTATTTGCTCCGCCTAATGCTCAAGGTTAATTACTTGGTTACAGTTAGTTTTTCCAAAATCCAGTTTTTCTGCGATTGATTTTCTTCATTTGGTTTTTTTTTCTCTTGCAAATGAAAAGTAGTTTAACTTCAATATGAAACATGAAAAAGTGTTAAGTGTTTGTTGAAAAAAATTTCATTAATTTAAATTAAAACTGGACAAAATCATATGTAAGTTAATGAAATATGACAACCAGTTTTGAAATATGTTTTTAAAAATCATTTGTTATTAGTAGTTAATTGAAATTAATGCGTTAATTTATTGCACACAGAAAAAACAAGGCCAAACAAGTCGAGATAATTAAAACAAATAAAAAATACACACACGCCATAAATTGCAGAGCTGATGGTGGGAAAAAGGATATTGGCGCAATGAAAAATATCTATTACATATTATTAAGTCTGAAAACTGAAAACTTTTCGCAGTGACTACAGCTTAAGAAATGAATAATAAAAAGGAAATTAAAGCAGTTGAAGGAAAGCAAATTACAAGGATACGATCCGATCGATAAAAAAGGTTTATAACTACTTCTTGTCTTCGATTAGAAATATCTTTACAAATATGGCCAGTTCCAACAAAATGTATATAGAAAAGTATTTGGATTTTAATAATTTAAAATAATGAAATGAACAACCAGATGGCCTAAATGCACGAATTCAGTTTCCTGAATTTCTGGCATCCCAAAACTTTATCATTTTCCTGCCACGGTGACCAAATAAAAGCAGCTCGACAATTCAGCTTTAAAAATTTTGCGAAATTAATCAAATATAGATATAATGTCAAGATTCGAAATGTCACATAACGAGATGGATGCGTGACGTGACAGATTTTTACCATCTAGCCAAAGACATTTTAAGGTAATATTGTTACGTAAAATTAAAAAATTAATTGAAATAAAAAAACTGGTGTAGGTTTTGCTGAATTCCCATGCCATTTTTGTCACGTTTGAGCCGCTACTACACTCCTGCCATTTTCTTTGATATTTTTTATTAATTTTTACAACAGTTTTCAAAGCTTCTTATGAACTATAATCTGTACCGTTTTCTCAATTTTAAGCGTATACGACGGTCACGTTCGACACCATGAAAGTGTCTATATATTATTCAATTTTAAATAAAATAAATGCAAAAAACTCGATTCGAAAAAAAAAGTTATTGACGATTCACAATCGAACTAAAAACTGTACAATTATATTCTGCAGATACTGCGAAACGATAATTCACAATTTCAATGATTTTTCCTTCCACTTTCTCAACATTTTCATCAGTTGTTGGTGTGCTGGAGCGGCGTCATTCACTTGGCCTTGGCTGCTGCCCACGAGCTGTAAGATCAAATGACAAATTCCAACACCCGGTGTTAGGACTATTTTTCTAGTCCTAAAACGTCTTCAGATTCTGTGTAAATAAATAATTAAGGACCTCTACTTTCAAAAATACATTTAAAAATAAAACAAAAAACAATAAAAGCAACCTTTGAAAGCATTTTATTCTTAACAAATAAACTGTTTGTTTACACAAGTGGGCCGGCTATAACGAAATAGCAGCTGATAAGCTTAAACAACAGACATATAAGTTGGTAAAGCTGACAGCAAAAGTGTATTAAACAAGAAAACTATTCTAAAAATATTAACTAGACGAGTTAAATTTAAAACTTAAACTTAAACTTTAAAAATTCTCCGCTAAATGGCCATTAAACGCGTATCACAGACACAGGATGCACTAAAAATCAGTTCACACAAAACAACAACAAGTTGTTTGGAACGCAGTTAACAAAAAAAAAAAAAAAAAGCAGCCAAACCTGGCACTAATCAAACAACGTTCTATATTCATTAACGACAATCATTTAACAGTCATGAGTTCGGTAATTCTGGTTTTGTTGGTTTTGCGTATTTTAAGGGGCTGCCAACAAAAGAACACATTCACACATTTTTTATTTTCTTTGCTTTTAATTGCAATAACCAAATTTAAAGCAAATTATAAAGGGTGTTACAAAACTTAAGCAAGAGCTGGCTGTCAAACGAACTGTCACACCCCGTGCACATGCAGAATCAGTATAATCGTACAAATCATCATGAGTAGATTCACGCCTGAACAGCACCAACAAATTATCCAAATTTATACATTTTGAAAATCCGTCATTGATTCGTACAGATTATAAAAATTGTGTTTAACGTTGAGGCTCAAGTTTTCATTTAACAATTTTGTAAAGAAGCAAAACTACCGTATATGGAGTGCGTCCAAGCCACTCAAGGGGTTTTTTATTACTTCAAAAACGCAGCCAGATGTCTCGTTTAGTTCAATGAAAATCCTTGACGCTCCAATATCATTCAATCCACCTTATTCCGGGAGTCGTCATCATCGTCACATCGTCTTCAGCACAGATTATCTATTCTCAATGGCCACTCAACATTTCCTAGACCCAAAGGATAGACAGAGACTGGCAATAACATTCGTTTGTTGGTGACAATGAGCCAATCCATTTACCCCGATTCTAGTGCGACTGGAGATGACAACTCTTGAAATAAAAGGGGACATTTTTGGTGAAAAATGTAGATTAAATTGATGCTGATGATGATGGCGTGATGTAGTCTCATGGTACTATTTACGTGATATACGGCAATCGCCATCACTGATTTATTGGCATTGGAATTGATTTCGGTAAATGGCCTTTTCAATTGGACTGCACGATCGAGCGATTTTTCAGCTCTGGATTCTTATCTTATCAGTTTATGTGAAGTCATTCTTTTATGATGATAAGCCCGTAAAAATTACTCGAAAAGGGGGCTCAAAACTGGCCACTTAGAATGCAATTCGTTTAGAAGCGATCTGGTTAGTCCCCAAACCTCACGTAGTGGTCTTTCGAACCTACATTTTTTTTTATTTACTTCTTTGTTGTATTTCTGTCGCTCCTAAACGAAACACCCGTTTCTAAGGCGAAACAAATTGCCCTAAAAACAAGTTATTACTTACGAAAGTCTTCCAAGTTCTCTACAACTATACAACAGACTTATCATACTTTTGCTTTTACCGTTCACGGCAATCAAAGACATTTTTATTTTCAAGTTTAAATAAACCAGATCATTTCTAAAGCTCTGAGAAAAAGTTAATTTTCATTAAAGCAGCGTTAGAATTAGTAAATTCCAAACCTTTAAAATTAGAGGACGTTTCGCAAACAACAACGATTTTGAGTGTGAATAAAAAACAAAGTTGCAACAAACAAACAAATTAATTAAATTAAGAAAAGAAAAAGTAAAATATAAATGCTAAAAATAAGCAATTTGCCAGTAACATAAAATGGTGTGTTTTTGCTAAACAAAAAAAAAATATGTATTTTATTTTAACAAGTTCATTGATGTTGGTTGACCAAAATCGAAAACAGTCATACAATTTGTTGGGCTTTTATCACGATGGCACGTCACAAGTTTTGTTGCTCAATGACTTGTCTTGACCCTCATCAAGACGTTGTTTTATATCTTCTTCTTCTGCTTTTATAATTGAAATTGGAAAAGCAAAATAGAAAAAACAGATGCCATCCAGCAACGTCAAAATAAAAAAAATATATACAACTAGTGTTTTGTTCAAATAATATATTTTTTATATTAAAAAAAAGCTTTTCTTTTGTAATGAAGGGGGGAAATTTGGTTTTTAAATTTGAGATTTAATTTCATTTAAAAAAATTTTTTTTTTTTGGCAGAATTTATGGCTGGATTTAAGAAATATTTTTTTTTTTTTTGTTATTCATTTATATACAATGAAGTGTAAACATGACTGTGATAAGATAATGCAGCTTTATAAGCTCTTTAGAGGTAGAAAGTGTCAAATGATTTCATTACAGTAGACTGTCTGAAATTGGAACTCAGTTTGCTAGACATGTCAGGCTGTTATTTTACAAATAAAAATGCCAGTTAGTGGCCTTTCTTTTCTTTAAACTCTAAAACTTGAACAGTTATTTTTGCTTCTGCAAAGAATAAACAAAAAGGGGAATCACCTATTAGAGGATGTTTTTCTCTAGCAAGCGTGTGATAGAAATGAAATCTATTTTGAAAATGATTCGTGTTAAAAAAGAAAAAAAAAATCCGCCAATTGAGAATCTATTATTTGGGTTAAACTCGTACAGCTCGGCTAAGGGTCAGCTGGTTTTGTTCACTATAAAAAATAATTTTTTTACATTTCTGTTAAACTAATTTCATAATTAAACACTTCTATTGCAATGAAATGCAATACGTTTTTTTTTTTTATTGTATTAATAGAAAATGTTTGAGATGCTATAACTTTCGTATCAAAAGTTTTCACCGCAAACTGAAATGTGAACGTATGAAATATGAAAGCGTTCCTAACAAGACGGCAGCACTAAACTGCATAATTTATATATCTTCTTATTCCTATGGCGCTACAATCCGGCGTGAACCTGGCCCACAACCAACAAGCTTTTCCAGCTGGTATGATCTTTAGCCAGCATTCTCCAATTTTGCACACCAAATTGGTTGAGGTCCCTCTCCACTTGTGTGCGCCATCGGTTCCGTGGGCGTCCTCTATTGCGCTGTCCCGCTGGTTTGTAGTCGCAGGTTCTGCGGGTCGGAGCAGTATTTTCCATGCGCTCTACATGGCCCAACCACCTTAGCCGTTGGCTCCGTAGACGCCTGGTTAGGCTCATGTCGCTGTACAACCCGTACAGCAGTAATTTATTTATATATAATCAAATCATAGATATTTATGTAAATATTTTGCTAATTAAAGAAAACACTTTTGCCCTGGCTTTTACTACCGAGGAAGGAGAACATTTTTTGTCACAGCGAAACTATCCTCAATCTCCCTTTGGACACAGTAGGACAAATTTTTATTACAATTATACATTTGAACCACCTCATTTTAGTTTATTTGAATACTAAACAAAACCAATTCTTTTATTTCCACCAGTTTCGCGACAGTGAAAAAATTACAAATAAAATTTTCGAAACGCTGAAAAACAAAATCTGTGAAACACAGAACTATAGTGTACCAACCCGTAACAACCTCCTTACAATCGAATACACCAGACCCAAAGGAATAGTTACTTTTAACTTTTATTAATTATCAAAACTGAAGCAATTATCTCCACATATAGTGTTTCCCATCCTGCAAGAGAGTACCAACAAGATAGTTTTAACTGGGGCGTGTTTGTGTGCCAATACATCGAGGCAATACTGCAGGGCAGAAAGTTAAAAAAATGTAGAAAATCCAAACACATACAGATGTACAATGAAGAACAGTATTGTTGAACACTCAGACAATATGGAGGAAATGCTTTTCTGTGCAAACAATGTAAAAGGCCAGCCGGCAATAGCTTAGGGACCCTTATCATAATATGGAGCAATACCCTTATGATAAATACGAGGACCCTATTTTGAAAAGTGAGATACAGCTACAGTTTAATACTAATAGACTTGGATCCATCCAAATATTTATATGGATATTTTTCAAAAATTTCTTCAAATCCCAATAATTTTCATATATTTGAAAAGAGCAGCACTATCGACACCTTCGTTAAGTTGTATCCTAATATGGAGCAATCGCCTTATGATAAATATGTAGAAACTATTTTGAAAAGCAATAGCCTTGTTGTAAATGCTGTTCATTTTCATTCGCCGATTAGGACCACTTAATACAAAGTCTGGCATTTTACGCTTTAGCGATTTCGAAAAGGATTGATGAACAGAAACTACGAAAATTAATTGAATTTGTGCATTCGAATAAACCACAAAGTATGAACCGAATTGCAACCAACTTTTTTTTATTAGTATTTAAGCATGAGTGTGAGTTTGTATGTAAATTCCTGCGCTAAGCATTCATAGTTTATTTAAATTCAACTTTTATTTGATTTCACTTTCATTTTCAACAACAAGAAAAAGCAAGAAAAGCCACTCAAGAGCCTTGACAGCACCAAAACACTCAAGCACATGCCTGCTCAGCCATTTATTCGTTTGGACAGTCGCATTTAAACACTTGCATTTTCTTAAGACGTATGTGTGTATGTACAAACATATATCAATGAGATTCATAACACCACCATCCGGTCACTTTGTATTCAATTTTACATCACCGTCATCATCATCATCATCATTGGAGGAATATTAATTTTATTATCATGTCTCGTCTCGTCTTTTCTTTTTTTTTTTTTTTTGTCCCCCAAAAATATATTTTCTATGCCTCAATTCATGAACACACACACTCTTGTGTGCATTTGTACAAAATTTATGTAAAACAATATGAAATATATATTTGAATTAACGGGTCCCCAGCCAATCGTCCGCCAACCAGTCGTAGTAAATTTAACAAATACACAATATTTTTACCTGCATTTTACATTTTACTATTAGTGAAGTGTAAAAGATGTTTGATGTTGTTTTATTGTATTTGTGGTATTTCGCATTGCTTTTAGTCAAATTGTTGTTATTGGCGTTTTTATGATTTTTGATAACGAAAGAAAGTGAAAACATTTCTTTTTTTCTTTCTGGTTTTTTTTGTTTTTTTTTTTTGATTTTTTTTTGGAAATTGAAATCGAGGCGGTCTCTTTAACCTCATGAATATTTATGAGGGGGGAAAAATGTGGGCAAACAAAAATCAGCTCAGCAGCTTGAATTTCATTCCAATTTTTCTCCCGCATTCTCAGGTCAGACGTGTAATAATTTCAACAAAATTAAATGTTTCCAATCGTTACTAATAAAAGAAAAACTACTGAGTTTTGCTTCAAAACTTGATGTTTTCGGCCCATGAATTCTAGTTGAAGTGCGTAAATAAATTATGCTTTTAAGGTACTTGGAATTGGGCAAAAACAGGACACAAATATTAATTATCATGGTCTGTTGTGGATTGAATGCACTGCACTATGCGGCAGCCAATGCGTTTAGTAACTAGTCCAGTACGCCAAAACTTAGACTCGCCTCTTTTTTTCAAAGTGTGTAAATTTGCATAATTTGGTAGCATTATTTCAGATGACAGTTCACCCGTTCTTAAGTGCTATTGTACTCAAAAAAAAAAACACCCATTAGACTTGTTTGTTAACCTTTAAAGTCTAAAGTTGCTCAATTGCAAAAAATCAAACAAACTGGAAACAAACGACTTTTAAATGTTTGACAGCAAAACAAAAACACATAATAAAACGCCTAAAGGTTTTTCAAAACATTCAAAACACTGACACAGCGTGACCAAATGGCATAAACACACACACACATATATATATATATATATATATATATATATCATTTGAAAACAATCCTGGACAGACACAGAGGAGATAAAATGTGCAGCAAAACAAAAAAAAAGGAGAAACACTTTCATAAATACAAGATCTTTAATTTAAACTGTTGAATTTAACCACAATGGAAAAGCGTGTTTGTTCACTGGGTTTGTCTTGCAAACATCTGTAATTTTTCGAAGGCGTTTCACTTTCGATTTCAGTGATAACAGAAAGAAAGCAACACCAACCAACAAATAAATTAATAAATATCCAAACAAAAAAAAAAAAAAAAGGTTACAAAATTACTCATTCCAAGTGGTCAGTCAGTCAGTGCCGATTGTTGTTTTAAGCATCTTAAAAAAATACATTTATAAATACATCACTTTTATTTATCACATATTAAACGTCAACGATAAATATTATTAATTTAAGTTGCTGTCAACTTCTTTGGCTTTTCTATGTACAAAAGATATAAAATATTAAATTTCAGCGGCATAAATCTGCACAAATACGCACGTGGGAAGAATCTCAAAATTTCAACACCTTCGCACCAAATTAATCTAATTAATAAGCGTAACAAAACACAAAACCTTAAACAAAATTAAAAGCATGTGATCTAATTAATAACCCAAAAAAAAAAAATCATTTTTATTTAGACCTTAAACAGAATTAAAAGCTTTAATTAAAGTTTTAACTTGAGTGTTAACAAAACATTAGATATGATTTAGTATTTTTTACCTCAAAGCAACAAGTAGTTAAATTTAAGACATTTTTAATTATTTATCAAATGATTAATCATTATCAGGTATTTTGAACGCCTTAATATAATTTAACGCCATTAGCATTTAAATGCTCACCTTGATCTAGGCTTAATTCTACAAATATTTGCTCTATTTAAAAAAAAAAAAAAAAAAAAAAAACAGCAAAAGCAACAAATAAAAGCTATTAAGAAAACATGTCTGTGCATGCATACATACACATGTAATTCCTTGAAAATACCCAGCCAACAATTTTTGCTAGAATTTAAGTCTATCCGCCACTAAAAAAAAATCAGAACATGAGGCAAATTTTTGATCATAAACGATAAATTCGCGTAAAGTTTTAGCTAGAAAATTGCTCAGTTGGCCACATACATACTATGCAACTTCTATTTAGGCAGAACGATGGCATAAATAATTCAAAAGCGACTATCTAAATCTTTACAGCCAATCCCTATTACGAAGTTACGTGTCTAATTTGCCGACTCATAAGTCATCAAAAGCAAAAAAAAAAAAAGATACGTTTGTCGGAAGAAAATGATTTCCTTGCCGCGACTCTTCCTGGTAGAACCCATTTACAGACGTTTGTCAGATGTCATAATATTGTGCATAAAATATGCCTAAAACGTCTGACAACGGTGGGCTTTTGTCGTACAACGTTGTCGGATATATCATTTCCAGTCCATTGTAAGATATTCCGTAATACTGTTCGCCAACCGTGAAAACACTCTTCATTGTCATTCTTAGATACATATTTCTCATACATGGCAAGATCATTTTGCTTTGGCGCATATGTTTAACTTAGTGGACCTGACAATGACTGCTGCTATCAGAAAAAAATATACTTGTAAGTGTTCTGACAATGTGTAACAATAGATTTGGCAATTTTTGCCATGCAAAAAGCTGAGCACTGACTGTATGAACCGGTAATTTTTGTTTTATTGTCCGGCATTAAAATTGTAAGATTTTCTTACAATCGTTTGAACATTAACCACAGATTGTTAAATCTTCCAATATTATAAGATCTGACACAAGTACCTTAAATCATTTATGTTTCCTTCGTCCATTCAAAGTCAAGTCCGAAGTGTTTGATACGCCTTCATTTATTAGTCCTTTGCAAAGCATGAATTAGTCAGTCATCTTGTTAGTAATTGTTTATGGACATGTTTTGGCACATTTATTAGTCGTCTTCGTATTGCTTGTGAGTCTTATTAGACCTACAAAATCTGATCAAAAATAACGCATGAAACACTTACATTTCAGCCGTCTGTCTGATCTACTTGCTACAGCATTTTAAATCGAACACATTTAAGTCATTAGCTGGAATGACTTTCTTGTCACGTTGTCAACTCCGTATTTTGAGCATGAAAAGAAATCATAAAAGACCCATTAAGCGGATGGTTGAAAGTACAATCTTGCAAATGCTGGCTGGGCAGTAGCTAATAAATGTAACAAATATGGTAATTGCTGTTATTAACTTTAACAAAACGTTAAGAACACTTTGTGTTCATATAAAAATATTTGTAAAGAATTTTTGTATTGTTTTCTGTTGGTTTTCTTTAATAAACAATTGCCCCTACAACATTTTTTCGGTTGCACAAATACCAGCGCGTGAACAGCTCATAGAAGCCCAGCATTTCTAAGACTTAAGAATTTGTGTTGCTTAAGATTTCAAATTGAAGTTTAAAACGTTATAAATTGTAAAAATAAAATTTTGAAAACAGTTTACGACCAAATTAATGAGAATCAATTAAAAACTTAATCGGTTTTGGTTAGGATCAAGCTTCTGAGTGTGTTAAGAATTATGTTTCAGGCAACAAATCAATATTTTAAAGTGCTACGTCCTTATTTGGCCGGCTGGCCTCGAGAATAGTAGTTGTCGGAAATAAAACTTGTATTGTATTGTTCGTGGTTTTTATGGGCTGAAACTTTGATTTGGCAACACTGCTTTATTCAACCACCACCTTAACAGCTGATGGTGGCATTTTGTTTAGTTTGGTTTGACAGTTCGTTACGGATAGACTTACACCACAGCCAATTCGGTGTAATTGATATTAAATTTCCCATAAAAATGTTTTGTTCTTCAATGAAGCCCTTTTTTAGTTGAATGATTACGACCCATAAACAGAATTGTCGCATTGGGAGGGAGGATACTGCACCAGGTTATGGTCCCAGATCGTATGATTGAAGCCCACCGGATTATTTTCCTTTGGGTTATTGTAAAAGTCACTTGCTTATGTTGATAAGCCAGAGGCAATTGCACAGCTGGAGACCAACATTCGGACAGTTATTGGCAAAATACGACATATAAGTATAACCTAAAATTTATATTAAAATATATATTTCCTTGTTTTATTATGTTTAAACTTGTGTAACTCTAAAAAGATCATCGTGTAGTCGGTTTTTTTTTGTACTTCTCATTGATTTTGTAAGCGTCCGTAATTCGTTGGCTGCTGTTGAGATAAGATTGTAGGTTTTAAGAAGCTGTCAACTTTCACTTGTTTACGTTCAAGTATTCACCACCAGAACTACAGGGCTTATACTGTTTTTTTTATACTTCTCATTGTCTTTGCATGCGTGCGTAATTCGGTTGGTGTTGAAATAAAATTGAAATGATGTTTTTTTTCTTTTTTGTATAGTAAAAACAATTATAATATGTAACACAACAGGCTTTTAATGAAAATTATTATTCTATTATTTTTTCACTTTTCTATTGTTGGCTTTTTATTTATTTTAATATATTTTATGCTGCACTGTGATCCGTGTTCAAACCGTTAAAGTTATAGTTTTGCATTATTTTCTTAAGTTGTTCCGCGTTCTTATTAATATATTTAATTAAATAATTGCATAAGTTTAAATGTTTGTACAATATGAAATATTAAATAAATTAAGGTACTTGAGCAAATAAAAGATCTTAGTTTCGATAACGTGGCTCTCATGAAGAACTTAACTGTCAAACGAACTGTCACACTGCGCTCACCTTGTGACATTTACGTTCATTCACGCTTAAACAACTTTAAAAAATAGACCTTGATTCGGTCATCTTAGAGCCGACTTTAATTTTTTTTCGTTTAAAATAGTCCATCTGAACAATGACATCCCCTAGACTATGACAACAGTTTGTATCAAACAGTCTCTAAGTGATGCCATAACCCTAACACGTGATGTGACTGTGTGGACTAAAAGAAATATCACAGCTGTTTGGGATCCAAGTTTGTCGATAAGTTGTTGGTCGCGCCAATTGTAATAAATTACGCAAAAATGGTCCGTATAACATCCAGCTGGACAGCCATGAAGGCTGGAAAGACCGTACAACAACCACAAACATTGACACCTATCAATTATTTCGATATCGTGAGTCTGTCCGAGGTCTAGCTGAACTGGTTTCTGATGATAAATCAGTTGCTGCAGATGCCTTCCAGGCCTATATTGTGCGTGACATTCGTGACTTATGGCCTTAAATGTTCGAAATGGACGTCCAGTATTTGTTACGTTGTGTTGATCTTGCGAATAACATTTTTTTCACGTAATTTATTTAAATTTTTAATTCTCTCGAGTTTAAACAACATTCTCTATTTATGTTTGTTTTGTATTCGCTAATTTGCACTGAACAAAATTTTTATTTTATAGAAAATTATTTAAAAAAAAATTTTTATTTTGTAGATTTCTAAAAAAATTTTGTGAATTTAATGGTCTTATAATAAATTGATTTATTATGATTTATATGTATGTATATAGAAAATATTTTTAATTGCTAGCATAATATATATGTATGTATGCACGGAAAGAAAGGGAAGTATAATCGAATTGGGGGAAGGCAATAACGACACTTAATCAATGAATTGGCATGTTTTTTCCACTGTCTGTCAGAAATTACAAAAAAAGCAAATTAAATCCATGCTAGAGTGTTCCAGCAAGCAAGTCCCGAGGTCGCAGGTTCGATTCCTATCAAAAACTCTGCCGACCAGCAGACTCTTTGTGTTCGTTATTCCAAATACAATAAATTTCTCAAAACGTTATTAATAATTATTTGAAACACTCGGCGGACCCCCCACCAACCGCCACTAAACAAAAACCTCATCAATTCAAGATTACTTCCTCAATCGAAAACATTTAAAACAAAACTAAGTTCACCTTGATTTGCTATTAAAACTATCATTTATAATTAAAGTTGTTAACTTTCAATTCGAACAGAAGACAGATTTGTGAATAATATCGATAACTTTTTTTGTTTGCAATTTTTTTCTATTTCAATCATTAAATATTTTTCTTTTCTTTCGTTTCTTTACAGGTACGTTTTAAACTTGCAAATATCGTTTAATGGGGACAGGTCTTTGTTTTATGGGTATCGTATAAAACTTAACTTTAAAGCATTTTCTAAAAACACACACATTTTTATTTCAAATGTCAAACGCGACAATATTTGTATGGCATTAAAACAAAACATACATAAAACATTTAACTAATAAATTATAAATACGAGTATTCTTATAGATTCGCTTTTTATGAACTAAAAACAGTGATTTGCACTTGTAACATTAAGAATTAGAAACGATTTGTTATTTAATACGACACCACCAGCCACTCTTTAAAGATCATTATAAAATTCTTTTGTCTTGAGCTGCGATAAAGCCATTATTTTTGAAAATGTTCAAGTCATTTGGCGAACTCTGTTTGCCGCCTGCCTTCGAGTTACGAGCATTTAAGCGTTTTCAAATCTAAAACGTAGACGCTAAAATAAACGTTGAGCCCGCCTGTCCCACCACAATCATGAAGCAACTGAACGATAAATGTTTAAGGTGTTGATGATATGATTTCATTGAAATTGTTTTATAAAAGGCATAATTGTTTTTGGTTTAAAACTTTTGGTAGACAACAATGAAGAATTAAAAAACACAATAAAATTTCAGAGCGGTTAAAAAGATTCAAGCTGGAGCTTTTGGATGATTTTTTGAATATGAAAGATGAGTTGTACTCTTATATGGGTATTTCCTTCCCTTGATAGATCCAACGTGGCCAAAACCGTAAAAGCTAATCAAGACTACTTTTTTTTATATTGTTAGAGAGAGGATATCAATGTAAAGAAACGCTCAAGCCATAAGATGAACAGGTAGGCTGACAAGTTACATCCATGAAATTTCATCTATCTGATCATGTTTTAGGGTCACGCAAGGGTACTTCATCACCCCTGCCTGAAAATGATATTGTACCAGAGAAGTATCTTAAAACTTGTTATTTACTGCTTTTAAAAATAATCTTATTTAAAAGTTATTATTGATTATGGCCGTAATGTCACGTTCGAAATGTTACCTAACGTTCTAGATTATGGTTTTTAAACGATACACAAGCACACGATTTTTCCAAGCAAATGAAAGATTGTTTAAAGCAAAATTATTGCTCCAAATTCTAAAGTTAATTGTATTACAAAATGGTCTGGGGTTTCACAGGACTTCCATTTTTGGCCCGATTATAATGCTTCCTAGAAGCTATAATTTAAATTAAAAATGTACGAATAACCATATTTTCTTTTCGATAAAACAAAGGTATTGGCGCGAACGTGACAACACTTAAAGTAGTTTCTTTTGCGTTTTATTATTAAAGCAATAATCTGTATCGATACAGTAATTAGTAATTAAGAAAAAAAAAAAATTTTAAGTAGAAAAGGTATCATTATTATGAAATGTACTAGCGCGAACGTGACAAAAATTAAAGCAGTTTTTCTAGCGTGGTATAAAAATGCACGAATTCTTATATTAAAATATATTTCATTAAATTGTACGTTTAAGTATTTATTATTAAAGCAATAATCTGCATCGATACCTGACATTTCGAACGTGACAGTAGTAATTAGGAATTGTTTTTTGTTTTTAAATAGAAAAGGTATTATTAACAAAAGGTACTAGCGCGAACGTGACAAAAATGAAAGTAATTTTTCTAGCGTGGTATAAAAATGCACGAATTCAGCGAAACTTATATTAAAATATATTTGATTATTTTTACCTGACATTTCGAATGTGACATTCGTAATTAAGAAAAGGTTTCTCTCTGAATAGAAAAGATATTATTATTAAAATTTAAATGAATTTCTTATATGAATATATATTCCGAGCTGTTTTTATTTCATCACCTTCATTCACATGCATCTGATATGAGGAATTCAAGAAAACAACACATAAGACATTAGCAGCGATAAGAAATTCCATACGTGCCACTTACCAGCCTGCTTGTTCACGGTAGGCCATCAGTTTATGTCTTAATTATATATAATAAAAAATATAATAAAATCTTAATATCGTAAGATCCAACGTTGATCTTTTCAAGGAAAATTTAGACTCAATCATTGCAAAACACTTAAACCTTCATATATGTACATATAGACGCCCAACGCAAACTACAAAAACCGAAGAATTTGTCATTTCGAAACTTACATTTAACATCAAAGACGGCCTCATAAAATGATTTTCGTAGACCATTTTTCCATAGATTTAAATGAATATTTACGACTGCCGACATTTGACTGACAAAAGAAAATAACAACATGTTTAAAGTTTGAAGCTTTCAAATGAACAATAAATGCAGATGCCAATTTTTAATAGATTTGTTAGTTTTCGAAATATTGTGTGTGTGTGTGTGTGTGTGTGTGTAGAAATACATAATATTAAAAAATCTCTTAAAATAATTAAGCATTAAATTTTTGTTGGAATTTGTTTTATTTGTTGCTGATATACGCGCAGGCGTTGCACATCGTCATTGATCGTATTTTCTACGGTCGTAAGAAGTGCAGTTTCAGAATTAATAGCAAGTTGTCTAGTTTGTATTGACCTGATTTTTAAGCCGGCTGGTTTTCAATACTTATAGACTCGCAATTGTTCAAGACGAGAAAAACTAACAACAACAGAAAGTTTGTCTTAAAGATTTGAATAATTTTCAATTGGCTCTTTTTGTGTTTGTTGGTATTTTTTCTTAAACGTGTTGCACAAAAGTCATGCAAGCAAATAAGTACTTAGAAAACAGTTTGCTATTGATGTCAAATATGACTTTATCTCAATTTCTTTGGGAATAGGAAATCGCTTAATGTCTGTTCTATTCACTTCTAGGTTTTCAATTTTCTATGCTTATCCTATTGTCTCAAAAAAAGAAAAATAGAAGAAAAAAAAAGTTTCCAAGCACACACACATTATGGAGGAACATTTGTTTGGAAATGAAAATTAGTTGCATGAAAGCCATTTGCTTTGCTGCTGAGTCAGCAACAAATGCCACAGAGAACATTTCCAAAGAATACGAGTATCAAGTGGAAATGTGTAATGAGCCATTTATTAATTGTTTAATGAATGTGAGCTCGAAAGGCGTGCAACGCGCGCAGTAAGAATTTAAACCGATCGTTAGTTAATCCATGGAGTAACATTTCTTGAAGACATTCCAATTTGTTATTAATGAATTTCATGCTCTAAGTACAGTTTTGTGCAGTCTTTATGAGAAATCGATGTACAAAATATGGGTTAAGAGGTTGTGGTTAATGATGGCGGCAATTAATTGTTGAGATCAAACGTTAACCGGAACTAATTGATTCTAAAGTCAAAGAATTCAAAGATTATTAAATGAAGCTTTTGAAAAGAATTGAGCACATACGAGGTTGGTGGCAGAATGAGCCAGGCCCAGCCTTGTACACTACAAAAATGATCACAGATTTAAAAAAAAAAAAAAAGCTTCAACCTAAAATAAAAGCACAAAATTGTTTATTATTTTGCAACAAAGTTGTTTGTAGATACAGTGAAATTCGATTGAAAATATTTGTTGTTCAAAAGTGTTTGTTGATCCTGTGAAATCTCGTATGCAGCTAAAAATTTCGGCGATTTGATTGAAAATATTTGAAAAGAAAAGTTTCTTATTTAGCAAGAGACCAATAACTTTGTGATTTTTTTTATAACAAACGGGTTTGTTGATTCCATAAAACTATTTTGCAGGTCTGTGTTTCAGACAAAAAATTTCTCTAATTCAGCAAATTGTTTAAATGAAATTGGTTGAGGTTTTTGGAGTCAATGAAACATCTTCACCGCCCCGTATTCGGACAAAAATTTCCCTAATTCAGCTAATTATTTGACTGAAAATATTGAAAACAAAATGTATTTGTTTAGCAAGAAAACAAGAATTTTGTAATTTTTTGCTTTTGTTGATTGAATGAAACAACTTTGCAGGTCCGTATTCAGAGAAACAAATTGGCTGATTCAGCAAATTATATGATTGAAAATATTTGAGAAAATATTTTTTTCAGCAAGACAACAGCCACTTCAATGTGGCTGTTTAAAATGAATGTGGTTGGATTTTTCGCAAGTATTTGCTTTGATCTTCCTTTCCAGCAAATATTTTGCTTGTTTCAGTAAACAATTTTCGTTGAATATGTAAAGCAATTATCTAAAAATATCTAATATAAAGCAAGAAAAAAAAATCGTTTGAAGACAAGAAATCCGCTAACAGATCCGCATCGAAATTTTTTTTGTGCCGCCCGCCAACTGCTGCTCTTTCTTGGATTACAAAAGTATGAAAAAATAATAGAAGCAAGAAAACGGGCACGTTGTGCCAAGTGGAATTTCAGAAATTTCCATTCTCATTCTTCTTTCTTCACGTATCAAAATTGTTTGGGTCACTAGTCTTAAGCTATAAACTAAAACTAGTTCTAACTTAGCACAGTTTTAAGTCGCTGCCATATTCTCATTTACTTTATGTTACTTTTTTTAAGTTGAATTAGCAGGTATTTTATTTGCATGTGGCCTTCAAATTGTGAAGTACGAGCCGGTATGTGAGCAGACAGTGAATTTTAATATCAAAAATGATTATATGCAACCAGCTTTAGCAATTTGTAGTTTAATTTAATTCCAAACACGTCAAATAACGAAGAAGAAGAACTTTAACGCAGACAAGGTGGCAGTAGAGGAGGCAACGGCAGTGGCAGCGTCAGTGACATAAACATTTGCACACACTAATTTGTTTGTGACACGCTTAAGTTCGTTTCAGCGATAATTTGGCAAGTTTTTAAGCTGCCTGTTGACTTAGAATTAACCCAGTTATATAATAACTTATTATTTGCTTCAATGAAAAAGTGAACTTTTGTCAAATTTTAATATGCAAATATGTACATAATTGAGAAAAAATTATAATGCATGACATTAAGAATTGTATGACTTTAGAAAAGTTATTGAAATAAATAGATTATTTTATTATACGTTCAAATATGTATATAGACAGACTAGGGGAGAAAGAGAAAGTGTTTTAGGGACAACAACAACAAGTGATGTCAGGTGGGAATAAAGATTTACTGTGACAGAAAATAACTTTCACGCAAAAGGTGAATTTTTGTTCTACAGCTCTTATATTTTGATTGATAAAAAGGGATACATAATCCAGGCACAACTATCCTGAAAATTTCGTAACTTATTACACTTTCCGTGCCTGCATGAAATCAACGTCCGTACAAAATGTTGGGTAGATTCGTAAAGTTACATTCTAAATAAGAACTCTTGTGATTGTTGCAATCATGTCAGATGTTATTGCTAATGCCTGATCAATCACACAATACAGATATAAACTTCCTTCAGTCCATAGTCCTACGCTCAACTGGGTGGTTTTAATGTGATGCCATTTGGCTTTAAGAGTGTTCAACTTTACTGACGCCTTGACACACCTTTCCGATTGAGAGTGATCATAGATTTTAATCCGGAAATCTTCCATAAAGTTGTCTTTGTTAAGGGCAATGTTTCTCTATTTTCAATAATTGCTTTTATTTTAGAAATTTTGGTTTTATATAGTTCTCAAATTTTAGGAAACTTATTTCATTGCAATTTTAATTTTCTTTTTTTGAATTTGATTTGAGAATAAAAACTTTTATCGTAAAAAGTTGTTCCTTAATTTGTGTATATCTGTATATCCGTATGTATGTATGTATGTATGTATGTATGTATGTATGTATGTATGTATGTATGTATGTAGGTAGAGTTAAAACGGTCAGGATAAACCCCAAATAAACTTAATGTTCAACAACCATTTTAAATTTAAACTAAATTTAACTCTAAACCCGCCCGGTTGAACTACATCCTAAAAAATAACTGGCTTTTTGGGTATTTTTTTCGTTTTTCCATTCTAATATGTTTTCTTTTGCTTTTTTTATAAACATTTCTAAACAAAAATTAAGTTTAAATTTATTTGTTAAATTTATCTTTTTCTAAACTACATGATTTTCATAGTGTCGTGTTAGAAAATTAAAAAAAAAAATCATATATTATCAAATAATTCTACAGTTTCTTGGTTTTTTTGTTTGAGACTTCAATAAAACTAAACATTTGTATAGAGAACAAGTAACGGTTGTTTCTTGTTATTACCATAAACAAACAATTCCAACCGTATATGTATGTATTTAAAACAAAGAGGAAAAATAGAAACGCTTAACAAACAACAACAACGCAAAACGAAACCTTTAGGCCAAACACGATTTTATCCTACGAAAAATCTTACAACTATTGAAAATCGACAGGAGAATTTTTTATTTACACCAACCATAAAAACAGTTCGTTTAGAACACACACATACACACGTGCATACACACTCGTGCATGCTAAAACAAAAACACATAAAAGGCGAAGAGAAACAATAACAAACCGAAAAATAAAACACACAAAAAAACATTGAAGCGAAAAAACTAAACCAACAAAAATTGTACTCAAACAGATCCAAACAAACAAATTAGATATGTAGATAGACCAAACACAAAACGCAGACATGTTTGAAAGCAAAACTGAGTCGGGACCAAAACAACCAACCACCAGGCAATCATACCTACAACAAAACAACTACAAACAAGAACAAACAGCAACACTCGCTCACACAAATATACATACGAAGAACTTGCAGTTTAATGCGAGTAGTCTGCACTCTCGTGTTCGTACTGACATCGATTGGAGACTTCAAACAGAAATTAATCGCTAAATAAACGAAACAAAAATGCAGTGTTAATTTATGCAACGAATCAAGTGTTAATGTCACGTATTTCTTTTATTTATTTATTGTTGTTGTTGTTGTTCTTTTTTCTAAAAAAAACATTTTGCACTCCTTTTGGTTTATTTGTTCGTAAAGTCAGCAAAACACAGTTACATACTTCGATTGTCGTCTTAGGTTTTTGGTGGTATTAGAACAACTCGATTCATATCAGCCAGCGTTAATTTGGCGACCAGGGAAGTAAAGCCTACGTTCATCTATCAAACTCATAAAGATTAAGTTTAATTAATTGTTTTGTTCTTTACTTTAAGAGTATTTTGCAACTCATAAGAATTGTTATTAGCCGAGTTCATCCGTTGTTGTAAAATATCCTTGTTCGACCTGATAAATGTAATATTTAGATCTCGTTAAAGTACTCGCAGTTAGCTACAGCTTGGCATAAGGTTGTGCCACAGAGAGCGAGAGCAACCCAACAAACATAAAGCCGATAGTTTCAAAATGTGATGTACCATTCGAGTTCCTTAATATCTACGGAGTTTTATCATGTCATGCTCAAGTCAAGATAAGACTGATATTTGAATGAAAAACTGCATTTAACAATAAATGTTATTAAGGCGATTTTCCAATTTAAGAACTACATAAAAATAAAAATATTTTTGTTTGTTATAAAAATAAATTAATATTTTTTAAAAAATATCACCACATTTTCAATGTACATATTTGCGGTCATAATGAAACCAGCCAAGCCTCCAAATTGATTTGAAATGCAACAACTGAGCAACAGTTTTAAGACATTTTCTGCGGCAACCACTTTTTACCGCACGTTCGGGCAAGTTTGTGCAACATGAATTTCAGTTTTTCGCATAAAAAAGGCCTGACTAACAGCCGGCACAACTTTTTCTCAAGCTGTGAAGTATGAGACAACGAACAAAAAAAGGCAAAAATTTCGATATTTGAAGAGGCTGCGATACAGAAACTGAAGTTTACGATTTTAACATCAATTATGCCCTTTAAAAAGAGGTGGAAGTGGAAGTGGAGGGAGCCGAAACGATCAACCGTGAATTTGTAAATCATGAAAAATTTATGTTAAATCCCAAACAAGTTTAACCGCATGCCAAAGAAATTTTTACTAAAAAAGAAGGCACACAAGCGTGACTTTTTTATTTTCGTTTGTAGCAAATTGTGTTAATAACGGTGGCAAACACTTTTCCTTTTATCTGTTACAACTTTTGCCAGCCAGGCAGCCAGCCAGCCCGCCAGCCGCTGATAGTCGACATGCAGATGGGAACGGTTTATCAGTGGAAGTTTTAAAAAGAAATTTTTCTTTTTTCAAATCGTATTTGATAAGAAGTTATTTATCTAACGTTTAAATTATCACTTTTCAACCCAAACATGCTTTAAGATAAAATAAGACTGTAACAAAAGTCGCTTAACGATATTTTTAGTTGAAAATTATGTAAATTAGATGGAATTCATGAATGAATATTCAATTCTTTTTCAATTTTCACAAACACCATAAATAAATTTCAAACACGTCTTTTGTTGTGCTCAAATTTTGGTGATATTGGATCCAAGAAAATATTTATTAATTTAAATGATTTTCTCTTAAGTTTATAACCCAATAGATATTTGATTTATTCACTAATTTCTACTTTGTGCCCTTCAATATGGTCCCCCTCAGATATAATAAGCTTGTGCCAGTAGCTGTGCCATACCTCCAAGCAGTGCTTATATATAATATATATATATATATTTGGTACGTTTTTGAACTTTCTCGGCGTAGCGGTTCTCGTGGTACAAAAATGCGCAAACTCACCGTAACTTACACGGTTTTGTTGTGAAATTAATATTTGAATTTCATCTGACAATTTTTACTTTAAAATGTATTTGGTAGGATTGAAAAATCTTCTATCACGCACTCTCTGGTTCGATACGTGACATTTCGAACGTGACATTATTTCAATAATAATTGCAATTAATGTTTGAAGAATTTTATCTGACAACTTTTACTTTAAAATGTATTTGGTAGGATTGAAAAATCTTCTATCACGCACTCTCTAGTTCCATACGTGACATAATTGCAATTTAAGTTTGAAGAATTTTATCTGACAACTTTTACTTTAAAATGTATTTGGTAGGATTGAAAAATCTTCTATCACGCACTCTCTGGTTCCATACGTGACATTTCGAGCGTGACTTATTTCAATAATAATTGCAATTAATGTTTGAAGAATTTTATCTGACAATTTTTACTTTAAAATGTATTTGGTAGGATTGAAAAATCTTCTATCACGCACTCTCTGGTTCGATACGTGACATTTCGAACGTGACATTATTTCAATAATAATTGCAATTAATGTTTGAAGCATTTTATCTGACAACTTTTACTTTAAAATGTATTTGGTAGGATTGAAAAATCTTCTATCACGCACTCTCTAGTTCCATACGTGACATTATTTCAATAATAATTCCAATTAATGTTTGAAGAATTTTATCTGACAACTTTTACTTTAAAATGTATTTGGTAGGATTGAAAAATCTTCTTTCACGCACTCTCTGGTTCGATACGTGACATTTCGAACGTGACATTATTTCAATAATAATTGCAATTAATGTTTGATGAATTTTATCTGACAACTTTTACTTTAAAATGTATTTGGTAGGATTGAAAAATCTTCTATCACGCACTCTCTAGTTCCATACGTGACATTATTTCAATAATAATTGCAATTAATGTTTGATGAATTTTATCTGACAACTTTTACTTTAAAATGTATTTGGTAGGATTGAAAAATCTTCTATCACGCACTCTCTGGTTCGACACGTGACATTTCGAACGTGACATTATTTCAATAATAATTGTATAACCTTTTAACAAAATTTGTTCCTACAACTAGTGCTAAAAACTCATCGATTCTATTAACTTTTTCCATCCCTGGCACAGTGTGGTTTTTCATTGTATTTGTAATTTTCTTCAAATTTGTTCAATATGTGGCAAAGGTGTTTTGAGAGGAATAGGAAAAAAACTTGTTAACATTTATTTTATGAGCAAAATATTGGCTTTAAACGAAGCAATTATTTGCAGCAGCACGTCGTTGCCAACGGTTGGATGTTTTCGCTTTTTTCCGTTTCGTTTACTAGTTTAGCCATCAATATTAAGTTTAAGCGCATCTTTACCCACTTAAAATGATTTATGTTGTTGGACGAAAATTTCTTTGTTTTGTAGACAATTTTAAATTACGCATGTGGTGCACGATGTTGCTTAAAACTTTGTTGAGGCTGATGACTGACTGGACTGGACTGGACGGGACCGGACCGTACTGGCCAACTCTCTAAAACTGAGTGACAAACATTTCTTATAGGCATCTTAATCAACAATGACTTCATGCGGCAAATACTCTCAATATGATTTGTCTTAAGTCATGCAACTGCTGCGTTTATTTTTTTTTTTTTTTTTTTGTCATTTGAAGAGTAAAAGTTTTCAATACAAAAGTTATAACAAGAATTTTCCAATACATAAATGAAAAATGAAAATATTTTTAAATATGAAATGAGATAATACGCAGGACTGAAAACTGTTAAGTGATGACACTTTTGCCTTTTTTTCTTTTGTTCTTATTTTCGATTTTAGGGAATTCCCCCCTCATTATATTCTATTTGCTTCTGCTATACAAACAAATTTTACTTCATTATCCGCCGACAAAAACGGCAATTATTGTTTTCGCTGCTTTTAAAGAAGAATTCACTAGATGGAAATTTCTGGTAAAAATATCAAAATGTCAAATGAAAAATTGCAATGAAAAAGTTGTGTTCGCCCCCTTCCTCCACTCTTAATTTTATATTAAAGAAATTTTTGTTAATAAAGATTATTTTTCTTAAAAGGTCTATAGACCGCCCATTCCCAGCACCGGAAATTTAACATCGCCTCTTTGGCGATTCTCTAGAAGTGGACTATAGCGCAGTTCGTCTGTATTTTATATATATTTCAAATTTAAAGCAAATTCCCTTCCAATTAATAAAATGTTTAAGACAAGTTTGTTGTATTTCTTTTTCTTTTTTTTTTTTTTTTTTTTTTTTGTTGGTGTAATTTCAATACCATAAATGTCTCTCGTTATCTTTTAAGATTTGATTTAAAATAACTTGGCCACAATTTATCACTAGTTTCAATCTCAAACCAGACAGACACTCCTAAATATTTAGTACTACTTTAATAACCATTTAGTGGATATAATTTATAATTAAGTTTTTTTTTTTCTATCTTTCTTTGCTACAATTTTATAAGATTTCGTTGGCGAACAAAAAGAACGGGGAATAGTAAAAAACAAGCGACGTTTATAACGACCGGTTTAGTTTCCATTCCAACGCCACAGAGTCATGGGTGATTGGTATGCAAAAAAATTCACAGCCAATCAGTCCAGACCCAGTACAACTGAAATGTTAATAATTATAAATTGTTTAAACGTTATACATTCTTTATGTTGATGTTGATGATTTATGCAAATTCGTTATTGTTTCAATGATAGACACCCAATAAATGTCACCGGTTGGTAATTGCTTTGTTAGAAATGCAGTTTTCACAATTGATATTGTTCGGCTAATACTCGTAGATCTGGAGTGGGTCTTATTTGTGTTAAAGGTGTTAAATGAAATACCTCCTCCCCACCCCAACGAAAAGAAATGGTATTAAAGAGTTTCTTTCTTCCAAAATCAATGGATTTTATAATCGCAGTTGCTAAAGCTGAGGATATGAGCAATTTTAATCAGGCCGCCCAAAGAATGGCTTGAGGAGGTATCTAAAGCTCTTAAGAGCAGCCTGCTATTATTTTTAAACCATATGATTATGAACTAATATTGTAGTTTTATGTGGAATATGTGGAAATCAATCCAATCATAATACAGGGTGGCTGATGAATTTTGCTACCTTAAGAAACTCAAATAACTTTTTCTAAAGTTTATGTAATTTATTTTTTATCAATTCATTTGAGAAATAATACATTTTTATTAAAGTAGTTCATGAAGCCGCCATCCTCTCGCAACACATGAGCGACATCTTGTCAAGAAGTTACTCACTACTGCCGGTGGAGGGTTGCAGCGGCAATTGCCTCAATTAACCCGTAGGATTGGATTGTATGGCGGCAGCTCCGAACTGAGGGATCTCGATGATAAGGCCTACTTGTGATTGTGCCACGTTCGGCAAAATTATTCACGAGCCTCATTGTAGTCACTCTGCTGGGAGGAGTGGCGCCAAACGTGCGCCTATATTCTCTTTGGACGGAAACTATGGACCCTAAAGCGTAAAAGCGACGCACTATCCAAATTCTTGTTTCATTGTCGCAATTCTGCAATTTCCTTAAATCTAAAGATCAGTCTATAAAATAAAATAAAAATGGAACAGGTTGGTTACACGGGAAAAAAAGTATTTGCGTTTTTTTTTTTGGTAACAGCTTTCACCAGCCACCCGTAGCATGGAATCATATGAAAGCATGGTTTTGACCACAACAGTCCCAAAATTGAGGACAGTTTTATGAATTTGAAAAAATATTTTATTGCCCAAATTTTGTTCACAATTTTGATTTATTTTCATTTGTGTTTAATTGTGGATTTTCCTAAAAATACCCCTTAAATAATTTTATATATAGATGAGGCCAAACATAAAATTAATTAATAATATATTGAACCAAACTCGGGAAATACAGTACCCCAAACCATAGACAGACAACATTTTGAGGCTTCAATCACAAATTTACTTTTCATCTGAAGAAAAACTATTAGATCTTCCTCACACTTTGACCTTTGGCGTCACATAGTTTTCTATTTGATATTAATGTACCAGGCCGAAAAAAAATTTCTATATCGATAGATTTCCATTTGTATTTTATTTGTTATTAGTGATTAAATTGTGCTTATCTCAACTTTGGCCCAGTCCAGGCTAACGATTAACCATCTAAACTTTTTCGGGCAACAGGCAGAATGTAAAGTCCCTCTGAAATGCCGTCATGTCATTTACACAATTCTAAATTACGTACATAAATACTTTTCAGCAAAATTGGTCTGCCTAAACATGTTAAATCGTGTTACATCATGCTATTGCCAAACTCTATTTACTATATTTTTGTTAACTGCAACCATGTTGTTGTCAATCATATTTTTGTTTTAAAAAATGTTATCGAATTTTTTTTTTTTTTAATGCAGAAACAAATTTCTATGCAATTCTTATAGATATTTCTTTCTGGGCTGGACTGTTTCACTGTTTCAGTCGGGGACTAAAAAAAAGTTGAAAAAAATATATATAATTAAGGCTTAATGCGTTAAGTTTATGGCTGCGTAGATCATAAATACTTATATTTATACATATATCGGGCATAGGAAATAACAACAAAGATTTTTAAGTGAAAAAGGCTTTAACGTTTTTCAAAATATTCCCCTTGACGATCGTACATCGATGCATTCATGGCAGTTTCTACATTCCTCTTGAGACACCTCCAAAATATGGTTTCTGAAGACTTCTGTTGCTTCTCGCGGCGCTCCCAAATCGTTAAACACACGGCAAGAAGAAGCAGTCATTGGTAGCCAAAACAGGACGGATGAGTCACCAATTCGGTGTTTTTTTTTTTTTTTTACTGCTCAAAAATTCCCTAGTTTGTCGAGTTGTGTGAGAGCTCACATTGTCCTGTCATGTCATTGTCACGTTACAAATGCTCGTATACCCCGCTTGCTCAACAAGCCGAACACTGGCCATATCAACCATTCGGCCGACGACTTAGGCCCTCATCGGGCTTCGTTGTGCTTCTTCCCCACCAACAACATTTATTGGATTTCGCTCGTCCTGGAATACCGGCACAGTCGATTACTATTGAGTGTTCGGCACATACGCATATATCCAGGATTCGTTACTGGTTAACGATTTTATACACGTCTTTTAAAAGATTTCGAAAACTCTGGTTCCGTTTTTAAAACGTGCTTTTCTTGTTGTTGTATTATTTTTATTTGATTCATTGCCAAAATGGAAATTAGCTGCCTCAGCGCCAATAAGTCAGTAAATTTTACATAATATTGAAATATATTTTTCTATCAACTATTTTATGATTTAACGTGTCACGTTCGGCATCAGGGGCCCTGTACGAGTATGCAAGTATTATTGTTCTATTTGTTGGTATTTAATTATTCATTTAAAACACCAAAACCAATTGGTTGGCACTTCCCAGGGACTAATAAAAAAAGAAAACCCCAAGAATTTCGAATATATAATAGAACAAAGAAATCAAAAGTAAATTATATTTACAAAACACATCTTGGCCACCATCAACAAAATTTATGTATGTATTTATGTGCCGCTGACACCACCAACACTAGGCAGGCGGCAGACATTTAAGCAACAATTGTTGCTGCCTGAACAGCAGCAAATAACGGCCAAACCAACGAAATCAAAACCACATCTGATTCAGCCACTCACATAAAGTATTTTTGCATGAAGGTGTAGGTGTGTGTATGTGTGTGTGTATGTGTGTGTGTGTGTGTGCCACAGTTTGATAGAGAAACCGAAAGTTAAAACAAAAACCTATAAAACTGATGTTTGTAGCCTTCAGATTTAGTACTTTGCGCTGAAAAATTTGATGCACACGCCGCCAGCAGCCAGTAAGACACACATTTATTTGTTTCATGTTTATTTGTGGCTGTTGCAGCAACAACGGAAGCCACATTTAAAACTTTATGTTTTCCGATTGGCCAAATTAATTGAAAACACGACATTTGGAAAAAGAAAACAAAGCAAAACCAAAAACCCCAAAACTCAGACTCTAATCACGTCACAAGGAGTAGTTGCCGGCCACCAGCAGTTTCTTATCACTTCGATTATATCGAAAAGAATTTGGACAAAAGTTGGAACAAGTTGTTTGCACTGTTGGCTTTTGTTTTGTCTTGGCCTGTTTGTTTCGTGGCGTGAAGGTCAATCAAATGTGATTTTTTAAATAAGTTTTTTGGCATTCAGCTTCTTTGTTTGCATCATATCCGGGTGGGGGGCTGGGACAGCTGGGCCAAGACTCTGTCTAAATGTGGGCTGGTAGCGGCTCTTTCCAGCAAAATAATGCGTTATAAAATCAAATGGCTAAAGCTGGAAATGAGCTAAACTTTTCAAATCTACCTTAAGCCTTGTCGTCCGCCAGATTGGCCACCTTGTGTTTTTTTTTTTTTCGGCCAGTTGCTGTTAAGTAAGAGGAAAATTCATTAATTGCAATAACTCTATTGTGCGAGTGCGGCGGCACATGTCGTCCATGCTGCAGTGAAAGTACCATTTACCAACAGACATACGCGTACACGCTGCACACCTACAGTGGCGAAGAAAAGTTGTGGACATGCTCGATATGTTGTTACTTAGACAGCCTTTAAGCCGCTTTTACACACTCTGCGCACTACGAAATGCCTACAGGGGGAGGGTGTAAACGATAGAAAAGAGTCGAGTTGGCTTTGAAGTGGTAACTGGAACAGCGTTTGACATCAGCTGTTTTGCTGTTTTATGGAAATTATGCTGCTTTTTCGCTGTTTCACACCATTTTCGGAAACATTTATTGCCAGAACACAAAAATCCGCTAGAAAAGTAAAACACAAGACAGCAAATGAAGGGGAAGAAAATCAGCTGTTGTGAACTATATTTTGTAGGTTATGTAGGTTAAGACACGTGGTGTGTAAAAGCGGCTTGACACATGCCAATATTTGTGAGAAAGTTCTGGACTTTTTTTGGGTCATTTCATCCACCACCCAATTCTTGACCAGAAAACCAATTTCCAACAATTTTGGCTAAATATTTTGAAACTCTGTCCTGTGGGAAAACCACTTCCTACTCAGGATAGGCGCTGGCATCTACATGCAAAATCGGGTGAAGAGTAATTGGTAAAAGAATTGGTAACAGAACTCCTTTGGATTCCTATAATTTTTGTGGATTTTTTTTTCGTAAAATCTCAAATCAAGATAAAACGAAAATGATTTTTTTGCCAGATATTTCAATAAATTGAACTGCATTTAATAATAAATTAAGTTGATGGCCAGCCATTGTTGCCAGTGCTTTAGGATTTATTGTATTGCAATTTTAATTATATTAAATAAATATGTAAATAAAAAAAAAATCACTTGATCACTTGAACGATAAAGAATTTTGCCTTAAATTAAAAAAAAAAATAACTGGACTTTTTGCCAATTTTGAAATTCCACTAAAAATGTTGCCATAAAATGCCACCGATTTTATGACATTTTAGATAACAGCATATTGAACATGTGCTCACTTTTGCGCCACACTGTGTTTGTATGTAATTTAAAATTTCTGTTTTACAAGCAGTTTGATGATGGCTGCAAAAACTATAATTGCAACATGGCGCACATGCCGCTATAAATTACGAGTATAAAAACAAAAGAAACAAAAATAAGAAAAATATGGGCAACTGGACAAACGTCATAGCGGCCACTTGGACGCCTGTTAATTTCTAATAATTCAGATGACAATCAAAATCATTAAAATGATTAGTTAACAAATTAGTTGTTGTTGTTGCTGTTGTTGCAGTGCGAAATTTTTCATGCGCAAATTATTGGCAGTTTTCAAATATTTGCTTTAGCTTTTAAAAATTTTCTGTTTTATTTCCAATTTAAAACATATTTGAAATGTACATACGGTACGTTTTCTGTCCGCTTTATTAACATTTTAAAGCATGAGATGTTTTGTTGTTGTTGTTTTTGTTGCTGTTGTTGCTGCTGTTGAGTTGCAATTTGTTTGTGAATGGTTTTCGTGAAATTAAAATCATACGTTTACAGCAAATCAACGATTTAACCAACCAAAACTAAAACAACGTGTAAAAAATATTTCATATTTTTTGAAAATATTGTATTTCGCAAAAAGTAGTTTAACATGCAAAGGATAAGGGTTCATTTGCCACAAACAGTGTGACCAGATCTGTGTCTGCTGGTTTTAAGTCTTCTTCTGGATACGAAAATGTTGGCGCTGTGAGTGAATTTGTCTCTCATCTCAGTATTAATAGTGTGGCCAGATCTTCCAACAAAGTTATTAAAATATTATATTAAATTTGAAAACCAGCTTTTAGGTCAGTACCGTGGACAGGCAATAGCACGAACTATATAATGTCAGTTGACAAATTTCTTTAACTCTCTAGTTGTTTAATTTGTCATAAAAACGGCTCTGGTTCTTGCAACTTGTCCCCTCCACAGTCTGTAGTGGGAATTCAGTTCAAGTGTAATTTGTAGCGCAAATAAATTTGATACCTCTAGCATTTGTTTTTATTATTTATGTACATATTTATTAAATTTTATATTCTAGAAAAGTGGCTTTTGCCAACAATGATTTAAAAAAATTTTGTGCGTTTTCCGATATTTCGCAGGTGCCAGCCATCCTACTCACAAATTAAATTCTATAGCTTTAAAGTTGTTCCAACAACAATTCCATAATACGATCATTTGACCTTCTTTTTACACCCTCTCTTATATGGAGTGTAGAATATTCAAAGTTTTATGGACTTTCAATGTGAGTGATGGGGTCATGCATATTTATATTTCCTTTTTGTGGTTGTAACGAAACTAACTAATCTTCGATTCCGAACCTGTGGGACAACGCATTAGAGGACGCCCACGGAACCGATGGCGCACACAAGTGGAGAGGGACCTCAACCAACTTGGTGAGCAAAATTGGAGGACGCTGGCTAAAGATCGTGCCAGCTGGAAAAGCTGGTTGGTTGAGGCCCAGCTTCACCCTGGACTGTAGCGCCAAAAGAAGAAGAAAAATAAGAAGAATGGGAGTGATGCCTGATACCAAAAGTAAACAAATGGGAGGATGAAAATAAGTCAAGAAAATTCGGGTAAAATTACATAAAAGTTGGAAGTACTAAAACGAAAAATTGTCAGCTAAACCGGCACAAATAACGAACGAACTTAACCGCTAAAATATAATTTAAGACAGATACACACACACAGAGAGAGAGAGAGAGAGAGAGATAGAAAAGTTAGTTCATGGCAGCGTTGCCACAATCTTTTTACGTTTTAATTATAATTTTACGTTACCCGTGAAATTTATTAAAAAAGAAATAAAAACTTTGGCTTAAGAATAGACAAATTCATTGACAATTTGCTGGCTTTGCGTTTTACAATATAAATAATATATTTTTGTTTAATTCTTGTACTAAATTAAATTCCACATAACCTCAATGTCTTTCGTTTGTTTTTTCTTTTTTCTCCTTTGCTACACACATGTACTTTGAACGAATTATTTATATGGTAATATGAGACATTTGCTTTACAAATAACAAACCAAGGAAATATGCGTTCGCCAAAAGTTTAGCCGTATGAAGATGGAGTTTTTCAC
This sequence comes from Epicampocera succincta, assembly GCA_932526305.1. NCBI lineage: Eukaryota > Metazoa > Arthropoda > Insecta > Diptera > Tachinidae > Epicampocera > Epicampocera succincta. The sequence goes on from OW052038.1 coordinate 15,064,908, forward strand.
GGCCAATTTTAAGATCTGTCATAAATATGGCATCGCCACGGCCTACGCTGGTGTTGTATCAGTTTGTTGCGGCCATAAATTCCGTGGCAAACAAAAATTAGAAAAATATAAATGTAGTACCAAGTGCTCGATTCTTTTGGCCACAATCAAAGTACCTACAATCTAAAAAGAAAGCAGCTGGTAATCAAGGACTTGGCTTGGCTCCAACATATGATGCGTTTATATTTATGTTTGTGCTGTATTAAATGTATACAGAAAACAAAAACTACATATTTGTATATTTTTTATTGTGTGTTTTCTATTTCGCCAGCTGCACTAAAACGCTGAAAGCACACAAGCTTTTTATGAGCAAAATATGATTTTTGTTCAACTGGAATATATTCGAAACACTAAAATGGCAACACTGGGGGTAGCGTTAAAGCCAACACCGCAAAGAAGAAAATTTTTCCTTCGATTTCAGCAGGCAGTTTCTAAATGATTTGCGATTTCTCACTCTCACTTATTGGAAAGTGAACAGTTTTGTTTTTAAATATATTCCTACATACAAGTCCATAAATATTTTATGTTTTTTAAATCTGTATGTATGAATGTATGTGGAAACCTACAAGTAAATATGCGAGGGGTTAACTGCCTTAAAGCACGCTTGCCAACAACTGACTTACAACACTATCGCACCAACACAATCTTATTAAGTTGCACAAAAAAAAAGAGTAATAAAAACCAGCAACAACACCTTTCAAATAGTGTAAGAAGGAAGACCAAAACAACAACCCAAATTAGTTTCTAATATCAAAATAATGTTTAAGAGACGTTGCAGGCGCAAAACATTTGCCTCTTTGTAATGAAAAAGAATTTCGAAATTAAAATTTAATTTTAAACTAAAAAAAAAATAATAAGAAAAAAAAACTATTAAAAAATCATATAAATACATCTAATTTTTAATAATATGTCACTTTTCAATACAAATACTACATACATATATATTTCAGACTCTACAGTCGTGCCCTATTAGCGGCTGTACTAATGAACCTGATACTTTGAGTGCCAACAACGATTCACTGCAGACGACGCCGGACAGTACGCTACAAAAGTCAGCGCCGCAAACAAACCACAATTCAAACAAACTTCAGGCCGCATCTAATAATATCAACAACAGCAGCAGTAGCAGCAACAACAACAACACTAACACCAACATCAACAGCAACACTTCACATCATCAGTCGCACAATCGTACGCGCACTCACAACAACAGCACAAACAGCGCCACCAGCGACACATCATCGACATCCTTTCACCAGCGCTTCGACTTCAGCCAATTAAAAGCCCGTCTACCGGAACTTAATTGTCTAAACAGTTTGCAACGCTATTGGCAACAGCACAACGGCGCCAACGATCCCAACGATCCGCCATCATTCGACAAAAATGTGGATGATGTTGGCGGTGGTGGCAGTGGCAGTGGCAGTGGCGTTTCCAATTCCTTTTACATCAATAATATTTTAGGTTATACATTCGGTTATCAATTTGGTGGCAAAAGCAACGACGCCACCACCAGCAAAAGTCAACCGGCACGAGAAACTCCTCTGCAAAAGTTCTACAGACACCAGCAACAGAAGAAAATGCCCGCGTTTAGGGGTAGACGCGGCTGGTGCGGCTGCTTTCAGGTAATTTTTATATAATTGATTTAAAGCGGCTAAGGAAAAGCCCAGACGACAGACAGCCAGTCTAATTATTGTCATCAGACATCTAGTAATTTTATTTAATATAAATTAGTTGATTGTTAATAGCGAATCGGTTTCACTTCGGCTCATGATAAGGGGGTTCTAATAAATTTGGAATCTCAGGAAAATGATAAATATACTTCGATGTAGCAATTAAAATACTGACGCTTCCCCCCGCATTTCGATTACGTTTCCTTAATCGGTGACCCGCTTCTGCTCACACTCATACTAATGAGAAGTTTGCGCATCGAAAACTGTGATATAAAAATTTCATCGCTTCTGGATTGCTGAGATGAATTGTGTTGCTGTAACTCGTTCCGCCATTTCTTGATTAGTGAGTGAAATAGAGTTCTGCGAAAATACTCGCATCAAAAAACTACTCACATAAAACTGTGAAACAAAAAGTGCTGCATTTCTCGGTTAGGGAGATAAACAGTTAAACTATACGTTGGATCCAATGGTCTATAATATAGAGCTTCCAAGACTATATATTCCAAGTCTTCGCGATGACTCTTCTCCGCCCTTAATTGTACACTTCCCTGCCATCAGCAGCTTCAAATTAAGGCCTATATTGTACTAAAATATTTCGCTAAATCAAAATCCTGACGACTAGACGGTTGACAACTAGAGGGTTTTATCAGTAGCGTTAATAGTTATTGAACATATTGTGAAAACTGATGTACCTCAGCACCTGCCGTTTTGACCTTAATCGAATGGTGCAGTAACTCCACTTGATGGCTTACCAGGCGCACACCGAGTGTTATGCGGTTGCGGCCTTTAACACAAACCCTTTGCTCGACCCCCCAAAAACAGTAGGGAAGACAGACAGGGCACCTGAAACCCTAACCCCTAACTCGCCTCTTCATTCCCCACTATCTAGTTCCTTACCAGCAAGAGAAATGAATCCGTTGCAAGACCACAGCACCTCGGGGCAAGCATCACCAGGATAGTTTGTCTCACCCAGTATCTTTCCCAGCCACTACTTGCATTTTTAGGTTCAAATCAGGTTTCAGTCTTAACCTACAACGAACAGTTGGATATGATTTAATGCCAGCACCTGCCTTGACGGCTGTAACTGGCAGTGGATCAAATCCACTTGAGTGAAAAGGTAGACGGTTCACTAGCGCTCCCATGCGGCTGGTAAGGCCATACAGGTGGAAATTTCTGATAATATGCTGCACGGCACAATTCATAAGCCTCTTGCTTGGGAGTTCGGGCAATCTAATGCCTTCTGCTTCATACATTTCCCCAGAAGGAGAGAGAAATGTCTAGGCTGCTGAGTTGGCAGCCCGATATGCACAAAGGAACATCAGGCCTTAACCAGACTCGCCTGACATTCCCCTCAATCTAGTTCCTTGCCTAAAACAGACCTGTCGCAAGGCAACAGCCTCTCGAAGATTTTCCTCTTCCTGCGTCTTTAGGCTTAAACCACAACCAAAACGTTTCAGCCGCGGAAAGGCTCCTCAACCAATGACCCCCTCAGAAAGCCAAAAGGCTTCCCGGGAGCTTATCGGTCCCCGTTCTGCCAATTAAGATTTGGTGAAGGTTTAGGCAGAACATACATGAACTTCCTAGAGTTTTGATTGCCGTGCCAACCAAGGGACCCATTCCTCTCTATACCCCGACAGCAGAGTGCCCTAACTGGCTTCAAATCGTCAGGGCTTAACCTGCCCCCGGGGGGGGGGGGGGGGGGGGACCTTCAACGAACAGCAGGATCCTTGTTTCACAGCATACCAGGGACATGTTGGTGCTTAATTATACTATTTGATTATACTATTGAGCCAAGTAATTATACTAATTGAGCCAAGCGAGGATTAGCCTTCCCTCATCTCTGTACCTCGCAAAACCATTGCCCCAGTTTAATATACGCCTAAGCAAAACCTGCTACCCCGTGGTAGGTTGTTAAACGAGCCCGTTATCCCTCAAACATATCCCGTTTCCAGTGTCAGTTTTAAAGCGCTGCTCTAGGAAAATAACAATTATAGGGTGTGTATTATAGAGGTATAGAACTTTGAAGTTTTCAAATTGAGGTGAAATTCAGTTTATTGTAATTTCAATATGACTGGCTGGCATATGACCGCCAGCGCTGGCTCGGATGTAGTCTAAAGGCTAAAGAGGTTCAATTTTCGATGAATTTTTTACAACATTTATGGCCGCATAGCGGCAATTATGCGGCGATTGTTGTGCTCCAAGTGGTAGACGGATACCGGCTTAATGTTGAGTTTGCCGCCCCACAGAAAAAGGGTCTAGCGGCGTTAAATCGCACGATCTCGCAGGCGTTCCATAGTTAAGCGACTTAATTGCTGTGATGGATGCGCGATATGTGTTTCGAACACAACCATGATTTTCAATATAAATTTGCACACTTCGAAGGCGTGGTTCCGGCGTCAGTTGCATCGCACAATCACTTGACAGCGGACAAAATGGCCGCCACTTAGAAACATGTTGCCAAAGTTGTATGCCTTTTGAAAAGGCATCCTCTTTTGTCCCTATACCCCAGCCAGCCTTCAAACGGGTTAATGTTAAGAGGCGTTTGCAGCAGGTCGTGTGCCATCACAGCAAACTGGGTTGCGCTAGAAACTCATATAAAAACCCTATTCATGGCAAGATAAACTTTTGTTGTTGTTTCTCATTTGCCCGCTTTTGTTTGTCGCTTTTCATAGCCTTTGGCGAGATATCGATTTATGGCCGCACTAAGTTGAACATTAATTTGTTAAGGAAAAGCAAAATGTTGAGAAGAGGAGGAAAACAAAAAAACAAGGTTCAGTTGGCATTAGAGATGGAAAACGGCAACGAAACACCCAACCTCCTCAGTGCAACTAAAGCCAACTTTACTTTAACAATCACTTTGTGGCGATTATTAAATTAATGGAGTTGTTTCCATGAATTTTTCCTCTAACAACATTTTGCAAATACATAATTAATTGGTTATGCACTATTAACAGTGAATTAATTTAAGACGAAGAAAAAGCAACAACAAAAACATGATAGTCTGGCATGTTGCGAAAGGCTGGTTTTGAGTGGCAATTTTTTAAAGGTGGGGAATTTTTTTTTCGAATGCAGGATGACGAGCCGCCCGAAATTTGTGTGGTGGAAGGAGCGTTCACGCTGCAGACGCTGACGCCCACGCAACCCATGCCCTCGGTAGACGAACTGGACACCAAGTTTGCTGAATTGGTGGAAGAGTTGGATTTGACGGCTCCGAACAAGGAGGCCATGTTGAGTTTGCCGCCCCAAAAGAAATGGCAAATATACTGCTCGCGCAAATCGCCGTTGGACACCGTTGACGGCAGCCCTGCCAGCAATATAACGCAACCGCCCACAGCCGAGCACTATGTGGAACGTTTGAAGGACTTCGCCCTGCATATCTCCGTTAGTCCGGAGGATTCGCCCTGTCATGAGTACAATGTGCGCATCGAAAGCCATACCCATTTCCTCGATGCTCTGAAGACGGCTCTCAGAACCTCGACTCACAGTTTTGTGTTGAGGTTTGTGGAGTTCGAGGGCTTGCCGGCTCTCCTGAATCTGTTGCAAAAAATGGATATACGCGTAGCGAATAGTCCGTTTCATACTAGTCTAATTGGCTGCATTAAAGCTTTAATGAATAATTCGGTAAGTTGAATGCGGCCCCCCGGGGGAAGGTACATATGAACAATTTTTTTTTTTTATCTATTTGAAGACTGGACGTGCTCATGTGCTGGCCCATCCCACCTCGATTGATACTATTGCCCGTTCGCTGGCGGCTGACAATATTAAAACTAAAGTGGCGGCCTTGGAGATATTGGGTGCAGTCTGTTTGGTGCCCGGTGGGCATCGTAAGGTTTTGCAGGCCATGCTAAACTTTCAGGAATTTGCCGCGGAAAGGACCCGATTTCAAAGCATTGTCAACGACTTGGATCGCTCCACCGGCGCTTACAGAGATGATGTTAACCTGAAGACCGCCATCATGTCGTTCATTAATGCCGTATTGAATTACGGTCCAGGCCAAGAGAATCTGGAATTCAGACTGCACCTGCGCTACGAATTCCTAATGATGGGCATTCAGCCCATCATAGACAAACTGAGGAAGCATGAAAACGAAACTTTGGACAGACATCTGGTAAGTTTAGAGTTATAGGACTTGGGCGAGCTAAACAATTAACTTTCACAACTCGCCAAGGATTTCTTTGAAATGGTGCGGGCTGAGGATGAAAAGGAACTGGCCCGCAAGTTCGATCATGAACATGTGGATACCAAAAGTGCCAGCGCCATGTTTGAGCTGCTAAGACGTAAACTGAGCCATTCACCAGCCTATCCCCATATGCTGTCCCTGTTCCAACACATGCTGTTATTGCCATGTAAATTCCTATAGATGTGTAATATTTTCTGAAATTTTGGTACTTATAGAACGAACGGTTTGTCTCCTCCATTCAGATACTGGCCACTGTACGCAGCATTGGCTGCTGTTCGACCGGGTGGTGCAACAAATTGTGCTACAAACCGAGGGCAGGCCAAGCAGTGACATCGACGCCGATGACCCGAGCAAAACAAAACTGTCTTTGTCGCCGGTGCACGATCCAGACGTGGCGCCGCTGGACATCAATGTTTCGCAACTGGTGCACCTTTTGGTCAAAGAAGAGGAACTGACACAGGCGCGCAAGAGAGCCGATGAACTGGAAAAGGAAAATTTCGACATACAATCGCGTTTGGCCAAAAAAGAACAGGAACTGGACTTGCGCATGCAGGAGAAGGAGGATTTAGAGACGGGACTGGCGCGTATGCGCGAACGCTTGGAAAAAGAGTCGGCCAATCATTCGCAGGCCACGCAAAGAGCACAAACTGCTGAAATGAAATTGGAGGATTTGCAGCACAAACTGATGACCGAACAGCAGGAGCGCGCCAGGCTGGAGCGTTTAGTTACCGAGGGTAGTATACCCGATGACCAAAAGGTGGCCGGCTTGACGGGTTGCAATGGTGCAGTATCGCCGCCGCCACCACCACCTCCCATGAAAATGATACCACCTCCACCACCACCAATGACAGCCGCGCCCCCTCCACCGCCACCATGCCCAGGACCCCCACCACCTCCCACTCTAACACAAGCCATGGGTAAGTACAAATAATTCCTAGTCATTATTGCCAGCTTAATGTATCAATTTTGTAGCGCCACCTGCCGCCAAGCCGGAAGTGGCCAAGAAGAATGTCCCACAGCCCACAAACCCACTGAAAAGCTTCAACTGGTCTAAGCTACCCGATGCCAAAGTTCAAGGAACTGTCTGGAGTGAATTGGACGAATCCAAGTGGTACAACAACATCGAGCTGGAGTCCATCGACAAACTTTTCTCAGCCTATCAGAAAAATGGAGTGCCCGTAAGTATTAGGCCCTACAGCTGAGCACTACTTTGGCCAGCCAAGTCATGTACATATTTCTGTTCTGGTCTTCAAAAATGTAGCAAGTTACAGACGGCTCCATAGAGGATTTGCGCATGATGGGCAGCAAGCCGAGAAACAAAGTGCTGTCGGTTATAGATGGTAGGCGGGCACAAAACTGCACAATTTTGCTGAGCAAACTGAAAATGACTGATGAAGAAATATCCAAGTAAGTGTAACTGGCGCATTATAAAGCTAAACCCAAACCCAAAACACTGTCCATCATCTGTTCTACACCCAGGGCCATATTGTCGATGGATTCGAACGAGCAATTAGCTTTGGATATGGTGGAGCAATTGTTGAAATTTACACCCTCGGCGGAGGAGAGAGCTCTGCTGGACGAACACAGCGAGGACATAGAATCGTTGGCCAGAGCTGATCGTTTCTTATATGAAATATCGAAGTAAGTGGAAAAGTTTGTTGTTAGCAAAGCTGGGGCAGAGTTTTTGTCATGTGTTTATTTTAAGGATCCCCCATTACGAGCAAAGGCTGAAGAGTTTACATTACAAGAAACGTTTCATGATCACGATAAACGATTTGATACCACGCATTAGCAGTGTTATGGAAGCTTCCAGGGAAGTAGCACGCTCCAGACGTTTGAGGAAACTTTTGGAGCTGGTTTTAGCTTTAGGTGAGCCTTAATGTTTTGCGTTCACAAATACAGTATTTGTTACCTGTATTGTTTGTTCTGTGTTATTTGCTACTATTAAGGTAACTACATGAACCGGGGAGCTCGTGGCAATGCCTCTGGTTTCCGTTTGGCCTCTTTGAATCGGTTGGCAGACACTAAATCCAGTGCCGCGAAGGGTACCACGCTCTTACATTTCTTAGTTCAGGTTATAGATAAGAAATTTAAAGATTTACTCAAACTAGAGGAGGATATACCGCATGTTAGAGAAGCCTCGAAAGTGTCTTTGGGGGAAATGGACAAAGACATACAAATGTTGCGCACCGGCTTGGCTGATGTGGCGCGCGAAATTGAATTCCATCGGTCTTCGGGACCGGCCCAGCAGGGCGATCGCTTTCTACCTGTTATGCGCGAATTTCATGCCCAGGCTTCGGTGAGATTTGCCGAATTGGAGGACAAGTTCCAGGATATGAAGACAAGATTTGATCGGGCTGTGCGTCTTTTTGGTGAGGACGGTTCCGTTTTGCAGCCCGATGAGTTCTTTGGTATTTTCGATACTTTCCTTAGCGCTTTTGCCGAAGCCAAGCAGGACAATGAGAATCTGCGAAAACGGCAGGAGGAAGAAGAGAAACGTGCCAAGCAGGAGGCAGAGCTAAAGAAGCGCACCATAGAACGCAAGAGTAAGGAGGGCCTGATGTCGTCAGTGGCCCGCAATCTGGGCCTGAAATCTTCCAACGCTCCTGGCAGTCCCGTTAAAAGTGACAACAAGGGCGAGTTCGATGATTTGATATCGGCCTTAAGAACGGGCGATGTTTTCGGCGAAGATATGGCCAAATTTAAGAGGTCACGCAAGACAAGACTCGGCAACGGCAGTACTTCGCCGCCTCGCCATGGTCTTCACCGTGAAGAAAGCCGCGAACGTACCGTAAGACGCCAATAGAGCAATAAAGGATGCACAGACACAAGTTGCAGTCTCCTTTAAACGATGTTTGCCATCTTTGTATTTATTGAGTTTTAATGATTTCTTTGATATTTAATTGTTAAATTCCACAGAGATTGTAAAAAGAAATATATTTAAATTATATTATTGTAATTATTAATCCTTAGAAAATCGTGCAGATTTTTTTTAAGCAACAACTAAGAAAAAGAAAAATGTTCTTTTTTTTTAAACAAATTAAAGCATTAAACCAAAATTATTTACAACAACAAAAAAGGAATACAGCTATAAATGTATTTAACCCCCTTCCCCCCCAAACACAAAACTTTTTGTATTTAAACAATTTATTAAATTAGTTTTTTATTGTACTATTTAAAGGAAAACACCTTAAATTTTGCTGTTTTTGTTAACAAAAAAAAAAAGAGTTTATTTAGAAAAAGATTAACAGCAGACAAAATGCTGAATAAAATTAAAATGATTATCTATTACGAAAATGAAATGAAGAATAATGAATGTATATGTTAAGTTAAGCATATGAATAGAATTTACTTTATAAATCAATTAAAAATGGAAGCCCCATACGAAAATTATAAATTGAATTTGAATTTCTTTCAACACAATTGTTTTCTTATGTGTTTTAAGATTTGGAGCAGGACTCATATTTTTCAACTAGATTTCGGAAAAGTTTGGCCACGTTTTTGTGGTGCTGGCAGACGACGCCACCACCGCGCAGCAGTTGATGGTGCTGGCGATTAATATCGCCTACACAAATCCAGTTGGCGGTAGAGGGAATACGCCAGCGCCAAAACCGCAAGCCAACACTTTGCGACACCGCCCATTTCGAATGATCCAAAGTAGTTGGAAAATCAATGTTCAGTCGCTGCAGTCGTATGGCTTCCACATTGTAGACATTGTCGTTTAATGAGCAATTGGAATGGAAGTTGCCTCCTCCGTTTCGCCAGGTTTCCACCAACAGGTTGGTATCCAATACGGGCGCAACGAAATCTGCATACAATTCTTGTTTAAATTTCGAGGTCTTGGCAAAACTTTTGAAAACCCTTCCCTTTAGGGAGACAATATCCAGCACATGGTGGTAAGGAGCCAAATGTATCCATTTCTTCTGCATGACTTGTTCTAAATGGGGAAATTTGCCGCTTAAAGTAAGTGGCAGTCGGTTGAAATAAATACTGGGCTCGTTGAACAGCAGCTGTTCGCCCACTTTTTCCATTTCGCTGGCATTTAGGGTTAGGCACAGAAATGATTGACCGTAGTGAGCGCCGCTGGCGGGATACACATATTTTGGTATGGCAGGAAATTTGGGTACAGAGTGAATTAACCAAATGCCTGTCTTGCCGTCGGTCGCTATGACGCCTTTAGTGTGACCACCAGTCGGCACCACTTGGCCGTTAGGAAATTCATCATTATAGGCCAACAATAACACCAACGGATCGTCAAATAATGGTTCTAGTGTTTGGGCGGGCATCGAAGTGGTTTCATTGATTTCGTTCTGCGACAAGGTCCAATCCTCGTAAGAATCGTCCGTTACATACATATAACTAAGGCCGGAACTAAGCACGCCTGCAGCTTTATCGGTGGAGAAATGGCCAGGAAGTTTGTAAAGATAAAACCTAAAACGAACATTGCTTAGCCCCTCCAAAATCATCGAAAAGAAACTTATTTATTCATACCAGTCAACATTCTCACCCTTTTCGTTTTTGCAAGAAACCTTAATATCAGCGCTTTGCATGAGACTGAATAAAAGTGCGATATATAAAGCCAGCAAGCAGATACTTGTTAGTTTAGAAAACATTTCGGAGACCGGCAACAAATGCTTGTTGCTCAACTTTAAAATACAAACTGAGCGGAGAACGAACGACAAATCTTAAACAGATAAACTGAATTGCAAACACAAATCGAGTGTTGCAATCAGCCAGGGTCGGAATTGAAATATAGTGGACAACAACAAAAAACAACGTACAGAAAGAAAGAAACCCTCAAGTGATTGATATGAAGAGAAGTTTTTAAAGTGAATGAAAGAAAAGGGATTACAAAACCAGACAAAAATTGAGGGAAGAAATAAAAGAAACAAAATTTTTTATGTACCATAATTTTGTTGTTGCTTTTCTAGGAAAAACGACACAATGAATTTTCAAAACAAAATCTTATCTAAAATTTGTTTTTCATGTTTTAAATACAAAAAAAAAAAAAAATATATGATCAAATTTAACGCAAAATTCACTTATTAAAAGAAAAACGAGAACTAAATAGTTCTATAATTTGTTTCGAAACTGTCGTTGTTGTTGTGAATGTCTGTCTGCCTTTTAAATTCTAAACGCAGGAAGTTTTCATGTTTTAAGTTACAAAATATGATTAAATTTAATGAAAAATTCACTTATTAAAACAGAAACGAGAACGAAATAGTTAAAAATTTTATTTCGAAACTACTTTCTTGTTTCGCACCTCTTCAGTTGAAGATTCAGTGTTGGTCCGAATTGTTATGCCTGTTTTCCTTGTAGTTTCTCTCCAAGTTCCGTTAATAAACATATCTTATGCGAATTTATTTCAAAAACCACAACGTTACTTACGTACATACATTTACGGAAATATTTTATTTGCCTTGTTGTTTTATTTGTATTTTTCGTTTAAGACTCTTCACCAGCATCGTATTTTCTAAGTGTTTCTTGGGCTTTTTAGTTGCCTCCCATTCTTCCAGCTCCACCCTGGAAGAATTTGTTCCGTTGCCATGTCTTCGTTTTAGCTTTTCGTGAATTAATTGGTCCATAGCTTTGGTCTTTTTAAAGTGCGGATCAGTTGGATCGATATTGTATTCGTGTGATGTAAAAACTGCCTTGAAACGCTGATCGTTTACATCCAATTTGAAATTATCCTCTACAGTGTTGTGCGATTCTTCTGTTGCCGTTTTACTTTTCTTTAGCTGCTTTTTACGTTTCTTTTTCGTTTTGGTTTCTTGTTCACTCTTTAATATCTTTTCCAAGCTAAAATGTTGTTTGCCCTCTTCTTCGGCATTATCGTCTATAAGTAATTCCAGTTCTTTTATATGTTTTTCGTTTTCTTCCTCTTGTTCTGCTTTAATGATATTCTTCTTTTTCTGTTTTTCTTTACGTTTGGCGTTGGGATCCTCAAATTCACCATTGGCAAATTCCTCTGCAAAGTAGGGATCATTCATATCGATGTCATCTGGCATAGATTCCGTATCAGTTTCCGAATCTTTGCCATAAGTTTTCTTTCTTATTTTCCTCTCCTCTTTGCGCTTTTTATTCTTTTCTGCCCGTTTCAACATTACCTTTTCAATGGGTGTAAGCTCTGTTTTCGGTTTGTTGTCGCTCCCTATATCCTTATCATCTTTGAAAGGGTTCGCTTTATCATTCTCAATTTCCCAGGAGAACTCCATTTCATATTTCTTCTTTTGCTTTTCTTGCTCTTCTTTTTCATTAATTTCTGCTAAGAGGGCTTTATATTTGTTTATAACCTCATCCTTTTTCTTAGGTTTCTTTTGCTTCTTTTCTTGAGGGTTTTTAATTACGTTTTCGGTATTATTTTTCTCTTCTATTTCTGTTTCGCTGGTACTTTGCTTGCCATCTTTCGCTTCGTCCTGCTCCTCTTCGCTGCTGTAAGCAATTATTTTTCGCAAATCCTTATCACTAATTCCCTCCATTTTTCCCGCTGATAATTTATCACCCAATTCTTTTCGATCCACAGCAGTCTCATCCCATGTTAAATCGACTTTTGCTTGCTGCAATGCTGTTGTGGTGAACTGTCTGGGCTTATAACTGTTGGCATCTGGCAATTCATGGCATGCATCTGTGGTCTCATCGCCATCAAAAGACGTATCATCGGGTATAAATCTCAGATCAACTTTTGTCGCAGAACTTTCGTATTCTATGCCATCGCATTCATGATAAATTTTATCCGCTGTTGCCACCGAATCACATTCAACTACAGCATAATAGTAGCGCAGCCTATTCAGTTGGTATTGACGCAACTTTTCCATATGATAATCATCACCTTCGCCAGCATCACTGTCTTGTTCTTGTATTAGTTCGTCTTCGCTTTCAGAATCATCTGATGAATCACCTTCACCATCTTTTCTTAAGCGGACATTCTGAAATTATACGTTTAAGGTTGAAAAAAGTAAATACCTACTAACTGGAATAAAACTTACTTCTTTTAAAGCTTCTTTTCCCAACCCCACCAATTCTGGTGGACCATGCTGTTCTTCTTCCTTTAAACGCTCTTTGCCAAACTCTGAAGGAAAGATTTTAACACTTAATACCGACCCACCAGGCGGAAGAAATGAACTAAATAGCACCATAAGATCTACAGCTCTGACACGATCCCAATCCATATTACACACCGCCAAGCGCCTGGTAGATTCATCAGTTGTTTCAGCATCGTTAGCCAACTCACCCCAAACATGATCTATATACATTTCCGGGTCTTCATCTTCCGACGACTCGTCGTCCGATGAAGAATCTGTAATTAGTCTTCCCTCTCCTCTTGCATAGTCAATATTGGGATCAGTCAAACGTGTTCGCAGACTTTTCGGCACATCTTCACCATCACTAATTAAAACGTCATTTTCTTCAAATTCACTGTCCTGTTTCAATATAGCTTTTTCCTCTTCTTCCCTCTCTTCATCATCATTTTCCAATTCTGAAGAACTTGACTTGGCTTTTTCGTCCTCATTTTTCTTTTCTTCAATTTCTTTTTCGTCCTGATCCAACTCACTTTCATCCGCACTAGAATCCAACTCATAGTACTTTTTTAAGTCTTCTGCATTTGATTTATTAACACGACGTCCGTACTTGTCTACTGTATATTTTACTTTAAATTTATCATTTGTAAACATGCCTTGGAAACGTTTATCAATTTTGACTTTCCTCTGCTGTTTGGGCAGAGTCTTGAAGCGTGGATCAGCCACCAAATGTTGAAAACGTTCATCTTGCCAGATTTTACTTGTTGGCTTGTCAAGACCTGGAGTATTTTGTTTCTCTTTTTTGTTTACAGTTTCTTTCGTCATATTTTATCCTTTGGTCGCTTCCTTACAAGTTTTCAAGAATTTTAATAATAATAATATAATAAATACCGCGTGCAGTTTTGTTTCTTAGAAACAATGTTGATAAAAGAAGTAACTAAATTCGGCAGAACGGCAATAGTTGTAAAAAGTGCTGTTGGACTTGGCAATAAACATACATATGTTATATTGGCAACAAAAAGCGAATGAACTATTTATAAAACAAATGAAAAAAACAAAAAAAAAAACACACAGAATATACTTTTTTATTTACTTTTTCACTTTATAAGCCCTTTTGTAAAATAATTTCCCTACAGCAATAGCACCAATTTGTATAACCGTCATCTATTCTTCTAAAATTTTAAACTTTTTCAACACTACTGTTTACACAGTGCTGTGTAGCGTAATAAATTAGTTAATTACAAATTAGAGTAAATTACATTATTTAAACCTAATATAATAAAATCTTTGCGCTATTTGCATTAACCATCGAAAGTTAGATAACGTTTAAGTGATGGTATTAGATTATAATGGGCGGTTTGCCATAAAAAAGAGTATAAAAATTACAAATATCTTACGGGATGCAATTACACCTGATCAAATTATAACAGCTGGTCATCTAACCTCAACTTTTGTTAACAGGCAAATTGGTGTTTTGATGATTTTAGGTGTTTGTGCAAAATTGAAAATTCTAAAGTAAAATATTGTAAAAATCATGTACAAAATAGCTAAACATTACTGTGTTATTAAAAGTCATACCAAGTATGTTTCCAAAGTCAAATATTCGTCTAAGCCGGTAGCCAAACAACCGGGTAAGTAAAGCTCTTAAGCATTTGTTTTATTTCTGAGATATTAAATAATTTTTATTTATTAAAGGTAAATTGTTTTTTGATGATGTTGTTTTGCAACGCCAACAACAGGCCACACGAAGCGTAGTCGTACAAGTTAGTTCCGAAAAATCATTTGCTGAGTTATACAACTATTGCAGCTCTTATGGCAAAATTTTGGAAGCACAACATTACTGTGTTAGGCACGACGATGTCCAGCATTACATATTACTGGAATATGAAAACAGCCAGCAAGCGAGGGAAGTTATAAATTCCTCCTCATACAATGAAGAGCTGAATGGTGTTCCAGCACGTTCGTCGTTCCTTTGGTTTAGGGCTAATGGCAAAAAAACATTAAAACAACAGAAATCAAACACTAGCAACCTAAGACATTTATCTGTAATTGATGGCAACAACATAATTAATGCGAATGAACTCAACTTGATATTAAGAGAGTGTCCGGACATAGAAATGCAGCTGAAAGAGCTTTATCAGCGTACAAAATTAAATGATCTGGGCATACGATTAAGATTTTTGGCTGCCTATCAAGTTCAACAGGCTATTTCTGGTATGTTTCCTTTGGCCAATGCTTTACCTTTTGGTTCATCTGTCAATGGCTTTGGCAAGATGGGCTGCGATTTAGATTTGATATTACGTTTGGATCAAGAATACAAAGGTCCAGAAGCCAAAAATAAACCTTATTCGCGCTTGGTGTTTCATACCAAAGAAAATCTTACTAATGGTCGTTCCCAGACTCAAAGGCAAATGGAAAGCATTGGTGATATGTTGCAATTATTTCTTCCGGGAGTTTGTCATGTCCGACGTATTCTGCAGGCCAGAGTACCGATTATAAAATATCACCATGAGCACTTAAACTTGGAAATTGATTTATCAATGAGTAATCTGTGAGTATAAATAAATATTGTATTTATTTATTATATTATCATTTTGGCCGTTTAAAAAAAAGCTTGCCACACAAAAATATTATAAAAATTATAGAAATGTCTGACAGTATTGGAAAACAAGAGTTACAGATTTCATTGCACAATAGTTTAAAATATACAAAATATAAATTGTACCACAATTTTAAAGAAAAAATTAAAGGAACAAAAATTATATAGAGTTTTTACAGGCAAAGATTAAATTTCTATGAGTAGCTAAATCCAAAGTCTACCATAGAGTGTAGGACTTACTTTGTCGATTCAAAAAACACAATAATCAAAACTTCTTTTATTCTTAATTTGTAATGAAATCTTTAATTTTGACACTCAGTAATGCATGAATTTAGTAAAAATGAGAAAAATTTACTTTTATATATCAGCTTGGAGATATTAATTAAATGTTGTCAGGCCAAAGCAGTAGAAGAAAGTGTAACTCTATTTTCTAGTTTTAAACTTAATATTTAGCTTTCTTAACTTTTTGTTGTTTTAACATCTAGTACCGAATTTTTTCTTTCAATGAGAAAAAATGTTTTAGTCAAAATTTTATTCAGAAAACAGTTTTCTTAATACTAAATTTATTTAGTACCTAAAAAGTAGTACAAAGCTTTCATAAACTTACATATGTATGTATGTATATGCAAAACTAAAATACAAAAACTGTTTATTATATACATAAATAGTTCATACGACGGTTCTACTGTATAATTATGAAAATGTTAATTAAAAAAAAAAGGTGGGAAGAAATCATACACATATACAATGTCATTAACGCCTATAGGCATGCGCTTCATTCTCTTCCTTCTTCACGGCTTGTATCAAAACCAAACTCATGACACCGCAAATTACGTTTAGCAATGCCAAACCCAAAGCCAAAGCTACAATCCAGGCAGTTTTGGTTTCAAAAAACCAAGTCAAAGCATCAACGCAGCCTATAAAAAAGGCATTGCCACTGACTGTATCTCGGCAAGATGTAGGTAAAGGTTGTCTTAGGTCTAAATAATCCCATGGACCTGTAGCACCGCAGCATCCAATATTTTCCTGTATCATATTAAGAACATAGGCCGAATAGGAATATTCTGAAGTGCTGACGAATTGTCTTAGGCTCTGCGAAAGCAAAGGTTGTAGACTCGAATGCATAACACTATACTGTAGCAGTAAGGCAGCTCCCGCTGTAGATGCTACAAAACCAAAAATTTGTGTTCCTATAAAAGCAAAAAGTGCCAGTGTATTCTCCATCAAAGCACTTAAACAGCCCAAGAACGATACAGCCATCAGGATGATACTGACGGCAATCAAAATATATACTCCAATATAAAATGATTCCGCCTGGAGTATGCGTAACCATTCATTGAAGCCAGGCTCCGCCCTAAGCCACACCGTCAGACCAAACAACGAAGTGGCTGTCATCCAGGCCACAATGTTGAAGCAAAAAAGGGTGTATTTTACACAACCAATTTGTTTTTCTAACGTATTTTCAGCGGCCATCTTGATTGTACCAACGACAGTAAATAAATTTCTATAAAAAAATTAGAAAAAAATGAATAAATTTAATAAAAAAAATAAAACTTAAAAATTAATAAATACGTAAATATGGCTAATCATTTTACCAGGACGAGCGAGACGCAAAACTCTCGTAGGCTAAATCCTACTTGAGATATAATTGCGATAACGCGAAAACTGTTTTGCAGTCCAAAGCTGCTTTACGACCGTCATGTTAGTAAAAACTATTAAAAATATACTAACAGCTGTTGGCTTGTCAGTTTTGCACCCAACATTGAACTGCATTAATACTATTTATGTCTCTTTTTTATTTCTTTAAATGCGAACATATTTATAAAATTAAAAACATTAAGTTATTTTATCTGTACGATATTTGTGCAAGAATATGCCACACAGAGTTTAAGGAACTTTTGGCTATTCTTGGAAAATAGTCATATGCTTAATGCATTATATAGGGTGGGCCAAAACCGAACATATGGCTTAAAAATTTAATAATTTTTTCGTTTATATGTTTTTTTGTATCCCCTTTTTAGATTATAAAAGATACAAAATAGAAATTTTGTATGGAAAATAATACCATTTAAATGACAACCGTGTTGTGAGCATCGCAATTAGCCAAAGCGAATAAATTTTAGTAATTCGGAATTTAACTGGTCAGATCTGTCAGCAGCCGACTAATTTCGTTAGGCTAGTTTGAAGGATCGAGTATATGGCGAACAAGCGCCAGACAATCCTTGAAGTTAAGGCCAACATTGTGGCAGAAATTCGAGCGCTACAGCCACAAATCTTGCACGATGTTATGGAAATGGATTTACAAAACGTGACTTTATTTTCCATACTGAGAGTAAATAAATTTCCATATTATATATGTATGTATGTATGTATGTATGTATTTTATAGTCTGAAAAAAGGCTTGTACATACATATAAATTTTGGGCCATCTTGTATGAATGAATTTTACAACATTTCTTATGAATTAACTTTGAATCATTGCCTTTATTTTTATGCACATACTTTAATTTTTTGTCATAAAACTTTTAGACAAATTTATTTAGGTTTTATTATTGTTATCAGGAAAAAATATTTGTTCACAAGACAAACAAACGCGTTATCGCAATTAACCTGTTTCAATGATGATTAATAAGTTACAACTAGAATGTTGCAACCCATTTCATTTTCATTCGATAAATTATGTATAAAATGTTTATATTTTTCTTTTACGTATTCAAAAAGTCACCACATATTTTCATAATTCATTCATTCATAATTTACATAGAACTGGAAAATCTTTTAATGTTTGTAGTGATTCCACATCAATCTTCCGCTTCAATCTATTTTATTACTCTTGTTATTACAGGCACATGGTCTTGTGATTTTAAACTAAAATTCGTCCATTCAAATAAAAAATTTTTGGTTTTTTTTATTACAAAAATTTCAGTTGAAATAGTTTCGTTTAATTTTATAATTTTCACCTTTTTAAATTTAGTTTTAAATTTTTATATGTTTTTTTTTAAGCTGCTCCGCTTTAACTGAAATTTTCGATTATTGAATTTCGTTCGCTATTCGTTAACTGTATTTCTTGTTTGTAACGAAATGCTCAGCAAGTGGTAAGCGAGCTGATTTGATGATGGCATTGCTGGCCGCTTTGTTTAGATATTCTCATAAAGCTTTGAGTTTCAGTTTTCCCCGATTAGATAAGATATGCACAATTGCCAAAAGATAAGATAAAAAAAATTGTTATTACTAAACATATTCGATTTGAGGTGCAGACATAAATAACTAAAACAGTGTTAACTTGCCAGCGATATAAAAAACATTTTGCTTTTTGTTTCTGGTTGACAAATTACTCATTTGATCTGTTAATCGTTTCCGGAATTCGAAAGGTTAAAGTTTACACAGTCATACAAAATATTAAATAACACTTTATCGTTACTGGCAAAAAACCAACAAGTAGTTTAACTAAAAGAATTGTAATTATAGGCTCTTCTGCTGCCGGATTTACATATATTCGATGCTATATGTTTTGCATTTCATAAATCCATTCCTTTTTTGTTTGAAAAAAATGCAATAAAACAAAATTTAAAGCATGACAAAACCACCTTTTCGTAAAAAAACGTAGGAAAAAGAAAAATATCTATGTTTGTGTTTCAAATCTGGCTGCTAGATCTTGAAATCCATTACCAAACCTTTAATAAAAAGTATGTATGTATGTAAATGATATTGGAATAATTTATGTCAATCTGTATTTAAATGTTTTCACATAATTTTCAGTCACAAAATTTTTAAGTAAACAATTTATTAACCCTTTAAATTTGTGTTCTTGTTTGTTTCATTGCAGTTCTGGCTTTTATATGTCGGAACTCTTGTACATGTTTGGGGAATTCGATGAGCGCGTAAGACCTCTTACGTTTTGCGTACGTCGCTGGGCTAGTGCGTGCGGCTTAACAAACCCCTCGCCTGGACGATGGATCTCAAATTTTTCGCTAACCTGCTTGGTAATATTCTTTCTTCAACAAACCAAACAACCAGTATTGCCTGCCATAAATAGTCTGATAAAATCGGCCACCGAAAATGATATACGCCTTACCGAAGACGGTCTAAATTGTACGTTTGCCCGCGACATTAAAGCCCTAGACTTTCGTAGCAGCAATACCAGCAAAACAAGTGAATTGCTGTTGGAATTCTTCGAGTTTTATTCACAATTCGATTTTCAAAACAAGGCCATTTCATTAAATGAAGGTAGCACGAAAACAAAGCCGGACCATTCAGCGCTGTACATTGTTAATCCTTTGGAGCAGCTGCTGAACGTGAGTAAAAATGTCAGCCTGGAAGAATGTGAACGTTTACGCATAGAAGTGCGTAATGGTGCTTGGGTGCTGGAGACCGAAGTGGAAAATCAACATTATGTTGAGCTGGACAAGAGTACAGAGTCCTGGGGCTTGCTAAACCTATTTAAAACATCAGAAACTACCATTATAAGGCCGAACATGTTCTTCAAGCCGCGCATTTTGGAAGTTAGCGATTTATTTGATAAATCGAAAGCACCGGATTTATCAGCAACCAATTCCGTTTCCTCTAGTTCTGTGAATTTTAAAAATAATCAAGTCAAACAACAAATTAATAATATCCAGAGCACGGCTCGCCAAGACTTAAAACAAATGCGTTTGAACGAATCATCCTTGCCGAAGAGCTCAAAAAGGAGCAGATGAAAGCATTAGTGTTTTAAGGACGATAAAATCAATCATTGAATAGTTTTGTCTTTGAGACTGCTGCTGACTAGCATATTAATAATTAATACTTGTTATTTTAGTATTAAGTTTTACCGAACATCATACCATTTTTACGGAAACAAAATAAAGGACAACAATTCTTTGTTATTTTTCTCCCCTCAAGGATGTCTACAAGTCATTAATTTCTTTTTTTTCAACTATTCATGAACTGTTTAGTCAAAGAAAAAGAATTTCAAGTGACGAAATTGCTTTATTCAAGATTTTCATTTATGTAAACATATTTAAGATTTGGCTCTTAAAGTTATTGTTTTGTTTTCTTAACAATTTCAAAAAAACAAAAAATAAACTTGTTGCAAAGTAAGACAATTTATAGCCTTATAAAACATTTAAAACTGTTTGCTAAAGTTTATAAAGGAAAAAGGAATCTGCTGCTGCTTTTTTAATTTTTTTTTTGAAGATTTTGTACGTTTTCAAAACAAAGGCAAATAAAGTAAAGTTTTCAAGGAACAAAAATAAAATTAAAGAAATCAATTTTGAAAACCATTAGTTAAAAAAATGAAGTTATGAGCAAAACCGGCTCAAAATCGTTTTTCTTTATTTTTTAAGGATATTTTCCACGTTATTAGAGCAATAATGTTTAATTTGGCCACAGTTAACTATGTTTTCGATTGATTCAGTCGTGGCAAATAAAAGATACCAGTTTTCATCGGTAGTGATGTCATATTTCACAAATTAGATTTTTGGTTTTAATCAACTTTTCGCCTTCCATCACACGTCCCTTGGGTATTCCCATCAACTAAATGCTTCCGTCCAATAGATATATTCATTTCGGCACAAAATTAAGGCTTTTGACTCTGTATTGCCCTGCGATATTCATAAGAAATTATTTAGCAGAGTTTGTAATTACGACATTTATAACACATTGGAGTACAATTTTTTCCACAAATATTCTTAATTTGTCATAATGTGACATAATTTATTAATGATTTCTTACATAACATAAAATTTTTAAAAACTATAGGTTCATTATTAGAACTTTGTGTTTTCTCTAATTAGAAGTCATATCTAGAAACAAAATTGTTGACATATTTTACTGTTACAGTTGTTTTATTAAATAGATGATATTCTTAATAAAAAAAAATCTGAACATTTGTTTCTATCAATTACATGTTTGTTAAGTGATTTTTGAAATTTTTTGTTTTTATTTAAAGCAACTTTTAAATGATTTACAAGCATTATTAGTTTTTATGTTTTTAATGGATATATTTACAAGTTGGCTCATCTGAACCATAACTTTAATCGAAGAGCGTCTACACCATTTAAATAATAACGAAATAGACGTTTATCACGAACAAACCCCAAATTTTCATACAAACGCAAAGCAGGTAAATTGCTCATTTCCGTTTCCAGTACAACTTCATCTGCTTTGTCGGCCAACATTGCCTAAAAATTTTGTTGACATATAATAAATATATAGGGTTTAAGTTCATTTCTTCTTGCTTTTTAAATTTTAAGTACACTAGTCTAAAGTTACCTCTATGGCTTTCTGCACCAACGTTGTGCCAATTTTTAGTTTTCTATATTCTTTGCGCACTGCCAACATTGCTATATAGCCACGTCTCACATTCTTGTGCATGTCCAGCTTACACACAATAGCGCCCACGTATTCATTGCCATGGCCAGCTAAAAAGCATAATTTGGGCCAATGGTATATGAAATAGCGATAGGTATAAATTGAGTAAGGCTCTGATAGTTCCGCTTGAATCAAACGCATAATATCCTGTAATAGAAATTTCGTAGAAATTTGAATAAACATCAAAACTTGTAAATATTTTCACTAACATGCATTTGCAATTCAGACTCATACTCCTTGTACTCAATATGAACACTACTTAAGTCCAATTCCGTTGGAGCTGCAGGAGTTTTGCTTAAATTAACGAACTCTTGTTCTTGTGCTGTGTCTTCTTCAGACTGCTGCTGTGGACTATCTGATTTACAATTTAGTGTTACACTAGTGTTAGGAGAGCAAGCAGTGGTTGCAATGGTCATGGCAGTGTTAAGTTTTGTTTCGTTTGCTAAAATTGGTGGTTTGTCTAGAATATAATCATTTGCTTCTGCTTCGAGGCAATCAACATGTTCAATATCGGTTTTGTCATCGTCCAAAGAATAGATGTTCTTTTTGTTATTAGGTTTCCGTTTCGATTTCTTACTCACTGATTGTGTTTTGGGTGACACATGACCATTCACCGAACACGTCCACTCAGTGGACAGATTATGACCATTTACAGCAGGTGGTTTATTATCCTCATTTATCATGTTGCTGCAAGTATTTGTTGAAATGGAAGGGCAGGCATTCGATTTTTTTAAGTTTTCTGTTATAAGGCCATTGACCTTGTGGTTGTTGCTTCTACTACAACTACTACTTTTTCTGTCGATCAAATTAGTTTTCCTGTTGCTAATATGCAGCTGTTGCTTCAGTTGATCTGCTAGTCCATTTTCTGCTAGAAACTCCACTGCAGGCTCTTCTATTTGGTGTTCCTCGCAAGACCTTGTTGGTATACTTGATTCGTTTTTGGAATTTTTCTTTTTATTTTTAGACTTTTTCTTTGATTGGTTTTGTTGTTGCTGTTGTATTTGATTCGTTAAAGAGCCCTTTGTTTGCTCCATTGCACTTGATTAGTTTAAAATTCTTTCAATAATTATCTTGAAGACAAAAGCAAATATTTTAAATATTTCTTTTCTTCCTACAAAAAAGGTTTCATAAATTTTCTATTTTTTTCTGAAAAGAAACAAAAAGAATCCAATGACAGACATCAAACACACTTTGGTTGAAAAATCAGTTTTAAGATAATTTTATAAAGTAGAGACTTTATTTTCCTTAAACAAATGGTGATATTAAACGAGTTCATTTATTAATAGCACATTTACCAAAAAAAATTTTTAAATATAAGTAATTTTTCTTAACAATAAGAATTTTCCTCCTAGAAGTACTTTTTCACAATGATTTAGCAGTGACATTTATTTTATCTATCAATAGAAATACAGCTCTGTTATCATGTGTAACTTTATTAAGAGAGGAGGCTGCCAAATGTATTAAATAACACAAGAGCAAAATCGCTTAGGTTTGCCAGTTCTTCTTCAATTTAATGTCGTTATTGTTTTTATTAAAAATATACATACATATACATATTGTTCATAATGAATTTCTATCACGTTGGATTATATAACAGTAAAAAAACACTCTACTTGGCTCCACTTTCTGTAGTAAATATGACATCGCATCAGTTCAGCAATTTCAAAATTGAGGCGATTTTTTTTATTCAATATTAGCAGATTCAATGTAAGAGAAGAGCTTCTAAATTGGAAATACTTGACATTATTTGGTCTCATTTTGTGTTGTATAAAATTTTAATTTAAATTAAGCTTAAAGTACAAATATATACATTCTGATACTGACAATTTGATTTTAAGATTAACGGAAAAATACGTTGATAACTGAAACTTATGTACTTAAAAAATATGGTAAGTCTGTAAATAAAATGTTGATTCACAATGACATTGGCGGGGAAACCATAGTAATTGTGATTGATTGAAGAAGAAGCAAAAAATTACTATAGAAAACAGACAGTTAATTCAGAAATTTAACAAGTTGGAAAAGTTAGTGAAAAAGTTTTAACTATTAAAATGTAACTTTCATTTTTGTGTACCCGAGCAAGACAGTTTGGGGAAATATATAAACCTATAGAATCGTACAACATATCTGCATATTTCGGCTTTCTGCACACTTTCCTGGTAAGTAACCTTTGCTAAATTTCTAATCTAATTCCGTCATTGTAGCGTTTTTTTTAAGGTTATAAATATATGTAGTTTTCGTTTTTAAGTGGTACTTTAAATATTTTTGATGCTTGTTCTTGCCTATAATTTTAATAAAATCATGGCATCTTCATTAACTTTAATGTACGTACACACACATACATACTATGTACATACAATGTGGTAAGTGTGTGAGTGTGAGCTTATCGTCACATAATTTAAAAAAAATTAAAAATTTCCTTTTTGCTGATGATTTCGGTTCACAGTTTTTCTGTTTATATCAGAACTCTTTTGGGATTTGAAAAATTGTAGCATTTTAAAAACTGAAACTTAAAAAAGTTTCTAAATTTCTTAAATTTGTAAAAGGAAAAAAAATTGCCAATCAATTTTGTTTAGTAATCAAATCGTTTCTATTATAATCCGGATAAAAAAAAATGTTTTGCCAGAAACAAGAATTTGGTGCATTTTCTCTATTTGAATGTTTGATAAAACTTCGAGCCTTCTGCGAAAACTTAGATAAGATGCTAAATAATATATGATATGTAAATTATTGGGGCGATCAGAATTGACATTTTTATTGTACTACATTTTAAATAAGTTTACACATACATACATACATACATACATAATTGTATACATTTTGAATGCTTTGTGTGTTTGCCCGCCCCCAAAGATGGGATTATTTTAATTAATATTGATTGCATTAATAATATGGCAAAATTTTATAATGCTATATACATACATACATAAATATATATTTCTTTAAACCATTATTTGCTAAACAAAATATTATTGAAATAGCAATAAACCCGTTTTTGGTATTGCTGATTTGTGCAATATTTTCTAGTGCCGTAATAATTGCCAATTTGCACTCAACTCCATTATTAGAAAAATTTAAACGGCAGTCAATAATTAAGTTGGTGTTAGCAAAACCACTGAAATTTAGAAAAATATAGCGTCAGCTGAAAAGCAAAATCATGTAATTAAACTATTATACAGTGTACTCTGTTGTAAAAGGATCCCTAAAGGTGTGGCATATTTCTCCACTTATTTAGTAGGAGTAGCAGCAAGCCATTGTTGTTATGAATATAAGATCCTTGAAAATTTTATTTAATAACCCAGAAAATGTAACGTAAATTAAATAGACTTTTCATAAATAGTTTTTAAAAATATGGAAAAAATGTCGTGTGCGTGTTTGTATATTGAAATGGATTTGAATTGGTTAGATTTTCAGTTGATTTCAGTATCTGGCAGATGCACTTGTAGATCAATTAAAAAATCCTTTTAAGAAGTTTTTTGGGACAGCAAAATGTGACCATTCATTTGAAGTGATTTGTACACACATACAAATCAACAAACACAGACACTGCCATCAGAAGATACGCAGTCAAGTTATTAAAAGCCGGCTATTTTGCAATAATATAACGCACAGAAGTACTAAGATGCACGAATAGACTAGACTTTCAAATTAAATTTTATGCGGTTAGGGCACGATTTAGTTTAAAAAGAACAACAATTTTTGTTTTCTTTGACAATAAATTTTTTTTTTTTTAAATAATTTCAATCAAATAATTCACCGAATCAGTGAAACTTTTGTCTGAATGCGAACCTATAGGAAAAAATGGATTTCATTGAATCTAGAAACAGTTGGGTTTGTTTTTTTGCTTCATTCACATACATACATACATATGTAACACCTTGTTCGTTGTATCGGCATATATGTATGTATTTTTAGGTAAATTTTTTGAAATTTAGCCACAAACAGCTGGTCGGGAAAAATCTTTTTCGTTGTAAAGTTGATTGCTGTTCAGCAATCAAACTGAAAAGAATGATTGCCACGAGCAATCCAACAGCAATCAATAACTTTTTCAAAATTTAGTTACCTAAATTTAATTGTATTTTATTTGTGCGTGTGTGTGTGTGTGTATTTTTGTTGGCTGTAAGAGAATTACCAAAATCTTATTAATTCTAAACGTCCACTTGTTTTCTGAGAAATTCCCATTTTATTTGCTTTCGTTTCTGACCACAATTTGCTGATTTGATTTTGGTTTCTCGTGCCGTTTACGAATGTAAACATTTTGTTTATCCTTTTTATCCGTTTGCCAAATAATGTTGTTGTAGCGTTTGCTTTTCAGTTTACTTTGCCGATTGCAAATTAAGTATTAAGTTTATCAAGGATTTGTAATCAGTGGTGGTGATGTGAATTAAATTTTCTTCTTAAAATTTTTACTCGTACTCGTATTTCAAGTGGATGCCTGGCAAAAGAAAAGGACAACGTGTTGAATTTAAAGTTTTTGGCTGGTGGCGGTGGCGGTGGGTTCTTCTGCTGCTTTTTTCTTTTGCTGTACAAGTTCATTGAGCTTAAGCAGATTTGTAATCATTATCCTAATGAAGAAATTGAAGTTGATTTTGTGTTTGTTTTTGTTTTTGCTATTGTATTGCCGAAATCTCTCCACACATACATACATACACACCAAGTGCTTAGAAAATTAAGCCTCTAAATAAGAAATTGTTTAAACAACTGTTTATGTAAACAAAAAGCAAGTTGTTGGCTGAATTTTATTGTATAAAAAAAGGGGGTGTGTTTTATATTTTACACATTTTCGAAATGTATGATGGAAACGGCAGCCTTGTGGCCTGAGTTCGGAATAATAAAACAATTAAGAAAGTCGAATAGTAGTGAGACATCCTTGGCTTGGTTTATAAAATCAAAATAATTAAGGAAAATCTTTTAAATTTTCCAGAAAATAATCCAAAATTGTTCACAACAAAACAGCAAATCTAAAAGAAAAAAACTAAAAAACTCAAGCAAATCCATTAAAAAGGGATGCTTTAAAGCGTCCCTTTCATGTTTCGGTTGCCAAAGTTTTTTATTGTTTAATTGAGAGAAATTGTAAATTTTATTCATTTTAGGGCATAAAGTTAAATGCGATGGTTTGAGTGTTTTTGTATGTGGGCCGGGTGGAAGAGAAACTCCACCGGCTTAAATGCATATATTTTTTTTTATTATTTTATATTCAAATTAAATATCTGTGATGCTGACAAAAGTCGCGTGTGAATTTTAAGATTTTGTTCAAGTGATTTATGTCACAAGGGGGAGTTGTTTTGCTTTGAATTGCTGGAAATATTTTACACTTGATGGTAGAAAAGCATATAAAGATGCCGCTTAAAAAAAAAAAAAAAAACTTTTAATGTACGAGCATGCAGAAAGGTTTATTTGAATTGTCTGTGATGCGACATGATAAACATGGTGTCGAAATGCTTATTTAAATGCGGCGAAAGCAACACGCGACCGAATGGTGGATTAGTAGACGGTTTGTTCAGCCTAGAGCTGTTAAAGCAGTTACAACTTTATTAAAACGAGAATATTTAGTGGAATTTAATTAACAGCGAATTTTAATTAACAGAATATGTTGTTATAATTTTGAATTTTCTTCAAAATATAATTTCATAGAATAGTATATCATTATTAAAGTTGCATTTCAAAAAATCTGCTTTTATTTGTTCGCTGCTGCTGCACCTGCAGTGAAAAAATACATTTTCCTTGGCAAAAGTTATTTTATGCCACACTCGAAATCACCGATGGGGTAGGAATTGTCAAGGCATTTCTCATCTAAACTGGTTCGAAAGGTACTTGCTGGCATAAACGGCCGCACTGACTTGCCACCGTTACAAATGTAAATATTTAATTTTGTGACAGTGTAACCAAATGGGATTAGTTATGCTTTTGCCGCACGTACTTTTACTGTTGCAAAACAAAAGCAAATTTTGTATTTGTTTATAAGATTGAGCGTAGATTAGATGCTGCTGTCTTCCGTTTTTGTTCAAATCAATGACAAATACTCGTATTTGTAACCCGCAAAATTCGTTGTGGTCTACCAAAACGACAACATAAAAAAAAATAGAAATCAAATGCATCACGCCGGAACAAGTGTACATACTTTACGTACATACGTCATGCTTAAGGGATATAAAAGAAACGTTAAAAAGAGTGTAAAAAGTTTATTTAATGCAATAAAAATACACAAACAAGCAAAATTGGCTGAACCATATTGAACGACAGCTAAATTTGTATAGACTTAACTATTTGCATGACTCAGGGGGTTCAAAGATGAGCAAAAATGTGTTTGATGGGCGGGAAGGGGGCCAAGTTGAAATCAGAATGCTATTTTGAATCACATGCATTAATTTTTCAAGCGGCGCCAGATTGCGCAATCGATTTAGTTCAGCATCTGCCATTATGGCCTAATCTGACACTTGGTGAACTTGCCACATAGGTGGCAACTTCTCGTCTTAGAGTGGGTGCATAGCACAAAGCCCTTGCTCGAACGTTTCAGCCCCGGCAGGCACCTAAAACTATGATCAACACCAGCATGCCGAAAAGCATCCTGGTTGGCGTGTTGGTCCCCGTTCTGCCAGTTTCATTAAATTAATAATTTAATGAAATATATGTACATGTATGTATGTATCTTTCTCTAGCTCAAAACCTATTCCCTGCATTCTAAATTAATGAAATGAAAGATTACAACTTTCGGGCTGTGACCACCAAACAATATTAATGAAAAGCAGAAAATGACAGCAAAGAAGAAACTGCACTGAAACTATGGATTTTGCTTTCCTTAAATTGAAAATCGTTTGACAGTTTAATTTTGGGGGGTTGAAGTTGTATTTTTGTACGATACAAAAATACATAAAATCATATTTTAAGCAACCGCAACGAATGAAATTTTCGACCAGTTTTATTGTGTAAAAGACCAAAACAAAAAAAACAAAAAAAAAAATGGATTGTTAAGCGTATAAAATATGGTATTTTAATCAGATAAAGTGATTAGCAGTGGGGGAGAAATAAAGAGCACTCTTAAGTTAGTCAAATTGTGGTACCGTAAAATCGGGGTTATATCAATTGATTGAAGGCACTCAATAAGACCAACAATATAATTGATTCTCTCGTTGAAAGCATTTCTGTTGTTCATAAATTAAAATCAAACAAAAAAAAAAAAAAGAAACAACTCCCAAGAAGTTCTCGAAATCCTATATCATGTGCGCTAAAAGTAAAATCTTATTGTGTTTTGAGTTTTAGACGAATCTCTTCAGCCGTTTGCTTCAGTCGGATACTTTCCATTTTCTTGATCCAAAAAAATGTTTTATTACCACATTCTAAAATTTTTTTCACGCCTTTTTGTCCTGCCAATCGCTGATTTTGTCAAGAATTGTCTATTTTCTTCTCTAAAACTTCTTTTTACAATAAATTCGAAACATTTGCTTTGTCTTGTCAAATGAAATACTTTCGGCTTTTGTGCTAATTTTTCACGCACTACTTTTTCGAGACCAAGACAGCAACCGAAAAGAAAAATACAATATGTAACTACATACGCATATATGGGTGTTTCCGTGGACAGAATATTAAAGATGATTTAAAATCGCGGCACTTTACGTTAAAGAAGAGCATTTCAATTCTACTAGTTCAAACAATCTAATCATCCACTAAGATGAACAAGTAGACTATCAAGTTGCACTAATACATATGAATTCTTATTTCTGAAAATGTTTAAGGGCATGTTTTCTGAAATGCCTGGCAATACAAAAACTGCTTTAATTTTCAAAGGACGGTAATAAATAAAACCAGCTACGACTAAATGTTACCACAAGAAATCTATTTAATTTATATTTAAAATATCTTTCTTTTACATTTAAGAATAAATTTGTTTTTAAGTTACTATTTCTAACCCAGTAGAATCTTTGTGGAAATAATGTCACGTTCGAAATGTCACGTACCGATCCAGGTGATGGCTTTAGAAAATATACGCAAGCACAAGATTTCTCTATCACACCGCAAACATTTTACATTAACATTTTTATGTAAAATTCATCAATTAATTTCACTACAAAACTATATGAAGCTTTTTCAAATTCCCCGTTTACATAAAACGCCAAGACACCAACATCCATTTTTCTTTCAATTTCTTTGATCCGGAGTTCCACGTGTTATTAAATTTATTTGGTTATTGCAAAACTTTTTGTTTGCCTGTAAAAACATTCAGAGGTTATGACAGAAATCGAACCTACGACCTTCGGCCTAATGATCTCTCACTCACTCTATTAACTCATTCAGCGTGTCATTTTCAATAAACAATAATTTAATTTCAAAATAGATGTGAAAATATG
Organism: Epicampocera succincta; assembly: GCA_932526305.1. NCBI lineage: Eukaryota > Metazoa > Arthropoda > Insecta > Diptera > Tachinidae > Epicampocera > Epicampocera succincta. Next base: position 15,095,111 of record OW052038.1, read on the forward strand.
TACCATTTTTTCATGTTAAGCGTCCGTCACGTTCGACACCATAAAAGTAGTCAGATAAGACTCATGGGGGAATCCCCTATGACAATTACGGTACATTGAATTTACATGTGCATATTAATTATTATTAAAGCTCAAATTTCAGCGAGGTGATGTTGTCGTACAATAGATTTCTGTTCTTCTTCAGGAACTAGGTGGAGGGGAATGTACCGACGATTGGTTTAAGGCTTAATGTTCCTTGAGGATTTAAGGCTACCAGTTCAGATACCTTGTCTTCCTTTTACTGTCTAGGGAATTACTGCTAAAAGGCAGTAGATGGCCCGTTGTCTCATGTTGGGTGTCACTTTTCACATAAAACAAGAAGTTGCCGCCTATCAGCACCTTGTGCATACAAGGGGCGTTGGTGAGCCGTTAGCAAGCTCAGCTGGTGAGTCCATTATCGGATTAGGCCGCCATAATAGGTGCTGATGTAAATCAATTTCGCCTTCTGTACATAAATATGTACATATTTGTATATTACTTTTTTCCATAAAAATAAAATTTTTTGTTTTTAACATTTAAAATTCTTTCGAAAAAAAAAATAAAATTACCATTCATTTTAAATACTATATTAACAAACTACCGCTTACAGACCTTCATACACATGTGCGTACATATTTAGTTTCATTATTTCATTAACAACAAAAATTAAAACTTATTTAAGGTAAAGCGCCACAGCTTTCTGCTGTTGTTTTCCGTTTTGTTTTTGGTAAATTTTTATTAAAAACTCAAGTACCAGGCTTGCCAGGAATCTGCCATAAAAAAAATGCAAAAAAAGATGTGTCGCCACCAACACAACTGCAAAAGCTTTAGGCGCGATTCCTGGCTGCTGCTGCAACAGGAAAAAAAATATATTCACAGCTTCAATTACAGCTCACCCTACGCTCTGACAGCCGATATTGCTTTCATTAACTAAAACGGTCGAAGACAATCTCCAGCTACTGCTTTCTTTATAATGAAACTAGGCGCAAAAACATGGTCGGTTTCCCAAAAGATTTTAAAGTTTTAAAGATATTTAAATTCTCTTCAATTTCAAATAATTGTTTAACGAAACATTTTTTTACAATTTCCATATTTTTTTTACTGCAACAATAATGTGGCGAAAGGCAAATTGTTTCATTCATATTTGACCACAAACTAATCAAATTAAAGTTTTCGCGTTCATCAGTCTTTGGTTTTTGAATTATAGTTTTGCTCATACTAAACGTAGAAAAAAGTATAGTTATGAAGATAATATTATGATGGCAATATATTGCTATTATACAATATGGTTGTATCGAACAATATTACACGGTTGTGATTAACATTAACTTTTCATACAATCATATATTTAGTAAATTTGACGATGTAATCCATCATCCTAGTGTTGTCATCACCACTCATTTTATTTGAACATATTATAAAAATAAATATGTCACGTTCGTATTTGCCATTTATCATCGAACTTTCAATGAGCTATAATTTTTCAATTTAAACGTATGCGACACGTACAAGGTCGAGGTACGAAAAAGAAGGTGAATTTTTAAATTTCGCGGACTCGTTTTTTATGTTGCCACTCTCGTGTCGAACATACTACTCTGTTTATAGTTGCTGCTATTTGACTTGCAGTAGAAAAAAATGGACTTGAATAGTTTTGCATCAAATTTAAAAATGAAATGAAGTACCCTGCAACATAAGAATGCTTACAAGGCCTGCGCGCTTTTCAAAGCAGGTCGTTCTGCACGATCAAAAAGTAAAGAAAATTGTTATAGAAAAAACTATTTAAAAAATTCCTGAGGATTTCGGGGATATCGGTTGGCTAATGCCAATTCAATTTTAGGAAATTTTGGGTGCGAGGCGTGTGTCTGTTTATAAATTACTATTCACCATATTTAACACCCTGTGATTTTTGCCTGTTACCGAGATTGAGGAGAGCCACGAACGAACGATGAGCAGATAAAAACCGAATCGCTCAAAGACATGAGAAAAAGTCCATATCAGGACCAGCTTCGAGGATTGCAAAAAAACACCAGCACTTGAGAAAAACTAAAGTCACTTTAATTTTTTTTTTTTTTTGGAATATGCTACTAACCTTTTAGTTGGTAAATAGCTTCGATGGAGGCTAAGCCATTATGCCAGTTTATGGTCTAACTCAAAAAACATTAAATTTCTAATATTTTATTACATGAACTCTTGGCCGAAAGCCTTGTTAAATCATTCTAATAAAAACCTTAGATCAGTCTGACAAAGACACCAGATCATTCTAACACGATTGATACATCATTCTGGATTGTAGAGCTTCGACGAGTGCAACTCTTGGCCGAAAGCCTTGTTAAATCATTCTAATAAAAACCTTAGATCAGTCTGACAAAGACACCAGATCATTCTAACACGATTGATACATCATTCTGGATTGTAGAGCTTCGACGAGTGCAACTCTTGTCTGAAAACTTTGTTAAATCATTCTAATAAAGACGCTAGATCGACATAACAAGATTGCCAGATCATTCTAACAAGATTCATATCTATATCATTCTAACACGATTGATAAATAAATTCCTGTTACATCACTCTAACAAAGATGCTAAAAAAAAGTTTACACATAATTCTAACGCGTTTGATAAATCCTTCTCGATTGCATGGCCTCGAAGAGCGTGACAACTTGAGTTGCGGCATTTCTCGTTTGTATGCTGGTCTTAAGCTGTTGTGCGCATTTGGGGACCCCAACCGAGAGGGTTACATTTAAATGCATGAATCGAGCACATTTCTGCGCCAAAGAAAAATTAGTAGAGTGTTATTAGTAGTAGTGGTAGTAGTAGCTTAAAACAGCATTTGGGCTGGTACAAATGGGCAGACAGACAGCTATAATAACAACTACAATAAAAAGGAAAACAGCAAAAACATGATGACGATGATGAGGCCAGTCAGCCAGCCAGCCAGCCAGTGTGTGCTGAAATCGAATCAAATGAGTGTATACTTGTTGTTAAATAGCTGGGCGGAACAAGATGAGATGATGGACAATTATCTGCGGGAGGTCTGGCATTGGAGAGCAATAATAAAATGCTGCAAATATGGGTTACTCACTACATCCATATGTATCTATGTATGTATGTGTGTGTATGTACATATCTGCACTCGTTAATACTCCGTCCTCGCATAGGGACATACTTCTCTACACATGTAGTCATATTAGTGGTTCAGCAGAAGAAAAAAAAAGACATCCTAAATTGGGAGCTTTTTTTTTTTTTTTTTAATGGTACTGTGAAATTTTGTAAAGTCGCGTTTGCCTCTTTCTAAAAAGGTGCAAATTCGATTCAAACAAGTGCCAGCAATTGTAACTAACATGTTGCCGGTGCGGACGGACTGCCCAGAACTGAACTGAACAGACAAAAGAAAATTTTCGATGACTATTTAAGCGCTTGGCAAAAGCTTCTGTGGAGTCGTATGAAACATTAAGTGGATGTGAGTCTTTTATGTTGGTTTTTATTTTGACATGTTCTTATGTTTTGTTTTGCTGTTGTTTGCCGATTCTGTTGTTTGTTGGTGTTGTTGTATTTTGTAAGCCGTATTTAAAAAGGCGCCAGGCCAAGACTGAACAAATGAATTAGGGCGTTTTAAAAGTTTTTTTTTAGTTTCGTTTTTTTTCAGTTTTTTTTTTTTTATTATTGTAAGACGCGAAACAACATACACTGCAACACGATTCACAATTATTGTGAAAATCTTTCTACTAATACGAAATGAAGCATTTCATGTTAAACTTTTCAACAAAATCGCACTACCAACTATGGATCGGAACTGTGGCAAACAAAAGCTGATGTTCCCTTATGAGAAATAGTGCTTCGTAATAGTTCTTCTGCCACTGATGTTGGGCTTTTCTTATTGATCAAATATTTATGACTTAGACATGAATTTCAATTTTTCAACTCTACTTCTTTTTGTTGTTGTTGTTGTAGTTGTCGTACGACTGCGGAAAAGGCATATTAGAGGCTGTAGACAGACAGCATTCAATAATTGGGAAAAAGTTGAACTGCTACTCTTTCGTTGGTGTTCTTCAACTGGGACCACCAAAACAGTTTCGAGGGAAAAAATACTAAATAGTTGTTAAGGAAGAAAAAATACATTTCTTTTAGTGTTTGAAAAATCAGGAAATAAACAAAAAGAAAAACATTTTCTGTAGAATCTAATTTTTATTTGCATGTGATTTTTTTTTTAACAGAAAAAGAGTCAATGACTTTGAGAAAAAACAAGAACACAGAATCAGTTATTCTTATGGGTTTTTGTGATCATTTATGCTTTTCGAAACTCGTATATTAGAACAAACAAAACAAAACTTTACAAATCCAAACCTACATACATCTGCATTTACATACATAAGTTCCATGCTGGCTTTTTGGATTTTTATAATTGAGAAAAATGACTAAAAAAACATAGATCATCAAAATATGCATTTTTTTTTAATATAAAGAACTGATCAAAACTACGAAAATTTCTCAGCTTGAAATTTTTCTTTTAGAATGACATACAGAAATGAAGTACCTGCTGATCAGTCTTCCACATTTCCTTACCAGCAGTCCAAGTTGTGATAGAAAACCAAGAAATTTGTCTTTGTATGTTTTAGAAATATCTATTTTAATTTGATTTTTTATGTGTATTATATAATTAGACTTGGCTGGCTTTCGACCACACTCAGATATTTTCTTGCTCGATGTTCTTACGACACTGGCTTCAGCTTCTAACAATTTCAAAAATATCCTATTCAATAGTCGGCAGCATCATCCAGAAGATAATCATTTAAACATTAAGTCGTTATCCTTAAACTATATATAGTACAAGTATTTGATATCAACAAAACTGTTGCTGTAGACAACAACAATTTCCTATACTTAGTATATTATTATTGTGTCCAACCATTTTGCTTGTTTAATCATTATGCAAGACTCAAAATAAATTGATTTTATTGTTATGAATACGACTCTGTGTGGGTTGTTTTTGATTGGACATACATATTTCAAAATTTCGGAAATGCATCCCAGAACAAAGTGAGAAAAAATATAAATTAACAAAATAAAAAGCAAATTATAAACTCTTTCACTGCATCGGCGATTTTTATGATGCTTGTTTGATGTTTCTTACGCATCATCTGTTTCCTTGTTGCATTTTGGAACTCAAGGTATTTGCCGTGTTACAAAAGTTTTGCTTTCTAAAACTTACTGCATTTCCGACCAGGCCCATAAAACAAATTACGGCAAATAAATTTCATTTATCTGGCATTTTTCCCCTCCCAAAAAACATATTACAGTTACCAAATTTCGAACTCCAGGCACCAGAAACTTGTTAATGTGACACCATGATGATGACTATTATTTAGTTCATTGCAGTCTGCAAATACTGTGTCGAAAAATATCGGCATTAGTGTTACGGAACAGCAAAGAATGAGGGAATTTCCTAGGGAAACAAAGGTGCACGTCCCACTGTATAATTAGTTTCTGTTTTTCATATTAACAACTAGACTGCAAAAAGCTAAATCAAACGTTACTCTGCCCTTTAAAGTTACAAATACGTATTTGCTGCGCAAAATGGCTCAAAACATGGATGAGGACGAAATGCCTTAAAACTGGGCAATGGCTGAAATTGTTTGCTTTGCGTTAATCCTGTTATGATAAAGAGCCGTCGTCCTCTGAGAGACGATTACGATTTAAACTGACTTATTAACGAGTAATTAAATTCTTTTTAAACAAATTTATAAATAGTTAAAGAAACGAAAAGAAAAAAGAGACAAAAACTTTAATAAAAATAAAAACCGGGGCTTGTTTACATCCAATTAAATCTGAATACTTGTTGTACTCGAGCGTACAGCCTCTCTTGCGCTCATTACATGTCTTATTGTTGTTGTTGTTGTTGTTGTTGGTTGGTTGGTTCTTTAAAGCTAAATGTTGCCAGAAAATATTTTTGCTATTCTTTGTGTTTTGTTATTGCTGATTGTCGTTGTTGTTCGTTTGTGTTGCTTGTGTTTCTTTTTTGTAGGCAAAAAACTATGAAGTGAAATGATAACACTTAATCCTCTTTCTCCTTCAAGCATAAAATCGTTTTGTATGTTTATTACTGGCCTCTATTTACCAGAGTGTATTTTTTATTGTATGTAGGAGTGTGTGTGTGTGTGTGTGTGTATACACTTTCCTAACAACATGTTAACAAGACATAAGTTCCAACACTGTGTTTTTTGTTTGTTTTGTTTTTTTTTTTTTGGGGGGAAAATAGAAATGGAAATTTGTCTTTTTGCCTAAGAAAAATGCACGTAACAGAAATGCATTTGAGCTGCGCCGGTTCTATGTATGTACGAGTATTTATTTTTTTGCATTTAAATAATGTGTCTTTTTTGCAAGAAATGCTGGCTTACCGATACACATCTACATACATACATACATACATGCATCCATTGTACATTGACTGTTGTTCATAAAACAAAGTGGAATAAAGGAAACAAACATGATGAACATTTGAAAGAAAAAAACAAGATGAAGGATCATCTTAGAAAACTATTCAGAAACGACACTTGTTTGGAAAATGCCAATTTGCTAAGGAAACAGAGCGTTTTTCAAAAAATTGCAAAACGTTTTTCCTGCGGCTCAGCATTCTAAAGGTGCCTACTTCAGTTGAAATAAACATTTTTAATTGCCTTCGTCAGAGTGCAAGTCCTGTCTTTATACATATTTGCGGTACAATAATTCCTTTTTTTTTTCCCCCAGCTGAAAGCAATCGCAACAATAGCACGGATTTGGATTATCTTTTGTGTTTAATTATCTTGTCAAGTATTTAGTTCAATACAATTAAAAGATTTCTTTCATTATGGGCTTAAAGTAAAACATGAAATTTATTATGAAAAGAGAAATGAGTTTGAACCTATTCTATTGCAAGGCGCCGGCTCTCCTTTACCCGTATATGAAACTAAACTGCTGATGAGTGGATCCGGTTGCAGTTTTGCTGCAGAACTTCGCATCGCTGTTATGCCTAAAGTGAGACTCAAAATGAATGTTACAATATCTAAGAAAAAAGTTGTCAACAAATTGACAGCAGACATCAATGTGCAATAAATTCATAGGGCTAATATCGTCGTGCCAAACGTGACACAAGTATACGTTCAAATTAAAAAACAAATACTTTTAATTTAAATTATAGGCCTTATGAAGCACTTGTAATCTATATTAAAAAATTAACAGTAGCCGAAGGAGTTCTGCACTAAAACTTGTACAATAGCAACTCGTGACGTGACATAAATGAAAGTAGTGCATGCACTTCACTTGTTTGAAAAATTTTGCGCTTCTATGTTTTTACAAAGCCATAATCTGAATCAATAGATTACATTTCGAACGTGACATTATCTCCATAACGATTTAACTTGTTACCAATTAGCAATTTTCCAACATTCTTACTGTGTATATAACAAAGTTCAGAACAAGAAAAGGAGTCTGGGTCAAAAACAAAAGTGGCAAAAAATGTCGCAATACGAATTTGACCAAATATAAGTAATAGGAGTTCGGCGAAGCATAACAAAGTTTTGTATTGCAACTGACTTCAGTGCTTATGTGTGTTTTCAAAGCCATTTTTTTCATATTTCCTAAATTTTTTATGCGATTTCCTAAATTTTTATGATTAGTAATTTTTAAACAAATTATTTCTAAAAGCAGAAAATAGACATTAATAACATATAATTAAAGGAATTTGTTGAATTAATATGTAGGCCAAGCTGTTTTTATTTGATCATAATCGCATGAAATTGAATGGATTTTATGAAAAGAATTGCAACTTGACAGTCTACTTGTTTATCTTATGATCATATTTGGTTATATGCCAGATACATATATTATTCCCTAAATAAACACATATTATTCACAATACGATGCAAGAACTAAATAACAATCGAAAGATTTAAAATGCGTTTTTTGTGTGTTATTCAAATTTCAACTTAAAAGAAAATATGTTTTGAAACCGGCTCATTGATGTTTTCAGTCCAGCAAGTTTTGCCCGACACTGTGCTTATACATAGATACATATATGCATTATTTGTTTGAAGAGTACAAAGTACTTTTTTTCTGCAATTTCCTATAATAGCAGATTAGTGCGGGGTTCAGAAGTTGTTTAGATCACCGGCAATAAGATGAAAAACAACAACAAAAATAAAACAAAGTTATTATTTCGAGGCTTAAATTAAGACATCTGCTCGCCGTCGAATTATTTATAAGCAATACATACATACATACATACATACTTATGTATGTATTTTATAGCGTATTTTCATGTTTGTACATAAATATAAATATTTAAGTTAAAAAGTGTCTTATTTCTTTCTTAAGAAAAGCATTTAACGATCGTTTTTTTGTTCATTTTTCTATTCTATTAGTAGAACAATTAAATTTTGATTTGAAAATCTTGTGCTAGTGGCCAAATTGTTTGGTTTGCATTTTCCCATGCTGGTGTTGCTTTTGCTCAAAGTGTTAGCCTAAACTGATACATAAACTTAGCACTGGAAAAATCCAAATCCTTTTCATAGTTTCGATTTTTATAGAATACAATAATAATTAACAAAACAAACAAAATATCCACTTCTGGAATGCCTATTGGCGTACGAAACTAAACGACATACATACTTTTTTTTGTAAAATTTATAATCATGACATGACAAGGCCAGCACTACCCTTGTGACCGTGACATCAAAATTTGACGCTTTCTTGAAGTCTGTGTCAGTTTTGCTTAAACCTTTTTCAAATTTAGGCTTTTGTCGCATTTTTGACTAAATCATTTTTGTATTTGCTGTTTTGAAACTTATATTTTATATTTCTACCAAAAATTGTGTCTATAAAAGATTTTACAGATAAGAAATGCAATGCAATTTTTTCGGATTCTTTCATGCAATGTTTATCATTTTCAAATTGTTTCGGAGCTTAATCACATAATTAGTCAACCAAACGGGTTTCATAGGCGACTTTAATCTAGTAGTAACAAAGAAAGCATATCGTTAGGTGATTTGCGAAGCCACTTAAGTAACATTTATCCTCGTTTAGAGTAGAAACAAAATAATAACATATCATGGCAGCTGTGCTTGCCGTTACGCACCTTAATACGGTTATATAAGAATAAAAATTGGAGAGGACATGGAAAATGTTGATATCCAATCAAAAAATTCATTTCATATAATTTGTTACTTGCGTGATTTTGCACTGCAGCGTACGATACCAGCGTACGTATGTATATTTAAAATACCTAATGCAGAGTTGTTTTGGTCTGAAATCGTTCACTTGCGTTTTTTTATCCATGTTTATACATATAAATTTGGTAGCATAAACAGTTACTTTGCCGCATAGCACGTGCTTGGTTTTATTGTACAATTTGACGCAACGGAAATTATAGGTTTCTAATAAACTGAAAGAGCTCGAAGACTGGAGTTTTGACTTGGGAGCTCTTACATATTTAAAGCCTACAGATGCAAAATTTCTAAATTTTGAATTTACATATCCTTAGCTGACATATAACAGCACGTTACTAATAATAAACGCAACGTTGTGACTTTTTTTATTCCATTATTTAGAGAATGCCATGCCATTTGAATAGATTAACTTAACATTTCTGTGTATTACGCACGAGATATCTGTCTGAAGTATCAACCTCAGGAACCTGCTTTTGTTGTGTGTAGTTTTTTCAAATTTTTTCACTCTGATTTCTGAGGTATAGCAGAGAATGAGTTCCTTGGTTGGCACAGCAATCAAAAGTGTCGCAAGGAAGCGTATAATATAACTTCAGCTAGGCAGGTTCGTTCTTTCGAAGTCTCCAACAAAAGCTAATTGGCAGAAGGGGGACTAGCAGGCAATCGGAATGCCCTGAAAGAGGGATGATGGTGTTGATCATTTAATTGCGGAGCCCATCCGTTTCTGAAACGTTTTAGTTGTCAGTTAAATCAAAAATGGATGGTCATTGCCAATACCTGAAAACTTTTTAATTTAAAATTGAAATCATAGTGAGGGGCGTTGCCAGTTCCTGATGATGATGGTGATGTAGTAGATTTTTGTTTTTGGTAAACACTGGATGGTGGGGAATTAAGATAAAAAAAGTCTGGTTAAGGTATAATATTTCCTTGGGAAATATCAGGCACTTCGACTACTTTTACTGGCCAGGGAGTCATTGGCAGGAGTGGCTAGATAGTCCATGATCTCGATCAAGTGGCTTGTGTAGGTGCCTAGAAAGCCTCATAGGGGTGATGGTGAGTCGTTGATAAATTCAAGCATAAAATCAGCTGCATCATCACATTAGGACCTAATGGCCGGTGCTGATGTATCTATTTAAATCAATTTGACAATCGGCATTAATTTAATGAAACACTATGAAACCTGCAACTGCCCAATGGAATTTGAGCTGGAATGAACATAAAATCCAAGCAAACATTCAGCATTGTCAAAATAATTACAATACGCATTAAGTCTTCTGCGAAGGACGAACTCATCAAGCCTGTCAGTCGAGAAGTGTATGAATTGGGACCTTGAGAAAACTTATTATATTCTATTGGATTTGGAAAAGAATCTTCATTTTCATTTTTTTGCACAATATCGTAGATACTACTTTTATTTAGCATTAAGTAAGTGGTAAAGTGCTTAATTCGGTCCAACTCGAGCCACCAAATAGCTGTTAACTCAAATCAAACAATCATTAATATGGAATTGAGTCGCTGCAAATTCTCCGGCTCAAACATTTTTATGAATTCGGGATACTTCAAATCTTGGCTGCAAACGATGAATGTCAAAACAAGTCCCACACAAAACAACTGGCTGTTCAAAACGTCTTTTGAAAATGACATTTAAATTATATTCAATTATTTAATTAATTAATCGTTTGGTGATCTAAAAGGTGTCCTTAACAATATCCCATGACATTTAAAAGCTGTTTGTAAATATTGGCTGTTATTAACACAAACTAAAGTGCAAAAATGTTTTACCATTGTTGAATTGCTAAATATCTACATATCGACTGGCATACCTTAATTAGATTTATTATCTTTAATACTTTTTTTTTGTTTTTAAACCAACAGACTTGCATTCATTTTGTTCGTTTGTTTAATAGTATAAATTTCAGTTGTCTGTCTGCGATGTGTATTTGTGGCCTGGTATTCATGCAAAATTTTAAAATAAAACAATGGCTTGATTTGATGTTTGATATGCAGAAGAGTACTTCATTAAAAAGATTTGAAGATGAGAATGTTTTCCTGCTTGAAAACGTCATTAAGAAAATGACAATCTTGAAAATCATTCGCTACTTACAGTTCTTTTTACTTTTCTTTCTCTCTTCTTTTTTTTTTTTAAACAAACGAGTACATACAGACATACAAACATATGTACATATTTGTTTGTTTGTTTGTTTGTGTGTTATAGAATGTCGCTGGCCAAACAAACGGCAAAAGGGTAGTGAAAGAAGAAAATGAAAAATGAAAAAAAAATGAAGCGAGCAAAAAACTAACAAAAACAAGCCAAAAGATATCACAACGCAAACACAATTCTTTGTTTTAAGAAAATTTTCGACTGGCGCCACTTGAAGATCAGACACGAAAGCGCATTGCTGCTAAAGCTCAAAGCTGAAATTTCGACATTTAAAAAGAAGCCGAAGCCAAAGCCGCGAAACCATAAAACACACACTCTTACACAGATGTTACTACTTGAAAAAGTGCCGAATATCCAGATACCCTTCTTTCACAGCCAACCAATGTGACAGACAGCCCCAGCGAGCCGACAGACAAACGGACAGACGCACAGGATGGACGTACCGATTGCAAATACATACACACATACATACATACACACATGTGTACATACAAGTGTTGCAAATGAGCCATAATATCTTAATGTTATTAATTTTTGTTAATTTGCCACATAGACAGACGTTTCGCCTGCTAAAGAGAACTCAAATCAAATCAAAAGTCTAGTTAAGCTTAAGTTAAGCTCTCGTCTTACAAATTCAGTCACAGCCAGTCAACATTTTGCTGCTTTGAATTTGATATGCCCGCTTTTGCTAAGTAGTGCGTTATATTCTGAAAACACGAAGCATACAAAAACAACAACAACAACTACAACAACAACATATATAACCGGAATAAATAAATAAAACAAAGCAAAAGTAAAAGTAAACTAAACTAAACTAAACGTTAAAGTAAAATCAATGAAAACAAATGAACTCCTAAATGCAAAAGGACATGAGCAATAACACGACGTAAGGATTTAAGCAAAACAAAAAATGTCGAATGAAGAAAAAACAAAATCAGCAAAACAGAACGTGTTTGATCAGGCCGCCGCCGTAACAGAAACGCGCACAGTCGCACATTTGTAGCCGCTACCTAAGGCGCCACTTGGACAATTTGATTGTCGTCAGTTACTTGTAAATGTGGCAGTACAAATGAATTGTGTGCTGGTGCTGGTGCTGGTAGATGAAATGAATAGCAAAGCTGAAGCCAGCTTCTTTTGCATCTGTATGTTTTTGGACTTCTTTTCTTATTTTTTTCGCCTGTGCGAGTACGTTGCATTCCCTATACATTTTGTTTGCTTGCCGGGCTTTACGGACATGCCATCAAAAATTATGCTGCATACTGAACTGGAGTCTAGGAATCTATTTGCTGTGCATATTGATAAAGGGCTGTCGAAAAAGTGTAAAGTTACACTAAATATTTTGATAACAAAATGGGAATTATTTCAACGATGGCAGCAACATTTTTATGATTTTTTGTTTGCTCCTGTTTTGTTATCGCCTGATTTGGCCAGATCGGAATTTGTATTACAAATAGTCTGATCAAAGAATGAAATTTGTTGCGGTAAAAGTTTTTTCTTCTATCAAAATTTGCACACGAATGAATGAAGGTGAAAAGGCCTCTTTTTAAATACTTATATAATCAGGCGTATGATGGACGGCACTCGTTTTGGAAAAATATCATTTTCGAAAAGTATACAGGACCATCCATGATCGTGTTTGAAATTAATTTATGGCTAAATGTCAAATATATCCCTCCAAAATTGAGGAATTATTTAGCCATATTTTTGCATGTTACCGGAAAAAGCAACATTTATTCATCATTAATGTTTTCATTTTTAAAATCAATTGATTTCAAAATGGATTTCTATCACTCACCTGAATATTGTCCGCAGAATATTTTAATCGAATTTAACGAACCGCATTTTTTCACGGAAAACAAAATGTTAACAAATTATTTTTCCATAACTCAGCCAATTCGTACAGTTTGTGAGGAGTTTTGATAGTCGTAGTTTGCGATGCGATGGCATGATAGTTAGTCTGGAGCTCACAATCGCACAATGATTGGCGACATCAGGTCACAAATATGTATGTACTCAGGTGAAGTCATGCCTGTCACTCAAACCGAACTTCAAACTGCTGATGAAGCAACGAACAAGTGAAATAAAACATGTTTCCTTTTACTCTTACCGAAAGATAGTAAAAATTTTGAAGCTTTTAAATTTGAAAATATCAATTTAAAAGTTTTACAGTTGTTTTAATAATTTTCGGTGGCGAATGGCTGGTCGCAGGTAAAACGTGCAATCCCCAAAACCCCGTTGATTTCAAAACGCGCGTTTACAAGAACATGCCTTCGGGGCGTATGAAGTGCACAATCAGCTGATAAAGTTATTAATTAATGATTAACTTATTGAACTTGAAGATGTGCTTCTTTCAGCGTAATTTTCAATTGTTAAAAGCTACAAGAAATTGAAATACGTTAAGAAAAGTGTGCCTCATAAATTTGAACATAAACTCCCCCGAGTTGTGTTGCATGTGTGGCCGTAATTTACAACCAGTATTAATGTCTAATCTGATGGAGGAGGAAATTATCAACAGAAACTTCTTGTCGGCAACTTCCTGGACAGCTCAGCCAACCAAATCGAAATCCATTAAAAACACCAGTCAACAAACTCGTCTCAGCTCTTCGGCCTTCAGTTCCACACTGAAACTGGTGTCTATTGCAAAAGAATAGCATCCCGTAAGATGGATATAGACTTGATTTATGTCGGTAACTGCTAAATGTAATGGTGAACGTGGGTTAAGAGGCTCATACATGTGACAGCTATTCAATCTTAGGCATCAAGAGTTATTGCACTAATGCTCTGTTCTTGGGATTTTCAGAATATTTCAGCCAAGATAATTTATTATCAGCTCTGAGATATTTTGTAAATAAAATGCCTTGAAATGACGACTAATATAAAGTGAAGGTTTCGACAGCACCTACAAATTTGTGCCGTCACTTTCTCCCCACCCAGAGTGCTCTGGCTAAAAATACCTCGAAGCAAAACCCTCACCGGCAATGAATGCTGTGTTGCAAAAATAATAATGAATGCTGTGCTGAGAAACAACTAGAAGTTGAACCAGATTTTTAACATCGAACCATATTCAGAGATTGGGCTCATTTCTGGTTTAACGGGTATATAAAAAATCAGACTTGTGGTTTTCGCAGAGATCACGACTGTCATGAAACTTTGGGGACTTCATAACATCCCGAAGAATGTACGGTTCGAAGTGGTTTATACGCCGAAAGTCTCATCGGCCTATTGGGTTTTACATCCGCAACAGATGCCAACATTACCGTAAATGGCCGCCACGGCCACTGGGAAATTATTTGTAATTTGTTTATTTCTAATTGTTATTATTGTATAAATGGAAATGTTTCCAACAAGATGGTTCAACATGGCATGCAGTGGGTGAAATTTGTTGGGAGACACAATTACCTTAAGAAATGGATCTGTGAATTGGCCCCGTCCCTCGTTCATGGCAATTGACACCTTTGGACTGCTTTTTGTGGGAATAGGTTCAAATGTCCGGTCTATAAACTAGCAGCGATTGATCATTTTGCAGCGAACGTATATTCGACACATTGAAAAAATAAATAACCGGTTTGCAAAACTGGTGCAAAACTGTAGCGAGAGGATGGCAGTCGCTGAGGCTACATGCCAGAATTTATTTTTAAACATTAAACACTAGGAATTCGCTAAACTTATAAAGTCAAAATGTTGGTAATAGCATTGAATTCGGTGTGTTTTATGTTTAGCAAAAAGTTCAATGTCCCGATATAAACAAATACAAGTAATTGGTTGTAGTCGCTGCATTTGCTTCTGCTTTGATTTTATTAAAATAAATAATCCAAATAACAGCACATCATTCTTGCTATCCCATGACTATGGAAGATTTCTTCGTTGATTTCATCAACTATTATTATTTTTTATAAACTAAACTACTTTTTCCTTGATCGTACCTAAACAATGCGCTGAAAATAATAGCTTGCTTATCCCAAAACTAAATAGACGTCTCAACGACCCCGTGTTGCTGTGAGGCATTCAACATTTTAACAATTGTTTCGAGTAAAAGCGATCCAAAAGTGTAATTAATATTTTTCTGTGCAACAATTGAACAATTTCTAAAGGCTAAAATTACACCCTCAGATGTAATTAAATCAATCTCAATAATATGTTTTTTTTTTATTATTGAATAGAAAATTTTCAAAATCTCAACAACAATTTCAAAATCGTTAGTTGTCTTTTTCTACTTTCACAACAAGCAGCCAGCCACCCCCTCCTACGAACGAACGAATCAGCCAAAAGAATAAAAATGCTGAAAATAAATTGAATTGATTTAGAGTTTGGAGCGGAAATTTATTTTGCTGTAAAAAAAAAGACAAAAAAAAAACAACAACACAGACACACAATACGAGAAACCTTCAACCACTTTGGCAAATGCACTTCACTTCGCTTTTTGCTTTTAATCACACATGTGAACATGTAGTATGTGTGAGCGTGAGTGTTAGTGTGTATGTCGTTTGTCTAGCGTGTAACTCTATTGTTGAAGTTGTTCTATTATTTGTAGGCCATAAATTTTATTGCTCACTGTCGTTTGCAATTAAATTTCAATAGATCCTTTAAAATCGCCCTAATATTGCAATAAGCGCTCTCTCAGCTTCAGTTTGTCTCACAGGCTGTTTTTAAGTGTGACTGCCGGGGTGGTTTTTGTTTGACTGAACTGTATTTCCTACTATCAGAAAAGTCTTATTTTTCGATGGCCACATTAAATTTATAGTGTAGTTTTATTAATGACAATAAATATTTTGACAAGAGAAATTGTTGCTGTTGCCGTTGCCGTTGTTGTTGTTGTTGCAGTTAATGCTTGGCATCACCGTCAGCGGAAAGTAGCAATTTCAAACACACTCTTCCTTCCGATCGTGTGTCGAAAAAACAACGATTTGCTTTTGTTGCCATCTCAAACAAACTGTCTGCAGGGACGCTTTGTAACCATTTTACTTCCGGCTTCTAACACTTATTCGTAATTCAAAAAGATACATATATTCCTTTCGCATCCCGGCTTTTGCAATTGATTGAGTTATAGAAATTTATCATGGTTGTTGGGAAATAGATGTTTGCTTTTAAAAAGTGCTTTTTCCCGACCCAGTATAAGCATTTTCTTATTTTTTATATTCTCCTCATTATATCAGCATTTTTGCAACATTTTTTTTTTGTACTACCCAAAAAATCAAAAAAAAAAAACTGCCTGCGCTTTTAAAGCGTGCTAATGATTCCGCCATTGGAGAAATGCCAAAATGTCAATCAAAAATTTAATTGAATTAAAAAATTTGCTAAAAAGCGATTTTCTTAGAAAACGAACAAACAAATTGAATGCATAACTAATTAAAATAAAAATATTAAATTTTTTTATTAACACATAGATAATTTCACCCCGACAATGTCTGTTCCAACACATGAAACGCTTGAATAGTTAGAAAATAAACGCAATCAGCCAGCGTCAAATTCCATGCACCAGTTGCATCTACATTTTACATAAAATGAAGCACCGTTTTGCCTCTGCTTACTTTTACAAATAGCTTTTTTCTTCTCGTTTTTTTTTTCTTTCTTTTGTCTCGCTTGTCTCGTTTTTCTTAGTTTAATGTTGTTGGATGCCAAAATAGTTTTCAGGAACGAAGGGAATAAATGGTATATAAAAATTAGTGACATGATGCGTACGTGCCAGGGACACATACGTTTTTTATTTATTTAGATGAACTCTCATGCTATAAAAGCGCAAAAAAAAAAGCGAACAAATCAGTGGCGTTGACAAGCTTATTTAAATTAAGATTTTAATTTGAAGTGCTTTTAATACTTTGTTGTTTTTGGTTTTGTATCTGTCCATGTTCTACAGTAGACTCCTTTGTTTATGAGTTTTACGCCTGGCGCTTCAATTTCACTATCTTCTGAAATGTATCTGCGGAAATCTGGGCAATCTAGGTTTCATATTTAGCCGCCGGTACACATCAAAGTAGGAGTTTTATAAGAGCAACAACTGTGCATAAAATAATAGCAACAAACTCTTAGCTTTGTTCCATAGAATTTCCCAGCTTCAAGCTAAACGCAACTCGTAAGACTTTTTGATATTTTATGGAACAATCAGTACTCGTTAGCATATAGACATTTTGGGCCAAAGTGCCACTGTGGCCAAAGTATTAAAAGGGACAAGTATTATTTATTTTATGTATTCACATTTATGACAATTAAAATTATAATAAATTAAGTTAAAAAACCACTAGCAACCATGGGCTATCGGCTTCTTATGAGTATTTAAGACTGGCTACTTCACGAACTTGTTTTAGAATTTTGTTTAGTATTTAATTAATGAATGAACAAGCAGATTGTCAAGTTAAACGACTGCAGTTCATAAAATTGTTTTGTCAGCCTTAAGTTGTGGTATTCAAAACCTTCACTAATTTCTAAGCGATGATGTTCAAACAACAGCGCCTCAAACTGCACATTCATTCAAGAAATTCATTTAATTTATACTAAACTTGTATTTGTGACAATAAATTTGTTTTACAGTGACTACTTGTTGTTACATTGTGGAATCACTAACGAAATAGTGTCACGTTGGAGAACAAATCAAAGACATTTTTAAATGAAATTCTAAAAGTAATTGATTGAAATGAAACTTTGCTTAATTTTCCTCGTTTAGAAAATGCCTAGAAAAGTATTGCCATTTTTGTGACATTCGATTTGCTCCTTTTTTTTTTGTCAATTTATTTGATCCGCAGTTTCACTTTCTGTTTGATTTGCTATTTTTGACTTATTATCAACTTTAATATAGATCGCAGTCTTTCCTATGAACTGTAATTTAAATTAGCAATTAAGCCATGGCTATCGGCTAGTCGCTAGTGTTTTTAGCTTTTAATTTATATTAATTTTAATTATAATAAATTTGTAAATAAATAAATAAATAATTATCAACAGAAGAAAAAATATTTATTATCGGAAGCTGTAGTGGATTATTGTATACCAACACAAGGCTGCTTTTAACATTGCGAATAAATCTTCTGAACACATCGTATACAAAAACTTCACTATCACACGATTTTTTGTGTCAACTATAAAAGAGTATCATTTAAAATCGACTGTAAAATGAGTTCCAGTTTTTTGTTACCCTTTACCAAAATCACTTGACAAATATTGTTAAATTGGGGAAAAAAATTAATTTTATTGTATATTTGCAAAGTTTTATGTTCTTTATAGATGTATATTCAATTTATTTCCATTATTTTATATGTAGGTCTAAAAAGAGCCTATTACGCCAAAACAAAACGTGAGAGCTGCAATTGTTTCTTCGTTACAACTAAAATCCGTGTTACACCATCATACATACTTACACAGTCGTACGATTCATTTACAGGACAATCTGATAGAAATCTGTCCGACTTTGAAAAATCGCCTCAAAATGGCAGCTTAAGGGTTACACTATCCCACAAAAAAGATGCAAAAACATATGTTTTTCACTCTGTGTCGGTAGTGGTTTGAGTCTTTGAATGTTGGTTTTTCTGTTTTTTTCAATTCAATTCTTTATTTATATAACATTTGCTTTTATGAATTTACAACATTTTCCATAAAGAGTTTAGGCATTTTTACCTTTTCTACTTAAATATTAAATAACAATTATTTTATATTCATATACGATTTTATATTTAATTTAATGGTAGGAAGAAAATTTTCAAATATAAAATCGTTTTTCTGTTTAAATCAGCTGCTTTACAAAAGTTTCAGCTCTGATCGCACGTAATCTATCACTTAATGATAATTTTCGTAAAAGTTTGCAAATCGGACAGACTTGTCACAAATCACATCTGTCGACTATCATATATTTTTTGAACACACACGAGTTAGGAGAGATGGGATAGCGAAGCACGGCCTTAACACAGCAGCGATTGAGAAGTGCTGCCAGTTTTTTGTGACGATTGTCGTGCAAGCGACTAGCAGAATAGCACACTTCGGCTGTCACCATCACAACAGTTGTACAATCACGCTGTATCTTTAATGACATATTATTGTGCTATAGCGAGCGTATGGACAGACTCGATAATGTTTTGTTATTGTTGTTGCGTACTACAGCGACTGAAAGATAGCGAGATAGAAGTTTGCTGCCTATTGTTTGCGAACATGAATACAAAATGTTAATTATAGAAAAAGGAAAGCATTCTTGAAAGCAGCTGTTAAGCATGATTTTGCTAGTTTTTCTGCCTTCATTGCCTTTGTTGTGTGATGGAAGCTTTATAACAACATTCACATTTGGGATGACAGTGGCTGATGACAGATTTCTACGAATTTTTAGTATTTGTGTTAAAAGCCGCGGCGCTACTGTTTTCTTTCAAGCATTACACAACTGATGACGCTTAAGATGGTTTTTGATAGCTACAAATAACTTGACGGACCAACATACACACAACTTACTCGTAAACGAACATACATACATACATACTTTGAAATGATTTTTTTTTTTTTTTGCGTATGTTTTAGTTTTATTGTGTGTTGTTTCTGTCGGTTGAAGAGCAATTCATCCCTATACTTTCTTCGAAAGCCTTAAAAAAAGAAAAACTTTACAAAAACAAAAGATATGTATGTATGTATGTATGTATGTATGTGCAGCACATTGCTTTTAATTGAAACGCTTAAATTCCTTGAAATCTACAAGATGTCTGTTTACTTTGCGTTCCAGCGACAAACATACATACTTTCTGATGAAATAAAAGCGCAAAAAGCCGTCCCATACTTTGCTGCTCTTGCAAAATTTTGCAGTTTAGTGTCATGATATAAAGTCTGGTTTATCGATTAAAATGTAGCATTCACACATACATACATACATGCATACATACATACATACGTGTATAAATTAAAAAAGAACAAAGTATGAAATTGACTAGATTGCATTAAATTGACAACTTTGTTGCCTTCTTTTAATTAGAATAAGGAGCAGCATTATTCTTCTTCTCCTGCTTTGTTTTTTCTATTTGTTGGATAGACCGTCACATTTTCATTATTCGGTAGACAAAATGCAGTCAAAATATGTAGAATTTTTGTCATATCCTTTCTGTGTATGTATGTATGCATGTATGTATGTATGTATGTATGTATGTATGTCCTTCGTAAAAGATTTCAACTGTAGAGAATGCTAATCAGCTATTGGTAGTTTTTTTTTCCATAAAACTCTCTATTGAATGCAAAATCGAAATCACTAGAGAAAAATTATTGTTGCTTTTCATACATACAAACTTAACTGTTATCGGAAGAGAGGAAACGGCATCTCAAACACACGGATTTCGCATACACTGTTTTCCTGTATGAAAAATAATAATAATTGATCACTATTTTGTTGTGGCTTTTCTGGCAAAAGTTCAGTTGTGTATATTTGTGTGTATTTGAGAACAGCTACAATTGCGGTGACAGAACCAAAGGATAATTTTTTTTTTCAATTAAGTCTATGAATTTACAATTCTTACGGATAATTTATACATTTATGCAAATAAATTTCGTCTTCATATTTATCTCCGTAGAAGTTTGATTTAATTGAAATCAAATTTATGTATGTTTTTTATGAAAACTCTTTAACTCTTTCGTTATTTGAAGCTAATTTCATAACATAGAAATCAATAACGAAAGAAAATAATGGCGACAATTTTTCAAACCATCTCGATTTGTTCGGCATGGAGTCAAGTGTTTGTGTTCGTTCGTTGAAGAATATTCTGAAAATATAAGGATGTGAAAACAGCTGCCATAGAAAATATTACAAGTGAGTGCTCATGCATTTAATTAAATCTTTTTGAAGCTTTAAAGCCAATGAATAAAAATAAGTTGGTTGGTTAGAGAAAATATTTACTAAAAGTAAAAGAAATGATGCCATTAAGGTGTGAGCATTTTGCGGATTTGTCGACAAAAAGTGTTGAATTTGTGTATGGCAACCGGCTGCTTATTACGCTGGCTGATCAAAGTCGCAATTAGATTTGTAAAATTATTAATTTTGTCAGCCAGAGACCGACATTGCACGTTTTCAAATGAGTAAGTGGTTGGGTATAAAAGTGTTTGAATTTACATACATATAATAAGTTTAATGGTAGGAATAACAAAAATATTTTGGTAGCACAAAGTTTTCCATTTAAATATTTTTGTTAAATTAAAGGCGAAACATACTGACAACCTGCGAAAGCGGTTTTCATCCGTTATGGTATATTTACCACACTGTTATGTGGTTATGCCAATTAGTACTGCAGTTCCTAATCAGTTGCATTATCACATTCAGTCACTTTATTGGAGTGTTGCAGCGCGCTAAACAGCCTAGCGGCTCACAGTCAATTTACTATGATCTGGCTTCCAATACACGAGAGGCAAAGAAGTAACGAAATGTACGTCAAATGACGGGCCAAGGAAATTTATACTGAACACACTTCATCCTTTGGCTTCAATAGAAGTCCTCTTAAAGCATAGATAGGTGTATTAAGTCGTTGAAGGGGAAGCACAATAGAACAACAATTGTCGCAGTGCGAAGAATCCTTTGTATTCATATATTCATACGATTTTTACTACACTACACAAGTGACTGCATCAAGTCCACTGAGCTTTTTTTATCGTTTGCCAATTTTAATTTCTTGGTGTGTCCACATTTCTCTTTCAAATGTATGGGAATATTTTTGACTATTCCCAATATTATTAGTGGTGTTCAACCTTTAAATTACGAGTATACTTACTACTCTAGTATATTTACTACCATTTCCAGTACAAAGCGGCAATAGATTTCTTTACTTGGAAACACTATTACGGCAACATATTTTTGTTTATCTTTTGTCAATTTGTATTTCTTTAAATGTTGACACTTTATTTCACACTTTTCATAGTTTTTATTGTTTTTTTTTTATATGTAAATGCATATATTTAAAGGGAAATAAAATAAAATAGTTTTGCCAGCAAAATGGTACAATATATTGTGGTAAATTTAACAGAAACGTTTGTTACAAGTTTTTCTTTCAACTATAGCATAGTAAAGAAACCCATAGTATTTTATTTGTACTTGCTGCTATGAGGTCAATACTAGTACTTTAAGCCGATTTCATTTCTTTCGGGCTTTAATTAATTTGATATTTATTTTTTGGAAAAAAGCACTTATATGTTTATTATTTTATAACTTGCAAAGTAAATTTATCAGTTACAACTGCACAGAATGGCCGAGTAACGAATACAATGTGTGCATGATGGTTTTAAGAGAAACTAATTTAAAAATGTCTTTGTATCTAACTTATACGAGCCATGCCTTCACATGAGAAGTAGCAGCGTGGCCGACAAGAAATTCCCCAAATGAACCTGCGTAAATCTGCGGCAAATCAGTCAACCAGTGCGAGTGAGACATAGATAATTACCATGACGGGAGAGCTGTTCTTTAGCCCAGAACTATTTTACCGCTGTCTTTAGCCCTTCTTTATGCTTTTAGTTTTTGCAATGTTCCCGGCTAGAATACCCTCGAGAAAGCTTTTCTTTTTTGAAAATAATTCTAATAAGTTTGAGTTGAGCCGGCCTGATTCCCTCACTGAACAACTACATATATTTTTTTGTTATTACTTTGAAGACTCTAAAGGCCACTCGTATCCCTTCTAGTCTCCCACCCCTCTTAAATCAGCACTTCAGTTAAATTGAATCATATAAATTTTTTTACATATGATTATTTTGATTTTTATTCTTAGTGTGTGTTTTTTTTTGCGTTCCTATCTTTTTATTGTATCTGGAATTATAAGCTTAATAATCTTAATTGAACATTCATTCAGAAGAAAGACCCAACAAGTTGGTGGTCCACAATCTTTAACCAGTTCCATTACTTTTTTGTGTCGTTATTTTTTCTTATTGTAAAAATCATGTCTTTCTTTTTGTTTTTCTGTTTTTTTTTTATTCAAATGTCTCATCTTTTAAGTGAGCCATTGTGCGCCGTTCATTTCGTTTCCTTTCTTTCATTCCACTTTTACCACCGTAGTGGGTGAATGTGAGAGACGCGTTTTATACGTCCATCAGCAAATTAAGTTCAATTATTTTAATGTCATAACATCATAAATTGCTGCCAGAGAATGCTACAACAACAACAACAACAACAACAACGGCAAAGACAAATACTTGTCCGAAATAAAAAGCAACAGCAACTACAACTACAACAACTGCTTAGAGAACTAAAAAGCGAACAGAAATGAAAAAAAAGCCAAAACCGAAAACACAATTTACGTAAAAAATAACAAGAAATAAAAGCTACAACAAAAGCAATACACACATACTGATAAGTGATCGTGATTTAACTGGTGAGAGTCTTAAATAAAATAAAATATTACTTTGGTACTTAAAGCACGAACATAAAATTATTATTATGATTATTTTATACTTTTTTTCTTCTCCTCGTCTTTATTGCATTATTATTATTATTGCCCCATAGTGGATCATGAGAAGAAAAACATATACATACATACATACATACATGAGGTACTTTTGTCATGTACTGTATGTGCTCGTACAACTGAATGTAGTCGGTCGATGGTTTGTGAACATGTTAAGCGCATTTTCGTCACAATTAATCTATTTAAAATGTCCATGTTGTTTGTGGGCTGCCATCAAGCATGTACTTACATACATATTTTGGTTATTGCCCACCCAGTCCGCAACTTTCACTGCTAATTTTTTTCTTTCTTTTGTATAGCACTCCTCTATATTAAGCGCCTGTTGGCGGCTGTGTTGGTCACTTATGCTGGCACAAGAAAACGAATGGGGTCGCGTGTTAAAATCTGTGATCACTTCCATTTTTTTTTTTTTGCATTTTTGTTTCATTTATTTATTTTGATTTTTCTTGGAACTAGTTATTATAAAATTAATTTTAAATTAATGTACAGGACAAGAGAAAATACTTTAATTTGCGGCTCGTGTCGGAAGGGCATCTAAACAAAATGTTAAAATGTTGGCAGAAAATGTTGTATAACAGAATTGAAAGGAAACGCTTTATAAATAGATTTTGTAAGTTTAAAGTTTTTAAAAAAATTAATGAATTTATTATTGACTTTTATGAAGTTAGTATTAAAACACCACCTGCTACATATTGAAGCAATATTAAATAATATCAAAATGTAGGTCCAATGTTCAAGGACCTCGCCTCACACATTCAGCTGAATGGGCTCGGTTATATTGATTCTAAGAACATTGACCGATCGGAGAGCATATTAACATAGACTTGCCACTTCAAAAAAAAAAAAAAAAAAAAAAAAACACATAACAAAGTTTAGTGATAACAAATCGCACGATTTTGGTGGCCTATTCATTTAACCTGTGCGCGAAATAATCATACTATCAAATCGTTCACACAGAAAGAGCATCGTGGTGTCCGCCCATAACATCATATTGTTGGATAAATATGTCATTTAGTACGTCCATAACGTTCAAAAGGAATCGGTTCTCAAAATCCAAAAAGTACGGATGAAAAAGTAGTCGTTTGTAGATGCTTTGCGACCTAGTGAACCTCATGTGTTTTGGAGTCATGATTTCTCAGGGTCAATATCAATAACTGACTAATAAGTATTAGATTGGAAAAACGCCAAGAAAATAGCATGGCCGGCACATATCCTCCACATCTAGCCGCACCAATTGAATGCCATTTAAATCAGTCAAACATTCGAAGTTCTAGGAACTTTTACGGAGACTGAGTGACAGAATTAGTCAAACGTGTCGTGTCGTCAGGTTTAATAAGTACCTCTGAAACAGAAAATATCTCGCAAACTGTTGAACTGCATTTAAAAGCAGTTGGTTCCTGCAGTCAACCTGCATCCGCGGAAATTGTGTTTGAAATTAGAAAAAATACATAAATAAACTGATTTAAACAAAAATGCAACAAGTTTTGTTTTTTTTCTGTTTTTTTTGTTGTCTTCTTAATTAAAAGTATTTTGTGTGTGTGTGTATGTGTGTGTGTGTGAGCGTTTGCCTGTTTGTTTTGTATTGCAACTAAATATAATGGAGTATTAAATTTAAACAAATGGGATGTGTCCCTCGCATAAGTCTTGAGTAGGCGTTTAAATTGTTTTGGGGTTTTTTTTTTGTGCAACAATGCATAAAGTATTTATTAGTCGCAGTTGTTGGCCAATGTCTTGCGACCGTCAGCTGAAACTAAAATGGACAAAAAATATTGACTGTCATAATTGTTTTGTAATAATGGAGTAAGAGCGGAGTTAGAGCGCAACGTGTTGCAATGAGTGTTTCTGAAAATATTGCCAACGTTTCTTCAGACGGCAAATATTAAAACGACTTCCATACATATATATATACTTAAATATGTTGGCAGACCTAAAAGCCCGCATTATTAATTTTTTTTTTTGACAACTTCAAACCGTTTTTTGACTCCGATGTGATTTCCGTGTTGTCTTATAAATCTTTTTTTTTTTTTTTGTTTTTTTGTTTTTTCATACTAGTATAAGGTTTCACTCTTTCATTAAAACAAAATAATTCTCTGCTTAAATCCATATTGTTTTTTGTATTCCTTTTCTTAGTTTTTTTTTTGCTTCAAAACAATTAAGAATTTGGCACAAAATATTTATTACATTAGATCTTTAGCGAAAGTAGGGGATGAATATTTTTCAAGAAAGAAATCAACTACGAGAACAAACAAAAAACGAACGCACACAAATAACATGTAAGAAATGAAAATAACGTACAACATACTCGTACTTAATAAGCTTTTGAAAGAGTGCCAGTGCTATGGCGCGTACTACATTTACGCCATTTATACACTTATGGTTCCAGTTCTTCCGATTGCCATTCTTTTCATGTATGTTATAATTTATACTTGTTACAATACCCTACAATAGCGAAGGAGGTGTTTTAAATTGCATTTTTCGTTTTTAAAACAGCGATGCGCCATTTGTATTAAACTCGGTACTGAATTAATTAATTAATTAATGTCAAAGGGGGGAAATATTTAAGGTTCTTAAAAGTCCATGTAAACAAGCTGAATAAGATCCATTAGTTGCTATCGCAATAACATGTTTTTTTTTTTGAAGTAAACAAAATTTTGGCCAGAAATAGGGCTCAGTTTGTGAAATTGATTTACATCCTTATTGCCTAATCTAACGTTGGATCAGCTACACTTGGTGAACTGGTTAACGGCTACACATAAGTGGCAACTTCATCTACTACCTGGAAAGGGCATATAACACAAACGTCTTGCTCGCGAGCTGGGGCTATCTAATCCCTGCTGCCAGTTATTTCCCACAAAGTGGGCAAAGGAAGATAAGTTACCCGAAATTCTCAAGCACATCACTCGCCTGTTCCTTATGAAAAACATGACAACAGCAGCTGGAGCACAGTGGGCCACCACCACCTTATCTACCCAAGATCCTGGCTTAAGCCACAGCCAGAATGTTTCAGTCTCAAGCTATAACAAAACACCAGGATCGCTGTTTCACAAGAAACCTGTACCAAACACGGCTAATTCGTTTGAATCGGGGAACATGCGCCGAAAAAAGCTCACAACATGAAGTCAACTGTCGGCCACTTGCTGCACTACCTATTGACTAGTTAGAACTTATAACAGTTCGCTTCGATTGTTGCAGAACGCTCTCTCTGGGAGAGGCTTCATTCCAGAACAGCCGTATGCGTAATTGGTTTGATTCGTTCTTGGTCCGAAAAGCTGAGCAGTGAATGAATTTCATATTTCAGAAAATGGAACCGTATAAAAAAGTCTACGCGTATATCATGTGTTACTCTTACTCTTTTCACTGCCGTTCAGAAAACAAAATCTTTAAGCTCTGCAACCACTTTTTGTTGTTGGCGGCTAATGGTGGCTAATTTGCTGAAAACAACGCTTTTTGGACAATGAAGGCATTAATTGACAGACAGACAGACATACATACATATAGTTTTATTCATATGAATTTATGTCTATTATACACGCAAGAAAAATTATCACCAAGATTTTTAAATATTTTAATCAAAACATTTCTGAAAAAGTATCTTCTACATACTTCAAGGTACAATGTTTTATGTCTGTGTGAAAAAACAAGAACAAAAAAGTGATTCGTTTTTGCAACAAAAGTGTTGGTTCAGGAAAATTCTTTTCTATAGCACTTGCTGCAAACAAAAGTTTCGCTGTGTCAATGAATAGTTTGTTTGAAAATGTGTGAAACAAGATTTTGAGCACAAGGAAACCAAACAAATTGTTATTCAACCACAATATGTAAGTTTGTGGTGGTTCTTCTTTAAATAAATATACAGTTCTTTCAAAAGGCAGGCCGGTGACCGTTATAATTTTTGCGCCGTGTAGAGTGCCTGGGGCATCAGTGTGATTCAGATACATACTTGAATTTTTGCTTAAAAATAGGTATGGCAACGCGAAATTCTAGTTTTTGTTGTAATTTGTGGCAAGGAAAAGGGAATGTGAACGGTGTGCTTGGATGACGTTATTACTAAGTAACTTATGTACACCACACACACACCAACGCACACCAACACACACACACATGCCATAATTTTTTTATATAATTTTTTCAGTTTTTTTATGAAACCCAACAAAACTAAAAACCCTAAAGAATCTGATGCACACACTCGTGTATTATACACTCATGTTGCACATACACATAAGTGGCTTAATTAGCTACCGTGCAACGATCAACACTCGGATGTGTGTTGCCATTCCAAGTACATTATTTTATGGCACAAACATACTCGTACATACATACATCTGCTTATAAATGTATGTATATATGCATGTATGTATGTGTATTTTTTTAACACAATATTTCTATATAAAACACAGGCATATATGTAAATAAATGTGGTGGTGGCAGTAGTGGATGATGATGTGGCTGTGTGTTCGAAAAATACAATTGCGGCAGTGTAGGAAAGTACAACAAAACCAACAACAATCAGCCATGGGTTTGGTTTAAAAACACGTTATAAACGTGTAAGGTACTTGAGCAACGAGTATTTGCATATAATTTCACGCCGTTCTTGCTACTGCTGCTCATTACAAGAAAATCCTGTTGTTGTTTTTATTTGCGGAGTCTAGATTTTAAATGCAACAACAAAAATAACATTATGCCATAGGTAATAGGTACTCGTTTGTACATACATTCGTATGTATGTATGTATGTATGTGCGTACATGGGGTGCCATTTTTAATAATTTTCAAAGCAGTGTGAGAATGTGGTTTTGCACTAAATCTTTTTTGTTTTTTGTGTGTTTTTTTTTTGCATTTGATGTGTTTTTTTCTTCTTATTAGTTGTTCGTGCAACAAAAATAAGCCGAGTGGCAGGAATTTCAACATAAAATTGCATAAATCTTTACATGTTTATAATATTTAGGTAAATAACATACATACAAACATATAGAGTAGAAACATTTGTACTTACTCGTATAATTAGCATGCCACATGCTGCATTCAAGCATGCAGCCATCCATCATGAAATCGCCAAGTGATTAAATTCGAACACATTCCGCCAGCGACAACACTGAATCATGGCAAAGTTCTTTGACGAAGGGAAGGACGAATGGAGGGACGGACAGACGGACGGACACGACCTTTTTGCTGAACCACTGAGAAGTTTTTTTATATATGTACATATACATATATTTCTTCTTAGACTTTAGCTGTTGGTTTTTTTGCTTTTGATTTTTTCAACGACAATTGCACTTTCTTTGCCAATCTTTTGCCACCGCCATCATCATTCATTCCATTTTTGTTTTCATTTCCGCTTTATAGAATTTTGAAGAGATTTGGTTTTTTTCTTTTAAATGCTGTAAATAAAAGTGTTTGGCTAAAGGGGCTTCACAGCTTAAGAAAATATTTGTGTTGTTTTGAAAGTCATTATTGATTTTTTTCCTCTCTTCTGCTAAATAGAAACAAAAGGAAGTTTAAGTAGTATCAGAGCTTAAAAGTAGGAAATCTTTCTTTTTTCCTTCTATTTTCTTTTTTTTTGATGGATTGTTGGATTTGAAGGAAAACAGGAAACAATGTCGGAGACAGTTTTCGTGCCAGGGGCTAAGACACATAAAAAACTGTATCATTTGAGATTTATGGCCTTGATTTGCGAAAAAAAAGTGGCAGCAATCAAAAAATCTAAATCTGGAAAAAAGCCGGGCACATCCTGTTAAAATAAAAACTAAAAACTAAAATTTTAGTTTTTATTTTAATTCATTTCAAATATAAGATTAACCATCTATTTTACAATTAAAATAATAAGCAAAACTTAAATTGGGGTTCCCTTAAAACTCGACAAAAATGAAATAAAAAATGAAAACACATACAAAGAGAGATGTCTACTTCTATAGTTGAATGGGATTCTTTTTTAATATAGTGTTTTCTGAAGGGTAGGTCATGCATATGCAACCTTTCAAACCTCTGGATTTCATCGCTATCATCCAATAGATTAATTGTCTAATACATATGTAGTTGCTTTTCAAATATATGTACATACATATGTGTGTACATGTCATGCCCTTAAGTAAGTGGGGTTTTTTTTTAAAGACACACTTCGTTTTTTATGGTTGTTTTTTTGCTTTGGACCAGTACTCACGGGACGACTCCTCAATACATATGTAGTGCATTGTGCCAGAACTAGGAAAATAACAAGAGCGAGAGAAACTGGCAAAAAGTGGGCGGGAAAATTTAGCGTCACTTACATCTCACTGTCTCACCTAATATAAACTGGGGCAGTAAATGTCCAGACATGTAAACCGGCACTATGGGCCACAGTCAGGCAACTCGAATATTGAGATACTACAGAGATGTTAATCTAAAAACTCTTAGATCAATTTTGAGTGCTGCACGGTTTGTATCAAATGATGCGTTTTTCAACGAAATCTTCTTAATATCCCGACTGCTAAAGATGAATTGAGAAGATTTACACTAGAAATTTGTTTGTTGGTTTGGACCAGTACTCAGGGGACGACTCCTACATATGTAGTGCATTGTGCCAGAACTAGGAAAATAGAAAGAGCGAGTAGTATTTAGGAACGTTTAAGTTGAATCCTTCTAAATTGTAAGAGCCATACAGACATATTTCTGCAGGTAGTTTATGCCACAGACGAACCGTACGACAACTGAAGAAGGACTGCAGGTCAATTGACCACAATTGGATAAACTCTGGACCGCAAATGTGTATGGGAACAAGATCCCTGGTCTCGCCAGAGACAAAATCCATGGCAGTGGTAGTTTTTGATTTTTTTTCACAAACAAAATTTTTTTTTTTGTATCTCTGTTAATGATTCGTTGAAGAAACCAAAACCAAAACCAAAACTGTACTAAAAGCTGCCACAAACAACATTTTCGCCAAGTTTCTTAATACATATAATTCGTTTCGTTTTCAAAATATGTATGTATGTATGTATGTAGGTAAGTAAATGCTTCCACGTCTTACAAAATTAATTTCTACGAAAACAGACGACAAACAAAAGTTTTGTTTTTATTTTGGTTTTTGTAAAATTTTCATGCACAAAATTGTGCTACGAAAAATATCTTTTCCATGACGAAAAAAGAAAAAAAAAGTTTAGTTGCTGAAAAGGCAAAAAAAAAATAATCATATTTGGTTTCTTCATTGAAGCATTAAAAAGAAAAATGTTGTATGTTGCAAACATACAGTGTATGTATGTGTGTGTGTAGGTAAGTGCATACCAGGAGTGAATTGTTAGATGTGTGCATTTGGATGTGATGGTATGCAAGTGTATGCTGAGAGCCAGAAACAAATTGAATAATTACTACAAGCATGTTACGTCATGCCATTTTGAATTGCCTGCTGATCGTGGCAAAGACAATTACAACAAAGCTGACAGTAACGGCTGAACAAACACTCAGCGAGTCACAGGCAGGCGACCAACCAGACACACATACACATACGCTGCGATGTGGCAAACCTTTTGCCGGAGAATCGATGATGTTGCACGAGCAAAGACAGGCTTTGTGTGTGTTGTAAGTAGCGCTTTATTGGGTTTTTGGGAAAAGCATTTGATTGTGTTGCATGTAAAAGTACAAGCAAGCTGTCTAAGCGTAGCGTGTTACAGGCCTAGATACTCGTGTAGCGGACTGAACATATGTTTTGTTAAATGTATTATCTTGACCACTAGTTGCATGAATTTGTCGTTTTTTTCGTTATTAGACTGTCTCAACATTTCAAAACGGCAACGAAGCGAGGAAATAATTATGAGATGCGCGTTGGTTTGTTTGCAATTGTTTTGACAAAAGTTTTTTTAAGTCATTATGTTGGGCTACACGAGTAGCTACAGCTATTTAAGCGCTTCTACTATTATTACAATATTATTTCAGCCGAACCGCATTTCTCTTTTTTGCAACCTCTTTGTTTTCCAAACAAACGGTTTTCCAACAGTCATGCTTCACTACGACAAGTCAGGCCATCATGGGAAGAGGATTACAACGAATAGTATTTACGTTTGAATGTGGATCGAAAATTGAAGTGTTGTAAAATCTTAAACTATCAATTATTTAAGCAATTGTTTACGAAAATTACTATTTAGCCATGCAATAAACATGAACTGAAAAAGTAAACGTTTCTTTCCTTCCATTGTCGGAGTTTGTTGTGAAAATTTGCAGTTGAACGTTTCATTTTCACAGTCGTTATTTATTCTTGGGTACATAAATATTTAAATTCTGGTTTTAACATACGAATAAATAAATATACACATGCGGCTGTGAAAACGAACAGATTCTGAAACACTCCTCTTCTTTTTAATATGTAATCTCGAATTTATTAGAACCTCCCAGAGTCTTAGTTGCGCAAAGAAATCCACGCGAAACTATCAGGCAACCAGAAGTTGTAAAATCGATATTAAAATCGAAATGATAAAGTCTGTATTTAGGCTAAAAGTAGGAAATCGGTGGCATTAAAAATCTGATTACATTAAAATAATAAAAGCTTAAAGTTTTAAATGTCGGTACTGGCAAAAAGAAAACAGTTAAAGCGTTTTTTGTGCCATTTTGTGTTAAAGTAATTACACTGTACAAACATTTAAAACTTTTGTCATAATGAAATTAATCCTTTGTTGGCGTTTTCAAGATCACTTTAAGCTTGACTTCTGTGGTTCAGCAAAATGCGAGGTCTAATCAAAAGATAAGATGAATTTTCATACAATATTTTTCATAAATATTTATTTATTCATAAATTTCTAGTTTCCTGCCCTCAAAAAAAAGGTCTCCTCCAAATATACTAGATATTACAATTGCGCCAACGTTTGGTACTTTTTGCTAGACGTGTCCCTTAAACCCCACAGGGATTTGGTGCTTATCAACTCAGTCGTTGCATAACGTCGTCCTTTCATGAGTCTCTTGCGCACAGCAAAAAAGTCGTAGGGCACAAAATTTAGTGAAACGGTGGTTGAAGCCTGTTTTTGGCCAATATTATGGAGAAATTTTGCTTGGCATTAGTCAAACCATATGACGACATCCTCAGCAACTTCTCTATTAGCAAGTCGATGATTCTCAAATAGCAATTTTCTTAGATATCTCAACATTTCCCTCCTCTGCCCCTCTGAAATTAAGTATGAATATGTAAAGTTTTGAATTTGGTGGACAGCTGTTCGCTTCATTTCGAGCTGTATTGTAAGGATAAAGTAGGATCATAAATTCTGGGTACTATGCGAGGCTTGCGTACGTTTACAGTTAAAAGAAACAAATAAGTAAAGTCCAATTTTAACTTAAACTGATGAGCAGAGGAAATTATTTATAATATAAATCAAAGCAAGCTAAAATTCCGCCTTAAAGAAGCCGGCAAAGAAGTAGCCTATTTGAAAAATTCAGCATCACTCACATCTCACGGTCTCACCTGACATAAACTTGGACAATAAATGTTCATATGTACATGTGAACCGGCACTATGGGGCACAGCCAGGCAACTTGAATATTAACATACTACAGAGATGTTATTCTAAAAACTCTTAGACCAATTATGAGTGTTCCAGGGTTGGTATCAAGAAGTATCCCCAAAGTTAAAGATGAATTTAGAAGATTTAGCGAAAACTATTTCGAAAAATTAAGTCAGCATATTAACCCATTAATTATTGTAATTTTAGAAGATGGCGCGACAAGGTCAGCAGCAGAACTGATCTGTCGTTCAAGAATTAGCGCAGTCTACATATATAAATATGTTGAATTAACTTTTAAATTTGTTACTGTATTATCAATCTTTTTATTTTACCATATACATATTTGTTGTTCTTTACTGCAGTTTAACAATAATGTAATTTTCCCTTTTGTGATTTAAATTTACAGATTGCAAATAAAACTGTATTAAGAAAGAACAAATCTAATTATGGGTTGCACTGTTTCCAAAAATATTCGCTAAATTAGACTAAAATAGATATAATGTTTGCAAAATTATAGAAATTTTGAAAAATATAAAAAACTTGTTTGCGATTAATAACGAATTCTAGTTTTTAATGTCAAGTTGTCTATAGTTGTCTTATGGACCTCTTCATGCACATATAAATGTTAAATAGGCAAATACTCGTATGGGCACGTGTCCACTTAACAAAAGTAGCAGATAAAATCTTTATTTACAAGTTTTATGCATATAAATACATACATACATATTTAGGACACATACCGACATATATACTTTATAAATATAACATAAAAAATAAACTTTTTGGATCGCAATCAGTTAAATATTTGAAACCAATCCTGTACATTTGCTCTTTCATAAGTGGAATTGGTTTCTAGGGTGAACTAAATGCAGCATTTTTTAATTGATTTTGAATAAGTTCAATTGTGAACAGTTGTATATCCACAAAAATCACTAAATCATATATATATTTCATACTATAGGCATAAAACTGGCTGAATTTGGCGAGAAACTGGCTGAATTGGGAACACTGATGCGGCGACATAAGCAATATAGAGGTGTAGCTTTGACCGATGTACATACCTGCATACATATAATTCATAAAATTGTTATGATTTCGTTTTTCACATACATACATATATACATACATACATGTGTATATGTATATATTTGAAAGAAGAAAATGTTCGGCACAAGTTTCGATTAGATGAGCTGCACCATAATGTCACAACTACATATGACCGTAACTATTCGTGCTGCTGATTAGTGGTGTCCTAAACATAAACAGCGTCCTTTGTTCTTAGTTGCATATTAGATAATTTGCAAACTACGCCAATCTGCTGTTTATGGGAAAATTGCCAAAACTCAAAAAGGCATCTGTGGATGTGGCTATAACCAATATTCGAATCACTGCTACCTATAAAATCGATGCGAAAAGTTGTTTGTTTTGTAATGGCACCTTTCGGAAATCTCAGTCTTTGGATATTTTTTCTGGATTTTTCGTCTTCTGTTTGCTATTCTGTAGCAAGAGTTGTGCGTGATTCGGGCCGAAAGGTATTCTAATTGTTTGGTTTTGTCATTACGCATTTTCTAGCTTTCTTCATAGGGTACATATGTATTTACATACCTACGCAATAAATAGCTTCACGTTACCATTTTCAAGTTATTTTAACGTCAATCTTTTCCACAATCTTTTATATCTTTTTTATTTGGATTTTTAATCGATTTATTTGCACAAGTTGAGAAAAAAAACAGCACTTCCCAGTCATGTAATATTTCATTCTAATACTTTCGTTTGGCAGGCCAGAACGTGAGTGCCTGAATGGCTGTGTTAGTGTGTGTGTGTATGTGTGTGCGTGTGTGTGGTTTATTTATTTATTGATTAAAAGTGTGAAAAAAATGACAACTTAAGTTTTTGGCTGTTAAATTTTATTTCCTTTATTTTGTCTTTGAGCTAAAATGCATTTTGCTCATTGCAGAACTCCGCCCCTAATGATCTTTGTAACGCAGTCAGAGGAAAACAGCTATATAGATATTTACAATCCACAATCCAATTTTATGACCTTAAATTCACCTCGTCCGAAACGAGTGTAATTGCATGAGTGTTGGATGTGTTTTTACGGCTTTTGCTTGGCTGCATGAGTGTGTATTTCTTTGCTGCTACCCTGTAGTTTCACTCTGACTCTTTTACTCATTAAACGGTGAATACCGTTTGAGAGTTTATTTTCAAAGTTGTACATGCGTATTAAAAAGAGTTGGCTATATGTTAGAGTATTTTTTTCTCAAGTTTATACCCCTCCCAAGAAAATGGTTGTCATTTCACACGAGAGGCGTTGCCTTTAGCACGTTTTTTGGTTGTTTTTTCTTTCTGGATTTCAATGGTTTCCTTTTGAACAAGGAGCTGAATGATGTCTTATTCTTCTGTGTATTATTATCATTGATTTTCTAAATTGTTCCTTAAGAAATACGAGTAAATAGCAAGAGCATAAAAAAATGTATTTTCAACGAAATAAGAGTTTAATATTTGGATGTAGACAGGTTTTTTTTTTTTTTTTTTGTTACAAATAAATGAAGAAAAAAAATCAATACCCAGAAAAATTTGTCACAAAATTCTTTCAGATAAGCTGACGAGTGTAAAATTAAAAAATTTCTATAAAACCGGTTGTTAGTCCAATTAACATTCAAATTCAAATAGAAAAAAGAAAAATAATTTCGCTGGCCTGCAGTCAGACAAAAATTTCATGGATTCAACGAATTATTTGGCTGAAAATATTCGAAAATCAGTTTTTGTTTAGCAAGAAGGCAACCGCCATTTAACTGAGTTTGCCGTGATATTTAGGCAAAAAAAAAAAAAACAATGGCTCTGAGAAAAAGATAAGATATACAGTGAAGCTTTAGTCCCTGTTGTAGCTAAGCTGGCCCACCATCTAAGAAAAAACGCATTAAATAGTCTTTAATATAAAAGTAACCTATTTAAGTGTAAATTATCGATGTTAAACCGAATGTACATATACAAAAGTGAGGTTATAATAAATCACTGTTGTACAGACGAAAATGGTTGGAGAAGCGATGTTGGCGTGGTGCAAACTCGTACCTGTCCAAGTAAATATTCGGCACAAGGCTATTTTGAATTTATTATTCGATACTTCAAACTCTGAGGTAACTTTAAAATGTTGTTGTTGCTAATGAGAAATATTGCGAAAATGTAATGACTCAGAAAAATATCGTTTTCTCATATTAAATAACGGATTCGCCGAATCAGTCAATAATGTGATTGAATGCGGACCTGTAAAAAAACTGGCGCTCACCAATTTTTATGAAGGAAAGCAAAAAAATAGTTTTTAACAGAGATAACGTGGTTAGTGAACTTATTATTTTCGAAGTTCAGTTTAGAGTTAAACTAAAAATTGCTGACTTAAATGTATTTTTTAAGTTTAATGGAGACAAACATCACAAACATAGATATGAGAAAAATAAAACTTTTGCTGAATCGTTAAAAATATTTATTGAAATTGAATCATATTTTAGGCAAAAAGTTTATTGGTTTACTGGTTGGGTATGTACTTAACTTTTTCACCATAAAAATGGCAAAACTATGCGGCAACCACTATGCGCTAAAGGCATTATGCAATGGAATAATTTTTCGTTTGTTAAAAAACATTAAAATTTGTAATATAATGCAACCCAAATCAAACTTTATTCTATAAGAAAAATATTCAATGTAATTGGAAGCTATTTCGTGACTGAAATATGTTAACCATGAGCTATAGATGGCAGTGAGTGTTTGTAGAGACTGTACTAATACAGCCAGATGCCGAATATAGAGCAAAAACCTGTAACTTTGTCTCGAATATTAACATACTTGCTAAAGATTTAGCCAAACTGTAGGTTTGTAAGTAGGTATGTATGTACTTTGAATTCCAGTTTGCGAATATGAAAAATATCCTTTGGCGAAACACAGAGGAAATATGTATATTTTAAAGCTTGAAGAAACTAATAAAACTTAAAAAAGTGCCCACTTTTTAACAGGTACAAATAGTTTTTTTTTTCTTAAAAAGGTGTGGCTTCTTAACAAAATTTTTCAAAATGTCATAAATCATAACCGTTTAGAGTTCCAAACAAAATAGATATTAAAATGAAATACCTACTTAGGAGAGTAGATATTAAAAAATCTGAAAATACTGAAACATCCAATAAGCAGAAGGTTTCTTATTAGAATTTAAGATCAAATATGTTGGTATCTTATAAGAGTGGCAATTTTACCATATACCGTGGTAATTAAACCATCTGGACGCATACACATGTACATAAATAAATATTTTAGTTCCTTAAAGTGTGGTGAATATCTTAAAATCGTCTCTGCTCTGCTGTGCTGCGGAGACTGCACTTAAAGGCCAGAGCATGACAACTAATAAGACCCACAAAACTTTCCAGGGGCAACATAAGAAAAAAAGAGAAATAAACAAACTGAATACGAAAATCTGCACCAACACATGCGCTGTGGCCGCAAACAACAAGAAAAATAAATACGGCAACATGGAGTCAAATTTAACCTATACACACTCGAACAGAATCTGCAAAATTCTCGAATGCACCACACACACACACACACACACACACGCACACACATACACCCGCTTTCACACACAACCAGTTTAAAGAGAATGCATCTCTTGCTTAAAAGCACTCATGAGTACGAGCGTGTGTGGTGTGTGTGTGTTCGCTAGCCAGTATTGTAATCAGATTGGAATTTTGTTTGGTGAGAATTGCAAATCTTACTCTATTTTTTAGCCGCTCTCTTGTTGGGCTTAGTTTTCGTTTGTTTTTTGCCTTGTTTATGCTGTTTGTGTTGACCACCTTCATCGTTGTGGTGATTTTTGCCTTTTTCGTGCAACCCATCTTGTTTGGTTCATGTGTATGAGTATGAGTGTATTTCAGCTATTGTTGTTGCTTCACTTTAGACTTGAATTTTGTCAGATTCGTCGCTCACCAAATGTCTACTTGACGCATCTTATCGTGCCGTCAACGCCACTGTAAACATTATTCACGTTGTCGCTATTGTTTTCTTGGCCAATGTATCAGTATCGTGTATCTTAGACATGCTTTGTTTGAATTTCGCATAAGAAAGGTATCAGCCAGCCAACACCGCCATATTTACTTACTAGGTAGTACGATACGAGTACGTATTCAGTGTTCTCCCTTCCAACGTTCGTTCGTGCAACAAAAATTTAAAGAAAAAAAAAGAAAAATAATAAAAAAAAAAAACAGAACTCTAAAACTCTCGATCGATCGAATGGACGGACAAATTACGTAGCTGCATACATACGTATGTATGTATGTACTCGTACGTACGGTGGAGCAGAATTCAAAGATTCGGCAAACGGGTGAAGGTGGAAATATGTTTTGCTTTGTGTGTGGTGTCATTGTTAATGCAAATGTCGCGCGTTTTTGATGTGATTTGATACAGAAAGAAGCATAAGTAGCGCGGGCGATTCACTTCGTACTGACGGTGATTTCTTTCCTTTTGGATATTAATTTTTCTTTTTATTCGTGCTGAAAACTTTTGCGGAAATCCACAATACCCAGTGTTGATTTACTTGTTATTATCGTTGTTGTGTTGCTTTCTAGACTACACAAGTCTAGATGTCGACCATCTCGCTTGGGAGTATTATGTGTACTTGTTGTGCTTTCAAAGTGTGTGTCCAACGATTTTTGCCGTCGCGAAAATAAATTTTAATATTTTGTACTCATACTAAAGAAAAAACAAACGAAAAAAGATTTTATTTTTATAAATCGAATAAAATGAATTATTGTAACAAAACCCAGCAGTTTATGTAAAAATATTAAAAAAAAAAAAAAAATAATGAGCCAATATTTTAATAAAATTAAAAAAGTGTTTTTATTTTCAAAACAATATTTATACACTTATGCCAATTTCGAATGCAAAATAAACAAAAGTGTTAAAAAGTGTTAAAAAGTAAAAGAAACAAAAAACACAAAATAGGAAAAAAATTTATTAAAATTTTATTTTGGATGCAAAAATGTTAAAAGGATTTCAAAAAGTCAATTAATTTAGCATCCAATGCAAAGATTTTTTTTACAATTGCAAAAAACGGTAAATTCTCTTCTTCTGTACCTACATACATATATTTCTCCTCTTATACTTACATATAACGGTTCGGGAGAGCATTCCTTTAATTTATTTATATCAAACTAAATAACATTTGCAAGGGGATAAGTTTTTCTAAGGTCGTTAAGGTAAAGCTTTTGCCGGCTTAATTTACATATCATTAGAATGTTGTGATTGTTAATTAATACACTGAACAAAACTATAACACAAATATGACAAATTTCTCTAGAGTTTGGCGCTTTCAACATTAAAGGCTGCGTTTCGGCGAAAATTCTTTTAACAAAATGTGGCTTTGTTGTCATTAGAATGTTGCGGTTTTTAATCAATACACTGAACAAAACTATAACACAAATATGACAAATTTCTCTAGAGTTTGGCGCTTTAAACATTAAAGGCTGCGTTTCGGCGAAAATTCTTTTAACAAAATGTGGGTTTGTTGTCATTAGAATGTTGTGATTGTTAATTAATACACTGAAAATATAAATATTCGCTGTCGTCTGACGCTATAAAAATATTTTTTGACATAAGGAGCCTACAACATGATTTATCGTTAGAATGTTGTAGGTTTTTTAATGCACTGAACAAGAAAATAATCAAAGGTGACAAGTTTCGCCAGCATTTGGCGCTATAAATATTTTAGACTGGGTTGCAGTTAAAAACTTCTTTAACAAAATGAGCGCAATATTGGATGTTTTGAAAGTGTTTGCTTAAGGCCTGTGAAGTTATCAACGCAATTACGTGTGTCTTTCACCTTCTTGTTTTAAAACTTAAACACAAATCAATGGTCATATCAACTGTCAAGAAGTCGCTTTTTTTAATACATATGTGGAAAAAGTATAATTTTGTTGTTGTGGTTTTTGTATGGATCACATGATTGTTTTGATAAGTCATATATTTTGCTTTCAATGAGGTTTTGGTTGTTCAAAATGATGGCGAACGTTGTTAACGTTCTCTAGAAAATGTCTACAAGCCGTGAATGACTCAATTAGTTCAATTTTAATGAATTTCTTTTTTTTGGAATATATCGTTTTTTTATAAAAATGAATTATAAAAAAATTCAAACAACTGAGTTTATTTAATCGTTTTAAAACTATTCATCGTTTAAAACTAACTGTTTGGTTTTCTAATTATTTGTAAGCCTATATTTCGTACCCCTCTCATCAAATATTTTCACTGGCTTTTTCATGGAAAATTGATCAGACTCACTTTAAAAAAAAGCATTCAATCATAAATGACCCATAACTTTGGGTTGTTTTCATATGCGCATTGCCATAAAGCCCTTGACAACGCTGAACGTGTCTCGATAGTCATAGTAATTTAATCTAGTATCCCATAAGATCTTTTATTTGTTCGAACTCACAACTATATCTCCTATTTGATTTGTCCAACATCAGCTTCTGCTTATGGTTGTTCGTGCAATTACCAAATTCAGCTCTTCTGACAGTTTGTTTTTATGGGCTAGACTTCCTTACTGAAGAAAAGATTCTGAAGAATACTGGAACAAATTTTGTGAGTGAGGCCCAAATTTCTATTAAAACCAAATATCAACGAAACCTCTTATTTTCATAAAATTACCTCTTTTTTTTAACAAATTGATATGATTTGGTTTAACTTAAATGCTTGTATGTAGATGCCAAAAACTTTTCCGCAAACCTATTTCATAATAAAAAATATTCTATCAAACGCATAAACCGTGAACGATGACAGTAGTAAAAAAAATAGTCTGTTTCATGATGTCGTTTATTTGTAATATTTGTGGTCAACAAATAAATTAAAAGATGAGACATCGCATGCCGACGATTTGAATATTGGCATATTTTGTTAAAATAAACTTTAATTTTGTGTCAAAACTCACTCTTTTTGTTGTTAAGAAGGCAGACTCTTATGACTTTTACATTCATTTCTTACAAATGATTAAGTTAAACATACATTAATGGTGTCGTTTTCAACAACAACTCAATTGCTCTTGTTATAGATCAGCAATATGTCTATTAAGATTAGATCTCCTTTTTTTAATATCAATTTTGAGTTAAAGGACAAACTCTTGGTCGGTAATTTTATTTGACAGCGTGTAAACCGGATTATTCAGGTTCAAGTCAAAGTTTTCTTTAAAAGAACGACAATTCATTGTAATTATTTAGTGTTCTTCATAGTGACGTGTTTCGGAATCCGTATAACGCAGTGACACGTTTTTATAATAAAACAAATTTCAAGCATTTTTTTAATTTGAAAAATCTTATGATCAGTTTAAACGAGCAAAAACCCATTCTGAATTAATGTTCATTTTAGATTGATTGAACTTCTAAGCATCTGCAAAAATAGTGCGCTTTTCAATTCGAATGTTAAAAAATTATTGTATCTGATCGTTTGAAGGTTATTTTTGTACTTGGATCAACGAACGAATAAAGTGACTTTTGTGGACTGACTTTCAAACTTTTCTATTTGAAAAATTTTGTTCAGCGGGAAATGCAATATGAACTAAAACTGCTTTCTATATGTTTTTAAATAAAATGTTTTTCATAAATAATAGTTCTTTGATTTTAAAAGTTTATATTCTTAGTCACCAACTTGGTGGTCTAATACTTTTTTTCGAAGCAGAAAAAAGCCAAATTATTATTTTCTTATAAACTGCCTGCATACAATTAAACGATTAATAAAAAATTCTGATGAACCACACAGCTGACCTTTCAACTTGTGAATAGTTTTTGTTACTTCAAAATTAATTAATTTAAATTTTAAATAAAATATTACATATTTTTTACCGAAAGTAATCACCTGCCCGACAATATCAAACGTTAAGGTTCGCTAATATTTCGAAGGTAGAAGAGCTGACTGGGAGACTGTTTACGAAATTTATTTTGCCAATTTCATTCATCGCTCATATTAATGATTTCTTAATCAGGTTTCTGTTATTCAAAGTGCTGGTGAACTTTAACGTTCGACCTTGAGGGACAGACCTATTAATAATTTTTCCCGTTTACTTGAGCTTAAGCTTTGACTTTAAGAGGGCAGATAATTTGGAAGATTATTGCCAGACCAGCCAATATCAAACCTGCCCCACAATTCGAAATTGACGCAGCTTACTACGGTTCTCTGTTATACATTAGATTTTTCTGGGCCTGGCAAGACTTTAAAGGTGTGCGGCCTGCACCAGTATTAGTATTATAAAATTTGTAATATGAAATAAAAATTTTTTATTTTAATCAATTGAAACAAATAATTTCTTAATTGAAACGATTAAAAGTTTCGTCATGACAATCAAACTTTCATTTTTTATTGGAATGACGAAATGTCTTTAAACTGCAAAGTTTACGAAATTTTCTATTTTGCTTCTCATAATGTTGGAAAATGATGGACAATCAGAACTCAAACTTCAGTTAATGTTTTACCTTGACAAAAAAAAACATTTCATTTTTATTTTATATATAAAATTTTCAAAATATCTCAAATTGTTTCTATTAATTTGTGTAAAGCTTCGAGCATTTAGCTTCAATGATGTTAATGAATTGATTAATGGATTATTAAGAAATTTTATAAACAACATTTTTGATTATTAGCAAAATTTTGAGAAATAAAAACCGAAACTTGAAATGTTTTCTAACAAAAATATCTGCGGATTCGGTAAAGCTCTTTGGCAAGTCTGCGTTAAACAACATTTTCGCTGATTTTAGGAATAATTTGTATTGAGAAAGTATATACATATCTATTAAGAAAAACCTAATTGAGCTTGTGATGACTTTCTTCTAGAACTTCATTGTATGGAGAAGTTGACTGTAGAGATATTCGACTGTATTCTAAGAAAAAAATTCTTTGAATTCGAAGCAATTGCTTTACAGATCCGTGTTCAATAATAATTTAGTAGGAGCCTAATTTAATTCACTAAAAAAAAACTTAAGTTCTGAAAGCCTCAACATAAATTATGGATACTTCCATGGTGTCGAACATGGCCCTCACACTTAAAATAAAAAAACTCTATTTTCAAATCTATTTTTGATTTAAGTTATAATTAATGAGGCAGCACTTTAACACATACTTACATACTAAAAAAGATAAGCAGCCGGAATTCTGCATCAAAGAAAATGGCAAAAAGGAAAGTAAACTGCTTCAAGCGCGACAAAATTCGAAACAGATTTCCTGACATCGAATAAAACCACAAAATTCTGCGAAATCTGACGCAGTTAATTTAAAATGACTTCAGTTTGTTTTCAACATCTTGTGATTGCCATCATCTGAGTGGATGGCTTGGCATTTCAAACGTGACATTATTTTCATTCTAGCTTAAAGGCCTAATATTTAGCAGCTTTTAAGCAAATTTATTGTCCAAAATTAGAAATAAATGCAAATTAAATGAATGTGTTGAGTGAATATAAAGACCGAAAAATTTTGCATTTATGCTACTTGACAGTCTAGTAGAGCACAATTTTATGCTTAAATTGATTAAATTAGTAAAAGGTAAATAAATACCTCTCTATAACAATAAGTATCGTAAAACAGCCAGTTTTAAAGAACTATTAAATTTTAGGCCATTGTGCAGCTTTTCAGGGAAATAATCATATAGAGAAAGGGCCCAAAATTGTTTGAAATATTTAATATTTAAAATTAAATTTTGTGGAAGTATGAAAAAAATAGTTATTACAAAATGTTGCTTATTTCAGGCAAATGACTAATCGTTTTCTGTTCGAAAGATTTTAGGAATATTTTGAATATTTGTGGAAACCTTCAGCCGACAATTCAAATATACGCCCATCAAAAACTCGTAAATGTGCACATTAAAATTATTCCCTTTCCCTTAAATAAACGCGTTTACGGCAGCGCATAATTTCATAATTCCAATATTTCTAATTGTACAATATGGCCAGTATCTTGACAGGATTATTTTTCTAATAGCACTCAGTTGACATGTTCAACAACAGAAAAGATATAAATTTATTTTCTTTTAAAATTTTTCAGGGTGTTTAAATTTTTTTTGAAGAATATAGTAAGACGCACTCACAAACACATAAAAATGTAACAAAGATGTAAAAAAATAAAAGAAACACCATAATACACACTCCGAATTGACACAAGACAAAAATGTAGGAATGAAAAGCGAATAATTTAAAGCAAATTGTAAATAGAGATCCCCTGGTAAGAAATCAGCCACAACCAATGTTGTTTACAC
Organism: Epicampocera succincta; assembly: GCA_932526305.1. Classification (NCBI taxonomy): domain Eukaryota; kingdom Metazoa; phylum Arthropoda; class Insecta; order Diptera; family Tachinidae; genus Epicampocera; species Epicampocera succincta. The sequence continues at coordinate 15,139,595 of OW052038.1, forward strand.
TAGACTATTGGTTGAGGGACACCAATCCGCGACGCTTAGCTTCATACATAAAACGAAGGAGTGGCTTAAAGTACACACAATTCACACTATGACACCAGCACTACTTGAATGCTTTGTTAACTTTCAAATATACAGAATAACAACAACAACAACAACAATATTACAATATAAGCAAGAATAAAAACAAAAACATATTGATGTTGTTTGTTTTGTAGTTCGTTCATGTGGAGCCCATTGCTTAAATAGCTGCCGTGCATCATCATTATTATCATTAACGAATATCATGATCATCAACTTTATAGCCGTTGAACAATTGAAGTTGTATCCTCAAAAGGCGAATATGTTGTTGCTGCTGTTTTCTTTTCTTATTGCCATCAAAGCTCTGTGCTGGCTCCCAACACTCATACCAGCACTACATTGACACACTCGCTGTTGGTGTGAAGTAAACACAGCGCGGCAAAGAAAAAAAAATATAACTAAAAAAACGACTGGCAGAAGGGGTCGGCCCAGGGGGGGGGGGGGGAAGGCTTTGTCAAAATGTGTTATTGTAAGTTTTCCCCTATCTCCACCTCCAGCACCCATTTGCTTAGTTTGCCACCACACTTTTTCTTAACGCACTGAATGGTTCTATTATTGTCATCAATATACTTGACTTAAGGAGAGACTAAAGTCAACAACAAGAAATCCTACAACAAAATCAAGAATATTTACAGCAGGAAAATTGTTTGCAGGTTGAGCCAAAAAAAAAAAAAAATTAATGTTTTAAATCAAGAAGAAATTTTGCCTTTAAGAACCAACAAGAAGTTGTGAACTACACACCACGGTACACATTACGGGTCCTTTGGCTCTTACAAAACAACAACAACAGCAGCAACAAAAAATATCTACATTTCCTAAAACAAAACTCACACATCTATATGTTTATACCTACATGTGTATGTATGTATGTATGTATGTATGTATGTATGTATGTACTTTCATGTGCTCATGTACTCAACTTTAGACACACACTCACTTGAGGAGAGCTAATAGAACAAGCGCATTGTGGACAAGTGTGCAGAGCCCAAGCCAAGTGCTAGAATAAGAGTAGCGTCAAACGCACACATGCACCAGATTTCTATCTACATACATACATATAAATGATACTGGGAGACATGGCCGAGGTGAAACAGCAACAACAGGCAAAAGACGTTGTTAACAAACCAACAAACAAACAAATTTTGCTCATTGGATTTTTGTGTTTTTGGTAAAATGCCAACAAACATAAAGAATGGAAAACAATTTTACAAGAGCACAAGTCGCAATAATAAATTTTCGTTTTTTTGTTCACTCACTCATTTGATCCCGGGGAATAAACTGAGGAAGTCAAAGCACATAAAATAAGTCTTAAGCAAAAACAAAACGAAAGAAAAACAAGCACGACAAACTTTATATGACACCCAGGGTGTGTGTCAGCACACCAACAAAACAAATGACGGTGGTCCAAACCACTTAACAAATGGAGCAAAAATCTAATCTTTAATAATGTGTACAAGCTGATATATTATAGATTTTGTTGTTGTTGCTGTTGTTGTTGTTGTTGTTGGTGTTTATATATTCTTTTTACTTAAAATACAGTCGATGTAATAATTATACAACCGGATACCAATATACAAACATACAGTTCGTTGCAAGATGTTATATAATACCGATATTAAAAATTACAAATTCTACATTTGAAGAAAAAGCCTTAATTATTTTAATTGAAAACAAATCAATTTAGAGGAAACATTTTTTTTGTTTAAAAATAAAATTGTTCATTGCAAACATTTTTAGAACTCTTCAGACATCTTCTTCAGGACGGCGCATGGCTGTGATAGGGGAAAACGGCATATGCCACAAGCAACTAGTAAAGAGAGAGAGAGAGAGGAAGTCCAGAAACCTGACTTCGTATCTCAAAATCCAAAAAAAAAGACATCAGGCCTTAAGTAGATTCGACTGAAAGTTGCCCACCATTCAGTTCTTACGAATAACAGAAATCTGTTGTTTCCTGCCTTTTTAGGCTTAAGCCACACTCCGAACGTTTCAGTCCAGATTTGACCAACACCAGGGTTCTTCTTTCAAGGCCTCCCAGCGCCATGTTGGTCACCGTTACGCCAATTGACTGCTGGTGAATGATTTCGGAAAAACCGAAATCGTACAGAAACTTCTTAGGGTCGTTGTTAGGCGTGCAAATTTATCTTCTCTTCTCTATTCCGGAAAATAGACGGCCGCCGTTTTATATACGCCATGGCAAAATCTGTTCACTTGCGGTAGACCAGGCTGAACAATAGACGGCCAAGTTGTACGAATGTAATTTGTTATGTCTAATAATGTCCTATTGCTGGCTCGTATTTTCTTTAATTTGTGGTAGAAGCTGATCTACTTTTCTTGTGATGTCGATCGAATAAAAACAATTTAAACTGAATATTCAATAAAAATATTACAACGATTTTTTACTTTCGACAGTAAATTTACTTAAGAGTCAGTAAATGATAATCATTTGAATTAATGTGGACATAATGTCACGTTTGAAATTTCACAAATCGATCCTAAAAAATATAAGGCTTTTTAAAGTATCATTGTTAAGTAAAAGTTTATATTAATTTCAATTTGGGTTTAATATTTTTACTGTCGTTACTGTCACGTTCGAGTCTACACTTGCCATTTACTGCGATCCGGAATTACTATTTATTGCTAGTGCTTTCTATGTGCTTCAATTTAATTTAAAAATGGATCTAAAAAGAATTTTTCCTCTAATATTGGTTTCACTTTAAACGTTTACATGTCACGTTCGTCATTATATATATATGTATTATTTAAATATGTTGAATAATACTTGAATTTAGTGTACCTTCAGCTATCAAATAAAGCTGATTCCTGAATATGTATGCACTTACATACAACAATATACAAAATTAGAGAAAAAAGCCTGAAAATTGGCACCACATTAAGCGGGAAAATCGAACTTCCAGAAAGCTAAAAATAAGAGAAATTTCAGAGCACATATTTCAGATTTGTTTCTTTAGGCTCTCATTAACTGGCAAAATACAATTTTACATTTTACTGGTGGTGAAAGAAATCAATAAATTTTTCTAAATGGACAAAAATCTGCATCAATTTCCAACATTTCTGATGTAGTTTTTAGCATTTTTATTTCCAAAATTACAGCGTATACTTGATAAATTGGCCGTTTCCACTACAGCAATCATACGCTCCCTACGAGCAATCGACTGGAAAAAAATATTGGGGTCACACTGAACATAGACTCTGACTATTTGAAATCAAAATCTTTTTTGTGATTGACCTCATACTTTATTTTGTGAAATAAAAAAAAAACACTTTCTTGCTTCTGGTTGCAAATTTACGTCATTAAATCTTCAATTTGTTTTACTCATGTACGTGCTCACGTATGAATTTATTTATAAAACAATATTTAACTATGCATGTTGTTGTAGTTGCAGTAGCAACGATAAACTATAGTCTATATTTGAGATAACATAAGTGTATATGTGTGTGTGTGTGTGTATGTGTGTGTGTGTGTATGTGTGTATATGACGGTTCATCTACAAAGTTTTCTATTGCTGTAAAACATTTTAAGAAGAAATCTACTTAAAACTGGGCATGAACACTTTATGTTTGTTCACTTCTTTCCTTTTTTGTGTTTTTTTTTGTGTGTGGAAATTTCTCTCCCGTTTAATATTTAAACATCTTACGTTTATCTTGAAGTGGAAATGGAGTAATGAAAAATTTAATAGATAAACAAGCAATTTGCAAACGACAGTAGTTTTCCAAAAGCTTTTACTAAATCGTTACGAAGAAACTTTAAATGAATTCTTAATTTTTCTGCGCTTGATTAAATTTTGGGCATTTAGAATTTTTTTGCCAGTCGATCAGTTTTTAAGCATTAAAGCTGGTTTCAAAGCAATTTCATTTATATTGTGTTTTTTTCTCTTTAGTTTGGTGCAGCCGTAAGTGTTATTAGGTATTTTTTTGCGTCTTTTTAGGATTTTGTGAAACGGAGCAGATACATTTTCCACTGAAAATATTACTTAAGAGTGATGTGTTCAGCTATAGTGGAAAAAGCTGTTAATTTTTCAGTTTTGTAGGCGAATGCTGCTTAGCGATTTTTTTCAAATTGTGATGATGCATCACCGAATGCCGCCTCAATGAGAAAAACAAACTTTCGTTCGTTCAATCTGGGTTGGTTGGAAAAAAGTAACTGCCATTACGACTTAACGAACATAAAACTGTGTTGGTTTTTGTTTAACTGCAGATTCGATGGTAATCGGGTCCTCAGTCTTAGGGCTGTTGTTCAAACATTCTACCAATTCATACATATTTCAGTATTTCGAAGGTTTCGAAATTTGTTCAAATTCATTAATACAAAAAAAAAAAAAAATAATAACTTGCAACCAATTTGGCAACAAATTAATTAATTATTTAATTAATCGAACGAATTGAAAGAAGGCAACTTGAATTATTCTATAATATGTTAAAAGGAAGGCCGATATTGCCTTGGGAATTATTATCATTTCACAATTCTCTATTTCAAAATTTGCCAACTTCATTAACACTTAAAAAAACCAACTTGTAAAGAACGTAATTAATTAATATAGCAAATTGAATAATATAGCAAAATATATGATGCTATAATTTGCAAATAGAAAGATGGATATTGTACCAGATATAGACAGTGTTTGATGGAAAAAAATGCATGCCAACATTAATTGTCGAGATTTTGTAAAGTTCTTGCTTAACAGCTGATTGTTTTTGACAAATAACAGCGTATGTCTAAAATTCAAGTTGTTCAAGGAGAGGCTAGAAGAGCTCTTTATGACTCTGTGATCTAAATATCAAGTAATATTAAGTTATTGAAATTCATCCAATCAATCTAATTAATGTTGAGGAAAATAATTGTTAAGATTCAGACCCTCCAGAAAAGTAAAACCACAACAAAATATAATGAACATAGGAATTGAGTTATGACAATAAAAGTTGCGTACATGTAAGAGATTGTTGCTGAAGAAAAGCAAAAACCGCCAACGTACAATAGCAGGGTTATTTTCAAGGGGGCGGGGGGCGTGGGGAGTGCTATAAGCCCTGCTAAGAAAAAAAAAACATTGGCTTAATTAAATTGAATGTATAAAAGTAGTCTTTAATATAAAAGTGAGTGTTAAGTTTTGGCAGTGAACAGAACCACTTTCTGGGTAAAAAGTGGATATCAAATTGATTTTGCAATATATCATTTGTTAAGCATAAATATCCACAGTTTGGAAGAAGCGTTGTTCAGGCTTTAAACGATTAGTGAGTACTGAACAAAAATGTGTCCAAACAGTTTGACATTCTCAGCTGTCAAACAATAGTTATCGATATCGATAAATCTCATCTCGCAGCTGTTATCTGCTTGCCTAAAGTATAGCTTTCGCATGCTTTAATGTACTGCACTATTTTTGCTTCTCAGTAAGAAAAGCTTTAATAGGATTTCTTTTTTCTTTTCTTTTCTTTTTTGTTGACTTCTTATTTGAAAACATTCCTGCATACATGTGTATGTCTGTGCGTATTTATATATGTAAATAAAGTGCATTTTTATTCTGTTTTTTCACACATTTTGATCAATTCTGGTGTTGTTGTTTTCTTTTGTGTGTGTGTGTGTGTTTTTTTAGTTGTTGTTTTGCACTCTAAGAGAGTGTAAAGTTAATTAAACAAATCCGGTAGTGTTGGGCGAACTATTTACCTATTTAAATGCAAAAATACATGCACAGATACTAAAAGCTACAAACAAACAAACAAACTAACAGACAAATACATGAACAAAAGCATAATGTACTGGTGAATATATTACACCACAAGCTGGTTGCTGGCAACGCAACGCAATCGGCGAAGGATGCGAAAGGCAAAATTCCTGTGCGAGAATGAATGAAAAAAAAAAATTTGTAAATAAACATACAATACAAGCAGTTGTATACTTTAAAACCGTATGCGAGTAGACATAGAAACATACAACAACAACAAAAGTTAAACTTGTGCGAACGTATGTAGTGTGTGTGTGTGTGTGTGTGTGTGTGTTTGTATGTGTATCTGTATGTAAATAGTAAAAATGAACATAAATGATGCTACTGGAATCTAAATTTCTACAGTCAACAGCACAAGTTTTAAAACAGAAAAACTAAAAAAACATTTTGCTCAAATATTTCTACCAGCATGTTAAAAGGTATATAGACACACACATACATATGTATGTGTGTGTATAAGTACATATATGCAAACATGTGTTTACACAAGATATACATACATACATACGTATTTAGGTAAATAGCTATAGTTTTTACTATGAACGTGTATGCACATGCAGGACTTCATAAACATTAAGCCAAATCTAACAAAATGCCACAGAAATAAACATTATGGGTAAATCTAATTGGATTAAGTTGGTCGCTCATACCATCATTTTCAAACGTAATGATGTTTCAGGCAAAATCATCCAATTTCGAACTTCATAACAATCTTCAACTATTCGATATAATATTTTCAAATTCTTAAATGTTTAGTGGGCAGCCTTTGGTGGTAATTCGGCAAGATCGCGCCGAGAAAAATCTGCTTCGAATAATTTTGTAATAACTTTGTTTTATGCGTATTTAGATTGATGCCATAGATTGTGAACATGATTTATATCAGGACGTGGCAATATGGCCTAATCTGATGGTGGACAAACACCACTTGGTGTTGGTTTAGCAGAACCCACCAGCCTCCTCCACCCCTTACCACAGGCACAAATAGGCGTCACTTATCACAATTTACTTCTTTGACATGTCGCGCTCTGTGCCAGTAAAATGTAGTTGAGTCCGAAGTCCTCAAGGAGCATAAGGCCCTAACTAGACTCACCTGTGCATTACCTGCCATCCAGTTCCTTGCCGGGTATAATCGGAATCTGTTGCCAGAATACAGCTCTCCGAGGACATTTGGATTACCGAGCGTGGACCACTAGTTCAGTATCTACCAAAGCCCTGCAGCCAAGGTAGATATCTCTTTGAAGGCATCCCAGTGGCACTTTGATCTCCGCTGTGCCAGTTGCCAAGGATTCAGAAGAACCTGCATATCATACAGGAACTTCCTAGAGACTTCGAAGTAGCCCGAAAAGCAAAGTGGTAAAACCAGCTCTCCCATTATAGACTTAGTACAGTCAAACCAATCAATAATGGTTACAATATATGTAAACAGAAATTTATTTGTCTCGAATTCAATAACGCAATTCGCTGAAACAGTTAATAAATTGTTCGAAGAAAGAGCTGCAATGGAATATCGCCAAAACAGTTGTGTAACGAAAGCAAAGAACTTGGTTTTTTCTAATTTCAATTTATTTTCAAACAAAGAAATAATTGATCCAAATACATTTCTTATCAAACATAAAATTCCTTTTTTCTTGATTTCTTCAATCAGCAAATATTTTTATTTTTATTTAATTCAAATTGTATTTTTGAAAAATAAAAAAAAAAATCGCCTAATAAGATGTCCTAGTTTGGAACAACAAAAGGAATTAAAAATTTCAAAACTTTAGCGAAACAAATTGATGTTTACTACTTAATTCAACCACAAATTCATATATAAAAAGGAACAAGCAGACTGTCACGTTGCACGAATGCAATTTCTTATTTCTGCTAATGTTGTCTCATTTCATTGTGAATAATGATACAGCGAAAACAGCTGAAATTCATTTAATTTAGATTAATATACTATTTTTCAGCCAGTTGAATCATCATATCTAGAACCAATGTCACGTTCGCAATGTTAGGAGCCACCTAGAGTATTGCAAGCGCTCAAGATTTTGCCATCAAATCAAAGATATTTTAAAGCAACATATTTAAAGTTAATGGCACCACAAGACTATGGCTGGATTTTTATGTGACACCACGAGAACTATTTGTATTTTGTCACGTTCGAATCGTTATATTTTTTTTTTTTATATGAAATACCGCTTGCTATCATCTCTAATAAAGATTAAAGTGCTTGCTGTGAGCTTTACTTTAAAATAGAACTGTGATTTTATTTGCTTCTGGATATTTCTTTGTGATTAAGCGACGAGATCCCGCTGGACTCATTTTCACGGCTGGAGATTGGTTTTCCAATAAAACTTATTCTTAATTTAGGAAAAAAAAAGAACCCCATTCTTTTACTTTGCTGTCAGAAATACAATTGCAGAAGTATTTTAAAAGTATTTGCACTTTGTACATCTCATTTATTATATCCCTGGCACTTTTCACCTTTTATAAAATTGCTTTATTTTTAATTAGTGTTGTTGTTGAAATGAAAGTCCTTCAAATTGAGGAAAAAAGTAAAAAACAAAAACTCCCAAAGGCGTCAGTTGGAGTAAAATTGTTATCAATTGTTTTTGTTACTGTGTTGTTATTTTAAATTCATATGAAGATAATTTAAGGCGTTTTATGGTCATTGTTTATTTAACGCAATGCAAAATGTTTGCATAAAACACTAGACACACACACACACCGCGCACATAAATATAGTGACCGCCAGTGTGTTCATAAATCGTGATTAACATTCCCCTTTATTCAGATATGTGCCATTATTGTTGCTGCTGTTATATTTGCACTGATTTTGTAAACAAATTACATATAAATATATCCTTTCAATGAACCTACGAACAGCTAAACATATCCGCACATACTACATGTGTACATGCCTATAGAGGTTTGACTGTATGAGTTGTTATTTATACAGCCATATAAATAAATAATGAAAAGCACACAAAACGTTGTATATAATAAGGGATCTGTGTAAAATGCCGCGCGTAAATTGACACCAGTCACTGGCATTAATTGTCTTTTTGCAGTGTGTTCGCTGCAGACACCACCAGCAACAAACATAGACACACACACAAACATACACTCCGTCAGACACACACACACACACACAAACACACACACATGCAGATCTATAACCAGTTCACTTCCTTTTTTTTCAGTTGCTTAAGCGAAAACTAAAAGAAAAAATCTCAATGTTTTTGTTTGCACAAGTGTGCGTGCATGTGTGTTTGTGTGTGTGGAAGTGTGTGTGTGCGAATGTGTTAAATGGCGCGGTATGTCCCCGCGCCGTTGGTTGGTCAAAGTATCTAAATCACACCATTTTGAGTGTGGTTCTTGACGCTCACATCTTTCTTTCTTTTGATTTTGTTCTTGTTTCATTTGTGTTGCTGCTGTTGCTGTTGTTGCTGTTGTGTGATTTCTTTCTTGCTTTTTTGTTTTGTTTTTTTTTTTGTTTGCTTCTACTCTGGTTAGTGGTGCTGGTTGTGTGGATTTTGTATCTTCTTATTTTTAGCCGTAGTGTCCTCCCATACAAACGCACATGCAGTTATCCATCTACGGTGTTACATATATTCACCTTTGGTGTTGTTTGCTTTGTGTCAAATGTGTTGGTGTTTGGGCTTAAGTGTGTTGATGGGGCTGCATGTGTGTGGGTGTGTGTGTGTGTGTGTGCGTGTGCGTGTGTGAGCTGTAGAGACACATTTTTGTGTGTAGCTGTTGTCGCATTTGTCCCTTTCGCACCCATGTGGCGTAGGGTGCAAAATAAACCCAACCATTTTTTTTTCTTAATTCCAAGCCAGGAATCGTCACACTTTAGTTGTTGTTGTTGTTGTTGGCTGTCTGGAAGGGAGTGAATGTCTCAGCCATTTGAGCTGTTAAAATTTTGTCGCTTTTTAAGAGTTTATGCTCGTTGTGTGTTTGCGCGCGTGTGTGTGTGTGTTTGTGTGTGTGTATGAGAGAGATATTTTTGCTGTTGGTGTTGTTGTTGTTGTTGTTTGTGGTAAAACTTGTCACACAATCTTTCTCGCAGATTAGTATTTGAACTGCTCAACATTGTCGTCGTCTTTTCGGACAGAGTGCGATTTCCAGCAAACTAGAATAGTTTATATAAAGTGCTTTCAACAATTGTGTGCTTGTGTCAGTGAGTCTTGATTTTGCTTATTTTATCATTGGTGTTGTTGTTGCTGTTGTTGGTGTTGTTTTGTGTAACAATAGCATTAGAATGTTTTTACGTCTTGTTCTTTTACTCTTGTGGAAATTGTCGCATAAAGCCTTCTCCGTTTCAGAGCACACGAGTTGCTGCTGGTGGTTGTGGCAATTGTCGCCTTTTCATTCACACTTTTTGTTGGTCGTGAGACGACGACGAGTCATTAAGAAGGAAAAAGAAGTGACTAATTTGTATGTTTCTTGTTTTGCTCTGGAGGAATTCGTTGCCTTCAAGTTGAAAAAAAGTCTGGATTCTTGGGTGCTGGTGCTGGTGCTGGTGCTGCTGCTGCTGCTTTTCATTTGACAACTAGTTTTGGCTATTTTTGTCGGAGCGTGTACAGGGGGTTTCGTATTGACAAATGTGCTGTAAACTAAGCATTTTATCCTTACTTTTCTATATCCATATTGTTTGGATGACAACTTCTTATGACGATGTGTTAGTTGTGTTATTAATCACCTTGGGAAGCCAAATAAAGCCATCTCGCTCTGTCAAAAGTCTATTAATAGGTGCAAATTTTTCTTGTCATTTATTGTGTGAAATGTTGTCACTTGGACAAGAACAGAAAGGTCTAAGACCACACTGGTACTACTGCTTGAACAGGGCGATGAAAGCTATCGCCTTAATAGGTTCTGCAAACACTCTTTTTTCTTAAGCGTACACACATTTACACATACATACATACATGCATACATATGCCCAAGTTTCCATCAGCATATTATGAATTAAGGAATGTTTGAAACGGACATGTGTGTGCATGTCTGTGCGCGTGTTGGCTGTAGTGTTGATAATAATGTTTTCACTTATTGTCACCTGGTTGGCGATATAAGTCTATCTCTTTTCACACCAAAGACTTCCAATACCAAATCCAGCATATTTTGTTTTATTTTTTTTTTTTTTTTGTTCAAGGGGGGATGGGTTGTTCATTCTAGTTCAAATCTCTTTTTATTAGTGTTTAACTTTTCGATGTCGATGTCGATGTCGATGCCGATGCCGTCGTCGTCGTCGTAGCCGTCTGTCTAGTGTTTGTGTCACCAAAGTCTGTTTTTTAGACTTTGAATTTTTGTTGCCTTCTCGTATTAAAAAACTTGGTGTTGAATTTTCAACTCTCCATTAAGCTCTGGCTTTTACTCAACAGTTTCGCTCTCTTTCAACACACGACACGCGTACAAATGCAGCAAATGTTGAGTAAGTTTCGTTCCAATTGGAATCCCATAAAACCGGTTTAACGGCTCTCTTTTTCTGTTGCACATACACGAGGTTCGTGTGTGTGTGTGCGCGCGTGTGTGTGTGTGTGTGTGTACGGTGGTGAGTCGAATTTTACAAATACGTGCGATGAGTAGCTGTGGGTTTGTGTGTGTAAGTTTGTCATACGTCGCACCTCTGGGGGTTGCACTTCTTCGTTTTGTATGTGTATTTCCAGTTTGCAAGCGACCGGCGTTAAGCTCGTATCGTAGGAGTGGTGTGTTTATTGCGTTGTTTTTCTTTTTGTTCGTTGTTTTCTAAAGCGTTTTCGTGTCAAAGTTCTTAATTCCTAACACCGTTTCGGTAGGGTTCTGCCTCTTTCGAAAAATTGAACCCTCAAGGTTGATATCTTGCTTGACTGAAACACACAAACAAAAATAACCAATTGTAGATCTTATCCTCAGCTTGTGGCAAAAAACAAACAAGAAAATTCCATAATTAACAACACAAAAGCAAAAGCAACAAATATTAATAATCAATATTAACAAACAAAAAAAAAAAAATTCTAGCAAAATATCAGAAGAAATAAATGTGCAATTAACAAAACAAAACCAAACAAATCAAACGAGACAAAACAAAAAAAAAAAAACATAGATACAAACATATAGTATCTATAACTAAGAAAAGAAATCCTCATTGTTCAAGTCGTTGAAGTGTTGAAATAAATTACATTCTGCGGCGCTTGAACATTTTGCAACGGGAGACTGTGGAGGAGTGTGTTTGTATAAGTGGATTTTTAAAATTGTGTGTTCTTGTGTAAATTCTTGCGTTGAGCGAAAGTAATGTAATGAGATACGACGTCCAGGAGTTACTTCATCAGTCTGCTGAAGATCCATTCACAAGGTTCGCAAATGGGATGGCATATCATCCATTTCTGCATTTGTCACGACCCACTGACTTCAGCGTTTCCTCGCTGTTGACGGCGGGAAACCAAACGACAACAGCAGCTGATCCAAGTGGTTCCACATTACCGACAGCTTCATCGCCACAACACCATCAACATACACAACACCAACACCCTCACCAGCAGCATCTTCAGCAATTGAATCCCGTGTCAAGAGATCAGTTGGGCTGTATAGGTGGTCAGTCGTCGCCGTTGGGTGGCCACCAACCGCCCCAACTGTCGCCCGGAGAGGCCAGCAATAATAACAACAACGAATCTAGGTGTCCGAGTGGTGTCAAGTCCCTAAACTCCAACGACAACAGCACAAACAGCAGTAACGAATCCAATAGGCCTCTTAGTAATAGTAATATCAGCAATAATAATTTGCCGTCGGCTCTTCTAAGTGCAACACATTCAGCAAACGCTCACGCATTACCTCCAGCTCAGCCACCTCCATCGCATCCACATCATTCTCCAGTACCTGGCCATCCGGCGTTGGGTGCACACTTACCTCAACAATCACCCTATTTTCCGGCAGCAGCCTTGGCAGCTTTAGCCGGCAATCCAGCTGGTCCCCATCCGGGCTTGTATCCCGGTCATTTACGTTTTCCACCGCATCATCCGCATCCTCACCATCCCTTGGGTACTCCCTACACCACAGCCGAAGACGTTGTCTTAGCATCGGCGGTTGCCCACCAACTACATCCTGCTATGCGTCCCCTGCGTGCCCTGCAACCGGAAGACGATGGTGTAGTGGACGATCCCAAGGTAACGCTGGAAGGTAAAGAGCTGTGGGAAAAATTTCATAAACTTGGCACCGAAATGGTCATCACAAAAAGTGGAAGGTAAGTCCAAACAAATTGACAAAGAATATGTATGTACCTGTACAATAGTGTTCGTATCCGTCGGTATTCATCTAGTTTTTATCTTGTACTAAAAATATGTTTGTTGAAAGATATACATATTTATGTGTGTTTGTTGTTGTTGGCGGTCACAAGCGTTAACATGAAAATGTCGATATGTGTATTTCCTTTCCAATAAAGAAGCCCAGGCCAGCAGTTTTTAAGAATTGTAAGAGCTTGAAAAAAAATAGTGTGAACTTGAACCGTTTGCGGTTGCTTTCAAAAATTCAGGGAAAATTATTTTCTATTGCAAATGCGAAAGCAAATCAGCGGTTATGAGAAAATGAAGACGAGTACTGATCTGGCAAAACTTTTAGGCCATCCCGTCTAAGTCCGCAGCTTCAAATGTTGTGTCTAATAGTGAACCGGAGGCTGAGCTAGAAAAATTTCTAATCTGGTTTAGTTCTTCACATCCAGTTAATGCGTATCGCAGAAGGCACCCCGTTCTTTGTCATCTGTGGCAATAGGTCATCGGCGCAGGCCACTAACTGCTTCACAATCTGAAGCGCCTCTCTAACGCCAAAGAAAGCACTATCAGTTTTCTAATTTTTAGAACTTCAGTAGTTGTAGAACAAATGAAGGTTGTTTTCTTTCCTTCCTTTCACCAGCTGCCCAAATTCTATCCTAATATATGTTTGTGAGCACGGACCGCCTTAGCGTTACAGCTCTCTAAAAACAAGCTCATCTAGCAACGCTAGAACGGAAAATAGAAACCAGTTTAGTGAACAGTGACATAAAAAGTTTTATGAAATCAAGGAATCAAATTGCAAGAAAATCTGTAAGAATTTTCCTACGACTATGACTGAACTATTTTTGTAGTCACATGAAAACACTGATTCTTATTCACAGAAAGCCAAACACCGCCTGTTTGGAATTGAGCCTTTCATATACAAAAATGTTGGCCGCTTTCATGAAACAAAACGAATTGGAAACTTTCTTCCCTTCTTAAATTCAGCTTCCTTTATAAAATATGATAAGAAACTTTCTTTTACAATGAATGTCAAAGATGCTGAACATTTTTCTGGCGGGAATCGGAGATCCAAAAATAAAAATGGATTTGGCCACTTACAGGTTTTGTGCCTTTTCTACCGATTAATCGCGCTTAATTTTATTAGGGCACTCGCAGATTCATTTTCATAAAATACTCGAAAGGTGGAAGTCCCTTAGGCAGGTTGTTTTGTGAATGAGCAGCTGAGCAAGCCAGTAGTCGGCACTATAGGAAATTGGTATAGAGGAACTCTTGAATAGTATTAAAATAAAAGTGCTGCATCCACAACACAAAAAAAAAGCAAAGAATTCGTCTGCAGATATTTCTTTGAAATCATTTTAATTTAAATATTTATTAAAAATACAGAGACAAAATTGCGACTCTTTTTAGACGATTCAATTACGATTTGGATTAACTACGAACTTATGAACGACTTTTAGGAAATTTTTCCATTCTTATGCCATCAGATTGTCATAGAAAAAAATTTCAGCAATAGTTTTTACTTAATATAATAAAAATAATCGACTGAAATCAGGAAAATATTTGCTGAAAAACAAAGTTTTTGTTAGAAAAATCCTGGCAGTCTTTCTTTGAAACTTCTAATTGTTTTATTTCTAAGCAAAAGTTATTTCTCCATCAAATAGTTTTAGTCAAATAAGTCGCTGATTGGGTAAAATGTTGGCCTTGGAAAAGGCACTCAATTTTAAGGGATTTTTTAAAGGTATTTTGTAATTAAGAGTTTATCTGGAAAATGTTTTGTGGTAAAATTTTTCTATGTACTGATTCAATTATTTTCGTTATGACTTAACCGACAAAGTAAAGGAACATGAGTGGCGCCTCACTTGCTAAGCTGTGCTTAATGGATAAAAAATTAGTAACGGAACAGATTGTGAAACTAAAATCATATCCTCTTTCAGTTGGCTAAAAATAAAATTTGATTTAACATTCGAAAATTTTGCCGAATGGTTTTAATTAGAATTTAATTTTCTTCTGCACTAAATCAGAAAAAAATTCCAATCATATTCAATGTCACAAACACTGATCTGATTCCATAGTGAAGGAATATATCTTTTCAACTTTGTACTCCGACCAACTGTTGAAACCTTTTTTTTAATTTACACAGAAACAAATTGTGGGTGTTTTAGGTGGATTCAATTAGATTTTTTTTGTTAAATGCCGGCCTTTAAAATGAATTTCTCGCATTCAACGAAGTCATTATCTTATATCATAATAATTTTAATTTGTTTATTGAAACAACGACAATATTTGCTGGAAATTAAAAAAACTTTTGCAGCAACTTCATAGCACTTTTGGTGTAAAAAGATCTTGTTGTTTTGTTTTCGTCCTGAAGAAAAACTTTTTCCAAATAATTTCAATCAAATAGTTCGTTGAAATAGAGAAATTTTTGTCTAAACAAAGACTTGAAAACACTTCCGTTAGAGAAACTATTTTGTTGTTGCTCCTAGAGATAAATTATGGTTCGTTGCCTACATTTTAGACATTCGAATTGTTTTGCTTACTTTTTTGCTGAGATTTGGTTGCACTTAAGAGATTTGAAGGAAATATGCCGAAAGCAATAGTCTGGCAAGCCTAGACAAACAAATTCCACAAGTGAACTAATTATTACATTCACGAAGAACAAACGGCACAAAGTGAACAGTTGGGAGAGTGGATACGATTTCTCTCCCAGAGTTACAGGCAGGCAAAAAGTTTTTAAGCCTTGTGTTTGTGTTTTTCTTTCTCAAAACTAAAATATTGGTAATGCCAGCTCTGTATTAGGGCCAAAACCACATGCTCACTTCTCTTCAATAACAGACCATAGGCAGTACTGAGGACTCGCTGGAGCCAATATGGCACTATTAGCTGCGAAAGCCCAAAATGTCATAGATAAAGAAAAGCAGCTGCTTTTAGTCATTCGATTCAGCAGCAGATCCATTCGATTCAGGAGCTTTTTAAAATCGTTTATTATCAAGATTGGGCAAACAGCAATTTAGTAATTTGGATTGATAAGTCCATTTAACATGCAAAAATGTGATACTCAGTTTTATATTACTGAAATTTCGGCCAAGTTTTCAATAAATTTGAAACCGAACTAAAACTAGATGCAGAACTCTAAAAAAGTTTATGTGTTAAAGGAAAAATATTCCGTCCTCAATCTATAACAAATTCACTATGAACTTCTGATAGCGATAACCAAACTAGTGTGCTGAGCTGGTGCCTCGTGTTTAACTCACATATCAAGGAGACTAACCTAAATTACAACTCAAATAAGACTAACTATAAATTAGCGCTGCCAAAGTTGAGTTTGCGAATAGTAAAACCTTAGCGTCGCCCTTTTTTGGGTTAGAATTTTTGCCAACGCTTTATCAAAAAACCTTATCGCCAACTTAAACTCCTCTAACTAAATATGAAAACAGACATTAAATCGTTAGTTATGAAATAGAAATAGCTGAAATGCAGCCAACTTCACTTTATAGTGCGCTGTCAAAATAGGATTTCCCATTGCAATGCGTTGCCGCTGCGCTGTTATGGTTTGGCTAAACAAATTTCTATGTAAATGAGAATTTTTTGCAGCCCGTCAATCCCTGAGGCATCAATTCAGGTATGGCTGTTTGTAGTTTGTGAATTGCAGTGAAGTTTGAGCGATTTTCGTCTTAATGTGTATTGTGCTAAATTCTGATAAAGTAATTTATTGAATAGGTGATATTGTCTGATAAAAATTATTCCAAAAATTAAATTCTGCTAAAATTATAAAAATATTTTAAAAACAAATGACTATTTTCTGCTTTTAAATCAACAAGAATTTGTATAACTTGTGTTGAAATGCTAAAAAATAACCGTGAAGAAACAGAAGCAAGAATTTGTGTAATTACAAAAAAGAATCAGTAATTTTAAGGTGCACTGAAGTTACAGCTCTCTAATTAAGTAGTTGGACTTATTCGAAAATAAATGAAATATGTGCCAGTTTATACAGTGAAATTGCGCTATAGCAAACAAACCAGTTTTATGAAGGGGAACAAACATTGAACAACACTAAAAATTTAATTGGAATTTTAGTAATTGCCAACTTTTTAATAAAGTGAAAGCAAGTATTATTTGCACCTTAATTTTGTTCAGTGTCAGCTGCAATTTGCTTTTCACAAGAGTTGGTATTTTTTCAATTTGCTGACCAAAAATAAGAAACCTTAATGTTATTTTATTATTTAAATAAAGGGATTTTCAATGGGGTCCGGTAAATATTGAAATGGAGTTACCAATCTGTGGGTATTAACGAAATTCTTTTTTTATTTGAAGGCACACATTTTGTGTTTAATATAATATCAGTAAAGTGTCGAAGGCGTAACTCCAAACGGTGCCACTTGCACAATAGACCATTAGGGCCATCAGGCGATTGCTGTTTGTTCAAAAAACTTCACCAGCAAAAGTCTAGTAGAGTCAGATCGTACGATCTGGGTGGATAATTTACATCACCTCTGCCAACGAACACCATCCTGCTGAAACCACATGTCAACTGCATTCTTCCTTTTCCTTTGGCGCTATAGTCCGGAGTGAAGCTGGGCCTCAACCAACCAGCTTTTCCAGTTGGCACGATCTTTAGCCAGCATCCTCCAATTTTGCACACCAAGTTGGTTGAGGTCCCTCTCCACTTTTGTGCGCCATCGGTGCCGTGCGCGTCCTCTATTGCGTTGTCCCGCTGGTTCGGAGTCGAAGATTCTACGGGCAGTATTTTCCATGCGCTCTACATGGATCAACCACCTTAGCAATTGGATCCGTAGACGCCTGGTTAGGCTCATGTCGCTGTACAACCCGTACAGTTCGTGATTGAATCTTCTTCTCCAGAAACCATCAACGCAAACAGGGCCAACAGAAGCCGGCTATCATTATGTTGTAGTGCTCGTCGCTGACGGTTATGGTGTCGTTTTCAACAAAGAGAGGACCGAAGGAAGGACGATGCACCAACATCGTGTGGTATGACTAAAATTGGACAACTTGGTGTCATGCCACCGTAGGAAGGCGCTGCGAACAGTTGAATTAAGTTATATTACATACATAATTCTTAAATACCGCTTCTACAGCTTCGTTCATTCTTTGCCAACGTCGAACTTATCTTATTAATCATACCGTGGAATGAAATTCTTTTAAACCTCCACCAACAAAAAAAAAGGTCATAATGAATTGACATTTTTATCAAATGGTTTCTTGTACTTTGTGCAAATTTTTAATAGTTAAACGAATTTTAAGATTATTTTATTAGAAACTGATCATATGTAAGCAAAATTGTTGTACAAGATGTTAAATTGGCATAAAAAGACGACGAAACAAAGCCATGAAATCGTTTTTAAAATTTCATTTAAAACAAAATTTTACTCATAACCGAAATTTTACTTTAATGGTTTCAGATGGTTTCCACTAAATTTAGAAGAAACAATAACTAAATAATTTTTCAAAAATAATTCAGAGCTGGTTGTTGTTCTTTTGTTTGTTACTTGGTGCCTCACATCGATTCAGCCGCTGAGCAAAATGATGCTTTAGACTCGCCTTTAGTTCTTTACTTTTAGAACGTCCAGAACAGCTTTTGGCACTGGACTGGATATAAATTTGTGCGAAAAATCTAGCTAATTGCGAAATATGCAAAACTTCTACGAATATTCAAAGTAGGAATCCTTTCTTTTATATAGAAAGCATTTTTTTTTCGAAGTCCAGTTTACAGGATTTTTTAAACGCCTCTTCGCTTAATTTGTTAAAAGTTGCCTGCGAAAAAAACCAAATAAGAATCTTTTTGTATTGTTGAGTTCTATTTTAAGTAAATTGTAATAAGTGGTAAGACTGAATTGAAAGGCAAAAATTTACATCCTATTAGGCCGAGTCTACACAATAAAGAGCAAACTAGAGAGCTGCATAGAAGTGGTTGTTAAAAAATTAAAACAAATGAAAGAGTATTTCTTATATACACCCATTGTGCTTATAAACGCAGAAAATATAATGGCTATTTCGCGTGGCTTCAATTATTGTAGCATTTTTGTTGAATACGAATCTGTAAACAGATTTCCCACATTCCGAAAACTTTTCTTCTACAAGTTTCGCTTATAGATAAATTGAAGAAGAAAATCTTGTCTTGTACATGTAAAATTATTTTCCATCTGGGCACAGAAAAACTTGTATTCAGATTCAAATAGAGTTCTTTAAATCACTTAATAAATCATTTGATAATGGACAACAACAATCCCTTTTTTATATTATTATTTGCTAAAAAATCTTACATTTCTTATAACTTTATTTTATTAAAGTCTGTGTTTTGCTTACAATTCCCCCTAAAGCGACTGCTTGAACTCTGACTGAAGAGTGCTGGCATTTTTGTTGGTGTGGCAGTAACATGCAGCGAATGTCACTATCATAGGACCTTAAGTCCCATGATCTGATTTTGAAAAGCGATACATTGTCAAACGTTCGACTCATAGAAATGTCACTTACTCGTGTCTGTTTAAAAACAAAATCAAGTGTAGGATTTCAGTGGCAAAATCAAAGTCACAGTTGTCACAATTTTTACCATAAAATTCCCGCTGAAGTGCTTGGTAGAATACAACTCTGTAAAAAGTGCTGTCCGTGATAATTGTTACTCCAGCGGCGTGTAGAATAACAGCCATCGACTGTCACTGTCATAGGATCTTAAGACCAGTGTTTTGGTTTTGAAAATGTGTTATGGCTTCCTCAAACTGTAACGCGGTTTCCGAGACACGGTGGTGTCTTCTTTTAAAAGTTTTACTTGTACTTGTAACTTGCAAACGAAAATTTTATATTCTTACATGCAAAATTATTGCGGCCCAACACGTTTCCCTCCTGTCCGAACAACTGAATGTTTTCTTAAATTATTTGTTGTTGATAGGAAATTTTTTAAACTCCTTTTCGTCCTGTCCCAACAACTGAGTTTTTTCTTAAATTATTGGTGTTTGATAGGAAATTTTATAAACTGCTTTTTACCTTTTTTTATACAGACTTTATTCGCTTAATTACCTGGTATTTGTCAAAAAAAAGTATCCATTTTTAGAGTTGAAAAAATTTCAATGTTTTAAATTCTTTATAAACATGCTCCAAAGTAGATCTTTTATCAATTTTTTTTCGCCGTTATATGAGTACATATAAAAAAAAATCATATTTTTACTAAAGTTTTATGAAAGCACAGAAAAAAATATCAAAAAAAAGGAAGAAATCATATCATGCTTTTATATAAAATACATAATAAATATATGAACCCCAAACCAATGAAACAAAAACAGAAAACCGTCTTCATGGCGCCAGTTAAAATATCAAAGATTTTTTGATTGTCCAGTTCTTCGAGACAAAACAACTACCAAACATACCATCATCATCAGCTCCATCATCATCGTCATCATAAAGTAAAATGAACCAAAAATTGAAGAAAAAAAGTACAAAAAAAAAGCAGGCGAAATGATTTGGCAATAAAATGAACTTTGTTGTAGTAGTCAACTTTCCTTAACTGGGGCTGGCTGGGGCTGGTGCTGCTGCTGCTGGTGCTGGTGCTGGTGCACTCAATAAGTCCCCAATACGTGTGCTGGTGTTTTAATAACTCTGCTCATCATCACGAGCAACGGAAAAAGAGCACAAACCGAGCCATCACACATCAATTTGAAAGGCCACAAAAAAGGCATCTCCAAACTGCTCATACCAACTCCAAACATTCAAACCCACTTTCAAAGTGTCGCCTCTACAAAACTGTTTGCCTTCTGATGCGCGTTTATGATGCATTTATGAGATAACAACATGTAAGAACACTGTATTTTCCTCTTTAGGTTTTGTGCTGTTGTTGTTGTTGCTGTTGCTGTTGCTGTTGCTTTCGTTTCATAATTTTGTCGTTCATGTGAATGTTTGCTGTTGTTTTTTTATTTTTGATTTTTCAGCGCATTCGACAAGAAATGTCATAAAGTTAACAAAAAACGAAAAAAAACACCAAAAAAAAAAAAACGACGAAACAAATTCTAAATAAAATTGAAACGAAGTCAATTCAAACATGCAAAGAATTGCAAGCAAGTAAACGAGAAGCTGCTGGAAAAAAGGGACTAAATGCGGAGAAGTAAGAAAGCCAAAGATGTCAAAACGAATGAAAGTGGTTCAATGAATTTGATAAACATTTCCTAGATGCTCGATGACACATCAAAGTTAGCGACTGCCTCTGCGCCAGACAAAAATTGCCAGCATCCAACGAGGCCACAGCATCCAACGAGGCCGGCATATGTATAAGCACAAATGTATTAGTTGAGCTCCTCCAACTAGCACCGTCGTGTTTAAAGGGAAAATGATCACAAAAAAAAATAATTTTTTTTTGTTGATTTTTGCAGCCTGTGCGTCAAATCCCTAAATTCACCGATTTTTGCTTGCCTCTTTATTTCGTGGCTGATAACATTTTTTTTTTTAGCCAAAGCTAGAGCTTTTTCTTTTTAAATAAGAGTTTTTGTTTTGCCAGATTATCTATCGTTTAGCTGTGAGGCGATTTTGTCTCGTGGCAAATTCACGCGCAACTAAAAAGTTGGCGCTTTAGTTTAAAAAAAAAAATTTAAAAGGAATTGAACCTTTTTCTGTGTGTCTTTGTTTTTTTTTTTTTTTTGTGTATTCCAAGCGCCACAATTTTACGTGTCGCTGCAGTTCGGGGAAACACTGACCCATACCAAATGACAGTCTAATTTTTTTTTTAAAACAACAACAACAACAACGAACCCACAAATAAACCTTTTTTTTTTGGCAGTGAAACAATTGTCACCCATTTGTTATAAAAATGTTGATTAAAGAAAAACAAAAAGACCTTAAATACTGGTATTAATTTTAGTTTTTTCCAAACTAAACAAATAGTGCACTTTCCACTCACTCTATTTCCTTTCAGCCTAATATGAACACTTGTTGTTTTTATTATTGTTGCTTTTTTTGGTTATCAATTAGAAGTGTTTTTAAGTTGTACTTCCGTCAATTCCGTCACCGGCAACTACCAAACAAAATTTCAATATTTAAACGGTCACTTAAATGACTCTTGTTTATGTTTAAGCGGCGGCTTCTTTTATTGAAAATAGCGACAATTTTTTAAAAAATATATTAAACATATTCACATACATACACACATACATATTTGTATATGAAAAAGTTATTAATCGCTCGCTGCATTTGCGCAACATTGATGAATATTTTTACGGAATCTTGGCTTCTTGTTTATTACAATTAAATTATAAACGTTGTAAAAGAATCATTTCGTATTTCAAATAAAAAAAAAAAAAAAAAGAAAACAAAAAGTCGGCAACAAGTTCTGTAATAAAATTTGTTTATTTCCGCACGATGGCCGCATGGCACCAGAAAGAGATTAATTAAGAAATTGTTGCCATTAAATTCTCTGCAGTCACTTGACGTTTTTACATGAAATTGTTCCTGAGAACAACAGCAACTCTGAGAAACAGCTGTTGTGCTAAAAAAAACATATTTGTCTTGTTCATATATAAATATTTGCATGTAAATGTACTATTATTAAAACTTGGCTCCTGTCCCAAGGCAGGATTTTCATTATTCCAACTTCTCTTTAAGCTAAAAAGGAGCGACACTGATTCATTTTGGGACTTCTGAAAGAATCCAGCAGGCTTTACGGGACGAATTTGATTGCCTTTTGACTTGTTAGCGCACTAAGCTCTAGTCAATATCTATAATATCTTAGTCAAAAAATACTGCTAACTTATACAGTCAACGAAAAGATCCAACAATTGGTATCAATTCGCAGGCACGATCTCGAACGTTAACACTCGCCCCCAACACACATTTCTGATGGATGACCAAAAATCCTGTTTGCAGTCTATTTTCAAATATTGATGAAAGTAAAACAATAGACGGCCGCATTGCGACCGATAAAAAAAAGTTGTCAACAAATTCGTGGCCCAATAATACAAAAAGCAAATGTGCGCAAACGTAAACGTTCGAGATAGTGTAACAGGAGCATGTTGCTCTTAGCCTCTATATAATGAGCTAAGCCAGCTCGAATTTTTTTTTAACCCTGGACCACCTTACCAGATATTATAACCACATACACATTTATTTGAAGTTAAGTATGTTGTAGGATAGAGTGGGCAAGAATGCTTGTAGATGTTTATCTGGAATCTTTCCAGATAATTATTATTAGGGACAGGAAACACTTCTGCAGACAGATTATTCTACAGAAGGGTCGTACTGCGGTAATTAGAAAGTAGAAATATGTAGGCGGGTTTCGGGAATAAGATCCTTGACTCCTCAGCAGATCAAAAATTTATTATGGCAATGATCAGATTCACACTGTAAGAGTTGATTGCCCTATTGTCGCCGAGGAACTTCTTTCCCCCCATCTAATCTATATCCGTTTCCAGTCAGATATAGTACGCATAAATAGCAAGAAGATGGGGGGATGTGTTAAAAAAAAACGAGTGCAATTGAATATCGCTTTTGAGACATAAGAAATGTGTGCAGTCCAGCGAACATCACAATGAGTTTTGATTGCAACATCATCCACAGCTTTCGATTCCTCCAATGTGTTAGTAAACAAAGCAGGTGGCCAACAAACAGATTAATCTTTTAAGGTATACCACAGGCACGGCACGTTCGCCCCCGTTCTGTCAATTGATCGGACGAACATGCCCAACCAGAATCATACAGTCAAATCAATGGGCCAGTTAGGAATACAACAAGGCAAAACCTTCGCCCTGCGGGCACAACTGCTTACACACTGTGATCTCTAAGGCAACTCAATATAAATCAAAAAAAAAACATTTGCCACTCACTGTCAATCTCCACATTCACCAAAATATTGTACTTTCCTATAAAAAAAAATTGGTTTTCTTAAAAAAATTTATTAAATATTTTCCTTGAAAAACGTCTTTAAGAAGCAAAATTTCAGGTAATTGTTTTGAATTTTAAAATTCAAATTATTAAAAAAAAAACAATCTTCTTTAGGATGTTTTCCCAACATTGAGATTAAAATTTTATAATATTTTTAATAAAAAAAAAAGCAAAAGAGCTTGTGCTGACTGCTAATTACAAGGAAATATGAGTTTCTGTTACAAAAATAATGAATAAATAATTGATGACCATATTACGCGTCCTACTGCCCACCCCACCAAATAACTGACGAAAAATGTTTTTGCCCCTTGCCAATACCGTTTATTTTCCAGATTCCTGTAATTGGAAAATTATTTAGTTGTAAGACCCATAATGTTGGCATAAATGATTGTGTGATTTTGTTTAACTTTAAAAAGAGAGGGTGGAGTCTCAGTGCTTATTTTAGGTGCGAGTCAAAATTCAACACTGTGAGACTTTGTGGCGCGCAATTTCGCATACCAAATAGGTGCGCCGGCGGGTGTTTACTTTGATTCTGTTTGTATACTTGAAACATTCACACACACGTACGTGTGTTTTTGCAGCGACTTGTTGGCTATTTTTGCTGAAAGTGGCCATTTTTATATGGCATCTTGAAATGTACTCGTATGTTTAGGAATGGGGTAACTCAACGCAAAATGTACTCGTATTTAGCATTATTATTGATGGCCAAAACAATTACGCGTTAATGATAAACATAAATAGTTATTAAAATGTGTAAACAAAGTGTATGTGTATGTGTGTTTGTGTGCATATCGGTTTTAGACCTAAAAGTTATGTAGTGGAGAATGTGCTTAAGAGTGTAAACGAACGTTTAGGAATACGCAGTTTATTTTTAACGCCACAACTATAAAACGTTGTGTGTGTGAACGTGCTTAACCGACTTAAATTAATGTTGCGTTGCGTATTGTCTGTCTGTCTGTCGGTCTGTCTGTCTTCTTGCTGTCTTTTAGTGTCTTTAAGATACTTGTTGTAATCAGCTTATGACACTTATTAAGTGCTGTGTCAAGTTTTGAAATTTAAACTGCCAGCTACACATGAATTGTTACCAAAAAACCATGAAATTTATAAAAAAAAAAAAAATAAAAATTTTATTTGCTTAAAAACAAAATAAAACAAAACAAGAAATAAATAAATAAATAAAAATTAGAATTTTTGTTCCTTGTTTTTCAGCAAACAAACAAAAGAGATCTAAAAAAGAACAAGAAATATTCTATAAAACTTGAAAAAATTAAGGCAGAATTTATTGATACCAAAACAAAGAATGAGGCGCAGAGCTTCTGCCATCGTCAACATGAGTTAATTTTTAGTACATTTCATTTCATAAACAATCATGCTTTTATGGCGATGGCCGTAGTAGAGTTCGTGATATGATTTTATGATGAATTTGTGGCCGTTTGTTGGTGGGGATTTGTATTGGTTTGCTCCAAGTGTAACTTGGCGAGTGAACAGAACGAACTGAAAGAGTAAGTGAGTGGTAGTGAGTGATGTATGTATGTACATATATACATAGGAGTGTGCACAGGCCACAATCAAAGTCCAGGTACTCAAGTTTAATTCACATTTTAGTTTCATATTCTTATAGCAATCATCATAATCATCGCCATCATCATCATCATCATCATCATCATTGTCACCGTCATGATCATGATCATGGTAATGAAGGTGTTGGTGTTATATTTATGTTCTTCGATTATGTATTCAACATTCGATATTGTTATTTCTTGGAAATAATTGCATTTGTTGTTTTGTTTTTAGTTGGAAATTAAACTAAATATTAATAAATAAAAAGCCGAGACCATAAAAACGTAAAACCTTTGTTTTTGTTAAACAAAATTTCTCCAAAAAAAAAAAAAAAAATTAAATTAAATTGAAAAAAATTCATGCTTAACACTTTCCTTATCATTAACAACAACAACAACAATAAAAACATGACCAAAAATTACATACCTACATACACATAATTTATCGTACTCTTAATTATTTAATGTTTTGAAAAGAAAACATTTTGAAAAACAGCACCAAATTATCGCATTTTGAAATTAAATGAAATTTTTTTTATTCTTGTTGTTTTCTGTTTTCTGTTTTTTTTTTTGAAAAAAGTGAATACAAAACGTGCTGCACACAACGTTTTACAATAAAAGCTTTTATGTCTCATATTGCACACGCATACTTGCACATACATATATACGAAATTTTTGTTAACATCAGAACAATGGCAGAAGCAGAATGTGGAAAAAAGTCGTAGAAAACGTTGGAAAATGTATGTACATTAGGAGTGCGTGTTGAAAATTGCATCGCATTTGGCACTTCTGTGAGTGCAAACTGCATAATGATGTTCGCTCATACCAGCACTTAAAAACAGTTTGTGTTGAAATTATAAGAACAGTCGAAAAGAATAATACGGCGGGCGCACAAGTCCACCGATTGCAACTAAAACAGAGTTTGGGAAATTTTATTTGCCACTAAAATTTGATGCTGCAGAGTTTGAAAAGAAAAATTTATCTTATAATAAAATACTTTAAACAGGGAAATTCTTGTCAGATAAAAGAGAAATATATTGTATATTGGACAGGTACAAATACTTCCACAGACAACTTTCTGCTACAGAATGCCACCTATAATCGCCTTCAATGTTGCCTTCAAAGTTGGGTATGACCAGCTGTTTTATGCCGCTATAGTCGCAGCATGTCTAATTATATTTTGAGGCGACGACTTCTTGTATATACAGATAGAACAAGTTGTGTTGAGTCACATTAGGCCTCGACTGTAAATTCTACACCACATCTAGTTCCTAATGAAAAACAGGAATCTATTGCAAGTTGACAACAGCAGTTCGGGGACATTTGCATTACAGCAAATGGACCAAAATGCCAGTAGTTGGCAGAGCCCTTGCAGGGTTTTTAGGATTAAGACGCAGCCACAACGTTTCAGCCTCGCCAGCATCCCAACTGCTTCTGCCCACAGAGCTTTTGAACAAGGTTTCAGCCGAACCTAAAGTCTTGGTGGCCGTATCAAACGAGCAACCGCTTTTCAGCCGGAGAAAAGAGGAGGGCCCAAAATCTCCTCTTCCGGTGGAATGAGCTGCAGGCAAACCAACAGCTTCAACAATAACAGACCCATACTTTTCCAGTCATTAGACTCGTAGTCTAGTACATAAGAATATATGTATGTATGTATGTACATAAAACCTTATAATTATAAGACCAACTGCGGGCGTGTAAAAGTTTTTCTGTTGTTGTTGTTGTTGTTGTTGTCTATAGTATATTTAGCAAAAATTTCATTTATACTGTACAATAATATTAATGAAAATTGCAGCAGTATTGTGGTTAATTTGTTCATTCAATTTGCTGTTTGACAGCTAAAGAAAACCCAAAAGGTGAGAAATGTTTTTACTTCTCCTCTTCCCGTTTACTTACGTTCTCCTTCAAACCTTCAAACCTTCGCACCTTCACCCATTTTCAGTGTTTCTCTTTTTTCCCTTTCACAAAATTTTGTTTCAGTCATTTGGTATTGTTGTTGTAAATTAAATCCTTTTGTTTCAAGTACTAGTGGCAAAAATACTCGTACAGTGTGACAACAAGAAAAGCAAAACCATTTGAGGAAAACAAAAAAAAATAAGTAATTAAAATAAAATACAACAACAACAACAATAATAATAATAAATTCAAGTGAATGACTAAATCAAGTGAGTGTGTCAGCAAGTGAGTTGAAAGTGTTTTTGTGCTGCAGAAGAGTTGGTTTTCAGCACGTTTTTTTTTTCTGCTGCTTCTTCGTGTTTTTTTTTTTTTCTTTTTTTGTGCCTTTTTGTGTCTTGACTTGTAAAGTGGCATATGAACATACATATCAGCAACGTCTTGTACTAGAACTGCTTTTATTAATATTATTGTTGTTGTTGTTGTTCTTATTATTATCATTATTTGCTGGTGCTAATCGTCACTCATTCATTTACACCTTCAATGCGCTCTTTATGCTGCTTGGCTGTCTCTGGGTGTCTGTCTGTATGTCTGTCTGCCGCGTTGCCGGGCTGGCTGGCTGCCACTACACTCCAATATTCTTTTTAAACACGTAACTCATATTACGGTTAACAATATTTGGAGTTGGAGTAAAAGCTTGAACAAGCTTGCCGAGTGTTTAAGACTAGAACATGTTGGATGGTGGCAGGCGCACTTAAACACCTTCGACGCTGCAGTTGGCTTTCAATATGGTCATGTGTGGCTGTGAGTTTGGCTGCTTGTTCCTACAATGGCAAAATTGTGAAAATGAATGTGTGATAATTTCACTCAACTTCTATGACATGCATGCCTGCCTGCCTGCCTGACTGCCTGCCTGCATTCATTCATTCTTTTGCAGCCAAACCAGCATTCATTCACTTAAAACTTTTTTGGGTTTGTTTTTTTTTCCTGTTTTGTGCTTTATTTTTCGATCTGTGGGTTTTGTGTGTTTGTAGTAACAAAAATGAAAAAAAAATTAACTTTTTTATTGGTATTTGTGTAGCAAAAACATTCAGTTGTGTTATTTTGTTGTTTTTTTTTTCGTTTTGTTACAAGCAACAACATCAGGGGCAGTCGTGGCAGCAGCCAACGCAAGTGCCGTGTTGTTTGCAACAGCCACTTTAAAAAATTTTTGTGAGTTTCAATGAGTCTTGGCTTTTGTTTGGCGTTTTATCGTACAATTAACTTGAAAGAAAAACTTTTAACAAAGTGCGAATTATTATTATTATTGCTGTTGTTGTTGTTGTTGTTGTTGTTGTTTCCTATATAGCACCGAAGCATGAATATATATATATATTTTTTTTTGGTAACTGCTCACACCACTTGAATTAACACTTTAAGCCACACAGCTTTAGGCATTTGCTCGCCAGTCATTGGAATTGCAGCAGCGAAAGCTTTTCTCCACACACACACACTCACAATTCCACAACAACATTGTTGCGAGCAACGGTTTTAAGGGTGGCACAGAAACTTTGTTTGCGCGAGTGAGTTATTCGCAAGTGCACTCACATTAAGACTCAATTTGTTGGCTCCTCTAGCAGGCAGTACTATATAGTATTAAGGGTGGTGCAGAAACTTGTGTTCTCGAGCGAGTTATTTGAAAGTGCACTCAACTTTAATTAGTCTGACCTTCTCTAATGGCTGGCAAGTAATTGAAGGTCGTTTTCTCTTTATGCGCTAATAGCATTTGCTCTTAAACAGATCTTTTAATTTCAGTTTCGCTTTTATTTGCCTTTCCCTGGTTTTTTGCTTCTTCCGTCTGTTTATTATCAAAACAACTCGATTACATGCGTTGCTGATGTTTATTTTTTATTTATTTTTGCTGATTTGTTGGTTGCTTGAGAACCGCTGCCGCATACTGGCTGTTGTTCAAATTATTAATGAGATGATGATGATGATCGTTTAAAGTGATGAATTGTTAACTCTTTTAGTAGCAGCAGCAGCAGCAGCAACTGCACAAAAAGGAAATAAAAGGTCTCGTCGTGCAACTTAACTGCTACTTATTGAGCCAGGGCCAGAGCCAGAACCTCAGCCTGAATCTGAGCCAGCGCTCCTCAGCTACTTATTGTATATTTTACTAATTATGTATTGGTTTAACAAACGTTCACAACAACGAGCTCTGCACACTGGCACTTTGTTTCTTGTTCGTTCCTCTTTCTCTACGTGCCAACTACGCCTACTTTGTCTTCTCTTAACAGCCTGTGGCATATGTTCTTAACCTTGCTGGGACAGCTCTTCATTGCCTTGAGAACTTAAGTGTAGTTTTCAGTTTTGGTTTTGCGGTGGAGGGCCACCAGCGGCCGGGCACAGGGGCAGGCTACGAAAAACCTAAAAACTAAATCAACTGCCTGCCACAGGCTCATAATTTTTTTGTCTTGGTTTTGGTTTGGTTTAACATTTTTATTTCGCAAGCCGGCCTCAGCAGATTCTCCCCATAAACTCTCAACCAACCTTCAGCTAGAAACTGGTTTTTGTTAACAACAATAAAACCTTTTTTTTTTTTTGTTTTTTTTGTTTGTTTTTGGTTGCTTATTTCTTTAGTTTGTTGTTGTCTTTGTCTGCTTTGTAGTTTATTTTATGGTTTTGTTTGTTTGTTGGAGTTGCTGCTAAATGCTCCTAAATACGCGTATCAGATTTGCTAAATTAAAAACAAAAAACATTTGAATTAGCTAATCAAGTTAAGTTTTTGAAAAGCTACGAGCTACGAGCTATGAAAAAAAGAATTGCTTTGTTCTCATTTTCTTTTTAAGAAAAAAAAAGGTAGTTTTCGCAAAAGTTCAATTTAACTGGCAAATGTGTGTCAAGACAATAGGCTTCAACATTTTTGATTAGCTTTACTGGTGTCTTTCGGCTTGCAGATGGAGATCAATTTTCGTTTTCTTTTCTTTGTCGCTTTTTCCTGTGTCACGAAAAACTATTTCGTTTGCTTTGTTCGCTTCAGTAGCTAATAATTTAAAAAGAAAAAAAAAACACAAAACAAAAACAAAAACTTATCCAAGAACGCATATATTTTTATATACATACATATTTTCTCTCCATATTTGTTGTTGTTTTTCTTAATTCAATAAATAAACAGATGGCTTATTTGATGGACCAGGTCTACCGACGTACATACATACATATTATGCATCAGTACGTTTATAACCACAACAAGTCTGTTTATAATTTCCAATATATGTATGTGTGTATGTGCAAATATGCGCACATGCATGTTTTATGACGTTCGAAGTTAATTCATAAACTACCTTGAGTGCAACTGACGTTCTGACACGCAAACACGTTCATAATCGTTCATATTCGCAAGACGACAATTGCACTGCCTGCCGACCGGCCGACCGGCCGACCGGCCGACCAGCCGACCAGCCAACATGCTGTTGCATTACCAAGTATAATGAGTTTGTGCTAAAGTTTATTGGCCAAAACGGGAAATATTTAGAGCACAGCCCTGCTAAATGTACGACTGTGTATTTATATACAATATGTATGTATGTATGTATGTATGTGCCTACATACTTATATATGTATGTATTTTTTGGCATTTATTGTTTTTGATGATCAAAATTGTATAACAACTAAATTAATTTGATGGGGAAAGACCACAGCAGAACTCTTTATTCATTAAGTTTATAAATTAACGAAATTCGCCAGAAAACCAGACCAGCACAAAATTTCAATAAAACTATTTGCTGATCTAACGAACAGTATTTCTTGTTTCTAAAACATTTGAAATTTTGTTGCTCCCCATCCGACGCATTGCGTTATAGGTCCGTATTAAAATGCCATAATTTATTAATTTCCCGTTTCTTTGCACTGCCAACATGTTTGTTGTTGCAGTGAAATTCTGTTGTTTACAGAAAAATGCTTTTATTTGCATTTTCAATAACACAATTCGCTGAATCAGTTAATAAATTATTGCTAAACGGCACTTGCAAGCCAATGCCATGTTCAAAGAACAAGAAATATTTCTGAAAAGCGAGTAAATTTTTTTTTTTTTTAACAAAAAATAAACAAAGATCAAAAGGTTTTAACTGAATAACTAAAAAAAATATGAATAACTAAAACGGTATTTTACAAAAATAATTGGTTCAACAATTCGCCACGGACCGAATCATTAGTAACATATAGAGAACGGTAGCGCTTTAGGGACAAGGCTTCCATATTGCGGTTAAGTCTTACGGGAACGTTGCAATTTAATGGACTTATTACGAGCTGAGAATTGACATCACCACGAATCGGGCCCAGAACAAATAAAGCGCTGAGTTGGCTATTCTATCACGACACTGATACGGCGATAAGACATAAGAGTTGCCAGCAGGACAAGCAGTGGCAAAAAATTAATACTGTGGATGTGACTAGAATATAAATTTTATTACAAAAAAAAACCTTATAGATACAATTTTTGGTTTGCGTAGATCTGAAATCAAACAAAAATTACTCTGTAACAGCGAATTATTGCATTGAAAGCACTGAACAAAAGTTAAAGGCTTAGGAAGTAAGAATTCAAATGCCAAAACGGCCTTTTTTGGTATTTGTTTGGCCTATTTTGTAAAAGAAGTTTTCTGTACGAAAATTTGCCTTTGACTAGTACCCAGATCACGCTCAGGCCAGCGTCCGCTGCCTAACACACTGAACGCATGCTGTGATCTTACGATCTGACTTTAGTTCTTTATTTCAAATACTTATTTCATATGTACGAGTATCTAGTGGCTAAAAATTTTGCTTTTTTGGACACTGGCAACACACTTCTTTCATTGCTGGGTTGGTTACCAGACATTAGAAACAATTGCAGTCATATTTAAGTTGCACTGCGTGCCAAAAAAAAAAACAAACTACAAAAATTGTTAAAAGCATTTTATTTATCTTGTTAAGTAAATAATTCATACATATTTTGTGCAATTTTTGTTTTGTTGCAATAACAAAAATATGTATTTTGATGTGGAGATTTGTTCGTTTTGCTTTTACTGTTTCTTTGACTTGGTTTGGTTTGGTTTGGTTTTGTTTTTTGTTTCCGTTTAGTGCTTGGGCTCTGTGACAGCATGAGGCAGATTTATCGGCAGGTTGTGCTACAAGATTATGTCGAGGCTTGGTGAGAGAACACGCCGTTAAAGGCGTTCGCAAAAACATTAATGTGTGTGGGCTATATAAGTTGCGTAGTAAAGATTTGGTTCCTTTTTGGTGGCTTGGGTTGTTTTCTTCCAGCACATTATTAAATTCCACTTACTGTCTTCGACGTGGTACCATGTGTTTAACTCATAAACGAAAACAAATTCAAAACAAACGACACTTGAATGGGTTCCACTGCGAAATGGCCAGCCAGCCAGCCAGCCAGCCAGATTTGCCGAGAGGATACCAACGTTTAGTTTATTTGTTTGTTTGCTGGCTTTTAAGGATTTATGATTCAGCATATTAAGATGGCAGATATCGCTGGCCAGTTTTAGTTTTGCCTTCAGAAAAGTATTACTCTGACCAGCTTAAAATTGTCACACTCTTGTTTTAGAAGGGAAGGGGGGGTGCCGGTTTTGTAAAAAGTGTAAATACACGGTTCAATAAAAAATGTTCGAATGTTTGTTAAGCTGTGGTACAAACAATTTTGCCAGCAATTCAAAGAACTTGTTTATTTATGACTTATTCGTATGTAAATATTTCCTGAACATCATTTTTTGTTCACACACTTCACAGCACAGATGTTATTCAAAGCTTGGTGTGTGTCCATAGTTGGCCAAAAACTATTTAAAAAATTTCTCGAGCCGAATTGGAAAACTCGAAATTTTTTTTTATCACAACAAGTACCAACTCTGGCCTAAGAAGACATGCGCAGTTAAAGCAAAAACGCTCACAGAATACCTGTACTGCAACCCAAAACTACTTTGTACGTAATCATCTGTGTATGGAAAATATATGTGTACTCGTATGTGTGTATGTGCCAGTATAGTTGGCAATGACAAATGTAAGAAAGTTTGAAATGCATATTTAGTTACACACACACATACATACATATATGGATGGTAACGACAGGAGACACCTGCCCGCTTGCAACAATATTCTTAACTTCTCACACACATCGGTACATACACACAAGCCCATCTCTTAATTAAATCAACCATCTTGTTTAGTTTGATTTCAAGTTCTTAATCACATTTAGATAATTATTACGCAATTTGTTAAAATCCACACGTTCCGAGGACACAAAAGTTTCTGTTAAGTTTTGATTCAATTAGTTAAAGTGGGTTATTTTGTTTTGTTGCTCGTTATGAAATCTTCAATGCAGTTGGAGTGTTAATAACTATTGTTAACATTTAATAATCTATATCGCAATGAATTCAGCTAAATTCACGCATAAAAATTAACGTTTGAAACAGTTGACATCTCAGAGAGACTAAAACTTCAGAAAGTTATGATGTTATCTGGAAAAAAGACCAACAAAAATTTGTATCCAACTACGGCCGAATGGTGCTATAGATCCTAAAACTAAACAAACGATGTTTGGCTAAGCGTTTTCATTGGAAAGAGTATAAGTTTTAGTGTTTGGACAACAAAAAGTTTGCTTTAAACACTTTCGGTCCATTAATGATGACGATTTGCATATTTTTCCATACAAAAACCAATTCACAGAAGTTGGCCAAAACATGTCTATGTAACATGTGCCGCTCCTATAATTTCCTAGTTAAAAAGAAGAAGAAAAACACTAGCGGCAACATTACGATGTTTCCAGAAACAACAACGTTACGATGTTTCCAGAAACATTGTGATGGGCAACATTACGATGTTTCCCGAAACATTGTGATGTTGCCAGAAACATTGTGATGTTGCCAGAAACATTGTGATGTTTCCCGAAACATTGTGATGTTTCCAGAAACATTGTGATGGGCAACATTACGATGTTTCCAGAAACAACAACATTACGATGTTTCCCGAAACATTGTGATGTTGCCAGAAACATTATGATGTTGTCGAAACATGCTGCCAGTTAAATTTTGCGCCCTTTTTACAATGTGAGCAGAGTACTACTGAAGCAACGTTAAATACGCTTTTACATTGGGCAACTTAGTTGCGCCAATCAAGTGCATTGCACTTTCTGGGTGGACTGTAACTCTACTAATAAAATGTAAGTCCACCACAGCAAATTTCGGCGCTTATACTTATAACTGCTTACGAAATCATTTTCTTCTTCTTCTTCTTTTGGCGCTACAGTCCGTGGTGAACCTGGGCCTCAACCAACAAAGTTTTCCAGCTGGCACGGTCTTTAGCCAGCGTTCTCCAATTTTGCACACCAAGTTGGTTGAGGTCCCTCTCCACTTGTGTGCGCCATCGGTTCCGTGGGCGTCCTCTACTGCGTTGTCCCACAGGTTCGGAATCGAAGTCATTTTGCAAAATGTTATTTCTCAAGTTCATGCCACCCGCTTGACATCAAATCATGCATTTAAAGGACTTGAACCTCAATTCATTCATTGGTGACAACATGTACATTAGGTTCTGTTGGGCGGGTTTTTTTGGTCCGAAAATAAGGATATTAATAAAGATATTAAGAATTTGTATATCGTAAACCAGCTGCCTGCCTGGTTAGAGATTTGTTTCCCGCCATCTGACCCCCCTTACAAGTTATGCGATTTACAATCCGCGATGTCATACAGACCATAAAAGAAAAAGCTGTGCAGGTATTTTCTTTTTTAAACGGAACGCAAGACTGCATAGTTTCTTGCTAGTGTCTCCACTAACAACCGGAGTCTGTGGCAGGAGTCGAACCTACGACCAACTACTACCAACTTAGCTTTTTGATTTGAATATATCTTCTTTTTTATATTGAAAAGCAGCCTTGAGCAATTAAAGAAAATATATTCAGCAGTTGCTAATTCCTTACTATCCCCCAATAATATATAGAAATCTGGCGAATTCCTTTCTTCGATTCATTCTTATGCTGAAAAGATAATATTTTAAGTGGTCTGCAATATGTTTCGGCCCAAATTCGAAGACGAATAGCTTTAAAGATTTTGCCATCTTCTTTTATTTAATGTTCACAGAAAGAGCTCCCTCAACGATCTCTAAATAACGAACGACGAAAAAAGGACTGGACTCGAAACTTTAACGAAAATCACTGAAAACAATTATCACCGTTCTTGACGTGTCACTCACTTGCGATATAGAAACTGTATGTTATCCTTTTCACTTGAATAACGTCCTGCTTCAATGTGAACGTTTTGTGTGCAAACGTGAGAGTAAGTGAAAACTTAAGGCTGGAAAAGTTTGGCCTCGAAATATTCAGCTCATCTCCTGTTTTTTTTTCCAAACAGATAATTTTTACATCTGATTGTCTAGAAATCTTGCAAAACATTTAGCGCCTTTCATATAAATTTCCTCAGTCACTTGTAATAATGGAAGTTTCACTCAAATAATGTCCTGTTTCAGTGTTGAAATACTGGACGCAGTATATATATGAAAAACACTAAATTTGTTCAGTAGTTTCTATATGAATTTTCCCGACAAGTCATTTGCTTGTGTTGTGAAAACATTCCATAAATCCACTGTTTTACAAAATTAAATGCATAATTTTTGTTGTCGAGCTGAAACTTCTAAGACGTTTGGCTGAAATTTATTACTTTCGTTCGACATCTCGAACCTGCTGTATAGTGTCCAGACTTGGGATTTTTGGTGGGGAAAACCTCAAATCAACTATTGTATGATTTTGGTGCGATTGCAAATACAAGTGCAACGCACTCACCCTTCAACTTCCTTAATTCAGTGAGAATAGTGTGCCAGAAGAAAAGAGTTTTCTTATCAAGTCTTTCATTTATAAAAATGTCACTTTCAACATGTGCACACAGGCCACACTGCGAACAGAAGTCGTTGCTCATAAATTTCGAAATTACAGCATCGCTACAATGTTTTCTTATCACAAACAAAAATTTCCGAATGACAATAGCACCAGTGACAGCTGTTATGCTGATTTATGACAGAGGCCAAATTAGAAAACAAAGGGGTGCAGGGGTGCAGGGGCGGGCACAACGGTAAGGAAAACAAATACGAGTATTAAAAGCAACATCAACTAAAATCTTCGAAACTGAATGGTGATATTAAAATGCCAACCAAAAATGATTCATTTGACAAAGATCAGCAGCAGCAGACTTGTTGGTTTTAAATGCTTTATTAATTGTTATGTTTGTTTAGTTTAGTTGTTGTTGTTGTTGTTGCTGCTGTTGCTGCTGTTGCTGCTATCGTTCTGCATCTTGCTGTTGTTGCTGTTTTATTGTATAATATGTTGAATGAAATTGGAGTACGTACGAACGAATATGTTTTCTTGGTTTTAATTGTTTGCTGATAACATTGTTAAAGGACTGACTGACTGGCTGACTGACAGGCCAACAACGGAGTGCGTCGCAGCCGCAGCCGGAGCTGCAACACTCGAAACAACAACAGCAACAAAATAATAATAATAAATAACAGCACATTTTGATGCCAGATAAACGCCTAGTTAAGATAACAAGACGTTTTCCTTCGTTCCATACCCTCAACATGGAAGTCAAAACGCTCATAAAAAAGATAATTTCGTTTAAGACCCACTATTAACAACAAGCTAAAGTGTTTTAGGATTCTGTTTGTTATTTAATTTTTTTGTATATATTTGTTTGCTTCTTTTATTATTTTTTTTTTTGGTTTCTTTTGTGGGAGTTTCCAGCTGTCAGTCAGACGCTTTGGCATCTTTAATAACAATAAAACTGAACTCTTACGAACATTTGTATTTGCAGAGTGGACCGGACCGAGCATGTTTCGAAAATTATATTAATAGTTTTCGTTTTGTGTGCCAGTGTATTATTGTTGGCCTGGCATCTTTCGTGGCGCTTAATCATTTATTTTCACAATCACTTCCATCATTTTGTTGAAAATAATTTCATTATTTATGAGTTTTCTTTTTTTTGTTTTTTTTTGCTTCTTTTACTTGTATAAATGGTCTGCGGTAGTACGAGTATTTTTGGCTGCGCTGCGCTTAGCTGCCGCTTCCCACCTGAGTCGGAAGGCTGTTTTCTAGTTGGTGGGTTTATTTATTTGTTTAAAAAATATCAGTTTTGGGTTCCTGAGCCCAGGCAATTTGTGAGTTATTTATAGCAGTTTTATCGCTCTATACCAACCCCTAAATTACCTCGTTTCATTTGATAATTAGCGGGGATATTCAGCGCAGCCAAAACAACAATGAATTTAAAAGAGATAGAGAGAGAGAGAGAGAGCAAAACAGAAAAAACAAAAATTAAGAAGAAAAAAAACTTGCCCCTGTTAAAGGCAGGCAGCTGTTGAAGCTCCAAAATGCTTTCACGTACAATCGTTATCTTTTGATACCTGTTCGTTTCTATTAAAGTGAATGTATAAATAAAACTGCTGTTTTATCAATTGTCTCTCATCTCAATCGTCATCAACGAATGCTTCGATTAAAATTTACTAAATTTCCATATCAATATCAATTTCCATCGAACAACAAGCCAAGACAGGCAGACAGACAGTCAGACAGACAGACAAATATCCAAAGTCATTTTATTATTTGTCAAATAAATTCTGCAACAATTTGCATTTTAGTTTAAATTCATTCGATTTTTATTGAAATGTGTGCAGCAAAAAATAAAAGCAATTGCCCAAATGCTTAGTATGTACTTGAAAGCCTGCAATTATTTGCGGATATTCAAATTTAATGCATTTAATTCAGCCAGGCAACCCCTGTGCGCCAGATGATGAGATGCACGGATGGACAAAAGGTGACCTCATTGCCAGAGTTTTATCAGTTTGGCTGGCATCATGTTTTGGGGTTGTATATTTAATTTAATTTGATTTTTTTTTTCCCCCAGTTTTATAGCCCCTGTTTTCCATACGGCCTGGCTTAAATTGAAAATTTATCTTCGAAGATCGTGTTGACAAAGTCTTTAGGGATTAATGCCAACAATGGTTTTGTCGACAACTTTTTCAAGTTGCAGGTGTCCAGTTTAGAGCATGAATTGAAATAAATAAATAAATTTTTGTAAGTCTAGCAAAAGACATCTTTATAAAGGGATAAATGATGAGGATTTGCAGTATGTCAAATGTACTACACAGCTTGTGGCTGGATTTTTAGGGACCTTTAAGTTTATACAAATTATAGGAAATGTTTAAATTTGTGAGATTCCTG
The DNA here is from genome assembly GCA_932526305.1 of Epicampocera succincta. Lineage (NCBI taxonomy): Eukaryota > Metazoa > Arthropoda > Insecta > Diptera > Tachinidae > Epicampocera > Epicampocera succincta. The sequence continues at coordinate 15,178,182 of OW052038.1, forward strand.
CTGGAGATGCGTTTCCAGCTTTATAGCATTTTCACTTGTTGTGTGTTTTAAATCGCGATAAAATGCCAAATATTTATTTGATCATAATATTCTATTAGCATTTAATTTCTTTTAAATTCAAAATTGTCTTTGAATTCAGTTTTGTTATTCCCTCCACCTGCCCAGCGAAATAGTTAAAACTTGCTTTTATTTCTGCTTCCTTTCACGTCTGTCTCAATAAATAAATCCTAGTGGTAGGTGGTCCCATACTTTAATAACTTAACTTAAATGCAAACAACAAAAGGGTAAAAAAAAAGCAGAAAAACTTGAAGCAAAGTATGAAATCAAGAAATGTTTAATCACTTTAGCCAGCGTCTGGAACTGGCTTCCAGTTTGAATAGTATGACATATGCCTACTTGGAATAAGAATCTGTGCGACAGGACGCTGGAAGACGTGACTTAAATTTCAAAAATTTTCAAAACACACATTTAAACCCAAAACAAAAACAATTGACAAAAAAAAAAAAAATTATGACTACGTTTGAATGCTAAACGATCAGAAATGGCAGCAAATCGTATAAAAATAAACACTGCCCCAAAACGTTTAAAAAGTGTGTATGCAGAAAAGCAACAAAAACAAACAAAAAATACAATAATAATAAAAAAAAAGGAATGCAACATGACAATGAATTTTCCCATTTCAACAAGTTATTGACTAATCAAACGGAGCTGACGTTAAAATTCTGTTTCAAGATGTTGTTTGTTGTCAATGCAAAAGAAAAAAAGAAGAAAAAGAAAAAGAAAACGAAAAGCGCAACAACAGAAACACATACGACTACAAAAAACGGTAACAATTTTGAAACGCTTGTCTTAGAAATGCCAACAATTGACCCATGATGTCATATTTGGCCTTTAATTCCCAAAATGTAAGATTTTCGATACAAATAAGAAAATAAAGAAAAATAACTCGAAACTGCAAAGAGAAAAATAAAAACTTTACTAACATCTTTCTTTTTTAACTGTCTTCAGCAAAAAAAGAAGAAAGAAACAGAATAAAAGTTTTCAACTAAAAACGTCTTTGGCAAACAAACTAAACTGAATTTTAAAGGAAATAACAACAACTCTTTAACTACATCAGCCAGAAGAACAAGAACAAACACAAATAACAAGAACAAAAGTGTGCAAAATATCCAAACAAGCTTATCAACACGACGGTAACAAGCCATCATCATTCCTAAATATCTCCGAGAGCAACCGGCAACACATGTGCAGCTCAGCAACGGGCGGACAGACAGACACACGGACAGACAGACAAGATAGACAGACTTTTAAACGAACCAACAAACATCTTCAATTTGAACCGGCAACTAAGTATTCATGTTGTATGTTGTACAAACATATTAACTAAAAGTATGTGGGTAAAAGGCGAGCAAAAAATAAGTATCTCAGCAAAGATATTGGGTGGGTGGAACAGTCATTTCCTCCATCGCCTGAAGTACGAGCATCTTATGCGACTGCCATGGCCATCCTTTTTCATATGTATTTATTCTGCAGAACGGAAATTTGACTTTATAACTTGCCAACTAATTCAAGAGAACTATTCTCCAGGAAATGCCAACAGTGGCAGGGCAGAGCTTTATTAGGGACAGGGCCCAACTAATTCAAGAGAACTGTTCTCCAGGAAATGCCAACAGTGGCAGGGCAGAGCTTTATTAGGGACAGGGCGCAACTAATTCAAGAGAACTGTTCTCCAGGAAATGCCAACAGTGGCAGGGCAGAGCTTTATTAGGGACAGGGCGCAACTAATTCAAGAGAACTGTTCTCCAGGAAATGCCAACAGTGGCAGGGGAGAACTTTATTAGGGACAGGGCGCAACTAATTCAAGAGAACTATTCTCCAGGAAATGCCATCAGTGGCAGGGGAGAACTTTATTAGGGACAGGGCGCAACTAATTCAAGAAAACTGTTGTCCAGGAAATGCCAACAGTGGCAGGGGAGAACTTTATTAGGGACAGGGCGCAACTAATTCAAGAGAACTGTTCTCCAGGAAATGCCAACAGTGGCAGGGGAGAACTTTATTAGGGACAGGGCGCAACTAATTCAAGAGAACTGTTCTCCAGGAAATGCCAACAGTAGCAGGGCAGAGCTTTATTAGGAACAGGGCGCAACTAATTCAAGAGAACTGTTGTCCAGGAAATGCCAACGGTGGCAGGGCAGAGCTTTATTAGGGACAGGGCCCAACTAATTCAAGAGAACTGTTCTCCAGGAAATGCCAACAGTGGCAGGGGAGAACTTTATTAGGGACAGGGCGCAACTAATTCAAGAAAACTGTTGTCCAGGAAATGCCAACAGTGGCAGAGGAGAACTTTATTAGGGACAGGGCGCAACTAATTCAAGAGAACTGTTGTCCAGGAAATGCCAACAGTGGCAGGGCAGAGCTTTATTAGGGACAGGGCGCAACTAATTCAAGAAAACTGTTGTCCAGGAAATGCCAACAGTGGCAGGGCACAGCTTTATTAGGGACAGGGCGCAAATAATTCAAGAGAACTGTTCTCCAGGAAATGCCAACAGGGGCAGGGGAGAACTTTATTAGTGACAAAATGTACCCCTTTGTAAGCTTGTCATTGAAGCGGACCTCGAGCAAACTGCAGAACTACTCATTTGGTAGTTCTATTGGAACTGCCTCGTGACATTGGAAAGCCTGTAGTCGGTAGATGCCAATATTTTTGACGACAAAAGGTGATGCCATCGAGATAGTGGAATTGATTTACACAATTTGCACAGCACCTGCCGTTATAGCCTAAAGTGATTTTGGACTAATTCCGCTTCTTGTGCTATGTAGGAACGGCACAGAACAGAAATCTTTAGCTTGAAAGCCCGGGCTCTTTCATACCTTCTGCCAGTAATACCCAGGACAGTAAAAGGAAGTCAAGGAATCGAAATTGGCTGCCCACATTCCTCAAGGAATATTAGGCCTTAACCAACTAGCCTGTGCATTTACCAGCTTACGAACTACAGAAATATTTTGCAAGACTACAGCAGCTTAGCGACATGTAGAGCAACGAGGGCAGATCACTGCTTCAGTATCTACCCAAACCCCTTGCTGCGTTTTTAGGCTTAAACCAAATGGAAAACGTTTCAGCCGAGGTGGGCACCAGAATTCCTGCTACAAGGTATATCTCATGGGACACTTTGGTTCCCGTTCAGCCAATTTACCTTTCGATTGACAAGTCATACATGAACATCCTAAACTTTCGGTTGTCATGCCAACTGAGGGACTCCCTCCTCTTTATACCCCTGTGGCTAAAGAGTTTCGTTGTTTATACAGATGGAAGGCTTAACAGTAGGACTGGCAAGGTCTGCAATTCTGCCCTACAGGAAACGCCAGTAGCGGTAGTATAGTTCTTTAATCAGCCGATATAATCATTCCTTGATGGATGGATATTAGTTTGTCTTTGAAAAGCCATTTTCGTTATCGATCTTGTTGGTTAAGCAACTTGATGAGCCATGACAAATTTAAAATGACTTTAGAGAGTGAAAAAGTTTTGTTCAGAAAATTTGTTTTCGATGGCCATAGATGGCGGCGATAATTCGAGTAATGAGGTAACGAATGACCAAAAGCAACTTAAATGTTTTGAGTTTGTTGAAGTGAGAAAAGCAATTCCTTGCTGCCGCGATTTTAGAAAATAACAGGCTGTGGGTTACAAACTGCTCTTGGTAACACTAAAAACTTGAAGGAAAAATGTTTAATTGCTACAAAATCTTAACATATTGTGTGCCACATTTCGCAAGGACCAGCAGTGAACTTGAACACCAATTTCAATATATTTTTGTTTTCAAAAACTTTGGCATTTGAAAATATATGTATATGTTGCAAGTTCTCTTGTCTAAGAGCTTGTCTCTAGCGGACAAAAGATCCTGGCAAGATACGCACAGATCTTGAAGGGAGTTTTAAGGTTTTTCAGCCCACCCAATAGATGTGTTGTTGTGATCGTGTTTTCTGGTTGTTAAATTTCCCAACTTGCCCGTTTTCTTGGGTGTATTACAAACACACACACACACACACACACCAACCAAAAGAAAATAATCACCAGAAATCGTCTTAAGGGAATTTCATAAAACAAACGAAAAATAATAATCTGTATCTCATTTACTGCAAGTTATCGTTTTTTTTTGTAGTTGTTGTTTTTTTTTTGTTTTTTGTTTTGCTCAATGCCCCCCCTACACTTGGTTGTTACACTCATATTGTTATAGGAGGCTGCAAAGTCGAAGAAGAAGAAGAAGAGCGAATGCAGTTGCAGCAACAGAAACGAGCAAAAATTAGTATCAAGCAAATGTTATCAATTGCTGCCTGCTTGACAGAGGGGGCAAAGGGGCACACAAACACATACCCAGGAGATCTTAGATTGATGTATGAGCGCAAAATCAGCCTTAACTCGAAAGACGTGTGTGTGCCTGCATTTAACAAGGTGAAGCTACAACGAATTTGGCTGTTTTTACAACAGGCCTCAACGATATTTTCTGTTATTGCTGTAGAAACCAACAAGCAAAAATCCATAGAAAAAAAAACAACAACGACTACGTGAAGAGGTTTTGCCAAAGGAAAAGGCATGAGAATTGGAGAGATGCGAACAACAACAGCAACAAGAGCGGCTGCAGCGGCAGCAGGAGTAGAGAAAATAAAAAAACGCGTGTGGTGGGTCGTTTTAAATGTGTGTTCGCGTTCTTCTACCCTTTTTAAGAGCCAATTTCGGCAGGAAGAGTTTAGTGTGAGTTTTGCCAACTGGCGCCAAGTTTTCAATAATGGTTAACGAGTTATTGAAAATAAGCCATAGGCAAACTTGAGCAAAAATAAAAAAAATTAAAACGAACAACAACAACAACAACAACAACAAAATAAAATAAATACCAACAAAAATTTGTTAAGTGAACGTTTCAATGTTTCAAGCCGAATTGTTGGCCAAGGCGACGGAACAGAAAGACTGACAAACAGAACAGAAACGAGAATCGACAAGAACAGATCGTCTAAAAGACGGAACATAAATACGAGTATGTGGGGATTTTAAGTAGTAAATGCGTTGAACGCAACAGCTTTCCACTCACTCGTTGTTAATTGTTGTAAAGCCAACCAGAAAATCAAAGAATCAAAAAAAAAGGAAACAACCTTTAAGATGAAAACCAACTTAAACTGAATGGAAAACCTGTAGCGAAGTAAAGAATAGTTACTACGGCGCTGACAACTCTTCTTTCTTCCTTTAGGCCGATCGAACCTACAACAGCAACATTTTTGATAGAATCATAAGAAGACGAATAATGAAGGCAACAATCGAAAGAAGCGGACAAAGAAAAAAAAAAAACATTGGACAGTTTAGTGGGCATGTTTTGTTGGTTTTTCGTTGACGTCTGTCGCGTCGCGTCGCGTTGAGTCCAGGCCAGGCCAATCCAGTCCAGTCCATGCCAGTCGAGGCGATTCGTTTGGCATTTAGTTTGGTTAACAAAATACTGTTTGTTGCCGTTATTAATATGGGTGATGATGAGAGGACGTTGTCCAAGACGGCGACGACGTGGTTGCTGTCATTGTTGTTGTTGTTGTTGTTGCTATTGCTGTTGCTGTTGCTGTTGATGATGATCTGTGTGCTCATGAACGAGACATTCGTTAAATTTGATTCATGAGTCTTGAAAACACAAAATAAATAAAGTTAAAACAAAGAGGGCTGTTATTTACTGGGTTGTTTGTTTTATTTATTTATCTTTTTTTTTTTTGTTATTTTTTGTTTTGTTTGCTGCTGTTGCTGCTGCTTGTGCTGCTGTTGCTATTGAGCTGTGCTAACGAAATTACCTCGACTTAAAAGATTGAGTGATTGCTGCTTAAAGTTATAATTTTCATATTTGCAAGATACTTTGGCTGTGGCATATCATAACAAGAAAAACAATAAAATAAAAATTGTTGCACTAAATGTAGCAATATTGCTGATTGTAGCTGGCTGGCTGGTTGGCTGGTTGGTTAGTTGGTTGGTTGGTTGGTTGGTTGTTTGGTGATGAGTGGGTCCCAGCCAAATCCGTGAGTTGGTCATTTACTACTCTTATTTGTTTGTTTAAACATTATTAATGTGTACTTGTATATGTATGTTTGTTTGTGTGTGTGGCTGTGCGTGCGTGCATGTGCATGTGTGTGTGTGTGTGTGTATGTTTAGGCCGTGGGCACTCTGCTGTTGTTGCCATTCAACACGTTCTGTGACCAAATAAAAATGTTTGTTTTAACTTAACTAACTGTGGTTGCTGCCACAACAATTTCACACAAATTGGACAAATGAAGCCACAGCATTAGTTGGCAATAATGGGTGGTTTTAAGGCCATACATATACATACATACATGCATACATATGTATTGAATATTTTTACCTGGCCAGGCATCGGCATCGGCATTGTCGTCTTCGTCGTCGTGTTGGCGGTATGATTGTGACTCTAAATGCTGGCGTGTAAAGCCGCTTGCCGTGGTGGTAGTAATGGTGTTGCTGCAGCAATTCCGCAATGTGAATGTTGGCGATCACTAATATCAATTTACTACCTTGGCTGGCTACTATGCTGCAACGACTACAAATAGCATCTCGTAAAGAAAATACAAATTTAAATTTTTTCGTGCATTTTTGTTGGCGCCACCTTGCAAAAATGCCCAACAAACTGACCGCATGAACCTGATTATGATAAAGCTTGATAATGATAATAAGCAGGGCTGGACGTTAATAGTTGTAATTTTTTTTTTCTCTTTTTTTCTTGTTTTATTGTTTCTTTCTTTTTTGACCACCATAATCGCTGGATGACTCTCGCCGGTCACTTTAGTTATTAACTTTTGATTTTTATTATTCTCTTTGACTACAATAATTTCTTTCTGTTCTAATTTTCAGACAAATGTTTCCCCAAATGAAATTTCGGGTTTCGGGTCTCGATGCCAAGGCGAAATATATACTTCTTTTGGATATTGTGGCCGCCGACGATTACCGCTATAAGTTCCACAATAGGTAAGTTGCAATTTATGGCCAGAGCTTCATTTAATGCGAATTGTATAAGAACAAGTCAAGGGAAATAAATGTGAGAAACGTTCGTTACAAAATGAAAACACTTTTCTGATTGAAGTAATTTTTAAGCAAAATTTACCACGACCTCGTTCCGAAATATGTTTTCGTTTTCTGGCGAACGTTTGAATTCAATTCCGTTCAGAAACGAAATATCCCAACCGCATTTTAGTTCTTCAGAAAAAGAAAACCTTTTCCAGAATGAAGTAATTTTTAATAGAAATTTCAGTTATACAATTAAAAATCATCTCATTCCGAAATATGTTTTCGTTTTCTAACGAATCCGCCATGTCGAGGATTTCAATTTCGTTCGGAAACTAAATGCAATCCGTATCCTAACGGAATTGAATTCCGCGACAAGGCTGATCGTGCGTGTAACCTCGGAGTCCTTCACAACTGGCTGTAAGCAATTAACTCGGCAATACAGGTGTTACTATTTTTATGTCGGCCAATGGCGAAAAAATCAAAACGATGTGACCATGTTCGTTTCTAGTTTCCAAGCCTTTTAGTAAATATAATTACATTTTACTTTAATAATTGTTTTGTTTTTATATAAAATTTTTATTAAAAAAGCGAGTTGTAATGCACAAGTGAAATGTAAAACGAAATTACTGAATTTTGTGTGTTTCGAAAAATTTGATTAGAATCTTTTTATCTTGAATTATTTTTATATTAATTTTCATTGACAATTAAATGGATGGGGTGGCAGCTACGAAATGTTGACTGTAGACCGCCGCTGACAAATACAGAAAAATCAGCCATTTTGTATCCTGAGGGTTTTGCCTTGTTAAAATACAAATAAAATAATATTTATTGGTAAAATATGTACCGCATTCATGTAATTTTTTTTTGTCTTACATCACATTTAACAAACAAAAATTGACTGCAACAATGAAACTATTTGCTGGAAAGCAAAGTTTTTGAGGAAAAACACAGCCCACTGTTTTCCTTCTAAGCAAAAATGTTTTTGTTTTCAAATATTTTTAATCAAATAATGCGCTGATTCAGCGAAATGTTTGTTTGAATACGGACCTACGAGGGGAACTACAAACGACTTTGCACAATTTTTTGGTTTTTGTGACACTTGGACCTAAAAAAAAGACGTGGTTCCTTTAATCAGCAAATATTTTTACTGAAATTTTTTCATATGTAGATTTTTTTTTTTATCGAAAAGTTTGATGATTTCGATGCAACAAACAAATTGTGTGGAAAAATCTGTGAGACAAAATTTTTGGAAGGATAATTTTGTGAAATTTTGTAGCTGGCTGTGATTTCTTTATTTGGCTTTTTTGCCTGTTGCAGAGAACATGCAACTGTTTCTGCCCGGATGTCACACATTTGACACTTCTTCTTGTTTGCTTAAAGCCCCCCAAAACAAATCCTTCCACGACCAACTTGATCTTAAATTTTTCATCTCAAGCTTAAATGAGGCCCTAAAAAATGTTAAAATGGGTTACAGAGACGAATGGGGGGGTTTAGCTAGAGGTCAGCTGAAGTATTTATAATGAAAGACAGTAGTGCCAACTTAAGATATTGACTATAATTTAGAGCTTTTTCAACATTCCAGTGTCTCTTTTATCTCTTTCAGCCGATGGATGATTGCCGGCAAGGCAGATCCTGAAATGCCCAAAAGAATGTATATACACCCGGATTCTCCCACAACCGGAGAACAATGGATGCAAAAGGTTGTCTCATTCCATAAACTTAAGCTGACCAATAACATTAGTGATAAACATGGATTTGTAAGTACTGTACGTTTTCTTTGTTTGCCAAAACAACCTCAATAAGTTAAACGCGAGTTAAGTTCTCGTTGTTTTCCTTAAACTTTTAAGTATGTAGATATTTGATAATTATTAAAAGAAAATAAATTTTCTTGAAACACAATTCCCCCATATTGTAAGAGTCGCCTGCGTCGTCGTCGCCGTCGACATGAAATAATTATTCTCGCTTTTACACACGTCGTTGATAACAATGATCTTGTATTGATATGCACTTGATCCTAGACAATCAATAGTCTTAGACAACCGGTTCTTAGCAGTAGTTTGGTGTATGTCGTCTACGCCGACGACTCTTGGAATAGAGGGGAATATCAAAGCACAAATATAAACAGAAAAGGAATTTTGTTTTACCTTCTTTTTTTTTTTTGCGAAAGGAAAATATTATAATGAAAGATAAAAATTATGATGGAAATAAATACGAGTATTATTAGGAAAAATTAACATTCTTTTCCACCTTTAAGACCAAGAATTGTTAGACTTTGATTTTATTGCCAAATTCGATACGAATGCGTATGTGTGCTATTGCTACTTCTGGCGATTGGTGATAAAATAGTGGCATTAATATCGATATTGGTTAAGGTAGGGTTAGTAGTGAAGCCAGCCAAGCAGCCATCTAGCCAAGTCTTTCCTTTTGTTTTATCAAAACTCTAGCTTAGAGTTGATATTTTACATGGCGGCAGCATCATTTCATGTTTTATTCAATCAGTCGTTGGGATAAAAAAGAAATTATTGTTTGAATTTGCCGCAGACGCCGGTGGATCATGGTGGCTGGCTGGCAGTTTTATTTCATTTATTTCGTTGTTTATTTTTTTTCACCGCTTTTTTCGAGATTTGCTTAAGTCGCTGGCTAAATGAATGAATAAATGTATGTACATTGTACAATTTATAATGTTTATACGCTGGCGATATGCAAAACTACTTCATAACATTCACTCACCAAGTTACTGCTTGCTTTTACTGGTGCGGCTGCTGCAGCCTCCTGCCTCCAACCTACTCGCCTACCCGCCTGCTTGATTGCTGGCTTTGCTATCTGTGCTGGTGTCAGATGATGGTCTTCATTAAATTTATTTTGTTTATGAAGAAGAAAAAAAAGGCAAACAAGAAAAAGAAAAAGAAAAACAAAATCCAAAGGAAACGCTTTTTTTCTGGCTTATTTGTTTAAAGACTAAAGATACTACAATTTGCTTATATGACTACTGATGTCCAAGAGTTGTTGTTCTTGTTGCTGTTGTTGGATATTTCGTGTGTATTTGAATGGTTTTTCGCATTTTGGCCGCCCGTCGCGTGTGCATGTAATGGAGCGAGTGCTACAAAAAGCTTGTAAAGACCCAATAAGCGACAATATAAAGAAAAGAGCCGATAAAAATACCGACAAAAGATCAATAAAATTCAAAGTCGATTAATATGTCGTGGTGTGTGTTCTATTCCATCTTTTTTTTTTCTTTTTTTTTTTTGTATTAATTTTTCTTCTTTTCTTTTCTTAACACACAACAGCTAAACGAATTCTGATCAATAGTTTTTTTTTTTTTTTACTCTTTTGAAAATATATATGAAACATAAAATACGTTACGCGCTTTATGTTAAATATCAAAAAAAGATTGCAGTTGTATCAAATATTTATGACTGGAGCAATAATTTATAGTTTATCTTTCAAGGCTAAGAATTATAGCCCAGGGCTGGCTGGCGCAAGACTGTTAAGTTTTGCAAAGCAGAACGAAAGACTTAATGCACATTGTGGCACTGAGTATTTTAAAAGGATTTAAATTTTTATTTATTTATTTATTTAATTTATTTACATACGGGCTATTATTACCAAAAATTTGACACTTATTTAAAACTCGTGCTATAATAACATTTAGGGCAAAGTCAATAAACTCAAAGAGATTGTTAAAATCATGTCATAAATCACTAGGGAAAGAAACAGATTTTCTTCATCAATTCATCACATTTTCCACACTTAGAGCTAAATTTTAAACAAATTTAAGAGTTTCTTAAATTAATTGTTAATCGCATATAAAGAAATGCATTTAAATTTACATAAATTTAGTTAAATTAACAAACAAAGAAAAAAATACTTTAAATTTTAAATATTATTAAGAAAATTGGGCCTTCAGATTAGACTACATTCGAGCCAGCTGTGGCGGTCATATGCCAGAAGTCATATATAAATTATAATGCCAGAAGATTATCTTTCAAATAAAGTAAATTTCTGATCAATTTAAAAAATTTTAATTTCCTCTTTGATTTATTCCATTTCCACGCTTAAAACTATATCTATTCGGTTGAGAAGACACCAAAAATGTATTTCCGCAAGAAATTTACTTATATTCCGTTGCCAGTATATTGCCCCGGCATTTTCACATGTTTCAGTATTGTCAGATCTGACAATTATCTGTACATGTCTAAACATTTTACTTTTACACTATCTTACTGGAAATAAGGTCACAATTTTTAAAGTTTTTACAATATTAAAAGATTTGATTGAGGAAGAAAACTGAAAGAATATAATCAAAATCGATTTATCTGATTGTTTGAAACAGAAATGGCGAAAAACATATAAATTCTGAGTTCTTGAACAGGTTTTGCGTGTGACAATTTCGTTGTCAGGCTGGAATAGATATTTGGCAGCCCAAAAATTTACTAAAATTGTGTAGTTCTAACCGTTCCATAGAGGACTTTTTTTTTTTTTTTTTGAGAAATTGAGCCTTAAAATGTTATTACATTCCTTGAGTCGCACAGTTTATATACAAGTTTTATATAAGGCCACGAACACCATTTTGTTAAGGACATACTCGTATGTTTATAATATATATATTTATAGGCAATAATTAAGTTGTTTTTCCATGAATTAGTTTTTCCATTTAAATATTTTTTAGTCGCATCAAAACTATTTTTGTATCAAAACCGCAACATTTGTTTGCTTTAGTCAATTATTTTTTCAGTTTTTTTTTTTTTAATTGTTATTGTTATTGTAGTTGGTTTTGTTTTTTGTAACCAAACCTTCTGGCCCCTGCATATGTTGAAATCAAATTATATCCTTTTTATATATGTACATACATATGTGTGTCTTTAGACAAATTTATCCCTGTCATCCATCTAAGGAATGTATTCCAACACCTGTCACCTTCTCAAACACCAGCTAAACAGCAATAAAAACAACAACAACAACAGTAATAACTAAAAATAAGAAAAAGTGTCATAAGAATTGTTATTAGTGCGGTTCAATTAAATGACTTCAAAAATAACCACCTCCTTCGGTTCATACCTTTCAGTATCAAAGAATAAAAGAATACAACAACTCTGTGTAAAAGGAGGACGTTTTTATATGTATGTGTGTGTGTGTGTGTGCGTGTGTGCGTGTGCGTGTGCGTGTGTGTATATGTTTCTTTGCTCAATGAACTGTTGAACCGTTAAACTTTAGAAGTGAGTGCGTGTCAAAACATAACCGACGAGCTGTTCCGCACCATGCAATTCCCACATGTGTAATAATTTTATAATTATACTTTAAACTTCCTCTTCTTCGTCTTCTCGTTTTTTTTTTTCAACTTTAAATAATTTGTTTTTTCTTGGTTTTTTTGTTTTTTTTTTGTGTGTTTTTGCTGGCAACAAAACGAAAACATTGAATAGCACTCATTGCAGGAAAGTAATAGAATTTATCCATCAAAATTGGGGTTCTAAGTTTTTTTTTGGGCAGGGGGGGGTTTACAAAATAAGAAATGCTTGGCTCACAATGTTTCTCAAACTGTGAGTATAAGTGTATGTGTGTGTTGGTGTATGAGCGTGTATTTTTGTGCCCATTAACTACCCCTACAATTACACATTGTATGTGTGTGTGTGTGTGTGTGTGTGTGTGTGTTTTGAGGCACACACTTTTACACTTAAGCAAAAACTGTATGAATTGGTGTGTTTGTTGGTTGCGTGAATACTTAAATAATGATAATGTCGGCCATATTGATTTTAAGGAAGAGCATTCGCACCCTTTTGTTGTATACAACAATATAAAAATACCCTTTTAATATCGGGCCAAAAAAATAAAAAGCAGAACACATATTTATATACATACGTATAGGTATGTATGTATGTATGTATATAGAGAAAGTACTTAACATTTTCAGTTTTTGCTATTGCTATTGCTATTGTTGTTGTTGTTGCAGTGTTTTATTGTATGTATTTTTGTGGCAAGTCGGTCTGTTTGTAGTCCGATCATTGAATAGGGGTTGAGTTGTACAAAAAAAAAAAAAAAACACTCACACACACACGAACGAAACGTTTTAATAAAAAGCAAACCAACTGCAGCCAGCAGATGATCGCCAAAGTACCATCGTGCTTTGAATTAAAATAAAGATAATTTTCTGTGGCTGTTAATTTTGCCTCCGAGCTGCGAAGGCTGCTTTTAAGTTTCATATGTCTTTCGCCAGCTTAATTTATCTGTAATTTCTTGGTTTTCTTCCTCTCCGGTCTTCTGTCTCGAACTCAATGTTGCCTTAAATTAGAATAAATCAACCATAAATTTGTTCAGGCTTTTGAAAATATCTTACACAAAAAACCAAAAAAAATACATGTGTCTATCAAGTCTGTTGTGTGCGTTTGAAAGATACTTTTTTCTTCTTCTTCTTCTTCTGGTTGCCAACTTTAATATGAAGCCAACAACCGAGCCGAGCGGCTGACAAAACAACAAGAAACTAAATTGGCCAAATTTTCTTTGATTTTCTAATTCAATTGTTTTGAAGCAGCATCCCACATGAGGACACTCGCACAATTTTTGTTGTGTGTGTGTGTGCGGGTGTGTCAAAGCATTAATGCATGAATGGACAGTAATGTATTATATGTAGCCAGCCATCCCATCATGCAACTATCCATCCATTTATTCCTTCATTCCTCTCCCTTAAGCACTAAGCATCAATTAACTAGAAACTATACATATGTATGTATAAATGTGGATATGACAGCAAATAGACAGATACACACAGTCTAGTTCTTAAAAATTACTTTTGTACCTTTTTACGCATTTCACTTTTATGTGGTAATAAAAAGAAATTTCATTTCAATTACATAAAAAGCCATTAAAGCCAAAAACTTGTTCTAACTAAAAAGGTACTTTTGCCTTTTGAAAGCCACTTTCATGTTACCCAGAGTTACAGAATTTAACACTTTCGCTACTGACATCATGCAAAGTCTAGCGGACACAGGAAACTACTAAAGCAGACAATATATAGAGAACTTTAAAGGCATTTTTTTTTTTTAACTAAAACCCAAATTTAAAGACAGAAATCAAAATAGTTTTAGTCGAATTGTCCAAAAAAGCAAAAAATGCATGCAACTTAAAATTACGTCTCGTTGGCAGACGAATAATTTTTAAATGTCATCAGCTGATTAATTTTATGCAAATTAAAAGTGTAATCATGACACCCCTACAGCCATGCCCAAGTTGACAGGCTGAGCGCTGGTTTCTTTTAACTTTTAATAACATATCCAAATAAAAGAACGCTAATTGTGAAGTGAAAAAGCTTAAATGGCAGCTTTCGCAGCCAACTTCACTCTCTAGGGTGTTGTCAAAATCAGATTTTTCCACTGCAGGTCTTTGATGTTTAAGCCAAAAACACCGGATGGAGTTGTGTTAGATTACGACACAGAAATCTATAAACGTTGATTTAAATGTCCGTGAGGTGATGTTGGCTTGCAACAGATTTCTGTTATTCGTAAGGCATTGCATGATGGGTACTGTATGTACTTCATACGGCTTGAAGATATTTTGACTCCAAAAAAACGACACGTTTTACAAAGTTAATATGTACCACAAGAAGACATGCAAATGCATGCCAGCACATGCCAAGTAAATGCACTATTGTTTTCCAAATAAAATTTTAAATTTATGGTGAATTTCAATTTGCTTGAAGTGCACAAAACGCTGCCTTCGGCTTAGAACACGTGCAGACACTTTTGATGCCTGCTCTTCATATATTTCATATAGTGTTCAAATATTATCGTTTCCAAAAAACTAACAATTTTAGCGACTAAATTTAGGCACCAATTTTCTTACATAGAATTCCAAAAAGGCAGTGAAATAGAAGTGAGATGGCCAACTTATTAGACTTGTATGAAAAGTGCGTAAATTTTTAATATGCCAGTGAAACAACTTTGCACTTTTAGCCCCAAATATGTCTATATAACCTAAAGTTTGTATGTGCACGCATTTTGTAAGACATCTTTCTCGTACAGATGGACTGACCCAAATCATATATCTAATCACTTTTCTTAAGTCCCCTTGGTAAAGACATAGCATTAAAAATCGTAGCTACTGGTATACCCCGTACTATTTACCATCTCTTGTAAAAGTATGACTATGGCATTTTTTTTTTTTTTTTGGCGGTTTCGTTCTAATACAAACTGACTTTTCTGCAAGCAGACATGTTTCATGAAATCCCCAAGGTGTATTTTAATGTATTACCTATAAATTTACTAATTTGAAACACAAAATGTTAAGGGTTAAGCTCATAAAAACCTTTTTATTTCATGACATGACCATAATTTGTTGAGTTGATATTTTTTTTTTTTTTGTGTGTTAACCACAATGTCACAGACACACACATTCGGGTTTCGTTATTGAGGCATGTGGTTAATCGAATCTATTTATCACTAATGCCTTTTTAAACTACAAAACGATTAGATTAAATGAGCGGGGCTGGTATATGTTTGTGGGTTTTTAAAGCGAGGCGCAGGAGCTAATCTATAACAAAAATCTTTCGTCTAACGCTACCAAAGTATTAAAGGTCATGATACCCTTTTCTTTTCTTTTCCTTTTTTTTTTTTTTTGTTATTAAAAATGTAGTAGATATGTATGTATGTATGTATGTATGTATGTATGTATGTATGTATGTTGAACAATGAACATATTTTTTTTATTTCTTTCTTTCTTATTTGAAATGCAACATGAGGCTTTTAGAGAGCAGTTGGCATACAACTTCTATCAAATAGATAAGAAATCGAAATATTGCTGCACAAAGATGCAGACATGAGATATTAAAGCAAAAAATATGAGAAATGTTTTCACAAACGCTCTCTGTCGCTCTTGTGTCAGAGATGTGGCCTGGCCACTGAAATGTATACAAAAACGGTTTTCGGCACAAAACCAGGGGTGAGCTAAATGTATTTTATGTTTAAATATCTTTTTATGCAGAAGGAAAAAGATACCAGAAAAAAAAACATTTACAAAAGTTCAGGAAAAAGGTATGAAAGTATTTGAGTGTGTGTGTGTGTGCACCGAGATGTTTATTTGCTGTTATATTTCTATTCGTATTTAAATAAATATTCTTTAGAAAATCTATTCCTATTTCAAAGCAAAATAAAAATGAAAAAACCGTAAGAGAAAGAGAAATACAGTCAGACGTGTTTGTTTGTTGTTTGTTGTTTGTTGTTTTCGCAGGCATTCTTTTGGCATTTAATAGAGTAAAATGTTGCTGCCGGCAGCATATTTTAATGCTTCGCTACATGCTTCATGTTGAAATGAAAATTCTTCTCTGCCACGTTACAGCTGAGGAATTTCATTTCATTTTTTGTATTTAGTTATTTTTCTTCATTTTCATTTCATTTCCTTAGTAAAATTGTTATGCCAACAACAAAAAACTCAAGTCCAAAATATGCAGTAAAGTTATTTCATTTTGGCGTTTGTCACACCTTTTGTTGCAGCCAAGTTGCCACTTGGCCAAAACAAAAACCAACCTAACGTCTATTTGGTGAATTTTTCAGCATTTCTCTAGTTTTTGTCGCTGCTGGAAAATGTGACATTTAAAAAGTCTTGGGCCATCGCGTGTCTTTCCTTTTATTTTTTTTTAAGACCACGAACAAATGCGGCCAGCCAGCCAGCCAGCCAGCATTCTCCTCTCTCTTAATCAACGCCTTTGAAATTAATGAGGCATGTTTAGGTTTTTATGACATTTTAACTACGACCATAAAAACAAACGCAGTACCAACAACGAATCCCAACCAGCAGCAGACTTACATACATATTTTATTTTATAAAATAGCAAAAACGAAAAAAAAAACAAAACACATTAATGAATTAAACAAAAGTTGGTCATTATCACAATTACCGAAAAAGCAAAAATGCTGAACTCATTGCCTTAAGTTAATAAGTGTTATGAGCAGCAGCGATAACGTCAACTAATAGTGCTAAAAACATTATGTAAATCAGGCTAAAATATTCACTAAATGTAATAAATTAGTTTGGTTTTTATTTGCGTGAAACGAATTGAATATACGGCCAATCACAATAGTCACTCACGCCCAATGTCCCAGTGGGAGAGCGGGTGTGCGGGTGTGCGTGTGTTGGAAATCGAGTTATTGTGAATACAGGGTTGTGTGAAACATCTAATCAATTTAAAAACTCAATCATTTGTTTTACGACGCTTTAAGAAAAGACGATTTGTTGTATAATTATTCGATTGTATATCTAAATTTCAGAGATGGAAAATGCCACCTTAATATTTGTATGTCAATAAAAACCCAGGTATGCTAATTTTAATTTGATGCGCAATCTTAGTCATGACATTTTAATTAAAGTATCTTTAACATTTAATTGCAATGAGTTAAGACTATATTAATGGTGTTTAGGAAAAATTAAATTTCTGGTATTAGTTGACACTTGATGAAAGGATTTTTATGAAATTTTTCAAGCAAATATTAGGTTTCCTGGCTTTACACCAAATACAATATCCAGCCAGGTTCTGCATATCACCACGAAATGAAAGTGAAATTGATTTTAATTCCACATAATCGATTTTGTAGTGTTCTGAAAATCGTATGAAACAGTTTTATAGTGCGGTTTTTTGTCTTGATAAGTTATTTGAAACAAGTTAAGAAAAAACAACATTTTGTTGTACTGTGAATTAATTTCATTTTAACAACAACATTTTACAATTAAAAAAATTAACGAAACAAAATTTTAAACTTCTGTGCAAAATTATTTTTAGTAGCTTTAACGTGTTTTACACCACTAATATGAACCAATCTGCGGTTATTTCTATTTACTTGTTGGAAAGAGAAAAAGAACGAATGCAAGGGATGTCGAGGAGAAGACTTCGGGATCGTTCCAATCCTTTTGACCTACTAGAGAAAACGGAAGTTACCATTAAAATTGTATATGAAAATTATCTTGAACGAAGAAAGAGATTTATAGAATATTTTCGATTAAATGAAGAAGGCCTTTTGATGCAGTTAAATGAAATATCAACCAAAATGGTCGAAGCAAGCATTCCAGTGATTTTACAATTAGCTACGGCACTTCGTTACTTCGGAAAGGGGAGCGCACAACAAATGATTGGAAATGATTGTAATCTTGGAAAGGAGTACCGTCTCCAAAATTCTAGCCAACATGTTTGACGTATTATTTACTAATTACATTTGGTTTTTTAGCTTATTTAAATTATTTACAACAAACTATTTAATATATTTATTCAAAAAGTATTTTTTTCGTGCTCTCAAAGATCAACTGTTTTTAAATACGTTTTTTTTTTGTGGCAAAATTCATTTACAGAACATAAAACTATAACGGAAAAAACGGCAGAAACAATTTGAAAATGAAATTTAGTTTTATAAACAATTTAAGCGATTTCTAAAATACAAAATAAGCGAAAATTACACTTTTGGCGATTTTTTGACAAAAAGTGATTTACAGAACCTGGGTGAAAAATTTCACACAATTTACAAACTAATTAAAGGATTAGGCCACGCCTACGACTTTACAGTTCGTGTCATTTGGATTTTATTATTTATTTATATGTATGTATGTATGTAGGTGTGTATGCAGTTTGACGCCTCTTTCCTGGACTGAATGCAGGAACAATAGTGGCAATTTGACCCAGAACGGCCGTTTGCACTAAGACCATTGTTGCTCTCATTGCGCTTACCCTTCTCTTTAAATGTTTAGGCGATCAAAGAACCCAACCAGCTTCTTTCAAGTCCAACTTATAGGCATGAAGTTGCCAATATATCATGTGTCCGGATGCCACGCAGTTAGTGTTTTATGAACTCCTCCTCTCCACTGCACCTCAGAATCAGCAGCTATCTGTGTTTGATATGTCGATTCTGTATGAGTGCTTATAACAGGCATAGTGTCCTGTAAGTTCTCCCGGCAGTGTTCTTAGGCTTTTCCAATTCCGTTATCTGGTTTCGAACACTCAAACTCAAAATTGCACATCTCAGATTACAATTGTGCTAAAAGCTTAACAATATACATATTTTAAAGTATTCCTTTTTTCCCAACATGATAACAAGAAGACAGAATATTGTAATCATCTGCCACTGGTCAGTCATCTTGTAAAATTAATACTCTGCGCTAACACATGTAATTCGTGCGGTAGCTTTGATTTTCCAGGCGAATCGTTTAAAAAGGTCTCATTAAAGGCAATTTCGACGTACAAAAATATTTTCTCGGCACACCTGCATAAATACAGGGTAATGCGAGCTTGTGAATTAAGTTTTAATTTAAATTCAATATGCTATTCCGTTCTTGTTTATATCTGCTATAATATTTACACTTAAAAAAAAGACCAAAAATCCTGATTAATTAGTCCAGCAGAAACATCAGAAGAGGCAGTGAATTTGAAAGACAGAAGATAAAGTTTTTATGGTTTTAGCAGGAGATACACGATTGAGAAATAAGGATTTGCAGATTATTTTAGCTGTCACAAAAAGTCTACTGGCATCAGTCCGATTGTTAGAAATTATTTTTATTAAGTTTTTTCCGTTTCCGTATATTTTTATTAAACTTGTTGAAATTGTCAGTCATTTGTAAACTGTAGCAGCCAGAATTAAATGACTTTAGGAAATCCTTCATTTGGATTAGATTGCAGACTGTCGAAGTAAACAATCAGTTCCTGTCCTATAGATTTTATTCAATTTTGATATAAAAATATCTTTTATACTTTTGCATAACGAAACGAACAGTTAACCTGGAGTTGCTATAAACAGAAAAGAAACAGATCTTTGGTACAAATTGTATTAAAAAAGTAAAATCATGCCAACTTTTACAACCCCGTCTTAAGAAAAAGCCGAGTTGATGACTGCTCGCACAAACATTGACAGTGGGAACTTGTCGCAAAAAACTGGACAAAAGCATCAGAATAGTAGTTTATGGTTGTAGTTGGGAGAGGACGCACACGGAGTCTCAGGAACACAGTCGAAGACTGCTGAAACAAACGTAAACTGCAGTAACCGAATGCGATTCAGGTTTTGTAATCGGTGAATTCGAAAAGAGCGTCGGAAGAGCGTGCTTGTTGTTGTTGTTGTTGTTGTTTTTATTGTAACAATTTATAATGCCGGAAAAGATTTCGCTTAATTTTAAATTTCTTTAAAGTGTGCGTTATGATAAAAATGCACTGATATTTTTCTGCTGGCAGGCCTGTCCATTAAGTTTTAAGGAAACTGGCTTTTTCCTATGCCAAATTTCGCCCACGTTTTGATTTTTGAATTCTCCAACAACGAGGAACGACTATCGAAATATATCACCGATCAGCGTTTAAGATTTCTAACAAATCTTTACAAAATAAGTTTAGCTTAAGGACAAAAGCTGGATTATGCTGAAAAGTAACAATTGATATCCTTTAAATTTACGCGTAAATAAATCCGGGTTTTCTTTTTTACGTTGTGTTTTTGATTTTCCATTTTAGCCGGATTGCTCTCAAACGTCATCAAATTCGCATCAAAGTTTACACAATCCTTAGACTCTGGCAGTTCACAATTGTGTGAATTGTGTGAATGACTGTTTTGGATCGTTGAAAAGTCTTATATTCCTCATACTCGTAAAATAAAGTTTATGCCAACCTTAAGGTGTTCTCTCTAACTGTGTGCTTCAGCTGGCGTTTATCCTGTTATCACACAAACACACACACACACACACGAAATTTTTCAAAGAGTTTTTCTTTCAAGTTTTCTTTATTTAAAATTCCTCAAAAGAAGAAAAAAGAAAAAGAAACGAACGTAGGAAATTGCCTGGTAACCAGCCGTCTTTGTTGATGTGCCGCTCTCATTGTTTGCGACGTATCGTTTAGCTGATAACAATGACTGACAAAAGGTAATTCATTTGCTTCTGCTTTTACGTCTTAGGAGAATGAGAAGAATGAGAGGAGATGAACATGAACATGAAAATAGCAGCCAGTTATAAAGAAATTCTGTGGCTGTGGCTGTGGCTGTCTATTGTGGGTAATAATGAGCCTCCCGCTACTGTGGAGATAGTTTTTTGGTCGTAGTCGCGCGCGCTGTGACGTTAAAGCTGTTTCTGTTTCTGTTTCTGCTTCTGATGCTGCTGCTGTTGTTGTCATTTGTTTTGTGAAAGAAATTAATTTCTTTGTTTGTTGTCCTTTTGGTTGCAAATCTTTTGCGTCGTTTCTGCTGCTTCTCCGTCGAGTTCCTTTTCGGCTGTTTTGGCTTGGCTGTTCTTTTCATTGTGGCTGACATTAGCATTATAATCACTGCTTTGTGTGGTTACATACAGATGTATGTATGTGTGTACGTACGTCCGTCTGCCAGTATTCTTCTTTCTAATATTGTTCATTTATCTTATGTGATGAGTGCTCAACTAGCGCTAGTGAATATCAAATCTTCTTCATGCTCGTCATCATCATCATCATCATCATCATCATTTTTGTTATTATCTTCTTCAATATACAGCCGCCAACAGACCCAGCATGACTTCATTGTTATTGGCCACGTTTTGAGGTTACTCTGCTTATCCTGCCTGAATGCCTGCGAGGCTGCGAGGCTGCCTTCCTTCCTACACAGTCTTGTGTGTTTCGTTTGAACCTTTGTTGTAAAATATTTTTAAAATTTGTCTTCATCTGTCGTCGCACCCATCAACACATTCATAAAATTTAAAAACAAGAAGACAAGGCGAAAGCAAAGCCAAAAGAAAAGAAGCTGGGCTTTTCTCAATAACAATAATACTTAATGTTGTGGTCTTAAACCACAGGAGTTGATTTCTGCCAGAGATCACCAAGAAGGTTCTGAACACATCAACAGTGTACAACAACAACAACAACAACAACAACAACAACAATCAACTCAGTTTAATTATGTTGTCGTCATCAGGCTTGCAGCATTAGAACGAATGTTGCTGCAACATACTCGTTCACGAGTACCAATAAAACTTCAGGTATTGTGTTGCATTCTCATTATATGGCGCTTTAAAATTTGCTTTTATTTTTTCTCTGCTGCGTTCCTTTGAGACCAAACTAATATTACAGCTGAAGTTCACTTTCTTATATGGCCAACTGGTGTTGAAAATAATTAAAATCATAGTTTACTGTGCCTGTGATTCTCCTCTACTCGATGTTGCTTTTGGTGTAAACACTTCATGAATACGTTTAATTACATTTCTTTGCTTTTTTTGTTGTGCTCGTTGTTGTTGTGTTGTCGCTTGGCCCCTCTGGAAAAACTAGTTATTTATTGATTTATTACAATTATTGGAGTTGGAAAAAAAAAATATGCTTATGAATATAAAGTTACTCTTATTCTAAGAAAGACGACTGAAAGCGGAAAAATAAATTCTAGCTTTTTTTGCTGTCGCGATTGAAAACTGTAATTGTTGTGACAGTGTGAAGACATAAGCAACAGCAAAATAGCGGTGTGCTGGCGCTTTTAAGCTGATAAGACAAGCTGGCCCAGCTTTAGGGTTTCTAGATATTTTGAAGCGAAACAAAAACTGGTTTCCAAAGGAAATACATCAAAAGTAACTCTTTACGAAAATGTCTTTTTAAATTAATATTTAAAATTAAATCGTTTAAGAGAAAGACTTAAACAAACTGGTTTAAGTACTTTTTGACAAAGTACTTGTACCCTTGCAAAACGCTACTGCTTTGAAATAGTAAAAGAAAAGCTTTTGTTTTGCTCTCATAATAATTAATACATGTAAATATATTTAAAAAAGTTTGGCCAAAAAAAAAGTATTTTTAACTTTTTCAAAACTGGGATTTTTTTTATTCTATTCTCATGTGTATTAAAAAATACACTTAATAATAAAAATTACATAAAATGGGCTTAAATTAGGGGTTTAACTAGATTAATATGTGACTCTCAATAGTAAAAGGACATAAATTACAAAATTAGTAGTCCCTTCCAGCATCGGATATAAAAAAACTGTTGGAATGTCGTAATTGCCAGCTGCAAGGCTACTCAACCTGTTGTCATATACGCCAATACAGTCGGGTACATAAAAGTGCAACTGCCTATAGCCTTAAGCTCTAATTCAAGAGTATTTTATTACTCACTCCCAGGATTCCGACAGCTTAAAGTATATATTGTATAGAGTCGCCTAGAATATTTTGCCATCTCTGCTCAAAGTCAGTGATCTGCGACTGGATATTCCTGCCCCCTATCCTTGAACAGTTTTGGACCCATCCGCATCACACTCCTCCCTATGCACTACTCTGCTGCCCTTGTGGGAAAGATAATTCTACACTTCCTATCCAAGGCATATGTGACCCGGCATACGAAAACCCACCCAGTGTGTAAAATTTCATGAATTTTCTTATTTCTGCAATTGTATGCAAAGAATCTTCAATTTTTCATATGAAACTGTTGGCAAGTCTCAAAAACATGGAAAATGGAAACAGTAAAAGCCCACTTGGTGCGTTTCAACAATGAAATGAGAACGCGCAGTATATGAAAGTGCAACACCGAGGGGGAAACTTATACTGTGTTTTACTCAAAAACCTGTTTTGACCCAATAGGTGGGTTTTCCTGTGACCTTGTTTGCCTTTACGAAATCAAGATGGCCAGTAAAGTTAACGGCCTGTAGTTTCGCTCTGCTGTAAATGAAGATTTAGCCCCCTTTTGCACACTCATATTAAGCGCTGTCAGATTTAGAGGAGTGTGGAAATGTCAGACCGGGCAAAACCTAGTTTCGTACTCCGACACAACAAAAACTAGTGCTTATTTTCATTTGTGGCAAGATCAGTCTATTAATACCAGCTCTCCTACTGCCACTTCAAGCACATTTATCTAAAACACAAAAACATGGAACAAACAAATACATTTGCATTTAATTAGTTTCATATTTGTTAAATTGCGAATAATAAATCAGTTTTTTCAGTTTTTTTTTTAAAAATAATTAAAACAATTTGCTTTTGGAAACTACAACAACCATTCCATATTATAATTAAGTTAAAATGAGATGACACAGGATACCAGGATACAGTTTTAGGGCCTGCAGAAGATCATCGGTTCCAGGATTGAATTTAGTCAACAAGTGCTCAGTGTGTGTGCGCGTAAATTCTTTTGGTTTTTTTTTTTTAAACTTTTAAATAAGAAACTCTATTGTTTTGTAAGTACATATTTATTTATATTTGTTGGCGTTGTCAACATTTAAATTACTAAAGACTTGAATGTTTATTTTAAGTAGTGGCACTTGGCTTTTGTTTTCTTTTTTGTTGTTGTTTGTTTGTTTGTTGTTTTTTTTTTATTTTTTTTTTGCTGCTGCTGCTTCGCTTTTTTCTTCTTTCCTTCACTTGAGTCTTTCTGGTCGTTTCGTTCAACTGCCACAATGATTTGCCTAGATGGTTGAGCATAAAGAATAAATACATACTTTATTTGAATGAAGATTTCAAGAGCTGTCAACTTCCCCGGCCACTGGCACTGTTTTCTTTACAGTGATTTAGGTTTTGGTGACAATTTATTTGCTTCCCTTGGCAAGGCGGTAATGCATGCCGCCACTGCCACTGGTTTTTTTTTTTTGTATTGTTTTTGTTGCTTTTATACGAGTGTTTCTAATATATATTTTTTTATGCTGTTGTTATATTTACTGTCTTAATGTTTGGGGTTTTTGCTTTTTGTTGTTGGTTTTCTTTACATTTTGTGTATCTGTTGGAACAGTAGCTGCAACAACAACAACAACGACGACAACAACACGAACAGCAGCAGCAGCAGCAACAACATCAACAGCATAAAAATGCAAACAATCTGTTTTTATTTGATTAAAAATCAGTTTGTGTGTGCCTTTACTGATTTTAAGTGCAGTGACTTCTTTGTCTCCCTTTTACCCTGCACCCAACCAACATTGTTGTCAGCAATTTAGCAGTAGGCCGATATCTGTGTGTGTGTGTGTGTGTAAAGCGCCATTATGCAAGCTTCTTAAATTTCTTATTTGTTGAAAAATGTTGGGGGGGAAAAAAAGAATAAAAATCAACAAGAGTAAAAACTGTGTTGAACGTTTTAATTTTGTCACTTGTTTGCTTAAAACATTAAAGAGAATCAGCTGCACACAGATGCAAACACATACACACACACACACACACACATGCCAGTATTTATTAACAAACACATCAGCGTCATTTACTGTGATTCTTAAATTAACTTTCCAAACATTTGTCTAAGTGTGTTTTTCTTCCAGATTTTGTTCAAAATTTGTATTCAAATGCAGTCAGAAGCGACTAAATCTTTCAGCAAACACACACACACACACACACACACACACTTAGATACGCTAAACACTTGTGTATGTGTGTTTAGGTGTGTTGGCATTAAGCAAAAATTGAATAAATAAAAATTAATTTAAAAAAAAAGGAAACGGCTGAATGTTGGTTGAGTTGATAAATTTTTAAAATTTTTGATATGTTTTTGCTTATTGTGTTGTTTGTCTTTTCATATAATTAAACACTTTTTGATCATCATCTTTTTAATTTGATTGTTGATTAATAACGACAATTTTTGTAAAGCAACACCTTGAGAATCGTATGAAAAAAAAACACTTCGCGAAAGTAAACAAGTAAACAAGATTAATGAAATTATACACATGTATGTACACATGTACGTTAAGTTATAATTCCTTTATTTTGTTTTATTTCAATTGAAGGGTAAACCCAAGGATCGGAAGTTCCAAGAGGCACATAGTGTCAAATTTTGTATAGGTGTGTGAATCTGTTGACATAATCCAGCAAATTGAAAATATAATACTTAATACTAAAGGGTGCTGCCATACATGAAACCCTTTCATGTGTTATTTCTAAGATCATAATAATATCGTCGTAGTTAGTAATTTAGTAGACAATCAGCCTAAAAATTGCACGAATTCAATCACTGCTTCCTGCTCAGCTGAAGTTGCCAATAAAACTCAAATTGAAAATACATATAATACTTAATACTAAAGGGTGCTGCCATACATGAAACCCATTCATGTGTTATTTCTAAGGTCATAATAATATCGTCGTAGTTAGTAATTTAGTAGACAATCAGCCTAAAAATTGCACGAATTCAATCACTGCTTCCTGCTCAGCTGAAGTTGCCAATAAAACTCAAATTGAAAATACATATAATACTTAATACTAAAGGGTGCTGCCATACATGAAACCCATTCATGTGTTATTTCTAAGGTCATAATAATATCGTCGTAGTTAGTAATTTAGTAGACAATCAGCCTAAAAATTGCACGAATTCAATCACTGCTTCCTGCTCAGCTGAAATTGCTAAACATGGGGTTGGGAATCCTTCAATCAGTGTTTCCTGCTCAGCTAGAGTTGGCGATACAACTTAAAAGTAAAGGTTGGGAATGCTTGGCCGAAGTAATTTGCAAGAAAATTCATTACAAGTTATATAGCAGAATGGACTCTAGTCTAAATGTAAATGTATAGCTCAGAATTATGATCAGTAGTAAAAACACTTATCATAGAGAAACTTGTCACCTAGAAGTGCTGTTGCTTTCCACAGTCGTCTGCTATTGCCGGCATGCAAATGCCAAACCCTCAAGGCTTATTGGTTTCTTGCTCGTTTGCCTTACGAAACTCTGGCGGTTTTAATTTTCTTGAATCTGAAATGATTTGATATAGTGCAGAATTAGATAAATATTTTGCGCGCTTGTTTTTCATTAAATTTTGTAAAATTTTATATAAAACTTAATTTGTTTAAATGGGTAAAGTTTGGAGAAAAGCAGATGCTAGTTTGGGCCATAATTCGAGGCGTTTAATATAAAAAATTCTGCTAGCACTTTTACTTATTTCCTCTTATCAGGATGGTGGAATTTAAAAAATTGGTTTTAAAATAGATAAAACTTACCTACTTTTTTAATCTATTACAAAACTGCCGTACGCGTTCAGAAGTATTATTTATTTACAGTTTTATAATAGATTAAGTTTACTTTCTTCTCTAGTCTCTCAAAAAGCTGTCGTAGACGTTAGTTTTATAATAGATCTACACATCTTTCTTCTTTAATCTATTACAAAACTGCCGTAGGCGTTCAGAAGTATTATTTATTTACAGTTTTATAATAGATCCAGTTTACTTTCTTCTCTAGTCTATCAAAAAGCTGTCGTAGATGTTACGAATGATTACTCGTGTAACGTTTTATAATAGTTCAATTTTACTTTCTTTTTTAATCTATTACAAACTTGTTGTAGGCGTTAAGGAGTGCGATATTATTTATGTATCTGCGTATGTATATGTTTTCTGTTTTTTTTTTTGCATAGAGCAAAATGCGTCTGATATTAATCACTTCTGGTATGCTTTTGATTTCTTGGGTATGTGTGTGTGTGTGCGTGTGTAGGAGCGTGTGTTTGTTTGCAATTTAATTGTGTTTTTGTGATTAAAATTTATTAAGCAAAAAAATTGCGTTGACATTTAAACTGACTGTCTGCGTGAGTGACTGCCTGTTTAAATGAAATGTACAAAATGCTCAAGTCGTATGAACGACTGACTGGATTGACTGACGGGCTGATACATTTCATTTGCGGTTACTTTTCTTAGTGAAAACACGCAAATTAGATGTCACTATAAATATTTGCTACATTCATACAATATGAATGAATAAATAACTGCAGGCGAGTACAAGTACAATGCGCCGCCACCGAACACAATAAGAAGGGGTGCCGACGGCACACCAAAACTAATAGAGAAGCAAGTGTTACATGTGGGGTGTTGTGGTGGCAGTTTCTCATAAGTATGTTCTGAATATTTGAATTCCACAAAGTGTCTGTTTGTTGTATTTATAATTTCATTGCATTTTAGCGACTTCCTTGCGATTTGCTGCCTTGTCGAAAAATTATTTTTGTTTTTCAGCTTTTTTTTCCTCATTTATGCTATTTTTTCGTTTTCACTGATTTTTGTTTCTGTGTTTTTCACACATGAACACATCAGTTAATCAGTTTGTCGCGTTGTGCATGTGATGGATGTCACCTTGTTTTATGGCTCACAAACATGGCTTTAGCGTGTCAATATAAACACATCGTAGAAACACACGAACTACATATGAGCAACAATGTATGTATGTATGTATGTCTGTACTGTAAATGTTAGTACAACCTGCTACTCCATCGCTTTTGCTAAATAATGCTAGAGAATTTACAGAACAAAAAAACACTTACACTTACATCCCTACATATATATTTGTGTATGTGTGTGTGTGTGTGTGTGTGTGTGTTTGTGTTTATGTGCCTGTTCGCCTGCATTAGACTGTTTTTTGTTTTAATTAACGAAACCTGAATCTAAATAAAACGAAAACAAAAAAATTAACATTTTAGTTTTTCGTTTTACTTGCTGTTTAAACTCGTATCCTAAAACAACAATAACAAGGCAAAAACAACAACAACAACAAAACAATAGATAATAATGCCATGTAATGAAATGTAATGCATCACACATTTCATCGCTTTGTCTGTGCATCTCTGCGCGACCCTTTGCTTCTTGTTATTGTTGCTGTTTTTTTGTATTTCTTGTAAATGCCAAGATTTGTGTTTCTAATGAAAATTACTACGGCAATTGTTAATATGAACAACAACAATAACACTTACTAACAAATGATTTAGTATTTAACAAAATTAAAATGTCAATTTAAACAAAAAAAAAAAAGAAAAACAAAAATAAAGTGAATGCTCAATTTTTTTCTTTTATAATTGGCAATTGAACAGTCGAGGAGAAAATAATATCGTCCTATGATTTCATAAGTGTCTAAATCGAAATATAGTTCGTATGAGATTTGTGAACCACATCCAGTACATTTTGACCAGATTTTCCATACAAATTAAAATCATATTAAGTGAGTAGCAAAATCTCCTCAATTGACACCATTGTGGACTCAAAAATACAACTCTACACAAACAAAATGAAAAAATGCAAAATTCGGGATTTTCAGTTGCTGTAAAATTGATTATATTTATTGAACTTTTTTCTTTTTAAGAGGAATTTTGCTTTTTAGTTTGACATATTTTTATTCAATTTAACAAAAAAAAAATACATATAGAAGAAATGTTTACCACTTATCCCAAAAATTGGAACTTTCGGTTTTCACTTTGGTTTTGGGCAAAAAATACAAAAACTGTTTGATGAAATTTTATTATTATTTAACATTTAGGTTTTGTATTCGAATAAAAACTTCTCTGACACAAAAAACATGTGGATGTCAGAACATCAATCTATCTATGAATTACGGGGATGCCAACATTTTTGCTTGTCCAATTCGACTGAAAACTTAGAATACATCCGCCTGATTTTTTTCTTGTGAAAAAAGTCAAATTCATTAAAAGCAGGATAAAATTGCAATTCTTTATTATAATACTAAATGCTTAAAATCTGAATTTTAATTGTTTAAGAAAACCTTGGAAAATCTTCATTCTGGCATCGCTCCTATAGAATGAGAATTTGTAAGCAAATTCTTATCAAATGTTAATTTAAAGTTTGAAAGAAAGCTTGACTGTGTGATTCCCCCTTTAAATCCACTCCCGCCAAAGAACCGTTATTAGGCCAACAATCATAAATAATTATAAAATATCTGTGGAAAGTTTATTTCAGTGCTTTTCAGATGTTTTTCTTTCCTTTCTCTTCTCAAAAAAAAAAAAAAAACAAAAACTAGTGCTCTGTAAATCATTCATGACATGCAGCTTTAATATATATATAATTTATGCATAATTCAAGCTTAAAAAGACACCAACCAAATTAATTTCAAAACAAAACTTTAATTAAGACAATACCATAACTTTATAGGGCTCGTATATAAAAGTTACTAAATATTTATGGAGTTGATGACTTAAATGAATGAAAGAAAATTAAACCAGTTTGATGAAGAAAAAACCCAAAAATATTTATGAATGAAAGAGGGTCAATCGAATGCAGACGACTCTTCAATGACTTGTAATTAAAACGATTTTCAAACTTCGTCTTCATCTTCGAATAAAATTAATGAATTTGGATATTGAAATCATGAATGAGTTTCAATAATGAATGAGTTGTTTTGGGTTTTTAGTTATTGATAAATCGAACTGTTTACAAATCTCCAGCTAAAATTAAAAATCGGCCACATATCAAACGAAACGATTTTTTCTTTCGCTAATAAAATAGATTTTTAACAGCCCGTTTCACGATTTCACGAACGTTAATGTTGGCGAGCATTTGCGCAGCAGTGAAGGCGAATTGATGTACGAGTTTCAATGTCAAATTATTTTTGCGCTTGTTTTGCGATTAAGTTTTCAAGTGGGCGGCAACTGTTACGACGAACTTTGATGGCTTGTCAGCGGAACGACTTCAATTCGACTAAATTGCGCCACTACTGTAACAAGCTGCACACCCGTGTGCCTAAAAGCATGTTAAGCAAACGTGGCAATTTATTTTGGTTTTTACTTTGTCAGTGAACTGTTCCTGAAATGTATGGGAAAGTAAGCAAATGTATCTCTCTCTATTCGCTTTGTATGAGGCCGTCTGTGTAATCGTGTAGCATGTGTTACTATAGTGTTTGTGCATTCATTAATTTAGAACAACAATGACACAATAGATAACTCTTTATAATTTTATACTTTTAATCATGCAATAATTAGTTATAACAACTATAAACATGCTCGGCTGTCTGGGCCGGGGTGTTAACAAAAACATCAACGTCAAATTTCTCGCCTTAGCGAGAAAAACAACCGCCAGTGCTGTGGATAATGATGGCGATGACAGCATAAAAATAGTGATAATTCGAAAAGTTTTGCACACCAATAATCACAACTTATGAAAGCGTTAATTTTAACGAACACTTATACGCGTCATTTACTTATCGCATTGAACAGGGAGGGGCACACGAAAGATGCCATCAATTTCATCCCGTTTTCAGTCTTTTCAACAATAATAAATAAACAACATTTTTAACGATAAATGGCGGCCGTAATAAGGCAGGTTTTCTGTTGACGGGCAGAACAACAGTGGAGTGTCACAACGGGTGACTCGGAATCTGACTAACAGGATACAAAATATATGGAATTAAGGAGATGGCAGACATCTACATGAAGAGGGATTAATGCAAAGCCGTGACTTTGACTGATTGATTCAGTACATCTTTTGCCTTCAAGAAAAGTCGGCTTAAAAGAGAGACAAACAAATGCACTTCGTATATCGTGAGGAAAGCTTGCAGCGCAAGACTGATGGCCAACAAGTTTCGAGGCTTCAATGTTAAGAGGGCGCGTAATTGGTTCTAATACCGGATGGGAAAAGCGTCACAGGACACTCTGACCACATTTACTTTTGACATATTCTTTTTTGGTTTCAGTATCGCGACAGCCGCACATTGTGCCCAAAATTTAGTACTCTCTGGTTATTATAATTCCCAAGCGCCTACAAACGTCCACAAAACAAACGCTTTGAAATTTAAGAGAAGGTATTTAAAAATATTTTTTTGGTTTTGAACAGAATTTATTTCAAAGATGTTTATCTTTTCCGGCAACAATAAACACCCTGTGTAAATTATACCTTTAATTCCTTTTTTGCTGCTTTAACCTTTTGTGTGTTTTGAGATAATTGTTATTGACCCTCGCAAGATGCAATTATCTCTTATTATCGATCTACTGTTGTTGTTGCCAAAGTTGATGAAAACATTCTCTGCTGGTCTTGTAACTCATTGCACGCATTTATGTATGTTTGGGTGTGTGTGTGTGTGTGTGTGTGTGTGTGTGTGTGTGTGTACCTTCAAAATATGATGGATAAATGCTATTTTACTTTGTGTAGTCCTATTTATTTCGTATTATGAATTCTTTTTCTTGTAATTATTTCTTTGTTTTTTTTTGCTTCTTCTGCTGAGTTTTTGGATTTAATACTATATTTTTGTTTGTTTGTTAAGTTTTTGGTTAAAATGCGATTATGATGGGTGATTATATGCAGGAGTGAACAGACAAACCAAGAATTTCAATGGGACAGTCGCAACAATTACCAAAACATATATTCATACACACATACATACATATTTACAATGAAATACACTTACAAACATACATTTATATCTGTTAATAGACTTAAAATTGAAAGGTTCAGCCCATGTCGCCACATTGCTTAAGCATGTTTAATATTGGTTGAGGGCAGCAAGTGATTTCGCTGTGGCCACGGAACAGTTTAATGTTTTCTGCTTAATACTTTTTGTTTGATTTGGTCTACAAAATTTTTGTTAAGATTGTTTTTATAACCATTTGTTGGAAAATGTTATTTTGAAAAACAAGTTACCGGCGGACTTACGTTTATGTGGCCAGAAATCTTTATATATTCAATATTTTGTTGGCATTATTGAAACATTTTTAGAGCTATAATTTTAAACTCATCGTTTTGTTTGTAATTCATTATTTCGATTGCATTTAAAACTGAACTTCACAAGCCAGACTTAAATTTTTATTTTTAAATATAAAAGTAAGTAGACAAATAAAAACTGGACATGACAAATTTTTTATATTTTTGATAGCCGGATAGTGATGTATATTTCCATCACATAAATTGTTTACAAAGTTAAAAAAATGTTCTCTGTGTATTATTTAAAAAATAAGCGCAAGTGTAAAATTTTAATTTTTTTTCCTTTTCACTTTTATATATTCATAAATTTTAGGCTAAAAATGCAAAAAAAAAAAGAATCTAAAATTTTAACATTTTAGCCGGAGCCAAAATACTTCCAAACCAT
This sequence comes from Epicampocera succincta, assembly GCA_932526305.1. Classification (NCBI taxonomy): domain Eukaryota; kingdom Metazoa; phylum Arthropoda; class Insecta; order Diptera; family Tachinidae; genus Epicampocera; species Epicampocera succincta. The sequence continues at coordinate 15,210,895 of OW052038.1, forward strand.
TATCAAATCATTTGTTGTACAGTAGGCCCAAGATGACCTAAATACTTGGTTTCTTTTTTTACTTTTGGGCAAAGAGGAGTCACCAGCGTATCATTTATCAAACTCCATATTTAAACTACTCTTAAATAATGATTAATATATTTACCAGCGTTAAGATAAATTTCATCAGAAGATATGCTGTTCCATGGCTAAAGAAATTATAGGAAAACTAAATATTGCTCACGTCGATTGCCGATATCAGCGCAATTTAAAAATTTTCATGGCCATATTATTGCTTAACGTGTCGGCACCTGGTTGCCGTAACAGAATTATATTTGATTGAAGGAAATAAGTAAAATATTGGCGAAGGTTGCCGTATGAATCAGTAAATTGTTAAATCACACGATTGATGCCTCATAAATTGGTGTATAGCGGCAATCGTATAGCCCCACCTTAAGCAAAACAATCAGTATTTTAGCATTTACGTTTAATCGACCAAGGCCCTAGAGTGCGCCGTAATTTGAGCTGCAACAATTTACTTACACTCAGTAGCAGATTCAGAAGTCTTAAAAATTCAAATTAAATATTCTTTAAATGCGGGGATAACAATTTTATCAATTGTTTAACAAGTTGCATTTGATTTGATCTAAAAACGAACAAAAGTGAACAAAAAAACGTTTATTTATTTAATGTTTTAAAAAGTCTAAAGTAAATTTACAAGTTATATGGACACAGAATGGGCGGGGCAACGAACACCATACGCTCATTAGGGTGTTAACAGACTTTCTGTGTCTAACCTATACGATCCTTGCCTTAACATGAGAAATAGCAGCCTGGCCGACATGAAAGTCCTCAAATCAATCGTAAAACAATACAGTTATCAGAGACAAATCCGTCAAGCAGGTGTGCGTGAGACGTAAAACTCTAGCAGGTCAAACAGCAACAACCTGGCCAGAGCCGCTGTACGACTGAAAATGCTCTTGTAAGGAAAACATGCGAATTAACTTATACCCTAAGCCAATATTTAGTTGTTTGTTTGTTTGTTTTTTTGTTATTGTGTTGATTATTTTAATAGCCAGTTTAAGAAGGTGTTCTGTGAATGGTCGACCATTCACATGTTCCACACGGAGCGGGTGTATGTGAGTGTGTGTTTATGTTCTCGGTAGATGTTGTTCATGCATTTATTCAGGGCGCAATAAGTTTGTCGAGTCATAATTACCAAAATATTAATGAATTATTTGGAAAACATGCACAAATTAATCCAAAAGATAGAGATACTAAAACACGACTACACGAAATTTGTTTAAGTAAAAGAACGGAATTGATGGCACACGTACATATATTTCGTTTTTATTTTCTTTTTATTATTTATTGTACCTGCCAGAGCCAACCATCCAGCCAGCCGACCATTCAGCCAGTCAGCCAGCCAGCCCGCCAACCAACCTGGTTAATAAGAGTGCAATAGTGCTAGTAGAAATTGTTGTAGTAGTTAAAAAAAAAGCTGCCGTTTTTCTTGTTGTTTTTGTAGATTTTTTAAAACTTTTTTGATGGCGCCAACGTCTTGAAAGTTGGTATGCACGCAAATTATTATGCGTCTGCATAATAAATTGATTAATACATTTACTCATTCATATGAGCGAGAAGTTGGGTTAGGAGAACGTCAAGGGGGCATTAAAATAACACTTGCCTCTTTAAGTTGCCCATGTCCAAGGGGCAGCAAAGTGTATTGGTTTTAAGTGTGTGCGTGTTGACGTTGGGGCGTAACTCCTTTACGATGGGCTTAACTCGATCCGTTTGTTGGCTCTTGTGCTGGCTCGATTTTCTTTCTTGCTTTTTTTTTTTTTTTTTTTTTTTGAACTCGGTATGGCTCATAAAATGAAAAAAAAAAATGTTACGTGCTCGAGTAGATTTTGTTGTTTTCGGTTGTCTGTCAATGATCATAAATAATATTTTTATGGAAATTTATTTTTAATAATTTAGATTTAGTACAGAGACACTAAGGAATTGATATTGCCACAAGAAATCATAAAAATGCCAAAAGCAACAACAACAAAATTAAGAAATTTATAATTACAACACGTTTTGTCGCTCTCAACAACATTTAAGCCTCTACAACTGCCACTAATTTGCATTGTTGTTGTTTTATGTTCCTTTTTTTTTTTTTTTTTTGTAACCATTTCGAACAGAAAATTACATTTTAATTTGTAATAATAGTAAAATAATAAAAATGAAACGAGTGGCGCTTGCACTTGCCTTAAATAATTTAAAAAGAAAAAAAAAAGGCGCCACCACAACAAATACATAGTTTTTACCAGCAGCAACAACAACAAAAGCATAAGCAATAACGATTTTAGTGAATTAATTCATCATTTTCTAATATTGTTTACAAACAAAAACGGCAAAAAACATGATTATATTTACATATACATTTTTGTTTGTTTGTTTGTTTGTTTGTTTGTTTGTCAGATGTTGCCTGACTGAGTGACTGACATTCATCCGGGGTTAATGACATGTTCATTTTTACCAAATCAGCTTATTTAATAGCATCAGTCATTCCTAATCCCTGTGGAGATTTTCATTACAAAGAAAGAAAAAAACGGCCCAACACTGAAATTAAGACCAGAGATCGACCTGGAAAAACAGGTAGCATGTCTTATTTTTTTCAGCCATAAAAGTCTTAATTTCAACATGCAACAGGGTGGTCTCTCTGGTCATGAAAATGATTTGGGCATTTTGACGATGACGATGACGAAGACGATGAAGATGTTAGATGTTGTTGACGATAATCATTTTCTGGTTTGTTGTATTTTCTTTCACTGATTATGTGCTGATTGCCATGATTATCAAAAATCTCTTAATTATTTTCGTAGTGCTGACATTTTAATTTTCACCAGCTGAAGCATTAAACCAACTAATCAGATAAAAATCATTGAAATGTCCAAGAGTTGTGCTTGTTGAGTGCCAGCCAGGCCATTAAAAGAAAATTTACCTTAAATGGAATATTATGGTTTTTTCTCCCTCTTTCTAAATATGGATACAAATACATTTTGTAAGTATTGAAATCAGTTGAGGCGGACCACTAACAAGAAAGTTTAATTAGTTTTAGCTGTTGCATTAATTTTACATTGAGTGTTTTGGGCTCCAGCAAAACATGACCTTCCAACTCTTTCTCCAACTACCGCTAAAAATTAAAAACCATAAATAGTAACTGCAAGGCTGCAACTATGGTTTTAGCCCTAGAGCATAAAAGAATATTTGCAATGCAACTGAAGTCATGTACGCCGACAGCGGCTCATTTGAGGAGGGGCTCCCCATGTACCTTCTGTTTTCTTATAATGCAAATATTTGACTTGACTTTTGCTATAAAATACACAAGACACCAAATTTGACGTGAGAGTTTCTGAACTGAACAATTGTTGTAATACTGGCACGACGAGACATACCAACCAGACTTTTAGTGTCTGACATATTTCAGACGAAAATTGTAAGTTTTTATTGAACAATATTGATTGCAAAGCAATAACATTGAAAAGTTCATTTAACTGCTTTTCTAATCGTCTTTACATTATTTATTTTGTTGAAATTAGAATATACAAGCAAAAATTTCCGGTTCAATTTAAACGCTTTCTTATTTCCGCACTCAGGACAGACGTTTGCACTTACACACACACACACGTACACACACACACACTCATATACGTGCATATGTTTGTCTATATATTTTGAAAAATAATTGAAAAGTTTTATATTGTTTATTGTTTTTGGTATTGTTGGGTAATTATTAACTCATTCTTGCCTTCAGCATTTAATAGCGATTAAATAGTTTATTATGTATGTATTTAGGGTCGACAATTAGTTAAATGCAAATGTCACAAGAATAACTCAATTTACAATAAACACCGGCAAACAATAGTAATAATAACAGCAACAACAACAACAACAACAACGACAGCAACAATGCCACCAATAATAAAAAATAATAATAATAATAGTTTATGAACGATTTACAAACCGAAATTGTTTTATGTGTATGAACAATTTGTTTGTTAAAGAGCGGCGGATGTGGGAATTAACGTTTGTTCAAAATGACCAGCAAAACTTTGTTGCAACATGTTTTCACAAATGTGTACGATATGTATGTATGTACGAATACTCACTCACTCGTCCGTATGAATAAAAAGTTTGTAAATTATAAATGAGCGTTGCGCCAGTATGAGTTGGATGTTATAAAATATAAAGCAAACCCTTATTGCTGTTGCTGTTGCTGTTGTCACAGCAAAACTTATATAAATATGTATAAACGCCACTGTTAACTGAAATTCTAAAACATAATTTCAAATACATACATACATACATACATACATACATACATACATATATATGTATGTATGTACAAATATAACTCTGTATTCTTCTCCTCAATTGAGAAGACATGTTATGACAGTGTTGACAATCTGTGACAGGTAAATACTACAATATAAATATTGTCATTGTATAACATGTGGCCGGGCAACTTGTGCTGCAAGTTCGAAAAACTTTAACAAACAATTATCGAGTTAGAAACACATAAAACTTTATACTGCCTACAATAAATACAATATAATTTTGTTTTTCCATTTAAACACTGGCCTGAGGCCGGTGAAAGTTTAAAACTGACAGTTATTTACACTTTAGTTATGGACTTAGCACATAATCTGTGGCAGCTCTGCTGGTTTAAGATACAGGTCGTTTTGTGGCCAGTGACTATAAAACACATATAGATACATATTTTAGATGAAAATACTTACATAAGAACTTTGACCGAATCCCCTCAGCACATGGCAAATTGTTAGACATTCATTTAACTTCTACGAATATATTATAGGGAGGCAAGAAAGTTTGTAAAATGTTATAAAATGTGATTGTTACTTAAGTAATGGCTAGTTTTATTACTTGCCACAATTTGTTTCAACTTTGCTGTTAAATCATTTCACTCACAAAAGGCTCACACAAACACACACACACACACACACACACACACCTGTATTATTTATTTATTCATCTCTATTCGCTGCTGTACGTCTATTTATTAAAACAGTCCATTTCATTTGTCTGTCTGTCAGCGAAATGCATTTGAACAAATAATAACTGACTAACGGACTGTCTGTTCGGCCGGGTAACAACAACAGCAACAACAACAGCAGCAGCAATAAATAACAATTTTCCTACAGCAATTTAAAAAAGTTTATTTTCATTTTGTCTTTATTCTTGATGTGCTTTAATTATTCACACATTGTCCAATAATTGTCCTATAAAAACGTTGTTTTTTTTTTGTCTTGTTTGTTGAAGAAATTTTCTAAACTTAATTGAATGTATGTTAAAAAGTCTATTTGAAAGTAAACGGTTTAATGCAACGCTGTACAGAGGTGCCCGAGAATGTAGGCTGCTACGAACTAGAAACTTATTGTAAATGTAGAAACTGAAGCCGCCGGATTGTGGCACATAAAAGATTCAAAGCGTTTTATAGGGTCAGACGCTTGAATGGCAATCGTCACCAGAACTGGCCACTACTTGTCACAGGGTTGTGCTTTAGTGTCAATTGTTAGAAGAAAAAACTAGTGACAACAGTCACTTTGTAATAGTATTTGATATTTGAACCATAAATTATGAGGTTTCGTAAAGTCTTGGCCAAGCGCAGCTCTTAAAATTAATATAGCCGAAGCCGTTGCTCAAGTTCAGCAAGATCTGTGCGGCAGAGTAACGGAAAATTGCGCCACCGTAAGCAGCACATTATGTTCCCTACATTATGACATGGACTGCATTAATATCCTGCACACAACCTGCCTGATTTCGTTGCAACATCTAACCGCCCTTAATGACAATCCCTTTTCCATGTTTTGCTTTGAATAGTTTATGACAAGTCTATTAGAATTAAACAAGAAAAAGGTTTTTGATTAGATATTTATGTGTGTAGTTTGTGGATTATGCCACGAACCTACAACTGATGTGAATTTTTGCGCTCAAATCGACCAACAAATGTCATTTTCCCCAGAGTGAAAAGCTAATTGCTATAACATTTTATCTTCCGCTGTGAATATTACGCCAGCCGCCTCTAATCATAAAGTTTTGTATGCGACTGTAGTGGTATGTCCTTCTTATGAATTCGTTATGATTAGTTTTTTGTTTTGTTTGTTTGTGGGGTTCTTTGGGAAAATTTAATTGTTAAGTGCTAAAAACGTTTTAATGGCTTTGATGTAAACTGGCGGCAGCAACAAATAGGGAGTTCAAGCCAGGCAAAAAGAGGGAGAACTTAATTTAATGAAATAAATATTAATGCATTAATCTGGCAGAACAAGTACAACTTTTTTATAAAATATATTATAATATTTTTTTGTTTTCGCCAGTCTAATTGCAAAGACAATAAATTTATTTGCTTTTTGTGCACGTTGTTAAGGTGGCAGTTTTGTCGCTTTGATTGTGAGCGTTGTTTTGTCATTTGCTAATTACTTTATTTCTTAGGCGGAAATAGCATTTCAAACGGAAACGGATGTGCCTTAGAGTTTTGACTAAAGTAGGGTTGAACGGTAATCAGTAAGTTTTGCCACACCCATAATTTTTCTCTCTTATAAAAGTATAAGTACTTGTGCATAGAGCATCACAAGCATCCCTTCTATCCTATTATATTACACCTATTTGTTTGGAAGCATCCTTTTGTAACATATAACAGATGATCTTATTTGCATAAACTGAAGGCGAGTGTGAGCTTCAGCACTCTTTCATTTCATTTATATACATTTCAAGTACTTACACTTATTATTCACCCCCCGTGTGTTGGCAAACAAACAAACAAACAAACAAAAAAAAAAGCGCTTTCTTCCGTGATTGCCGGATATCCTAGATTTTAAAACGTTTCTATTAGCATGAGTTAATAGGATTTTGATATTTTCGTTTTCGTATTTTATTTTTGCATTTTTTTTTCGTTTTGCAAATGAATAGCTTTTAAAGGAAAATAAATCTTTCAACAAAATGCTTTATTATTAGCTAGATTTTTGTGCAGCAGCAACAACAACGCTTTGCAATTATTGCCAACCTCAAGTGTTTGCCAGTTCAAGTGCCCCAATGCCGTTCGAAAGCTTTCAACAATGCATTTGGGGTGACAATAATCAATTGTTGGGTACTTTTCCGTCAGCTTTGTTTCTTTTTTTACCTTCCCCCCCATTAAGGTTCTCGCGTTAGAAACGATTTTGAGAGATTAAAATAGACTTAGCAAAGCCGTATCGGAAAAAAACAACAAAATTCTCCCTCATATACAAACCCAAGGAACTCTTCAAATATATGTATATATACAGGCATTAATCTAGCCAATGATGTATAATGACAAAGAATTTTTGGCTGAGCTGCCGTCGGCTATTAATATAAAGAGAATTTTAATTTGTCTACAAAAATATTACTTAATTCATTAATCTCTAGTTTGTGCCTCCCCTCCAAAAAAAAAAATATACTGGGTTATTTCCAATAGTAAAAAGCAGCGACTCTGTTTTATCTCGCCAATTGTGTCACAAACGCCATCCTTCCATGATTCTAAATCTTGGCAACAGGAAAAACTCGCCAGGCCACAAATCGAGAATACGACACTTTCTCTCACTCTTTTATCGGAAGCATCCGAAGAGCGTTGTCAATCACATCGTGTCGATGTTCTTTGAAAAGCTGGAGCAACTTGTAAACACTTGACTCGCTCAGAATACAGTGGCAGTGCAGACACTGTTAACTGTTCTTGCACTTAATTGCATTTTTTACCAAAAATTTTATACAAATTCTTTGATATATTTGAAAATCGCCAAATACTCAAAACACTTCTAACTTTTATGGCTCTCGCAAACGAATCAATTAGAAGAAATAGCTGAAAAAAACGATAATCGATTGGATTAACTTTTGAACAGACCTCGTACATGGCACTTGGAAGTAAAATCATTTGGTGGTGATTCCCGTGGCGTATCAAGATGGTGGTAACTGTAGGTTTGACTATTTAAGATTGACTATTTAAGCTTGATTTTATTAACATTCGGTGGCCTAAATGAAACGTTTCTTGCTCTCCCACTGAGTGTATGAATTCCTTTTTAAATTTGTTTAAATTTGTTTCAATAAACCAAATTAAAAAATAAAATAAATAAATAAGAATCTTAAGTATTTTTGTGTAAAGCTACATTTGAAGTCATTAAGCTAAAGTCCAGAGCAGGCCTTAGCGTCTAACAAAACACTAGAATCAGACCAGCTGGCAACTCGAAGGTTCATCCACGAAGTGAGGACAGTTTCTATGTCTGTAGGGGCTTACAAAATTTGTGTGAAAATCTTAAAAACTTCTTAGCACAACTTTGTCATCAAATTGTCGCTAAACTATTAAATAAATTCTGTACTTAAAATATTCAATCAACATTTTAATTGTCTTTTTGATTATTAATTAATTGCTAATTAATTTCATAATTTTGACAACTCCGCTCATGCAGGTCACCTGTTGGGATTCTTTTGTTATTTATGATTTAAAAGAAAACGAAACTCCGTTTTTCTGCTAAAAGCTGGTGTCCTGATATAGCTAAAGAAGTCCTTGTATTTGAAAATCAATTTCTCATAACCCACTTCACACTAGTGTGTGCTCCTCAAGCCACCAAGTGAGAGCCTTTCCTTTGCAGCATTAAGACACAAAAATCGTCAAGAAAATTGTAGCACATGCGAGTCGGGCTACATCTCATCTTGCTTGTGGCTCAATTTAAACGAGTCCTAAAATTGAACTTTGCTTCTACAGCAGTCTGCCATAACAGTGTCACTAGTGACAATGGCGTCATAGTTACGATATAAATCTTTAATCTCATTAAAAAAAAATAAAAGTGCCACCAATCTTTACCGGAAGACAGTAAGTAAATTGAATGTTTCGCCACCTGCTTTTCACCTACATACTCGTATAATATTGGACACCATCATGTTGGCATTAATTTTGTTTCTTGTTCTTGTTTTTTTTTCTGCTGCTGTCTTATTAATTATTTGCAGCTCCTGTTTTCACTTAAACCAAAAATGCCTCAAAAAAAAAACACACTCTCTTCTACACCAAAGTGGATGGATGTTGCTGGCTGGGGGCTTTTTTAATGTTGATGTTGATGTTGCTGCTGCTGTTGTTGTTGTTTTGTTGATGGCTTACATGCTGCTGGGGCATTTTTCATTCCAGCCGTACCGAATCCTTCTGCTACCCAGTAAGAAACATAGATCAAACATTGATATTTAATGATAACAGACAATTGTGGTTGCTTACAAGCAGTAGTTACAATAAAATCTGCACCATTACCTGCTAACTAACTACATAGCGTTGAGGAGCGAGAAGGAACCCCCGCTAGGCTTTTGCTCTGGCTATACTTGGCTGAAACCTAAGCAATCGTTGGCATAAAAAAGTTGTTCGTGATGCTCTAGTATAAGATGCAAAAAGCACAAAAAGGTTGTTTTTTTTTTTTTTTTGGTGGTGGGGAGGCGAAAAACCAACTGCCAAAATACACAAGTACAGTGTTACCTTCTGTTCTGTTCTGTTCGGTTCTGTTCTCTTGTGTTTGCGGCTTTTGGCGTGCATGAAACATGTGTTCTGTAACACACACATACAGCAGCAACAACAACAACAACATCAGCAATCGCAACAGTCATTTGTTGTCTGCTGCAGCACCAGCACCAGCACCTTGTTTGCTTCTATTCTGGCTTATTTAACTACAAATTCGATTTCTAATCGATGAATTTGATTTTATTTTGCTTGTCTTAAATTCACTGATAATTCAAATACACCAAAACCACAACAATAGCAACAAAAATGTTACTGCCTATTCCAATTTGTATCCTTTATTGACTTGGCTGGCACTGGGCCCCGTTATTGTTGTGCTGAAAGCAGAACCTGTTCCAGCCAACTAACGCCGCAGCGTCAAAAGCAGCAGCTTTGGCAACAGCTTGTAAAGGCACAAGTACAACAACAACAAAAACAACAACAATAGCAGCAGCAGCAAAAACACAAACTTTGGCAACGGTGTCAACGGAGGCGATGTTTGGGGCAGCACAAACGAAGGTCGAACAATTGAATATGATGAGGACAATAAACGACAACGACTAGGCCAGACCAGGCCGGAGCAGGCACACAGGCAGGCTGGCAGGCAGGCATCCTTTTTAGCCGGTAGTAAGTAGACTGTCGTTAACAGCCCTTTAAAAAAATCTTTAAAACAAAAAGAATAATATAATACGCGCATCGTAATAAAGAAAACCAAAAAAGAAATGGCAAGAAGACAATGGAAATGGTTGGATGTTCATGTTTTAGTTATTGTTGGCATCTCGAATTTGTTTAGTTACGTACTACGTACGTACGTACGTATTTGCGGATGTGTGCGATCCTCAAGAACGAACTTTTTCCACATTTGTAAGTTTAATATCGGTGTTTGCGTGTGTGTCTGTGTGTATGCATGTCTGTACATATATATGAATGCTTGGCGTTCGGGTACTTAAACGTGCAAACGGTCGCTTGTCTTGCGATTAAATGTGGCAAAGGTACACCGATTTCTTGTTAAGATTTGAATGTGGCCAGCATTGAAGTTTCTACAGTGTATTGTTGTTGTTGGTTGGTTTTTCTTCCTTTTTTTCTTTCTCGAGATTTGGATTTTTTTTTTGGGGACTTTAACTGGCATGAATAGTGACTGCATTTTATAGGGAAGTATGTATGTATGTATGTACGAGTATATGTGTGTATATGGTGATGATGCTCATCCATTTAAATGTCTGGATTTTGGCTGGCGCCTGCGGTACTCTTTTGTCTTTTTTCCTTCTTCTTTTTTGTATTTTGTTTTCTTTTTTCTTTGTGGGGCACAGTTGTTGTCATGTATTCGTATGTATGAGAACTAATCAAATATTGCCAAACAAAAGAACTTTGTTAGTTTAGTACCAAAAACTATGCCGAAAACGAAACGAAACGAAGCAACAAAAACCAAATAATGCTAAAACAAACGACATTGCATTATCGTCATCATCATCATCTGCATCATCGTCATCATCGTCATCATCGTCATCATCGTCATCATCATCATCAAGCTAATCAACATTGTTATGTTCGAGTTATGTATGTATGTACATACATACGTATAAGCTGGACTATCTAGCTTTTATATATGTGTGTGTGTGTGTGTGTGTGTGTGTTTGTGTGTGTGTGTGTTTGTGTGTATTTAACGCTTTGTGCTCATGTTAGTTTGCATTTGATGCATGTTATTGTTGTTGTTAACTAGGCGCCGCTTTTTAAATCTTTTAGCAAAAATAACACGGGCCGCCGTCGCCGCCGCTGCCGCCCAAGCAGCATCCAGCGCCTTTTTTGTATTAACAGGCTCATTATTTATATTGAAATGCAAAAGTTACCACCAGTGGACATTCCTGACAGACAGACAGACAGACAGACAGTACATCATTTGGTAACGTCAAATATTGCCGTCAGCCTTCTGAATTTCAACATTTAAAGAATTGGCTTATAAATTTTAAGGTGTTTGTCAAATCAAGAACAAAAGTATTGTAAATAAACAAATTCTTAAATTTAATTATGGTACAATATGTTGTGGAAAAAATTATAATTTTCGGAAGAATTTGCTGCTTAAAATAAAAGAGACTTAAGGATGGAAGCAGAAAAAAAAAGACTTATAGAAATTTGATTGTTGAAAGCAAAAATCATGTTAAAAGCAAGTCACAAGACTTCTAATACATCATAATTGAGACTGCGGCAAAACCAGATCCTTTTCTCTAATCAAGTGCAGTCCTCGTACCTCTGTGTGAATACATATTCACATATTTTTGTCTGTATAGTGTGAAGCTGTTTCACATCAGCACCCGCCATTATGGGCTAATGCAATAGTAGGCCAATTCCACGGCTGAACTGGAACAAACGCTCACCGCCATTTCCATGTGTCTGGCAAGGCCTGCATATGCATGTAGGGCAACTTACGGGACACTACAAACCCCTGGCTCGCTAACTTGAGCCATATAATCCCTCCCGCTAGCAATTCGCCGATGAGTTGCGAAAGTCAAGGCACATGAGTCAATAGGCTGGCATTCTAAGACCCGTCTTAGACGTTAACCAGACTAACTCGATTGCTCCCACTTCCAGTTCCCTATAAAAACTAATGCCTGTTACAAGATAAGAGCAGATCAGGCATAATTTTATGCACATAATGGGCACAGCCCCTTCCTGCGATTTCAAGTTTAAGCCACAACCAAAATATTTTTGAGGCAAGGAAGGTAGTCCCAAAGCCAAAAACAAAAAAATCACCTCCAGCATCCCTCTTTCAAGGTCACCACAGGGTTATGTTGTGGCCCCTTCTGTCAATTAACGTTTGTTGAAGGTTTCGGAAAATACTGTGAGGTTTCGAAAAGAACAATTTTATTTTTTTGCCCCGGTAACCGAATAACTCCTTCGCTGTATTCATCGAAAAGCAGAGTACTCAGTTTTGAATACGCCTAAGCAAAACTTGCTCAGGGGAGGTTTTTTTCTCAGCTGTATTTTCTTTTTTGTTTAAACGACTTGTTTGCCTGTTACTTTATTAAGTCTAATATCGTTAGCAAAAAGTTTTGTTCACAGATGACGGTCAATTTTGACTTGTCCAGTGGCATAATTTTCATTATTGCCGCCAAGATTGTTTTCCCCAAGATTCAAGGAGTTCAAAGTCAAACAGTCGAGGGTCCTTTTTGAAGGAAATAGTTTCTTAAACAAAAATCATTTCATTAAAGGAAATATTTTCCTTAAATGATTCACTGTCGAAAAAATTCTTTACACTCATGAAATATGTCTGAGGGCCTGTCCCAAGATAACGACCGTTAACGTTCGCCCAACAAACTAATTTTAACATGAACATGATCAAATATAGTGTGAAATTAAAGTTTTGGCCCCACAAACTTGTGGCAAAATGTTAACTTTCCAAGTCGTACGACAGGCGTTCAGTATGTGTATAGCGTGGCCAGAAAACAAGTATTATTAGTTCAATGTTCTGGAGAAATTTGCTAAAGTGCAAGCTATCACGTGACAATGCGTGAGTGGTTGATAATTTCTACACGTGCGCTTCCCAGCAAGTGATTACCCAGATCGTTGCAAAGCCACACCACAACAAAACCTATTCAAATAGAAGCAATACTTCTGTACACACACGCTCACACACGCTCACACCCACTCACACTATACTACTTATGCATATGCACATCCATACAAATACATATGTACATACATACATATTTGTACATATTTTATATAACTCATACGAAAATATATAGTTTTTGGTGTAACACTTTGTATGTTCTCACTTCTTGAGTGCTTTGCAGTCAAATTAGTTTCGAGCATATTTGAAAACAACACTTGAAAAACTATAAAAGCGCAATCGAAATTGTATGTATTATGGCCGACATAAACGTGATTTACATACAATCATTCGTACATACGTACATACGTACGTACATGTGTACATAAATACATTCATCCTACATGTTAAATGTATGAACATGTCTGCCGTTGTTGTTGCTTTTGCATGAAAACAAAAAACAGCATGTTGGTATTCCTGTCATATCGGGCTCAACAAATATTCACATGCCAGCCAACACATATGTGGGTATGTGTGTATGTGTGTATGTATGTATGTATGTATGTCTGTACATACAAGTACTCAGGTTTGCATGTACGAGTGTGTAAGTAATAATTATGGGAATAAACTTAAACACATTCTCGTATTTCATATTCGATTTTCATAAATATATGAATATGAATTATATTTGTTCATACACTAAGTTATTTTTACAGGCATGTATGTATGTATATTTGTGTGTGTGTGTGTGTGTGTCTGTGTGTGTGTGTGTGTGTGTGAACTTGTTGTATTTAATGCACGTGTGCTGAATGGGTTGTACTTGGCTGACGCGCATTTTGCTACGTTCTTACAACAAATGAGGAGTTGTGGCCTCTTAATGATGGTGATGATGGTGGTGGTGGTGGTGGTGGTTTACACGTATCAATATGTTGGCCATATTCAATTTATTGTAGAAAAACTTCTTTGTTGTTGATAAATTTCTTTATCGTTCAAGGCTATAAAACACTTATTAATGATAATAAAAAAATAAAAACAAAAAAACAAAAAAAAACAGTGGTATTGTGAACACAATCAGTTCTATAACATTTAGAAATTTTTAGACTAATGAAAGCATAAAATTAACATAATTAATATAATTTTCATTAAATTATGCAGAGCCTGAACACGCCAGCAAGAATAGTCTGGAGGGGGGAAAACAAATAAAATCTCAAATAAAATTGGTAGTAAATAAATATAAGCATACAGACTTACACATACACTTATATATATTATAGTAGATATACATATGTATGCAATACAGTGAAACCACTTTAATACGACTGTTCATATAAACGAATGTCCTAAAATCTCCACCGTAGTATAGAAATTTTACAATATTATTATCGCGCGGTATTTAATATTTTATTTATTGCACGAATGCAACAACTATAAATGAATTTTGAGATTTTTAACTAATACTTTTATAAAAAAAAAAACTATATCTTTCGTTTGTATGGCTGGAAAATCACCAGCGGCATTCATGCTTTAAATCATATTTGCCACTCTGTTATATCATATTTACTATGATTTTTACCACATAACGGCAGAGAGTTCTTAATGTATTGAAAAATTATTTTGAGTATTTTTTTTTTGCCAGTTCGAATTTCTTTTTCTGTGCCGCATTTTTCTCTTGAGGACAAGATTTCTATTACACATATTGTTTCTGTTTCTTATTTGATCTATATAAGTACATATAAAGCAAAAAGCCAAGTTCAATTGCTTATTATGGCACGTTTAACACAAATACAATTAATACAGCGTCTGGTGTTGTATTTTTACCGCAGCCATAGTACATTTTGTTGCTGCATTGTGGTAAATATCACTGCTTTCACCTATTATATATTACATTAACAAAGTTTGCTAGGCTACTTTACTACCCAGGGTGAATACCACTAGTGCTTTTTTCATATTCTATATATAAATATATATAGCAAAAAACAATAATAAATTGAACAGTTTTGTGTGCAAAAGGCATGATTAATTATTGCGTTACATTTAACATAAGTGCTTACTACTACGGACTCTTGTTTAGCACTTTTACCACAGCGTGGTGAACAAAATTTCACTACATGTAACAACTAGTACTTTAATCAAATAATTAACAAAGCAGTAAGTCTGGGCAAAGTGTTTTTATAATATTAATTTAATATTAAAAGTTAATTTAAAGTTTCATATTTCTAATGCGGATGTATTCATTCCCATTCGTTATTTGAGCAGAGGCATGATTTTAAATAAATTTTAGTTAAGGCACCAACGTTTGTTGTTCTATGGTCTTACAGGAGTTTTGGAGAAATGTTTGTATGAAAGGTCGTTCTGGCGAAGGGTTACTGTTGCGCTGAATGCATTCAGGTATGAATGTGTGTATGAGTTTTGATTTTATTACCATTTTTATGATAATTTTGTTGTTGTTTTTTATGGCAGTTGTTATATTGACAGCTAAACACTTGCATCATATGTATGTGTGTGTGTGTGTGTATGTGTGTGTGTGTATGTAAATCTTAAGCAGCAGTGATTTTTGACTGCATGTTAAATTCGAAAATTAGTTATAATCATTCAACTCCCGTGGGATATTTTTGGAGACGATCATAAAGTATTTTGTGTGCTTTTGTGTTTATTGTGCCTTTTTTGAAAAACTTAATTAATGAAACTATAAAACAGAGCCAGATCCAGAGCCAGAGCTCCAGCTACACACTTGGATTACATAAATACATACATACATACACACATATATTCAACTTTAGTGGCAGTCTTCAGTCAGACGAGGCACACAGCATGCAGTTGAGTTTTTGGCTAGAATCCAGTTTAAATATGGATTTGTAATTAAAACAAAACACAACAACTACTTGAATTTAATAGGAGACCTCACAGACAGACCAATTTAAGGCGGCTTTTGTTTTTAATAAAATGCTGATTCTGTTTTTTTTTTTTTTTTTTTTTTTTTTTTTTTGAATGAAAAAAGGCACTAGAAACGACTTTTTATGAAAAGGTCGTTGGCTGGGAATTAATAAAGCCAATTAAAAATTATCTGAAAAAAGTTTATGGATTAAAGAGAAATTGCGAAAAAAAATGCGCAATTATGATAATAAAAAATATTACTGAACTATTTAAAAATGAAGTGTTTCAGCTAAACGCATGTCAAATTCATTTATATTAAATGTATTTTTATTAAATATTCAATTACACATTAAATTGTTTAAAATTTGAATTGCTGGTAAAAGTATTTCCATACTTCTGATGCAACAAACTCTTACTTTTATGTCTTCTTCAAGTTTTTCCAACAGAAGCAGGGTTTTTCTTGTCATGGTCTATTTTTATTGTGGTTCGAGATAAAATTGATGTGTGTTAAGAAAAATATTGTAAAAATATTATTTATAAAAATTAGTAATGAACACACAATTCTGCCAGAGAATTCAATCCATGTAATTTTTTTACGAAAACAAAATAACTAAGAAACTTTTCGGCAAGTAGAATAATTTTTGATTTCATGAATAAAATCGACATTTTTGTTAAAAAAAATTATTTTTGAAGAGCACAAATACCATTTCCGAGCGGAATTGTCCCTTTGAAACGGCTGATAAACTCAGTTTTAACTTAATCAAAACTGTTTCTTAAGGCCAATAGAAATTTAAATTGTAAAAAATTTGCACTTAAAGGCTGACAGCTGTAGCAAAAAGCCAGCCCATTCCGCTGTGCTGTTGCAAAAAAAAAAAAAAAAATATTAATAAAAGAAACCTTAAAATTACGAAAGTTGAATACTTAATATTTGCAACTGGACTTAAGCAATTGTCCAATGTTATTAGCCAAAAGGTTTATTGAAGTTTTTCTTAACCATAAATTTTTCTTAACAAAAATAAAAGTAAAAAAGTCAGCAGTGATAATAATTTAGGAACAAATTTCATTAAGATTCTCAGATTCTTGATATAAAGAAACCTTAATTTAAATAGTTCTTTTGAAATTCCTAAATTTATAGTTTGTTTTTAGAAGTTTCCAAAAAAGCAAAAAAAAAAAAAAAGAACAACCTGTTTTTATTTTTAAATGGTTTTTACAACGTAATTCCCCCCCTCAAATTAATCAACTTATAGTGGCATCAATTATTGGGAACAGTTTTTTTAATGGCCATCATAATAAAGATCGTTTTAAGTTTCCCATGACTTTGTGGCCGGCATCGGGACTATAAAATTAATAGCACGAAAACGAAAGAAGCAAAAAACCCACCTGAAAGCAACCAATAGCTGCTGATGATTACGAACGGTTGAAGGGATGAGCAGAGGCTCATTTGCATTTTGGTGGACATTAAAAACTATGTTATACTTTTACATCCGCTCATTAGGAGCCAGTCGTCAAAAGGCAAAAACAAAACAAACAAAAAACACCAAAAACAAAACAAAATCATCAGTGTCATTTTGGTGGAATTTACATAAAATAACTGCTACTGGACAAAAAAGCGAACAAACAAAAAGCTGTTTGAATGCTCCGCTTTCACTTGGCAGCAGCACCATCATCATCATCATCATCATCATCATCAAAAGCTTTAATGCTTCTAGTGACATTTTCTTATCTCAAGTGATTTCTTTATAGCGTCAGCGAGACACCAGTTTAACTCTTTTTTTTTTTTTTTTGCACTTCTTTCAACCTCAAAACTATGCGTGCCCGATCGTTGGCTGCAATCAATGTTGGCTGTTGTGTTGCCTCAGCTTTCGTGCTAATTTACATAATATTTATTTAAGCTGTGCCAGATTTTTTGCTGTTTTGCCAATTCTTTGCCACTCAACAGATTTTATATATGTACATACGTTTGGAAACGAACATGTTTGTATAGATGTGTGTAATATTTTTAAAGTTTGTTATAATTTATTTATCCATTTGTTTGATATTCGATGGCATTTTAAAATTTATTCATAACCGCTTTTTCTGTCTCTCTGCTCAATGAAATCATGCCAACTAAAAGATTTCATTCATGGAAATAAAGCATCAAACAACAACAAAAAACAGCGCCCAATCCATTTATTTTACAAATGCAGCTAAAATTTTGATGAGTTGTGCGTGCAAATGAAGTTTGAAGTGAAGCGCAGCACTTAAAAACAAAATATTCAATTTAAATATTGAAAACTTTAGGCCGTAGTAGGTGGACGGCATAAATGCCAAAGTAGAGGATGTGAACGCGTATGAGAGTCAGCCCATACAACATCCTTATTAAGCTCAATTAATTTATACAAATGTAGCAGAAAAATTTCGATCGGCCGGCTTTTGCATACAACTACATTGACATCATGTCAAAGTAGCATTTGTTTTAATTAAAACAACAAGAACAAAAGACAAGAGACAGAACAAAAGGCAAACCAAAAGTCAGCGAATGGGGCTGGCAAATTTCCACTTTACCGTTTCTTGTTAACACTTGTGATTTGCACTCCTGGTGTGTTTGTGTGTGTGTTAATGCGTTCGAAACCTGAAAGGCGACTTTGTGCAAACAGAAGCTTCCCAAAAGTAGTTGAATGTTGTTAACAAAACATACATACATACATATAAACAGGCAAACAAACAAACATTTAAACAATATGTATAAGAAAACATTAAGCAAGAATGGGATATACACACACACACACACACACACACAGAGAGACATACATGCAGGTCGCAAATAAATTTGTCTGAAAATAATTGCCACATTGCGGCGGCAGCCTAACGGGCCAACACGCAAACCTTAACGTGGTAGTAACAGAAACATACAAAAAAAAACCCCAACGGACATTATCACCGGCAGCCAAATGATCATGAAGTAGAATTTCATTAAGCACCTTTAGCGCAAGTTTTTATTGTCGCCGATATCCATTGAATACAGCTTATCCGACACACTCAAAAGCCATTCACACACACTCACACACACAGTCACACATACGCACAGAAATCTTCCATATGCTGGACGGAGAAGAGCTCTCTGACAATCTTTTAATGGCTCGCTTTGAAACATGAAAAAATACTCAACTTTTATCGATTAATGTCCCAATCCTGCAGCTACTGGGCTCTACTGGTCTCTTTAAAAGCCGACAAATGTTTTATAGTAAATGTCTCGCATTAAATGCCATCAACATTAAACAACCAAAATGTAAGAAAAATAAAACAGAAAACTACAAAAACTCAAACACACACACACACACACACACACACACAAATCGAAATGTTTGTTGTGTCGGTTTTGGCCAGCAGTTGCAATCCGTTGGGCTGGGATGAGTGTGGAAGTGTTGTATGCGCGATTAGACAGAGTCGACAAGGCGCTAATGTCGTCGGCAGCAAACACCTTTTGCGATCTGGCTGACTAAAAATTCACTTTGCTTTTGAACGAACGTCTGGATGGATCTCTTAAGTCAGGATTCACTTTACATCAGACGTTTCTGGCTGCCGCCTTCGTGGTGGCCACGAAAATTTATGCATGCAACTTAAAATAACAGAAACACCGGCAACAACCGGCAACAACAACAACAACCGGCAACAACTGATATTAAGCCTGATTGTGTCAAATGTTGCAAATGATGCAAACGGCAATTGATTGAACTACGCAACTGTCGTAACTGTCGCTGTGTCTGTGTGTGTGTGTGTGTGTGTGTGTGTGTGTGTGTGTATTTTGGCGTTCGTTTGCCATTTGCTACTCTTATATAAATTATTTGATTTAATTTCAGTCTTATCAAAAATGCAATTTAATCTTTGAACTTGCTCTCGCAGTACTTCTGGCATTCTTGTTGTTGTTGTTATTGTTGTTGTGTTTCCTTTAAGCCGACCACGGCTCGCTTAATGATGAGTGTAAACTAATAACGATAAATTGGACAATAATTAATTGAAAAATGATAAATGATTAACACTAATTTCAAATAAACAACACATTTATTTGACTCGTTGAGGCCGCCAGCCCATGAGATAGAAAATACACCAAAAAAAAAAAAAAAAACAAATTGGATCTACACACAGATTTCATTGCAGTTTTCCGTAGTTTTAGTGCTGGCCAATTGGCGGAAAAAGAATTACTTGGAATGATTTTGTACGAGTTTTTTTTTCACATATTTCACATACATATTTATTTTTGGGTCCCACCACAAGGTATTGCGACAGTCCAGTCCGGCCAGCTTCTAATTCACGATCAGTACAATAATTGTACAATTCAAGCAAACAAATTGTCTGAAAAAGTTGTATAGAAAACACTCATGATACGAAATTAAATAGTAGTAGTTAAAAAGCTAAAGGTCAAATCATTTGGCCAGATCATGCGGTCACTGTTTATCATTTTCAAACGTTTTACAAAGAGTTAAAAAGATAAAAAATTAGTTTTTAAAATAACAGCTGCATGAATGCTGCGTGGTGAAGATGTGCGTGTTTGTTTTAGGGTACCTAATACAGAGCCAGAAAGGACAATGCGACTGGCATTGGCTACTTTTTTTTCTCAAATGCACATGATTGCCGCAAATATCATTTGCTCCAGCATCAGTTTCCATTAACCCTCTTCTATTATTGCAGCTAATAATTTCCTACATTTTTTTATGGACACTGTACAGACCAGTAGGTTCTGGTTATTGTCGAAGGTGTGCTGCAGTCTTTTACTTGTGCTCAGCGTTTGGTTATAAACTCTCCAAACGATTACCAGCGACAAATTGCTTGCAAGCCCTTGAAATGATACATTTTAGTTCTGTTCGTTATTTCAAATTGTTGTTGATAGTAAGAAGTGGAGAGGTCATGAATATATCATTCATAATCAATCAAAATTACACTTTCGAATTTTTTGTTTGTTACGTGCTTTTGCCCTCAGCTTACGATATATGTATGCAGTTTCTTTCCTAGAATTTCCCATGCAATCATCTCTTATTGCCATTTGATAAAGGCACAATTCAATCCAGAATCATTACAATTATTTCTCACAGCCATTTCAATTATTTTTATACCAACTGGCGAGAACTGAACGGAAAAAAACAAAAAACATTTTCTTGCATTTTTGCCAATACAATTTGTTTGTTGAAATTTCACCCCTGATTAGTTGCGGCCGCTGCTCATGGCGTCAGCATGACCAAAATATAAACAAATCACAGCTTGTTAAAGGTAAATGTCATTACAAATTCAAAAAATCCTCAATAAGTTTTATTAGTGCACCATGTTGTTGAACGTTGTTAAAACATGATTGTTGTTGTTGCTGGTATGCAAATATTGCTGCATTTGATAGTTGCCATACACAGCGCGACAACAACAAAAAGAACAAGACAGCAAAAAAAAACACAACAACAACAACAGCAACAACAACATACACACAACATGCAAGAAAACAAAAAATGGTGAACAACATATTTGTAGAACAGAGTTAAAACATTTGTGCATTCAGGTTAAACGCCGCCCCTTTAAGATCTCGAATGAAAAGAAATATGCAAAATAAAACAACAACAACAACAATAACAACAATAACAACAACAACAAACACATACATATTTATGTATGTACGCCAACATATGCCAATTTATGCTGTCAACATATGAAGTTGCTTTAAATGAATAACAAAATCATACGGCTGCAACGGCGGCTGCTGCTGTTGCTGCCGCTGCCGTTGCTGCTGCTGCGGATGTTTTTGTGTAACAAATTTTTGCCTGTCTTGAACACTTGCAGCCTATTTGTAGTTGGGCTAGTGGTTGATCGATGCAGTCAAAAACGTGACTAGATTCTCGCGTCATTGGGTCGTTGTGTTATAGATTTGAGTTTTTGCTTTTCTATTTTAGTTTTTAAATCGTGCACAATGAACACATGTAAGTCATGTAAGTTGAGGAAAAATCTATCTATTCAAATGCAGATTTTTCTTTTTTCATTTTTCATTTCATTGCAGTTTCTGCTTGAATCGTTTCTGCTCTACAAGGGCACTTATTATTTATGGAAATTAACTTAATGAATACGAAAATGTGCCTCGGTATGTGTGTGTGTGTGTGTGTGAATATGGACTCGTACGTGCTGCCATAACGAAGATCTTTACAGAACCAAATCATGGTGACTGGCTGCATAAGCGGCAGCTAAACTTACGATGACATGTGTGGTCCCTCCATTTGTTGTTTCAAGTTTGTCATTAAACTTTATAAATTATTTCTAATCTTATAGTTTGTAACTAAATGGATTAAAGCAAGTGACTTTATGGGGCAGTAAATCACATACATACACACATTTCTTTCTTAATTCTACCGGTTTTTCTTTCATTATTTTTTTAGCAGCAGCAGTCAAGTCGGTCATACATATCGTCCGTTCCTTTCTAAGAGTTTTAGCCGCCCAAGTAAAGTTGTAAACTACCATATCGACATACATATAAGACATTGTGGACTTCAATTCAGGTCTTACTTACTTTACAAAGTTACAAATAATCAACTGTCATTGTAATATTATGAGGCAGTCAACACTGACCAAATTCGTCCTTTTTAACCAAACCATCTCGAAATACTCTAGATGATTGGGAAGTCGGCAAATAAGAACAAAACTGCTTTTCCAATATTAGCTCGTATTGGCAATGACCAAAAATGTTCTCTTTGAGTAAATTAATTCGACGATATATTTTGAAACGCCTACAAGAAACACGGCTTCCCGTCAACCTGTCATTCTAATAGTACCTGGTAATTGACACTGACAAAAATTATTCTTTTCAACTAAATCAAGGCGAAACAGATGTCTCGAAACGCTTGCAAGAAACACGGCTTCCCGTCAACCTGTCATTCTAATATTACCTGGTATTTGGCACTGACAAAAACTGTGATTTTTAACTTTGAATCGTCTCTGCAAGTAGGACGACTTTCCCTCCATTATCAATCTAATGTTTTTGCACGGGTTGCCAGGACTGATGGCTTTCCGGCACACATCCGCAGTTCTACGCATGACGCAAACCAATGAACTTAAATTATTCAGGAAACAGATGAAACTTGATAAATGATCTTACATGTCTTGCCTGCTTTATTTCTGAAATAAAGAACAAAATATATTATCATAACAGTTGGGCTTTATACACAAACGGTTGTCAGATCTTGCAATATTGCCAGATCTAATGAGCTGAAACTTTGCTTACAATGTAAAATGTACACCAGCAAGTAAAATTGTGCGCTCAAACGATTGTAAGAATATTTTGCAAACTTAATTGGCAGGCAATAAATTTCTTCTTCTTCTTTTGGCGCTACAGTCCGTGGTGAACCTGGGCCTTTGTCTCGTAACTAATGTGTTTTTACACGGTAGGGAAGTTACCCCCACGCACAACCCCCGAAACCTGGAGGACCGGGGCCTGGTTTAGACCCCTGGACAGAGGGGATTCGCTGCACACTTTGGTTCACCTCTAAGCGGGTGCTGTAGGGGCTATCCATGGGCGCCACGAGGAGGCAGTATGTCAGCTTGACCAGTCCATTTTCAGGGATCGCTGCTGGCTTCTCGCCAGGTTGAGAGCAATCAACAACTTTGCCCTGAGTGCACTGGCCCATTTCCCCTGGCAATAAATTTAGCTCCGTATAAAAATTGTCCCTTCACACGGTTGTCAGATTATTTGTATGGCAAAACTAGACAAGCTTGATGTTAGACATCGCCCCACAGTTTAAAATTGCTATAATTTTTATTTATTTATTATTATTGCTTACAAAATTATAAATATTGTCACTAATATATAAAAAAATAGGAGCAATTCCCAAATTAATTCTATATTTTTGTCACAGACATTTTTTAGGAGATCAGTAGGTCGATTTGATCTGAAGATTTGTTGTCTGGATGAGATATAATTATGGGCAGCCACATTGTCAGATGCTTTGATTTAACATCCAAGAAATTAGCTGACAATGGCAACAAAGAATGTTCTTACGAATGTCACATGTCTGACAATATTGTTGTCTTACAACGAACCAACGATGCTTTTTCGGAAAACATTGTAAAACAATAACTGGCACTACGTCAGCTGGCTGTAAGACATTTGTGGACACATTTTACTGACAATATGGTCCGAACTGACTGACAACCGTCTGTAGTCGCTTTTGTTACATAAATGTTTTCTGCAGTCCAAAAAAAACCCATTTGTGGTGCCGGATTTCATTCTTATTTGTGTATTTATATGATGTTAAACTTCAGTTAATTATTTGTTCATATCATAAAGCAAAATGCAACTCTGCAGTCCTGCACAAAATGGCGCCATATGCAATAAAATTTATTGAATTTTAAACAGCTTCTCTTGGATGGATGGATGGTAACTTATTTTTTCTTGAAAATCTGAAATTTCTTTTCGAAAGTTTATCAGCATTCAGATTTTAAGACAAATATACATACAAATATGTATGTCACTTAATTCAATTGTTAGAGTGCCCTGGCCTTAAATTACGCAAGTTTTGCAGGATTTTTTGAAATCTTCTGAATAAAAAGTTTAACGGCCTTTAAAATAGTGCAATTTTTTTGAACTAGTTTTTCCGTCCATATCCATCATGGTGTCATTCTTTCAAGTCATTTACACGCTTAGTCAAACCACTTACACAATAATCTGCCAAAGAATTATTTTTTCTTCTTCTGACTTTTGTTTTTTTTTGGTGTTTTTGTTGTTGTTGTTGTTGTTGTTGATGTTTTCGTGGTGGAAAAAAAACACAGACAAAGAACAGAAATCAACCAGCGTTGCTTCAGATGATTTTAAAAATAATGTCATCCATTTGCCAGACTTGATTTAATGCGTAAATTGATTTTAAACAAGAAATAGTCTGTGTTGTACAACAACAACAACTAAATTACTTGATTAATCAATCCTTTTGTTTGGGCAAAAAATAAAAGAGCAAAATAAAAGAAAATAAAAATATAAAAATGAAAACAGTTTTAAGTTGTTGGTGCTGCTGGCTTTTTGTTTTTTGCGTCTGTGCACAACAATTGACAATTTCATTTCATTTGATTCGATTTTATTGTGCCTTCTTTTGTCTGACCATTCCGTCACGCATCACGATCAACAAAAACAAAACAAAACAAACCAAACAGAAAAAAGTCTGAACAAGTTGAGAGCCTGTTAAGCTGGGAATTGGATGTTGGCGGAGATGGTGATAACGAGGAAAACGCTTAAACGAATTAGCACAGTCACAACATGTTGTTTATATGCCGAAAATGGTGCGACAATTTTGCGAGAATTCATGCTGTTCATTTCGTTATTACTGGACGAAAAGTGTTGCTGGTGTGCTGGGCCTTATGCTGGTGGTGGCTGATGGCTGGTGGCTGGCGGCTGATGGCTGGTGTCTGCTTGGCAACGGACTAAATTTGCTGCTTACACTAACGGTTTCTTCAATTGTGCCAGTCCGTGTTGGCGAAATGTGTGTACGAGATGTCAGTGTTGATGGTTGTTAATAATTGCCTTTTAACGCGTACGCCGCGCTGGCATCGTGTGTTGATTACTTTTGCGCCCGTTTGCCACTCAGTCAGTCAGTCACCACTCACTCACTACTCGCTGGCAACTGCTCATTGTCAGGTTTTTGTTTCTTTTCCGTCTTCTTCTTTTTCTGTGGCTCTGCACGAGTATTTGAGGCATTTTGTTAAAATACTGCCTTTCATTGAGTCTTGATCGATTACCTTTGCCAGGCCTGGGATGCCAAAGATTTTAAGTTGTAGTCGCCATATGTAGGTTGCGAGTACATGTGTAAATTGCCTTCATAAATTTGTTTCTTTTTTTTTTGTTCTCCGTATATTTTATTGCTTATAATTGGAATTTATTTTGTTTTTAGCAAATAAATATAACAAAAATATTTTATATTTAACACAATTTTGTTTTTAATTATTCATAATAAAAGTTGTTAATCGATGGCTAAATTTCCTGGTAACGATGCCTTCTGAATATTCCAAATCCAACTCTAACACTGGCCTGAGAAAGTACACACACACACACACACATACATAAAAAAATTCTAAGGCAATTTCTCATCTTTAACTACCGTCCGTCAGGGAACAGCAAACAAACAATCATCCATCCAGCCAAGCAGCCAGCCAGTCGGCCATTCATGCCTTCATTTAACCAGCAACATTTTTGAACAATTTGTCTTAAGATTGTGATAAAACATTTAGTTGGTATGCTGGAAGGTATTCATGTGGCTGTGCAGCAAATATTGCCATAAATCACTAACGAATTAGAGCCGCGAGTTATTTACTTTGTTAATAATCAGCGATTTGGTGGGTCTTTCGGTTTTTGGCCAGCACAAGGGATGAACATGCATACTTTTGCTAGAATCTCAGCCTGGCGCCAAAAAGTAACCTCAAAACACCAAATCAAGCCAGAAAAACAGAAAAACAGAAAAAAAAACCAACAAACAAACAAGCCAGTAACATCAGCAACACCAACACCAACACCAACACCAACACCAACACCAACACCAACACCACTGGACGACTTATCAATTATTTATAAACACTTTCAATAAAACCAAAAAATTAAGCCAAACCTTGGAACAAGATGTATGTTTGTAGTTCCTCTCTATATGCTGGCTGGGTGTTTTAATTAGTTTGTTAAAAAATTAGTTTTCTGCTGCTCTCGAACATCATCATCATCATCATCTGCAGCCGTCACATGCAATTTTATATGGCGCACAAACACGTAAACTCCTAATTAGTGTCAAACCGAAACTAAATGATTCTGGCCAAAAAACTGCAGATTAATTCTTGGCCACAAGAACGCATGACTTTTATCCCCACCAAAAACAAAAAGCAGAAAAAGAAACCATTATATACATATAAGTACATATATATACATATATATGTTTGTATGTATGTTTGTATGTATGTATGTAGGATAGAGTTTTTGTGTATTGTTTGCTGGACCTACCGCAGGAATTAATATCAAAAATTCACACGCTCAACTTTTAGTTTCGTTGCATAACAATCTGCCACACACATACACACTTCCATACATACATACATACATACATAAATGTACATTCATACATATATATATATACGACATAATGTCTTGTCTCCGTTGACCGCTTTTCCCATCACTTGCCGCCGGCGTCTTTAAATATTTCCTTAAGTGTCCTAAGCTTTTAATGAAGCTGCCGGTAGCATATAAAACTCTCATCTAAAAATAATTAAAAATTGTTAGGCCAGACAGCGCAAAAAAAAAACCATTTAATCAGTTCATAATTTTAGAATTTTATAGCTTTTAGCAAAAAAAAAAAAAAAAAAAAAAAAAAACAAACAAAAAAAAAACAATTCAAAGAAAAAAGCAACCATAATTTCTTGCCACGGTGGCGACAAGTTATTGAACGCATTAAATTGCCACCAACCACATTATGATTTTCGCATTGACAATTTTGTTGTTGGCTGCGTTTGAGAGAAACAACTTGTATGAGAAGAAAAAATAAAATGGCGTCACTTAATTATTAAAACGCACCATGCTGCGTCACTTAACTGCTCGTTACGTGTGGGGTCCCTTCGGCAGGGGCAGCGCAATCCCATGAATCTCACGTTTTTATCACACATTGTTTTTTGGCCGGCTGTTATTTCTCTTTATTGCCATTGAGTTGCCAATGAAGTAATCATTGTAAAAGCAAAGACTAAATTACAGAAAAGATGGCAAAAATAAATACAACAGCAACAAAACCAATAATGGCTGGCCGATGGTTCCCACGTGTTAGAGCGAACGAACAACAAATTATGTTAAAGCCAAGAAAAAAAACCAATTAACAAATTATATATGTATTTCACATATTTTATTGACTAAAATTCTCCTCTTATTCAATATTGTAGGCGAAAAATCGAATGGCGTAATAATTCCGCGCTATAAATTTCTTTTAAAAACAACCATCCCCCTTGGAAAAAGTTTAGAATGACTGCTGAACATTTTGCTGCAGCTTTTCTTAGAGCCGACAATGAAAAGTTGAATTTAGAGTTTGAAGAAAAAAAAATATACACAAGTAGTTTAACAAAACAAGGATTTACCAAATATTTAAAGCAACAACAACTGGGTCTAGTTAATCATTCCCTGCAATTCGCAATTCATATTCCATTTCTGCGCTGACGGCACACAAAAATCTTTCCTTTCCAACAGCTGACACAAAATCCACTGTTAATTTACGGGGACGTTAAAAACACTCTGCCGAAAGGCAGGCATGAATAATTGTAATTTGTATGTCGATCGATATTTGTTGCGCTAAACTTTTCTTGCGCCGTACGGAATCAATAATACCGCCCATTAATAAGAGTATTATGAAAAACACAGGGGACTCGAACATGCATAACTAGTCCTCTTCCAAAGTCCGTTGTGTTAAATGAGCGAAATCTTTCTAAAATTGTCTATAACTTATAAAGTCCTGATATGGAAAATTCTTTTATTACAACAATACCACCTAAACAATTGTAAGTAGTATAGAAATAACTCGGTTCCAGTTCTAAAAACTCTCACCGATTCCCTCAGCATGTCCAGTCATATCTAGTCTAAGGTTTTCCTAAAAAATAATGCAAGTACTGAGAAGACCTGCGAGAAATTTCTGTAAAATTAGAAAATCGTGTGAATTATGATGAGATGTGAAAGCGATTTATGTGGGTACCTGCCAGTGTGACCTTGCCCCACGGTGATCCTATCACCGGTTGGAAACAATGCCTTCTCCAGTGCCCCCAAGCATGACAGACTGCCACACTTGAGTACCAATTCGATCACATGCCATTTGGAACATGATTTCCCCCTTGGTTTGGAGCGGAGCCTGTCTAAAACTCCTTCCGTTCTATGGGTCACGGCATGCTACTCCACATTCGAGTCCAACTTGAACTCTTTGCGCGATTTGGGTATCAACCACAACCATCAGGTGGCTCCCCGAAGGGTCTCACCAAAGCCGACCAGGAACAAGTCTTGGGGCTCCCAGCTCTCGTGGTACCAGAAGTTAGCCTCTGGTCAGACCTCGTAGCCCTAAAGGACTACTACCAGTTTTAAGCTCCAAATAGCTCCAGGGTGTGGTTCCTCCCCGGTGTGAATTATACAGTAAAATGTATTCAGAAGGATAGAAACCTTAAGGTAGAATTTGCCTCGATAACGGTAATCCTCTATATTCCAAATCATCATCAGAGCTGTATTTTAAAGTAAAGAATATCATTTACATTTTTACACAATAATTACACAAACCATCAAATTAAGTAAAACAAATTTTCATATTGTTTTTGTAAATGTTGTTTTTACTTTAATTGTATATAATCCAGTCGTGTAATCTCAGCGAAAATGGCAAGAGATTTGGGCTAAAACAATCCCAGTCTCTACAGTGGCTTGAAAGTTAGCGAAAATATGTTTTGGCATCAACTGCTATTGGAAGGGGTTGGAAATATGTATGAGTTTTATTTCACCATTCTGTTCTCTCAGTGTCAGACCAGATGTACAGTAAATACTTGTTTACTACCAGCTTGTCATGATATTGAGTGAATTGTAAGAGCTTTCATATTGGCCAAGTTGGTTCCACAAACCTCTAGCCGAGGGTAATGAATGCTTGCCCTTAAAATCGATCTTACCTTTCTTTCTAGCTGAGAAGCACAAGAAACGTGCCGAACGTTTGTGAGTTGCCCAGCGTCAAAGCGCTTTCGACAATAGTTCAACTGTATTGTGTTTTATCGTTTCTTGAGCAGGAATCAATCAGCACCAAAAAATATTTAGGATTTAGTTTATGACTCAACAACAAGACTTCTTAAATATTTTTGTTTAAAAACATGACAGTTTCTGTGGATCCAACTTCAAATGATTCATAGTACTTGGCTACAAAGTAGCCAGTTTTCTAGTTTTCTTAATGATGTAAAAAAAGGAAAAAAGAACAACAACTGCTACATTTTCCAATGACAAAAAGCGACTTAATGTAATTGATAAGTTTTTGGATAGCATGATTCAACAGAAGGTTGAATAAACGTTCGGTGTGGTCTTTTATCGCGCCGCAACTAATCCGTAACAATAAAGAAAAAATATGATAATTAAAAGGTGTTTCAATCCAGTCAATGAGCCAACCAGCCAACCAGCCCGGGCAGTGCCTTTGTGTTTCTCGCTGTTTGTGTTGAAATTGAATGCTTTAATCAACTTGTCGTGAACAAAGACTTGGACTGTTACAAATAAAAGATCTTTGGTAGCCACAAATGTTAACGTTGTTGGTTGGGCTGTTAAGAAAAACCGCAAGCCAAATGCTTATTTATGATTTGCTTAAACACTTTTAAAGTTTGTTTTCTTTTATGAATTTAATAAACATTTTAAAACAACAACAAGCAAACAACAAAACAATATTGTCAAATCAACAGCAACAAGAATTTGAAGAAAAAAGAAACACCGAAACGAAACGAAGCAAACAAGTTACATTAATTCCTGCTAGGAAGGACAGACACCGCCGAGAAATAAACAGGATAGCGCGGTCGAACAAACATTTAATACAATAAAACTACTTGAGACACAGAGAGCCTAATCTAATATGTATGTATGTATGTATGACATGGCATTCATTTTTACGTGGTACGACATGCCTGTTCATGTCATGCACATTATTGCCACACAGCGTCGCGACGTCCGCTGGCTTAATCGTTCCTTCGTTCGTTCGTTCGTTGGTTGGTTTGGTCGTGCGCTGTGTGGTGGGTGGTCGTTTTGTTCTAGGCCCAGCTGTTTGGCATTTGATGTTCGCTTCGCTACGATTTATTCTAGTTTGATCAGACTCCACAAGCGTGTCTTATTGTTGTTGTTGTTGTTGTTTTGAGCAGCTAAAATACAAGCACCAATCATGGCAACGCAATGTTTGGGTGGCAATCTAAACATGCATATATTTCTCCTTCTACATTTTGTTGCAAACAAGTATTTTACAATATCGTTGCGATACAAAGTTATGACGACGATTATGATTCTGACAATATCCCCGTATACTGTGTACATGCACAGGCATGCACACATGTATGTATTTTTCCACTTGTGTTTATATTTGTGCTGAAAAGAAAAATTCAGGAAAAAAAAATATGTATGTAATTTAACAAAAACCATAAAAATATCTCTGTTTATTCATCTTTACGTTGCAGACGATACTCAACTCGATGCATAAATATCAACCCCGGTTTCATTTGGTGCGAGCCAACGATATTTTGAAACTACCATATTCAACGTTCAGGACATACGTTTTTAAGGAGACGGAATTCATAGCTGTGACTGCATATCAAAATGAAAAGGTGAGTCCGTCCGTTCGTGGTTGCTCCTTGTTTGTGTTTTCATCGCCATCGATAGATACATACATACATGCATTCATGACAACATTTTGTCACTTGTAAAACAAACAAAAAAGACAACAAACAACAAACAAAAAAGAAAACAAAACTATTTAATGTGTCTTTTTATTTATTTATATTTCAACTTTATTCCCTTTTATATTCTATTTATTTATATACATGTATTTTTTCCTTTATATCTCTTTCTCTTTTATGGCTTATTGCAACATGCTGCTGCCTGCTCTTTGTGGCTTCGTTTGGCTGTATATG
Organism: Epicampocera succincta; assembly: GCA_932526305.1. Lineage (NCBI taxonomy): Eukaryota > Metazoa > Arthropoda > Insecta > Diptera > Tachinidae > Epicampocera > Epicampocera succincta. The sequence continues at coordinate 15,242,466 of OW052038.1, forward strand.
TGTGTGTGTGTGTGTGTGTGTGCGCTCGCTGCTCTGTTGCTGTTGTTGGTTGCTGCAGATAACTCAGTTGAAAATTGACAACAATCCTTTTGCCAAAGGGTTTCGTGACACAGGCGCCGGTAAACGGGAAAAGAAGTGAGTATCACTAGAGTGAAGAAAACAAAAAATATTATATCTTTATATTTACCTACATTTATACCGGCCTACGAGTACATACATAGAGCTGATTTGAATAAATTTGACTGGCAGGAAACGTTTCAAAATGTCTTAAAATTGAAAGACTAAATTGCAGAATTGACATTTATTTCAAAAGAAGGGTCTTTTTGACGCAACTAGTTAATGAATAATTTATGAATTTCGAACAACTGGAGGTGAATATTGGGCAAACGAAAAAAACCAAATTATAATAGTAGTACGAATGATAGATAGACTCAAGAACGATCTTACTACGATCTGCAAATGGGGTCGTTTAAAACAGGGTTTGACTTCGACGGTCGTACGACTCTGTGTTTGTTTATTAATACAGCAAATACACGCATGAGCAAATTCTCTACTTGATCTACAAATATTCTCAGAAACGTTGTGAACATTGAAATATTCAGATTGAAATATCGGATTAAAAATTCCGTATAATGTTCGCTGAAATGATGTCTCAAAAGAAGTATTTTAGACAATGCACCGGTTTTGTGTAAAATTCCGCCACCGACAGTGTGAACGCACAACAAGCAACACCAGCGCAAATATTGTGTTGGCTTTGCCCGATAAAAATGCTTTCTGAAGCACCCATAATCTGAGCGTTTTATCGCACATATTTGAAAAGTGCGCCGATAAAAATTGCCTATTCGCACCGATATGCGGACACATTTGCTTGCAACAATAAATTTATGTTTAAAATACAAAAATACAGAATTATATGTTTAAGAGATTAGAAATGGACTCTGCAGAGAATATAAATTTCTTAAATTGGCGACATCTAGTGGGAAGAAGATTTCGCTTTGGCGGAAATGCACTATGATAAATTTTGCTCTGGCAACTGGTTTCTCGCATCTTCTTACATAATAAACGTTTATCGTTCGCCTGTAATCGATTGGTCAGTGAAGGAAAGATTTAAGGCAAATAGCCGCAAATGCTATTCCCTCCTTTTTCCTCTCACCCTAAACTATTTACACAGGTAGACGGCGCCCCCGGAGTGCTGGTCCCAGATTTACTCCCTGTGACAGATAAAAATCCAGTCTAGCCAAAACAATTTTCACATATTAAATTGTGTGACGCGAAAAATTTTGAATTTAGTTTTTATAACTAAAAAAAAAAAAAACAATAAAAAAAAATTCGAAGAAATTGATTATTCAATTTGATAAATTTTGTTTAATGATTTAGCAAATAATTTGACTAAATTTTAGATTTATGTAGATAATAAATAAGTTTATTTTGAGATTTAAAGATTTAAATTCGCTTCAATTTACAACTCTTTTTTCAGAGTCTTTTGGTAATTTTAATTTCATTTTCTGTGTGATGTTTTTCATTCCTATTTACTTTCTGCTACAAAACTTGTATTCTTTTTCCTTGCCTTTTAATGACACCAAATCCGTGCAGCTGACGCTCTCAGGTCTTGTCCGTAAAAGCTTAGAAAAAATAGAAATACAACAGAAGAATTTAATTTAATAATATGATTTGTTTTACAAAATTAAGATGCCAAACTCAGTTGTGGTGTGTAATGTTACCACCCAACCGCCCGCCCGCTCGCCTGTCTTTCTGTCTGTCTCTCAGTGTGTCTGAACTAACTGGCTGTCAGTTAATTTTAATGACAGTTGTTGGCGGCTTCGTGAAATGTAATCTGTTTTTTACAGCGCAAAGAAAACACCAGCTCAAGGAACTCGCCCCCAAAAGAATGAATTAACAATTTCAAGGCATTGCCTGGTTTTGGCAAATTTCAACTTGCTGGCTAGAACTTATGCCAGTTGACAGTTGACTTCACAAGTTATAATCATCAGCAGCAACCCCCCGAACTGCGAACACCGCACCCAAACGAACAATATCTATCAATTGAATTGTTTGTGTCTATTTTTGTGTCTTCCTTTTGGCACCGTGTCAAAGAAAATCAAAAAAAAAAAAAGGCAATAAAATTCGTACGTGGACGAGTACGAATGACTTGGCTGGCTGGTGAGCCGGCATGATAGATACAACATGTCTATGGTTTTGTGTCATTAACACGGAAACTTCCACCAAATTGATTTGCACTGAAAATGAAGACATCAGTCAGTCGTTCAGTCATTCACACCGACCGTTTAAAAATGCCATTCATCATGCTGCAGATCCTGGCCACTCTTCGTGGGTTGGTGTTCTGACAAAACAATGACGTTGTATTTGTGCTTTCTGATGATTTGTTACATTCGGTGATTTCGAAAGTGTCAGTTGCTTCGTCAATAACTGCAACTTCCTTTACGGCCATCAAGTGTTTCAACGTCCACATTTTGCAGTCCCCACCCCCTGTTCTAGTGCTGAGTCAAAAACCATCTTTAAGTTGACCAAAAACGTATGCTGAAGAGATTTGCAGCCGTATCGGATTTCCGGATTTTCGCAATTGATTCTTCCTTATTTCTGTATCCGTCTGCTTCTCCCTTTATTTGTTTATTGTGTTTTGTAATTTAAATGTGGACTTAGCAGCATGATGATGGCCCTGATGAACATGTTGATGATGATGACGAGGATTTTGTTTGCGTTGACTTTTGTTCCTGTTGTGTGCGATGTGATGTCGTGGCCGTAATATTGATTTCTCCCACAACAACAACAAAAAAAGAAAAAAATGTAGTTGTTGTTACTGTGTTGTTAGATTAATTCTTTACTGGACTAATTTAACTTGTAGTGCTGTGCTGTGCTTTAATATTCCATTAGAAGCGGAAATTAAAATCAATCAATCACTGGCAACATTCCGTTTTAAGGATTATTTATACAGCGTACAATTTAAAGTCCATTTAAAATTGCAGGGATTATAATGTCTAAAAATTTGCTAGTTGTAGTTATAATGCTGTAACTGTCGATATGGCTATAAAGTGTACAGTGGAGGGTAAAACATTCTTGGCAAACCTTAAATTATGGCTATAAAAACATAAAACACTTTACAACATAATTGTGTGGTTACAGAGTCTACAGTGGAGAGGAAAACACTGCTGGGAAATGGTAAATTACGGTTCTAATGCATACAGTGGAGGGTAAAACATGGGCAACTTGGTTTAAAATACAGCTTATAAAACTAGCAACACACTGAACCATGAAGAGCGCATGGAGAATACTGCTCCGACCCGTAGAATCTTTGATTCCGAACCTGTGGGACAACGCATTAGAGGACGCCCACGGACCCGATGGCGCACACAAGTGGAGAGGGACCTCAACCAACTTGGTGTGCAAAATTGGAGGATGCTGGCTAAAGATCGTGCCAGCTGGAAAAGTTTGTTGGTTGAGGCCCAGGTTCACCACGGACTGTAGCGCCAAAAGAAGAAGAAGAAGAAGAACACACTGAACCTAAATATAATATCATATTTGTCGTATCAAGGCAGGAACTTTTAAGTTGGAATTATTTATTTAAATAAGTTAAAGAAAGTATTAGTTTAGAGCATTTTACAAGGTTAGACTTCGTGGTTTTATTTATTCAGGCTTGATTTTTTTTAAGCGATTTTAAAAAGAAAGCCACACCAGCTGTTCGATTGTTCAGCTTCCGTTTCGCAGGCGATAGGGCGCTGTAGTTGCTGATATTTCTCTCCCTGACTACTGTAGAGAAATATAGTATTTCGAAGATGATTTGCCAAAAGCTAAATAGAATTTTGTATTATTCTGCTGCTCAATAGTTTCTCAGTTTTATTGAAATGTTGATGTTCTACTCATATTTTGACAACGAAATTTAATGGCATTTTAGATATTTTAAGACCAGCAATAAATTTCTTTAAGAACATTTTTTTAAATTTTCGTCTCTGCAGTCAGTCTATTTTACTGCACACTGTTTTGTCTAGTTAAATTTTAAATACAAGGAAATCAGCTGATTATAACTATTTCTATAGTCTTTTTTATCAGCGTAAAATTATTTACATACAAACTACACCATTTCCTAGTTAATACGACCATAAATGTTAAGAACAAAATGTCGCTTTTCTCTAGACCATCCCGCCCGCAAATTGTTAGTGTCTAACAAATAAGATCTACTACCAATCCCCTGTTACGGCCTATCGGCAAGCTGGTTTTTCCCAAATCAAAGTGTAACACATACATACATATATTATTTCATTTCTTTTGGTTTACATACATAAATACATACCTGGAACGGGGAACCCCCTAATTTGTAACTAATTATACACAATGAATGTTTATATATATGCAAATGTACAGTGATTCACAGCTTTTTTCAACCAGCCTCACTAAACAAATTAAAGTGGATATAACTTTTGAATGAGGCAAAATATTAACAAAATTTATATAGAATTTAATAGAAGACTTTCTTATCTTCTTATTTGCATAGAAAATTTTTATTTTATTCTAAAATTTACATATTTATAATCTTAAAAACTAAACATAAAAAAAACTTAGGTATTTCGATGGTCTCAGCTTGGCAGCACTTGCACTACACATTTGCCGTTCACCAGTCAATCACTGAGAAAACCCCTAATTGAAACCGAAAGTATAAACTTATACATGTAATTTTTGTAAAAGAGAAATGAAGCAAAAAAAAAAAAAGAAAAACAAAATCGACTTAAAAATTAATTCGAAACACGTTATCGCAATTTTCTTGCCACAAGGTATTAAATAATGAAACTCCTTTGGTGTTCACACATCAAAGCTTTACAATTTTCTTGGCGTTTTCGAAAACTCACTCACACACACACAGACACACACACACACACACACCCTCGCGCCATCTATGCACATGCAGGGGGGGCAATAAAAAACTACAAAATTGGGCAATTTAAACTGAATCCTGAAATGTTTTATTATTACAGCCACTACAGGTTGCCGCCACGAACGCTAAACAAGCATTTGCTCAACGGCACCGCATTCGAATCCGCCGCGCTCAAGATTGGTAGCGAAAACATTTTAATACACATTTAATAGTAAATCAATTTGCTGTTAGACCCCAACTGCCTGTTTTAGAGGCAAATTGGAAAAAAAAACGAAACGAAACAATAAAGAGAAAATGAAAATAAATTTGAGGAATGCCATCGAGAAAAAGGAGGACTGGTGGAAGGTTTAGGATAATTTTCATTTCGGTTACCTTTAAATTGTTGTACATGCCATTAATGAAAACGTATGCGCTCATATGAATGTATGTGTGCGTGTGTGTGTGCGTGTGTGTGTGTGCGCGCCACTTATCCTTAAGCAAAGACTTGCAGGTTTCGTTTCATGCCCATATTGAGAGATTAAAGGAGGACGTTGCCCTGTAATTTTCCAGTTAAAGCCATTTAGTGCCTGGGTTCTATTTGCTGCTCTATTATATTTATTTAATTTCAAACAATTCACACTTCCACCCTCCTGCTTTAATGTGTTTTTTTCTTTTTTTTTTTATTGATTGATATAATTTTTTTTACTTTGATCACTTGTTTAGTCTTCACATTCTAGTTAATTTTTTATTCTCTTGCTGCTGCTCCTGCTGCTCGTGGTCTCCGTTTGTTGCAAATTTGTTGCGAAAACAAACGCTTTGTCAACTATCGCTTTGGGGGTTTCCAGTTCTTCTTCTTCATGCTGAACTTACTTTTCATATTTTCACACAGTCGGCCATTAAATGTTGATTGCTGAGCTCTTCCTTGGGAGTTGTTTTTTTTTTGCGAATTTCATTCAAAAACTCTGTTTGTTTTGAATTCATCTGTTTTTGTTTGTTTCTTACTTTCATTGTCGTCAAGAGTTGTCTGAAATTTAAATTTCTATTTGGCAACGCATTGGGGTTGTGATTTCGCAGCTACAGGGTGCACGACAATGAGCAATTTTAGCCAGAATACGCCTAATGCTGGCGTTTGTCTGCTTTTCCCCAGGCTTGCGATCAATTATCAGTTAATTTTTAGCAATAAAATGCGATAATTGCCACAAACACTTTATTTTGTTTTGTTTGAACTTGTGCCGCACACTCGTATGTATGGCGAACGTGACAGTCATAGGCGATTAAAATGTAGAAACAAGAAAGTTCATATCAATTTTTAACTTATATTAAGGGCATGTGTTACGATGGCCAAACTAATTGACCAAATTGTCACATGTCGGACATCATTAAAGAATTAAAGTTCTTTGTCCTTCAAAATACTGGCGAACGTTAACGCGCAATATCGCTGTACAGGCGTTAAAGCCAATAGGAAGAACTTTAGTCTACATTGCACAGTAACAAAATAAGTACCGTTTCAAATGTGACAAAACATTGATGCAGTTGTCGTAGCGTCGTAAGGAAATACCGCGCAATCTGACGATTGCACTGCAACTAACTTTAGAATTAAAGCCTTTTTAAGTGGCTTTAGTTGGACGCAATTAGTTTGAGCCTGTGTGGCTTTCCCAAGCCATAATCTGATTGCATACGTGACACTTTGAAAATGAAATTATTTCCACAATGATTCAATTGCAGTCAAAAGTAAAAAATCTATCTTAATTATATTAATTTCTTGAGTCAACACGAGTCTTTGGTTATTTGGCGTTAAAGAAAACTTGTCATAAGACTTGACCAGAAGTTAGAAATTTGTATTCGTAGAGCTTGACAGTCTGTCAGTAGTTGTTCGTTGTGGTGGTTAAATGCTTAAAGTAGTAAAATCTAAAAACTTCTCTATAAGAATGTGGTAAAATAGCCAAATTTTTAATTACTTATAATAGTTTGTCCATAGTGGAGCTTTTTACGGCAAAGGCCATATGCAGTTGCGTGCAATCAAAGCGAAATGAGGATGAGAATTTAGCACCCGCACAGACGAAAGCTTTTTATTTTTGTAATAAAAAAGCAAGGAAAATGGATATTGCGCGTTTTGTTTCTGCCAGCCGCTTTTTAATATGTACTATATCTATAGGAACACATTTATATAGTGTACGTTTGTTGCATGCAACTTTAATCGTTTTATAGGAAAGGATAAGCAACAAATCAAAAAATTCTTTCGAGAAAAATGTGAAAAAAATTTTAATTTCATATAAATTCTAAAATTTCAAATGTTTCGATTTGAAAGTTTATTTTGGGTTTTGGAAACGTTTTGAACGGTGTTTTCAATGCGAAGTAAATAATTGCTTGATGTGTGACCCAAATTCCCATGAATTCTCAAACCATGGCTCCCCCCGGTCTCTCAAATGTCAACGTTTGATTACAATAAAGATTTAGGCATCAGTTGAAGACACCTTTCTTGCCACTATTTTTTCTCACGAACTCAAGTCAAATCCGGTTTGTTTTTATTTATTTACTTAACACCCTGCTTAAGTGCCTCAATTACTTAAAGTCTTGATCTTGGTGTTCGCCGAACATTTAGATTTTGTTGAAAACTTTCTGATGCTGGGCAAAACGGTTAAGCCATTTTAAAGGAAAACATCAATTAGCGTATGTTTTTAATCATTTCACTTTGACTTCCTTTCCTGCTCAACTCGAGCACCAAAAAAAAAAAGGAAAAAAAAACAAAAACAAAAACGGTCACTTTGGCAAGTTAAAGTATTTTGCTTTTCCGTGCTGTTTCTTATGCCATTAGCCGGCGGTACCTTTTCAAATGTTGTCGCCTCCCAGCAGTGATAATGACAAAATTTTTGAATTTTAACGAGCATATTTTCCAACCGAGATAAATATCATGCGGCGTGGAAGGTGCTGCAAAGCCACAAAATTATTATTAGCTAAAACGTTTCGAGGTCTGGGTGTCATTATACGGCAAAGGGATTAAATGGTTTTCGTATTGTGGTTGTTACCGAAACGAAATAGAAATAGAAGCCTGAAGTGGAAAGGGTTGTGGCTTCAACTCTACAAAGACACATTTGATTATTTTGCCCCCCCCAAAGGAACGTACAAATTGCTCAGCACAACATCCCTTGTGTGACATCGTTTGTTTCGTGACGTATTAGTGAGAAATTTGTTAGAACTATTGTTCTAAGGCAAATATCAAATGATTTGAAATAAAAGAAAAACAGAAATCACGTAGATTTTTTAGGTTATTAAAATGCTGGGGGGGAGATGACAAGAATGACGATTGATTTAAGTGATTGCAGGGCAATATGTAACATATACCATCCAGAGATTAAAAGTATTCAAACAAACCGAAACAAAATAATGAAGGGTTAAATCAACAAACAATCAGACACAAACAAATAGACTCTTAAGCAACTTAACTTGCTGGCAAATCCTTTGTTTCGAAAGCAAGACAGACAGACAGACAGACAGCCACACGGACGGACGCTTGAGCACACAAATAAAACAATAGGCAAAGTTTTGAAACAATTATCTGGGTGGAGTGAGGGGTAAGGGAGCTTAAGTGTTTCTTTTGAGTGTTTTCGAATAGCCAGATTATTTTAATTTGAGGAAATCCTCTCTAATTGGCAGCAAACTTTTGCTCCGTCGTCCGGTCTTTGTTAAGCGGCTTTGAGTTGTTCATCGCCAGTGACTTGACCAAATCTGTATTACCATAGAATCTTGTCTCTGTGAACAATTGGATGTTCTAACCAGCCTTTTTTTCTTACCAACTGTTGTTACAGGCAAGCTTTACTCTCGAATCGCGGGTCCGATTCGGATAAACTAAATCCCACTCATGTCAGCAGTTCAAGAGCGCCTCTACATTTGGGTCATACGGGCCGGCCGCCACATCATTTGCACGCCCACGCCTCACTACACGACAATCAACAGGACGATGAAGACAAATTGTTGGATGTGGTGGGGCCGCCCCAAAGTCCTTTGTTGCCTTTAAGTCACTCACTGCAGCAAATGCACGCTCACCAACATTCGGGTAAGTGTTTTATAGAAATTTTTAACTTTTTGTTTGTTTTGTTTGTTTGCCAAGAAATTTTGGCCCAAAGCAAGAGATTTTCTAATCAATTCAAAGCCCTTGCAGCTTGGTTTAACCACTTGGCCGGGGCGAGCGATCATGCTAGTGAAGAGGCCCTGCGACGCCGTCTGCAATCTGATGATCTTGAACGTGATGGCAGTGATTCCAGCTGCTCGGAAAGTGTAGGCGGCAGCACCGGTGGAGCCTTTCGACCCACCTCCTCGGGTAGTCCCAAAGAGGGTGCAACCGGTTTAACAGGTTCGGGGACATATCCATCACCGAACATTTCGGTGGGTCCACCCATACAGCCCTCGCCTCATCTGTTGCCTTACCTGTATCCCCATGGACTCTACCCGCCACATCATCTGGGACTTTTGCATAATCCGGCTGCAGCGGCTGCCATGAATCCCGCCGGTCTAAATCCCGGCCTCTTGTTCAACGCTCAACTTGCCTTAGCCGCCCAGCATCCCGCCTTATTTGGTCATTACTCAGGACACACACCAACCTCTCCCCTGCAAGGTCTTAAGGGTCACCGATTTTCACCCTATAGTCTGCCTGGCAGTTTAGGCTCGGCCTTCGATGCCGTCACACCCGGCTCAAATGCCAATCGCAGCAACACAGATGGTCCGGCAGCCATAAGCAGTGGGACAAGCAGCTTAGAGCACGGACCTCGTAGCTTAAGCTCCAGTCCAAGACCGCGTGCCTCCTCGCATTCCCCTCCCACGCGTCCCATTTCAATGTCGCCCACAACACCACCGTCTCTACTCAAACGAACCAACTCACCGTCAGAGCTAAAAAGCATTGAAAACATGGTCAACGGTCTCGAGGTGCAGCACAACGGCAGTGTTTGCAGCACAAGTGGCTCCATGGACGATTTGCAGAGAAAGTCCCCCTGTATTGTGACGGATCAGTGACAATTGTATGACAGGGACGACAACGATCGGTCGTCCGTCATCGATCTCGACGATGTGTGACCAACTAGTTACTCGCTCCGCTTTAATAGTCCGCACAGCCGCAGAACGGTTGTGCGGGCTTCCAATTACAATTATCCAACCCATCGTCAAAAAAATGCACCAACCTCTTGTTGAGCACGATCGACACAGCAAACGAGCCCAGTGTTTAGATTTTAATTATCAAAACTTGAAAACAGGAAAACTTTTGTCAAACATTATGTTCCCTTGTGTAGCCGCCCTTAATTCGTCTACCACCCTACCCCCCTCTCCCCATCCTCCTTCCCTTTACTGCTTCCTCCTTCACCACTATTATTCCGCTTTACTTTTACGTCTTGAATAATTCAAACCAAAGACCAAATAATATTTTGTTTTTTAATAATTTTCTATGAGAGCAGCGTATGATTTCACGATTAAATTAATAAAACATACGTTGTCTGTACAATAAATTGTAAATTTATAAGTTGTGTAGTAGTATTTTAAGTATTATTTTTTAGAGCAAATCATTCGATTGTGTGAAATTTAAATCCATTATGTTCCTTTCAAACGCGCTGTCGTCGTCTTCCACGGGCACGAATGACAGCAACGTTTATAATTTACAACAATTAAGCAAAAAAAAAAAAAAAAAATGCAAATATTTCCTGTAACCGTCAACTTTTATTACTTTTTTTTTTTTTGTTTTTAGTCTTTAGTTTTAAAAAATATTGAATTTGTTTAAGTTAATTAACACTATATACCAATTTGTAGCATAAACATTTAAAGTTATTACGTAAAACATTGAACGTTCAAGCGCACCTCTTAAGGTCTTGGCGAGCACAAAGATTCGGAGACCAGAAGGCAGACATTTTGTAGGAAAGTTTTGTGCGGCCACCTCGTAACTCCGTACTGTATTGCTTTGGGGTTTCGTGAGTTATGCGGCTGTTGCAAGACATAGTGTTGGCCGGAAAATGCCAAACTATTGAAGGAAAGCCGCTGCCGTTGCAAACCAAGGATTTCAATTTTTCTGTTTTGTGATGACAACTACAGATGAAACGAAAAATGTAAAAGCCTCTGCGAAACGCATAGAAGCCCAAAGATATCCTAACTTTTTTAGCCACATGCATGTGCGTAATTGATAATATATTTTGAAGCTTTAACTGACAACCCGCAACAAAATTTGTTGTTGGTTTTTAACAAAAACTATTAAACATTATTTTCTAAATAATTCATGAATCTGTCCAACTTTCTGTACGTTTGTGTTTTTGTCTCAAATATATTGCCATGTAGAGAGACTCTTACATCTGGCAGCACTGAATCGATTTGATATTTTCTGTTCAATCTATTCGTTTTTCCCAAATCCCGCCAGCGAGAGACACCCAAGAAGCGCAAAAGTTTAAAGCACTTTCTTTTTGCGAGACTTTTATACTATTAAAGTTTCCGGCAGCTGGAACTTGTTTTCCTTATGGGATCTTGTAAAATAGTTGCTATTCTTGGGCTAAAGGGGAAGGCAATGCATCCTTGGAATGCAATTCTGTAAATATTATATTTGGTTGTATTTCATCATTCCTAACAGAAGTCACAAAAGTTTAGCTTCTTACAACAACTCCTGGTGTTTTTTGGCCGATCGTTATATGAAACCACTAAAGAGTGACTGCAGGGACCTAAATCCTAGTATTTAAATTGTTTAAACTTTTGTTGTTTTCGTTGTCTTTTCTAAATCATAATAGAAGTAAAAAACTTTAGCTTCCTACAACAACTCCTGGTGTTTTTTGGCCGATCGTTATATGAAAATACAACACTGTGAGCGACTGCAGCTCTGTGTTTGCTTAACCTTTAAAATCAACGCATTTACGATGAAAATGTACGAAAGCAAATAAATTACACAAAATGCCAACATTCTAAAAAAAAGTGCATTAACACAGTGTTACAAACTTCTAATGTATGAATGACACGAAATGTCTGTCACCTGGGACATTCACAATTGCAAAATGAAAATTGTAAATAGCAAACATATAAAAATTATAAAACCATATGTTAAAATAACGCTATACATAAAAAGATATATATAGAAATATATATACCTGTATATATATATATTGAATAAATAGTTTAAACACTTAAATTTCTAATCTTAATGAAAATTGAATTTTGTAAAGTAAAAATAATATCTACATATAACAAAATCATTAATAAATCCCCGCAATAGAAACTGTTTTATCATTTGAATTTAATTAGTAAAAAAAACAAACAAAAATTCTAATAAATTTGTGTTGGAAAACCCTTTAAATGAAAAAAAAACAAAAGCAAAAAAATTATTAGTTTCAAATTAAAAATTATCTATGACAAAGAAAAAAAAATTTTGTTCTTAAACAACAATAAATTTCCACGCCCAATACAATCGCTCACACTCTTCGAATCACACACACACACACACACACACACACACACACACACACCAACTCGTCTTTAAGAAAGTTAATGAATGCAAATAATATACAGAATTATATAAATTTTAAAGAAGTATAACAATTATATAAAACCTAAAGAAAAACACACACAAACACACACATAAAAATATTAAAAAAAATTAAAATAATTTTAAATTCGAATTTAAGATTTTACAAAAACAAAAAAAACAATTTAAAAATAAAACAACCAGAAAATTAAATAAATAAAAGTTACAAATGTAAATTTGTTATTTTAAATAATTATGTGAAAACAAAAAGACAAAGAAAATATATTGTAAAAAAAAAACAACAACAACAAATTAAGAAATATGAGTTTTATTTAACAAAGAAAAAGAAGAAAAACACGAAAAGAAACATGTTACAAGCTGCCTTATGGCGCTGCAATAACAAAAACAAACATGCAGCGATTTGCAGAGACTGTAATTGCAGGTGTTGGACGTTCTTAGGAATTAAGAACTGAAATGGTATGTATTGTATTATTTTAGTCATTACAAGCTTTTCTGGCAGTTGCTCCTCAAGTACCCAACGTCAGTCAAGTGCTGTGGTAATTGCTTCCTAATTAAAATGCGCTGCCACTCGGTTCTTGTATTCCACCTTCAAAAAATAAAAATAACACACACACACACACACACACAATAACTCAACCGTAATATTTCGCACCTTTACGTCCACTCAACACATCGCTGAAATAAAAGTACCAGTCAAAAGAAAACAGTGTAGCCGTATCAAAGAGGAAGAGAAACCGAGTGAGTGAGTGACTGACGGCGGCCCACAAACCAACTAAAGTGGCAAAGTAATTAAATAACGAATGGCTTTTTAAGCATAAAATTAAGTAGGCGATAAGAAAGAATAAATGTGCTGATCGCATGTCAAGTCTATTTGTTCGCTGGCCCAACAACACCACAAACACCCGCCGACATTGTAGGCGGTGGATTAGCTAAAAGCGATAAGCCACTGCTAACGCCAACCGCCATCGACACCGCCAGCGCCACCCCTACCAGCAAAACTCTTTGCTCGCCTGTTTCCCCCGGCCAGGATATACGTACATACATACATACATACATACAGAACATTAAACGCAAAATTGACAAAATAAACGAATAAATTTTCATACAACAAACAAACAAACAAACGGCATTTAATTCATTTGGCCTTAATTCAATTATGATGAGGTGTAGACGCCCGTAAAAGCAAACGATTAACATCGCAAGGTTCTAAATTAACTCCTACTTAATTGGCAGATAAATTGAAAACGAAAACTAAATAATCCTTTTAATACAATTTGTGGCATATCCTCAAGCTCAGGACATGTTCTTTTAAGGCAGACTGTGAAATTGCGAGACAGCAGCAACTGCCATGACGCGTTAGTTAATCTGATGATGGGTGGCAATTTTCTGTAACATGTGAAAAGCTGCCAGGCACTTGCTGTAAAGCTTGATCTATCTAATCTCGTCTGTCAACAACAGTCGAGGAAGCCAAAGCACTGGAGGTGGTAGTATTGCGAAATCTGCTTCAAATCAACAATTCTTCGTGCTCATTTCTAGGAAATTCTCGTGTTCGTTCCTTAATCTTTTACAAACTCTCACAGATTTTGCAATTTTCTCCGAATAATGCCCACCATTCATTAAGAAAATTCCTCATTGTGGACGGTCTACGGTGTGAATTTGTTTGGCCATGCAATTGTCTAACTTATTTTAAATATAATAGTTAGCAACAAAGTTAACGAGTTTGCGATTAAGCGTTTTTTGCTATTCCGCAACACGTTTTAACACTATTTGGCATCGTTCTATCACATATTTAGGACAGCAAACAGTAAAGCTATAATATGTAATAGTTTAAGTGTTGTTAATGGAAATTGTAGATTCGATACAAAAGTATTTATCAGAAGGCTAGAAATATCAAAGCCAATTTAAAAAATAGGAAGTATTATTTAAAATTTGTCCAACTTGACTACAACAAGTCTCAAAATCTAAAATATTTTCTCGCACATAAAGAAACTAAGCCTGATATAACGTTGTACACATATCAATTTAAAGTGAAGAGAAAACTATATGTGTTAACACGATCTTGTGACTTTACTTAAGGCACTTGAGTGCCCCTTTGGGGACAGTGTACGTAATTGGGTACATTTTTCTGGCTCAGTTGCTCGTGTGTTGCACGGCTGTTTTGGCAGCCGTGTTATTTCACATTCTAAAAAAATATCAAATAATATCAAATATTTATTTATTATCGCACAAACTAAAATGAGTGAAAAATCTCTTTCTCTGTATTTTTATTGTTCTTTGTATTTTTCTTGCTTTTAACAAAGTTACCGCGTAAAAGAAAAGAAGAAGCACAATAATTGGCAGTAAGTTAAGCTCTTCTAAAATCGTGTAGGCGGCGATCCTGTACGAAACACTGCGAAAACCCGAGTCAGAAAATAAGCGTGTGTCTTAAGTCCTTCAGAATAATTGCCCAGCCCAATAGGATCAATGATGTCTGAAAGACTTAAGACCCAAACATTTTTTTTAAGTAGTTTCTGCTAAATTCGTGGCTTTTGAGTTTAGCACGAAAATGGTCCCAAATCCGGCCGACGGAAACTATTCTTTCTAATGGTACGAAAATCGGCCACAATATTTGACTTGAAACAGTTTGTGTGTGTGTGTGCCTTAAGTCTTTCGCAATTTATGAAAATTCTTTGCTAAATTTGTTGATTATTTAATAGCATACTTTCAGGGGCATTTAGTAATAGACTCTCTTGTGTGTGCACGTATCTTGAGTCTTTTGCCTGCGCTTTAGGTGAATATCAGCATAATCGTTTGGATGACTTGAGACACGTGCGCCTGTTCAGTCAGACTGGCCAAAATTTGTGTGCTGAAAAACGTATGAAAATAAGAATTTTTTTTAAAGATTAAAATTAAGATTAAGATCAAAACACATTAGGATTTATTTGTTTGCTTCCGTTCCTTCTATTTGAAGCGAAGTTTTTGTAATCAGCACAAGTTCACTTACAAGTCACTTGAAAAGGAACAAATTTCTGGAGAACACATCGATCTTTAAAATTAGTGAATTAGTTCTTGTTGTTGTTGTTAGTAATTTAAAAGTTAAGAACTTGAAAATTGTGCATAGAATGCAGGTCTCTTAATTTAATGCGCTCGTTTTTACACTAAGAAACAGTAAATTTATTGAATTATATCTGTGAATTCATTAAATTAATGTGAATTTATTTAGAAACTTTAACACTCAACCATGAAACTGTATTGAAGCAAGATTTTTAGTTTTATTTAGATATTTTGAATCTACTGAAAACTGGGCTTTTTTTTGCAACACTGCAGTGCTTCAACCAAAAAAGATGCTACGCAGTATGAGCGATCACGGCCAAACTTTTCCAATATTCATCTAACAAGTCCGCGCATAAATGTTGGCCAGCAGTTTGAAGGACGAAATTAAAATACTTTTTGCTGGCCCGTAAAACATACACATCTTAGACATACACTCTGCTATCCGTGGGCACGCCAATCAAAAATTCGCAAAAATTCAGGTATGACTTCAGTTGTGTGGCTCTTACCAAAACCTCGGAAAGGGAATGGACGCCCCCTCCTGGGATGACTTGCAAGAGGGATCCTAGTGTCTCTAGGAGTACCTGATGCCTCAAAACGATTTCATCAAATACCGAGATGGTGGTTCTACGCGAGGTGCTGATGTCTTAAAACAGATTTCTTGCTATTCTTCTTAACAAACTAGAGGGTGGAGAATGTACAGGCGTGTTGTTAAATTCTGGATGCTCTTTGAAGATTTCAGGCCACCAACTCAGGGGCCTCATCCACCATTTAGTGTATAGGAAATTATTATTAGGAATTTTGAATTGTCAGTTTCATTTAACACAAGAAGTTGCCACCTATTTGTGCCATATGGCGGCGCTGGTGAGCCACTAAATTAGGCCATTATGCCAGTTGCTGATGTAAAACATATTTCGCGAACGTTCGATATCGTAAAACAGTTTCTGGTAGTGGAAGCAGCACAAGCCAGAAGTGTTTTCATATTAAACTTGCAAAACTACCATTTAGTAATTTTAGTCTGGCTGCTTGCCTGCCCTTGTCCATGTGAGACTTTAGTTGAGCTGCAATCGTCCTTCTCAAGTGACTATTGGCGCAAAAATTCCTTCAGTATTTGAACTGTTTATATATTTATGTATTTTCTTTATTTGAATTGGAATATTTTTTTCCTTTGCACATTTTTAAGCAAATAATTGACGATTAAGTTGGAATATGTCACAGGCGGCATTGACCAGTCAACTCAATCCATGGCAGTGGACAGTGGACAGTGACGCGGAGCTGGCTCAAGAAACTGACAGCATAAACTGCTTAGATAATGTCAACAGGAATAATATCTATTGAATGGCACAAGCAGACAATTGGAAAAGTTGTGCGCGTAATTTGCGCAATTTAATAGTTCACAACGAAAATTGGATAATGTTGTAGAATTTACATACATCTGTAAATAATTTTGGCATGCACAAACATGCACACACACATGCGTATGTACTCGTACGAACGTAGTGGGCTGCCAGTGTGTTTGTCAGTGTGTCACATCTTATGACGGCTTTAAGTGGCTGCAGTTACAACGAGTTCGCATGTCATTGAAATTGTTGTCAATTTGTACAATAAATGAAAAGGAATTTCATGCCGGTCAGCTAAATTATTTCAGCAACTCCGGGGACGGGAGGGTGTGCGTGAATATTAAATAAATATATAAATAGCTAAAATTAAAGAAAAGGAAAGAGCAAAACAAAAGAGTTGGCTTAGTGCGGTTCCAGCTCAATGGGCATTCATGCGCAGAGGTGTATTCGTTAACCTCATTTCCGTATTGATTTCAAATATTTTATTTATTGCAGTTAAACACCAAACACCAATTTAGCCGAGCATGACTTGGTGGGGACACAGCTTTTCCGGATGTGGGAAATTTACATATTTTTATGGCGTGGCGGTACACCGTCACACGGTGATGACATGCACAACCCTTTAGTGGTGCCTTTTGTTTCGTAACTTTCTTTTGTCACTAATAAATACTCCTACTTGTGTTACAGATCAGTGAACCATGTCAATGTTTCGATCACTTCTTCTTCGGCTATTTCCCCCCCCCCCCCCCCATTATTGTTGTTATTGTTGAGCATAATTTTTGGTTAATTTTTGTATTTAATGTGTTGTAATATATTTTTATGAATATTTATACACACTTTATTGCTGAGCAGTTACAAATTGCCGCTCATTTGCATTTGGAAAATTCGTATTTAAGCAGCATTTAACCCCTTTTTATGTAAATATTTATTTCTTAACGTTTGTTTTTTTTTTTTTTTTTTTTTTTGATCCGGAGTGACATAATGAAATGTGTGTGAATTAAGCATTTGCTTGATTAGTTAAAATGTCACAGGTGCTGGATTGCCGGCAACATTATACGGGGTGGGTGCCGCCTCTGTTTCGCCAGAGACCCGCATTTAAATGACCATAAACAGACTTTGGCCAGATCTTACAATATTGTTCCAAAAATATGCCTTGAAAAATGTCTTACCAACTTTTGTCTTACAGTGCAGTCCAGTGTCATCGTGCGAACAGTATCAGTGGCGCTTGTCAGATAATTTCCATGGATTCCACTGAGTGAAGGCCACCCACAAAGTTATGGCCAGTTTTTGCCCAATAATGAGCTGCCAAAGCCGTATGAGCTCTTCATTTTTGTTATCACATAAATTTGTTGTTCTTGTCAGTTCTTATGATATTCTCAATATCTGCATATATTTTAAAACTCTTGTTAATTTCGTCATTGGATTTGGTTAGTATCACTAAAAGCGGGTCCAAAATAATACAATTTTTTTGTTTGGTTTGGGGGGGGCACCATAAATTAATATTTCTTATGAAAAACTCATTGTTAATCACAAAATTTAAGAAAGTTGAGATATTGCACGTGTCAGTACTACAATATTTCCCTGGAACCAGAGATGTTAAGTTTCATAAGTGAAATTCAATCGTTGGCCCTGTTGGCGTTGATGGTTTCTGGACAAGAAGATTCAGTCACGAACTGTACGGCGCCTACGGAGCCAACTGCTAACGCGGTTAGGCCATGTAGAGCTGTGGTAAAATACTGCACCAGCCCGTAGAACCTTTGGACTCGGCACCAGTGGGACAACGCAATAGAGGATCCCACGGTCATCCTCTATCACCGGTTGGATACACTGCGTCCTCCAGTGCCCCCAAGCATGACAGAATGCCACACTTGAGTACCAATTCGATCATATGTCATTTGAAACATGATTTCCCCTCTGGTTTGGAGCGAAGCCTATATAAAACTGCTTCCGTTCTATGGGTCACGGCACCATCCCGATTCTCTTTCGTTTATGTATTTCATTTGCCTGCAACAAAAACAATTACATTTTCTACAACATATTTTTATGACTATTTTCCACTTAATTGCCGGAAAATGAAGGCGGCAATTAACAAACATTTAAAACTCACCTGCTTGATGGATTGTTGTTGGGGATGGAAAACAAAAACGCAGAAATAATTTGACATTTGTCTGGCAACAGATGTGACGTAAGAAGAGGAAAACAAGCAACTTTTTATGGGTAGAGAAAATCCTAAAGAAAAGAGCACCTTTAAATTTTCCAAAAAAACCAAAAAAAAAAAAAACTAACAAGCAAAAATCTTACATAAATGCTGCCTTAAAATGGCCCCAGAGATTGCGCACAGCGACAAAAAAAAGGTTTATTTGAATACATATTCAGATTGGAGCAGATTGACATCTTCTTAATTTATGTGCGTCGTTTAAAATTCCAATCAACACCCAAAATAAAGCGCTCACTTTCAACTTCTTGCCTGTGTTTTAGATTTTATTTGTTCCTGCCTTTTCCTTACTTTGGCATTAAATAAAATATAAAACACACACACACGCACACGCACACGCACACGCACACGCACACGCACACGCACACTTCTGTACAAAGTGTGCAAAATTTTCTTTTCTTTTCGTTTATTTATTTCGTTTTGTTTTTTGTTTTTGTTGGCGGCATCCTGATTCAGAACTTCGGCAATACAATTAAAGCAAATATTTTGAATTGATCATCTTACAAGTTCGTGGAAGTAAAAATTACTCTAAAACACTCATTCGTTTACAACAACAACAAGAAGAAGAACAACAACAACCAACGTGTACATATTTTTATTTAAATTCGTTGCGCAAAATACAGTAGCGAGCAAAATTCAATCCTCTGAAACAGGTTAAATATTTGTGCGAAACAAACAAACAGACAAACAAACAAAACAGCAAAAATGTTCGTATTCGGCAAGATGCTCGTTGTGGTCCTACTAAAAGTTGGTTTGCATGAACGTGCATGAGCGTGCGTGTGCGTGCTTGTGCATGCTTGTGTGTGAATGTGGCCTCCTTAACAAGGCTAATCATATCAACGGCTGCTAAATTGTTTTGAATATTTATTTGCAGGCAGGCAATGAACATTCCAAAGTTGAGCTATTTTTGTTAAAAAATAAATTCAATTAAAAATTCTTTTATAGGCTTCGACAATTTATATATTTATAAACGATTTCAGTTCGGCCTCAGTTCAAACCCTGACATTGTGAGAGTTTTTAATTTATTAAACCATATTTTTAGCCACATTGTAAAAATTAATACAACAACATATTTATAGATATTTAAACTTTATACGCCGAGAATTTGACAATTATATTTGAAACTTGTTCTTTCTTTTCAACAACAACAATTAGAAATGATTTTTGTTCAATATTTGAGTTTTAATTTTTTTTTTCTTTTGGAAAACTTGCAACAAACTTTTCGATTACAATTTATGGTTTGTTAATATAATAGAATTTCCTGGTACATCGTTCGGCAGCACTTCTGCTCCAAAAGTTTGACCTAAATATTGTAAAAATTATTTTTGTTAATGATGGCATTCGATTGATTAACGTTTAATAAAATAGTGTCCGCCGGTAGGGTACTGGGATCCGTTTTTATGTTGCCAAACCAAATGATGCCATTCTCTCACCGTCTGTTACAACAAACAACAGCAAACAATTACTATTAAGGTATTTAAGTTGTCAATGACAATTGTCTCTCAAAACGTAACTGAACGTCTGAAAGCAGACAGATAAATAGGCGATTGAGAGCGAGTGTAGTGCACTGCAGTGGAGTGGAGTGGAGCTGAATGTCCAACAATAAACAGTCCAATTTTAAAGTTATTGAATCGTTCTAAAGCCATTACAAAGAAGACCAAAACAGAACTGAGAACTGAAACGCGAACTGAAATGCGAACTGAACACAATGTTATAAAATTGAGTGTCAGACAAATCAAGAATGGAATTTTTGCGCAAATACGCCACCAATTGTTCTATAGAATGGCATGCCGTATTGTCGTCCTGCACTCATTGGCATCGCAACTTATCAAACTGACACCAAACAGCGTCGCCAAATTCCACTAACGCAAATAAAAATTAACTATTCGCTCGCATAAAACGAGCGATTATAATATATGCTGTTGGGCTGACTTTTTTTTTCGTTGTTCTTTTTCTTTCACTCAGCAGCTCACAAAAACCGAATGCAGACGGAAAAAGGTTTGGTTTAAATTGATATTTGAATGCCGATGCACAGGTTTGTTTATAAATAACAAAACTGTCATTTGGTACAAGCCATTGTCTGGCTGGTCTTGGGAAATTTCACCATAATCTGCAAAAGGCTTAGGAAAACGGCAAACAGGGCTCCGTCCGCCGCCTTGTCCAGCCAACAGGCAAGAAAACCAAATTAGTTCGTGAATGCGACTGCCAGAGGCCCACTTGAACGCAATATCATGACTTTAATTATGATCGGTGCAGGAATAAAAGTTTGTAATTCCAGCAACTGATGCAATTTTTTATTAATTTTACCAATTAAAATAAAGGGAAAGCAGCGGCAGCAGCAGCAGCAGTGGCAGCGTTACCGTTAGCGTTCACAAATACCGAAAAAAAACACCGTTAAGTTGAAAAGTCAGTTGAATGCAACAGAGTCTTTAATAACGAAAATTGAAGTGTGTGGTAAGTGTGTTGTTGTTGTTGCTCTTTGTTGTTGTTGTTGTTGTTGTTGTTGTTGTTGTTGTTTGTTGCTTGTTATACTTGTACTATTGAATGTGTTTAATTATTCAGGTTTAAAAGTTATTGATGTAAAACCATTCGGAAGCACTAAAACACACACACACACACACAGTCTGGTTTCTTACTTGCCCTGCATCTGATTATGGTTATTGCATGCACTTAATTTGAATTAAAACACTCGGTATTTCAAAGGAACAACAACAACAACAATAACTATAACAACAGTAACAAAAAGCGAAAAAAGTTCACAAAAAAGAAATTATTTCATACGAAACGTAGTTGCGTTGTAAGAACGAAAAAAAAAACAGCCGGGCCGCTTGAGCTGAAGATACAGGGTACTGGTTTGAATGTGTATAAAGGGTGTTTCATTAAGACCGACAGTAGTGGCAAGGGTTGCGTACAGCGCACAGAGCCATTCATCACCGGTTATAGTAACAGCAGATTAACTTAGATCAGATGTGAAATAATTACAAACAAAATTAAATACGAGGCCAGTTCAAAATAAATATAAGATGAATTATCACATTTCGTATGTTCACAGTTTCGGCTAAATGAGAGAGACATAAAAGTTTAGTAGCGTCTGGGGACACCCTCAAGGACGTTTTTTTTTAAGGTCGTAGAAATTCGTTCAAAGAATTTGCATTAATTCAACGATGAGACTTTAAAGGCGATGTCGTAATCCAAGAACCATGATTCGCCAGTGCTTATGTATTTTGATAGGGGCGGTTTGTAGCACGGCCCTTAAGCCCAACATCCTTTAGTTTTATCTATCCCTCGATGGATGAGTTACTAGAGTATTTGACCAACAATCCAGCAATCGTAGGTTCGATTCCTGACAAAAAGACTCTGGTGTTAAATAAGGGCCAAAAATTTGTTCAACTCACAAAAAATCCACAAAACACACTGATACGTACATAAATTAATAAAAAAAAAAAAAACTCCTCAACAACCCAACAAACAAATCCATGTTAATAGACGTTTGTCTGTTTGGGGGGGCTGAACAGCCAGTACAGCATCAGTTCAACTCTGGCATCCTCATCCATAAGGCCCCATATACAGATCTCTACTGAAAATCTGGTTATTCTTTTATTTCAGTTTTCTAAAATCAACACGTTCAAAATAGCGCTGAGTCCACAATTTACTATATAGTAAAAAAGTCTTAAACCAACCAGTTGAACCAACACTCGTTTCGATTACAGTAATTTCGTGATTTGAAAACGCTTACAATCATAAAATTTTAAGCATTTGTGCTATTGGATACACACCCTGTGCGACAACACCCTGTGCTGTTAACAATATTCTAAGAAGTATTTTGTTTTATACAATAAAATAAAAGAAGAAGAGAGAACAGAAGAAAAAACGACCAGCAAAATATCATACAAATTGATCGGTTCCGTTTGGCTGATCGAACGTATCGAATGTGCAATGAATCGAACGAACAGACAAAAGATCAGGGGCCATCAAACGGTCCAACTATTGATTAACTGAAAAATTAAAGAAAGTGTAGAAATGAGTGAAGCGCGTAGCGCATAAATGTGAGTGTAAGTGTAAGTATGCGATAGAATCACGCGATAATTTCCGAAATGCCCAACTTTTTACACATTCGTTTGGCAGATTATTGCCTACATCACAGCAACAACAACAACAACAACTACAACAACAACGACACAAAAACAAAAAGTAATTGATGAGAAACATAAATTGCTGCCACTTCGATACAGAAATTTATAGTGAAGGGGTGGCGATGGCGACGACAACAGCGGCGTTAGTTAGAAAATTACACATGTATGTAGAATGTATGTATGTATGTGTGTGTGTGTGTGTGTACGAGTACATACAGGCGAGTACGCAAACCATGAAGGAGTAGTTTGCCAAAAGACATTAAATAAAAGTGTTATCAACTTAATTGCTTGTCTAAGATCAGAGCAAGGAAGGCAGATACTGTGGCTTTGGTTTTTGCCAATTTGGCAGCTCGCCCAGATGTTTATCAACTGCCACATCCTTAAATGGGAAACCCCTAAACATACGGCCAAGGGTGTTGATAAATTTGGTGATGTATGTGTGTGTGTGTTTAATGTCTTTATCGCACACATTTATTTTTCGGTTAATTTACTAAATGACAATTTGCGCTGCATTCCCCCCCCCCCCCCCCCCCCAATCGTCACAATTGCCGTTGCCGTTGTGTGTAGTTGTGCGTCCATAATACAGACATATGGGCGTTTTATGTCAAAACTAAAATGACCCAAGTCACATTCAAAACGCATCAATTTGTCTCAATAAAGTGTCAAAAGCACAACCGGTCACCAGCGGCCCAACGCACTTAACATTTCTTTGTATTGTTTCGCTTTTTCGTTTCTTTTTTTTTTTTTTTTTTTTTCTGTGCACTGGCCACTTCCCATAGACCTGGCGGCACTCGTACAGGCATCACTCAGTTTTACAGCGTTGGCCGGGGGGCCAGCCACAATGTTGCTGTAATTTACAATAAGTAAGTAAATTTCTTCTAATCGTTTTAATTTGTTTGTATCGATTACTTGGCCTTTACATTTTTCTATGGATAATTTCGTCTCCAGCAGTTGTTGGTGTTTCCTTTTTTGTTTCCAATTCAAAATATATCAGCATCAGCAAACGTTGGCCGTGCTCAGTGGACTGTAGAGCCCTGGCCGCGTCATTCGCACACACACACACGCACACACACACACACACACACACACACCCAAAAGAAAAAGGTCATAAATTTTGTATTTAATCGAGTGTTAAATGTTCACTGGCTCTTCTATTACTTAACAAAAGTCCATCAGTTGCTGCTATAACCCTGTTCCAGCCACCCCGGGCCGTTCGCGCACATAAGACACGCACTACATTCAAATATGTAGTTTGTATAAAATGTTGTTGTTGTTGTTGTTGTTGTCGTTGTGTATTTCAGCAATTACTTGTGTATTTTAAGTTGAATTGTTAATTCTTAGTTCTTTTTTTTTTTCTTTTCCTTTTTTTTTTTTTTTTTTTTTTGACTGGACTTGACTTGACATCGGTTCTTGAAGTTCCTGGAACCGCTAACGCACATTTATTATTGATGACACATTTTTTTTTTTTTCTTGGTGGTGTAGCGAAGCGAGCAAAAGCCTTTAAATGAATCGCCATGTCAATGCGAGATCCAGAAACAAAAAGTATGAGGGAAGCGAAGTTTCTGTTTCAACCGGAACGTGTTCCGCTTGTCCTTTTGATACAATATTAAAATCTAATCTACCGGCAATTCCTCAATGTTCATGTTTTTTTTTTTCTTTGTTGCAGGATTTAAGTTGATACCATAATTTGTAAATCAATTATCAACAGCACAAATATTGATCGAATATCCTCTAAACTCGAAGCAGTCAGATAAAGTCATGCTAATTTAGGAGCTTCTATTCTTAGGGCTAAAGAGCTGATAAGGAACTGTGATTTCGGGGAAACGAAAGCATTTAAATATTTAATATTCAATCAATATGCCATTCCGAACATGCGGAATTGAATCCGCATGTGAGTTCTTCAGAAGCCAATATAAACATTTTGCCGCATTAGTATTTAAAAGTCATATTTCTTTGCGTGTATTTAAAAATAGAAACTATAGATTCAGCATGAATCTAAATCGAGTTAAAAGTAGCAGAAACGAACTCCAGCAAATGTGATGGGCTTTTTCTTTGCGTGCATTTAAATATTGGCTCCATTTTTTTTTTTTTTGGTGCTCGACAAAATCATTAATGATAATAACGAAATGAGTTGATGCACTATTCACAGTATGGTCCATCGTTAGCCCCTGCTTTTTCCCATCTTTCTGTTATTATATGGCTTCGGCGTCAAAAGAACTGCTCCGGTTTTGAGGCAAACACTGAATCAGGCCAACTTCAGATAACCTGTTCTGAAGTATGCAGCGTATTCCGGTAAGAGCGTTCTGCATCGATCGAAACAGATGGTAGTCAGTAGGGGCAAGATGTGGGCTCTGAGGCGGGTGAGCCAAAACTATCCATCCACTGTTTGTGCAAATAGTTTTTGACGGGTTTTGCAACATGTGGCCGGGCGTTGTCATGACGGAAGATTATGGCCTCGTGTCTGGTCGAACATTCTAATCGTTTTTCGTTGATGGTTCTCTTCAAACGCATCAATAGTCTTCTGATCCGATTTCAACCGCTTATAATACAAAACACCTTTCTGATCCCATCATTACCTGGGCGTCATGGATATTCGTCTTCGGCGTTGATTTGGCTGGTTGGCCAACAATCGATAACTTGCAGCAGCACAGGGTTATCAGACTTCCGCGCGAACTATCTTTTTTAGGCACAAAATTCGCCATTATTATAGCGATTGAAAAGAAAATGTGTGTTTACACTGTGGCGTCTATCGACTAGTGAATTATAATGACAGAACGTTACCCTCTAAAACACCATTTATGTATGTTGTTATTGATACAAGCCATATGTGACACTTATGCCATACGTTGTCCGAAATCGACATTATTAATATTTTCTATAGATTAATAGTGAATCTAGATCGTTTTTTTGAAAGAAAATTGCTACGAACTCAGTCAAATCTGAAGTTGTCAGAGAGGCAACACAGAAATGGAAAAATAAAATTTAAAAAAAAAACTGGCTTAAATTTCATGGCATTGATTAAGTTTTTAATACAATCCAACAAACAGTTTAATTAAAGTGTTTATTTTTTCTATATTTAATACAATCGATAGACTTATTTGAAAAATTTATATATATATATAATTGGCTGATTCAAAGGAATAGACTATAACGTAATATTGTCATATTGTGGTAACAGTTGAAAGAAATTGTTGTTGTGCCTTAACCCTAAAAGTCATATATTGTAACACAAACTGAAGGATGCAGTTTGTTCGAATTTACACAAGAGCCTGACTGACAGTGGCCTGTTGACAATGGCAGTAAGCGGCGGAAAATGCATTATCAACCCGCCCTCGTAATAAGATTTATTGATCTAGAGCGTAGATTATTTGGTTTGTCATAAAATTATACATCAATAAATATTTGAATTCATTTAAATACAAAAGTATTTACTGCCAATATTTGACATTTAATTTAGCCACAAAACCAGCTTTTGTTTCAGTTTTTTTTCCAACTTTTGTTGCCATTTTATTACTATTAGGTCGGTTCTGAAAATCACTTAATTTGAAATCAAGTGTTTTCTAAACAGAAACCACATAAAAATAAACCGACTTATTGCTGTTCCTTCAGTCAAGCCGTTTTATATTGTAGGATTCTGGTGTAGAAAATCTATAGCAAAAGGTTTTAATCTAGTCCAATTAATACTATATTTGATTTGGGAAGTTTCGTGATTTGAAAACACATGGTTTTTAATATTTAAATATTTGTGTACTAAATCCCACACACAGCTGGTCCACAACAGTCATATGATTTTATAGCTGATGAACGTTTCGATCCCCCCAAAAAATATTATGAACAGAAAAATTTCCGATCAGTCATTCGTTGCCTTTTGATTCCAAAATCCTTTTGACGCTTCGACTCTGTGGCATGTCCTTTCCAAATGAACTAAAACGTGGAAACTTCAACCCTTTCGATTCCATAAAAAGCACATACACACAAATTGCGTTTGTATTTCGAAAATGACACTTGAACGGAATGTTCGGATGACATTTACCACAAATTTAATAATTCCTCAACTAATTCGTTTAAATTTTATTGTGAATGGTGCGGCATAAGGCGGCTGCCGTGATTTATGTCTACATGTTGCAAACGAACCCAACCTACAAAAACACATCTTTGCGCAATAAAACCGGAAAACATAATTTCATTAACGGTTTTTTTTTTGTTTTTTTTTTTTTGTTGAAGCAAAAACATTGATGCACGTTGCAGGAACACTTTATGACTACGAAAACACATGCGAAATTTGCATGAATTGTAAAGATGAAACCCTGTGGCTTAAATACAACAACAACAACAACAACAAGAACAACAACAAACCAGAGAAAGAAAGAAAACAGCAAGTAGAAAACTTTTCAACCACAAAATTACAATTTGTTTCGGGTTTGGTTCCCCGGGCCTGTGGACCCAAAAGCGTTAGAATTATACTACACAAAACAACAACAACAATAGTGCAAAGAAAACTTCTTAAGCAATTTGGAGCTGCGATAATTCGTGCGTTTCACGCGCTCATACTTTCTACTACTTAGAAATACAAAAAAAAACAAAAACAAAAAACAAAAACTTATCATCAACAATATCAACAACACCAACCCCCAAATTCATATACAGTAGGCTCCGCATAACGTCAACACTGTATGGCATTAGCCTCAGCTTAAGACCTCAACACATTTTCATAGACATTTTATTTATTTATTATTATTTCATATTTATTACAATTAAAATTATAATAAACTAAGATCGGCTTGTTATGACGTTTTCCTTTCTAAGACTTTCACTATAACTTGAAACGTGAACTCTAGATAAGACATTTCAAGGTTTAGCAACAATTAAAATACGAGGAGAATAAATTTCTGGCCACATGTTGCAATGAAAAACTGTCATCCATAAAAACTAACAAGCCCCCGGATCGCTTTTGGTTACTGGGGTCAAAATCTCAGTATTTACACAGCGATTCGTAAATCTGTTTGGACTTATGGAATCCAGCTGTGGCGCTCATCCACCCACTCAAACATCGAAATATTGCCAAGATGCCAGTCTAAAACTTTAACATCTATTTTCAAAGCTGTTTCGTTTATATCGAATAGTTCTGCTCACACTGATCTTTTCCTACCGAAAGTCGTGGAGGCAATAACCAGGTTCAGGCTCAGCCTTCGTAACCAGCCATTCGAAATAGTCCTGCCTGATGACACTAAACAAACAAGACATTTTATATTTTGCCATTTCGTAGAATAAAATATCGAAATTAATGTTTGTGTCATTGTTGTTGTTGTTGTTGTACACAGTGGACAAATTTTATTTAGAAAAAAAAAAGAATGAAAAAAATTAAGAAAATGTTTTTAAACTAAAATTACAAAAACAAAACAAAAAGATCATCATTAATATGAAATGGAATTTTGCCAAACAAAACCTGTAAATATTTGCTCAGATTTACAATATAAATAAAATTAGAAGCACTTGTTGCAAATATGTGATTAAAATTCGACTTAAGCTGTTATGACAAAATGCAATGCACAGCTACCAGGTTCATGGTGTGTAATTCGTTGAGTATTAAAGGGGGATTCCCCTTACAAAACACCCCGTTTTCTTCAGTTCACCTCCTGTGAGGTGAAACTGTAAACTGTAAACAATAAGGAAGGAGGCTTTAAACTAAAGCCGTTTTTTTTATAATGTAGCAACTATGAGTTGGCATCACTGCTTTATTCGAACAGCTGATAGTTGCTTTTTGTTACTGTCAATGGTGTACGCGATAGGAACATGAATCGAAATTTTTCCGTACCTCAATTACGTGGCATTAATCTTGCTGATAGGTGGCCACATGCCACACAGTGGGCGCTAATTTTGATGAAAAAATTATTTCACGTAATGGCCCAACTAATTGGCCACCAAGATCGTGTGATTTAAACGCATTTGATTATTTTCTTTGAGGTTATGTCCAGTCACTTGTCTACGTCGATAAACCACAAACAATTCAGCACCTGGAAATCAACATTCGAAAAGTTATCGACCGCAAATGCTGCGAAAAGTTGATGAAAATTGGTGTTGCAGATTGTGCCTTCTGCGCCACATGACAGAAATCATATTTAAACATTAATTTCATAAAAGTTTCTTTTCAATAAAGCCCGTGTCATTGATATTAAAAATATATTTGCTTGTTTTATTATGATTTAAACTTGTGTCAGTCTATAAAAAAAAAAAACACCCTTTAGTTGACTTTATCGTGAGCACACTGTAAGTGTGTGTGTGTGTGTGTGTGTGTTTTCCTCATTTTTTTTTGCGCCCATGCAAATTGATTTCAATACACACACACAAAAATTCTGTTGTTGTTGTGAATTTGGCACCACAGGACTCGAAATAATACGTCCGAATCTTGTTCTCGACATGTTTTGCTTACCAAAACAAATTTACGTAGAATAACGCAGCGCAACAAGGGTGACCCCCACCAATCCGAAATTCCACAAAAAGCGCGAAGGAAGGAGGCAAAACCTAAAGAATATTTTCACTGCAACTTTTATTTAAAATGTGACTAAATGAATGAGTAATTTCTGCTGACTGTTTATAAATTTTGCAATTGCGGCTCATAAATTCACGGCGGGGGGGCGGCTGTCGTGGCAGACTGTTGAGGAAGAAAGTGACAGCCTAAACAATACTTTTCTAAATAGCAAAATCTTAATAAAAGCAAAGAAAATTATAACAATTATTAGAGATGTTGTTATTGTTTGCGATGCGAGTATTGCTGCTGCTGGGTGGATGGATGGCTGGATGGCTGGATGGCTATTGTTTGTTGTTATTGTAAGCGCTTACAACGAAAAAGATGTAAGTGATTGTAGAGAAATTATTAAACGAATATATTATAGAAAACTCATAAAATGTTTTACTTCTTACGCACCAGTTTCATGGACGGCGTATAAACAAATTTTTTGGGCTGTTCTGGCAGCACCCGTAAGTTGCTCTAGTCAGTTGTTGGGGAGGGAGGGAGGGAGGGTTGGCTGGCTGGCTGGCGGCTGCGTTCCATTTTAGTCAAAGTGTATCGGAGTGTTTTTTCTTTTGTTCGCTTGTGTTTTCTTTGAATTTCTATTGCTTGTTTGGGGTGATAGCAACAACAACAACAACAACAAGAACAACAACAAATAGTAAGTAAGTAAGTAAGTACTTGCCGTCACCACTTGAACTTTTATTCAGTTGCGCGTATTCATGACGTGATTTCCCATAAAACTTATCTGCTCAATTCATTTCGCCTGAAATGTGATGAGTTTGATTTTGACGTAATGAGATCAAATAGAATAAAATAAATTTACATTTTAATTCTATTTTAGGTCTTTTTTCCTTCTTCTTCTTCCTCTTCCTCTTTTTTTTTTTTTTTTGTTTTCTTTATGCAAAAGCCACAATTGAAAAGCGTTCAAAACTTTTCCTATATCCCATTATAAAGCTAATTGCTCAACAACGACAAACAACTCGCTGCTCCTGCTCTCCGGACTTGACATTTCCGCGTTGTGCACCAGCGTACGTACAGGTGCCTTTGTCACATGCCTGCACAGCTAGACAAACAAACAAAAACAAAAAAAAAGAGAAAAAACGGGGAAAAACTGGGAAAAAATTGTTGCCGAAGAACGAAATTGCGTTGCGTTTATCGAAGACCAAGAAAAAAAAACCGCACAAACTGTTGGCAATTGCCATAACATGACAGTTAACAACTACACACAGCAACACTCGGGCGGAATACGGCAAATAGTTGCCTGAAAAAATGAAAAGCGCATAAAAAACACAAAACTAAATAACGGCATTGTTACGCCCACTTAATAGTGTCGTCAAATTAAATTTTTGCCAGACTAAATTTGGCCAAAACAAAGGACGGGAAGGCTTAACGGCAAAAAGGCCAACATGCACCACCTGCTGTTTGTTCTTTGCCGGCTATTGGGTAGGTCGGCAAATCAATTTCTGCTCATAGTTCCTAATAGTTCAAATAGTTTTATTTTGCTGTTGTGTGACATTAAAATTGACGAAACCAAAAACAAAACGAGTATTACGAAATCGAAATGAATATAAGAATCGAGCAGCAGGCGAAAAAAAAACTCTGCAATGGCTTTATGACGTCTTAACAAGGCTTTGGGCCAGTCAATTGCCCCGTAACTGCTCAAATTGTTAGCGTTCGTTGCCTCGGTCCACAGTTTGCACAAAATTTGCTAAATATGAATTCGTACAAGATATTTATGTAGATGGAAGGGTGTTGGGTGTGGTGCAGAGCGCGTAGAGTAGGCATTGCCTGCAGTACGATCCGGTGAAGCCACAAACGAAATCCTCACTTTACCTGAACCGGAGAAGCAAAATTTGACCAATTGAAAGCCAGTTTTTGACAGAATAATGCATTTCGACACGGGATTGCCTTTTACCATTATGGCTCTTTGCAGATCCATGTTAATGAAAGCCCTTCTTTAACCTATTCGATGAGGAGCACCAGTACGATGTATTTTATTGAAGCCCATATTAGACTTGAAAATAAACCCTGTTACAGGCGTTTCCGGCAAATGGGACCCGGCAAATGGGACTGCGTAAACAACAGATGCCAGCCGACATTTCCAATTTGGCCAATTTATTGCTAAAATAAACTAATCGATCGAGTTGTATTATAGTCTTAATAAAACCCATAAATTTAAAAAGTTATACAAGAAGAAAAGTAAAAAAAAAACAAACAAACAAAAATTTGTGAGAATTGAATAATTTTTGAATTGTCTGGGATGTCAACCAAAACGGACAAAATACCAAATATTTCTTTTTCATTTTTCTTATTTTGCCTTCACAATCGCATTTGGAAAAATATAAAGAATTCTTATATAAGAGTTCTTAAGAATCTGTTTTAAAAATATTGCAGCAAAAAATAATAATTAATTTAAAATTATTTTCCCATCCAATTTCACTTTTAAAGAAAAATATAACAAACAAACAAAAAATATCTTATATAAATACATAAACAAAAAGTATTATTTTTAAGAAATTCCACTTCCAAAGTCTTTTGTCATGTTCGTTACTGGGGATGTCAAATTTCTAACGATGCAAAATTTGTTGTTTTGAAAACCTGTTGCGGATTTCAAATCGTTGTGTAATTTGAATGCTCTGCTCGAAGTTGCCTGTGCCAACGAATCGTGGAATATGTTCTCGATAAATTTTATTTCATATAATTTTCAGATATTTGATTTTAAATAATTTGAATTTGTTTTCTTTTTTCTTTTAATATGAAAAGATTTCGCCATCTACTTCATGGGCTCTATTACCTGGTTTGGACCAATCATTTCATAATATTCTTAATATTTTTATAGTATTTTAAGTCGCACATGTTGGGTTACTGTTGGCCATAATGTTGTACCAACTGATTTCGCGAACTGATGGAACTTCTTCCAACAATGGCGCAAATCTTTCATTGCCCGCCGATTTGTAATTCCCAAAAGTTCGAAGCTGTTTATTGCAAAAATAACGCATCAATAATTTCCGGCTGTTATTGTTAAGTTTCATAGCAATGACTATATAGATTATATATATATATATAGAATAACATGTAGCAAAAGAAATCCAAAGGCCAATTAAAAGGTATTGTGGAGTTTTGTTAGGCACCTCCTCATTTAGGCTTTCAATAGGAGTAAAAAAAAATCGTCTAACAAAAACTCAAATATGCTAAAAATATGTTTAAGAAAATATAAAAAAAAAATCCAACTGTTAAAAAGAGGAAAATTTGCGCCTAGTCTGGCACAAATAGTGCCACAAAAATGCTTAAATGGTCACACTGTTCGCCAAAGTCATAGTATATGAGATAAATTTGCAAATGTGGTTTTCTTTAAATGACATGGGACAAGGTAAAAACAAAAAACAGAGCTGGCGGGCTAACCTGCGTTATATACTCGTACATGTATGTGGGTATGTACGTAGATGAGCCACCAGTAGGACCTAAGTTGGGAGCCTTTCAGAAATTTCACCGTCTTATTGCAAATAGATTTTATCGCTAATACTTTACCCCGCCATCAAAAAATATTTGCTTCTTAGGTTCGGCCTAGTATTTGGCTATACATCTAGATATATCAATAATTTTAAATTTTGTATATAGTTGTGTCCACAAAACCAGGGTCTTATAATACGCCATCCTGCTCCAAAGCTTTAAAATAATTGCTAAACCACAAAACGTCTTTCGAGACGCCTATAAATAAGTCTGATTTACAATAACTTGCAGCTGCAGTGCAATCGCCCTGTTAGCGAAATAGCTTTTAAAATAAACTAATATTTCCGTTTACGACTGACGGCTGGAGAAAATAACAAAATTATTATTTAAATACACCTCTCCAATGAGCCCGTTTCGTGCTCAACAATTCACTGGTGAGTGTATGAACATTTTAATATGGACGGACTTGAATAAATAACGTTTTGTGAGTTTCCCACAAATCAAAAACAAAAAACAAACCAAAAAAAAAAATAAATAAAACAAAAAACCAAGTAGTGGAAGAGAAATGAAAAAATTGAACCTACGTCACCCACGTCAGCCACGCCACCCACATGGAAAATTGACAAGCACGGCCGTTCGTTCTGGGCTAAAACTTTTAATGCGAGTTAACCAGGTAATTTGGAATATTTAGTTTGATGCGATAATTGTACACAAATGGAAATTAATTTGCTAACAGCACAGTAATTTTCGAAATATTATTTATGCCACCAACGAGCGGCACGACCGACAACACCGCCACCGCCGCCACCACCTCCGTCGTCTTCATTTTGTCAATACTGGAAGGCGGAAAGAAAGTAGTCAACTCAAGTTTATTAATAAGAAGGACTAAAACTTACTAATGCGACAATGACAGCTACAAGGAAACAAACAATAACAAAAACAATAATAATAATAACAACAACAACAACAATGATGATGATGATGATATTAATAAATAAAATCTGGATTTAGTTTTTTAGGGACAAACAAGATGGCGTTGGCAAAGTAGGGCTACACAGTAACAGAAAGAAAGAGAGAGAGAGAGAGAGCGAGAGAGAGCGAGAGAGAGCGAGAGAGAGCGAGAGAAAAGTTTTATTTTAATACAGCGCCTATTTATAGTGTTTTGAAGGCTTGACTAATGGCTCGAACTGAGGAAGTATATTTTCGTTTGGCTTTTAAACTATTTTTTGGTGCTTTAAGGTACCAGCACACTGATGTCACCAGTTTCTAAACCCTTTTTCAGCTGGTTGTCGGTTTTTATTTACGCCATTAAAACCAGTCCGGCCACCCCTCAACACCACCCACCCAGCATTGCTGACAGGTACTCGCTTTTATAACAACGTGCGGAAAATATGTATAACAAAATAAAGTTTATGACAGTCTATTTGTTGGCTTTTCGGCATCAAAATTGTCAAATTGACTTAAGCCGTCAACACAAACACACACACACACATACACACACACACATACAAACACATGTACATACATAGTGGAAAGCCAGCAAGTTTTTAATGGCAACAACAAATGACATGGCAGCCAAAAGTATCTGAAAGTGAAAGAAATAAAATAACAAAAAGGTTGTTAAAATTATCATATAAAAACCGTTTTAACCAGTTTAAACGCATTTCTTTCTGTTTGTGTCTCTTAACGTTTGTACGAATACTGATGTAAGTGTGTGTGTATGTGTGTGTTTGTGTGTTGCCTGATTGTATGTAAATTGCGTTTAAGGACAACAAAGTAATTTTCACAACAACTACTACGCTAACAACACATTTTATATTGCTGGTGTTGTTGTTGTTGTTGTTGTTGTTGTTGTTGTTGTTGTTGTCGTTGTTGTTGTTGTTGTTGTTGTTTTAGTTGTTTCAATTTTTTTTTATTTTTTTATTTGACTTAACAAATTGTTTCGAATAAAAACTCATCCACTCGCACCCGTCAAAAGGGGTAAAATTCAACCATTCAGCCGTCGTCCTGTTTATCCAATCCTTTGAATGCCACCATTCAAACAAAACGGTGGTAAACAGCACAAGAAATAACAAATTATAATAATAGTTAGTGCTTAAGATATTTAGCGGTGACATAGTTTTACAAATGTAAATAATATTTATTAAATGATTTATTACGAAATAACACACCAAAAAAAAAAAAAACCAGCACAAGATTACTTTTACATACGCGACTGTTTTCCGTATTTATGTTAATTTTGTCAAACAAACAAGACAAATTCAAAAACAGACATTTACTTATTATTAATTCCTATTACATAAACACAAGTTTAAATCATCTGAGTAGTAAAATAAGGACATATATTTCTAATATTATCAACGAAATGGGCTTTAGGGGATAGCAAATTCTTCTTCTTCTTCTTTTGGCGCTACAGTCCGTGGTGAACCTGGGCCTCAACCACTTTGTTGGTTTGGTTGGTTTCCAGCTGGCACGGTCTTTAGCCAGCGTTCTGCAATTGTGCACACCAAGTTGGTTGAGGTCCCTCTCCACTTGTGTGCGCCATCGGTTCCGTGGGCGTCCTCTACTGCGTTGTCCCACAGGTTCGGAATCGAAGATTCTACGGGTCGGAGCAGTATTCTCCATGCGCTCTACATGGCCCAACCATCTTAGCCGTTGGATCCGTAGGCGCCTGGTTAGGCTCATGTCGCTGTACAACCCGTACAGTTCATGATTGAATCTTCTTCTCCAGAAACCATCAACGCAAACAGGGCCGAAGATTGATTGAACGCAGAACTTTTCTCTCGAAAATACCAAGGACTTCCTCATCCGCCTTCGACACCGTCCATGCTTCTGCGCCATAAAGAAGTACAGGGCTTATCAAAGTGGTATATAGTGTCAACTTGGTTTTTCGAGAAAGGGCCTTACTACTCAATTGCCTCTTGAGCCCAAAGAAACAGCGATTGGTGATGTTCTGGCCCAGTCGTCGGTGTTGCGCGTCCTTTTTTGATGACAGCATATACTTCGTTTTGCCCTCGTTCACCGCTAGACCCATTTTGGCCGCCTCCGTTGAAATACCAGCAAACGCTTCAGTGACGGCTCGCTGTGTTCGACCAATCACGTCAATGTCGTCAGCGTATGCCAGTAGTTGCACGGACTTTTGGAAGATCGTGCCTCTGTTGTTGGCGTGTGAGTTTTGCACGATCTTCTCAAGAATTATGTTAAAAAAGTCACATGACAGTGCGTCGCCTTGTATAAATCCCCTTCTGACATTAAAGGTCTCGGTGAATTCGTTACCGACCTTGATGGAGCAGCGAGAGTTCTCCATCGTCATCCTACACAGCCTGACGAGTTTAGTAGGAATGTCAAAACTAGACATGGCTTCGTATAGCTCGTCCCTATACACACTGTCTGTCATATGCGGCCTTAAAATCGACGAATAGGTGGTGGGTGTCGATTTGCATCTCTTGGGTCTTTTCCAGGATCTGCCGTAGTGTGAAAATTTGGTCAATGGTGGACTTCCCCGGCCTGAAACCACACTGATAAGGACCTATCAGACTGTTCACGAATGGTTTCAGGCGCTCACACAAAACGGCAGAGAAGATCTTGTAGGCGATGTTCAGGAGACTTATTCCTCGGTAGTTGGCGCAGTTGAAGGGGTCTCCTTTTTTGTGGAGCGGGGATAGCAAATTAGATGAACTTAATGCTGAAATATTATTTCGGTCATGTGGAAGTCGGAGGCAAGGCTCGATGTGGCTGTGTGCAAATATCACAAAAATTTTGCCAGCTTTAGCGGCCATATTTTGCCCATAACTCGACGAATTTTGTTGTCCAGATGTTCAATTGTTTCTGCTCTTTATCGACGTGGACAAGTGATTTGACCTAAACCCGAAAAATATCCTCCAAAAGGGCTATCTAATATGATCTTGGTGGCCAACTAACTGGTCTACTACACATGAAATGATTGGATTAACAAAAGTTTCTTTTGAGTCAGTGGCCCGACAACCTAAAGGAACCCCCGGCCACAATGATTCATCCACTGGGAAAGCCTACCACACGGTTGAGGTAAAAACTTCATTTATTTAGGATTTATTTTGGATATGATTTTATGCCAGCACCTGCCTTGATGGTGAACAGGGTAGGGTGACTAGTGAGACTCACACTGGCTGCACGCCACAAATCATAAGCCCCTTTGCTTAAGAGCTCGGGCAATCTAATGCCTTCTGTTTCATAGAATTGCCCAAAAGGAGAGAGAAATCTCTGGGCTGTTGAGTTGGAAAGGAACATGAGGTCTTCAACCAGCTCGCCTGACATTACCCTCAATCTAGTTCCTTGCCTAAAACACACCTCCAACGATTTTCGATTTTTTCCTGCGTCTTTAGGTTTAAGCGGCAGCCAGAACGCTTCAGCCAAGGAGAAGATTCTCAGGCAATGACCGATCCAGAAAGCCAAAAGGCTTCCTGGGGGCTTGTCGCCCCCCCCCCCCTTCTGCCAATTGACATTTGGTGAAGGTTTCGCAACAACAGGCATAACCGATGGCATTTTGATTATTAACAGCAAGAAATGAACTTGTGACGCTATTCCTGTAGCTCCAAGCGGCTAAGCCAGCAACGATTGATCATTTAGAAGCCAACATTGGACACTCTATTGACGAAATGAGAGCGAGTAGGCTCGAACAAATGGTGTAAAATTGAACCGACCAGACGACATTCAGAAGGCCCAGCCGCCGCCGCCACCAAATGCCAGAATTCACTTTTAAACATTAAATGTGATTGCAATTTATGAGCCAATAAAGCCAAAAGCTTTGGCCATTTCACTGAATTTGTTGTGTTTCATTTAAAAGAAGAAAAAAACCATCTGTGTCTTGAAAAAATATAATAAAATTAATAAAATAATATTGTCAGCCGTGTCACTGAGATCATAAATAACGCATTTAAATTATTGGTTATTACCATAATATTAGAATTGCAGCAAAATATCTGATTACATATTATTTAATATTGTAATATTGTTGGCAGCAATCATGTGCTTCCATCCAAGTACATTGTCAGGACAACCAAATATTTTAACAATAACATTGTTGACAGCAATCATGTGCTTCCATCCAAGTACATTGTCAGGACAACCAAATATTTTAACAATAACATGGTTGGCAGCAATCATGCAGTCCAATCAAAGTCCAATTGCCACCATAGCCAAGCTAGATGGGAAAAAAATCCAGTTTCCGGGCAGCTGTTACGAAGAAATAGGAGCCAATGATGCCACCTTTGCGTAACTCGCCAACAAAACTATCATCTTGAATGCACCAGTTGCTTGAATTCTTTGATTTTATAAATGATTGTAATGATGTAAATTGGCCAAACCTTTTATCGATCTTTTATCGAAATCTAGCAGAAAATTATGTAATTCTGAACAACTCCGGCTGACTGGCTACCGGATGGTTTAAGTTCACAGAATTTTAGAGCGAAAACACTCAACACAAAACCTGAACACAAGTTTCATGAACGATAAAGAAATTGCAATACAACATTAGATGAATTTTCAGTGCTGTTCGCCGGCAGTTTCGAAGAGCAAAACAACACAATTATACAAATAAAGATTATGGGTTGCATGTTGAGTGTTTCGTGCGGCGGCAGGCGGCAGGCGGCAGGCGGCACAACTTTATACGCAATCCAAAAACTTAAAACAAACGAAATATGTGACACATGATAAAAATGGGATTAAAAGGATAACTGGCTGAAAAATTATGTTTATATATTTTTATGCGAGTTAAATGTTGTGTGCGTGTGTGTGTTGCTGGATACTCAGCACTGAACGGCAATAAACATCATCGGCTGTGCTGACTGATTGTCAGTCTGACACTGTTCATTGGCAACAAACATGCGTAATTAACATGATGTTTTTGTTTTAAAACAATATTATGAAAAATTACCATAATTTCCGTTTCGCTGAAAATAACATCGCAACATGGCACCAACCGCACCACCACAACAACTGTCAAATTCAACCAAATTAAAAAAAAAAACACACAAGAACAAAAAAAAACATCAACCTGTGATTCACTACACACAAGAGCAATAAGCCAAATTGTACAACGTTTATTAAATTTTGTTGTTTTTTTTTGTTTTGTTATTGTTATTGTTGTTGTTGTTGTTCTTCTTGTTTGCTTTCAATGTTCCCGTGAAACGAGCCATTTTTAATGTCGTCACAATGGCAAAAAAAAAAGAAAAAAAAGACATGTTTAAATGTTGCATGAAAATTTAACGAATAAAATCCACACATGTATCGGTGCCACATGCTGGCAGACGTGGCTCCACTATATTTAAAAGCACACACCTACGCCATTTTTCTGCAACACACAACTTCATCAGCGGTGGACACGTATTTGCTCGTATATATTGTGTGTGTGTGTGTGTGTGTGTGTGTGTGTGTGTACAAATGTAAGGAAATTTACAACATGAGCGCATAATACTCGTACATGTCAACATGGGCGAAATTGGACAACAACAAAACTGCAACGCAGTTTCACGTGTCCCTGCATCCAACTGCAAACAAACAAACAAACGAACACACACACATACACACACACACACATATACTGACTCACTCACTCACTCACTCACTCACTAACTCACACATGCCACTGCTGTCGGATATGCAAATGTCCTTTGATCAGTTCTTGTAGCGCTAAATTTCAATTAACGACCATACATTTTCATTCATTCATTCACTTAAATGTATGGCCACCACCATGAACCTCCCAACAACAACAACAACAACAACAATAACAACAATAACATCAGTTATAGCGGCAGCTTTGCTGAATAACGGTAGCACAGCCAGTTAGTAGCAAACAGCCACTAAACATCCTGGGTGTTTGTGTGTGAGTGTGGACGCGTGTAGCACAACAATGAGCAATGAGTAAAATTTGTGGCCGAAACGCCAACATAATGTTGCAAAAAGATTTATGTGGCAAGATGCGCTAGAAGTTTGTCCGCCTTTTCGTAACGTTTAGTGCTCTGGCACTTTTGTGGGCAGTTTCCGATTGTCACTCGACATTTCTTATGGCCAAAAAGTTTTTCCCTGTATTTCGGCAACGCCTGCCTGAGCAATTTCAAAACTTGTAATTTAATTTGCATAAAAATATGTATTTACATACAAATATATGTATGTATGTATGTGCATATGTAGGAGTCTGCCTGCCTGTACTGGTGCTTATTCGCCAGCAATGGCACTGTAATGAGTGCCACACACAGTCGGCCAGGCATCTGCGTTACGAATTTTATGTCTGTCTGTCTGTCTGTCTGTCTGTCTGTAAGTTTATGACAAATAACTAACTGTAAAACAAACTAAATCCGTTTCGATTTTGTTCTTGCTGTTGTTGTTGTTGTTGTTTTTGTTGTTGCCAGTGTTAAACATTGTACACATGGTTAACTTTTGGTTTCCTTTTCGAGTCCTTCGCTGCTGAGATCTCTTAATTGCCTTACAAATGACAAAAAAAACAAAAGAAAACTGCAAAAATATGTTTCTTTCAGAAATTTATGTTTCTCTACGCATTTTTTGCTATTTTCTTTTTTTCCGGGAAAATTAAGCTCAAGCCAAAAATAAAGCAACATAAAAACAATAAGTTTTCAGAAAATTTATAACAGATTTTAGGATAATAAAAAATGTTTTCATCTAGATGTGCAAAGAATAGTGAAACATAAGCAGAAAAAAAAAACAAAATTGTGCTACACGAGGTCGGTTCCATAAAACCAACGAAACATAAGATAAATTTAAATTTTTCTCAAAATAATAGTTATAAGTTCTTCAGTTTCTATTTTTAATTTTTCTCAAAATAATGGTTATTAATTTCTCCATTTCTAGTTTGTCCCCTTCAAAGTGGTACCTCAGTCTGTGTAATTAGTTGCGAATTAGGGTATTCCCCTTACAAGTCTGTTATATAGAGATGTTGTTACTTATTGTACCCTCCTGTTGAGCCGATTTTTTGTTCTCCGTTTTGTTTGATTTAAAGTTAAGGGGCAATAAGGACGCTGCCTCCTTAAATGATCGTGGCAATAAAATAAGATTAATTTCAATTTTTCTCAAAAAACATTTATTTCATCATCAATTTCTTTTCCGCTTTTTTTTCAAATACTCGAAACCGTTCAATTTTTGCTATATCCTTGAACCCTGTCAGCGATACGGGTTTCGTCGCAAATCCCCCTTCATTCATGGGTCCCTTCAGTCGGGTGGAGAGCAAGACTTTTTCCTCTGTGGCTGGTGAATACGGCGCTTGGGGCCTGATTACGCTGTTGTTTTCG
Source organism: Epicampocera succincta (assembly GCA_932526305.1). Classification (NCBI taxonomy): domain Eukaryota; kingdom Metazoa; phylum Arthropoda; class Insecta; order Diptera; family Tachinidae; genus Epicampocera; species Epicampocera succincta. The sequence goes on from OW052038.1 coordinate 15,283,789, forward strand.
GGCAAAGAACTACAAGCAGGCGAGCGCTTTTTTTGGTTCACTGTCCACTGATGTGATACAATCTGGCAATCCTAAGCTGATTTTTCTGATTTTTGGTTTGCCTAATTTGCAACATAAACGGCCGACTTCTGCGGGCTGGTTTTTAAAATTGTTGTCATTTAAATGGAATTGCAGGCATTTGTTAGTCTTACGACATTTTTTCCAAGAAATCTGTGTTTTTTTAGCGACTGTTTCTTACTTCTGGTAACTTTCAACGACTTGATATACCGAATTCTTTTGGCAAAGTCAAACCTAAGCGATTGCTTAGTAAAGTAATTAAAATTAATTTTGCCGTCCCTTGTGCCAGTTTTCTTTTCACTTTTAAATTCTGTCTCACATTTTTGGTTGGCCAATACTTTGAAACTTTTAAAATTTAATGAGAATTTAAAAAAAAAATCCTTCCATTGCATATTTCGAATTACAGACAAGAAAACAGCTGATTGCAATTTTCTTAAACAAAATTTTTCTTTTTTTTTTTTTGTTTTGTTCATATTGAGTCTAGATCACAGCATCCAAATTGTGTGAACTTTCAGCAGCAGCAGCCGTAAAAATGTTGGAACTGAATTGCAGGGGAAAAAATCATGGTGGTGTGAATGCAGGGCGCAATAGACACTTATTCATATACAGTCCAAGCTCGCTATAACGAATTCTATAAGGTTAAAACTATTCGCTTTAATGACAGATTCGTTATGTTTGAAAACATTTTCTTCATTTCGTGTTAATAAAATGTTTTTTTTTTTCAATTTAATAATTACAGAGATGTGAAAAAATTCTTTATAGATACATATTTGCTTTCCATTATCTTTAATGTGCAGAAGAAAGATTTTGAAATTTCAAATTTATTGCAAATTACCGACCTTTTGCACTCTTCTGAAATTTTAGTTTTTTTTTTTTACCCAAAAAAAAAACTTCTTTTCCCATCGCCCATATTTTTTTGCACTACTAAAACTCAACAAACTGCAATTCATGCGCATGATCACATGAACCAGCAACATGATCGTATGTATGTATGTAGATAAATAACGGTAGTATAACGAATAATCTTAAGTTGATCTCTTCGTTTAATTTTTTTATATTGGACATAAGTCTATTTAAACGATCGTTATATTGAGCGTCACATATTAAAACATTCGCTATACAAGAGAGTTAATAATAAAAATTATGCATTCGTTACAGTGAGTATTTGTTATATCGAGCGTTGACTGTATATGTATATTGTATGTATTTTTATCAGAAAAACGTTCTGCAGATATTGACGAATTACTGTCTGTACTGTGATAAGGCAGTTGGCGGCGATGATGAAATCATTGGTTTTGCGCTTGAGACACACGAAACGAAAGAAATTAGTGATGATGACGCAGTGGTTCCTACCCTGACTGCAGCCATTGTTAAAGAAGCACTGCAAGTGGCAGCTAAATTTTCGCCAGCATGATTTTAATGAGGAGAGGGCAGCGAAATTTCAACGTGAACTGAAATTATTGAATTACGTAATAATCTTCTAAAAACTGGAAGTCAACGATTAATAACGGAATTTGTGATGAAACCCATTCTACCATCACCAGCAGCTGAGCATGATTTCGAAAATATGTGTTTCGCAAACGAATGCGATTATCAGAAATTGGTTAAAACTGATTAAAAAATATGTATATTATATATTTATATAACCAAAATATTTATTTTTAATAACTTTTCTAAATGAACTGTTTTTTCTATTGTTTTTTTTTTGTTTAAATAAAATATATTTGTGTATAAAGCAAAATGAATTTGAATTATTTATCTGATTTTACCTGATATTTCATAGCTGGAACCAATTCCCTCATTTAATATGGATACTATAACTTTTTATACGCGTTTCTTTCACGCGAGGAGGAACACATCTATCGAATTAGATGTATTCCGTTTCTTATTATTTGCATATCTTCTTCTTCTTCTGTCAAAAGTGTCATAACTGAGAATGTAAAATAAAGCCATTTTTATTTATGTTTTCCAACACAAACGAAATGCTCAAGATATGCAAAAAGGCAACTATTTTAGATCTGCTTATTTGGCAACATCGCTAAAATTATTACTAGTTTTTCTCTTAACAATAGATTGTTTTAAGCCAAAATTCTAATCAAGGCTTTAAAAATACAAAATAAACTTAAATACATCTAAGTTAATACCTTTTGAAGCAACTCTGGGAAAACCAGTACTTTTGTACTGTAATTGAAAACAAAAACTCAAAATTAATAAACCAAGATAATAATTTCTAATTATTAATTCTATATTTGTTTGACTATTAAAACAATGATAACATTATATTATTTCCGCCCAATTTAAATTTGTCTGCTCAAGAATTAACAGATTAACACACACACACACACACACACACACACACACACAAGTTAACGATTGTTGTCTTGCGTCTAACTTCATACATATTAGTTATATGTATGTTTGAAGTAGTTGGAAGGTGTAATAGCGCAACACTTATGAATATTTTCCTTGAAAAGATCTGTAAAGATAACTGTCATTTGTCATCAAATTCAAACACATTTATTTGGTATGTAGTTCCTTTGGCACGCACGTGACTAGAAATAATAATTCTGATCTCTGGTTCATTTCTATGGAAACTATTGTAGTTGTTGTATTTGTTTTAAAGCGAGTAATTTTTGGAGAAAACGGTGAGTTCAACGTCATTCATTTCACACCTTTTTTAAATAGATTTGTAAAATTATAAAAAAGAAAACGAACGAAAAGGGCGTATCAGCCAGTTAGATGCGGTATTATGTTTAGGGGCAAGTCTGTCTTCAAACAACAAATTGTTTGGCCATTAAGAGTTTAAAAGGTTCGTGTGCCAAGAACCAGTTAATAAAGTGTTTGAATACGATAAACGAATTTGCGTATTCAAACAACAATTTTGCCAAAAAAAAATTTCAACAATAAAAATATGTTATTTTATTTTATATTTTTCTTTGCTGGCAGACAAAAAAAACCAGTTGTTGAATCGGCAAAAATATTTATTGGAAAATATGTACATAAATAATTTTTTAGACAAAATCTTTATTGATATCTTTACAATAAGCTTTTCTGTGCCATATAGAAATAAAGCTAAAAAGCACTTTGGAAAAGGTTAAAACATTGAATATTGTTTTATATACGAAATTTATAATTAAAAAAAAAAAAAAACTTTTAGACCGTTTCAACGCTTTAAAACAAACGAAATACACCTTCGATTCGACAAATTGAGCAAAACCAAATATCTTAGAAACCTTCAGTTAAATTCCTGCGATTCTAAAGCAGTAACCGAACTTCCTCAAGTATCACATGACAAAAACTGAACGCAGCCAATTATATAAAGCAAAATCAGCTCTTAACTTAACGCCGCTCGTCAGTTCTCGTATCTACGCAAAGTCTAGTGTGTGAAGTGAAAGCGGTACGAAAACTTGCACCAAAACAAACCTTTAAGTGCGTTTCAAGTTCAACAATTTTGTCACCAAGTGTTTTATTGCAAATGCACAATTTTTTTCACTGAACTTGTAAAGAGCATGAGAAAAAAAAGGTGGATTTACTCTTCGTTAAATACTGAAGATGCTCTTACGAGTTTCGTTTCGTTTTGTTTTTTTGTGAATTGTGTTTTTCTTATAAATAAATAAACAAATAAAAAATGCATCAAAAGCACATGATAAGCACTTAGAAAATTACGCAAAATATATGTATAGAATGTATGGAAAAAAACACAAAGGTTTCCCCAAAATTGGCCAATTTTTTTCAACAGCACACACTCGCTACAAATATCCCAGTGCAAAGAACAAAATCAGAGCCTTAAAAGCCTCAAATCATACACAAGTTTTTTCAAATTACTTTTTCCATCTTTTAATATTTGACTACGGAGGTCACCTTAATTTCTTTTTTAATCGTTTTTTATCTTAGAGTCCCCTAAAAAAAAAAAAAGAAATCCTGAAGATATCTACAAACAAGATCCAGAATCCAAAACTAGTGGATTTGAATTATAAATATTTATTATAATACCAAATTCAAATTTAACCTCAATTAATTAAAATCATAAAGTACTTTTTGGGTGGTTATAAAATTGATGATGTTTGCAGCTTCGCAGATCTTGAAATTTTATTTGATTCACCATAGGACTCTAACTGTAAATAGAGCTGGATTTACAGATCTTTATATAACAAAACAATTGTTTTTTTACCGCCCTTTCATCCTGTCTTGTAATATGAGTGCGTCAATAATCGCTGTAAAGTAATTTTTCTCATATTCTTTGCCATGGAACCTATTAGGTTTCCCGAGTATAAACCTAGACTTGTTCTTATTGGACTGTTATCTTTAATTAGAAGATCCATGATGCATCAATTATGCTGATGATAAGAAGTTCAAGTAACTCTTTTTGTTGTCATTTATTGCATAGAAAATTCAATTTATCTAATTGTAGATAAATGAACTGATCTACGTGTATGTGTGGAAGCCCCACAGTTATTTTAGTTATATTGTAGACAGCTTCAATTCAATGAAATTTCCTGGTTTCGTTTTGACTACCTCTTGCTGGGATAAGCCCATAAAATAAGTCAGTTGTAGCTGGGTAGGCGAACAGCGGTAAGTGGCGTTTCTGGCTGTCAACTTGGAGCTGTGCCATAACCGTGCAGTTCCTCCATCTTCTCTCCTTCAACATCTTTAAATAACGATCGTCCCCATTAACAGTCACTGTCACATCCTTTTGCTGAGGTACGACGCCACAATGAACATTGATGAACTGCTGGTGATGGAGTTGTAGACCACACTACTGTATGGTCCAACCATGTAGTATTGATACACCGGCTCATATTTTCCAACAATAGTACTTTGTCACCTTCAATATAGAGTTTTTTCTACGTATAGTTCACGTGTGGGCAAAGAAACAAAAAAAATGTACAGCAAAAAGTGGGCAGAGCAAGAAATTTAATTTGCCAAAAAAGAAAACCCAGTTGAAGTGATCAATTTAATAAAGAAGGCAGTCACTCGCCCAGTGTGGTAAAAATCGTAGTAAATATAAAGGAGTTGTAAATATAACTGAGTTGTAAATACAACAGAGTTGTAAATACAACAGAGTTGTAAATACAACAGAGTTGTAAATACAACAGAGTTGTAAATACAACAGAATTGTAAATACAACAGAATTGTAAATACAACAGAGTTGTAAATACAACAGAGTTGTAAATACAACAGAATTGTAAATACAACAGAATTGTAAATACAACAGAGTTGTAAATACAACAGAGTTGTAAATACAACAGAGTTGTAAATACAACAGAGTTGTAAATACAACAGAGTTGTAAATACAACAGAGTTGTAAATACAACAGAATTGTAAATACAACAGAATTGTAAATACAACAGAGTTGTAAATACAACAGAGTTGTAAATACAACAAAATTGTAACTATAACTTAAAGGATAAACTCCACTACTAACATTTTGAAAAATAGTAATAAACAAAAGGTCAGTTGATTCGATAATTTTCAACATATGTACATATAAACCAGTCCACTCGCCCAGTGTGGTAGAAATCGTAGTATATATAATAGACTTGTAAATAGAACATCAAGGCTGTTGAGACTATGAAAGCGGTGCAAAGAAAATTTGATTAGTCTTATCCCCTGAAATAATCATTACCGGATTTTTTGTTGCTTCTTCTTCATAAAGCCTACAGAATAGCAAAGTTTTAGGCTTTGAAAACAACAAATTAAAAACATTAGTGTTCATTTTGAAATGGTAATGCAACTCCATGAATAAAAACTTATGTATTGTAAATAAATGCAAATCGTTAGAAAGAAACATACAGTCAGGAATCCAAAGAACTTATTCTTTAAAAATTATTTTGCAAGAATATTTTTATGCCTTAACTCAGTTCAGTCATTTGTAAAAAAGTTAACAACACACACACACACACACACACATCCATACACATAAACGTACATGAATATGTGTGCATGCATGCATGTGCTTGTTTATCCCAAGTTACATATTTACATATATCGCATATGGCAAAATATGTATGTATGTGTGTGTGTGTGTGCGGGTGTGTGTTTGATTTGCAAATAACTTGTACGTCCATACAGAATAGTTCATTTGCTTTTGGTTTTGCTGTTTGATGTTGTTAATGCTGTGAATAATGATTGTCCTGATGCTGCTTCTACATACATACATATGTATGTATTTCGGGTTTTGTAAACATTCTACCAATTGTCTTATTATTATTGTTGTTGTTGTTGTTTCTGCTGCAAGGATTCTTTTGAAATTGTCAATTATCTTATAGGCTGACAAGTAATTTTAAACATTTAGTCGCATGCCAAAATTTACCATTATGTCATATTCTATGCTAAAACTGTCCTTTTTTTTCCTGGTCTTTGCTTTGCTATTGGTAACATCCATTAAATGTGTGTGTCCAAAATGTGTGCATATGTATGTATGTCCACTCCACACACTATACGAGGGCAAGCATTTTGCCCCACTATAAATTATTTATGTTTTTAACTTAAACATAATAAATAAAAGCATTTACTTAATTCAACGTTTCAATTTTTTTTTTTTTTATTAAGAACGTCAATTGACAAGTATAGGAGGTTCGCATCCAGTTGTCACTCGAAATGAAATTTTTAAAATTAAATTTCAATTTTTTTTTTTCATTAAACAGGAAAACGGATTTCGGCCCAGCTAAAACGGCACCGATTTATGGAATTTTCCATCCGTCTTACTCAGAACTTTTGGCAATCACTTCGCGCATTCCCGACTCGCCTTTCCTTTGAGTACTTCCAGAGTCTGGGGTTTGTTGACAGTGATTCGTGACTTCATGCAACCCAAGAAGAAAAAATTTGAAGTTTCCGTAGAATGTATGATGTTATTTAGTTTTCAAATATGTATGACACACCACTTTTCTTTGTAATTTTCTTCGCAGCCCAGGTCTTGTTTGCAGTGTTCATCTAAGTCGTATCACTGGCAGTTCGTGATAGAGGTCTTGGGCTCAGAATGCCCCGTTTGTACTGCGACCATCGTTGTACTATTTTCCTTCACCTTCCCTTTAAGGTTTTAATACGTCATGGAACCCGAGCAGCAAATAGCCTGCAGCTTCAGCGTCCCAGTCCCACGCAGTTGATAATAAAGTGTTGCATTGACTACTCATCTTCAGCGCATGATCTGCAATTGTCGGTGCTGGATATATCCACCCTTTATTGGTGCTTATAACAGGCATAAGTGAGCACTTCTTTCCGGTGTTATAGCTTTAGGGCGAGTTCCACCGTCCTGGCATCAAATCTCCGAAACCGATTCAATATTTTTTCACGATGGTTGTTAACTATTTGTCTAACTCTCCTACATCCAGTGAAAATCCCTTCAGCAACCTTTTGGGCATCTCGTTACCTTTATATCCCTCGTGTCTAGGAACAAAAACAAGACTTATCTGATGCCAATGCCGGTCCATCGTGAGACACTCTAATATAGCACTGGACTTGAAAGTGTAACTGCCTAGGGCCTTGAGTTCTGGTTAGCTATCTGATACTGTTCAATGTTGATGGTAGTCTTAGATCCAATTTTCTGGGTTTGAAAAGGTTTATCGAGGGTCTGCGATAAATTGCTGTTTTAATACGGAACTAGATGGTGTGGAACATCGCAGAGTTGGTGAAAATGTCATGCGCTTTAGTCAGTAATAACAAACGTCAACGTAAATTAGGTCTAAGCTGTTAATTGAAAACAACTTTCAATACAATATGGTCCTTAAGGTGTTCCATAGAATTTGATATTTAACAATTCTTGCTTGTTTAGAAATTTATATAGAACGGTACACTGTCATGCCTGACATTGTCCCCACACAGTTTGTCCCTTAACAAAACCTGTGTGAAAGGAAACAAGTCATGGAAATATTATCGAAGACAATGGCGTACACGAAAGAATTTGGCCAATTGGCAATAAAGCAGATCATTAACATTTTCTTCTCGGAATAAATAAGCCGCCCATGGGGATCCTAAACGAACCTCTTCACTCTCTTCAAAGATTAAACATTAAAGTCAGCAGAAAGACCTTTTCTCTAGATATAATAAAAATACTTGCGTAACAGTAGCCTCTTTCGATTTATCCTCGCATAAGGCTGCTGTTGTGTGAGTTATACACATTAAGGACATTTTTTAAGGCAGAGCACTAAGTTTCCTCATCAGTTGCTTTGACTTCACATGCACGCATTTTCAATTTAGGTTCACTGCTGCTGGCTATGTTGTGATTAAACTACCCCACATACCGGCAGAACCATACACGTACTCTCGCCAGATATACAGGAATAAACTCTGATACAAACGTAAAACAAACGTACAAATATGGACACTTCAAATTTACGCATCAGTTTATCCATGGCACAGAAACTTTAAACGGACTAAATCACGCACACACTCCCATACACGCACACCAACGGACACACACGGGCACACACGTACACAAGCAAACATTTTCATAGCCATTGTTCATGCAGCAAAACGTAAAAGCTAAACTGCCCACAAACACAGATATTTCTTCTGTACACACGTACATATGTATAGCCAAGAGTTATGGACTCAGCTCTGGCCAATTTAATTTTCTCGCCCAAACGCAGGCGAAACAAGTTCGCCCAGCATTTCCACATGATTTAACGTTGCCTACCGTAGGCATGAGGGTACACACGCACGCACACAAACCCAACACACACGCTCGCACATACATACGTATGTATGTATCGTACATACATTCGTTGTGACTTAAATTCTTATGCATACATACATACATATGTACGCAGGAAAAAAATACACCAAACATACATACAGAACATGCATTCTAACTTACACGAATACGTGCTCGTACACACATACACACATACACACATACTCCTGCTTACGTCCACACATACGTATGTACGTATGTACGTAGTTTGAACTTTAATCGTGTTTATACGAACACTTGAAACCCGGTACTTGTGTTTGTGTGTGCGTGTGTATGTGCTTACAATTTCTGATTGCATGTACAGTATGTTTGTGTGTGTTCGTGTGTGCGTGTGTGTGTGTGTGTGTCTGTATGTGACTGCCAATGTTTGTATCTGGCGGTGTCCATATTTTCTGTATACATCGTCCGTTTGTGGACAAAATTTTGCTCCATTAGAGCGAACAAAATTTGCATGAAGATGATGATGGTGTAGCCTGCAAAAATATTAAAAGGGCTGCAGCAGCAGCAGCAGCAACAACAACATCAGCAACAGCAACAGCAACGGTATGACAAAAATTACGATGTCTACAAAGACTCGTTTTCAGCATAAAAGTTTTCCACTTCATTAAGTGGTACTTGTTTTGTATCATACAAGAAGAGAATGAACAATGCGAAATAACAAAAACAACTACATACAGAGAAAACAAAAACAAATTCGAAATTTAACCTTAAACATTGTTGCCAGCTACAAAAGACGGACGATATAGTAAATCTCCTACATATGTACATACATACATACATACATACATACATACATACATACATACATATATCGTATACGATGATATCAAAGTAGATGGAACACTCCGGAGCGAAGCGAGAAAATAAAGAAGTTTTTCCTATCTTCGATTGTGGTTCAGTGAAGAAATTGGAAAATACACATCGTAATATTTTCATACGTATAAAAAGAAGATTTTTCCATTGTTTTACAACAGTTGGGATTTGTGTTTTGTGAAACTGTTAAACCATTCATGATGCTCTGCAACTATTTCCAAACTTGAAGCAACTGCAGAGTTATAGCAAATTTGGCTCAAGCTCAAGAGATTAATTATCACAAATGATATAGTATGTAAATAATTGTTTTAAGGGTGTCGAGAAACCAGATTTTTTATATCTGAAAATATCAAGAGAAAATCGTACAAACAAATATTATTGTTCTTTTCTATTTTTCTTAAAAGCGAGCAAAAACCACGCGATTTGACAGCAATCGAATTAAAACTTTGACAGCCAAAGTCAGCTGTCAATAGAATAAATTAACAAGTCCATATTTTCAACTAAAATGTAATTATTTAGAAGCCCTGTTGCACTTATTGGAAGTTGCCATCATATATAAAAAAAATATTCATATTTGAGCAAAATTATGAACAAGTTCTTTTAATTAGTTCTTTTTAGTCATAACTGTATTAAACTGCAAATAAATAAAATTGATAAAAAACACTTTTAATTTTGAAAGATATTTGTTTTATTTATGTTTCCTCAGGCTTTTGTTACAATATTATTGCAGACGATTTGCTTTCGAGCAGGTATAATTCACTCGATTAAAAAGCGAGTAACACTATATGAGTTCGATTTACAGTATATCAAAAATAAAAATTCGTTTTGACAGCAAGAAATTTATCTAGATTTGATTTACCGAAGAGGCAGAAGTGTATTATACATATTTGACAGGGACCACTTTGAAGCGGATAAAAAAAAAGAAATATGTAGTGGAATTAATAAATACTTTATGAGAAAAATTAAAACTCAACTTATTTTTTGGACAGACTTAAAATTGTTTTTTTTTTTAATTAATTTACAACGCAGTAACCTTAAAACTTTCTATAATTATTAAAATGCTAAATTTTGTGTGCCTCATTTAAAAGATTTATTTCCTTCGAAAGCAATTATTGCTAACAAAATGTTGCAAGTTTTTTGTTTGCCCTGTATTTACAGAAATGACTCAATAACCTTTCAATTTGTTATATTATGATAAACCATTTAAACACATATAAGATATTAATTTTAAATAAAGCAAATAGGCTGTTAGATCGTGATTTAAAAGAAATCAAATCAAAACTTAATATCTCATGATTTTCAGAACGCCAAAAAAATCATATAGATGATCTAAAACCGGCTTCTGATTCAAACTAAAATATATGTATCATTTGATAGATGGTCACTTGTTCTCAAGATTCAAACTTGGTGCCTTCTTACATGGTAAATAAATACTTAAAAACTGTTACTGGCAACGCTGAATAAAAACTATGACTTCAACTTTCAGTTACACACCAAAACCAAATTAATTTGGGGAAGTAAATTGGCATCGATTTTCTTAAGAAATTATGTACAGGTTACTCATATAGAAACATAAAAGAAAAAATCCAACAGAGTCCTCTGTCGTTTTAATTGAACAAATTTAGCAAATTTTTAAACTAGCAACCAAATGAAAAGCGCCACCTGTTGCAAACCACACACATTATGTAAAGAGAATGTAAACTAGTAACAGAGAGTTAAACAAAAATACTCAAATAAATTGTGTACATATATTTTGTGCAAAAGCAAATTAAGGGTAACGTAAGTGTGGCCATCTTTGAAATAATCATATATCATATCATATTTCTATATGCGTATTTGAGGGGCAATAACATGTGCCGACGCTTTATAACAAAAAAAAAAAATTTTTTAAAATTGTAACGCAAAACAACATTAAATAAAATTTAAATAAATACACACATACATATGTAATGTGTAATGTGACAGTTTTTTGTGTATTTTCTAGCTGTCTACAACAACATTTTTCTTTCAATTCCCACTGTCTTTATTAAAGCCAAAAACGTTATTTTGAACATATTTTTCAAAAAATTTTCTACTCTCCTGATGAGTAGGGCGGCACATACCAAATGTTGGCAAATAGACAACTAGAAAACACACAAAAACGATTAAATAAACTTATTTTATTAATTTTTTAGAAAAAAGACCAAGATGTCCTCAAGCTGGTAGAAAATTAAAAATAATTATTAAGAAAAAAGGTAAAGAAAAAACTAAAACCAAAATTATTTGATATTTTGTTTTAGATTGTCAAAATTAACGTAGAAGAAACACTAGTCTAACTTTTGAGCTCAATGAGGTTTAAGGAAATTTAATTTACGGTATGTGTTGACAGTTGCGCCAGCCATTTATATGGTATGAAGTTTCGATTCTTTAGTCAGACCTTTCGGGAAACATGTAGAATGGTGGGTTGAAAAAAAATGTATTTTGAGGTTACAACATTATTACTATTATTATTTATGTATGTTTTTGTTACTTGTTATTTGTCATCAGAAAACCGGGTATCAAATTGTACACTTTGGCTGTCCCCAACACAAACTTTTCAGTTTTCGCACAAACTTTTCAGTTTTCGGCTTTGAACTTTCGTCAAAATCTGCTCCCTACATTTTCAATTTATCATTTTATACAATATTTACAAGGACTATTTACTACACAATTATTTTTTTTATCATTTAATATTTAGTTATTACATATTTATCATTTATGTTTCATTATTGATTGTTTGCTATTTATTATTTTTCAGTTCTATATGTAACACAGAGTTAAACGGAAACTCAATTTCTTCTGCCTTGTCAGATCTGGCCACACTGAGCTAAAACGGTAGCCAAATAAAGAAATCAAGAAACACTCATTGCAATCAAGCAGCAACAAAACACACAACACCAATATTCTAGAACAAAAGCAAAAATGCTCTCTGGCACGCGGCGGGGCTTCAAATTAATTTCAAATTCTGACAAAAACGCATAATCTGTACTGGCTGTACAAACTTACGGCATCTAAATAAAACAAAAGATAATGACTCTTAGAAGCCAACAAACACTACAAATACTAAGTACATACATTCATACATACATACATATATACATACATACATACATTCATACATACATATGTACATACTGTAAATACATACATACATACATATTTAAGAATTTGTTTTCCAACAGGCAAAATGAAAAAAAAGAAACAAATTAAAGTGCCAATATGTACTATAGTTGTGAGAATGTTTGCTTAAACACTTAAAAATGTTAAGGGTTGATTTCCGTCATCTGGTTGGTGGTGGGTGATTCGAGAAATATTGTCAAATCTTGTGGCACCAATACCAACAGACGTGTGTACTTGTGAGACGCGACATTCTTTTCAAAACAGAATCTATGACAAAATGGAGAAATTGTAAAAATGTTTGTATTTACAAATGGCCGACGCTTAAATTAAAAGGGGGAAATAACTAATAGAGCAATTAATTGCGTTTCATAAGTAGATACAAAACAAGAAAAAATCGTTTGAGTTGACACACGTTTTAGAATTTAATCAGTTTTTTGCATTTAATTCAAGCTATTGAAAGAAGTTTCTGGACTTTTTTTTACGCAATATGTAGATACAGACACAATATGCGTCTGTACACATATACAATATGTAGTACGTACTCTTGTCATTATTTATGCACGATTTGCATATTATACTTGAGAAAAGGTTGGGTTTTCTTTGCGTTTACAAAACGCTTTCGATTCACATGAATATTAAAAATCGTGAAAACAATAAATAAGCAACTGATGGCGGCAAAATTTGTATGAGCCAGTAGTTCATGATTTGGTTGAATTAAATTAAGGGGGATTCACAAAGTTTTCATGTCTTAAGATTTGCATTGGATTTCTATGAATTCAATTCAAAAATACTTTTAGCAAAAGCAACACAATTTGATGACAGCTCGAACAGCGTCGGTTGAGCAGTTTCCTGCACACGTCCCTAGCTACATACATACATACATACATATTTATGTATATTGTATGTATGTATGTACAAATGTAGTATATTGTCGTTTTTCTCACAGATCACGTGTAAATATGGTTGTTTTGTAATCCTACTTTCCTTCAGAATTTTTTGTAGTTTGTGATGCAAGAACACACACAACAACATCCCGTAATTGTTAGGCTACGTCTTTGAAGCTCATCAGTCCCCGGGCAAGTTATGACGTCCATCATCAAGCACAGAAACTACTGAAATCAATAACATCCTCAGTTTTAATTAAGTTTATGTGATGAGAACATCACGGAGGGCGGGTGTGGGCGATTTTACCACACTTTGTCTTCTCAAATAGGACAATTCGTCAAACTTTACGACCGGATATTTCGATTAAACGATCGTGCTAATTATTCCAATTGCAGTCTACAACAGTCCATTGATTTTGCGCTGGCAGTTCTTCATTCCCATGACACATTTCCAGTTAAATTTCATCTAATCACTTTCTTTTGGATTTTTATTGCATGTAAAAAATCTGCAATTTTCATATGCAACCGTTCGCAAGCCTCAGAAACATCGGAAAGTATTGTAATGTAAAAATGTAATTATATAAAACAGTAAAACTGCACTTAGTGTGGTTTCAACAATGAACACAGAGGGGGAAACTTCAATACAGTTTTACTCAATGACTTGTTTTGACACACTAGGTGGGTTTGCTTATGCAGGTTCACATACATATGTACATATGAAGCGAATTTTGCTTGCCTGCCAGCAATCAAAGTGATTGCCATCGCAGAAATACACTGTGTCCTGTTGGCTTATCATCATCAGTTCATATTGCCAAAGTGAACGCTACCGCAACATTATGAAGGATTTTCTGGTAGTCTACAATTGATGGCCGCAATGCGGGGTAAATTTGGTCTTTACAAGGCGGTTCGAAGCCTAACAGTGGATTTAGTGAGAAATAATACTAGTGACCGGTATGTGCAGTCTAAAGTCTCCGTCGAAAAATTTTCCAAAATATTTTATTTGAACAATTTTATGTGTCTTTTTTTATTTACATTTTCTTTACTCTTGATATTTTCTTTAACCAAATAATATATGTAAGTGAGTCTTTTAGAAGCACTGCCGCTGTATTATATTACATTACATTTCTTGTCTATAAGCACAAACGCTCCTGCAAAATTTTCAAAACATATAATATCGAAATCCATAAACAATTTCAAATTTGTCACTATATCATTTGAAAACTACACAGGAAAAATTACAGCAGGTTTTTGGGCTTTCAATTACGACTTTTTTTAAGCGCGAATGGATTGCCCGCGTTCGAGCAATTTCTAGCCTTCAGCAAAAAATTATTTACAAATACAAAGAAAATATTTGCTGGAGAGCATCACTTTTTCATTAATTCAAGGAAAAAAAATGTTGGTTGCTTCCTGAACAAAAACTTAGATTTAAAATTTTTTTATCAAATCAGTCCGTTGAGTCTTAGAAATTTTCGTCTGAAGACGGCATTTCTCTAAATCGAACAACACTTTTGTTGCAAAAAAAAACACACATTAATTTTCCGGCAGCTGAAAATCGCGTCTAACTTCTAAAAATGCCAAATAGCTGAAACTTTGGACATATATGTACATACAATTACCAAATTCACCTTATTTTTTGAACAGACCACGTACCAACAATTTTGATTTGTATCAAGATTTTATTTGGATAAAAAGATTTTTCATGTTCTGCCTCTTATTTCGTGAATGCAGCAAAAATAGCAGAAATTTTATACAATTTTGCGCGATAAGAATTTGAAACGATCGATACCTCTATCAACTCAATACAACTAATACTCCAGATATATTTATATAGATGTTAGGATCAGATTTCCCGGAATTTACTTATCTACAGATGTACTATTAACATACATATGTGCACCGTGTACCTTGAGTGCAGATTGATGTAAAAACTTTCCTGCTACTGGTTGCATTTTAGCTTCATATGCCACACACACACACACCTGCACTCACACACACACACACACACAACACAGGCGCAAAATATATCATAGTTTTGTCGAATTGAATGCATAGTAAAAATTTTGTAAATTTTTGACCGATTAAAATGGCTTCCGGGCAATTTACCAACAAACAATGATGAAGCATCATAAAATATGAAAACTGAACGCGTCAATGCCGCTTCGATACCTTCTGTTCTGTTCAGTTCGGTTCAGTTTGAAAAATAAAAAGTCCGAAAAACAAGTTGAAAATCTTTGTTTGCAAAAATTTTGTGAACACACGTCAAAATTTACAATTGCTATTTTTATTAAAAAGCATAAACTTTCAAACTAACAGGCACACATACACACACACCCACACACCCACACGCACCCACACTCCCACACACACACATTCACACAAACGTATTTGTTTGGTTGCTTGTTGTCGGACTCGGCGCTTATTTGTATATGTATTTATTTGTTATTTTTGCAAGTATTTAGGCGATTATTTCATTGTGCAGTTATTTTAATTTTTCCTGACTTTTTCTTTTTTCTTTTCTTTTTTTTTTTTTTTTTGGCTTAATTTTAAAAATATAAAAAATATTGTTTTGTTTTCGGTTTTTGGTTGTTGCTATTGTTGCCGTGTTGTAGATGTTTTATACGTACGTATTTCTATACAAACCATTAGATTTTAAGGCAGTTTTATTGAGTTGTGAATATTTAAAGATGAAAACCAATTTGAAATTTAAATCGAAAGCGTGTTGAAGTGAAAGGAATGTATATTCAATTAACTTTCTCGCTAGATTAACAGTTTTCATACAATTAAATACAATACATGTATGTTTGTGTGTAGTCGTATATTGTTTAATGTTTTAATAAAAACTGGCAGAAAACTTTACTTAATTAACAAGTCAGTTAATTTGTGGCGGAATCAAATTCAAATTTCAGCGCTGTACAGTCCAGTAGTCCACACAAATCTTTATTATCTAATCATTTAATTTCAGTTAGAGCCGGTTTCTTAGCAGATTGTGAAATTGATTTACAGCAGCAGCTGCTAATACGGCCTAATGGGATGGTGGACGGCTCAGCAGCACAAATAGATGGCAACTTGATGTAGATATTACATGAGGGTGCACTTAAACTAAGCTCGTTGCTCGAGAGCTCGGGCTATCTATTCCCTTCTGCCACTAACTCCCTAGACGGTTAAAGAAAGACGAGGCAACTGAGTTGGTAGCTCGAAACCTTAAGAACCATAAGAAACCATCTCGTTTCTTAAGAAGAATCGGAAGCTGTTGCAAGACATCAGCACCTCGCCTCGACCACTATCCCGCACAGCCAAAAAGTTTCAACCATCACATGAACGCCCATCTTTCACATCATCCTAAGGTTACATCAGCTCCTCGCCTCGACCACTATCCCGGCATCTATGAAAGCGTTTTTCCGTTTAAATAAAACACAGCCAAAAAGTTTCAACCCAATTCAGGCACCTCAAACTTACGTTTACATTGAAACCTGTGCTGCCAATTGACCTTTGTGGGAGGCTTTGCGTAGTCAGACATGAATTTTCTAGAATTTTGGTTGACACACCCCAGTGTGCTCCCCCGGAATCAGTTTTTTAACATTTGTTCTTAAGGCCATCACCCCGTCGGAAAACGCTATAAGTTTTGCAAAGGCCGGTATATGTCAGTTCTGCTTAACCAAAACGATATGAATCGCTGTACTCTCCCAGAACGGAGAATAATTACTAAGGCTGAGGTTACATCTATACTTTTCCTTCAACAGAAGTCTCCTTCAAAAACAGATATACACAAATGGCTAATAATTTTCGTGGGGAAATACTTGAACAATACTGATGAGGGTGTCGTACATTCCAGAAAGTTTCTGAACGGGATGGGAAAAGTGTCGGGAACACTAACAGGACATTATACCCCTGTTATAAGCACCCATAAAGAATGAGCATATCCAACATAAACACTTGCAACTTCTTTGTTGCAGATGAGGAGTCAACGGAACACTGGTTTACCAACCGTTGGCTGTGTAGGACTTGCTAATATTTCTATTGAAGGAGCTGATGCGATGCCTTGACGTAGGGAGCCCTTAAAGGCAGGGGCATTCGCAATAGATCAACGATGGTCCCCATGTGAAGGTCTGTTTCGGGACCACAACTCCGATAGTTATTTCCTCATTCATCAAAATTAAATTATTAATGAAAAGACGTTGAAACTTAATCCATGAAACGTTTAGAAAAATTAGAAGGGACGAAGTGTCCCCATGTGAAGGTCTGTTTCGGGACCACACCTCCAATATTTATTGCCTCATACATCAAAATTAAACTGTTAATGAAAATACGTTGAAACTTAATCCATGAAACGTTTAGAAAAATTAGAAGGGACGAAGTGTCCCCATGTGAAGGTCTGTTTCGGGACCACACCTCCAATATTTATTGCCTCATACATCAAAATTAAACTGTTAATGAAAAGACGTTGAAACTTAATCCATGAAACGTTTAGAAAAATTAGAAGGGACGAAGTGTCCCCATATGAAGGCCTGTTCTGTACCAGACCTCCAATATTTATTTCCTCATACATCAAAATTAAACTGTTAATGAAAAGACGTTGAAACTTAGTGCGTGAAACGTCGTTTAGAAAAATTAGAAGGGACGAAGTGTCCCCATATGAAGGCCTGTTCTGTACCAGACCTCCAATATTTATTTCCTCATACATCAAAATTAAACTGTTAATGAAAAGACGTTGAAACTTAATCCATGAAACGTTTAGAAAAATTAGAAGGGACGAAGTGTCCCCATATGAAGGCCTGTTCTGTACCAGACCTCCAATATTTATTGCCTCATACATCAAAATTAAACTGTTAATGAAAAGACGTTGAAACTTAATGCGTGAAACGTTTAGAAAAATTAGAAGGGACGAAGTGTTTTGCGTTCAAAGCGTGTTTGGGTGATCAATTAACTGGTTATCGTCTGCAACTAAAATTTAGCTTTGACCGACTCTAAGTTGGCAGTTTTCGGCCCGATTTATTATTATTATTTATTTATCAATATAATACAATTATGATAATAAATATTAAAGAGAAAAAAAGAGTTCTTTCGACTCGGAATTAAAATTATTGTTAAATTAATTTTTGGAAGTTAATTTTCGATATATATTTATAGAGAAGGTGGCTGTTAGTCGATTTATAAGAGTTGCCATTTTCTCAAACTACAACTTTTATAATTTAATTAACTCGTTGCTAAACTTAAAACCTTACATTGTTCGTAGGTTTCAAAGCAAAATTCCAATTACAACGTTTTTTTTTTTGCCTGCTTCTTCAAATATAGTAAAAAGCTTTTTTAGAAAAAATACAAAACCGAATGTCCTTTCATAAGGCAATCTCAATTGAAGTTTTAAGTGAGCCAGCATCATTCAATTAATTTTAGAACCGTTTTCCTTTTGATTTCCATGTTAGACTCTGCGCCACACAAACCTGAATTAATGCAGCCTGGTGTATTCGTGATTATGTATTTAAATAAATAACGAAAAAGAAAATGTCAACAGCACCAATTAATTCTAAAACGTGCATTTGCAAACAGCATTTGTATTTTCTTTTATTGCTCAAAAGTACACCTTTATTCTGAAGGATTTCTGAGTTGCGTCTTCATCTCGTTCTCTCCTGTACTCTTGCAATTTACTTTTTCATTTTCATTTTCTGGTTGTTTTTTTGTGCATGTTTGTTGTAAAATCGATGGGCACTTTGAACAATTTGTGGCCTTAAGAGGGACCCCTTACAGAAGTTGGAGTGCCAGCAACGGTAATTGCTTAATTAAAATTATAATTTCAATAATAATGAAGGCACACAAACACATTCACACACACACACACACACACACACACAACCACGCGCGCGCACGCGTTTGTTAATACATATTTCCACAAAAACGAATATAAATAAGCAAAACTTATATTCATATTGCTAAAATGTAATATAATATAATAATAAAAGCAGAAACAACTATAATAACAACGAAATCGAAACGAAGGCAATCAAATTAAAAATAATTATAATAATAATAATAAGAAATACGAAAATGAAACCTAATTGTTGGCGAAAGAAAGCTGGCTGGTATGAAAAGGTGCTTGGCTTTATCATCAGTATCCCACAGGGCCAATACACCCAAATCACATCAAATCAAATACATGCATTCATTCATTTAACAATCATGGCCGCTAAGCCCGTGTATCCATAGCCCAGAAATAGCAATTTATTATATTAAAATAACGGAAGGAATACGTTGAGTGCGCATTAACGCACCACAAAAGGCAAAAGCTTCTTCCTTTTGGCAAAAAAAAAAAAAAACAACAACAACAACAAAACAGCCATAACCCGGTTTTTTTCATTCCTTTTGTTGTTATAATATTTTATTGCGTCAAGCCCTTTTGCCAAAATTGATTTCTGAGCGTTTTAATCAATCCCTGACATGTGCAAAGCCTTAAAAGCCCTCAACACCGACATGTTTTCATTTGTTCGAGCGTGATTATTAAGACTTTGGATTCCCAGTAGAGTAGTGTACAGATAAAAAAAAAAACTAAAAAAGGAAAGGAAAGCCCGCTCACACCCTCTGGTCACGAAATATCAAATCAACAACAGTCGTTTGAAGTCGCTTTGAATAGAGTGGCAAGTTAGCTTTTGGTATCTGTGTATGTGTGTTTGTATGGCAGTGTATTTGTACTACCCTGACAGCCTGGCTGCTACCACCTAACATCGGCAACAACAACAACAACAACAGCTACTACATACGTTTCTAAGGCAGCTAAGCCCCACAAATCATAACTAGCACGGACTCTACGAAAGTCTTCCACATTACACAGATATTTATGTATATTTGCACAATGGCATAATCAACACCAACATCTTCATAGCCATAATGATTACGACTAACACACTTACAGCCGGTATCGTTATCATCCAGCCATCCATCCATCCATTCACCATCATCATCATCATCATCATCATCGGCAGCGGCAGCATCCATTCAGGAATACGCCAGTTGTACTCGTGGTAGTAGCGAGTGAAATCATCAACGGAAATCAAACAGACAAGCAGTTGAGCCAAGTGGAAAAATAATGAAAACATTCGTAAGCACACAAAAACACAAAACACACCACTGGGGAGGATATTGAAATCGATCCAAGTGTACAAAAGCACTATATATACCATAATAAAATCACCGTTCAAACAAATGCACACAAACTCACACACTCACTCGCTCACTCGCTCACACCCCAACTATGACAAATTCTGACAGCCGAAGGCCGTAAACAGCCCAACCCCTCCAACCAACCAAAAAAAAAAAACAAACAAAAAACATGGCTTTTATGTGCACATGGTTACAAAAACAATATAGATATACATACATACATACATATATATCTATGTATGTATGTATGTATGTATTTATGTATTTATGTATGTATGTATGTGTAGGTGTGTGTAAGTTTAAACCAACACATACATTTGCCCACTAACAAATATTCTTTCCTGCCTGCCTCTAGTACTCTATGACTTGTTAACAAAACAGACGTGCAACGTGGTAACGCCAGGGACACTCTAACAGTTTTAACAGCAGCAAAAAAAAAAAAATATTCCTACATACATACATACATCCATATTCGAGTAAATATGACATGAAAGCAACAACAACAACTCTATCAAGCATCGTGAAAGCGAAGGAACGGAAACTGTTTTGTCGTTTGTAATCTATTTACACAAACAGCAAAAATAAAAAAACAGAAAATGAAAACGAAAACGAAAAAACAAGATCCCTGTAGTCAACAACAGCAACACTCGACAGTGCCACTCATCATCATCATCATCATCATTTGCGAGACAACATTTGCGCCCAAATGCACACACAGACAGACAGACAGGCAGACAGACAAACAGACAATAAACTTACTTGAGCTTTGCAGCAGTTTGCAGTGACTTAGTAATAGCCTACATCGTGCTTAGTAAATTTCTCAAAAGTAATAGTTTAAGGCAGATTTGTGTTGCTCGTAAGCAATCAAATGATGAGGAGAATGTACAAGCTGGCTGGTTAAGGCCGGACGCTCTATGAGGGTTTTGGGGTTACCTCGCCTTCCTTTTACTGTCTAGGCAATTGCCACATAAAAGGGTATTTAGACGGTCATACAAATCGTACGTAAAGCCAAAGAGAAAATCCTATGAAATTATCTCTGTATTTTAAAAAAGAGAATAAAAATCTTATGATAAATTTTTTTACGTTTACACCAGCGGTAAAAGACCAAAACAAACATGAAAATACATCCCTGATCTAATGATGTGTGAAGGAATATGAAACATTTTTAATAACGATGAGAGCCGTACCACTGTCAAATTTCCATCCGTATTTTCTCTCTATGTCGTATGGTTTCATTACATTCGTGCTCTTCTACTCAAAAACTTGACTTATCGTACGACTTGTGTTACAGTCTAAATTCCCGTTAAGGTTGATGGTGAGCCAAGTGGTGGTGGTGGTGGTCTTCCTCAGATTAGGCCCTATATCAAGAAGCTGCTGACTTAAATCAATTTCAAAATCTTCAAAAAAACTAGACATCCGCCGATATTTTAAAATACTTTTCACTAGTTCTTACTTTTTACGAGTACATTTTTACATAAATTTGTATTTTTTCAATGTTGTTTTTGTTGCTTTTTACAACTAGTTCTGACAAACTGGCGATAATTTCTCATCAAAATTAGAGATGATGGCAAGTTTTTCATCGATCGCAACAACATATACAAGTGCAACAACATTTTTTTTTTTTTTTAATTAAAGAATTAATATTTTAAGAATATTTAAAGAAAGCCGAAAAAAGGCATAAGTCAAATTATGACATGGGATTTTGGCAATCTTAAGGCCTTTAGAAGTTTGTTGATAAGAACTGTATGAGTATTATAAAATTTTCCACATGCATCATAATCATGTGGCAAAATCGATTTTGTTTTGTTTTTTTTTTCTTTTTTTTGTAACTTAGGACTTTTTTTTTTTTTTGAAATCATATGACGATATATATGTAGATACCATCAAATTTAGTGTCAATGTATGTAAAACATATTGTGTATACAATTATTTTCCCATATTAAAAGACAGGCAGCGTAAAACGTGAACACTCACGTTGGACTCATGTCCATCGTAAAGCTACGACGCTTCTCTTTCAGTCGTCTGTTTTTCCAAAGTATTTTAGATTGTTAGTCAAAAAAGCAAGTTTACGTACAGCATACAATAGGTATGTATGTATGTGTGTACATACACGGTTCGTCGTCGTAAATGTGCTGCACACACATATAGATACATACATATGTACATACAATTCCCAAAAGCAAAAATTGATTCGCTTTTTTTTTGGTTTTTGGAGTATTTCAAAATTGTCGTCAGCGGTGGGAGTTGTTCTGTACATCTGCAAACCATGTATGTATGTGTGTGTGTGTGTGTGTGTGTGTGCGTATGTGCTAACATTCATCTTTTATTTTCAAAATAGTCATATCCTCAAATAAACACACACACACATACACACACACACACACACACACACACACACACACCCAGATAACATTTCCTTCTTTTGTACTATTTACAAGTATAGAGGAACAAGGAAAAAGTTGAAAGGGTGGCGAATAAAGGATAACGATGCCTGCGCCGAGAAAGTGGAATGGGGAAGGCACAAGGATGACTGTTAGGTACATATGTATATAATTAAGTAAATACTACATACTTTTGATTCTAGTGTCTCTATGCATGTGTGTCCGTGTTAGTCTATATGTTCATACATACATACATACATATATACTTTGTTAAAAATAGTGGTATGTACACAGCTCTTAAAAAGTGTGCACGCGCTGGTGTCTGTGTCTGTGTGTGTGTGTGTGTGTGTGTGCGCGCTAACGAACGTGTTTGGTAAATAACACGTTCAACATGTCGCTAAAATTCACTGCTGCAGGGTTGGAAAAGAAAAAATACGGCAAACGGCGACGCCATTATGAATTCACTGAAGTGTGTGGCGTGTTAATTCCCTTTTTAACTGTAATGAAAGGCATCCGATTTATTAATTTATGCAGCATTAAAATTTTCTGTCAAAATGCCAAATGATGTTGATGAAATTCGTTTCTCATGCCACTTTAACAGCCCCGTTTTTCCCTTGGGTGTGTTTTTTTTCTTCTTCTTCTTCTTCCTTTTGCTCTAGAATATGCAGTCAATTAACGGGGATGAACACTATTTTTCCATAGGCTTAGGCTAATATTATACCCGTATCTATAACAAAAAAAATTTAATGGAATGTTTTTGGTTTCGATCACATGAAAACATTTCATTTTTTTTTTTTTTTTTTGCCATCGAATTTCAATAAGTTGTTGTTATATTAAATATGTATGTATGTGTGTAAGTGTGTGGAAGAGCTATTTGCTATCTATAATCTCAAAAAAGCTGTCACCACAACACTCAACTGCATTAAAAATAATTAAGATTCGCAGCTGTTTTAAGTACAATTACGCAGCAATAGCATTCATACAATTTATTGCTTTTTGAGAAAAGTTTTCAATTAGAAATTTTAATTTTTGTTTTTGTATTAGATGGTTTTGCGTTTAGCCTTATCTGCAGAAACACGCTGGGTCTGTGGTTAGGTATCGAAGAACCTACTGGCTCAGGACCATTGATCGAACTGTCTAGCAGTACAGCCATCGACACACTTACGAAATCAGGCAGACCTTAAGGGCCTGTTACACAATATCGAACGTTCGAAGCTGCGATAACATTTTGTATGAAGGAAAACTGATTAAAAGCAGACCAGACCAAGTGATCTAATTTTGGCATGTCGGAAACATTATTGTGGGCGAGACATGAACATGGGCACAACAAAATTTATAAATAGTCTACAAATCTATGTTTTGGCCTTCAAAATAATGGCGGTAAGGCATTATTATTGTTCTAGGCCAGTGTTGCCGATTAAGAATTTACAAGCTAGCCATAATCTGCTGAAAACTAGACATGTGCAGAGAGAATTACAAACTCTATTTAAATTATAATATAAAAAAAGAATATATAAAACTGAGAACATTCTCAATAGCAGCCTATTGGCAGAGTCCCTTGAAGCAAAATGATTTTAAAGAAAGCACGTCTGTGGAAGTGCAAATCATACAATGCGGAACGATGTGTATTTTGGCAAACCAAATACCAAATGTTATTTTTTTAATTAGGCCATCTACTTTCATACTGAACATAAGGAATATTCCATTTATTTTGAAGACAGTAGAAAATAAACGATTATTAACTTTTAAAAAGAACTGGTTTAAACTTATTTTCATTACAAGTAACTCCAACTTCTATGCTGTAAAAACATATATATAATATAGTGCCATATAGGCTCTTTGGATGGTGACGCAAATCGAAAAAGAATAAACTTTAAAATATAGGGCACGTACGCAGCTCATTACACACGGTGTTCACGGGCCAGAAAGAATTACACACAATTGCTGTAATTATTTACAAATCCTGCTGCAGCCGGTTCCAAACACAGTTTCCTTGATCCCAAGTATGTTGTTGGCTGCTAATGTTTTCCTTCCATTCGAAATTCTCCTAAAATGTAGACTACTAAATGTAACGTTTTTGTCGATTTTTACCGCATAAATTTTTTTTTTGGCGATTTTTCTTGCAGTATCTGCACTGAAAAAACGGAATTGATTTTCGCATGAGAGCCGAAAAGAAATATTCTCGTGTAAAAGACAGATTGTGCTATTAATTTTCCATTAGTTTCTGGCCATATGGTATAATCTGAAGGTGGAGCAACGCAGCCATGTGGTTTGTCAGATAATCATAGGCGGCAACTTTTGGTGCTTTTACAAACTCCTTGTGCTCGATAGCTGCGGCTACCTAATCCCAGCGGTCAGATATTTCCTAGATAGTGAAAAGAAAACGAGGCACCCGAATTAGTAGCACTCTATAGCCCAGTTTTATATATGCTCCAAGGCAAAACCTGCTGCTGCGGGCTTGTGTAAGACAGTTTTTTAAAACTAATTTCTGGCCTCTTTTCATTCTATCTGGTGGTGGGTCAACATTTGAATAACAGAAGTGCGATTCTTCTTCTTCTTCTTCTTTTGGCGCTACAGTCCGTGGTGAACCTGGGCCTCAACCAACAAACTTTTCCAACTGGCACGGTCTTTAGCCAGCGTCCTGCAATTTTGCACACCAAGTTGGTTGAGGTCCCTCTCCACTTGTGTGCGCCATCGGTTCCGTGGGCGTCCTCTAATGCGTTGTCCCACAGGTTCAGAATCGAAGAAGTGCGATTAAAGTTACTTAATTGAGACATGTCGTTAGTCATTAATGTGAGCGATAAATAACCCAAACTTAAATTTCGAAATACCGGTGGGCGGTAATGATCGTGAAACAGGCTTCCAAATAACAATAAGTACAATATTAAAGCGGCGTATAAAGGTATCTTTATAACACTATAGTCAGGTAAAGAAATTTATTTTATCGCAGCCTACAACTTTAGAATAATCTTGCGAATTTTACAAAAAATAAAAATAAAAGAAAAACTGAAATCAATTTATCCTCATAAAAGTCAAAGGACAATGAGTTTCGGTGCCATCTGCATAAGTGACAACCGATTCTTAATACTACGATAATTGATTTCCTAATTAATAATCCAATTTGCAACCGCAGGTCTAACAAAAGTTTAGAATTATATGTCTACTATATACTTATATAAGCAGATATTATACTAGTTTAAACTTTACAGGAACAGCTTAAGCAACAGCAACAACAAAAATGTACACAACATCCAGTCGAAAATATCAACTAAAAAATGTATACGGTTGCGGTAATTAGGGCTAAAAACAATGATCGGCGGAATGGGCTACGGCCTCACCG
The DNA here is from genome assembly GCA_932526305.1 of Epicampocera succincta. Taxonomy (NCBI): domain Eukaryota; kingdom Metazoa; phylum Arthropoda; class Insecta; order Diptera; family Tachinidae; genus Epicampocera; species Epicampocera succincta. Next base: position 15,310,243 of record OW052038.1, read on the forward strand.
TAGACAATTAAAGAATGCATCGCATCCGTTAGGGCTTAGTTTTTGTATTTAAGGTTAAAATTAAATAAATTTTATAAACTGCCTCCTTAATTTCACCTGTTTTTAAGTGGCCCCGATTAGAACCCTTTTCAATGTCAATTGAATATAAAGTTGGTTTTCAAGGGCAGCTCCTATGCAATATTGACATAAACACAGCCAGGATATATATATACATACATATTTGTAGATTTATTTTGTTTTGTTTTAGACAGTGTTGCCATTAACTTAAAGATTTACATAGTTTTTTTTTATGAACTCTTTATTGGACAATAATAAATAAATTTGATGAACTAAATTTTAAAAATGTATTCTATTCAGTTTTAATATTTCAATCGTTTTTGAACTGAAATACTTTTCGTCTATAGAAATCGCTATTTCCTTTCTTTATTATCGCTAGATTTAAAATCGCCAGGCGATTTGAAAACGCTTAATAAATTGTTTGATGTTGTGAAACTCAAGCGTTTTGCTGGCGTTGTTATATTTGGGGCGAAAGTTTAGTGTAAACAATTAACCTCCGTAAATTATTAATACTGTGAGTTGAAATCCCTTATTTTAGGCGATTTGCGTTTATCAGAACCCCTATTTTGTAACTTCTAAATGGAAAACCAAAGATGTTGCGACTTCACAATGCAAAACGAAAGATATTGCGTTTGTCAGAACACCTAAATACATATATGGCATTTTTAAATCGACCACGCCCGTTTTAAACATTTTGCGTTTTTTTGAGAACAGCCCTATATATATATTATATATATATATATGTATGTATGTATATGTATGTGTTTATATGTGTAGTTTGCCACCATGTGCTGGAACTCACATTTCGCCAAAAATTATGCGCTTACGTTTGGAAACCACAAAATTGTTGTGCTGGAGATCACTAAGAAAAAAAAATTTTTTTGCTATTTGAACTCACAGGCAAATAATGAAATGACGTGTAAGTGAACTTGTGCTGATTACAAAATCTTCGCTTCAAATCGAAAAAATGGAAGCCTACAAATAAATCTTAATGTATTTTCATCTTAATCTTAATTTTAATCTTTAAAATAAAATCGATTATTTTGCTCGATTTTAATACAAATTTTCCAATCGAAAAATATTTTCCATTTATTTGGCTGCTGTGTTTCATTTGTTTACCTGCAAATTAGCGATTTCGGAGAAAAAGCTGGTACGTTTCTATTGCTGTTCGAAAGCGAAATGTTACCGGACTCTTTAAAGGCCAGTTTTTAACTTAAAAATTAAACGGCGCTTAAACTTAAGTTCTGTTGAAATACCGAATTCATTTTTACAGATCAGATTTAAATACAACTTAAATCACTGACCAACGTCCATTTAAATACAACTTAAGTTGTTTATACTACCATATGATTTTGACAGTTCTGCAGATTAAGAAAATTGCACATTGAAGTTTTTTTTATTATTTGATCAAAAAACAGCAGCATAATCGAGTGCAGAAACACTGACCGAGTTGGTGCCGAACAAAAGGTGAATGTTTGGAAAGATGTGGAGCGAGAATTTAATAGCAAATTCAGGCAAACATTTCGAAACCACAAAATTTTTACAACAAAATATTTTATTATTAAGTTCACCAAATAGTAAGCTACGGTGGTTGGGCCATGTAGAGCGCTTGGAGAATACTGCTCCGACCCGTAGAATCTTCGATTCCGAACCTGTGGGACAACGCAGTAGAGGACGCCCACGGAACCGATGGCGCACACAAGTGGAGAGGGACCTCAACCAACTGGGTGTGCACAATTGGAGAACGCTGGCTCAAGACCGTGCCAGCTGGAAAACTTTGTTGGTTGAGGCGCAGGTTCACGGACGGCCAAAAGAAGAAGAAGAAGAATAGTAAGCAGCTGTTAAATGAAGAAGTTGTTTATATATTTATGACATTTAATAGTGCTGCCATACTTTTATCATAATTAAATAAATACCAAACGCAATTTGAGACTGAAAAACTGAAACCATATTTAAATACGACTTTAATTTAAGGAAAAATTAACTAATTTCGTATTTAAATATTAAGTTAAAAACTGGCCATAAGACACTCACACACATACATTTAAAGACACAAACAAAACGCGCTATATCCTTTCAGCACATAAAAAACTGAAATTTGCGATTTTGAAACTTTACAATAAGTGTTTTAAAAATTTTGCATTTTTCAGCACATGGGCGATAAAATGGTGCCGCTAAAATGCGAAAACGCAAATGGCCGCTTTTATTAATTTCACCAAATATCAAAGCAAGTACAGTTTCTTCAAATGCAATCAAACCGACTTAAAATCAAATAACTAATAACAAACAGTTTATGTGAATTTATGCAAATGTGTGTTTGCAAGTGTGTGTACGTTTAGCTACTTATTAGTGCTTGCAAATCTTTTGAATTTCTATTGTTGAACATCTACAAAAAAAAAAAAAAAAAGAAAATCAACAAGAACATAATCCGCTATTATATGCACATACATACATACATACGTACGTACGTACATACGTTCTTGTACAGCATGTTTCTTCTATCTTATTTTTGTTTATGTAAATCCTAAATGTGAACTTAATGCAATGTGCACACAGAGTCCTTAATTCAAAATGGTTGACAATTGTTACAATGCTGTTTAGCTTTTTCTAAGGACTCAAGTTGTGGCACATAATGTGTTCTAAGGGAGGGGTGGTGGCGGCGGCCACAGCAGTACGGGTTTGTTGCTTGTGAGTCGTATGAATTAAAGCCTACAAAACCTAAAAGAAAAACAAATTGAAAGACGGGCAAAAAAACAACAACAACAACAACAACAGCAGCAGCAAATTACTGCAATACATACATCAGCATTCAGAAATCAACTCTTTGGCAAAATGTCGCATGATAGAAAAAGCAAATAATCGTACAAGCATCACACATCTAAACATCTATTATAAGTGCGCACGAGTGTAGGGTTTGTATGCAATTATGCAAATGTTTGTGCACATAACTGTGTGTGTGTGGCAAGAAAAACTACATACATACATACATATGTATGTATGTATATACATTTGTTTTCTATGTATGTATGTATGTATGTATGTATGTATATGAATAAGGCTGATGATGACTGCCGATTGTTAAAGAAATTTGAAATTTTTCCTTCTTTTTTTTAGTTGCTTTTTTTGCTTTTTTTGTTTTGTAAAAAGACTTGATGAGCGAACAGCTTGTTAATGATATGTGGGGTTTTGATGGGCGTAGGGGATTTTACATGGTTAGATTTGCAAACAAAACAAAATTTACGAATGAATGAATTGTGCCTGAATGAATGTAGGAAAGAAGGCAAAAGACATAAAGAAAAGAAATTAAAATTCAAATTGAAATGTAGACGTAGAAACATACATACATACATACATATGTACTCGTATGCATGTATGTGTGTATGTATGTAGGTGGATAGATAGATAGATATGGGTGTGTGTTGGTGTGTGTGTGCGACTTGCTTGTGGTTTGAGTATTGAGGCTCAAGTGCCACAATATGACGGATTCCTGATTTTAATTACTCAAAACTCTTGAACATGTTCAAAGGTGGAAATGTGCGCAATATGCAAATTAATCTACTTCCTACAAAATATATTTATGAGAATTATGAACGCGTCAAGGACTTCTTTCTACAGTCATATTGTTCTTTGTAAATATACGACAACAGCAACGGCAACAACCAACAACCAACAACAACAACTATGTATGTATGTTTGTATGTATAGAACTGCAGCAACAACAATATGATAAATTCACCGAAATGCAACAACATAAAATAAAAACCTCTGACAAAAGTTTAAGAGGCGCACTCTTATAAACGTTGAGTACTGCCTGCTTGCTATTCATTCATTCGTTAGCGGATTTGTCGAGGGTGCTATTGTCCCGCAATAAGAAAGCTTCCTAATACCTTTACAAATACAAAAAAAAAACGCATCCAAATGAAAACCTGCTCTCATACACTGTGCCCACGCACACACCCCAACAATTTCTCAATTAGAAAAATTTGAAGGATTTTACAATTCCTTTCCCAATTCGCTGCTGCCTGCAATTCACTTTAGCTAAGCATCCCATCCACACAAGCACAAGAACCTGAATGTTTATTTTGATTTGTTATAATGTACATACATACATATGTATGTATGTATGTATGTACACATATATTTCTACTGCTTCTGTACGTACAACATGTTGCTGTATGTTCGTGTACGTGTAGTTGTGCATATTTTGATTTATTTGTCTGCACTCTTATCTAAAATATGAAAATGCAAAATATATATTTACATACATACATACATACATACATACATACATATGTAAGTATATTTATACAATGGATTTCCCTTTATTTGCAAAATCTGCAGAATTTTTTTCCCAGATATTTTCTTTTTACAAAATTGCCATATTTATATTAATTCAATATGAGTATCCTTATACGTGTCTGTGCGTGTGTGTGTGTGTGTGTGTGTGTAGGGCTGCATATTTAAATATAACTGATTGCAGCATTAGTTTATTTTGCTTTTATTTTTATTTTCTGGCAAAAGAAACTTGACTTTTTGTAAGGAATTAAAAATAAAAAAAAAATTATAGTCTAAACAGTGTAACTGTCAATTGATTGGGTACTTTTTTCTTTCCATTTTTTTTGTTGTTGTTGTTTATTTAAACGAAAAATATGACAAAATACACTGTGAAAAAGTTTTAGTTTGTCATAAGTTAGAGAAAATTTTCTTGAATATAAAGTTATAAGTCTAAATAAAAAACGTTCGCCCGTATTTGGCAGTAAGAGAAACTGATTTTTGGATAATTTATGAATTTCATTTGGACAACTGCTAGACTATTTGACCAACATTTCAAAAGTCTGGTGCGGAAAAAAATGGCCAAAAATTGTTTCATCTAGAAAACCCACAATACACAACTAAAGGGTGGTTAAATTTCAAGGGCCGATGTTGAATGTGAACCACACCTAAACGCCAAGTTTTTTTTCCGAATTTTATTTGACATTTCTCTATTTCAGACTTACTCAATTTGAACCATGGAGAGATACACAATCCAACAACGTGTTAAAGTTATCCAGAATTATTATGAAAATGGGAGTTCAAATCAAAATGCATATCGTGCACTTCGTAATTTTTTTGGTCAATTTCATCGTCCAAATGTGCGTACAATCGCAAAAATCGTGGAAAAATTCGAGCAAACCGGGTCTGTAGAAGATGTGAGAACACCAGTGCATGCTCGTACAGCTCGTACTGCAGAAAATATTGCTGCTGTTCGCGATAGTGTGGCTGAAGAGCCGTCCACCTCAACTCGTCGTCGTTCCCAACAATTGCACCTCTCACGCTCGTCGTTGATGAACATTATGCATAAAGACTTGCATTTACACGCTTACAAAGTGCAATTGGCTCAAGAACTAAAGCCTCTTGACCATTCCAAACGTCGTGAATGGGCAGAATGGTGGCAAGAAATGGCAACAGTGGATGATCAATTTTCGAAGAAAATCATCTTCAGTGATGAGGCACATTTTCACCTCAGTGGATTCGTCAATAAACAGAATTGCCGCATTTGGGCGAATGAGAATCCAAGAGTGATTGTCGAAAAACCAATGCACCCACAAAGAGTGACTGTTTGGTGCGGTTTATGGGCTGGCGGCATCATCGGGCCGTATTTTTTCCAAAATGAGGCCGGTCAGGCAGTTACTGTGAATGGTGTTCGCTATCGTGAGATGATAACGAACTTTTTATGGCCCGAATTGGAAGATATGGATGTGGACGATATGTGGTTTCAGCAGGACGGTGCCACTTGCCACACAGCTAACGAAACAATGGCTCTTTTGCGCAACAAATTCAATGGCCGTGTTATCTCACGTAATGGCGATGTCAATTGGCCGCCAAGATCATGTGATTTGACACCGTTGGACTTTTTTCTTTGGGGTTATTTGAAAGAAAAGGTGTACGTCGATAAGCCAGCAACAATTCAAGACCTAAAGGATCAGATAATTCGGCACATTAACGGCATAGAACCTCCATTATGCCTCAGCGTCATCGAAAATTTGGACAATCGGATGGAGGTGTGCCGCCGAGGTCGCGGCGCCCATTTGGCCGATATTTTGTTCCATACATAATTGAGTAATACCAATACATCATAATAAAATAAAATTACAATATTTTCCTAAATAGTTTGTGTTTTATTCAAAATCAACATCGGCCCTTGAAATTTAACCACCCTTTACTTCTTTCCTCTAACCCGAAACCAGTTTTGGTGCCAAAAAAAAAAAAGAAAAAACTTCGCCAAACGAATATTATCAGTGAATGGCGCCAGGCCGAGGATTTACTAAGCATAACTTTTTAAAACGTGTATTATATTGATAGCGATGCGATTGAGGTTCCTTTTCTTAGCGGAAACCTTCTGATTGTGGTTTAAAATTTAATAGCAAGACAGGACTCGCATACGTGATGATGGAGGGGTATAGCAAATGGACCTATTTTCAGCAATCCAAGTATGCTGTTGTCCAGCATTGTGAGTAGCATTGGGCAAGTCTGGTTAAGACTTGCTGTTCTTTAGGGATTGTAGATATCGTGCATTCGTCGACTGACCAAAGAGTTGCTGCAAGCAGCAGTTAGATAGTACGGGCAAGAGTCTTCTGTGTGTGTCTAGCCAGATAGAGACAATGGTTAGTTATTCTAAAAGTTCAGCCATGAAATCGGTCTGCCATCATATTAGGAGCAGCTATGGCGTGAAGAGACGTTGCACAAGTTTTCGAATGATCTGTTTTAAGCCAGGCTAAAGAACGAAATCCAAAATAAATCAGATGAGCAGCAGGTCATCATTATATGAGAAGATGATTGACACTGCTGGCCATAGAATATTGGAACTGTTCAAAAAATATACTTATATAAGTTGTCACAACATGTCACAGTCCCATCAGAAGATGCCATAAGTTTCGCAATTGGTGAAAAATTTCAGAGAATTTTTGGTTGCCGTGCAAACGACAGGACGCCTTCCACTGTATGCGCCGCTAAAGCCGAATGGCCTAGTAAGATATATGGCAGGGCAAAGCGCTGCTTATATATATTGTTTTTTTTAAATAGTTTTTAATGTTTAAAATATTTTCTTCAACTATATATTTGCATTATGCAATTTTCGCTACAGTGTAGTAAAAACAACATTAAATCGTGTTGTTTTGCGTTACTTCAAATTACATAAGTTACACTAAACAACAGTTTGCGTGAACTCTCTAGAACAAGCAATTTTCAGACACTTGAAACGTACTTAATATTTCTCTATATGTAGGAGTTCGCTGATGATGAGATTTTTTTTTTGTTCTCCAGCCACTTGATTGTACACAGTTTTATGCCATTAAGTCACGGAAATGTAAATAACACACCAAACACCATTCGTGCACTTGTAGGCGTAACGATGAGGCTGCATTTAAGAAATCCTGGTAATACCCTCAATCCACCAACACCCATCCACACACACACACACACACACACACACGCATTGCAATTTTTTCGTACTCCGGCAAATCGTACAAATAGATTTCTTCCTTTTGGCATATTCTTAATTCACCAAATACGAGTGTGTATGTGAATTTTATTTGGAGAAGTACCCTCTGGTGCAGTGTGATTTACTTTAGCATTTTTTTGTTTTGTTTTATTTTATTTTTTGTTTCTTGATTTACTCTTACTTAAAGGACGAGTACATCCGACTACAGATTTTAAGCTGATGATGGAATATTTTCAATTCGAATTCAAGAACCCACCCATCCATCCATCCATCCATCCATCCATCCAGTCATGCTGCTGACAATGCTTCGTTGAACTAATTGCAAGCTTCTTAGACTGTGCATTACACTTATTAAACATAATGAGAAGTTCCGTATTCAGCACAATAACTTGACTTGATTTGTTGCTGTTGCTGTTGCCGCTGCCGTTGCCGTTGCCTGTGTTGTTGTTGTTAATAATGTTGAGTGATGGATGGGATTTTATATTAAATGCAAAAACAAACAAAAAAAAACAAACAAAAAAAAAAAAGAAAAGCACAGGAAAACAAAATGGCGACATCTAAAGCAAAACAGAATATGTCATCAATAAGTTTGATTTCTTTTGGCACAGAACGACATAAACACTTTAAGGTTTTCCAGCAGAGCAGAGCAAAGCAAAACGATAAGAAAAGTTCTTAATAAAAAGAAGTTCTTACAAATATCTACATGTTTTGGATTAGCACAAACCTGCAGACAATTTTTAGTTTAAGGATGCAGCTCAATTTAAATTTTAAATCTATATAAAATTTTTAGTTTTTAAACTATTAAACAAAAGCTACAGTTACACACATAAGTATTTGTACATCATATATTTTTTTCTATTAATTTGCTTTAAAAATAAATAAACTTCCAGAGAAATGTGTATCTTATATATTTTTATTTTAGTTTATAAAATTCTGTTTATTTGTTGACCGTTTATGTTTCTTAATATTCTTTTGAATTTTTCTGTCCGGCTTCAGCTCAAATAATTAAGAAAACGCTACGATGTTTTTTTCTTCCTTTACATTTTGTTTATTTACCCAGATTTCCATCAACGTCGTTGATTATCCTCAGGGTTTTCCCAAAAATTTACATTCATGTCAATATATAAAACTTTTAAAAACTCGTCGATTTTTATAAAAAAAAAATATCCTACCGGTGTTTGTTTCCCAGGATTGTTTGTCCAGTTGCTAAACTGATTTGTTGTCCTTTTGATTTTTGTTTGTTTTGTGAAAAACCCTCGAAATATGGGTAATTCAACAAAATGGTAGAAAAAAAAAATCATTGCATTTTCATTTAATTTTATTTAATTAATTTGTGCACAAAGTAATTATTTTTGTAGTTCTAAGTGAATAAAACTTCACTTACAAATAAACGAGATCTGTTCAAAAAATAAGGTGAATTTTAGGTTTTCTGATTTATGCCTGAATTTTCCATTTTGTCCCCTTCGCAATAGGGCTCAAGGTATAATACACTTGCGCCAGCGTTTTTTTTTCGCCCCAGTTTCAAAAGCAGTTGTGATATGCTCTTTTTGCCATGTCCTTGGGCTCAGTTTTTGTGTCCTTTTTTCGCAAAACAGCGTCATTTTATTTGTCTCTTGAGTCTTGGGAATCAAATCTGGTGAATAAGGAGGCCCGAGGTATACAATATTGTTTTTCACAAAAAATTTACGGTTTTTTTTCTTTGTTGGCTAAACTTTAGCAATTTTGGAACGAACTTTATGCTTAAAATTTTCAAAAATATTGCATAGAATGAGCCCAACAATTTCGCTGCTAGTGATTCGACGGTTCTACTTTCAACATTTTCAGCGCTTGTTCATATGCTGCAGTGTCCCGGATGAGCATCATACTCCACACTTTCTCGCGCCTTTCTTTGAAGGGCTCGTAACACTGGTAAACATTTTTGGGACTCAGATATGTTCTATACATGAGGTTTTAGCCCAGACAATATGAGAAAGAAGTGTGAAGTTTTGGCATTTTGGCGAAATGCAGAAATGACATACATTTAATTGAGGAAGTGACGACGGCTCATCCATAAATTTTTTTTAAAATTCACTAAATATTAATTAAAAACAAATGTTATATTAATATATATGTATCTCTCTTTCAATTCCCTAAGTTGGAAATTTCAAATGTCTTTTAAACGCAAAATTAGAACACGAAAATAAATTAAGTTGCAAAGTTTTTAGTTAAAAAAGTGACTGCTCACTGAGCACTGATCGGCTTCGATATGCGTAATATACTGTTACCGTGTCATATGTCAAGACATACCAAATCTGTGTCTCTCCACGTATAGTGTTGCCATATTTTTTAAGCAAATAATGAGCAGTTTGTCAATGTCGCTATTGACTTTTTATCTAAGAATTGCATTATTCAAATCAAATTGAATACGATTTGTTTTTATTTTAAATATTACACTCAAATAAACTTAAATAAAAATCTATAAACTGGACTATCAACAGGGTAACACAGATATTACACTGCAATATCGAATCGATAAATCGACATTTTGATGACTTCTGCACCACTTTTTGTGCTACAGCAAAACTATCTGGTTGACGCTTCAGCTTCGAGAATGTTTAATGCCAATATGATCAATAGCTGCACGAATTGCTTGTCCACTGGGCCAATTATTGTACAGTGAGCACAAAACGGGCGGAATTGCTGTACGATTTACGCGAACAGATTTCAAAGTGCATTTCCACAATTCGGCCGTTCAACGGTTCCTGAACCCTACTAAACAGGGTACCTGCACACGGTTTGACAGACTCAGCTAACAACGCATAGTTATCGCTATCGATAGCTCGATAGATAAACTTGTTCTTGTAAAGTATAAACAACATGCATTTATTGAGGCTGGCGTTGAAAAGAAAATTGCATTTTCTTTAAGCAGCAATTAAATCAAACGCAAATAAAAACTCAAACGAAAAAAAAAAAAAAAACACACAAAACTGAATTAAAAACCTTTCAGTAATCTTTATTGTTTATCTCGGGCAGCTAAATTTAACTTATGTCATTGATACCATGCCATTGTGGTCGTTTGAGCACCGGTCTTTATCGCCCGCTTTGAAATTCGATATCGTTTCGTTTAGCAGAATTTGCCGCCTGGACGAAGGTTTTGATTAGCTAGCAAAGATTAGCTGCTATGTGTACATTTAAATATATATATATATATGTATGTACATACACACAAAAACAAATTATAAAACTAAAATAAAAAAGAACAAGGACTTAAAATCAAAATACAAAACTTACTGATTGTTGACAGCAAATTGGTTTAAGTATTTATGTATGTATGTATGTATGTATATGAATGTTTTTCGTTTCAACTCGGTTATATGATCCTTTGGCTTTTTAAATCCAAGAAAAAAAACCAAACAAATTATTAAACGTTTCGCTGACGCTGAGACAACATATTTCTTTTTCGCACAATTATGAGTTGCGTCCCCCTCAAATCATTCAGTTCGGAATACATGAAAGGCGGTCTAGTTATTAATGCCGGATATACTGACAGAAATGGTACGCATATTAAACAAAAGCAGTTGTATGGACACGTTTTACACGTTGCTCAATAACGCAGGGTTTTCATTGAATGCTAGAGTGTGGCGGCGTAGAGATGTTTTACTTTTCTATAAATTCATTTAGAATAAAATTGATGCTAAATGGCATCGCTGCAAAGTACACATCAAACTATTACTCGCTGTGAATGTATTGGTATTTCGGCAATGGATTTTGCGCTTCCAGGAGCCGGCAGTTTTGTTTGTGGACCTGAGGGCCAAGATGAAAATATGTGTTGACAGAAAATATGATGTGTATCGAATTCGACATCCAGCTGAAGGGTCACAATGGCAAGACAAATGGCTATTTGCCTTCATTTACTCAGCTAATTAGACCGTGATATTGGATAGGAGACCAAGTCTGAGCTGGGAGCGACGACGGTTCTGCAATAAACGTTTTTGTTCATTTTGTTTTAATCCAAACACAATTAAAAGTTATGAAGTGTTTTTTATTGCAAGTCGTCATCTCAAATGCGACACTTTTTCTACTAGAAACAAGAAAAAAAATTGCCCAGGACATGGACATGGCTGTTGATATGCATTATAATCATATTAGTATTAATATTTTTTTGGTTACATGATTTTGCATTTCAGCTAAAGAAATATTACTTGTTTAGATTGGAATAATTATTTAACAAATAAATATTATACACATCAACTTTTATCGCTCAACTTTTTGTTTTTCTGCATAATAATAATAATAAGGAACTACAAATTACATACATGGGCGTTTCATCATTCTCTTAAAAGCTGCTTTGTGTGAAGCAAAAATTTGTTTAGAACCCTTAAGCAAATCTTGAAGCTGAAATTAATTTTATTGCTGCCCAAATTGTGCTTGTAAAGAAAGTAATTTTGAAACTTTCTATTAATATTAAAAATATGTTTCTTATAAATGTTGTATCATATAAACTAGTCACGAAACCAGTCCTTTTGTAATCAGACACATAAACAAGCACTAAAATGGAGACTCCTGAATAAACACTGTGATCTGTAGGTACCGCAGGGTTCTTCGATTGAAGGTGGCCTGAAAGTATTTCACTCCCTATAGAAGTCTTAAATATTTGCCAACAAAATGCATTTTCTGCTGCAAATATATCGATAGTCGGGAACCCAAATATATATTTTTTTTTTTTAAACTTTCAACACTATCGATTTTTTTTATGTGCTACTTCTGACCATAATACCAGAATTAAAGTGAAACGAATACATTAGTGCGGGTTCACAGACCGCAACTTTTACTTGCCCAACTTTTTGTTTTTTTTTTTTTTTTGTAAAAAACAAAGAGAATGGAACTACAAATTATATAACCAAGTATATTGCTGTTTCCTCACTCTCCCGCATAATATAAACTTGAGCAGTAAGAATTGATAAGTGTGAGCCGGCATTTAGTAAATATTCATACTTTCTAGGTAGTTGCTAAGATCGTATAATAGTTTTCATCTAATTCTACTTGTACACGTTTCACACAGCTTTTATAATTACTAGTTCTTATGAGATGATTATGAGATGCCTTAACGGCACCAAAGTTTTATAAAAAAAAAACTATTATAATAAAAGAAATATATATTCTCTTCATTTTAATTTTTATTACAGAACAATTCAAACGTCCATATCAGTTGAGTTGTTCCTTTAATATACGAGTATTGATTGATAAAGAAACAATAAAAAATAAAAAACGATTTTCAAAGAAAATTGTCACACACGTTAAATGATGCAGTGCCGGAAAGAGTTATTCCAGAAAGAAAAACAAAACTTAACACCTTGAGCTTTGCCTCTAGCAGGTTTTTAAATATCGTCTTTATTAAAAACTTACAATAATGATCGGTTAAATCTTTCAGCAGCTGCATCATTGAATCTGTGAGATCATTTGTTGGGATACATTTTTTGTGTCTTGAAAATGTTTCCCGAAACATGAATATTTGTTATTGTTTCTCATCACATCAACATGATATTAGAACAACTGTATTATTATGGTTTAACTAAAAACTGTTACTCGATCTCATATCAGTTAAATTAGAAAAGAATATTATTTTTAATATGGATTTATTTCTGCTTTACATCAAGCAAATATAAGCAGCTGATTTATAATTATTAACTTTTATTCTAGTTAACTGACGACCTGCATAGAATAAGTTGCTAGAAATATCTCTCAGGGACATTTAATCCATTTCGTAGCTTCTCTTAAAATCGATAGTCAGTTAAAAACTAAACTTTCGATACTATTGTTAGCCCTATCGATTGTTTTTGATTTCTTTGACTCTGATACATCCGAAGAATGGCCAGCACTTTCATCAACACATTTTCTTAAGTTTAATCAAAAATAAATCGAATATATCTACCAAAAAAAAAAATCTACACATTAAGTAAATTGAAAGTATGAAGAACTATTTAAAAAATGTTTATGTGCCATTTCATTAAAGCCTGCACCATGAAAATTAAATTTAATTGGTAATAGAAACCAAAAATTTCTCATACCAAATAATAATAAGGGTTCATAAGGAATTAAATCAGAAATGTTTAAAACTTATTTCTTAATGCCAGCAAAAGGAGAGTTGTCTGTTTGTCTGCACAGTCTGCAAAGTAAATAGCAAGATACGAGTATACAAATATGTATTTACATACATCATCATGACAGCATTAGCAGCACCACCACCATCCAACAGCTTAGAGGGGTTGATAACAATTATTTACCATAAAAATATATTTCCTAGTTTGTGTGTATGCATGTATGTGTGTGTGTATGTGTGTGTGTGCGTGTCCTTATATACCAAAGCAGCAATAATCGTCTATGACAACCACCATCACGACCACCACCCCAGTACGATTGAATAATATTTTGTATGACTTTGGAGTGACAACCTTTTCACTTTTGTCTTTTTAATTTGTGTTTATCTCCCTGAAGGCTTTTCCCAACACAAAAAGTAAGCAACAACTAAAAATATATGTATGTATGTATTACCAAGAAACATCCCAAGCAAAAAAGGCCATTTTCTTTCTTTTATTCTTCGCTGTCTTTTTTTAATAAATTTTTTTTTTTGCTGCTGCCTGGCGAACAATGTAAAATATTTGCAAATAAAAATACTTGCGAACAATGAAAAACTGTTGGTTTTTGTTACGTGTAACATACACTGAGAAAAGTGATATAAAACCAGTGGCCAGAGTTGAGACAATAACAGAAACTAAAGATGTTTAAAGCGATTTCTTAAACTTAAAGAACGGCCAGCAATAATATCGATTTATAACAAAATCATTTTTGGTGACTACTTTCTTGCCGAATGTGATCCTGTTCCAATTCGAATAACCTGCCAGTTGAAGGCCATTCGGTCTGCCAGATTTATACAGATTATACGAGTATCTTCTTGCGCCACTGATTGCAAAAAAAATGAACCTTAAAATGCTTGCAAGATGACAATGAAAAAGAAATCGCCAAGTATCGAGTATCTTCTTGCGCCACTGATTGCAAAAAACCATGAACCTTAAAATGCTTGCAAGATGACAATGAAAAAGAAATCGCCAATTTGCAGATATACGATTTTTGCGAATAATAATTCAAAATGCCATCGAATGCCAGCATGAAGCTGTCAAGTGGTCCCTTTAGCGACATAATTTCTGTCAATTTACACTTTTTTTTTTAAATTTTATAAAAAAAATTTTATTTAAATATAATAAAATGGCGGCCAGTTCACAAATTGACTTGATATACTTTTAAGTCCCATTTTTTTATTTGCCCTTAAGGTGTTTTTCCACAATTTTTTCAGGCTTTTAATGTGAGAGATTTTTCCATTTTCATTAACGATGGGCTAATTTTGAAGCAAAAAAGTCTCATAAAACGAATACATAAAGTATAAAAAAATAATTATAATAGTAAAATAATAAAAAATAATTATAATTATAATAGTGTGAGAAGTTTAGAAAGAAACAAAAAATTGTGTTAAACATAAAATCAATTCATAACCTTTTTTCTAAATAATTTTTTTTTAATAAATATATTTGCTGATGCATTTAAAACTTTTCTTGCTGTTGTGTACGATGTTTATTTCAATAAAGGGGAAAAACATGTAACACAAACAAAAATGAGTTGGAAGAAATATTATTTTATAATATTTTTACTTTCTTGGCAAAATTGGCGGTTTTTGCAACCTTTAACGGTTCAGTTTAATATTTATTTATTTTTATTCTAATGTTAAATATGCAAAAATGTGTGGGTGGGATTAAAATTAAACACACAAACATTTTAAGATTTAAACTTGGCATGCTGGGCAACACAACTCTTTACTTTAACTGTATGCAGTTTTTTTGAGTGTAATCACATACAAAAACAAGCGTGAAAACTATCTTCAAGTCTTTATAAAAACTTACTTAAAAAAAACATACACATTGTCAAGAGGAAAATTAAACATTTGAAGTTTTAAATTTAAAATAGCTTCAGTCACGTAATATTCATTTTAACTGCCTCGCGTTTTCTTCAGTGTAATCGCAACAGAAATTTTCAAAACTAAAAACCATCTTAAAGTTGGCATAAAAACTTACTTAAAAAATATATTTTCAAACGAAAAATCAAATATTTTAAAGTTTAAATTTTTTCCAGTGTAAAGACATTTTAAAAAATAGGGGTTTTTAAAGTGTGAACACCATTTTAAGGCTGAACTAGAAACTTACTACTTAAGCCTAAAATGTCACAATATCTTTACTCTAACTGCTGGGATTATTTTCCAGTGTAAACACATTTTGAAAAATTCTGAAGATTGAACATTTCGAGGCTTAAATTATTGCAGCTGCTGGCCTTTTTTTCCAGTGTAAATATTATACATTTGAAAAAAAACTCAATTCTTACGGTTGGCCGTCGAACCAAGTTGTTAAGTTCAAGATCTAACAAATCTTTATTCGAACTGCTGGCATTTTTTTCCCCCCGTGTAAACACATTTAATAAAACAAATCGAGTTTTTTTTCTTTTAAATAGTACCTATGTAAATTAATATTAAAACTCTGATCGGCTCTCGAGTTCACATTTCAACCCAAATTAGGCAGTTACACGCTGTTAACTAGATGATGACGTTTGATAGTGGAAAACAATAAATTTTTGAGCGAAATAAAATTATTTGAAATGCAAAAGATTTAAGTACATATATAAATACATAGATTTTTTAACATCTGCTTAATAAGGTTATGCCTGCCAGCAACATTTTGATCGCATCGACGTAATTTCCACTTTTTTTTTTTCTTACTTTACATACAAATAAGACACAGACAGAACCAAACAAAACCAAACAAAACAAAACAAAACAAGACAAGACAACTAAGAAGTAGAAATGAGCTGAAATAAAATAATAAGTACTCAACTGTTTCTATTTGAAATTGTTTAGATGCGAAACACACAAATAAAAACATGCCACATTTCCACTTTAGATAATGCAACAAACAACAAAAATAGTATCTCGACGAGCCGAAAACAAAATCAAATTAACCATGTAGTGCGTACGCACGCACGTACATACATACATACATACGTATGTATGTACGTGTCTGCGCTGTTCAAGGGTGCATCCTTTTGTGTGAAACTAAACAACTTCAACACATCCGATTGTTTGCAATTATTTTTTTAGTATTTTGCTATCGGCTCAAATAAATAACAGGACTACAAAACACAACAAAGAACAACATTTCATAAACATACGTAATAAACGTAACTGACATACAACAACAACAACAACAACAACAACAGCAGCAGCAGCAGCAACAACATATTTAAATCAGAACAAACGATCCTGATTTGGAGAAGAAAAAAATTGCGTTTACTCGGAATTCAACAAAACATTTCAAAGGAACAAAAAACCTTGTATGGAGGTATCATCCTTTAACGATGACTCTCTTTTTAACAAACAAACAACAACAACAACAACAACAAAAAACATTGAAACGAAAGCTGTTGAAACAAACAAATGATCTGATTGTGATGGGAAAAGGATGCAACAACAAAAGATTATAAGAATTGCTGTGGCACCCACTACAGGTACTCGAATCATTTCTTTAAGGACACTTCTGGGCGCTTTCAACAACAACAACAACAAGAAGAAGAAGAAGAGCCAACTTACAGGAAACAAATGCTTTAGACAAAAATCTTTCCTTTCTTTAAACAAGAAATCACCGCGCCTAAAATTTAATTAGGTAAAAATAATTTGGCAAAAAAAAAAAAAAAAAAAGAAGCCGACAACTTCACGATAACAGCCGTTTACTAAACGATTTTCAAATGCCCGCAAATGAGTGTAGGCGTAGTATTAAAGGACCACACTTTGAAGCGTAAGGAATCCACAGCGGCGCGAATACCACAATCTGTGTATCTTTTTAAATTGAAACTAAACGCACATCAGTTTTGAATAGAGTTGTTACAGTATTTAGCAAAACTCCGGTGGCCGGCCTTCCCGCTTCCTTTCTATTGCCTTCATACACTCCATATGTAGTTCAGTTTCTAACAGCATTAAAGGAAATTAGCAAAATCCCAATTTGGGGTTAACCGGCACATAGATTTTATAGCATCAGTATTATTTTATTTTAACTGAAACTTCGTTTTTGGTCCAGACAACAGCAACGGTGTCTCGGGCTTTATAACTCGTCAAGCGACTGCAGTTTTGTTTCGGTCTTGTCCTCAGCAAAAGTGCAAAGGCCGCCCTTAAAACAAACTGATGCGATAGAACACTCCACACAAAACTTTCAAAACACTACCATGTTTCGAACGATCTGGGCCGGAAAACCTTAAACTGTTCGTTTTGCCAGCTTCGATAGGTACTATCACGCGCCGCCCGCGAAATCAACATGATGCCATAATCACATATTGTGTCCATAATTTTCAAACATGCTACAATAATCGCCAACATGCATACGTTCACACTGTGGAGCCCTGTCAAGTGTCACTGCAACCTTCCTTCGAAATTCTTGAAAAGCTTTGCCTATACAAAGTCTGTTCAGAAAATAAGTTGAATTTTCAAATTTCCCCGGCTACACACGTCCGATGATCGTTTTTCTATAATCTTGGCTCACTCGTCTCAGGCATGTGTTCACATTTTTCGCTTTTTAACATATTTAATATGTTTCCGAGAGGCAGCCAACATCGCCAAATCACTGTTAGAGAGAGAAGTTGACGGAGTGTCAAAAAAAAAAAAAAAATATTATTAAGAAACTCCATTCCATGATGAGGCAGAGAGAGAGAGAGTGAACAAGATGTTACTTATAACGTTCTCATTAAATCTTCTGAACACATCGCCCAAAATCTTAGTACCACCGTATTTTCTAGGTGGTTTTACTGTATAAAAGTGCAACTTTGAAGCGTCCGTAAAACGTGCTGCAGTTGTGTAAAGTTTCAAAACCCCAATTACTTGTCAAAATATTCGTTATTTTGAAGAAACAAAAAAACTTCATTCTGTTGTATAGTGTAATTAGTGCAGCACATGAATAAAATGTTTGCCAGGTTTGTTCAAACTAAATAATTATATGAAACAATTTCACATGTTGTTTGATGTGGAATTCGTGGTGTTTGTTTTACTTAGTACCGCAGATATGTAACTCTGAGACCCAATAATAGAGTTCTGAAGAGAACGAAAACTGGCTTAAATTGTAAACGAATGCGGAAAATGCATGTTTAAACATGTCTGTATATGTTTATGCATATGTCCAAAATGTATGTAGAGAAACGTAGAAATTATTGTGATCAACATTCGGCCAAGTATGTTTCTTATGGTTTGAAATAAATTTTACGTTGAGAATATCGAAAAGTCCTAAAATATGGAGGCCAGCAAATACACCAGACTCCAGATAGTTTGAATTACGTGCATTTTGAATGTCGCGATAATTTCAAGTGTTTTCCAGGGCCTTTGAAAAACCAACATAATAATAAATTGGAGAAAAATCTATGTAATTTGATGTCTCGCATAATGCGAAACTAGTGAATATAATTGAATGGCATATTGATCGCCGACGAGCTATAATTTGTATTTTTTTTTAGCTTAACGCTTTATAATTTGAATTATTTTAATTTGCCTTGTTTTATGCATAAATAATAATAATTATGAATAAAACAATCATTTATTTTAGATTATATGGAATGACTACTGACCCCCCACACCCCCCCCCCCTTCATTTCAATAGCTTAAAGTTTGGTTTTACTGCACTCTATAATTTGAATTCGTAAAGTGATTTTGAAAGTTGACAATAAAAAATCTAAAATTTTAATTAAATTCTTGTTAATTTTATTTTTTTTCCCCCATTTCCCTCTTGATAATGTGGAGGCTCGTTAATATATGAGAGCTGGATTATTTGAGTTGTTCGCCACTATCAAGCTTCAACTGTACTGCAGCCCAGTTTTTTTCCACATACAAAAAGGTTTGTTTCTTTAAATCACAGAATTGCATTTGGCTGTAGTAGTAAATACAAGAACCAATATATTAAAGCAGTTACACTCCAACTGCGCCATCTGTTAAACACAATCGTACAACACATCAGCAGTATCCTTTCACCAACAGCCAAGCAATTTATGGAGAATGGAGAGCTGTCAAAAAGGACTCTATAGACAATCGAACAAAAGTTGTGGACTTCGTAAACGTCACACAGCAAAACACAGCAAAAGGCTCGTACGAACGACTACCGCAAAGCAGACTACACGCAACTGGAAAATATTGCTTAATCGAAGAAGTAAAGGATACAATTATATTGAGCATCACCACTTCTTTACGGGCAAAGAAAGAAAAAACCCCTTTTGAACTGGAGCTGGCAGAAATCAGCTCATATTTCGCAACGCAGTGAACAACATCGAACAACAAACGAAAATAATTTTATACAAAATAAACAACAAAAATATATACATATAACAAAGAAAATGAATATCGTAATAAATCAATTGTTGCAAACCAAATAAATATGTGCAAGTTTTATACAAATAAATTTTGTGAAATTGTGAGACAGCGACTGAGCGCGTGTGTGTAAAGAACCTCCTCCTAAAGGCGCATCATAAGCGATTACATAAAAAAAAAAGCTCAATAAAATCGACTGCAATACTATTCATTCGACGACTATCAAATAAAATTAACGAACGATAACAAATCCTTTGGCAGGATCCATCACAATTTCAAGTCTACTGGAATATACAGCAACTGCAAACAAAGTCGGGTAAAATTATGGAAAAAAAAAAACAATATACACATACATAAACATACATACATACATACAACCATATGTATCTCTTTTCAGTGTCAGTGGCCACAGAGCGAAGGAAAACAGCAAACAGCAAACGGCAAACATGAATCATTAATTTGTTTAGGGCAAAATCATGAGTAATATGGGCAGGCACACATTCTCATGAAGTTGTAAATGTGTTGAAGATACAGGGTTGGGTGGGCGAGTGGGTGTGTTCCTTTGTCTGCTGGTTTTATAAATCCTTGCACAATATTTAATATAAAAAATAATTAAAATTTGCTACAAGTTATTCGCCAACCAATTGGCTGCTGGTGCCGTGGGGAAGGGAAAAACAAACAAATCTTATGTAATCCTTAAAGGGTTTTTGACAACAACAACAACAACAGACTGCTGCAATAACACCTACATACATACTTGCAAAAAAAAAACAAAAACAAAAACAATAAAATCGAAGTTCAACTTCTGAGGTGCATTTGTTGTTATTGTCGCATTCGCTGTGACAACAAGAACCTGTGTGTATGTGCGCATTCACGCATTCACGCTTCTGTTTCACCTGCATTGACTTTGACCGAAAATCTTTCTTTTTCCGCCAGTCATCATCGAATTTCCACTTAAATTCTCCCAACATGGGAATATCTTAATAGTAATATTTTATATTTTTTTTTTAAACTAGAACTCTATGTAATCGATAATTTTCAGACATACCTTTTGTTGTTGTTATTGTTATTATTGTTGTTGTATTTTTCTTCTTCATCTTTTTCTATTTATTGTTGTGTGCTGACGTACCAACCCACCCGTTGCACATGTACTTGTGTGACCTCTCCGCTAATTAAACAAAAACAATGCAAATGCGAATTCTATTGATTCACATCAACGAGAGATTGTTTTTTAACGTTTAGAGAGTCTTTTGTAGTTTAAAGCGTTCAAGGTTAATGTCCTTTTTGGTATCGAGATTTCCGTTTGCTTTTATTTTATTTGCATCTCTTAAGGATCTGGCGATGATTGATAATAAAACCAATTTATGTGCCGAATAAATTCTTGCCTATTAAAATACACAAACAAAATATATTTTAATACAGTAAAAATTTTAATAAGTAAAAAAAAAATTGCTTTCATAGAATAACTAAATACAGTTGAACTTCGATAGTTTAAAACCTTCCTTTACACTGATCCAAAAAACAAAAAGTTCCGGCTCACAGAAACTTCAAGATAGAGACTTTTGTTATAAATAAGTACAAAAACAGAATAAAATGCATTCGGCTTTTCAGGTTTTGTTGATTTCACTAAACGCTCCTATACTTTTCCGCATATAAATTTTATATTGTTTTATATTCGCATATTTCTAAATAAAGAAACTTATCAAAATTATTCTGCTCCTTTCAGAGAAATGTCTCAGGAAAATAGAATATCAAGCGTCGGCCTGTTTTTAATGTTTATAATTCTGAATGTCAATCTCCAATGGTTTGCCACATTTGTACATGCCACTACGTTGGCTACAGATGCGCCTGCAACAAACGCCAGTGAGACCATAAGTGCGGCGCAAAATGTGTCCACTGTAAACTCCATGACAACTGATGTGCCAGCTACTGCACAGTCGGTTCAGGTTGGGCCAGAAACGGCAGCAATAGACACCACCACAACCAGCGAACCAACGCATCCCCCCTCAACAACAGCGATTCATGAAATTTTGGGATCAGATGGACCGGACAAGAGGGAACAGGAGGCTATTCTGAAGGCTCTGGATTGGTTGAAATTGAAAAGAGCAGCCGACTACGGCTGGGGCAATGACACACATGTTGTGATCTTGGCCAAAGAGTTGTCCGGTGCCCGTGATCCTGCCGATGCCGATGGCCACCTACAGGTTATTCAGGAGCTTGAAGATATGCTGTCGATCAAGGAAATGGAGATCGAAATTCTGGCTATGCTAGATAGACATCACACTCTACCGAAGCCCTTGAATCTGGAAAAATTGGCCCGTTATGTTCTGGCGCTGGGATCTCTGTGTAAAGATCCTAAGCACTTCCATGGTCATGATTTAGTAGCTACGCTGCAGCATCATGAACCCACACAAGACATAGAGTTTGCCTTGACCACACTGTCGGCATGCAGTTCGGCGGCCCACGTACGAAAGCGACAAATTCGACGGCTGTTGGATATAGCCAGTGGCGTAACCGACCAGAGTGTGGACACAATTGCTATGGCAAGTGCCTTTTCCGCTGTTTGCCTTACGCATATGTTTATAATTTGCTCTTCCCGGCTTTAGGTTATATTGGCGCTACGCTGTATCGTCACCGATCACCGTCATCGTCACTTGCAACACTTTGTGCGAAGGCCAGCCCGAGGTTTGGCCAGTCTGCAGGATCCTCGAGGTAACTTTGGTTCCTTGCGCAGCACAGCTTTGGCCATGCAGGCGCTCCAGGATCTGGATCATGATCCAGCCGGAGCTTGGAATAGAACAGCTGCTTCCCGTTGGATTTTAAGTCGGCAAAGAGAAGATGGCGGCTGGAGCGAGGAACCCTTGCAAGATGGTCAGGATCCTGATATCGGTGTTGGTCTAACAGCCGATATAATTTTAGCTTTGGGCTGGAAGGGATTGGGAGCTGTGCGAGCCTTGCAGTGCGACCATGTCATACGAGAGAACAGCGATCCATCTTCGGGTTAGTATTGGCTTACAGGTGTTTGCAGTTTTAAAAGATCTCAATCTCACTCTCTTCCGATTGGTAATAGAAAATGGCGAACAAAAACTGGCAGTTCCATACGGCTTAACAACATCCGCCGAAGAGTCGGACTCGAAAAATGTTTCCTACACCTATACTCTGTGGGTGGGATCAAATGTCACCGAGGCCATATCCTTGTCTTTAGTATCACCAAAAAATACCACCTTCTTCAAGGCTATGACCCAGGCAGCCGAAATGGATTCGAGGTAGGAAGACAAAACTTGAATTTTTTTTTTTTTTGTTTGTTAATAGAAATATTTCATTTTCATTTCAAGGTTCGCCTTTGAGGCCAGGGAGTGGCCAAATGGTCATTATGTACACACTTTGGCTGGCAAGAAAGAAGAGCCGAGAGGGTAATTTTTGTCATCCTTACAATCTACTTATTTATTTGTTGTTTGCTTTAAACATGTTTGTACGTGTCTTGCAGGTACAATTATTGGTTGCTTTACCGATTACCTGAACTACCCGATCCTAATAATACGCCTGGTAACCAGCTAATTGCGCCAGTTGGTAATATGTTGTAAATTATTTTGAAAAATTTCTCAACTAATAGTATTTTTTTGGTTTGTTTTTAACACAAGGTGTTGACGAATTAATGGTGGAGGATGGAGAACATTATTTGTATTGGTACAAGAAACTTTAAGTATCGAATACGACACAACCGAAACACTCGAATCATTCCGTCAAATCTTCAGCCACGTTTTCTTTTCTATTCTTAAGCGTTTTCCTTAACAACTATTAGTTTCAGTGACAAAACTCTCCGTTCAGACTAGAAAACTTTTGCTGCCAAGTTTTTTCATCGAGAGATGTAAAACGAAGAAAATGGGAGCTGGGAAAAAGGATGCTTTGTTTAAGGCGCTGACAGAACACATAACAAATACTTAAATTACAGTTTCAAAGATAGCGTAGCAAAAGTTTTATAATCCAGTGCAACATTTTCAAGGCTATCAAATCGGCTCTTCAGATTTGGATTAGGATTTCTGCTGGGGGTAAAAAAAAAAACCCGTTTGGCTGGCCAAAAAAAATAATAAAAATATTTAAATTTTCTCAAATTTTTTGCGATTATGAAAACACTAGTTGCAGTTTTCTTTGCCACAAATTGGTGGAAAAGTTTATTGCTCGCATTCCCAGCCTACAATATTGCCAGATCACAGAAAAACCAAAATCCAAACGATTTGCCAGCAATAGCGGTGAAAAGTCCAAATATTATTTTTAATCTGAGCCCTGCCGGAAACCCCCGAACCGGATTATTCGTTATACACTCACGAGCCTCCAGTTAAAAACGGCTGAACACATTTTAGTGGTTGCACTGCGGTATAATCTGGAGGGGGGCAGCTCTTTTTTCTTATTATTAATATTATTTTACAGTTTTTGTTCATCAAAGCAACGCCAGAACGAAACAGATGCCACACACACACACAGAGACCACCAAACTGCTTCACAAATAACAAAAACACAAAAAGAAAACAATAATTGAAATAAAATATATTTAATGAATAGTAAAACGAGAGCATCGAATTAACGCCAAGAAATTTGAAATATGAAAACGACATTCAAATACTTTAAAAGATGGAAGGACAAATTACACCAGCACACACACACACACACACACACACACACACAGATACAAACATACATATTTAACCAGTCATACAGACAGGCATTGATGAAACACCGTTCGTAACAATAAGTGATTATAAATCATAAAACACTATTTAGGCATTAATATTTACATACATACATACATTAACAATTCAGACTCAAAAAAATATTATATTATTATATTATTATTAAAAGCATTCTGAAGCAGAAATACAAAGAATATCATGTAGATAAAATTTTGTGCATCTTAATCGAATATAATTTTGATATTATACGAACCAACATACTACAAATGGTATGTGATATTTAAAAGAGGAAGAAGAAGTAAATAGAAAAACAACAACAACAACAAAACCAATAACAAAAACAAAATATATTGAATAATAAACATAAGTAATAAAAAGAATAAATAAATACATACAAAAGCTTGAAGTATCTTAACAGAACTTTGAAATTTTACAACCCTATAAACTTAAAAACAAAAGAAAAAACATCCTATAAACTTAATCTTCAATAACTTTAAAAACTCTATATTGTATACAGTGCTTGGGTATATGGTACTGATTTCTATTTAATTTTTATTTTTAACTGAACAAAATTATTGATTATATTTTGTACAGAGACGATATGTGAACATCAGAAAGTAATTAAGTAAATCGAAATATAAAAGAAAAACAACAAATATCCATGAGAAACGCCCAGGAACATTAAGGATGTTCCACGCATGTTGTGGTCAATGCTAAATATTTTATTAAAATTGTAAAATGAAATGCAAAAGATTTGAAACGCATTGAAACAGAGGAGCAAAAAGTTCCCTAGCAAATGACACAAATGTCAGATTTCCCAAAAATTTTGATGAATTTTTGGAGTAATTTTAATGAAAGCAACGATTTGCAAAAAAAAAAAAAAAAAAAAAAACAAAACCGATAAATGATGATTGAAGGCAGATAGATATAAATTAAATTAACTTTCTGGTCTCGTAATTGCCGCCTGCGTACTATTTCTCCTCTTAAAATAGAAATCCAAAAATCTTACTATATTCTTTTTGTAGTTGCTTATTTATGTACATATATATCGTCTCTTGTCACAACTCATACTCACATACTATAGCTATTAACCGCTAAATATCTATATATATATATATATATATATATGTAATAATCTGCTATACACTGAGAATAAAAACAAAAACAAATAAATGGTGTTTTTCATATACATAAATAAACAAGAGTATTTATTAATCCTACAACACGAAAACTACTGGGCCATTCATTTTGGTAGCACACGATCATAAATGCTACTTCATCGGTATTCGTGATTGTTATCAGCAACTCTGGATTTTCTTGTTGTGAAAATTCTCTGTGATGTTCGCTGGGCTACTGAACACATTTCTTCAGTTGCCAGTGCAGCACTCAAGTGTCGTTAAGATATTCGAAACGTTGCTTCATCATTCCATGCGATCACCTTAAAATATTTATACCACTTTGTATTGCACCGAAAATGAAACACAACTGACATGTTTGGGCGGGTGTTATAAAACACGCCCAATTTGAGCAGTGCGATGCTTTTTATTGGCTTAAAGTATCTAAACCAGCCGCCGTGTGAAGCTGCATTATACTATTTGAGCGCTACTGCAATGCAATTTGCTCTAACGAAATCAGAACTCTTGTTCCCAAAACTACAAGTCTTTTTTGCCTACTTTAGGTTTATCATTCCCCCTTCCTTTGTGGTGAATCGTACAAGGCATCACCGAAAGAATTGGTGGTCTTCAGTCGTAAGGTCCATCTGCTTAATATTATTGCCGATCTCTTACGATTTAGGGATATTGAAATCAAACGTTCACAAACACCACTCACTATCTCTTTCGCCCTCCCTATTAACCTATTTTCCCAGTCGTGATGCAATGCAGTGCATATGTAAGGGCCATCCTCTGAGTACTGATCGAAACCAAAAAAGAAATCAATAGGTTTTAGCACTGAAAGGCTGTCATCATATTTAACGACTGCACAGGCTGGTAAATTTGTCAAGCTTTTAGTGCCATCAGGGGTTTAATAATATCAAATTTACGGCCATGATCAGGCCAGTTTCTAGAATTCTCACAATCAGCCTTTTAAACAAAGACGGGGCGGGGGCGGGGGGCAAGTTTTTCACATGCCAGTGTGACTCGCTCGAGTTTTTCAAAGTAAATTTTTTTGCTTCTTGAAACTACCCAAAACTACTTTATGCTTTTAAATCATAAACATATCACTTACCCACAAATCAAATGATTTTTTTCAAGTTTCATCGAATTGCTTGCTTGCTTTTTACTTTCTTGAGTGTTTAATTGGCATTTCCTTTTTCTAACCTCTAGAGCAGTTTACCTATTTCAAGACCCACATGTTCTGTTCTGCAGCATATACATACGATAAGCAAATCGGTGGTTAATTTGGAGCTTAATAATAAAATTGATTTCTGTAGCGGCTTAAGGTTTTTAAGTTTTTTATTATATTATTATATTTTTCTGATGTATTACAAAAAATCATCATTACACTTCTTTACCAGCGAAAGGAGAAACACCCACTTTTGCGCAGTCATAACAGCAGATTTTTTCTAGTTGTAGTTCAGTTCAGTTCAGTTCACGCCCCCACTTATATTTTTAACTGCTCCCGGTCTCAATGAAGTTTAGCGCACTGAGACCGGGAGCCTATCGCCAGTTTTCGCAAATATTGTTGCGCAATATTCGTTTCATTTTTGTCTTGGATGGCGCTGTAAAGAAAGTGGCTGTAGATTGAAGCTGTCTCAATGTTGCGGTTTATTGGCGATGATGTTCCCTCCCCTTAGCGTAAACTAAACGTTTACTCTTCGCCGATAACTTGCTGTGGAAGTTGTTGTTCGTGGTGTTGGTTGTGCTGTTGCTGCGAATGATGCAGCTGTTGGTTTTTGTTATGGTGGTGTTGGTTACGCTGATTGCGATTACGCTGATTACGGTTATCGCGACGTTGTCCACTCCAGTTTCCGCCACCCTGATTATTTTGAGTGAGGTTGTAGTTGCGATTACGTATGTTCATGTTTCCACGTTGGAAGAAATTGCCCTGCTTCATGTCGAATATCTTTTCGTTTACATCTACCAAATTGGTAACTTTATCGACGAACTGCATGGCCAGAGCCTGTAGACGTGACGGCTCGGAGCGGTGCATTACAACTGTTTCACTAGGATCATCTAAGCTGGCCATCAATTCCTCGTTAATAATCATTTTGCTGATAAGAGAGTGCACTTTTTGTACCGGCAAGTCATACATTTGTGCCAGCGATGGAATACTCAATGATGTATAAACGTTTGAGTAAGTAAACAGGTAAGTGCGTAAAGACTCCTCCTTTATGAACTTCACTAGCATTTCACGGACTCTGTCGGACTCATAGAACAGATCCCAAACTTTAGTGTTCATTTTTTTGTTAACAATAAAGTTGGCACATGCCTGCCAATTGCCACAGCGCATTGCCTTGGCCGCAGCTACAACATGTTCTCTCATGGACTCTGGCGGACCAACGAGCGACTGACGTTCGGAGGAACGCAATTGTTGATAGAACGTTTTACTGATCATGCGTCGACGGGCATCAAATTCATGGGCAGCAATATATGGTATCTCAATAAGCATGGCAGACACCAGATACACACATTCCAGCAGTTCCAAATTAATATGCATATGGAAAGGCATTTGACGCTGCTTCTCGATTTTTTCTTGTTCAGCGGAACGTTCATGCTGGCGTTGCGGCAAAAGACCTTGAGCTAACAACTCCTTGGGCTTGCCAGTGACCATTAAGTCGACCAAACAGTGATGGGCGTCTTTTATGTTTTCCTGTCGGAAAGCGCACAAACCCAAATTTGCCATCATACGATTGTACAATATCTTGGTGGAAGGATCTGCAACATCAATGCTGTCTTGTAAATGCGACATAAGAACCAGATCGCGGGCCTGGAACCAGTTGTCATGCAAAGCGTGATGATATATGTGAGCCAAAATGGCCCGGGTACGAATACGATCGGTATCGTCTTTAGCATAAATAAACTTACACAAACGGTCCATTACCTCAACCGAAGTTTTTGTTGTGGATGGAATTTCACGGCGCTTGCGTTTCAATACCTCCGGATCGAATTTATAGTAAAGATGCTCAATTTTACGCAAGTAAATGCGACAGCGCTCATTGTTAGTGCCAATCTTCTCGAAATACTGCAAAACACTTTCTATTATTTTAGTAACTGTAACCTCATCCTTAAGACGCAATACATAATCGTTGGAATGAGGATCGCACTCCTTCAGCAATTTGGTAAATTCATCATCAAGACGTTCAACAGCCGCCAGAGGACAACCACGAATAAAATATTGCGGAGTCGTAAACTCCTCATTTTCTTCAAACACAGTCTCACTCATTGTGATATTGTCGGCTGCTGTTAATAGTTTCATCATGCTTTGCATTACCTCAAGTAGTTTAGACCAGTGCTCCAGCTTCATGGGCTCCGAGATCTTTTGATTGTAATCGTAGATAGCCGAGATGATATTAAAATGAATTTTTACCGCAACTGCAACACCCAAAGAATGCTGATCGGCTATATCACGTAGTTCAAATAACATGTCTATTTGCATGCGGCGGTCCGTACGTTTCTTGCCACGAGCTGACATGATTTCACTCAGTTTCGCTAAAACCAAGGGAATATCGATTTCCGCATCCTTCTCAAACATTTTTGGCTTTTCGACAACAGGACCTTTGAAAACAATTTCCCATTTTCCATCCTCATCAGCATCCTCCAGCTTTCTTCGGATCTTCTGTTCTTTCGTCCGCTTCTCCTTTTTCCGTTCCTCGCGGTCTCCATCTTTCTCTTCCTTGCCAGTCGCCTTTTTCAGGAAACGATCACGAATATTTACATATTGATTATCGTCGTCGGAAGACTCGGTTTCAGACTCAGTATCCGAGTCCCATACAATTGAATCGTCTGAATCATCTTGATCATGTTCTAGCTGTTTAGCTGGTACAGCTTTAGCAGATTTTTGTTCGGTGACTTGCCTTTGATCAGTTGCATCTTCATTTAGTTCATGCGGCTTCTCGTTGTCGGAGTCATACGCAGCCTCTTCATCTTCCGCTTCACTTTCCTGATCCGGATTCTCACGGAATTTTGTCAAATCGTCCTCAAAGTCTTTTATATACTTACGGACTTTTTGACGCAAAGTTCCCAAAGATCGCGAATTGTTTTTGGAAAGATTCTTACGACCGTCTCTGTCCTCCCATACTTCATTGATGAAATCCTCCAGTTCAGCCAGACTCCGTACGTAGAAACGTGGCGTTATGCCGTTTTCTTCCTTGGATATGACTGGCAAAGCCTTTTGATAAGCCCTAGTTAGGTCTTCAAAGCTTGTAAGAATGCTCGACATATCTTTAATTTTCTTGTGGTTACGAATATTCTTAATAAGAGCAGTAATATTTTCGTAGCGTTTTTCCTTAGTCGACCGTACGACACGCTTGACCTCTTCTTCGTCATCGCTGAATTGCTGTTTAGTAAAATTTAAATATATGTATACTCATGATTCTCTAAAAGCCAGATACTACATGTACTATGATATTACTTACATAGGCTGTAGGTTTATTGTAGGCTGGTGCCTGAACCACCTCCTCCTCCCCAGAATCGGATTCCGAGTCAGAACCGGTAGCAAAGAAACGTGACATGTTTAAGGGTTAACTATTTTCCGCACTCAGTAGACACTTTCCTAAAAATACATAAGAAATAAGTTTTTTCACTGTACGGTAGGTTTGTGAGGTTATGAATTGTATGCACAACAAATTTTATAGCCAACATGGCGTAGGCCACACCGCAATTTTTTGCATGCTTTCATTTGTATTTATTTCTCTTAATGGTTTCAATTATTTCCCTTTCCCGAAAGCGTTTTTCTATAGCTTTTCACTTTGGTTATTTTAAGGAATAGTTTTTTACAAATTTATAGCAAACTTACAATATTAAAAAAATTTTCGCTGACGACTTCTTGAAGAAGTTTGTTAAAAAGGCGTTTAAAAGTATATAACGATAAATGTCACATGAAAGCAAAAAAATACATTCTGTTAGCAACTCTGTTCTTGTAACTGATAAATTTTCAAAACATAGGGCATCACCAATTTTGCAGCCGCTGCACGGATTTTTTTTTGCTGTTGTAGAACAAGGCATATGATTTTGCAGGAAATTCCAAAGGAAACAATTCCTTTCATATGTAGACTTTGATTTTGCAATATCATATGGCAACGCTTCTAAATGCACTACTTGGCAACTCTTTTAAACAAATAATCGTAAAGGCAAAAGAAGACGCAGGCTGCAAATCTCTACATAGTGAAAAAGTCGCGTTTTCAATATATTTTCTTATATATAATTTATTGTTTAAACAAAAAGGTAAATCAATTTTTCGAGTTATATATGTAACACAAGGCGCTAAAAGAAGTTAACTCTCATTTATCCATTTAATAAAACACAAATATCGTAATTTATTTTCACCGGCTCGTAGAGACCTCGCTTGTTTGGTGTAGAGCTGCATACAAAAACTGCTTTTGCATTCGCATGATATTTTAGGAATTGGCTGGTTGATCAGAAGAGCAAAAACAGTATTGGGCAAGTGGGAACTGTGCGTGCAATAGTTGCAGGAAGAAGGCCTATTCGTTAATTAATAGAAACTTGCAAGGAAGGGGAAAAAATGGCTGATGTAGCAATAGAGCCCGAACCTGAGGCAGAGTACTCCGTGGAGCGTATTGAAGATAAGAGAATTATAAATGGAAAGGTATAAAAATAAAAGTAATATTCGTAAAAACCATTAATAAATAGCCTACATATTTTTAGACTGAATATTATCTGAAATGGAAAGGATATCCGCGTAGTGAGAATACTTGGGAGCCGGTGGAAAACCTTGATTGCCCCGATTTAATAGCAGCTTACGAGGAGTCAATAAAACCGAAAAAAGGTAATTCAATCAGGCTTTTTAGACGTTCCAACAAATGTATTAAACCATTCATTTTAGCGGAAGCAAAGAAACGACCTTCGACAGGACCAAACAACGAGGCAAAAGCTAAAAGAAAGGCGGCGGAAGATGAAAAAGATACCAGAAAGACAGTAGGCTTTGATCGTGGCCTGGAACCGTCAAAAATCTTAGGTGCTACTGATTCTTCAGGAGAACTAATGTTTTTAATGAAGTGGAAAGGTAGCGACGAGGCTGATTTGGTACCTTCAAAGCAGGCCAATGTAAGATGCCCACAGGTTGTTATACAGTTTTATGAAGAGCGGCTTACTTGGCATACGCCTTCAGCAGATGAGGATAAAACCATAACTGCCAATAAGGATAATGCTGTCGCAGACTAGATGTTCAAATCATCAAACTTGCGCACCGCAACTCCCGTAATTTAGTTTTTTAAGATACATTTAAGTGCGACAGCAATGACTTGGGGTACTAACACAACACTAAAAGACCGCTAAACTTACACGCAAAAACCCCCCTTGATATCGAAATATTAATTTAAACTTTTTATTTTCAACGCTTCAAATGGAGTTCGTTTGGATATGTTTTTAAGTTTAGTTTTCTTTTTGATGGATTGCATTATATACTTTATAGTATATGTAGTTTTTTTTTTGTTCTTTTTAATGTTGAAGAAATCAAAAACTTAAATGGACAAGTCTACACAAGGAAAACGCAGATATTTGTCGCTTATGTTAATGATTAAATTTTATTAATAATATTTCCTATATGATTTTTCTCTTATGTGTTTCACACATCATCAATAAAATTAAACAAAAAAATATATGTATGCGTATAGATGTATATTTTTTTATCTACAATATAATATCACTACATGAAGAAGAACCAGTACATTTCGTCAAGTTCTGCAATACCAGGCTGTAAAGCGCTCGTTCACTTGGCAACATTTCTTTAACCATATTGTGCATTTGATATGGATCATCATTAATTTCATAAGCTTCTACAAAATCCTTTATATGTATGTATTTATATGTAGTACATAAAAAAAGAAATATATTATAGATATACTTTTACACTTACATATTTACCTCATAGTCCAGAAATTCGCAATACAAACGATCTGTGTCATAACTAAAATGGCGCACACAAGAATAGCTATTGTTCCAGGCATCTTGACAGTGACAATCCGCCTCAACTGTACATTCCGCTAGAAAATCAGTCGCAGACCAAGGACACTCCGGATTGAAAGTATTCAAATTACCCTCGCCAAAATGTTGTACCAAAAAGCTGCGCTTATACAAGCGGTCTGAGGCAGCATCATATTTCGGAGCATTGGCTAAAAAAACGTTCATTGACTGACCATCATTTTTAGGATCTGCGGGCAGTGTCAACCATTCCAAAATTGTCGGAAATATATCAATTAAAGCCGTGGCTGCGGTTATAGTCACTCCCGCTGGGATGTTAGGACCCCTAATAAGTAGCGGCACTCTAATATCGGTTTCATAGGGCTGTCGCTTGTCAAAAGGCTGCGCAAACTGACCCATATGGTAACCATTGTCAGAAGTAAATATAATATATGTGTTATCCAGTTTGCCTATAAGCTGTAAGGTTTCTATCAACTCTGCCACCAGCTCATCTACAGCTAAAAGTGACTCCCAGCGCCTTTGAAAGTAGGTGTCCATTAAATGAATTGTCTCATTTGGTATAAGCTGGGCATTAGAAACAAGCCAGTGTTTCTCTGCAAAACACGAAAGTCAAAAATCTGCAGAGCAAAAACTAATGAAGTCAGAAACCTTTATCGATGACATTGAAGTTTGGTGTACGCAGTGCTTGCAGGCCTTTGAAGGTATTGCGATGTCTTTCGGCCGGTGTATAGGGTGCATGAGGGGCTGGCGGAGCAAGCATAACGAAAAATGGCTTCTCTTTATCATAAGTCTTAAGAAAATTCAAAACTTTTGAACGCAGCAAATCGGTTAAATAAACGTTACTATAACTAACATTTTTCGAATTTTCGCGCAACGTGTAATTGTAGTAGCGCGAGTTGCCATGAAGTCCATAGAATTCTTGCCAACCTGGTGGCAAATCTGCTCCATGGTATTGATTAAGATACTTTCCAGCAAAGAAATTGCTATAGCCGGCATTATTCAAAGTAGGAGCCAAAGTGAATTTCTCAATTTTCGAACGCCAATGCGAGTCATTATATCCACCTTCCTGCGAATTGTTCCTTGTGCCATGATTGTGCATATACCTGCCAGATAGTAGGCTAGCGCGCGAGGGACAGCAAAGTGGAGATGAGGTAAACTAAGGAATATTTTATACATACATATGTAGCAGCCAGTTGCGCCATTAAAATTACATACAGCATTTTCAAAAGTAGCTCCTTTTAAACCAATTAAACTTCTGACCTTGTCCATGGGCACAAGGCCATTCAGCCTTACATCTTGATCGTCGGTTAGAATGAGCACAATGTTGGGCCGTTCACCATTAATTTTACATATTAAATTTATACAAAGAACGACAAAAAACAAAACACTTGCACACAGCAAACGATCCATTCTGCTTAACGTTCATGCACAAAATGACGATGCTCTATAAAATTTAAACAGAGATATGTATGTATGTATGTATGTACATACATAAATTCAATTGCACACTTACATACATATGTATGTAGTATGTAAATAAGTTGTTTCGGGGATAAGTCCGTGAGCTGAGGAAAATGCATAGTTTCTCCACTTATTTTCCTTTCCATATGAAATTCACTCAACTCGTATTAAGTCTGAAGGCGCAGTTTTTCGCAAATTAAAACAAAACTTCTCTCATTTTTAGACACTAATGTACATACATATGTATGTATGTATGTATGTACATACATAAATTCAATTGCACACTTACATACATATGTATGTAGTATGTAAATAAGTTGTTTCGGGGATAAGTCCGTGAGCTGAGGAAAATGCATAGTTTCTCCACTTATTTTCCTTTCCATATGAAATTCACTCAACTCGTATTAAGTCTGAAGGCGCAGTTTTTCGCAAATTAAAACAAAACTTCTCTCATTTTTAGACACTAATGTACATACATATGTATGTATGTATGTATGTATGGAAACACTGCAAACCAAATTTTTATCGTAAAACAAAACGTCAAAATGTTTTGACGTTTTAATATAACAAAAAACCATTTGGCACATTAAAAGGCGCAAACAAAAGCTTTTGAAACGTCAATTATTAAATATTCCTGGTCATCGGAGTCGTGCTGAACAGGAATGAAAATCTCAGTATTTTTCGAATCGTTTGATGAGTCTACTAGCCCCGCTACACTAATACTTCAAATAAATACGTAATACATGAAAGTAAAATTTATGTACATACATATTTATGTAATTGTGATATACAACTGTTCTGGTTATAATTGTGTGTATTAGTTGTGTCTTTTTTTTAAAGGTATGTACATATGTATTCACTTAGAACTTTATTTATCAGTTTATAGAAAGTAAATTTACAAGTTATAACTGCACAGAATGGGTCCATGATGGTGTTAACAGACGCTTAAAATTGTATCTGTGATTAACTTATTAATAAGACCCATCGCTTCGCATAGAGAGTAATAGGCTACAGTTACATATGTATCTGCGGCATATCCGGAAAAGCAGGGCGAGCGAGACGCAAAACTCTCGAAGGCCAAACAACAGCAACAAGCCAGCGCACTTCAAAACGTAATTCAGATAAGTCGATAGTTGTTGTTTAGCTCAGAGCTGCTTTGCAATGTATGTACATATTTTTTTTATGTTTATTATTTGTTTAAACACTTGATTGTCTGACAATTTTACTAACCTGCAAAGAAACAAAAGTGAAAAGAAGAATATTTCTGTCTTAGTTGGCCAAACTTTGAGTACGGCTGAAATTGGGATCGTTGGGCCAGTCTACGATCGCAGCTATTATTGGCCAAAATACTACACTTAGTACATACATATGTACATACACACATACATATATTAATTTTTTATAGGATAAGAAAAGAAGATGAGTACAGACTTGCCGTTTCACTTTCTTATTCGCACTCGGTAAAAAGCACTAGTGTGTGTAAATGTGTCCCATACGATACAAGCAAGATTTTTTTTTTTTTGTTGTTTGTATTTTATTTATTTTGCAATCTATCTTATATTGAGATAATAAGCAAAATTAATCACATTTATGTCGACATTTAGAGTTACACATATAAAAACGTATAAAACTATAGAAATATTCCAAATTTAACAGAAAAAAAATACTGATTTAGTCCATCTTATATTTACAATAACAGCAACTTAAGTTTTAGTAATTATTAAATTTAAAGTTTTAGCATTAACAAGCAAGAAATGTTTACCTTTCTTATCAATAAGAATTGAACAGTGTAAATTGTGACTTATAGTTGTTGTAATGTACATACATACAAACGTACATATGTACAGGATCATATAGACACTTCCATGCATCGCCCAAAAACGAACTGGATTTGAAAGAAAAGTGGCTCCACTTTCGAAATGATCAAATAAATATTGCATTATATATTCGGGTAATTAAAAACTTAATGATTCTATTAAGGTTTTTATCAAGCCCAAGTTGAGAACAACGACAAGTCGACATTTCGGCCTCTTCTTCACTTCACATGTAGTTCGCGTTACACAAGCAATACATATAATCTTCCGATTTCTTTATTTTGTTGATGGTTTTGAATTGAGAAGAGTAAAAATAGTGGCAGAACGATCAATAACAGCACGAATTGTGGGCTCACTTCCACAAAATAGGTTTGTTTAGTGAGGGAACAGACTTATTTTTTGTTAAACATAAATTTCCACAATTTGGCAGGGTGTTATGGCGTTAAACGATTCCTGATGATGACTTGCTAAGCCTTCGGCATTATCTGCTATCAATAATATAGAGTAAAAATAGTGGCAGAACGATCAATAACAGCACGAATTGTGGGCTCACTTCCACACAATAGGTTTGTTTAGTGAGGGAACAGATTTATTTTTTTTAAACATAAATTTCCACAATTTGGCAGGGTGTTCTGGCGTTAAACGATTCCTGATGATGACTTGCCAAGCCTTCGGCATTATCTGCTATCAAACAATAATTATACGTAGTTCTAAAAACAGTTCAAAAAAAAACAAGCCGATATTTTAAACTTACCTTCTTCTTTCATATAAGAGCATTTTTGCCGGACAATATGAATAAAAACACGTTTTTCTTTTTGTTGTATTGATATTTTGGAATTTCTGTTTGGCATATCATGTATCGTCATATTATTCTCATTTATTTAATATTGGTTATTATTTATATCCAGTGTGATTGTTATTAATTTAAAGATATAATTTTGTGTGGCGCTTAAACGTTAAGGCCCAATATTTGTTTTCCTTAAAAAAGTTTAGCCGAACTCAACTTTTATTACAATTAATGCTGTTTGGACAATGTCAGTATTGTATGTATGTAAGTAAGTGTGTATACAAAATTCATTTTCAAAAAATTATAAAAAACGGAATTTACAAATATTTTTTTACATTTTTTTAATGTTTTTTTTTTTGTTAAATTCGTTTAAAGTTTTTTTTTTTGCAAGATTTCTAATTTCATAAATCAATTCTTTAGAGCCAAATTGTTCAAGTTTTTAAAACATTTTTGTGATATTAATTATTTTTTAATTTTAATTTTATATTTTTGTGTTTAAAAACTTGGCTGCCTAAAAATCAAAATATTCTATAAAATTGTTACTAAATTTTTACCAAAGTTTCTTAAGGTTCTAAAAGCTTGTGTTTTTAGCTTTCATGTTTGTCACTACGTTTCGCTTATTAGCAGGATTGCATCCTTAACTTTTGGTTATTGTTTTATTTTGAATATCAAAAAAATTAAAAATGCTTTACGCCTCTTTTTTTAGTTTCGAAATTTAATAATTATGTTTATCAATATTAATACAAGTCCTTATTTATACACACACACACACACATCTAGATAATACCAAAATTGTACTTTTTGTATTTGGTTCTTTTCTGTCGGAATACTGCTAAAGAGTTGGTGGGTGTATTTATTATAAAAAAGATGTAACGGAAAAAAATAAAATAAAAATGTTCATATTACAGTAGACGCTCGCAAGCACTAATTTCCAGAAATTAGAATCAGCAACTCTGAAAATAGAGCTAGAAACTCGAGTTTGCCGGCTGGCTTGGTTGTAAACTCTGAAATTTATACGATTGTGTTTTTGGTTTCAACAAAGAAAAATCAAAAAGGGGAATCACCAAATAGTGGAAGTTCATTCATTTCTTAGTGTTGTCAGTTTGTTTTCCTACTATTTGAATGAAATGTGATTTATTAAAAATCGTGAAAAACTTTCAGCAACAAAGTAAAAAATATTAGGGAAATACTTCCATCTGACTAATTCCGGCATTATTTATACACATACATATATCAAAACACATACAGTGGGACCTGGATTATGCCTCTATTTTTTGCGAAGAAATGTAAAACTCTTTTGTCTTTAAATTGATTCGTTTTTGTATAAATTAATAGTAATTAGGGGCGCTACAAGCGTACTTTTAAACTGTTCATTGATCAATTAAATGCAATTCGAATGTGTGCGGTGAGTGAGAAGCCTGAAATCACTTGCGTTGAATTTAGTTTAATTTTAAAACTTTAGAAGAAAGACCACACAAAAAAAATATTTATAATTGGTATTAGCCGGGTAAATTGTCAAATGCCAAAGCTCGTACATACATACATAACGAAAACAAAATCGAAGCAGGCGTTTTAATTGCTAATAATGCATACCAACAACAACAACAACATCCATAGCCTTTCCATTTTGTAGTCTCTTTGTAAATGTAATAATAAAAAGGAGACATTTTGTACTTAATTAACAAACTTGCATTTATTATATAACACATAATGGTTTTAATTATTCATTCTGTGCCGGGATTGCGAAAAGCGCTTTTTGTCTTCGTTTACTTTAGTTTTCCGAATATCTTTTTTCACCATCAGCTGGCACAACATCAACTTCTAGTTACTTAAAACAAGCAGTTAAATTTGAGGAAAATTTATACCGCAAAACTGAATAATTATACAAAATATTGATATTTGTTCCGTTAAACTTTTCCTTTCGTGTGGAATCAATAAAACCACGCAATACAATATGTTTTATGTCAGTTACATGGTTGTGCATTTCAGCTGAATATATATTTTGCTCGGCCGTTCTGTTCTGTAAACCGAATTTATTATAAATCAAACTCATATAAAATTAGTCGGTTTTTAAATCGAGCAAGTATTCCTGGGCCAAATCACCGCCTTCGAAGTCGCGCAAAACTTCGTGTAGAGAAATTTTTTGGATCACGGTACATATTCGATTGTCATTGATATTTAGCTACTACTATTTTTCACACTGCTGCTAATATATGTATGTAAGTATGACAATAAGAAAAGCAAAACGAAAACGGAAAACAAAATAATTAAATTAATGATAAATTGTAAAAAAAAATCAGAAAACTTTTTATTAAACTGGATTTACATTTCCTTTTTTTTTTGCATATATGTATCACCTGGCGAATCGGAGGATGACTCGACTATTGCCATTATAAGATAATATTTACATACATATGTATGTATGTATGTATTACAGATATGTATTTGTGGCAAAAGCATTCCTTGTTATTTGCCTGAAGCTCTTGAAGTGGCTGATTAAACATTCAGAGATTTTAAAGAACCCATTCGACTATGAAAAGGAACTTTTAAATATGTTCCAACTCATTCATATCATGTCATATCATATCACAGCTTGCCGCTACCTTGACACTTCCGTCTATTGGCAGCCCTCAGCCTAATGCCGGTTATGATTTTTTGATTTGTATTTATGAAAGTATAACAAACGAAATACAAAACAAATTGTATTCTAATATGATACAAACAACTAGTATTTGTTTTCGGTAATAGGCTATAACAACTTCGAATCGATATGTACGTTGCGATCAGCTTTAATAAAATTACCAGTTGCTGAACACAATTCAGACTAAACACTTTAATTAGAAAACAGTGTGAAATGCAGGCAGGCAGGTGCTTGCAAACGCGCCAAGCGACTGTTATTTGGATTTGTTGGTGTTCTCAGGGGCGCAAATCAAATCGCCAGTATTCATGCACACAATTGCCACCGCAAGTCATTAAAACAAAACAATTTTTAAATTGATATTTTCAAACTTAATCATTTGAAATTTTTGCGATCTTTCGCTGAAAATAAAAGGACTCATGTTTTATTTTACTTGTGCAATGGCTGTATCGTTACTTGGAAGTTCGTTTTGAAGTCCCCAAAAGCTATTTCATTACATTTACATGTTTGATTAAATATATTAAATTATATGTATTTTATTATAAATTTACTGTTTACTGGTCAAAATTTTCAATTAACAGCTGACTTGACATTTCCACATCTTATTCGAAGTGTTGGCAAAACGTGTAATTTTTAGTGGGCAAAATAACCGTTTTCTCGTTGCTGAAAAAATTCGATTTACCTGAATTAAAATTCCATATTATATGGTTAGATTCAGCTTTATCTGTATATATTTATGTATGTACATATGAAGCAAAATGTGTGTTTGTTTATTTGTTTGTTGTTTTTAGCAGTTTAATTTAATTTTAATATAAAAAGAAAAATTATGCAGAGATTAGAAAATTTTACGATATTCGAATTGTCTTAAAAACAAAGTGTTTTTTTTTTTTTGGTTTGATTTGCCGGCGTCTACTGTGTTTTCTTTGTAGCTGCCGAGATTCAAATGACTATTTGCACGGATTTCTATATATTTATGTACATCTGTGGCATTTTATCATAACAGCTTAAGTCGAGTTCTAAAATTGCAAAAAGTCTGTCTAATTTTATTAATTTGAGGAAATATCGCTTGTTTTGTTTGGCCAAAATTCTTTTTCATATTATTGCTGAACTGTTTTTTTTTTGTTTGTTTGCTTGCAATTTTGTCTTAATAATAACATTTAATTATTAAATGCAGTTTTTCAGTGAAATATCTGCCAAAAGTTTATTTTCCTCTTAACTTGACTTAAGCTGTTACGAGAAACTTGCAGAGACCGTTAGTTAGAAGAAAAAACTAAATCTTTCTGAAAAGCCGATCTGTTTTCTTCTATTCGTTTCTTATTAATGCCGAGACATTGTGTTACTGTATTGAAATGGAAAAGAGCCAAATAGGGTTTTTTGTAATACTCATTTGGTTTGTCATTCATTCACACAAATCGCAGTAATTGAAACAAAAATTCCATATTTATTGCTATTCTACAATATATTTTAATTAGATATATATTTTTTTTGTTTGTTTATTTGTTTTTTTTTTCGCAAATCTTGTTTTTTTCGCTTATAATTCTTGGTTTTTTTCCTTAACAAAATAGAAAAAAAGGCTTTCCAGAATAAAGTTCTAAAACTTACGTAGTAAATTGTAATCGATGGATGACTTAGGACTAAGTGTTTGTTACGTGTGTTTGCGTATATTACAATCATCATATACTTAGAGAGTTTCTGTACTAGTACGAATACAACAACTAGAGCTAAATTTTTAGTTACAAAACTACAAATAAATATAAATACAAGTTTTTTCTTTGTTGATTCTCAATTATGGCTGTATAAAAGAAAAAAAACGTTGAATATTTTTTTAGTTCGGTGTGTTTTTGTTTTTTGTTTTTTACTTTAAAAGCTATTTTTTTTTTGCCGTTACAGGTAAAAACTGTTGAATAAAATCAAATAAAGTGAAAGAAAGAGTGAATTGAAAATATGTATGTCTGTATGCGGTTTGTTGTTACCTGTAACTTGTCTAAACTTTGCGAAGTATAGAATTACTAACTTTTCTAGGCCATTTAAATATTGCAAATCTACTAAAACTTACAAAAAGTGGACATTTGTCATAAAAACAGCTATATATCGTATTCAGTTTCATTCTTTATGTGTCTAGTACATATTTATTAGTTATTTGCACAAAGATCGACTAATTTGTGATTATATCTGCAAGGAATTCATACATTTATAGTCAGATTTTACAAAATTTAGTTTAAGTGATGATTGATTGATTGTTTGTTTGTATTAGAATATTATTTTATTTGATTCATGCATCATACAATTTTTGCTTTAACTAGAACAAAGTTTATTCTCCTTTTTTACTCGTACATTAAGGAATACATAAATAAATACATACATATAGACATAAATTAGTTAGTCCTACATATTATTACATAGTTTTATTTATTTCAATAAATTTTTGTTTTCTTTCTTTTTTTCTCGTTTTTTTTTTTTTTTTTTTTTTTTAATTAAATAACTTTAAGCATAAGTGTGTTTAATTATATTTATAAAATGATATTTACAAAAAGTATTTTTTTACATCCACTGGGACGACTGGTTCTTGGAAATTTAAAAGGGGGGGATTACGGGTGGTGGCAAATCAGCGTTTCGTTTTTTTGCCTTGTAAAAATAGGTATGTACTATATATGTATGTTAAACAATTTCAATACGGTGCCCAAGCACCTGGATTTGTTGCTAAGCTGGAACTCTTTCAAATATGTACGTCGTTACAAATAAGTTTTTAACCGCCAAAGGAAATTTGTTATCGTGAAACAGCATAATTAAATTACACTGCCGATTGAGCGATAACTCCTGGATATGCAGTTAAACCAAATGATTTTTGTTGTACAATAGTTGTTAATTAAAACCGGCGCGGGTTTTTCTTTTCTTAATATTTTTCCAAAGCTCGTCTTAGCTTTTTACAGTAAAATGGACATTAAGATTCACGTTCCTTCTTGACCTTAACTTCTTCTCCCAGAATGGTGGTGATTTCTCCCTGCATAAACGCCCACGGTATCGTTGAATTCGCCAATGGACAGCGGTCGCCACTGGGACAATAAACCTCGTTGCCCAGGCCCTGTGTTGGAAGATATTTTCAAATTGAGTGAATGATAGAAAAATGGAGCAAAAACGCCAAAAGAGCCAACACTTACATTTTGTCGTTTAATACTTTCTCTGCTGCAGGGGAAGCAGAATTTGTGATGATTAACCGAAGGACATTGCACGAAATGCGTGTCTTCGAGACGTTCTTGGCAGAGCGTACATTTCAGAGTCGTATTTTGGGCTGCATTGGGAGGTGGTGGAACAGAGTTGGCGGTTAGCGCTGCGCCAGTATTATTTAGATTGGTTGGCTGTGGACCGGCAGCGCTGCTACCCGTTGGTCCAGTAACTTGCCCATCAGGACCGGTGGCTTGTGAAGATAACGAACCAGGAGTCGCCGCACTGTTCACTCCCACATTGCCAACCGTTCCTCCTGGACCGACAGGTGGGGGATTTGACGACTGATTGGATTGTACTTCGGAGCTAGTTACTGTTGTGCTCGACACATGACGGGAACCCGATGAACGCCGTCCCGAAGATGAACCGGCTGCAAGTTAGAAAAAAAAAACATTCTTAGTATTGCATGTCTGTACGTGAGTGTTTTTATTTCTTTACACCTACCAGAACTATTCGGTGAATGTTGGCTTCCTCTTGAGGCGGTCCGTGGCGGTGGTGGCCCGGGTGGACTCGGTCCGTTACGTGGACTTCCGGGTGGTAATGTCTCTGTAATTGACATTAAATTAGCCATTGGACTTTGAGTTAATTGGGTAACTGAGGTGGCTGTTGTCGATAATTGTGGCATAGGAGGTGGTGCTATTGACTGTGGTGGTTGTGGCTGAGATGTTGGTAAAGCCGGTGGCGTCGAATTGCCTAGAGAAACGGCCGGATGTGGCAATGTTGGAAATACTATAAATATTCAAAACAGAGTGTATTTCAACCCCAGGGGCGAGAAGAAGATTAAAGTAAAGATTATACATTTGACATTAAGAAAACAAAAACAACACACAGTGAAGATTGACACAAAAAGTGAAAATTAATTTTATTATTAATGTATTGTACATACAAACATACATACATATGTATGTAAATATGAATGTATTTGTGTATATGCATTCCATTTATTTTCAATAATTTTAGT
Source organism: Epicampocera succincta (assembly GCA_932526305.1). Lineage (NCBI taxonomy): Eukaryota > Metazoa > Arthropoda > Insecta > Diptera > Tachinidae > Epicampocera > Epicampocera succincta. Next base: position 15,353,862 of record OW052038.1, read on the forward strand.
TATTGAATAATTTGCACCTCATAGCAATAATTATAGTTTTAAGGAATTAATTTTTGGTTCCTAAAACTGTGTTTCTTTTTTAGGTTAATTTAACATTTCTGGTGTGCAAGTTGTACATAATTTTTTTTTTGCCAGCTGGCAAGCAAACAGCAGCTGACAGATCAGGATTCTATGGAAACTATTAGCAAAATATTTTCAGATACTTCCAATTTTGTTCATCAATTTCTTGCCAATTCTCTTTTAAAGTTGACTTAATGTTATTTATGTTATATGTATGTATGCATATATGTACATACATACATATGTATTTATTTCTGGGTTTTATTGCTGGGTATGTATTCGTTTGTATATAGTATGTATTTTAAAATAATCTTATCATTTCCACCGTGAAATTTGTTTATCTTGTTTTTTTTTTTAATTTTCTATAATTTTATCACAGTGAAGTAAGATATGAAAAGAACTATCAAAAACATTAACCTACAGCCAACTTCATGTGTATAATTCGAATGAGTTTCTCTCGTACAAATTACCGCTCTCCTTTTCCACACTCTCCTGCAAAACCAAAAGTTGAGGCGTCCGAATTAAGTTGCGAGACTTAGGGCCAGTTTTTAACTTAAAAATTAAACAGTTTTGAAACTTAAGTTCTGTATAAATACCGAATTTATTTTTATAGATCATATTTAAATACAACTTAAATCACTGACCAACGTCCATTTAAATACAATTTAAGTTGTTTATACTACCATATGATTTTGAAAGTTCTGCAGATTAAGAAAATTGCATATTGAAGTTTTTTTTATTATTTGATCAAAAAACAGCAGCATAATCGAGTGCAGAAACACTGACCGAGTTGGTGCCGAACAAAGGTGAATGTGTGAAAGGATGTGGAGCGAGAATTTAGGAGCAAGTTCGAAACCACAAAATTTGTAAAACAAAATATTTTAATTTTAAGTTAACCAAATAGTAAGCAGCTGTTAAATGAAGAAGTTGTTTATATATTTTTGACATTTAATAGTGCTATCATACGCAATTTAAGACTGAAAAACTGAAACCATATTTAAATACAACTTAAATTTAAGGAAGAATTAACTAATTTCGTATTAAATATTAAGTTAAAAACTGGCCATTAGTTTTAAATACTGGCACTTTTCTATCATTCTTGTAGCAGTTTTAATAGACTGGAGTGCTGAACAGAAAAAAGGCCTACATACGTGAATACATTTATTGTTATTAAAATATATTTTGCTCTTGCATATTCTCAGTGTTGAACAAGATAGAGCTCATTTTGCTAATCACACGCTGGCAAAAGTATAAAATTAGCAAAACTACAAAATAGTTGATGATGGCTAAGCAGAAAATTGAAGAAAAAGAAATAAACAAAAATGTGTGCAACGTCATTCTCAACAAAATAGAGAACCACATCTGTTAAAAAAAAAAACAACTTCATGTTCATAAATTACATACACACAAATATCTGTACAGGTGTGTGTATGTATGTAGGTGTGTTTATATGTATGTATATGCAAATGTACATCAGACATACATACATACATTCATACTTACAGTGGCGAGCACATATGGATACATGTTTTACACATATGACTTACAAACCAAATAAAACACACAAAATTTAAAAAATATATATGATTTTGCATTTAAAGTGTTCAATAAAATAATAAAATCAAGAAAATATATTAGAATTCATGATTTTCATACGTAAATGTTAAGTTTGAAACAAATTTATGTAAAATGACAATGTATCCACTTTTGCACGTTTTTGAAAAATTGAAGTTTTTAATACTTTGTCCACAGACCTTTTGGCTTGATGACGCTATTTATTCGCCTTAGCATACTTTCGACCAATGTCTCGATGGTCCGATGAGGAATATTGGCCCACTCCGTTTGGAACCTATGCCAAAAATCATTCAAGTGCGTCGGGGGAGTGTCGTATTGGGCAAGCCTCTTGTTTAATAAAGCCCACAAATTTTCAATGGGATTGAGATCCGGGCTTTGCCCTGGTCATTAAATGGTGTGAAATGTTTGTTTAGAAAGCCATTCCCTTACGATTTTTGCCCTAAGCTTCGGATCTCCATCCTGTTGGAATATCACTTCTTCCTCTGGGTCAGCACTTTTGTCAACGAATTCGGGAATATTCGCTTCTAATATGCTCAGGTAACCTGCTTTTCTCATTATACCTTCTATTTTTACCAAAGGAACCAATATGCCACCAAGTAAAACAGGCCCACATCATCAAACTTCCACCGCCATACTTCATTGTTTATTTGACTTGGTGTTTTTTATAGGGGCGGTGCCAGTGATATTCCTTCCCGTCGAACTGGAATCTATTTATTTTGGTTTCCTCAGACCAAATAACTCTTTTGCAGTATTCGTCAGTCCATTTTTGTGCGCTTTACAAAATTTAAGCCGAGCCTTTACATTTTGACCAAACAACGTATGCTTTTTTTTGTTTAACGGCTGATATGAGACTAGTTCGGCGAAGAGCTCTTCGAGCTGTTCAGTCGCTCACGGGTTTGTTTATAGCAGTTGTAGCCTGTTTGAGTGTTTTCACCTGTTTGGAGGACAATAATCACTCCATAGTTCTGGCATCACGGTTCGAAAACGTACAAGGTCGTGATTTTTTTGCAGTATGTGGGCTAAATTTTTTTTATTTTTCTTACCAGTAACACTGTTCGCTGACAGATTCCCAACTTTTTGGCAATTTCGCTACCTGAATAATTATTACTTGTCATTACAACTACTTGGTTTTAAAAAAATTGGATATTTTTCTCACATTTTAGCAAAAAATTGTCGAAAACTTAAAAAAACTTTTTAATAGTTTTTAATATGCTATAAACTGGTTAATTTAATAGTTTTTAGAAAAACAATTAAATAACAGTTAAATTCATCGCCATTTGTCCATTTATTTGTGGTGCCAGCTTAAATGAACTTCAACGTGCAAAAGTGGATACATTGTCATTTTACATAAATTTGTTTCAATCTTAACATTTACGTATGAAAATCATGAATTTTAATATATTTTCTTGATTTTATTATTTTATTGAACACTTTAAATGCAAAATCATACATATTTTTTAAATTTTGTGTGTTTTATTTGGTTTGTAAGTCATATGTGTAAAACATGTATCCATATGTGCTCGCCACTGTATATCGTAGATTTAAACTCAATGGAATTTAACTAACAAGCATTTCCAAGCTGTATTTGGCATTGAATTAAGACTTACATATGTAAATTAAAAAAAGACGAACTAATAATAAAACTTTTTCGCCTTTACATTGATGATATGTATGTAGTAGATCAAAATTTGGTTGCAACGCTATTAATGGAACCTTAAAGATATGTAGATATTTACAAAATCGATCTTCCTGAAATTTTCACAACATTTATCTGGGAATTATAGAAGTTATATTTAAACTATAATGCCAGAAGATTATCTTTCGAATAAAGTAAATTTCATGTCAATTGAAAAAAAATTATCTTTGTCTTATTCCTTTATAAAAAGGTACCCTTTACACACATACATACATATGTACATGAGTATGTATGTATGTATGTACATTTATGTATTTAAATTGATCACTGGTAGTCAAAAGAAATTATATCTACCTTCGCATGCGACTAAAACTCTTCGGATTTTTTAATGAAATTTGGATCGATTCTAAAAAAGCGATTTTAAGCTCCCATTAATCGATTTCAAATATCGAAATTTTAACTCTTACCAATTCCTAAGGTATGTAGTATGTATGTATGTATGTAAAGGGTGTTTTTTATAGAGTGGCACAAGTTTAAATCATAATAAAACAAGGAAATATATTTTTAATATCAATGAAACGGACTTTATTGAAAAGAACATTTTATGAAATGAATGTTTAAATATTTTCTGCCATGTGGTCGCCACGGCTGGCGCGTAGAAGGCGCAATCTGGAACACCAATTTTCAACAACTTTTCGCAGCATTTGCGGCCGTATGTCGCCGATAACTCTTCGAATGTTGGTTTCCAGGTGTTCAATTGTTTGTGATTTATCGACGTAGACAAGTGACTTGACATAATCCCAAAGAAAATAATCCAATGGGGTTAAATCACACGATCTTGGTGGCCAATTAATTGGGCCATTACGTGAAATAATTTTTTCATCAAAAGGAGCGCCCGCTGTGTGGCATGTGACCACCTATCAGCAAGATTAATGCCACGTAATTGAGGTGCGAAAAAATTTCGAATCATGTTCCTATATCGTTCACCATTGGCAGTAACATTCTGACCATCATCGTTTTTTAAGACATACATATGTATGGGCCAATGACTCGGCCAGCCCATAAAGCGCACCAAACAGTAATTTTCTGTGGATGTAATGGTGTTGCGACAAAAGCTGGTGTATTCTCCTCACTCCAAATTCTGCTTCTTTACGTACCCATTCAACCAGAAGTGGGCTTAATCGTCAAATAAAATTTTGATTGGAAATGAGTTTGACGAATAGAAAAATTATTTTGATTGAAAATTTCAACAATTTCCAGGCGTTGCTCTGGTGTAAGTCGATTCATAATGAAATTTCAAAACAAACTAAACACAAAGCAACTATCAGCTGTTAAATGGGTGCTCAAATGAAGCAGTGATGCCAACTCAAAGTTGTGATACTCTAAAAAAAACATGCTTTACATACATATCGAGCCTTTGGTGCAATACCGTAGTAATTCAAAAAATCGCGAACTGAAAAAAATGCATTTCATTTCATTATTGCAAATAAATATTGTTGGAAATAGCTAGAGGCAATAAAGACATTTTTAGCTGTAGAATCTGAACAGTTAGAGATGGAACCATAATCTTTTTTTCTCTAGATAGATATTTCCCCAAAGATCTTTTCTGCATACCCAGCTCAAAAAATTCAAATTTTGAGTTACTACGGTATTGTACCAAAGGCTCGATATGTATTTATTTACATATGTATGTATGGATGTATATATGTATGTATGAGCCTTTAATAGTATGTGCATGTTGTATATGTTTGTAAATACTATATCCATGTATGTATGTATATATGTATGTACACAAGTGTGTGTGTGTGTGCTTGCATACAATTGTTGCTGGTCTGGTTACAAGACTTGTTTTCATTCAGCCAAATAGTTTGCATACGTCATTTTTATAAATTGGTGATGGTGTCAGTTAATTTTTTTTTTGTTCTCTTTTGGCTGTAAACATGTAGAAACATGCACACATATCCATATGTATCCATGCATGAATGATTGTATACACAAGTTTAGTACTGTTTTGTGCATGGCTGTATTAATGTACATATGTAGGTGTGTATGTACATTTAGTTCTTTACTTTTGTTTTTTCTTTTATTGTGTTTTGCTCATGCCAAGTTGTGACGACTTTGATTCAATTGGGGGAGAATTTAAGAAACGCAACAACTTTTAAAAACAATAACAATGTGGTGGAATCAGGCAGTTTTCTTTGCTGTATATAACGAGGCGTGTTTTTTCGTCTTTTTGGCATATTTGCAATAATTTAAACTATGTATGTATGTATGTTTGTGTGTAGTACATACATACATCCATATATACATATGTTTGTACTTATAAAGTACGTTATAGACTAACATATGTATGTACATACATATGTATGTAAATAATTACAGTTCATATCTACATACATTATTAATTTATTTAAGTAGGCAAGTATTCATTGTACGTATGTACATATGTAAGTATGTGTGTACATATCTAAGTAGTATGTATGTATATGAATTGATTTGTGAATATGCGACTGTAAAATTAAATGAACGGGTGCAAATGCAAATCCACAGAAATGAGGACCTACATGTCTATGTAATTATATATGTATGTACATATTTACGCATATCGCACCCTAAATACAAAAGGGTCACAACTCAAAATTTTCCAAAACTGACTTTTTTCCATAAATTAATTCAGAATAAACATCTCTAACTACTGCAAAAATTTCTTTCACAACACTATCTTCTTTAACTGGATAAATACAGTGTTGTTAAGTGTGTTGCTTCTGCACGAGAACTAAACAAACTAAACAGTTTTTTGTCTCTCCTGAAAATTTTAGTGTTTTGAGTTGTGACCCATTTGTATATAGGGTCCGATATATGTATATATACATATATATATATATATATATATATATATGTATGTATATATATATATATTTCAGTATTTTTGTATAATATCCACGTATAAGATTTCTGTCTTTCTTTCCTTAGACACTTTAACAACTTTTTCGCTCTGCTGAAAAGTTTTTGATTTCGAAAGAAGACGTTTTGTCAAATTTTCATGATGATATGTAGATACATATGTATGTATGTATATATATATATATATATATATATATATATATATATATATATATATATATATATATATATATATATATATATATATATATATAATATATATATATATATATATATATATACAGAAATCTTATACGTGGATATTATACAAAAATACTGAATGAACATTTTGCGATCTATTTTTCCCCTATCTAAAAAGCAATAATTTTCTTTTCAACAAAAAAAATTAACTTTTATCATACAAGTCGTTTTGGATCTGAAATCATGTAATTTTCAGAATAGCACTGTATTTCCCCACCATACCGGCCATCTTAAGTGTGGTTGGCGTTTCGAAGGTAAAAAACCGTTGAATTTAGTAGTAGTTTATTCTTAATGGGGTTTTTGTTTTGGGTCCATATGTTGGCGAATGTTGGCTCTCCTTTGCCATTCATGCTTATTACGGTTCTCCAAATACACGAGACTTGCTAATAGATTAAAGGAAATTTTAGTGTTCTTTCTTTAATCTCGAAGATTTTAAGAACAGTAATAAACATTATTGTCTAGCTGGGAACACGAGAATTCTATATGTTTCCGCTTTAAGAACAGACTACAAAAACATATTGGTGAGCAATTTTTGCGGAATACCGTCCGCGATTTATCAAGAAAAATCCTCATTCTGGTCTACGATGTGAATTTTTTTTCTTTCTTTAGTCCATTAATTTATCACTATAGTTTTCTTTAAATCTTTAAAGAATCGTCTTAAATAGCAAAAAAAAAACACGTACTGCTGACTTGGTGCTGATAAGATTTTTTTCTACTTATCAGCTCATGTATGTTTATAAAACAAAAAAAAGCAACAACAAAAACCAAGCACATACAAATTATCATTTAAAAAATACACTTATCAATTGTACTTTAACTACTTGTTGCAATAGGACCGAACAGATATAAACCTTGGTCAAGTAACCAATTGTTTTGAAAATTTAATCAGCAAAAAGGAGATTTTACAAATACATGTTGGAAAGGTCAAACGAATAGAATAATATTGATAAGAAATTTCCGTATCTGATGCAATCAAGTGCGGGAAGAAAATAGATTCTTCAATTTGTCGCAGACTTTCCCAAATCGGGGTTCTGTTGCTATTTTTATGATGATGTGAGTCTATGAAAGTTCTTAATTCATGAAATATATGAATGTACATACATACATAAATGATAATTCATACGTATTTGACTTCTACGTACTTAAGTATGTACATATGTATGTATATATGTACATACGTTACATACTTATATGTAAATACATACACATGCGCAATAAAAAAACGCTAATACACACAAGTACAGTTTTACAACAAAAGCGCGAAATTATTTATCTAGAACTCATCAAGTATTTGCACATATTCGTTCCTATCAAAAAATAAACATAATTTTTTAAAAATATGTGCGCCCGCAAATATACATATCGTTACCTAAAACGCAAAACGCCCTAACTAACAAAAAACTCAAAATCGATTTTTTTGCAAATTCCGATGTATCCAAACAAATCCACGTACACAAATACCAACTTTATTGACAAAATAAAAAAGCCCTTACTACAGTATTGTATTTCGTTTAAGAATGTTTTTTGCTTCTCCTGTAAAATTACTAAAATGTTAATTAGGGCGTTTTGCGTTTCAGGTAACGATATGTAGATACATACATGTGTATGTATATGTACATACATACATACATATGTACATATGTACGTATGCATGTCGATGGCTTAGTATAAAAATGGCATAACTCGATTTTCTGTTAATTAACAGTAGAAGGAAAAATCAATAAAATATTGTACATAAAATTTTAGCCACCAAGAAAACTTTAATACAAATTTTTAATAAAAAGAAGCAGAACATTCTAATTTCATAATTTTTTTTTTTTAATTTTAACAAATTTATCTCATACAAGCAACTGCGATGAATGGCAAAAGTACACCCATCGAGACGAATTCGCCGGTAAATATTCGCTGTATAAATTCGTCGTATGCAGTACAACAACGACGAATAAACAAGTTCTGTATACAATTGTTAAATTGTTTACGTTTTGCGCAAAGACAAAAATTAATAAAACAAAATTTTAATTAAATTTGGTGAAAATTATGAACATCAGGTTATTTTTATGGTAAAAGCTTTTCTACGGTTGTACAGTATGAAAAAATATAGATGAGCCGGTCCATATTAATAATGAGGGCACCATATTAAAGGTAAAATTGTATTAAAACAATTAATTTACTTTAATTACTTTGGGGGTTTGGGTGAATGTATTTTGGGAAAGTTCTTATTAAATAGAAGAAATTCCTGCTAAATGTAATGAAAAAATTGCTAAATCAACAGATGCTCCTCCATGAGCAATAATAGAAGATAAAGGTGGTTAAACTGTTCATACTGTATCAGCTCCGCTTCTACTATACTTCTCATCAATAAAAGTACTAATGCAGGGCGAAGTAGTCAAAAACTTATATTATTTATTCGTGGAAAAGCTATATCTGGAGCTCCTCCTAAACTAATCAATTTCCAAATCCTCCAATTATAATTGGTATTACTATAAAAAAAATTATTACAAAAGCTGATCATTACCAATTAATGAACCAGGATGTCCTAATTAAACTCGAATTAATATACTTAAAGAAGTTCCATACATGTAAATACATGTAATAATATAATAAAACACTGCATTATTCCCTAAAGTGGACTTGTTTCTACATAAGACAACTGATCACCTGATACTGTTTTGTTTGTCGTTCGCCGGGGGGAAAAATTATAAATAAATCTATTTAAACTTTCGTCGAATATGACGAATTTGGGAATTTTCATTTGGGGCGCGCAATATTTAAAAAATAAACAAGTTATTGGTATTTTGGACTGAGTTGAAAATGCAACCTATTATTATAATAGTTCAAGTTTAAATAATAAAAAGAAACAATTCTTGAAATTAATAAGCAAATATTTTAAGATGATTGAAGTGAGCAGCGTTGAGAAGTGAACTAAAAAAAATTAGTTTTTAGCAGATAAATTATCATAGAAAACCTACAGGTAAAAACTTCTTCAAATCTTGTACATGGACTCATTTCCTTTTTGTGATTGCTATTTTCTTTATTATTATCTGTAATCGCCGACTTTGGTCTATATAAAATTACCGATTTACTTTGTATTATTGTAGCATGGTGGAAAACCAATTACACATGACCCGCGTTGAGGCTTTTTCTTTCACAAATTCTTTGACTTGATTTGAGGTTTTTTTTTTCAATTCATTGAAAACCTGTTATTTGCAATTATACATATCTCTGAAATTTAGGGGGCAAAGTGCATTTCAAACTTGTCTATCAGATTAAATAAAAAACGCGATTTAGAAAAAAATTGAGTTATGCCATTTTTATATTAAGCCATCGATATGTGTATATGTATACAAATACACATACACTCTTTTCTTGTGACTGTTAATAATAAAATGTTTTGTTTTTGTTTATTCTTAGCAACACGTTGAGATAAGGTTAAAAAAAAAGCAGCCGGTTATCTGTCGAATGCGATAAGAAAATTATCTCTTAAATTTTCCGTTGCGATAAGACGAGTACAATGCAACAAAAGCAGGCTTTGAATAGATAAGGCCTGTCACAAACATTGAACAACGTTCCAATTTCCCTTACCTTCCACCTTTCCAAACATCGAAGACAGCCACGGAATTCTTGATTAAAATATTATAGAAAATATTTGTTGAATCTTAGAAATTGGAAAACATACACGCAATTTAGAAGAAATGTAAACAACAATGTTGTTAATGTCAATATTGCATGATAACAAAACTAATCATATTCTGGTAGAAGCAGACGGTTGCCAGATGTGCGTTTTTGGAATATTGCAAGAAGACTCAAAGCATTTTTAAGAATGTTTGTTTCTCTGGCAATGGCTTCATATTGAGGTGCACAAATTTAAACGCTTCTGCCAATAAAAAAAATGATCTTAGAGTGGTTTCACATTAGGCAATTTTTTGTATTTTATAAGAGCAACTACTCCTTCTACCAGCCGATCTTAACTCACGCATCTACAAACACAAGACTTGCACTGCTGTACTACCTAATGTAAAAGCGATTTTATCATATTTGGTAATTATCTGACAATACCAACCTAAAGTGTCCACACGATTGTAAAATTTCTCAATATATTATTGTCTGTTGTGCTGACAATGAAAAATTGCCACCAGATGGCAAGATGGTCAGTTGTAACGGTTGTAAGGGGAAGCCCTACAATTTTAATGCCTGACAATTGTCTGGCAATAAATTCAACGGCCAACAAAAATTTGTCAGTTCCTACAATCGTCAGGTTACTGGCGTCTTTGTCAGTCTCATTAATTTAACACCGGCCAATGAAATGTGAGCTTAAAGTTCTTAGTAGTATCTAACAATGCACTGACTTTGAGGCATCTGGCAACGTTGTAAGGAAACAAATAAATAGTTGCTAGATTTTTTAGACATATTGTAATTACAATATTGTATTGCAAAATATAACAATTTTAGAAACAAAATTAACAAATATGAAAAACCGAAAGCATTCTATACTTTTTTTTTGTATTTACAATATTAAAGGTTCGACTTATAGCAGTTCCACTGTAGACAAACATACGTCTATATATGGCTATCGGTACATGGATATATGTATGTATGCCAATCATAAATAAATCTGTGTCTAAAACATGACTTCATAGTTTCCATTAAAAAATTCAAGTTTTGTTTTTCTGTTTTTCTCTTTTTTTGCTTTCGTAGTTGTTGTGTTTTTTTTTTTTTGCTTTGTCAATCTGCTATAGATTGTTAAACGATTGATATGTACGTTTGAAGTCGTCTGCCAACATGTACAGACATGTCGTAGCGCGTAAATTCTGTTTATGGCAAAAACCGGTTTTGTATCTCTTTATATTCAAGAGTTTAAAATGCTTAATAACCGCTTTTCACGTGCTTAAGCCAAGTTCGGCTGGAGACAAGTCAAACATGGAGTTGTGTTGGCAAGTTGTTGTAGTTGTATGTATGTATGTATTTCTATTTCACAAGTATGGCTTCTTTCAAACTCAAGTGAGTGTTTGTGTCTTGATATTTTATTTTATTTATTGTTGTTTGTTATGTATTCGTATAACGTGCCAAGACGACCGAATGCTGTTGAAATATAAAACATTTTTCATTAGGGTCAATGCAATTTGGTTATTTCACGCACAACTTTAAAACATACATACATACACACATACATACATACGTTTACATTTGACAGAACAAGAAAAACTAGTTTTGATTGAGTTTCCTTACAGTTCTAAGAGCAAAAATCTGCAAGATTTACTTCTTCGGCGGACAATTAGCCACCAGGTTGCACACTGTAAGCACTTGAGTCACAAGTCAAAATTAATGGAATTTTTTTTCTTTTATAAACCAGGTCGCAAAATACGAGTAAATATCTAGCGAAAGCAAAAAACAAAATCATTTCCAACACCGTATTTTTTGAACAGGGAAAAACGTTTTATAGCTCTTTTCTTGTCACTTGTGCGGCGTCAAATAAGATAAATACATGTGTACATGTTATTTTTAGTTTTAGCAGTGGGCTTATGGACAAGTTGACGCACAGGTTTAACCCCCCCCTCTAGTATTATTTCGCGCGGTGTTGCAATTGATGACAGATTGCTGAAAAGCATCTAGTGCCGCCTTAAAAGACTTGCACTGATTGCAAAAAACCTGCCTGCTTGCTGCGGTTTAATTATGTTATTAGTTGTATACCAACATTGTGAGCTGAGCAATTGTTCCAAAAACCGTCCAGCAACAGTTTTGTTCGGGAAAGTGAGGGACATTGGCCACACTTTTTCTTTTGTGCCGGCAGATTGGCAACATTATCAAACAATCAGCTGTTTGGAAAATATAAACATCTGCAAATTACATTAAAGTATTTTTGAAAAAGTGCATAAATAAATAAATAATCAATCAAGTTTTTTAATTAATTTATTGTACTTTGGAATTTTCCCTTTTAATATTATAAACATATTTTGCCTTAGCAAACTTTTTGCCGCTTTTTTTTTTTTTTTTTGTAAAAATAATCTGATGTTTTTGTGGAATAAAAATATGCATAAAGGATTTTCTGAGTTCTAGTGAAGGAAATTCTCGTTTACTGTTATTTTAATAAACTTTGGCCAAAATATACGACAGCACAATTATAGTCGGGCCTCGATTACCGTTACTCTATTAACCGGAAACAAATATACATATTTTTCTTGACGGCAATTTTTGTAATTTGGAAACTTAAGAGCTCAGAATGAACAAAGAATTATACACAAAATACTCAACATTTTTACTGTCTTATTGGTGAAAATCGAGCACACGTTCGCTTGCAACCACTAAGGACAACCCATGTCTCACTGTATTTATGTATAAAAATACATTTCATTAAGAGGGTGACATTTTACGTTATTAAAAACCCAAGAATTCTGGTAAAAAAAATAACTAAATCCGTTAAAGGAGCCGGCCGTTCAAGAGTAGGCACTTTTGATTCCACAAATTTCCACTAACTTGGAAAAAAAAATTACACTGGCTATTCTATAGCAGGAATTCAAAAATGGCGGTACTTTTGGACTGCGCTGAACCACATAATGGCAGTCAAAAACAAAGTAAAATAAAATGCCAGAATAAATTTATTTAGCAGGCAAATAATCGAAATCAACGATTTGCACTATATAAACGAGAGAAGGCTCAACTTTTAGCTGCCACAGATGAACTGAAATCTCAGTACGGAGTGTTCGGAAGAAATTAATAGATACCAGAGTGATTTTTATGGTAAAGAGAACCTCATACTTTTAAAGTTAAAAAAAAAAATTTAAAGTATGCAAAAAAAAAAAAATACAAAAATGCGAATTTGCCAACATTACGAAAATACTTGAAACTAAATAATTCACACTAGTGGACATCCACTGTATTATTGATATAGAATTTGTTGCACAGCTGTTGTTTCGAAAAGCTAATTCGAAATGAATTTAAATGATGAAACCTTGCAAATCCTATTAACCGTAATTTGCTGCGCATGAATGTATGCATAAGTAAATATGCATGCATTTAAAGAGTCCACTGTAGACTTTGAAAATAAACTCTTTGGTTTTGTTTTTTTTTTGCATTGTATTACTACTTGTAGGTAATATAAGTTTGTATGTGCGCACAAATTCATACCAGTGCATTTGTTCTCACAAATGCATGAATTTATTTACAAAACTTATTCTTGTGTAGAGAAAAACCATGAAAAAGAGAACTTGTGGTGGCTGGAATAAGAATAAGTCTTAAATATACTAAATATGTGCAAGTATGTTTGTTTGTATTCATGTGCTATTTTGTTGTCCCAAACCCCCCTCAAAAAATTTTATTTTCTCTAGTGATAAACTTGTTCTGTATTCTGCAAATAAACGGCATTCGTTCGTTGATGTTGTTGTATAAGTGTGTATCTAAAAACAATGTAGCCGTCAGTGTGGCCAGTTTGCAAAAGCAACTTGATATGTAAATATATAATCGCTTCAGTATATAAACGCTTTATATTGTAAATACAAACTTAGTTAATTTATGGAATTTAAGCGGCAATGCATGCGTGTGGTCCATTTGTTAAAAATCCCCCTTAGAGACAGGGCAATTCATTTTTCATATTAACGACCAAAATAGCACCTTCATTCACAATCACAATTCCGTCTATGGGCTTAAATAGAACACAACTTTAGTGTTACTCTGCATATAGTGACAAACAATACATTTAATTCCTTTATGAATACTGTTTTGTGAATAACATGCATATGATTTCAAGCTACAGCCATATGAGTCAGTTCACTTGCAAAGTCTGTTAACTAAACGAAGTTTTTACAAAATCGATTAAAACTTCCAGCCCTGAACTTTTATTATTATTGCAACAAACCCCAAATACACAAACAGTCATATGAAATAATACACAAGAATCCCAAAAAAAACTTAACTTCCGCTAAAGTCAACAGTGTTTCAGCATCAAAAAATTAGAGTTAAGCTTTCACACTGTTTTTGAAATAACGAATTTGGTTGCCCTTGAAACATGTTTATAGCGCCGTTTTAGTCTCAAAAGCTTTAATCGATTTTCTAAAATGCCCTCTGGCAACCGTTGCAAACTTCATTTTGGAAAAATATGGTTTAGTTTTTGTTTTAGCAATTCTTGAAAACTTGAACTTTTGTTAAACATTTATTAAGAATATTTTACTCTCATATATTCTCATCTTTTCTGGAGCCCCTAAATATGGCAAAGCTGCAATAGTCCGAATTAATGCCGTTGTGCATAAAAAAAATATTAAATGATGGTTAAAACTCTAAATGTTAAATTTACAATTATTTTCATTTATATGTTATTAGAACAAATATTCACAGCTTTCGATAAAAAGCAAAAAAAGTTTTTTGCCTGCAAATAACTTATTTTGGATTATTTCTGTATTCAACTTTGTTAAGAAATTTAGCTTTATTATGCGAAATTTTAATCCAAAACCGAGCTTTCTTTAAAATTTACCATATTGGTATAGTTATTGAAATTGATTTCTTCCAAGTCCAAATCATAAAACCACTCACCACGGTCTTAAAAAATTTCCAGAATTATTGGAAAAAGTTTTATTGTTGTATTCGAATTTATGTAGACAAATTAAAAGGAAATTTTTATTTTACGAATTTTCTCAAAATTTAAAATTTAAGCTCTTGCAAGAAGATAAGGATTCACCAAATTGAATTTAACGGCACCAAGTAGAAAGAACGTACAATTTTTTGTACATTTTAGTATCCCAACAATCAAGGAAGAAATAAACCATGCCAGTGTCTCAGCTTTATCTATCTATCATACTAACGTTCTCGCCAGTAGTTTATTAGACGTTACTGTGGACATGTACTTGATCGTCCTTTGTAGGACGTTTCTGTAATATTTATTTAATATTTTGTAACTGCGAAAATTGCTATTTTAAGTTATTCTTGTTATTTATTTTCATATAATTTGCTTATTATTGCTTATCTTTTGTAAAATAGATGGCAAATAAAAACGAAAAAAAAAATGTTTCAAGTTGAATTGAATTGAAAAACTATATACATACACATAATTTAGCTAAAGGAAAGAAAAGCAACAATGGTCACGCGGATGGTTGTGCATACGTAGCTGCGCTATGTTCTTATTACGTACAATGAATACACTTGTATTCAAAATCTAGTTGTACAAGTTCGTGCTCAAAACAAAATTGTATTCAGCATGTTCGTTTCACAACATGTGTGTGAGCGAGCGAGTGTGTGTGTGGCTGTGTGCGTGTGTGTGTATCTATAATATGTATAATGAGTCGCGACAATGTTGTTTTTTTTTTTTGTTGGAATACAAAAACAGGTTTGGTGACGATGGATGAACGGCTAAATATGCGAGTAAAGTATACAATGGCAAAGGCAACTGATAAACCAGCAGCAGCAGCAACATCAACAGCAACAGCAACAACAACAAAACTTCAGTCGTGTTAACGCCAAAACTAGTTTTGGTAGTGTAGGTAGGGGTAGTCAGTCAGTCAGTCAATTGTTACGATTTTTTATTTTTGTCTCTGTTTTTGTTTTGCTTCAAAACGTTAGCAAACTTTTAGCCAGTGCGCATGACATTTTTCACGGCTTACTAAACTGGTTTGGGGTTATTTTGCGAGCATGTGTGTATGTATAACAGTTTTTAACACTTACACTGCACATCTACCACAAGTTCATACGTACATATGTATGTATGTATGTATGTATGTATGTATGTAAGTACATAAGTGTTTGTACATATATTTTAGCACAATGTGTATGCAGTAAAATAATAAATAACCCAATGAACAAAAAAGCTAGAGGTTTCGAATAAAGAGCACCGAGTTGATGACCCAAATATTAGATAACGACTACAGGCTTTTAAAATCTGTTTTAAATAAACTGTTAAATATGTTGAAAGAACATACAAAATTTACAAGTTACGAGCCAACAAATTGCAACCTTTTAGGTTTTTTAACAAAATGTTTCTTAAATGTAAAGCAGAATAAAACAAACAATGCCATCAGATTTACATACATATGTATGTATGTATGTTATTAGTTGCATATAAAAAGTGTGTGGAAAATTGCAAGCAAAATTGAAAATATACATACAAGTTTATTAGGGCTACAAGAAAGTTCTTAATTTAAGCCTCAACTAAAAAAACCTGTTTATCCACGCGTTTCTGCTTAACCTATAACCAAGTTAACATTTATGTGTGCGCCGCATTGGTTTTTCAAATAAATTCTAATCAGTGTCTGGATACAAAGTGCACACTTTTCATTTTAGATTGTCCCTTGAGTTCCAAGTTCTTAAATATGTATTTCCTGCAGTTTAAGTGCCCGGCGGACAAGTTTCCTAAGATTTAACAAATTTCACCAGAACAGAATTAATAACACTTGGTACAAAAATTCCTAAATGAAAGAGCAAAATAACTGAACTGGAGAAAATTTATTTAAACCCTTTTCCTAATAGCTTTACCGCCATATATGTAGGTATTATTTGTGAAGCGTGGTTATATATTTAACCAATCATATTTATATAAAAAAGCCGTTAAAGGCAGCAACAAATACCGGGGCGAGTAAAATAATTGAAGCTTGTCTCTGATATATTAATTAAGTGCGTTGAGTGAAAAATCCGCCAGTTCTTTTGATGTCTATCATATTTATCTTAACAAATGCGTACTACGATTAAATCAGCGGGGATCTCTGCTCTTTTCAACACCTATTTGACAACCTACATATGTACATACACATGTATGTATCCTTCTTGTGTCATATACCAAATGAAGAGGATAAGATAAGATTTAAATTTGCTAGTCGGCTGTTAAATTAACCAAATGAAAAAAAAACTCAGTTTCTGGAAGTGGCTATTGTCCAAAATTAAAGTACACATTGTCTTGAATTCAAAGCAATTTATCGCTGAGAACAGGAACCAACAACGAGCAGTCATAATAGCACATTCTGCCAACAATAATAACAACAATAGCAGTATAAAACCACCAACAACAAAAATTGACATAAAACAAATAATAGATGAATAATGAATGCTAGAGGACTTACCGCCAGGCTTAAATGTCGACGCATCGAACGAGGGAGCTCTGACCGGCTGATGTTTATCGCGCAGCCCTGAAGACCGTTCCGAAATAAATGACACTGCTGCTGGCAACGATTCGCCACGAGTAAGAGGTGGTCGCGAAGCAGGATCATCAACAGCAGATCTTTTAATGCCCGAAGGTCCACTGCCATCATTATGGCTATGCTCATCCTCTTCTGAAGATGGTCGTTTCAGATTAACTGACAAGGTTGGCGGTACAGGTCCACCTACCTGGCCCGTATTGATATTGGAATTGGCAGCGGCAGCAGCAGCCGCAACGGCCCTATTAGACATGGACATGTGATGGGGCGTCATATGTGAAATGCGTACCGGCCGTACGCTGGCATCGTGAGCCTCCATTTTAACGGGGAAATCCATGAGAGTGGCTTGTGGTGGCCCTATTCGTTGAGAAGGATAACTGTGATGATGTTGTTGCTGCTGTTGTTGCTGCTGTTGTTGTTGGCCAACAACGCCCACATTTATTGGCGCACCACTTCGATGCTGACTCTGAGATTGTGGCTGCACCGATGACTGTTGGACTTCACCATTTTCGTGGCTTCGTTTGGCAGCCTGATGTAACCGTTTCATTTGTCTAGCCGCATCCAAAACAAGTTCTATTCTATCCGCACCCTCATAATTCACACAACCCCGACAAACAGCCTCGGAAAAGTCATTGATCATCGCCCAGGGCATACGAGGCAGGTCGCACAAGTAACAATGTTGCCTTTTCGTTTGCAACGACATGACTTTGGTTTTCTTCAATAAGTCTCTTTAAAAATGTTCACTGTCAATCGATTAAGTTTAAAATTTAATGCTGTTTTTATGCGACTGCATACGTTACTCTTGGCGAGTGCAAGTTGTTGGTTGTTTCTTAGATATACATATATTTATATATAAGTATGTATACATACATCTACATCTATATATATGTATGTAACCTATACGTGCAATACAAGCATTTCCCTTTTGCACTGGGGTTGAATTGAGTTTATCAGCGCAATAGTTGGTATACGCGACCTGTTTTCTCCTTTCAAAACTAGGTAGTTCAAACTCACAACTTCACACTATACATACAAAACAGGAGGCTCTTATTTTTACAGAATATTCACACAAGTTCGCTTTTTTAGTTGTTTGCTATTTATTTTCTTTCTTTTTTTCTTTTTAATACATAAAACAATGTGCAAACATTATTTAAATTATTACTATTATTTTTTTCTTTTACTTTTTTATTAAAAACTATCAAACTTTTCCTTGAAAATTTATATTGTAGGTTCACAAGAGATATTATTATTTTTGTTACTTCTTACATTTTGGTAAAATGGAAAACAAACACTTTGTCATGCATCTACACTGGCGTAAAGTTAGAGATGAACTAACACAATCCATGAGGCCGTTGTCCGTTATAAGACCCTCGTTGTCGTTGTTATTTTCTACGTTCTCAATTGTCCTTTTTTATTGATTTTTATGTATTTGGCAAGGAAATCGAAAAGGAAGGAACATTATGCGTACCGAACAACAGATTTTCACTGAGTTTTAAAATAAAAACACCAATAGGTATGTAAGTATGTATGTATGTATCGTATGTATGTATGTATGCAATTTAAGCTCACATTTACTTCAACACACTAATGATTTTTTGGTGTTTCTTCTTCTTCTTCTTCTTGTAATTTATTGTTTTAGCTTATTTTGCCGTACATATGTATGTATGTATACCAAGTATGTACATATGTATGTATGTAGCTACCAAAAGTAGGTGAATTAGTTTTATTAAGAATTTAATTATTTTATTTTTAAATACACAATTATGTTGTATGACTAAAAAATTAACTGGTCAATGTTGTAGGTACATAAACATGTACTGATGTATGTATGTATGTAGCTGGCTGTTATGATTAACTTTATTTTGTTATACACACACTCGTACATGCACACGAAAAAAAATTATTATTTTTATGTAGGTATAGAAAACTGAAAACTTATACTCTCTTTTCGATTGCTCTTGGAAACGTTAAGAAAAAATTAATCAATTTAATTCCGACCGCCGCATTACCAACGTACTTCACAGTCTGAAACTGAATAAAATAAAATACAGAAAATTTTGTGAATCACTCACTCGTAATCATCATTAAACTGGCGTGTGTATACTATTCAGTCTCCTTGCTCTCCACTTTACGTTTCAGTCAAAAAAAAAACAAACAAAAATTATCAGAATAATACACACACACACACACGCGCACATACAGGCATACATGTGTGTATGTGTGTGTGTGTGTGTGTTGGCTGACTCTCTAGTTACAATTCTCAATCTAAGTGATAAAAACAACAAGAAGTATCTGTGTGTTGTTGAATGTGACCAGCTGTGAGTGTGTGTGTGTGTGTGTGTGTGCATGTGTATCTGCTGTTGCAACTACACGGACACTGTACCTATCGTCATGAATACGACAGCGAACCACAAAGTACGGAATGCGCATGACAAAGTACAGTTTATTTGAACAGTGACGCAAAACCAACTCTGCGAATACAATCAAAAACATTTAGTCAAGGCATGGATGGTGTGCCAACTTTATAAAAATAACAACAAGAAAAACGTTTTTGTAAAGGAAACACTTTCAAAATTCAGTTGTAAATTCATTAAGCTCAGAAGAAACGTACTTATGTATGTACTTAAGTAAACAGAATATTGGAAAATAATGTTTACTTGGCATCCAGATTTTAGATTATTTTTCAGCATTTCGGGTGCATCTAACAAAATCCCACCTAAATTCAAAGTCTTAAATAAGTTTATTAAATTTAAAGATATATGTACATACATATGTATGTAAGTAATAAAACAGCTTTGAAAACTTCATCAAAAGTTTGTGTCTGTAATTTGAAAAGTTCATCCCACTGTGCAATAGAATAAAGCTATGATGAATTCTTGTTGGTGACGTCACAACACTTTGCGTTCTTCAACTAGGAAATATTTAGAATTTGAAATGTTAGTAAAAAGCTATTACCGGTTTTCTTTAAAAATAAAATAAAAAAACGCACACGAAAATCGTTCATTTTTCTCTGGACGACAGCGAACAGTTGAAGTACAAAGGGAAATGAATGGTATTCAAAATTGTTGTGTTGCTTAATGTTTGCTTCGCACACATGACTTTGTGCGCAATACATGCATACATAGATACATGTGTATATGGAATTGTATTCAATAAAAATACTTCCATATATATTTACATACATTCTATATACATACATGTGTATGTATGTATTTACAATAAGTAGTGTAGATGATCAAGTTATCATAATTTCTCCTTCCCTTACACATCGAGTAGAGAGCACTGTGTTGCAAATATACATTGTATGTGTATACATATATTCATAAATATGCATCTGTCACATTGTATATATATATATATATACATATGTATGTATATATATGTAGATAAACAACTGTATGATTTTATGTAGACTTGCAACCTCTATTGAATCAGCTGAGTTTGACATTAACGCTGAACTTGCCAGTTAGTTGTTGTATTAACAGCATTAATTTGAGGGTCGCACCATCAAATCTTTTTTCAAATTTTAAATTCTCTCTCTCACTTTTCTTTGACAAGGCACTGACTGACACATTTAAAATTTGATGAGACTTTGCTTACAGAATTTTCATTCCATTAAGTGTTTCAAATTACCGTCAAGAAAACAGCTGATTACAGTTTAAGCCACCAACTTTCAAATTTTACATTCTTTGTTTTCTGTCGACAATATCTGGCTAAAAAATTGCGTGCTGCCTACGTCATAGTTTTAAAAGTTTTGTAAATTTGGACAAGCAATACGTGTAAAAATCTTGAAAGAGAATTGAAAAAAAAACTTGATGGCGTGACTGGAGCATAATATCGAATACACATATTAAAATAAGATATACATACATATATATATGTATATATATACATATTTATGTATATGAAAGTTGCTACGAAAATTTCTAAAAAATTAAATATGAGTTTATTGACATTTTCACATGCATAATTAAGCCAGTGATTTATCACACATTTTGTGTAAAACATCAGCGGTAACAAAAATAGAGCTGCCATATTATAAAAACATTTGATTGATCTATTAAGAGTTTTGCAAAGTCTTACTGTCGTAACCAGACGATATCACTGACTTTCATTAGATTGTAGGCATACATACATATGTACGTTTTAGTCTGTCAAAAAAACATGGGAACTTAGTTTATACATCGCGGTTCACATTTCAGAGTTCCATCCAGAGCGACCCAAAGTAAAGCCTTTTGTAGGCATACGGCATCACTGGCATGCAAGAATTTGTAGGTACATATGCACTCATTTCTCTCTCATGCCTACGCAGATACAAATAATATTATGTACACATGTGTGTGTATGCGAGCACATTTTATATTTTTGAGTACTATTCAGTTGAATGTGTTTGTTGATTTATTTTTTTTTTGTTAATGGAACTTTAATTTTGTTTTAGTACGTCCCTACAATCATTTTTTCCAGCTGCTAGACTACAGTTTCACCTCGTTTAACTGAAATTTGCGAAAAGAAAACGATATTTTAGGGTTTTACATGTTAAAACAAAACAGGAAAAAATCACTAATTTATTTTTTTTTTTTTTTTTTTTAATATTGTTTTATTTACGATCTATTTTACAATTAAAATAATAAGCAAATTTCATGACTCTTAAATAACAACATAACATATATTGAGTTTCCTAAAACCCAAAAACAAAATAAATACAAGAAGAATTTACTTTTTAATTAAAATACAGAGTAACGAGTTCTAACTTTTTCTATTTTCGGAAGGGAAGGTCAAGTACATGAAGTCTTTTAAGTCTTTGGATTTCATTGCTATCATCTAAAAGACTGATTGCTAACAACTAATTTATGCAAAAGCTTTTTGATTCTTTTCTAAATTAAGTTTTTTATAAAATTATGATCACTTGCCTATGCTCACATACATATTTATGTAAATTCGTACATACATACATATATAAAAATATATGTATGTGTGTAAAATTAAATCGATATGAAAATTACATAGTTTTGCATATTATATGTCTAAATACATACATACATACATATGTACAAATGTACAAATGTACCAACATAAACATATATGTATATAATTTTTTTTTCGCTGCAAAAGTGCAATCTTATGAAAATCCCCTTCAATTGCACTTATTGAGGTCTCATCGTTTTTTTCTACATATTTCGATTGTTTACTTACGTGTGCATGTGTGTTGATATTCTACTTTTTACTACACGAGGCTCGTCATAATCATACTAATACATCCGAACGGAAGTAAAAATATAATTGATAATATATGTATTTCGGTTGGACTCTCATTTGAGAGTACCAAAATGTGTACCTATAAAATTTGAATGATTTTTGAAACGCCAGAAATATTTTTGAGTTTTGAATGGTTTGACACACGAATGCACACACCAGTATACATATACATATGTACATACATACATACATGAATATATAATTTCGCTTAAACATACATAAATATGTATGTATGTATTTGCATCAACTCAAATACAAATCAGTTGGTATAGAAAACGTCAAACACACGTAATTTTGACAGTGTCGGAATTTTCTGCACAAACAAACTCGTTGTGTGGTTGTGTAAAACGTACATACATACATATGATATGTGTGTACCTATTGTATGTACAACCTAACAGGAAATTTTGCTTTGCACTGTACTTTTCTTTATCTAGCGATTTTTAAGAGAAAAGCAAAACTGAAAAATATTAAAGTAAACAATATCTATTTGCGGGCCACGTTGTGAACTATTTATTATCTAAAAGCGATATTTTTTCTCTTAAAATACGCTAAAACGTGCCAAGTGATGGTTACACAAGTATGTATGTATGTATGTATGTATGTACATTTGTAATAGAAATTAGTATATATTTAAATTTCTGGATATTTGAAAGAATTAGAATGCAGTGTTAATAGTTTTTTATTTTTCTAAATATGTATGTATGTATTTGGCATAACACAAAACCGGCATCTGCAATAACACAAACAGATCAAAATTCGATCACAGGAATTGTTTCTATTTACATATGTACATAAATTTCTGAAACTCGCTGAAACATAAAAACGTTAAGTCTAGAACGGAACGCTCACAAATGGGAGTGCAGATGGCAAATACAGAAACTTATTCTTTGTAGATTACGAATAAGCGAGAGTGTGTATCTTTTGGAAAGAAGAGAAACTGGTAATAAAACATGTATGTACATATGATACACACATACATGCACAAATGTATGTATGTGTGTGTATATATACATAAATTTAAAAATAAAAGACACAACAACAGCAACAAAATAAAAAAAAATTAACCGAAACTGGAATGTGGTTCTTTTTGCTAATACATATAAAATTCCTTTTTGTGCCCAAGTATGGATGTATGTGTGTGTGTATACTCATTTGTTTTTATTTACTTTACTGTTTGTTGTTGTCGCTGCACGAACGGGGAGACGCAAGAAGGCTTTACTACACTACAACTAGAATAGCGTAAGAATTCTTTAGTTGGTTGCACGTCACACAAGTTCATATTGAATTAAAAATTTCACTTGCAACGCAAATCGTAAATATGGAGAAATTTTTACAGCAATATAACGATGCCTCCGAGATTAGTAGAAGATAACGGAAGCGAAACAACCATCAATGCTCACTCAGTCTTATCTGAAAAAATAGCGGATGCCCGTTTGGATAACCAGTGCCAAAGAATCGGTGGAAGATCTAATGGGCACCAAATTTTCGGGGAAAACAATCGTTATCGGAGTAAGAAATATGTATTTACTTTTAGGTTTGTTCGGCAAACACGCCAGCTTAAGCTACTCTTACGCATTATGTATTTCACAGTGGGCTTGTCAAACTTCGCAATGCGTAAATGTCAAGCTCGGGCTCGTTTAATTTGAAAAAGTTTCAATTTATTTTGAATAACATATTAAATTTCTTCAATACATTTACATATGTATGTATCTCCCCGATTGGACCCAAAGCAAAATTTTAGGTTTTAGTGGGAAAGAAGCCTTTAGTGTGTAGTTTTAATTTTCGTGATTAACCTTTTGATTTTTTAGCTTTGTTTTATATTTGCCTTTGTTTTTATTTTATGTACCTTCATTTTCATCTTGATTTATTTGAAAGCCTAAAATAGCGTTTTAATGCAGCCTATAAACGTTATATACTTTCAGGTGGCGTAGTGTGCACGTATGTATGTATTAATAACTCGACTTGCATAATAATATTTATACTCTTTATTATGATTAAATTATAGTTGACTAGAACTATGGCAACAATTTTGGCTCAAGAATTACTTTCTTGTAGTATGAAAACAAAAATATAAAAAGAACACCTTCCTTATTGCACGAAATATGAGCCTACTAAGTACATACATACATACATATGTATGTACATATATGCATGTACATACATATGTAGTATACGCCTGCATGCACTTTTGCATAAGCATTTAGTAAAGCCAGTTAACCAAACTGTCTTCCATGAATGTTACTATTTTTGCACTTTTTTAACTTTGGCTGTTGTAATTGAGCTAAAATTAAGGAGTCCAATTATATGTATCTTTTACAGTTAATTCTTAATTGCACTCTTAGAGTAAAAGAATCAAGTCGGATTAGCTTAGCAGGTTGGCTGCACTGGCAAATTGAAGTTTGTCTTACTAGGAGGGGCTTACACGATAAAATGTTGTCTTAATATAACCTTATGACTTTTTTAAAATATAAAGGGTACTTGTTTTCGATTTTTCTTTCAAGCTACATACTTATGCATGTGTGTACATGCATACATATATAAGGGTTGAACTTACATACATTCAAGGAAACAGCTGATACACGTTGTTGTAATAAACTGTCAGGTTTTATTCTGACAACTTTGCAGTTCTCTCATTGAAACGTTTTTCAGATGAAGCGAAGTAATTGAGGGGAATCCAGCACGAACTGAAACATGAAAATGTTTCTACAATTTCTTTTTGTGGAAACTATCTGCCAATTGAGAAATTTTGACTTAAGTTATTGGAAGGCTGTCAATAAAAACGGCGTCAAATTGTACATTTCAGTACAAATAAGATTGGCTTTTCCCGTATAATAGCCTAAAAGTCTTTATTATAACACAAGTACTTTATTAATTGGAATACATACTATATACATATGTACATATATGTATGTATCTTCATACATATGTACATATGTATATGTTTAAACATTTTATAGTTCATTTTAAAAGATTTAAAGAATTTTTGTAAAAGCTAATTAAAAATTATATTGAATGTTTATAAACATTTTATTTTATATCTTATACTTTCTTTTCTCTTATATTTACTACATATGTACATATGTCTTTGCACTTCTTAAGCTATATGTAGATGTATGTAGATATATGTATGTATGTACAGATGTTTGCCCGATCTTAATATATTGCTAGATTTGACAATGCGCTGACAATTTCCTGACAATGAAAAATTGGCACCCGGGGGTAAATTGTCAGTTCAGACGATTGCAAGAAAACCTTACAATTTTACAGCCAGACAATAAATTTGTCTGCTAATGGAAACAGTCAGTTCACACGGTTGTTAGATTATTGAATAGTAAAAGTTGGCAAATCGGTTGAAAGGCTCAAAATATTATAATGTACGATCAGTGCTGCCAATAGAAAGTTTTCTCACACAATGGTGTCATTGTCAGGTTTTTGCATTTAAACACAGCTGTCAATAAGAAATGAGCCGACAATTATCTGGCAATGCAAAGTGTTCCCACGGTTGTCAGATGTCTGACAATATTGTTGTCGTACACTGACCACGTTGTAAGAAAAAAATTGGCAGTGTAAACAATTGTAAGCATATTTTACTGGCGCTATTGTCAGAACCGGCAACCGTCTGCTTTTTAATAAAATTATTCCGATAAGAACGCAACTAGTATTGGATTTTTTTATTTCATAATTGTCGGTGGCAAAACTACTTATTAATATTGGGGAAATATGGTACAGGTTTGCTAGGAATATTTTTCATTGCACACTTTTACCACAGGGTATGTCATATGTAAATATATATGTGGGGATGTAGGTAAAGACATACATACTTATTTATGCACATGAATTCATCTGTGGAGAGCATTTTAAATTTAATTGGCAAGACTGGCTTTCAGTTAAATTTCAATTTAACTACACACTAAAATAGATAGAGAAACAGACAAGTACGACTATAATACAAATAAAAAATGTGGTAGACCTTGAATACGTAACGGCTCTAATACATTCACGGTAAGTATTTACTTTTGTATGCTGCTCACACCTACATATTCATGTACATGTATACAAACACACATTCATGTGTACATGATTTGAATCAAGAGAAAAAATAAAACAGATATAACTTCTGCTTGGAATACGAAATTTTACAATTGGGTATAATACAAACTGCCTTCTTGACGATCTTGATTTCCAATTGTACACACACACATACACGTAAACTCTCCCTCACTCAAATGCACAAAAATATGTACATATATTTGTATGTAAGTATATATGTATGTATTTTAGTACATGTGCAGGCCCAAGTTATTCGAATAAATTTGTTCGTTCAGACACACAATTTTGAGAGATGGACAATGCGCAAGTGATAAGTGTAAAACACGCTCAATCACATTTCATCGTGATCAGGTTTTTGAGTTAAATTTTTGCCTAAGCAAGTAAAATTTTCTGCAAAAGCTAGAATTAAAAATATAACCAGCAAAACCGACGGATTCTATGGCACCCCATAAGTCCATAATTTTGTATGTACATATTTAAAAGAATATCCTTTTTTGTTTTCTTAACACCCAGCCATGCGGCATTGATTCAACCGAATTTGGCAATATTATCTCTCACTGTTTTTGAGGCCGTCCATCAATCGTGAGAGTTGACGAATAGTTCGCTCAGGTGAATGCCACTAATGTGCAACTGGATTTAAGTACAGTGACTGAGAAGGTGATTTTGATGGAGGCATGCGCTGTAATTTCGAAATTTTCAAGCGCTGTCCCCGAATTAACTGGTGCTATATACAGACATATGTATGTATGTATGTATATAATATATGTATGTATATGTAAATATGTACATACTGCATACTTCTAACTTAAAAGAATTAGAATTTATTATTGATAATTATTACTGTAGTTTTAAATTAGCGTTGCCACCTTGTGGAGGTTTATAACTACACACTTACAAAATACATACATACATACATATGTATGTGTGTAAAATATTATTTATATTTATTTATTTACATACATATATGTATGTATGTATATATTTGAACCGAACTTTACTAAGAGATTTGGACAGCACTGAATTATATTTTTATTAAATATATTGTATATGTACATATGCATGTATGTATGTATGTACATATGTATGTATGTACATATGTATGTATGTACATACTATTTACTATAATCTTAGAATGAATGTGTCGATAGCATTGTGTTAATCACGGTTTCGATGCGTACGAGCGAGTACATCCTGTGGTCTTGCGGCCACCTAATATGAACTCGTCTTATTAGATGATTAAACAATAATTTGGAAAACATTCATACACATAGGCACTAATATGTACTATATAGGCCCCTACATCCATACATACATACATATGTATGTATGTATGCATGAAAAATAATTAATGAATAAATTTTGCGCCAAAACACCGAAAACGACGAAAACATCCAGAAAAATAATCAAAGTAATAATGCAATTTGATAAAAAAAAGTCTAGTTACATACATACGTACATATGTACATATGTGTGTATGTCCGTAAAAACACGCAAAATTTATGTGTCTGCATACATGTGTATGCATGTATGTATGTACGCACCTTTGTGTACGTGTATGTATGTATGTAAATACTAGTATGTACATACATTTGACGCGAACTTTGTGCGCAGAACTTGAATTTGATTTGCATGCTATTGCGGACATGAAAACACTGGTGGTACAAGTTCAACCACCTCTATTGACAAAAAAAACAACAACAATGCAATCCCACTATAGATACATATACTTACTAATTTCATGCAAACAAATGTACATACATAGATGGATTTATATATACTCATACATCCATACATGAGAAGTGTGTATACTAGCAAGAAAATTCTTTTTAGAACACATTCTCTTTTATTCTTTTATAATTTTCGTGTCAAGTCAGTTGGCAGCAGTGAAATAAAAACAAATGTCTACGTGCACACGCTGGCTGCTCTTGCTGGTATAATTCTGAACTCCCGATTTCTTTGGAGGTGGAAACATTCATTAAACTGAATCATGAACACTGAAATTACAAGCTTGGTGAATACATACATACATATTTATCTATAATGTGTATGTACGTATGTATATGTATGTATTTACATGTGTATGTATGTATGTATGTATATAAATGAGAATGGATAAATTATTTGCACAAATACAATACATATGCATGTATGTATGTATATGTATGCATGCATGTATGTTAGTGTGTGTGAATTGTGTATTTTTATAGCAAGGAAAACCTTATTTTTAGAGCTTTCAAAACAGCGCATGTCCTTTCTCATACTATTTTAAAGAGTAACGAAGAAATTACTCCATACACAGTACATATCTATGTATGTATGTATATACATATATATATGTATGTACACGTGTATGTATGTATGTACATATGTACATACTTATGTCGATATGTACATATGTACATATATTAAATTTTGTGCCTTGCTAAATGTATGTATGTATGTATGTCTGAATGTGTGTATATACATACATACACACACATATGTATGTATTTATGTATGTATGTATATATGTACATATGTATGTACATATGTATCTATAAATCTATGTACATATCTATGTAAGTATGTATGGATTGGTAAATTACCATTGGTTGGGTTAAATATCGATCTATGTATGTATGTATGTACATATACATATATGTATGTATATGTTCATATGCATGTACATATGTACGTACATATGTATGGATGTAACGGGTGTTTTTTTTTAGAGGTATAGAACTTCGAATTGAAGTAAAACACAAGAAAATCGTTTTAATGTCCATCAATTTGGCTTTATTGGAAGGATAATTTTATGCCATTAATGTTTAAATATGATTTCGGGCATGTGGCCGCCGCGGCTGGCTCGAATAAAGCCAATTCTACAGGTCCAATTTTTGATGGACAAAAGTTGATGGACAAAGCTCCAATTGCTGTGCACGGTGGCGAATCGATTCATTCGGGTCCTCTTCAACACTTTGCTCTACAGCGGCAATTGTTTCTTCGGTGCGCACTGTTCGACGTCTCTGCGGATGCGTATTATCACATAGAGTAAACGTAGTGCGAAAACGATCCATGGTTAACCGAATTAATTGCTCTGATGACCATAAAATGGACGGAGCTTGCGGTAAACTTCGCGAACTGAACCATTATTTTCGAAATAAATTTGCACGATTTGCAAGCGTTGTTCTTTTGTCAACCTGTTCATGATGAAATGGCAAACCAAACTAAATATTAATCACTTGACAGCTGGCAAAATGGCCGCCAGTTAAAAAAGTGATGCCAACTTAAAGTTCTATACCTCAATAAAAAACACCCTATATATGTGTGTGTATTGCAATAGTTGGCCATGGTCTGGAAAAAACAGTAAATAATAAATAATATACATACATACATATGTATCTACATATTTATGTACATATTTGTATCTATGTACATATGTATTTACATGCATACATTCATACATATGTATGTATGTATATATACATAGTATGTACATATGTATGGAAAACCTTAATATGTATGTAAGTATGTGTGTCCGCATACATACATAGTACATACATATGTATGTACATAAATATTTATAAAAGTAAGAACACGTCTGCCATAACATTAAAACAATAAAAAATGTACTCTTAATTGGCAAGTTAACTTGCCACTACTTAGTATGTATGTATGTATGTATATACAATATACATACATATGTGAAAACATTCATATTTACATATGTATTATGTACATTTGCTCCTTTATCTCAAACGTTTGATCAGGGCGAATTCATTCTCAACCCCTGTTATTAACAAAAACCAAATATGTATGTAAATGTTATTTTTTACGTTTCTTTTCGTACTTGTGCCGTGAGTGAGTAAAACAACAGAGAAGAGAACGATTGGGCTATTGCAATTCGTATTGTTTTGAAACATAAGGCTGGGACCACATAGAATCCGTCATACATGCGTCGTACTTTGCTTTTTTCAACTGACGTTGACGGAACAACGGATTAGATTGGCGCAATAAGTACGTTGTTAACGTATACGTACAATATATATGTACATACATACATAAAATATCTAAAACAAAACATAGAAAACATTAACTGTCAAAGTACTCAACAGAAACCCACATTTTCAATGGAGACGGATGAATTTCTGGAAGTTATTTCAATTATTATTTTGCTTCATATTTTTTTTACATCAATTTAGTTTCCATTTAAATATTTTTAGTTTTCTCCACGTTGCACAAAAATAATCAAACGAAAAAAACTAATATAAATCAAAACAAAAAAAAAACTGATACTTGTCAAAATACTCAACGTACGTTAAAATTTGAAAGTTTCTGAACTTTGATACGTTGCGTTGAAGTCGACAAACAAATCCTGTATTTTAACTCAGCTGTCAGTTGAAAAAGACAAGGTACAACGTATGACGGATTCTATGTGCCCCCGGGCTTAACTCTACACCAATTTAGACGTATGTATTTATTGGTACATACATACTTAAATATATATGTATGTATATAGTTCAGCTACAAGATGCATTTTAGATTTCTTTTGTGTTTATACACTATGAAATTCAACTACGAACTCTATCTAGTCAAATTCTATGAAGAAAACGTCTAAACTGTTGCGTCCGAAAAAACACTAGAACGTTATTCTCTTAAAATCACTGTCATTTATACAAATGCAATGAACGGGTACGCTCTTTGTTGGAATTTGGATATCAAGGGATCCTCAAACAGTGTAAAGAAACAAAGGTAATGCCTAAGTTTTTTCTATTAGTTTGTTTTCAATTGTACGAGGCAACTTTTTCGCTTCGATTTGTATTTCAAACTTAAAATAATGCTGACAGGTGGCGAAAACAAAATCGAATAGGTGTACTAGTTAGAGCTTTAGGAAATATGAATTTTCCTCGGAAAAAATACTTACGCAAAATCAAGTTTAAGGCAAAATATGAATGTTCAGCAGCATTAATCTAAAGGCGAGCTAAACCCAAAACTGCTAAAAGGGGTTTGCCAGTTTCGCTTAGTCCTTTCAGAAACAGAAGTCAAAATGGAGTGCAAACTATGCAGTTGCTTCGTTTTGATTAGTAGCTTTTGCCATCAGGTGCCCCAAAGCAAAATCCACTATATATCCTTGCTTAGTTCGGCTATGATCCCACTTTAAATGAATTCGCCTTGTTAGAGAAGATTTTTTCGAAAAATTTATTTAATTTTTTTATTAGTGTGTGTTGTTTATAATTCTATTTATTAATCATTCCATATACTTATGTGTATGTATGTATGTATGTATGTACATGTATTTGATTTGGTTTCATAGAAGACATAATTTACAAAATTGCACAAATATTTTGTATTATAGAAACTTACAAGGCCACTTTGCTACATTAGATGTTTTATTTACGTTAAGTCTTGCTTTTTTGCCTTAATCTAGCAAACAAAACGTAAATATAAGTACTTCTATTTGGCTTGTATTGTAAATAATTTTTCTTATATTTTATTTAAAACAAAGTATGAGCATGTTTCTTCCGGAAGATAACGTTTCAATGAGATTATATGGAGATAAATAATAAATGCCAATTTAATATTATTTAGAATAAAAACTAGCTGCGCATAAACACATATTTATATAATAATGAATATTCTATGTTGTTTAAGGATCTGTATTTCCAAACGATAAAAGATCAGCCTGTCCCGGTTTGTCACGTGTAGCATGATAAGCTTCACGTTCTTTATCCGGAAATTTGGTGGGTAAATTAGGTGAGTGTAAATTTACTTTGGCTTCAAAACGCATACCAGCCACTTCTACCTCATAATGACCGGATAACACGTATTCATTCGTTACAGTCAATTCCCGGCCTTCGTCATCAAAATTGCGCACAAAACCCAGGCACACTTGTTTCTTAAATGTGAACCCATAGCCGGTTGTTGTAGTCATACCACAATATTTTCCATCACGGTAAATTGGCTCGTTGCCCCAACACCAAGTATCGACTTCATGGTCGTGGTCATTGAGCAGCAATTGGACGTACATTCGTTTAACGCCCTCATCGCGTTGTTTTTCTAAAGCAGCACGACCTATAAAATCGATGGGTTTCTTAGAAGAAAAATAAAACAAAATTAAATATATAATTATTTATGTTGGCGTAACACTTACATTGAACTTTACTCGCCAACTCCGTCCGCACTCCAAAGGTGTTGTAAACGTATCTAAGTCTTGGCCCCAGAAAGCATAAAATTTTTCAATTCTCAATGTACGTGTAGCGTAATATCCAGCGTGTTGAATGTTATATTTTTGGCCAGCTTTACGAATGCGCGAGTACACATGTAGGGCATATTCATTTGGTATATAAAGCACGTAGCCAAGTTCGCCTGTGTGTGTTATATTTAGCACACGTATGCCATTTGCCAAGCCCACGTCCAGTTCTTTGTACGTAAAGAATGGAAAATTCTTGGGCGAAAGGCCTGTATCCGTAAGTTCGGAAAGCAGTACACGTGTGTATGGCCCAATGATGCAAATGGCAGTGTACATCGATGTTACATCGGCAACATTTACGCCAGATCTCAAATGCTGTGGCATGTGTTTGCGTATCCAGCTCATTGAACGTGTTTGTTGTATAGTTGGAGCAATCATCATATAACTGCGAGGAAAGCAACATGTTAATTGTTAGTTATCATCGGAAGACAAGCAAAACATA
The DNA here is from genome assembly GCA_932526305.1 of Epicampocera succincta. Taxonomy (NCBI): domain Eukaryota; kingdom Metazoa; phylum Arthropoda; class Insecta; order Diptera; family Tachinidae; genus Epicampocera; species Epicampocera succincta. The sequence goes on from OW052038.1 coordinate 15,387,365, forward strand.
CTGACGTTCCGAAAGGCGAGCTAGAGAGCAGTCGTTTTCATAACCGCCCGATCGGTTCTGCATTCCAGTGTGTATGATGCTGCCTACGGGAACATCAACATCATTCGAACACAAGTACTGCAAAAGATCAACCACTTCACTGCCTTTTGACCATAAATCAAACTTGGTAAATGAACTGTAGTCAGCTAATCCAATGCCTTCGCGACAGGCCTTGTACTCGGCTGCCACATTGTCAAACCAATGAGGTTTTCCAAAAGTTTTCGTTTGCGCTATACGAAATTTAGGAAGCCCGAATTCATCTAAACAAAAGTTAAACAACATTTATTGCACGCTGCATGATTCAGTTAAATTACTCAATATAACCTTTGACATTGTTTTGGTCGAAATAGTTGGGCCGTTCGTAGCCCATTGTCTGGCCAAAAACGGCACCGGCATCCTGCAGAGCCGGGTAAATGGGAGACATGCGTAAATTGCGGCCGGTCTGGTACTCTTCGAACGGATAAGGGATTTGATAAAGCTTTCCAGGGACTTCTTTGCAACGATCTGTCAGAAATTTCCGATTATTGTGTAGCCCCAGAAAACGATGTATGTCCAAACTATGAACATCTATGAAACAAGTGCCTTTTACTATCAACTCGGCCAACGCTCTGCCAATTCCACCAGCAGCAGATACACCAACTGTTTTCATTCCAGCCGATACAAAATAATTTTGTATTTCAGGAGCTTCACCCAGAATCCATTTGCAGTCGGGAGAAAATGTTTGCAGCGTGTTAGTTAAACTGCTCAGGACAGCAGTTCTTAAAATGGGCACTCTTTTTAAGAGCTCATCTAAAAGTTCATGGAAATGATCCCAATCAGCCGCAAGTACTCGTTCGTTTTGTGACAAAGGCTTTGCACCATCTTCATAAGTCACTTTGGCTTCGCGCTCAAAACCGCCTGTGTTAAAAGATTATGTTAAAAATTTAGCAAAATATTTTAGAAAATCACTGAAATTACCGGCCATAATTGTTCCATTTTTTTCTCTAAAATATATGCCGCCATCAAAGTCTCGCACAAAAGGCATGGCGGGACTGAGGCTTTCGATGGCTTTTGTGTGTAAATAATGGTGCTCAACTGATTTCAGAGGTATTTTAACTGGTGGCTTAGAAAGCGTTCCAACCTCACGTGCCCAAAAACCTGTACAATTTATGAAATATTCACAGCGAATATTACCACCCGTTGTTTGAACCTCCGATATTTTGCCATTTTCAGATAGTATTTTCTTCACAGCACAATGCTCTACCACCTGAACGTCCAGGCGCTTGGCTTCGTCTATAAATGATTGGAGTACCAACTGAGCGTCACAGACACCGTCTTCGGGAATCCACAGGCCACCCATTAAATCCTTTACCTCTATGATGGGACATTTCTCTTTACACTGTTCTGGTGTTAGGACTTCGGTTGATATTCCCCAAGCTAGGCCCTGAGACTTAATGCGATTGAACGAAATCATCCTGTCAAACGTGCGGCCCAAATTAAGACTGCCTACTTGTTTCCAACCTGTAGGAAGACCTTTTTGATTGAATTCTTTTATCACTTCAATTGAATACTCGGCTAACTTCAACTCCGTGTAGGTGGGTTCAAATCGTCCAGCAAAACCACTGGCGCAAACGGAATTTCCTTCAGATAATTTATCCTGTTCCAAAATTAAGGTATCTCTGCCCCAGCCCATAAGGGCTAAATGGTAAGCCACTGAAGCACCCATCATACCACCGCCACAAATAACAACACGAGCTTGATTTGGTACCGTACCTTTGGCCACTTTCGTCGGTTCATGAGGTATGAACTTACGTTTCCGAAAGACATTTGCATCCTGTTCAGTATTCGAATGCATGCAGCATCTCAGCTGCATCATAGTGGAGCTGCACCAAAAATTTGTTTTGCCATTAATTCGATTCTGCAAAATATTAGATGATAATTTGCAGCCATATTTGTACATTATTTTAAAATGCTCAAATCGCAAATATAATTTATATTGTTTTGTTACGGATTTTTGGACAACAAAAACTATGGAAAAGAAAATTAAAAACAAAATCCGGACTGTCAAAATTATCAGGTGAAGTGTAATTAATTTTATATAATAGTGCTGGGTAAGGCGAATTTGTGTTAGATGAAAGCAAAATCGGTGTTCTGACAGTGGCCTGTTTGGTGGGGAGAAAAACGGGTTACGCGTGTATTAGGGAAACAGATGCGTCAGCTCTAAGGAGGTTAAAACTTGATGTTAACAGCTGTTCTCCCAATATTAACTGTTATGTTTCAGTCCATTTCGTGATTTTATCTCTATTTATTGGGCCAACGTTGGCGCTCTTATATAAGTTACTCATTGCAGCGTAAATGTCAGCCGCTAAAATATCGTGTCATGAATTCGCCTTGAATTTAATAAATTTTTAACGACAGCTTTGATAGCACTGGGCGGTCAGCTGGTAAACTGATATTTAAACCATTACAGTTTTGTTATTTAACAAAATACTATTTAGCACAAAAATGATGAAAATTTTGAATTTAGTTAAGCCGCCTGCAATAGTTAAAAGTAAGAATTTGTGTGCACAAAATGTGTATGTTGGCAATTTAATAAACCATTTAAGAGCACTAAATACCAGCCCAACAAACGATTTGCGGGAAGACGTCAATGAAAAACAAAATGGTAAATCCCGCTAAAATGTTTCTTCAAGCATCTACATAAATTTAAAACATTTGTAATAACGGTAAAAATTTATCCCAACGGTTTTTGAAAGATAATCCATTAATGGACTTCAAAGGGGAGTGGCCCACAAAAGAACTGGAACAGTTTAAAAATGACATGAAACTTTTAACAAATTTTATCAGTGACCTGGAGGAAGCTCAGCTAATTGAGGAAGTTGATCCCTATATGAACCGACTGCGCTATGAGTTCGATCATTGGGATGATGTAACTACAATATGGTTAAAATCAATAAATAATAATTTAAAATGCAATTACTTACAGGCTATTCACGGATTTCGAGAAACAGAACGTAAGCACTGGTATCCTCATAATCGGTCTGTTTTGCAACGCGTTAGCAAAGTGGGATTTGAGGGAAAAATAATGCCTTACATACATATACTAGATTTGGCTGCTAAGGGTGTAATCAAACCTCATGTTGACAGCACTAGGGTAATATGCGAGTTGCTACAGCTGCTGCTGCTATACTAATGCCTTTTTCCGTTTTCTTTAGTATTGTGGCCATACTATAGCCGGCTTAAGTTTGCTATCCGATGCTGTTATGCGCCTGGTGCGCACCAACCAGACAGAGGATCAAGTAAATAAAACTGATAATGATAATTATCGCAATCAACCAAAGACTGTATTAGAAAACAACTTTTATGTGGATATATATTTGCCTCGCCGTTCTTTATATATAATGAGGTGAGTCGGAAATGATTAGTTTTTTCCTTAATTAAAACAAAAATTTATATAGTTTTTTATCATTGGAGGCCAATAATTTGTTATTTTTGCACACATTTGCCGAATAGTGTTTATCCAACTGTTTTGCGTACGTTTTTTCTTTCAATTTTCAGCCATACGGCGCGCTATAATTTTACCCATGAAATTTTAGCCGACCAGGAGTCTAAGTTTCGGGGTCAAACCCTTACGAAACAGCGAAGGGTATCAATTATTTGCCGAAATGATCCTTAGCTCTTAAAATGAGGTATATTTCGTTTAATTTATGATGTTGGCAGAAATAAAAGTTATTGTTTTCAATATTTTCAATCAAAACTTCTAAATTTATGTACATATGTTTGTCGTTTTTATCCAAAACTTCAACTCATTGGTTTTCATTTTATAATTTTCATTCGTTTTTTTATTCACCCAACACTCCTTCGCTGTGAAAAACTTTTTTTATTAAAAACTTTGTTTTATTTTCATGGTTTTGGGAAAACTTAAAGTTCATATAATAATTTTTTACTAACATAAATAACAAAAATCTTACAATTCATAACTGTTTGCTAACATTAACGTAAGTCATGGGTTCTCGCTATATTTTCAGTTCGCTTTGGCTTTTTATAAAATAAAGCTGGTCATAGAACTTTGCTTTTTATATAAATGATAAGAGCACTGATTATAATTCCTATAAATTTAAAATAAAAGAGGTGGTCCCCTATTTTTTTTTTAATTTGAAGTCTTTTCGTAGAAATATTTTTATTTTCATAGATATAGATTAGTCGCACATTTATTAATTATATAGTCTTGAAAAAACTAACATAATTTGGAGCCCTGTTTAAACTAATGACAATTAAAACAATGGCGCTTTGCTTTTCCAAACTACTTTTATAAAAAATAGTTACACATCTATTCGTAATCCCATCTTTTCGACGACGTTTTCTTTCTTGTTTTAAAGTTTTTTTGTTTTTTATAGAAAATATTTCATCTGCTAAAACATAATAATCATAAATAAAATAATTAAGGCTGGTTTTGAGTTTCGATTAAAATACTTTGTTTGTAATGGATTTTTTTTTTTGCAATTTTTATTTAGTTTCGAAAGTATTGAATTACAACTTTTTACACAATTCTAAAATACTTACTAAAATTTTACTCAATTTTTCAATATAATTTTCTATATAATAGTTTTCTTTGTTAATTAACAATGTCTCAGTGTTAATAACATAATTATTCTTGCTTTCTTTTTGCTTTTTATTTATTAGTTTTTCTTTTTTATTTAATACAAATTTATTTATAATTTTTGTTTGTTTTTTTTTATGCTAAAGAAAACAATTTCATAAATAATTCAATTACATAATTTTGCTTCATTATTACTTAGTTTTAAGTCAATTTACTAATTTTAACTTTAATTCCTAATAATTAATCAACAAGATTTGCAATGTAATAATGCAGCATTAAATACTCATACAAGCTATTCCAAATCATATATGATGTATGTATATGTTTTGTATTGGACAAACATCCCAATAAATATATGGTACGAGTATGTAATTTTTTACAAAACCCTAAACTAAACAACTAAAAATATGTACAAGCAGTTAAAGCGTTAGTAGATTTTTTTTTTAAACGAAACGGAAAAAAAATGCCTAGACATGAAATTATATTTGTTTAGATTTTTTGTTTGTGTTTCCAATAAGTTTACGTTGATCAGGTTGAGAAAGTGTACATTTTGTTTTCAATATAATTTTTCTTTTTTGTGAAGTTTTTGTTTTTATTTTTTATTATACATATGTATGTATATACATATGTATATATACATATATGTATTTTTTTTTTTGGTTATAATAGATTGATCGATCGATAAGGAAAAGAAGGCACAGAAGAAATTATCTATTGTATACAAAAAGTATATTCTAAATGTAATATACATACATACATACTAAATAGTACAAAATGTACATACATGCCTAGACATGCTTTGCATGTACACTTGTGTTGTGTTGTGTGTGTGTGTGTGTTTGTGTTTGGGTGTGTGACTTCCTTGTGTAAGACTGTGTATGCAGTGTAGTGTAATGTTTGTTAGACAGTAGTTTCTATATATAAAATTTTGTAAAATATCCTAAAGTAGAAATGTGTATAGGCGTGTGTGTGTGTGAGAGGGAGAGAGAGAGTGTGTGTGTGTGTGTATATAGTAAAGACAAGAGTAGAAGAGTTTCTTAATCTGATTCATTGATTTTTGCTATCATATTTTAATATACAATCAGTATTTTTTGCTTGTTTTGTTTATATTATTTTTTTGTTTGTATAAAAAGAATCTGCTTAAAAGTTTGTAACATACATACATATGTAAATAAGAATTAGATAGATATTTATAGTAAGAGCGAGGAAGAGTTTTGTAAACATTGTTTTTTTCTTATTTTTGGGTGCAATATTTTGCATATATGTATAGATTTATTTTATAGAGAATTGACAGTGTTTTATATTTTGTTTGTTTACATGAGAGACCGTTTTTATATACATACATACATACATATGTATGTACATACATATATACAAATAAATTGCTTTTCGTTTTATTACATAATTTCACAATTCGTTGATAATTAATATTTGTATGTATGTAGTTAATAAAATTAGTTGTTTTAGTTGGTTGGTTTTATTTTTTTTTTTTGCATTTGTGTAATTTTGACAAACTCTTCTGGCAGCCTTAGAGGACATTCATTTAAAATCACAGTTTAAGCATCCGCTGCAGAGTCTAGTAAGCGATTTGCTGTGTATGTATGTATGTACATGTATTTAATCTATTTAATGTTGAAATCCGGGGGTTTTTTCATCATCGCTGGCCCACAGCTACATTATTATATGTATATTTGAAATATATTTTCTCAGTGACAAAGTGTCCTAGAAATGCTCAGGAAAATAGAAAAAAGTAAAAAGGTCCCACCATATCGAATATTAACAAAACGCCCGTGTTTTTTTTTTTTTTTTTTTTTTTTTTTTTTTTTTTTTTTTTTTTTGAAATGCCAACCACTAATTGGGAGACTATTTGTGAACTTTATTTTGCCAAGTTCAAATATCGCTGGCATTAATAATGTTCCCACAAGTGAGAAATAGGCCAGTTTGTGTTCTGTTCGGAAAAATGTTGGCGAACGTAACAGATGACAGATCGTTAGTAAACAAAGAAAAAAAAAAGAGTTAAATCAATTACATATAATATTTTGTGTGATTGCCTTTTGAAAACCACATTATTAGTATACACTGGTTGACAGCTAATTAGAAACGCTTCTATTGAAAAAAACATACTCAATTTTTTTTTATAAAACAAAGTAAATATTCATTTATTTCATAATATTTTAATTAAATATAGTCAATATTAAACAAATATAGTAAAACTTGAAATACTTTTCACTCTTAAAAATATTTTGCGAACTTATGTTATTTTGTTAATTATATCTGCGACACCTAATTAGAAACGATTTCGCATTATTAGATAAAAAAGAATTATTTTAAGCTATTTTACTTATTTTTTGTCAATACTTTGTTGCAAAGCCCTTTTGCTTTATAACTGCCTCACATCTGTTCCGCATTGACACTATTAGACGTCGATATCGCTCTACAGGTATTGCCCCATACGCTTTTTTTACTTCATCAAAAAGAGCCGCCATATTTGTGATATTTTTGTCACTAATGGCTCTTTTTGCGTCCCCCCATATATGTTCTATAGCGTTTAAGTCGAGACTGGACGATGGCCCCTCCACAACATTGATAGAATTACCATGAAAGAATTTTTTTTCAACCTTGCCGTGTGCTTCGGATCGTTATCCTGCTGAAATTGCCATGTTACAGGCTAATTTTCGTCAGCCCATGGGAGTATCACATTATTTAAGATTTGTACATATTATTCCTTGTTTGAAATCCCATCAATTTTGTGAATTGGGCCAACGCCATTCCATTAAAAACATGCCCACACTATAATTGATCCTCCGCCATGCTTCACTACTCGTGAAACGTAGCGAGGATTACATTATTGGTCTAACATACCTCTGAGCATCAAGACCAAGGCGATTAATGTTTTTTTCATTGCTTCAGAGCACATATTTCCATTCGCTGGCACTCCAGTTCCAATGGGACTTGGCAAAATCCATATGTCGTTTTCTTTGAATTTTGGTCAGAAGTGGCTTCTTTCGTGATGCTCTTCCATGTAGCTCTGCTTCCACCAAACGACGTGCAATAGTCCGCTTAGAGACCGTGACATTTAAATTTCCCTGAATATCCCGTTAAATGTCAGCTGATGTCTTCTTTGATTCAGATTTGGAGATTCGTGTTATTAGTCGGTCGGTATGCGCTGATGTTTTTCTGGGTCTCTTCTTGCGTGGAAAGTTGGCTATAGTCTAATTTTTTTAATATGATGGAGGGCATTAAATACCATTTTTTGGAACACTCCAGACTTACAAAGTTCAAAAATTGCGCTCCGTTTTTCAGGACTACAACTTTTTGCTTTTTTCATCATAAATCTTAAGAATTATAATTCCTTATTTATCCGAAAAGCTTTAAAATAAATTTACTTACCGTAAAAATATATAACATTTATTTAAAAAGCTTTAAACAAATAAAATTTGTATAAAAAATTGAGTTTGCGTTTGCGTTTCTAATTAGGTGTCGCACGTATTTATGATTTTACTAAACGATATGTAAACAACTTTGTGAAATTTTAACGTATTTTAAAATTAAAAACAAGAAAACTGAGTTCATATGATGACAAAAAGAGTGATGAATAAAATACAATAATTTTAAACAAAAAGTATTACGGTAAATTTGCAAAAACTTTAATAATGATTACCAAGCTCTAATATAAAAACTGCGTTTCTAATTAGCTGTCAACCAGTGTATATAAAGTACAATATCAGAATCAAATTGGCATTGAAAAAATACTCATAAAAAACTTTAAAAATGTTATTATCTAAAAGCCTTCCAAGTATTTCCAAAATGGATAAAATTGCACTTTTTGCCTTTTAATTGTTTTCATTTTGGCAACCAATTGTTATTGCTGGTTAATAAGGAACTAAAAAATATTTATTTAATTATGAAAGAAGACAGCTGGGCGGGCCACTCGTTAGACATTATATTTATATTATTATTATGACAAACATTAACAATTTAATGTGCTGTTTCCATATTACAAGTAATGACTCGTCAAGCAGCATCAGGCCAGACGCTTGTTTTGTATTATGGCAAAATCACCTACTAAGTTTTGACGCACCGGTAGCACGATAGGATCTTCTTACTTCAAATATTGATGGTAATGCGTTGACACTTCGTAACTGAGTCTTAGTCTGTTTTCAAGAAACAAAAATAATGTCATAACTTTGCTCGAGAATGCGACAAAACTAAATGCTTAAAAAACCGAGACTAGTAAAAAATAGAGGTTTTCAACTTTTAGGTTTGTCACCAAATGCCAGCTGGACAACAGTAGGTACATATTTACATACATGTGTATGTATGCAGTATATACATATGTATGTATGTATGTGGTATTTAAGTGAGCACTCGTTTAGATGTCCATATGTATGTAGATATTAAATATTTGTTGTGCAATTTATTTCTTAAGTTAACATTTTTAATATATGTAAATGCGTTTCTTTTTTTTTATATTTTGTTTATTCTAAATACATACAAATATAAACTCGATTTACCGGCTATTTGTTATTTAAGGATTTTAACTATAATTACATATTTATATGTAGTATATTTAATAGTTTTTTCGTTTTTATTTTCAAATAGTTCAACCAACAAATATAATTACATTTGTATGTAATTAATTTTCGTTTAACAGACATACCAACAATAATACAATAAATAAATACATACACAGATTTTCTAAAGACTTGCGCTGGAATAATAATGTCTTAAGGTAAACTTTGCCCAGTTCCATATTCGTTTTAGCATTTAATATTCCTGCCGCGTCTAAAAGCCTTCAAATTATAAGAATAATTTTAAATAAAATAAAAGCCAAACGTAAGTTTTGAATGAAGCCAAAGCAATTCCTTTACTCTTATGTCTATCAGGAAATGAAAATAAACAAACGGTACATTTCACCAGCAACTACAAAAACCTTTTTTTTTTTTTTTGCTTACGAGCAAAACCAAAACAAATTTCTATGAATCTCACAAAGAGCGCAGAGAAAACAAGAAAACAATTGACTGTTTGCTCAGTTGCTTTCTTTTGATATGCCGTTATAATCGTACAATATGGCAACAAAACAAAAAGAGAATAGAGAGTAATTGATTTAGTTCGTATGCATGTATGTTAGTCGCTCATAGACAACATGTTTTTAGGCTGTTTTTTAATGTATGTATGTATGAGAATCAGTAGAAGAAGACAGTTTTTATGTACATAAAGTGTAAATCAAAAAAAGATTCATCGTTTGTCGACTTGTGAGAAAAAAGTGAGGCTGTATTTCAATGCGAAGACATTGGTAAAGTTTTGCTTAGAATAGTTCTAATGGCAATTAAAAACGAAATGACAAAACAAAAAGCCATAAATTGGCAAACAAAACAATAGGCACAAAATTACTACTTGTGAAAAATATTTTAAATTATGTACTAAATCGAAAGTTAAACACACAAAAAAAAAAATGTGTTCTTTGGCGATACTTCTCAGCTGATTTGGACTTGGAAAATAATATCGATTAAAAAAGTTTCGAAAATATTCATTACATATACTTACACACATATCGCACCCTAAATACAAAAGGGTCACAACTCAAAATTTTCCAAAACTGACTTTTTTCCATAAATTAATTCAGAATACACATCTTAAACTACTGCAAAAATTTCTTTCACAACACTATCTTCTTTAACGGGAAAAATACAGTGTTGTTAAGTCTGTTGCTTCTGCACGATGAACTAAACATAAACAGTTTTTTATCTCCTGAAAATTTTAGAATTTTGAGTTGTGACCCTTTTGTATTTAGGGTGCGATATGTATGTATATATCGTTACCTGAAATGCAAAAGGGCGTAACAACCAAAAAATTCAAAATGGGGTTTTTCATTTATTATTGTAGAGCAAATCGAATTACATGTCCTCCTACATTTTTACAGCCCTACTGTCAATAACAACCATTTTATTAAAGAAAATCAAAAGGTCGTAACAACAAAGTTGGTTTTTTCTTAAACCAAAAGGGCGCAACCCACATCTAATAAAAATGACGATTAAAGACATTTTTTTTTCTACGAAATAAATGCATCATCGCAATGTAATGCTGTACTGAAGAAATTGCAACACCAGCTTCGTAATCTTTGATTTTTTGGAGTTTTTTGTCTCTCCTGTAAAATTTTGAAATATGTTGTTACGCCCTTTTGCATTTCAGGTAACGATATGTATGTACGTATGAATGTACATATTTGCTGAATGCTACAAAAATAATGAAACAAGAACTAGAAGTTTGCTTTTTGAGCCAATTTGTTTTTAGAAACCACATGACTTCAAATAAAGTGATTTTCAGAACAGATACATACGTTTCCTTTAGGCGGCCAATTATGCCGACCCAAAGTCCATTGTAGGTGATTTTTTCACACGTCTTAGATTTCATATGGCCTAGAACTAGAAATTGAAATTTTTCTACATGAATTTAATCATGACTTTTACAGAAGCAATATTTTTGAAAGGCCAAACGACATGTTGGCATTTTACACTGAAAAAATTGCTACTATAGCGTTAAAAACATGTTGTCTACGATTCACTTTAGTTGAATTTTATGATTTACATATATATTGTACTAGAAAGAAGTTAAAATAAGCATTAATAAGCAAATCAAGCAGCAAACGCTTATGCTTCAACACGTTTCACTATTGTTTCCATTGTTTGCCATTTCATATGTATGTATGTGTACAATTGCATTGAGTGTTGAGGTTATGTTGATGATCAAAGCAATACCAGCTTAAATGGCCTACATCGCTTGCCTGGACAAAGTGCAAAACAATTATATAGGAAACGTTTCGCATTGTTTATATTCGTATGAGTGATACGTCGTTTTGACTCATTCGGTGCTTTCGAATCGAATTTACACATCAGCTGGTGAAGAATGCCTTGTGCGCTCTATAATAAATAAGTTTTTGTTTTGTTTTGTTGAAAACTAAATTAAAATGTCGGCAAGTCCCAAGACTACTGTGATTTTAGTCATGTATGCGTTTGTAGAAGGCTGCCAAGAATTCTTGTTTTATATCAACTATTACTTATTAACATTTGGCAATTACTATTAACATTTGGATTGATCTTATATTAAATATGACAGTGAATTTTCGCCAACGTGTACACACATACTACATACAGACGTTCATTATTCGTGAATGGGCATGACAATTGACATTGAATGTTATGAACGATTGCAGGTGTGGTGCTCGTATGATTGTTAAATCATTAAATTCTTAGGCTAGCCATCGATCGATGACTGAGGAGATTTGACTAATAATAGCTCGTTATAGTCAGAATCTTCGTTGCCGCTGTTGTCGCGTTGGTCCATGCGTCGTCGTTCGGATATTATACGCAAAATTTCTGCAGAATCAGATTTGCTTAAACCTTCAACCACCGCCGCAATATCTGCCGAGCGAGCATTCGTGCCGTTATTGTTTTCGTTCCGACTTAAGGTATTTGCATCGGTTCCGCTTTCCATTACCACCGGCAACAGCAAGGAGCTCTCATCCATGTCGGGATCTTCATCGAGAGCCTGCTGTTTGAACAATTGCTTTGTACTGCTGCTACGGCTACGCGGTGGCATTGAACGCGGTACTGAGAGAAGATTTGTGCGTGTAGTACCCAGAAAAGTTGGATCCGTTGAAAGGGAACGACCGTAGGCTCGTCTCGTTGTATTTGTATTGGTAGTACTGGCATTAGCGGGGCTTTCACTAACGACTGCGCTAGCGATGCTGGCTACATCGGATGCGCAGCGTGGAATTTCTTCACTGCGTATACTGTGCACGTCGTAGGTGGACGAAGGACTGCCGTCCGATTCTAGACTCTCGAAGATAGTGCCACTGCGAAAGTCAACGACATCGCCTCCCCAAGGCAAAGAATCGGAACTCATACGCTTCGATTCGAGGGTACGACGACGAATGGCTTGTTCGTCCAGAGATCGTTCTTTCGTAAGCATGCCGCGTTTTCGTAGAGCTGTCGAGCAACGTCTGCCTCGTCTTGCTGTTGGAGGTATTTGCAGTTGGGAGTCAAAACTGTTTTCTTCGATAATGGCTGACTCGGGTATTAATTGTGTATGAGCTTGTGTCTTGAAAGCACCACCCATCTCTGCCAGACCAAGACCATTTTGTTGATTGAAGTATTGAATCGTTTGGCGGCGACTACTGGTAGCGCTCAGTACGCCGGTCGTTTTCTTTTCGAGAGTGGGTGTGTTGTAGGTAAAGTTCATTGGCAGTGATTTGACTTTGCCCAATTGACGTTGGGCTGGCGCAGGCGGTTTTGTTTGCTGTTGCAGTTGTTCGCAAAGTTTTTGTTCCTGCTCAAACTCCTGCTCACGCACCAATTCGCGTTCGAGTTCGACTTCCATATCCATTTCGTCTTCCATCTGTTTGTGGCTCTCCTCGAGGTGTTTCATCAGTACAGCCACGACGACGTTCACTAACACGAATTGCGCCATTAGCACGAATATCACAAAAAAGATGGGAGCAATAACCGAACTGACGCAACAGTTGCGTACGCAATCCGGTGCGTCATCACAGTTATCCCTCAATGTGTCTTTCATGATGCCGTTCCAATTATCGCCAGTCGCTACGCGAAACAATGTGAGGAAAGCCATCCCGAAATTGGCGAAATGTGCATGTTCGCCTAAGCCCTGACATGGAATCTCCTCGGAACACTCGAGCCTTCCGAAGAGTTCTACACCAAGAGCCGCGAAAATAAAGAAAAGCAGGAAGAAGAGCAGGCCCAAATTGCCAACTTGTGGCAACGCTTGCATCACCGTGTCCAGCAAAGCTCGTATTCCCTTCGCCATTTTCAACAGTTTCAAAACTCTCGCTATTCGCAACACACGCATAACCCGTATTATTGTCGGATTAATAGGTAACTTTTTCGTTTCCAGCTCCTCCAGCACGATGCCAACAATTGACAAAAGAACAATGCTCACGTCCAGTTGGTTCCACTTGTCTTTTAGGTACAGATGCCAACCCAAGGCTACCAACTTCATGTTCGCCTCGAGTATGAAAACAGCGGTAAAAAAATAATTGAAGATCTTTAATGCATACTGCAGAGCCGGCGGCATTTTGTAGTACTCCATAGCCATGGTAACAACGTTTAGGCCAATCACGGCCGCTATGGCCAGATCAAAGTATTTCGATGTGACTACATTGTGAACAAACATGCGTGAGGGCGAATAATTAATGTAGTAGGGTGGCTCGTGCATTCGTCTGCGCTTTTTTTCCATTTGCAGTGCCCGTTTCGCAGCACGGCGTATTTTCTCCTCCTTCTCTTGCTCTTCGCGACAGCGATGAAAATTCTCTACAACGACACCAACAAACATGTTCAGTACAAAGAATCCTACCAGCAATATGAATGCAATAAAATAGAGCAGACGCCATTCGTTATAGTTGACAATCGGTTGCTGATCGATGCCGACTGCATCCAGTCCGGTATACATGATGTTGACCCAGCCATCGCGCGAACTCAGGACAAACAACGACATAAGTGCCTTACCCAAATCATCGAAATTGTATTTTCTATTGACCCAAGCATTACCCGGTATGCTGAGGCAGTCTGTCTTGTTGCGAACGTGTTTTATGTTTTCGCCCTCGCAAAAATAAAATGTACCCTTGAAGAGCTGCACACCCAGAATGCCAAATATAATGAAAAAAGTGCAACATATGAGCACAATATTGCCAATAGGCCGAAGGGACGATAAGAGCGTTTGCACGACTAATTTCAAACCCGGCGCTCGGTTGATAACACGCAGTGGCCGCAGGGAACGAAGTAGTCGAAACACCTTGAAAACACACAAGACTTAAAATAATTTCGGGAACTACTGCTGCAACAGCACTATATGTATATAAATACCCTTAAAATCCCAAATATTCGGGGACTGGACTGACTAATTAGCGACATTAGCAGGTCAATGATGGAAATCGTTACCAGCGATCCATCCATTATGTTCCAGCCAGAAGTGAAATAGGCATCAGGACCGTAAAACATGCCCGTAGCGACAACCTTTGGAAACGGACACAATCAAAACACCAACAACGTTTATAACGACCGTCAGACAACTCTTACCTTTATGAGCATTTCCACAGTAAAGACGGCGGTAAAGACGTAGTTCGCTGTAGCCAAAAACAATCTTTCGGTGCTGTAGGGCGGTATATTGGGTCGTTCCATGGCAAGCGTTATGCAATTAAGAGCAATAAATAGTAGAACAACGTTATCAAACCATTTTTGGTTGACGAACCAGGTGCAAACTCGCCGAAATCTAGGGATAAAATTTACAGGATATAGTCGTCCTCGTGTCTCGTGTTTGGCAAGTACATACATACATATATGAACTGTTATAGTGATTACCTACCTATTGCTTTCGGGAAAAATGTATAGTGAATACGTTCTGCGTTCGTTTGTAAAATCGTGTGGTGTAAACCGTTCAATGAGGATTTTAATTTTTGACATATGTTCTGACTGCGACAAAGTGGAATGTTGTTGATCTTTCGTCAGCTCATTAACCTTTTTGGGATATTGGCTGATCGAGTTTTTGCGTCTCTCGCGCTCCTGCATGTATTGTTGCAGCATATCCGTTTCGCCCATACAGGCATAACTCTTCTGCCACTTGTCCAAATCCATTTTTGAGTTTGTGTACGACAGCGATTTCCGCGACGGCTCTAAGTTGTGCAAGTTGAGGTGGGATGTTTTGGTAAATGCCAGCTCTATGGAAGACATTCTACGCTTTCCCGGAGCATTGTATAGCTTTGAAGGTTGATTAAGGTTCTGATACATGTGCGAGTTGAAGAGACAAGCCGAAGCCCGTCTGCTGCTCGGACCACTGCCTACGCTTAATGATGTCGACAAGCGTCTTATTGAATTTTGTGGACTGAGACGGTTGGTGTCTTTTTGTCTAATGGACAAATTTGGTGTTGTGGGCTTGAGAAAGATTTCCGACCGAACTGAAGGACTGTCCGTTATTAAACAGGAGTTGTCGCTGCCGTTATTAAGCTGGTGCTCTATATCGTCGGCAGTAAGAGTTTCAGCCTTCTTTCTCTTTGAACTAGAACGACGAAAGCGCTTAATGCTCGGCAATCTCTGCAACGGTTCCACCGGCTCCTGAGCACTTGACGCCAGCAAAGCAGATTGCGACGACATTGGTGTTGTGCTTGTAGCAAGACAAGCATCGCCTTTGGCATTTGTATATGTAGGCAACTGCAGCTTAACTGCAGTTGAGGAAATTGTGGGAACGTAAATTGGACCTGAAGCCGCGTTAGTACTCTTCGAAATGTCATCAATAATTACGCTCTGGATTCCACCACTGCCGTTAAGTGCAGACGGTAGCAAAGAACTGTTCGAGACAGCCTGATCGTATTTATTTAACGTATTTGATGTGTTGCTCTCTAATTGGCTGGCATTTAAAATATTTATTTGAGTTTTATGAGCCAGGACCGGAGAAGGCGGAATGAGATCTATTGATGGAATGCCTTCGTCGAAGGAGCGTTGACCGCTGAATATTGTTGGTGGTCTTAAAAGCAAAGGCGAATCGGGACACTGTTAAAGAATTGTAAAAGTTAGTGCTTTCAGGTGTTTATATTTTTATGTGATACCTCAGCAGTTTCAGTTTCGGCTTGACTCCAGTTTTTGAAAGTTGTTCCCGTTTCCAAGGTAGTATTTGGCGAGTCCTGAGGTGTAGCTGCTGTTGTGGTTATAATAGGAGGTTCACGGAAGGATCTTATTTTGGCCAGCCTCGGAGCATCTGAACGTCTGTCTCTTATGGAATATGTCTGGAGTGGCGGGCGAGTCAGTCATAATATATAGTAAAATCGAAATCTAAAAAGTTTTTGTTACAAACCTTTTTAAGTGCTCTTCGGTCATCGTCTGTTGTAGCGCCGGCCCCAATTGTTGCTACATTTCCACCAACCGATCCTACAACTCCTGCGGGCTTGTGCACATCTTTTTCTGAAGCTTTTCGATTTGCACTGCCTACGGAGTTGGCTGCTGGCAGTTCCTTTATTTGATGATCTCGGCTACAAGAATTGTTCATGCGTTGCTTTTGCATGTTGTTCTTGGGCTCCAAAATCATTTCAGCGGCCTCCTGATGCTTTTGGTTTTGCTCGATTAGCAATGGGTCATTTTGGGTCTGTTTGGTTTTTCCACTTACCTTGCGTACGTCCTCAGCACTATGCCAGCGGTTGCGCACCTCGTAGTAACTTTCATTGGTCGACGATGAATCGGCTTCGCTTTGCGATTCATCATACATAGCATCGCTATAGTTTTCGGCCAATGTTTCCTCGCGCAATTTCTTTACCAGTTCTCGTTGTTCACGCTCGCGACGTTCATTTCGCTGAGGGAATCAAAATTTCAAAATTAGACTTTTTCTAAGGGTGCCTCGACCGGCCAATTTTTGCATTATTCTTTAAGCTCACGTTTTAACTCAAGGAAAAGAAGAATCTTCGCCGTCATGTAGGAACTTGCAGTTTGTGTGATGGAACATACCAACTACTTAAAATTTAACGGGAATAACGAAAACTAGTTGAAAGTGCATTAAACAGTGAGATTAAATATAAAAGTTGTGTTTATTTTATTTTTCGGAGCGGCGAGTATTCTTCTTGTCCTCAGTTTTTATGTTTGTTTGTTTTTTGATAGTATTAAAACTCTACCTCTGAACTGAATCCCTCAACCAAAATGGCGACCAAAAGGTTAAAGAGCACGTAATTGCCGAATGTCATTAAGGCTACAAAATATAGTGCAGCCCAATGACTTGTTTTTTCCATGCCGTTGAAAAGTACAACATTCCAGTCTTCTTGCGTGAGAATCTACAAAATGTTTGCGCTGAATAAGTGAAGATCGATAACGAAATCGACATAGAAATCGTAGGAAACAATCATTTAAGCGAACGAAACAATAAACAGTTTTACGAAACATATTCATACATCTAAAGCAGTCAGACTTAGAGGTATAAATATGTATGTTTCTTGTCTCTGAGAGCCAGTGTCAAATAAATTTAAAAACAAACACAAACACAAACACAAACCAACATTAACTAAACAAAATAATAATATTCATAAAACAAAACAAAAAAAAAAAACAGAACTGAAAAAAATTCTTTGCTGTTATTGTTAAAATTTATTGGCAGCACACAGCCCGCAAGGCCAGGAAAAGTCCAAAAAAAAATTGTATACTATATAAACATTTTCGAATATAAAACAAAGCAAAGCCAGACTGTGAGATCCTTGACTCAATTATAATACAAACAAATTTCGTTTATTTTAAGACAGCCATACAAAAAAAAGAATTTAACTTGAATGAGGAGTTTTCATTTATTTAATTCGTGGTGTGATTTGTTTAAAAGAAATAACGAATTCAACCAAAAAATCTAGTTTGAGACGAACTTAGTTCAACAAAATTGCAGTTCACTTAATTTGTAATTTTTCCAACATTTATTTATGTACAAAGTTTTCTTAAAAGAAAAGGAGTGTAAAGGAAAAAAATATCGTTAAGTGCCATCTCGAAACTTTTTAAATTGGCATTACAAAGTTATTGCTACCTAATTGAACTTATTATTAATAATACATTATGAATACTTTGAAATCACGAAATAATATTGTTTATTATTGTACAAGAAAAAAATTTACTAAAAAGCTGAATAATTTTGTAAAAAAATATTGTATTTAAAAACATGCATTTAATGCTCAGTTTGAAATTTTTAACTGTTAAGAGAAAATTTTAAATAATTATACTATGTATTTGTTTTTCTTGATAAATAACAACTGCAATATGAATGGTGATTTTCGAATTGAGAATATGGCATAATTATTTATAAATATATGAATATTTAAAATGGTTTTGGTATTTACAAGTTACTCAACAACACATAAGCTTCCGTGTATTATTGTAAAAAAGGTGATTTTCTCAATTAAATGTAATTTTATCATGCACAATAAAGTGTTTGTTCCGTTGTTCTCATTCTTCAACTTCAAAGAGCAGCCTGTTAACGTTCCTAACATGTTAATTTGTTTATGCACAACAGGCTGTTATAACCGTTAACAGCACAAATTCATGTTACAGAATAAAGCCAAGCAGAGTTGCTCCGTTAACGTGCATAACATATTTACTTTGATTTGGAAAATATAAACAGCAGTCTGTTAATGTTCTTAACATGTTACTTGTTTTTTGCGGAGAACTTGCTGTTATAAACATTAACAGCACAAATTTCAGTTACAGTGAAATGACGACGCACAATTACTCCGTTAACGTGCATAACATAATTTCTTTGATTTAGAAAATATAAACAGCAGTCTGTTAATGTTCTTAACATGTTACTTGTTTTTTGTGGAGAACTTGCTGTTATAAACATTAACAGCACAAATTTTAGTTACAGTGAAATGGCGACGCACAGTTACTCCGTTAACATTCATAACATAATTTCTTTGATTTGGAAAATATAAACAGCAGTCTGTTAATGTTCTTAACATGTTACTTGTTTTTTGTGGAGAACTTGCTGTTATAAACATTAACAGCACAAATTTTAGTTACAGTAAAATGGCGACGCACAGTTACTCCATTAACGTGTATAACATATTTTCTTATTAACAGTTTGTTGCAAGTGCATTATAGCAGAAAAATTACTCTGCTTCGAGCAGTAGCCTGTTAACGTTCTCAAGTGTGTTGTAAACGTTAACAGCACAAAAGAAAAAGGCCATCCACAGTTATACTCTGTTGACGTTCATAAAAAGTACTTTTACATTTAAAGAACATTAACCGAATGCTACAAGTGTTTTACAGCAGAATAAGGCCAGTAACAGGAAGAAAAATGATCCTGTGTTAAAAGCGGTTGCATTATTTTTGTGTTCATTAACTTTTGAAGCCAGCGAAATTCGTTTGTGCTTAAAAGCAGGACTAATGTGAAATTCTGACTCATTGAAATTCCTTTTAAGAACAACTCAGTGAATTATTTGTTTGAAAATATTCATAAAAAAAAGAAATCAAATTAAGAGTATTGTGATTTTCTTCAAAAAGTTTACTATTCAGTAAACATTTTCGTTGTTGCAGTCAGCAATATTGTGTAGCGTGTGTAAAAGTTATAGTTGATGTTTCTTTTTCAATAATAATATCATGATATTACAGGCACGCATACAATAAAAAACGTAAACGCAAAGTTTCAACAATAATATCACCCGCCCGTTCAGCCGTCTCAAGCACAATCTTGAAAAGAGTTCAGCGAGAGCTGAGATTCTGTTCTTAAAAGTATTTTCCTTAAGTACTCTTTTACGACTTAACTATGAAAAATAGCTTGTCGCTTTGAATGATGTATAAAAAAATAAAAAATTTATACTTATACTCTAGCGCGCTATATGCTGTGTAACATACAATCTAGATTCTAGATCAGACGCGTGCTAAGCCATGGCGAATGCAGTGCGCTTATAGTATTTTGTTGTCAAATCTAGCGATTTGTATGCAAAGCGATAAATTAGCTATAATTTTGTTCAAATTACAAAAAAAGAAAAGCAGAAATAAAAAGTTCATATTTTCTTTAAATTTGCAACAGAATTTGATCGTGAAAAATACAAATAGCACTTAATTGCTATTTTGTTTATTTGGCGATATATTTTGTGGAAAAGTTGGCAAATTGGTTGAATTTTATATCAAAAATTCTTCGCTCCTCCCAATTGTTTCCCAGCAATGCTCAGTGTACAACTCTTGTAATTCGATAGTGATAATTTTCGAAAAACTCTTAAAAATGTGTTACTCTTGAAAAAATGTTTGTTTAATGTTTCTCATACATAAATATTTGTGCGAAATTAAAATGTTTTTAGTTGGTCAAAAATATTCTATTTTATTTCGCCGCTTTTGGCACTTAAAATGTCATCGTCAGACACTAAGCCAAAGTCTTTGAAATGAGTGCATTTTTCCAGAAAATGTTTGTAGTAAAAGTTTTGTTTAAAAATATGTACGTATGGATGTGGTATGTGTGAATGTGTGGGTGTAGGCAAGGCGAATTCATGGACGGCAAGTTCGCCAGAATAACAACAATAAAACCCTGTGAAATGCTCAACTACTTTGTTGATTCATTGCGAAATGTCAAAAAACAACAAGTTTCCGCTTGAAATATTGACATCCAATCATGACTAAAACATAGAAAAAGTCATCAGCTGCGCTGTCAAAGTCTCACCTGTTTTGAATTCGCCTTGTATTTATGTTTCTAAGGTGTTGAAGTTTGTCAAAATGAAGATGTGATTTGTAAAAATACTTTTTAAAATAAACTAACTTCTCTCTCAGCATAAAATAAATTATATAAAAACTTGTAACTTAAGGGAAGAGATTTAGTTTTTTTTTATTATTGTATAATTTTAAAAAATTTAAATATGAAAAAGAGAATTTTGCTTAACAAAGTATGGAGTTATATAATAATTGTAATAAAAGAATAAAAAAAAAATGAATTAAATAAAACAAACAATTGTTCAGTTCACAACCAGAAGTAAAAAAAAAACTTTACGCTTTAAATAAAATTTGAACTTTTGTCGATTCTGACAACTTGCTTTCCGGACGGCTACCGGTAAACACAAACGCAGAACAAAACAAAAACATGGATTGAGGCAACATATTTCATGACGGACGAGCAGACAAAAGAACGAATATTAACATAAATTTTCTGTTTTGAATAATTTATTGTAATTATATATAAAAGTTTTGATTCATAAGCCGGAAATATTATTCAAACATTTTAGAAAACGAAGTTGACAACTCAGCCTGCTCAGCATTGGCTACTTTCTAAATTCTATTACAAGTTTTCAAAGGATATATTACCAGACTTGGGCAGTATGGATTAAATTTTGTCATCTATTAAACATACAAATATAAAATTTTTCTGATTGTAATTGAAAGTTTTCAATTATCGTTGCAATTAAAAATTTTTCAATTACCATTACAATTTTGCGTTCGATGCCGCCATAATGTAATTATAGGAAATTTATGTGATAATTACTTTGTTTTAATAGTTACGAATATATTCAATAACAATAATATACTTGGAAAAATAGGTTTTACCTACATAACTACAGCCTCAATTTTATTTATTTAAGTAAATAAAAGTAGCTTTCACTGACAATTAAAATAAAAACCATTTAAAAATGGTTTTTATTTGCTCTTTATTGTAAAACTTCCATTTTTCGCTATGAATTTTGGTGGGTAAAACTCTAGGGAGCTTAAGTATGACTTCGGTTAAGCAAGTTCTTCAAAAACTTTCGCGAAAGATAAATTGGCAGAATAGGGACCCTGGGATGCATTTAAAAAGTTTAAATTTTAGTTACAAAAAAAAAACATTTTCATAAAAATTTATTTGAATTTAATGAAATAAAAATCAAAATAACTTCAATTACAAATAATTACTTATAATGGTAATTGAAGAGAATTTTAATTGCATTTGCAAAATTTTATTGTAAATAAAAATCTTAGACTGCTGAAGTGCGTTAAATTAAATGTAGTTCGCAATTGAAATATTAACAATTACAATTATAAGTATGTAAATATAATTGCATTTATAAGTAATTGCAATTAGTACTAATTACAATTACCGGTAATTAATTATCAGTAATTACAATTACAAGTAATTGCAATCATAAGTAATTAGAACTAGAAGTATTTAACACTACAAATAAATGCAATTACAAGTAATTACAATTACAAGTTTTACATTTACAAGTAATTGCAATTATAAATAAATACAACTAGAAGCAATTAAAATTTCCAGTAATTACAACTACAAGTAATTAACACTAAAAATAATTGCAATTACAAGTAATTACAATTATAAGTAATTACAATTACAAGTAATTACGATAATAAGTAATAATAATTACAAGTAATTACAATTACAAGTAATTACAACTACAAGTAATTACAATTATAAGTAATTACAATTACAAGTAATTACGATAATAAGTAATAATAATTAAAAGTAATTACAATTACAAGTAATTACAATTACAAGTAATTACAATTACAAGTAATTACAATTACAAGTAATTACAATTACAAGTAATTACAATTACAAGTAATTACAATTACAAGTAATTACAATTACAAGTAATTACAATTATAAATAATTACAACTACAAGTAATTACAATTATAAGTAATTACAATTACAAGTAATTACAATTACAAGTAATTACAATTACAAGTAATTACAACTACAAGTAATTACAATTATAAGTATTTACATTTACAAGTAATTGTAATTATAAATAAATACAACTACAAGCAATTAAAATTTCCAGTAATTACAACTACAAGTAATTAACACTAAAAATAATTGCAATTACAAGTAATTATAATTATAAGTAATTTCAATTACAAGTAATTACGATAATAAGTAATAATAATTACAAGTAATTACAATTACAAGTAATTACGATAATAAGTAATAATAATTACAAGTAATTACAATTACAAGTAATTACGATAATAAGTAATAATAATTACAAGCAATTACAACTACAAGTAATTACAATTACAAGTAATTACGATAATAAGTAATAATAATTACAAGTAATTACAACTACAAGTAATTACAATTATAAGTAATTGTAATTAAAGATTTTCAACAACAATAATTGTTTTAAGTGCAATTGAGTTTTTTTTTAACTTTAATTACGTTTTTCAAGTTATAATTGAAAGAATCTCAATTATCATTACATGTAATTACAATTGAAGCTAAATGTAATTGAAATTGCCCAAGTCTGTCTAGTCCTCATTCATTCATATTAATATCTTATCTTATCGTTCCACGGCCAGAGACTCGAATCTAAACTATTTTAAATATGATGTTGCATAATCGACAATAAGTTGTGAACTGAACAAAATACATACTCTGAAGAGAATTAATAACGAGTTTAAAAAAGAGTATGACAAAGTTTTTCTTACTTGAAAGACGGTTACGGTGGCCCAAAGTATATTGTTGAAGTGCTTACGATCACATTCACATTGTGGATTTTTGCTGATGATTTCGGGACAAGTACATTCGCGTTCGAGTCCAGTGTCATCCATAAATTTGCAAAACTTACCGCCGAACAAATACATGCCCAGTATGCTGCAAGTTGTATGGTTTTGTTTGTTTTTGTTTTTGTTCGTTTTGTTTCAAGAAACACACATACAACATCATCATACACAAACACAACCACAAACAATTTTCAATTCGTTTATATATGTATGTATTTTGTTTTTTTTTTTTTTGTTTTGTTTAATTTTTTTATTTTCATATATTATTTTACAAATACACACACGCGTGTAGTAGCAGTGGCAGTAGTATTGGTAGTTTTATATCAGTTTCAGTAGTATTTGGTAGTAGTAGGGTGGTAGTTTTAGTTGATTGAAGTAGTATTTTTATATGATAATAAAAAATGATACATGTTTTGATATATATTTTTTTTTTAGAATATTGTTGAAATATTTATATTTGTATTTATATATATATATATGTAAGTATATAGTTTTTAAAAATTATAAATTAAAATTTAAAAAATTAAACATTAAATATAATTTACTAAAGTTTGGTATATTTATGCTTGAATTATGGATCGATCTAATTTAATAGGAAAACAAAAATACATTAAAACTCTTAGACAAAACGATTTATCGATTTAACGATTTAACGATTTTTTGTTTTTTTATTTTCTTTTGCCCAGAGTTTTAATGTATGTTTTGTTGAAGAGGTTTAAACAATTTTATTATCTTTAGAAACAGGCAGTCGCAGAACAAAATGCTCTTTATTTTGCAACGTTGTTTGTTTCAAGGCGATTTAAATTAATTGTTTTCTAAGGCCATACAAAAAAAAAAAAAAATTCATTTCTGAAAATAAATAGAAAAATAGTACAGTTTGTTCTGCGGCTCCTTGATAAAGTCTGGCTAAAACAATTGTAGTCAAGAGAGGAGGGGGTGTTAAATTTCTTGCTTATTTTTGGTTTTTATTTTCTTTTTGCATCAGTATTAAGCAGGTTTTTTGTAACTGTTACTTTATTGGAGAATATTCGTATATTCGGCAAACATTTGCAACATATTTTCAGCTGTAAAAGTGGCCCACAAAAGCCACTCTCCTCTAACCATATATTTACATATGTATTGTATTTGTGCCACCAAAACTTTGCCAATCGGTATGATATAAAATTTATACAATTTGGAGTTTTTAATATAAAAATTTGATGCTTTTCGTTAGATTGTTCAGATATTTTGTTCAACATGTTTTTGTTTAAATGTTAAAACTATTCTGCAATTTTATATACAATATCAATGATGTGACAACCGCAATGACAAATATTTAAGTGTTTTCAATAAACAAAAACGAAAGTTAAAAACGATTGAGATATTATTGTGATTAATTTACAGATGAAAAACAGTAGACAATGGATTAACAAATATGTTCTTAATGCGATATACTATATATATACTAGATGAATATATTTACATATATAATAACACAGTGATGGGAGGACAGACAGACAGACAGATAGAGGTAGATGGAATGATTAAACATTTACTTTGGGGGTTATTTTTCGTGTGAAAATAAACACTTAATATGACCGATTGTTTGATTATTATTATTGTTACGGCAGGCAATTACAATGAACGTGCAGCTTAAAATCGTATCAAATTTTGAATTTATTAAACTACAAAACATGCCGGCAGAGAGCAGCCATACTTACCTTTAATTTATTTATTATATTTTTTTTTTTTTTGAGTTTATATGTCTCCATTTTAAACGCTACAAATGCCACACTACGTTAAGCTTAAGTTGGCTTAAGCTTAAGAAGAAAGTTCTAAAAGTTGCTGGTAGGCAGAGTTTTATGTAAACTTCCAAAACAACTAAATTATGTACATACATATGTAGGTATTTATTTACGTCTATTGTCTAAAGTTAAAAACAAAATCCTAAAACCTAAATAGGCGTCACTGTCCTCAAACAATTTTTCAATTTAGACTTTATTGTTTTACACAGAACACACCACAAATTAAAAAAAAAATACAAAAAAAAAAAAAAACACAAACAATATTTAAGGCAAAAGAACAGCAAAACAAGCAACACATAAACGCAAAATTTTCAAAACCACAATTTAATAAAATAATAAAATTGAAAAAAAACGAATAATAAAAATTAAAAAAAAAAAAATAAAAAAATTATAATAAATTAAATTAAAGCAAAAAGACAAGAAAAAACGAAAATACAAAATCAAAATTACAAAACATTGCAACAAACTCTAAATTATTGTTTTTATATTAAATATATGTATAGAAAATAAATTAATATATATTTTATATTTAGCAAAACAAATATAAAATTATTTTTATAAGATAATCATAGATAGACTTGTTTAAATGCATGTATTTAGATATATATATATATATATATATATATATATATATTAGATATAAAGCTTTCATCTACCTGAAATACTGTGACGAGAGCCCACAGTAGACTGTCGAAATTTTTGCGATCACATATCACGTCTTCTCCCACTTGTTCGCAGAATTTACAGCCGAACAGATTCATGCCAAGTATACTATTATGAATATCAGTCGAACGCAGAAACGAACGAACGAACGAACGAACGCACGAACGAACCAATTAACGAACGAGATGATCGAACGTTCATTTAAAAGCACGATGTTACAACGTTTATGTATTTATTTTAATTTTATTTCATTTCATTTCATTTTTTTTTGTGATATAGTATATGTAGGCCATCATTTTGGTTTATCAATCAATTAGTTATTCATTTAATGAAGGGTTTTATCAAAATTGAAAATATGAATATCGATTAACATGTAAATAATATATTTAAGACGTGGTAATTTGTTTATATTTTTCTTAATGTATTTTGGTATTTAAAGGGATTTTATTTAAATGAATGTTTTTCTTATTTAAAATATTTTGTTTTTTTTTTGTTTTTTTGTTTGTTTTTATTAGTAAACATAAATCGTTTAAAATGTTTATAATATATAGTATAAATTTAATTAAAAATATTTAATATAGATTTTAAAACGTAAACTTTTTAAGGGCTGGCGTTAGTAAATTAGATTAAAAAAGTGTGTGTGTGTGTGTGTGTGTGTGTGTGTGTGTGTGTTTGTGTGTGTTTGTGTGTGTGTGTTTGTGTGTGTGTGTTTGTGTGTGTGTGTGTAATAAAAAAAGTATTGCAGACGAGTGAAGAAAGGCGTTGCGCAAAAGTATCTTATAGCAGAAAAGACAAAAATTCAAAATGTTGCCAGCAAACCAAAGAAAACAAAATAAAACAAAACAAAAAATAACGAATCTTAGTGAATAACAACAAGAGTGAAAACAAAAAAGCAAAACAATCATATTGTCTGTCCCACGATAGCAACACGTTAATGTTCGCCTGGGCTTGAAGACTATTCTTATAATTTTGCCCGCCTTTCAAGCGTGGTTGGTGGTTGGTGAACATTAACATTCCACGTTGTGGAGCAGTTACCCGATTTAATGTTTTGCACAAACATGATTTATCTCTACAATTTTAATTTTACTTTTTATATATTGCTGCAGGGCGAATTCGTGCCCGTTAAACTCGCAAAACGCGGCGAACTCCCAATAAAGAATTTGGTTTAAATACTTATTAAACGGCAAAAATTGAAATCTTATTCTTGAATTATTGATATCGAAGGTCGGCAAAAACATATAAATACATAAAAAGTAATCAGCTGGGCTCTTAATGCCAGCTGTTGTAAAGTCGCCTTGATTTTTGCCTTTTATATTGCAAAACAGGCAAACTCTTATGGACCAGTTCTTTTATAAAATAAAAAATTTGTATTTCTTTGGATAGATATTTTGAGCGTAAAACAAACAACAAATCAAAAAAGCTTAAAGCTAATTTATTTTCTATACATCGTTGGCTGAAAAGCAAAACCAAGTAACGAAACAAAAAAAAAAAAAAAAAAAAAAATTGCTGCATATCAGCATTAGGTGAAAATCGAAAATACGTTACTTCCAGCGTCAGATCTATAACATGTTACTGGTATTTGGTTGCTACTGTAAAATGGCAGAAACTTTGATTTTGCATTTCAGCTGACGAAATATTCATTGCGTTTTACATTCCAGTTAGAATTAAAAAATTGTCAAACAGGTTGAAAATCGGCTGATCTGATATTTCACATTTCACACATTCTGGCAGTTGAATTCCACAAATTGACTGCCATTTGCTTAGTCGGTTTTGCCAAAATAAAAGAATTCAACACATTGGCTCAATAAACAGTGGTGCCCTTGAGTGTTGCTCTAAGAACGTTCTGTATGAGCGATTCCGTCGACATGAATTTTCATTTGGCAGGGATCTCATCAGGTTACGCAAACGGTGCAATTGGACTCTTTTTTTTCTTGCGTTACAAACGATGCAGCAGTTAGTAGCGTGTTCGACCCCTACAGTCTGGACATCGTAGGTTCGATTCCTACCCAAAAAAAAAAAAAAAAAAAAAAAACCCAAGGAAAGACTTGATAAATACAATATTATGGTAACTCTGTACCATCAAGTTCACTAGTTAAGAAGTGGTTAATTGAGTTCTGTTGTGGTCGTAGCAGCACAAGTGAGACCGCAGATTCACGTCACCCAAATAAGAGGTTATCACGCCAGAAATAGTCGTGAAAACTCATGGAATCGTATTAAACGATGTGGGAAAGAAAGTACATGAGGTGGCTGAGACTGCAGGCATCTCAACTGAGCGGGCACATGAATATTTGTATATGATGGGTGGCAGTATTGCTCACACGCGACCATTAGCCCCACCGTGTGACCACTTCAAAGGAGTGTTTGACGATGTTCAATCGCAATTCGTACGAGTTTTACGCTCTTATGGAACCGTAGACGTGAATCCATCCACAAATAGTTCATAAAACTGGTCTTCCATTGTTCTGAATTGCAATTGATATTTTCTGAATCGTAATCGATAATTTTTTAAATTAAAATTGCATAATTTGAATTTGCAAATGACGCTTTCTGGAGTACAACTGCCGCCCTTGGAGTTAGAGCAATCCAAAAAACGGATACCGTTTGGTGCGATTTACACGCTGCAACTTGTGTTATAGGCAATGGAGACTGTTGCCGCGCTATGATCAATAATTTTTAGGTGTACAAATATGAATGTTATTGATGTGGGAGAGATGACGCAAACGCACCCACTCTTCACCGGTCTGCAATGGGTTGCGATACCGTTTGCCAACCCTGACTTAAACTTTTCATTGTACTGTCCCAGGAAAAGGAAACATATAACATGGATGCCGCTTTAAATTTTGCATTTTATCGTGTTACGTACAATGAAAACCGCTGTCGCGTCATGATTAATTATTTTCTTTTGGTATACAAAATATATGAATGGCATTGAGCTGCAAGAAATGTGGCTTCGAAGGGATGGTGCCACATGCCATGCAGCAAACACACCTACTCTTTAACTTGTTAAAGTTTGAAGCTGGTGTTATGGTCAAGGAATATTGTTGCCGCATGAGTTTTAGGTGTGAAAATATGGATGACATTGATTTGGAAGAGCTGTTGTCTCACGCAGCCACCCATTAACCTGTTAATGCTTGGTCGTGAGGCGATTTAGAGAAATGATGACCAAAGTGCTTAACATTTTCACAGCAGTGGCCGTTGAAATAAAGAATGTTTTTCATAGAGTGACAAGTCATAATAAAACAAGGAAATATATTTTTAATATCAATGAAACGGACTTTATTGGAAAGAAAATTCTATGAAATTAATGTTTAAATATGATTTCTGCCATGTGGCGTAGAAGGCGCCATCTGGAACACTAATTTTCAACAGCTTTTAGTAGCATTTGCGGCCGTATTTCGCCGACAACTCTTCGACTGTTGATATCCAGGTGTTCAATTGTTGTGACTTAACACAACCCCAAAGAAAATAATCCCTTGGGGTTAAATCATACGATCTTGGTGACCAATTAAATGGGCCATCATCAAAAGTTTCTTTGAGTAAATCATTTGTAGCGCCGAATTTGACGAATAGAACAATTATTTTGATTAAATTGATGTTAACAATTTCCAGGCGTTGCTCTGGCGTCAGTCGATTCATAGGGAAATTTCAAAGCAAACTAAACAAAAAGCAACTATCAGCTGTTAAATGGGTGCTCAAATAAAGCAGTGATGCCAACTCAAAATTGTGACACTCTTAACAAAAAATCCCCCCTTTGGAAATAAAATTTTAAATCTCACCAGAATGCAAAACAGCTGAATAACAAAAATCAAAAAAAAAAAAAAAAAAAAAAAAAAAAAAAAAACGCTAGAAAAAGGCAAGAAAAACGGAAATTATATATCATTGAAGATGGCAACAATTTGTTGTAGAACGTTATTGTGCGGTAATAGCAACAGATATATGTAAGTAATCAATCACAATAGCAGTTGAATAGGAATACATATGAGATGGTAGAAGTTAAAGAATGTTAAGCTTGTTGTGACAGTTGAAACGGCAGTAAATAGAATTAAATATTAAGTATTAATACAAACTACTGGCGATATGAATTGTTTAGTTGTTATTGTATTTGTTTTAAGAGTTTATTTCTAACTACTTGAATTACTCGCAATATGTATTAAACAATGAATCTAAACTAAAGTTTTTGGTATAATTGTAAACGTTATTTATTTGTATTAAGAATGGCGCAATATATTATTATGAATATTACTGCGGGTAGTGAGTTAATTTGAGTTAGATGTGACATGTACTCTACTACAAATACGAGTATAATTTGGCAAGGATGAGAAAACAAATCTGACTCGAATTAATTGTATGGATTATTACGCTTTCCAGGAACGCTATCAACTAAAACTAAACTAAATAAACACATACAATATTTTCAAATTACAATAATGAAACAGATAATGAATGATACGAAACTGCATGAAATGGTATTAAAAACGTGACGAAAACGAAGTCAGAGAATTTCAAAACAATAAATAGAGCAGAATAAAGCCGTCTCGGTGGCGGGTAGGGAGTGGATAAATGGAGCAAGTACAGAAAAATGGTGGTAGATCAATTTGTTTGACATCGTTCATTTAGGATAATTTTGGTTACACAGACAAAATTAATTTAAGTGAAAAAATGTGTTTAAAATATGTGTGTGTGTGTGTGTGTGTGTGTCTGTGTGTGTGTTGTTGTGTGGAAGGCAACAGCTAATGAGAAATTCACGTTTGTTGCAGGAACCAAAATGAGCCTTAAGTGGCTGTGATTTTATACATAAATGAAAGTGATATTCTTGCAAGTGAAGACAAAAGAAGAAAAAAGAAAACAAACAAAAAAGAACAAAGTATGTAGAAGAAAATATGGTAGGATAACGAGAAAAAGAGTTGGTAACGTGATTGGTTCAGTTGGTTATGCCGAGCAGACAGCGAAAATCTTGCATTACTGAAGTGGAAAGATAAGGAACAAAATTTGCCGTAAAATCAACTAACTAGTTCTAGGTGAGACGATACAAAACGAAAAAAAGCACTCTTTCAAGTTGACGGCGGGTGTAGAAGAAGAAGAAGAAGAACAAGAATAAGAGAAGTGGAGAAAAAGTAGCACAGAAGAGCAGAAGAGAGCAAGAGACAAAACATTATGAAGTTTAAGAGAAAAGGAACTGAGAAGCGATGCATTGGCAAGATAGTTTTCGGAATCAATGATATTGTTATGTAATTACAGATGTAGTATGTGTTAAACAAATCACAAATGAGATGTAATTGTTCCTTAGCACACCCCTCGTACTTTGCAGAGAGAAAGAGAGCACGTGAGAGAGCAGGGAGTGAGGTGGTGGCGATGGTAGGGAATGCTTTCACAGTTACTTCTGAACTTATGGCTGCTCAGTTGAAGCTGCTTGACAGCCGCCAGTTACTTTTATATATGTTTAAGGGAATTCCAATACACAAAATAAATGACTTGGTTGCCTTTCGTAATGTGTATGTGTGTGTTGCAAGGGGGCGTTTATGATATTAAGCAACATGTTCTACGCAGCACTCACTCATTCAAAGCGAATGCTACGTTTAGCTCTTCTGGTGGGTAAAAAAAAAGCATGATTTGTATGTACATACATATTTATACATATATCTTAAAAGCTAAACTCTTGTCTGAGGTATTACATGAAGTGGAGACTTAAGAGCTGCTGGTTAATGCTGCTAACAGGATGGGATGAGATTTTGCATAATAGACTTACCTAAAAATGAAGATAAAAAGTACTAGGAGGGAAAAGAATACGGCCACATTGTCCATGGTGCGCAGCATTACAAATAATTGGCGTCTCAGATTGGGCATGAAACGTACCAGCTTCAGGATGCGCAACAAGCGAAAGGTGCGCAGCACCGATAAGCCCGAACCGCCACCGCCGCCTGTACCGTTGCCGGTAAACTGCTGGCATATTTCAATCACACTATGAAAATATTAAAAAATTAAAAAATGAATATAAAATGAGGAATCAAATAAATAAATAATTAGATATTAACAATAACAGACCTTAGAATGACTATAACACCATCGAATACATTAAAGCCGTTGGCTATATAGCGAAATGGACCCTCCGCTATCACTTTCAACAACATCTCTACGGCGAATATGGCCGAGAAGACAATATTGCTGGTTTCAACAATGACGGTCAGCTCCTCCGGCTGTTTGTGATACTCAATGCCCATGGACAGCGTATTGATGAGTATGGCCAGCAAAATGCCCTGTTGAAAGTATTTGTGTTCCACCAAACGTTTAATGTAGCACTTGATGGTGCCGAAAACGTGCATGACACAACGATAAACAGCTATCGTGGCTCTCATTAGGCGTGAGCGATGTTTGCGTTTGTCATCCAGCGGCGACAGAGCATTCTGGTAGAGATCGTAACAGCAGGAATAGTCCTCCATATAATTGCCGGTACTGGAAGTTTGGACAACACCGCTGCCGGCACTCCCACTATTTGAGTTGAGGCCATCAAAGGTTTTTCGATTTTGCTCCGACAACTGACCGCGTTGCTGCAGCGCCAAGTTGCTGTTTTCTAGATTCTGTTGATTTTTTATGGCCTCGGCTGTGTGGGGATCGCAGCGCGTCAGGGATGAATAGAACGATTCCAAAGTACTTTGGCCCGTGGGCAGAGCTGCTGAAAATGCCACCGAAAATGCTAAAAGCTCCTGGCAGGTCATGGCGTCGTGTATACCCAAATCGGAGCATTCCGTATAGGGATTCGTTATATTGGCCAGCGTCTGCGGCAGATTTACCTGCGACAAAGATGCCATAAAGAAAAGAAAATATTAAATTTTATAACAACGGGCGCGATAACAAAATTGATTGGATGAAGGAAAAGTCCCCCGGCGTTAACTTACTTGCCAAATGCTGCCATCGCCGGCCTGTGTCATCTTTTCGGAAGAACACACCGTTTTCTCAACACTTGATTGCGGTTCCTTCAGAGCCGGCGGCGTGTGCAATAAAACGTATTCATTGAACATGACAGAAGGTCGGCGACTGGCTGATGTGGGGGGACTTAGAAAGCCGGATGTACAAGGATGTGTCTATAAAAATAAAGTAAAATGAGTAGGTGGTCGCCGAATAATGGACTTTTCACAGTGAATTATGAACTTGACGAAAATGTTTTCGTAAATTATTTAACAAAGTAGTAAAAGGTAGTTTTATTTTTTTCATAAGAATAACAATAATAATAATAATAATATTTATATTACACATTAAGCTGGAAGGAGAGGCATACAGTTTTGTTTTTACTTTTTTTTTATAAATGATATTGATATTATTTTATTTACAATATAATTGGCCGGGGTGATTGAACGACTTTTAAAAATATTTCCAAAATATTAAAAAAGTAATGTTTGAAGGTAAACGAATAAGTACAAAGTTTACGAAAGGATTAAGTTTTTTTTTTTTTTTTTTTTTTTTTTTTGAGGTGCTGCATGTAGTTTCAATTAATACCTTGCCTAGAGTTCCCAGCTGGAGCTACAAAATTTCCACAACATTTTAACATTGAGGGTAGTTATGGTGAAATAAAAGAAATAATTCTTAGTTATAATGAAAACAAATTGTAGTTTGACTTTGTTTTTTTTTTTTTTTTTTTTTTTTTTTTTTTTTTTTTTTTTTTTTTTTTTTCTTTTTTTTGGTTGCAACTATTTCTCTCTATATATGCACGTATTTATGTGGGTAACCCTAAAGGCTACGCTACAAATTTCTAATTTTGTGATGAGCTGGCCAATAAATTTATAGCCGTGATACGAGTGTTGAGAGTGAGTCTACGAATTGTGTTATAGTGTGCAGTGTGGCCACAGCTTAAAAATTAATTTCCTGTAATAACTGCCATTTAAAATACTGCCAAAAGTGCTAATACAACATATTTTTTTTTTAAATGCTAAAAAGTAATACTCAAAATTTTATACTCCAATCTTATTGGAAATGGATTTAAAACCGACAAAAAAAAAAAGAAACCACTTTGGTACTGTTGAGCTAAAAAATGCAACACAGCTGATGCAAGTTGCAGCAATTCGACAAATTCTTAGCGTAATATGTTGTGCGATTCACAGGCCAATCGACCACAAATAGATGAGCTGTGAGCGAAAAATGTGTATTACGCAAAACCACCGATAAGCTTCTGCGCCCCACACCAGATCGTGTAACCACAAAATTGCCTTTTCATCACCAGCCCCAAAATAAGAGTTTTATTCCATTTTGGGGTAGGTTATAAAGTGATATGAATATTAAGAAGATGGGATGGACTGAAGAGTATATCGGATTGGTCAGGGCCTATGGCAACTAAGAATACAGATGAAGTAGCAATTGTGGTCGTGCTTCTGGGTATTACGAGCAATGAAATCGACCCGGTTTAGGCGATGCTATTCAGAGAATTTCGGCATATAGTCTGTGTTAGGCCTGACCTATAGCTGAATAAGAAGGAATGTCATCTGCCGATAAAATGCGATAATTTTTTGGCGAAATGGCGCGGATTGTGGACAATTAAAATGAATCTTGGACACATTTTGGCACAATGTCCAGCAATTCAATTGCAAAATAAACATCAATTTTTAACGGCCGTCGACCATCAGCAACGGTACATGCGAGAATAAATCGAAGTTAGAAATTTCACCAAATCGTTGCTTTTTTTTAGCTAAATTTGTATATTTTCCAAATCTAATTTTTGTTTTTTCTGTATTAAAACATTAACTGGTAGAATTGTTTTGTTGAACAAACGACAACAAGTTGCTTGTAGCAGAACTTTGCAATTGTAACGATTTTGCCAGCCCTGGCAAACATGTGTTGACAAAACAACAATTACAAAACATTCGTTTTGACAATGACGCCAAAAAAAATAATACCGCGAAAATGCTAAAATGGTCGCGCTGCCTTGCAAATACTTTTAAATCCACTGTCGCATGTCCTTGGGGTCTGCACACACACACACACACACACGCCCATATATAGAGAAATTGTGAAGACTTTTAAATTATATTCGTTTATGTACAATCGAATTCTTTGAAAGAGTTTTTTTTGTGTGTAGAATTTGTAGATGTTGGAATTTTTTTGGCGCTATTCAATCAGTGTTGTCGTTTCTTAAGAATGCGACTACTTTTGCAATATTCACAAGTTAATGGGTTTTGCTTGTTTTTACCAATTTTGCGAATTCGTATTTTGAAGTGTCTTTTGTTGTTTTATTTATATACATTTAACATTTACATTTAAGCTTTTAATAACAACTTACGATTAGCTGGTCGGTTTCCATTAGATTTTGGGGAAATTTCAAAAGGATCGTTTTATGATGTTTATTATTTTCTGCTTCCGATTTCAGTTGATTCGAAATCTTCTTGTAGTTGCTGTTGCGAGCAGTGACTACTCCTCCTCCTCCTCCTCCTACTCCATCATTTTCCAACGATTGTTCGGAGTTTTCGGAGGAAGAAAGGTGCTGCTGGTGTTGTTGTTGCTGCTGCTGTTGTTGTTGTTGTTGTGTGTTGTTAGCACCACTATTGGCATTATGTAGACCATTAATGAGGGGCATCATGTTGCTGGAAGTTTGTGTAGTTGAACTCTGTAACGGATTGAGTTGCGTTTGGGCGCCCAATTGCTGTGGCTGGCCATGACCATGATTGTTGTTATTGTTGTTGTTGCCGGTGGCATTAAGATTGTTGTTGGAGTTCAGCGGCACCATAACGGTGATCATTTGATCCTGTATGCTCGAGGGTTTGCGATTGCTTGAGAACTTGGGGCACTTGGGATGATGACTTTTGATACGTGACGGCGAAAATGTCAAATTGTCGGCATTGGGCAAAAGACCTTCTTTGCGCTGTTTTTGCTGGTACCTTGTTGTTGTTGTTGTTGTTATTGTTGTTGTTGAATGAAATTAAAACAAAACGGTGTAAGTGTTTGTTGGCTAAACTCATTTGAAATGTTTTTTTTTTTTTGCTTTTTATTACAATAATTTCATAAAACTAACGATCTAGATTGGGGTTTTGAATACAATAGGACTGATTTTTTTGTTCTTAAATCTTTTGATTTTCTCAACTATATAGAAACTAAATGAAGGCGCATGAATTATGTATGTTTTTGTAGCCAATAGTTTTTGGGCTTAAAGTTGAAGAAGTTTTCTTGGAGCAAAATACAAAAGAAAAGTTGGCGAATGGCTTAAAAAATTAGTTTTTCTAAATATTAAAAATTTTGCAATAAATATCAAACACTTGTAATTAAGTTGTCGTTTTTAAAAATGAATCTCAATCTAAAACTAAAATTCTAAATTTTGCTCTATGAATTGTAAGTCGGATATTTGTCGCCGGACGTCATCAATCTGGCTGAGTTCGTGCAGTATAACAGCGATGATAGGAGACGGCAAAGAAACATAAAAAACTACACAACTCTAAGCATTCCTTTCATTTTTCTCTTCTTGTTCTGTGACTTTATTCTTAGGAATAGAGATACGACGGTTAAAAAAACACAAAATTTTTGAAAATCTCTTTAAAACAAGTACAACAACAAGTTTGTTTTATATTCGCGATTGGCTGTCGCATTTACGGTTCGCGTCCTCCCCCGCTTTTTTTTTCTTTACGTTTCGTCATAATAAATTTTTAAAAACGAAACATTTGGTTTTACTTTAAAACTTGTTGTTGTGAACCATGAAAAATTTGCTCTATTTTGCTCTAACGAAGGAACACGCCAGAAATAAACAAGTGTCTATTTAGTTAATGATACACCAACAAACATTTGAACTTCAGCGTGTGTTAGAGGGCGAACCAAGTGCTTCAGCGCATGATTGTCGTATTGCAGTCAGATACTAATACACAATACAGTCACTTTTCCATCGCTGGCTCTTTGGTTAATACCTACTGTTTGATAAATTTATGAGGCGCGATTGTGAATTGCAAGCTTCTCCTAATGATAACACAGTCGCTTCAAACGATAAGGCAGTCCCATGGTAAAGCTGACCTTAACTGTAGCTGCTGCTCAACCGGGATGCCACACTTTCAATTTTTGTGCCTTTTAAATGACTTTCAATTCGCACTAACAAGATTTTCAATTTGAACTCGCCATTCGTCTGGCGGCATTTTGTTCAATTTTATCATCTTATTGCAAACAAGTTTTTGCGCTTCATATTGTATTTTAAAATAAATTGTTGTGGTAAAAAGTTGACTAACAAAATTTACCAGAACATAAAACTTAAGATTGATAAACAAAAAATTACGCCTTCATTGAAGTGCGACTGCTTTTTTGAGAAAATTTTAGAAACAAACGAAGACAATTTCTTTTTCGCCAGCTTTTAATATCAATCAATTTCAATTTAAAAACTTGAAAGTGTAGCCGGCTGCACAAACGCGGCGTAGCCAGTAAATAAAATATATATTTGAATTTTTTTCTTTTTTTTTTTTGCCAACAAATTTCATTTACTCGATGTAAAACCCTGTTTTGCTATTTATATAGTACCAATTTTTTTTTTTTTTTTTATTTGAAAACTATTCCGCCACCTTTTTGTTCATAAAACTTCTCTCTTAAGCGCCAAAAATACAGTTTCTGACAAAACTGCTAATAATTTTGTGAATCGTGTTGAATAGATTTCTAACATGTAGCGTGAAATAAATGCATGACAAGAATTAAGCAAATGTAAGTTTCCAATTGCATATTCGATAATTAATTTTTATTTCCATTTGCTTTGCGTGAAGACGACAATTATTTGTTATTAATTTGGGGTTTCTGTTGAATTCGTATGGAGGGAAGGAAACAATGCTTTATGCAAATTCACAACTAAGTCGGCAAAACTCATGCAAAGAAAAAAAAAAAATAAAAATAAAAACCAAAAAAAGAAAGAAAAAGAAAATTGAAAAAAGCTGTCACAAAGTAAAAGAAAAACTAGGAAAATTTCAATTAATGGTTGCAACTAATTCATTGAACACTGATTGGAGTGACTGATACTTGACTGACTGACAGTTGTCTACAAATAATTTAATTAATTTGCTTAGTTTTGTTGCTTAATTCATACGTATAAAATGTGAAATTTTTATTCGTATATATTTTTGTTTTCTTTTTCTCTTTTTTTTTCTGTGTTTCTTTTTTTTTTTTTCTTTTGCTTTTGCTCTAAACTTAGAGTACTTGTGGTTTTAAACATTTTGTGCTCAATGTCAGCTGTTTTTGCATTTGCGCGCTGTGGCAATTGCAAAAAGCAATTAATTTTCGTTGCCAAAGTAGGGTCCGTTCTAAGCCAGCCGCATACACTTTTGTCTTGAGAAATGGGTTTTAAAAATGTACTTTTTTTTTTTTTGTTTTTGTTTGTTTAGCTCTACAGGAATTTCTATATATACAGTTGCTTGAAAGTGGGGAAACAAATAGAACCATAGAGTTTTATTAGCAATTAGTAGTAGTGAGTTTATGGAAATTAGTTTTCTTTTTTCTTTTTTTGCTCTTTTATGTGACACATGAGTTGGCGATATTTTGTTAACTTTTGGCGGTTTTAGCCATAAGCGGAGTAATGCTTTTATGAAAACTGTTTTCTTTTGAGAAAATTAAATTAAAATAAAAAAGGGACCTAAAATTCAAAGAAAAATCGTTTCGATATTCGGGACGTCTGTAAATCTGTCAGCAGGATACCATAAGTTTTTTTTTTTCTTCCATCTCCGTAATTTGCACAGTATTTATTTCTATTGCTGTTGCCGAACAACTTTAACTGGAACCAATTTTAGTTTTATTTCCTGGGAACTTGTAGCCTCGTTAAAAGATTTGATTAAGGGTATTTGACCAGCCCATGGCTTAAATTGCCATTAAACAGGTTTATTTTTTTTTTATCAAATTCCGAAAACCTACAGGAGGCTGTAAAAGCTTTTTCATTAAACAGCGACGCCTGCAAATATTCCTAAAAAGTGTTTTAATATTGTAGAATTCTTTGTGATGAAGAATGTTTTTGTGCTGATAAAGCACCTCGAACAGGACTAAGCGACTCGGCCAAAGTAATTGCTTTAGTTGTCAACTTAGCACTTGATATTTCTAATTCGAAGGAGATTAACGAATGGTTGAATCACAAAGTTGAAGCCACTGACCACGGGACGGGACGGGACGCAAAAGAAGATGATGGAATGGACTCATTTATTGTAGTAAAGAATATTGCAATAAGATTCCAAATACACAACATTTTCCAGCCTTATCTGCTCTTATGTATGTATGTATGTCGATACTGCGACGAAGCCGAGAACTGGACAATTCAGTTACTGAATCCAATAAAAAGTTGTTTGAATGCAGTTTTTTTTTAACAAACAGAAATTTCGTTATCCGGCAGAAACGCCCAGACTCGAAGGTACCATCACTGGACTGTGGGCCAAACAGTCTGAAAACTCATCCATTGAGGCACTATTACTATTTGGAAAAAGTTTCTGGCTGACTAACCCAAAAATTTAGATAAACAATTTTCTCGTTCAAATCCTTTATTACTCTGTTGATTCCAAAAATATTGTAAGAAACCGGTTGTATCCGTCTAAATTCCTAAGCCTGTTTGTTGAAAAACAGAACACTGTCAACCAAACCGGGGCATGCTCCCAAAGTTACCAGATTGCCTTTTTTGCGATCTCTGTTCAGCTTCAAAAAAGAAAATAAAAATAAAAGAAAACAGTTTTAAAGCTTTACTCTGCTTTTACTACAGCCGATTTAAAATATTTCTTTTCTCTTTTCTATACTATATACAAAATGTGTTGATCGCTCCGTTGCCAAATTCCGCACTCATGATAATCGATTGTCTACACAAAATACTGATTACAACTCATGTAATATATATGTATGCATGTTATTGAACGGGTGATACAATTTGGTGCTTTTTGTTTGTTTGATTATGAAATCCGGGGTAAACTTTGTATTGTTCGGTTTCGGAAAATCGGGGGTGTAACTCAAAAGTTATTAAAAACTGAAAATAAAATCGAAACTACATCCAGCATACTTATATAATCTGTACTTCTTTAACATTCGTCGTTTGAAGCGTCGCCACAGATGAGCGATATATTTCACAATCTCTGCATAACAGGTGGCCGGCTCTGAGTTGTTCGTGCTGGAGGCCAAAGTCGAGGTGGAAGTGTAACGGGCCCGTTCCTGACGCATCCGCTCCATTTCACGTTTCTTTGTCTCACTGAACTGTGTGGCGATGACGACCAAACACAAGTTGATCATAAAAAATGAGCCAATCTAAAGAGTACAAGAAAAAAAAAGCAAGAAGTTTTTAAAAATAACAGGGTTTAGTGGTCATGTATGTTATATTTACAACGCTTTTATATTAACTACGATTTTTACCACACCGTGATTTGTTTGCGTTTTTCCAACGACAATTTCACTTTCTTAGAGTGATAATCTTTTTGCTCTTTCACATCTTTCGATGTATTAAACAAAACAAAACCAAATTAAAATTAGATATTGCCGGCAAAACGAGTATTTGCTATAGCTTTTAGTGTTGTTGCTGTTTCAAATAAAACTTCAGCACATTTCTCTGTTAGACTGTTGCAAATTACCAGCCTCCATATACAAAAAAACTCCAAATGAGTTTGAAATGTATATCAGTTTTTTTTCTTTATCAATACAAGTCTAGTACTTTAACCACATAGTATTTACTAAGGCCCAGTAGTGAAGTTTATGGTATATTTAAGACAAGTATTTACTACCTCTGTTAGTGTTGTTGCTGTTTCAAGCCACAGCATATTAAAGCTTAGCACATTTTGTTGCGACAGTGTTGCAAGCTACCAGCCTCCATATACAAAAAAACTCCAAATGAGTTTGAAATGTATATCAGTTTTTTTTCTTTATCAATACAAGTCTAGTATTTTAACCACATAGTATTTACTACGGCCCAGTAGTGAAGTTTATGGTATATTTAAGACAAGTATTTACTACCTGTGTTAGTGTTGTTGCTGTTTCAAGCCACAGCATATTAAAGCTTAGCACATTTTGTTGCGACAGTGTTGCAAGCTACCAGCCTCCATATACAAAAAAACTCCAAATGAGTTTGAAATGTATATCAGTTTTTTTTCTTTATCAATACAAGTCTAGTATTTTAACCACATAGTATTTACTACGGCCCAGTAGTGAAGTTTATGGTATATTTCACACAGTATTAACTACAGACTTTAGTGTTGTTGCTGTTTCAAGCCACCGCATAGTAAATAAAACTTTAGCTAATTTTTTATGACTACAAGTCTGGTACTTTAACCATTTAGGATTTACTACGGACAAAAAGTGAGCTGCGCTAATGTTTGCTTGCTAACAATACCGAATTGTTTGAATCAATTATATCACTTTAAGTTTAGCTGTTCACTGATTGCGAATTGTTAAACTTATGCAGTTATTTGGCAAAATTTCTTTAATGTTCTGGCGTAACTGCCTATTTGTTCAACACTTACCTACAAAACAAACACATGTATTTGTTGCTATGCTGGTAAATGAATTGTAATTTCCAACTTTTGAAAAGTAATTTCTTATTTAGAGTGTCTGTTGTTTTTGTTGTACAATAGTAGATTTGTTGGCTTTTCAAACAAAAATACGGTTTGAATGGTGTCTGATTTCAGAAAAACTTATTGCAAAGTTTTATATGTTTGGGCAAACAAAACAGATAACAAGAAGAAGAGGAAGAAAAAGAAGTAAAAGAACAAGAACATTTCTCGCAAACAGTAATACCTTGTTAGGCTTGTAAACTAATAATGCTGGTATTATTTATTTCAATTGTAAAAACGCAGCTTAAAACTTTCGCAAGTCAGCCGCCGCCAGCCACTTTAGTCTTTATATTGGCTGATAAGAAGTTTTTTGCTAAATGTGTATGTAACTAGTTTGCATTACAAAGTGCTTACTGTTTTGTGCACAGCCAACAAGTGTGTGTGCCTTAACTTCGCTTTACGTGCATTTCATTTGAATTTATCACAGAAAGTTTTGCTGTTTTATATACCAAGTTTTTGTTTTCTTTTTCACAGCCACATTCACTCTACCAACTTCTTGAATGGCTATAATAGAATTTCAAATTTTCAAAGTTACTTTTATATGCACAGATCTGAATGGCACATTGTTGTGCCAACAAGTCGAGAATGTTGAAAATCAACAAGTCAGGGAGGGCTGTTGCACAACAAGCAGTTTGGCTTTTGTGTAGCCGTCCTTGGGCAAAACCATTCGACCCAGCCACAATAACTTTAATGATCCAAATAAATGAACAACAATTACTCACCACTATAAGCAATACAAAATATATCCAATCCCAAAAACTGTGAGCATCCTGTACGTAGTACATAATATCGGTCCAACCTTCCAGCGAAATTACCTTCGAAGAAATGAATGGAAAACATTTTTAGGTAAATAAAAATTCATTCATTCATTCATTTTATTTACTTAGACAAATTAAAAGTTTCTTGTTTAAAAAACCAAAAGTGTAGGTTGCCCGTTTCTATTTCCGGTTGCCAAACTGTGCGTCTGGGAGTGTGAGTGTGAATGTGTGTGTGTGTGTGTGTTTGTGAATATTTTGCAAGTTTGTTAACAGCAAACATTTGTATGTAAATATTTTAAATGTATAAGTAGTTTGATGTGTATTCTGTTCATGTGGCTGAGCAGTTGAGTTCTTTTTTCTTCTGTTTTAAAAAGCATCCGAACTTTGTTAACAAACTCTGTTGGTGGCTGAACTATATTGGCCAAATCCATCTGCTTTAGTTTATTTCGCAAACACTTCAAAAACAAAAGTTTTGCCAAATGCTTCCCCTTTTTCGCCAAATATTGTTAGTTTTTCAGGGTTTTATTTCTATATCCTTATTTTCTTACACTCACCCACACACACACACACACACACACACACACACACACACGCACCCATTTTAGCTTATTTTCTGTAAGACGCCACTGCTGATTAAGCAGAATTTGATGTTTGCCATCAGCATAAAAATAAATGGCTTTCCAGGCGCAAATTTTCACAACCACTGAATTTATAACATAAATTTAACTATTTTAAAAAAAAAAATATGTTGGAAACAAAGCAAAAGTCCCTGGGTTTGTGCTGACAATGTCGTATTTGTACCGGCGCGTGCAGCAGGTTTTACTTTAACATTCTGTTTTGCTGGCTATAGAGGGGAAATATACGACAACCAAAACTCGTTAGTTCGTTCCGAAAACTTCGCCAAAGCTCAATTGTCAGAACAGGGAACATATTCAAGCTGCCAGGATCCGTATGAGCATTACGGTGGCCCATAGAAGAAACAAAATTTCTGAAGTCCCCGACTACCGTGGCAGCACAAGTAAAGCCTCTACTCAGACTTCCTGGCCCTCATAAAACTACTGCCGGGGTGCCTCTGCAATCAGCAACCAACAGCTACAATGTCCCACACAAGACTACGGCAAAATGAAACAAAGGAGTGTAGCAATTGCCCGAATGGAGACCAACGTGTTCCTGATACACCTTGAAAGAGCCATCCTGGTATATTTTATAGTTTGAAATGCCTGCCGCTGCTGAAACCTAAAAGCGAAAGAAGAGGTTTTGCATGGTCGAAATGTTTTCGTGCTGCTGTTGTCTTCTAACAAATATTTTCAAATTATTCTTTTGGGGGGGGGGGGGGGAAATTGCCCTTCAGATGAGTTTGGTTGGGTTGAGTTGGCTTGATGTTCCTTAACAATTTTGCCCCACCAATTGAGATGCCTTGACTTCCTCCACTGTCTGGGGTTTTACAGCCAAACAGAATTTGGTAGGCCCAGCTCTCCAGCAAGGCGTTTGTGCTGTATGGCGCTTTCATATGTCTTAGAAAGTTGCCACTTGTGCCGGGTAAACCAAGGGGGGGGGGGCGTTAGCGTTCATACCAGCTTATTAACTGAGCAACAAATATTGGCCCGGTTTTTATGATTTTAAGCACGATTTTTTCATTCAGATTTCATGTAAAAGAATATTTTTATTTTTGCTTTTGGGTTTATGCAACAAATAAAAACCTCCATCCTAATCAGTAGACCGGGAAAACGGGGAACATTTTATAAATTTAAGAAATTCTTTCAACATACTTACCAAAAAAATGGCCACCCAAGCCATGCCGATATTATCGAACGATATGGTGCCCTGAAATGGATTGAGACCCTGCTGCTTACACTGCGAATAATACAGATTCCAATCCACACATGAAGTATTTGTGGGTACATTCTCGACCAGTGGCACTGCTTCTTCTAAAGTTGTGGGTGGCGGGGTGGTGGGGGGAAAGGCAGAGTTAGGTTTCAAACATTAGTTTGGAAATCATGTACAGTGTGGCTTACCCGTACAAATCATGGGTCCTATGCGGTATGGCGGCAAATTTGAACACATGTGCATACCGGAATCCTCGGGCGTGGAGCAAATATAATCCTGTTCCTTGGAGAACTCGTAGTAATAGGAAACACTAGATTGTGGTATAATTCGTGTGGAGTTTGATTTATGTTTGTGGTATTTGTTCGATTAGTTTTCGTGGTTGTTGATGTGTAATCGTGGATGGGTTGTGTGTTGGGTGTGTGTGTGTGTGGCGGGAGAGTGCATTTGTGTAGTAAATGTGTTGTTAATTATTTCATTAGCAAAGTGTAAAAGTATTTTTTGGATAAAAATAAAAACGATAGAAATATATCATGAGTGTCATATGCCAACTAAATGATACAATATCAGAATTAAAATTATTTAGTTATTAGTTAATAAAATATTAGTTTTTGTGTGTGTGTGTGTGTTTTTTTTTTTGTGTTATTAGTACAATAATTATTTTTGTCCTTTGAAAATAACTAAAGGAATTTCACACACCAAAA
Organism: Epicampocera succincta; assembly: GCA_932526305.1. Taxonomy (NCBI): domain Eukaryota; kingdom Metazoa; phylum Arthropoda; class Insecta; order Diptera; family Tachinidae; genus Epicampocera; species Epicampocera succincta. The sequence continues at coordinate 15,432,222 of OW052038.1, forward strand.
TAAGAGAGCGAGAGAGAGCGAGAGAGAGAGAGAGAGAGACAAAAATGTAGTGGACTAATGATTAAAAAGGAAAGAAATTTTTTATTTTTGCTGGTTAAAAGAGGGGGAGGGGGGGGGGCTGTGGGAAAACTTATGCAAAATGCTCACACATACACATGAATTACACACTCGTGAAAAAAAAAGGAATATAAGAAAACAGACATAAATTTGGTGAGAGATAAGAGCAAACGGCAGAAAGGAGCGAAACACAGACTAGAAAGAGTTTAACATTAAGAAGTTGATTTTAATTGATTGACTGATTGATTAATTTATTGGTTGCATGTTTTCGAAGGCCATCATATCATCATACTCTGACATTTGCAATTAACTGCTACATTTGCTAACTAATTGACAGTGTGTTGTTGTTGTTATTGTGGGAGGTTATGGTAGGGAACTGGCAGCTCGTTAAGGCACCTTAACAAAACTTTTAGATTTAAATATGTATTTTTCTTATTCTTTTTTTGTTTTTTTGTTTTGTTTTGCTATACCTGCCCAGCGTAAACTGATGAAATTGTCTGTTGGGGAAGAGAATTATTTTCCATTAAGCAGCGATTTTCTATTATTCTTTTAAGGCAGAGTCTTAAACTGAGATTTTTGATATGCAACACATAATCACTAGTTGACTAAATAAATTTGTTGGCCGGGAGGGGGTGGCGGGGCATAAGAAGACAAAAACAAACCAAAAGGGATTTATGCTTTTTTCCTGTTTTGCATTCTAAAACTAAATTGTTTTTATTGCTGGTGTTGTTGAGGTCGATACTTTTATGTGTTGAAATAAAAATAAGTAGTAAATATTATTGGTAGCTTTTATCTCTATATATATATAGACTGTGTATGGGTTGCTTGTTGTGGGTGTGGTTAGAATATCAGTGGCGGCGTTATAATATTTTAAAGTAAAGTAAATAACATAATAACAAGAGTATATTTTTATATGGTCGGTGCGCTCAATAAAAGAGTTGGAAAGCAAATTTAAAATGGCTGCAAGCCTGTGAATTCCTTTAAAACTTTTTTATTGCTATTTCATGTTCGTACAAGCTGCAATATTATGCCTCGCAACGGGATCGCAACGGCCATATACATATTTCTGATCCTTTTTTTTTGTCGTATGTAACAGGGAACTGCATGATGGTTTGATGATTTCACTATCAAAATAATATGAATTGCTGGGAGTTTTCTTTTTTAAATCAAGTTATTCCCGATGGACCAATCAATTTCGCAAATTCAATTAACGTAAAACACTTAATGAACTTTATTTTAAGGCACCTTGAAACCAAAAAGAAAAATGCGCACGAGTTGTTTTATGGCAAAAATGAAATTCGTTCATTTTAAAATTGTTAAGAACAGAAAAATTCATGCATAGAAAATGCGTACATTTAATGAATTCATGTTTATTTTCATTACGCTTTGGTTCTAATAACGGAACTGAAAAGAAAAACTTTCCTAAAGCGGATTGGGATCATCATAAATAAAAACTTGTCCCGCAAGTCACACATCTAAATTTGAGTGTCGCAAGTTTCAAAGTTGAAAAGAAATGCTTAAAAATGCTGAAATTTAACGAACTAATTTTTATACTCAAAATTAGAGCAAGATAAATAAAAACTTGTCCCGAAAGTCATACATCTAAATTTGAGTGTCGCAAGTTTCAAAGTTTAAAAGAAATGCTAGAAAAAGGCTGAAATTTAATGAACTAATTTTTATACTCAAAATTAGAGCAAGATAAATAAAAACTTGTCCCGAAAGTCACACATCTAAATTTGATTTTCACAAGTTTCAAAGTTTAAAAGAAATGCTAGAAAAAGGCTGAAATTTAATGAACTAATTTTTATACTCAAAATTAGAGCAAGATAAATAAAAACTTGTCCCAAAAGTCACACATCTAAATTTGATTTTCACAAAATTCAAAGTTTAAAATACATGATCTATGCAAACGATCAATGAACTTATTTCTATTTTCATTGGATCGTCGTAAATCAGCACTTGTCTCAGAAGTCACAAATCAATTTATTTTTTCATTATTTTCATTATTAGTCTTTAATAATAGAAATGGAAAAAACCTTTCAAATTCGGCCAAAAATTATTGGGAGCATAATAAATAAATAATTGTCCCAGCAGTCACAAATTAAATTTTTATCCGATTCGGGACATCGAAGATTTGCAAATTCAAAGATCAAAATGTTATTGAGATTGTAGTTTAAAACGTTCATAAAACAAAACCAAATAAACAGCGACGAAGAACGAAACCGTATAGTAAATTCCTGCTTTTAAATTTATGTATATTTCTATGCTACTAGCGGACATCTGTATATGAAGAAGAGGAATCAGTTCACATGATGATTGGAACTTATTTATATTGAATTACGGTGTAGTTTCAGCGTTCATAAGTCGCCCGTTTTTTTTTGCACAAATCGCTGCTTGATCAGTAATAAATACGATACAATGAAAATTGTGAACCTTTAGTATTGTTGAGCAATCAGTGTGTTGTATTTAGCGTCCTGGAGGAGCACAAGAAATTATTATAAAACGATAAAAACCAAAATTGGAAACAAATTGATATTGAATACATACAGCGAATTCGTTAAGCCAATAAATAAATCTGGCCCACACTTTATCATTCACTACCGATGACGCCATACGGCCAGATTTGTTGGCAAAAGTCGTAAAAGATTAGCTCGATATCATATTTGCCATAAAATTATCTACCAGATTATAATAAAAGATATTTCCATTCGACTTTTTTTTTCTAACTTATATTACGATTTTTAGTCCTCAAGCTGTTAAGGCAAACAAGCGAATTTTTTTTTCTTTAGCTGTGGCCACTCTGTATTGTACAGAAGAAGAAGTCGCTTGCAACGGAATGTTTAAAATCGTAGCATATTTTTAGGGTTGGGAGGTGGATTTAAATTCAATATGATTTGGTGAAGGCTGCTAATACAAAAACAAACTCGTTCAAAACTCTGAAATCTTCAAGTTGGAGTTCTTTTAAGTAAATGGTGCTCTAAAACAAAACGTTCATTCGGTGTTTACGGCCACATCAATTCTCAATCGTTTCTACTAAAATATGTGAAATTAAGAAGATTCTGTTTTTCTACCAGACGACTTTTAATTGGCTGTGCATTTTGTCTGTGTATGTATTTTTCTAGGTGTATGTAGATGTGCGTGTGATATCCTTTCCCAGGCAAGTAAAAATAGTTTTAAAGATTCCCTTGAAGTAGGTGTTTTGAGTGTTTTGTGAAGTATTAGTTAAAGTCGCTTAATAAATCAAAAAAAAAAAAAAAAAAAATCAAAAAAATCTAAAGTATTAATCAAACGAAGACAATAAAAACAAAACTAAAACATTAAACATTAAACAAACTACACGAAAACTTGTTGAGTAATAAAAGCAACACAACATCAATGAAAAGAAACGAAAACTACTTTTTAACACACCGAATAGGCCAAATGACTGATAACTACTGCTACGTTTGTTGAAACAAATAGTTCATTAATTAAACAAAATTAAAAAGAAATAATAATTCGAACCGAATAACGGCAAAAATTTGCTTAAAAGAAAAACAAAAATTGGTGAAAAGGAAAACAAAATTGAAATATTATAAATTAGTGCTGGGGTATAATAAAATTAAATAAGAAAATGAACATTAACAAGAAAACAAAACTTAAATAAAGTGAGCAAGAGCAGGACTTTTGGATTACGGTGTTTGTGTTTTTTGTTACTACAACATTTCTTCTTAAAAAATATTATTTTGCAAATTTCTAAAACATCATTTCCTATCAACGCACAATTTACCGAAGTCTTTTTTTTTTTTTTTTTTTTTTTTTTTAGAAAATTATGCCTTAAAACATAAAAAAAACTACTTTTGCCAAAATATGCAGTTTAAAAACAAAAACATTTTCAGTTTCTAGATTTAACATCCAAATAAAAAATTAAAAAAAAAACCAAGTAAGAAATAAACAATTAATTAGCTAATAATGTATACATATGTATAAAAATATTATAGCAGAGAGTTAAATATGTATAAATTCTGGTTGTTTTGTTTTAATATATGTAATTAGAAAGCAATTTATGTAGAGAAAATTTATACAGATAAATGTATATTTTTTTGTTTTATATAGACAGATAGAAAATTTTGTAAAATAATGTAAATCGTTTTTCATCTTACGAGTTAACACGGACTCGAACTCTGTACACATCAGGTAGTTCCCTGTAAACAAAAAATCGCGTATGATATTTGAGTTGGGAATTTTGACAATATAATATTGATTGACAAAAGGCGAAACAAATCAAATAAGAAAGAAACAAATGAAAGAAAGAGAAAAAATTAAATTAAAAACCAAAAAACAAACTTAAGGTGTGTTTATACGATCATACAAGTATTAAGATCTGTCACGTATTGCTGTAAGACTAAAGAAAAACTTACCCCTTAAGTTTTTCTTTAGCAAAATGTATGGTATGCAGTGAGAGAGAAATACAAATGCAAAACTTGATAAGGGCGCACAAAACGCTCATATTGTTGAAAAATGTTAGAAAACGATATGTACATATGTACAGATATTCGTAGCACATCAGAGCTGTATTTTAAAGTAAAAAAATTACATGTCTAGAGAAAATTTACTAAAACAATCGTCATCAATTTAGGCCATTTCCATGTGGTTTTTACTTTAAAATACAGCTCTGCTGTGATGCAAAAACTCAACTATCATCTTTTCGTAGCACACCAGAGCTGTATTTTAAAGTAAAAAAATTACATGTCTAGAGAAAATTTACTAAAACAATCGTCATCAATTTAGGCCATTTGCATGTGGTTTTTACTTTAAAATACAGCTCTGCTGTGATGCAAAAACTCAACTATCATCTTGCTAATCATTTTATTTTGATTCTAATTAATAGATTTTTTTTTTTTAAATTAAAATTTAATAAAAAAAAACACTTTTAACGAGTTTTGTTTTCTTGTTTTCTCTTAAACAGGGAGAGAATTTGCTGCTACCTTAATCTTAATCTCAATACTTTGTACTGCCGTCTAAACGCAACCTTACCAAAAAATTAAATCACATATAAGTAATTTCGAAAGAAAAGAAGTGTAAATGTTGTAGTAAAAGCTATTCAAAAGAAAAAGCAGTAGTTGTATGTATGTATGTATGTATGTATATACAGGTGTATATGCATGTGTATGTACAAATCGAAACGTTGGAAAGAATTTTAATTTAAGCACAAGAATATAACATACATAATTGTTAGATATCCATCATATGCGACTACATACACACATATGTATGTATGTATGTATGTATATTTTGGTTACGAACTTTTTCAAACCCTCATATGTAATTAATTTAATTAATTCCATCATCGAACTTACTTTTGCATAGAATTGAGAACATGATTAAATTTTTAATAACAAAAAATAGAGTTGTTTATATTTGTGTGTTTTCTAGCTGTCTATATGCCAGCATGTCACAAATGCCAGCCTCCTTCTTCTCAAACGGTGACTAGAAACACACATACACACACACACACACACAACAGCTTTATATTTTGTGTTTAAATTGTCCAGCTGTAAAGCTTTTATTTAAGCTCAGTTGTAGAATTTTTTATTTTGTTGACGTCTTTTGTTACCAGTATAAATCATTTTAAGTATTTTTAATCTCCCAAAACTTCTTTATCTTTCCATGAACAAGTTGCAAGTTAAGTTTTTAGTTAAAAGTTAATCTTTTAGTTGTCTTAAGATCTTAAGCTTTGCAGGCTGATAAAGAAGGCTGTAAAGTGAAGTGTCTAATCACCGCCTACGATATCGTACTGAGTTGTTTGAAACTTTCCGTTTCGGGATTCAATGTTGAATGCCATCTCTTGTTATTTGAAATGATAACATGCGTTATCGAATGACGTGTGCGATAATTCGAGGCGATAGCATTCGATCTCGATATGCCACTATGTATGTATGTATGTATGTAAGTATCTTTGATAGCGGTTCTGGCCGATGGCATGACTAAAACTTTTGTAGCCCAAAGTGGTTTTGATCATTTGGAAAAGTTGCCTAAATTGGCAAAAACATTCTGGCTGTAGTTTAAATCTAAAAATGCTGGTAGATATTGATAAAAGTGGTCTGTTTTTTTGGTGATCCCAATGTTCTCGAGCTGCTGTTGTCTTGCAACAGATTTCTGTTCTTCGTAAGGAACTAGATGGTGGAGAATGCACAGTTAGATTTAACTAACTGGTCCTTGACAATTTCGGAAAATCTGGCAGTCCGGTTCAGTGAAGCCCTGTAGCATGTTTGATTTCGATAATTTTTAATAACGTCAATGCTTCCAGTATATTTTGTACTTTAAACACATTGCATTATTTTTAGAATACACATACGTGACACAATATGTATGTACTTGTTTTCACAAAACCTGGCTGTTACGCAGTTCAACCAAAAAAAAAAAAAAAGAAAGGAAAAAGAATTTCAAAGTTTTATTCATTCATTTTATAGACTAGTAAAATAGTTTTTAATGAATATGGAAATTCTTGGACGCGAAGTTTCTTACTATCAGAAGTCCACTGTAATAATGAAATCCATGGCTAAAAGATTCGAAAAAATTAGTTTTCTTTAAGTATGATCGAATCGCAACTAATCGAGTTCTTTTAGTATTTAAAGTTTTCTAGGCAGCAGTGATTTTTGTTTTTGCGTTATTTAAGGCAGCATTACTGGGTGTGTGACACTAAGTGATTACGATTAAAATTAAAATTACTGTGGTCAGTATTTACAACAGTTTATATACAGATGTGTTGAAAAGGTGTTTGCAAAAAACAAAAACAAAAACAAAAACAAAAATTATTTAGTAGATAATAAAGTTAAAGAATAAAACAAAACTAAAAAGCTTTAACTCAAAATGAATACATATTAAGATGAAGAAAACGCTGTGATTTAAAAGGTAACCGTTTAATTCCAGCTACCAAAAACAAATGAAAACTACACAAATGTAAATACATATGTTTGTATGTATGTATGTATGTATGTATGTATGTTTAATTGTTACACTTTTAAATCCGTTACTAAATGACAAGAGTTGTTTCATTTGTTTCAGTTCTTTTTTTTTTCTGTTTTTGTTAATTGTTTGCATTGTTGCAATTTACATTTGCACTCATTCTAGCATACGAGTACTTGAGCGCCCTTGCGATAACTGTATACGTACATATGCATGTATGCATGTATGTAAGTGTGTGTGTGTAGTCTTATGTGAGGAGCAAAAGAGAAGTTTAAATGTTAGTGGCGCGTTTTTGTAGTTGAGAAAGAAAAAAGTACAAGCAGTTTTTACACCACAATAGTGGTGACAACACTGTAAACTTTTGAACACACAAAAGCACTCATTCATTTCATTTAAGCATACAGCGTATAACTGTATCTCAGGCATATCTTGTATTTGCATGTTTAGTTGAATGCCTGCTGTATGCATGTGTGTGTGTGTGTGTTTGTGTGGAATGAGAGAAGGTTAACTGTATAAAACTTTGTTTAGTTGAAACAATTCAAATGCGAGCAGTACAAATGTTGGAAAAATTTGAAATTTAGTGCTGACACTGACACTGACACTTTCACTGTCACTTATTCCTGTTCTTGTTGTTGTTTTTGTTGTTATTGTCTATTAACAGGCATGTTTTTACAGTTCGAACTGTATCTACATACATACATATGTATGTGTATGTTGTGTAAACAATTTACAAATTTCATCATTCATTGATAGCAGGCGACGAGTTGTTGTTGTTGTTTAATTTGTATGTATGTGCTTGTGTATCATTGTTTTTGTATTTCTGTAATTTGATAATCATTTCAAGTATTTTGTTTGTTTTTTCACTTTGTTGTGTGAATGAATTTGATTTACATTGGAATGACTTGACTGGCTGATTTAAATTTTTTTCTACAGAATGTGTTAAAATACTTTACAACTAGTACTAATGTATGTACATGTGTACATACATACATACATACATACATATGTACTATTTAAAGTTGGCAAATGTTTTCATTAATTGTGGCACAAAATAATATTTTAATTGCTATTTTAAAAAGGTTTGAAAAAAAAACTACAGAAAATTAAGAACGCAACGATAAAAAAATTATTATTATTATTATTATTTTGAATTAAATGGTGTGATATTTTAAAGACCCCAAAATAAACTTGACTTACTAAAATTCCTATATCTAAAGAAAACTGCTATGAAGAAAATTTTGCTAAATAAAATTTTGTGAAATTTCTTTAGCTGTTTTTGTGTCGCTTTTGCTTGGAGAAAAATAAACTGTTTTAGATGAGGTTGAATGAACACACATACATACATATGTAACTTTTTGGCGTACATACATAAGCAAACACATAAACACAGGGTATTACCATCAGGGGTCGGTCGGGTTAAATGGTTAAATGTTTAGTAAACATAATTTACACTTGCACACGTTATATGTAGTCATTTCACATTATTTCTGTTTGTTATTGAGTTTTTAAATGAAATCAAGACTTGTTAGACTTAAACTAAACAATTTTTTATTTTTTTTTATTGTCTTCGAGTGCAATACTTACTTGAGCGGCACTCGTATGTATTCCGGTATCTCCAGTACACATCTTTGCCTTAAAATACCCTGCCAAAGTTGTACCCCTATTATGCCGAATATAAAAAACACAAAGAAACACAATAGCAGAACATTGCCCAGCATGGGCAGAGTGTCGAGCAACAGCATTACCAATATGCGCATACCTGAAAGAAATGAAAGCGGAAGTGGCCAAGGAGGAGGGGGGTTGTGGGGGGGGTTGAATGTAGTCATTGCATGTATTACATATTGCAAAGAGAGTGGCAATTTACTTGGTATACGATTTATAGCCCGCAGGGGCCTCAGGACACGTATTGTTCGTATGGCTGTTAAATTTAGATTCTTGACGTGCATGACATACTCCAGCAGACCGGCGAATACAATGAAAAAATCCAAACGATTCCAAGAATCGGCCATGTAGGTATTTTTGCCATAAATACCCATGGCCACCATTTTGATGCTCATTTCCAACGCAAAAAATGCAAAAATTATGTCATCAAATATCTGCAAAAAGAAAGAAAGAAAAAGCAAAAAAATAAAAATAAATCGAGATATATAACAAATAACTTGAAATAGATTAATATATGTTGTCTTAAAAGTTACTAAACTACACTGACAAAAATCGTGCGAAAGAAGCAAAAAGCTGCAAAATGAAGAGCCGTATAAGTGAAAATATTGTTAAATTTATGAACAATTAATATGTATTTAATGAAAAATATCCAGTGCTTTTCTAATACTTGCGGAGATATAAACGAAAAAGGTTTGGGTAATATCAGGATTCTAAGAATTTTGTTGAATCGAGAATAGTCTCGATTCGGAATTTGTTTCAAATTTAGCACCTTTTCAAAATCATAGGACTCTATTAAGGTAGTCAGCCCCTTAATGGCTTCGGTCTAACGAAACTTCAGGTTTTCCACTACTTTATTGTTCAACTTCATTATTTTATTTGCTACCGGCCACATTTAAACAACCCTCCTGGTTTTTTAAACTATTTCGATTATTAACATAAAAGGGCAGAAGTATTGATTAATTGCCAGTTTTCTTCTGCAGCTGGATTTGGGTCTGCATATTTGTTTATTTATTCCCACCTTTGTGTTATTGATGATGATGATGATGACGATGATGAATCACATACGATTATGTGTACATGTGCACATATTTGAGCAATTTATTTCCAAACATCAAACCACCTCATGAAATGATTTTCTTTTGTTTTTGAATTTATAGCAAAATATTTTGCCATTGATTGTCTGCACAAATGGAGACTCATGCTTTTTCTGATCATCACATTGAATGTACGCGTACGAGTTTGTCGGGAGTGTTTGTTCGCTTGAGCGAAACGCAGCAATTCACTTGGCTTGACAAGAATATTGAAAATAAGTTTATTTTTTATGTATAATTTTATGGGCTATAATCATTCTTTACGACTGTTTTGTTTGTTTATTTTTAAGGTAAATGGTTTTTGTGCTTTTAAGGCGCGTCTCTTAGCGGAGCAGGAAAATAGCAAATGCTCATACAAATGAGCTCTGAAATGTTGTTGAAATTAAAAAGTTTTCGCTAAGTTCGGTTTCAATTCAATGTAATTTAGAATTATTTTATTCAGGAAATCTCTGCTTCATAAATCTGCAAAAGTTATTAAAATGTTTTGGTTGTCGTTTTGTTATTAACTTTATGGAAAGTATTTCACAAAAAAGAAAAGAAAAAAAAATTTTCAATTTGAAGTTTGATTTGATATTTTTGTTTATGTATTTCTTAGTGTAAATTTAAAAATGCTTGAGAATTTTACACAAATGCTTAGTTTTTATTTTGCAAGAATATTAATATATTGAAAATAATTGCCAGTTTTCCCAACCCACATCTTTCTGGTCACACTGATTTACAATTAGCATCCGCAAATATGGACTTATCTCAAAGTGCACCAATTCCAGTTGGTGAACTTGTTATCTGTGGCTACATGTGACACCTATAAATGGTAACTGCCTGTAATATGTGGCAGCGGCACATAGAACATAAACTCTTGGTGAAGAGCTGGGGCTGTCTAATCGCTCTTGCCTGTAACTCTTTAGACAGTGGAAGAAGTCGACGCTCGTAATCCTCAAGGAACCTCATCACTTGACTGGGCTCACAGGAAAGTCTCTTGCCAAACAACAACAACTCAAGCACAATTTTCGAATCAATGTACTCAGAGGGGACGAGGCGGACAAAGCAAAGCTTCCCAGCTCCTACTTTCTATATATGTAGATTTTAATAGGTATTGAAACAAGTTGCATGTTTAGCCTTTAGCATATGGTAATTCTCCGACTAATCCTCGTACCGGTTTTGTTCGCTACTGGCTAATATTTATAGTACATTTTTGGCCCCCTTGGCTTCGGTTTCATCACAAGTCAAGATTCCGTGCAAAAATTATTTTCTTTTGTAGCATTTCGGCTGCCTAAAATCGTCTGTTTAAAGTGTTAATTCGTACGGTAGCCGATTTCCCAGCATTTGGACGAATTCTGCAGTCCCCAAACTACTACTCAAACAATTTCGCTTTTCTTTATGGCAGACAATGAAAGAGTCAATTGTGAAAAAAAATTTTTAAAACTACACAAAAAAAAAAAATATATTAAAGGTATCAATTGTGGTGGAACGTACTTATAATTATATATATATATATATATGTATGTGTACAAATATAAGTATGTACGTACATATGTTGCTTCTGTAAGGGGTTTCCCCTTTTTCGACCGTGACACAGATTGAAACTAATTTTATTGCATTTTTCCAACAACAATGATTTTATCTTCTCACTTACAAAAATCAAATGGAGCATAAACAATGAAGACAGCTGGCATCAGTGTTGCCAACTAGAATTTTTTTTGCCATCGTGGAATTTACACAGCCAAAATTATGGCTGCAAACCTGCAAACGTCTTACCGGCATTCAAGCAAAAACTTTTTAGTGCATAAAAAGAACAGCAGAAGCTTTTACATATTGAACAAAAATTGTTTATTGAAACAACGAATATAATATGTATGTGGTGTAAAAAAGCTGATTAGTTTCAAAAAGCTGCTTTGTTTTCTGCACTCCATCTGCTGCTATTTTTCACGGAATGCGGACTTATAAAATTCAATGAATCCACAAATCATTTTGTTATAAAAAAATAATATTTCCTATATTTTTGTATGTAAAAATGCACAAAAAACATATTCCGTGCGAATTTTAATGTAAAATTTATTTTACAGGAGTATTTTTAGGAGAAGTTGATTTAAACATATTTTCAGATCTCAGTGATTTTTTTTTTTTTTTTTTTTTTGGTACAATATTTTTATAGCCCTAAAATCTAATTTAAAGCTATTGATTAAGATAAGGTCAGAATAAATGCCGCAAAAACTTTTGATGTGATGCTGTTAACAACTTATGCCAAGATGTGAGCTTCCGTGGGCAGCATAATTTGCATACAAGCACAATGTACTTTGTATACTTTTGCCAAGCTATTGCTACTCTCTGTCATATGTATGTACAGGGTTTTTTTTAGAGGTATAGAACTTCGAATTGAAATAAAACACAAGAAAATCGTTTTAATGTCCATCAATTTGGCTTTATTGGAAGGATAATTTTATGCCATTAATGTTTAAATATGATTTAGGGCATGTGGCCGCCGCGGCTGGCTCGAATAAAGCCAATTCTACAGGTCCAATTTTTGATGGACAAAAGTTGATGGACAAAGCTCCAATTGCTGTGCACGGTGGCGAATCGATTCATTCGGGTCCTCTTCAACACTTTGCTCTACAGCGGCAATTGTTTCTTCGGTGCGCACTGTTCGACGTCTCTGCGGATGCGTATTATCACATAGAGTAAACGTAGTGCGAAAACGATCCATGGTTAACCGAATTAATTGCTCTGATGGACGATTATGTCGACCATAAAATGGACGGAGCTTGCGGTAAACTTCGCGAACTGAACCATTATTTTCGAAATAAATTTGCACGATTTGCAAGCGTTGTTCTTTTGTCAACCTGTTCATGATGAAATGGCAAACCAAACTAAATATTAATCACTTGACAGCTGACAAAATGGCCGCCAGTTAAAAAAGTGATGCCAACTTAAAGTTCTATACCTCAATAAAAAACACCCTATATATATGCCTGTATGTAGATACATATTGTATGTATGTATGTATGTGTGTATGTTTTGGTTCCCATTTAACAAACTTTATACGAGTACACAAATTCATGCTATAGTCCCCTAAACATTTGAAGTTCTCATTTTGTGGAAACTTGAAATTTGTGCGACAACTGAAAACAACACCATTTAACTGATATTTCATCTATAAAACATTGTATTTTAATGGGACAAGAGTCATTTGACTCCTCATCACACACAGCCATGGCAACTTGCCTGAAATTGTATATTTTAATGATTTGTTTATCTTGTTTATTGTTTTGTATGTTGTTCTTTGCTAGAAAGCAACATACAACATACATATTTCTGTTTTTGTTTTCTTTTACTTTTTATACATAAAGATAAATAAAGACTTTCGTATGTTTGTAGGAAAATGTATAGAGCAATTTTATCCGGTAGTTTAGAGGATTTGTTATTGCCATTAAAAGGATTTTTAGACACTTGATTTTGACTTTTGACTGGTTTTTCGTTTGCATAAAATCTAAACTAAAACCAATTGGCTTTAGCTAATATTCCTTCAGTAAAATGTCAAGTTTTCAGCTTTAAATGAGCTGTTTTAGTTGGTGTCGTTACGCCGCACGGAATGAGCAGTTTTGCGAACGAGGGGGCATTTACATACAGATATAAAATAAAATATTATGTTGTGTTTGCCAAGTCTTTATTATCAAATTAATTACACTTAAAATGTGATGGCATAAAGACCTGATGTAAGTACATCGCCATGTCGTTGTGTAGGTATGTATGAATGTATGTATGAATGTATGTATGTATGTATGTATGTATGTATGTATGTATGCCTGTATATGAAAGATGGTTCTTTGTCTAAATGAAATTAATGTTAATAAAATTATTCGATGAGCGTATGAGAAATATGTTGGGGTGGCAAGATGTGAGACATGTGAATTACTCATACGTCTCTGCTAACATTTATTTGATTTAACGTTGGCATTTAAAATGAATGTGAAATGGCAAAAGGCAATAATATTATTTTCTTACTTCCCCTCCAAAAAAAAAAAAAAAAAAAAAAAAAAAAAAAAAAAAAAAAAAAAAAAAACTTCTCTATAAAAGCAATGTACATATCGTTAGCTAAAATGCTAAAAGGCATAACTAATAAAAAATATAATTTTACAGCAGACAAGCAAAAGGCTTTGTATTCCTGAAAACTATCAAACTTTTTCATGTAGTTCTTTTTAAGTTCACTTTAATTTCACACAGCGATAAGTGGTTCAGGCAATTTTTCCAACAACTTTCCCAGGAAATCATTTCATTATCATGTGAGCCTGCATATGAAAACCCACCTAGTGTGACAAATTTAAAGCAATCACTTTTTCGCTCGATTTGCATGTGAAAAAACATTCAATTTACGCAAGTCTCAAAAACACTAGAAGCATATTTTCCTATCTATTAAACATATGCATATATATACATGTGTATATTGTTTATTAAGTCATATAAACATTAATCATTTGAAAATAATAATAAAAAAAAAAAAATCTGTATGTACGAGTATGTGAAGCCTAAAAATACAATCAAAATGTAATCATTTGCGGCTCTGCTGTGACCTGGTAAAATTCTTACGGCTGGCTGGTAAATGACAGTTCCAATTTTAGAGACAAATTGCTGGAAATTGTTGACTCGTATTGTGAAAAATTCTCAAGCTAAAAATATACAAATATCAAAACAGAAAAAATTTAATGCAACGTTTTATGACACACGTAATCGGCTATCCAACGTTCCAGGTACAAATTCGAGAAGACCGCTTCGATAAGCAATAAACATGCAGCAAATGACAGATTAGCCGAGACTGTCTCATTAGTTCGTGCCTGTGTCACGGCGAATATGTAAGACAGTGCACTGCTGCCGAACAAGTTGCAATATGAAATTTGCTTTAGGCGGCATGAATTTAAGTGGCACACAGCAGACGCTAAAATCCACATTCCGAGAATATAATTATCTCTCGCCGAGGTGACGTAATTTTGCCACCAAAATAATACGATTTTATCGCTTTATACTATTTCTTGTTATGGTTGCCCAAAGGCGCAGGTCTTTGAATCGCGAACATTATTCAAAATCATCTGGATCCTTGCGGCAGAGTCATTGAAAGTTGCACCACACCACTCGAACCCGTGTTATTGTAAGAAATCGCGGCGGACACTTGAATGTTGTAACATTCCACATTTTATGCCATTTTCAACTAAAAAAAAAAAACAGCAGCACGTTAATAGCTCAGGCACGACTGGCTTAGATCTGTTGCAACATCTACTATCCAGCCTTAATGAAAAACCCTTTATCCACTAGAAAATTGCATTAATTTCAAAAATGTTTGTCTCATAGACAGTTTCATATTCATTTTATTTAAACTATTTGTATTCGTAAATAAATTTATTGCCATTTAGCATGAAATTAAAACTGCCATGTCTGGGTTAATTTATATATATTTTAGACATTTAAAAATAAGATAATGACAATGAGACCACAAATTTGTCTGTTAACAGGCGCATAAGCGATAAGCGAATGAGCTGGTGAATGGGTTAAATTATAAAATTTATGTCGATGGTAAAAGATTTGTTTCTATAGAACCGCACTGATTTTTTTTGGGTTGGGGGGGGGGGGGGGGGGGAATATGGAAAACAAGAAAATTAATGCACAACATATGTATGTGTACATACACATGTACATACATAAAATATGATTGATTATTATACAAAAAATCAATTCAGCGACACAAAATATTTCCCATTAAATTTTGTGCAAAAATTAGAAATCGTTTCATTCAAGTTTTCAAGATTAAGTGACGTAAATGTGGCCATACTAAGAGTTCCTATAGATTGCCATATACATAAATAAATACATAAATAGAAATTAAGTTGACTTACCTGTAATATTTTACAGCGATTAAATTCACAGGCATCGTCCACACAGGGCTGGTACATGCCCAGTGTTATGCAGTTTAATAGTATCACCAGTATTGATATGCGCTCGAACCATGTGTTGATGAGAAAATCAATAGTTATCAAAATCAAGTTAAGCAAAACTCTCTTTTACACATAAACAAAACAAATACACACGTACACACACATACACACACTAACATCCATTTGAATAGATTTGTATGTCCAGCTTTAAAGGTTGCCGTAGGAGAGTAGGGAAAAATAACAAAAATAATTGACAACAATACTCTGGTATGCTTAATGCATTTGAACAGCAGCAGCTGCAACAACAACAACAATAAAAACAATATGTATGTAGAAGGAATAGATAAGAATGAAAAAAAAAACCTGTTGTCTAGGAAGGACACTTCGGTATTGTTAAATGTTTTTTGTGGGGAAATTTTTGTCGGAAAACAACAAATTTACTTAAAATTTGTGCCATTAGGGGGTGCGGTGAAAGAACGTGAGAGAGTGTCTGGAAAGGAGCAGCGGTAAGAGGGTGAATATTTATCAATTTAGCACTTATTCTGTTCAATTAAAGGAAAAACCGAAATGAAAATCAACAACAATAATGCAATCAAGTCAGGAATACGTACATATATAATTTCTAAGAAGAGAGACGAAAATGCAATAGGTCAGCCCTCAATTTAAATGTGAAAATGGATATGAAATATCCATTTGGGGGTTTTTTATTGAGGTATAGAACTTTAAGTTGGCATCACTTTTTTAACTGGCGGCCATTTTGTCAGCTGTCAAGTGATTAATATTTAGTTTGGTTTGCCATTTCATCATGAACAGGTTGACAAAAGAACAACGCTTGCAAATCGTGCAAATTTATTTCGAAAATAATGGTTCAGTTCGTGGAGTTTACCGCAAGCTCCGTCCATTGGAGCTTTGTCCATCAACTTTATGGAAGATTTTGCGCAAAGATCTTGGCTTGCGACCTTACAAGATCCAGCTTGTGCAAGAATTAAAGCCGCGAGACCATGCAATGCGTCGTCACAATCGATTTATTGAAGGAAACATTCGATGAGCGCATAATTTCGCGGAATGGACCTGTCAATTGGCCACCAAGATCGTGTGATTTGACACCATTGGATTATTTTCTTTGGGGATATGTGAAGTCGCTCGTCTACGCCAACAAACCAGAAACTTTAGGGGACTTGGAAGCCAACATTCGTGGCGTTATTGCCAACATACGGCCCCATATGCTCGAAAAAGTGGTTGAAAATTGGACCTGTAGAATTGGCTTTATTCGAGCCAGCCGCGGCGGCCACATGCCCGAAATCATATTTAAACATTAATGGCATAAAATTATCCTTCCAATAAAGCCAAATTGATGGACATTAAAACGATTTTCTTGTGTTTTATTTCAATTCGAAGTTCTATACCTCTAAAAAAAACACCCTTTATGAGTAAAACATTCAAGTCTAGTTTTTGTGGGTATTCTTGACGCTTTTTAAGCCCTAAAAATTTAAACAGTGATGCCTTAAGCTTGTTTTTATATCATAAGAAATTAAAAGAAATATTGTTCATTAAGAAATATATTATAAAAGGGTTTTCATCACTAGACAGCTGTGTAATGATTCACGTGGTTGCCTGCCAGTATGGCCTCACCACAACCTGATCGTATCACCGGGTGAATATACTGCGTCTGCCAATGCCCCTTCCAGCATAACAATGATGCTCCTCATGCATGAGTAACGATTGCTTACCAGTCATTTGGTACATGTTTTTCACTTCGTTTAGGTGCGGCGTCTATCTAAAACTCCTTTTGTTATATGTGTCAGGGCGTGCGGTTGGAATGCAACTCTACATCCGAGTTCAAAATTTGGCTACGAATTATCAATGAAGTTCTTATTTTATCTAAAACATCAATGCCTGCCATGAGTATAACATTGTTTAAGTGTTCGCCGCAGGTTCTTACGAATGCAAATTCTCCGATTTTCCATAACTCTGGCGGCCAGATTCGCTTGAATTTGATCGCTAGCCTGGGTTGTATACACTTTCAGGTATCGCTCGATTGCAGTTTATTTTCATAGACTTGAGTTTTTAGGGAAAACCCACCAGAAAAATCTTAGTAGATTTAAATCACAAGATCATGATGTTGAGATCAGGTACCCACTTAGAACGATAATTATGCCCTCAAATCCTTCTTGCAGTATGTGTATCGTGTGCGTCCGTAATGTGGCATGCAACGCCTTTTTGGGGGGGGGGGGGGGGGGGGGGGGCACCTCATGTCCTAACAGATTGATTATTTGCAGTAGGTGTCTTTGATGTGGTGATGGCCTCTTAAATGTCACTTTCAATGGAGTAGGGATCAATAAAGACGATGGCGTAAAATCCTTATCTAACGGTGAAATATTGTGGCATCATTGCGGCATGTTTGAAACAGATTGGCGTCGGGTCATACACGGCTATGGCGCTTACGCAACGTGCCATATTCAAGCAAAAATTCGCAGTCGTTAAAGGTGAAAACTTATTTTTAATCTCGCGCTCATTTTGTTAATAAAGTTTTATAATTTCAATGTGCTGCTCGATCGCATAATTTGCCAGAATGTTTTAGCATCAGAAACTCTTTTATAAAAAAATGATAAGACAAGTGCTACCAAAACAATATGGCCGTCCCCCCACGCCAATTGAAAAACCCTCATCTTTGAAAACGGAATTTAAGGAGTTGAGCACCTCTGACCTAATATTTTCTGCTTGGTAGCAAATTCCTAAACACTTAAACTTCAGTTTAACTTAAATTTAATGTATAATAACAGACATTTAAAACGTGTTTGCTGTCATTTTCCTGAACACAAGAAATGCTTCTTATATCCTGTTCATTTGAAATAAGTGTCGTAAATTTTCATATACAATAATAAAATGTTGTTATTTAGTGTTGCACGTTATCAATGACTGTGTCTGCTCCAACAAATACGACTATATAAAAGTTGTAAATCAATAAAGATAAATGTTTAAAAATGTCCGTACACAGTAAATTTTATTTGTGTTTTTTTTTCTTTTCCATTTCTTTTCGGTTTTATTCCTTTCCTTTTCCTTTCATTTCATACACTTACATATTTTTGCTGTGTCACTGATGACGAGTGAGATATAATTTAGCTTGTCCGCTGGAGTGTGTCAGCAAATAGTTGAACAGAGTAGAGGAATATAATGCTGCAAAGAAGTGGAAATGGACAAAATGGATGAATCTAAGGGGCGATGACGATAACAAGCGCTGCCCCATTAAACATTTCCTAATGTCCGGTTGTTCGGTCTGGGTTAATTTGAGCACAGTTTTGTCGCTATAATCCCCAAGGATTTGATATTTAGTTCCTAGACAATCTAAAGTGGCAACTTAATCACTGTAATTGTCTTTAAATGCACAATTAATTTAAAAATGCGGTGTCACGTTATTGTCCTTTATGCATTTCCAGTGACCCTGCTAAAACCTGCTTAACAATTAGTCCCCAATAGTTAAAGAGTCAGAAGAAGACATTTTCAAATCAATGGCAAATGACAGATTTATTCTCCCGAGTCAGTGCATGCGGCCAACCAAATATGTATTAAAGGCCAATATCGAACAAGAGCAGTGAAAAGCTCTGGCTTAATTACAAAGAGGCAAAAGCGAAAAAAGTAAAAACGACACACACACACACACACACACACACACACACACACACACACATAGACAAACCTTCAACCGGAGTATATGGATTTAATATGCGTTGAAAGTGGTGATTGTGTGGTTGACCATGTTCTAGCCTGCCAATATAAGAAATGTTCGTTAAAGCTCGGCCAGAGCCGTTAACACGAAAAACCAAAAATTATAATTTAAAACAAAAATGCCATACAGCCAGCCCGCCATGTACTTTGTATGCATGGATTTAAATAATGGCCATGAGGTGCTGATTACAGCAGCACTTGATGCAAGCAATTATTTTTAATTTTTTGTTGTTGTTGTTGTTGTTGTTGTTTTTAGGTTAAATGGTTTTGAAGAGCGGCAAATTTGAAAAGGGAAAATTTTACGAAAGGCTGGTTGGATTCTTTTTTATTTAAACGACAAACAAAATCCATTTTTTCCATAGTTGTGTGTGTTGAATATGGGCAAGGTGACGCACGTGACAGTTGTTGTAGACGTTTAGAAGTATTTTCTTTTCACAAATTTTACGTTCATTTCTAATTAAAGTTATAGCTGCTAAGCAGCACCAAAATTTGTGTAGCTTAAAGTCAATGGGCAGGCGGAATTTCGTCTTAATGAAACTGTAAAAAACTAACGATTCGAACGTGACAAAAATACTAGCATTTTTCGTTGCGTCAGGGAACTCATTTTTTTTTTTTTAGTATTTTACAATACATAAAAATGTTTCTGATAAAATTGAGTTTTTTAAAGCCCTAGTCTCGGAGACGATACGTCACATCTCGAACGTGACATTGTTTCCATATAATGATGCAACTGTTTAATGATTAGCAGCTTTGAAACATATTTATTGCTGAAAGGGGAACGTAGATATAGATAATGTATATATGGCTGGTGCCAAGGTGATGAACGTGACAGTTGTGTACGTTTAAAGGGGGGGAGAAAAAAAGAAAAATACAAAACTTATTTTCTTAATTAATTTAAACTAGATTATAGCTCACAGCCAGCCGTATTATCTATAGTAAATTTCGTACCAAACGCGACAAAACTACGAGCAGTTTTCCTATCACTATATAAATAATTAGAGAACACAGCGAAAACCTAGAACTGTTTTGTAGAATAATACTTTAAGGTTGGATTAAATAATGTAGTGCTGGCAGTGTGTGTTTTTAAAGCCATCATTTGAGTTGACATGTGACACTTCAAACGTGACACTGTTTCGATAATGATTCAACGCTTAAGCAAATTTATTCTTAAAACTCTTTGCTGCGTTTCGAAATGTAGCGAAAATTTCGACGCCTGCAACTGCCATATTTAAGACTTGTTTTACGATCTCGAATTTTAGTGCAAAAATTAATTTTTTTTTTTAGAACGAGTCGAAGTCACGTTTTCTTACAATATCTTGAGCTTAAGCGGCAAAGTGAACTACAAACAAGGGCTGATGTCATTCAAAATGCTTACAAACGTTAACTTTCGACATCGTGAAACGGGCATTTATTTTATCGAACTCTATTTTTGTTTATTTATTTTAGTATAATGAATTAGAAATGAAAATATCAACTGCGGTGCGGCAGGATCTCTAACTTGGGAATAGTTGGGCCGCAAATACATTTTGCCAGGGTCCTGATTTTTGCTTCTTTTTTGTCTTTACGTATTGAATCACCACTTTGTTTCACCAAATTTAACTTTTTAAGTGATACATAAATTTATAAAATTGCAATTTTAAACGTTTTGCCTGAAAATCGGCCGGTTTAAACTTATTTTTCTCTTTCACCTTTTCTTTCTGCTCCGGCTTTAGTTTCTCATAATATCTTTTACATATTCCTTCTAAACTAAATGCCTGAACGTGGCCGGAAATGGGGCTGATTATTAATATAAACTGGATTAATTTATGGAAAAACTATGCAGTTGCTTTTATTTGCTTCAAATTGGAATGGAAATAAGTGAAGTTTTGTGATTTCCGCAACGTAAGAGACAAATTATTACAGTTAAGAAATTAGTTTTGTGTCACGTAACGGTCTGGTTGCTTGCTCATTATCTTAATGCATAAGTTTATGGTTAATTTGCTGAAATCAGTAAAAATCGAAATACTTCTCTAGAACAATATGGTCAAAATTTTCAATTGAAATTTGTTGTTTTCCACATAAAACTTTTTGTATGTTCGATAACAGACAGACACACATCCTTTTGAAATCATCATGCGAGTATTGCTTAAATCGTATTTAATCTCTGCATACGTTTGCCCCATAGTGCATAGCTTAATTAATGTGGTATTAAATTTTCTACATGGTGCGCAATTTCCGTTTACAACCATTCAGATTATCTGCTTAAACAAAACACAAACTTAACAAATAATCAAATTCTCAACTTGAAATAACATTCATTGTAACATACTGGCAGACAGACACACACAACATGCAACACCAGCTTACAAAAAGACAAAAAAAAAAAAAAAAAACCCCCAACAACTGAAAGGCCCGGCAGTCTTTTGTGTGTTAAGCAGAGCGCAGCAGGTCTGCAAATGCAACTTTAAAAACTGTTTGTCATTTGGTTTTCTCAGTGGACTATTAAATAAACAGTTCGCTGAATTAGCAAAACTTTTGATTGAGTGCGGACTTGGGCCAGGCAAATTCGCTGGCTCAATGACAAGTATTTGTGTTTGAAGTAATTTAAGCTTTTATTTGCTGCAGGCAGAAAAAATTTTGCGGAAAATACGACTATATTTTTGCAAATCGTAAATTGCAACTTGTATACATTTTTATTGCGGAAATGACAAAAGCGCTGCCACTTTAATATGTTTCTGCTCGGCAATACAGAGTATTCAGATTTTGTAGAAGCAAAAAACTATTGGGAAAGTATCTTCGTATTTAAATGAAGAGGATATAACAATTTGGTCACGGCTTTATGTAATTGAATTGTACTATTAATCGAGTACAAACGTTAAGAATTTGAATGGATTTTGTACCGTTTTCACACCATCACACCTCAAATTCCACGAAAACTATCAGTAGCAAATACGCTTTTGGCTATATCCTTGGTCCGTAGCGGTGACATACGTGACCAGCCTAGGAAATTATGTAACAGTTAAAACGATCTATTGCGTTTCTCTACTTTCTATATTTAAATAGAACGAACTTTTTTTGTCACAGTGTGAACGAAATACATTTCTGTACAAGAATCACGACAAACCACTATCGGCCACGAAACAGTTCAATTTGCAACTTGTCAAAATGCAACACTGGGTCAAATAAAAGATCGTATCGTTTCATAAAAACAATACAAAAAAAAACAAATCTCTAAAATCTAAAATTTATCAATCTGGCGAGTTGTCGTCTTATTTGTTATTACTTGTAATTTAAAATTATCCGCCCTGCCGCGTCTAACACGCTGTCATATAATTGGCTGGTGAATTTGAATCTTGTAAAATTCTTGCAATCCTGATGAAATAGATTTCTTATTTGCTTTAAAAAAAAAAGAATTTCTAAAAATGAAAAAAGTCTTATGGAAACTCAAATCTCTTATCGTTGCAAGTGTCGTTTGACACTTGAGTTTTTGACCAGTTTTAGTACTTAGTGTTTTAGTGTGAACTGTTGTCACACTACACAGCTGATCACCACCAACCAAATAGTTCTTGCCACCAGCTGACAAATATGCAGTTGTTTGTATAACTATTGTTTGAAAATGTCACATCTTCTATCATTATATATATATTTTGTTATTTATGTGTATATCATATTTTGATTTCACACTATCACACACTGTCTGTACTTTAGGGTGATGTGGTTTCAAACAGCTGATCAAAATGAATAGAAGACTACAAGATGTACAAATACAATATTTTGAATGTTTTGTGAGTTTGATTTTCGGAGATTATTTCGTTTGTTTTTGTAATTATTATATAAGAATGTGACCATCTGCAATAAATACAGAAAATGCTGTCATATTTTACTTTAAAATATTGAACTGGCGACATGAGAATATATCGTTTTCTAAACTGCTTTACAAGATCTTATTGAGAGGTCCTTATCAGTGTGGTTTCAGGCCGGAGAAGTCCACCATTGACCAAATTTTCACACTACGGCAGATCCTGGAAAAGACCCAAGAGATGCAAATCGACACCCACCACCTATTCGTCGATTTTAAGGCCGCATATGACAGTGTGCATAGGGACGAGCTATACGAAGCCATGTCCAGTTTTGACATTCCTACCAAACTCGTCAGGTTGTGTAGGATGACGATGGAGAATTCTCGCTGCTCCATCAAGATTGGTAACGAATTCACCGAGACCTTCAATGTCGAAAAAGGCTGTAGACAAGGCGACGCCCTGTCATAGGACTTTTTAAACATAATTCTTGAAAAGATCGTGCAAAACTCACACGCCAACAACGAAGGCTCGATCTTCCAAAAGTCCAGTGCAACTGCTAGCAAATGATTGACGTGATTGGTCGAACACAACGAGCCGTCAACGAAGCGTTTGCTCGTATTTCGGTGAACGAGGGCAAAACGAGGTATATGCTGTCATTGAGAAAGGACGCACAACATCGACGACTGGGCCAGAACATCACTATAGCCCGCTATAACTTCAATGTAGTGAAGGACTTCGTCTACCTTGGCACCCAAGTGAACAGCACGAACAACATCAGTACCGCGATTAAACGCAGAATAACTCTTGCGAATCGTTGTTTCTTTGGGCTCAAGAGGCAATTGAGTTGTAAGGCCCTTTCTCGAAAAACCAAGCTGACACTATATACCACTTTGATAATCCCTGTACTTCTTTATGGCGCAGAAGCATGGACGGTGTCGAAGGCGGATGAGGAAGTCCTTGGTATTTTCGAGAGAAAAGTTCTGCGTTCAATCTTCGGCCCTGTTTGCGTTGATGGTTTCTGGAGAAGAAGATTCAATCATGAACTGTACGGGTTGTACAGCGACATGAGCCTAACCAGGCGCCTACGGATCCAACGGCTAAGATGGTTGGGCCATGTAGAGCGCATGGAGAATACTGCTCCGACCCGTAGAATCTTCGATTCCGAACCTGTGGGACAACGCATTAGAGGACGCTCACGGAACCGATGGCGCACACAAGTGGAGAGGGACCTCAGCCAACTTGGTGTGCAACATTGGAGGACGCTGGCTAAAGACCGTGCCAGCTGGAAAGGCTGGTTGGTTGAGGCCCAGGTTCACCACGGACTGTAGCGCCAAAAGAAGAAGAAGAAGAAACTGTTTTAGACTATGAACAATTATCGTTTCGTCTGTTTTTATATTTATCGACTAAATCCTGACAATTCTAAGGACTTGTATTGCCGTGTAAAAGCACCAATAACAGCTTATGCTGTTTAGCTTTTAAATATTCCTACAGAGACATCAGAACTACAGGGCTGTTATGTTCTCTTTCACAACACGATAAGACTTTTCTTCTTTTATTATTAGAGTATTCACAGTTGGGCTAATAAGCACCACTTAATTCGTTTTAATCCTTTTTTATTTTTATTTTTTGCCTTCCCAGCACAGCTGGTGGTGTTTCTTCTTCTTTTTTTTTAGTTTCTGCTATTCAAACTAAGTGGGCGAACAACAAAAAAAAAAAGGAGAAAGATACTAAATATTGTTTAAAAACAGATATAAAATCTGCGTATGGAAACGTGACAAAAGTCGGGAACTTTGCAGGTTTTGCAAACATTTTTTTAACAAAAATTAACTAAAACTGCGAGTATTTAAATCATTATTTTAACACGCATTAAACTGTTAACAGTCTATTAGGGCCAGGAGATTTGGATTAAAAAAGAAAAAAATGTGTTTTGTACTAGTATTTTGAAAAGGATATGGATTTGTTATCAGCATCAGACACCAATTTCTGGGTCGGGTTTCTTGTGTTAGATATTTAAGGGCCACGTCCGGAAAGCCAGGATACGGTAAATTCGCTTCACCCGACGAGGTGGATGAGTCGCCGTCGTCATCGGAGCTGCAGGAGCCATTACAACTGGAGCCTGTCGATGAGGCCGAGGAAGAAGAGGAAGTTGACGATGAGGACGAGGACGAGGCGGTGGAGGAGGTTGCTGTGTGCTTGCTTATTCTGCGGGAGCGACGCCGCCGGTAACGTGTTGTCTCGTCTGCCCTAACATTTGCTATGCTCAATCTCTCCTCGTCGCTGCGTTCGCGTACCTTTCGCTTAGAATTAGTAGAAGACCTGTTTTTGATTGTATTTGAGTTTTGGTGGGATTGTAAGTTACGTTGAGAGGCCGGTTTGGGAGGCTGGTGTTGTTGTGGTTGTTGCTGTTGACTGTTTATTGATGATGATGCATCAGTCCTCACATCACCCGCATTGTTGTATGAATTTTTGCTGGATATTGTTGATGAGCCGGCACCAACGTTGCGTTCCACATTTCCTGTTGCTGCTTTGGCACTTGAGGAACTGGTTTTATGACGATGACTGTTGCGCTGGCCATTATGGCTGCCGCTACCGGTGCCACTGCCACTGCCACAGCGTCGATGTCTGGCTTCTTGGCCGCCATCTTCATTGGAATGCATGATGTTCGAGTTTGTACTGCCCGTATTTGCTCTTGCTCTTGTGCCAGCATTAATGCTGCTGCTTCTTGCCGTCTGATCTCCTCTAGTCACATTCTCTGTATCGTTATGGTAATATTTATGGCTTTTACGGCCGTTATACTGCTGCTCCAGCTGGGAGGCGGCCAGTGAGCGTATCTCTATTGGTTGAGCTGCTGTTGTTGTGGTTTTTGTGCCCTCAGCGTTGGCATTCAAATTCGAGCTGTTGGCCGAAGTCATTGATGTCGTTGTGTTATTGTTACTGTTACTGTTATTGTTATTGTTGCTGTTGTTGTTTCTGATTATGTTATTATTTCCATGCTGGTTTTGCTCCTGCACAAAGGAGTTCAACATTTTCCAAAACAATTGTTTCTTTTTTCACTACTACTACGCACGCAGGCACCCAAAATTTTTGCTCTGCTTCTGCTTCTGCTTCTGTCTTGAGCTATTCAGTTTTTCTTGCATTGGCCAGACTTGCTTAGTGCTTTCAGCTTAGTTTCGAGCTAAGTTTTGCATCCAGCCCGCCGATGTTATTGTCATTTAACTATCAAATACAAAACGCCAGGCAGCACTACCATCTTTTTCTTATCTAATTGCCAGCCAGCAAAAGTCCTGTAAGAAGGCAGAGAAAACAAAAGAAATAATGAATACTAAATATTTGCCTTAAATTGTCGTACTGGTACTTAAACTGAAAAGGGCTTTCAAGTGTTTGCAACAGATAAAAGGCAAAGTAAAATTTGAAAAATCCTCATATTCATGATAATGCCAGCAAGTGGTCGTCAATAACACTTGTCCACTTGAAGGCATCAAGGATATGAATACATTTTGCATACAAGCTGGCGTTGTTGGCGGCAACGAGTTGTCAGAATAATTTGTTCGATTACAACAAATCTTTAAAAATATGTAAATACGATTAAACTTGCAACGACAGGCATATGGGTAGTTCCACAAAGAAATCCCCTCTAAACGAAAATTAATACAATATATTATTAAAGGAATGGCGTGTTAAAGAAATCGATTGTTTTTTTCAATAAAGAAAAAAAAAGTTGTGCAGAACAAATATAAAAAATAAACATTGGAAAATTGTAACTCTTATATTTTTAAGTTCGGCTCTAGATCAAATAATTAAAAAGACAAAGACTTTTCATTTTCCAAAAATGTGAAAACGGCTGTAGATTACAGGGAATATTTTCGACGACTGCGGATTGAAAGTCCTTGGATTTCAGTCTGCTGAAGCAAAACTTGTTTTCGCTTTTCTTTTTGTTCTACACTGAAAATATTATAATTTTAAATACATATAAAACAAAAAGTCAGCGATCAAATTGGCCTCTTGTGCGATGGCCAAAATCTTTCAACATACGGCGGTGACAGATATTTGTCGATTGGTGTCGCGTTTCATTCCGTAAACACGCAAAATTTAAATTATTTACCCTCTTAAATGTAGATAAATTTCCTTGCGGGGAAGCTGGTTTTGCTGAGACACTCGCCCCTTTCGGCGGTATAAAGAAGTGGACGTTCCTTTGGTTGGCACGGCAACCAAAACCGTAGAAAGTTTATGTATAATTTCAGATGGTCAGGTTCTTTCGCAACCTTCAGCAAAGTTTAATTAGCGGCACAGGGACCAATGTGCCCCTGGATATCTTGAAAGAGTCATTGGTTGAGGTGTGTACCTTGACGGAGCTTAAACCTAAAAAAAAACGCACGAAGGCGTAGTTGCAACATATTGATGCAAGTGGTATGTGATCGGTGATCCAAATATCCATCATGTTGCTATCTGTTGTCTTGCATCAAATTCCGATTATTCGCAAGGAGGGTGAGGAGTGTTTGGCCGACCTGATGTTCCCTTAGAGTTTCGGCAAATAGTTTTCCATCACCTATAATTGTGGAGCACAAGTTATAAATAATGAAATTTCGCTCAACAGTTGAACTGCCGTGAGGCTTTTCTGTCTATGATTTTCCACCGCTCATCATTATAGGGCTCCATTCATGGCGAGGGCGATCAGCGACAAACTTTAAAAGCCAACTCAAACTATACATTTTCTAGGAAATAGTTATAACATGACGTCACGTTCGTGCAAAAAATCACACTTTTGTCTGGCAAATTAAACGGCTGTAACGTCAGGTGATTGTGTGGCCTGTTTGTGATTTAAAACATTGTTGTTGTTTTTTTTTTTTTTTTGCTTGAATAGCCCTGGTGACCAATTAAAAATTTGTTTCAGCAGCTTGTAGTTGTGTGCGGATAAGAGTAATTATTTCTTAAAATTTTTTTTTGTCACTAAATTAGTTCTGCTGTTTTTGTTGTTGTTGTTTGATTGGATTGGCCTTGTTGTTTAAAACTTAAGCAAAAGAGAATTGTATTTGCCTGGTTCGTAGTCGAATCAAATAAATTATTTTCTTCCTTTTAGCTATTGTGTCCCCCGAGTCACAACTACTGATGACCAAAGGTTTTATAACAATTTGAAGAAAACGAAATTTTGTAGTTTTCCAACTCAGTCTATTGTGTTTTTTCGGCATAAGAAAAAAAAAGAAAACTAAAACAAACTTAAATGAATGCAATAGAAAAACTTTTAATTAATAAATATTTCACTAGCAATAAATTGAGTAACCAATTCATGTTCTGGCAAAAAGTTTATAACAATTGAAATATCTATTTCTCTTTGCAATTTCTGTGCCATAAAAGTCCATTAAATGGAAAATGTATGCTGTCCTTAAACCTTTCGTGTGCCAGTAAATTTGATGCTCTTTTGCAAAAATGTTATTTTTCACACCAAACAAAAACTTCACATGCAGGAGCAGCAGCAGCAGCAGCAGGAGCAGGAGCAGTTCCTTGTTCTACAATTTATCTAGATTGCAAGTACCAAACCAGAGGTAATAAAAATGTTCAAGCTCAATTTTCTTGTGCTATTCCTTTTTGGACACTTGTGCCAATGATTTATTATCCACAAAGAAAATTAGCATAATTTCATATTATAACATGTGCCAGTAATTTAGAAAAATGTGGTGAAAATAAAACGTCAAAAAATCAACCATCAAAATGGCTGTTTTCGGTCCAGTGGCAGGAGTGAAAATACTGAGAATAAATGAAAGGTGGAAAACTGAAATTTTAGAGGGGATGATGATGGTGGTTCATAAAAGAATAGAATTAAAGTTTGAGTTCTGCCTCCAAAGTAGCAGTCATAATTTAATACAATTCAATGTTGTGGCAGCGCACAACAGTGTTGTGTTTTCACAATACGAGCAATCAAAAAATGTAGGAAAATATAAAAAGACTTCAGATATTGTAACAAAATTATTTAACAGTTTGGCAGTTAAAAGCCGTCTTAAGACTCAGACGAGGGCCTCAATTGGCTCAGTTAGGTACAGTGTTCGACTAACAGTCCACAGGTTGCAGGTTCGATGCCTAACAAAGACTCTGGCTGTTTCTGCAGCCCAGCAAGGCGGCCTTGTATTTTCAACCAAAGAAAATAGAAAAGAATTATTGAAAAACTTCTCAGCCTATGAAATTTTGCAGATTCATTGAGTAACAATAAGACACTTAACAATTTGAGGCCAGTTGGAGCAAGGTTCCATATACTGGCAAGTGAAAATCCTTTAATTTAAACAAATTCTGCAAGTTTGTACAGTTATAGATGAAATGACGACCTCCATCTCAGTTCCTAAGCAAAAAATTTGTATTTAAGGTGCCTTAAAATTCTAAAATTTGTCATTTGAAAAACAAAAGTTGCCCCAGGAAAAAGTTGTCAAATGAATTTTTTCCGACAAGGCTGTTTGTTGCAGAATTGTACACAATTCCAGTAAAAATATTTTCTGATCCAGCGCACAAATGTTTTTAAGCAAAAACCAAACGGTTGGTTGATGCACTACTGAACTACCTTTGCAGGTGCAAATGCAGACAAAAATTTCGCTCGTTCAGCGAATTATTTAATTGAAAATATTTGAAAGCCATTTTGATACTATATTTTCTACTGACGAGAAAGAAGACGTCTACAATTGATGATCAAAGTTTCGTGCGCAGCTGCTTCTAATGAGAAGCCATAACCCTAAAACTAAGACTCTTAATGGAGCATTTGCAGTGTCCTTGATCACAAAAACCCTCACGTGATTAAGTGCTTTAGTAAAAACTGCCAAATAAAATTATTGTGGTGGACATAAAATCGAAATAGGCACAAAGTGCCCAAAAAATTTGTTTAAAGCGTTTGTTTTTAATTGTATGTATAAATCCTCCAAGCAACTATTACACTGGCCATATTTTCTTTTTATTTGAAATATACGACTATTTTATTACACACCATATTTAAAAAAAAGTACAGATATTAAAACCCTGAATTAGCCATATCACGGAGTAGAATTCTGTTCCGACATGGAATTCAATCCTTGTTTTGGGGTTTTCCCATAAAACGAGAACAGGTAACATTTTTCGGTTTTGGAAATGAAGTCAGTTTTTACAGAAAATATTAATTGCGTTCATGAACTTAAAAACGATTGCATTCAGCAAAAACGTTTTGGTTTTCGGAAAAACGAAAATACGTGATTTTATTCCATTTCGGCGGGGATTTGAATTCGTTTGATCGTTTACTTCCAAGTACAGAAGAAAATTAATTATATTTTTATCTTCTTTTTTATTATTATTTTTTCCGATATTAAAAACAAGTGAATTGTTACACTTCAGTTGTTTGTTAATTATATAAAACAATTTTTTTTTGTCACTGCAAATTTAATGTTAGTCGTTTTGACTAACAAAATACTGTAATGGACTAAGAAAATCGAAACAGCTGTGTGAGTTAAATTCGTTAAATTATTTGCTGCTTTTAATAAAATTTATAAAACATTTGCTACACATTTTCACATTTTCACAATTCACTCTTAATTCTTTTTTGATTCGTCGTAACACTGTAAATCGTTTAACAATTAAATTTCATATATTTATTCAAATGCCTGCGGCTTTTGAATCTGCCTTAATTACCGCAATCGTTCACAAAACAGGTCAATGGCATCGTACAAAACAATTTCCATCAAAAAAAATGAGAGAACAATTGCAGGGAAGGTTTCATTACTTTTTGCAAGAATTGGGTCAAGCACATCGCAAGCTTTTAACACGCACATAAATTTGACATGCAGCCAGATTTTGAAGTGAATTGTTTTGTATGGAATGAAATATTTTGTTGTACACAAAATACTTGAATCGGGATGTTGTTCTGCCGAGCGAGAGCATCTGAAAATGCTCCTATTATTGTATTTTTTTTTTCTTTTTTATTGGCATCAAAAGAATGTTCAAAAACAATAGAATTTTTTCCTTTTTATGTTCCTACCGGTTGGCTCGTTTTTCTGGTAAAGCGTTTCAATTCTTTCATTGAATTTTATGCATTTCATCTATTCTGCTGTATTAAATGCCTTCAGCTGTCAAACATCTATTTTAATTTCCCTCAATGTATTCAGTCAGGAAGATAATAGAATCTATCTATTATCTGTCATAACCAGCTATTGGTTTTGTCGTGTTTATGTGGCTTTTTTCCAAAGGGTGGCAACTACTTATGTTATGTGAGAGACGCATATGACACAAGTCTGTTGCTGGAGAGCTACTCCGGCTGTCTAAACCCTCTGGCCATTAATTTCGCCGACAGTGCAGCAATTCGAGGTGAATCCCAAAAGAACATCAGACCTTTATATTCCACGATCTAGTTCTTACGAATAACATGAATGTGTTGCAAGCCGACGGCTCTTCGTGGCCATAGACCACTACTATCAGTATCTGCCAACCCTGCGCCAACTTTTCGTGTTATTTTATGTCAAACTATGATTAACACTGGGATTCCTGTTTTAAGGCATTCCGGGGGCGCGTTGACCTTTGCTGAAGGTTTCGGCAGAACCTAACCAACCGAAGTCATTTTGGTTATCTTGTCAGCCGAGGCATCCCTTACCCTGGCAAGACAAAACCAGCTCTCTGGCCTTAACGCCGGAATCTTATAAATAGTCAATATATCTGGTAGATTATTACAAGTGTTATTTCCTTTGTAGGGTGATGAACAATCACACAGCAGTGATCCTGTTCCCTACAAACCTCGTTCGTGTGTTTTAACGCCTGTGGATTAGTTTTTATTAAGCGCCAACGGTTTAGCGCCGCAAACCGGCAACTCTAGAAGCATTAGAGGTCCATATTTAAGCCGCCATTGACCTTTTATGTATGTAAATTTATGGGAAACGGTAGTCAAGAATTTAGACTGATTGAATTGGGCCAGGCAACTCTTAGTCGCGGCGGCCATATGCCAGAAAGCATGTCCAAAAAAATAAATGCCATGAAGTTGTTTAATAGTTTATAATATAAACAATACTTTCGTCCTGATATTATCATTTTAAGTGCTCAAACTCTCTTAGAAAACCCAAAACGCTATAAAAAGCCAGCCCTGAAATAGGAAAAATTACGAAGTTCGGCGGCGTTTTGAAAGCATCCATAATATTGTGGTCGTAACCATATTTCAGAGTTTTCACCTTTCTTGCGAGCTGCTTCATCCTTGTGAATAAATGATTACGAAAAAAACCAAATTGCCATAAATATGTAGAATATTTTGTGTACAATTTATGACCTTAACATTTACGAGTACTTGAGTAAAATTTGATGGCTTTAAAAACAACCTTGGAAAAGGTTTTCCTCGTATTTCGTTCGTTTTTTTTTACTATTGTATTAATAAATGTTTATTTTTTTCCGATATTCTTGCAATTTATAAAATGCATTTGAGAATGAAGAGTGAGTGAGTGGTTCGGTTTCTATTTCTATAAGTATCTAGATACTTTGATGAATTACTGAATGCCAACGTTAAAGAAACAGTTTGACCTTGAAAGTGCACAAACTGTTCAAGTGTCCTGCGTTACTTGTTTAAAAGTTTTTTTTGCGTTATTCTCTTTTCCTTTTCTGCTTTTTTGGTTGCAAAATAATCCATTAAATCAATAAGATTAGGTTTTTTTTTTGGCCAACAGGTTGCAAATAATTCTCTAATGCGTTTTGTGGTTTATTTTTCTTTTCTTTTATTTCTTTTCTTATGACAAAATCAATATAGTTTTAATAACTTTTAAGAAAAGTTTTCAAACGCTCTCATTCTTAAGTGTCCTTAAAATTTTAAATGCGAATGATTTGAAAAATAAAAGATGGAATTACGAAATAAATCTTAAGTCACTTCTTGGTTGGGCGGCAGATGGAAAATTGTGTGTGTTTTTATTTTCTTGTTATCTGCTCAATAAGCAATAAAGAAATAGGTGGCTAATCCCCGATTGCGTTATCGAATGTACCCATGTGGCCCATTATATCGCATAACAAATTGATTTAGAAAACCAAATTTATTGAGTTTAAGAACTAAAATGTTTCGTATATCAAAAAGAGAAAAAAAAAAGAAACAAAAACGCTTGACTCCATGTCACGTAACTTCAAAATGTTATGCTATTTTCTCAGGTTTGGGACGTTACGACTAAGTGACATTTCAGTCACGTAAGCATTTTCATGGCTTTTCATACTATTACAACAACGGTTTCACTGATTTTTGATATCATCGAAGGTAAATTTATTAAATTTACAATACAAAACACAATTTAATATTATCCCTATAAATTTGGAATTGAAGGAAAAGTTTAGGCAAGAAATAGCAGTTTGGGAACAGTAACAGCAACGAGGAATTCGAACCAACAATAAAATTAATGCTAAATACATACGAGGTCTGTTAAAAAATCAGGTAAATTTGCCAATTTATTGGGTTTTTATGTTGCTACACTCGTCTCCAAGGCCTATTCACGGTTTTAGCTCTCCCACATGTTTAGTTTCTTTCAGGGAATCATACAAGTTAAAAGGGTACTGCTTGTTCGGCAATTGCCTGCTATCGAGGAAAATGGTGACAAAAATTTGCATCAAAATTTGCGTAAAAAATTATATTAAGTTCCCAAAAGCAATTGCGATATTGTTTGTCCCCAGCACATCAAAAGCTCATGAAAATGTTGAGAAATTGCAGAACAATTTTCTTCTTTTATAGAAAATCATCAAATTACTATTAGAGAAGTTGTTGAGAGTATCGGCATATCGATTGTCTCATGCCAAACAATACCATAGTCATGTCTCAGCCCCCGGGAAGATTTCCTGTTCCCAAGACTCGCTCAGGCGAGTAGGTTTTGCCTGAACATATATCAAACTGTGGCATTCTGCTGTACAGTGTTTTGGGGTGGGGGGATCTTGCAGTTGGTACCGCAATCAAAACTCTAGGCAATGCATGTACCATTTCGCTTATGCAGGCTTTTCTGAAACCTTCGATCAACTGGCAGAAATGGCATCAATATGCCCCCAGGTTGCATTAAGGAAGTCTGGTGTTGGCCATAGTTTGAGGTGCCTATTATTGGCTGGAACGTTATGGTTGTAGGTAAAACCTAAAAACTCAGGAAGGAGCTGGGTTTTGCAAAGTGCCCTGGTGATCCTTGTTTTCGATGTGCTGCTGTCTGGCAACAGATTCTGTTTATGTACGGAGCTCAGATCGGCCTAATGTTTTTATAGGATTTCAGGTGCCTTGGCCTCTCATTCCGTTCCGGCGAATTACAAAACCGAAGGGAACTCTACAGCAAGGGGTTTATAATTTGTGCCGTGAAACATATTATAAGAATTGGCCAACGGCGCTGGTGAGCAGTTGGCAAGTTCCAGCAAGTGGGATTAGGATATAAAGGCAGGTGTTGACCTAAATCAATTTGCAAGACCTGTTAACCAGATTGAAGCAACCCATGAACGGCATTTTGCAACGATTGAGCAGATAAGAAACGAAAAGCTGAGAGACATCAAGGGCCAGTGTATTTAATCTGAGGGGAACTACTTTGAAGGGCACCCAACAGAATTTGACAAATAATTTTATGTTTTTAAGAAAAATTTAAATTTACTTGTTTTTTTTTGAACAGACCTCGTACTTTAATTTTTATAATTAGTTATATATGCGGTTTAAGCTCATCTAAAATCGTTAGCAATCGATACTTATTCTGAGGATAAGTAATTTGTTAGAGCTTAAGTTTTTTCCCATCCCACAATATATTAAACAGAAAGAGATAAAACAATGAGGTAAAAGAAAACAGGGAAGGAACTGCTGCTGAATGAAAAGTTCATCAATAAACAATTTCTTTTGCCTGATGTTTTTCTTGTGTTTTCTTCTTTATTTTCTGCTTAAGGAAAGAAGTAAAGTTTGTCTTGGATTACGATAGAAGCAGCGTAAAGAGGAAGAAAAAAAAAACAAATAAATGCTTTATAATATTGTTATCTCTTCTTGAATTCAATTAATTGATGCCATCATTTAGAGCCTCCCAGGGGATTTTTATTTGCACACAAAAGCATCTCATAAATAAATACGCATCAGAACAACAGCCCAATATATGTTTTACAATAAGAACAACACAAACAACAAAGTATTAGAAATAAGTTAACAGGCAAATGTTGTTCGCAGTGGAAAACTTTTAGCAGAATTTCTTATACATAAATATTTATGTTGCCAGCAACACTGAAAATCTTAGCAAATATTTTAGGATTCCCCGGATAATCTGCCTTAAGTTTTTTTTTTTTTTTTTTTTTTTTTTTGGTTTTTTGGTAATTCTTTGTTGTTCATTTGAAATTGATATTTATGTTCTTTTTGTGTGCAATTTGTGTGGCAAGTTTCCGCTGGCGTTTATTAAATAATAACCCAATCGGAACATGAATAAAGTCACGAAGTTGCAAATTTAAAATTAAATAAGAAAACACCAAAAGCCTCTGTATAACGCGCTCTCTTTTTCTTCTCTCTCTCTTTCTCTCTCTCTCGCTCTCTCTCTTATCTCTCTTAACGCCTACTTATGGCTGCTTGCTGGTATCGCTTTTGGGCTCCAGCGAGAATTCTTTTATTTGATTTAAATGTTGATTTCATTTTTTTCGCTTCCTTTTGGCACTAATTCTAATAAAAAATTAGAAACTATTTGCAGAAAAATATATAAAAATATTAAGGCCTTTTAAAAGCAACTTTTAATAATTTAACTTAAAAAAAAACAGTTTTTGTTTTAGAAAATAAATAAAATAACTTTGAAATTATATCCATTACACCGGCTTAGGATTTGATCAGCTGGAATTGAAGCTTGATTTTTTTTTAATCCAAAAAAAAAATTGTTAATTATATCATTCCTAAATAACTTTTCTTATTATTTTATATTTAACGTTGTCGCCAGTTATCATTTGCATATTTGAAAGTGCAAAAGTAAATAAATTTCTTGGCGGGCTTTCGCTATTAAACATGTAGCTGGCGCCAGTGAATGC
The DNA here is from genome assembly GCA_932526305.1 of Epicampocera succincta. Lineage (NCBI taxonomy): Eukaryota > Metazoa > Arthropoda > Insecta > Diptera > Tachinidae > Epicampocera > Epicampocera succincta. Next base: position 15,468,360 of record OW052038.1, read on the forward strand.
CACATGCCACATGCCACACATGAAAGATAGACATACGCAGTCTATTCCACACAGCGTTGCTGACAACAAAACAAATATTTTCACAACAAAGCGCTGAAGAATGTAAATTGATATCGACATTAATGTACAAGAATAATGAAAAATAAACACAAAAGAATAATCAATTGAAGTGCTTTTGGTACCTGTTTCCTCGTTTCAGCGACAAAACTTATCCCATAAAGTGTGAAACAAGAAAATTTTATCATCGATCGATTTGCTTTTTATTTATCATCGATTGAAAAAAGTCTGCATTTTAATACGAAAACGAGTCGAAGTTTTTATTGCTCTATATTGTTTTCATTGATCTAGTGTCACAACAACAAATAAATTGTTCAACAAATCAAATGGACAAATTAATGGCGAAATATATTTTAAATAAAACAGAAAGTAAAACATGCGAAGGCTGTTGGATAATTCCGTGACTATATGAATAAAAGAAATATGTTTTTTGCCGCAAATAAGCGTTTTATTTTTCAACATAATCTGCTTTTAAATCAATACATTTAGTGGCGAGTTCTTTCCATTTTTATATTCCCTCCAAATCGTAGGCTTTCCTAAAGCCTTTAAAATAAGCATTTGCTTTGTTTTCATTCGAAACCGCATCTCTTACCAACCAGCCATTTCTTGAGGTTTAGGAAAAGATGGTGGAGGGGGGCTAAATTTGTAGAAAATACTGCATGTGATTGCAGTTCGTAGCCCTCGTGTTTACTCGTTTTTTGTCTTGATGAAACAGCATTTTCCTTTTTGCCAAATGCGATCGTGTTTGCCTGAAATAATGCACTGGTCAAGCTGACATACTGGCTCCTCGTGCCGCCACCTGGATAGCCCCTACAGCACCCGCTTAGAGTATCCAGCGGTTTAAACCAGGACCCGGTGCTCCAGACACTCCGGGGGTTGTGCGTGGGGGTAACTCAATAGTTCAGACACAACAACAAGATAGAAATATAAATATGGATCACCCTACTGCTGACGACCATGGACAACGAAATAAAGACAACGATTTTCGGTTCTGCACGTAGAATGTCAGGTCTCTGAACAGGCCACGTGCAGCCTACCAGATCTTCTCTAGCGTTTTGTGTGACCGCCTGAAGCGATTCGAAGTTCTTATCAGTGCGGTTTCAGGCCGGAGAAGTCCACCATTGACCAAATTTTCGCACTACGGCAGATCCTGGAAAAGACCCCAGAGATGCAAATCGACACCCACCACCTATTCGTCGATTTTAAGGCCGCATATAACAGTGTGCATAGGGACGAGCTATACGAAGCCATGTCCAGTTTTGACATTCCTACCAAACTCGTCAGGTTGTGTAGGATGACGATGGAGAATTCTCGCTGCTCCATCAAGATTGGTAACGAATTCACCGAGACCTTCAATGTCGAAAAAGGCTGTAGACAAGGCGACGCCCTGTCATAGGACTTTTTAAACATAATTCTTGAAAAGATCGTGCAAAACTCACACGCCAACAACGAAGGTTCGATCTTCCAAAAGTCCAGTGCAACTGCTAGCAAATGATTGATGTGATTGGTCGAACACAACGAGCCGTCAGCGAAGCGTTTGCTCGTATTTCGGTGAACGAGGGCAAAACGAGGTATATGCTGTCATTGAGAAAGGACGCACAACATCGACCACTGGGCCACAACGTCTCCATAGGCAGCTATAACTTCAATGTAGTGAAGGACTTCGTCTACCTTGGCTCCCAAGTGAACAGCACGAACAACATCAGTACCGCGATTAAACGCAGAATAACTCTTGCCAATCGCTGTTTCTCTGGGCTCAAGAGGCAATTGAGTTGTAAGGCCCTTTCTCGAAAAACCAAGCTGACACTATATACCACTTTGATAATCCCTGTACTTCTCTATGGCGCAGAAGCATGGACGGTGTCGAAGACGGATGAGGAAGTCCTTGTTATTTTCGAGAGAACAGTTGTGCGTTCAATCTTCGGCCCTGTTTGCGTTGATGGTGTCTGAAGAAGAAGATTCAATCATCAAATATTGCTCCGACCCGTAGAATCTTCGACTCCGAACCAGTGGGACAACGCAAAGTGGGCGTCCTCTAGCCCACGGAACCGATGGCGCACACAAGTGGAGCGGGACCTCAACCAACTTGGTGTGAAAAATTGGAGGACGCTGGCTAAAGACCGTGCCAGCTGGAAAGGCTGGTTGGTTGAAAAAGAAGAAGAAGATTGTGGTACCCTTCTCTATATAATCTTTGTGAATGTCACCGCGTACATCCCCAAAACAACTGTGGCCACGATTTTGTTACCTGACAAATGCCACTAGGGTCTTCTTTGGTGCACTTTCACCTGCTGAAACTCAATTTTAATTATTTGATTATAATTTAATTATAAAAATTCGTTCGTATTGCGGTTGAACATCTCCTAACACTCCTTTCAAGTGGTCACACGGTTGCTGCGCTTATAGCGTATAGCTTTTTCTTGGTGAAATGTTCATGTGAAAAAAAAAATTAGTAAAAAAAACTATGAACTCTTTTGACTGCAAAAAGTTGTTCTCAACTATATAAAAGTTGTTTTCAGTCGTAAAAATTATTCTCAATGATATTTTAGTCGATGTTCAATTTATGTACATTTAGAAATATTACTTTTTCAAAATGATTGCACTATCAGCGGGCGATTTTGTCTTGTTTTTGTTGTTGTTTGGCTTCATGGCACGAATTTCCCTAGCGCTTTTTATGCCAACGATTTGGAGGCACTGTGCGATAGTCAACGTTCGCCTTTGGCCGTCCCAGTTGCAGTCCCAGCATCCCAATAAATAATATAAACCAACTGCTGTACTACCAGCTTTCATATACATGTGTGTGTATCTACAAGTTTCAAACTAAACAGCTGTTATATGTAAGTACGCACTTGTCATATTTATATACCAATTTCTATTTGTAATTTAACTTAAGAGATTTGCCGCCAAATGGAAAAAGTTTTATAAAAGAAAAGGGGAAGACAAAATTTTACTTTTATTTGCTTACATTTTTTTTCATTTAAGGGCTGTATCGTCAGGGACCGCATATACTATATACATACGTACATATTTACATATTTGTATGTATGTACATACATGTGTAAATAAAGTAAATATTAATTTTTTATTTGAAAAGGACATGTTATTATTAATTTTTTTGGCTCTCTTTTGCACTCAAAATAATGTTGTACTTTTCGCAAAAAACAAAAAAAAAAAAAGAAAGAACGAGCCATTCTTTTCCCTCTTATGAGATCCTTTTTTTTGGGCCAAAGATTTTGTTTTGTGGCGCTTTTTGAAATTTGTCATCAGCAACGAAATTTCAGAGAATGTGATGTTAACAACTCTGTTTTTGAGTTTGATAGTTTGATTTGAATTAAAAACAAATACAAAAGAGATGTTTCAAAGGGAATTTCTAAACATTTATTTTATTGTATGTCTGGCGTAATTATTCCGTTTATGAAAAATTTCTATTGGCCACAATTTTTTTGGCGACTTAAAAGCACACGCTTTGACAATAACATGTTTTTACTACAAAAAATTTTAACTCACTTGAGACAGATTCTTTGCAAATCAAATAAAGACAATAAATGGGCAAAGTTTTCCACAAATATGTATAACAATATGTTAATACTTAAGACAGTTTCAATATATCGCTATAACGAAAATGTTTGTGTCTATAAATATTGCTTTAATAATGTATGTATCACTAGTTTAAAAGTTTGGAAATATTTACATATAAAACAAACAGGTTTGTGCCAGAACGAAAGTGGTTAAATAAGACGATGTGCTCGCGCCCATTTTATAAATTTGCAAATTTTTATTCAACTACATACCGAAACACTCGTACATATATCAGTCTATTTATATTTTAGTATTTTTAAAATATCGCTCTACAGTAGACGACGCTTGGAATTTAGAATTCGCGAAATTTGCATCTTTCAGAAGTGGGCACCAACGTTTTTAATATAGTGCTGTATACTCTGCCATCAAAACTGACTGTTCTAATTTCTAAGTGTTTTTATTTTTCGTTTGTTTTCAACACTGGATTATTGCCGTTTTAGCTTTTGTCTTGCCTTGGGCGTGGCCAAATAGGGGAATCCCTTGTTATGTATGTAATTTTTATAGTTTTCTTCAAACTTTGAAGAATTTTAATAATATATATGTATAATATTGGAAATATATATATTTTATCGTAAATACATCCATATAGTACATATATACTTCTGTATATAAAATTTGCAAAAAAAATCTAGGCAGTAGTGTTTTTGTTGGTGTATTTTCTAATTTAATTTATGTTGTTTTTATTAAGAAAAGAAAAAAAAAACACGTTTGGAAATTAAAAATCTCCGTGATTTAGAACCAAGCCCACCCCGGTATAAAGTGGTTATAATTTCCAAGCTTCTACTGTGTATCAAATATATGTAAACACATGTACATATCGCACCCTAAATACAAAAGGGGCACAACTCAAAATTTTCCAAAACTGACTTTTTTCCATAAATTAATTCAGAATACACATCTCTAACTACTGCAAAAATTTCTTTCACATCACTATCTTCTTTAACGGGAAAAATACAGTTATGTCTAGGGTGTTGCTTCTGCACGATGAACTAAACATAAACAGTTTTTTATCTCTCCTGAAAATTTTAGAATTTTCAGTTGTACCCCTTTTGTATTTAGGGTGCGATATGTTTGTTCAGAAAGCCAATGTGACCCCGCTGGACAGACATTTTTACTTATTAATACTAATAAATATCTGTAAAATGTTTGTTAAAAATTTGTACGGCCCCAGTTACACTTATTTTCGACTTTTTAAAATGTTTTCGGCAACAGAGTTCCGCTATAATAAAAAATCAGTTGCAAAAAAGTCAAAATGTTATCGATAAAAGGTTGCAAGCTTGAAAAAAAATGTGTTTTCTTAAAAATTACATTTGATGCTTCAAACGTTAAAGTGCTGTTAATTTGTCCGTTTTATACCCGCATGTACTGGTTTCTTTTAACTTGCCGTTTATTTTCAAATTACGATGATTTATTATGCACGATGTCATAAGAAACTTATAGATGTCTCTTCTTACCACAAACTGCTTCACTTTAAAAAGAGTTGAGAAAATATAATGTCATTACGGCTTAAATAAGACATTTGCTCGCCTTCACACAATGTAGACACGCCCGCCTTCAAAACATTTACAAAATGTAATGGGCAAATTTCTTAAGTTTGATCTGCTTTTTTTGAAAATAAAAGTGAGAAACAAAAATTCTTAATTAAATTTGATAAAGAAATATTCACAACTTATTCGTTAAAACTCTTAAATTATAAAATTATAAAGTAGTTGTCCTGCTCTGATAGGTGCTACATACATACATACATATGTACGTGCGTACGTGCTTTTGCATGCACACAAAGTATTTGATAATTTGGTCTGCTTTATTTTTATATGTAGTATGTGGATGTGTATGTGTGTATGTATTTCTTAAAACAAAAACAACAAAAGTATTAAAACTTACGAATATGTGTATAAATTTCTTTGTTTCTTTTTCGTTTTTCGTCATAAGTTAAGAGCTAAAAACTATGAGAGCAAGAACAATGTAACATGACAACTGCCAACTCAATGTCACAGCATGAGCATTGGATACTGTGTTATTGCCTGCTATACGAGTACAACTGCTACTTTGGCAGAAAATTAAAACAAAAAACATATTTTCCTATGTATGTAAAGAAAAAAAAATATACATATCAATTATATACATATATATATATGAACATGTCCTCAAGAACTTGTTGTCGACGACCTTTTTAACATACAAAAAAAACCAAAAAAAAAAAAAGGAAATTTAGTAGGAAAAGAGGCCCCAAAAAGTGTATGAAACCTTAAACAAACAGAATTATCATGAATAAATTTATTTAAATCCAACAGAAAAAAGGAAAATTTCTGGTAAGAGTGTTTTGTGACAACACAACGAAGAAGAAAAAAAATAAGACGTGCCACTACGTGCAAATGCGCCGTAATTTGACATGCTTTACAATAGGGCAGGCTTCAGCTATAACATTTAGTAGTTTATTTAAAGACATATTACACTGGCATACAAATCGTAAGATTTGCATGGCATGTTTTGAACATGGCATCTAATAACATGTCAAAACACTTAAGGCCCACCATTATAATACATTTTCACACCATCACACCTCAAATAAGATGAAAAACATGAGAAGAAAGAAAAATTGCCAACGATCTGTCAAAATTTCTTGCCAGACAGCACAACTAAATAACACAAAATCAAGAAATACATTTAGCAGGCCTGTGCGAGCAATAAAAATACAGACATGTCAGCAAAGTAGCAAAGCAACGATCGGCACTATCATTTGTCGATCTGTGTTATACCGTTAAAGGGCATTAATATTTTCAGCGTGTGGCAGCACAACTACAGTTGAGTTGCCATCCATAGTCCAGCCGCTAATAATGCAGTGCAAGTGCGGAAACTTCAAAAAGAAATTTTAGCAATTTGTTCGAATGAAAAACAATTAATCCCAGTTTTGTGGAAAGCGAAAGAACATTTTCTCTTGCTGAAAAGGCTTGGCCCGCAAATTAGGAAATATACTTACAATATAAATACATACATGTGTATGTACGAGTACATAAACCACCATAATAAATACAATAATGTACTATTACTGGTGAATCCGGCCGCCGAAGTTTCTATTGGCAAATCGTGATGGAAATCTTTGCTTCTAACATATTCGCGCACTTTTATTCCAAAGAATTACAAGAATTTTCATTTTTCCTAGAAAAAACAAAATTGATTTAATCAGTTTCTATTTCGTTTTTTCCATTTCTCAAAGCAGTTCTAAAATGCATGCAAATGGTATGTCCTTGAGCTCTCTGCCATTCTGTTTTATGTCCTCAACGGACGCAAAATTGCTTTCCTCTGTTGGAACTCTTCATACTGGGGAACAGAAAAAAGTTGTAAGAGGCCAAATCTGGCGAAAATGCCGGCTGTGGCCTGATTACGAAACACCGTCGCAGTCAGCAACAGCTTATGGCCAAAAAGTTACGGACAAGCAATGGCGAGTGAACAGCATCCTCAGCAATTTCTGTAATAGTGATGCAACGAATGCCCTGACCAGACCAGAGCCAACTTCATTGTACAGAACAGCTCGATCTTTTTTTGAAAATCGTATACCACTTGGAAACACGCAAAATATCGTCTGTGGAGTTAAGCTGGATGCGCATCCATTTGGGGCGAGCAAAGTTTTTGTATTTGAAGAAATTCCATTTTATATATATTTTTACATGCCGCTTTTGCAAGAGAGGGAACGAGATTTTACATATGTTTGATTTTTCAATTAAAGCTCCAAGCATAATTTATGCTAAAGATTTATTTAATTGTGCGAAAGTAATAAACAAACAAAAAATTATTTATAAATTAATTAAAAAAAAAAAATTCAATAAAAATCAAAAAGAACACACATTTTTGTAGGTTCAAAACTATTCACACATGTGGGGTTATCTGAGAATTGATTGAGGCTAATACTTTAATTCTTTTTAAAACTTCTTTTAACCTATTCGGCATTGATTCGACCAGCTCTTTTGTCACCTCCGCTCCAATAATTTCCCATTATTCTTCAAGGACTTCTTTCAGCTGTCTTTTACTTGTCATATTGTGTGTCTCTAGTCTTCTACCAAGTTCATGCCACAGACGCTGAATGGGATGCATATCCGGAGATTGTGGGGGAGTCGGGAGAATATCCGGTACATGGTGAATGATCCATATTCTGATGTCATGGGCTGTATGCTTTGGGTCATTATCTAGTTGGAAGTAAAAATCATCATCGAGACCCAATTTTCGTACGCTGTTTTGGAGGGTTTCCTTCAATATATTGAGATAAAAGGTCTTATTCATGGTTTCTTCAATAAACACTAACCTTCCAACACCTGCTACAGACATGCAGCCCCATACCATGATTCCCCCACCGCCATGTTTCACCGTGCTGATTGTGTTCTGGTTTTGTACTTCGCAATTTCGTTTTCTCCGTACACGTATCCTTCCATCAGATTGGAAGATATTGAATTTGCTGTCATCGGTGTATAGTACAGAATTGCCAAACTCTTCAGGTTTATTTATGTACGATTTTGCAAACCCAATCCGCTTTTTCTGGTTAACTTTACTTATAAGAGGTTTCTTACGTGCTACACGAGAACTGTATCCGGCACGGTGGACAAGTTTTTGGGTGAATCTCAACTCCATTTTCTTCTAGCATCTCTGCTCCAACCTGAATAGAACTTATTTTTGAATTTTTTTTTTATTTTTCTTACAACTTTTCTCTCTTTCTTGGCAGTAGGTTTACGAAGTCTACCAGTATGAGTAGGGCTTTTTAAGCTCTGTAGCATTTTTGAATCGTTTTATATAAATATATATATAAATAGTAAAAGGGCTTCTCTTAACAATCTTTCCAACCTCTACACATGATTTTCCTTGTTTCGACAGCTCCAAAATTATTTTTCTTTTTTCCTCAGTAGTTTCCGTCCTATTTTAACAATATTTCTAATTTTTGCACAAACATTTTTTGAAAAAAAAAACTGATAAAATGAAATTAAAATACGCCAAATTATAATTGTTAATTTTTTTTTTTTGCCCAAAGTGATTCCATATTGTTCAGAAATTTGCACTTTGTAATGCTGCAATTTGTGTTGTGTGAATAAATATTGAGTTAAATATTGAGTTAAATATTGAGTTAAATATTGAGTTAAATTGTAATTTGCATTCACTATTTTGTGAAATTTCAACAAATGTTAAATCTATTCTTAGACAAATTGTTGTTGTTAAATAATAAAATGGTAGTGTGTGAATAATTTTTTCTGTCTCTGTACATATATTTGACAGATTGATTTGAAATTTTTTTTTTTTTTGGCAGATCACTTGCAATTCCATGAAAATTGTTTCTCTTGTTTTTTTGTTCCTAAAGCTGCAGATGGATGAATCCATTCTTTGTTATATGTCTGTATTGCAGCATGACATCTTTCTTTTTGTGATTTGGCGAGAGAGAGCGAGAGAGAGAGAGAACGGGAGAGAAATGGAAAGAAATAATTTGTTTGAAATCATTTGCAGCTGGATTCGCCAACAACAAAATTTAGCGATACACGATAAGACCTTTTTTTTTGTTTGGTACATATTTGATATTTGAAATGTCAAAATAAAACAGTTTATTCTGTTGACAGTTGGAGACTCTCAATTTTGTTGTTTTATGAAGTCGCCTCGGCTTTAATTTTAATTTTGGTTCGTAGCAAATTGAACCAGTGCTGCCAATGATTTTAAATTTTTACGCCAAACTTACATAGAGCTGCCAGATCATGTTCTTCTTCTTCTTCTTTTGGCGCTACAGTACGTGGCGAACCTGGGCCTCAACCAATAAAGTTTTCCAGCTGGCACGGTCTTTAGCCAGCGTCCTCCATTGTTGCACACCAAGTTGGCTGAGGTCCCTCTCCACTTGTGTGCGCCATCGGTTCCGTGAGCGTCCTCTAATGCGTTGTCCCACAGGTTCGGAATCGAATAATCATGTTATGGGCATTAAAAAAGCACAGACTAAGCTTGTAGTTTTACTACTTAATATCTATTGTTTTGGTGCAGTTTTAAGTAAAATAAAAACAATTATTCCGGGTATTTGTTTATTTGAACAATTAAATAAAACAGCAAAATCGAATCATCCTTCCCCAGGCCTGCCGCCTGGCAACGTAAATATCATTCGATTGCACATGGCAACTTTGATTGTACAAAATGGTAAAAATATTATACGAAACAAATAAATAGATTCAACAATCGTCAGCTTTAGGCGCAAATAAAAATAGTGACAGTAGGAAAATGTCGACAACATACGAGTACAAATAGATCTGGCTAAATTATCTGTAGACTGCAGAAAATCTTATCGTCCAGCCTTAAGGCTTAAACGTTTTTCACTTTTATACTTTTTCATATTTCTTCGCAGTTTTTAATACAACTTTTATAGTTTCATTTTCTATATTTAATATTATTTAAATTGTTCAATTTTATTATTGTGAAGTTTTGAAAAAATCGTTTACGTTAATTGTCCGTTCAATTGTCACGTATGAGAGCAATATTAAATGTGGCTAAACGACGTAGCATGTGTGTGTGTGTGTGTGTGTGTGTTTGGAATTATGTTCGCATTTAAATTTAGTTTCCTGCAAATTGTCATTGTGTCATGCAAGAATACCGACGACACGTTCAAGTATTTTGACAGTCTACGTGAAAATTAGTAACAACAACTGCACAGAAACACACAACATTAAGTCACAGTGAGTGTCTGCAAAAAGCGTTGTGTGTTCTGGCACAAATATGACATTGTCAGCCAGGCAGCCAGGCAGCCAGCGCATTTTAAATTGGTGTCAGAAAAGAAGTGTACCATGATGACTGCTATGAAAGTCTTATATTTACACTCGTTAATGCAATTCTTAAATGAAGGCGAAATATGGAATGTGTCAGCCACCAATGAAACTGTCAAATGAAAATATTTCAGTTGTCTGTTTTATTTCTTTTTTTTTAATGCATTGAATAGGTGAAAAGTAAGTCTGACAAGTAGAATTTATTTGCCAGGGCTTTGGGTGATTTTGTACATGTATCAATTTTTTTGTCTCATTTTACGAGTATAAAAAAAATATATTAAAAGGGTTACAAAATTTTTGTTTTTAAATTAAAGCAAAAAAAGAAGCCTTAAAAACTGACTGACTGACCTCCACTCTCTCTGTTGGCCTGTTTTAACACCGAAAAACACAATTTTACAGTGTGTTTTATATTTTAATAATTAATATTAACGTGTGTTCGTGTGTTGCAACCTGACCAATTGGATATCAAAAGTTCAAATAGGATGTAAAAAAAAACAACATCTACATACATTTATATGTATTTTTTGTTTTTTTTTTGTTTCTTTGTCACCGACTTAAATAAAACACCGCCTTGCAGCCTTAAATATGTGATGACACAGTTTTTCATGTGACATGCACACACACACACACACACACACACACACACGCCAACGGAAACGGATACAAATAAAGAAGAGCGCCTATAAAGGATGTGTAAAACAACAGCAAAACAGAATGAGATCAAATACAATAGTTGTGACTGAAAATGAAAATGTTGGAAAAACTGGAAAGGAAGCTAGAATGTTTATTTGAGCTGGAAGGGATTTGTTCAGGTACGAGTACCCTACGGCAGATGTGGTCTGCCGTTACACTAGATGGGCCATAAATGCCATAACAATAACAATAACATAACCGAGAACTGTAAACTGAAAACACGGTAAAGCGTAAAAGCTAAACTAGTTTCTTATATAAATATGTCTGTATGTATGTGGGACAATAGCTGTAGAAATGTCTGCTGACATTTGAAACGGAAATATTGGCATACTCTGAACACAATATTATATATCTACATACATACATATTTCTGTAGGTGTATGTAAGAAGAAACCATTTACTTTTATAACACACATGTATGTATGTATGTATAAAAGGCATGTTAAATTGCCAGTGTGTCAATAAAAAAAAAACAATAAAACAAGAAATATGTATGTATGTACTCGTATGTGTGTGTGTGTGTGTATGTGCCTGACATCATGCAGGGAAAATCCAAATGTCAATGTGTTGATGATGACCCCAATTTGTAAGTGAATTTTTCTTGTTTTAGTTTCCGTTTTGCTATTTTCGACAAATTCATCTCTTTGGGCATATTTTTATATTTTCTGTTTATATTTTCGCTTAAATGATGACTTGAGTACAATTAAACCATCTGTCTCTCTTTTCTTGTGACAGCAATCACAACCATTTAAATTCTTTTTTTTTTTTTGTTGCCTAATTATTATTATCGTAAACGCTTTGACATTTCAGAAAACAAAATTCTTAAAAAGGATTTCAAGGTGTGTAACACAAAATGCTGCCACACAATCTTACCTTCATCTGTACCTGCAATTTGCCACTAAATATTCCTCTAATTTCGAGTTGACAAGTTGGCAAGTTGCCACCTACAAAAACCCTCTCCAACTAGACTAAATTGAATTGTTGTGTCCATAATTTAATATCCAAAAGGCCACTAGTTGATGACCACACTCATTCATTCAAAGTGTTTTTGTTCTGTTCCCAAAAACCTTGGCCATTAGTCTTACATTACACCGCCCCGCTTAAGTTGCTTTTAGCAAAATTTATACTGTATAATAGAAAAAAGGAATATGGTTTTAGGTTTAATTTGCCTCAAGGTCTTTTTGAGCACAACATTTCCAAGTACTTAAATCTTCAAAAGAAGAAAAAAAAGAAAACATATTTTTTTAATTGTTTTAAAAAACCTTAAAATTTATGCTTGAAAAAAACCAACGAAAAAAAAATTCCTTTTTGTGGACAAGGGTCTGTTTATTTCTTGGGATTTGTGTAAGTTTTTTGTGCGTTTTATTGAGGCTAAAATGTCTAAGAAATGCTTGTACTCGTACATTTTTATTAAGCAATAAGAAAACAGGTTGCAAATTTATTTAAAAATAAATCCGTTTAAATTATGAAAAACTTAAATTAGTTTACACAAGACATTTCGTTTCCAGTAGCCCCTAATACCGGATATTTTCCGGTATTGACATTTTAATCGACATCCTGAGTCAAAGTTTCATCACACGACATATAAAATGGCAAAATTAACACATCAACAGTTCTTGGAAATTGTATAAAATGCGGAAAGTTTCGCGGTTACAGTTCCCCAGAGTAAAACAATTTTGGGGGTTCGAGTACCACCTTTTCAGCCTTCAGTTAAACGTGAGGAGAGTTTGTCAGCTATTGGGAACAGTTAGTGAAGTGATATTATTAAAGTAAAGTAAAGGCTTCTCAGCCTTCAGTTAAGCTTGGGGATGGGTTTTCAGCTATTGGGAAAAGTTAGTGTTGTGAAGATTCGACCTCGAGCTCTTTGCTCAAGAACAACTGAGAATATTGCAGGTTTGACCAGGAACATCACGAATTTCACAAACGACATTTCATAAAATTTTAGGATGAAGAAAAAAGTTTTTTAAAGTTTCGTCAGCACAACAACTCACAATTACTGACCATCAACAATTGATCGGGAATATAAGCGAAAAGTTTTCAGCTCTACGCCCAAATTAACAAGCAGAATTGTCGCACATGAGGGGAAAACCCAACATTATTATTGAAAAGTCCTCACATTCTCAACTCATCACTGTTTGTTGTAGTTTTTAATCCGGCAGAATGATGTGAATTTACTTTTACTTACTTGGAAACTAAGTCAGGAGCAAATGTTCTAGTGCAATCTAGTCACTGTCGGTGGATGGATGATGGGGAGGTGTTGGAGAGGCGTTCCAAATACAACAAATTTAATTTTTTTTGCCGTTTGATACTTAATTCTATTTTAAGCAGGTCTGTCAGCAACAGAATAGAACGTAACAAATTATACATGCAGAGTATCTGCTAAACAACAGAATGTAACGTAACAGCTAATTTTATATTAAAGCAACAACTGCCGTTACTTGCGGCACTATCAGATTGTGGACTGTGTTATGATTTAACTCGACGGGATTATCGTTTGCCACGGCTGACATCCATAATCCAGCCATAAATCGCTAGATATGAAGTCAAAATAGCTAAAATTTAGTGAATATAATTCTGCGGCCAACTTCACTTGCAATAGTTTCCAGTTTCACGACATTGGAATGCGTTTCATACAATTTTTATATATGACTGTTCGCAATCTAAACTAATTTTTTATTAAAAATACATTTAAATTACTTGATTAAAACACTCATTTGCCTGCTTCACGTTAAAGTTGTTCTCTTCATGTTTTTTTTTTTTTTTTTTTTTTTTTTTTTTTTTTTTTTTTTTTTTAGCAAACGAAGCTAAAAATATATGTTCTATATTTTTATTTCATAAAAAAAAAAAACAACAAGAAATATGTTTAAAAACTCATAGTTTTAATATTTCAGTAAATGTGTGAAGGCATATGAAATGTAGTAGAACGTGCTGGTATCAGATGGCCCAAGGCTTTCTGGCAGCAAATAGCGAGAGTTTTTTTCTTTTTACCAGCAGCGAAACAGTTTAAAAACCGAATAACAAACTGCGTTTGCAATTAATTAAGACAAGGACATGACGACATAATGTGTCTGTAGGGAAAAGTACCTTCTGTTTTCAATTAACAAATGATTTGCAAAAAAAAAAAATGATTTATTTCTTTGCTAAGATGAGGAAATTGAAATCAATTTTTGCTTTAACTACACACGCACTCCTACATACTTGTATTAGGATGTATGTATGTATGTATTTGGGCTTTATTCATGGAAATAAAATTTCATTGGCAAACAGACAAATAGAAGCCAGTTTAAGCCACAGAACCCTTCAAACCACATTTAACAAAACTTGTGGTATTTAGAACTTTTTTTCTTCCTTCTCCATCATTTATGAAAGAGTTTTGCTGCATAAAAACTGTTTGTTAAATGAAAAATACTAAAATGAATGTGACTCTAAAAAAAAACTTTTCGCATAAAACGCTTTATTCAAGTGTACGTGTGTGTGTAAGTGTGTGTGTGTGTAAGTGTGCGTGTGTGTGTGTGTGTGTTTTCCAGCACCATTAATCATGCGTACAAAAGTACGTATACCAGAAAAACTTGAACTTTAAAACAGCCAGTTTAAATTTTATATAAAAATAAATGAAATAATAATAATTAAAAAAAAAAAAACCCCAATAAAATTTCATACTCTTGTCGTTTGTTTCTTTGTTTTTTAAACAAATTTAATGAGATCACAAAGCCCAGCAAAAGTTTATCCTTAGAATCAATAAGTGAAACGCAGGTGCCCAGCAAATCCTTGCCATCTCAAAATTGAAGCCTTAAATATCCCAAATCCTTAAATCCAGTTTTGTCAACGATTCCAACAATAAAACATTTCACTCTGTCCTTTAAATATGTATCCATTCTGGCTGTGCATGAAATGAGTTTTTCAACCTAAAGTCCACTTCTTAAATAAATATCTATATTTTTGTGTCTTAGAATCTACAGATAGTATTTCTTAAGTAAGAAAAGAAAAAATTTGTTTAAAACTTATCCTTTTTTGTTGTTGTTGTTGTTGAATAGAAAAAGTTTGTTATAAAAGCAAAAAAGGAAGAGAAAAAAACTGTAAAGAATTATTTCGGCCAAGTGAAAAAGCAACAGATTATCTTTTGCATTATTCTGTGCGAAAGCAAAAAGTTGTAATTTTAATCAGTAAAAGCAGAAAAGGAAAAAGTAAATGAAACACCGGGTCAACTTAAAATGACTTTAAAATTATTATTATTATTATATGGTAGCAAACAAACTATTTTAATAACAGCTTACAAGCCTCTACATTCGGCAACTGATATCAAGTGATTGAGAGGCTTAAAACATATTTCTTAAAATGCCTTCAAGCTGGCACAAATTGAAGCGGGGTTGTGGAACAGACCCACCCAAATTATGGCTTAAGGCGTTATTTATCTGTCAACATTTCTCATGCCTACAGAAACGTCTTACAATTGGAAAATCCACTAAAGAAGTGAAGTTGGCTGCAAAATAATTGCCAAGGTTTTACTTTATACTATTCGGTTTGTTTGATCGTCATATGAATCATCAAGCAGAAGTAAATCATTTCATCATCATTCTGGCTCTCTTCTCTACTGTGAGAATATTCACATGAATGCAGGGTTTTGAACATCACTGTTTTAAATACACTGACAAAAACAGTGACAGTGAAACAACGTAGCAAAAATTTTAGTTTTTAAGTGAAAAGGTGTAACTGAACACCGATAGACTGTACTACGCCTAATCATTAAGCCACGGGCCGCCAAGTGACGCCTATTCAGTTTCACTGGTTTTTTTCTTTCATTTTCTTTACATAATAAACAAGTAAATACTCAAAGCGGTTCAAGTCTTGAATAAAACATTTCGTATATATTTCACAAAATCATGGCGAAGAAAACATCACAGAACTGATTTAGAAGGCAAAACATCTACATTGGCAAATAAAATCAAAAGACATGAATTAAGACGAAGAAGAAACCAAATTATATTTTAAATCATGATAATATTTTGCTTCAAAAACGCCTGCTTTTCATTTAAAGCTTTTCCCGTTTGTGCCAACAGCCCGCAGCATTTATCTTCTTGGGCCTTTTACCTCGTAGTGGGAAAGTATTCAAGTGTGTGTGTGTGTGTGTCAAAAAATATATGCAAAGACTGTAACTGAAATAATACATTTTCTTTGGAAATTTTAAATGGTGTAGTTTGTTGTTACAAAATGTGTTTATTTAGGACACACAAAAAAAAAATACTTCAACTAAAACTTAGAGCAACAGCAGACTCTAACAGCATTTGTAGCTTCTTCTTCTGTGTCCTGGTTGTTTTTTTTTTCTGTACTTTCTGATATTTTTACATGTATGTAGAGATTTAAGTTTTTTAAGTTTCTTGAAAGTTGTTTTGTAGTGTTTTGGCCTGACAGCAAAGCCTTTATTTTCACTGGTTTTTTTTTACATTTCTTTAAAGGCCTTTTATCTAAAGGATGGTCCCAGGAAGCATTCACAAAAGTGGTGGAAATTTTTCTTTTATTCCTCTTTAGCTCTTGATAATAGCGAGATATTTACCATCCCCCCCCCCCCCTCCCCCTCCCCAACCACTAAAACATTTATCCTAAGGCATTATATACATAATTAATGATCTTAAAAGGACTAGGAATAAACAAATCCTGGTGTCATTTGCCAGCCAGCCGGCTTTTGGTAGCACAAAAAGTTGAGTTATTGTAGTTTTGACCTTTAGCTTTCTGTGTTGTTGTGGTTGTTGTTTCTTATTTTTGTGCAAATATATCAATCAAAATGTTTTGTTTTGTTTATTATTCAGTGTTAAAAATTGAATTTGAAGTTTTCTTATCATTGTTCTGTTCTGCATTGTCTCAAAAAAACATGTTCATTAGTCATGACGGCGCCTCAAAGTATGCCATAAATTATACTATAAACATTTACATATTTGCCATTTTATGTCGTTGATTTCTTGAGTTTTGAGTCTTTTTATGAACATATTTTCTTTATGGTTTATTACTTTATTTTTGTGTAAGAAGTTCTTGTGCTTTCTGATTTCTCCAAGTGATTTCCGAATTCACAAATCAAAAACTACAACTCCTCCAACAAACATTCTTAATTAACTAAAACAACTACAAAACATACACGTATGCAGCTTGTGTTGTATGTTGTATGTGTGTCAGTAGCTGGTCCTTGTGCTTTCCTTTTTCTTATTTCTTATTCAATTGACTAAATATAATTTTCTTACTTTAGTTCAAAATGTGACTTTCAGTTTTTCTTATTTGCTCGCTTTGTGCGAGTGTTTGCTTTTGTTTTTTTTTACTTTGGCTTGTAAATAAACAGTCAACAGATTGTGGGGCCAAACGACTGCAAAACAAATGACGGTGCAGTCGGCCAGAAGACGTGTTCAGCTACACCAGGTTAAGGCAAAGCAAAAAAAGAAAATCAAACTGTCAACACAACTCAGCGATGCGATGAACTGGGAATTTCCAGTTTTGACAAGTTATCGGTTGTACAATAACAATAAAAAAAAAAAAAAATAGAAAAAATTAAATGATTCATGGAGAACAAACGTAGAAAACGTGCAAAAAGCTAAAACTATTTAATAGGAAAACAAATTTAAGAAAAAAAAAAAAAAATAAATAACAGCTGACAGCAAATGCGTTTTTAGGGCGCGCTGTGTAAGTTGCGCAATATAATGTGACTAAATTTATAAACGCTTGATAGTGGCTGACGATTTAAAGTTATTTATTGTTCCAACAACGACCGGCAGACGTCCTGTTGCCGCTACACGTGCCTTGATGTAGTTTGCAATACTTCCAGCTTAAGTGTTTTAGCTTGAACTACACGCCGCTACACACCCCCCCCCCCCCCAAATTCCTTGGGCCTGGCTAAACGCCTTTGTGCCTACAAAAACCATCCTCCAAACTCATCACCTATTGAATTTTGTTTGCATATTTTCATACTTAGAAAGTTTTCCCAACCACAAATTTATGCTCAAACGTTTCAGAAAATCTACCAATTAGTTGTGCTTCCTCTTCCAATCACTATATAATATTCACCCCCACCGGTTGCTGTCGCCACCCCAACACTTGTGTCCTCAATTAGTTGTTGGTGTGCTGTTGTCGACAAATTTGTCTCATATTACTTGCACTTCATGATGTAGAGTCTAATAAAAAGGATTAAAGCGTTAAGAGAATCTGTATGAGACATTAAACCTGCAAATGTGTGCGTTTTCTTCTTCTTCTTGTTCTGCTCATACAGTAAAACTGTACAAGTGAAGTGTTACCAAGTCAATGACAGCAGAAATAAGGTTATTTGGCTGGCCCATAAGACATTTTCTCAGTTTTGGTTGTGCACTCAAGGCAGCAGAGGCGCCAACCAGATTTTTCCTTCACAATTTATGTACATACATATTTCGTAATTTGGAAAGGATTTTAAAAGTAAATTTCCTTAATATAATTAAATTATTGTAGATTTTTTTTGTTTTTTTTTTTTTTTTGTTGCAAAAAATAGTTGCAGCACAAGCCCAAGCAGAATGTCTTTGGCGTCATCAGGCCAGTAAATTTTTGTTTATTTTAAGTTCATTATATTATGAGTCTCCATATGAGAACACTTTTGCCTGACATCTGCCAATGAAATATTGCCACATAATTGCTGTTTAAGGTATCGCTACACGGATGGCAACCGAATAAGTGTTTAGATCTGCCACAAATGTTGGGGCAGAGCGAAAAACTTTCTAACGTATGAGAACAAAATGTCTTCAGCAGCACAGAAAAAAAGGTGGCAAAATGTGAAAAACGGGCAGACGGTAATTGTTCATATTTTAAGCGATTTTGGAAAGCGATGTATTCTCATCACACTAGACGACTGTAATCGTCAAACCTGATTTTTAATGATTTTACTTTGATTCTCAAAGATGGCTCAGGGCTATAGTATAGAGACGGACTCCAAACGCTTCAACGATTGGGCGCAGAAAAGGGGGCTTCATTAACTTTGAGCAGGGATAACACAATATGCCAGTAAAAATTGTATTTGTTATAGGAAACTGCGGGAATATTATGCGAAAAGTGGCCACATGAGAATGAAAGTTAAAATACTTTCGGACAGCCGATCAGTATTCAAGGACAGTTGCAGACTCACGTCCAGGAATGTACTGGAGAGTCACAAAGGGCTGAACAGCCCAGTCGATACGAATTAGATTAATCCGATTTGGGTTTCAGGACACAGAGGGTCAGGAGATAACGACCGGGTAGACATGTACGTAAAAAGAGGGCGAAGAGGATTTTTACTGGACCCAAAACATCTTTTGACTTCAACAAAAGCAACAAAAGTCTCTCTAAAAGAGAAATAGCCGAATTGCTGGCAATCGTCATGGGGATGTTGTGAAACGATGCTGTAATGTTGTGCCACGAGGGCGGAACACGCTGAACTGAGAAACACTTGATTGCCAACTGTGTTGTATTGGTACACAGGAAGGTTGCAAGAAGGTTACTTCATGCCTATAATCTGGATAAACAGGACTTACTAAAATTCCCAATAGAACAGCTGGTCCAGTAGCTTGACATATTAAGCGGCGGTTGAAGAGAAGGGGCAACACAATAGATCAACCATGGTTGGAGTGCGAAGGACCATTCTGGGACGGTCCAGTAGCTTGACGTATGGTTGAAGAGAAGCGGCAACACAATAGATCAAACATGGTTGGAGTGCGAAGGACCATTCTGGGACGGTCCAGTAGCTTGACGTATGGTTGAAGAGAAGCGGCAACACAATGGATCAAAGATGGTTGGGGTGTGAAGGACCATTCTGGGACGGTCCAGTAGCTTGACGTATGGTTGAAGAGAAGGGGCAGCACAATAGATCAAACATGGTTGGAGTGCGAATGACCTTTATAATCCTCATTCATTCCTAATCCAATAATTTTAAAAATATTTAAAACTGGCTTTTTGTCTTCTCTCTTTCTCAAAATGAAAGAAACTCCTGATATATTTTTTTTTTTTTTTTGACAAAATCTAAACACTTTGTATTATCGTGTAAAGGCACCATTTAATCGTTTATAGAAAATGTTTAGAATTTCTTTTTTTCTTTGATTCTATAATATTGAAACGTTCTTTATGTGCTTAAGAAACTGACAACAAAAATCTGTTGGAAGCTGTTACACGATTCAGCGGAATAGAAGCAAAATCATGAAAACAAAATTCTACAATATTTTTTATTTTTGCGTAATACAAAAGATTGTACGTTCGGACAGTAATCGGCGGGTTTATTTGGATCTTGCATCTTTCTGCGCTCTCACTTCATACATAATATGGAAATTTCCAGAGTTAAATTTGTCTGGTTTAACAGTTATAGTATTACGGTGTATTGTTGTATTAATATGTATCGTTCGTTCGTGCCATTGTTCACTTTAAAATACAGCTCTGGCCATAGGAGAATACCTCGATTGCCGTGCGGTTGCCAAATTTTCCTACTATTTACCTTTTGCTTTTACACGATAAGATTCTATAGACATTATTGATATATCTTGTTACTGGTATTATCGTGTGTAAAGACACCTTAAGTATCGCAGTGTTTCGCCTACAAATCACGACACTGTAAGCAATTCCTGTTCTCTCCCATAAATCCGCGTTTATGAAATAAGACAAAACCTTTGATAGTCTGACTGGCTGCACCTTATTTCCATTATCCTATTATGCTGGTAAATGTAGAAAGTAAAACAACTTATTTTTGAGTGTCTTACGCCAAATATAGTTGATTTTTTTCTGGGCTGTTTTTTTTTTTTTTGCTTTTACTTTGCACGTGTTCGCCCCTCTGCCTGCTGGAGCAGTTGTTTGTTTGTTTTTTTGTATTTTGGTCTCTTAAAGTCAGTCACATAATCTGGGGATTTTCTTGTTATTCGATGCTGGCTGAAATATTACTTAAGACCTTCATATGTGAGGGATTAGCAAATTTTCCCGTCTCTGCTCGCCGGAGCTTTCATTTATCTTGTTTTTTGTAAATAGTTGTTGTTATTGTGGTTGCTTCTGTTTTTGTCTTATAAGTAATTTGTTTAAGTAATTTTATTTTGTTGCTTTCGCTATAATTGAGGGTTTTTCTTTGGCCATAACACTTGTATTAACTAGTCATTTAGTGGGAAATGAGGGAGTCTTTTTTTGTTTCAAACTTTTTGGTTTTGTGTTTTTTGTTACAAAATTTTCCCACCGGAAACGCATGTAAAATGGGGTTAACAAAAACATCTGATTGGCCTGCTAATTGCAAAAGTTTACAGCAAAAAATTTCTTTAATGTACAAAATTCGTTTTAAATAACAGCGAAATATATCAAAAAAAAAAACTGCTAAATTTACATGTTGTAACAGAAAACTTTTTTGTTGGTAAAAAAAAATGTTCACTTTCTAAAAGTTTTTTTTTTTTTTTTTTTTTTTTTTTTTTTTTTTTTTTTTTTTTTTTTTTTTTTGTTTCGTTTAATTTACAATCTATCCAAGGATAATAAGCAAATTTTATAAAATAAGTAATAAGAAAATAACATTCATTGTTGAACTCCAATAAGAACAACAATATACAAACAAAAATTGTTAAAGTTATTTCAAGAATTCATAATATATACATTATATACAAAATCTTAAAGTTTTATCTATACTAATATTTACATATATGTATGTACACAGAATTTTATTTATGTATAATTGATTGATTAGGTTCGAAATATTTCTACCTCTTGAGTATGATTGGAAAGCCTATTGGCATTCCATATTGCAATTCTTAAATTCATTTGCATAGTTTTGATATTAAAAGAGACATCATACTTATCAACTTATTGGTCTGTTCTATTTGGTTTTCAATTAATTTTTCGAGTTTTTCAAAAGAATTGTTTAATGGATTTAGTTGCTGTGGATTCCGTAAAGTATCAGAATATGAAAATCTTTCATATCGACTAGCGTTGGCGTTTGCATTTTGGTTAAGTTGATTTGGGTAATCTTCACTATTAAATATATATTGGCTGGTTTTATCTCTTCTGTAGAGATTATTATTTTGCAATTTTCTTGTAAGTATTTGTTTATATACTATGCAGCCTTTATAGTTTGCTGGATGGTTTTGTAGACAGTTCACACAGCGTGGAGGAGTTTCAATATCTTTACTGCAGTCAATTGTAAGATGCCCTAAGCCACATTTAACACATCTTTCTTCTTTTCGGCAGTAAGTTTTGGTATGACCGAATTCTTGACATCTATGACATTGCACAAGATCGTTAGTTTTTCTTAAGGGTTCAATGGTGACAATTGCGCTATTTATGTGCCTAATATCGTATACGTTTTTGTTGCTTAGGGCAGGTTCTAAATCAACGAAGAACATTGGAAGGGGATTTTTCGTTATTCTACTGCGAACATTGACAATGTTCCGAACTTTATGACCATT
Source organism: Epicampocera succincta (assembly GCA_932526305.1). Lineage (NCBI taxonomy): Eukaryota > Metazoa > Arthropoda > Insecta > Diptera > Tachinidae > Epicampocera > Epicampocera succincta. The sequence continues at coordinate 15,490,855 of OW052038.1, forward strand.
TTTTTCAATTTCGTATTTAATATCAGTAGTTGACGTAGAATGATGTAAGTTTTTTATAACAACTCTATACGATCGGTCTTGCTTCAATTGGTAGGTATGGAACTTAATTTTCCTGTCATTTAAATGAGTAACAATAGTTCTGTACGATTTTACATTCTTTATTAGCAATCTTATTTGTCCATCTTTAAGTGACTTGTATTGAAATTCAGTGGAAGGAATAATTTTAGAAAAAGATTTCATCATTGCGCTAATATCAGCAACAAATGGTATGTATATAGGTGGTGGCTTTGGTTCATTGTTATTGCTGTTTTCATTACATTCTTCATCCTCAGTATCAATTTCGTCATGATCAAGACTAGCAAAACGATTATTATTTTGGGAGCCTGCATTGTTGTTGTTAACATTTCTTATTGAAGTTAAGTTGTTGCTGTCGATATTTTGTCTTTTGTTCTCGAATATTTTTGGTGATACACTTTGTCGTCGTTTTTTTGTTATTGGCAAAGTAACTACCTGCCAGCTAATATCGTTATCTTCAATTGATTCACTACCATCATCCATGACGAAGGCAGCGTATTTTGTTAGTGTTTAAAAATATTTTAAGTATTGTTCTTTAACAAGACAATTATTTTAAACTTTTTGTACTCTTTGTATTTAATAAAATTAAATGTATTGAAAACTGTGGCTGTGGCGCGTGCAGCTAGCCTCGGCGAAAGTTAGAATGTTGATGTACTTAAAAATGCACCATTTGTGTACATATGCATTTATTTATATTGATATACACGAAAATATTTTATTATTTTAACTTTTTAAATTCTTTTTTATTTTATTGATTAAAACACGTCCCCCTTCTACAAAAGTTTTTGTGAATCTTTCTAAAAGTTGAAAATTTTTATATTTATATTATTATAAATTAAATTTGACCTACATACATATATCAGAAATAGTTTAAGCTCATTAGGTATTTCCCCTTTGATCGAAAAGTTTGGGCTTGAACAGAGCAGACGAAAAATGGCTGAGAAAATCACTTCTATTTTTGTCACGTTCGGCACTGCTACTGTTTTTTGCTATTTTCTTGTTAGAGTTTATTAGAATGGCTTAAATCAAAAATGGAGCTGCAATTATTACTCAGGCTCAGAAAATATTTTTATCTGAATTGTTTTTTTTTTTATCAATTCTGCAAAAAAAAAAAACTTGTCTCTGGAGAAATCGTTTTAAAATTTTTGTATTTTGCGGGAATTGTTTTTAAATTAAAATTTTTGAGTTTTAAGAAATTTTGAAGTTTTTCTAGGGGGTTTAAGGAAGCTTTTTAACTTGCGGACAATCCTTGTAAACTTTTTCAATTCCATTCTTTTATTTTGGGCCGCTCGTAGTTGTCTCCTTCTCTCATTCATTCTAAAAATGTTTGAAGAACTTAACGTTAATTAAGGCATTCGGCGTAATACCAAATCACAATCAATGTAATCACTCTATTTAAGCACAAGATCAAACTGCTTTTGAAAAGCGATTCCAAAGAATTTGGAAAAACTGCTCGGCTGTGCAAACAAATCGGCTTGAAACATTTTTTTTTTTTACAAAATGTTTTCTTTTTTAGTTTCATGGCAGCATAAAAGTGTTAAAGCAATAAATTTTCACATGAAGAAAGAAAAAAAAATGTTTTGCAATTGTAGTGTTTCTCAGTACAAAGAAAAAGTTTGCAAAACTTTCACCCTATTTACATGAGCCCCACAACTTTTATATCATTCACGTAGACATCATAAATGATAGACATAAAAAAACATACAGGATTTGCAAATACTCGTACTCGTGCTCTGCAGCGACGCAAGGCCACAGCAGACGCAGTACATGTACGACGAGCACTTGTGTGGAGTCCTTCAAACAAACAAAAACCAACAAAATAGAAGAAGAACTGAATGTTAAACAAATAGCATTTGAATTACAATGAATGTAATTATTTAAATAAGTTCTCGCTGTTGTCTTAACGGCAAGAGAATATGTGCTATTTTTCTAAACGAGATCTAATAAAGTTTTATGCTTCAAATCGGACAAAACGAAAATTAAATCCCATTCGAAATAGTTTTGTTTTTCCAGATAGATGATCACCGCCAAGCAAAATTCTTTAATTTTTGTCATTTAGTTCGGTTTGTGGCGGCCACTGAGTTTTCCAATTTGTTTTCATTTCATTTCATGCGTCTCAATTCTCGTCATGTTTAATTGAGCTGTTGCTGGAACGTTCCCAGTGCTGGCACATTCTAAATGCCAACAAACTCATTAAAAATAGTATCCAAATAAAAACTAAAAGAGAGAGAGAGAGAGAGAAAGCGAGAAAATAACTTCCAAATAATGAAAAAAAACGTCACAGTTCTCAAACCTGTTTGATCACAACTGGAAAGAAAAACTGCCTACGGCATCGATACCGTTGCCTGTTGCCGTTACCGTTTCGCTGTTATTTCGGAATACACTGGCATGAATTTTATTAAAACTACAGGAAACAGCAGTTTCTAAAATAATTTAACAAAAAACAAATTGCAAAACCACGTGAATAGCGCAAAATGTCTAATCGATCTGATATTTCTGCTCTCACACAACGAAAATTACACATTTCATTAGCGCAAATCGAAATTTGCCTTGAGTACCTACAAGTGCTCGATTTATAATAAGTTTTCTGATATTTCTGCTGTAAAATATTGTAGTAAAAAAAATTTAGTTTGCAACATTTTGGAATCAAGCCTACGAAACGTAAAAGTAAGTGCTACAAGTGACTACTGCGTCAAGCAGCCGCTACTACAGGACTCAGTGTACGTTTCTGTGTAATACGCCATCGATTAAGTCATCGTAGCTTGGCTGTAGGCGCATTAATTTTATAATCAGATGTGGTTTGTTGAGGAATTGAAGCTTTAATTTACACTTTAATTTCTTTTAGTGTATCAGCTCAATGAAGTTCCTTTCTTTGCAGTTCACACTTTGAAAAGAAAAATTTCTTATTTTGGCTGATGATCAATGCCAAGGAACTCTCGTTTAGTGTTCCTAATGGGCATTACTAATTCTCATTGCCGACCTATTTATCTAGACCGTGTAGTGCCGCCCTACTAGCGGGGAGATCACGCTACCTGTCAGACTAATAAACTGTGTTTGTGTGTCATACTAATGAAATGTAAAGTCTTCACCGATAAACCAGATTTCCATTCAACACATAGAAACCAAAATTTCTCGCAAAATGTGTCTGTCATTCATTCATTTTTAAAGTCGAAATTGAAACCATTTTGTTCTTCTTCTTTTTCGGTTTTTAGTGTAACATTTAAAAACAAAAAAATTGCAACAAAAAAAAATTATTGTAAAAAAAATTAAGTAAAATAAATTTAAAACAAATTAAGATTTAATAAAGAAACAAGTAAAATAATATATTTTAAAACAGCATAAAATAAGAAAATAATACTAAAATTAAATTAAATTAAAATAAAGCGAAATTAAATAAAATAAAAGAATTTAATTACAAAACAAAATATTTCTATAAAAAACCTTGAAAATTAAAATAACTTTAAATAAAATACAGTTAATTAAAATAAAATTAAACAAAATAAAGGAAAAACTAATGAAAATAAAACAAATAACAAATAAATAAAATAAAAGTAAATTAACACAAAAATGAATAAAATATTATGATTAAGTAAAATAAATAAAATATGAGATGAAGTAAAATGAAATACAAGACATTAAAATAAATCAATTTAAATAAAATAAAACAACATTAAAAAAAAAAATCAAAACATAAATAAAAACATAATTAATTAAATTAAAGCAAACAAAAAATTAATATAAACAAAATTAAACTAAAATTATTTTATATCACAAACAAATCACAGATTAAACCCAAAATCAATAAGCAAATCAAAACTGAAATAAAAATATTGGACAAAATAAAATATGTAAATATAAATATTTATATAAAAAATACAAAATAAAATAATTAAAAATTAAAAAAAATGAAATATAATATATTAGAATGACACAAGGTAAAATGCAATGCCTAAATGATGCACCCTTTACATTTCTGCACTACTGTAGAGTGAGAAATGCTAAAAACTCGCGTTTTGTTGCAGTTTTATAATAACGGCGATCCAACGGTTTCCCAATCTTTTACGGTACTTTTGTTCGCCAATAACGATTTATTCATTTTAAGAAAATTTAAATTTTTTTGCTTTAATCTGTTGCCTCGAAATTCTATAAAGGAAACAGCTTGTGAATTTCTAAATTTATTTATAAATATTGTGAAATTCATTATGAAACGCTTGCAATTTTCCTCAATAAAAACGCGCGGGCACTCATACACACACACACACACACACGATGAGAGGGATGAAGAGAGAGAGAGAGAGATAGAGCACTCTAGCCTGAAATGCGTTAATAAATTAATGAAATTTTAAATGAAATTTCAGCAAATTCCTTTAATGTCTTCATAAGAATTCACAGCTTTTGGTTTTAAAGAAGAATATTCCGCAGAAGCGCATTTGTTCCATGTTGCAGGCAGGTGGCATTTGTTGGTGTCGTTTCCTTTTTTTTTATTTCATTCGATTTTTAGTTGAAAGGGGAAATCGCTTGTCATTGTGGCTAAATTTAAAGGGAAAGAGAGTAGAGTTGGCAAATTTTTGAAATATTCAATATTTGTTTTAATTTTTTTTAATTTATTCTATTTTATAAAGATGAGGATGCCAGAATTTAACTGGGCCAGCGTTTTTAGCATGTCCCGATACAATAAAGAAAGAAAGTATCAGCGCCTCAAACGTTGTCAAATGTCGGCCTTTTATGGTGCTCAGAAATTTTGGAAGAGGGAGGTGTTGTTTTTGGCCAAAAAAAATTACGTTTATTTGGCTCAATATTCAGCAACTTTGAAACGCGGCACCGGCCCAAAATATTCCAAAAACTGCATTTAAAGAGCCAACCGAGATGCCGACATCCTCAGCATCTTCTCTAATAGTGATTCTGTACATTTTCAACGACTTCATTGGTTGTTGAGGTGTTGGGGGCGTCCAGAGCGAGCGTCATCATTCACGTTGTGCTCTCAACCTTCTTTAAAAAGCTTATAGCTCCCACTTGTACGCCTCTTTCTGACTACCCGGCTTGAGTATTTTTTCCATGAATTAAACCAGTTCGAAGAATTTGTTGTTAACAGAAAATCCAATTTCAATTTTATCCTTTTTCTTTATTGAACCTATTGCTGTTATTTTTCTTATTTTTTCTTTGCTTTTTTTTTTTGTTTTTAACAAACATTTTATTAAAATCTGAAATTCTTATACATATTAAAATCAAATGTTGCCAACAACAGCTGGCAGCGAAAGTTCTGAATAGAATGCGAAAACCAACAATAAAAAAACTTGACTCCCTCAACTGACAGCACTTTTAAATGTTAATCAACATTTTTTGTTTGTTTTTGTTTCTGTTGTTTTATTTTTCATTCGGTATTTTTGCCTTGAGAATCTTAACGGTTCGAATTAATGTTTAACATCTCTTCGTGATGCAGTTGTTGAACGAACCGGAGGAAATGCGATACATCTTTTTCATATACATTTCGTTTCTTTTAAGGATAATGCTGGCAGTATATATTTGCGTGCGTGTGTGTCTTTTCGAGCATTTTAATGTATTTAAACTGACACCATTAATAACTTTCACACCTGCACTCTCCGCCTGTCAGCCAGTCTTCATTTGAAATGTGTCTTAAAGGAAGTTTTCTTAATATTATAACGATTTGGTGAAACAAAAACCAGCCAACATGTTGCAACATTAAGAAAATCGCAGACAAAAAAATTGTCGAAGAAATTGTTGTTTTTGTTGGTGTTGTTTTGCTCTTCCTAATTTGCTGCCTTTCCTCATTCACCAGGAAGCGAGATAAAAAAAAACAACAAAATATTTCATTTAATCAAATGAAGTGTGTGTGTGTGTGTGTGTGTGTGTGCAAAAATTCAGTAAATTCGTGTCTGTTTGTGGAAATAAGAATTACTTTTAAGTAGTTGCTAAAGAATTCTAAATAGCACTTTATGCGATACGAGCAAAATAAACCCCAACGAAACACATTGAGCTAAATTTGTGGGTAAATAACAGGCAACCACAAAAAGAAAACACACACACACACACACACACACATACACTTTCGTTTAGGTGTGTGTCTAAATTATGCCTGTCTACTTTGTGGTTCAATATTTTATCACGGCTTGCTTCCTTACAATCTGTATGTTGTTGTAAGCGATTTTTTTTTCTGTTCCGTATTGCTTTAATTTGGCATACACACGTACTATTTACGAAGGTAAACAACCCAGTCACGCCACGTACAAACAGGATGCTGCTGTTGAAAGAACCTTGTATTTAAGTTTTGCAAAATGTTACGTTATTGAAAAAGTATTAACAGAATTTGTAAAGTATTTAATCTTGCCGGTAAAGTAAAATATTATTTTCAGGGACTAAGACTTATAAATGAATAGGCGGGGAAGGCAGAGCGAGGCTTTTAAACTTTCGTTGCTATCAATAACTTTAATAAGAAAAAAAAAGGAAGCATTAAAAACACTTAAAATTCAAGGATTTGCTACAGCAAAATGACAACACAAAACAAATTTTGCTTATGAAAAATGTTTAAATATCATAAAAATTACATTGACGTTCTTAGACCAGGGGAATGAATAGCAGTAACACCCTGTAGACCTAAATACGCATCCTCTACAGTCTATACAAAAAAATAAGTATAATTTTAAAATTTCGCGGGCTACATAAATACATATATTCGAAAATCTCCATAATTATAAAATAATATCACCTCGGACTAAATATTCAATCCAGAAATTGTTACAAATTATAGTAACAATTTCTGTTTTTCAGTTTTAACAATAAATTTGTTCCAAAGTTCTAAATCTTTATGGACTTCAATCCTTAAATTAGAGTTTTTAAAAATACATTTAACCACAAGCAAAAGATTTTTTAATCAAATCAAAAACCTTTTCATGAAACATTGTTGGGTAAAACTCCAAAGTTACTTGATCTGTATTTCGTTGAATATTCATTCCCTGGTTTTATACGCTGCCTTTTTGTCATATTCGAAGTGATACTTTCTTTATTGTAATTTGCTTTGACTCGAAATTCCGCCTTCTATAAATTTTAATACAGATCTGAGTGCTGCCCATGAGCTTTAATTTCAATTGGAAATATTTCTGTATTTTTCTTTTTTCCCACTTTTAAAAGTTGAAGACTGTCACGTTTGGCATCTTGACGGCAAGCATACATATACAATCATTATCTATATTTAATTTGTACTCTTAAGAATAAAGAATAAATGAGGCAATATTAAATAAAATTTTAACATTGTGGAAATAATGTCGCATTTGAGATGTCACGTTTCAACCCAGAAACAGCTAAAAACCAAGAGTTTTCAATTAAATCGAAGATACTTTAAAAAGCCATTATTAAGTAAATTTTTAGACTTAACTGATATACAAAACTGTTTTAGGTCTCACTGATTTTTATTTTTGTCACGTTCGAATAGTTTTTTTTTTAGCATATTCTTAAATGCCGCCTACTATCAACTTTAATATAGATTAAATTGTTTCCTTCGAACTTTTTTTTTAATTTTTCTCCATGCTAAAGGTTTACGACGGTCACGTTCGGCATTATATTACCTTATATTTACATAAAACATAATTTTTTTAATAAAAACAATGTGCAACAAGATACATACATATATTGTATAATTCTCATATGTTCGATTTATTTTTGCAGCTCTTATGCAGCAGTAGTTTTCATTCATTTAAGGCTCTGCCTTTATTAGATCACATACATATATCATGTACTTAAAGTGTATGAAGGTTTTAGCTGCAAAAAGTTTTTAACTCCTATTCTGTAATTTATTTTCTGTTCATATTAATTATTTTATCTTGTGTGCACAATTCATGGTATAAAAGTGTTTTGTGTTTTTTTTTTAGTTTTGGCAATTTATAATGAATTCTACTTTAGCGTACTTTTTAATTAAGGAATTTTCTAATAAATATGTATGTATGTATTTTACTGTTTACTCAAATTAATGAACTTTCTTTGAAAAGATTTTAATTTACCACTCAATTTATTTGCGAATGCTGGAGTCCTTAATGAAAATCATGTTTTGTTGCAACATGTCTTCAAAAAAAAAGTGATAAAATTTCGGTTTTGAAATGGTTTATTTGCCAAATACATATAAGTAAAAGACCAAACGGAAAAACATTTTCCCAGCCAGCTGTTTGCTGTAGAACTTCAGTAAAAATATTTGCTGATTTGATGAACTGCGAAAAATGTATAGCGTTTTGCAACAAAAGTGTTTGTTGATTCAGTGAAATTTTGTGCGGGCTGGTAACCGGGATGTCTTGAAACAGGGGCTTGGTGGTGGTCCTTGGCTGTAGCTGGTAATACCTAATGATAGTCTTGTGTTTTCTTGTGTCCTAGATGGTGGGGAGCAGCACTATTGCTTTATAAGATGTTATGACACACACAAAAAGTTAATTTCATTTCGTTTGTAACGTCATAAATGTGTCCGCTTACGTCCTTTTCATTTTTTGTATAAATTTAAATTCGTTGAATTTCCTTTGATTTAACTGTGGATTGTGATTTCTTTTCGTTTTCTTTTTTTTTCTATTTTTGTTGCTGTTGTGTTTTTCATTTCAAACTAAACAATGGCAACTCAACTTATTTGTTTACTTTGTTTTACTGTAATTTTGTCTATGTACAATACATGGATTCTGGCAATTCTCTTTCTCTCTCTCTCGCTCGCTCTTCCCGTTGGATGAACAAATATTTGGTTTTGTATAAAATTGCCAAGCACAAGCACAGCCAAGCACAAACATATTGTAAATTACATATGTATGTATGTATGTATGTATATATGTATGTATGTATGTATGTATATATGCATGTATGTACATGCACAGAAAATTTATTTTTATTTACTTTGTTGTAAAAGTTCATAAAGCAAGAACCCCACAAGAGATGAAATTAAAAGAGGGAATTTAAATCGAAACATGTGAAATTAATAACCATTTCAAAGTTAAATGTGTTTTCATGTGCATCATGAAAATCGTCTAATCTTTCTAAAAGAAAATGAAAATTGGAAAACTCCATGTTGCCATTTAATAGGGAAGTTAAATATGATGGAAACTGCTGTGTCACTTGTGATCCATCTCTGGAAATGGTGAAATTGTTTATAGTGCATTTACGATAAGGCGAAATCTAACAGATTTCAATTAAAGGGAATTTAGAGGGTAATACAAGTCGTACGTAAAACCAAACAGAAAATCTTATGAAATTATCTCCGTATTTTAAAAACGAGAATAAAAATCCTACGACAGATTTTTTTTCCGTTTACACGATTGGTAAAAGACGAAAACAAAAAGTAACATGTTTACATAAAAATACATCCCTGATCCAATGATGTGTGAAGGAATTTGAAAAATCTTAAAAAACGATAAGAGCCATCGATCGAGCCATCCATCCATGCTCTTCTACTCAAAAATTTGACTTATCGTACGACTTGTGTTGCCGTCGAAATCCCCTTTTAAAGTCTATTTTCTGACATTTGTCAAGACTTCGTTTCATTAAGAAAACAGCTGACTAAATAAGCAAAGCTGTTTCCGCTAGTGTGTATAACTTGCGTACCATTTATTTAAATTTGCATCCATTTCTACATATTTCTTATATAAATATACATACAACATACATATTTATCAAATAAATAAATACATATAATTAATTTTTGCGCGCACTTTTTATTTTGTTTTTTTCTTACAAACTATCAATCAAATTTTATTTAGCTGTATTTTTTAGTCCGTAATGAAAAAAAAACAGAGTTGCATTGCCTGGTGCTGAGTGCATTTAAAGTTATTTTACCCAAATCTACTCACGAAGTAGATTTCATTTTGTATGGTAGATTTTCACTTTGAAGAAAATTAATTATCAGCTCTTGACGAGGATTTGACCTACGAATTTTCTGCTTTTATTGTTCAGCTTAATATAAAAACATACGTTTAATTATAAACTATATGTATGAAAGAAATGAACGCCAGAGGAAATAAAGTACATATTTCTTATTCGTTACTTGGGGGAATTGAAATTGAAGTACAATTATTTTCCATAAAGATTTTTGCTTTTGCAAGAATTATGAAAACCTAAATCAAAAGAAACCTGGCTTGCAGTTTCGATGGCTTAAGTAGCATTGAGAGATCAGTGTATGTTTATTATTCATACAGTTGGAAGACCGATTGTAAATTGTCCTTAATCAATATCTATTTAAATTTACGTGCACCATTAAGCCAATATGCTTTTAGGAGTTGGCAGGATATCAGATTTTTTAAATTCATTTCTTTTGAGTATCACAGCCGCCAACTATGAATTTATATTTTTATCAAATTTATTGGGCAGTTTAAATGCAAAGCTTATCTGTTTGCTTTTGGTAATTTCATATAAAAATATTGCTTAAGGATTAACAAGGAGCATAGAGAAGCCACTTTTTTCTAGTTACACAAGTTTAAGGCATAATAAAACAAAGGAAAATAGTTTTAATATCAACATTTTATGACTTTAATGTTTAAAATGATTTCGGCCCGGCAATGTATGTACATACATACATATGTAAGTATTTGGCTGGCAAAGCTCAAAAGTTTAAAGCTTTATATGTATGTACTTGTATTTTAGTTTATGTTTGTTCCACCTTTAAGGGCCAGTTTTTAACTTAAAAATTAAACGGTGTTTAAACTTAAGTTCTGTTTAAATACCGAATTCATTTTTACAGATCAGATTTAAATACAACTTAAATCACTGACCAACGTCCATTTAAATACAACTTAAGTTGTTTATGCTACCATATGATTTTGACAGTTCTGCAAATTAAGAAAATTGCATTATTTGAAAATTATTTGATAAAAAAATAATTGAAAATTATTTGATAAAAAAAACATCGAGTGCAAAAAGACTGACCGAGTTGGTGCCGAACAAAAGGTGAATGTGTGAAAGGATGTGGAGCGAGAATTTGGGAGCAAATTCAGGCAAACATTTCGAAACCACAAAATTTTGAACACAAAATATTTTAATTTTAAGTTAACCAAATAGTAAGCAGCTGTTAAATGAAGAAGTTGTTTATACTATATTTATGACATTTAATAGTGCTGCCATACGCAATTTGAGACTGAGAAAATGAAACCATATTTAAATACAACTTAAATTTAAGGAAAAATTAACTAATTTCCTATTTAAGTATTAAGTTAAAAACTGGCCATAAATGTTGTAAAGTTTAGGTAAGTTGATAAAACTCTGCTTTGCTGGATTATGTCTCGAATTTGCTTATCAAACAAAATACTATAAGAGATCATAAAACTACGCTTATTGTGATGAAATTTTGAGCGAAAATCTTAAGAAAAATTATATTATTTTTTTATATTGTTTTGCCCGACTGCAGCATATTGTAATTTTTTCGCTTGTTTTGTACTTATTTCAATAAGAAAAATTAACTAAAATGAACAATCACAATAGGAACTGTTCATTCCTTTGTTTGACGACACTGACAGCTGTTGCTGTTTTTGTAGCAGAATTATTGCTGTTATTACGAGTAAATATTGTTTGTCTCAAGAAAATCTTTCGTTTTTTTTGTTTGTTTGTTATTAAAAACGGTTGTTTACATTTAGCTATTTGTTGCTTTTGTTGTCGCTCTCTACAAATTGCACTCAGTCTTGTCTTTGTCTTGCCTTTGACATGAATCTCACCAGCAGTTCTTGCATGTTTTCCTCTTTTGTCTTATGTATGTATGTATGTATGTACATAAATATGTATTACGGTGGCAACTCACATGTATGTGCATGCAGAACTGTTCATGGCTGTTGGTGTTTATGCGTTTAGCAGTTGTTGTTTATTTGTGTTTATCTATTTATTCAGTATGACTGGATATGTGTCTACTATTTTTATTATTTTATGAACATTTTGTGAGCTTCTGTGTTTTTTTTTTTATTGAGCCATATTTGTCTAAAGCCAAAGTTTAATGAGTGTCTAAGTTGTGTGTACAATAATATAAACGAACAATATTTTGATATTTTAAATGAAAATATGTATGTACATATAGATGTATGTATGTAAAAGTGTTGATTAATATGATTTTAAAAATTATGGATTTTAAATCAGAAATCAGAAATTTCTTTCTGATGAATGAAAACATTTATTTTACTTTATATGGGAATTCCATACGCTGACAAACAAATAAAAAATTAGAATACATATTCAAAATTAATTAGTTCAAAGAAGTTTTTTTTCCTTGCAATCGCAACATACCGATCTTCAGAGTTCAAGTTTGCTTTTTGAAATATTTTGCTTAATTTCCAAGGCATCGTATCTTCTCTGTTCAATTATTCGCTGCGCCCAGCAGGTTTTACTTTGGCGTATTCCAAACTGCAGCACTCTTAGAGGAGAAGGGGTTCCCCGGTCGACATGGCAACCAAACCTCTGGAAAATGTCTGGCTTTGCTCTAGGCGCAAACAACTCTGTAAACAAGCAGCATAAAAGATTTTGAAAATGTAGCGAAACCCCATCCCGGGTTATCAGATTTTGCTATGCTGTGTTCCCAACTAGAGCATTCTGCCATACGGTGTATGCGAGCGAATGGGTTCCCTGACTGACAAGGGAATTAAAACTCTTGTAAGTTTCTGTTTTACCTCGATTGTGTAAGTTGTTCTGCAATCTTCACTAAAAGTCAATTGGCAGAACGTACATCATGGAATGCCTTAAAAGAGGGATACAGCCTCTTGGCTGAAAAGTTTTGCATATGGTTTATGTACAAAAATAAAAGAAGGGATATTCATAATAGTGGGCCAATTTCGATCATCTAAATATCACTGAGGTGCTGTTGTTTCGCAACAAATTCCTATTGTGCGTAGCAACTGATCCTGAGATTTCTTGGGGATTTCAGGCCGGCCACTCAGGAGCCTCGACTTACTCTAGTGTTTTGGGAATTTTTAACTGGACTATTTTTGAAAATTACGATACGATGCAGAATCGAAATGTTATTCGACAAAATATTACAATATACGTTACGAGTACAGGGGCTGGTAATAGTTACAGCTAAAGTGCGGCCGATAAAATGTACAATTCTTAACTAAAGAGATTACTAAAGCGAGTAATGAGTAATTTACGAGAGAACTGTGTTATATGAATAATTGCACATTTGAAAAAGTCTTAATAGTTGCAGTTTTAGAGAAAAAACATTTCTTTCAGATGTCGGTAAAAAATGCAAAGTTCGTGTTTTTACGCTCTTTTAATAAATTTTAGACACTTTATAAATGCAAATGTGAAAGCAAGTGCGTTTTTCAATCCATGTGTAAAACATGTTATTTATATGGTTTTTACATTTCAGCTGACGATGTGTAACGTTTGTATATAAAATAAAATTGTACTTATCCATCAATTTAGCTATTTTAAGTTAAAAAACAAATACAAATTGCGTGAAATGTTTTTCCGACAATTGTGTAAATGTTGCGGGGGGTTATTAATGAAGAAAAAATTACTGTTTTTATTGGAAAAAAAAAATTTTATGTCAACCCTTTCCATTTATTAATTACATCTATCAATTATTGTTGTTTCTATATTTTCTAATGTATTTGCAGTCTTTTGGAAAAAGTTCACGTGAAACTGAAGTATGCATTTAAGCGTGCGATTTTTTACATCTCTTTCAATGTGTTTTAATTTAATAGTAGATAATTTAAAGGGCAGCAAATCTTGCTTATTAAAGCGGTTAGTGTTTAAGTGTGGTGAAGGGGGGGGGGGGGGGGGGGGAGTTGGGGAGACTACTGTATAATAGGTACTAAGGACTAACGCAAAAACTCTCAAAAGTTAAAAGCGGCGGCTTTAAAGGAAACTAAACAAAATACACAGTTGTAGAAGTTGAAAGTAACTTAAAGACGCCATTATCAGAGTAATATTCTTATTGGGAATGCTGGCCATACAATAATCTGACGACAACATGAGCTGACAATTTTCTTTGACAGATAAATTTATGATTAGACAATCGCCAGTCAATAAAATCAAAAGGTTTTCTTAAAATGGAGATAAAATTAATATAAAACTAGATATAGACTAAGCAGCAGACGTTCAATTGTAATACGTTGAATGTCCGCTAAATTTTATTGGGCACATGTCTGCATCAAAAACTGCAATTAGCCGTTACATTTATGTTTTTTTCCAAGTGGAAGTCTTCACTCATAGTATAGAATGTATAATGACTTTTTCGTCGAGTTGGGGCAATGAAGTGTACAAAATTCTTTGCCCAAAATATTTTTATTGACGCCTGAATAAATTTGTTTTCGTTACATACGATTGTCGTATCGTCCGACTAATCGGGTAGTGTTAATACTTTGACTGCTCGATCTCAAACGCCTTCATTCGACATCCATTACTGTGATATTAAAATTAATTTTTTTTTTAACAATTTGGATAGATATCGAGTGCGTTGTTTAGAGTACGGAATTCAATATTTCTGTAGGCAAAATAGGTAAAATATTTATTAGACTTTTTAATAAAATTAATCGATTAAAATAAATCGATTGAAATTATACGATTAAAGTTATTCAATTAAAATAAATCGATTGAAATTGTACGACTAAAGTTATTCAATTAAAATAAATCGATTGAAATTGTACGATTAAAGTTATTCGATTAAAATAAATCGATTGAAATTGTACGATTAAAGTTATTCGATTAAAATTGTTCGATTAAAATTAATCGATTAAAATTATTCGATTAAAATTATTCGATTAAAATTAATCGATTAAAATTATTCGATTAAAATTATTAGATTAAAATCATTTGCTTAAAAATTGTTCTTAGAAAATTGTTCGATTAGAACTATTTTTTAAAATCAATCGGATAAAAATTATACGATTACAGTTTTAAAATCATACGAATATAATTATTCGAACAACATTATTCGGTTAAAATTATTTCAATAAATTTATTGGAATAAAATAATTTGATTAAATTGATTTGTTTGCTTGATTAAAATCATTCGAATAATAATATTATTCGATTAAAATGATTTGCTTATGGAAACAACATTATACTCAATAAAGCAGATATCCTATAAAAACTTTTGTCCTGGCAATAACTTCGGTCTTAACAAATGTAGGCATCCAGCTTAAGCGTAACATCTCTTTAAAAGAAGATACACGTACTTCTGGCATATTCTGAACAAATTTAAACTATTTTCAATACTAATGCTATTTCATTCAGGTTTTAGATATATAAATTTATGCCTTTATGCGTATGAGTGTGTAATTAAATTCCGAACGTGGATTGTCAATAATAATAAAATTCAAAAGCTATTTTTATGGTTGTATAAACAGATTGTTATAAAATCGAATCTTTAATTTCGCTATCGATTGTCATAGATAACGAACATATTTCCTTCTAGGATGGTTGTTATTTGCTTTCTTTGGAAAATAAATAATCTTAAGCTTCTGGTAAAACATTTGTTGGTATTGTTGTTTGTTGGTTGATTTCCTTGGCGGAAGAAATGATGCGATTTGCAGCCAGACAAGTTAAAACCACGTTAAGACAAATAACTATTGCGGTTGGCATTATTGGCAAAAGAACTAACAAACTAACACTTTCATTTATATTCTATCAAGCACGCACGCACACACTCATGCAACAGTAACGGCAACAACAACAACAACAGCAACAGCAACAACAATGAATAGGAGTTACTTGATTTAAAGAATTTTCTTTCCGTTTCTTCCGTTTGCGGGCATTGTTTGTTTTCTTTGATTTTGTTCTACTTCAAATGAATGAAACGTTCGTTTTCTAATACACACTCATACCCGTACACATGCATGTGTAGGTGTGCATGTGCATGTGTGTGTAACATATAAAAATACTTGTGATAAATATACATTTTTATAGTGGCATATTTTCCATTTTACACTTTATGAGCGTCCTTCATGCGATTGTCCGCAAATTGATTACTCTGTATGTATTTTTAGTATTTCTAAGGATGCACATAAAATTATAAAATTAAAAGACAATTTCTTATTTGATACACCGAGCAGAATGCGTATAATTAGAGGCATAAAATATTATTTGTTTGCCAGTGATTAAGCACAAAATCACAGCAATACTGTCATTGTAAAATATATATAAATTTCATATAAACTTCTTCTTAAAGAAAAATGTTTTCGTTCACAATTGAAAACAAACGTAAAATTAATATATTATTAGCGGGGTTTTAAGGCCACAACAAAGTTTCGCCAAACGTTAATAAGAATATGAGAAGCACAAAAAGAAATATGTATATATGTGTATGTTTAGGTAATTTGAGGATCAATTGTTGCTGAAGGGCGGGTTGGAACGGTATAAAGGATATATCGATATGGTAAAAATCCAGTTAACATTTGCATACAGGCTGAACTGAATTGAGAACAAAGGCTCATGGGAGTTACCAGGCACTCATAGGTGGCAACTTTTCTAATTATATGAGGACGGTGCCTAATGCAGAACCCTGGCTCGGGCTAGTCCCTTCTGCCGCTAGTAGTTCCCCAGACAGTAAAGGAAAGACGAGGCACCTGCGTTGGTGGCTCGAAATTCTTAAGCAACATCACACCTTAACTAACTCCCCAGTACATTCCCCACCATCTAGTTCCTTACGAAGAACCGAAATCTGTTGTAAGACAACAGCATATCGAGGGCATTTGGATCACCGAGCGTAAATTCCTAACCGGGTATCTACCAATGCATCTTCCAGCGTTTTTAGCACCTTTTTTTTAGGCACAACAAAAACAACCCAGCGCCGCTTTGGAGCCCGTTCTGCCAACTGACCTTAGGTAAAGGTTTGAAAAGAACCTCCAAGATTTAACACCTCTAGTGTTTTTCTTATGGGTGTTCCTCAAGACGCAATCGCCTCTTTCAGTAAAAATTCAGCCGGATTTGGGCAGCATTTGTGGCACACCTACATATATGGCTGCTGCAGAAAGGAAAAACAATTTCGATACCCCTTTATTTGAAAAAATTTATCGAATTTGGTGCGTTTGGCCGGAAAATTTGTTAGTGGGCGCCAACACCAGCTACAGATTTGCTTGACTGACAGCAACAAAGTAATATTTTATTTTTATACTTAAATGTGTGGGCGTGTGCGTGTGCGTGTGCGTGTGCTTGAGTGCCTGTATTGATATTTAATATTTTAATGTTTTTTACGTGCATTAATTTTTATACGATTTGCGGCAAATGCTTACTTGACATGCGAACATTTATGGGAAACGGAAGAAAAGTATGTGAACTCATAAATAATGCTGAGAGCAAACAAAACAACGATACATTTTGATGCAGCAACAAAAACAAAAAGAGAGAGTGGAAAATCGTTTTTAAACTAAATTTGGATTAAATTAATAAAACAGCAAGAAAAAACGAAATGAAATGTTTGCGAATGGATTTTTATGGCCAAAAATATAAATATTATTTGTTTAATATAATAAAAAAAAGATGGTGTATTTTATTCAGTATAATTGATTTGCAAGAATTTGCTACCGCCTAAATGTGTCAATATATTTCAGACGATTATCATAAATATTTTGAAAAGAATAAAATAAAAAAATGTTGCTAAAAGCCACCATCATCGTGGACCAATTAAATTAATTGCTTTCCAGTTTTCCCCCTTCAAGCGGTGAATTGAAAAACTTTTTAGTTTCATTTAATTATTTAGCGATAAGAAAATATGCCAAAACAAAAAAAAAATAATTTCAAACACTAATTAACAGTTCATTTCATTTGGAGCAGAGTCCCCTCCAGCATAACGCTCATTCACAATAACGCACTGTTTAACAGCGAAGAGAAAAGCAAATTTTTTTTTATTCATTTTCATATGGTTGGCAACGTCAAAAAAACGAAAAAAAAATTAAAAAAGAGGAAAACAAATTGTTAAGCAATTAGCAAAAGTGAGGGCAGAAGGACAATTTCAATGATAATGGATAAACCACGTTTTGGGTTATAACGACAATAATGAAATTAATTAAAATTCAATAAAAATAAAAATGAAAACAAAACTAAAATAACGCGCCTGACTGGCGGCAATTATAAGCGACTGTTATGGCAAATAAAAGCCCCTACTCCTTTCCTCACACAATATTTTTTTTTTTAATTCCTCTCTGTCAAGCTGCTTTCACCTAAACACACACACACACACACATCCATTAAGTTTTACATATTTATTGCAAATGATTTTCACCACCATTTCTGTTGGTTCTTGCTGTTTTTTTTTTCTTAGTTTTTGTTGCCGTTGAATTTTTAGGTTTCGGTGTTTGTGTGACTGGCGAACATTTGAACAAAACACTTGAGTTTGTTGGCCAAAAAAAAAAAAACACAAAAAGCGATAAACACACCAAGACGGCGTTTAAGTGCCTCTGCCCTGTTGTTGTTGTATTCGGTGTACGTGTATGTGTGTGTTGGTTTTTTGTTTGTTTTGTATTGTTTTTCTTATCCAGCAAATGTACTCCCCAGTTTATGTGGATGATGTTCTTGGCGTAGAAAATAATTTCTTTGTTATTGAAAAGCTTGGCAATCGCTCAAGTTACCAACGAAATGTATAGCCAGTCAGCCAGCCAGTCAGTCAGTCAGTCAATGAGTTCAGTGGAACCAGTTGGCTGGCTGCTTTTTAAAGCGTCCTAAGGTCACATCAATAAAATCCGTACGGAAAGATTTTAAACACTTTGGGCCCTATTCAACACACGGACGTGACACACTCTAGTGAAATGATTTGGTGGCCAAAAATTGGGGGAGTGAACATGAATAAAATGTTAATTTCAAGTGTCGGCTACAAAAAAAGGAATATGACGGGTAAATAAACTGAGTTATTGATCCTTATAAATTATTTAAAAAGGATGCTCAATGTACACTTAATTTTGTTTTAACGCGTTAGATACATCCGTCAAAAATAAAATGACATAAATAAATCAAATTCATGTTGTTTTGAAAAAATATTTAAAACAAAAAAACTGTAGATAAAACAGACAAACATTTTAAATTTAAGCTCTAAATATTTTCGGGCAGCCATATTATTGTTTCGAATTGCAAAGTATGAATGCGGCTAAAATCGGTAATACGCGTTCACACAATTGTACAATTGCAAATAAATTGTAAACTGTATAAAATTCCAATAAGGGCCGGGCACTGACTGGTGAAATTACGATGGTAATTTCTGATGCTCTGCGGTGGCTCTCCGGAGAGCAGGTTTTGGCTTAGCGTATTCCTAACTTGGGCACTCGGCTTTCTGGGTGGGAATAGTTAGAGAGGCCTTGAAACAAATACAGAAAGGAACTTGACGGAGCAGAATTAAGGTGAGTTTGTTTTAAGGAGAGATCTGCCAAATTTGCTGTATCAGCTGTGCCCAAAATGTTGTGATGCAAGAATATTAAAATACAGGATGGTGCCACCTGTGTAAGCCACATGGGGTCGATGGTGAACCGTGTACAAGTAAGACCGTAAGGGCAGGAAGTCACGCGAATTAGAAAACCTTTAGGTTTATGGTTTGTTTATCACATTAAAAAAAAAAAAACGAAACATCATTGTCCCCCGTTTGGCTTCTAAAAAAAATGCCCAACAAATTTATTTGATCTCTTCATGAATGGGTTTTTAAGAAACCCCGTCTGCTCTCAAAGGTGTTTATTTCATCCATTCAATTTTTGTGGTTGCTATTGCAGTCGTAGCCATTACCAGAATTATTGTGATTGTAGACAAAGTTAAGCGTTTTGTTTGCCAACTTTATGGAAATTAAACGTAAATGTGCACAATAAATTCGTTGACATTTTTGTAAGTGAATTCTGGAAAATAAAAAGCTATTTATTTCAATTGTTAAGTAGGGCCTTAATTTTATCTTCTTTGTTATTGCTGCTAATAATGTTCTTATTGTTGTGGAATGTACAAGTACAATACAAAAAACTTAAATGGTATTTGTTGTACATCTGTTGATTTCATTTTAATACGTTTTCGCTTCAAGTTTTTGTTGTTGTTATTTTTTCCTTTGTAATGAAATTAACATAATTTTCATGTTGTTTTGCAATTTTTTTGCTGGTTTTTTTTTTTGCATACAGGGAGCAGTTTGTGCGTAAAGATTTTTCTTTTAGGCGAACATTGTACGTGTAAACAAAGCAGCATTATTTTTATATTGTTTGCTCATTCGTTTAGATTTCGTTGTTGTTGTCGTTAAAACTTAATTGAATTTTAAAAGACTATTTCAATTGAAATTAAAAAAATAGCCCTTCAAATGCTGGCAGTTGCGTGTCAATTAAAAGTTTCCTTCCTTAAGCGGATGGTGAAAGTGATTTACTTCAGCGCCTGCCATTACGAACTAATCGAATGGTAATTCAATTTTACGTGTGAACTTATCACTGACTCACACATGTGGCTGGCAAAGCTCTTGCTACCTACCCTATTCTATTACTAATTACCTACCGAAATTCCCAATGAAAATTAAGCCCTAACCAGACTCGGCTGGTGATTCCCAATTGTCCAGTGCTTAGAAAAAGCGGAAATCTGTTGCCAGACAACAGCACCTCGGGGACCCTGTACCAGGACTACAAGGTTTGCGCTTTTTAAGGCGCGTTTTAAAATTTCCGCTGTATGTACTCTGAGTCAGAAAAGTGGTTACAAGTGATACAAGCTTTTCAAAGAAGTTCGAATAGATGTAAATGATGACACTTGACCTGGACGGCTGCAACCTCTTTCTGATATTTTAGGTTTGAGCCACAAACAGAAACAGAACAAACAGCACCAGGATGCTTTTTTCCTGGCAGCCGTTCCGCCCACTAAATTGGAAGAAAAGTAAAGTAGATCTTGCACAGGAACTTTGCAGAGTTTTGGTTGCCGCCGCAACCTAGGAACTCCTTCCTTTCCTTAACCCACCAAGCACAATTCAAAGATTTGAATATGTACCTGCTTCCCGGGGAGTTTTTCTCATAAAACATTTTTTTTATCGAATTTCTTTTAAAAACAATGTTTAAATATTTAGCCAAATAGAAATATTTTCCATGTACTTTAATCATTTGGCTAAAAATCGGTTTTTTTCTCAGTGCTTACCATATCGCATTAGCAAATGCTTTTTTCTCAGTTTTATATTTGATTCTGCTATTGGCGAATTGAGTTCAATATCCATTGATTTTTTTATTTTGCAAATTTTGAAAACGCTGTGTATACAAAAACTTATAAACAATTTCAAGAATTTGTTTGTAAACTTTATTATTCATGAACAAAGATCTATTTTTAAACGATTACTCGTTAAAGGCAAAGACACCTCATATAACAATCATCGATATAATTTTCAAAAAAAGCCAGAAAGAAAGAAAGAAAAAAATCGTATACATAAATTTTGCTTCAATTGCTTTATTTTGAATTGAAATTAAAGTACTTTTCGCCTTTCTCTTCTAAATTTTTTGTCTTGTGGTGAAATATTTACTCAAACAAGATATCCAAATTGTAAATTTTGGGGGGAGGGAAAATTTTAAAAATTTTGTTTATTTAGATTTATTCTGTAAAGTTCTTTGTATCTGTGGTCATATAAAGAACTTGAATAGCTTTCGACATATGTATGTATGTATGTACATATGTACATAAGAATGACGTTAAAGTTATTTAGTGTGTTTTTTTTCTTTTGGAGTACATGGGTTCGTATCGTGAATCTAAAGGAGATACAGAAAAACTTCGAGTCTTGAGAAACTATGCAAAAAAAATTCCCATAACTATAGTTTTCTTTATCCAGGCTCTATTTAATATGAGAATGTTAATCATTTTTTTAAAATAAAATATTGTGTTATAAAGAGTTTATTTTCTATGTTCCATGTTTTACCAAAAAAAAACCTTAGTTCTGTTTTTCAAAGGTGATTTTGTAAAGATGCAGTTTTAAAAATTTACTTTTTAAATGGATCTCCAACTTGAAAAATTAAATTATTTAAATGCAATTTCTTAGAAGTAGTTTTTAAAGTAGACATTCCTTTAGGTTGCATATTCTTCTTTTAAGCTTAATTTTCTTTATTTGCTATATAAAACCTTTTACAGAGATTTTTAATATGTATGTTCTTTGTTTTTGGTTGTTAAAATTACTTACCTTTATGTTTGAAACAATCGTTTGACCATCTAGTGCTCTAGTCGCCAAAATATTCCATACAGTTTTACTCGTTGTTTGCAATTGCAAATTTCTGTAGCGCTTTTTTTGCTCAATACAATATTTTTGGCGATTTTACAACCGCATTAAATTTTTATATACGACTGTGTAGAGTTTTCTTACAACAAACCGGTAAATCTCTTAATTCACTCGTTATTTTTTTTTCTTGAAAGTCTTTTTCTTGAATTCTGTTTAGGTTGGCTGCACTGAACTCATTGCAATGCCAGCAAAGCCATTGTCACTTCATGTTTTTGAGTAGAGCAACGAGAGCACCAGCAAACACTAACTAAAAACACAACATGCATAACTGTAAATTCCCAAATGCACAAAACGTATGTATAAACAAATGTGCAAAAAATAGCTTCATAAAATAATCAAAGGCAATTGATGTCTGTCTGTCTGTCTGTATGTCTCTGTCCTGCTCTTCTTAACGATGCGAACACGAATTTAATATGATTGTTTTATGTACATCTGTGTGTGTGTGTGTTTTTATGTGCAGATGTGTGAGAGTGAGTGAGTAAAGAAATATTGACTTGAAATACAGCTAAATTCTTTTTATTTAAATAAGTAAATTATTTGTGTGTTATACGAATGGTTTTTAGACATTTTAATTCATAAAATATTTACGAAATCTAAAACGTAAACATGTTTAAACAATTAATGGCTTTTTAGAGTTTTTCGGTTTTAATTAAAGTTTAAGAAAATGTTCCTTTCTTCTAGTGGAGTGTTTGTGTGTGTGTTTTCAATGGACATTTAATTTCCCGCTATATGTATATTGTCCTGAGAACACAAAATAAGTTAATGAAAATTTGCTGTAAACAAAACAAAATTGTTATACCTAAACATTTAAAACTTAAAAACTTGATTGAAAAATAAATAGCATCATAAAACTGTTGAAAATTTACACAACGAACATGCATGAACATGCCTTTTTTATATCAGCAATCACCATCTCTGGGATAGTTGACAAGCTGAATTAAGAAACTGTTTTAAGTACATTCAAATTAAAGACAGTGTTGGAAATATTAGCTTCCCCAATTTAAAAATTACAAGAACATTTTTTTTACTATAACTATTGAAAAATGCTTCTGTTGAAAGGGGTTTTTTTCAACAAAAATAAATTGAAACTGAGACCACAAAAAAATCGTTTAAAATTGCAATGACAAAAGGAAATTGAAAAAATAATTTCATGTGGATGCGCACATACATATATTTTTCAATATTAAGGACTATAAATTATACGTTTACATCCAGTTAAATGAGTTAAAATTAAAAAAAAAAATGGCAAACTTTCCATGCACAGAAGTAATTTAAAGTGCAAACTGTAAAATTATTCTTCATTTCAAATACGTAAAAATAAGCTCTGAATTAATTTTAATTTAGATGTTTATTCTGGTTTGAAAGCTTAGAAATATCTATTCAAGTACTTAAATTTGTATTCAAGGTTTTAAATTTTGTTGTAATTTTTAGTTTCGTCTTGAGTTTAAACTGTCTTTAATGATTTCTTAAGATATTCATAATCTTGTTGTAGCCCAAATTTTCTATTTGTTTGATGAAACTTTTAAAACTGCCTACTAAAATTGAAAGAAACTTAAATGGTTTTGAATAGGTAAAGAAACACCCCGCCAGTGGGGGTCTGTTAATTCTTTTCTTGTCAATTACATATAAAAATCCATAAATATATTCATTTTATTATATTATGTACTCGTACACACTTAAGCTACAAACAAAAATCATAGTCTCTGACTACATGTATGATTGTTTTTATTGGCCCCGTGAAACCAATCAACCGATTTAAGTGAAAAGTAAACGCAAAGCTAATCCATTTAATTCCTCCCTCAGAAGTGTGGCGGCGTAGTTACTTGCCATTTAAATTTAAACAGATATTTCTATTTACTTTTAATAAATATTTTTCCATTCGAAAGAAAACAGACATGTTGCAGAAACGAATATAATAAGAAATAAATTTCCATAGAGTGTATAAATAAATACTTGTTTAAATTCACTTTTGTCCAATTCCAATTGAAATTAAAAAAAGATTTTTTTTCCTCACCGAAATTATACACATTAATTGTTTAAACAACAAACAATTTGTTTTGCTTATATTTCCGAAGCCCAACAGGAAAATCTTACATCTGCTATTCTGTTACAGCCTGTCCAATTGTAAGACGGCAAAGCAAGAAATGGTTAAATTAATATCGACAGTGTCTGTTTTTATTACTGGACATGCGAATGGTATGATTTTTTTCTTTTTTTTCCTTTTATGTTTTTGTTTATACATTCGTTTTCTTTGGCAATTTGTTTAATTTATTATAAAAGCTTTTTATCTTTATGCACATACATTTTCGGTATGTACTTTAGACTTTTGTTGGCATATTGAGATCGTGTGTGTTTCTTTTTCGAGTAGTAATGACCTAGAAATACTTCAGGCTAACCTTCACTGTTGGACTGTTGTGTGTTCGATCTTTGAAAGCATGAAAATATGTGAAAAAAACTCCTTGAATGAGTTATTAATAAAAGAAATAAAAGCGTCACATTGAAGTTTTTTATGTCGAGAAAATGTTGATGTTTAATTTTAATTTTAAAACTGGCTGAATTCGTTGACAGTATTTGGTACTATTGAAATGTTACAAAAATATCACGACATTTTCAAAACATCGCTTGCGAAAATCAGCTGGATTTTAGTTGTTCGGTTGCCAGAAAACTGCGGCTGCGTGTTATATCACCATTTTATTATCTTTATTACTAATTTATTGGACTGTGTTATTTATATACTTCCGTCACTGGCAACTCTGCAGTAGTTTGATTGTCAGCCATAATGACGACTACTTTTTACGATCTTTTAAGATTTTTGGAGAACAATATTGATATGTTGCCATTGAAAATACTACTAACAGTGAAGAATTCAGCTGCACTTAAAAAAATTAAACCGAAAAAAAGTCAAAAATATTCAACTTGTTATCGATAAAAAGTTGCAAACATAAAAAAAAATATCTAAAAAATATTTGCTTAAAAGTGACATTTGCAGCTTAAAACCCTACAGTGGTGTTTTTTTTTTTGTTGCTGAGCAATCTTTTTCAAAATACGGTATTCTATCACCGAATGCTGACATAAAAACAGGTAAACCAACGGTAATCAAATGTTTGTATACAATTAAATCATTTTCATGCTATTCATATACAGTCATCTCTTTCTAGCATTGACTGCTTCAATCTGTGATTAAAAAAAAAAATTGATAAAAGTTGGTGTCATTACGGCTTAATCAAGTTGTAGGCAACTATTATCATTGATTCTTGTGTTTGTGTAGGGAATGTTTGAATTTCATTGTGTTTAAATTCTGCCTGATTGTATGTACCTGTTTTTCAAATCTACTGACGAAAAATTTTAGTCTATAGACGGCTAGAAAATGCCTTAAAAAGCTACATCATCTTTTGTTTTTCGGAAAAAGAAAATAATTTGTACTATATTTATAAAACAACAACAAACAAACAGGCAGCAAATTTACTTGAGAATGTGAATATTTCAGTGTTGGATGTTGGATGAAAAGTATTTTAGCACAGGCCTCCTTAAATTGTGTTAAACTTTCAAACCAGAAATTTAAATTTAAACTGACTTAACTGAAAAGAAATGCTTGATTTAAATTTTTTAATATTGCAAAATATACACATCCATGGGAAACAATTTTTTTTTTTTTGTTAACTTCCTTTTATCAATTTAATTGTAGGCGAAAAATTTTGCGCCAACTCGCCCCTTTTATAAACAAAATATCGTGCTGCTGTGTTGGGCTATAACTTATTTCTAGTCTCACTTTCAATTAGGTTTTATTGTAGCTTCTGTTAAACTGTAATATCAGGAAAAATTTTATTGCAAATTTTTTTTTAAATCTAAGAAAATAATATCGCCAGCAGAGTTGTTCATTTGAACAATTTCAGACCAGTAATTTAATATTAATATATAATATAATTGAGAGCCATATATATATACATATAGCCAGCAACACGGACTTTTTGTCCAGGCTAGAAAAATTATACTTTGCCCAACAAATCTGTTCTAAACTTAAAACTAATTGAAACTGACTTTCATTCATATAACAGCTTTAATCAAGCTGTGAAAATTTAAATAATCTATGCTTTGCTTTTAAATGAATACTAAATATGTTTGTTATATTCATATACATATATAAAATGAATTATAAAACTTTTGGTTGTGATCCTCCTTCAAAGACGTTTTTTTTTTTTAAATAAATATCCTGAAAAATATATCTTTTACTGCTCAAAAAGACCGCAGTCTAGAAACATTTTTAGAATCTCGAATTTTGTGTCTCTAGTGTTGAGGCAACTTCATATACGAGTATCAGCAACATGTTGCTAGCAATACGAAATTTTTTGTGATTTTCTGTGCAATTTTAAGCCGGGCGCAAAATAAGTCTCAGGTGTAAACTTTTAAAACGCCAATACAGATTTTTAGCCTTTTTAGACTTTCTAGGGACTTTGGACAGTGTAACATGTACATACATATATTTTAACTTAACAAATTTCTTGTGTCCACGAGCGTATGAGTAATTTTTGTCAATATGGATATTAAATATACGTTATACTGGCGTGTAATTTTGCTAAGACTTTCGTTATAATAACAACAAAAGTACATACATATGTTTAAGACCTAAAAACGAGTCCTTAAACGTCTTTTCTTTAGGCAAAAAGGAAATAATTGTGTGACATAATTTAGGGTTTAAAGGGTCCTTGAAGAATAAACCACAAAAAAAAAACAACGACAGCGCATCGAAACATCGATTCAGTATTTCTATTCAAAAAAAAGTGTTACTTCATGTTTATGCAGAAAAAACTAAAGCGGCTTTACCAGGTTGCAATTACAATGTTTATTCAATGTGATGCTGCAAACGAATTTTTTCGCACTCAACGAATTTTGTGTCTTATACCAGTATCAGAGCACTATTCTCGAAAAATAAACTTCACTTACACATTTTACATATTCAACAAACAAAATTTTTATTAACACTGAAAATATATGCTGGAAAGCATTTCCTTTAAGAAAGTCGCAGCACAAAAAGCCAGCCTGAATAAATATTTTATTCAAATATTTTCAATGAAAGAATTCGCTGTATCAGCGAAATTTTCTTACCAAAAAGAATAACTCTCTTGTTTTGCTTCACATAGACTTCAAATATGGTTTGGAAATATTTTCAATGATTTTACTTTTTTGAATTTCTGTAAGAAAAAACTGGCTAGGAAAAACTTTTATGATTATTTTTTCTGTGTATATAGATTTTGATAGAATTTTGTTTGTTTTCTTGTTTTGCTAATATACGAAAGGTTGTTTTTTTTATATTCAAGACCTCAACCAATTACGACGAACTCCTTTCGGTTTAAATATGCTGCCCGCTTTTCGCAAACGTATAGAAACTTTCCCTCTTGAATTTACATATTTATATGTATATGAAACAAAAATAAATTACCTGGTTTTATAGTTTTTCTTTTTTTTTTTACTATAAATTTTGTTTGTATGTTTTCAAAAAATAAAATGAAAGACAGGTAAATAAATTTAAGAAAGGAAATTTTTCTGCATTTTTAGGCTGTTAATTTCTCTGTGGAGTTTTTAATCGTTTTTTTTTCTGCCTCAAATTTAGTTTTTAATCAATATTTTCAATTAAATTAATATGCAAAAGTGAAAAAAAACCCGAATTGTGTGTATTAATTGCTTGGCGAAATATTCCTGGAACGGAATAAACATTCACACACACATACATGAGCTTGTGTGTATACGTGTGTGTATGTGTGTGTGTGTGTGTGATTGGTGGCCGTAAGTGTTTGTGGGTGTGTGTGTGTGTGTTATTAACATCACCGTTAATGTTTGCATGTAGTGGAACTCGCATTAATACCAAGTTCGTTTCCGATCGTTTAACGGCATAATTCTATACACGCTTTTTTTTTAATAAAATAACCTCACGATTAAAAACTGAATTTTTCTTTTTTAAATTAATTCCCTTTTGCCTTTTATTATTTACAACAATTTATGTGAAAAATGTTTCTTTTTGCACTCTTTAGCGCAGCTATTTTTGTTATATTCAATATTTTTTACACCTCCATGTTTCAACGAACATTAAATATTAAGTAATTATAATATCATTTTTCTTTTTGCATAATTGATTTTTTATAATTTTTATTTTCTCGTTTTTTTTTTTGTTTTGTTTCTTTTTGGCACAATTCTGTTTTCTTTGGAGTTGGCTTTTATAAAAAAAAAAAAATTTCTTAAATTTTTCAGCTTTAAATGCTATTTACAATTTCGGGGGAAAAATCCAGCTGTTTGAATTTGAAATTTCCAACTTTTTGAATTTTTTATAAGTTATATCTCTTTGTTGTTTTTGGTTTTATTGTTTTTCTTGTCACTGCTCAACATAAACACTGCGCTTCCGTTTGAACTCTTAAGTAATCCGCTCGGAGGCTAAAAGCCTACTGGATTCAAGTATACACCAGCAACACGAATGCTTTTTCTGAAATTTCTGAAACGGATGGCAATGATGTGGCTTTTAATGCCATGCCAATGATTTTTTGGAGAAATACATATATTCCATGTTTTTGCTCTCCGTCTTTCTCTCACTCACACGCTCGCACTCTGTTGTTGAAAGGTATTCACTTGCAAGTGGAGAATTTTATAATTTGAAATTTTGTTGTTAATATTTTTGGGAAAACATAAAGTTTTCTCTAAAATATATAGAAAATTTTATTCATAATTGTTTATACGTGCAATAATACACAAATATATAAAATATATAGAAAAATTTAAATTAAAAAAATAGGTAAATAAATAAATAAATACTGTTAAATTATTGACATTCGTATTTGAACCACTGGAATAATAAAAAGCTCTCTTTTTAGTTTTGAGAGAAGAAGAAGAACATTGCAGTTTACACTTTTTTTTATGCCGTTAGTTGGCTGGAGAAATGCTAACAAGTGGAGCAACAGTTGAAATGAATGAATGCTTAGGCGACCATTTAACATTTTGATGAGGGCCAGCGGTCTAGAGTGGGTTGGGGGTTCACTTGTAGCTGCTTGGCCTGCTCTGGGATCCATTGCAAAACGGCAGCATCGCTGTCGCCACCACGTTAGTGTTATTCCTGGCTTAAACTTTGGCCTACCCTAGTCCATGATTTTTTACAGTCATTCTGTGCCTTCGCCTGTTCATTTTTTACATATTTTTAATATATTCTTTCTCTTTGGACCTGCTCTCCGTTGTAACATTTCAGTTTTGTATTTATTTATTCGCATTGTATTCACACTAACAGAAACTCAAAACTGCACAAACTTTTTTTATATATATTTTTGTTTTTGTTTGTTTTTGGTTTTGGTTTTGCTTAAACTCGTACGTTTGTATATTTTAGTGGTTTCATTTCAATTATGGGCTTGTAGGTCGCGTGGCTTTTTATGTTGGTTCGCTAGCGCTGATGTTTGCGTTTGACTCTATAAATGTTGAGAAAGGAACCACTGACGACTGTTGCTTTCATTAAAATTTGCCGTTTTGTTTTGGCGCTTTTTTGTTTGTATTTAACCCTTAATGTGCGCAATATTTTTATTCACGTTTTATACATGCTGTAAAATTGCACGATAGAAACCTGCCACATTCAAATATCTTTATAGATTTTCGATTACATCAGTCAACCTTATTTCATCGTGCTGTGCAAGTTGCCGGCGATCCGGCTGTCAAAAATATGCAATTGTATAATTCGATAAATTGTCACTTATTTTAGGAATACTCTTGTTTTCAATACATGCAAATTACTTGACAAAACATACCTTCTCCTTATAATATTAAACTTTAAGCAGATGACCTGCAAGTTTGGGGCCTGTGCCACAAAGTCGATGCCTGCCTGCAATGTCATGGTCTTAATGCCTGAAATCAGGGCTGTGTAAGTGATATCTAAATACTTCTGTGAGACAATCTCATTAAATACACAGTTTTTAATAACTGGACACCGCAGGAAGTCTTGCAGTCTGGTTCAGTTTCAAAAAATCATTGCATTTCTTAATTATTTGGGCCTAAAGCCCCGCACTAAAAAATATAAAAACAACATTTTCAAAAAATTCATTACACCTTCAACTAATCCAACTCAAATTTATTTATTTATTTAGCCAAATTCCATATTCTGAGTGCCATTTAGGGTTAATTCAGTGGCACGCGTAACCACAATTATATATCGTTAGCTGAAATGCCAAATGGGGTAACCAACAAATGTGCAAAATTCATTATTTCATTGAACTTTTTGCACACACCCACGACATGTTATTATATTGCTAAACAGCAAAAATTGTACTCAAGTGGTTTTGCAATTTCAGCTGACGCTATACCACATATAAACCATATTTTTAAGGAGGCCCTATTTAATTTCCATAAAAATAATATTTTTGATAGAAAAAACAAACAAAATGATACAAAGAAATAAACAAAAATGTCTTTTTGAAAAAAAAATTCAAGTTTCACTTGATTAAAGTGTATGTGTATGTATGTAAGTGTGTATGTATGTATGTATATATTTCTCTTGAAGCACCGACTAAAGCAAAATTAGAATGATGGCAGTAAGGATAAAATATGAGTGTATATGACATGCAACTCCTGTGGTTTTTATTAGCATCATTAGAATAAATTCAAATACGTCTTTTGTGCCTTTATGTTACTGGGTTATAATGAACAGCACAAAAGTTGGCTAAAGACAATTTATTTTTCTTGTCGTCTTATTTACATACAATTTCATAATACATAAAATTGAAGGTTTATAAATCATTTTGGAAAAAGAAAAAAATTTAATATTTTAATATCTTCAAAAAGCAATAAACTGTCTTTATTTATTATCAGCATGTTTAAGTTTTAGACAACTTGAATTAAGTTCATTCATGAAATAAAAACATAATTTCAATTAAGAGTCGCTATTTATCTTAATTCAAACTAAACACTTGTAGGCCAGGGATGACTATAGCTCCACCTATTTGAGCCAGCCGGCCTAGTGGAAAATTTCAACCAAATCCAACTAAATACTTTTTAAGATCAATAAAGTCAGTTCATCAAAAATTAGTCTGCTTTAATACTCATAGAACTGAATCATTTCATTCCGGCATTTTATTATAAACATTTTTGCAATAAATTTTATTTCAATTTCCATAACCTCAAACTTGCCTCTAAAAATTTTAAATCTTTCGGCGGCAACAAAAACATTTAATAGTTGGCAACGCTGATGCCAGCTGTCTTGATTGTGTACGTTAATTTGCATCAATTTCTTCAATTTCAAAATTTATAATTAATATATATTAATAAACTTGAAAGGAAAAAAAAACTCGAGAGAAACTCTAACCGGTTTTCATAATTAGTTTTCCACGGAATTGATGTTTATAATTGCACCGAATATATTATTTAATAAATAATTGATAATTAATTAAATTTAGTCCTATTTAATGCCAAGCCAAATCAGTAAAATAAAAGCAGTGAAAAAAAGTTGGCTTGATTTTGCAGCTGCCGCCTTCGACTTCTCATAATACTGACCATAAATGCCAAAAGTCAAAATATTGGCTTGCTCTTGTAACAATTTTAGATTCACTACCTGATGTTGGCTAAAACAAAAAGCAGACAATTTAAAACAACCACAATATTATTATAAACTTTCGTCATACTTTGTCGGCTTTTTGACCCACTCAATGGCAGTAGTTTTCAATGGTTTTAATTGATCGTTGATAATCGTGGGCATTATCAGGAACTTTTTCGCCCCCGGAAAGATACCGCTAATTTCTATACTTTTGAATAAAACATTGTCCGTGAGAAGGGCTTCGCCACAACTGCTGGGCTGTTCATTAGCGCAGGTGTACAGAGCACACACTTTTATGTCACTCCATTCGTTCTTTTCGTACGTACGACGGCCATCAAAAATTCCCACACGATACCTGAAGTCCACTTCGGTAGGATCATTTATAATTCTAGCAGTTATTTTAAAAGCACAACACACATCGCCGTAACACAAGACTTGTTTGAATTGCGTTACGTTCGGCTTCAACTGCAATAACACCGAATTATAGTTTTCAATTTGTGGATCTTTTAACAGGCGAAGTTTGGTTTTAACATGAGGTTTTTGTGCAGTATCCCCCCAGGTTTCAGGTACAAAATTCTTGTCCTTTTTAGGAACTCGTGCTTTATAAAGTTTGCGTTCACCATTTTCGTTAACCATCACGGAAACCAGATCACCAAACTGACCGGCAAAGATTCCGCTACCGGTTGCACCCCATTGGGGATAACTGGCGCCAGCGGCCAGTAGCGTAACATTATTAGCCCAAGCCCAGCCGTATTGTAATTGTACAGCTGGAAATTTAAAAGGTTATTGTTATTTAAGGTATAATTTGATTTGCGCTTTGATTTTAATTATGAATATTTACATTGTAAACGAGCGAGGGAAAACAGATTTTGTGTCTTATGAGGGATTGATTGCCTTTAAAATTGCCCTGAAA
Organism: Epicampocera succincta; assembly: GCA_932526305.1. Classification (NCBI taxonomy): domain Eukaryota; kingdom Metazoa; phylum Arthropoda; class Insecta; order Diptera; family Tachinidae; genus Epicampocera; species Epicampocera succincta. Next base: position 15,523,534 of record OW052038.1, read on the forward strand.
AGTATTTGCCTAGTACTCATTGTACGTATAATAGTAATCAGCAGTTTGGCCAGATGAGGGGACAACTTGGTGCTTGAATCTCGAACTAATAAGACTCTTTTGTAACACAATTCATTCGCAGAGAACAAGAAACAGCACGTGTTTTCTTAAAACGAGATAAAATTAAAAATGCCTTAAGGTAAAAAATCAAACTTGTCAAAGAAAAAAAGTTGTAGTCGTATAAGGAGTTCGTTGCTACTACAATATTTGTACTGTAGGGATTGCAAGCAACAACTACAAGTACATTTTAAGAGAACAACAAAAAGCTCATGATACATTTTTTTTTCTACCAGCAAAAAAAGAAATTATGCCAAAACCCTGTAAACATTTGTGGACGCACTCATGTGGACACATGTAATCACATACAAATAACTTTGAAGCAATAATATAATAAATAATTTGTATTTAACTCGTTGCTCGTATCAGGTTTCTTAAAACTCTGGCATCACCTTTTTTTTTTTTTTTTTGTTTCTTCAAATAGAATTTCCGTAAGCAGAAATTTCAGTTGCCAACAGCATATCCCTTTAAAACTTTCCATCGCCCTAGAACGCTCTTTCAACTATAATCCCGAAAACGCGGTCAATTTTGATTGTGGCTTAATTTCAAAAACAAATTATTTCCTTTGTAATTCTCTGTAAAACTCTGAGTTCGACAACAACTTACCGGTTAGAAACGGCAGCTCCGAGAAAAAGTAAGTGCTGAAAATAAAGTCCGTAATACGAAAACGTTCGACCAGCTCCTGGGCAGGCGTATAAAACAGCATGTCGAAACAAATAAACTGACCAAAACGCACCCCAAAATCCGTATCGAACATGGCAAACTCTGGCTCGTAGGTGGTATTTTCATTATTCACATAAACGTGCACCTTGCGATAACGCGATACAACACGACCCTCCCGATCAAAGGCAACATTAGTGTTGAAGATATTCAAATGACTTGCAGCACAGGGTCTTGGATCCTCTGCATTTGACAGGCAATTTGCTTTTTCCTTTAAATTAATTACCAAATATTTGCTGATGCGACGGGCAGCACAAGACAATTGTACTAAAAATTCGGCATAAATATTGTCCTTATTTGTTACACAAGGTATTATTTGTTCGTTTACACTGGGCACAAATGTAGGATTGAATTGGCTGTTGAGTGTGCCTTCGGGGAACACGATTATATCAATATCTGTGGCGGCGTTAGACGCAAGTATATCCAAGTAAGCTTTTAACTGATCCGCCAACAACTCAGAAGAGTTCACTACCGTCACGGTGGGTCGAAACTCTACTACACCAGCAGTATAATACGAAGCAGCAGCCTGTGCCTTGTTTTTTAATGAAAAAGAAAAATTACATTTAAATATATTTAACAACTCTCAAGGCCTGCCAGTCTTGCTATATATGTATGTATGTATGTGCACAAGTATAATGAATATAAACGATCGCTGCCAGCGCTTAGAGGATAAAACTCAGCCGTGTCACGCTAAATTCGTTTTGTCTTCTTTGCATACAACCTGCTTAGTCTGCAATTAAATATCGTGAGAGTGCCAATTAGAAAATGTCCAATGCACAAAATTTGCTTACTAACATCCTCACACTTCAGGTAGTTGCCGTCTATCTGCAGCTTTTTTACGCCTAAAGGCCTAACTATAATGTGCTTGCGTTGACTTAAGCGAATGTGTACAAATGGCGGTTCAGCACCTGCTGATATGATCTAATCAACTAGTGGACCAACTGCACTTGGTGAACATTTCACAACCGCCCCCAAAACAGGTGGCAACTTCACATACCACAAGCCATTTGCTCGAGAACTCAAAGGAGGCACCCGGCATATATACATTTATAGAGCTTAACTGTTCAAGAGCCTAAAATTAAGCTAAACAAAAGAACGAGCGCCATTCGAATTGAAAGTGAATTGAATTTTGTGTTGATGAATATGAAAAAAATTCAATAAATTAAAATGATTTGTGTGACCGTAAAAGAATACAGCAAAATCTAGTCATCTGCCGTTGAGCGCTGCCACCTGGCAAAATTACTACGTCTCACCTGCAAATACATTTCATATGGTAGCTTTGATTTTATGGGGAAATTGTTCGACTATTAGCGGCTCTCACTCTTTTTCTACAATATTATATATTAAATACTTTTAAATCTATTGTAATACTATTTCAAAGTTCTGAGTTTACTTTTTCTTTGGTATTTGTAAACAAACAGAAACAGCCAAATCTGCCAGCTGTTTCATACTTGTAAATAAACCAACTTACTACGTTTCCAAAATCTACTACTATTTTTCGTATTGTAAATTAAGAATGTATAAATTTTGTTGTTGTCCAGTTTTAATTTTATGAAGATTTATTAAATCCACAATATGTGCTTTTAATACGAAGCGGTTCGCACGCTTCGCCTTAAACTCTTCAATCCAGCTGAAACGCATTGTAAATAAATTTGTATTTATATGGAATGCCAAATAATATTATCACAACCGGTACGACTTTTAATTCTCGTACTTACCCAAAATCTTTTGCAAACAAATAATAAAATAAACGCACTTAAAGAATTACGAATATCCATTATAGAAAATTAATTTATTCCATAAACAAGCGGCGACCCCAAACACCTTTTTCATACTGAGTAGCGAACGAGTCGTTTGTCTAAGAAATACTCACTTTTGTACAGAAAGAGAGATTTTTGCTGTCTTTTATCTTTTATAATTTCTCTCTTAATAATCATGCCGCAGAAAGATGTTGCCGCTGGTGTTGTTTACAAACAAATTGCATTATTTATGATTTCTAGTTTAAGGAATTTGTGACAGACATCAAGTTGATTATTAAAATTCCCATAATTCCACACAATGAATTTGCCAACGAAACAGCTGAGTTGCCTTCGCTATCGTCTTTGTCCGCTACCATGTCCACCCGACAGTCGTAATAGTTGCCATAAATCGAAAACGCCATAATATTGGCGGTGGCGGTGTCCAGTTCATAACGAATATGAACAGAATTGCTATGAGCAGAGTTTTGAAAAGTTATTGTCGTAAGAATTATTTTTAATTTGCAAATAATAATAAACCCACTTTTTGTGCGTTTCTTGCCATTGGAAATGATTAACTGGCAGGGGCAGTAGGTCGGCATTCAAACTGTTGGGCATAACTAAAAACCTCTCGGCCCGGGGGAGGCTGGCACTTATAGTTATGTTTTCGAACACGACATCAAGTTCCGTGTCTAGCAGTCGCCCACAATCCATTATGTCTTCGCCCGCACAGCTAAATACAGCGCAATTTTTAAGCTGGTTTGTTTCAGCGGCCACTTCATTGCGAATACCGTCATAGACCCCCAAACGATATTGATAATGTTGGCCATGGGAGTCCCAACTTAATTGGCGCCACTTAAGTTTGAAATAACAACAAAATGAGGAATTGGTATAACACATTTCTTGCTTAAAACTGCTGCTGGCGTTTAGATCCAGCAGCCTGGTTTCATAACTCTGTAAGTAGTCACGTTTCAGTGTTATTTTGGGCTTTGTTGACCTCGCCAAGTCCTGGGGCGTTTGAGATAAGGACCGCTTGCTTAAAACACGATATTTAGGTACTCGAGCCACATAAAGCTTACGCTCGCCTATACCTTGATTCATTTTGGCCACAACTATGCCCTCACGGCCGTGATAGATACCCGAGCCAGTGGAACCCACCAGCGGATTAGACGCACCTGCCGCCAGTAAATTCACATTGTTGGCATAAGACCAAGCCTGCTGAACTTGCACCGCTAGAAGTGGCCGAGAGAAATTAATGCTTAAGCACAAACGTTTGCCAAAGAAAAACACTCACCAGTTAAAAATGGTAACTGGGAGTACCACATGGAGGGGAATATAAAATCTCTGATGCCATTATTAGCCACCATAGATTGCGCTGGCTCATAAAACAATATGTCGAAGCAAATGAAGTGTCCAAAGCGCACACCAAAATCCGTATCAAACCAGGCGACTTCGGCCATTAAAGTAGTATTTTTGTGTTCGCCATATAAATGTAATTTTCGATAGCGCGATATGACAGTGCCTTGGCGATCGAACACCACATTTGTGTTGAACAGATTCAGTCCACTCTCCGAACACGGCCTTGGGTCCTCTGGCACCGTTGTACACCATTCTTTTTCGCTTAAATTTACAACAATATAGGCCGACAGCTTTTTGGCGGCACAAGACAGCTGCCCCAACAAACCATCATATTCACGGGACGGCTCATCACAAGGGACTATAAGGTTTCTGGTGGGGTTAGGTACAAAAGTGGCCTGGTTATTGCTATTGAGTGTAGATTCCGGAAACACTATTATATCTAGATTTTGAGCTTCTGCAGTATTTAAAATGTTTAAATAGCCCTGCAAATTATCCAACAGACGATCCTCCGAGGCCAGCTTGCCAGAAGGCCGGAATTCAACCACTCCCGCTGAGTAAAAGCTGTCACTGGCAGTGCTGGCCTACATTTAAAAAACAATTCATTTCTTTTTAATTAATTCAAATAGTTAAATTAATAGTTAACGATTTCTTCAGCCAAACAACTGATTAAACGATTTTGCTGTCTCATACCTGCAGTGAAATTTGTACCGGGACAAACAAGACCGCCAGGCCGATCAAATGTATCGCATACATTTCAAATTAATATCTTGATCAACTTGTTTGTCAACACAGCACTGATGTGAATACCTTCACCAGCCAGTAGCGAATGTTACAAATTAGTATCTCTCGACGCTTAGAAATTATACGACAAAAGCTTTGCAACGTGAGTGTGTGCGTCTGTGTGTGTGTGTGTGTGTGTGTGTGTGTTTTGGATTTTCTGTTTAAAGAAAGAATTTGCCATTTTATCTTATCAAAAAAATTGACTTTGCTTAGCCATAAAATGTAAGTTTTTACCATCGAATTACGAGATAAATATTCTGATTTCATTTTTCTAGTAACTTTTTCAAAATGTATTAAAGTCATTTGTAAGGAATGAGATTGAAATAGTTTCTTATGGTCATTATGACTGTTAACGGAATATGTCAATTTTTATGGAGATTTTGTTTTTTCGTATTAAGTTATTATTACAATTTCTGTGACACAGGTTAAACGATGTCCCTTAAACGAATGAGTATCGCTGATTGTCAATACGAATACTTGATATTCAATATAATTTAAGCAGGAAACCCCAGTTTAATATATAACTCAGAGACTATTTGGTTACTGTTTTATTTTTCAATATAATTTCCTTTTTACGTTCATTTATTGCAGCGTTTTTCCAGTTTCGTTATTCTTTCCAAATAATAGACTTTCTCCAGGCCCCCAAAAAACGGCTTTTATATGGCTAATGACCCATTCCTTTGAGGCTTGAAAATCTGGGAAATATGCTGGGTGTGTTACCACTTCGTAGTCCAACTTTGGGATTTTTGCCTAAACACGTCAGTAGTAGAAAATAAACAGCGATATAAAACCTTGAGCCGCGGAAACCTGAGCAAATTTTTTAGTGGACAGCGGACGTGGTGGCCTTTAATTTTTTTTAGGAGTTAAAGTAATTTTGAACGAAATTAAATAACAAATTTTATAACGATCCGAGAAATAGGTTCTTTCTTGGCATATTATCAAACTGTTGCACTCTACTTTACGGCGTATTAGAGAGATTATGCAGGTTCTTTTGAAACCTGAAAGTTCAGGTGGCCGAATGTGAACGAATGGTTCCCATAAGATGCCGCGAAAGAGAGATGGTGGTTTTGATCGGGTTGAGGTTCTGGCTATGGTTTCCATCTAAAAACACAGATAGGGGCCTTGGTATATACCGGAGTTCTACGTTCGGTGATGCAAGTGTCCTCGAGCTGCTGCAGCCTTGACACTGATTTCTGTTCTTCATGAGTAGCTAGACGATGGGGAATGTACAGGCCAGTCTGGTTAAGGTCTGACGTTCCCTGAGGCTTTCGAGCTACCATCTTAGGTGCTTCGTCTTCTCTTTACTGTCTAGGAAAATTTTGATAAAACAGACTAAATAGCTCGAGCGCTCAAGCAAGGGGTTTGTGTTGGGTGCCGTCCCCACATAACACAAGAAGTTACCATCTGGGTATGTATTATAAGTCTGCTTATGATGGAGCAAAATACCCTCAACGTGAGCACAATATCGGCTTTAGAGCAGACGACTATCCAATTTGTATTTTGTAAAACTGCTACCCTGATCTTATAAGACATCTAATCGCTTACCTGTCATATACAAAACATTTCGCTTTCAAACCGTCACACTTGCAGGTATTGCTTGAGCTGTTGTTAAGCCTTAATGCAAATCATTGTAGTGTTAACCACCCCTAAACAGTGTTACAACTAGTTCTCAACCTAAACAGAAGTCAACTTTATTATCAACACGAAACCAACATGATTTGTGCCATAATATTTTCAATGAAAACTTATACATTCAATATATTAAAGTTAATCAAAAAATGTCATATCCTGCTGGCTGTTTGTTGTCACCGACCTACTTATAACATTATAAGTACTCGTACCTTTAAATTCCTTTACCTAAATTATGAAACTTACTTGTTGCAAGTGCCAGTGCCTGCTTAAGCCAATTTCTTACTTCGTTGCCCTTTCGGTGCTTTATTACTGGCTTTACCAATATTTGAAAAGCGTTCCTTTTACATTTTATATGTTCTAGAAAAGAAACAAAATTGCACTGCATTGAATTGCAACCAAGTGAAATTATTATTGATCACACAATCAAACACATTATTGAATCGGTAGCAACCGGCAGGAAGAGCAACATTCAGCTTTACGGTTTCACAGAAACAAATTTGTGGGTATTGAAAAAAATGTTGTCAAACTCGTATGAAAACATATATATTTATTTCAATCGAATCGAATCCAATCCAATGCTTAAATCTATGAAATAATGCAAATGTAATATACTCATATGACAAGAAAGTATGCTCGAAGGACTTTAAAGGAGGGAGGGAGGGGGAAAACTATAAATAAACTCACATATTTACATATTGTCATATAAAAAATTCGCAGACAAAATTGTACGGAAGACTTTCCCTTTTGCCAGCAATTGCAGAAGCAAAAAAGAAAAATATAGAAAGAAAGAAGATTGAAATAAGTTTTTTTCATTTTCTTGCTATTTCAGTCTGATTCACACCATTAGTAATTGCATGGCATTGGCTTTATTTAGAGTACCCCAATACGGACGGAAAACTTGGGGGAACAACTCAAGATTTATGAGGGGGTTTCAATTCTTTGCTTCTGTGGATGGCTTTACCAACCGGTTCGGCCACTAATTCTCAGGTTGTGCCAAAGACTCTGCCATACAGTTTTAGAGTTTGACATTTGCTTAAAATAAAATAGGAGAAAAAATATGTGCGACAATATGCTGAGACTGTGGAATTGATTTAGGCGCACATTTGGCTCATGTGGCTCACCAGGCACACACACGGGTGGCAAATGTTATATCTGGACGGCACATAACACAAGCACCTTGCTTGAGAGCTATCTTATGTCTGCTGCCAGTAATTCCCTAGACTGTTACAGGAAGACTGGTGGCCCGATATCCCTAAGAAACATCAAGGATTAACCACCATCTAGTGCCCTGCGAAGAACGACAAACCTGTTGCAAGACGACAGCACCTCAGGCACGTAAGGATCACCTATCACTAACCTCGTATCTATCAAACCCCTTCCTGCGTGCTTAGGTTTAAGCAACAGCCAACACGTTTCAGCCTACGACCAATATCAGAATGCCTAAAGGCCTCCTGGGTATGTGTTAGCCTCTGTTCTACCAATTGACTACTGCTGAAGACTTCAAAAGAACCTTCATAATCATAGTCATATATGAAATTCCTACAGTTTTGATTGCCGTGGTACCTCGTCCCCTCTATACTTTGAAAATCAGAATCTCTGGCTTATGAGAATAAGCCAGAAACAGTTCCTGAGCACAAATCCCAGTTCCAGATCATTATTTACACATACAGTCGCATGTCTGTGAAAAATTCATGGAAAATATCATGAAAAGAGTAATCAGAGTCGTGGGGACTCTTTCCCTACTTAATTGGAATATGTCTTCTTTATCCTTAATCCAATAACAAAAAATCACAACTCCGAGAAAAACGAGTTTTTATTTTGAATAGAAAAAGTGTCCTCTTACTGTCTTCTTGTCAATCACTTAAATATGGATGTAATGCAACAGCAGCATATTTCGCTGGGAGTATTTTGACTCCAGGCGATGCTTCTTCCAGTGATGCATTGCCGTGCCGTTTAGTGCCTTACATTGTGCATGGATTTGGGTTTTAAGTAATAGATTGCGCGACCCATTATTAGACTTGTTGGAGCTTAAGCTGTATGTTGGACTAATGATGAACAGCTGAAAGAGATGCAAGCAAGTCATCAGCGTAGCGTTGAACCTCCAGCCGGTGGAGGTGCCCTAGACACATTCTAGTCCCACTGCAGACTGATCAGATGGTCGTGTAGGATGTGTACTGGTGTCCTTGTGGCTTGAAGTAGGAGGTGCTAAGGCGGATGACTTCGAAGTATGTTCGACCACCAGCCAAAAGGTTGTAGCCTCGATTCTTACCAGACACTCTTGAGTGTTTCAGAACTTGAGCTTCGATCGATTAACATTTTGTCTGCACACGTGGTGCCGTTTGCAAAATATAACCAACAAAAGAAAATTTTAAACTGAAGGCCGCTAACGAAATATTTCTTTTGCACTGTTATGAATATGTCTAATATTGTACTATAATGAATTCTATCGCCAATATACATATTTCTTTTATGAACTCCACAAATATATTCGTAAATTTCCTGTTACAAGAACATTTCTTTTTATCGGCGAAGTTTTCTATCTGTCGTATATTTTTAGCTTTCAGAAAATTAATACCTTTGCAAGTTTGTGACATATTCTGTTCGTTCGTGATCATATTTCTGTGTCGATTCGTCCGTTTTTTTTTTTCTTTTATTCGCTTTTGTGTGCAACAAGAAATGCAAATTTCATGTAAATACTTTTGGCAATATTTTTTTTTATCATTTTCTTCAGCTTCGGCATCATTATTTACTTCGCGCCACTAAGTACGTCATTATGCCAAAAGAAAACTACAGCAGAAAAGACAGCACAAATATGTAGATACATGTATGTAGAATGTATGGGCTGCAGTCAGGTATTTATTGTATATACAAGTGAGTATCTAGACATTTGTGCATGTACGAGTACGTTCTGCGACTGAATAACAACTGGCGAGGGCTGCTTTTAGTAGATTTCTTTCTTTTTTGGTTTGTTTTTGTTTTTGGCGTTGAGTCTTCGAGAGTTGTAAACAAATTTCGTAGCATTTGTAAGCCACAAAAACCGCAAAGACCATAAATAAATATAAATTTTGAACAGCAGCAGCAGCAGCAGGGAAAACGACTTAAAAATACAGCAGTAGAGATGCACGTATGTGTGTGTGTGTGTGTGTGTGTACGTTTAAAGAAGTACCAGTCGAGGTTTTCTCAACAAGGTCGTCTCAACTAAACTACAAACCGAAATTCCTATACACCCAGTTCCACCAACTGACATTAACAAATAGATTTTTCATGTTCAAGAGGTTTTCTTTTATGGCTTGTAGTTTTGGTTTTTGCTACGGAAATCTATACAATACCGACCAGGCATCCTACTTTCGCCATAAGCAGGCAACCAACAACAAACCAAACCAGTCATTCAACAACCGTCACTTGACAAGAGTCGTTCGCCAATCCCTAAAAGAATGCCTTCATTTCGTTAAGTAAATCGGACTCATTCACTGAAAAACTAGTACTAGACGGTTAAAATAATTGCAAAATTGGCTGGAACGAAAAAGATTTTAAATTTTGAGCCCCCCAGGTATGACGCAGTAACATAAGGCCGGTCCAGCCAAAATGCACGATATTAATTGGAAGTAAAACATTAAGTTTTCAGAGAATTATCTGAATATATTTTTTATTATGATTGAAGGATCCATGAGAATTATAAGTATCGGCCGAATGCTCGCCCCGGCTTCGGTGTCCCACCAATAAGACCGAAACGATTGACCATGCGGAGGACTACATTCGCCGCTTTATTGCCGATATACGGCCACAAAAAAGTCATCGAAACTTACACCTCCAGATTAGACTACGTCCGAGCCAGTCGTGTCGCTCATATGCCAGAAGTCATATTTAAATTATAATGCCAGAAGAGATTATCGAAGCGAATACTGAAAATTGCATGTCAATTAAAAAAATTCATCTTTTTTTTTATTCCATTTAAAAGTTATAATATACCTCTATAAAAAACACCCTTTACCTATATCACTGGTTTGGTCTATTGGTTCATATTCATCGGCCTTCATTCAGGCAAAAAATTACAATTTCTCTTAAATGTATTGCGAGTGTAGAGGAAACTTATTTTCTACAAAAAAATTTTATTTATTTAATAATTTATTCTAATTTATACTAAATTTATACTAAATTTATATAAATATAAATTATATAGAAATATAGAAATATAAGCCATCAGGTATAAGTAATTTTTATAAACTAAAATCTTATAAAATATTTACACTCTTTTCAACTTCTGTTCATCTGAATACCAAAAGATGAATAGATGATTATTTGCTTCAGCGTCTGTATGGGTTTTTCTCTGTGTACGAGTACTTTTTTGCCAGCAGCCATTAAGTGGCGCTTCTTAATACTGTGTGTCTGTCATACACATTCATGACATTAGATGTAGTGGCAGTTGCAAAGTAGTAAATGCCAGAAGAAGCATCGAAAAGAGGGCAAATTACATTTGCATTGTGTCTTTTAACACAAACAGTCGCTGCTAGACGCGCGCACTCACCAACAATATATGTATCATATTGAAGCAAACAGATTTGCAGACATTCGTCGAATAAACATTAGAGCTGATTACTCCAGTTATCCGTAACACGACAGCGTAACAAGTACCCTGCACTTAGACGGCACGGCTGCCTGAATATATCTACCAGTTGAGCTGAGGGCACTAAACAAAAATTAAGAACTTCATGATCCAACGGAACCGTGGCGTGGCCACATTTTTCAAACAGATTTGCCATAGAATGTGATCCTCAAATAGAATCTAGTTTATTTTCCCAGCAATTTTTCTCTTGCTCACGCCTCTAAAACAGTCAGTCTCTCAACAGTGCTGCCACACTTTCATAAAATACTCATATCATACTTAAGATTTGAAATACTTCAGCTTCAAAACTTGGAGCCATTGACATCTCTGACCTCCACGTTATTGTGGACTTTGCCCATTATTCTGTGCGATCATTTAAAGTAATTTCCAAATTAGAATAACGTTGTATATTTTAGGTTCGCAGTAATTGTTAAATTAAGCGTGACAGCGTCACAGAAAACAGCTGTTCAAACACCAACCTTAAGGTCCTGGTCATATGTTGAGATATTTACTTTGTTCACAGAAAATCACAGAAAATGTTCAATGAAAATCAACGCCATTTCTAAGTGCTTAAAGAATAGTCACGATTTATGTAACTGTTAACTTCGGAAATATCCAGCTGACCTCACCTTGAACGCCCTGGGCAAAAATTGCAGCATCGTCCGTTGGGATGATGACTTTTAAGACAAAAAAAAAACAAACTGCTTGAATTTACACACTCCGCTTACAGATTGCAGCCAAATTATTTTCGTTCATGTCCTGTTAGTCACGCTGCCATCTCTTACTGCAAGCGTCTACTCTATACATAAGTATATTATTCTTTTGTTGTAGAAATGCATTGTTGAGTTGTGGTTAAATATTTTCTTTGGAATTTTTTTACGTCTAGTTGGAAATTTCTCAAGCAAAAAAAAACAAGAAAATGCACATAAATATAAAATCAGTGGCATGCAGCCCCTGCTGTTGCCCTTATCCTTATCATCATCATCGAGATGACTAGAAATGTCGCTATTGTTGTTGTTGCAACATTTGAATATTTCAAATTGAATTTTCTAGTTTTGCCAACAATAATGATGTGATTATGGCTTCTCATTTTTCAGTCAACATTTGCTTATTTCCTGCACATTTTTTACTTCCAGTATTTCATGTCAAATTGAATTGATGAAAATTGTCGTAAATGGTAATAATTTAGTGTTTAACCAGTCACAACACAGTTGGCAATTGCTGCATAAATATAGTTATGAGCCACTGAAAAGGCAACAGCGCAGTGAGCGAAGTTGTTACTTTAAGGGTACGTATTAAAAGCAGGTGGGGGTGTGTGCCCTCCCCCACCCGCCACCACATTTAATGGGAATCTACTATTGTAGGTTATAATTTAATCCATTAACACCCAATTAAAATACATACAAATGTGCCAGCAGTGTGTCAAAATGCCACTAAATCTTACATAATATTTAATATTTTTAACAGCTGAGAAATCGGTTTTGATTACTTGTTGGGTGCTTCGTAAATAGACGTAATAGATTAGTTACAGCTCCCCTGCCAGTGATACTTTCTGCTGTGGCGTGACGTTACACTTTTACGTCGACACGTTGTTCGCTTGAAATTTCACCCATTTTCAATTTGAAAATAGTTTAACTGTCCGAAATATTATCAGATTGAAATGAAACTTTTTGGGATTTGATGAATTGATATTTTGTAGTAAAAAACTTTACACTGTAAGTTATTTTGATATCAGTCGTCCAGCAGTTCTTTAATTAAGTCCAGAATTACAAAAACCTCGTTTGGGTGAAATTTCAACCAATTGAAAAAAAAAAACTTTTAAATGTTGCTTGAGACACTTAGAAAAAAGGGGCATATTATCTGCGTTACCTGCCTATTGTGTGTAATTACAACTTGTAAATTTCCTTGCCGAAAAACAAAATGTCTGGTAAAAGTTGATTTTAACTTGAGCTTATAAAGCATAACCTTTAAGGATGTGGTTCAAAATGGGAAGATAAGGGGAATAAATGTCGTTTTGCGTGGCGTGACGTTACAATAGAGTACCATTACAAGTAAATCAAAACATTTTACCCTTAATTGATATTCATTGGCTTTGTTGTTGTTGCAGCGCAAGTTTTGTAACAAAAATATTAATGCACTATAATTTTTAGAAATGTAAATTGTAAAGACAAGATGTCCTGAAAATACAGTAAAACTAGAGCTTGAAACTTTGGCGGCGACTGATATCGAAATGACATCGCAGGGATGTAAAAGTTTGAGTTGTTCAATTTAATTAATATTGAATAATTTTCATTTCATAAGACAAGAAAGTTAATTTGTGAACACTTGTGGGGAAATGGCCGGACATAAAGAGCGAAGTATTTTTGTAAGAACACGGAACAATGGAAACAAATTTCTTAGAACTTTGATTATTAACAAAACATTTCCTTATGCATATTTTTTTCTCATACTTTTTTTACAAAAAACTAATACATTTCATTAATAATAATAATAATAAAAAGCTTAACCGCCCACACACAAATGATAGTGTTCCGGCTAATGGCGCTTGACAAAACTGTAATAGAGAATGTCCTTTGGAAAAGGTGTGGATGTGTGTCTGTGTGGGCTTGTGCTTTTTTTTAACGAACCATTTATCAGAATCATAAAAAGGTTGGCTAGTAAACAAACATGCAGTGAGTGAAAAGCTTGATGCAAAACTGATTTGTTTCCTCCTCCTAAAACTACATACAAAACGTGTAATTTCAAAAACTCCCATACGCTTCCAAACGTTAGACCAACTGATATACATATTCGTACGTACCTCCCCATACATGAATACTTGTACGAGTAGCTGAAAACACAATTAGACTGGATAATTGTTGGATAACAAATATGAATTAAAGCAACAACAACCACAACAATACAACCAAACCCAGCATGAAGTGAGCAGCAGTGGCGAAATTAGATATAGAGATTTGCAGAAAATGTTAAATCAAGGACACTGCGAGGCACAAATTACCAGTGAAATTATATGTGACATTTTTACTATCAACTTTGATGATTTGTTTTAAATACAATAAAGTGACGATGGACGGACGCTTTTCCCAAAGTGCATCTCTCTGGCATCACTTTTACAGAAATGTATGCCAACGACCAGATAGTAATTGCAAGGAACGTATCGCAAAGAAGGTGCTTATTCATTCAGAAAACGACTATTAGACGGTCCCACTTTACATATGACAGAAAGATGGAGAGAGATAGAGAGAGTTTTGTTATTACACTATCAACCACACAAGAAAAACACTGAGCCTTGAACTTTATGTGTTTTTAATGTCTGTAACAGGAGTGCAAAAATATTTAGTAGTTTTTTTAACCGGCTTAATATGATTATTTTGGTACATTTACGAGTAGATGCCACCAGCAGAGAAAGCAGCATAAAATGTTTACAGCATTAAAGCCGTGCAGCTGGTCGGCCGCTTGTCCAAAAAAGTCGTCATCGTTTTCATATTTTCATAAGTATGGCAGCGCTCGCACCAGTTCTGTTACAATATTATTCTGTGCTACTTGTTGTACACGTGAAGTTTTTAGCTGATATTATATTCTTCTTGGTTTTTTCTATAAGAATAAAATTAAAAAAGAAACTTTTCTTCTTGCTCGTAAATACCATAAGAATTAAATTCTATGTTGGATTTACTTAAGCTGGAAAAACAAAAACAAAACAAAAATATACACAAAAATTATATGCGAATACCAGAAATTCTACAATTACAAAGTAGATTTAAGATTGTGAGAAAAATACAATATATTTACTATGGGCAACAGTTTCCATTAGCTTTAAAACTAAAGAAATGTTCAGCCCTGAGCTGAAACTTACATTTCGCAAAAGCGAAAAATCGTTGTGCTGGAAATCGCAGTGAACTTAAGTGCGACTAGATCACATAAAAAACGACACCTCAAACGGTAGAAATGGAGGAATATAAATAAAATTTAATGGGTTTTTATTTATTGTCCTTCTCAAAAAATACATTATTTTCATTGATTTTAAGAAAAACATTTCCATATCTGAAAATATGCTACTTTGATGTGATTGCTGGAGTTCATTGGTATCTCTTAAAATTAGGGATTTCAGAGTACAGAGCACTTCTTATTACTGTTCAAAAAACAAAAATTTTAAACGACGCAAAAATATTAGATCTGCAATTTTGAGAAAATAAGTGATTTAAAAATTTGGCGTTTTTCAGCACATGGACGGTTATTATTTATAGTCCTAATGGTGGGTTTTCAAAAATATCCATGTTGTCCGAAGGATTTGCGGCACTTTGAATCAACTCTGCATTTTGTGAGATCTTCAAAGATTGTTTTTAGTTAACGATCAGCCGGTGTACGCGAAGGATTTGTAGGAGGAAGAAGAATTGGACTTAATAATCGGTAGTGCAATATCTTTGCTGCGACTGAAACGTGAACGTACAAAAGCTGGCGAGGGCGAACTGTCTATGTGAGCTAGAAGATCCTATAAGACGTTTTTCATCCCCTGTACGTATAAGAAGGTTTACAATCGCGAAAGTGAATGGGACAAACTAAGGCTAATGCTGTGATCGTAAACGTTTGCTGCGACGTGCTTGCTGGAAAGTGACTTTTATGTCGGTGTTATAACGAAATTCTGAAAACCCATTAAAGCCGAGTACTCAAATTTGACATTTTGACAGTTCGTTCGCAACGAATAGTAATCAACAGCATCAAGCAAAAGATAGGACAGCGACTAAGTATTTTACTCGTAAACTTTGTTGTTGTTGTTCTCGAAATGTACATATTATTCGTATAAGGCTCCATGTATTCAAATGTATGCTTGTGGGATGGTGCAGACCTGTAGTTGGAATATTAAATTTTATTGCTAATATACGAGGTTTTGGAGAGCGGCGTAGTGGCGTAAACTTTTGTTTAATTTACTACACAACACACTCGTGCATTTGTTTACTTTTATGGCTGCAGATATTGTTGCCAGTATTTCAAATGGATTAGAATATGTGTTTAAATGTGTTGCCGTGGAAACTGCCCGGCCACACAGAATTGGCTACATTTTGGTCTTCAATTGCAAACATAACAAAATCGTCGCATGAAATGAAAACTACATTTAACGGGGTTACACAATTTTCGGAATTATATTGAAGTGTCTAAAGGATTTGATTCGAAGTTTGTCTTAACTTAATTAGAGAATAACAACTGGCCGACATTAATCTCACCTCTTTCTAGGCAATTTTATGCACAAAGATGTCATTTGAGTCAGCGATATGCGCTTGTAATCGGATACAAGTATGTAAATTAATACTCGTAGAAACACACAAACACACACAACCACCTGCCAAAAATTTCTACAAATGCTGTCACACACACACACACCCAAACACACACACAAACACACATTAGGCGTACATTAATTCAAGATAATTTAATTTTGAATGTATAGACAGACCATTTTATTTTGTTGGTTTTTGTGTCTATTAGCCAATTATAGTGTTCTGGTGGCTGTTGTTGTTGTTGTTGTTGTTGTTGTTATTGTTGTTTGTGCGACTTTGTCATCCTAATAAACGACTTATTTGAAGATTATTTCCGAAAACATGTCTTCTATTCATATTCCTACCCAGCCCTGCTCACACACTGTCGCACAAACAATTGACTGCTTGTCTCTAATTAGGACTCAAAACATAAACAACTTAAAGCGTTTGTTAAGAACCTTCAGAAGGTGTTCGTTGTCGAGTATTATGTGTTTAAAGCAGAAAAATGTTCTGTGGCCAATATTTTAAAAGAGGCTGGTCGTAGATGGTTGGCCGGTTGTGAAGAGCAATTCTTTAAAAGAACTTCAACAGAGTACAAAATGTGTAAAATAGTAAAACAGTGAAGCTGGCAAAATTTCTGAATTGTTTAGGAATTAACTTAAATATTAAGGAGTTCATGGCTTCTTTGTCCAAATGCCACTCTGGACCTCTTGAAAGAAGGACACAAATTTTGTTTCTTTCAATAAGACGAATTCAAATAAAACAAGCCAGTTTTTTGTTTGTTTGTTCTTTGCATTTAAGGACCATAAAAGCGTTGAAATTCACATTCCGCCGCTTTTTTTTTGATGATAAAGCGTATACGAGTAGCGCCATTTTCAATGTCTCTGGCATACATCTGGCATCGTTGGTATTGAGTTTAAGGGCAGTGGCGGATTCAGGCTTATCGACATAGACCTGCCGCTTTCGGAAACCCCATAAGGAAAAGCAAAACCAAAGTCTTGGTAATCAATTTAAGTCCCTTTTGCTAGAGTTAAATCACATCCTCAAAACGTTCATATAGAATGTGCAACGCGACGTCCTCTGTGCAGCGCCATTCTGCTTCAATCACATGTCGTCTATATTCATATCGCTTACGATTCTGTAGCGCTCGTTGTTTACGACAATGGCCTGATGAAAGTCTTTTTCAAAAAAGTACAAATCAATGATATTGACAGCGCATAAGTCGCATGTTTTTGTGAAGCTGCTGCAGATTGGTGTCATCACGGACATTTTGCTTATTCATTCAATTGATTTATTCAAAATGCGTTTTTTAATTACTTTTACTTCAGCTTCTGCACTCTTTTTAAGGCCAAGCCATACATTTTTTGCTTTCAAGTATGTAGGAAATTTTTGCTATTCTAATATTAAATAAATAAATAAACCAAACACAGGATTTTTCGTTCTAAACTAGGACGCCACACAGAAGCCATTCAGCATAGAAACGGCTTTGCCCAAAAGTCATTAATTTTAAGCTTCTGGATCAGTTGGATTTGCTCGGACCTTCTCTGATTTGGCAGTCGTTTAAGTATATATCTGTATGTAGGTATGTGTATAAAGACGTATTAATAAAAATTGAATGGCATTTGCAATGCGATTTAATTTAAAATATTTCATATAAAATTTTATGAAGTCTCATTTGTTCAGGCAACAAAGAAAACAAAAAGGACACCAAGTATCTCTTTTTAAAAACCAATAATACAGGGTTGTTGTAGCAGTAGCAGTGATGACGTACACACATATATATGGACATGGCTTTGACAACTGATTTCTGTAACATGTCTGATATTAAAAACAATAGCAAAAACTATTACGTGCTCCATATTGTGTTGACTTGTAATTTTTCATTTCTTTTTTTTTTTTTTTTTTGGAATGTGTCGTGTCCAGTTTTCAACAAGTCCTTTATCCCGTCATGTGTGAGACAATCGCCAGTACAAGTATTAAGTGCCTGTGTTGGCGCTTTATTATCAACCCTGGCTATGAGGGTATGATAGAGCTTAAATATCTTTTCCCTGGCGAGTTGTAAAAGTGAATGATATTAAATGATGGCTTGTTTAACTCAAAACCATTGACTGAACCAACAATAAAGGGAGCCACCATCAGCATTGCTTTTACATTAGATAAAATATAGAACTGAAATCTTAACGATTTCTGTAAGAAATATCTATCAAAAAGATTTTAGACAGATTTAGTTTTTTTAAATGATGAAAATTATTGAAATAAATTTTTAATTTTTTTTCAAAACAACATTTTCTAAAATTTAGTTTTCCGAATTATCAAATTATCAAAAGTAAAATTTATGCATATGTTGTTGTTTTTGGGTTTATAAATTTATCCCACATAAAATTAAGTTCGTGTTGTTGTAAATTAAGAACAAACAATCAGTTAAAAATTCAGATTTCAAATAGATATTCTTTGGAATCTCATTCGCATTAAAAATAAATGATTTACATAAAAACGTATCGGAAAATCGGGCCGACAAAACTGGTCCAAACTGAAATAAAAACAAAAATCAAGTTCTTCTAAATAAATATATATATACATATCGTTACCTGAAACGCAAAACGCCCTAACTAACATTTTAGTAATTTTACAGGAGAAGCAAAAAACATTCTTAAACGATATTCAATATTGTAGTAAGAGCTTTTTTATTTTGTCAATAAAGTTGCTATTTGTGTACGTGGAAGTATGATTTGTTTGGTGGTGATGTATTTTGATTAGATACATCGGAATTTGCAAAAAAAATCGATTTTGAGTTTTTTGTTAGTTAGGGCGTTTTGCGTTTTAGGTAACGATATATATGTATGTGTATATGTATGTATGTATATGACCCTGCAAGTTAACATTAACAGCGACGTCGCAATCAATGAAATAAATTTGGTTGCGTAACCGAACCTCATGCCTTCAGTCATACACGCGTATCCCTCCGCCCTAAATACAGCCCTTCTTGATTTGCAGTTAACACTTGGGGAAGCAATTTTGCTGGATCAGCGTCTGGTTGATGACGTCAGTTGGTGCAACGTGATCCAGTTATCGAGCAGGCAATAATTTTTGGCACTCTTGGCTGCGCGTTCTTTCGCTTAAATTGTATTTTAAATTTTGATTGTAAAATACGGATTAAATAAATCTAAATTAGTATCAAAAAATAAAAGTGTATTATTCTTAATCAGAAGCTGGCGATTGCGCCTTAATTAAATTTCTTTAGTAACTCCAGTGGAGAGTCCTTAACTTGTATAAGAACACCCATCTGGTGTATCAAAACAAGTTTTTATTTATTTATTTCATTTATTTTATAAATTTACGTTTCCCTAGGCCTGGTTTGAATTTTTATACTGTGCACGTTCTCATTTCATTGCATTTTTATATTAATTTCCCATGTTTTTGAGACTTGCGCGAACGTTTTCATATGAAATTTGAAGGTTTTTTACATAAAAATTGCAAAAGAAATGCATGAATTCCTGAAATTTTACACACTAGGTGGGTTTTCATATGCAGTATCTTATATATACATATATATATATATATATATCTATGTGTGTGTGTGTGTACATATTTATATGTATATATTTATATATTTAGATCCTTTTAAAACTTTCGTTGTCATCATTTTCGGGCTACAAAAGTCTTCAAGCTAAAAGAAAATTTTGCATTTTTATTAAGGGAATTCAACCGTAAACCTGGGAAAAGCAATCAATTAATTTTGTATACGTTTCTCATCACAATGGTTTGTTTTTGGGCCTGTTATCGCACACAAAAACTTGGTTTTATTATGGTTTTTGTTTTTATAATAAATTTACTTTCTTGTCCGATATTTGTTGCAGTGAGTTTAAGGGTTTTTCGGGGAAATCTATGAGATAACAGTTACAACTGTCTTAGGAATATACAGACAAGTGACTGCGACGTCAAGCACTTGGGGCTTAACAATGATTGCTGTTGTAAACGCTGCGTCAACACATAAAATGACGAAAATACAAAAACAAAAAACGTAGTAAAAAAACATAAAATGGCAGATAAAAGCCTCGGGATATATTTTTGGTCATCAAAATGAAATAAAACACTCATAAAAATATTGTACATCTTTACATACACACACATATATATATATATATATATATATATATATTCTTTGCTTGATTAAAGTTTACTCATTATAGCAAAACTTGAATTTATACTTATCCTTCTTCTTAAATCAGCGGAAACAACGTTTTGGTACTTATTCGGCCTCACCACATCCAGTAAACTTTGCAATGACAAATCTTGTAATTATATTTATATTTTATTATAATAATATATATAATAATTATATTATAATAATTTATTAATATCTCCTTAAAACAGTTTCTTACTGTGTACGTATTATAAATCTGCGTTTACACATGAAAAAACATTTCATAAAATTTCGGTATTTGAACAGATGAATGAATTATAATGAAAGTCTGGCTGGGCACGGTCTTACGCCCTGCAACTATCGTTAATGTATTGTGATTTGATTGGCCTTCAAACGTTTAATGCGCCCAGGAACCGAACCAGCTCCTTCAATTG
Organism: Epicampocera succincta; assembly: GCA_932526305.1. Taxonomy (NCBI): domain Eukaryota; kingdom Metazoa; phylum Arthropoda; class Insecta; order Diptera; family Tachinidae; genus Epicampocera; species Epicampocera succincta. The sequence continues at coordinate 15,544,290 of OW052038.1, forward strand.
GAGTGTTAACAAATCCTACTCACTCAACCTATAAAGATATGAAGTAGACTGTAGCTCCGATGTCTCAGTGCCATGCAGTTCATAATCAGGTGTTCCACTGATTTCTGCTCTTCACCACGGAATCTGTCTATACTTGGTACGCATATTCTTTACAGGTACTTATACGAGTAATGGGCCTAAAATCCTGTCCTGTGAGTGCTACGACAGCGTTATTAGATTTTTCCCTCTTGGTATCAAAACTCGAGAAACATTTTGGAATGTATAAGTTCACTAGTATCGTTCCAATATATCTTCATGCTGGTTATAGCCCATTTTTCTATATCTCCCTTAAGGAGACTTTTGTAGCAGCCAACGGATGGAATGCGGCCCGTAACAAGCACCTCAGCTTTCTTGTCATTTCGTTATCTCTGCGGGTAGTGCCATACACATGTCCTCTATGTCCATATCATTCAATTTTGCTCAAAAGAAATTAGTTATTATCATTCTATGGCGCTGGCCGTTGACGGTGATAACCTCACTAATGTTGTTTTAACAAAAGTATAAATCAATGCTGCCATGCTGGCATAATCCGTACCGTAACAGTAACAAGTTGTAGATGCAATAACTTTGTCGTACGGGGAACTTGGAAAGCCGACTCCCACCGTTTGCGTTGTAAGATGAGCCCAAATTCGTACTAAAAATCACTCATTTTGATAATAATGTTTTATTAGCCAACATTTATTATTTGATAATAATGTAAATAGCCAACATCTGCTCGGGCCAATTGAAAAACTCTTTAGCATAACTTTAGGCCTGATTTTGATATATATATAAACGACATTAGGGGTTTCAAAAGTTTGCCGTGCAGAGATTCCTTTTAGTGAAAAATAAATTATTCACCGAGTGTGTCAGTTTTGCTGCCATGTAATGGATCAAGCCGAAGTTGAAAAATAGTTGTTGCCATTGAGACAAAAATATTCAATTACAACGTGAAAGCGAAACACGAAAATTCAACATGAAGTGCTAATGAATCTACAGGTGTGAATAGAAACTACAGTCATATGTATGTATGTATGTCAAAAACAAAAAAATATGACAGTGTCACCAAATTTATTTATTTATTATAGTTTTTCATATGCATATCATTTTGCTTTTCGAGTCTTAAATATGTGTGCAGACATGTAATTGAAATTTGAATTTATCAAACGCTTGAAAAAGTTGAACGAAAATTCCTTTTTATATGGCGACAAGAATATATTTCAGCGGATTTGTGTCATTTTGAACATATTTCAAAAGCAAACAATATTCATTTTAATTATTTTTTTTATAACCCTTGACAACAATTTAATTGCAGTAATTTTCAATTATTACTTTTTTAGTGCAACAAATTTTTATTTTTTAAATATTTATAAAATTTATATGTACGAATGTTTAAAATCAAGTCACGTAGAAAACGTAAAATATTTTTCTTTTACCTTAAATCTGATACATACATATGTACGTACATATTTGCATAAACATGCATGTACATGCTCAACCATGCCTGTGCATGCATGTCTGTTACTGGTCTATTTGGCCAAGTTTGTTATTGTATAGACTGTCATGACAATCGTTTGAAATTATAGACATAAACAGCAAAAAAAGAAAACGAAAATTGCTTTTGACTGTGCGAGAACTTAATTTAAATATAAAAATCCAAACATAAACATTCTTATTTGCATAAAAACATGTGATTAATTGACAGCTTTACTGTTTCAAATAAGGATTTTAATATATGTATTTTTCAAGCAAAACATTTAGTTAATGATGATTAAGTTTTCTGTCCAAGAATTTTGGCAAATTTAGTTTAAACAAATTTTTTTTTTGACAAATTAAATTGATTATGCAAAAGATTGGAGAAAAAATGCTCCTTTAATAAATTATAACTTTCGAAAATATATCCAAAATCATAATATAGAATGTGAAAACTGTTAGTTAAGGGAGTCTTTACACTATTATACAAGTCTTAAGATTTTCATTGCATTTTGTGCGACAGAAATCTAACGATTTATTTTGCCAGTATCAAAAAAAAAAAAAACCAAAAAATTTACTCCTACATAAACAATCGAAATATTTTCGAGTTTGTAATAGATTAATGAAAATTAGAAAAGTTTTCTTTAATCTGCTACAAACTGTCGAGACATCCGACAACCATAATAAGCGTGAATTGCTCATACTAATTACAGCTCACGAAATATTTCAGAGCTTATAATTTTTTTTTGTGTTTGGGCCAATACCCAGGCGTCGACTCCTACATATGTATTGTACCAGAATAGAGGTAGGGAGTTCTGCTATTTTTGTGTCTTTTTTTTTTGTTATTCTATATTGCAGGGATAAATATGTCAGAGTTTATCAAATGCTGTTTTGATTGTTCAGTCAATGCACAGTTTTTTTTCACCAGAGTCTATGATGGGAATCGTACGTCCAACTGCTCGACTAGTGGTCGTATACTCTACCAACTCAACCATCAGGTTACTCAGACAGTAAAATGTATTTTCTTTTTTAATTTTGGGAATCCTAATAAATATTATATATAATATTTTTACTTTAAAAGTATTTTACTTTTGATTCTTTGTCGTTTTTTTGTTGTTTTTTTTTTTTTTTTTTTTTTTTTTTTTGTGAAGACAAATAACAATAATTTTTTTTTAGAATAATAAAATTTAAATCCTGCCTAAAAATACAACTCTGGTTTTTGTATTTCTCGCCCAGAAAAGCTTTTCACACAAGGGAATTAAAAACTGATATGAATCGAAACACAAAATTGCTTCTCACTTACAGATTTTTCTGTTATTACTTTTTGACAACCCCGAAGTTATTCGAAATTTCGGATTAAACTGTGTTTTTGTATAGAAAAGATTTCAGTACTTAAACTTTATAAGAGTAAAGAATTTATTAGTTAAAAAATATGTTGTTTATAGTTATAATTTATTTTCGAAATGTACATTAACTGATAACTGAAAGTTATTTTATATATATTTATATTATATTATATATATTTATATATATTTATAAATTCTGTATTAAGTTTTCGTATTTATTACAAGATCAACTGTTAGTAAATTAGTTAAAGTAATTGCAATCTTAATAATTTGACCCTTCTATAATTAAAGGAAATTTTAAGCAGTTCAATTTTATCCAGTTAATAAAATTCTATTAACAGGAATTGGGGCACAACAGGTTGCAGATCCTTACGCCGTAATTGGTTGCAACATTAGTTTATTTTTATTATTTTATATTAAATCCTTTATTAACTAAATGATGAGATAAGTTTCGGTGCTAGTGCGCACAGCTCAACTTTTGCTGCTCACTGTTTATGTGATATGAAAGAGTCATATAAAATGCTGGCTACACAATTTTGTGGTTCTTTGTATTTCTTTTTGACAGAAAAACCAAAAGCTTGGCAATAAAAATTGATGTGTGTCCACCGGGTACTACAAATTGTGCTGCCGTTGTTTATACATACATACATTTTAAATAGAAAATGTATCGGAACTATTTCATTTTCATGCAATAGTTTAAAATTGTTTATTATGTGATGGTAACACTGTAACTGAGAAACAGTTGATTTCCTTTTGCTCGCTTGTTAAACGCTTATTTATTCTGATTTATTCACTTGGCAAAAAAAGGACCTATAAAACGAAGCAACAACAAAACAGAAATGTGTAGTTAATTATTTCCTTTTTCCAGCAGATGTAATAAGATAAGGCGAATATGTAATTCTGTTTGTTGCAACAAAAATGCTTATCCTTGAATGAACTTATGGAATTAGGAGCACTGAAAGAGCCCAATCCTCTTACATAAGGCTGAAAAACATGATAAATCATATTGGCAAAACGGAAATTGAATTTTTTTCTTTCCTTTGCTAGAAGGTGAAACTAAAACGAAAAGAGAAACATATATACACACACCCGCACCCGCACACGCACACAAATAATAAAATAAAAAAGTCAACGCTTTTTTGTGTCTCTTCTGCGGAGACACAAGTTGTTGTTGTTATTGTGCACCCTTTTAGTTTTGACATGAAGTGAATTTTGTGTTCATGTATCCAAATTTACATATAACTGGTTTAATAAACAAATTATTTTTGGAAAAAACAAAATACAGACGTACAAACACATGTTTTTTGAAGCCATTTTTTGTTTTGTAATCACTATTTTGATATGTAAAAATTGCCATCAAATCAGTCCACTGCACATAGGGGCAGATATACATACACATACATACATGCATAGCAAGTTAATGCGATAAAGCAAAAATTAGAAATAGTATGATGTGCTACATTTTCTTATGTTTGTATGTCTGTAAGTAACGTTCAAAACTTTTTTTCCAAACATCCTGCTGTAGTGCAGAAACAGAGTCTAATTTTTTTTTTTAAACTACTAAAATGAGGCCTTATTACGTTTACAATTCGCGTATATATTCCTTACGTTGGGCAATTGCGCCACACATTTTTATGCACCAGCAAAACTTGCGTTTATTCAAGTTTTTCGCCGCATCATCTCTATGTGAACGGTACTGCCACTTCCATCACTCACTGATCCTGCCATATAGGATAAATTTCTTCATTTTGCTAACGCTGAAATTTTATATGGAAAAAGTACTGGAAACAACAAAAATTTAAGAAAATTTAAAATGTTTAAGAAACTTTATTTTAGTTTTAATTTGTTTGATGTTTTCGAAATATTTCTATAGACATAGAAGCAAAAATAAGGACATTGCTGGTCCTGGCTTTCCAGCACAAGGGAAACATTTTGTTTAACGATTTCAACAATAGCATCAAGTGGTGCCGCAATGCTTTCCTGTCTACTGATTCAAAAACATGCCTAAGGAATTTTCCAGCTTGTCGAAAAACTCCTCCAGCACTTTGCAACAAAATATAACATGTTGATACTAAAATCGCCAAACAGGCAAAGAATTTGTCTTTTGCAAAAAAAAACATTCGCGTCCAGTTCTTATTTAAGCGAAAATTTTGTTTGAAATTTATAAAACTGGAATCTCTTTAGTTTTGAATTTGCTTTTAGTAAGAAAACTGCAGATTTATAGCGTAAAACGCTTCTTTCTAAGCCACATCCTTAGACATGCTGCGTCATTATTATCATCAAAACACACAATTATATTCAGGTTTTGATTCTATATTAACACGTTACTTTTCCAATTACATACTTTTCTTCAAATGCCCTTTTCTGGCCATCAGCTGACACAAAATCAACGCACAATTAACTAAAACAGGGATGTTAAATTTACTTTTAACCACAATAAAGCATAATTGCAATTTGAATAACAATAAATATTTCTTTCTTTCTGCGAAATTTTTCTGCTAATTGACTGGACCAAAAATCTGTCATTAATTAAGTCGGTAAAACACTAAAACGAATTTGTCTAATTGCCGCGATGAGGTAATTAGGCGAACACGTTTAACTAGACGAAATTTTAAACACACACACACACACATATACTACATTTGTACTTATGATGGACCGGTGTTTATGAAAGTTTGCTTGTAATTAAAAAGGAGCTCAGGACGAAATAGGACGGAAAACTTTATTTTGGGTATTTAAATTTTCATGTATTTTATGTAATTAGCCGAAGTAGGAGGTAGTTGAGCGTGAGTTAATTAAGCGTGTAGTTTTATTAGAAAAGAGAGAGAGATGCGTGACAGCATTTAAGCGTGAGAAAATTGGCCGTGGATTGCTGTATCACTTCGAAATTAAATACATAGCAAACACACAGGTTAGTGAATGCCACAAGGACGTCCTTCGAAGACAAAAAATATTGCTCAGCTCTTTTCATTGACGTTTCCCAAGCTTTTGACAAAGTGTGGCATGATGGTTTAATGCACAAAATAAACATCCATGAACTTTTGAAAAGCTACTTATACGGCCGAAAATTCATCATTAGAGAAGGTGACTTCTCAAGTTCCCCTCAACCAATCAATGCGGGTGTTCCTCGGGGCAGCATCCTGGGTCCTACTCTCTATTTGATTTACGCCTCTGATATGGCAACAGGCTTCCAAATTCATACACTTCAACTTTTGCGGATGATACAGCATTCCGCAGTGTCCACGAAAATCATCAATTAGCTTCGCTAAAATTGCAAAAACATATTGACGAACTAGAGAAATGGCTTAAGTTTTGGAAAATCAAAGTAAACGAACAAAAATGCACTCACGTCACATTCACATTGCGCAGGGAAACATGCACGCCCATAAAAATTAACAACCAAACAATCCCGCAACACAGAGATGTCAAATACCTCGGTATTCAACTCGACCGTAGACTAACATGGAATTCCCATATTAATGCGAAAATGACTCAGATGAAACTTAAAGCAGCGCAGTTACATGGGCTCATGGGCAGAAACTCTACTTTAAAACTAGACTGCAAACTTCTGCTGTATACAGCGATTCTAAAACCAATTTGTTGCTATGGAATTCAGCCATGGGCTACCGCCTCGCCAACAAACTTTGAAAGAATTCAGAGGCAACAAGATAAAATTCTCCGTATGATAACAGCAGCTCCATGGTATGTTAAAAACTCCCGAATTCACGAGGATCTACGGGTATCTCTGGTGAAAACTGAGTTTGCAAGGCACGTGACTGGGTATATCAAGAAACTTGAAGTTCATCCGAACCCTGTTGCGCGTAACATACTTAACTTTGGAGGCCATACTCGACTGAGGAGAAGGGATACCCTTGCAATTATCCGACCGCAAGACAGATAACTTTTCCGAAATTGAACCCGTATTAATAAAATCTTGAAGTTTGGCACTGGCTGGGCTCAAGTAGAAATTTTGTTTTAGTATTAAGATTTGTATACTTATTGTTAGTTCATTTATGAAGATACAATAAATAATCAGATGTGATAAAGTGCCATGCAAAGACTTGACCAAGCGAACAACTTTCGCTTACTTTCAAAATTCGAAATTTATTAGCCAAACTTCTCGTGCTTGGATTAACTGGAGCCGATAAGACTCATTTCTGGCTTCACGGTTAGTTAAACAATCATTTTTGAGGAGACTCCATTACATCCCTCATAAATCACCATTTGGTCTCTAAATCAGAAAAAGGCGACCTCTAGTGGCAAATAAATAGTAATATTTTCTTATGTCATCATTGTAAATCCTGTGAGCAGAGAAATGGTTCCAGCAATTCAGCTTATCAAGTCATATGGCGTAGCGCGTAAAGCCATCACTTTGTGGAGGCCTAGCGTTTTGTGGCAAACGTGCTGCACACTTGGACGGACCAAATGGAGTTCATAAGGCGCAGTCGTAGAGGCCATGTGCCGGAAATACCTTAAAACATTCCGCAATTTTGTTGAAAAATCTTATTCATCATCAACTACAATAATTGGAATGTCATGGGAAGGTGAAGCAAATTAAAGAAAATGATGCCAAAAAAGATGTTGAAGACGCGAAAATATCTAAAGACATTAAGACCTAAACAGTTTGCGTTTTAACAGTTAGAAGTACAATAAATACCAAAAAAAAATTATATTGATTAAAAGAAAATATTTTTTGGTTTTCGTAGCCCCTTAAAAATATTTCTTTGCCAAGCTGTGAAGCGTTGGCATATTTTATATGTATGTACAGATATCTGCAGAAAATTATCTTGCCACTGTCAAACAAAAGTTGCCAGTTGATTTATCTGCTGATTTGACACGCAGTTTTGCCCCTAAGAAGGGCTCTGCTTTCATTTGCTAAGAAAAAAAAAAAAGTTTGCCGTTTGTTTTATTTTTCACTTAGTTCCGCCTATTTTGCAAAAGACTTGTTTCATTTCGGCTTCAAGTTTTGTTGGGAAATTAAATACAATAATACAAATAGCACCTTCGAATCCACTCCCCAGAAAATATCACCTTAAAAGTTGAACAATTTCGACAATAACATACAATATCCATTTAAAACAGGATCCCTTATTATGCTTATCGTTTTTCATCATTCTGTGTGCTGGTAATCGCATCAGTTATCAGCCATCAGTTATAGAATATTATTGTTGCTTACGCGTCTGCAGGCGTGTAAGCGAATGTGTTGTTGTTTGCATCTATATGTATGTATGTATGTATTTATTTATAAAAGTTATCCAGGCACCAGCATTCAAAGCGAAGCACCACACAACCAAATTATCAACGTAAAACTTACAAAACTGAATATTAAATACAACATTCTGACAAATACCTGCCTCAACTACAACAAACATATGATGCTGCTACAATAATAAAGAGGATTTTCCTCTTGCCAACAAACAGTCAACACCACTCAGCGGCAGCAACAGCAGCAGCACAATAAAACGAAACGAAATGTAAAAAAAAAAAAAAATAATTTTGCTTTTGTAGGCCTTGTATGGCAGAGTATTAAACTGTGATACTGAGAAACTCAAACGAACGCACACACGCACACGCACACGCACACCTATTCCATTGCCTCAAACATATACATATATCGTACCTATACTTATCAGCAACCCAGGCTCGGCGACCTAGTTTGTATTTAAAATATTGGTAGATATTCTTCATTCCCTCATCAGGTCGAACAACAGTTCGCCCACCGACCATAAACGCAGTTTTCTTTCTTCTTTTCTTTTTTTATATATTTTCTTCAAAGTAATATTTAATAATGGCAAAAGGCGGGGAAAAATCGTACAGAACAGACAGTTTGTCAAATAACAACAAATGGTGAGACTTACAGTGTAACGAACATGACACACACACACACACACACACACACATACATATTTGTACTTAAAAAGCATCCTTTAGGATGTATGTATGTATGTATGTATGTAAATTTATTGTTACCTGTTGGAAATGAAATTTTCTTTTAATACCAACAGTAGTGGTGTTGTTGGTATTTGTTTTGTCGTTCCGACAAGCCGAACAGATTTTGAAGGGCTTATTTATGTATTGCGCTCCCTTGTTGTAGACTTTTGCGGAAAAGCTTAAGCGCATGCCCTGGAATATGCTGCTGTTTTTATTTTCTATTTTTTACTTTTTGCCTTTTGCTGCCACCAAGAAGCAACAGTGTGATACTCTTTTGGCCATAGAGCGATAAACCACAACAGCAACAACAACGACACACAGCAGAAGCGTTTTTACTTCATACTTCAATTTTGATATCGTCATTTCCATTCTTTGTTGCGCTCACAGTCGCCTGTTTGCAAGTCCAGAAACTCGTAACATGCTCATTAATTATTAATGGTCCAGTTTGCTTAAAAAAACCAAAAAAAAAACAACAAAAAAAACAAAAAATATTTTTCATAGTCTCTTTTAAACGTGTAAAGGTTTTACTTTTGTTTGTTTTGTTAAGACCACGTTTTTTATTTCTTTGCTTTTTCGTTTTTTTAAGGTTATCATTGATTTCGTGCTTGGAATTATAAGCGCTAACCCTTCTCAACACTCCCTCTCACCCCCCGCCCCTTGCCCCCCGCAGAAAACAGACAAATAGGCAGTGCAGCAGCAACAAAAACAAAAACAAAAAGTTAAAGATTAAACAATAAACACTGTGGTGTCAAGGTACAAGGACACCTGCACATTAGAAATGTATTGTGGGGTCCGTATATCAGAAAACAGAAAAAGAAAAACAGAAAAAAAAGATCAAAAAACGTAAACAACATAAACAAGGCTTTCAAAACGTTACAGTGGCTAATAAATATTTTCAAAAACACCAATTTTATTGCAACTATTGGGCACACCAGAATACTCATGTTATTCATCTGTTCAGTTTAACATTGAAAAAATGTTGATTTGATTTTATACAAAAAAAAATCATTATTTTTGTATAAATAAATTATTTAATTGTAATCAACTTCAGGCACTTTGGAGTGGGGCACGGCAATCAAAGCTATATAAAGTTCATGTATCACTAGGATTATGCAGGTTCTTCGAAAACCTTCACGAAAGGTAAATTTGCCAAAAGCGCTGATGGGCCATTGACCAGCTGATATGCCTGGGAACAGGGATTGTGATGTTGCTTGGCTGAAATTTTCTAGCCAAAAATACAGCAAAGGGTCTTTGGTAGATATTACAAATAGTGCTTCACGTTCGCTGATCCAAACCTCTCTTTAAGCTGTTTTTGTCTTTCTATAGACTTCGATGTTTCTACATGAAGACTTCTTGGGCTGCAATCTCAGCTGCCCCATCTTCCTTTACTGTGCAGTGAATAACTGGTTAAAGGGATTAGATAGCAGCAGTTTTTAAAATACCATAAATGCGCTTTAATTTTTTTTTACATATTTGTATGCTGAAGGCCACAGCCGCACAATAGATCAAAAATGATTGCAGCCCAGAGGCCCGTTCTGAACCAAACCTCCATTCATTCCATTACAGAACAACGATCGAGGCGAAGGCCAGCATATTCGACATTCTTTACGCCATTTAAATGAGACCTGAATACATTTTTCTTCATTAGGCTTCATTTGCCAAAACTTGTTTAGCCATTTCTCCAATTTGCAAACAGTTTACTGTAAATTTTATGATGTCAATTGATGTGTGTCATGGTCGCTAAGGCAGCGTCTAAGGTTGGCATGTCCGAGGCTGCCTGGTGGAACACCAACTCCAACTATTTGAGCAGATTTTATTCTTGGATTTTGCGAATAAGTCACTATGAAATTTCTGGAATATTTATTTTGAATTTCCTTATACGACAATAAGAAACTTGTTATCTTTTTCAATACTTTAACAGTGTTAATTTGAGCGACATAGTGATCTGTATAGTTAATGCACAAATAATTATATTTATATATATCAGTTTATGGTTACAAATATACTCTACCACAATATAATTGCACTCTTGTGGTAAAAATACCACAGGCAGATTTCTTCACGTCAGTGTATGTGGAAAGGTTTTTTGCATTTTCTTTTATAAATTTTCTTTTCCAATACTTGAACAGCGTTAATTTGAAAGCCATAGCCATTAATCCACAAATACTTATATATATGTATATATCAGTTACAAAAATATATTCTACCACAATATAATTCCACTCTGGTGGTAAAAATACCACAGGCAGATTTCTTCACGTCAGTGTGCCTGGAAAGGTTTTTTGCATTTTCTTTTATAAATTTTCTTTTCCAATACTTGAACAGCGTTAATTTGAAAGCCATAGCCATTAATCCACAAATACTTATATATATGTATATATCAGTAACAAAAATATATTCTACCACAATATAATTGCACTCTTGTGGTAAAAATACCACAGGCAGATTTCTTCACGTCAGTGTGCCTGGAAAGGTTTTTTGCATTTTCTTTTATAAATTTTCTTTTCCAATACTTGAACAGCGTTAATTTGAAAGCCATAGCCATTAATCCACAAATACTTATATATATGTATATATCAGTAACAAAAATATATTCTACCACAATATAATTGCACTCTTGTGGTAAAAATACCACAGGCAGATTTCTTCACGTCAGTGTGCCTGGAAAGGTTTTTTGCATTTTCTTTTATAAATTTTCTTTTCCAATACTTGAACAGCGTTAATTTGAAAGCCATAGCCATTAATCCACAAATACTTATATATATGTATATATCAGTAACAAAAATATATTCTACCACAATATAATTGCACTCTTGTGGTAAAAATACCACAGGCAGATTTCTTCACGTCAGTGTGCCTGGAAAGGTTTTTTGCATTTTCTTTTATAAATTTTCTTTTCCAATACTTGAACAGCGTTAATTTGAAAGCCATAGCCATTAATCCACAAATACTTATATATATGTATATATCAGTAACAAAAATATATTCTACCACAATATAATTGCACTCTTGTGGTAAAAATACCACAGGCAGATTTCTTCACGTCAGTGTGCCTGGAAAGGTTTTTTGCATTTTCTTTTATAAATTTTCTTTTCCAATACTTGAACAGCGTTAATTTGAAAGCCATAGCCATTAATCCACAAATACTTATATATATGTATATATCAGTTACAAAAATATATTCTACCACAATATAATTCCACTCTGGTGGTAAAAATACCACAGGCAGATTTCTTCACGTCAGTGTGCCTGGAAAGGTTTTTTGCATTTTCTTTTATAAATTTTCTTTTCCAATACTTGAACAGCGTTAATTTGAAAGCCATAGCCATTAATCCACAAATACTTATATATATATATATCAGTTACAAAAATATATTCTACCACAATATAATTGCACTCTTGTGGTAAAAATACCACAGGCAGATTTCTTCACGTCAGTGTGCCTGGAAAGGTTTTTTGCATTTTCTTTTATAAATTTTCTTTTCCAATACTTGAACAGCGTTAATTTGAAAGCCATAGCCATTAATCCACAAATACTTATATATATATATATCAGTTACAAAAATATATTCTACCACAATATAATTGCACTCTTGTGGTAAAAATACCACAGGCAGATTTCTTCACGTCAGTGTGCCTGGAAAGGTTTTTTGCATTTTCTTTTATAAATTTTCTTTTCCAATACTTGAACAGCGTTAATTTGAAAGCCATAGCCATTAATCCACAAATACTTATATATATATATATCAGTTACAAAAATATATTCTACCACAATATAATTGCACTCTTGTGGTAAAAATACCACAGGCAGATTTCTTCACGTCAGTGTGCCTGGAAAGGTTTTTTGCATTTTCTTTTATAAATTTTCTTTTCCAATACTTGAACAGCGTTAATTTGAAAGCCATAGCCATTAATCCACAAATACTTATATATATATATATCAGTTACAAAAATATATTCTACCACAATATAATTGCACTCTTGTGGTAAAAATACCACAGGCAGATTTCTTCACGTCAGTGTGCCTGGAAAGGTTTTTTGCATTTTCTTTTATAAATTTTCTTTTCCAATACTTGAACAGCGTTAATTTGAAAGCCATAGCCATTAATCCACAAATACTTATATATATATATATCAGTTACAAAAATATATTCTACCACAATATAATTGCACTCTTGTGGTAAAAATACCACAGGCAGATTTCTTCACGTCAGTGTGCCTGGAAAGGTTTTTTGCATTTTCTTTTATAAATTTTCTTTTCCAATACTTGAACAGCGTTAATTTGAAAGCCATAGCCATTAATCCACAAATACTTATATATATATATATCAGTTACAAAAATATATTCTACCACAATATAATTGCACTCTTGTGGTAAAAATACCACAGGCAGATTTCTTCACGTCAGTGTATGTTTTTCGCATTTTCTTTTCTTAATTTCAAAACTCTTGTTAAAAATACTACAAGTACATTTATATTGGAATTTAAACTACATATGTATTGTATGTATATACAGTGGGGAGCAGAGGTGAGTACATGTTTGTATTTCTTCTATTACTAGGTGCATAAAAATAGTAATAATGAAGCGATTTTCAAATTACTTTTTTTGTATTCTTTCTTATTTAGTTCTTAACAAAAGTGCTCTTAAAACATATTAAAAAACAATAAGCAATGAGAGAAAATTCAATAACAACAAAATAACTAGTATGTACTCAATTTTGCTCATACTTGTTCTCAACTAAATTATAAAAACTTCAAGTATAAAAACTTCAAATTTACCGTTATTTTAAATTCAGTTTTGATTTTATTGCTGTAATCTTGAGTTTTCTTAATATACACTTTAGTTTTAAATTGTAATTGAGTGATTTCGTATGCCGTTTTTTTATTAAAGAGCAAAAGCTAATATTTTTTTTAAAACAATGAAGAAACTATCGAGTACCGTGGAAAAATCGGTTGTAGATATGGCCATAGGTGGCTCTTCATCACGTATGATAGCCAACGAACTTAATTTAAGCCAATCAGTGGTTATTAGAGTGCTAAAACGGCGAAATGTAGCTCCACAAGGCCAGGCTAGAGGTCGCAGAAAACTATTAAGTGATGGGGACGCACGCCTAATGATGAGAAAGATGAGAGCGGACGCGTCTTTAACCCCAAAGGAAGCTTCCCTAGCAATAAATAAAAATGTTAGCCGATGGACAGCAAGAAGAGCGCTACACAACATTGGATACCACGCAGCTGTGAAGAAACGTAAGCCTGCATTGTCACATAAAAATGTTTCGGCACGGCTAAAATTCGCCAGGCAACACAAAGATTGGACTGTTGATGACGGGAAGCGCGTAATATGGTCAGATGAGTCCAAATTCAACCGATATCAGTCTGATGGCAAACAATATTACTGGCACCGACAGCAGGAGACCATTCAACGACACCATGTTAAACAAACGGTCAAACACGGCGGAGGCAACATCATGGTGTGGGGTTGTTTTACATGGTGGCATGTTGGTCCATTGAACAAAATCGATGGCATCATGAGGAAGGAAGACTATTTGAACATATTGCAGACCCACCTTCCCGATTTTGTTGACATGAGCGCATATCATGAGGAAGAAGTTGTGTTTCAACAGGATGGAGACCCGAAACACACCTCAAAAATCGTTAAAGAATGGCTTACTGGGCAAACTTTTCAATTGATGCAGTGGCCCGCGCAAAGTCCCGACCTCAATCCAATTGAGAATTTGTGGTCAATTGTGAAAAGACGGTTGGGACAATATCGAACAGCTCCATCTAACTTAATGGAGTTGTGGCAACGTGTGCAGCTGGAGTGGCAAAAAATTCCAGATGAAATTATCCAAAATTTGGTTGAAAGTATGCCGAAACGTATAAATAGTGTTTTACAAAATAAAGGGCTATGGACCAAGTACTAAAATACATCATATTTTATATGTTGCCTGAAAGTGCAAAATTGAGTACATAAGAGTTACTTTTATTTTATTTTGTTTTTTCGTTGAATATGCAGTTTTTTGTTTTGTTTTGAAAACACTTTTGTTAGCAACTGAATAATAAATAAAATATAAAAAATAAGAATTAAATCGCTTCATTATTCTTATTTTTACACGCCTGCAAATAAAGAAAATACAAACATGTACTCACCTCTGCTCCCCACTGTATGTATGTTTAGCAACTAAAAATTAGATGACAGCAAAACTTAATGAAACAAATTGTCCGTTTCTTGTTTTCTTCTTTTGAAAAATTATAACTTTAACAAATTAATTTGATCATATTTTAGATATTGTAAAGTTTGTTCACTTTGTTCACGTAACGATTTTTAGAGGCCACACAATAAGTACAAAGTTCTTATATCAAGTTTTTCTTTTAAGTTTATTCAAAGTCTGATAATAACGCGATATAAAAATTCAAGCAAAATATTGTTTTATAAAAAGTCACAAATAATTGTTTAGTTTGCAAAAACGCAACCGTAATCGGGCAAAGTCGTATATTTTGTGGTTTAAGCGATAAATTCCCAGCATATCACTTTACAATTATTTTATCTTTGCCGTCCCAAAATTTTTACAACAACACGTACCATAAAGATGTAAGTGCGCCGCTAAAAATGTATTAATTATCAAAAAAACAAACAAACAAAAAACAATATAAAATATTAGCGGTTTTCAGGCAGGCAGATCTGGTTAGTGTTGTTAGATCTGGTTAAAGTACTAGCAAAGTCTAATCACGCTAGCGAATAACAGTACGATACGTGCGGAATGGGTAAATTGTAGCCTAAAAAGTAATAGATTGTTATGGCGGTTTTGTATACACCTCTTCTCTAAAATGCTTATATTTGCACTGATTTTCCAGGCTGTTATATTTTATACAGGCTCCTCCACGTGCAACATGTCATAAATATTATTAAAAAACTTTAAATTAATCAAAACAAGTTATTAAAACTTTTATACATACATACATATATGATGTTTCTTGGTTCTATTCAAGTCTCAGACTTCATAGGATTTCGTATACAGATCTGGTCGTTGCTGGTTGCCAGACCGGAACACCCTCATTTCCTCAGCTTAAGCCCTGGTGACACTACATTTTTCTTTGATCAAAAGAAACAGAAAATGTTAAAAAGTGCAAGCGATAAAAAATGTTAGCAAAAATAAAACAAATATTTTGTTCATTTTATTAAATGTCGGCCCAACCGAACCGGCAAAAAGCGATAAATCGTTTAACTTGGCCGTAAATCGGGCATTCATCAACACTTTTAGTGTTTCAAGCTGGAAATTTAATTTTTTTTTTTTTTTTTGGGCCCAACTTAATTTCTTATCGACAACTTTAGTAAATTTTTGACAATTTTGCCGATTTTGGTAATATATCTGAAGACTTTGCAGTTGGTAAATTTTGGCATTACACTATATTTTTACGGTTCCCCAAAGTTTGAACCATGAAGGGCCTTCGGCAGATTGTGGACCTTTAGTTAAACTTGTTTTTTATTGAGATTTTGAAAGAGGCCTTCAAAAAGGTTGTTTTAAAATGTACACTTTATTTTTACGGTTCCCCAAAGTTTGAACCATGAAGGGCCTTCGGCAGATTGTGGACCTTTAGTTAAACTTGTTTTTTATTGAGATTTTGAAAGAGGCCTTCAAAAAGGTTGTTTTAAAATGTACACTTTATTTTTACGGTTCCCCAAAGTTTCAACAATGAAGGGTCTTCGGCAGATTGTGGACTTTTAGTTAAACTTGTTTTTTATTGAGATTTTGAAAGAGGCCTTCAAAAGGGTTGTTTTAAAATTTTGACTCCAATAAACTTATGATAATATTTTTTAATTACTAGGAATTAAGGCCGGGGCACAGACAATCCGTTATGCCTGTCTCAACTGACGTTAATGCAATAACGGTTTAGGTGGGCGCAATGAGTACTTTGTTAAAGGCATGTAGATTCACGCACACACGAGAGCAGCTTCAATTAATTTATTTGCTATTTGTAGTTTTTTTTTTTAAATATATTTTTTCACGTTGTACAAAATCTCATAAATATTTTCTTTACTGTAATAGAAATCAAAGCAAAGAAAAATTTAACTAAAAGTTGTCCAAGTTGTTGTACTCAACGTGCGTTAAAAGTTGAAAGTTGCTTAACTTTGACATGTGGCGTTGAAGTCGACGTACTCTCATAAGAAACCCTGTATTTTAACTTGGTAGTCAGTGGAAATAGGCGACAGTCTGTGTCGTCCCGGCCTTTATTAAGCAGCAAAAGCATAAAACTTGTATTATGGAAATACACACACACACACACACACACATGTAACATTAAGATGAAATTGTAAATGGAAATATTATTTGACGGACAATAAAATTGTATTCAAAAAAAAAATGAGAAAAGTTGTGTGAGACGGTTAAGAAACGAAAAAGGGGATTTAGAGGGTAATACAAGTCGTAGGTAAAACTATAGAGAAAATCATATGATCAAATTTGCAACAAAAATTATTTTTATTTTCTACTGTTGGCGCCTTTTTGTAGTAAAATCAGTTGTTCACTGATTTTATTCTTTGTTTGCTTTGTTTGTTTGCTTGTTGACATAAAAATACATCCCTGATCTAATGATGTGTGAAGGAATTTGAAAATTTTGAAAACACGATGACAGCCGTACTGTCCGTACGGTTTCATGACACCATTACGTTTAGAGGCTGCCACCATTCGTGCTCTTCTACTCAAAAATTTGACTTATCGTACGACTTGTATTATCGTCTAAATCCCCCTTTAAGAGATTAAAGTGCCGGCAGCTGCATAAGATAAATAATTGTTTCTATTTTATCATGTTTTTTAGAAGGCTTAGACATAAAACTTGACTCAGGCTGGCAGATAAGTCGATGGCGCCCACCCTCAAATCCACAATTAGCAGCCAGACTTCCAATTTTGACGAGTGCAGTTTTGCAGTCTTGCAGCGTAGCGCGCGGGCACAAGGTACACTGACCCAACTGTTCATCATATCATAAACGAAACGAAAACCAAGCTTTCAAACTCAAAGTTAAGCAGTTTTTCTCCACATCCATGACAATTTTTCAATATTTTTTGTTTGTTTTCAAAATTAGCCATAATTTTTTAAGGCCCCCCCAAAAACTTTTATTTACTACATTATGGCTAAAAACTATAGTAAACACTGCGTGTCGAAAGTATTCTAACACAACATATTCTTTGATGTAAAATTTTATAGACATATTTAAATTTGGACAAACTGGACAAACAAAGTGTTTGAAATGAACAATTAATTAATTGTTAATTTACAATACAAAAAGCCTCTGGCATTTTGGGCCAACACACATCATAGTAAATACAACATCTAAGCATGAACACCACTATTAAAACTTAGTTTGTTTTAGATGTGTTCTTTAAAGAAAACGCAACGCAAGTCCACAAAACACAGCAATTGTTAAATGATTTGTTTGCCTGCGACAGCCTTTAGCTGCGCTTCTAACAGCAGGTGTCGTGCAAACATCCAAATTATGAGTATTTTGGACTGTACTGTAGTAGTTGGCCCATATGCCAAAAGTTAGCAGATCCTGTTGCGGTGCGGCCAGGCGCATTTCTATTTTAGTGGTGGTCGGGCTGGAAGAGAGAAAACAATTTGTTTTTCTAATATTTTCGTATAAGCATTTCACTATAACTACCGATCCTCCTCCAACCACTCAAAACTGTTTACATTGAGGGGTAGCATCAGTGAATTAACAGTGCTGGGCATAATTAGGCGTCTGCTAGACTTGACAAAACTGCCGGTGATATTAATACTACTGAAGTAGTATTTATTGCCCACTAAAACATTTTCGGGAAAAATATAGCCACAAGTGTACAACTCTTGACCGGTGCAGGCCATCAAAGCGCAGACACTTTGATTGCTGCTGTCTATGCGCTGAAATGTTGTGCGGTCGCCGCTGTAGGCTGCTAAGCGATAGCGATAGCTGGCATGTTTTAGTGAATCGGCAAATTTTATTCTCTTGATGTGGAAACTGCAGCAAAAGGTGTCATGGCAGAGCACCTGATCGACACTGGTGAAGGAGTCGGCCAACAACGATGTATTGAATATGTCCACGTTGTAGTCACGCAACAAACTCAATTTGGTAAGGCGTTTCGTTTCTAAACGGGGCACAAACAAGGGCCTGACCACCGACGGCATTTCATAGTCTCGCCTAGACTGGCGTTTCGGTACCTTGGCCTTGAGCACTTGGGTGTTAGGTATCTCATTTATAACAGCCGTAAGACGGCCTAAACGGCCGGAGTATATGCCTGAACCGGAGTTTTGTCCCGATGGGTTGCTGGCATCAGCGGCTAATAGATTGACGTTGTTGGCAAAAGCCCAACCCTCCTGCAATTGAACCGCTGCAAACAAAAACAAAAACAAACACAAACTTAAATAAAGGCTGAATTTTTAGTTTTTTTTTTGATTACCTGTCAAAAAGGGCAACTCTGAAAACCAATAGGTGGGATAAATTATATCGGTTATGTTCAGCTGCGTTATTAAGAGTTGAGCCGGCTCATAAAACATCATATCAAAGCATATAAAATGGCCAAATGTTACCCCAAAATCGGTGCTAAAGGTGGCCAATTCGGGCTGGGCTAAAACACTTGTGCTATACCATTCGTAGCGATACAAATGGCTTTTGCGATAACGCGATATGACGCGACCCTCACGATCAAACACAACATTTGTATTGAATATTTTCAGACCGTTCGGGTCACAGTTCTCGGTAAGATGGCAGGCAAACTTTTCCAAAAGATTGACCACAACATATAACCTGCGACTGCGCACCGCACACGACAGTTCCGTTAGAAACCAATCGTAATTCGGCACTTCACAGGGTGCTATAAGATCCTTTGGATCGGGCACGTAGCTCAGCATATCCATATTGTTTAAAACATATTCGGGAAATACCAAAATATCCAAGTCATTGGTTACATTCGAGGCAATTATGGCCCTAAAACGCTCCAAATTATCCTTGACCTTGAGCTTGGCTGGGCCGTTTTTGGCCGGCCTGAACTCCACCACGGCCGCATTATAAGTTGGATCACTCGGCAGGGAGGTCTGCAAAAATTCAGCATTCAAATCAGAGTTACCACTTAAGTGATATTCACATACGACGTCATTAATTTACCTGCTGACTGAATTGCAGGCCACCACCAGCCAACCCGAATAAAATTAACAATAACTTTTTCACACTTCTCAGCATTGCGGCCTTAATAAAACTAAGACGAAACTGAATTATTTTTGTCTTTCCTTTAGGCCGGTCTATATCTTCTGCTACGTTCGCTTATCTTCTTCAAATACTCGCATGCAAAATAAAATTTATTTCTTCTATTTTTAAGCATTTTTTATTTTATTTTTTGCTTTGTAAATAAACAATTAGTCGTTTGACTATTGACAACAAAAACGAGACCATAAATTAATGAAAAACTTCTTAAGTGAAGCGTACGAATTTATATACGTTTGCATATGAGTTATATATTTTATATCTCATGATAAAGAAAAAAATAGACAAAAAAATACTCGTAGAGTCACCAATTGCTAAATCGCTGACAATTCGTTAATCGATTCGAGTTTATGTTCGAACAGCTGTCGCGCCATAGTGCGGCCAGGCCGGTTGTTGTTTGGTCTTCGACGTTGTATGCATCTCAGTTAGGGGCTCTCTTTTGGAATTCCAAATATGTAAAGCCCGAGTTTGCAGTTAAAGTCTTTCGCCACAAACTGTAATTTGAGGTTTTTTCCAAAAAAGGAAAACCAAACAACAGTAACAATCAGTTAAAAAATTTATGTTGACATCAATAACAAAATTTATACACCATATTAAAATTTATGAGTCTTAAAACTTGAACATACGGACTTCACTACAGACGTGATTTATGTCTTTAATACTCGTCAGTTCGAAGGCCTTCATTTAATCGCTAAATTGCGAAAAATGTTGTTTTCCTAAGTAAAACTTTGCCTTTCTCCAATGTTCCTTCCCTGTGAGCCGGTTGTTTGCTTTGCCGTCTATCAAACTGGGCCACTCTGTTTTTCAGGGTAGAGAAAGAAAGATGTACCTCGTTTGCCACGACAGCCAAAACTCTAGAGAGTTCAGGTACAATTTGGTTTAGCAGGTTCTGCTGCAACCTTCAGCAAAACTCAACTGTGAGAACAGAGGCTAACATGCCCCCAGAAGGCCTTTAGGCATTCTCGTATTAGTTGTAGGTTGAAGTGCCCACCTTGAGTGCAACGTTCTGGCTGTGGCATAAAGCAAGAAATGCAGAAAGCGACTTTCGTAGATACGGAGCTAGTGAACTACACTCGGTGATCTTAATGTATCTGAAATGCTGTTGTCTTGCAACACAGATTCTGCTTATCGTAAGGAAGTATGTAGATGGTGGGAAATGTACCGAAGAGTCTGGTTAAGGTCTGATGTTCCTTGAGGACTGTGTGCTAGCAACTCAGGTGCGTAGTTGTCGCTTAACGGTGTAGGGAATTACTGGCACAAGGGATTAGGTAGTCCAAGCTCTCCAGCAAGGAGCTGGTGTTATGCCTTAACTGCCGAACGTGAAAAACTGGCAGTACAGGGGAAGGGTGGATGATCAGTCACAGCTGACAAGTTCGCCAAGTGAAGGCCATAACGGCAACAGCTAATCTAAATCAATTACAAAAATAACTTAATTTTTCAATGCGTTATCAAGAAATTGGCCCCTATTAAACAACTATTTCTATCGGCAGCTCCTGATGTTGTCTTAAGGTATGTAGTATGTGTGTATTCGTATGTGGGTAGAAAATGCCAGGTACATATGACTAATATTAAATTGCCCTGTGCTGGGCCACTCTTCCCACCAGCAATTTCTAATGTCGACTTCAGCCATCAACTACTTATTTTAATATTTTAAATGTTCTCTTAAAATGCCAGCGTTATACAACAGTTGGAGCCAGGTACGAGTAAAATAATCAGTGAGAGAAAGTCTAACTAATTGGATACTCTAGGAATTAGCTCTTCATTTTATACTAGTCAGTCTTAATGTTAAAGCTGATATGAGGATATTTTTAGTCAAAGGTAATCGCGAGTGTGTGTCATAAAGCATTACAGGCGCCAAAACAAGGGTCCGCCAGTGGAAGCGATACTCGTAAGTAATACACACATACACAGCTTTTGCTGTTAAATTTTTCCCCCAAACTTTGCATCCATTTAGCAGCGAGTTTATGGCAAGATTTTAGTAAAAACAAATATGAAGAAAAATTTATTTAAATTTCACTTAAATCACATGTTCTAAATGTTTATGGCGCCACTTAATTTCGAGTGCAATAATTTAATAATAAAATGTTTTTAATTATACTGGTATGTACGCGTGTGTGTGTGTGTGTTAAGATTATAAAGATTATACGCAGAGGGATATATGTATATAGTATGTAGATATCGTCACTAATTTATAAAAATTTCAAAATCGGGTTTTCGGCCACATTTTACACTCCTGCGGGCAGAAATAACATTCCTACCAACAAAATTCTAAAAGTCCTTCGGCCAAATGTGCACGTGCAAGTTATGAAATTTTACTTAAGAAGTACTACAGCAATTAAAATCTAAATAATTGAGTATAAGGACAAAAGTTGTTATAAAAAAAAAAAAAAACCTGGTGTAAACACAAAAAAGTATGTACAAGGTGGCGCAAAAGTAATCCTCCAATCAGAAAATGCTATAAATTTTGCGATTGGCCCCTAATGTCAGTTCTGTTTTGACATTTGTGTAGTAAACACATGCGAAATACACGTTAATAAACAGTGTTACGCTACACTGCTGCAGAACGCGGAATATTGGTGACTATTTATTTGACCAACAATCGGTCGGTGACTTTGGCACAACGTGAATTTCGTCGCAGATTTCCTAGCCGTCCAACTCCTACTGGTGAAACACACTGCGACGTTTAGCCGCTCGCCTCGAAGAGACTGGCTTAACACGAGATGCTGCCAGGCGTGGCAAGCCCCGGAGTAGCCATTCTGCAGAGAATATTGCTGCTGTAGCTGAGGATGTCATGGAAGCGCCGTCGACGGTCTTTACAGCGAATTTTGGTACAAGATTTGAAGATGTTTCCGTACAAAGTCCCGACGGTGCATCAGCTGTTAGCTGCTGACGGCCAATCGCGTCTAACATACGCTCAAGCCATCCTTAATCACCACCAAGAGGAAGATGATTTTTCATCAAAAATAATCATGAGTGATGAGGCCCATTTCCATCTTAGCGGGTACGTAAATAAGCAAAATTTACGCTTCTGGGGCACTGTAACCCACGAAGAGCCATTACACCCGCTCAAAGTCACTGTATGGTGTGCTGTTTTCGCTGGAGGAGTCATCGGACCTTTTTTCTTCGAAGACGTCGCGGGCCAAACGGTTACTGTGAATGGTGAGCGCTACAGAGCAATGATCAACGAGTTCTTTTTGCCGCAACTTGATGAATTGGGATTGGAAAACGTGTGGTTCCAAAAGGACGGT
Source organism: Epicampocera succincta (assembly GCA_932526305.1). Taxonomy (NCBI): domain Eukaryota; kingdom Metazoa; phylum Arthropoda; class Insecta; order Diptera; family Tachinidae; genus Epicampocera; species Epicampocera succincta. The sequence continues at coordinate 15,567,539 of OW052038.1, forward strand.
GCAACGGCACACACTGCACGTGCCACAACCGATATGCTGAAGGATGCATTTCCCGGGCGCCTAATCTCCCGTTTTGGCGATTTGCACTGGCCAGCAAGATCGCCTGATTTGACCGCTCCAGACTTCTTTTTGTGGGGCTTTTTGAAGTCGCGGGTTTATGTCAACAAGCCTCAGACTCTTGCAGCTCTTAAAGACAATATCCGTCAAGAATGTGAGGACCTATCGCCGGAAGTTTTGGACAAAGTGATGGAAAATGCCATAAAAAGGGCTCAAATGACAATCAACTGTGGCGGCGGTCATTTACATGACATCGACGGCCATTTACTCGACCTGATGTAAAAAAAATTAAAAGACCAAATAAAAATAATCCACAAGAAGAATCAAAGTTTTTCATTTTTTTTTTTTAAATTACAGCCAAAAAACATCGGAAGGTTATATTTCAGATAACAATCGCTCACAGATTATTTCAATAGAAAAGAATGTCAGAGGTTGCTTAGCAAATCGCCATATAATTTCAGATTCAGACATTCTGTATTTTTCATTGAATGACAGCGTCCGTTCCCTGGCAAATGTATTAAACATTTTGTGATTAAAGTGCGACTTTCTAAAAAACATTTAAAATGTTTTGCAGATAAATCGGAAATCCAAAAGAGTTTAGTTTAAATGGTAGGCCCTCATGCCAAATAGAGTCAAAGGCTTTCTCATCTGTCAGCAAACAACAAACACCAGTGCTTTTACGATTACACTTATTATGTTCGCTAAAGTTTGCGACTCTTTTTTTTAACGGATGTGTAGCGCAGTGTTCCTTACGAAAACCAAACTGTCAGGAACAGTTGTCTCAAATATTATATCTCTATAAGCTCCAGATGCTGATTGGTCTGTAACTGGTAGGTAGTTTAGGATTTTTTCCAGCTTTCTGGACGGGAATTACTTTAGCCTTTTTCAAAGTGTGAGGAAAGCATTCATTTTCTAAACAATAATTTAATAGCCTTTCGCAGAAATAATCACGCATATTTTTAAGATTAATAGAATTGATGCCATCAAGACCCGGAGCCGAAATACTTGTGATTTTACCTCATTCATATTTGTTAATTCAGCATTTGCTCTAAAATCAATTAATATAATTTGAGACCCTACAGTCCACAGGTAACGAGTTATAGTTATAGTTATTGTATGGCAGCTACCGAAAACGTCAGCAAGCGAAAGGCCTTTGCCTTTGCACAGCACTTGTTTTCAATGTATTTATTATTATTTACCTGTAAGTCCGCGCCAGCAGATTTGTTACCTCTTAACGCTTTTGATAGTTTCCAAGTTTTTTTTAGCTCCGCTAGAAAATTTGGAAATAAATTTTCGCCCGCCTTCATTGCTGCCGCTATTAAGATGGAATTTAATAAGTCTGGTCAATTGCTTTAATGTACAATCGATATGTTTTCTTTGCGTCAAATTCCTACATCTTTGAAACTTGCGATTGTATTTGTTTCACTGGCTGACTAAAAATTTGCTAGTCCCGGAGATTTCTCTCTGCTGCCAACAATTTGTTTTGTACAAATAGAAATTTGATTAAAAGCCTCGTTAGCAATTGTGGTTAATTTGTCTAAGGAAAGCTCTTAGTCAATATGCTGGTACCTAATTTCACTATCACACGATAATACAAGGGAACTGTCTCTTGCATATTCTGAATCTGGCCAAAAATGGAGCATGCGAATGTGATTGGTATGTTCGGATGGGCTTGCGAAGTGGAAAACCTAACACTGGAGCTCGTTAAGAGAATATCTACCGTAGGAGGGCTGGACTTGGCCTAAATTCTCACCAAATCTTGTAAAGGCGCCTGGCCGGTGTATCTAGTAGTTAGAATGCAGACAATGATTCTACAGTTCATTCCCATATGCGTTGTTCGCCACACAATTCCAAAGTGTATGATGTACATTCACATCAACAAATATAAAAAAATCGCCGCTAGAGTCGGTTAGTAAATCCGCAGCTGTTATAAAGTGGACAAAGTTGGCAGGCGGCGTATACGCTGACGTTAAAATTAAGGGTCTTCTGTTAATCATGATTTGTATTGACATATTCTCCATAGAGCGCGTTCTTCTTTTTTTTAGGTAATAATTTGTGTTGAATATTACTTATGATCGCGTTAAGCGCACCTAGGACGGTCTTCTCGGCATATTTTATAGCCTCCGAGCTTAAATGTATGGTGCCGTTTTAAGAAGGTCTCATTCACTAGTAGATTATTTACGCCTTTGTGTGGTGCAACATATTTTCCAGCTGTGCAGCCGCTGATTCCGGCGTTATACCTTGTTCGTTCGTCTTTGAAATCTCAGAGAAAAGATGTTGGTTGTGAGGGCGGGATTCACCTGAACTAAGTATGTATGTATGGGGTGGCGCAACGCTAGATAATGGCGGAAAAGGGCATTAAAGTTTGAAACTTTAGCTCTTACAGCAACTGATCTTGAGTTTGATGTAACTCGTTGGCGAATTGGCAGGTATTCCTGGCGGCAAAAAAAAAAAAAAACTGAATATTTTTCTTCGCATAATAATTCTTTAATAAAATATGTATTTAAAACTGAATTTCACAAATTTTGTTTAACATAATTTTCCATATTATTATTTACATCTATTATCGTTGTCGAAAACTAGAAAATTTTGTAATAGATCAAAGCAAATTATTCGTAATTGCTGGGACCTTAAGAAGTGTGTTTTCTATATCACGCACTTCTCCTAAACGTCCAGAGTATTAAGTTGAGTTTGTGTTCAAATTAATGAAATTACTAAAATCGTAATATTTTTTCGTTCATAATAATAATAATAATAATGATAATAATTTTTATTAAGTTGTAATTTTCTTGCGTCTTTTCTCTTTTAAACTGTTGCCCCGTAACCACCATTTACTGTTGCTAACATTAACAGATTTTTGCTAAGACGTGCTCATGTCATGTCCGAACATGTTTTCTTTAATTGCATTAAGTCTCAAAATAAATAGCCAAATATCAGCTTTATCACACTTCTGCCGAAAAACATGCAAAAAAGCATTTTGGCACCAAAAAAAAATATATAATTTCTACAAACAACCAAAAAAAAAAAACAAAATAAATCAAATGTTTAGGTGTGTGTGTGTGTGTGTGTGTGTGTGTGTCTGTGCCCATAAAGAACAATTTTGGTTTAAATGCTGGTAACGGAGCAGCCTTCAGTTAGCAAATACTGAATTAAATCTACGTGCTAGTTGTGCTTTTTTGCTGTTCGGCTGTTGCCTTCTAAGCGGAAAGCAAGCAACAGTTTTGTATCATTTCCGCTTAAATGATTGCTTGTTGTCCTGCTATTTTTTATACACATGTTCACAGGATTCGTTTAAGTGTGAGTTTTTCTTTTCTTTTCTTTTATTTTTTTGCTGCTTTTTAAAGATGAAACCAACGTTGGCCATAAGAGCAACTCCATGTTGTGCCTTTTCATCATCATCCCGGCCGACACTTGCAAGTTTAAAACTCGATTTAGCACAAGTATCAGACATTTGTACACGTCTGCCCTACATTTACATTTATAGTATAGGGTGTTTTTTATTGAGGTATAGAACTTTAAGTTGGCATCACTTTTTTTAACTGGCGGCCATTTTGTCAGCTGTCAAGTGATTAATATTTAGTTTGGTTTGCCATTTTATCATGAACAGGTTGACAAAAGAACAACGCTTGCAAATCGTGCAAATTTATTTCGAAAATAATGGTTCAGTTCGCGAAGTTTACCGCAAGCAAGTTTACCGCAAGTCGACATAATCGTCCATCAGAGCAATTAATTCGGTTAACCATGGATCGTTTTCGCACTACGTTTACTCTATGTGATAATACGCATCCGCAGAGACGTCGAACAGTGCGCACCGAAGAAACAATTGCCGCTGTAGAGCAAAGTGTTGAAGAGGACCCGAATGAATCGATTCGCCACCGAAATAATGCTGGAGAGTCAGTTACCGTTAATGGAGACCGGTATAGAGCCATGATAACCGACTATTTTGTTCCCGAATTGGATGGCCTGAATGTGGATGAGTTGTGGTTCCAACAAGACGGCGCTACATGCCACACAGCGCACGTCACAATCGATTTATTGAAGGAAACATTCGATGAGCGCATAATTTCGCGGAATGGACCTGTCAATTGGCCACCAAGATCGTGTGATTTGACACCATTGGATTATTTTCTTTGGGGATATGTGAAGTCGCTCGTCTACGCCAACAAACCAGAAACGTTAGGGGACTTGGAAGCCAACATTCGTGGCGTTATTGCCAACATACGGCCCCATATGCTCGAAAAAGTGGTTGAAAATTGGACCTGTAGAATTGGCTTTATTCGAGCCAGCCGCGGCGGCCACATGCCCGAAATCATATTTAAACATTAATGGCATAAAATTATCCTTCCAATAAAGCCAAATTGATGGACATTAAAACGATTTTCTTGTGTTTTATTTCAATTCGAAGTTCTATACCTCTAAAAAAAAACACCCTGTATATGTACACACATACATACATACATGTACAGTGCACTGGCGATAATATGAACGAATTAAAACCAGATTGTTCATATTTGCGAATGTTGGATGTCATCTGCAAACGTTTTTACCAACAAAATAAAACTTTCTTATGCTAAATTTTATTTTTTAATGGTTGATTGAAACAAAGTGTTTTTGTTTTTGTTTGTTTTGTTTGTTTTTGTTTCTCTTTTTTTAAGTTTAGAAGCCCACCATCGCTGGCAACAAGAATGATTAAATAACGAGTGCGCCATCACGCAGCCATAAAAAAACATTTCTGCGCATGTTGGAACTCAGACGTCACTCAAGCTGTGTTCTCATTGGCTAATAAAATACAGCTTTAGAACTTTCATGTTTGTGTAAAAACATGACAGTGGGACAAATCGTTATTTTTCTAAATAAATTTTTTGAAAGCAAAAAAAATGCTGCAAATAAAATACAGTTTTCAAAAAGAATTGAATAGAATTAAAAGGCAAAACATAATTTCAACGCTTGTTTTTAACTTGAAAATAAACTTAAAACTAATTAACTTTCCAGAATTCCTATTTGCTGTTGCAATATCATACAAAGTAGTGAAAAGTAGCAGCATGTCTTCAATATCTTTCAAAATCCTCTTGCTTGAAATGTAAAGCACAATTTTTTTCTTTATGCCCATTTACAGGTTTCACTCTTTTGCAAAATATTACCCATAATTTCCTGCGAGCTTCATCTTTTGGAAAATTGTAAAACGATGCAGCTTTTTGAAAACACAAACGTTTTATTAAAAATACGCAAAATATTAGGTTTTAACATAATTTCTCATTTGTTTTTTTGCTGTTATTTTGTTTGCATTTGCCCACTGCACATTTTCATATTTCATATTTTTCTATTTTTTTTTTAAACAACTAAATTTAAACACCTTTTATCTACATAATTTTAATTATTTTAATATTATTTATATGTACAAGGTGGCGCAAAAATAACCTTCCGATGTTTTTTGGCTGTAATTTAAAAAAAAAATGAAAAACTTTGATTCTTCTTGTGGATTATTTTTATTTGGTCTTTTAATTTTTTTACATCAAGTCGTGAATATGATGTCAAGTAAATGGCCGCCGCCACAGTTGATTGTCATTTGAGCCCTTTTTATGGCATTTTCCATCACTTTGTCCAAAACTTCCGGCGATAGGTCCTCACATTCTTGACGGATATTGTCTTTAAGAGCTGCAAGAGTCTGAGGCTTGTTGACATAAACCCGCGACTTCAAAAAGCCCCACAAAAAGAAGCCTGTAGCGGTCAAATCAGGCGATCTTGCTGGCCAGTGCAAATCGCCAAAACGGGAGATTAGGCGCCCGGGAAATGCATCCTTCAGCATATCGGTTGTGGCACGTGCAGTGTGTGCCGTTGCACCGTCCTGTTGGAACCGGAACCACATGTTTTCCAATCCCAATTCATCAAGTTGCGGCAAAAAGAACTCGTTGTAGAACACTCGTAACCGTTTGGCCAGCGACGTCTTCGAAGAAAAAAGGTCCGATGACTCCTCCGGCGAAAACAGCACACCATACAGTGACTTTGAGCGGGTGTAATGGCTCTTCGTGGGTTACAGTGCCCCAGAAGCGTAAATTTTGCTTATTTAAGTACCCGCTAAGATGGAAATGAGCCTCATGATTATTTTTGATGAATAATCATCTTCCTCTTGGTGGTGATTAAGGATGGCTTGAGCGTATGTTAGACGCGATTGGCGGTCAGCAGCTAACAGCTGATGCACCGCCTGGACTTTGTACGGAAACATCTTCAAATCTTGTACCAAAATTCGCTGTAAAGACCGTCGACTGACACCCATTTGCGTGGCACGTCGTCTGGTCGTCAATGTCGACGGCGCTTCCATGACATCCTCAGCTACAGCAGCAATATTCTCTGCAGAACGGCTACTCCGGGGCTTGCCACGCCTGGCAGCATCTCGTGTTAAGCCAGTCTCTTCGAGGCGAGCGACTAAACGTCGCAGTGTTTCACCAGTAGGCGTTGGACGGCTAGTAAATCTGCGACGAAATTCACGTTGTGCCAAAGTCACCGACCGATTATTGGTCAAATAAATAGTCACCAATATTCCGCGTTCTGCAGCAGTGTAGCGTAACAGTGTTTATTAACGTGTATTTCGCATGTGTTTACTACACAAATGTCAAAACAGAACTGACATTAGGGGCCAATCGCAAAATTTATAGCATTTTCTGATAGATGATGATTTATTATAAAATATGACACGTAATTCGTTGTTTATTGAGCACCGATGAAATACTGTTTTTTAGAACTCTCTGAGTAAATTAATTACAGGGCCGCCAAACTAATACAAAATACGTAATTACATACATACAGTTTTTGTAAGAAATTATAAACTTGGTAACCTTTGCGAGGCGACCAAAACGTCTAATCATTCTTGGCTGGCATTGAGTTCTAAACGATTTGCCATAATATTCGTGTGAAGGCTTTTGGCCATTTCTTTTTTTACATTCTTACCTGAGAGCGCTAACAAAAGCGATCGGCATTTTCCATTTTTGGATACTCGGCCAGCCGCCCAGTTTTTCTTTCTCCAGCTCCAACAAACCTATTCAATTCACTAATAGCGTTTTTATTTGGTTTTTGCCACCGCACGTTTCCTGGTTGTGGTAAAATTGCTGATTTTTCGTTTAAAGTTGAACACTTTTTGTATGCATTTTAAGAACTTTTTAGTTAATTTATGAACTATTTCTGTACATATAAATATTTAAAAATTGAATATGGAATTCCAGCTGTTGCTGAAGACAATTGAAAAGTAAACAGCTGGGGGAAATACCCAAATTATTGTGCGGTGGAATTAGAATTTAACCGCTAACCTTTTTAAATATAGATTTCACTTGTTAACAAAAGCTGTTCACATTTTAAAGCTTTGGCACTGAAGTTCATACATATATTAGAGTAGTCGATAGAAGTCGGTCGCGGCCGCACTGTATATAAATAGATACATACATACATATATTATTTATTTATTAGGTTGTAAGTAAATCTATATATAAATCAAAACGCACGTTATTAATCGTAAATAAAGCAAAAACTTTTCCGAGAATTATCCGAATATTTTTTATTATGATTCATAGATCTTATGACAATTATATGTGAAATAAAATATCGGCCAAATGGTGGCATACCACCTCTATCTGATGGTCCATATTTTCCACGACTCGGCCACATAAATAAGTTTCAATGTCGTTATTGTGCCCAATTATCCCACCTTTTAGTGCTTGAAGTGTTTTTGACTTCTTGAGGTGAACTTTTTCTTTGAAATACCTGCAACCAAAGAAGTTCATCACATGATCGTAGCGGCCGTTTGCATTTCTAGCGCAGACGGGCCGGGCCATGGTAGCGTTGGCTGTGTAATTTGAACGCTCATTTTCGTAAAAGGCTTCAACCATCTTAAGGCGCTGCTCAATTGTGTATCTCTCCGTGGTCGAATTTGTTAAGCACTAAAACAAAGAAATGTCAAATTTAGTTGGACCAAAAACTTGACGTTAAGGTGTAACATACAATTAACATCGTGCATTATGGTTGGACCATCCTTTACAAGCGTATAGCAAAATATTACTATTCAAATCTGTGGTGATTTGACAAAATGGCCGCTTTCGAGATAAGACCATTTTCCTAAACTTTTATGGTAACAATAAGATTTTAATGCGCTTTTCAATTTATTGCCAACATCAGTTTCTTTTCAGACGTGCCGCTGTTCTACCACGCCTCTGGACAACTTTCTAATGGGGCTACGTTAAATCATTGGTCTAATCCGACTAACCAGCAACTCCTGAATCATTAGAGGTCCACCATTGATGCCCTACGGCCAGATTTATTGGCAAAAGTAGTTAAGAATTGGACTGATGTAATTCGTAGTCGTGGCTGACAAATATCTGGCGGAAATCATGTTTAAAAAAAATATATACATGCCATGAAAGTAACTACGAGATTAAGAATCATAACCACAATATTGCTGGCTTGTATTATCATTTAAAGTCGGCAACCTCTTAAAAAATCACCCTGTACTAATATGGAAAAGTTTTTTTTTTTTTTTGTAACCTGTTTTATTTGCAATCTATTTTACAAAATTTTAAATAATAAGCAAATTTAATAATAATTAAAAACATATAACTAAAAAAAAAAAAAAAAAAAAAAAAAAAAAAACAATCGCAAAGTTTGAATATAAATAATTACAATAATTGGAAAAAACATCGATGTATGTATTTTTTATGCCATCATCTGTTTTACATGTTTTTATGAGAAGCCACCACCACTTCAAAGGAGTTTCTATAAACAGTTGAAATGTTTTTCTTCGCAAAAAAAAATTTATTAAATGCAACCTGTTGCGAACACGCCAACTGAGCAAAACTGATTTATGGCAGTTTTAAAATAAAACTTGATTGGCTTAAGTTTTAATTTCCCTTCAGCTAAAACACCAAATATTCGCATAAACAATTTTCAATTTATGATTAAACTTTTGCCAGCAGAGCCAAATTGTCGTCTTATCAAATGCATACAAGTTTGATTGATTTGTAGTTCGAGCACGGAAGAGCGTTTTGTATTAAACGGATGCACAGCAAGCAAATAGAATTTCCCAAAACAAATTCCAATTTGCCAGAAAATATTTGCGCTAAATAGAAATTAAAAATTTGATCGTAAAAATTGGATTGTGTTGTGCAGTATAAGAGACATTAAAATACAGTGAACTCACGATAATATCAACTAAGTAAAGCTCCGGCGTTATTCGCGAATTGTCCGTAAGCAAAATATCTTCCTCGTTTGCCACGGCAACCAAAACTCTAAAAAGTTCATGTATGGCTTCGGTTATCCATGTTCTGCCGAAAACTTCACCAACGCCGCCAGAACGCCTTTTAGCTTTCTGGGCTGGTCATTGGTTGAGGAGCCTATGCTTGGCTGGAACGTTCTGGCTGTAGTTTAAACCTAAAAACGCAGAAAGAAGAAAATTCTTCGATGTGCTGCTGTCTTGCGGCAGGTCTATTTTATGCAACGAACTCCGATCAAGGGGAATGTAGAGACGAGTCTGATTAAAGCCTAATGATACTTGGGTATTTCGGGCAACCATTAGATTGGATAGCCCCAGCTGTTCAGCAAGGGATTTAAGATTTGTGCCGTGCAGCTTATAAGAATTTACTACCTATGCGAGTGTCTGCAGCTACATGGGGCGCTAGTGGACTCATCTGGGGTCAGATACGGCCATCATGGACATGAATTCAATCCCGAAATCTGCTCCAGCACATCATTGGTTGTTGATGTGCTTGATGCTTTTTTAAAAATTATTCGCTACTTGTACTAATTTTTTACGATATTTTTGTTTTATTTTTTAAATTAGCAAAATAAAAAATCAACATACATACTAAATATTTACAAATATTACGTTTGAATTGCGAAACTTCGAAATGATAGTGGAATTATATGAAACTACAGTTTAAACAGTGTTTTGTTCTGTATCCTCTTCAGCTTCCTGGACTTCCATTCGATTTTCTTCTTTTTCTGCATTTGCAGTAGCTAAAGCAGCTGCCGCTTCCCTGGCTTTTTCATATTTGTTGACCTCTGCAAAAAACAAATAGTTCAAATATACAACAAATGCGAATTCAATTTAAAAATACTTACCCAATTTACTTAGATCTGCACCCAACAAACGTAAAATGTGCAGAGTTTCATTGCTATCGACATAAGCCCGAAGGCTGGAAGTGCCTCTCCAACCGACCATATACAAAGTAAAACGCTCATCTACATATTTGATAATGCAACTGCCCACACCTGGATGAAATTATGACTATTAAATAGGACGTAACGCTTAAAACAAACAAAAACATATTTACTTAATTCTTTACACCGGTCTTGTGTAGTCTCCTTGAGGTCATGAGTAGATGGAGGTTTAGTGGGATCTGTGCAATTTAACAGCAAAATCAAATCTTCCTTTTCAATTTGTATACGCCGGCTGGGGCCTACAAATGCATTAGTAGTTTGTAGTCCTTCCTGGGCCAAACGGAAAGGATGATTTGTATGACGGTTTTCACAGCGTACGAACGCCTTTACTCCAGTATTTATAATTTTTATCTTCGCTTCATTTGATAATACCAAATCTCGTATTAAATCTGAACAATAGTAAATGTTCTTCTTTTTCCCACTGGTAGAGCGTGTGAGTAGGCATCGTTTGTTTAATGTTTCATCCAGACCGTAAAAGTTCTTTATTTCCTCCCAATCGTCATCATCTTCTTTGAAAAAAGCGTACGGATCCTCTTTGTAGCCATGTAAACGTCTGCGCTTACGCTGGGGACCCCAGGGAATCGATTCGCCATTTTCGTCCAATTTCAACTCCACCTTTGGATTTTCTAACAAACCTTCAACCAGAAGCTCGGAATTTTTCTGCAGTACTGCCACAAAGAAACCACCCGAATCCTGTAAATGCGGCAACACACGTATGCTGTACCAAAGTAAATGTTAATAGACATTGTCAAATGTTTCCTTGGAAAATATTCACCATTTCTCCAAACCCAATTTACTGAGTTTTTCCTTGGGCATGGGAAACATTGTAGGCCTGATGATAGTGTGATATTTCTCTGGTACCTCATCGAAACTGCTATAAATTTCATCAACTTCTTTAGAAGCCAGCTTCCATTCAGTCATGCCGGGTTTGAACTTTAAGCCTGGTACCAAATGAGAGGCGTCAACAATTTCGAGAACTCCTTTATAGTCGGAAATAACACGTTGCAAGACGGCTTCATTTTCTATTGGATTCAAGGAACAAGTGGAGTAAACTAAACGACCGCCCACCTCCAGCATTTCCACTCCACGCATTGTAATACGATATTGAATTCTAAACATAATTTAATATAAAAAAATATTTAACAAGTCAATAACTTTTCTAAGCAGATTTTATTTACCCGTGCAAATTGTAGGCTTGTGCTAAGTTCCATTTCAGCCAAATGTCAGGATTTTTACGCAAAGTGCCATCTCCGGAGCATGGAACATCACACAATACCTTATCAAACTTTAATATTGCATTTGTACCATTTGAAACAGTTTTCTGAAAGCACAACTCCCTTGCAAATAAGAGTTATTTATTAAAACAAAACTTTTGTTAACTTACCACCAAATTGGGAAAGTAGGCGCTATCATGGTTGGTTACTAAAAAACAAGGGGAATTCAACCGTTTAGCTTGGTGAACCAACATATAGCAACGGTTGTTGTCGACATCATTCGCCAAGACAAAACCGGGCGGTACTTTATATTTCTCAGGTTCTGCATGTAAAGCTTCAATCAGTTGCGCTGTTTTGGAGCCGGGGGCAGCACACATGTCCAAAACCTTGTCCGTTGGTTTTACATCCAAAACTAATGGCGGTATCATAGAGACTGCTTCTTGACGACTGATGGCACCAGCATTAGTCTCGTTTATCAGAAAATTGTGGAGCCTGTACAAAGCTTCAGAGCGCCGTATATCTTTACGGGTTAAATCCAGTTGATAGGCCATACCATTCGGGTACCAAGGCAAACAAAGGGGTTTTTCCACCTCATCTATGGACTTGCCACGCAGTTCAGCTACTCCTCTTACATACTCAGTAAACAGCTCCGATTGTATTATGCCCAGTAAAGCTTTGGCTTCACCTTTAAAGCCAGTCACTCGAAAAGTTGCCGGCAAATTATCACGTATAGCTATTAAAAATGTATCCCATTCCTTCTCGTCTGCGCAAATATTTTGCATGTTGTAGTATTTGATAAATGCAGGATTATCGCGCACAATATCAGGATACGGTTCTGTTCTTCTTTCCGGTTTTTCTTCCCCGGCCTTCAGGAAAATAGGCAAATCAATCAAATATTTGACGCCAAATATATTTACTTACATTTTGTCGCTTCTGACGTTTTTTAGCTGCAAAAGGATTTGATTTGTTTTTTCGTCCCATTTCTATTAATTTAATATAGATTTAAAATTTTAAATGCAATATTCTAAAATATGTCAGCGTGTTAATTGCCAGGATGCCAGACAAGATTTCCCACAGTTTCACAGACACCCAAATTTTGAGAAGACTGGCAATACTGCTAATCTAAAAGAGTTTCTAAAATGCAAACATGAAATTCAATGGCAGAGAGAATTATGTTACTAGCAAATTCCAAATGCATATTATTCCAGTCTAAACAGATGAGTTTGTTTAGTCGCCTTAAAGGCTTTAGAGACAATTGCATACATATAAACTTAAATGTTTAAACTTACTTTTTATTGCAGTGTTAAGGAAGAAATTTTGTTGAATCGAAAAAACGATTTCAAATTCTGTATATATGGCACTGGCGTTGCCAACTATAATTTTAAAATGCGAAAAGCATTATTGTGATAATGAAGCGTTGCCAATCACATCATATAGAGCGAAAATACGTCTTTTGTGTTGCGGGAAACAATTTAAAAAATTTCATTATCAACTAAGTTGTAAAATGTCCACTTTTACGAAACCATCAACACCACCCAAAAGTCGTTCCAACATCAAGCAGACAACACCGACTAAGTACAAGTCTTTTTCTAGCGTCGCTGCCAGTAGTTCCAACGTCAATCTCAGTGCGTCGACGAAGGTTTTAGAAGAGGTCAATTTGTTGCTCCATTTGGAAACTCTTAAACGCAACAGGGACAACGATGTAAATTTAAGACAAAAGCTTGAGGAGGCATACAAACTCTTTGAAGAATGTCGTTACAAGTACTACAGTTTGATAGCCAAATATGCGACTTTATTAAGCCTTGCTGGCACCCGAAAGGTTTTCCAACGCAACGATCTTATTGAATTGCCTACGGAGCCGTACAGCAACGATGTTAAAAATATCATTGAGAAATTAAGTAGTGGCAGCGCTAACGACTATATTATCACAGCTGAGCTAGAAAAGTTTAAGAAAATGTTGCATGATTTGGAAAAATATAAAAATTTGCCAATCAGGCGGTCTGAACTGGTTGATCTTCAAAACGCAATAGATGCCATTCAGTATTCCATAGAGGCTATTGAAATATCACTAGAAAAATGCACAACACAAGGCTTGGACCATTTCACCGAATCCTTGGACATGTTGAACTACCCGAACCTTCTGAATGAATATTAACAAAATAGTATTTAGGAAAACAAACTTAGTTTCTGCATGGTAAAAAAACTTCTCATGTTTCCACCTGCAGCGAGTTTTATTATGTATATTTCTTACTTAAGTTCTGAATAGAGCGGGATGTGTGTTATATGATTCGTCTAAACATTTAATTCTAATGAAATATAAAAAAGAAACAAAACATGTATGAATTAAGAGCAAACAGCTCAGGGGGGGTTATGAAAAGAAAAATACGAAAAGTCAATTACCACTTGGATCGCTTAGACCAGTCTTTGGGTGTCCAGTGTAGAGCCTTCGAATCTATACGTATTTTTCTCTTGTCCATTGCTTTTTTGTGCTGATCTATCGTATCTCGGTTAATACAAACAATGTATTGTCCTTTGTAGTAGTTGATTAGATTCAGGTTCTGTAGAGTGGAAATGACGTCTTCTTTTTTTATGGAGGTCACCTCACAAATGTCACTTTGGAAATACAAATTATTCACATTCTACTGAATTACATTATTATTCACTTACTTAATAGTGATCGTAGGCTTCTCGCCATCATTTGTTGGTTTTTGACTGATAAATATTTCAAGTATAGTTTGAGCCCAATAGGACCGGTACGAAAGAAGACCCAGGTCAGATAATGGTTTTTCGGGGGAACCAGTTTTTCCTTCAAATTTTGACAGTTCGTAACTGAATTCTATCAATAATTTTCCATATCCTTTACGTTGGTAGGGAGGCATTGTAAGAATGCAAGCAACGTTATAGTCTTCGGTGCTTTCTTTTTCTTTAGAAAAGTAGCCAACTATGTGGAAACCTCTGTTGTCATATTCTGTCATTACGTAAAATAAAAAGGGATCAGTGTCATAATATAATGTTTTATGGTCCAAAAAGAGTTTAGCCAATAAGCACAAGTTCTGGGCATACACTTTATTTTTGCGGCCGTCTATTTCGAAAAATGAAATAGTGTTTTTGCGATAAATTTCATTGCCAGGTGGATGCCGTAGATTGCATTTAACGAAATGCCTTTCCAAGCACTTGCGACTTTTACGATATTTTAGGCAGAATTCACATATGTAGATGCAGGGCATTTGGCAAAGTTCCTAAATTTATTTAGTGAGTTTCAAAGCAAAAATCAAATGTAATTTTAACAATTTACTTGTGGATATGGAGAGAAATACCAAGGTTTGATTCGATGTTTACCCAGTTCAATCATATCGATATTTTTCATTCTCGTCACTACATCATCTTGATGGATTGTGACCATACTGCCCGATTGCCTTGGAGTACCATTCTTGCCATCCTGAGAAACTTCTTCATTTGTGGTTACTGGAATTGCAGATGATGAAGACTCACTGTTAGTTGCACTAACAAGGGGTGGTACTGAAAGTGACACGGGCGTGCAATTGATCTGCAAAATATTATAATTGTGTTTAGGTATAACGTCTTGTTTTACAGAAATAGCAATAGAATTTACTTTTCTCTTTCTGTTAATCTTTTTCTGTAAGGCTGCTGCTAATACTGCATTTCCATTAACCATTTCACCAGAAGACGGTTGTGGCGAAGTTGGACGTGAGGCGCTACCAGTAACTGAAAGATGTTTCTTTGGAGTGGTGACGCCTGTACTGGCGCCTGTTTGAGTACCATCCCGTCGAGGAAACTGTACTTTACGTGTATCTAAATCTTCCTCTGATACCCATTCGTCCAATCGCTTATTGACTTAAAAAACATTAAAATTAATAAAGAATACGATTTTGGTTCTTTAGCTTACAATCAACATAATGGACATAGAACTGTCTTTTCCCTTCATGTTCTTTAATGCTTACTATTTCTGCCAACGGGCAATCGTCAGTTTTATGCATACGAACAGGCAGTCTGCATCCTTCAGTCAGAGAGGCCTTAAATTGTAACAAAAATTTAATCAAAATACCTCAGAACTTATACACTGGCTTACAGTTGATTCACATATAGAAGAGACATCTTCATCGAAATCTGTTTTCTGCTTCATCTTTTGTTAAGGATTTTGTTTGTTAAATATTACGTCCTATCGAATTTATAACACAATATTTAATAATAAAACAGATGATAAAAACATCAAATATAATTATATATCACAAACCTACGCACTATGAAAACTTTATAAGCAAATAGTGATGGCATTTCTGCGATTTTTCGTTTAAAGGAAAAGTTACTCAACGATTAGGATATTTCATTGCAAAATATGATAGAATATTCAAATAAATTTTATATTTAATTTTCAATACATTATTTTTATTTTTCTAGCAGTACACACATATACATTAATACAGGTTTATTTTCAACATATCTATATAAAACTGTTAAAAAGCGGCCGTATTCAATAACTTATAGCACTGCCCTTTCAAATATACTTCATTTATATGGACTCTCTTAGCTATGAAAACCCTGTACATATAAAAGAAAAAGACACAATTTTGACATTTTCTTTTCACAATTTGCATCTAGTTTGCTTAACTCGTGGCGTATAGAAAATTTAATATTTTTGTGTAAAAATAAGTTAAAATTCGAGGTATTGTGGAAAATTAGCTTCTTAGCCTGAATTATTTGACCCACATATATTTTACTTTAATAATTACACAGATGCCGGACACAATTAAATCATCATGGGCCGATGAAGTAGAACTGGACTACGGCGGATTGCCACCATCTACCGAATTAATGGAAAATGGCTTCAAATATGTTACTGAGTATAAGTATGACAGCGATGACAGAAAAGTTAAAGTTTTACGAACTTACAAAATATCAAAACAATTGGTACCGAAAACTGTCGCGTTACGTCGTATTTGGCCAAAGTTTGGCGAATCTAAAAATGATAAACCAGGTCCAAATTCGCAAACGACTATTGTGGCCGAAGAAATTTTCATGCAGATACTCAATACGAAGGAGGAAGAAAAAGCTAATGATCCTTTGTTGGATTTGAGCAAAAATATTGCGAAATGTCGAATTTGCAACGGTGAGCATTGGACCGTTTACTGTCCGTACAAGGCTACGGCTATGGATACGAACCTTTTGGAGAAGAAGGCCACAGCTGCTGCAACAGCTGTAACAGAAGCGCCAAAAAGTGGCAAATACGTGCCGCCATTCCTTAAAGACAGTCAAAAAGGAGGTATGGGTATCCGCGGACGCGATGACACAGCTGCTATTCGTATTTCTAATTTGTCCGAATCGATGACTGAGCAAGATCTTGAAGAGCTCATCAAACGGATTGGAGCACACACGAAAATGTATTTGGCCCGCGATAAAAATACCGGCCTCTGCAAAGGTTTTGCCTATGTTCATTTTCGGCAGCGTAAAGATGCCGCAGCTGCCATTGAAGTCCTTAACGGACACGGTTATGATCATTTAATTCTTAGTGCTGAGTGGTCGAAACCTCAAAATAACTGATATTTGGTGAGGGATTCAACTGTGACTTCCAATAAACAAAACTAAAAATATACTTTTTATATCAATACACATACAAATCTATTTAACATGTAAAGGATTAATAAGATTGTTATGAACAAAGATGTGGAATACCGAAATAAGTAAGAAATAAATGAAAATAAATGCTACTAAGGAGAAGCCTGTTCTATTCTCAAAATGAAGTACATTAAAGAAAAGTTGTTGTATTTAATATTTGAGATTCAATGCACTTTAGAAATAATAACCAAACCACAGAGCTCTGTGTCGCTAATTCTTAATAAAGCAAAATTTTGCTTTTAAAAACCTTTAAAATATACTCGTATATACATACATATGTATAGATACATTTAATATTTATGGAGTAATTGGCTCCGAACTTTAGGGCTCCCCTTATGAATACATAGTACGGAAATTTATTTATATATTGTGTGTTTTTAGTTTCTGTTCTGTATGAATAATGTTTGAAGAAAATAGCTAGTTTTTGTATTATTTGCAGTAATATGAACTGAAAAGGGCATAAGTCAAATTACAACATAGTTTTGGTATTTTGGTTAAGAATTTTTGTTTATTAGAATGTTATTTTACACGTATTTTGATGCGATGCGTTATAATCATAAAAAAAAATCAATTTAAATCAATTTTAATTTTTTTTTGTAACTTACCGCTTTTTCATTTCATATGACGATATGTATGCACATGAGGACACATAAAACCAATCCTAAACTTTGTATCTATTCATTGGTGTTGCTTGGCAATTTGTTAGGAACAGGCCAGCAAAAACTGTCGTAGAGTCATCGTTCAATGTTAATTGGCATAGAGTCAGCCTATATTCCGGAATGGGCAACATTTTGTCCTATAAGCCTTCGCACTGCTGATTTGTGGACGCAAAGCTTTTTATACATGTAGTACATTTGATTGTGCGTATGTTTGCAAAAACACACACACATACTTTTGGTAGAAAAGAAAAAGCTTTCAAAAGCCGCAAATCATATAATTTAAAATTTTTCTTGAAATTTGGAAAAAAATAAAACAACAGAACGCAAAATTATTTTTAAAAACTTTTAATGTAGTAGGAGAAAAAATTCATACATATGTACATACATATGTATGTATATAAATTGATAAATATATACACATGTATGTGTATATTTCATTACAGTAATTATTACTTTAATACGATTTAATGAAAATTTGCATCCATATAGACAAGACGTTAGTTTGTTAGCGTTCCTTGTCCATTCTATACCTACACGAATAAATAGAGAATCTAGCTGTTGTTGTTGGATTTGTTATTGTTGTTGCTTTTTTTTAACTTTTTGTTAACTTGACATTTGTGTGTGGTAGAATATGAACACAATATGTACATAAAATGTTTCGTTCAGTGCGTTTTTGCATTTCGTTCGCAAAGGTTGGTTTTTCCATTTGAGCTCTTGTTCGCCAGTCTTTTTGTAAAATGTTTTTTAAAAGAAATAAACAAAGAAATTCAACAAAAGTGTTTTTTGATTGTTTAACAAACACATTTTAAAAGAATATTACAAAAGAAGTGGAAGAAATTATGTGTGTGAATGACCATTTAATAAAAACTAATACAATTTCAACAGTACAAAAAAAAAAAAGTTCAAGTAAATTGTGTGGATTAAGTTTCCCAGTTTAACTCGTGTTTTTTGCTTTTGTTGTTCGGTTTTTCAAAGTGCATATAAGTACATAGTTTTATGCATACCTGGTGGTTGATAGTGGTGCATCGCTATCTCGGTGTGTATGTGCAGGCATGTGTGTGTGCCTTCATGTATGCATATATGACCATATGTGCATAAAAACGAAAACTGTCTAAACGTGCGTGCAAGTAAATGAGTGAGTGAGTGAGTGAGTGCATGTCGCCAAAATAACAAAAAGAAAACAAAAACAAAAAATAAAGAAATAAAAATCATAAATAAAAAATTATCAATGAGAAAAGAAACGAAAATTATTAAGTGTACAGAGCATAAACATATATACATACATGCCTATGAACATACATACATATAAATACAACAATCATTGAGTCAAATGGGCCAGCCAGTCAGCAACTATATATGTTATGTAGTAATATTTGAATCTATCTACATACACACACAAACACGTACACTCACCAGCATTCATCTAACTAATAACAATAAAAGATGAGAATAGTAATGCGAGTATGTAAGAAAGGAGAAGAAATAGCAGAGAAGTAAGAACGATATTAAACAAAAAAAAAAAACAAAAAATACAAATCAAGCAGCTGATTAGCTTAATGGATTTACATACACACACACAGATGTATGTACATGCATATGCATATGTGGGAATCTGCATCGTAACAAATAAATATATATGTATGTACATACATACATATCAGCAAATATAGTACATATTAATTGAAAATTTTTTGATACGCACTAAATTATGGTATAAGCAGACAAACATACATACATACATATGTGTGTATGTGTGTATATTTACATATCTATGGATATAGATATGTACACACATACATACATACATATGTATGTAGGTGAATGCATACATATCGTCATATGATTTTAAAAAAATCATGAAAGTAGAAATAATAATACATACATACATACGAGTACATACATATGTATGTATATAATGAGCGTTAATTAGGCAGCAGTTAACGTCCGTTTAAAAATTTAGTAGCCTTAAAAATCGCAAGTTACACAACACGCGTTAAAAACGCATTTACTGTCACCTGCTTTCTTATTTCTTTTCTTATTGGCAAATTTCGTTTTTACACAATGCTAGAAGTACATATGTTTTTTAACCCCTTCCATAGTTTTGTTGTTGTTGAATTCATATTCATTGAATTTGTTGTTTTCTTTTTTGTCTTACAATAGTTTTTATATAACTTGTTCTATGCAAATGCACTCACTAGTTTAACTTTTATTTTGGCAAAAGTTTTGACTTCATACACACACATGCATTGAAGCTTTTAATTTAAGTTGAAAAAACAAAATTCAGAATCAATTTTTCCGCATGAAAATATGTATGTATGTATGTACATACATGTTCCAATTAGTTAAAGAGAATTTTACTCTTTTATTGGTAAAAATAATGTTTTTATACAAAAAATTTCAAAAAGCGCCAAGCGTTTTCTAACTGTCAAAAGTTCTGATATTCTTATAAATTGTATGAAATTAACTGAAATACCGACGCTGTAACTCTTTAGCGGCTGAAAATTCCGATTTGGACAACGAGTTTAAAAAAAGCTAAAATTAATTTTTTTTTTTAATATTCTTTTATTTGCGATCTATTTTACAATTAAAATAATAAGCAAATTTCATGACTTTTAAATAACCCAAAAACCAAATAAATACCAGAAGAATTTACTTTTTAATTAAAATACAGAGTAACGAATTTTAACTTTTTCTATTTTCGGAAGGGAAGGTCAACTACATGAAGTCTTTTAAGTCTTTGGATTTCATTGCTATCATCTAAAAGACTGATTGCTAACACGTTGGAATGATTGCTTAGTCTATTTAGGTATCTCTCACTGAAGTTATTTATTTCGTCTTTGACCAATAAAATTCGAAGATTTCTGTGTATATTTTTGTAGCTGATAAACCAAGGCGCATTTGTTAAAAGTCTTAGGGTTTTTGACTCGCATCTCTGTAGTATCTCAACGTCAGAATTACTTGTACTTTTTTCACTACAATTTTCACATCAAAAGTATTATATAAATATGTAATATGTTTTTAAAAGCGCATCATAATATGATAATTTTTTTGGTAAGGAAAATAACTTCTTTTGACAAATGGAGCAAAAAAATGCTCTTAATGTCAGGCAAGAAAACTTTTTATGTGCAATAAAATTGCTTGAGCTTAAATTAAAGCTACACAAATAGACATATTGCCCTAATGAATGAATCGAAATACTTGAGGTTATATTAAACAAGTAAAATTTTATCTTTTAATATTCGTAACCACTGTCTGCTGATATAATATAGAAAAACCCACATATGTAAGTACCTAATACAACAATTGCCAGTACTTTTGGACTGCGGTAAAATTGCGTCGTAGTAATCAATTGGTATGAAATTTTTTGTTACGACAAGTGTCTTGTATCACGTGTTCTGAATTGATGACAAAAAAGAAAACCAAAATAAAATTTGATTTAATATATAATAAGTTATCTAAATCAACCAATTGCACTATATAAGAAAATGGAACATGCGCACATATGTATGTACATTCATGCATATGTAAATATTTATGTACATATAACCAAACAAACAAACATGCAGTATTAAGTTTGTTATCCAAAAACCAATATGCTGATGTCATACTCCAGTGTCTGCATATCCTTTATTGATGCATTAACCGGAAGAAATTGAAACAAATATCCACTAAATGGGAATTGAAACGGAAAAATAACAAATTGTTACATAAAGATACCATTTACTGTCCCACTGACACACACACACACACACATGCACACACATGCATATAAAAGCCAATAAGAAAATAACTAGGAATGGATGCATGTATGTATGTATGTATGAATGTGCTATGAACTTGTAACAATCTAAAATAAATTTCGTTTTAATATTTAACATTTTTTTTTATTGGTTTTGGTTGATTTGCTTGCTTTAGTTTACAATTATAGTTTAAGATAAGCAAAAGTGGCAAATTACAAAATACAACCTGATATAGTTCAACAATTGTATAACATTATTTATTAATATTAAAAAAACAAAGTATAAAAAGTACTTGATTTCAATGAACAAACTGATTGGCATACTTCATTAAAAGCCACGAAAATATTTAATTAAAAAAATAATAATAATAAAGAATCCACCAACGTGTGTGGTCTTTTTTAAAAATTTTCTTAAAGGGGATTTAAATTTAAAAAAAAATTTGACTTATCGTACGACTTCTATTACCTTCTAAATCCCCTTTTAAACATATCCATATATGATTATTACATCGTCAATGAAAAGCAGCCATACAAACCCACACAGTCAGTCCTCCTCCACTACGCGGCTTCTCAATTCCGTTGGCGGCCATCAGAGCCAAAAATATTAAACTTGCCTTCACCGGAGAATAGCTCTTGATGTCGACAATTATTCGACTTATGCAATTAACACAACTGCGACAAATGACGAATTTCGTCCTGTGAGGCACAATAACGACAAATAAATATCATATGCACACACACACACACACACACATGTATGTATGTCGATTTCTTCAAATTCAATTCAACTCTTTTGGTTCATAAAAGCTTTATGTCTAGCAACACGACAAATGTGGTACCTGCCTGGTGAAAATTTTTCCCAAACTGTAACCTCATCTGTGCTGCGCTCTGTGTTAAGGATATTTTTGAACATAATTTAAGTTTTGCGCTTGTCTTTCTTAAAGGTCTAGGCCGGTTTGAATGTTTAGCAATTTCAAATGTTCAAGTTGCCTTGAAACGCTGTGCACGCTACGACGAATTGTATAATGATTTCTTTCCATCGGGTAGGCCGGGCTTGAATGTTTAGCCTTTTCAAGTGTTGAGTCAGGAACTGATTTTCCTTGAATGTACAAGTGATTCTAGTATGATTCTAGTTTGGAGCTTCTTTGCTTCTCTTTGTTGTTTTTTTTTTTTTTTTTGTTAGACGTTTTCAGCAAAATTGATAAATAGGTAATATCGAAGCTGCGGTATCAGAAAACCCACTTATTGTTTCAATTTACTTTGTTATTCTTTCAATTTCCATGTTGCATGTGAAACGCTTCACGGTGCGAGTAAAAAGGCACAGAACATTTTTGTCACAGCTTCTTAATTTTTTGTTTTTCTTTCATTAATAAAGTCCTGCATTTTGTAGAGTGAATTTAGCGAAACATCAATTTTTCAATTTACGAAGTCGCCCTACTAGAGCGTTTTGTTTATTCTGCCAAAATAGAGTGGTAGAACCTCTCAACGCAGCCATAAATTAAAATGTTGACGGTTTTATTAGAATTGTGGCTGAATTTTTTAATAGGTTCATTTTCGTTTTCATTTAGGTAAAATTATTGTTTTCATAAGAATTCTCGCATATTTATAAATTTTATTTTTTTGAATGCCAATGCCGTTTTGTAATTGTTTGTTTATAAAAGCTCCGTATCTGCCCGCCACCCTTTTTTGTGCTCTCCCACTCCAAAGATATTTTGCGCCATTAAAACAGATGTGGCCGTGTATATGTGTGGTTGGTGTGTGAAATCCGCTGCTACTGTCTTCATATACACGTTGATTTGTATGAATATTTTATATATTGTACATATATAAGTATATGTATATGTAAGTACTTATGTATGTATGTACATACATATATTTATTCATTATTTTTTCTTTTAGCTGAAAGTATTCATTTGTTTCAAGACTCTTCAATATCTTTATGCATGAATTTGAATTTATCTATGAAGGCAGTTAATTTGTTTGCTTTTTTGTGACGTATCGTCAACA
Organism: Epicampocera succincta; assembly: GCA_932526305.1. Classification (NCBI taxonomy): domain Eukaryota; kingdom Metazoa; phylum Arthropoda; class Insecta; order Diptera; family Tachinidae; genus Epicampocera; species Epicampocera succincta. The sequence goes on from OW052038.1 coordinate 15,591,049, forward strand.
TCATCTCACTTCAATATCTGCGAGTTTTATCGTATTAATAAATTAAACACATTTGTTAAGAACAAAAACTAATTCAAATAGCAGACGTGGACAAACTCTCATGTACATACAGACATATTTGTATGTATGTATGTATGTATTTGTATGGATGAAAATGTTCATCTACACTCTGGGGGTGGGAGGAAAAAAACAAATTTATATGTATATATTTCACTGTTTTAGGCGCCTCGTAGAAAAAAATATACAAAACATACATCAAAGTTTGATTCGTTGTTAGAAATAATGACTTGCCTCCCACTGCCGTTTTTCTTTTACTCATAACAAACGTTTTTTCAATTGAAGTGCTTTTCTTTGGTCTAAAAAATAGTTTGAATGAAATGCTTTTGCAACATCGAATATAAGTAACGTTTAAATGTCATCATTACCTTTTACATATATTTTTCGTTTGCTGGGACTACAGATTTTGTTACACATACGACCACTTTTATTGTCTTTAAATTTAAGTGATGAAATTTTTAAGGGATTTCGTGTACGCAAGAGAAGGTGCCAGAGCTCGAGCATTCAGACCGATATTAATCATTTTATTTTCGTCATTATTCAAGTTATATTTACATACATACATATATAAATAGAAATAGAATTATAGAAATTTTGTTTCTTGCAAAAAAAGCAGAAAAAAAAGGAAACAGAGCCCAGGGAAGCAGACTTTGGTTTAGAAATTTTGTGCGGGAAATATATGTTGGAAAATGTTTTCCAGTTTAAGAAATCATCGGAATGTTGCAATGAACTACAATACATTTGTTTCCATAAGGGGTTTGTTGTAGAAGCCCCGACTGCAGAATTGTCAAATGTGTAGATTTATCTGCATTTTGCTGGTTTTCGAAGCATTGAACAGTTTTGAAGTTTTTTGTTCTAAAAATCAGTTTTTACGCAGATTTTGCAGTTTTTTACCCATATTTTTTTTTGTTTTTAATAAATTCTTTACTTTCAACTTTCTTATGTCTGAAGTCTTAAATTTATTTATTAATAATATTTATTATTAATATTAATTTAATAATAATATTTATTATTAATATTAATTTATTAATAATATTTATTATTAATTATAATTTATTAATAATATTTATTATTAATATTAATTTATTAATAATATTTATTATTAATATTAATTTATTTATAATATTTATTATTAATATTAATTTATTAATAATATTTATTATTAATATTAATTTATTAATAATATTTATTATTACAGCCATTTACGGTTAGTTATTCCCCCCATAATTTTTTTGGCCGCTTAAATGCTCCCAAAAAATAGTAAAAAGAAAGTAATTTGGAAATTCCCAAAAACAGAATATAGTTTTCACACCCCAAATAAATATATATAGAAGCTTTTCAAATCAGGTGTTCTTATATATTTTGTAGTGTTTTTTCGTTATATTGATTGGGCTGCTCAATTAAGAGAGTTTTTTTTAATTGCGTCAATGGATCAATTAAAAGAGCGCATTGGGTAAATGATTTTCCGCTTAATAGCTGCAAAAACCAAGAATTTTTGAAAACTTAATTAGTGTTTTTATTACATCCCTTTTTGCAACACTGATTAAATGCAAAGAGTTGTGTTTTTTTCTACATTGAGTCCAATTTTATGCTTTGAAATATACAATAAATCATAAAATACTTTCCTTTTAAGCTCTTCTTCGCTTTTCGTTTACTTATGTATGTATATACAGTACAAGCTCGATTTTCGCCACTAATTGAAAACCAGACCTGTCGCGAAAATCGAATTTTTGGCGATAACAGAACCCAAAATTTTATTGGTAAATGTTGTCTAGTTTTTGATATTAGACTTATTTTTTTTTTGATATATTTACATTTTAAAAGTTTTTACCGAAATTTGAGTTGCTTTTTTGGTAAATTCTTTTTTAAAATAACAGCTGAATTGCGTAGTCCATATAGTGCTGTTCTCGGCTTATTATTTTCAAAGCAAATTGTATGCATACGTTTATCGATGTTATAGCATTGTCCACTTTAATTTTGTTTTCTTCATGGCCACTATCGTATAAATCCTCCGATTCCATGTCTGATAATGCCATTTGCTCCTCATTACTTTCCACAGGAAATTCTTCTTGAATCCAGTTGTTTATGTCAGCATTTGTGAAAAGGTGTTCCATACTAGTTTGAGCTACAAGTGTACCAATAGTTGAAAGATCTTCGTTTTCTTCCTGAATTATATTTTATAAAATATTTAACGGCATGTTATCTTCTTTACTCCATTCACTACCGAATTCGAGCAAGGCGTTCCAGGATTTTCGGATATTGGACTTTGATATTTTCTTTCTGTTGGACGTACGAACTTTTTTAATGAATCTTCTTGTTTTATAATCCGATAAACCGAAGACTTATGCAACTTGTAGTTCACGCAAATGGAATTTATGGAATCTCCACTTTTAATTTTTTTTTAAATCTATATTTTTTGAGAAATTGTTGGTTTTAAAATACGTTGAACTTTTCCCATAGTAAGAGATATGTGTACACAACAAATGACCCGAATAAACTGACAAAATTGAATACAAAAATCATCTTATAAGGACGGGGATTTCCCTCTTTTTTTGGATATAGGCATTGTATGTAATCAAATTTAAGAAAACAAATAAAAGTCGCGATAATAGAACCTGGTTTTTTGTCGCGATAACCGCACCGTCGCGATAACCGGAGCTTGCACTGTACATACATATGTAGATAACGGGTGTTTTTTTTAGAGGTATAGAACTTCGAATTGAAATAAAACACAAGAAAATCGTTTTAATGTCCATCAATTTGGCTTTATTGGAAGGATAATTTTATGCCATTAATGTTTAAATATGATTTCGGGCATGTGGCCGCCGCGGCTGGCTCGAATAAAGCCAATTCTACAGGTCCAATTTTTGATGGACAAAAGTTGATGGACAAAGCTCCAATTGCTGTGCACGGTGGCGAATCGATTCATTCGGGTCCTCTTCAACACTTTGCTCTACAGCGGCAATTGTTTCTTCGGTGCGCACTGTTCGACGTCTCTGCGGATGCGTATTATCACATAGAGTAAACGTAGTGCGAAAACGATCCATGGTTAACCGAATTAATTGCTCTGATGGCCGATTATGTCGACCATAAAATGGACGGAGCTTGCGGTAAACTTCGCGAACTGAACCATTATTTTCGAAATAAATTTGCACGATTTGCAAGCGTTGTTCTTTAGTCAACCTGTTCATGATGAAATGGCAAACCAAACTAAATATTAATCACTTGACAGCTGACAAAATGGCCGCCAGTTAAAAAAGTGATACCAACTTAAAGTTCTATACCTCAATAAAAAACACCCTTTATTTATATACATATATAAAACAAAATTTAGCTTTAATTACGCTTGATTTATGTGCAGTTTTTTTTTAACTTGAAAAGCAGATTTTTTATTCCAAATTTGCAGATAAAAAAAAATGTGGCACCGCTGCCCTATTGACACCACTGGCATTATAGTATGTCCAGGTAATAAATAAGCAATTGTAACAGCTTTAACGTTGGAAAGCTGAGTTAATAACACCTGCAAATTATGGTTAGGCTGGCTTTGTTGCAAATTTGCCCCTACCGTACATACATATATCACAGTATAAGCTTCTGTATAAGCGAACTGTCTTCCTCTGCTGTAAAATATGAAGATGCCTATATATGTATGTACATGTGTATATTATATCGCGGTAGAAATTTTCAGCTTCGCTTCGAGCTCCTTGTTTTTATACAACTATTTGGCAGTGACTAAAATATATGTTTCGATTGAAGGGCTGGTATTTCTATCAATATTTAAATTATCGCTAATATGTTTTACAGGACGATGTGCTATTATTTTTAGTACCACTTTGCATTAGTTTTAAAATACATATAATGCTTAAGTTATTTTGTAAACATGGTCATTTTCATCTTAAGAAAACCCCCCGCAACAAAAAAAAAAATAAAGTTTAAATTTAAAAAAGAATTTTTTTCAAATGTGTTTAAAAGATGTTAATCTTCAGCGAGATAAGTTCTTAGGTATTGTACTCTATAAGGCGTTACATATAAGTGGCTTAATGTTAAGAATTTTCTTTTTAAATTACATGTTTGTATGTAGAACAAATATTAGAACCGTTTCCTTTTTTGTGTGTGTGTTTTTTTTTTAAAGTTGAAGCGTTTTTGGCTGAACTCATGCACTCGTGATTTGTGTATGTATGTATGTGTTTAGTGAAGTGTTGGTTCATAAATTTTCATCTCCAGCAAAAAGAAGAAGCCAAAAAGACGAATATAAATTAAAAAAGAAAATAACTAAAAGTGTAGTTATTTGCTAAATATTGCAAAAAGAAATAGACAAAAAGTGAGCTGTTTGTTGTTGTTGCCGCTTTGGCCAAAAAATATCCTTAATGAAAACGAAACTCAGCGGAAATTAATACAAATTAAGTTTGTTGGCATCCCGCCAACGCCTGTTGCAGCTGCTACTCTTTTATGGTGGACTTTGTCAAAGTTAATTTTTTTCGGTAAGATTTATTTTAATTTATTTGCTGTCTGTAAGTATTAAAATTCTTAATCTTAAGTTGTCGTTGATTTGAACTTTTTTTGTTTTTTGTTTTTGTGTTTGTTTTTTTTTTTAAGTTTATTGCTTTTTATTGTCTGACATTTAGTTGGGACACTTTAGACTCTACCAATGACTTGAAGTTTTTACACCTGTCGGTTGTCTTGTCTCCGTTGTTTTTTGCTTGTGTCTAATCTTATCGTATCATTCTTAGAGCAAGTGTTAGAGTTGATTTCGTTACATACATACATACATATATATATATATTTCATTATTTAAACGTTATACTGTATTTACGTACATACATATGCTGGCATGTCTTATTATTGTACACTTGAGAGGAAAATGAGAAAAAAAACGGAAAAAAATAAAGAAATAAATAAATAAATATAAACAAGTGAATAGCAAATTTCGACTTGATAAGAACACGCTTAAGTGAGTACATACATACATACATACATACATACATACATACATACATACATACACACACACATACATACATACATACTAAACTTGTGTTTATGTTAAATAACTTTGAGTACGTTGATATATGAGAAATTGTATCACTTAGATCGCCCCGTGTGTGACAGTAAAATCTCTGCTTAAATGGCACTAAATTAGGCACCAAGACCGACGACTTAAACACGTTTTTGCCCACAACACGAGTCAATGTTCTGAATGCTTTTTTCTGCTTATGACAAAAAAGCCATCAAATTTAAACTAAAAAGAAAAAAAAACAGCAAAAAGGGAAAAAGTCAAACACCCACCGAATTCACTAGTTGTGTTGATTCTTAATATTATTTTTTTTTACTCGGTTGGTGGAATGGTTGGGATATACCCAAAATCTTTAATGAAGAAAAACAAAAACCCAACAAAACACAAATTTACGAAAGCATCACATTCAGAAATGAAGGCCTTTGAATTGATGTTATTACATAATATTTTTGTGGGGAAAATTTAAAAATATTAATAATATTAACAAACAAAAAAAAAAAAAAAAATATGTTTATGTGGTACTAAAAAACAAAGAAGAAGGATTTCATGTGTTGTATGTTTTCCAGCTGTCTATACGAGTAGCCCGTAGTTACTTTCCTTACTACATGTTAGTCAAACATTCAGTTTTATATGTATAGTTTTTTTATTAAACCGAAATTTAACAACAAAAAAAAATCGAAACGTTTAAAAAATAAAAAAAAAAACTTGGGGACTAATTAAAGATATTTGTCCAAATGTATTAAATAAGTATCACTCACAATTCACTTTAGAAATAACCAATTAAAATTATATGTATTTCAACCTAAAAATGAATGAGTCAAAATTAAAACACACGATTTTGATTTTATTAAATGGCTATTAATGAGAAATATTTCCACATTTAGCTTTTAATATAAATTTGATTCCTTTTTGTGATGGAATTCACCAATTCAGAGTACTCCGTCTACAGTAATTTTAGGACAAATGTGTTTGCAATTCGTCTTTGCTTAATATATTGTATATGCCATCTATCCATATATATATTTTGGCTCTAAATCAATTCATTGAACACTTTACCTTATAGCTCGTTGCATTATCCAAAAATAGCCTTAGATCCTGTAAGACCCGAAAAACAACTTGGTCGCATACCAGTTCCTAGCACTCAAACGGCCTTTATAAAATAATAAAAATAAGCCGCTACCATGAGCTGTGAAATATCGTCAAATGCTAACAGATCCTGCAACACCTTGTGTTCTTAGCTGAAAACAGATTAGCTGATCCTTTTCCGGTATTGTAGGTGCAACAAATTATGGATTTTTTCGATTGCTAAAAACAGCCATCAAAGAAAATCAAAAATAATAACCTGCAGCTAACTTCATGCATTTAACTCGAACGAATTTTGCAGTACAAGCAACTCCCTACAATGTACCACTATTGTTTCTCTCCTCTCCAACATGCCGAAAAGTAGAGCAACGAAAGTTGAAACTTGTGAACAGGGACTTGGCCGTGCAAATGCCCACAGGGTTGTGGCCCGAAATCATATCTGTTTATTTCTGTCTTTCAAGCAGAAAAGCGTACGCTTTAGTGCTAAGACGGGGCTGTCTAACATATCAGCCGACTCTGTTTTAAAATTAACGGTTCCATGCTTTTGATATCTCCCATAAAAATCTGTTTTATGGGTTTATATTCGTATTATGCCACTACGAGGATAACATTTTCTTTAGTTGACGTAGTTTGTTGATCATTTTACACAGATTTTGAACAGTTTGTTATCAGTTATCAGTGTAATTAAAATTTAAAGGGCGCATTTTTTGTTTATTTCAAAGATTTTAAACAATTACGATTATTTAATCGCATGTTAACGAACAATATTTTCTCAATAAATAAATAAACAAAATAAAAGAAAGCAATTTCATATAACGAAAAGTAACAAGTAAAATAATCGCAGACGCTGTTTTAGTTTAAGAGCCGTCGTGTGCTCTCTACGAGGGCATTTGCTGAGTTGCGTGAAAATCTCGTTCAGCTAAATCGAATTATGCAATTTTACCAAAAAAAAAAGAAACAAAATCTGACGTTTGAACAATTTCGCCTTTTGGTACAAAATTTTGGCATTCTAGACCCTTAAAGTTCTAAACGCTAAAACCATCCTCGTACTATATGATAATTTCATTAAATATAAACTAAAAAACAGAAAAAAAAATTAACAAACACTCAGTCACATACTGATAAATTTAAGTGTTTGTATGTTTTTACGTTTTGTAGAAGAGTGCAACAACAAAGTATTTGAAGCGTTTTATTTGTTTTATTTATATTGTTCTCGTCTGTCATTTGCTCTCTCTCTCTTTGTTTGTTTTATTTACTCAATTGTTTTTGTTGCTGATTTTTTTTAAATTTATTTTGTTTTTATACTCCGTATGTGACTGTCAAAGTCTATCTGATCAGTCTTGCGATCCAAACAAATGCCACATCTTTAATCGATTTTTTTTTCTTTCAAAAACGTATTATCTATTTATGTATGTTTGTGTGTGTGTGTGTATGTGTGTGGTTGTGGGTGTGTGTCTATACGAATGAATGTGCGGTCTAGTGATGTAGCATTGGAGATCAATCGGTTTTTAAATGATCACTTCACTGGCATTCTTAATAGTTTGTTAAATACATATATTTTTGGGGGGGAAAAATTATTAATTTAATATATGAAATCGCAAATTCTATTCTCTTCTTTAACCTTGAACATAAAATCTCAACAAATCGGAAAACAAATATGTTAACAACTTTGCTTTACAACTGTCATAAAAAATAAGCAAGACAAGAACCAGATGAAAACTATAGAACCTAAATCATTTTTATTTAGAGTCTTGAGCCTCGAAAAATCGTGATGTGAATGAATAGTGCCTGCCCAGCAAAAGCCTGCTACACTAATTTGCGCTTCATTGAGTTTATAAAACTGCATGGTTTTTGCAGCAATTAAGTGGAAAATCATTCACCGCATGATTTTTAAAGTTGCCACATACTTTTATTTGAACCTGTAAATTATGCTCAATTTTATTCGTTTATATTTAACAGTCAATAAAAAGGAAACCGCTATTAAACGGGACTCATTTAAGCGGGGATTTTCCTAGTTATTGTAGGAGTTGGGAGCTTTGAAGCGGGCAAATCAATTATCCGGAGAACAATTAACCGGAAATTACTGGAGTAGTGTTGAGTAAAAATGCTACTACTGCCACTTCAGCATTTGGAGATTTTATTTTAACATGGCGACGTCATTGTAGGCGAGTACTTATCACTCCGTCTTATGGATAATTCAAATTTAAAATGTCACTAGTAGAGATTGATTAGGACAGCTAATAGCTTACAAGCCACACAAATATGTATTAAAATTGTAAAAAAAGAAATGAACAAACAAACAAACTTTGATTTTATTAACATTTTACCCCTCTTTTCGATGAAGTTTTTTGTCCATAAGTTTTACTCATATTGTTTAATAAATTTTCATTAAACAGATAATAAATACAGTATTGGCAAGAACAACAACTTATGTCTGTATAGCAGCGGATAATAATGAAGTGATTTCTTCATTACTTTTATATATAGATGTATATAGAAGATGTATATAGAAGATAATACAAATCAAGTCGTTACTTGACTGCTTCTAAGTAAATAGTATGATATTATGTAAGTGCAACAGCTTACCAAGTTTTCGCTGGAAGGCTTTAAATTAAAGAAACTTTTAATCAAATTGAACCATCCATTTAATTGGCAACACAGAGGATAATGCTTTCAAACTCTCTTTTTGCCGATCTGCTGGGCCCCATGAAGTTATACTTATGACTCTGTTATGTTCGCAACGATTTTTATTTACCACACAGCGCAAGTGACGTCTTTACTCAGCTATAATTATTATCAGAATTTTGTTTAATTTTATTTTTATACTTAAGCGGACGTCTGCCATAAAAAAACTATATCACTATTCAGTCCCCAAAAATATTCTTTGGGACTTTAACAAAATTTCCCTCTAGAGTGGACAGCCCTCCTATAACCTGACGCAGTTAGTTTTTTGTTCATATCGATTGGTATATGATCTTCTACAGATATTTTTACGAACGCTGTTAAGGGTTCTCAGCATTTGTTCCTCTAAAGCGACTCTCAGACTACCAACTACTTATAAGTGTATGGATGTATGTGGCTTGTAGTTTTGGCCTATTAAACGAATTTAAGATCAGTAAAACTAAACCTGGCTTGCTTTTGATTAAGAGTTAAAGAGTTCTTATAAAAACATTACACTTGTAAACGTTATATGATTCCTATAAGTTAATTTTGAAACGGTTACTGGGTAATGTTTGGCGCAAAATCTTCTATGAACTATATTTCGCTTAAATTATTAAATTGTATTACAATATAATCTGCAAAGTAGCAACGTCTCAGTCACACTTCTAATCTAATTTTTCATAAAAAATTTTCTTATGCCACCAAAAACTTAGGCTGCAAATTAATATAATGAAATGCTAATTAACTTATTTTCTCCAGTTAATGCGTATTTTAGGGGACAGCCAATATTTTTTTATGTATTTTTTTTTTTTTTTGTAAAATTGTTACAATTAAATCTAATTTTTCATAAAAAATTTTCTTATGCCACCAAAAACTTAGGCTGCAAATTAATATAATGAAATGCTAATTAACTTATTTTCTCCAGTTAATGCGAATTTTTTTATTTTTTTTTTTTTACAAAGAAAATAAAGACACAAATATATGTGTAGACATCAAAAGAGATTTTTGAATAAGTGATAGACTAAAAAAAATACATATGTACAGAGGTACAGAACATTCGCTCTTAACTAAACCACCAGGGGTGCAAAAACTTAATAACTTTCTTTGATATATTTTGGTTTTTAGAGCACAAAATCGGCATAAAAACATATTTTTTCAGATTTTGAACAGATTTTTTATATTTTCTTTTAAATATTTTAGCTAAAACTTTAAATTTTCGCTTGAGTAACTAGCTCGGTTATAGGGTGTTCCAACTGGCTTTGGGATCATTTAGACAGTGCATTTTTAAAGCACCTAAAAGAGGCGCTTGCTTGAAAATTTTTATAGAATAGCGTTCTTATATTAATTGTAATCAGCATTTCTTTTAGCTGACTTTGTGCTCTTTCAATTTCAAATAAATAAATAAATTATTCAGCAAATTCGTGGAATAAACAAATACCCTTGTCCTCAATTTTAAAAAACAATAATATTAAAAAAAAAAAAATATATGTATGTATGTCTGTATATGAGGGAACCTTGTTTGAGGCATTAAATGCGGGCTTTTGATTATTATCGATACGACGGCAAATTGAACAGTTTCTGTGCCTAAATTTTTGTGCACTTGCCGCTTCACCGCAACTATTTCTCTGCACGCCGCCGGGCCTTAAATGGCAAAACACAAATACAATAAGACTCTAATCTCACTTAGCATTTCATTCAAATGCTAAAACAGCATTTATCTAATCTAACAATATTAAAGTTTGTGCTTAACTATTTATGTATGTATGTATGTGTGTAAGTAGATTGAAAATATAATTCAATTTGAGGTTGTAAAATGTTGTTGCATGTCATAAAACACAGAAAATTGAAATTTAATTCATTTGACAGCCGCAGCACAAGTGGTTTGTTTATTTTGCTTTTCTTTCTTTCTTTCTTTCTTTCTATCTATTTTTTATTTTTTGTTGCTTTTGCGTTGCATGCGCTCTCGCAGTCGTTCCACTTATTAAATGTAAGTTGTCGACGTTAATACATTGTTGTTCAAATTGATCTGTTCATGTTGCACATTATGTATGTACGTACGTACTTACTTTATGTACATTTGTTTGTTCATAAATACACAGTTTAAAAAACATCCGGTCGTTAATTTAAATTATGCCTCCTCTCTTTTATTATACTTAATACAAGTACAAATACTCCAGCATAATTTAATGTAGATTATTTAAATCATTTCTGTAGTTGCCAAACACAACCAATGAGACAAAATACAAGAAATGGGTGTCAACGACGATGATAAAAATCATTTAATTATAACATTAATATTTGCACTCGCAAGTCAAAATCCTAAACTCAGTTGGAGCAGGGATTATACGACCAATGTCAACGTCATTTACGGCAACCACTGAATCATCGAGCCACTCGATCGGTCATTTTTTGTTACATCACAATTCAAGAACTAGCCCCACGATGTCGAACGTTGTTAACGTTTGCCAACATTTATTAAAAGCAAACTAATTGTCGCAGTGGCGCCTTGTTGCAAATTATTGATATAAGTGATAGAGATAAAGTTGGCCGAATAAAGTTGAGAAACAGTTAAAACACAGACGATGATATTGGGGGCTGCCTCCGTTATCTAGACACATCCAATTATATGATTTCATGAAATTTGTATAACTCACTCTTATTCTATTTGGCGCGGTAGGCAAAATCACTTTACCACCAAACAATAACACGAATCGATAACTCCTGCCGAGGAATAGCATATTCCTAACTTGGCTACTCTGACCGCTGTAGCAAGGGGGGGTTAGGGTTCCCTCCTGCGAGGAGATTGTAGGACTTTGATTGTAAAGGAACTTCCGAAAATTATATCAGGGGTTAATTGGCAGAACGCCCCTGGTGTTGCCTAGTAAGAGGTTGGTCACTGCCTGTAATATTCTAGACGTGCTTTACATAACAGGCCTCAGGCAACCCGATTAGGTGTCGTGGGCAACAGATACCTGTCGTATGTGGAAAACATCAGCGGATTTTAAGTGAGCCGCTGACAAGTTCAACCCTTTGGAATTGATTACTCCGCCATAGCAGATCCTGACGTAAATCAATTTCGCAATCTGTTTGTCGATAATGTTAATCAGCTGATTTATTTTGTTTAACTTTTGCGTTAAAATAAAATTCTTCTGTACAAGATACGAGCATAAAAAGTTGTAAGCAGATCGAATACTTTTAAGTTGCCCGCTGAAAAGTTTCATTACAGTATAAATTTAAAGTCATTAGTAATAAATTTGGTTACTCTTTTTAATATATGAAATTTATTTTTGCTAAAACCAGTTCTCGTTTAAAACTGTGTTAGACACAATCAATCTATATTTATTTCGAAAGCCATAAGCCACAGTTTTGGGTCAAGAGTCAAAGCAGTTGCATATGATTTTAACTAAGAACTGGGATAGTGGGTCCTCTCAAAGATTTTGTTCTGAATGCCACAAAGAGAAAAGTTTGCCCACGACGAATACAAGTCTTTATGACAGATGCTGTCGTATTGAATATATTATATTCTTTTTTAAGTGATTTGAGTTTCCAGGTCTCAGTGGACAGAACGAAAATAAGATTTTATCCGTAAATAAAGAAGTCTAGGCAATTTTAGTTTAAATGTTTATATTTATGTGTAAACTTTCTATGTACATCATTATGGGTGTTTTATTGTTGCTTTCTGTTGCTTCGCTTTGCAGTAACTTTTTTACTTTATATTTATTTACTGTTTTGAAGTTTTTGCTGGTTGACACAAACCCAACAAAGCCGACGACAAAATCAAAGATAATCACAGAAATGTCAAATTTGTTTTCGATAATGCCAAATATCTGTTGGCTGTCAACGATAAATGACAATATTGACAACAGGAATAGGAATTTGCCGCAGAAGATAAAGAAACGGCAAAGGTAAAAACGACGCCAGATAAAATAAGAAAAATTGTTGTTGTTCTTTTTAATTTCACTTGAAAATGGATATATTTTGTTTTTAGCTTAATTTATTTTGATTTTGGTTAGTTTTAATTTCAGTCAAGGATTTGTGTAATGGGAAAGCCGTGAAATTTCTGCTTGTCTGTTAGGCCCAGCAAACATCTCAATCACTTGTACACAACTTTTTGCCTTAAATTATATTAGTGTTAAAAAAAAAAAGAAACAAATGAAAAATTTTAACAAAAACAAAAATTGAATTCGCTATAAAGTGTTGGCTGGGTAGGCACAATTAACTATAACACATACCTACATACATACATATGTATGTTTGTATATAAATTTGCCTGCTTGTAAGTTTGCCAGAGTAGTTTTGTAAATGTTTATGCAGGTGTGTACGTACATATGTGTATATTATGCACATTTTAACTATATAATTACGTACAATAAACTGGCGTCATATACACGTTAAACAACAATAATAATAACAATAATAAACAATAACAAAGAAACAACAACTACCACAGCCACGACCGACGTAACAACAAATTGCTACCAATTGTTAATTGTTAGATAATTACTGGGGTGTTGGTTTTTGGCATCGTCTTTGCGTTTTACAGATGCATTTTGTCAAAACTACTCCAATAAAATGCGCATAAGGAAAAACCAATGCGAAAACAGCCAACACTTTAAAATGGAAATTTTTGAAAATGTTGTACTCAGTTTCGATCTCTTTCGATGTAGATCATCTTAATAATCGCATGCTAAAGCCTCAGGCCCCTTTCGAAACCTGACAAAATATTGCTGGCAAATAAGAGAAAGCCATTCTTTAGTGGGAGTTTTTAAATGTTCCTGGTTGCGGTAGGTAAAGCGCCAAATATTGCTTGTTAGCTGCTGATTTTTATGAACTTCTAAGTTGCCCAGCACCTTCTTCAAATTTGCTATTGTTTTCCCACGGTGAGGAGGCCTTACCCAAGCGGTATTCCGTACATGGACACTCTATTTTCGGAGATGTAGAGGGCCACCAATTAATCTCCCTGCAATAAAAAGTAGTGGCAAGGAATGTCCCACTATTGATGTGCAGAAACTACCGAAATCTTTATGAAAGATTAGTTTACAGCACTGACACTATTACGACTCCAGCCTATTTTGATGACCAGATGGCTTCAACTTTGGCTGGCTGTTTTTTAAACCTTAAGTCGCACCAAGAAGTGACTTCCTGATTCGGGCATCCCAATGGCTGCAAAGTGCTGTTATCTGGACTTGAAACTGGTTAGTGGAATGCAACGGCCGCGTTTGTTTAAGGTCTGGCGTTCTTTGCACATTTGCGACTACCGATTCAGATGGCTTGACTTTCTTACCTCTGCAGATAATCGCTGGTAAAAGGAATTACATATCTAGTAATTTTGAGCCAGAGGTTTGTCATATTTCCGCTGCATGTGTTTTGTAAGCTACAAGAGAGTGATGCTGAGCCCTTAATAATTTCACACCACCCTGATATTAGGCCATTTGGGGCAGCAGCTGACCGCAAATCAATCTCACAATCTGTCTGCGAGCTGCTGGTTTCTTCTAACATGTACCTATTTCAGTAGGGAACTATGTGCTGTATAGAGTTCTTAATGAATCCGGGTCTATCAAATTAGACAGCTCCAGCTGTTTAGCAGGAAAGTTTTTGCAGTATGCCCATTTTAATATATGAGAACTGGTCCACCGACAGATTGCAGGCGACGCAAATCAGTTTCACAATCTGTCCATGAGGTGCTGTTGTTGCCTTGCAAAATATACCGGTTTTGGTAGGTGGTCTCAGAGCTCAGTTGAGTCCGTTTTAAGGATGGATGCTTTTAACACATTTCCGACTTTCTGCTTTATTTCTGGGCGCAGGAATTAGATATACTCAAACTCTGCAGCAAAAAGCCTTTCTGTGATCGGGGCTTACAAATCACCCGTCGTAGAAGGCCATAATGCCTTATATTCACGTTGCTATATCCAGTCTATATACATACATATGTACGCTAGTCTTGTTGACAAATCAAAAGAACAAAATTATGCTCGTACAATGTTTGTGGTAAGAACCTGGTGTTGTTGACGTTGAACATTTTTTGTTTATTGTTCTGTTCGCTTCTTGGTCTTGTTATTCCTTATTGTGCTCCTTTTTTATGTTGTTTGTTTGTTTGTTTGTTGCGTTCTCTGCTTAACTTCTTTTTCGTTTTACAACATATTGTCAATTACATGTTGGGTTTAGTGAGCAACTCCTGACGACAACACTTATGCATTTCATGTTGCAAATGCCACGAGTGGTGGCTTTCTGTGAAATCGTGTACGAGAGAGAGAGAGAGAAGAGTGGTGTTGTAAGTTATAAGTTAAATGTTGCAATCTTAATAAACTTGATTTTAAAGTTGTGTGTTGCGTTGTGAGCACTGCAACGCAAAAAAAAGAAACAAAACTGGACTTTAGTAATAATGTTGGTTTATTTTTCTGTTTTTTGTTTTTGGTTAAATTTTTCTGCTTACTTTGACCACTGCCTTACATTAAAGATTAATGACCAGCTTTATGCACTGAGTTAGCTGCGCCAACAACAACAACAACAACAACAAATATCTACAACATAAATAACAACACTGGCATTAATGCACACAATAATAACAACAATGCCGTTGACTACAAAAGGAGCTGAATAACCAGCCCAGCACCAACATCGTCTTACACTTAAAGAACGGTTTTTTCGGAATTGTTTTCTTATCTGGCAAATTTTTTCTACCAAATAAATAGAAACTTTCTTCAACTTTAATTCTTTTCTATTCTTAACAGACAGTTTTTCACAATTTATGATGATGGCTTCATTTTTTTTTTTTTTTGCAGTGTACCAGATAATCAATGCAAACAAACCAATTCTCTCTCATATTAACGTGCAAACAAACATTCATTCTTTTATTTATGCACACCATTGTGTTTCTACAAGTGTATATTTATTGTATTCGTAGCTTTCTTATTTCTGGCTTCTTGCACTAGGGTGAACGGTTAAGGATTTTTAGCCGGTTTTTCTTAAAAAATTATTTCCGCATATTTTGCTGTACAAATAGTCATATGAATGAACAGTGTTTTAAACACAAGTGATTGTGATTCAGTAAATTTGCGTGTAAATTTAGTTGTTTTAATACAAAATTTAACGATGACCCGGTTAACCGGTTTTTTTTTTCTTGACATCAATAGTACTCGTACCATATACATACATACATACCTACAACAAACAACCGGTTGCAGTTTAATATTGAATAATCGTTCATCCTGTTTGTTACGCGCTTCCTCCGTTGCCACCACTTGCCTGCTTTGAGTTGCGGTAAGTCTGCTGTTGCTGCTACTTCTATAGTTCGATAGAGATTTTTTAATCATCTTTGCTGGTTGTGTTTCTTAAACGCCTTGCTGTATGTATGTACTCGTTTGCACATACATACGTGTACAACTTACAAACACTTGAACGTCATACAAACGGTGGTCAACGAACGATCTTGACCTCAGTCTTCACGACTGCACTGACTGACTGACTAAAGGGTTAATGGAAACAGCAATACTGGCAAACCAGCACTTCGCCAGCAACAACAGCGAATGTACCAGTTTTTGCAGCCACAATGTTTTTGATTTGTTTGCAGTTTGTATGTCTTAAGTCTGGTTCGCTGTTTGGCAGATTAAGTTTAACTTTGAATATAATTGGAAAAGCCAAAGAATGCAAAAAAGCTGCTCAGGAATCCTGTTTTTAATTTCTTTTCTGCAGCCACAGACGAATCACTGCACTTGTTGCAACACACAACATGTAAGAAGGCCAACATTTTCCTACAATATGCATCAAAATATATAAGAAAAAAAAAAAAAGAAAAACGAAAATCTTGCACACGCATGCGCATATGTGGGCACATGAAAAGGTCAAGTGCTCACGCGCAGCTCATGTGCGTAAAAAACCCACTAAGAGGCATTCGATGATGTGCATCTGAGTATGTTTCTTCTTCAAGTCTTTGCTCCTGAGTGAATGATGTTGGTGTGCCCGAGTCTGTTCCCGGCTTAACTGAATCGAACAATTATAAAGGCTGGTTTCAATTTGTCCAACTGTCAACACTATAAACAAATTGTTCTCTACTTCAGAGAGTTTTCATTCAAGCAGTCAATTAGTGTGCTGTTTACAGAACACGAAATGAGCTGGACGTTTGTATGAAAAACTTACAGACTTTTGAGTGCAATCCATACAAGTTTTTTAAATGTGTCTGCACATTCGTGTTCTGTAAACAGCACATATTTCAGGAGTGAAATTCTGAAAGCACATTTTGCAGCTGATGTTTTTTCAACAATTGTAAATCGAACTCGTTTCGTATTCGCAGCGAAAATATTTCAACGAAAAGTGCTTAATTATACAAGAAATAAAAAAGTTTCAAACTTTACAGCTTAAGAAAAACGAAACTCCGAAAAATACTTGAACAATTAAACGTCTGCACATGCTGCTGGGCTAAGTTTTTAGCTGGTTTTAGCTGGAGGCATGAACATGCATGCACATGCATGCACACACTGTCATAATTTGAGGAGAGAGAAAGAGAAAAGAAGGAAGGAAGGAAGGAAGGAGGAATTCTTGAGACTTTTATTGTTTAATAAAATTAAAGAAAAAACCTGCAATCAAAAGTGCATTTGTGTACATTAAGGTGGTACCGATATCAGTTTTTGTGCAAAAGGCAAAACTGTGTTCATTAGAAGTTTAAAATGTTGTTACGTTGGCTTTGAAAAATGTGGCAGGATCAAATATACACTTTTATAATCTCTTGCGATTTTGTTTATAATATAACGACATATGTACGTATTTATTGGGATGGGATCTTACGGTGGCAGGGATACGGAGTGGTCCAACCAACAGCGGCTCTGGTACTTAAAGCCGGCAATGATCTTTTACAGCGCTGCCTTTAATTGCATCGGTCGATTGCAGGGCGCCGAATCACACGATCTTGGTGGGCAATTCACGTCACCTACACTAATGTGCATCATCGGCTGTGTGATAAGTAGCGTTTTACTGCTGTATGTCTATATAGTGTATGTCTATATATAAATTTAAAATATCAATGAAATTAAATTTTGTGTGTATTTTATTTGGTGCTATAATCTATTATCTGCTTTTAATATATTTTTCAATCTTTGACTCAATTGATTTATTTAGTCTTCGCCGCTGGCAAATTTTCAAAAACTCATTGAAAAATGTTTGCATCGAACGTTAAGATTCGCCAGCATTTTGTAGAGAAAACAGCTGATTGAAAGGGTTTATACTCATTTCGGATCAGTACGCACAGCTGGGTTGGGGAGCAGGAAAGAAGAAATAGTGTTTGAGTATAATTTATGCTGTGATTTTGGCCAGTTAATTGGTTTTCTGTTGTTGAAAATGTGGGCGAACGTTAACGATGTATGTACATACATACATCGTTAATGTTCGTGGGTGAGGCCTTTAGTTTCAACTGCATGCGAAATTTTGTACAAAATTGTTCACTGTTAGTCCTACAAAGTACATCTGCACTTACAAACGTACTAGTGAGTCCCTACAAATGTGCACATAAATACATATAAAAAATGTGTGGAATGTGCGCGCGCGCGTGTGTGTGTGTGTGTGTGTGTGTGTGTGTGTTGTTGCTGTTGTTGCTGTTGTTGCTGTTGTCTTACGATGGTATCATTTTTACAATATATATAGCAAAAGAAACAAGTTAAGCACGCGTTGCTTTCTCAGCGTCAGCTACCAATTTGGCGTGCAGCAAGAAGAAAACAATTTTAAAGAAAACTGCATACGAGTGGCCGTACAACAGCAACAACAACGATCGATAGTAAATGATGTTGGCGTATAAACGCTTGTTTATGTGCATGCATGCCACTTAGCGCTCAAATATGCATTTAAACGCACACACACACACACACACATACACATACACATACAAATTCCGGGAGCAGGGAAATAGGTATTTTCTTGTATTAACTTTGCGAACTGGACTTTGTACTAAAAAGTAATGCATATATGTATGTATATTTGAATGCAAACCATCAGCATAGAACATTTTAGTACACGTAGGAAAAACAAATGTAAGAGATGAAAATACTATTTTTGAATTACATACATATGTAAGTGGTTGTAGCCAATCATACTATTGTTGTAGTAACAACAATAATGGCAAAGTTTAATGCCATTTGTCATTTGCCATGGAATGAGCAAACCTATAATATAACTGTCATGCCCCCCACCATTCTATATTCTCACCCATATGTCAATTTTTGTTAAAGTCTAACAGTGGTATTCATAAAAAATCCTTACCAAACATATCAAGCACAAACTAGTTACTAAACAGTTTCGGTTTATTAAGCGTTTAGTAAAAAAGCGTATTCATAAACAGTTTAGTAACTAATAAATACTTCATCGAGGTTTTAGATAAAAGAGTGGCAGCACCTAAATTTTCATTTGTTATTCAACTTTTAATGCTGTATTTGTGCCGATTACCAATTTCTAAATTAACCATGTCTATCATACTCGTATTACCTTATGTTATTTTGCTTGTATTAAGAAAAAATATATATTTAACAAACAGATAAATATGTTTACTTCGTTTAGAATAGCACAAAAATGAAGAATGTTAACGTTAAATTCACATGTTTTAACGAGTGAAGTAAAAGTATTTGAATAACGAGTTATGTTTTGTTTGTTTACATATCACTAGGATATTTCACATAATTTTTTTAGATTTGTATTGCAAAAATAAATAAAGATAAGTTATTCGGTAGAGAAAATGGATCGAACTTCCTTTTATACATTTTTGCTTTTCGGTTTTTTTTTTTTGGCAAATATTTCTTATATCTTCTTTTTAATGAGAATCAAAATTATAAAAGTTTTTTATTTTAATAAATTTTGATGTACTTGCCCGTTCTTTTTATTAAATTTAATGTGTTTCCTATAAAATTGGAAAATACACAATGTAAACACAGAAAAATGTAAAAATTCTCCGATAATAAGAGCTTAATTGATGGTCGAGGAAAATTTCAAAATTTGTACGGCTTAATAACCGCTTACTAAACGTTTAGTAAACTAATAATCGTTTATGAATACAGTTTTTTCAAATTAAGACTAATAGCTGCTTGTAAGCATGTATTAAGTTTTTATGAATACCACTGTAAAATACTTTATTTGAGTTAAATTTTTTTAGCGCTCCTTTTTATATGATTTTTGTTTTAAAAAATAATTTTCCAGAACAGGTTTCAAAGATTTTCATGTGGTTAAAAAAAATTCATTCAACTTTTAGCTTCCTTGTTTTTTTTAAATAAATTTTTTTTTAAATAATATATTTTTAATATAATATTTTTTTAATATAATATTTTTTTAATATAATTTTTTTTTTTAAATTTTCATTTTTTATATTTTCATTTCTCTTTAATTCTTTTTTATTCATTAGATTATATTAGTTAAATTACTAAAATAATGAAATTTATACCTCAGCGCCAATTTGGCATTGCAGAGGTGTGTTGACACGGTAATACATGTATTTACGACATGTCAGAAAATTTTACACAATGAAATAACTCTTGTGGTGCAAAAGCAAACTTTACTGAGTAAAAATACGGATAAAACATTTGGCCAGCGGCCGATTAATGTTTAGTTTCTAAATCATTTAACATTTTACCAGAGTTGCATTTTACCACAAACATTGGCACCACCAACAGAATATATTGAAAGTGCTGGCAATAATTACAAGTATAACCAAATTCAACGCAAATTTGAATTTTCATATTGTAGCTGTAAATATTATAGAACTGGACCATCAGCTATATAATGCGCACCACCAACAACAAACAAATAATATTTATTTGGCTTTACTTCTATCATCCGTGCAAACATGAAAAAAACTTACAACAGACTTTTCTACTCTGTTTTTTTTTTGAAATGAAATGAAATTTTTTTTACTTTATTTCGATTCTACAAAGTCGTAATACTTTGTGCTACCACGTAATCAGACCTTTGGGAATGTAATTTGTGAAAGACTGGTTGCAATTATATGACAACTCTGCTTATATATGTATGTAGGTAAATGAAATGTATAGTTTTTGTAAGTTTTAAAATTTAGAATCTCTTCATATCTATTATATTAAATTCGTATTTATTTCCATTATCGATTCAGTACTTAATTGCACTTAATTCTATTTTTTTAATAAAATATTTAGAAAATTACCTATTTTTTCTTTTTGTTGTGATTTAACTTTCTTTTGTTCTAATTCAGTGGCTTTTGTTGGATTGCCCTTTTTTCCATTTTGCTGTAACTGAACAAGGAAACACAATCGACATGTGAAATAAAAGCGACTAAATGGTTGAATAATAACGTTTAAAGAGAACCGCATACATATATTCAATGCAACTTATATACTATTTCGATATTTCGAGAATGAATCGTGCCAGCGACTGATGGGACTAGTAGATTCCAGTTGTTAATATAATGTTTGTAGTTGAAATATTTGTGTAATTTTGGCAAACTTCTCGCAAAATCTTTAACTGCTCCGTCCTAATGAATATTTCTGCAATATTTTGTCGGCTCTAAACATTATATTATATTTTATATAATCTTAAGCTAATCCCCCCTTTTACTCTCGACAATATTGAACTTATTTTGTAAACACTCCTTATCACACGCTTCCTTTTATAATAAGGAACTTAGTCCTGTGTGGGTACTGATATTATCGTTTTACTCAACTGCACCACAAAGAGCAAATGCGACTTCAACAAGCATTTGAAAAATTTGTTTGCCACAGAAAAAAATTATTTGAATCTACAGCTTTTGAATATTCCAGCAGACAATTATTTTGCCGAAGTAATAAAATATTCTGTGAAACAACAATATTTTTATTTTGCACCCCCCCACCTCTTTGGCACACACTCACACATACAACTAGAAATAACCTGAAGTGGACTCAGCATGAATACATAATCAATATCTTAAACTTAAACATGATTTAAACATCTCATATTGGTTTTGGAAGAAAAGTTTTCGCTGCCATCATCTAGTAGGCAATAAAACACACACAAGCAGGGATGCCAGGCGTCTTCTTCGACAACTTTCGTCGAAATTAACAAACTATATATGTATGTATGTATATTGATGTATAACCTAAAATTGAGCTTTTAACAAGAGATGTAGTTTTTAAAATCGCCCATCTGGCATCCCTAGTCCGTACATGTGTTGTAAAGGAAAGAGAATGTGTAAGAAACTTTTTATTGTTGGATTTAAGAACTCAGCTGTGCTATCAATTTGCTATATATAGTATCTTGAGATTAAAACATCTGCAAAGGCGATTTTAATAGATGATTAAAAATAACAAGACAAAAGAAAAAATGCCAAATTGGGGGCGAAAAAAATACAAAAGACAAGTATTCAACAAATTACATTCTTATGCATCAAAGCAGACAAAAATAACTAAGACATCTGCAGAAAACAATGACCCGGCGTACATCCATCCCATCCCATCCCATCCCATCACTTACACACTTTTATGCGTCAGGATACAGTGAAAATTCAACAAAAGATAGACGCCGCTTGGCGGGGCCAGGTGTGTTGTTAGTGCGCCAGCAGCGATAAAGATAATCCTGCTGAAGAAGCCGACGATGACTTTGATGTCTGCAACATTATGAAGAGAACTTTCGTTTCTTTGCCAATTATTTAATTGGCCTTTTTCACAAATCCTATTGATGGCATATCAAATGCTCTGTCGTTGAGCAGGTTTTCAAGCAGACACAAAGAAAAGTGATGGACTACATGATAGCAGGGCGAAACTAATGCAAGAAATTCAAACATTCTTTGCCACATACTTTCCAATGTTGTGTCCTTGGCACAAATTAATATGCGAGTGCTTGAGAACAACATGCGACTCAATTGCAACAACATCATCAAAACAAACAAGTTCAGATTTTTAAAATGTTTTAAAAGGCAGCTAAATCTACATGATACAGTCTTTTTGGTCAAACTTCAGAAATTTTGCTACGTACTTCTCTGTCTTACTTTTCATGTTCAAAATTTCCCATAAAATTGCACGTCATGAGCCCAATCTATATGCCGACATACTCGGCAGCTTCTCTAAGGGCGATTACACAAGATTTTCCTTAGTAGTTATGGGAAAGAACTTAAATTTTAAACTTTGTAACCCTAGACACGAACCTGCAATACTAATTTACTTCTGTTCATGCAAAATTAGGCACGATTATATAAAAAATATATAAAAATATGTTTCTGAAATAGAGTTTTTTGACCTAAAGCCATCAAAATGTAAAATGAACAAATTCATTAAGGAAGATGATACAAAATTGCTTTAAGAGAGTTCATAAAATTTCTTACAAATAACGCCAGCTGGGCGAAAAACGAGAGAATGTTCCCTAGCCCATCTTTATGAACGCTCAATAATTAAAAGTCATAACAGTTTTATTTTTGGGAAATAAGAATTCGACTTTTGAAATCTGACAAAGGACTTTGTTTTTTTTTTGTGAAAATGGTAGTAGATGGGCGAATAAAAATGATTGGACAACATTCTGTTGACCGCAGATTCGCTTAGATACGTGCCCATAACCCTAAATATACTGTGCCTACATATTTAAAGTTGCATTAAATTGTATTTTTTTACTTTCGCTTTGAAAATTATACACAAGTATAAGCATGCACATGCATGCATATTGCTGTCTATAAAACAAGGCTCTTTTGCTGTCTTTAAATATTATACGTAAATATTTTTGGCTGAATGTCTCTTCTTTTTTTTTATCGTTTGTGAAGATCTATATAATTTAAGCGCTGCTCTATATTTTGAATTATTGACTTATTCATTGAAATAAAGACATCAAAATTAATATGATCGGAAGTTTAACTTTTCTTTTGGATTGTCGGCAAAAAAAGTTTGCGGACTCATAACACACTCCTTAGCCCATGTTTATATTGTTAGCCTGCCGTGGCGAATGTGTTTAATGCTTGATTCTGAAACCGATTAAAAAAAAATTCTGCTTAAAATACGCTGAAGTTGCAAAAGGCACTAAAACGGGAAGTGAACATCATCGAACCGATTAAAAAAAATTCTGCTTAAAACACGCTGAAGTTGCAAAAGGCACTAAAACGGGAAGTGAACATCATCGAACCGATTAAAAAAAATTCTGCTTAAAACACGCTGAAGTTGCAAAAGGCACTAAAACTGGAAGTGAATATCATCGAACCGATTAAAAAAAAAATTCTGCTTAAAACACGCTGAAGTTGCAAAAGGCACTAAAAGGGGAAGTGAATATCATCGAACCGATTAAAAAAAATTGTGCGTAAAACACGCTGAAGTTGCAAAAGGCACTAAAACGGGAAGTGAACATCATCGAACCGATTAAAAAAAATTCTGCGTAAAACACGCTGAAGTTGCAAAAGGCAATAAAACGGGAAGTGAACATCATCGAACCGATTAAAAAAAAAATTCTGCGTAAATCACGCTGAAGTTGCAAAAGGCACTAAAACGGGAAGTGAACATCATCGATTCAGTGTATGTTTTTCTTCTAAAAACCACCAAGTTCAAAAAGTGACTTCAAAAGCACTGAATCTAGTGTAAAAAGCGCTAAATTGGCCACACTAATAAAATGCAGTTTGACTTTCAAAATACATTTTTTTTAAAACACAGCCTTAAACTATAAATGCTCTAATTAATTAGAACATTTACTACAACATGTTTGGGGCTCGTAGAGGTAATCCAGATACCTAAAATGCTCGTAGTGTCATTTTTATTACAACAACAAATATTTAGTATCTGCTGGTTATTGGTTTTGTTGCTGTTTGTTAAAAAATATTTAGTTTTCTTGCTGCTCTTCAATGCTTTCGGTAAATAATTTCATTTGTTATTTATTTTACAATACATTTCCACCAATACGTTGCTCGTTAACGAGACAATGTCTAAATATTATCTGACTGGCCCTCAGGTAGCACCATTATAACAACAATTTTGTGCCTGCTTGTAGGCCAATAAATAAGCTGTAAATTCCTTAATACCAAATGTGTGTAGCTTTAGTAAAATTAACTAAAAAAAAAATTGGAAATAACAAAGAACGAGACGAAAATATTGAAACTTTATTAAAGAAAACTTTAGGTTTTTGCTTTTACTACAACATTCAAGCTGCTACAATTTTAAATTGTGAGTTGCTGTGCCAACAAAAATTTTCTAGATGAAGACGAAAAAGAAATTTCCGCCTCTGTATAACTAGAAAATTGTGTTGCTGCAAATGGAATGGCAAAAAAAAAAAAAAAAAAATTTACAAGACAAGTTTTTCGGATAGAACAAAATAAAACATGAAATCAACCACTTGTTGCAGGACTACGATAACTAGAACACACAGTCCGCTTGTACTTGTGCAGGCAATATACATACATACATATATCCGAAACTTGTAACTTCTTCAGCGGCAGCAGTTTAACGCACATTTAGCAACAAATGGTTTTAAAGCCAAAGAGTTTTACGATTACAAAAATAAAAAACAAAAGCACAGAACTGTCTGTTAGATAAAAAAAACATATTAGAACTATTGGCAAAAACCTGTACGAAAAAAAAAAATTTTGAAAAAAAATAACTCAAACTTTTAACACAAAACAAACACTTTTAAACGACGGTTTCGAACAGCAAAGTTTTTTGCTCGAAATGGCTGCTCACAGAAGGGGGGACAACATGAATGCTTTTTAGTGCTATTGTGCATTCCCAGCCCACAATATGCCAAAGTGTTGGTATTTGTGTTTGTGTTAGTGTTTGAGTGCATTTTAAGGACCTGGGCAAAAAGTTTTAACTTTTTCTGTATTGTTGTGTTGAATTTCTCTCGCTTTGGCTCCTGCTCTCTCTCTCTCTCTCTCTCTTTCTCTGTCTCTCAACTTATATCATTGAAAGTACAATATCAGTTATTTGTTGCAGCCGTTAATATTATTGCTCGTTTTTTTTTAGACTTTTACACATAAAATCTACCACATGCACACATACGTTTTATGAACGAGTACATTGTACGAGTTGTAGTTGTTGTCCTTTTTATTTTTCTTTTTTTTTTTTGATGACTTTATATCGAAATTAACGTTTTGTGAAACCATAAGTGAATGGTCTGAATATCAGACTGAAAATAAAATAGCCAGCAGCTGCTGTTAAAGATTAAAACAGGGATTTGCTTTCAAGGCATTTGTGTACGTTTGCCGGAATAAGTGTGTGGCTGTGTGGCTGTGTGGCTGTGTGTCTGTGTGTTCGTGTTCGTGTGTGTCAAATACCTACACAACTTATTGTTGGCCATTTTCATACATGAAAGTGTATAAAAAGCAGCTCTAGCAAAAAAAAAAGAACCAAACCTTTTGGTGGAAAATTCTCTTGATCGAATGAATAATCTATTCAGGGCAGATATACCGACTACTTTATGGATTTATTTCAATTTATTTTCTTAGCATTCGCTTTGAAAGCACTAAAAATGCTAATGACAGAAAAAAAAAAACGTAATATTTTCAAACATTTTGTACAACGTTATTTTGTAAAGTAAAATAAAATATAATAATAAAATACAAATTCGGGAAAACCAACCCGTTCGTTTTCTTCAGCTTGAAGGTAACGAAATTAAGCAAAGTGTTTTGGAATACAACAATATACGGTTTTGCATCGCTAATAGGGAGCGAAGAAGCGTGTCCGCCAAAATAACGTAATCAACAAAACACAAATTTTATGGGAGCAGGTTTTTTTTCCCCTGAATTTCCTAGTCACTTTTAATTTTTTCTATGAAACTTTTAAATATAGTCTATAAATGATCTTAAGCTAGATTTAGATGAGTTTTAAAGCTAATTTTCCATTTACAAAAAAATGCTTTTGCGCTTGAACAAACATTACTTTATTGTCACGTATGTTATTTGGTGGTCTGCGTGTGCAGCAATTTAGTATATAATTTATTTGCATATATTTACTATTATAAGTTAAGTGTTAATAAATTTAATTTGCAAATGGCATTATATGCATCTGCATTAAAAGCTCAGTTTTGAAATACATGTGGGTTTGTTTATTTTGGCGATTAAGGCGCGATTTGTAGTGAGTTTCAGCAAAAATAATCTTTTAGGTAAACGTCTAAACCAGCCTCTGCTTACTACAAATTTGTTCGTTATTGTTCGTAGTATATCATTTTTCTTTTTTCAAGCTCATTGTTGACAAATATTTAGTTTAAAATTTACTACAGCAAATGTAAACGAAAGAGTATTTAATTTGCAGCCGGCAGGCCACCATGCCACCATGACATACATAAATATCGGCATTGGACTGCCCGTTTCTATTTTAGCTTTGCACAAACATTTTCCCAGCAATGACACAGCTTCAAAATCACCGAGATCTAAAGAGGACACCACTCCGAGACTACGCAAACCGGGGTATAGGTGTAGGCCATTTGCTCGTTTTAAACGAATATTTACAATTTATTTATTTTAATTGTGGTGCCTGTTCTTAAGCATTAAACGGTTAAATGACCAAAAAACAAAAGCAAAAGCAACATGAAGAGCAGTTTTAATTATTGGAAAAATACTGAAAACTGACTACAGCGTTGCCATAAAAGTTCAACGTGTCTTGTTGGGCAAAAACGCAAATTAATGCGATGACAATTTGTTTATGATTAAATGAGCCGAGGCGGCAGAGACTGATTCAGTTTTCCTCATTTGATTTAACGACCTTTTTATAATTCTCAAGTTTGCCTTGTTTTTCCCTCCCCACTCTCTCTCTCTCTCTCGCTCTCGCTCTCGCTCTCTTGCTCCTCCACACCTTTCTCTTTCTATTTATACTCAAGTAATTTATGTAAAATATGTATGATGTAATTTCAGTTCAACTTCAAATTCTAGATGCACAAACTATTTAGTGGGTTATTTCTTTTGGATATGAAAAAATTAAAATTTACGAAAATTTACACAAGAACACAATGAATGCCACAACAACAGCGACGACGACGACGACGATGACGACGCCAACAACAATTAAATACCAGAGCAAATTTAATGCAAATGATAGACAAAATCATTGCTGCTTTTATTTAATTGAGTGGAAAAGAGATCATCAGCCAACATATTTGTTATGCAAATTTTTCCTTTTCCTCTTAATTGAAAGCAAAAAGTCAAAGAAAATGAAGAGGAAAAATTTTGTGAAATACATATTTCTGAAAGTTCTCTATCAAAGTAATCAGTAAAATATCTCCTCCGTTTCAATGATTTATTGTTATAATTTTATCAGCTTGTACATATGTATGTATGTACAGTGCAACTTTAATATAACGAATATAACGAATTGATTGATTCGTTGTATGTACATAGAAAACTGCTGTTCACACCAGCCTTATGGGTAGGAAGGTAATCGATGATTCCCGGCATAGCCATAACCATAACAACGAAATGGGGTTTTGGTTTTCGGTCATTATCGTAAACAGCTGATACACTGACTTGTTGCATATTTTGTCGGTACTTACGTTTAAGTGTTGCCGATTAATTTGATTATTTTTATGTATGTAAATTGATATGAAAATCATTAATAAATCAAACATTTGTAAGTGGGCGCTTTGCAAAATTATTTGCTTAAACGCATGTCGAACTCAGCACCTTTAAGTCTTGGCATAACGAATCTTAAAGTTTTCTTTAATCCAAGTTGTCTTTTACACAAGAATGATAATAAAAAAATTAGGCATTTTTCTTGTTGTTATGCAGTGAAGTTGGTTGAGTTTTAATAAAATATTGTATTAAACTATGACGACCGTGTGTGTCAGATCTTACAACATTGTCGGTTAAGTATACCCAAAAAAATACGACAGCTCTGTGTACTACCAAGTTTTGTTGTCGGAAATAGCATTGCCGGAATATCATTGTCCAGTCCCCGGCAATCTAACAATATTTTAGGGCAGCTGACAAACGTGACAACGCTGTCATTCGTTGTCATTCTCAGACAATTGCTACAGCTCGCTTTTCATTTGCCTGCGCTGAATCTGAATGTTTTAATAAAAGTTGGTTCAGATGGGCCAGCAAGCGACTTTGGAAGAATGCCAAAGAACACGTAAAGCGTAATAAAATACTAAAAGCATTAAGTAATTCTGCCGAAAATTGACACAGTATTTCTGATTAAAACTTACATGGCAGTCATTTCCAACTGCTCTTCGACAACATCTTTCTGCTCAGAATTGCAATGTTGGAGCCAATTAGTTTTGGCAGGACATCTTTAAGGGAGGCAAGTTCTGTTTTCATTCGAAACATGGGAACACCAAAACGTATTCATGACACCCATTCAAATCAGAATCACTTTTCAATTCTGACTTGGTTTCCACAACAAGCGGGACTATTCGCATTCCTAAAGTCTTCTTTCGTTAGCAATTTTTTCAATATGAACAGTTTTTAGTTTTAACATAATTTTTTTATTTTCAAGTTGTTGCTCTTATACTTCTTGCAAAAGCCTGTACAAATCCAAAATTTGTTGGAAGGCGGCAGCAGCAACTTTAATGTACGCATCTTAAGGATACATATTTGAATTTATTAAAAGTTGAGACACGTAACAGACTGCTGCCAGAGTTTTTCTTTTGTCTTATCACTTCACTTTGTTATGCTGCTTAAGGGCAAATAGATGGTGGTCGGCGGAGGTCCTTTTGCTGTGCCATTTGTTGCCATACCCCAGCGTCTGTCTCGCTGTCAATTGAGAATGTCTTTAATGTCAATAATAATATTATAAAAAAAGGACACTAAGAATGGAAAAATGAAAATCTGTACTATAACAGAGTACAATGTTTATCACTTGTTGTCGGTCGGCCAAACAGTGAAGTTTGGTTGTTGGTGTTGTTGGGGTTGTTGGGGTTGTTGACGATGGTGAATGATAGATGACAATGTTAATAAATGTAATAATGATGGTAATGAGCCGGGTTTAAGGTTAATAACTGCTGATTTATTTGTATAAGAAAAGGCTGGATAGAAAAGTATAAAAATCTGAACAGTATTTGTTAAGTTTTTGATTGGTTTGGGCAGATTGCAGGCTGTAAGCGCTTCTTCTTCGCTTTGTTTTTTGTGGGCAAGGGGGCTATTTTTTGAGTAATTTACACACAGACAAGTGTTT
Organism: Epicampocera succincta; assembly: GCA_932526305.1. Classification (NCBI taxonomy): domain Eukaryota; kingdom Metazoa; phylum Arthropoda; class Insecta; order Diptera; family Tachinidae; genus Epicampocera; species Epicampocera succincta. The sequence continues at coordinate 15,620,911 of OW052038.1, forward strand.
TTTAATCTATTATACCATCTTTTTTATATGAGCCTATCAATATGGATTGCATAGGAATAGCTCCTCGTTGCAAAATCCTTGCCAGTATATGGGTGAAAGTATGCTGGAGTCTCTGCATTACTTCCAGGCCGTTTGGCCGACTTTTGCCCATATTTTCTTGTGTTATTTTTCACTCTTCACATGGGAACGTTAACGTTTGACTTAACGGGATACATGCCAAATTTTTCCGGAGTAATAAACCTTTTTAAAAGTTAAAATAATTATAAAATTTAACCACTAAATCTATTTGTGGGTACCCTTTGAATTTTTAAAGAGTAGCACTTAGTGGATATTAGTAGTGACTCTCTAAATGCTCGTCAGTTTCAGGCTTTTGTTGATTCATGTTTTAATAATTCAACTCAATTTCGAAAAAGTAAAATACATATTTGCATTGTGGAATGAATCAAAATTGTGATTTAGCGAGGCTCGTAGGCTGAATTAATTCACACACACACACACACACACACACACACACACATACACATACAACAACCTATTTAATTTTTATTTGTTGGCATCCTAATAAATAAAAGTGTGTCTAAACGGTCACTTTTTGATTCAATATTTTATGTAGAATTAATTTTTTATCACAGCTGTTGTGTCCTAAAAGCAACAGCTGATGGTGCATTAGCAATAAAATTGAGCCGCACTGCAGCTGTGAAGCCAAGTTTTTGTGCATTTTGGTAAAATTTAATAAAAACAATTCCTGCAACTCATAATAACAAAATAATTTTTTGGCATTTTGTTTTTCGAAAAAAAAAAAAAAATTAGCTGCCTTATCGCAGTCCCAACAGAAAAACACTAATCATAATATGCGAGTTAAGAGCAAATGCAAAAAGAAAAGGAAACTTCCAAGTCATTCAAACATTATGTTGTTTTTGCTTTTAGTGTGTGTTGCTCTGTTGTCGTTTACATAATAAATTGCCTTAAGGCGGCCACAGTAATTTAATGTCATTCTCTACAATGTTGCCCACCGTTTCAAAACAGCTGCTAAAATACGCAAAAATAAATTCATTTTAATATTTCTTAAAGGAGTACAATAAAATTTTTATATTTGAAAAATATGTACTGAATCATTTCTTATGCTTACAGGCATACAAATACATACATACATACATACACATATACATACAGACATGTGTATGTATATGTACAATCGTATGCTTTTGATAAACGTCGCTCAAAATAAAAACAAAATTTATATTATGCAAGTTATTATAAAAATGTTAGCAGGCATTACATGAATGCAAAGACCGTAAAAGAACGGAGGCACAAAATGAATATAAACGTTCAAATAAACGAGCAGCTTCTTAAAGCCTTGGGGAAAGAAAATAACCGGCAGACAAATTTAAATAGGGCTAAATGTATGTATTTATTTATTATATTTGTGGTATGCAAATTCTGGCTAAAACAGGTTTTCCTAAAGTACATCAATTAATTTGCACTTGAGTCGCTTAGTTTCGGCAATCAATGTTTTACAAGACAAACACACACACGCACACACACACACACACACACCCACACACACCCACACACACACACACCCACCCACACCCACACACACACACACAGATGCATTAAGGTATAGGAGAAACGCCTGCTATTATGATGCTTTATCGCAATATACACACATGTGTATTTACTTTAAAGGATCGGTAACGAACTCATACAAGATCTAACAACATCAAACAAGATTAAACAAAATCAATCAAGATCAAACATGATCAATTAAAAAAACAAACTATAACAAACGAGGATCAGTCAAGATAAAAAAATCAAATCGAATAAGATCAGACCAGAATGATCAAAATCAAATAAAATCAATCAAGATCAAACAAGATCAAACAAGATCCTTCTTCTTCTTCTTTTGGCGCTACAGTCCGTGGTGAACCTGGGACTCAACCAACAAAGTTTTCCAGCTGGCACGGTCTTTAGCCAGCGTTCTCCAATTGTGCACACCAAGTTGTTTGAGGTCCCTCTCCACTTGTGTGCGCCATCGGTTCCGTGGGCGTCCTCTAATGCGTTGTCCCACAAGTTGGGAATCGAAGATTCTACGGGTCGGAGCAGTATTCTCCATGCGCTCTATATGGCCCAACCATCTTAGCCGTTGTATCCGTAGACGCGTGGTTAGGCTCATGTCGCTGTACAACCCGTACAGTTCATGATTGAATCTTCTTCTCCAGAAACCATCAACGCAAACAGGGCCGAAGATTGAACGCAGAACTTTTCTCTCGAAAATACCAAGGACTTCCTCATCCGCCTTCGACACCGTCCATGCTTCTGCGCCATAAAGAAGTACAGGGATTATCAAAGTGGTATATAGTGTCAGCTTGGTTTTTCGAGAAAGGGCCTTACAACTCAATTGCCTCTTGAGCCCAAAGAAACAGCGATTGGCAAAAGTTATTCTGCATTTGATCTCGGTACTGTTGACTTGGGAGCCAAGGTAGACGAAGTCCTTCACTACCTCGAAGTTATAGCTGCCTATGGTGATGTTCTGGCCCAAACAAGATCCATCAACATAAAAAAAATCAAATCCAATAAGATCAGACCAGAATGATCAAGAGCTGATAAAATCAATCAAAGTCAAACAAGATCCGTAGAGATAAAAAAAAAATCAAATCCAACTAGATCAGACCAGAATGATCAAAATCTAATAAAATCAATCAAAGTCAAACAAGATCCATCAAGATCAAAATATATCAAACAAATAAGAAAAGTCGAATAACATCAAATAAGATCGATCAACATCAATCAAACATGATCATAACTTGAAAGGAGTGGCAAAATTCTGTAAGGAACCTATTCACGACCCCTTAAATTTTCTACCATTTCTTGATTTTTCCGTCTTCGGGCAATACTGTTCCGGGAGTTTCAAAATTGTGCGATAAACTTCGGCTGCAACTTCAAATTCGGGAAAATCAGCGCACTGCACACAGAGCGCTTTCGCAGACTACGTGTCCTCACTAATTCAGTCTAAAAATTTACTCCAGCTATGAAAACAATTTCCCAGCTTTTGGCACACCCTGTTTCAGTTGAACAATACAAACACGTGTCCATATAAATTATGTGGATTGTCTTGTTTGTCGCTTTAAAAGGTTTTTAATAGGTGTAATATAAATAAAATTACAATTATAGGGATTTGTTTTGAACGTTTATAATAATATGAATGTATGTATGTATGTATGTATGTATGTATGTATGTATGTACATATGTATGTATGTATGTATGTATGTATGTATGTATGTATGTATGTATGTATGTATGTATGTATGTATGTATGTATGTATGTATGTATCCATGTACATAAAGATACATTCAGACCGTGCAAAAACATATTTCATGAATCAAAAAAGTATTTACTTATCTTGGCATTAAGTAAATGTTTAGAGCAAAGTACCTGAAGCCTTATTTGAATTGCTTAGCCTTAATGTGGAGGTATTTACACACCTTCAGGGACAAACGTATATTTGATTTAATGTTAATTTGCTTTTTGTTGGGGGGGGTAAAGCTTTTTGAAGTGAAAAGCAGACATAATTATTTATGGATTGAAAACTTCAAAACTTCCTCCAGACCATCTTTTCATGGATGAACTTATAAATTAAATGTACGGGACTCACAACAGGCGATGTGTCTTTTGAACTTGATTTGTGTAAAAATAAAGTTACTGGTGCTTCGAAAATGTCGCAATTGGCGCCAACAAAGTGTTAGATGGCAGAAGTTTTGCTTGTGGTTGGTCAAAAGTTGTCACTATCACTGACAAAGATCTCAATTTCAAAAAAAAAAAAAAAAAATAGGAGGTAACTTCAGAATTGCTGTCTTGAGAGCTGGACAGACGACTTTGCATGTCCGAAATGCGGCTTGAAAACTGCCAACAAAAAATGCTGTTTTGCACCGCATCTGTGCAAGCGGTGAATAGTGGGTTCATTGTAACAACCTAAAGCTTAAATTGGCGTCTATGAAACCCTGCTAAGCAGACGAGTCAACACCAGAACCACAGTTCCAAACGCCTATAGTAATGGGCGCAAATCAAAATCGAGCCGTCGCTGGGATTCTATAGCAAATACAACTGGTTCGTCTGAAGTGTCCTAAATATGAGGCCAGATCTGGAATCGTTGTGAAAGCGCTCGTCCACATGGTGTAATGTCGGTTAAAAACTATTTAGAAAGTCGGGGTTGTGAAGTTTTGCCGCACCGCCTAATAGTTTAGACCACGACCCCTCCAACTACTATTTGCTTTGATCGAAGCAGCACGTTCTCTCTGGTATAAGCTCCATTTCACAGCTGTTCCTCCGAAATTGGCTTCATTGCCATGTGTCCATAAAGATGGGGCAGAATCATGGCTAACAATTATATACCAGCGAGAGGGAAACCTCTTGCCCTATAACATTCATTCATTTTAGCTATTTTTAATATTCTTGAAACGCCAGTTTCTTTAATTTGAATGTCAAGCAATTATTTACTTGTGCTTAAAGGAAATCTTTAATATATTTTAGCTTAAAGTGATTGATAAAGAATTCGAATCTATTTGTTATTTCGTTTAAATCCCTTTTGATTTAAAAAAAAGTAATTTTTTCAAGATTTTTGTTGTTCATAAACTGGATAAAATAAACACTGAATTTATTTTGTAATGACATAAAAGCTTTTGTTTCACGGCTGGGAAAATACAGTATTTTTTTTTAACGATTTGTTTGTGTTTTAAAAATTTGATAATTTGTCTGAGCTGTTTTAAGTTGTCAGAAAGCTGGAACATGTCTTTGTTTTCGTTTGTGTGTAAAAATGTAAAAGAAAATCTCCTTAAATTCGTTTTACTCAAAGTGACTGTCTGGCAGCGCTCAATTGTTTAAATCTTATTCGAAAATGTTGAAAGAGTAATCAAATGAAATGAAAATTTAATGAAATCTAACGATATTTTGCTTCGGGCGGTTTCCATGCAATCCAAATAGAAAAGCTTTCACTATGAGAACAAGGATTCGCTACTGAATCTGGACTACTACAAAGTCATTTGCCTATTTGTATAAAAAACTTTGGTGTATTTATTTTGCATTCATCAGAAAAAGAGTCTTTAATATGAAAATTGTTTAGGTGAAGGAAGTTCAGGGATTTTCTCGGTGGAGGTGGGCGCTTAGCCCTTGCCGGACCGGTTTATCTATACCGATGTCGTCTAATGAAATGCGTACATTTCGCAATTACTTTAAAAGCTTCATTTTATTGCGCATTTCAGTTCTACTAACTACAATTCTTTGCCTTGAAAGTGTTTCAAAATATGTAAATAAATAATTCCTGCTTCGTAATCGCATTAATAAAAATTTATTTCTAACTCGACCACAATCAGAACTTCAGTTGAGTTTCCAGTTGCCGCAATAATGATAATGCAATCCTTTAGAATGATAACACAGGTAGGAAACGACAACAACTTGTGTCAGCATTACCGTGTGACCAGAGTTAAAAAAAAACTAAACTAAATCTTGTTTGAAGAATAGGCCTAAAGAAAGCAAAAAATAAAATATAATTTTAAGCCAGAAACTGAAGCTAAACTTTTGTCCACGTGTCTGATCAGTTTGAAATAAAAGCCAAAAAATTAACAATTTTGTAATGAAAGTATTTATTAATTGTTATACAATATATTAGTTTTAAAGTTTCTCTCATGTATCTTTCACAAAAATCGTCTCCACTTTTATAAATATTTTGAACTTTTTTTTTGTTAAGAGATCTTTTCCATTATTTCGAAGGTTTTTCAACATAAATTCCATTTTTTTCGCCAGCCGCATTTGATGCACAAAAGCTGAACTAATCTATTTTTAAATGAAGCTGTTAAAAAAAAAACCGAAACTAAAAATCTCATTACAAAGGAGAATAGCTCTTTAAAAGCGTTTTTGTTCTTGCTATATTTATATTAAAAAAGCTCCATGACTCTGCTGACAGAAATTCAACTTTTACTACTGTAGGTCTAAAAGTGTAATATCAACTATTTTCCTTAAAATTATCGTCCAAGTTTTATTATATAAAAAAGCTAAATGAGTCAAAAAAAAAAAAAAATAAGCTGAGAGAGCCAAAAATAAGCGCATAACGTCACGCTATTACATACGCTGCCACATGTGCAGATTTATCAGCATTTTATAGGTTTTCAAAGCGTTGAGCAGCTTTAATGTTTTTTGTTTCAAAAAATTATTTTTTTACAAATTGTTCAGATTTTTCAGTTTTCACTATAAATTTCTGTTTTAATTTTTTTTTTTTTAGTTGCAAAGTCTTAATTTTACCCCATTTATCTGTGCAACAGTGTCAATACTGTTTTTTTTTAACGTTATAGAGTTTTTACAACATTTCGAACTTCACACTTGCTGAGATCTAGAAAGAGTAATCAGCTGATCTTTTTATGTTGCAACTTCCCTTCAAAAACCTTATTTAGCGATTCGATATTTCACAAACAGTTAAAAAAAATACACGCTTGGAAACAAGTGAGTAATGGAATCCTTTCATGCAGGAATATTTGTGAAGTTCTCTGTCGATACCCAAGAATGGCAAGAAAAACTCGTAAAATATATGTATGTGTGTGTGTGTGTGTGTTTCGTGGTAATTAGTTCTTTGCATATTTCGGGTATGTGGAGCTTAAACAAAGAATATGGTTTTTGAACCTTAATTTTTAACATGAATTAAACTGTTGCCTGGATTCAGCGAACATATTATTTTTAATTGTATTTGAAGACAAATGCGTGACGCTAAAAATCACACGTGTAATTCATTCATTCATTCATTCATTTTTATTTTCTATCATCATACAATACAAATATTTTAAAATATATTTTATATATATAATTTTTGAGATATTACTAAATATTTACTAAACTATTATAAAAAAATAGGAGAACATTGAAAATATAATAATGATTTAAGAAGAAAAAAGATAGCTAAAAACCTTATATCTACATACAATATTGTATTTTATTTTATTTATAATTTTTTTGCATTGAATCTTACGCCATCTTCCTGACTGAAGTTGCCGAAGATTATATTACTACAAATTTCGTATCAAATCATGGTTTGAAAATCTGTTGCGATCTTCAAATCTTTGTGTTAATTCACAAATTACAGTTTCAAATAGTTTTTCTTTTGAAGTTTCTGTGTAAGTCCATTGTAGCGTAGCGTCTGAGTAGGTTATATATAGTATTTTCAAATTTTTATTTTGGATTATCTGAAGCTTTTTCAGGTGGGTTTTTGCGCATTTTTAAGGCCACACCTGACATCTATAGGTCATAATCGGTCGAATACACATTCGATAAAGCAATAACTTATTTTTCTGGTTAAGAGATGATTTTCGATTTAGCAGAGGAAAGAGGGCTCTCCCTTATCTTACGGCTGTAGTACATGTTTGAAAAATGTGCTCTCTGAAATTCAATTTTTTATCCATGGTAATTCCTAAACAAACACACTAGTTTCGACACAACAACAAAGAATAACTTTGTTGGTTGAGGCCCAGGTTCACCACGGACTGTAGCGCCAAAAGAAGAAGAAGAAGAAGAATTCCTAAATATTTTACTGAGTCCTGTATTTCTATGCCCCGAATAGAAAATCCTATACTAGGTATTTGTTTTGGCGATTTATTAAAGGGGAAAATACACGTGTAATTATATCGAAGAAAAAAAAAGAAGGCTAAACAATAATTATGAGAAGAGTTGAATTTGCGCGTGTGGTTTAGTTTAAGGCTGAATCTAGACCGCAAGGGCTAAATTGGCATCACTGGTTATATGTACATATGTAAATATTCCGAAAAGTTGAAAAACTTAAAAACAGTCTTCTACAACGTATGATTGATTTTCAATTTGGTTTGCTGAATATTATTACTGAATAACTCACACGTCTGGCACAAGCCGGGATTTTGTGTTGCATACCTTGAGGCTCTCTCATCGCACCAGCCGCATAAACATGAGGCTTGTATTGTTTCATTTCATTTTTATATGTATCTCTTATACGAAACTCGTTAAACATTTCGGTTTATTAGATTTTTGTTTGTTTGTTTGTTTGTTTTTGTTGTGAAGTTCTTGGTGAAGTTTCATATTAAATTGTGTTCCATTTGCCATGTTCCGCACAAAATACTATTTATTCTCTTGCTTTCGTATACAAAATATGTGCTCAATTTCTGGCTCTCATTTTGCCATTTTAACGATGTCGGTTTTTTTTCCAACATTCCTTCAAGGCAACATTCCAAAATACTCAATTGTTGTTGTTTAAACGAAAGCTTTCATTTTATCCCTTCTCTTTGGCTAAATTTCCTTGACGTTTTGATTTGGTTAAGACAAGGAAAAAGCTGAAATCTGTTGGCAGCACACAAATCTTTAAAGCTTAAAAATCCCAACAGTTGAAATCTATCCACTGTATAACGCGGTCAATATTGAAATTAAATCGTGACAATATTAATAATATGCATATACATACATACAAATGTATATATACAACAAAAATACAACAAAAAAAACCAGAAAACACATAATTAAAAATCCATAAATAATAAAAACGTTTTCAGAGGTTCTAAAGAAAAAAAGAAAAGTTGTTGGTTTTCTTTTGTCAGATTGCTAAAAATATCCAAAACAAAAGCAAAAATTTTCTAACAATCTTTTTTCTTAGGAAAGTGAAAAAAGAAGAAAAAAAAAGCCTTTCAGCATTATCCTTTAAGTGCAACAAACTATACTCATATACATATATATGTATATGTATATGCTAAGTAAATAACAAAGAAATTATAATAGAGAGCGTATTGATATGGACGGCAAATCGCTGCCTGTAAAATAGCGAGCACAAAAAATAGGTTAAACTAATATTTCATATTGTCTTGCTGACACAAAAAAAAAACAAAAACAAAATGCACACAAATATTGGCAACCGAAATCAAGGAAGCAAAAACTTTTAAAGCCGTTTGATTGAACTCGCCAGCGAAACCCATTAAGCGAAGTAAGTGCGACTACTACATACGTAAGTGTAACTGGGCAAACGAGAGAGAGAGAGAGAGAGAGAGAGAGACAGTGTTGGTTGTGTGGCTGGTATGTGTGTGTCAAAATTTTGCTTACAACTACTTACGAACTATCGTATGACAATGCACAGTGAGTGTGTGAGGCTTTGACTGGCAGAAGGGATATAGTTTTTAGTGTTACAGCCGAAAAACATCCTGATTAATAAGTTCATTCTCAACTTGTAAAGTTGTGTGTGTTCGTTTGATAAGGAGCAGTTGGAGTTGTTGTTATAACTTTTTATTCGGCAATGTTTTGTTTTTATTACTTATGTTGGACATCTACACTATACAGGAACTTTGATTCAAAAAATGTGTATAGAAAGTTAGCAAAAGAATTAAGCATTAGTTTAACTGTGGTTATTTGTTTTTATGGACTGCGATTAAATCGTAATGAGTTCAAATTTTAATAAACATGCTCAGCACTGCTTCCATTTCGGTATTTGAAGTAGTTATTAACATTAACATGGCGATGCCAGTGCAGGCAGGTACTCTGGCTTACGTATAACGAATTAAAAATGCCACTACAAAAGAGTTAAATTGTTTAAAAGTCCTTAAAACAAACAACAGAAATTCATATATGTACATACATATATTAAACTAGTCAAATTAACTAGAATTTAAAAGATTAAACCTTGATCTAAACACTTTGAACCTCCTTTCGATCAAGTTTTGCTTTGTTTTTTTTTTTTAGCAAAACCTCAAATATTTTAAACAATTTGCCTTAAAGGCATAATAAATGCATTTTTTTTTTGCCAAAAACAATTACTATCCAACTATCAGATCATAATCAGGTCGTTACTGGACTGCTTCTAAGTAATGTGCACGGTAAACAGTATGACACTACCAAGTTTTAGTTGGTTATTGGTAGTCGTACACGCATGTAGATTTTTTTTTTGCTGTGCGAATGTATATTAGAAGGACATGTTTTTTTTATGGATATAAAGATAAATTTTAAAATTTTTTACCTCAGATTCAAGACTGCTATATTAACATGCCTCTGTTAATTAAGTAGCAGGGCTCTGTTAAGCCTAAGAAATTGAAATTTTCCACTGAAGATGCATTTAAAACTAAAAAATTAGTAATAATTATTAAAAAAAATAAAATAATATATTTGTAAAACAATATTTTATAAAATAATGCCGTAAAAATTTAAAATAAAAACTCTCATTAAAGAAGACTATAGAAACTTTGTTCAAGAAAGTTCATAAAAATTATTGGAAATAACGGCAGATGGGTGAAAAAAAATTATTGCAGAACACTCCTTAGCCCAGCCTTATGAATGTCCAATATTCAAAAGTCGCAATAGTTTGTTTTTTTTTTTTGGAAATAAGAGAAATTTTTTCAAATTTCGACATTTAAAATCTAATATGGAGCGGGGGTATTGCTTTTCAAAATAGGGTCTTCATATATATCATAAAATTTTAAAATTTATCTTCACACCCATGTTTTTTTTGAAAAATAATATACATTAGAGTAATATACATAAATGTCTGCGCAAACTGCTTACAGTTTAACATCATAAAACACAAAATGCTTTTTTGCTGAAACTATTTTCCCAGAAGAGGAACATACAATATTTTATAGCTAAAAACAAAGTTTCCCACTGTAGTTTTGCAAACTATAATAAATTCATTGATTCAAATTGAGGGATTTGTTTTGCTTTTGCTTTTGTTTCTAATTTATAAGTTTAAACTAAAGTGTTAATAAAATACGGCACATAAATACGCAGATTTAGAGGCGCCTCAATAAGTTGATGTTATCGCCAGCGCACTGTAACACTAGCCAAACAAACTAGTGCTCTACTTAGTTATGTAAGCAGAGCTATAGTTTCGGTGTTATAGCTTTTAAAATTTAAGTTGGAATTTGCTTCGCTCTAATCGAAAAGTTGTGTAGACCTGAATTTTGATGACGTCCAAATCGTTCGATTCTACTTTTGACATTTGTGTGACGTGCAATCAAAACGAAAAATAATTAAGAATTTATGCTTTTTAGAAAGAAATCCCTAAACTCTCTATAAATAACAGCATCACAAGGTGGGAATTACAGAAAATTAGGTAATTGTTTTTTTTTTTTTAACGCTGAAGAAACATTTGAAAATATTTCTGCGAACAATATTTCTTTTGTATTTAAGGGTTGTGGCCCAACGCTTTTTTGTTCGTTGTTGTCAGATTATTTGAAATGTTAATGAGTAGCAGCAGTTCACACAATGATTCTTTTTTCGGCAAATCCTTAAAAAAAATTATACGATTTCATTTTAAACATAATTTTAACGTTCTCTTAAAAGCCACTCAGATAGAAACCCACGAAGTACAAGTACCTGACTTCTTAGTAGACGTTCATAAAAATAGCTTCAGTCAAGAGTTTGCTTTGCTTAGGGGCCTTAACACTGTCTGTTTAATTCTTGCTTAGCACACTTTTAGGCTCGAACTTTTCATTGATTGAAGTAGAAGCCTTTTATTTAAATAATAAAGTTTTTTATTAGGCATTTTTTCCAATTAACTTCAGATCGTGTTGTTTGATGTCCCGGCTGTGTGTTAATATTAGGGTTTAAAGTTTCCCCGTTTATTTTCCCGAAGTACGGGATGACCAAAAATTGTCATGCGGAAACTCCCGGGAAAGAATTTCACTTTTCAAATTGTAGCTGGCGAATGGATCAGCCATAAAATCAACCAGTGTAGCCAGATTGTCAAGAAAGATTGCGGCTAAAGGCCAAGCTGATGTTTTGCCATTCAACCACTCAAGTCCATGTTTTATGCTCTGTCTATACTTGTGTGCCATAGTTCTGGCCAATCCTGGAAACAGCTACGATATGCAATCTTGGTGGACAAAACAGCTGACCTCGGTGTTGCCAGCTATTAAGTATATTTTGCTGCTGGGCACCAAATGATCTGAAGAATCGCAATATTTTCTCTTTTGGCCCGATAAAATATTAAAACTTTATGTATTAAATGTGTTTAAGTCCCTGATTTGTTTGACTAAAGTTTAATTTGTGTGAATAGTTTTGTAATAAGTTTTGTTTTATTTTTATTTTTAGGTTTTTGTCACACACAATGCTGTGTGTGCTGAATTTTACTTATTTAAAGGTAAGTGCGCAGAGAAAGTGGTACGAAGTTTTCAGAATAAAAATACTCGTAACTGAATCCTTCAATCTAAATTTAATTGCAGACCAAATAAAAGCAAAAAAAAATGCTACTATTATTATTATTATAAATAAATGCTTTGTTTTTGTGGTCCTCTCGGGAAAATTACATTTATTGCCTTAAAAGCGTTTGTCGCGTGACCCATGACATGTAAACATTTTACAAAATGCGTAAAGCCTTAAGCAACTTAAACTAAATGTGCCAGTTTCTATCAGTGCGACTGAAGGATTGAAAAATGTTGATTTAATTTTTATGTGGGCTACAGATTAGATTAGAGAAGTGCAACACATACATAAGTACAGAGAACGAAAAACTTATGTCACACTTGAGAGCACATTAATTGGCAGTTTGTAGTTGGCATGTGGTCATATCGATCTATAAAAAATACTTAAATAATAGTTTAAATTTGTTAAAAAAAAAGAATTTATTTTACAATAATTGTAATCAAATGGTGCAGTACTGTATATTTTTGGAGTGTTTCTCTTAACTAGGCACTTTGAACTAGTTCTGTAACAGGTCACAATGCAACTGTTTTGTAAATGTCTGCTTAGAATGTTTCTCTTAAGCTCTGCAACAGGCCACAACGCAACTGATGCCTAAATGCCTGTTTATAGTGTTTCTCTTAATTAACCACTTTGAACTAGTTCTGTAACAGGTCACAATGCAACTGTTTTGTAAATGTCTGCTTAGAATGTTTCTCTTAAGCTCTGCAACAGGCCACAACGCAACTGATGCCTAAATGCCTGTTTATAGTGTTTCTCTTAATTAGCCACTTTGAACTAGTTATGGAACAGGTCAGATTGGAATGCATCCGGCAATGATTTGTCATAATAATTTAAAACTTTTTTATACTCATCTTATTGTTTTTAATGTGAATGAAACCAACTGCAAATTTTGTTTGTTGTCTTTCACCATCCTGAAGGCAAAACCATTAATAACTAAATATCCTTTCCTTGTATTATTGATGTCTCGCTTTAAGTACGAAAAGTGACTACAAGGCATTCTTTTAAGGCGTTTGTTCATTTCATGTTCACTTATGGAAATCTAAACAAAAATTAAAGAAAACCAGACAAAGAAATAAAACACTGTTCATGTTATTAAAAATCTTTTCGCCGACTGTAACGTGTCGTCAGTGATTTTAATTTAAAGTTTGCGGGCCGTAAAAGAAAAGTTGTTTGCATATTTAAATTAACGTTCTCTGGCACAAACTTACACGTTACTTTTAGTTGTTATTCTAACTTTTTAAGCGTGTTAAAAAAGATGTATTATTGTTGTTTTAAATTAAAGTCAGATACATACACACACACCCACACACACAAACACAAACACAGACAGAAGTCAAAAGTGAAAATGTTATACTTACGCTGAAATGCAAAAGGCAAAAGAAAATTCTCTGTCACCAACTCACGCAAAATTTTATTCTACTCATATTTATAGTTGACTTTTGTGCAACTAATTTTGATTGAGGGTTGAGACTTGAATTGCTTTTATATGGTGGCAACCGACTGTTCTCACAACTGTCAGATTTCAGTTAACTTTAAAGTTATTTATCCAGAAGTTAATAACCAGCCACGAGCTACCAATGAAGCTCCCTATTTAGCCAATTGGAATTGTCGGTAACAGTTTTCGTTCACCAAAATTACTGTAGACCCCTGCAGAAATGTTCCTTACGACACAATTTGTAGCGCTTTTCTTTTTAGAAATGAATTTACACATTAAAGTTTGCTTTTAGCTAAAATAAATGTGTAGCAACTCTCCAAACTGTGAGTGAGGCGCTGCAGGAGTTGGCCGAGTATTCGACCAAGAGTCCAGAGGTAGCAGGTTCGATTGATTCCTACCCAAACACTCAAACAAGCTAAAATTCTTTACATTCAACTAAACAAAAACATAAAAAACACACACACACACACACTGCTACATACATACATAAAAACCCTCAATAACCCAACAAACAAATCCATATTAATGCAAGATGGAACATAATAAAAACGCAATATTGGCGATTGATGTTGGGTTAATTGATGTTTGGCTGGGCACTGAGCAAGAACAGTTGAATTCCGACATCCTCATGTCGGTCAAATAGCAAAAAATTGAAATAGCAAATATTAAAAAGAAAAATACTACTACCTCTTTCCTCCTCCCCTAGACTGTAGCTGTATTAGAAGTTGTGAGACGTTTTGCCGTGACGTGACCCACCAGCAAAACTCTATTTTAACATCTTTGTAGCTCAATTAAGGCTGCACAAACAGAACTTTGCATAACCTCTTCGTCCTACCGCGAGTTCTTTCCCCTCACCCCTCAAACAACAAAACAGTTTGAAAAAGAATTTTTTAATTACAAACCAAAAAAAAAAAAAAAACGAATGAAACTGAAAGCATAGAAATATTTTCTTGCTCTTGTCCTCTGCGCAAATTCACTTTCAGCAATTGAAAGTGATGCTTGAAAACCTTTTCACCCTTAACCTTTTATTGACCCCCGTCGTTCTGCTAAAGTCAACAACCATGCGAATTGCATTCAATTAGATGTTGGCTTAAAAACAGCTTATATTTTATGGCAACAGTTATTAAATGAACAACATTAATTTTGTTCGTTTGTTTTTCGAACTGAATGTGGCAGCTTTCTACATATAAAGAAATGGATTTAATATGAGTACATTAAGCACAAGCAGAAATGGGAGTGCAAAAGCAAACATTTGTTTGTTCGCACGCACTTGTAGGGGCAGCAAACATTAAAGTGCTGCTGCTACCCACATGCCCACATGCCCATATTCCGTATGATTTATGTATATGTTGGTTTCATGTATGTACTGAAGTCTGTGTTAAAATAAATCCAATTAACGTTTATTAGACAAACAGACCACCCGCCCGAGTCTTCAGTCGGGTGGCAGTCAATTGTTGAGACACTTACAATAGTTTAGTGACTTGGGCTCATAAAATTCATAATAACATATTCCACAGAAGATGTTTTTTATTTCTTTATGTAGTTGTCGATGTTTATTCATTCAAACTTTTATTTTAGTATATTGTACAAATACCTACATAAATATATAAGAAAATGTATGTATAGAAAACCTGGAAAAAGCTGACGACATAAAATTCAGTTTAAGAAATAATTTTCTTGGAAAGTTTATCCTAAACGAATTTTATATCTTAATCTCATTTTCTTGGAATCATAAATAAATCAACTAACGCAACTACGCTAAAGTGATGTCAAACGTGACACACTTATAGGTTTAAGTGCAACTAGCATTTGGTATCGTAATACACGCATCAGATACACGCAAAATATAATTTATCGTTGATGAATCTGTGCAGCTAATTCTAAATATATTTATATATCTAGTTGAAATTGTATATGAGTACTTCTGTGATGCCAAACGTGACAGGCGTACATGCTTAAGTCGTAATCGAATCCGAAAAATCTATGTAAAAATGCTTTAATATACACATGTAATTGAAGTTTCATGATGCCAAACGTGACCGCTATATACGCTTAAGACCAAATAGTACTTTACATCTGCATATACAATACAATCTTTTTGGCAAATAATTTTTTGATACTAGATTTATGTGGCTGAGTTTAAATGAAATTGTATATAAGTACTTCCATGATGCCAAACGTGACAGCCATATACATTTAAGCATTTTGTGTCGTAATTGACACCTTTGGAAAGTTTCACGACATCGAAGTATCAAAAAAAAACGAAAATTGTTTTTATAGTTTCGAATGCAGTATTTGAATTTGAAGGATTGGGAGTTTTTGGCTTTCAAGCTGAAACATAGACCGTTTGAAATCATGAAACAGACCTTTCGAATTAAAAAAAATATTTTTATTTAAACAAACAGATACAAAAATTTCACTCTAGCATAAAAGTCTGAATGTCTCTTGAAAATAAAAGTTGTTTCCATAAAACAAAGTAAAAAGAACAGTTAACGCTCTTCTAACACGGTACATGTACAACACGGATGCACTCTAATGCGACTAAAGAACTGCACATCATATTCGCTTAACACGAATTGTTGCTAACACGCTGCCATAATTGTAGCCATGCCCCATGTAGCGTTACACTGTGCAACGAACTGAACAAAAATCTTTCAAATAACCAGAAACAAATTAACATTAAATGTATAAAGTAGGCAAAAAAATAATTATATAAAAAACTGTTTCTAAGCACTTCTAGATTTTATGGCAGTTCTTGAATTCATGCAAAATATTTTTGCAACAAAATCTCTGAGTCCGTATCCGTGTTTTCGGCCATATTATGGCTATACTTTTTGTACTAAAACCCTTAAATCATACCAGTTCTTTAGTTTCTACAGCACGTAATCATATGACAGGAAATTTTTCCTGTTATACTGGGTAGACCTTTAAATACTTGTGTGTGTTTCTAAGCACTTCTAGATTTTATGGCAGTTCTTGAATTCATGCAAAATATTTTTGCAACCAAATCTCTGAGTCCGTATCTGTGTTTTCGGCCATATTATGGCTACACTTTTTGTACTAAAACCCTTAAATCATACCAGTTCCTTAGTTTCTACAGCACGTAATCATATGACAGGACATTTTTCGTGTTATACTGGGTAGACCTTTAAATACTTGTGTCTGTTTCTAAGCACTTCTAGATTTTATGGCAGTTCTTGAATTCATGCAAAATATTTTTGCAACCAAATCTCGGAGTCCGTATCTGTGTTTTTTTTGGCCATATTATGGCTATACTTTTTGTACTAAAACCCCTTAATTCATACCAGTTCTTTAGTTTATACAGCACGTAATCATATGACAGGACATTTTTCCTGTTATACTGGGTAGACCTTTAAATACTTGTGTACGATTTCAAAGTGCGTATGTTTGTCGCATTTGACACATATTCCAGCTCTGCATTACATTTGTTGGCAAAGCGAACGAAAAGGAAGTTTTTTTTTCTCTGAATATACAATTAAAAAGTTTTTAATTTTAATTGCAATTAAAGCCGCAGAAAGCAAAAAGGATTTAACTAAAACATTAAAAGTGCAGAAATAAGTTTGACTTGTATGTTTTTGGTTTTATTTTTTAAAAAGTTGGAACATATTGTATGTTTTTTTAGTCATGTTTATATTATACGAGGTCGGTTCAAAGTAGCCCCCTCATACTCACATGTATTCTGTAATCCTTGAAATTTTGATATGTAGATATTGGCATGTCCATGGGATGCCGTCCTTTCATGGTTGTCTTAAAGCTTGGGAACCGAATACGGTGGCTGAGGCCTGATTGCGCTGTTGTTTTTTGCTTGAAATTCAACAATGTGGGAATCAACTTTGTTGTCTCTCGCCTCATGCCGAAAATTTAAAATAAAATTCAATGAGCAACTTCTCTAATAGTGATACGGCGATTCTCTAGAACAATTTTGTTCATTTTCTCCACATGTCATTCCATTTTCTGAACAAAATTTCATGCAAATTTATTCAAATCAAAATCGGCCGTAAAACGAGTTCCAAATGTAAACTTTTGAAACACCGCCTTACATACGTACATACGTACATATATCACTTTTTGCTGCTAGTCTCTACTAGAATCAGTCGCCCGCTATAGTGTTATCGTCTATGAAAACTGTTGCTGATTAGAAATTGTCAGAAATTTAGTAAATTTGCCAGCACTGAGTCTGTTATCCTCAGGTTTAACTAAACGTTGGGTCAACTAATTATTGTCTATGGCAACTAGTTGTTAATATGATAAATTATTTTCATAAACGTTTGCTGTGAAGCTGAAAGTTTATAGCTTTATAAGTTTTGTACAAAAAGATGTTCAAGGTTTATAACCAAATTTACTTTTATCTTGTAAAGAATATTTTTAAAATTGTTTGTTGCACACGAAGCTTTTTCATCCGTTTTTTTTTTTTTTTAATTTTGCTTTAAAAAATTTTGTTTTTATGTTGCGACTTCTTGCGAACGCTTTTGTATTCGTCGTATATGGACCACTTTTGGGTTGTCACGCCGCCCAACATAATTTCATGATAATTAATCCAACTGCCTGTTGTCTGTTTCGCTCGTAGGAGGTGAATTCCTTGAAAGCTATTTTTTCTTGTTGTTGTTAAGATAAACGGTACGGTTTGTAAATTAAAGTAATTTTTCTTATTTTTAATTCTTAATGCCATAGTTACGGCCTTCAAAAATGTCTTTGATAATAAATCATTTTTAAATGTTTGCTGAAATTTCTTTTGATCTGGATCTTCATTGGAGGTATTTGATTGCTTTTGCACAATAACATCGTGGCTGGTGGTGGTCCGTCCGACTTGGAATTGAACAGAAATCGTTACCATTGACAGCATTTGCATTGCAAACAGGCTTAAATGAAATGAACCAATTAATTTGCATCATTACGTGAAATTATTCCCCATCATCAAAGTTTTCTTGTTAGTTAATCAATTGTAGCGTGCGCTGTGTGGCATGTGGCTGCGGCCTGTTGGAACCGTATGTCAGCAAAATTAATGCCACCTAATTGTGATGCTTAAACCCATTTTAGATAACTTGCCAGCGTTCACACTATCGGCACATACAATATAACCACAATCGTGCAATAGCGAGATCTTAGAATTTTAATATCGTATTTTGTTTTTGTGGTCTTGTCTTGTCTTACCGAAAAAAGAAAGGGATAGTTTTGAACAGTTTGTGTGGATGGTTGATTCCTTAAATTTAGGTTTATTAATCATATTCAGTCTAATCGATTTTTTTAAATCGATTCTAAGCGATTTGATTTAAAACATTTCTTGAAGTCGTTTGAAATTTTTTTCGTTTTGAAAACGTTTAGTGTTCATTTTAGAAACGGTGCCTACTTTTAGGCGCAGCTTATATATACTCACACGTTGTGTAAGACCTGAAAATAGTTTTTGCGTTGCTCAAATAACAGAACATCGATTCGATTTATAATATTAAATCAAAACCCTTCCGATTCGCTAGTGTAAATGCTTGGGGATTAGCTTCCGCTATTACATTTTTCTCTTTTTTGTATTGTATTACTTGTGTTGTTGGCTTCCCAAACAAAAGCAAAAACAAAATTCTTTTCATTTGAAAACACAAATATAATTTCGCTTTTCTTCTAAATGAGTTATTTTTTTATTTTTTAATACTACCAATAACAATATTAAAGCTCACATGTCATCTCAATTGAATTCATGTTGTCTTCTTAATTGCCGAGTGGAACGGGAGTTTTTGGTTAAACATTTTTCTTGAGGCCACAATTCATTGCACAGCAGGACTTTAAACAGAGTGCGCAAAGAGCAACGCACTTCTTTAAATGGCAAGAATTTTGAATTTATAAAATTTTTATGTATAATTGATTTTGTTTTTTATTTGTGAATTTCTTTTTCACTCAAATACAAGATGGGAAAAAAAACAAAAATACGCTGTTAAATATTTGACTCCCACTTTTTACTTGTTCCTTTTATGTAACTGCTTTTCTTAATTTTTCTTCACTTTTGTTTTGTATTTTTTTAATATTTATTCACTTCCTTTTATTGTGTATTTTTTAACTTTTTATTATTTTTATTCCCTTTATTTTACTTTGTTTATTTAGTTTTATTCGATTCTATTGTTTTCTGATCAAACTTTATGTTAGATTATATTATATAATTTAATTTATTTTACGTTACATTTTTATACTTCATTATATATTGTTTCGTTTCATATAATTTTTTTTTTATATTGTATTACTTTAATCTAGTTGTATTTTTCTAAAATATTATTTCATTTAATTTCCATTTCATTTTATTTGTATATGATATTTATTTTATATGTATTTATTTTATTTATATTTATTTTATTTATATTTATTTTATTTGTATTTATTTTTTTATATTTGGTATTTTAATTTAACTTTATTTTTTTAATCTAATCTTATTTGATTTTCTTTTATATTATTTTATTTAGTTTAAACTACTTTTATTTAAATTTATTTTAGTTTATATTATTTTATATCATATTATTTTATATTATATTATTATATTTAAATTGATTTTATTTTCTATTTTATTTTATGTATTTTTTCCGATAGTTATATTATGTTTTTGTGAGTCATTTAAATTAAATATTTATATATTATTTAACTTTAATTTATATTATATTATTTTATTTTAATTTATTTTATTCTTGTGTAATTTAATTAATTTAATATAATTTATTTTATGTTACATTTTTATACTTCATTATATATTGTTTGCTTCATATAATTTTTTTTATATTGTATTATTTTAATCTCGTTGTATTTTTCTAAAATTTTGTTTTAGGTAAATTTTCAATATAATTTAGTTGTTATTTGATTTAATTTCCATTTCATTATATTTGTATTTGATTTTATGTTGATTTATTTTATATGTATTTATTTTATTTATATATATTTTATTTATTTTTATTTTATTTGTATTTATTTTTTATATTTGGTATTTTAATTTAACTTTATTTTTTTAATCTAATTTTATTTGATTTTCTTTTATATTGTTTTATTTTATTTAGTTTAAACTACTTTTATTTAAATTTATTTTAGTTTATATTATTTTATATTATATTATTTTATATTATATTATTACATTTAGATTGATTTTATTTTCTATTTTATTTTATGTATTTTTTTTTTTGTGGGTCATTTAAATTAAATTATTATATATTATTATATTTTAATTTATTTTATTCTTGTGTAATTTTTTTTATTGCTATTTATTTATTTTTTTATATCGATTTATTTTAGTTAATATAATTTTACTTGACATTATATTATTCTGTTTTAATTTATTGCATTTTTATTTTGTATTATATTATTTGTTTTCTTTAATTTTTATTCAGTTTATTTAAGTTTACATTATTTAATTTTACAGTATTTTGTTTTACATTATTTTATTTTACATTGTTTTATTTTACATTATTTTATTTAACATTATTTTATTTTACATTGTTTTATTTTATATTATTTTATTTTACATTATTTTACTTAACATTATTTTATTTTACATTATTTAATTTTACATTATTTTATTTAACATTATTTTATTTTACATTGTTTTATTTTATATTATTTTATTTTACATTATTTTATTTTACATTGTTTTGTTTTATATTATTTTATTTTACATTATTTTATTTTACATTGTTTTATTTTATATTATTTTATTTTACATTATTTCATTTTACATGATTTCATTTTACATGATTTTATTTTACATTGTTTTATTTTATATTATTTTATTTTACATTATTTTATTTAACATTATTTTATTTTACATTGTTTTATTTTATATTATTTTATTTTACATTATTTTATTTTACATTGTTTTATTTTACATTGTTTTATTTTACATTATTTTATTTTACAGTATTTTATTTTACATTATTTCATTTTACATGATTTTATTTTACATGATTTTATTTTACATTGTTTTATTTTATATTATTTTATTTTACATTATTTCATTTTACATGATTTCATTTTACATGATTTTATTTTACATTGTTTTATTTTATATTATTTTATTTTACATTATTTTATTTAACATTATTTTATTTTACATTGTTTTATTTTATATTATTTTATTTTACATTATTTTATTTTACATTGTTTTATTTTACATTGTTTTATTTTACATTATTTTATTTTACAGTATTTTATTTTACATTATTTCATTTTACATGATTTCATTTTACATGATTTTATTTTACATTGTTTTATTTTATATTATTTTATTTTACATTATTTTATTTAACATTATTTTATTTTACATTGTTTTATTTTATATTATTTTATTTTACATTATTTTATTTAACATCATTTTATTTTACATTGTTTTATTTTACATTATTTTATTTTACAGTATTTTATTTTACATTATTTCATTTTACATGATTTTATTTTACAGTATTTTATTTTACATTATTTTATTTTATATTATTTTATTTTACATTATTTTATTTTACACTATAGTACTTTGCATTATTTTAACCAGATTTATTTTGTGTTGTTATATTTTATTTTAATTAGAATTATTTTGATTTTCTTTTGTTTTATTTGAATTTATTTTACTCTGCTTAATTTAATTTATTGTAATTTTTTTTTATTATGTGATTCTATTTTATTTTGTTTCTTATATTTTATAAGTGCATATATTTTCCATTTCATTGAATTATTTTGTTCAGCCAGAGTATATAGTTTTTTTTTCCTTTGCAACAAAGCAAAACATTTAATATTGTTACCGCCACTCATAAATCGCTAATATGACATTACTGTTACCGCCACTCATAAATCGCTAATATGACATTACTGTTACCGCCACTCATAAATAGCTAATATGACATTACTGTTATCGATATGTAGAGAGATGAGCATGGCAAAATGTTCAATTATTCCTTTTAATTTTCCACGCGGTATAATTATGAGGCCATATTTAATCGAGACCACATACATAAGTATATAAAACACCTACATAGATTTAAGAGATTCATTCGTTCAGGTCATAAGGATTACGAAGCTTCGCTTGGAGTAGCCATACATAAAAGTTAGTATATCAGCAGTTTAGTATGTAAGTTTGTATAATGAATTTATTTATAATTTTAGGAATTTTAACATATTAAAGAGTAAGAATAAAGAATTAAAGTTTTCTAAAATTCTTACACTTGTTGTGTTTATAATCTACATTGGCTATCTTGAGCTTGGGCCGCTTCACCCGCAACATTAAAATTCTTTTATGTGCCTCATCGGATCGTTTGAAGGAATCATCTTGGGTGTTAAAACGTAAGTCCTAACAGAATGCAACCTTCCACTCCCTCACAGGGTCAACCACTAAGTCGTCAACGACCAACTCAGTTAAGTCCTGCACCGAACAACTGTAACATTTGCAACAAGTCCACAGACAACGAAAAATTTATAAAATGCAGCAAGTGCCATCTTAATTTTCATTTACCATGTGTCAATCTCAGCAGCAATCAAGACCAACCTACGTGGAGTTGCCAAAATTGTACGGTACAACATCAAATCACGATCGATTCTGCCTCTTCCATTCGTAGTGGCTCTTCGGCCGCTTCCCGCTCCCGCCGACAAGCTCTTGAGCTACGACGTCTAGAAGAAGAGACACAACTTGAAAGAGATTTCATTAAAAAGAAATACCAAATTCTCGAACAAGCAGTAGATGACTTCGAGGACGCACAATCAGTTAATAAACACTCAGCTGTGAGATCTGTACATGAGTGGTTAGATAATCAAATCCAACTCCCTACTTCGACTATTGCAACCGCACACCAAAATATAGTTTCCGCAGCTCGTCAGTTTGAAACGCCACCTTACACATTTGTACCACAAGCCACAACAACGCAAGAAATGCCTAACACTACTAAACCATATTGCCAAAACGTAAGTAATGACTTAGTTTATACGACAAAAACAATAACTCCGCCCGTATGTACAACTACGTCATTCGTTAATAACATGTCTTCATTTATTAATGACCCAACAACGAACCGTCAGCAGCCGACAACGGCAAATTTATGTAATAATTCAGACAACGTAAATGCAGAAAATCACACATTAGAGACACCTGTACAATTTGGTTACATGGATTCAACGTTTTCCATGAACCCATCAAACCTCCAACCTGTTATATTACCTTCTCACAGGCTTTCGCAACAACAAATAAGCACGCGGCAGTCAGTACCAAAAGAGCTTCCAATTTTTACCGGCACTCCTGAAGAATGGCCCTTGTTTAGTGCCACATATGACTGGTCGACAGCAGTCTGTTTTAATACTTTTGCATTTATAGACGAGGGTTCGTCTGTAAGTCTGGTAAATGAACAATTAATTAATAAACTAGATTTAAATGGTGAGTCACAACCTCTATGCTTGAAATGGACAGGTGAAATAGGTCGCAACGAAGAAGACTCAAAAATAGTCTCAATGAAAATTTCAGGTATGAATAAAACTGAATTTTCTATTTCTGTTCGTACGGTTAAACAACTATCGCTTCCGAGTCAGAGCTTTAATTATAAAAAGTTACGTAAAAAATGTCCGCACCTTAAAGGGCTACCCATCGCCGATTTTGAAAATGCTGTACCAGATGTACTTTTAGGATTAAATAACTTGAAATTATGTGTGCCAACTCGTGTTAAAGAAGGCAAGAAAAACGAACCCGTCGCTTTACATACTCGCCTCGGCTGGCTAATATGTGGCAACTCCAGTGTTGGAGAAAAGGCCCAAATTCAATATAATTTTTACTCTTGCGAGTGTAAAGGTGAAAACGACCAAATTCTTACTCACTTACTCAAACAGTTTTATACAACTGAGTTAGCAGGGATAAGTAACTATACTCCAGCTCTTGGAAAAGATGACCAAAGGGCATTAAGTTTGCTAGAAACATATACGAAACAAAGATGCGATGGCCATTACGAGTCAGCTTTGCTGTGGCGATATGACAATATTACACTTCCACAAAGCTTTGATATGGCGAAGAGACGACTGATTTGTCTCGAAAAAACTCTAAGAAAAAATAAAGAGTTGTTTGAACATTTCGAAAAAACAATTTCTGAATATTTTGAAAGAAATTACATAGCCAAAGTAAACAATGAAGATGATAAACAAAATGTATGGTATTTACCAATGTTTCCGGTATTTAACAAAAACAAACCGAATAAAACAAGAATAGTTTGGGATGCGGCCGCGAAGGCAAATGGTATTTCACTTAACTCTATGCTGCTCAAAGGGCCAGATTGGCTGTCTTCTCTTGCAGCTATTCTTTTTCGTTTTCGGCAAAGGCAAATTGCAATCTGTGGTGACATCGAACAAATGTTCCATCAGATTTATATACGCGATGAAGACTGCCATGCGTAAAGATTTTTATGGCGCAGCTGCGACGACAACAAATAACCCGAGAAACGTGTGGCCAAAAGGAAAGGTCATCGAAGTTGCCAAATCCGAAGATGGACAAGTACGAAAGGCAAAAGTTTTGACAGTTTGTGGCGTTTTAGAAAGACCTGCTGCAAAATTAGCGGTTTTAGACGTGGCTGAAAGAAAGTAGAGTAAGTCTTCGAAATCTCGCCATACTGTGGGGGAGTGTTACCGCCACTCATAAATCGCTAATATGACATTACTGTTACCGCCACTCATAAATCGCTAATATGACATTACTGTTACCGCCACTCATAAATAGCTAATATGACATTACTGTTATCGATATGTAGAGAGATGAGCATGGCAAAATGTTCAATTATTCCTTTTAATTTTCCACGCGGTATAATTATGAGGCCATATTTAATCGAGACCACATACATAAGTATATAAAACACCTACATAGATTTAAGAGATTCATTCGTTCAGGTCATAAGGATTACGAAGCTTCGCTTGGAGTAGCCATACATAAAAGTTAGTATATCAGCAGTTTAGTATGTAAGTTTGTATAATGAATTTATTTATAATTTTAGGAATTTTAACATATTAAAGAGTAAGAATAAAGAATTAAAGTTTTCTAAAATTCTTACACTTGTTGTGTTTATAATCTACATTGGCTATCTTGAGCTTGGGCCGCTTCACCCGCAACAAATATGTTAAATGTTTTCCGAGCCAATAAAGACTAAGTATGTACTCGTATACTTGTGAGTCTATGGAGAGAAGCTGGAAATTGACGCTTTAACTTTTGTTTTTTGTGGTCAAGACCAGCAATACGAGAACAGATTCTACTCGCAAAAGTAAATTGTGTAAATAAAAGTAGCCGACATATTTTCAGCAATTGCTAAGAACGGAAATGTTCTCTTAATAGAGATGTTTTTGTCAAAGGAAATTAAGTTTCGGCAGGTCTTTGTGGAGTTTTCACAAATAAAAAGATTAAAATTGGTCTGTCCTAATTTTGGGGCTAGAGAAGTCATAAAACATATTAACAAAGTTATGAGCCATTAAATACATATATTCTGTAAAGTAAGAACAAAATGTTTGTTTTGTATTAAAGTGGGGGAAGGCCCCATTTTGTTTAGTCTAAACATCGGCCACACACAAACAACTCTTCAGCTGCTTAATATCCTTTTTTTTAGGTTTCTGGATGTTGCATATTTAAAGAAAGATAAAATATCAGAACTTGCTTTTGTTTTATCACAAACTCCGTCATCTATATTTATGTCGTCTTTTGACTCTTGACGGAAATAAAAACACTTCAAATACTTATATTCAGCAGACTTTCTGTCCATCAGTTTTCCACATCGAACATCCTTTTAGAAATAATTTAGTTTTGTTTCGTTTCGTTCTGGCATTAAAATATTGAATTGTAAGTTGTTTATTTTGGTTTTTCTGTTGTTGTTTCTTTGTGATAATTTATTATTGTTTTGGTCTATTCTTAAGGACCGTTTAGTTAAATATTTACAAGTTTAGGTTTTCTTTTCTTATAAAATAAAAGCAAATAAATGAAGTTCTGAAAGTCAGGCCAGGTAGAAATGTGTCTCTTATCTATTTTTATTTGCTTGTTTTCGAAGAGACATTCTTCACAACTGCTGGGATATTAACTTAATAGTTTGTATGAGACTTGAGCAGCTTCTGGGGAATTATTTATGAAAGTAAAAAAAAAGAAAAAAAAAACAAACAAATAAGGACAAGCAACATCAACGCAAACAAAACAAATCCTTGGAAAAATACACCTGTTATTGGCCATTTGAGAACTTAAGGGTGTTCCTTTTTTTCTGGTTATTCTTCCATCAAATTACAATATGAATTTTAAAGCACTTTGAATGGCCTTCTTGCAAAATATTCCCTTAAGGATAACAAAGAGACGTTCTTCAGCTGAACGGTTACATTTCATACTATACGAGGTCTGTTCAGAAAACAAAGGTTAATTATAAAATTTCATGGGCTACTTTCATAAAAATGTTTGGCAGTGGCACAAGCTTTTCCTAGAAGGTCAAAAAAATTAAGAAAATTGTTGTAGAGAACTGTAGAAAACATGCTAAGAATGTCGCTATATCTTTTGGGTTATTTCATGCAATTTTTCAGAAATTTTGGGCATGCAGTCCTTGAAATGCTTTGCTTCATTAGCAATTCTTGTTCGTCCGCCCCGGTCAATACATGTGATAAACCACTATCAACAGCAAAATAACACAAATAGCAACAATAACTAAAAACGAAACAATAACACAAACTCGTTTTCGGACAGGATTTCATTCAATCCTTTATTTGAACAATAAACTTTTGCACATATTTTTTTTTATACATGTAAATATATACATATAAAAATATGCATATCCCAGCTGGCTATGGCATTAAGGTATCTTAGCGATGGATGCAAGACATTAGAAAATCGTACAAGACATACGAACAAAATGGAAGCGATTTTCGAGCAAAGAAATGCCCATGCAATTATGCAAGACCTCCGTATATAATTGGCCTATGCCGTTCTACGACGTTTTTGTCAACTGGGTTATTCTATGCATACATGTATGTGTGTGCGTGTGTGTATTTAAGCCAAATATAAAAGTTTGAAAGGGCTCCTATCGATTTCTACTGAGCAGCAACAAGAACAACAAAATTAACAACAACAACGCACTGAACGAACTTAAAGGACAGTTTGCATGAATTTTTCATTTTATTCTTTTATACCTTTTTTTTCTCGGCTCTTTTTTTTTTTTTTTGCTGCGTGCAGAAACCCATTTTTATTGTTATCTCGAAAATAATCAATAAAATATCATGAGCAGAGGTTAAGATCCATTTATTTTTAATTTAACAACTTTTTTGTTTTCTTGGGTTTTCTCGTTTTAAGAGCAAAATTTAATTGTATCTTGATACATATAATGGGTGTTTTTTATTGAGGTATAGAACTTTAAGTTGGCATCACTTTTTTAACTGGCGGCCATTTTGTCAGCTGTCAAGTGATTAATATTTAGTTTGGTTTGCCATTTCATCATGAACAGGTTGACAAAAGAACAACGCTTGCAAATCGTGCAAATTTATTTCGAAAATAATGGTTCAGTTCGCGAAGTTTACCGCAAGCTCCGTCCATTTTATGGTCGACATAATCGTCCATCAGAGCAATTAATTCGGTTTCGCGGAATGGACCTGTCAATTGGCCACCAAGATCGTGTGATTTGACACCATTGGATTATTTTCTTTGGGGATATGTGAAGTCACTCGTCTACGCCAACAAACCAGAAACGTTAGGGGACTTGGAAGCCAAAATTCGTGGCGTTATTGCCAACATACGGCCCCATATGCTCGAAAAAGTGGTTGAAAATTGGACCTGTAGAATTGGCTTTATTCGAGCCAGCCGCGGCGGCCACATGCCCGAAATCATATTTAAACATTAATGGCATAAAATTATCCTTCCAATAAAGCCAAATTGATGGACATTAAAACGATTTTCTTGTGTTTTATTTCAATTCGAAGTTCTATACCTATAAAAAAAACACCCTGTACATGCACACACACTTCAATAAAAGAAGAACAAGCAGAAGGAGGAAAAAAAATTAATGAAAATGTGTGCAAACAATCATGCAGGATGAGCACTTTAATTAAAACATAAAATCGAGCTGCTTGAAACATTTATTTATGGCATTTAAAAACTAAAATAATTTTAACAAAAGATTCATTAACTATGAAAAAAATTGCCAGCTGGAGGGGCAAAAAAAAACACGGCCGACTGTTTTGTTTCTAAATTAAGTTTTTCTATAACTTTGTAATAAAATTTCATTTTGATTCTTATTTTGAAGTATCAGCCGGTTTTAAGTATTCAATTTAATACGAAAAACAATCGGAAAAGCAAATATTGTTTGTAAAACAATAAAATTTAATGATTTCGTAAATAAATATTTTACACGAGTGAAGTGCTTGTCAAGTGCACTGATTAAATTTCGTTTGTTAAACAAGATTTTATAGAACTATTTTTAAAATAAAAGCAGGAAAACTTTAATATTTACATACATATATAACATGCTTGTATGTATGTATATCTACAATATAATTGAACAGATGTACGATTATGTGTTCCATCTACATGGTGATGACATACGTGACAGTTTAAGTCCAAGTAGTAGTAGTAGTAATCGAATCTTTGAGAAATCAGTTTTCGATCATAATGGAGAAAAAACTGAGGTTAAACGCACGATACCAAACACGAAGCATTTACCCTCAAGTAGCATTTTGTGGAAATCGAATTCACGAGAAAAATCCTTTTTCAATCGTAAGTCTATGTAACTGAGTTTGAATGTATGTAGTAAGTCAATTTCCATGATGCCAAGCGTGACAATCGTAAATGCATGATACGCTGAAAGTATTTTTTTATTTCTTCTTGCTTTTCAATTTTAAACATATGCATATGCATATGACCGTCACATTCGGCACCATGAAAGCATCTATGCTCAACAAAATTCTAGTGTCTCTTGTCTGTAACAATTTAAAACAAAAGTTAACTTGAATATATTATTTTTTTTATTGATTTTTAATTTAACACATACATATGTATGTGGAAGTCACGTTTGAGATTATGAATGCAACCATGCTTAACAAAATTTTAGTGTTTCTTATTAGCCGTAATTTAACCTATAAGTTAGCCCGAAAATATTTGATTAATTCTTCTTGATTTTTAGTATAAAACACGTGACGATAATGATACGTTTGACACCGTGGCGGTAACCAGGCGTAACAAAATTACCGTGTTTCTTATCAGCTATAATTCGAAGTAAAAATTAAACTGCAAATTTAATTATATTATTTTCTTTTGCTTATTAATTTTAAACAAACATGACCGTCACGTTTGACAGTCATGCTCAACAAATAGCTAATTGATTTTTTAATAGTTTGAGGCAAAAATAACATGTTGCTTCATATCAGAAGCCGTTTTGTGCAAATTATTGGTATAAAGTGGAGACGATTGTTTATTTTCATCCGTGGATGTGTTTTTTTTTTTGGTCTTATAAAATCTATTAAAGCTTCAAAATACTGTAAATTTTGTGTACAAACTTGGCCGTTACGATTTCGTTACAAAACCCATTTACTTTTAGGCAAATGTTAGAAAAACTGTTTGTCTGTTATTTTTGTCTGGCTCTTTTGGACCACCTCTACAAGCACCGCTTCATTTAATTTATTATCCTGTTTCTATTTTTTTT
Source organism: Epicampocera succincta (assembly GCA_932526305.1). Lineage (NCBI taxonomy): Eukaryota > Metazoa > Arthropoda > Insecta > Diptera > Tachinidae > Epicampocera > Epicampocera succincta. Next base: position 15,651,171 of record OW052038.1, read on the forward strand.
TATATACTTGTATTTCTGTTTCTGTTGCTTGGTTTGTACAAAAATAAGAAAGAAATGTTGATATTTTAATTAAATTAATTTCACCTGCAACAGACAGCCCCATCACACTTTCACACCTGCGGTTAAAATATCACTTGACGTACTCTTGTGCAGACCAATTGTCCCAATTGGTTCATTTCATTTCAGCTCCATTCGTATGACCATTAAAACGTTAAAACATTTTCTACATTTGTGATTTTGTAATCCTGTTATCACAGGATCTCGATGGCTGAAGCACAACCGACAGACAAAACTAAATAGTAATCGTACATTTCGTTGCCGTTGCAAGACAAAAAAAGAAATGTTGTATTCGGATAAGGAGAAAGGAAATGAAAATAGTAATAAAGTATAACAATATATTATGTGTCCATTACAGCACCAATACAGCACCAGTACTGGCCGAAAGTCTCACTTGTTCACGTATTTGTGTTAATGATTTTCTGTGTGTGTGTGTGTGTGTGTGTGTGTGTGTGTGTGGTTGTGTATGTGTGTGCTTGTCCAGATGAGTTGACACAAGATATTTTACTAAACGCCAACTCACTGGCTTGTTTGAAAACAAATATACATACATACATAAATGCCGTATGTAGTGACATTTCATTAAAGATTTAATAGACTGCAAACTGATTGTGACAAGCAAACCAACAGACACACACACAGACACACACACACATCTATGCGAGTACCTTCAAACACTCTTGCACACACAATTTCACAGATAACGAGCTGAATAACGGCATATTTACATAAATACTTAAGGTGGTTGCAAGAGAGGACAGGCAAAATAACAATAATAATGTTGAGGATGGAACTGTAATTTTTATTACATTCGTTTTTAATCCATTATTTCTTCTTTATTCTTGTAATTCGTTTAAATTTCTTGTATTTAATGATGCCTGCGTTATTCATGAGCCGGACGGCAGATTTTCGACAGCAACTGCCGGCCTTTCTTTTCTCTTCTTTTCTTTTCGTCATCTTATTGATTATAATGGATTATTAAAGATGTTCAAATCATATTCAAAAATTGTTTTTATTGCTAAAGTATTCAGGCGTAAGAGTGTATGAGGGTGTGTGCGTGTGTCCATGTATTGAAATTTGGTATAAAATCTCCCAAAAAGAACAAAAAAAAACAGAGCTTGATGCGGTTCTCACTATGAAGGAATTTCGCCTATTTGTGGAAAGTTCCAATAGTTACGAATTGTTCGCCTGTTTGCGAATACTTTTTGAAATGACAGGCTGGTAGTGGCTTGTTAAACTGTCATACGCAAGCACCCTCGGGTACTAGGTTTTCTTCTTCTTCTTCTTTTGGCGCTACAGTCCGTGGTGAACCTGGGCCTCAACCAACAAACTTTTCCACTAGGTTTTACCTTGGCGTTTTCCTAACTTGAACACACTGCGTATGAAATGACTATGCTTTTGCAGTAGCTTCTAAAATCTTCAGTAAGGGAGAACCCTGTGATGCCTTGTAAAAAGTATTTTCGGTTGGTCCAGGGGGGGGGGGGGGAGTAGGAGTCGGTCGTCAGTTAAATGATATTATAAATAGTCGGAGGAGATTCAAACGTCTCCTGAGTGCTACTGACTTGCAGCTGTATAACTGTTTTAGAAAGGAACTAAATTGTGGGGAGCCTGTTTGTTGAGATTTCTAGCTGCTGGTGGCGGTGCCTTCTCGGCTATCCAGAGAATTAATGGCAGTAGAATATAGATGGGCCATGCTCACGAGCCATTCAATTGTAATATGTAAAAATATCAAGAAAATACCTGTTAAGCCGCGACATTAGGACTTCATGGCAGGTTCCCATCAGTCAGTCTCGAAGTTTCTGCTTTGAAGCCTGTATAAGTAAAGCGAAAAAATATATATACGCTAGAAATCAAATCTTTTTGGGGGAACTATAGTATATTATATACTCTAAAAGAAGGCAACTACATACATAAATATGTTCTGAATATTGTAAGTCAATTGTTAACGTCTTGATACATGACCCTGTCACATGGATGGCTGCAATAATAATATTTTTGAAATAGTTTGTTTGATTATATCATATGACTTTTCAAAGCACCAGAATAAACATGACCATTTGAATGATAAACTTATTTATCTGAATTAAGTCTTATTAACCCTAGACTGCCGTACTTTGTGGAAACGATGACGGCAGTACTACTTAAAGTACTAAGTTTTGTCCCTTTTCAATAATATTAAACCCTTGAAGGGCATAGGAAATACAATAGATGGTCGCAGTGCCAAAGTTCGTTGTGGACCTGAGCTCCACTCTTATTCATTTATTCAAGATCATATTGTATAATATTGTTTTGTAGCCAACCAGATAATTAAACAGTAGCATTTTCTCCACGCGCAGCATTCTTCTCTTACGACAAATCATTGATGCATCATTTAAGGACTACCAGACAATTTATTGCAATTTAGACCGTTAATAAAATGTCCGAGGCTTGAAGTTGAGCTGAAAAGCAAAAACCTAAAATTTAATTATGCACTAATTAAAACAACAAACAAAGCGATTAATCTTAATCAACACTGAGTTGAGTTTTTGCCAACAATAACTTATTGTATTTTTTTTGGTTTATCTCGTCCTGAGCTCAAGCATGCAATCGTGTACAAGAGACTGTAGACGCTATACTTTTCATTGTCAAATGTTATTTATCACTGGTTATAAATGTTATGGACAATGTTTCCTTGCGGTATCATTATTGAAGAAAAAACATCACAATGTGATGATGAATGATGGTCTGTCCTTTAAGTTTTTCGATTTTACTCTTTTTTTTTGTGTGTGTGTTGCAGAAGTTGTGTAAAGGACGAAACTGCAAAAAAAAAAAAAAAGGACAGCCGGAGGTAGTGTTTGATGCCCTTGAGATACACCTGACATATCTGGCATTAATACTTTGTTTCATTGAGTTTTTATCTTTCAAATGCGTCAGTCACTTCATGTTATTTGTTTTTTGTGAAGGTAAAAAAAAACAGACACATAAAATGTTCAAATGAAATGTTTGCGCACAGATACTGATGGGAGTATAAATTTAAGTTTTTTAGAACTATTGATGTCTTAGCAAAGTATTACAGCAATCACCTTATCAGCACTCACAATAGCAGCCAGTTTGTGTATGCGTGTGGACAGGGTGTTGTTTTTAGAGTTACCAAATTAGTGTTAAATAAAGGGTGGTTAAATTTCAAGGGCCGATGTTGATTTTGAATAGAACACAAACTATTTAGGAAATTATTGTAATTTTATTTTATTATGATGTATTGGTATTACTCAATTATGTATGGAACAAAATATCGGCCAAATGGGCGCCGCGACCTCGGCGGCACACCTCCATCCGATGGTCCAAATTTTCGATGACGCTGAGGCATAATGAAGGTTCTATGCCGTTAATGTGCCGAATTATCTGATCCTTTAGGTCTTGAATTGTTGCTGGCTTATCGACGTACACCTTTTCTTTCAAATAACCCCAAAGAAAAAAGTCCAACGGTGTCAAATCACATGATCTTGGCGGCCAATTGACATCGCCATTACGTGAGATAACACGGCCATTGAATTTGTTGCGCAAAAGAGCCATTGTTTCGTTAGCTGTGTGGCAAGTGGCACCGTCCTGCTGAAACCACATATCGTCCACATCCATATCTTCCAATTCGGGCCATAAAAAGTTCGTTATCATCTCACGATAGGGAACACCATTCACAGTAACTGCCTGACCGGCCTCATTTTGGAAAAAATACGGCCCGATGATGCCGCCAGCCCATAAACCGCACCAAACAGTCACTCTTTGTGGGTGCATTGGTTTTTCGGCAATCACTCTTGGATTCTCATTCGCCCAAATGCGGCAATTCTGTTTATTGACGAATCCACTGAGGTGAAAATGTGCCTCATCACTGAAGATGATTTTCTTCGAAAATTGATCATCCACTGTTGCCATTTCTTGCCACCATTCTGCCCTTTCACGACGTTTGGAATGGTCAAGAGTCTTTAGTTCTTGAGCCAATTGCACCTTGTAAGCGTGTAAATGCAAGTCTTTATGCATAATGTTCATCAACGACGAGCGTGAGAGGTGCAATTGTTGGGAACGACGACGAGTTGAGGTGGACGGCTCTTCAGCCACACTATCGCGAACAGCAGCAATATTTTCTGCAGTACGAGCTGTACGAGCATGCACTGGTGTTCTCACATCTTCTACAGACCCGGTTTGCTCGAATTTTTCCACGATTTTTGCGATTGTACGCACATTTGGACGATGAAATTGACCAACAAAATTACGAAGTGCACGATATGCATTTTGATTTGAACTCCCGTTTTCATAATAAGTCTGGATAACTTTAACACGTTGTTGGATTGTGTATCTCTCCATGGTTCAAATTGAGTAAGTCTGAAAAAGAGAAATGTCAAATAAAATTCGGAAAAAAACTTGGCGTTTAGGTGTGGTTCACATTCAACATCGGCCCATACAATTTAACCACCCTTTATTTTTGTAATTGCAGTGAAACATTAATGTTTAAATATTATTTCGGCCATGTGGTCGGCACGGCTTTGGCGCGTACAGAACTTAATTTGGAAAAGTAATTTTCAGAAACTGCTCGCGGCTGCATTTCGCCCATAACTCTTCGATTTTTGATTTCTACATGTTGAATTATCTCTGGCTTATCGCCGTACACACACAAACTCAAAGAAAATAATCGAATGGGCTTAAATCATTAAAAGTTGGTGGCCAATTAAATTAATTGGATCATTACGTGAAGTTATTTCCTCACAAAAGGCTTATTTTTATTAAATCAATCGTAGTACGAACTGTGTGGCATGTGGCTCCACATATTAGCAAAATTAATGCTAAAAAGCGCCTCAAACAGTACTTTTCTGTGGTTGTTATATGATGTTTTGACAAAATCTTGTGAATTGTCCTCAGTCCAAAAGCAACAATTCTAGTTATTTACTTACCGAGCCAACTAAAAATGGGCTGCAAAATTTTAAATGGTAAACAGAACCATTATTTTAATGAAAAATGTCCAAATTTGTTGCAAACTTTGCTGTGGTTTAACTTGATCCATAATGAAGTGTCCGTAATCAACAATCAGCTGTTGAATAGGCTGTCAAATAAGGCAGTGTTGATATTCTAAAAATAAAGAGCACTTAATATAACAACAACCAATATGTACGAAAAGAACTTGCGCTTATTGCAAATTTTGATTTGCTTATTTGTCTTGTTTTCTCTATTCCTTCCATTCTATTCCAAGACTCAGTTTGTTTGCAGACAAATGTTTGAAAGGGGGAAAAACTCAACACGAGTTTAACAAATGCGTAAGTAGTTGTGTTACCGCCACTCATAAATCGCTAATATGACATTACTGTTACCGCCACTCATAAATCGCTAATATGACATTACTGTTATCGATATGTAGAGAGATGAGCATGGCAAAATGTTCAATTATTCCTTTTAATTTTCCACGCGGTATAATTATGAGGCCATATTTAATCGAGACCACATACATAGGTATATAAAACACCTACATAGATTTAAGATATTCATTCGTTCAGGTCATAAGGATTACGAAGCTTCGCTTGGAGTAGCCATACATAAAGGTTAGTATATCAGCAGTTTAGTATGTAAGTTTGTATAATGAATTTATTTATAATTTTAGGAATTTTAACATGAAAAAATTCAAAAACTTTCGTAGAAGGCGGACGTGTTTTAATCAATAAAATAATAAAAAAAAAAAAAAAAAAAGAATATAAAAATATAAAAATTTATAAAACATTTTTGTGTATATCAATATACATATGTACATACATACTCGTACATATATGTATGTATAAATATTTCTTACCTAAAAATAAAAGCAAATTTATTCTTGTGACAAAGAAAAAAACCAATATACATTTATTAGATTCCAAAATCAATTTAGTGCGGGAATGCACACAAAAAGTGCATTCTTAAGTACAATAACAATGGTAAACCTAAGTGATAATATGGATGATGATGATATAAATAAAACTAAAGAAAACACTAACAATAATGAACAAACTTGGCAATGTGTAACAACAAATAAACGCAAATGGATTGAGTCACCGAAAAAAGCTAAAAGAATAAATTCAGATGATATTCCAACTACATCATTCAATAGCAACAAGTTTGCTGTGCTTGATACTCATGACGATGAAGAAAATTGTGATCAAATTGCAACACCAAAACCTCCACCAATTTACATTCCCAATGTAGCAAGTATAAATCTTATGATAAGAAAATTAAGTGAAATTGTACCTAATACTGATTTTAATTATAAGTCTTTAAGGGAAGGTCAAGTAAGATTGATGATAAAGTCCGTTGATTCGTACAGAAAAGTCGTTAAGTATTTAGAGAGTTCAAGCATCTTATTTCATACTTATCAGCTAAAACAAGAAAGAGCGTACAGAGTTGTTGTTAAAGGACTACATCCGTCAATCCCCGCTGAGGATATTAAAGCTGAACTTGTTAGTTTAGGTCACTCCGTTAGATCTGTTACAAATGTGAGAAGTCGTGTAACAAAAGACCCACTTTCAATGTTTTTTGTAGATTTGGAACCAGGACCCAGTAATAAAACAATTTATAATATTAAACACATAAATCATGCTGTCGTCAAAGTTGAACCACCACTGAGAACCAACGAACTGGTACAATGTCATCGATGTCAACAGTTTGGACATACGAAAGCGTACTGCAAAAAACCGTATAGATGTGTTAAGTGCGGGATGGACCACCCAACTTTAGAGTGTAAGAAAACTGCTGATACTCCACCTCGTTGTTTACATTGTATGCTAAATCATACTGCAAATTACAAAGGCTGTAGAGTTTATCAAAGTTTAGTGTCTAGCAGAAGTAATAAGCAAAGCAGCCAAAAAAATCACGTCAATTCTTCGAGTCATATTGATTTCCCTCAGTTAAATAATTATACTGGCACCAATAGTGAAGCAAATAATGGATTGTCATATGCAGATGCTGTTAAAGGGTCTAATATAAATGAAAATAGTCGTTTGGAAAGACTTGAAAGAATGATGGAAAATTTGATGAATATGATGTCAATGTTAATGGCCAAAGTATGCAAATAAATTTAAGGGTAGCAATATGGAATGCAAATGGAATATATAGTCACATAAATGAAGTAGAAATTTTCGTTAAAACTAATTATATTGATATATTTTTAATATCAGAAACTCATTTTACGAACAGAACATTTTTCAAAATAAAAGACTACGATTTGGTTATTGCTAACCACCCCGATAATAGAGCTCATGGCGGTGCTGCTATTTTGATAAAATCGAATATTAAATATGAAATGCTTTCTCCAGTTGAAGAAACTTTTTTGCAAGCTGCTGGTGTAAAAATTACATGCGATAATAATGAAATTAGTATATATTCTATTTATTTTCCCCCCAGACATAGCGTTACATGTATGGAATATGAAAACTTTTTTAAACAACTCGGTTCAAGGTTTATTGTTGGAGGCGATTTTAATGCGAAACATCCCTGGTGGGGATCTCGCTTGATAAATCCAAAAGGAAGGGAATTATATAAATGCATTTGCAGAAATAATTATTCTGCACTATCGGCAGGTGGTCCCACATACTGGCCCAGTGATCCACAGAAAATACCCGATCTTCTGGATTTCTTCGTTTTTAAAGGGATAGCAAGGACATCTATGGACATAACAGACTGTGAGGACCTAAGCTCTGATCACAGTCCTGTAGTTTTGACACTTAACTTAGCTATTCAAACCTTAACAAAGAATCGTAAAGTACTTACTTCAAGAACAGATATGCAACAGTTTACATCGTGGATAGAAGAGCATTTAAATCTAAATTTACAAATTAATGATGGGGATCAGTTGGAAGATATCGTTGAAACTTTCACCAATTTGATTCATGAAGCAGCTTTTATAGCTACTCCACAGCAGCAGCAAACAAACGGTTATAATGTTCGTCTATCGGCTGAAATAAGGGGGCTAATTGCAAATAGGAGGAGATTAAGGAGGATATATCAAAACACTAGAAGCATAGTTGATAAAACTAATTTTAACAGAGCATCTCAACAACTAAAAAAGCGTATAAAGGATTATAAAAACGATTTGTTAAGCAATTATTTGCAGAATTTGGATGCGGTAACTATTGATAATGATCATAAGCTGTGGAATGCAACTAAATATTTAAAGCGGCCAATAAAAAGAAACATACCAATAAAAAATTTAAACGGTGTCTGGTGTAGGTCACACGCCAGCAAAGCTAATGCTTTTAAGGAACACTTAGAGTCAACATTCAACCCATTTATTTTAAACAGTCCCATTGTAAGGGCTGATGTTGAGAACTTTTTAGATGTTCCTTGTCAAATGGATCGCCCCATTAAATCGATATCCCCAGGAGAAGTAGAAAAAGCCATTGATAAATTGAATAATACCAAAACTCCTGGCTACGATAATATTGATTCCAAGGTTTTAAAATCTTTGCCAAAAAAAGGAATTGTTTTTCTCACAACAATTTATAATTCTATTTTAAGGCTGAACCATTTTCCGTCGCAGTGGAAATATGCAAAAATAATAATGGTACTAAAACCAAATAAGCCCGAAAATAACGTTGCTTCCTATAGACCAATCAGTTTGTTGTCAAGTTTTTCAAAAATTTTTGAAAGGCTATTTTTAAAGAGATTAACGCCAATCTTAGAAGAGCAAAATATTATACCAGACTACCAATTCGGTTTTAGGCATAAGCATGGCACGCCAGAACAATGTCATAGGATTGTCAATAATATCTCTTACGCCTTAGAAAGAAAATTGTATTGTTCTGCGATATTTTTAGATGTGCAACAAGCTTTTGACAGAGTCTGGCACAATGGACTTTTATATAAATTGAAAACCCTTATCCCAGCGCCATTTTATTTGCTTCTTAAAGCATATATACAGGGAAGATCCTTTTTTGTGAGCATAAATGAAAATTATTCAAGTTTCGGCTGCATTAATGCAGGTATTCCACAAGGCAGTGTTCTGGGTCCAGTATTGTACACAATTTTTACAGCAGATATGCCTACAATTGAAAACATAACTACTGCTACATACGCAGATGATACTGCTTTATTAGCCGCCAATGAATCACCGGTAATTGCTTCCGAGTTGCTGCAAAATCAATTGAATCTTCTTCAAGATTGGCTTCAAAAATGGAACATTAAAGTTAATAATTCAAAGTCTGTCCATGTTACATTTACCCTAAGAAAAAATGATTGCTCGCCTGTTTGCCTAAATGGTACAATTATACCAAGTTGCAATACTGTAAAATATTTAGGGCTTCATCTCGATCGAAGACTAACTTGGAAAGAACATGTCAAAAAGAAACGTGAGCAACTTAATTTAAAAACAAGAAAAATGTTTTGGTTATTGGGCCCAAGATCAAGCTTAAGCTTAGAAAACAAGATTCTGCTTTACAAAACAATACTTAAACCGATATGGACATATGGCATCCAGCTGTGGGGAACTACAAGTAATTCTAACGTTGAGATACTACAGAGGTACCAGTCAAAAACCCTACGACTTTTAGCAAATGCGCCTTGGTTTATGACCAACAAAAATATACACAAAGATCTTCGAATTTTATTGGTCAAAGACGAAATAAATAACTTCAGCGAGAGATACCTAAATAGACTAAGCAATCATTCCAACGTGTTAGCAATCAGTCTTTTAGATGATAGCAATGAAATCCAAAGACTTAAAAGACTTCATGTACTTGACCTTCCCTTCCGAAAATAGAAAAAGTTAAAACTCGTTACTCTGTATTTTAATTAAAAAGTAAATTCTTCTTGTATTTATTTTGTTTTTGGGTTTTAGGAAACTCAATATATGTTATGTTGTTATTTAAGAGTCATGAAATTTGCTTATTATTTTAATTGTAAAATAGATCGTAAATAAAACAATATTAAAAAAAAAAAAAAAAAAAGGAATTTTAACATATTAAAGCGTAAGAATAAAGAATTAAAGTTTTCTAAAATTCTTACACTTGTTGTGTTTAAAATCCACATTGGCTATCTTGAGCTTGGGCCGCTTTACCCGCAACAAGTTGTTTGTATTCGTTCAGTTTTTTTTTTATATTTTTATTAAAAAAATCAAATATATGAAATGTCAAAGGCTTATCTTTGTTTGAAGTTTCTTTTTATTATTTATTTCCCTCTCTTATTATTTGTTATATTTTTGCGTCTTAACCTCAACTTTGTGTTTATTTTTTAGTTTAGTAGCAAAATATTTGCGAACATGGCTTTGAAGTACTGACATCACTTTGGTTTTCTTCTATAGTTTCAAAATAACTTTTAATTATTTTGGGGGGGGGGGGGGGATTAGTTTTCTTTTATAATTCAAGGTAATTTGCAACACAAGCAATCTTCTATTCTGCCAACCGTCTACTCTTTCAATGTTCTATTCTTCTACATTTTGGTGCTGCTATATCTTGTAATTTTTGATTGAACCCTTTCAATAAAATTTCTTCATGCTACTGCGCTTTAAATTTTCATAATAAAAAAAAAATGTTTGTGTAACAATGCAAACTTTTCACAGCTGTTGTGCAGTCGTCGCTGCAACAGCTGATCGCGTATCAGCAACAAAATTTGGCATCACTATATCTCAGTGATGCCAAGTTGTTATGCATTTACGAATGTACCGATTGTTTTGTAGTTGATGTTATTTTCTTACTATTTGCATTAAATACAATGAGATGCAACCTCCACGCGCATTTGCTATAACTAAAGCTATTGGCTTCAGTTTCGTGTTGAATTCAAAAGTTTGTCTAAAGCCAGAAAAGTTTCGTGGGTAACAAGTTGGTTTCTTTTTCAAGTTACAGATACAGATTCCTTAGGAATCTTTATTTTTATAGTTATTCTTATTTGTTGAACAGTTACAAAAACTTATGCGCCCAGAAAGTTAATTCAGCTGCTTGTTTTCTTTTAACAATTGAAAAGGACAATTGACTTGTGTATCGGTTTTATGCTCCCCTAAAATAAAGCAGTTTGCGGATGGCGCTTTTGTTTTCTAGTAATAAAGAAAAACGAGCCAAACAAATTGAAATCCTAAAAGCTTTTGTTGGTTTTATAAATGGAAAAAGAATGACAGAATTTTACTTCGTACTTAGAAGACGGGATGTTGTTTTCTGTATCTAAATAATTTCTTTGTTATAAACCTCTGCACAGCTGCGAAGGTTGGAGCAAAAGTTATCATGGGGCTTAAAAATTTAAATTTTTTTCTTTTTGCAATAAGTATGGAAAATAGTGTCACTTAAATAGGCCTCCTTTGCAGTTGCGCAATAATCGGCTCGTTTTACAGCATTTTCCAAAACAATTTTCACCATTTGTGACTCTCTTGTACTCGTTGCTTTAAATGCCCCTAAACAAAACCGTTAACAAATCTGGCGAATACACTTGCCAATTAACTTTGAACATTATTATTTAATTCAGAAGTGCCCTTGTATGTGGTGGAGTGTCTTCATTCTGCTAACACCACATCTCAGGACTGTTTTTGGGCAGCAGCATAATCCGATACTTTCCGAAGAATTAAAACCTAGTGATAACTTCAAATGTAATGCCCCAGCAAACGCTGCACCTAATGGGGCGCAATTGATACTGATGAATAGCTTTTGCATATTCAGTACCCCAGAATCTATAGTTCTGTTCATTAGCCAAGGCACTCAAATGAAAATTAGCTTCATCTCTCATAATCAGATTGTCAACAAGAATAATTATATTTTGGCCAAATGTTGAGTAATAACTATAATAATATATATAAATAAATATATTTTGTTGAGTAAATCGTTTTTAAAATGCGCCGTAGTAACGTGCACACCATTCCGGGCTGAGCAGAATGCCTTCTCGTAGCTGTTTCTCGTATCTCCACTCGTTCAGCATTTTTCACAGTGCATATCAAAAGTGGTCTAACAACTGGTGGCAAATCGCTTACGGTGGCATGTTGGTGGTGACCAAAGAGCCATTGTTTGAAAGGGCGAAATTCTGATGTTAAAATGTCTACAATATAGTCCGATTTGCGTTAAAATAATTCAGCCCTGATTTAAATAATAAAATTCGACTATTCTGGTTCTTTGTCCAGCTGTGAATCTCGCCATCGTTCATTCTCAATCTAGAAAGAAATTATATAATTATTATAAAAATGAAAAAATTATTCAATTGAAATTGAATTGAAATCATATGGTGACTTTTGGCGCAGCCAGTATTTTTTTGGGTGAATAATCAAAATCAGTTGCTTTTTAAATTTTACTTCAATACATACATATGGATGTGTGTATGTATGTACATATTTCTCATTGTGGTGCTGACTGCCCAAACAATATACTCGGTTTATATAGGGAGCAAAACAGCTGCTACTATAAAAAAAAATCTTTTTACTTAAGCTGAAGAAAAGCACGGAACAAAATTGCACCAGTTGCAACATCTTTTCACAGCAGAAACAATCAATTTTTCTCAAACCTCAAAACAGTGAATGACTTTTGTGGCAAAAGTTTCCATTTATTTCCTAACATGTATGCATGTATGTGTGTATGTGTGGTGCATACGAATGTTGTTTAATTTTGCTATTAGCATTTTGGGAAAAATTTAACCATCCATAAATACGAGCAAAAACAACACCAACAACACCGACATTGCTAATATTACTTTTTCAGATCTCTCGCTATTGTTTTCGCTCTATCGTTATTCTCTCTAAAATGTGACAAGTCAAACTGTCACTCAAACACATGCAGACATTTGAATAATAACCAACCAAAAACCGACCAACTTTTCGTTGCGTTCTTGGGTACCTACACACATCCATCCGTACATAATATATCCTTTGCACAAACACACACACACACACACACACACAAACAAACACTCCCATGCAAGAGCCCAAAACATTGTTGCTTTTGTATTGTGTAAATAATTGGATGCATTAATTTTTTGTGAATGTTTTCGGGAACCAAAATCAGCTGTTATAAATAAAATTCATTCATGCATGTTTTTGGAGCATTTTGACAGTGAAGGTAAGACAAATTTAATTTTGCTGCCAGTTTGTCTGGAAGATGTTTTGTTCATAAAGAATTATGATTACATACATATAAGAAAAGCGTGTTGAGTGTTCAGTTAGTACATTTAAAAGAGGATTTAGACGGTAATACAAGTCGTTCGTAAAACCAACGAGAAAATCTTATGAAATTATCTCCGTATTTTAAAAATGAGAATAAAAATCTTACGACAGATTTTTTTTCCGTTTACACGATTGGTAAAAGACCAAAACAAAGTAAAATGTTTACATAAAAATACATCCCTGATCTAATGATGTGTGAAGGAATTTGAAAAATTTTTAAAAACAATAAAAAAATGAGAATAAAAATCTTACGACAGATTTTTTTTCCGTTTACACGATTGGTAAAAGACCAAAACAAAGTAAAATGTTTACATAAAAATACATCTCTGATCTAATGATGTGTGAAGGAATTTGAAAAATTTTTAAAAACAATAAAAAAATGAGAATAAAAATCTTATGACAGATTTTTTTTCCGTTTACACGATTGGTAAAAGACCAAAACAAAGTAAAATGTTTACATAAAAATACATCTCTGATCTAATGATGTGTGAAGGAATATGAAAAATTTTTAAAAACAATAAAAAAATGAGAATAAAAATCTTACGACAGATTTTTTTTCCGTTTACACGATTGGTAAAAGACCAAATGTTTACATAAAAATACATCTCTGATCTAATGATGTGTGAAGGAATTTGAAAAATTTTTTAAAAAACAATAAAAAAATGAGAATAAAAATCTTACGACAGATTTTTTTTTCCGTTTACACGATTGGTAAAAGACCAAATGTTTACATAAAAATACATCCCTGATCTAATGATGTGTGAAGGAATTTGAAAAATTTTTAAAAACCATAAGAGCCGTACGACTGTCAAATTTTCATTCGTATTTTCTCTCTATGTCGTATGGTTTCATTACATATTAAGTTTAGACGGTACCATTCGTGCTCTTCTACTCAAAAACTTGACTTATCGTACGACTTCTGTTACCGTCTGAGCCCCCTTTAAATGTTGTTGTTGGCGTTTTAATGTCCTCCGGCTAATCTGTTTGTTTATTATTCAGTTACTGAAGAACCGGTAATAAAATCTAAGACTGCTTTGGGTTGTGTTTTTAGAAAATATTTCATTTTAGGTATCACCAGAATAAGCCAAAAAAAAATATACAAAATTATCGACATGGAGATCCTTCAAAGGAAGCAAATTTTTGTAGACGTAGAAAAAACTTTTAATAAGAGTCCGGCATTATTGAATTTCTCGCAAAAATAAAATCTCTACTCGCCGCCTCATTTTGTTTTGCTATAAAATCCTGTTTGGAAGATTTTATGTACTTGAAATAAATCACGAAAGATCGTCCATTTTTAGAATGACTGCAGGAGTTCCTCAGGGCAGTGGACTTAGCTCAACTCTATATACAAGCTATACTGCGCATATATGTACGTATCACTGTAAATTTTAACAACTGCTGATTTCAAGAATAAAAATTGTTGATATTTTTATTGCAAAATTTTAGCATGTTTTGTAATTTTGCAGCTTAAGTGTATAATATTGTTGAAAATTTTGATGGTTTTATATAAAATTTATTTTATGAAAACATTTGTTTCCACTTTCCAACAACAACAACAAAAATTCTCTTTTGTTGTATGGCAAACATTTTTAGTACTATGCTTTTTATTTATTCCAATCCAATTTCCCAGTATATTGCGGCCAATAAAATTTCTAATTGTGAAGTACAAAAACAGCAATAACAAAGCCACTTTGCTAGTTGCATACACAAAAACACAAATATGAATTTATACAATTTACTGAAATTTTGTTTGCTGGTACGTGCATGCTTATGCATGCACTTTTAGTACATATTTGAGTTTGCTCTTGGTCCGTCTCCTCCCTTCAATATAGTTCAGCATATTACACTATTGAAAAGAGTAACAACTATAAAATTGTTAATTTCATGTCGTCATATGAAATCGAAAAGACCCTAAGTTTAAATGAAATAAGCAAGGCAAGAAGAGTGTAATGTAAAGCCAATGTTTAGCAATAATTCTTTAGTCCAGAGAAAAAAGCGTCTTCAAATAGGATGTTAATATGCGCAGTTTAATGCCAATTCCATGACACTGCGGTGTCAATGATGTGGATTTGGTGGGAGTGTCAGTTGCTGAACGGTCCGTCGCAGGAAACCTAAACCGTACGCATCTGCTTGCCTTGAAATGAACTTTTAGCACAAAAAAATGCCCTGACTATACGGCACGACCTGAAACCTTAATATTCCATCCTGTTTACATGACTACTATTTGTTTCGAACGCTGCACAGGCTTAAAGTCCAATAAATAAAATGGCTGAATCCATTAAGCGCGTAGCAATTAAACGAAAATCTGTGTATTTATTTTAAAGCTTTTTGAATTTCTTATGACCATATAGGCAAAAGCTTACCGCCTGTATTTCTTTGTGTGTAGCTGGTGAGCCAGAAATCTTTATTTACTTTTGTGTTTTTATTTATGGCGTTAGAATAATTTAAATTTGGCACAATTTTCGCATATATTTCGCTATACGAAATAAGCCCTGACGAAGACCTTATAAAATATTCGCGTACAGTGCAAAAGGAAGTTTAGAAGGACTGCTGCTAATTGCACATCCAAACTGAAAACCAACGAAACTTTTCCCTATATGTGTAAAGTGTTTAAATGAAAAATGTGCATTTTACGTCACCGACTAAAGTGTATTTTAAGAATTCTATTCGGGCATTGTGGAAATAATATTGCAGAGGGCAACTTTTTATGGGGTTTCTTGTTCCAGCAAAATATTATCATACACAAGTTTAATCACTTAAAAACAAGAAATGTCTAAAGTGTTTTGCTTAACTAAAGTCATGTATTGAGAATATAAAACGTATTCAGCCAAAAGTGGACAAAATAGTTGGCTAACACTTAAAACTGTAATAGATGATTCTCATGGCTCAACAACTTTCTCAATGAATGTTGTCGTTTTGCTTTGAGTGGCATAAAAGGGCAACAGAATGTTTTATTTTGCTTCTTGCTGCTATAAACTGAATGTTCCTTTTACACACTTCTATTGGGAGAACATTAAATATATTTTATGTTGTTTATAGCAGTTGTCTATAAATGGCAATATATGTACATATATTTTTCTTGGCAGCTAATTACAACATTTTGAGCAAACGACTGCCAACCAAATTTTGACAAAAAATATTTGATATTTGGGGGTTGCCATGGAAGCCAAATCGGTTTTGGTAATTGTCGCTTTTGAAAAACGATATTGGGTTCATTTCGTGTCATGAAAACAATTCGGTTTTGTTATTTTCGAACTCAAATAAAACCAATATTCGAAACAGCTGTTTTTCTGTGTTTGCTCTTTTGTTTGCAATTTTAAGTGTATTTTTTTTTTTACAAACTTTTGCAAATTGAGCTAAAATATTTCTTAAGGCTGTGTTTTTGCTAAATAAAAACAAAGAAAAGAAAAAAAAATAACTACATTGAATAAATAAATAAAATAGCATCCGGCGTTGCCCCATTTTTTTTAAGGGAAGAAGCACGCGCTGAGAGGGTGGCAAGAAAAATTTTGAGGGACGGCTGCTATCCATTTGTAGTGCCGGAGACATCGTAGGTGTATTTTAATGCTTAATCTTAATATGTAAATATGTACATATATTTAAAAATGTTGTTGTGCAGGTTCTTTGCCTCTTATCGTTTAAACAGAGATCATATCCTTTTGCGTTGGACCAGCACTTTTTAACTGTTCAGACACTTGCTGTCAGAGGGAATCCACAGTTGGCTTATCACGTTTTGCAAACCCTATTGGGGTTACTTCTCCATAAACTCCAGGAGACTGCCGTTTTTTGCTTTTCCCCTATTCTGATGATTAAAGATGTAAATCAGAATGGTGTTCCAGTTTATTAAAGATTAATAAAGTAAAATTAAAATTTGCACACAAATTTTACTTATTAAACTTTAAAAAATATATATTTTATGATAACTTTTTTATTTACTTAAATTTTTGCAAATTATCCAACTAGAAGAAGTGATTAATTCCGTCAGCTGTCAAGTTCTTGTTTTATTTCCAATAAAAAAAAAACCGATAATATTGAATTCTATGATACCTAAAACCGATAAAAATTGAAGCTCGAACACAAAACCGACAACTTGGATTTCATGACGCCAAAGTATTTTTTTTTTGTCGCTTGTAAACCAAATTCCAATAAGATTGGATTGTGTGGCAACCTCGATTAAAACTGCACATTGGAAAATTATACGCTGGTGTCGGTTTCCGTGTGGTGGTAAACCGCTCAGATGAATCCATTAGTTTTGGCTGCTTTTCGGTGCAATTTGTTTTTAAAAACCACGTGATTTCGCATACAGTGATTTTCAGAACAGACCTGAAAATTGCCAGAAAAACACAAAAACCTGCTGATTGCCACCTGCGTGTGTGTAAGCAGCTTCCTCAACATACACTTATTCGCAAGAAAAATTTAAATTCAAACTAAAAATAAATTTCCTTTAATTTATTAATCTCCAATTTTATTTTTTTATTTCAATTTTAAACAGTAATTATAACTGTCAGGGCTGCAGCTGTCTGGAAGTTACTTACACATTAAAGGTTCAGCTTGCAGCCAAAAGCAACAAGATAGTGATTCTTGGAATTTTCCTTTTAAGTTTTCTCAAAGCTTTACACATACATACATGTATATATAACTTTTGAAACGTTATTATGCTCGCGCCTCCAGCACAATAATTTATCCTTGATATTTATTATATAATTAACAATCTGTACAAATAAAAAGTCTGCGATTTTGTAAACAGGATTTTCGTCATGAAGATGAAACACCCGGTTAAAAGTTAATGCAAATGCGTTCGTTTTACCAGTCGGCCTGGCTGTTGTTATTGAATTTATATATGTATGTATTTCAATCTTAACGGTAAATCTCTCGGTCTGAATAAAATTCGATAAATTGTGTGTATCCCACGAACTAAATACACAACCACATTAATATAATCTCTGAAATTTCGCAGCCTGAGAACAAAAAAGATGTGGATCCTTATCAGTTGTCTTAGAAGATTTATATCAATATTTATGTCTTGTTTTGAAGTTTCGTTAATTAAATGGAGAAGCCCTGCAGAGCAGTATTATTTAGCTTTAAACTTGTTTCTTATGCAAGAAAAATAGCCAGACAAATAAGAAAGAAATAATTTTACAGAGATAATTCTTTGCCAGATAAAGCGTGTTTTTTTTGTTAGAGTGTCACAACTTTGAGTTGGCATCACTGCTTTATTTGAGCATCCATTCAACAGCTGATCGTTGCTTTTTGCTTAGTTTGCTTTGAAATTTCATTATGAATTGACTTACACCAGAGCAACGCCTGGAAATTGTTAACATTTTTAATCAAAATAATTGTTCTATTCGTCAAACTCATCAAACTCATTTTTATTCAAAATTTTATTAACCGCTGAAGCCCATTTCTGGTTTAATGGGTGCGTAAATAAGCAGAATTGTCGCAGTTGCAGTGAGGAGAATCCACCAGCTTTTGTCGCAACACCAGCACATCCACAGAAAATTACTGTTTGGTGTGCTTTGTGGGCTGGCGGAGTCATTGGCCCATATGTCTTCAAAAACGCTGATGATCAGAATGTTACTGTCAATGGTGAGCGGTACAGGTACATTATTCGAAATTTTTTCACATTAATCTTGCTGATATGTGGTTCCAACAGGACGGAGCCACATGCCACACAGCGGGCGCTGCAATTGATTTACACAAAGAAATTTTTGATGAAAAACTAATTTTGCGTAACGGCTCAATTAATTGGCCACTAAGATCGTGTGATTTAACCCCATTGGATTATTTTCTTTGAGGTTATGTCAAGTCACTTGTCTACGTCAATTGAACACCTCGAAATCAACATTCGAAGAGTTATCGGCGAAATACGGGAGCAAATGCTTTTCGCAGCATGTTGAAAATTGGTGTTCCAGATTGGGCCTTCTACGCGCCAGCCGTGGCGGCCACATGTCAGAAATCATATTTAAACATTAATTTCATAAAATTTTTTTTCCAATAACGGCCGTTTCATTGATATTAAAAATATATTTCCTTATTTTATTAGGATTTAAACTTGTGTCACTCCATAAAAAACAACCTTTAGTTGGGGCAGTGGTGTTCCCCCTTCGGGGACAGTGCGTTGAAAAATGTTGATGCCGCTTTAGAAAAGTTTGATGTCGTGCTAGAAAAGTTTGATGTCGCGTTTATTAATTTGAGACCGCGTTAAAAATTTTGGCGCCCGGTTAAAAAAAGAAAGGAAGCCTCAGTTTTAAAAACACGACCGTCAATGTTATTAACGCGAACGCCAGTTTTAAAAACGCGAATGTCAGTTCGTTTAACACAAGCGCCAGTTTTAAAAACGCGAGAGTCAGTTTTAATAACACCGGGGGTCGTTTTTATTAAGGCGAGTGTCATATTTATTAACGCAACGGACGACTTTATTGTCAGGCAATTGTCTGATAAAAGTTGTCCAATCTGCTTATTATTATATGGGGGCCGTGCTGCCAGTAGAAATGTTTCCCGGAATATGGCGTCATTGACAGGTGCATTAACATAAAAACATCTACCAATAAGAAATGGGCTGACAATTATCTGGCAATGGCAGCGAAGAGTTTTCTCACGTTGGTCAGATGTCTTACAATGAAACGAAAATGCCTTTGCCGATCATATTGTAAAACAAAAATTGACAATCCAGGCAATTGTAAGTCTTTTGCAGCCATACTTGACTGGCAACGTTGTCAGACCTGTCAAACGTCTGCCTGTCTATATTTAGCTTTAAGTTTTCAACTTTTGGAAATTGTTCTGACATTTCATGTCAGTTGGCGCCATGATTAGTGAACGTTCTAAAGCATTCAGTGATTTAAGCTGAAAGGGAAGCCTATTTACTACATGCCAAAGGGAACTCAGTTTTCATTCCGGGAATTTCAAAACTTAAGCTTTCTGATATATCTTTTCAACTGGACGCTTAATGCAATTGATTAACTTGAGATTGAGTTTTCAACTTGTCTTTTTATTGTTGGCATTTTTAATTCCATATTTATTTTCAATCTCTGTGAAAGGATATTTTTTTACTATTATTTGTATCGCAACTAAATGACGAATCGCAGTGGAAATGGAGAAAAATCTAGAAAATGCATATACATGCATATATGTATGTATGTGTGTGTGTGGGTGTGTGTGTGCGTGTGTGTGTGTGTGTGCGGCAGCGGACGAACTGACAATGACTGTTATTTAAAATAAAAATTTATTTGTTTATTGTATGCGCTGCACACAATATGACAATGTACATTTCCAAAAGACACACATACACACACACACACATACACACACACACACAAACACACACACAAACACACACATAAAAAGTATTTATTGTACATAAATTGTGGTAAAAGGGAATTTTGTTAAACCAAAATAATTCCATGCACTGAAAGAACATTTTATTGCAAATAAAGACAAAATTGAAGTTCTTTGTGCTTTAAGACATTTTGTATACATTTTTCTTAAGACTTAATTTATATTGATGGGCAAATCTTCCGATTTAGTGCTTTAATACTGTGGCGAACAAAGTACCATTATTTTCTTCTTTTTTTTTTTTGTGAGTGTACAGCCATAACGATGCATTATATGAATTTATGCCATGTGTAACTGTAGTGAATGTCAAAATATTAAAAGGCAATACGTTTTTGTTGTATTTGTATGGAAGACATGTCGTGCAAGAACAATGTTGGTATTGCCGCCGTGGATGACAATGACGTTGATGTGTGATGCGACCGTGTGTGGTGGTGTGGTCTATCTGAGGAATTGTTCCAATTCCAATTTTTGTCTATTGAATTTAACAATGACAACCAGCAATGACAGTTGATGTTAACACAGATGCTGTTCCAGGGCATCGAAAAATATTTTCTTTATCGTTCACCTGCTCGGTGCAGAAACACTGAAACTTAAATTTGTTTGCATTTCTTTTTTTTTCTTTTTTTTGTATGACTAAGAAAAGTTTTTATTTTGCAATAGCAGAAACTTCAACTGTCAAAGTAAATGTGGGAATTCTTTGGTTTTGCTACAAGTAATGCCTCCAAAGTGTGAATGTCATTAAGAGCTGGGAAATATAACACAACAAATAGCCAACTTTTTATTTTCGACTTTCAATAACCACTCAATCTATCCCAATAGACAGTCATTGGGCTTAAGTCGCGAATTGGCTAAAATACAATATTTGTTATTTTGAAATGATCGCCCAACAGTAATCAGGGCTCAGAAATTGACTATTAAAGACAGACACTTTCTTATGAGTGTGAAGATAAATTTTAAGATTTTTAACCCCAGACTAAGTCCTCCTTTTCAAAATAGGTTCTTCATATTTATGATAAGGGTATTGCTCCATATTAGCATAAGGGTCCCCCCCTTTTAAAAATAGGGTCTTTATATTTATCATAAGGGTTTGCTTCATATTAAATGTCGAAATTTGGAAAAATTTCTCTTATTTCCAAAAAAAACAAACTATTGCGACTTTTGAATATTGGACATTCATAAGGATGGCCGGAGGAGTCTTCTCCAATAATTTTTTTTCGCCCATCTGCCGTTATTTCCAAGAATTTTTATGAACGTTCTTAAACAAAGTTTCTATAGTCTTCTTTAATGAGGGTTTTTATTTTAAATTTTTACGGCATTATTTTATAAAATATGGTTTTACAAATATATTATTTTATTTTTTTTTTAATAATTATTACTAATTTTTTAGTTTTAAATGCATTTTTAGTGGAACATTTTAATTTCTTAGGCTTAACAGAGCCCTGCTACTTAATTAACAGAGGCATGTTAATATTGCAGGCTTGAGTCTGTTCTTAAAATTTGTCTTCACACCCATCAGTTTTTTTCACATTTGAGAATCAAATATAGTTCTTTTTGTTTGTCAAAAGTGTTATCTTTACAGGAGTTGGTACATTTGCTCATACATATTGATATAAGTCTGACTTTACCTCTTCCTTTCAACAATATAAATATTAAAAAGACTGCCAGCCGCCGCAAAATGATTGGCTGCCGCACAGAACAGCTGACGCAGTTCAACAGTTTTTGTCTCTCTCAGTTTTCTTTGATATTTAGTTTAAAGCAAACTTTTATAAATAATTTGAAAATATATTAGATATTGTTATTAAAAAAAAAAAGCTAAAACATATTAAAAAAATTACTGCTGTAAAACGCTCAACCTACCGGCCAACATGAAACGCAGTTCAGCTTTTCGTATGACCACTTTGTTTGTACACCTCAAAATAGAACTTGGCCTCACTGCAACTTTGTCAGACAACTTTGAAACAGGACTTTTTACAGCAGAAAGAAATGTTTTTGAGGAGATACACGACAGTTGGGCATTTCGGAGTGCGCCAGAATTACATGTACATGACGTCTTTGATCTGGATATTTGACATTCTATAGATTTTTATAGGTTAACAAAAAATCGCAGATATTAATACTTTTCTTTTTGAAAGAAATAAGAAAAATGTTTAACTTGAATTTCTTAACAGAGAATTGAATACGCAATATAAATACGTTTGTATGTGTGTCAATATCTCAACTGACACAGAATTTAAAATACACAATTGATTTTTTATCAAATCTGATCTTCGCCTCTTCCATCCTCCACTTCTGCTGCTTCATCATCTGTTTTATTCTTCCTGGTTAACTTGTGTTGTGACGTTAAATGCAGCAAAGTTTTATTAAGTTTTTAATTAAACAACTCGATGAACGTATTGAATTGTTAAAACAAAAATTTGACGTTAAAATGAAATGTGACGTCTGTTGATTTTTATTTGACAAATATTATACATTTATTTTTGCTGTTGTTGCTGTTGTTGTTATTATTATTATGTGTTGCTAATAAATTAATAATACAAAACCAGTCGTAAATAAACCAGTCTGTAAATTATGATTCATGTATGAACTTAATGCTTTTAAATAAATTTTAAATATTTAATAAAACTTAAATTTCTTTTCAGGTCAACTTTGGATATTTTATTTCAAGCGCCAACATCATCATCAGTGAGAGAGAGAAGATGAAATTTTAATTGGAAGGTAATGAAAAAACCATACGGCACCAAAACAACCGGACAATAACTGGGAGACTTGAAATTATTGCGGCACGCCCCCGGTTTCGTGTGTATAAATGTACAAGGACAGTAGCTGCCGTAGCAGCCCTCAGCCACCAACAACAACGACGAACGTTGTCGCCGACATTGCCAGGGAGACAGCAGCCACAAATATTGCAGTCACATTACCCATAGAGAATCCTACCAGCACAACAAATGCTCGAGGCGCCGCCTTAGAAGACGACGAAGAGGACGGCTTTAGTTGTCCCTCCGAATCCAGCAGCGATACAGATTACGAAGTACGCTCTCGGCCCTCTACCACTAGCACAACATCCACATCTTCCTCTTCAGCTGCTACAGGGCCGGCAGTGGGAGCGCCCAGCCTTAGGAGGCAAAAACGTACCGGCGGCCGATCCGCACAGCATTGCCACATAAACTCCGATGTGCGTCTGTTGCGCAAGATTGGTTTTATTGCGTCACGTGTTCGTTTTCTTGCCAAAATTTATGGTGATTTTAAATTGGTAAATCCCTATAGTCCGGCCAAGCAGAAACGTCTGCTGCAGGAAATTTTACTGAAGCATTCGACTGGGGATCCGGAGCGCGAATCGGCCAGATATAAAGTTCTAAAATTGTGCACTGGCGGTACTTCTTCAGCGAGAAGTCTAACGCCGGCCAGCTCCATAACCAGTAGCTTTTGCTGTCTGCCGCAGGCGGAGAGTTCATTTGAGGACGATTCAGTAACGGGAACTGTGCGTCGCAAGTCGTCCGCCACAGTGACCACCTCAGCTTCTAGTTTTCTTCTCGAAGACCTACTTATACAGTTGTATGAAGATCGCCGGAATAAAGTCGCTGTAATACGCCGCCGACGTAGTAGGCGTAGCAGTGCCGGAGCAGCGATTGGAGCATCGAAGTTGCCACGCAATCATTTGATCATTATGAGCAGTAAGACAACCAGCAGCAGTGTCGAGCGCCTATTGCAACAAGATAACGAGGACGAGGGGGTCGGCGGTGTTGTCAGTGTTACGGGCAGTGAAAGTTTCGACAGACTCACCAAAGGCAATCATTTATACAATGCAAATGTTACAAGTTCTAGTCAGCCGCAACAGCAGCGCAGTAGTACCGCTTTTCTCCAGCCCATGCTGGGCGATGAAAATCTAAAACGTCGCCGTGCCAGTGACTGTACACCCTCCCATCCCGGCCAACCCCTGAGCAATCAACTGCAGATTACTTTAAAAAACAATAATTGCACTAAATTTCCCCTGCATCGGGGCAGTTGTGGAGCCGCCGGTGAGCATTTATTAGCCGCCAATTCTATAGCCAATCGTCAGACTTTAATTCTAAGTAAATCATGTGGCAACGTGGACGCCGGTGTCGCCAATACTAATGTTGCTTTGTATGGCAGCACTGATTTGCGAAATTTGATTGCGAGTGGTGGCGGCGCCGGTGGCGGCGGCAACGGTTCAGTCACAACGACCACAAATAGTGCAGCTGTTGGCGGTGGACTTGGTGGTGCACAAATCAATGGCAACAACGAGTACAGTATTGTTCAATTAAATAACACCATTATACAGTGTCATTTCAACGATGAAGACTTTAGGGCTCTGGTCAAGGAGCTTAAGCGCAAAGTCGAATATACCGAACGCATGAATTGGTTATGTAAGTAGAATGCATCTTCTATGTTTTATATATAAAGATACAATATTTTTTCTTTT
Source organism: Epicampocera succincta (assembly GCA_932526305.1). NCBI lineage: Eukaryota > Metazoa > Arthropoda > Insecta > Diptera > Tachinidae > Epicampocera > Epicampocera succincta. The sequence continues at coordinate 15,676,118 of OW052038.1, forward strand.
GTATTTGAAACAGTTGCTTTAAGCGGTTGTACTGCTTAGATTTTTCCCTTTTAACAGTTTTATAAACTTATTATTAAAATTTTATTTATTAAGGGCCTGCCCCACCATATCGAACGTTACCGTTCGCCTGCCTCAAAGGTCACTACATTAGAACTTAAGCGAGGATAACCGCACAATGCACCGATTTTGTGCAAAAATTCGGATGCCGATAGTCTGAGCGCACAACATTTTTATATTCCCCTGGCTTTTAAGCCATCAAATGTTTTCTGAAGCGTCGCCATATGAACGATTTTCGCTTAACGCCGAACCATAAACGTTTGAAAAAGGTGTTGATTTTTAGGGGCAACTAAAGCACCGATAAAAGTTTCCGATTACTACCAATTAGTACTTCTTCTTCTTCTTTTGGCGCTACAGTCCGTGGTGAACCTGGGCCTCAACCAACAAAGTTATTCTTTGTTGTTGTGTCGTAACTAGTGTGTTTTTACACGGTAGGGAAGTTACCCCCACGCACAGCCCCCGAAACCTGGAGGACCGGGTCCTGGTTTAGACCCCTGGACAGAGGGGATTCGCTGCACACTTTGGTTCACCTCTAAGCGGGTGCTGTAGGGGCTATCCAGGGGCGCCACGGGGAGGCAGTATGTCAGCTTGACCAGTCCATTTTCAGGGATCGCTGCTGGCTTCTCGCCAGGTTGAGAGCAATCAACAACTTTGCCCTGAGTGCACTGGCCCATTCCCCCACCAATTAGTACTATAACTTTCTTTAATATAACTTTGATTTAATGTCCTGGCAATGCCAGTAAGCGTAGAAAGATAGAGAGGGTGAGAGAGCGAGAGAGAGAGAGAGCTCGAAAAGAAAGAGAAAAGCTATACATTAGTTCATCGATGCTTTTAACATTCTTAATTTGCCCGATATGAACCGAAAAATAATCCCACAATTTCCATAATAATGTGAATACTGGAAAATAAATCGTCGCAAGTTTTAAAATCGTGACATATTGTGTTGTTGGATCCTGCCTTTACAGAGCTTTTCAGCAAGTATCAGGTATCAGTAAAGTAAAATATTTGACAAACGAAAGCTTATCGATATCGGTGCTTATGGAAATCGAGACGGTTAACTTTCGATATCGTGGGACAGGCAATAAATATTTCAATATATCTTTTTAAATTTCAACTATTTGCTTTTCAATTTAAGTGTGACTTTTTGTTGTTTGTAGGAAATTTAAAATTAAACGAAAAATGGTCCCTCAAATTATTTATTGCAATATTTTAAAGCTTTTTTTTTTTTGGATTGTCAGAATTTCTCTTCAAACTTTCCCGAACAGTTTTGCTAAATTTTTGTTTTATTTCATTTCTTTTATTTTGCAGTTTATTTAATGAACATGTTTATTTTATGGTTACAACAACAACAACAAAAAAACGACCTTCATAAACATTATGAACAAACAATTTAATGGTTTTCTTTCTTGGTATTGCATTATTCTGTGTATGTGTGTGTGTGTGTGTGTGTGTGTGAAGTTGTGCATGGGTGGGTGTAAAGACTTTTGCTGCAAAGTAAACTCCAAAACACAATGATGACGGCTGGAAGGTTTTGCAGCGCAACAATGAAACTTTGACAGCCAACACAAAACATTGTCTAATTTGTTGCTTTAACACATGAATTATGGGCCATATAAAATCTCGATCTTTTGCTTTCATAAATCTTTCACACACTCAAACAGACACACTTTTACGTATAATATCATGTTTTAAGTGAAGTTTGGAAATTCGTGTTTTTCCGAATTTCTTTTTCCTGTTTTTTTTTTTTTTTTTGTAAGGAAATCGTTCAAACATTAAGGACCATTTAAGGAAAATTTCCGAAACAACTCTCTTACTATCGAAGTCTGAAAACCATGATAACAATGTAGAATAATTTTTTTTGCAGTGTATGTACAGGGTGTTTTTTTTTTAGAGGTATAGAACTTTGAATTGAAATAAAACACAAGAAAATCGTTTTAATGTCCATCAATTTGGCTTTATTGGAAGGATAATTTTATGCCATTAATGTTTAAATATGATTTCGGGCATGTGGCCGCCGCGGCTGGCTCGAATAAAGCCAATTCTACAGGTCCAATTTTTGATGGACAAAAGTTGATGGACAAAGCTCCAATTGCTGTGCACGGTGGCGAATCGATTCATTCGGGTCCTCTTCAACACTTTGCTCTACAGCGGCAATTGTTTCTTCGGTGCGCACTGTTCGACGTCTCTGCGGATGCGTATTATCACATAGAGTAAACGTAGTGCGAAAACGATCCATGGTTAACCGAACTAATTGCTCTGATGGACGATTATGTCGACCATAAAATGGACGGAGCTTGCGGTAAACTTCGCGAACTGAACCATTATTTTCGAAATAAATTTGCACGATTTGCAAGCGTTGTTCTTTTGTCAACCTGTTCATGATGAAATGGCAAACCAAACTAAATATTAATCACTTGACAGCTGACAAAATGGCCGCCAGTTAAAAAAGTGATGCCAACTTAAAGTTCTATACCTCAATAAAAAACACCCTATATGTGATGGTTGTGGTTTTCATATTGTTTGTGATGTAAGAAAAATTCTCATTTTAGTTTAAAAGCTTCTACTGCATTCCACAAACAGCCACATATTTAATATTGTTGAGCTAAAAGAAAATAATTTCCGAACGTATTATTACAAGAATCATTCACAAGACACAACAATATGAATATACGGAGAATTGCGGATAATGTAAAGTTGACCAGCAAATGAAATAAAATACATTTCAGATGCAAGCAAAAGTGCACCCTAAAATATGACAGAGTCATTAAAAGCATAAAAGGTTTTTATGCCACTACATTAAAAGGACTAAAAAAGTTGTGGCTAAAAGGTGTCAGTAGTGTTTTAGTCGACAAGTTTATTTATATGCGCTGTTCTTTGGATGTATCTCTTTTCGAGTTGTGTTTTTTTTTTGATGTCTCAGTTTCGGGTTTTGTTTCGTTCAGTTGTGCTTTCCTGACGGCTATTCTGTTTGTAGACTTTATAAGTTGCCACAGACTCATCACTTTAAGTGACCCCACCTAAAGAAGTCGAGAATAGTCAAATTAGGTAAATTTTTTTTTGACCAGTGTATATCACCCAAGAGGGGCCATTACACGGCCTTATATGACATTGCTCAACCCTTTTGGAGCCACAGTCCCTAATCGTCCAGTTAAGAAAGTCGAGTGCAATTTGTCGTCGTGTGTTGCGGTGCTTAAGAAGCGACTATTCTGCTTATTAACGCATCCACAGAGATGATAGATAGAAAAGCTTCTTAACGCTCCTGATGATTTTCGATGAAGAAATTCCTGTCTCGTAATTGGGACTCACTTCGCGGTCATGGGTTAGCAGCTGATGTACTCACAGCACCGAAGTAGTAAGTAATAACTACAAGTTTTTCCCCAAACCCAGCCAGCCGGCCGATTTATGCCCAATTACATGGCCCGGTCAAAACACTCCACGGATACCTTTAGCCAATGACAGTCAGAAAAAATGCTGTGGGCACAACCAACTGATGAGCAGTTGGTGTCTGACGGTCGCAAGATATAAATCTAAATTCACCTTCCCCGTCAACATCATCGACAAATTATTAGGCAAAAACTTAACTCATGTCTTAGTAACGTAAATTCCGTATCTGTTTTCTTCACAAATTTCTAACCCAACATACAAATCATCTTCCGATAGGGTAATTACTTCAGCGTCACCTTGTGCAACAAAATACGTTTAAGATACGCTCGAAAATATTTTGATTTATTTGGCTTCATGCAACAACATGATTGTCAAACATTTCAGATAAGATAAAAAATAGAACAACTAACATTTGTGTTCTGTCTGGGGGCATATCGTAATTTTAAACGTCAAACAGCTGAAAAACTTCATTCGCTGAACACAAAAAAGCGCAAATTTAGTGAAAAAAAATTTTTAAGCAATTTAGCAAAAAAAAAAAAACTAATAACCAAACTAATATATTAACATTGATTTACACATATACACGACGTAAGTGAATATAAACGATTAGTAGCGGGTTACAGGGACACAGTCTTTTACGCTTGACGTTGGCGTTTCGCTCCGTTCCTCGTTATGGCTCTAAAACTTTATTTAGTTTTGCTTCTTTGGCAAATAAATGCTTTCAAATATGTTAATAGCTCTGTATGAATTTATTTAAAAATTTGAAAATGTCGTTTCGAATTGTTGTGCTGAAAAGTCAGACTAAAGAACAGTTTCCTTATTGCCATCGAATTGAGTCCCCCACACAAAACTACTAGTATATTTTATTTGTTTTTATTCTCTTTATTAAAATGATAACAATATCCATTATGTCAAATTTATTCTGTAAATATTTATTTACATGCACATACATACATACACATGCAATCACATCTATTATTGCCTCTTCCTAACAGAGTCAAACATGTTTGTGCACGTCAAATATAAGTTCTTTCAAGCAAATATTGTATGTGACAGTGAATGTTAGCATTTGGTTGCCTCTTGACTACGATTAAATCAATTAGTTTTTATTTGATGGCGGTGCGGTAATGGTTGGTAAAATGTTATTGCCACATTTGTGAAATTACCGTTGGAAATGTACTAAGTAAAGTGCTTAATGACTGAATGTCTCATTTGTTGTTAAGAAAAAAACTTCTTTTTTTCATATATGCATGTACATACATTTGGTATCTATACGGCCACATTTGATTTGCTGTTACGTCTGAGAGATACATACATACATACATATAATGGATAATAATTTTAAGCACAATTCGTATGCATGAACAGACATGCATCAACATGCATCAACATGCAGGTGAGACGAGACGTGTGTGTATCTCATGATCAGCTACCACGTATCAAAATTCCTTTAGTGCTAAAAAAATTAAAACTTATATTTTGTGCGCTAAATATGTATGTATATGTCACGCATAAAATGTGTAAGTTTTTAATTCGAACGTGTTCCACTCTGACTTCATAACGAATAAGGAAATTTTATTATGAATTGCGCACAACCATCTGACATCAGTTTTTGTTGGATCCATAATGTGTTCGCTGTGTAAAATAGATGTATATTCGAGTATATTTTGAAAACCACATTTTATAAAAGTGATTTGAAATCACTAGCAAGCTGTTCAGTGTATAAAATTTTGTGATTTTAAAGCCTTCAACATCTTTTTCAAATCAATTTTTTTCGACTTTTAACTCGACTGTTCGCTGTATAAAATTTTATGATTTTAAAATCACTGTTTTTTTTTTTTACTTTTCACTGGACTCATAATAACTGACAAATTACTCTATATATATATATATATATACATATATGTTCATTAACTTCTTATGCAAATAATTTTTGTACCTTAAAATTAAGAGAATTCCTAAAGAAAATTTTATTTGCTTTGTGATTTTTCCTGTGAATTCAGACTTGTTTTTCATTATCAGCTGACTCTGTTTTTCGTTTGGTTGTGTCTTCGGTAATTTCTATATTTGGACCTAATCGATTAATTTTATTCGTTTCATGGTTTAAGTAAAGACTTATGTATAAGTTCGGTAAATTGTTTATCTGCAAATGTGATAAAGAAAATTGTGTGATTTAAAAAAAATTTCTATGTTTGGAGTTAATCAAATTAGTGGATTAATTTGAAATTTTATTCTTTTCATGGTTTAAGTAAAAAACTGCTAATTCGGTTAAATGTTTATCTGGAAAAATGAAAAAGAATTAGAATTAATCGAATTAGTCGATTAATTTTAATAAATTTTATTCTTTTCATGGTTTAAGTAAAAAACTGCTAATTCGGTTAAATGTTTATCTGGAGAAATGAAAAAGAATTAGAATTAATCGAATTAGTCGATTAATTTTAATAAATTTTATTCTTTTCATGGTTTAAGTAAAAAACTGCTAATTCGGTTAAATGTTTATCTGGAGAAATGAAAAAGAATTAGAATTAATCGAATTAGTCGATTAATTTTAATAAATTTTATTCTTTTCATGGTTTAAGTAAAAAACTGCTAATTCGATTAAATGTTTATCTGTAGAAATGAAAAAGAATTAGAATTAATCGAATTAGTTGATTAGTTTTGAAATTTTATTCATTTCGTGGTTTACGTAAAAAACTGCTAATTCGGTTAAATGTTTATCTACAGAAATGAAAAACAATTAGAATTCATCGAATTAGTCGATTAATTTTAAAATTGTATTCGTTTCATTGTTTACGTAAAAATTTGCTAATTCGGTTAAATGTTTATCTGGAGAAATGAAAAAGAATTAGAATTAATCGAATTAGTCGATTAATTTTAATACATTTTATTCTTTTCATGGTTTAAGTAAAAAACTGCTAATTCGGTTAAATGTTTATCTGGAGAAATGAAAAAGAATTAGAATTAATCGAATTAGTCGATTAATTTTAATACATTTTATTCTTTTCATGGTTTAAGTAAAAAACTGCTAATTCGGTTAAATGTTTATCTGGAGAAATGAAAAAGAATTAGAATTAATCGAATTAGTCGATTAATTTTAATAAATTTTATTCTTTTCATGGTTTAAGTAAAAAACTGCTAATTCGGTTAAATGTTTATCTGGAGAAATGAAAAAGAATTAGAATTAATCGAATTAGTTGATTAGTTTTGAAATTTTATTCATTTCATGGTTTAAGTAAAAAACTGCTCATTCGGTTAATTGTTTATGTATAATTATAAAAAAATCGTGTTGCATATATTTGAAATTTTCGTATTTGGAATTAATCGAATTTTTCGTTTCATTGTTTAAGTAAAAATTACAAGTTTGGTTATGGATTCATCGAACAAACATTAACATAAAAACGTTTGTGCGTAATATTTTTCTTGTTCTGTGAAACAGATTTCAAAACCATTGAAGTGCTGGAATCATGCATCTGCTAGAAATCACAATTAAGATTGAACTTAAGAAGAAGGAAAAAAAGGGACAAAAGAAATATTTTTCATCAAAAATACATTTTTTTTCTAAATAATTGCTTATGCTTTATTTCTTCCACTGTTTTATTTCCTTTTATTCTTACAGTGAAAACGATTGCCATTTCCATATAATTTTTTATCTCATATCTGAAATATGTCATGCGTAAATTAAAATATTTTCCATCGACAAATGGACCAGCTACTACTTACTGCCTCATTTCAATTAAAAAAACAAAACTTTCTCTTTTGTGTAGGATCTTTGTAACTTTGTTATTTAAATAGCACAAGATTGGAATTAAGTTTCACTGCCAGGATAACGATTCTATTAAGAAAAGGCTCCCACGTATAATATAACAACTCGTGGCGTATGTGTCGTAGGTTTATTGAATTTTTCTCTTATGAGATTGTGTTACAAAAGGAAAACATACATGTTGCTTTGCTATTTATATTTATGCTCCATAAGATGTGCTACACACATAAATATTATTGTAGTGTAAATGTGTTATGTGCCAGCTGTTAGGTAAGCAAATAATACAAGGCGCAGCTTGCCTGAAACACGGCACCATCTAACAATCCAATAATGTTGTTTTTGTATGTGTAACGAGGTTGTCTTGTATTCATGATGATGTATGTATTCGAAAAGCAGAAAAGATGTTGAATGGGAAGGTGTGAGGAGCAGGAAATATAAACAGCCTAAAAGTGTGCACCGTAAAGTCATCGAAAACGGTATGTAAATCTATAAAATTTTCTTCGCACGAGGCTGTAAGGTGTGACAACTACTTCGTTTATGGTTTTAAATGAAAACTCTTAGCCACAGCCTAGTAGGGAGTGTGTGTGTGTGTGTGTGTGTGTGTGTGTGTGTGTGTGTGTGTGTTGCAAGCAACTGCTATTGACATATTAATATGCCCGTCAATTGGATTTTGTCACAATGATGTTAAAACTTTTTCTTTTGCAGCCCACATGGCTCAACTTCTGCAGCTCGCGCCGTTCTCATATCCGCTTTGCCGTGAATATTTGAGACTGTGTTTTATTTCGAAGCAAATGAAGTGGCAATTATAGACACACATGTAAATACTCGTATGTACATACATACATACATGTGTGCATGCCAATGCAATTTTAGTAATTCTGTTACACAATTTGCTCTGCTTGAAAGTTTGATGGCAAACTTTTGTAATTGTTTCGTTTATGAATCTTATGAATAAACTAAATCGAAATTTCACAAAAATTTGCAATACGATGTTTTAATTGCTTTTACTCGTAGTTCGCCTTGAGTTGAAAGGTATCTGCGCATAAATATAATCAAGCAATCAGTTTTCGTTTGTTGAAAAATATTTTAGACATTTTGAAGTTTTCGATATATTTCTGTTTGTTGGTGTTTAAATTCGTAGCGGCAGAAATTTTCAAATAATATGTTAAATGTTTGTTTGTTAAATTAAAATGTGGCTTTTCCAAATAATTGCATTAGTCTCGTTTAGGCATCATCGATCAGTTTTAGCTCAAATCGAATTTGAGTTTTGTAAAAATTAAGAAAACAGATGATTTGATTGAAAAGATTCTATAACATTGGAGAATCAGTTGTTGGCGATGTGTCTTCTGGACATACAGTTTTCAGTCACCTTTTCGGGCTTGGCTGGCCGTGAGTTAGGAAAAAACACGGAAAATTACAGGCCGGTATTGTCCGTGTTTTTCGTCCATTGTTGCTGGCTGATCAGTTTCAAACAATACAGTGGCTTCACATTGGCCTATAGAAAGATCAAGGACTTTCAACATCAGTTGACAGGCCCCTTTTTAGAAATCATCTTCATGGGCATCGCCATCATATAGAACGTAACGCCATCCCGTTCAAAATACCTTGAAACACTAAACTAAAAGGCATGGATGTCGGCGCAGTAACGAACTTCATTAACCGACCGTAAGTCAAGCTGCGGCTTCATTTCGAAACAACTAAATGCGCCAAACAGCATCAATCGATGCAGTTTTCTGCTCTGGTGCATTCATGTTGTACATCGTTCTCGCTCTATATGAGCCACGTTTAGTCTATTAAAAACCTTAAATTCGCTATATCGCTGCACATCACAATCAAGTTGCGCCAATTGATACTAAGTTTCAAAGCAAACTTGAATAATTTGTTATACATCTATTCAAATCATAAAGTATGACAGTTTGTGAAACCTTTTGTAAGTTCAGTTAAGCTTAAATCTATTCAGGAAAAGTTGTCAAAGTCTACTGCTCATAAAGTATGTCAGTTGAATTCTTAAGTTCCAGTACCGCTGTTCAAGCGTTATTCTATTCCAGAGGACTTGGCCAATATATACAGTATCATTCAGTATCACAGTTCGTTGGTCAGTGAAACTTTTTGTAAGTTCCGGTAGCTTAAGTTTTATCGGGCTGAAAAACCTTCTTGTATGATTCGATATCAAGAACCGAACAAAATATTACTTGTGAAGCCCTTTGGCTTTGCCAACAAATGAATGATGTATGAACAACGACAGTTTTGTGTTCAAACATACGGTTGCATATCGTTACCTGAAATGCAAAAGGGCGTAACAACATATTTCAAAATTTTACAGGAGAGACAAAAAACGCCAAAAAATCAAAGATTACGAAGCTGGTCTTGCAATTTCTTCAGTACAGCATTAAATTGCGATGATGCATTTATTTCGTAGAAAAAAAAATTTCTTTAATCGTCATTTTTATTAGATGTGGGTTGCGCCCTTTTGGTTTAAGAAAAAACCAACTTTGTTGTTACGACCTTTTGATTTTCTTTAATAAAATGGTTTTTATTGACAGTAGGGCTGTAAAAATGTAGGAGGACATGTAATTCGATTTGCTCTACAATAATAAATGAAAAAACCCATTTTGAATTTTTTGGTTGTTACGCCCTTTTGCATTTCAGGTAACGATATTTTTCAATTATATTTTTAAATGGCAATTTTTTTCTTCTTTCTTTTATGCTTCAAATGTGTGACTGTTAAGACACACTTATGTAAAAATATGCGCATATTTGCACATCTCTGGCTAAATGAATGAAATCTTTGCAATCGTTGTGAATTTGTTGTACCTGTGTGCATGTGTTTGTTGTACTTGTTGTTTTCATTTCACACTCTTAATACAGTTCTTTCTTTGTCTCTAGCAAAACTTTAGCGCCTTAATGAAAATTCTGATTTGTTTTCGTATTTTGTGTCTCTTTTCTTTTTCTCATTCTTCTGCTCTGTATACTTTTCTGTTCTGTTTTGTTTCAGGCAAGTTAACGCACAAGGAAATCAATAGTAAGTGCTCCCATAAACTAAAAACAAAAGAAAACAAAACCATCTTAGAAAGCCAAACAAACACACCAACAAACAAACGCCAGCAAAATATGAAACGAGAAAATATTTGAGAATTATGATAACTTTAGAAAGTTGTACTTTGCTTTTATTCAAGTCTGCAACAAAAAATTAGCATTTTTATGGTTGTGTTTAGAATAGTTTTTCTTTTATGTTTTAAACGAACTCTTACATTTATTCATACACACGTATGTATGACTTCAGCTTCCGGGCGGCTTTGCCTAAATTGTTTGATATTTTTCTTTTAAAGTTTGCGTTCCTGTGCCCTTCATCAGTCCGGCCATCGTTGGCAACAGTTGGTAAATAAGAAAAGTTATTAAACATTCAATATTTATTTGGGTTCACTTTTCATGATGATTCAGTTTCTTTATTTAAAAAACAGGTGTTTAAGGATATTATGCGATATTTTTGAGGCTAAATATTCATTCATAAAAGAAAAGTTGGTCAACATCAACTTCACACTTTGCCCAAAAAAAAAAAAATTATCACAATTTTTCCACAGCGGTGGTAAAGTAAAAATATTTGCTGGTCGAGAGAACAACGTTTTATGTAAAATAAAATCTTTTCTTTTGCAATTCATTGATTCAATTAAATGTCTTTGTAGATTCATATTCAGAGAAAAAATTTCGTTGATTTAGCCCATTGTTTAATTGAAAATATTTGAAAACAAATTTTTGCTACGGAAGAACACAAAAATAACTTAAAAACTAATAATAATGAGGTTTTCCTTAAAAACATTGCCTTCGAGCAAATATTTTCGTTGTTCGAATAAACAATTTTCATTGAATATGTAAAAGCTAGAAAAAAGCCACTAATAGGCAGAAGTTTCCTTAAATGGCGCAGACATTAAATAAGAGACTTATCAACAAATTTTCTCATTCCATTCGCAGCTTAAAAGTGCAAAAAGTTATCAAATAAGACGAATTTACTGAAAACTTGCAAGAAGGGCTAACAAAATAGAGACAGTTCCGTGCCAGAACATAAACGGAAAAAAGAATGTATAACGTTCCTCGCATATGCCAACGCTGCAAGAAATTTTATAGCAAGTGAATAAGAGTTCTTCAAAATGCTATAAAATAAAACTACTCAGCATTTGGCACATCCTTGAAAAGTGTTATTACTGCAATGATGATTTTTATATGGTTGACTGATTGGTTTCTTTTAATTTTATGATTGTCTTGACTTTAATTAATTGTAATTCTATAAACCTTAAGAATTTCTATGAGGGCCAGTCATTGTTCAGTCAATTTCATATTAATTGCCATATATTCAATCATTTTGAAATTAAATTTCTGGCAAAATGACAAAATCTAATAACACGTGTTACTTAAGAATATCTAAATTCTTGGAAATGAATCTGCAAGTATTTGAAGTTTTTTTTTTCTAAACTATCCTTTAAAAAGTAATATTAGTAGTCCTTTTCGAAGGCTTTATGTACAAAAATATTAATACATACTTGAGTTTTAAACTAAAAAGAGCTTTTACACCATTTTTAAAGACAAACTTCATTTGTTAAAAAGGTTCTTGTTTGAAATATACTTTTTTAAAAGGTAATTTTTTAAAACGTACTTTTTGAAATGCTAATATATTAAGAGGTACTTTTCTAAAAGGTACATTTTCGCAAAGTATTATTTTCAAAGGTACATACATACTTCTTTTATAAGGTAGTCTTATAAATTGTACTGTTTTAAAAAAGTACTTTTCTAAAAGGTACTTTTTTAAAAGGTACTTTTTTAACAGGCACTGTTTTAAAACGTACATTTTTAAAATATAATATTGTATTTTAAAATGTATTTTTTTGAAAAATACTTTTTTAAAACGTAATATTTTAAAAAGTACTTTTTTGAAAGGTACTTTTCAATAAGGTTCTTTTTTTGAAACATACTTTTTAATAGGCACAATACTTTTTTAACAGATAATTTTTATAAAGATACTTCTTTTATAAGGTACTCTTTTAAAAAGTAATTTTTTAAAAGGTACTTTTAAGGAGGAGATCATCTTAAAAATGTACGTTTAAAAAAAAAAAAATTTAACAAGAACTTTTTTCAAAAGTACTCCATTAAAGGGTGCTTCTTTAAACGTATTTCTTTAAAAACTACTTCTTTAGAAGGTATTATTTAACGATTCTTTGTTTTAAATGGTGCTTTTATGAAAGGTACTTTATTAGAGGATTTATATCGCTAGAACAAACGCGTCACAGTTTTTTTAAAATTTCATTCTTAAAAGCGAAAACTAATATATATACATATACATAAATATATAGTTCACTAAGGAAAACAGTAACTAATTAAATGTTGCTTTAAACAACCCGAACTTTCTAAAATAATAAACCCCTAAAACCTTGCCGAACATAAAAGGAACCAGCACTGAAAATGTTGCTCACATTGAGCTAAAGTGGCTGTATAATTTTTGTCTTAAAACATGTCTCCTTCTGAAAAGCATCCAAAAATTCAATCATCACCATCGCCATGTATGTGGATAATGAAAATAATTTGAATTCATACATGTAATAAAAACAAAGACACGAGCTGCTCGAATCTGTGTGTTTGACTAGTTGTGTTTCTGTGTGTGTGTGTGTGTGTGTTCTGGCGTCGTTTGAGTGTTTGGGTGTGTGTTCGCAGGCAGGCATGCTATTTAGTTTGCTTGTCTGCTAGTGAAATTATGTCATGTCTTATTGTTATAACATTTATTTAATCAGTATATTGTCTTTTCAACTTCTTTAACACCAACATTAACAGTAATACACAGTGCACTTCGCACATACTCCCAGATACAAACACTCGCAAATGAATTGTATGTGAAGACATCATCGAATTAAGATGCTTGTATACGCGTACATTAGCAAACACGAACATGCATTACAACTTATTGGTAGAGCCTGTGTGCACATATGTATGTATGTATGTGTTTGAGTGTGTGTGTGTGTGTGTGTGTGTGTGTGTGTGTGTGCATGGTTGCTTAATGTAGGTCGTTGTTCACACAAAAAGTAATAACAAATTCAACATCAACATAGAACATCTAATTGTTCTATGTGGGAATGTGAACGTTTAAGAATGTCAAGTATTTTCTTTTAGCAAATGCATAAATAAGTAAAAGAAACCAAATCTTAAAAATATCTTGAGCAATCTGTATATGTGTGTGTGTGTGTGTGCATGTGTTATCTGTCTGTCCGCCTGTCGGTTTTCTTGTTTGTTCTGAGTTTGTTTTAACAAGTACGTGCGATAACAAGGTTTTCATTTAAAGAATGTTTACCCAGTTTCTCCTGGTTTTTTTTTTTATATTTTTATATTTAACATCAACACTAAGACCCATTACACAACTTTTTGTGTCTATGAAGAAGTAGAATTTATCATGTCTTGAAGACTAGAAAAAAATTGGCTTAAATTATGTTTATGAATTTTTGTTTGTTTGTTTGTTGTTGTTTTATTATTTCTTTTGTTGATTTTTATTCAGCTGAGAAATTTAATATACATATACATATTTGTTTCCTTTTTTAAGGCATTGAAAACTTTGAAACAATTATTTGTGTTTAAAAAAAAAAAATGATAAATAATTGAAATAATAGCAAAAACAAAAAAAAAATATAATGACAGATTTTCTTTAATCACGGCTGCCAGACATTTAGGCGATTGTTAAGTGCATTAAATAAAGAATTACATATTTATTTTGCTATACATATGTACATATATGTATGTATGTATATCTTAATAGCCCTTAAATTTAAAGATAATATTAAATTTCGCTACCCATAACCACCTAAAGTGTGTTATTTTAATTGCATAATTACAACAGCCAACACTTAGGAATTGCAAACAGATAAAATCGACAATTTAATTAAGTTAATATTAAACTGGTAGAAGTAAATTATATATTGAACTCATACCGGTAAATGCATAAATGTTAATACAAGCCTCAGACTTTGCTCCTTTGCTGCTACATTGTCATAACTAAAAAAATCAGACTTTTTTGTATTGACCAAACAAAACATAGAGGCGTGTGTCAGCTGGCTGGCCACTGTAGCCCAATTGGCCTTTCGTGTCAAAGTTTCGGAAGAAGGGCAACTTTCTAGAATTTTGGTTGCCCTGCCAACCCAAAAGTCCCTCTTCCTATATATGTATGTATATAGTACTGCAAGGCAAAAACTTTTCCCCGGACGGCAGCGAAATAAGTTATTGCCGTTGCGAACAAAAAGACATTAAGCGACGGACTAGTGAAATGTTTGTTGGGAAGAAAAAATAAATGAATGTATGTAAATATTCATTATTAATTACAATTCATTAATTAATTAATTTACGCTCTCGGGGGGTTTCGGTTGGTATCATCACCATCATCAGCAGCATAAAACTTTGTTGTTATTGTCTTTTGGATCATTCCCATCATCCATAAATTTCTTCTCACTCTTTCTCTCTATCACACACACACACACACACACCCAAACACACACACACATTTGCGATAAGTACTCTAGTTGTTGGGCGAAGAGCAAATGAATGCATTTATAACTGTTATTTATGGATGTTTAAAATAAATACCAACAACAAAAGAAAAACAAACTTTTTACGGGCAACATTGAAATGCTGATTTGTGTGCGAGTGCGAGTGCGAGTGCGTGTGGTTTTATGTTGTTATTTATTTAAACTGAATTAAAAAGTTTTGTTTTGGCAAAATATTGAAAAGTATAAAATATGATAATATTAAGAGGATGGATTATAATTTTTGAGCTGTTGGCATAACATTTTTTATATTAAACCAGAAATATTGCAAAATATTTCGTTATTGTTATTGTATTAGTTTGATTTAAAGAAATTTACATCAATAGTCCGCCTATAAGTCACATTGTGTGTGGAATGAGAGATATATTTAGAAAATTCATTTTTACGTTAGGAAAATTTATATTATTACAACAAACAATATGACGTTGTTTGCTAGTGGATAGCTCCTATGGTCTATGGTATAATAATAAGCAAATAGTTCTATTTTCAGTTTTTTTATTTTTGCAGCTTTTTTTTCTACCCTGAAATATAAAAGTTTGTTTCTTCATCATGAATGGATGAGTAGTCAAGTCAAGTGTTTAATATGCTGCTTCATTGACAGCATGCAACCGCAGCTGGAAATCCAGTGATTCCACCGCAAAATCCGCAAATTGAATATATTAATTTTGTATAACAGATATAAAGTTCTGTCAGTGTCCTAGAGCTTTTCAACAGCTAGAAAACACATAAAAAACAACTATTTCTATATGTTTTGTATTTTAAATTTTTTGTCGGTTTCTCATTTGTAGAAGTAAAAATTTATTAAAAAAAAAAAAAGAAATATGTTTTCCTCCATAAAGCCTAAAGTGTTTAAAATTGCGGCTAATCGCCTTGTACAGAAAACATAATTTAATATTTTTAAAAATTGACAGCTATTCCCAGAGCCAACTACGTTTTGGTGATGACAAGTTGCTGAAGGAAAAAAGCCAGCCTAATAACCGTGTAGGCCACGGCATTAAACATCAAATGGTGCTATTTAATGCCGTTTTGAGCCCGAAAGTCCATAGTTATTAATAACAATTTAGCGCTTTAAACATTGACAACATAATTTCTATTGTGTCAGAGCGTTACCGTAATTAATTATGTTCCAAGTAAGAGGCTTCAAGTGATTATCACTTGTCAATTGTTGGGGACTTGCGACCATGCGGTGGTGGTGAAACCAATAGCACAAGTAATTAATTCTTTGCTATAACAAACTGAGAACACAATGGCTAAGAAAACGAATCCAGCGATTTCTTAAGCTCCTTTTAAGCATTTATAAACGTTTGAAAATGTTTTTGTTATTGTAATTTGGTGATGCCTTTCGCATGGACTATTGTAAGTGTGTAACTTAAAGATTCTTTTTGTTGCTCAAATTGCAAATTTTGCTAGAACTTGTGCTTTTGTACGAAATGGCGACTTGACGTCGACAATTCTTTCAAGGCATTTAAAATGCCCGTTACCTTTCGCTTTAAGTAGATCTTAGACAACATGTTATTAATACAATATTTTGATGTCTTTCTGAATACCTCACATGGCGTGTGTCCGTTTAAAAGAATTGCTTCAGGTCTTGGGTAAAGTTGCCGGACAATAACTTCAATGAGAGTGATTTCTAGTTTGTTATGTAGAGACATCTGACATCAGAGTGTTGCCATAGATCCAGGCCATGCGAAAACCTCTGAGGCGCTTGACAAACAGTCAAGTCAAATAATGTTTATTGCAACCAACTAAATGTTTGATAAAAATTGAATTCTGTACAAAAACATATTCATCGTGACTAATTGAAACCGTAGTACAGTCTTTGGTTTAACAGAATGCCTTGTTATAGAAAATATATGTATCGGGTTTTTCAACAGGGACGCTGCAAAAGTAGACCGACAGGGACAGGGAGCGAACGACGCCATATTTCTTGCCGCTCTTTTGACTTTTCTCTTCAGTAAGGTTTGCCATTTTTGATGGAAAGATATACGAGCCAACAACGAGTCCAAATTAATAAAATGTACTACAGAGATTCGGAGTCAGTGGCCTCAACGTTAAGAGCGCTGCGTCCAATTTATGGTCGTCATAATCGTTCTAGCATATCAACAATTGAGCGTCTAGTGGACAAATTTGAATCCACAGGCACAGTACAAAATGTTCCCATGCCAGTGAGGCAAAGAAGTGCCCGTAGTGTCGACAATATGGCTGCCGCTGAGGCTTCAGTTGAAGAAAGCCCAAATGTGTCTCTCACACGTCGTTCTGAAGCGTTACTGTGAATGGGAATCGCTACCGTTCAATGATAGCCGAATATTTTTGGCCCCAATTGGATGATATGGACTTGGAGGACATGTGGTTCCAACAGGACGGCGCCACAAGCCACACAGCGAATGTTACAATCAATTTATTGGAAACCAAGTTTGGAGAACGTGTTATCACACGAAATGGTTCAGTCGATTGGCCGCCTCGGTCGTGCGATTTAACGCCGTTAGACTTTTTTCTGTGGGGGGTACGTCAAGTCTATGGTCTATGCCAACATTCCAGCGTTGATTGATGAACTTCGTACGAATATTGAACTTGAAATTGCAGCAGTATCGGCTGATTTATGCTTAAAAACTGCTGCAAGCGTGCCCGTGGTGGCCATGCAAAAGAAATCGAGTTCCATACAAAATGAACGTACATCGAACGTACTTTCACAGGAGTAAATAATTTCATTGATATTTAAAAAAAAACTTTTGTAGCGCTCTTATTGCAAAGCCCTGTATATGGGCTGGGTTGTACAGATGACCTACTTTACAAAAATCGAAACACTTGGGTGCATTTGCTTCCCTCCTGCTGCCTGAGTGAATCTCATAGAATAGCAAATCCAGCAGTTCGAACTGGAATCTGCCACATATTCGATTTCGATTAAAAGAGTTCAGACCATTTACTACAAACTGCACTACAGTAGTTTCCGCTTAATTGATTCCCCCTTAATTGATTTGCCCGCTTATTTGATCCAAAAAAATTACACTGAAAATATTCAATATAAGTTTTATAGAAAAATTCCCGTTTAAATGAGTCCCGCTTTATTGCATTACCCGCTTAATTGAATCATAAAATAAAAACTATTTTTGTAAATAGCATACAATCATGCCGCTTAATTGACATTTAAAAATTCTCTTTCTGTTGAAAAAGTCAAATAGTCGACTTTTGGTTTTCGTGATGTGAAATTATGTGGCAGCCCTTCAAATCATACGTTTTGTTTATTTTGTACAAAGTGAAAAAAAAAACGCCAGTGAATTAAAATCTATATGTATATAAATATTTTACAGCTTTATTGATCCCAGTGCCCAATTATGCGGAGTTCTTTTAATCAATTAAAAGAGTATCGGTTTAATTATATGCCCGGTTAATTGCAACAAAACCTGTGCATTTTTAGAAAATCAATTAAGCGGAAATTACTGTAATACTTTCTTTCTTTAGCTTTATCAGCGAAAATCTCTTAAAAGTGTAGTTATCTTAAAGTCATAACTGGGCTGTGTGGGCCGTGAGAATCGACAGTTAACCTCAACTGATCACCTGACAGACTTCTATCCTTGATACCGGTGAACTGATCAGCATTTCTGTTCTATAAATAGTGGCGATTCGTCCGCTAGAAGATGACCGAAGACGTTATATTATAGCTCTCATTCCGGCCTAGATTACAACATATACATTCTTATTTCTTTGCTTGTCTCATACGGTATTTCAAAGTCAATTGTCTGTGTGCAAAAAAACCACAAAATATTTTGAAAAATTTTGCAAAATTGATGTTTAAATAAGTTAAAATTAAGCTCCTACGAAGTTTTCTGATAAATTGATTTCTTTCCAACATATTGTCTCAGATTGTCCGTACTCTTCCACATACGTATACTTAATATAAATTACTACTGATTATAAAATAATATTACGCATACGCTAGAAGTACTGCTGCTTATGTTGCCCCTAAGAGTATGCTTTAAAAGTTTATTAGATATTTACATACTATTTGAATATATTAATTAAATGCCGTTTTTAGAAAAAAGGAAAATATACATTTTAAGCTCCAACATTTGTTTAGCTCGAATATATTTTGTTGTTGTGGTTGCTGTGTTCTTTAAAATTTACAAAAAAAAAAAAAAATTAATTTAATTACCAGTTTTCTGTGCATATAAACGAATCAGAAAGCCAATTAAATAATTACTTTTTAATTGTTCTACGAATTTATGAGCCGGAAATAGTAGAATTTCTTTCTTTATTATTGACAATAAATCCTCTTAACGTTTTAATAACAATTACTTGAATTTTGTGCTATATAATTTTAAAACTTATATTAGTATTTGCCACCAAAAAAGTTTTATAATACAATACAAACGCAAAATTTGTTTAAATGGCTTGTGCTTTTGCGTTTATTTATTGTATGTTCTCAAACTGTTAAAAGAAAAATCCTTTGAAATTTTTAAAATTGAAATTTATGATTTTATTTCGTTAACGACTCAAAGCACACTATATGTTTAATGCACGTGCCACCCCCACCTTTAACAGTATAAAACTTTATAAAATATATGTAAAAGTTTAATACATAAACTGTGTCTGGCTGGTTTGGTTTGGTTTTGCGTTGAAGCATAAAATTTGGTTTTGGATCCATCAATAACCGTAGAATTAAAGTGTGTGAATGAAGTGGTTTTTATAATGGTATTTGTTTTTGTGCCGCTATTTGTTTCAATATAATCAAATTTCAATTGTTTGTACAAAAATCAAAGAAATTTTAAGCTGAAACTTGTACAGGGTGTTTTTTTTAGAGGTATCGAATTGAAATAAAACACAAGAAAATCGTTTTAATGTCCATCAATTTGGCTTTATTGGAAGGATAATTTTATGCCATTAATGTTTAAATATGATTTAAATCTTGACATGCGGGGCATATGGCCGCCGCGGCTGGCTCGAATAAAGCCAATTCTACAGGTCCAATTTTCAACCACTTTTTCGAGCATATGGGGCCGTATGTTGGCAATAACGCCACGAATGTTGGCTTCCAAGTTCCCTAACGTTTCTGGTTTGTTGGCGTAGACGAGCGACTTCACATATCCCCAAAGAAAATTAATTCTTGCACAAGCTGGATCTTGTAAGGTCGCAAGCCAAGATCTTTGCGCAAAATCTTCCATAAAGTTGATGGACAAAGCTCCAATGGACGGAGCTTGCGGTAAACTTCGCGAACTGAACCATTATTTTCGAAATTGTTCTTTTGTCAACCTGTTCATGATGAAATGGCAAACCAAACTAAATATTAATCACTTGACAGCTGACAAAATGGCCGCCAGTTAAAAAAGTGGTGCCAACTTAAAGTTCTATACCTCAATAAAAAACACCCAATATGTTTAAAATTTTGGCTCCAAAGAGAAAAATTGTTTTGTGTTAAAAATACAGTCAAAAATAAAAATAGTAAAAAAGCAACATAAAAATATATTAAATTTCTTTCATGTTTTATTGGCAATTTTGTTTTTTTTTTTTACAATAAAAAAAAGTTGTTTCTGTTTTATAAATCTTGGACTGGGAAAAAAAGTTTAGTCTATGACCCAAAGACGTTTCTTATTTTTTTTTCTCTTAATTCTTTTTTCTTTTTTGAATTATTATTTTTACCTTTTTCTAAATCATTGAGTTGCTGTTTCTGTTTTTTTTTCTTTTTTTTTGGCTATATCGGTAGGGGTTTCGCTTTTTTCTTTTCGATTGTTGTTAATTCTTTGTAGCGCTTGCAGGACTCAATATATTAATATTCATTCCTGCTTACATGTAGAAAACCAGTTCAATTGTTATTATATGATTCAGTTGTGAGCGTACATGCGGATAAAAGGTTTTTAAAATTAGTTTAGTCGGCACAAGTAAAGAAAATTTCATTATTTTTGTCTTAAAGAGCTTTCAGGCAATTCTAGGCTAATTAAAAGGGATTTGCTTCAATTAAAAGACTGGCAGAACTCGTGCTTGTTTATGAAGAAGAAAACACAGCAAGTAAAAAACTTAAATGCATGGAATGTAATAGATGAATGTGGTGAATTCTGAAAGTCGTCTTTTCTTCTTCAAACAAAACATTAACGCGAACATTTCACGATTTATTAACTCGCAGCGTATAATAATAGTGTATTTTACTGTGACATGTTTTTAAGTTTAATATTTATTGTATTCCTTATTCTGCAAAGTGACTTAAATGCCAATCCAGTTGATATCATTTGAAAAACTAAAAATCTTGTTTTTGATTTTTTAACTGGCCCGTTCTTAGTTTTCTCGAAGTTTGAGCTCCTTCTTAGTGTTTTTTTGCTTGTTTTTTAAATTAACAAAAAAATATTCGATATTTTGTTTTTCTAATTATAACAATTTATGTTTTTTATATTATCAGAACATTCAACATACAAAATGGTCACATTGAAAATGTTTATTAAATAAAAACTTTTTAACAAAATTTTAATATATTATATTCCATTTTTTTTTTTGGGTTTTTATAAACTAGAAATCTTTAGTTTTGCAGCCAGTTCTTATATAACAAAAGTCTTCTCTCTCGCGATATCATTTTAAATTTGTTTTTCAAGAAAATGTTTAAAAAGTTTCCGTCTATTCATTTTTGACATGAACAAAGTTTTTTTTTCTTTCGTGCAGCAATATTATGGCCAATGTGTACATTTTAGAGCTTTTTGCATACAAATATTTTGTTTGTTTGATGTTAACCCTTTATATAAGTAAAATTAACCCTTGAACATACAGATGGGTCTGGCCAGACTCTATGTGAAGAACTAAACATGTGTTGTACAGGGGGTTTACAACAATAGCGATAAATTTAAGAAACACAGAAGTAGAAGAGTTGCTGCACATCAATATGCGGAGACAGAAGATATTTGTGTGATGGCACTAATTTGTAAAGTCTGTTGTATGTAGAATATGTTCATGTGTATTTCATTAAAAAAATAATATATTTATTTAGAAATACTCGTCTTCTTAGATAAGATAATTTTTTTTTTTTTTTTTTTTGTAAAATACAAACGCCACTGGGTTCCACCTCAGGCACTCGATTTCTCACAAAATGTAGCAAAAGATACGGTTTTTGAACACTTCGATGCAGAATTTCGCGGCGAATCTTTCACCCACACCATAAGAAATAATATGGCAATTAATGTGTATCAAAAACTTAAAGAAAAGCTTTTAGTTATAAATATTCTCTTGGCTCTAGAATTCACAACTCGTTAATACATAATTATATACAATATGTGACATTATAATATTATTGATATATTAATTATTTGTAGACGTATGTTGTTTTCTTTTTTCTTTTTTTCTCCCTATTCAATTATTTCCTTTTCTAAACGAATTCCTTTTGTTGATCGTCTACTTCTGCCATTTGCTTTTGCATATTAGACAGATCTTCATTTTATAAGAAGCAAAAATAAGTACAAAAAAAAAAGGTTTGTTTTGTTACTCACAGGAAATACTTTTTCATTTAATAAAAACGTAAATCAATTTTCGTTCCTTTTTGTTTTGTTTTTACAAACAAATAAGTATTTTCCTTTTTTTATAAGGACTGGCTGTTAGTTTGGCCACATTTTATTATATTTCCTATTGCTACATTTATAATCTGCAGAATTTTTGGTTTGCAACGTTTTCCATAGTTATCCTCTGCATCTGAGATAGAAATTTTCAGAACATCTAGATTGGCATTTAAATCACGACAATGACTTGTCTTCGTCTACGTCTTCTGCTTCTGCTGCTGCTTCTGATTCCTGTTTCCAATTTATTCTTCGTTGCTGCTACATAAATCCGATTACATCGTTTGTTGAATTCCATTTTACTAAATTATTAGTTCCGTGCTTTGTTATACTGAATAAGTTGGCAACTATTTTATAAATACCGTCACGTGAGGGTTTTGTAATTTTATATATCGAATATACTAGATTATTCGAATCTTTCTGCCCTGGCAGATATTTAAGGCTAATGTCGTATATATAGACCCGTTCCTGCGTTAACATCTGGTATTTTTTTCTACCCTCTTGCCTGTATCTTGAGAAAAACCATATATTTTTAATACTATGGAATCTATAATCTAATATAAATATGTATGTAACTTACGAGGTCTGTTAAAAGAATAATATAATAATATTTATATATAATATAATAATATTTATAATATTTATTTATTCTCAGTTTTTTTTTCCTGAACAAAAACTTCAGTTATTTTTAATACAAATAATTCGCTGAATCTGCTAAATTTTTATACAAATACGAGTCCACAAAGAGATTTCATTGAATCAATACACACTTTTGTGACTTAATATATTATTCGGGGAATGAGCAAAGATTTTAATTGAACATTTTTGCTGTTTTCTGCAATAATCAGCGTCGAAGGAAAATCTTTGTGATCATTTTTTTCCGTGTATAGATGTTGTAGAGATAAATGTGTTAAAAGAAAAAGTTGTACTGATAACTATAAATTTTTCCTGCTTTTTTATAATTTTTTTTTTTTTTTTGTTCTATTCAAATAATAAATTTCATTAAATTCTTCGTCTTATCAGATGAACAGTTTTTGTTTTATATTGTAGTTAAATAAAGTTTTCTGAACACTTTGTTTTTGTTGTTCAACACCTTCTGGTTGTCCTTAAGACAAATAAACAAACAACAACAAAAAAAAAAGAGCATCATTGGATTCATTGTTTCAAGTCTGGCTAAAGAGAAAAGAAGTTGCATTTCTTTGTTTGTTTTATGTAAATTTAATGATCTGAACTGTGGCAAGCAACTTTCTCATTTTGCTTATGAGTTTTTTGCTGTTGTTGTTTCGTTGCTTTCATCATTATGGCAATTTTGTTTGCGCGCTGTGGCGCACAATGTTCTGCTTGCCTGGTTGCCGACAATAAGTAATTTAAATGCAACGAAGGTTGTTTTACTTTGTCTCTTATTGCAGTAATTTTTCCTCTGCTCTGCTCTGCTGTGCTCTTTACTATTTATTCTGGGCTTAATCTGATTTGAGGTAATGACTTGCATCATCAACGTTCGACTGGAACAGCTGCAGCAATTCACACTGTAAAACTGTTGTATTACACATCAACCAACCGGCTCTCAGCTCTTGCTTGTACTTTTGTTTTTACACCTACTCAGGCAGGTTTCGGCTGCCTGTTTTCAACATTCTGGCTGAAAGGAGCCTTAGCAGGGCAGGGAGCTACTAATTACTAACCAAAAGTGTAATTTTCACAAATCTTCATGTTACTTTTGTGCTCGCAGGTATGTGCAATACGTGCAAGGATAGAACATTAAAAGTATTTAGTTTTGATTTTATTGCATTGATTGAGTTAAAAGGGATTTCCTGGTGCTTCAATAAACTTGGCAAATTATTTAGCTCTGAGGCACACAACGAAATTCAATCAATCTAAGCCTGAGTAGGAGTGTGAGTGTGTGTGTCAGTGGGTGTAACTTTCAAAACCTGCGTTTTGCTGACGATGGCTGATCACTGTTTCATTTGAATTTAATTTCCGTTAGCAATTGGCATTTGTATTTCCTTTTAGTTGTTCTCTTTCAATACTAATCGTCAGCTGAAATGCAAAACTATTTTACAATACGAACGATATAATAACATTTTATGGAACTTGCGCTGGCGTTTATGTACTTTTGATCCCCTCTCATACAGTCTGTTTGGTTTTTAGACATACACAGTTCTAAGCCACAATAAAACAAAAAACGGTCTTTATTAAATGGAAAATTTTATGATATTAATGTTTCCATATGATGCCGTTGACGTGGACGCCGCAGCTGCAATTTTGACAAACTTTTCGCAGCATTTGTGGCCGTATTTCACACAACAATAACTCTTAGAATAGAGTCTAGTTTGTCGATGTATGTAGATAACTTAGTTTACATAACCTCAAAGAAAATAAGGCCATGGAGATGGAATCGCATGATTTTGGAGGCCATTAACGGAAATTATTCTCTTATCAAGAGACATGCACGCACGCACGTGGCTGCGTCTTGTGGCAACCACCTACATATCAGCCAAATTAATGCCATCTAATTAAGGTGCGAAGAAATTTACAATCATGTCCATTATACTGTTCGCTATTAACAGCAACATCACATCAACTTTTTTGAAGACATATAGACCAATTAGTGCGCCAGCCCATAAAGCTCACCAGCCAGTAATTGTCTGTGCATGTAATGCGTTTGTGACAATAGTCTGTGAATTATTCTTACTCTGAATGCGACAATTCTGTTTATTTCATGGGAGCACAAAATTTTGAATCGGAAACAAAACCGCTATTTTAATGAAAAATTTCGAAAATTTTGCAAACATTGTTCTGGTTCAGTCCATCCATAATGAAATGTCAAGCCAAACTAAACAAACAGCAACTATCAGCTGTTGAAAGGGTTGTCAAACAAAGCAGTGCTGCCAACTTAAAGTTAAAATTGTGTAGCTTTAAACAAAATCCTTCTAATTTTTCTTATATCAATATGAACCATATAAATTAAGCAGAAACTTGATTTGGCAATATTTGTTACTTACGTGTTGTTGCATTTCAGCTAACGAAACAATAACACATTCTACACAAATTTTGTGTTTTTTTTGCAGCAAGCAGTTCATAATAATAATTTTGTTGCAACAATTTTTAGGCCTTTCGAAGCGCCCCATGGGTCCACCACATCGCAAAAGCAGCCTACCAAAGCATCAAGAGGTTAAGAAACGGTTTTTGGAAATATGCGATACCAACTTTTCGGAAGAAGTGCGCAACGCTCTGCGGCTGCCCGCCTTCGACTCGTACGAATGGAGTGACGCCGACATCATACATCTTATGCAAACAATGTTTATTGAATTAGGTTTTATTGAGAAATTCAATTTGCCGATCGATACGTTGCGCGAGTGGCTGTACGAGGTGTACAAGCACTACAACGAGGTGCCGTTTCACAATTTTCGTCATTGTTTCTGTGTGGCGCAAATGGTAAGTAAAACAAAGCAAAAAGTAACAAAATAAAAAATATAGATAATCATTGATATGTTGTCATGACTTGTCCTGCTACAGTTTAAAGGAAATTATTTGATTGGCTGTAAAATATTGTATTAACTTGACTTTTGTGCATAAACAATATCAAATTTGGCTAATACGGAAGTGGAAGGAATTCAATATGCTTCGCACCACTTGATGGTTAATGGAAAGTTTTGTTGAAGAGGGACGAAACAATGTTTTATGCGATAAAAGAAACTAGAAAGTTTTTGTTGTTTTATGATGCAATCAATAACTACATACATATAATAACAGCTTTAGTGCTGAACATAAACGGCTTAACTTTAGCTGGGTAGTTGTCAGGGGTCAGGGTAGATACAAGAAATAAATAAAAGATTTTAGCTTAAGAGCCATTATCATAAAAACCTCATTAAACATGAAATTGAGCATGAAACTTCAGTTTCGTCTTCAGGTTTTTTCCTATAAGACATGATCATCCGAGCTGTAGCATTAGGGTTTACCAAAGCTGCTCCCTGCTATTTTAGCTATTAATCACAACGTTCAGGCAACGATAGGCTTCATAAGCAACACCTCTTTCATGGCATTTTGGATGCTGAAGTTTGCCCTTGTGGCAATTTTCCCACCATCGTTGACAAAGTCGGCCGTAAGAACAGGGCTAATACGACGTTTTTTAGGTAATATGAAGCATTTTGATTTGCTGGGACTTAAGCGCAGTCCATTCGCATCAGCCCCAAGATAAATTTTGTGTACTGACACAATAGTTATATCTCGAAAGCTAAACACTGTGACAGTTGATTTGGTAAATCGTTCACATATAGAGAAAATAAAAGCGAACCTCAAACAAATCCCTTGGCTTTTCCTCTCTAGACAGTTTCTCACACCATTCGCCATCTACAAATGCCGATTGCAAGCGATCCAAGAAGTAGCACAATATAAGTTCAAAGGAAGCCTTGGCATGGTCCAGGAGTACCACAAACTTAACGTCTCCTAAATCGAATTTTTGGCATATAAATATTTTCACTAACGTCGACCTGAGCAGTCTATGAGCCCTACTATGCTCGTGGCGAAAGCCAGATTGCGCATTAGAAAATAGATTGTGCTTCAATGTGTGATCGTTTATTTGTTTGCACAATACCATAGTTTTTGCAGAAGAAGGAATAAAAATGGCAATCGGTCTATATTCTGGATTCGGTTTTGGCAACGGCATGATTTCACTTTTCCAACCTAAAGGATAAGAGCTGGTGAAAATGATAGTGTGGGATAACGATAGACAAAAGAAGTGTAAAAAAGTGTCTAGCGAATTCGACTTTATGTCGGACTAGTCGCAGAAGTGTATATTTATAGAAGCCACCCAGTTGGGAATACGTCAAAGTAACACCTGTTCGCCAGCGGAAGGCTATGGAAGACACAGTATGGTGACGTCGAAGTCACCATAAGCCGTGATTAGAGTCCGGAGTTTTACTTTTAATTTTATATATGATGAAAAAAAAATATTCCGCCTCAGTCCAAGAGTTGTCATTACATAGTTGCCTTAATGCGGCCTTAAAAAAACGCCTCTAGTGTTGTCGTTGGCCGCAGCAATTCAATTTGCCCTATAGCATATTATATATATGTATATGTTCTGCCACTCTGTTTCAAATCCATATATAGAATTTGTGGCATTTTTTGTGCTTGCAGAGTTCCCTGAGATAAATGGAACTGCATTTTCCCAGTATTTCGTTATAATATTTTCAGATAATTTGAAAATCTTTTCGCTTATCAATTAAGACACAAGACAGCAATTCTTTGCATAAACATAATGCTGCAACGTGAATACCCCTATTGTGTGTTCAACACTTTCTTATGGCTTATGTTTAATATGGTCGTTTACATCTTGTGCACACAAAATTAACAAACATCTAATGCGTTTGGAGGTGTGTGTGTGTGTGTGTGTGTGTATGTGTGTGTGTGTGTGTGTGTGTGTGTTCCAATGTTTTACAAATTAAGCTCAAGAATTTCATGTTCTATTTTTGCCATAAAACAAATCTTAATCACACAAATACATACACATATAAATACAGCAACGTTGTTGTTGTTGTTGTTGTTGTTGTTGTTGCTGTTGTCGTCATAATCTTTTTAGCCACCACAACGCCATTATAATCATCGTTTTAATGCTAAAAAAAACAGTAGAAAAAGAAACAAATAAAGAGAAATAAAAACCCAGGCCCCAAAGACTTAAGTATCCTTTCAGCGTAGTCGACCTACTTACGGCAGAAAACTGGCTTAATAATTGCGTGTGTGTGTGTGTGTGTGTGCAAATGCAACTGTGAGCTGCTCCATAAATGTATGAATGAGTCTACAAATGAGTACATCATGTTACAATCAGTTTGAGTGCATTTAATAGAAATATTTACATGCCTGTGAATTAAACACAAAAATATATAGAATGTCACACACATTCGTCTTTAATTTTTCGCCCCCTATTTTATAGTTTTGCAGTAACTTCGCTTCGAACAGCGAAACGTTGCCTTAAAGTTTCGTTTTTTTAAATTCTTTTTCTTAAATTTTACCATAATTTTTCGTCGTCAGCTATTGATGCCGTATGTCGCATAGAGTTGCCGCGGCGCAACAGGTTTTTGGCTTGGCAGGCTGTGGCAGTTTGTTTTTCAGGGTATAAAGCGTAAGATGTGGCTCGGCCCGCCCCACAAATCTCTAAGAAGTTCTGGTAAGGCTGGAGGTTCTTTCGAAACCTTCACCACAGCTCAATTGGTACAACCAGTCCTCAAAGCGATCCTGGCATGCCTTGAAAGCTGGTATGCTGGAGATGTCTACCCTGAGTGCAACTTTCTGGCTCTGATTTAAACCTAAAAACGTCGTAAGCAGCCTTGAAAGATACTGGAGACGTGGTCTAAGCTGGCTGATTCAAATGTCCTCGAGGTGGTGTTTTCTTACAACAGATTTTTGTTCTTTGCAAGGATTTAGAGGGTGGGGAATGTTCAGGTCTAATGTTCCTTAAGGATTTCATGCTCAGGTACATAGTCGTCCTTTACTGTCTAGGGAATTCCTACAAGTAACAGCAGCGATTAGATTAGCCCGAAATCTGGAGTAGGGGGTTTGTGTGATGCGTCATCCTCACATAATACAAGAAGTTGCCGTGTTAGACAGTGCAGTTGGTCCACTATCAGATTAGCTCATATTAACAAATCAATTTCACAATCTGTTGGATGCAGTGAGCTGAAATTTCCACAAAAGCTCATACTACAACTGCATAAACTTTAAAATGATCAGGCCAGGGAAAAATTTAGTTATATGGCATCACCTTTTTTTCTTTTATTTCGACTCGCGTTTGCTGGCAGCTCTGTTTCTTAAGAGAATATTATTACAAGAAAGAGGGCTCATTTAAAAAAAAAAATACTAATCCAGAAAGCCTAAAATTTGTGGCAACACTTTTTACCGCAAACAAAAAGTTCCAACTCAATTTACACAAAATACTTCTTGTAAAACTTTTTATATCTAAAAAATTTTCTCGCTGCTTGTTTATAAAAATAACAAAAAGGGAATTTTTATTGTTATTTTTTGGAAAAAACAAACAGTTTTTGTAGTTGCCCATGCACATAAGTGAGTTTCTTCTATAAGCACTGGCAAAGCATTTACAAAAACAGAAGTCGTGGAAAATTTTAAATCTCTATGAGCGCAAAGAGTTTATTTCACAGCTCTGAAGTATATGCGAGAAATTTTCCTATAGGCCTCTAAGATGCATATAAGCGAGATTAGGTAAATACTCAAGGCACTTATAAGAAAAAATAAAATAAAAGTTTGGCAAAATTTGAAATCGCTGTGAGTAATAAATACTACACAAATTTCACTCGCTATCGAAATTTTTTCTTTTAGTTATAGTTTTTGCTCCATTCAATTTATTGACTTGCTCAGCGCTTGGCAGCAAAACATTTAACGATAAATATTTTAAGCCAGCAATTCAATTATATTGAAATAATTTTTCGATTACATGTTAAAAACCAATATTTCAAGTAAAAAGCAAACAAGCACACACACAGACGCATACGCACACACACGCACGCACACGCACGCATATATGCACACATATACGGATATACGCGTTTACCTCTGCTCAAACATGAAAAGGTTTAATAAATACAAAAAAAAAAAAAACCACAGGCATCCAAATTCGTATGCACATGGCTGTTGTTGTTGTTGTTTTCTGAGCATGGCCAAGGGTCATCAACTGTACGGAATACGAGCACAAAACCTGATGCAAAAAATCCACACCACTGGCCTAGTGGACAGGAACATCGAATTTTAGCAGCTTCATTTTTGTTTGTTTGTGTGTGTCAAGTTTTTGCTTAAAAGCTTAAGGACATTTTACTTTGTGTTTGTGATTTTATTTGTGCTTTTGAGGGCACGTTTACTGAATTATACAATTTAAAGCCACCCAGCAGCACCAGTACCAAACTACTACAATTTATGGCTTAATAGCCCAATAATGCGTGTTAACACTTGCTTACGTATGAATTAATGGCACAGAAACGCTTTAAGGCCATAAGATAAGGTTTTTTCTTTTTTTTGGTTTCGGCACTATCTGGCACAAACATACACATATCGTCACAATCGTGACAATCGTGACAATCGTCACAATCGTGACAATCGTCAGCTTGATGTAGATTTGATTTTAAGGTCGTATCTGGGAACAAAACTGTTGCTGGCATGAAAGTAGCTGAAAGGTTTTGGGTTCAGCATCGCACCCCACAAAACAAATCAGCGCAAAATGTTTTTCAATACTTTGTTGCTTAATTTCAAAAAAAAAAACAAACAAAAAATCCAATTTTCAAATTTTGCTTTCTTTTAATTTTTAGGCGAAACAAGATTTCAAAGAAATTTCATTATAGCCAAAAATATATGCAATTCTGCAAATTATTTAACTAAAAATATAACAGAAAAACTTTGTTTTGGTGCAGAGTGTAACAGATGGAGTGTGTAGATTCCTGCAGTGATCTAGTCCCAGAAGGTTTACAATACGTCTGCCAGTGAGTCCAGGACATGAGTGCTTCGCTAGATGAGTTGTGTAGGGTATTCGACCACCAATCCCGAGGTCGTAGGTTCGTTGCCTACCAAAGACTCTGCTGAAAATACAATAGCCAATACACTGTACACTGGGCACGGAACAGTCAAAACAGCATCACTCACCAATTGCAGACTTTACAACTCAACTTTACAACTTCACTTCGTTTTCGAAGTCAAGGGCCAACAAATAAGTCGATACTTCTGTACGCAACCTGTCTATTAAGCTTTTAGTGCCATTAATTTAAATTGGACTATATTTTTGGGCTTTTGTAATACATTAAATCAAAATCTGATTTTAAGTGGAACCAAACCCTTTTGGCATAAGAAAATGAAAATGTTCAGCTTCTGCTATACAGAGACATATTGTCCACATAAAAAATGTATTTTTTTTTCTCCAACTTCATTTGTATCATTTGAATCGGTTTTACTGAGACATCTTTACACGTTGTCAAGCATTCAGTCAGCGCACACCGCTTGTACGTACCCCCTCACACTATCCCACTGAGAGCACGACATCAAGATTTCTTATATTTATAGCAAACAATATTCGCATCACATGGAAAGAGGTAAAATATGAAAGTAACAGAAGAGAATAGAAGAACATGAAAAGAAATCAAATTACCGTAAATTGTTGACAGTTAAAAAGTTTCCAGAACAAAACGGCAGAGCAAAAAGGACACAACTGAACACAGCGCATATTAAGAAAAATAAAATGATAATGATTTCTCCAAAGACGCCCCAAAGTTGTGTTTCAGTTTGTTCAAGGGAGGAAGTTACTGTTTATCGCAATTCTCTTCTTGTTTCTGTTCTGTTCTGCTTCTTTTTGTGGTTCTACTTAAACAAACCTGTTTAAGTTTCGCAAGGATGGCAAAAAGCGATTTTCAGTTTCATTTTTCAAGAAGTATTTTCTGCTGCAAACTAAGTTCTTGTTGATTGTCCGTCTGCGCGTCAGAGTTAATGTTCGGTGCCTTAAGTTTTATGCGAAAATTTTAGTTTAAAAATTTGGCAATTTGTTTGTTGATCTCTTAAATTAATGTACAGGTAGCTCTCGTCGCTTTAGCACGCTGTAAAGAATTGCAAATCATTTTCAGATAACACGCCACTTTTTTAACACGTTTACATTTGCGAATTGTAACCACCCTCGCATAACAAGTTTTTTGTGTATTGGATCCATCTTGAATAGCTTGAGTACTGAAAATAATGTTAGAAGACAAGAAGAAATATTATTGGCATGAAATTTCTTTGTTTTTGGGGGCGCTTATTTTTTTAAAATATAATTTCCGGCATATGACCGACACGACTGCGAGTTACAGGGTCCATTCGATCAGGCAAATTTTCGACAACTTTTTGCAATAAGTCTGGTGTCAATGGTGGCGGTTGAATATGGGCTTCCAGTACTCCAAGAGTTGCTGGTCTATAGGCAGAAACCAACGATTCATTACGTTCAAAATCGATGCAGGCCTTGTTAACTCGTATTTTGTATCTGTTTGAATATTGTAAGAGCCGAAAGAGAGAGCATTGAAACCCCCGAAGTGATGACACTTTGTGACAACGACGCATGACCCTCTAGACTAAACAGTGATACGGTGCTCACGTTTTACCATTCGTGATCAGTATAATAGATTCAGATTATGAATAGATTCAAGCTGCAACAATGCTGCCACCTTATGGAAATTGCCTGAAAGGAACGTGATGGAACGATAAGGGTTTCGAGTCACTTACACAAAATTGTATTGTATTTTAGTGATGTGTTTGATTTTTTGGCAATATATATATGTAGTGGGCCCAGGTTCACCACGGACTGTAGCGCCAAAAGAAGAAGAAGAAGTGGGCCCAATTGCTACAGACATCTGTTGCATTCTTGGTGCCGTTTCCAAGCTGGCGGCATCTCTGTAACTTATTTCTTCAAATTTGAAGCCAAAGCTCTTGTTACGGCCACATGCTAATCTGTCTATCTGATCCTTACCGCAACACGATTTTTTGTTTAAAAATCTAGATTACTTTGATCCGTTTGAGATGTAGTTTCAAAAGAACAGCGTCACGTTTCTTACGACAAGCGAAAACATCGACTAATTGAAATTCTTTTAGAGAAACGTACCTGTGAGTTGTCCTCCAAGGCCGTGCGGTTGGACATCTCGCGTTTAAATTCTGTGCGGCTACATTGAGCCCCAGTGAGTCAGAAAGCAGCGCAAATTGTTGATGTCTATCGTAATATAGGGACGAAAAATTAGCCTCAACCGCGAAGTACAGAATGGGCTTTGACCCATCTTATAAATAATGTCATATGATTTTTGGCATTTTTTTTTTTAATTTTTAATGCTACCGGACTTAAAAGTACTGCCGCTGTTTTTGGTTCACCTTCAAAAAATTTATAAAAAATGGTTTAAAACATTGAGAAATTATTCTCTATTTAGAAGATGCAAAAATGTCTTGATTGCAGGCAGGTGATAATTGAAAACTACAACTTAATGTTGGTGGCCCGTAGCAGTTTCAGAAAGAACGATGTTGCTTTTACATTAACCTTATAAAAGTTGGTGCAAAACTTTTGATATATCTATATAAGAATTAGTTTTTTTTGTTGTTGTTGTCTTTTTGTGTTTTTCATAAATAAATGTTAACCATTTTGTTTCCCCCTTTCAGATGTACGCCATAACACGTCAAGCCAATTTACTGCAACGTTTGGGTGACTTGGAGTGTCTAATTTTGCTGGTGTCATGTATTTGTCACGATCTCGATCATCCAGGCTATAACAATATTTATCAAATAAACGCACGCACAGAGTTGGCACTGCGGTACGTATTGAATTAGAAAAAACAAAAACAAAATTTAAAGAAATACGAGTATTTTTAAAGCAGTCACGCCATTTACATGCTGTGGGGCTGAATACCCACTAGTCGTCTATAAAACATTTCCCCCCCCCCCACCCCCCCCCCCCCCAAATAGTAAATCACCACTATTGAGCGCAAATGATAGCGCGTGTACTGTGATTTTTGTCATGCTAAATCAAAGAACGTTTTTAAATTATTTTTTGGGGAAAAAGTTATAGAAAGATAAACTGCTGCAATAATCGTATAAGCGATTATTTCGATATATTATCCTAAGACCTGTCGACAGCTGATTCTCTGACTCTGACTCTGTTGACATTTTTCTTCGGTTTCAGTTCGGCAATTGTTTTAACGCCACATTATTGACGCATCAGAATAAATTTTGTTTGGTCGTAGTCGGCACCGTTTCTGACTTCGTTGTGGCCGTTTTTGAACATTTTTTGCATCGACACTATCGCAGCCTGAAATAAGACATTAATCGATTTAGAGTGACGATAGTGGACTCTGAACTGTCGAATGTCGAAACCTCTCCGCTTATATAATATAATTAAATTCGTATGCCCAACTTCACGAGAATAAAGTTTCGATTCATGAACAAAGATGTTTAAGAAAATGCGCTTAATATAATCCGTTTGTGGTAATAAAGTTTTCTTTAACTTAAATAAATATAAAATAAAAGATTTACTAACTCTAAAAGCGGTTTTCTACTCCCAAGAACCTCTTCTCCAAGGCGGCTTAACGCGATTGTTGGCTGGGCCTATAAAGAAACAGTTTTCTAAGAATGATTGTAAGATTTCGGAAATTTAAGGCAAAATGTTTGCTTTTAATGGCCAGCGGCATTCAAGTCTGAAATATTTGTTCACTTTATTTCGAAGAAAACAAACTACAACTTGAGCAGAGAATTTTTATTTCTTGTATTAACATTCACATGATTGAAGGACATGTTTTCAAATTATTCTTATCGATGGACAGCATCAAGACTATTGATTTTCTTTTTTGTCATCTTTCATGGATACAACATGATATTTCTTTGCTTTTATAATTGAAAGGACAATAGGCTTGAATCAAACTAACTGGCAGCAGATGGATACAAAAGTTGTTTTCTGTTCTTTAAAACATGCAGCAAAATGTGTTTATTTTTTTTTTCTTCACTTTTCTTTATAAACATTAAACAAATAAATTCTTAGTGTTTTTTGCTAAATTTTAAGGCTTTAATTTGCTTTTCATTCCAGCTATAACGACATATCGCCATTAGAGAATCATCATTGCTCGATTGCATTTCGTTTATTGGAACATCCAGACTGTAATATTTTTAGAAACTTTAGTAGAGAAGCATTCAAGTAAGTAATAATTATGCCAACAATAGCACAATTCACGCTTCGTCTTAACTTTACAACCCTTTTAAATATACTAGGGTTTTAAAGGTCTTAGTGCGAGCCTTATTTTCTAGATTATTTTTGATTTTAGTTTAATTGTTTAAAGAAAAAATATTTCACTCGACACGTTTGTGCCTTAAGGACTAAATAAGACTGAGTGATTTAAAATAAGAGTAAAGCAAAACTTATTATCTACTTATTATGAACTTTTATCGTGTTTTTTATTTATAATATTGTAAAGGATGGTTAAATTTCAAGGGCCGATGTTGATTTTGAATAAAACACAAACTATTTAGGAAATTATTGTAATTTTATTTTATTATGATGTATTAGTATTACTCAATTATGTATGGAACAAAATATCGGCCAAATGGGCGCCGCGACCTCGGCGGCACACTTCCATCCGATGGTCCAAATTTTCGATGACGCTGAGGCATAATGAAGGTTGTATGCCGTTGATGTGCCGAATTATCTGATCCTTTAGGTCTTGAATTGTTGCTGGCTTATCGACGTACACCTTTTCTTTCAAATAACCCCAAAGAAAAAAATCCAACGGTGTCAAATCACATGATCTTGGCGGCCAATTGACATCGCCATTACGTGAGATAACACGGCCCTTGAATTTGTTGCGCAAAAGAGCCATTGTTTCGTTAGCTGTGTGGCAAGTGGCACCGTCCTGCTGAAACCACATATCGTCCACATCCATATCTTCCAATTCGGGCCATAAAAAGTTCGTTATCATCTCACGATAGCGAACACCATTCACAGTAACTGCCTGACCGGCCTCATTTTGGAAAAAATACGGCCCGATGATGCCGCCAGCCCATAAACCGCACCAAACAGTCACTCTTTGTGGGTGCATTGGTTTTTCGACAATCACTCTTGGATTCTCATTCGCCCAAATGCGGCAATTCTGTTTATTGACGAATCCACTGAGATGAAAATGTGCCTCATCACTGAAGATGATTTTGCACGATATGCATTTTGATTTGAACTCCCATTTTCATAATAAGTCTGGATAACTTTAACACGTTGTTGGATTGTGTATCTCTCCATGGTTCAAATTGAGTAAGTCTGAAATAGAGAAACGTCAAATAAAATTCGGAAAAAAACTTGGCGTTTAGGTGTGGTTCACATTCAACATCGGCCCATACAATTTAACCACCCTATATTTTCCAATATTTTCTAGCTTTCGGTATAGTTTCCATTTTTAATTTAAGAAAAGTTTAAACTTAAAGTTGGCAAATGTCTGCCATTATTTTCAGCTTGTCAAAGTGTTCGCTGGGTGCTTATTTGCGTTGGTAAAATCTAAAATATAATAAATTCGTGGTAAAGTTAAAGCACAAACATATAAATACCAAAGTTTTTACAGTTTTCAGATACTTTGTTTTTGATAAATTCCTCAAGTTTTTTCAAACACAATTATTTTTTCGGCAACAGTATTTGGTTTTATTATTCAAAATTGAGTCGTTAAACAGTAAATGGTATTTTAGGGCCTTTAATGTCGGGCATGCTGCCCACATTAAGTTAATGTTTAATGTGGAGGGCCGGCAGCTGTTTCACACTTGCAACATCTACTACGGCGGCGGTACTATAAGAATCAGCCTTTAAATAACAGCACAATTGTTGTCGCATCAACATTCGCTCCAAAGTTATAGTTTTATTAAAAACTAATTTTAAAATTGCATCTAAACAAAACTGACATATTTTTGGTTTCACAGAATTGCCGATCTGTAAATACGACAATCTGTTCCTCAACAAGGAACATAAATCTAGCTGCCTTTTTGAAACCACAGTGCACAACATCTGATCAGTGTTTGAATTAGGCAACGGTAGTTGCCAGCACTGAAAATCAAAATCCATTTTGTTTGTGACAGCACTGCCAACTTAAATAATGCGCTAGTTGCGTTTATTTGCATATCAGCTGCGAAACAGATGTGTTTCGAAATCTCCTGCACGGCTGCGTTTAGCCATACGTGACATCATTGCTGTTGGTGTGCACGTTCCATGGCCTGATTTAAGCATTTCTTTTTCCTTTTTCTTTTTTTTTCTTAAGTATTTGACAGCACAGAAATGAATGTGCAGCTGGAAAACGGAATAAAAATTTCCTTTTAATTTATCAAATAGAATTATGCCAACACATACACACTCACATACATACATACATACATGCCAGCAAATGTTCAGGTGGTGAAAAGGGGAGGCGGTCAGCTGCTAAAATATGTTTGCGTGTGCGTGTGTTTATTCTCTGCTTTTCGTTTGAATGTTCGTTTAGAATTAAGTAAATAAATTGCATTTCTAAAAATCATTTATAAATTTAACAAACGGACGAGCAGACTTTTCATATTTCTAATTTCACTAGTTATTTATTTATATAGAGAAAAAAAAGCAGCCATAAACTAAAAACCAACTAAAATAAAAAACAAACCAACAAAAAAAAATAATTCAATTCTACACAAATTTTCCAAAGATGAAAAATTGTTTGTTTTCGTTTGTGTGATGACTGCAGGCAATTTCGTTCGGTTAAAATAGATTAAATCTATTTTTAATTATATTCATAAATTCAAATCTAGCCAGTGCTGGAAAATAAACACTTATAAATTAGCATTTATTCGAGTGTCTAAAAGTCACAAAATATTCTATTACAAATACTGATTTGCAAATAAGTAGATGCAGCCTGTGCGATGGGGTGAGCAGGGAGGGGATATTAATATTTATGAACACTGAAAGTAATAACTAAATTTAACATTTAAGGGGAACGATTAAAAGATATATTATTTTCAATAATAAACTTCATGTTATTAATCCCAAAAATTCTCATAAACTAGACTTTGCTTTTATTCGCAATTTTCCTCAAGTTGGCGATTAGACGCAAAACTAAATAAGAAATTGTTTAGTTATGGCTGACAATATTATGTTTAAATATCAAACACTTTATAACATCATGGCATGGTGACTAAAGGAATGGCAAATACGTTGAAATGGATGCGAATATATGTTCAACAATGAAAGAAATACTCTCATTATGCCGCTGCCTGAATGTCCTACTTTGTTAGAAATCACGTAACAATTGAATGCGAAATGAGGCCCCGTTGAAATAGAATCTAAAAAAGCGATAAACGACAAATTTGAAAATTTAACTTGTGTGTTTTTTAAGAAACCTGGTACTGTATCGAAGACTTTACAGTGATGGGGCAACATAACAAGTGGCATTTGCTCTGTATCATTATGGTATGTTATGTCACGTATGACATAACATACCATCAAAGCAGCTGTAAAATCAAACTTTGGCTTTCTTGGCACACAATCAGCAACTTATTGGTGTGACAATTAATTTTTGAACAAATTTTTCACTGTTTTCGGGATCCCCTAGATTTTGGCATGTTTATAATCATGATCATATTCGAAATCAATTTTTAATTAATTTGCAATGAAGAAATTTTATTTTATGTTTTTGCAACTTTACAATTTGCAAATTGCAACATTTTGGTCCAAGTTTTGTTTTCTTTGCTACGACTAAAAATGCTTGAACGTTGGCTTAAGAATGCACATAAACCGATACAGACGCAGCCATATATTCGTACAGTGGCGAGCATTTGCGGCTACACATTTGTTGGGAAAGGTTTTAAGCCGCAGTAAAATACAAACCCTGTCAAATTTCTATTTAATAAGTTTTATGAAAAAATATGGATTTAGGAAAAATCGAAAATAAATTAAATAATATTATAAATAAAATATAAAAAAGGCATAAATTACCAAAGTCCAAATTGAAGATTTAATTTAAGGCCGTTAAAATGTGCTTTATAGTTTAAACGTCCTGTATGTTGTTTACTGGTAGGTGATGACATCTGCTGCTGGCATTTTCGGCTCTTGCGTAACGATTGAATTGCACGATCTTGGTGGTCAATTCACCCACCAATCGTGGAGCCAAAATGTGCATGATGGTACTTAACGCCTATAAAATCGATTATCATCATTTTGTCGTTTTCGCCGGCGACCAGCCTACCCTCACCGACATCCTTGTCCGAGCAGTGCCATCACCCAGCGCAAAATGCTCACAGTCAGTACGCAATTTTGCCTGTTAACAAAGCCACTGTGTCTGTCATAATTAGGGGCGGAAGGCGCTTAAACTTTACACACTAACGAACACTCTTTTTGATAAGAAAATCCTATCATTTGGACTTGCTGTTCGGTCATGTAACTGGTCTTGCTACTGTGGCATCAGTAACTGAATATTAAATAACAGATTTGAGGTTTTTACACTGTGCGCCTACAAGACACAACTTCCCTGGAAACGAGCAGCTGATCGGCGGGAAATGAAACAAGTTGAGAATTTGAGTGTGAAAAATTATGACAAATTTGCCCCTCCAAAAAGTTGCAAAAATTTGCACATCTCAAATCTACAGGCCAAAAAAAAAAAAAAAATTTCACGAAAAAAAAAACTCAAGAGAATCGAAACCAAATGAATTATAAGAAATAGTTTTAAAAGAAAATTGGCTTGACTTTTTGAAGCGTATTTAATATGTACACACTTGCGCGCCACTGTCGTACATTTTAAACAGAAACTTGCGCTCCCACTATAAGACTCCTGCAAACATGTATTAAAGCTGTAATTTAATCGTTTTAATTGAAAGTGTTTTTCATTCAGTTTTGCAATAGTCTTTCTTGCTCAGACTAAAGACGAGGGCTACAGGCGGCCGAGGAGATTTCATCCTTGGCAATTGTTGTGATTACAATGGTTCGGATATCTGCGCATATCTCTGCCATCTTGCGTGCCTCCTCACAGTAAATATTTAATCTGCTTGTTAATTTTGTTTATCGGTGTTTTTTTTTTCTTCGCCAGCAGAAACGGCATTTATTAAGTGCAAGTCCTTAAGGACTGCAGTGCCTTGGCTTGGCAAACCAACACCTTAAAATCAATGCGCTACAAATGCTTTTAGTTTCTATTCATTCAAATACAGAATATTTGTATTTGAAATAAAATATCTTTAAAATATGCACTAGAAATTTGCATGAAAGCGTTAATAAAACCCTTTGAAACTATTTCCATTTCTTTTATGACAGTTTATGTTGTTTCTGGCGTTCGCATTTGCTGACACTCAAGTGACATGTATTTTTGGTTATTGCAACTTTACGAAGATATTATATTAAGAGACATTCGCTGTACCAGCAGAGAGATATCCTTCCATTAGCAAATCCATCGTGTTCCTTGTTTTGCCACAAGCCGAATAAGTTCTTGCGAAGCTGGCAAAAACTAAAACTCTTCAAAGTCAAAACAAATTTTCTTGCAAAACATTCGAAACAAATTCCTTTTCAAAGCACAAAGTCGCGTTTGTTTGTGTGTTTTGCTGCCGTCTGGAAAATCAATGAAACTTTATCACTCCACTCAGCAGCTCAACCCTGTGGTCTAGAGTTTAAACAGCACAATTTTTGATTTTGTGTCTGTTTCTGTTTCTCTTGAAATAAGATAAAATTCAGCCGAAGCAGGGAAACGCTGGCAGCCTAAATTTTTGCTGCTGCAGTGAAAATTGACATTTAATATCAAATGAAATTTTTTGCTTATTCAAGATCTTTTCTATTTTTTTTAATTTAATATGGAAAAAAAACAAACACTGAACTGAGTTGTACAGCAGTTGATACAAATCATGTTTTTCTTTGATTAATTGTCATTTAACACAAGTTACACGCAGAAAAATTATGGTTTTATCTCACTTACACGATTTTAAATTAGGCGAATGCGTTTCATGTAAATTAGTAGCTCGCGGGACCGCACAGTAGAGCGTAGTATCAGATCTTTTACATCGTATTTCTAAATGCCAAAATTTTATTAAAAAAAAATTTCTTTTTTTATGATATTTTTATAAATTTCTTTATTAATTATTATTTATTAATTAAATCGATTTAGCCATAAACTTGAGATGAACCAGCTGACTGTCACGTTATGCAAATGCAACTTTTTTTCAATTATTGTAATTTTTTTTTATGAAGTTTTTTCCCCCCTTTCAATTTCTGGTATCCGAAAACTCTGCATTCATTTTCATGCGGGATCCATCAAATAGGGGCTTCAGTTTAAATAAAAACGTCACGTGCCGCATCATAATATGTATAAACATCCATGTGCCAACTTTTAGTTTGATGTGTAATTATAGGAAATTGCTTGTGATAAGGAATTTTAATTCGTTATTTAGTTATAAGATGTTTATATGAAACTTTAAAAATAATTAAGGACCTGTTTTAGAATCGCGCATGTTAACGTTCGCCTGCATGGGAAGCAGCAAGAAGTTTGATTCGCCGACTGAAAACAACATTTTTAATGTTGGCTTTCTTGTGATTTCGAAAAAGATATACAAACCTCGAACGTTAACGTTCGAGCTCTGGACACAGGCCATAAATTTCTAATTTTAGCTAGAAAAAAATAGATAAATTTTAACCCTGTATGAAATACAACAATTTTCAAAGCATACAAAAGTTTAGTCTTTTGTCCTGGCATGTTCTGAAAACGTTTTAAGCGTTTTCAAATCACGAAATTTCTGTAACCAAATTATGAATTATATGTTCAGCATCATATTAAACGTCTTGATGTTATAAAAATACTTATTTTAGGTGCATTTTAATATTTTTTCGAAACCACGTGATTTCAAATAAAGTGATTTTCAGAACAGAATACGCTACAAAAATACAATCGTGGACGAACAGGCGATTCAGGCGTGTTTAGCGCGAGCTTGTGAATTGACTTAATACCGATTGTCAAGAGAAATATTCCAATAACACGAGCAGTTTTCTAACGCAAAGAATCGAATTGATATTTTTTCGTTCGTTATTTTGCGTTTTACTTTTCTCGAAGAGGGGTGTTTGGTTGGTGATTTTTTTTTTATAGAATCATTATCTATCGTTGACTTTGACTTGTGTTTCATAAATATACAAAAATAAAACGATTCAGTTTCTGTTTCGCTGTTAACGCTGCGGAAACTTTAATGTCTCATAAACTTTAATTTCAAATCGAAAAATAGCTGTTTTAAAGTCGGAACTGTCTTAAAAGCGCCGCTATTCGATCTTGTAAAGACTAGTAAGTCTTAAGTTCCTATTTTGTGGGAATATTTTTCTTAATTTTTCCAGCGTTTTTCTTGGTTAAAAAAAAAAATACTTGCCCAGAACAACAAAAAGTTCGTGCACAAACAAAAACTTCTTGCAAACACTGTGTTTTTCTTCTTCTTCTTCTTCTTCTTCTGGGAAAGTAATTATTTCTGACTGATACATATGTATGTATGTATGTATGTAGATATATAGCATGTGCGTGCAGAGCTGGGATGTTGTTGTATTTTATTTATTTTATTATTTATAAAGTTACAGTTTCAAGTTTTTTTTTAAACGGCGGTTTCGATAAAAGTTTTTAAGAATCACAAATAATAATAAACTGTTCGTTCAAAGTCAAGCAATAGATCAGTTTCTTTATTCAATCATATAAGAGGCCATAAATATATACAAACTCATACACACTTGTCTACCATATGCGACACTTCTCTTCAGGATGCATTTTGCTGCCCGGCCGGCATTTATAGACATCAGCAAATTCCATAAAGTTGCCCAGCACATTGTTCACTCTTTCCCTGTGATTGGCGTGTATTTTGATACTGTTTTCGTCGGTGTTGCTGGTGCCACACCACAATTGAGCAAAACTCAGGAAAAACAATTTCAAATCATTCTGATCGAACGTCTCGTCCATTTCGTTGTCCAGAAATGTCTCCAATGCCAGCCGCAAACCCTCCGAATCAGCTA
This sequence comes from Epicampocera succincta, assembly GCA_932526305.1. NCBI lineage: Eukaryota > Metazoa > Arthropoda > Insecta > Diptera > Tachinidae > Epicampocera > Epicampocera succincta. The sequence goes on from OW052038.1 coordinate 15,718,904, forward strand.
TATTTTCATTAATAGTGAGATGACCGTTATTGTAGCGATCGTTCAGATAGCAATTCGACTTGACGCCAAACTTTATAATGGCCTTAATGCCCCACGAGTTGGCTACATTGCCCGCCTTATCATAATTTAGGCCGTCGTAGTCAAATCCGTGAAGGATTTCATGGGCCAAAATGTAAGCCAGACCGCCATAGATTTTGGCCGGTTCTAGACAGCGGTCGTACAGAGGACTTTGTAGAATGCCTATAGGCAGCTCAATGGCGTTCTTCTTCAGGCGATAGTAGGCTTGAACATCCAGCGGACCATACGACTGGTCACTGTACAGCGAATGCAGAAACAGTTTGGTTTCCGCCGGTATGGAGCCGGCCTCCTTCACCATATGCGAAATCGTTTTATTCAGCTGCCTGAGTGCTTTCAGTTTTGACAACTTAATCAGATTCACATCGTGATTTTCTCCGAGTTCTAAGGCCGTGTCATTGCTGCTCTCCTCTAAGGTCGGCAGCAATAACTTCATTTCTCTCAATTTCTCCCTGCTCAAAATCTTTGTGGCTGGATCTCTTTCGAACACCGTAGTGCTATTCAAAAGTTTTTCGAACTGTTGTTTAAGGCTTTCAAAGACTTTGGTTATGCTATCTTGGGTTTCTTTCAGAAACTCCGCTCTTTTGCCGTGGCGCAGCTGTAAAAATAAACGAGTGAGCTCAGAAGGCAGGAACTCGTTCAGTTGCATTAAACACTCTTCCTTTTGCTTTATAAAACTGTATTCCTCATGCAAATTCACCTCGAAATAGGCCAGCAATTGCACCAAAAAGTACTTGGCTATTGTTTCGCTACTGGCGCTCTTAAGCAAACGATTCAAGCTGCTCAAATAGCGGTGGTCGGCCACTATGAGCATCGTCTGTTCGTAATGGGGGGGCAAAGCAAAGTCCTTCAGCAGAACTTGAAAGTACTGCAAAAAGTCTGTATCTTTAACTTCAGCTGCCAATGAAGACAATGTCTGGGGCTCTTTTAAGACCACGGAATGATCGTTGCTCACTAGAGCCAAAAGGGATTTTTCAAACTCTACGATTTCCTCAGCCAACTGATTGGCTTTTCTCACCCTCACGCCCAAATCCATCATCAGAAGTTTTATGTAACGCTGGTACAGAAAAGCCGTCTCAGCATCGTATGTGGTGTCAGCCCTGCTGGCTTTTAGAAACTCAAACGCAGGCGGCATAATGTAAAATATTAACTGCTGGGAGTTTTGCCAGTTGGGCTGAATTTTGGTGGATATCAGGGCCTGAATGCCATACCTTCTCAGCTCTGCAGCCACCACCTCCCAGCGCGGCAGCTTGTTGAGGCTATTGCTGCTGAAATTCCTTTGCAAAACCGGCCAATTGCTGCTGATGTTCTTCAAAATATCCGTGTACACTTGTATGGCTTGTTCATCCTGGGCCTTAGACTTGAAGGCTCTTTTGTCCAGGCAGGACTTATAAAAGGCAGACACGGCTTGATGCGTGTCATTGACATGCCGGCCTTTGTCCAGCTCGTCAAAATATTGCAACAACAAGTACTTGTTAGAAGCCTTCATTGTGGACAGAGTATCGGAGGGTTGAGCAAATCTTAACTGGGCAGTGGGACGCCAGTTTCCGCAGGCATGCTCCCAAAAATCATTGCAGGGAGGTTCAAGTACATCGACGAAAAGTTCGGACTGTCGTTGCTCATGTGATCGCACTGAGGCGTCGCACTGCTGCCAACTCTTCGAACCTTCGTTTGCTTTAATGTTTCCAGCGGTGAGTAGAAGCAGCGCCAACTGCAGCAGCACTTGTGCGAAACGCGTCATGGCGTTTCGATTTAACTTATAGAACTGACTTACACTTTTGAATTTGCAAGCTTTGCTTGTGTGTGGGAAGGCATAAGGCCGCATTTGTTTATTTTTTCTTATGAAACTGATAAGAACGTAACAAACAAAAAACAAGGCGCCCGGCGTAATTCAGCAGAATCTCTTGATTACTCGCAATTCGATGATTTGCTCTTAAAAATAATTAATTAAATTTAAAAAAAAAAAAAAAACTGTTCAAGATGGTTTGATAAGGCGCGCAAGAAAAGATTTTGTTTATAAAGTTTTTAGGACAAAAACAAAATTAATGGAAATTGTTAAACAAAAAAATCTGTATTGAGTAAATTTTATAGACTTTAGAAATTTGTAAATATTTTGTATTTGTTATTATATTTTTGTATATTGAAGTTTTCATTTGTTTTCCAATATTTCGATCCACGCCGTTGATCAGCCTCAGTGTTTGTTTGTGCGCAAATTAAAAAAATATATATATCTTTTTATATATTAAAATCGTTGTGAGGTTTTGTGGCGGTTTCATTGCTAATCACAATCTTATCTCAATTAAAATATTACTCGTATATAAAACGGAACAGTCATGTGACTACAAAATATTTCACTAAACCCAATTTATTATAGCACGAATTGAGTGTAATAAACATGGGGTGCAATTCGTGTATTTGTGACAATCGTGTAATCCCATCTTTATGCAAGTGTCTGCACAACAGCAAAACGAATTTTTATTTGATGTCCGCAGCCTTCTACGTAGAACTCAATTAAATACGTTTGTCAAAAGAAACATGATTCGCGGTCTTTGAAGTCTTGGAAAGTTTCCAATTATTTTTAAAAAATCAAACATTTAATTTTGCTTTTATTATATACAAAATACATCTGTTGTACATGTGTGTGTTTTGGTGGTGTGCTGTGGAATCTGATTGTAATCAGAATCGGAATTGAAATCGCCATGTCATAACACAAACAATAATGTTATATGTGTATGTCTTTTATGTTCGTAGGCGAATTAAATGTCATGGAATCTGTTTTTATCAATTGGTTTTCTTTTTCCAATTCTTGTATCGGAAACAATCCGATCATGATGTTGTGATTTTCACTTTGCCGACTTTTATTGCCTATTGAATAGAGCAGCATGATGCACAGCTAATAGAAAAATATTTCATAAGTTCGAAAAAGCATCGTCATTGGCTGGCATTCATTGGAAGTGTTAACCACTGAGCAACCTTTGGCCTTTGCCAAAGATTCAGTAATTTGTTCCGAACTGTACTTCGTTTTACCTTAAGGCTAGAGTTGTTTCCTACGACACTTGCGCCAATGCAGAGAATAACACGAGAAACATGTGATCCAACCAAGTGGATCGGAACTGAGTCTAACCGCCATCTTTGAATTTCAAACGCTACTCTGCACTGATTCTTTTTGATCTTAATTCATTTAACAATCCACATTTCAGTGTCTACTTTTGTTGTGTCGGGCAGTTTTAATTGATGCCTGACTCCTTCCCCAGCCGCTTTTACCATTACCAAGAATATGTAAATTATCCATTTACAATTTCCTACCAAGAATATTTGCCGCAATAAAAAGAGTTGAACAAAAAAAATTTTTTTTTTTTAATTTTACTGCAAAATATTTCGTATATGGAAAGTGTTTATTTTTGTATCTTTAGTAATAATTACTCGATTTCATAACCTCAATTCTAAGCAGGGTAGTTTTTCAAAATGACACGATTTCATAACCTCAATTCCAAGCAGTACAATGAAATGACTCAAATTCAAAACCTCAGTTCTGAGTATATTTTCAGTATAGTTTTTCAGTTCCTAGAAAAAGAAATGCCAAAGCGGTCGGTCTTTGGTTCCACAACATACGGCATAAGCAGGATAAATAATATAAGGAAATTTTTGTTCGCTTTTTTGTTGCGCACAAATAATTATTACAAGCAAAAAAAAAAAAAAACTAAATAAATATCTTGCAGCAAATATCATTTTTTTCCAATAAAATCTTAAAAAATGGAAAAAATGTGTTTCGGTGAACAATTTTCTGTTTGAAAATAGTTTGAGATTAGAAGGAAAATACTCCTGTCTGTGTTCGTTGAGAAACTCTTCCCGCAAAATTTTTACGTTTCAATCCAAATATTCCTTTGCAAAGTCCAGTTCAACAAATTTCTTAATTGCTTAAGCGAGTTCCGTTCTTAAACAGGACAAAAGTTATTTTGCGCGTTTAACTTGAAAATAAATATTTAATGAATTAAAATTGCAGAAATTCTTTGCTCATTTTTACAAGTAAATCTGATATTTTCGTAGGTTTCTTCGTATCCGATGTTTGCGTTAAATGATATTATACTCGATTGAATTTTGCTAAAATTATATTAAACTTTATTTGATGTCATGTTATTCGTTATTCTGCCTCTCATGTCAAAAAGGACAAACAAACAAACACACACACAAAAAAAACTCAAACTGCCAGTAATATAAATAAACTAAATACGATTCTACAAGAAAATAGTGCTTGAAAGGGACAAAAAAAGAATATTATGACACTTTTAATGCTTTTGTTCAGGTGATTCTGGTGTGTAGAAAATATATCAGTGAAAGTTGGTTGCTGCCACTGCAGGCACTGAAGCCAACAGTTTGCCAAATCCTTTTCGAAATCAAAAGCATAAACAACTGAACTGACAAACAAAATGATGGCAAATCAAGGACACTGTAAAAAAAACTCATTGTAACTTAATCAAAACAAAGCCGTCCTCCTTCAACGCCAAATTCGTTCCATACAAATACCTCGAGTACAAAAGAGAATACCTGTCTAATTTGCTGAACAATAAATTTTCGAATGGTCCAAAAAGTATAAAAACTGGCAATACCCAGTCAACAACAATTAAGGGGTTAATACAGAACATCAGTCGTCTAACGATTCTTAAAATACTGCCCGATAACAGTCCGAAGTCGGTTATCCTCAATAGAGGCGCATTTCTTATGGGGTCAGATCTTTTATAAATAAAAAGCTCACGCTAATATTCTCACATATCCAACAAATAACTGGATCTTCGGTTACACGCCGAAAAATTCGGATCTATGGGACTCAAGAAAAATTCATAGAACATCGAAAATCCTGTTCAAACAAAATCGGCCACGTAAACAAATAGTTTTTCTGTTGATTCGTTAAAGAAAAATTGAATCCGGCTGTTGTTGGTTTATTTGAAGATTTATCGTTATTTTGAGGATTTTGGTTTTTTTGGAGGATTTAACGTTTTGAATCCTGTTTTTTGTTTATCATTTCAGTCCTGTTAAAACAGCACCTAAAATAGTTTAAAAAGCAAAAGGAATTTTAGCTGCATCCACTGTTGACATATTTTACAATTTTGGCTGCACAAACGACAGTTTGTTGATGATGGGATGTTTTAAAGACAGTTTTTTTCTTTTGTTTTGATCATTTTCGTCGTGTTGAAACAAAACCATGCATGTCCTAATAGGACCTTTTTCGCAAAAAAAAAATATTTTTTTGTTTATGGACCATAAAACATTTAGCCGAATTATATTTGCTACTATTATTCTTAGGGACAATTAATGTCAATTATTTGTAAATTAATAAAAAAAAAAATACTGGTACGAAAAATGTTCCTTGTTGACGCTGGCTGGTGTCGAATGGCCCATCAGCGACAGAGAGAGAGAGCGAGAGAGAGAGAGAGAGTGTGTGTTCAATCTGTGCCAACTGAGCCGGCGAATGCCATTCTTAATGATCGTTATATTAACCCCTTAAAAATGAAAAGCAGCCAAAATAATAAATCAAAGTATGTAAATTCATAATCCACGAAAATCAACAAAATGTTTCAATTTTCTTTCAATCGTTTCTATTTAAAAAGGAAATTATTATTTGGCAATATTTTAAGATACCGAACCATTCCAATTGCTGCCTTCCCGCAACAGATTATGCTCCTAGCGGGAGTTCCCCTCTGTGTGATGAAAAGCGAACAATTGTCGCCTCTAAATAGCACGAAAAGAAAAACATACTATAATAGAATGTTTTTGATTGCACAGCAATTTGTAAAAAAATTTAGAAAGTTCAAAAGTTCTTTGTCTTTTGTGAAAAACATTTCTTTATGGCTTCAGGGCTTTTAAATGCTCACAATTAAATACACACATGTATGTAAATACATAAATACATTCACATTCTTGTTTGTTATATTCATTCCAGGTACTTATTTGATGTTAACCGAAAAATAAACAAAACAGGAATTTCTTAGAGCAACCACCAACTTTCAAAATTTTCCTCCCTCTTGCTTTTCCCCTTAAGGAACTTAAATACCCAAAAAGAACGAACACGTTTGCAAACAAATTAATACCCGTCACGTATGATTTACGGGCAATTCGCCTCACACCAAAAACTACCTGATAGAAATGGAAAATGAAAAAGGTTTTTTGTAATTTTGTAATAAGAAAGAAAATGTCTTTTTTTTTTGTTTTTTGTTTTTGAAACCCGAAATTTCTGTCATGTACTTTTTTTAAAATTAAAATTTTACTTTCACAGAAATCTCAGGTTTTGTATCGTCTCTCTCTCTCGCGCGCTGAAAATCGAGCGATTTTTTCGTATTCAACAACTAAAAGATTAGTTATTAGTGAGGAAAATTGGTGCTCCAGGTTGCGACCAAAAATGTTCTCTGCCGCCACAAAGTCTTTGCTTTGAAAAATATATGTATTTCCTTGTTTCATTACGATTTAAATATTGTCTTAGTGAATTAATAATTTAAGCTTTGCCTTTGGCTTGTGTTCATTTGAGGACTTGGGACTTTAAGATATTTAGCAAAAAGAACCGGAAAACGGCAAAGAAAGAGAAAGAGACCCAGAAATGCAGCACTCAGAATTTAGGTTATTTGTCAGGCATTCTGCACCCGAATAAAAAATCTGCCTTTCAAGTACAAAAACCGCGCATAAATAAAAGCGTAATTAAAGCTAAATTTTGTTTATACATATAAATATCTACATAAATACATACATGTAGCGAAAAGCAAAGAAGAAAGGCAACTATTTTATGATTTATATTTCAAAGCCTAAAATTAGACTCAATGTGGAAAACAATACAAGTCTTTGCATTTAATCAGTGTTGCAAAAAGGGATGTAATAAAAACATTAACTCGTCAATGTTTCACAAATTGAGTTATTAAGCGGAAAATCATTTACCCAATGCGCTCTTTTAATCGATCCATTGACGCAATTAAAAAAAAACCTCCTTTAATTGAGCAGCGCCATCAATAAAACGAACAAACGTTAGAAAACAAATAAAAACACATGATTTGGAAAGTTGCCATATACTTTTATTTCAGCGTGCAAATTAGGTGCCATTTTTGGAAACTTGCAAATGACACTTAAGCGTCACTGTTTTATGCGATTTGTTAAAATTTTTTTAATTTTAACGGTCCATTAAGCGAAGATGTTTCCATTAGTTTTTTTGTGGAATTTATTCATTTGAATTTATTTTGGGAGCGGGAGCATTTAAGCGGACAAACCAATTGTCCGGATAATTGTAATGGCATAAAATTAAGAGTTCAGAAATTAAAAAGTTGAAAGTAAAGAATTTATTTTACAAAAAATATGGGTCCAAAAGTGCAAAATTTGTGTAAAAGCTGATTTTTAAAACAAAGAACTGCGAAAAACTGCTAAATGCAGACAAATCTGCTGCTCCCCAGGTTAAAGTTTGAATATAACAATTGGACAGCTGTTTTCTGGCTTTCAGTGGTGCCACTTGATTTATTTTTTTTTTATTTTGTATTTTCATGTGTTCATCATTTCCCAATCCAGTCGATATTAGTTCCAGTGCAGATTTCACATAAATACTTATGTATGTCATTCTACTTTGGGCAAATTATAGTCGATATGGTCGGCTGTCATTAATGTATTTCGAGCATGAAGTGAACTTGGACTTGGAAATACATATGTTGAACAAAAGCTCCGTAAATAGTTTGCAAATCCTTATTTCGATTGCATTTAACACTTTCCTTATTTTTTTTTTATGGATAATAATAAAAGAAGCCTTGTTTGGCATAAAAAGTACGTAACTGAACTTATTATTCATAAAAGAATGTGTACAATCTCCAAAAACAGTTGTAATGTGAAAAACCCACAAAGAAAATTAATAAAGGGTGGTTAAATTTCAAGGGCCGATGTTGATTTTGAATAAAACACAAACTATTTAGGAAATTATTGTAATTTTATTTTATTATGATGTATTGGTATTACTCAATTATGTATGGAACAAAATATCGGCCAAATGGGCGCCGCGACCTCGGCGGCACACCTCCATCCGATGGTCCAAATTTTCGATGACGCTGAGGCATAATGGAGGTTCTATGCCGTTAATGTGCCGAATTATCTGATCCTTTAGGTCTTGAATTGTTGCTGGCTTATCGACGTACACCTTTTCTTTCAAATAACCCCAAAGAAAAAAGTCCAACGGTGTCAAATCACATGATCTTGGCGGCCAATTGACATCGCCATTACGTGAGATAACACGGCCATTGAATTTGTTGCGCAAAAGAGCCATTGTTTCGTTAGCTGTGTGGCAAGTGGCACCGTCCTGCTGAAACCACATATCGTCCACATCCATATCTTCCAATTCGGGCCATAAAAAGTTCGTTATCATCTCACGATAGCGAACACCATTCACAGTAACTGCCTGACCGGCCTCATTTTGGAAAAAATACGGCCCGATGATGCCGCCAGCCCATAAACCGCACCAAACAGTCACTCTTTGTGAGTGCATTGGTTTTTCGACAATCACTCTTGGATTCTCATTCGCCCAAATGCGGCAATTCTGTTTATTGACGAATCCACTGAGGTGAAAATGTGCCTCATCACTGAAGATGATTTTCTTCGAAAATTGATCATCCACTGTTGCCATTTCTTGCCACCATTCTGCCCATTCACGACGTTTGGAATGGTCAAGAGGCTTTAGTTCTTGAGCCAATTGCACCTTGTAAGCGTGTAAATGGAAGTCTTCTACAGACCCGGTTTGCTCGAATTTTTCCACGATTTTTGCGATTGTACGCACATTTGGACGATGAAATTGACCAAAAAAATTACGAAGTGCACGATATGCATTTTGATTTGAACTCCCATTTTCATAATAAGTCTGGATAACTTTAACACGTTGTTGGATTGTGTATCTCTCCATGGTTCAAATTGAGTAAGTCTGAAATAGAGAAACGTCAAATAAAATTCGGAAAAAAACTTGGCGTTTAGGTGTGGTTCACATTCAACATCGGCCCATACAATTTAACCACCCTTTACTATTAAATTATTTTATGATTTGCACAAACACTACAAAGGAAAAACCTGACTGTTGCCACCAATTAAAATCTTAAGTCTTTTTGTTTCTTATTAAATGTTTGTTTTGTAAAAGTGAAAAACAAGATATAAATAACGTGCATTTTACTACAGCTTAATTAGAATAAGTATTTTGTTGTTGTTGTTGTTGTTTGGCTTTACAGAACATTTTTAAAGGCTTTTAGCTTGCACGTGCATGATTTACTTATTTTTTTTTTTTCCCTAATTCTGAGCACAAAATAAGAAAAAATCAAATAATAAAGTAAGAAAAAAAACCACATAAACATGTCAATATTAACATCAAATTAACTCCTTTATAAACATTTTTGTTGTTGCTGTACGAGCGTATGTGCCTCCTACATATACAAATTTTTCTCATTTTCTTTTTTAAGAAAAAAGAGAACTCAATAGGGAGACGAAAACCGAATTACAAGGCGTAAATGTAGGCAAATTGTATAATTTGCTGAAGGTTGAAACAACAACGAGCAACTCCAATTATATTATTTAAAATTATGTTTTAAATAACCTGTACACTTGACTGCTGTGTTGGGCTGAGCAGAGAATCTAGTTATAGTCTAAATTTGCTTTTCAGTTTAATTAAGGTTTCTGATTATGTGAATTCTGAATCCCAATTCGAATGCATCGTATGAACTAAAAATGTATTTCAAAATATTGTAAGTAAAACATAGAGAGAGAGAGATAGAGAGAGAGCAAAAATCACACACTTTACACCTATTACTCGTTGGACACGACAAAGATACGTTTGGCAGAAACTTCGTGGCAAAAGCGAATTGTTATTATTACAATATTCGGTTGAGTGAAACATGTATTTCGGGACAGTAAATTAAAGCCACTTTATGGATTGACGACAACTTCATATCCCCTAAATGTGCCGACTTTAAGCCCCAACTTATGTGGCATCTATGCTCGTGTTAAATCATATTCGTGTAAATACAGCTTAAGGTGTGTTTCGACAGTTGATTCTGTAACACAAACACAAACTCTCAGTAGCAGAGCCGCTACTAGATGTTTAATTTTTATCGTTTTGGAAGCTGTTTGCAAGGTTATGCTGTTCTTTAACCACATTGCAGTTAAAATGCGTTTGCACTCTCATATTCAAATAATGACTTGTGTAGTTTTTCGTGTGACCACTTAAACATACCACTCACTATCAGTGACGTGTTTGAGAGCCAGAATTTCTTCATATCAATCAGCTGGCAGTTGCGGAAATAACAAGATGAAATCATAATCTTGCACTCAAATTAGATGTAGTTTAAAATTTCATATATTTTTGTTGTTTTTACAGCCAAATACGTGAAGGCATTATACGTTGCATTTTGGCTACTGATATGGCCCGTCACAATGAAATCCTAACCCAATTTAAGGAAATCACGCCTGTGTTCGATTATTCAAATCGCGCTCACATTAATTTGGTAAATAAAATATTTCCTAATGATTGTGCGTGGGCGCAATAATGACTTTGATAATGTATTTTGATTTTAGCTTTGCATGATTCTTATTAAAGTAGCGGACATTTCAAACGAGGCCAGACCTTTGGATGTGGCCGAACCCTGGCTGGATCGCCTGTTGCAGGAGTTTTTCTCCCAAAGTGCAGCAGAGAAATCCGAAGGCTTGCCGGTTACTCCTTTCATGGATCCGGACAAGGTGAGCAGGAATGGCTCACAGGTGCGATTTATTGGTCTGGTGCTGTTGCCGTTGTTCGAGGCGCTCGGCGAGCTGGTACCCGAATTGATCGATTTTATTATAGTTCCTGTACGAATTGCTCTTGACTACTACAAGTAAGTGGTGCAGCTTTCCGCGTCCAAACACTTTGAAATTGAGTTGTATTCTTTGTTTGCATAAAGACGTTTAAATGATGCTCAAAGCAAGTCTCGCAAGTCGGTGGCCGATAGCAGTTCAGCGGTGGCTTCTGAAAACAATAGCGGCGTTTCGGACATCAATGCGGCCTCTACTAGTACAACGGGCGGTTCGTCTTCGGTCAGTGTGGTGGGTGCGGGTACAGATGCCGGCAACGCGTTTGCTGGCAACTCTGGCGGCAGTATTTCACCCCAAATGCCACGTTCTCAATCTGGCATTAGTGTGAAGTCCCGCCGGAGTATACCATCCCAAAAATCGGCCTCGCGTACATCGGTTGATGAGCCTGGCGGTATGCCAGCCGAGCTACATGATTTGCCAGAGGGCAGCGAGAGTGGGGATTCGGAGACGGCCACGGAAGTGGATGTAAGTAAAAGTAAATCATATATTAATTTGTCAGGAGAAAAAAAAAGAACTTCTATTTTATTTATATTTGATTAAAAGGTGGCGGAAAAAACTTCAAAATTTAAGGTAGACACTGAGGGCACAAGTAGCCGTTCCAAGTCGTCCGCTTCGCGCAAATCCTCAAGAGAGAAACGTCCATCGATGATTGGTGAAATGTGCAGCAGTGGCAGTGGCCAAAGAATACGCAACTCGTACGGCAATATACACGGCTATCACTCAAGTCGCTGTAATTTTAGCTCAAATCGCGCCGTTAGCCTGGATCAGTACAGCACAAACAATCGCCGCTTGTCAGATGGTTTGCAACAAGTCATCTCCGACAGTAATGTCTTCTACAATCGTCATAATCGTGGCAGTCTGGAAGTGTCCGCCGTCAACTGTCGGGTGGTGGAAGACATGAACATGAATGCCACCGGAATTGTAACAGTTTCTCAGGCCTCTACCGCCGCTTCGGGTCGTATAGGAATTGGTTCGATGCAGCTTATTACTTCCCAAATAGTGCCAAATAGTGAAAGTGCCACTACCAGTGCTGTGACTTCGTTGCATTCAAACACCACTGCTAGCCAAGGGGTTGCATCGCAGTCTATAGCTTACAACACTGCCCCAGGTACTCAACAAAATATAATGTGTATAACGGCTTTTTCTAATGGTAACATATCGCCCACGCAGCTGCAACAGCCCAAGCCACATTGTTGTGCCGTTGCAGCTGCAGCGGCTGCAGCAGTTGCTAACAGCAACGTTGGACCGAACGGAATCGGATCAACTGCTACGGAAAATCCCGCCGTCTCTAAGAGCTCGTGGAAGACGCGTCTTAAACAATTCTCGGACTACTTTAGTTTTTCCTTTGACAAGAGTTCCAAACGCTTTAGCAGTACACGAAGTAGCCCTTGCTCGATGCGCAATAATAACGGCGGCAATGGAAGCTTCGTGGAAACCAGCACCGCTTTCATTGATCCCTTGACAGGTAAACCCACCGCCATGTGTTGCACAATCTCCAATAATCTACAATCTCCGGGTCTAAGACGGAAACACATTTCCCACCAACAAGATCTAATAGCGGCTGGTCGCCATCGAGCTTATAGTCTAGATGTTCCTTGCAATCGCAGCAATCCGCGCTACAGCAGCAGTAGTGGGGGCGGCGGTGACAGCAGCCGTAAGTCCTCACGTCACGATGGCACCGGTACTGGGGACGAAAACAACAGCAACAATACGCTGCACAGCAGCAGTGGGGCCGGCAGCGATATGCCCACCTGTATGCCGCCACCCATACGTATCGGCAGTGTTGATGCCAGTGACACCATCGTTATTGGCACGGCCGGTCTATCGAGTGCGCTGACACCCGCAAATCTAGGCGAAGCAGAGCCAAGCTTAAGTATCGATTTGGGCATGCCAAGCAACTCGTCGCCGGCAGAACCGGCAAAAATTTGACAACGCGGGAGCTCAGAGACGACCACAAACTCCTCGAACGGAGCCTTTGCGGCATTATTGCAGCAGCAGCAGCAACAACAGCAGGATCAGCGGCAGCCGTCGGTGACTGCGGCCACAACAGGCGTGCAAACGTCCAGCTGCAATGTCTCCTCATCAATGTCGATGACAATGTGGTCGGCTTTGGGCCAAAAACTAAGCTCCCTGGTGTGTCACTGTTGTGAACGGAAATTGCCAGAGCCGGAAAATGTGTAAAACGATGATGGCAACGGTGTCCATCATGAACACAATGATGCCAATAGCATAAAACTAATATATACAGACATAAACATCAATCATTGCATTATAGATAATCACTATAGAACAAATACCAGTCACTCATTCATTTATTCATAAAAGAAAACAAATTCATACATACCTACATACATACATACATGCATAGATGCATAAATACATACATACATATATTGCCAGAAACGTAGTTGTAAGAAACAGAAAGAGGCAAAATAGGATGAAAATAATCAATAAAATTGGTGAGTTTTTGAAAAACCAATTCGAATCCAAAACAATTCTTATAAATACATAAATACATACATACGTAGATACATACATACAAACATACGTAGATACATACATATATGTAGTATGTATGTATGTGTGTATAGAAATTAAAAGCCTTCGGCGTTCTTGTTACGTGTAAAGAACATTTTACTTAAGTCTCGTTCAAGCCCAGATGTTATTAAAGTTTCTTATCCTCTGACCTGACCTCATCATACGGGTCCTAATGCCCAAATTAATTTTTATGCCGCAGTAAGTTTGAGTTTATGCTTTTGATATAGAAACTTGTGCAATTTAACTACAGATTTGTTTAACAGTCGTCCTTTCAATTAAGTTTAAGTATATAAATTAATATAAATAATGTACAAAATATTGACAACTGCAAAACTAAATGATATTAAGAAAAACTCTTTTCGTATTTGTCTATTACATACATACATACATACATACATAAATATTTATGAACATATTTCAGGTCAGGTCTTCAGAGAAAACTAAATTTCCTTAGAAACCTGCGGACACGTCGTTTTTATTGCTTTCTCTTTCAGCGCTTGAAATTATGAAAAGAAATTTTTTGATTCGAAAATATGATTTCTTTGTTGCTGTAAAAACATTCGATTTGTAACCAGAATTATGGCCTCTAAGTAACTCGGCGAAGAAACTTTAAGCATTTTCTAAGTGTTAGACTTCTTCTTCTTCTTTTGGCGCTACAGTCCGTGGTGAACCTGGGCCTCAACCAACAAAGTTATTCTTTGTTGTTGTGTCGAAACTAGAGTGTTTTTACACGGTAGGGAAGTTACCCCCACGCACAACCCCCGAAACCTGGAGGACCGGGTCCTGGTTTAGACCCCTGGACAGAGGGGATTCGCTGCACACTTTGGTTCACCTCTAAGCGGGTGCTGTAGGGGCTATCCAGGGGCGCCACGGGGAGGCAGTATATCAGCTTGACCAGTCCATTTTCAGGGATCGCTGCTGGCTTCTCGCCAGGTTGAGAGCAATCAACAACTTTGCCCTGAGTGCACTGGCCCATTCCCTCTAAGTGTTAGACACACATTGGAAAAAAGCATTAAGTATTAAAGTGACAGTTATTGCGACACTGAATCCAATGAGATGTGGCAAAACCTATAATTTGCACCCAAAGGACAAAAAAAAAAAAAAAAATTAGAACGAAAGAAACTTGATTTTATGCCATAAATTGTAGCAAAATTGTTGTAAAAGAAAATGATTAAAACATGATGCTGTTGAAATCGGTGATGACAGCTTCCGTGCTGCTTCCATAGTGAGACTTTCCATATCATTTTGCTTGCGGGAGGTGTGTCCCCTCCAAGCTGAAGCCATCAATTGCTTCTATCTATCTAGCATTTCTTGGCAACAGTTCTTGGCAACGCATTCAATTGACCACATGTACGGAATAGTGGTCACAGCTGACACAGTTTTATTTCGGGGACTCGACTTTGCCCCAACATCCCCATTGAGTATGATTGTATCAGATATGCTGCTCGCTAGATACCACGATCGGTGTTCCCTTACAATGCTGCTGTATAAATTGTCCAATTGAGTGTGAGAAGGCAACAACTATTGCTATCAGCTTCCTGCCACTCGCCATCCGAATAAATTTTTAGTTGGTTTTCGATAGTAGTTTTCGAAATCAATAGCTATTGACCATCTTCCTCCCACTCGCCATTTCAAATATTTAAACAAATTAAATTTCAGCTTAAAATGCCAGGCCTGATCCACCAAATGCCTAAACTAACGCCATCTCCCTTCGTACCGTTATTCACTCGTCCACGTCTGCCACTACTTGTGCAAAACTGCGCCCGATTATTTCTCTAACTGTCTCTTTTCTCTGTCCATTTCTCTTTTTTCCCCCCGTTTTTTCTTACGTTTAAGCACAAATAGAGTCTTATAAGCGGACTGTTATAAGCTGCGGCTTTCCAGCTACAGGTTAGATGGCCTAAGTTAGTAGTGCCCTTGTCCATGCCTTTGCG
This sequence comes from Epicampocera succincta, assembly GCA_932526305.1. Classification (NCBI taxonomy): domain Eukaryota; kingdom Metazoa; phylum Arthropoda; class Insecta; order Diptera; family Tachinidae; genus Epicampocera; species Epicampocera succincta. The sequence goes on from OW052038.1 coordinate 15,734,290, forward strand.
ATTGTCGTTGAGTGATTCATCGGCTGTTGGCTTAAAGGGCAGCACAAATTTAAAGATCCAGCTTCTTGAATTTGTGAAATTTGTGTAGATAATTAAAGCCAAAGCCCAACTACTTCTTTTTCAATTCTATAGTAAGAGTTTCAATACACCAAAAATCAGTCAGTTTGTGGCGCAATATTTAGCGCGTTCACTTCCAACTCGACTTAACGCATAATAGCAACGATTTTATCATACAGAGTGTCTCAAAACAAGGTTTCTATTTAGTCGTTAAAACAAAAATCTCAGATATCTATTAATAATTTTTGTTTTTTTTTAAATTTATTAATTGGAAATTTATTTATTAAAAATAATATCGTCGTCTTAGTGTAAACTTTGCCGCTCGCCAGCCAACATTCATTTAGTTGAACTGCAAACATTCTAATAACGTCCACTCCGTGATGGCCCAGCCCATGAACAGACTGATTTGCCCTATACGCATTCTCTGTCGTTGGTGTTAACCTCAGCCGCCTAGATTTAGGTTTATCTAGTGTTGAGACTAGTCGCTCCCACACTCGAATGAGAGGAATACTGTGTGCAGCAGTTAAGTGACGAAAACCTCTTGTACTGCCGACTCGTCTACAGGCTACACTAACACTGAATCGCTGTTTTTGTAAAACTCTTGCACGTGTGGATTCCATTGCCAACAACGCGCCAACAGCTAGACTACCGGCTGGCTTGGCATCCGACCCACTCTAAACAAATGAAAACTTTCTTTTGCAACACAGAAAATAATAATAAATAAATTTCAAACAAAAAAAAAACATTTTTCGATGCTAGAAATACAACAACAAAGACACTGGATTGCGTTGCTGTAAAACGAAAAACTGTTTCTTTAAGAACTCCCTTAAAATTAACTCTTTCCGCGGACTAGTTCAATCTCTTGCGATTCCAGCCTTGTAGCGTATTTGCATTTTGCGCTGCATAAAACCCCGCCCTTTAAAGCAAAACAAAAATCAGCTGTTGGCATAGGAAATGCCGAGACCAAATTTAACCCAAAAAATTTATTATGTGTATGAAGAGCAGCCGGATTCTTTGCGCTTAAATATAGCATCGTTTTACGAGCAAAGAAAGAAAATTTGAGGGAAATTAAAATGCATTGACATATATAATTAATTTTGTTTGCGTGCAACAGTAAAAGTTGAACCACTTGCAAGCCTCAAGTGCGTTTCGTAACTGTAACCGAGTAATAGGACTGAATCAGGCAGGCAATTCTAATTCGTCACTAATTGGTGACCACTGGCATAAGAAAAATACTCGTTCTACCGAAATAGTGGCAGGTACAATGTGTACAGTGGGCACAATAATGGGACCCCGGAATCATAATGAACGCTTCGCAAGAGCAGCGGTGCAAAAACAAACACTCAACGATTCTTTTGCTTAAATTAAAAAAGAATTCAAAGTCTTCGTTAAGGGCATTTTACAGCATCACACAAGTTTTAAGATTTTTTCATTGGATAGTGGCCGAAAGAAATCGAATGATAAGATTTGCTATTAGTTGGAAAATATTTAACGTGGCCGTACATTTCGTTTCGTTTTCACACTATTACAAATCGATTGAAAGATACGAGTATAAGTAGAAGCAAATAAATCAGCTGTTCAGAATATGATTTGACATCGAACAATAAAATGACTAAATAAAATGGCCGCAAGCGTCAGCTGAACGGTTTCATATTCAAGGACACAGAATAAAATAGAAAATAGCATAAAATTACATTTTGGTCTGGCAAGAACCAGGTACAAGTATATACATATATCTATAAGATAGATTGGCTGGCATATTTTTCTGGTGCTGGAGCTGGTGCGTTTGGCAGCGCATCGGCTCTGAGATTTCGGTTGCTCAGTTGCTTTCAAGTACATGCAAACAACTGTGTCTAATTTTATTGAAAGCGCTCAGCTAAATTCATCATTTGTAATGACCGCTGACCTGCTCTCTTGCTTTTAATTGTCTCTGGCAACTGGCCCTGCCTGTTGTTACAAAAACCGCCGCTCAGCATTAAAATAAAAACGTTCTACATGGCGATAAGAACCCCCCCCCCCCCCCCCCCCCCCGCTCACTTCGCTCGTTCAATTGAACTCGCTCTCTTGCTGTTAAATTACAAACAGTCAGGTGGGGAAAATGGTACCGCCCGTTGTTATCAAAAGTGCTCAGTAATGAAATAAGAACGCTGAGCGGTGAATTGCTTACTTCGACCAGCTCACTAAATCGTTCAATTGAACCAGCTCAGAGCTGAATGGTGCAAGTCTAATATCTGTACAATTAAAGAGAATCCAAATGCGAAGCGTTTAAACGGCGATGAAAATTACCTTCAGCGACGGCACGCCATCGATTATGAAAGACCTAAAAATACAATTCTGATTAAATGAAAAATTTTTTCAAATTAAAAAATTTCTAAAACAAACAACAAATGATGAAATTTTATAGGAAGCGGAAATTTCTTAGCCCACTGTTTAACATGTTGCTGCCACACTGGCCAATATTACAATATTAGCGACCAGTCTTAATACAAAGTATTATAGTGTAAATGGCCGTTTAAGTGAAAGCATAAGAGTTAAGTCTGGTTTCTTTTATTATGTTTTGTGAAATTTTGTAATTGTTGCACTCCATGCGATACCGTGTCCTAAAACATCTAGTCCCGAGATTTTTATATTGTAGTAAGTTTTGATATTATTTAATACGATGTTGTTTTTTTTTCTTATCGCCCATCTCGAACGACAATTAACGTTAACGTTCGCCAGTATTTTGAAGTACCAAATCAGCTGATTTGGGAGATTATACAATAAGTGATTGTTGGCATGAATGAATTGCGCAAAGTAACGCCTACGCCAGATAGTTGGCTTTTAAGCAGTTTTCTGTTGCTGCAAGTGTTGGCGCACGTTAACGTTCGACTACATTAGAATTCAAAACAAATCATTGATATACATTTTATACGGCATAACGACTGGCTTTTCCGGTGACAACTACAAAATAATAACCACAAATAGAAACACAAGAAACAGCCGATATGAAACACAAAAACAAATACATATTAAATTCAAGCCAAGCTGGCACTTGGTATAATTTTTTATTTAAATGGAATAAAACAAATATATATATATTTATGTCATAATAAATAAAACTCTTATTTTATTTGGTAAGCAGCTGTAATAAATTTTGTTGGCAGATGACAACGGAACTGTCTTAAGAGATAAAAGTCTTAAGAGCTAAAAGCATGTGCTAATAATAATAAATTAACACTGATATGAAATTAAAAAAAAAAAATTAAATGTCTATTTAAGCTAAAATAGTACTTAGAACAGAAATCCCTTGGCGATTGATAACACCTTTAGAAAGTCTTATCGCGCAAGAAATAATCTTTGATAAGAGACAGAAACTCTTTATTAGAACTTTTAGTGTGTAAGTTTTTTCTTTTTTTTTTTTAATAGACTTCAATTTTATTTAATTGGAATATTTTTATCGATTTTTTAACCTAAAACTAAAAGACTTAAGCTTGAATTTATTCATGTTATATTTAAAAAACCAAAAAAACCAAAACAAAAAAAAAAAAAACAAAAAAAAAAAATCATATTAAATTAAAATTTTAAAGAATTGAATAAAAATTAAAACATAATTCGTACTGCATTTTGAAAATATCTAAACACATTTATGTTAACTAAATATTGAAACTTAAAACTTAATAGTCAGTCAATTAAACTACATTAACCCTTGACCTCTCCTTTACAAAACGAACGCTAACATCATGTCTTGTTCATTATTTGTCTTCAAATGAAATCTAACTATTACAACCAACATCAAAATATATATATATATATATATATATATTATATGTATGTAAATTAGAAAAGTTTAAGAAAATTATACCCGCAACAGCAACAACAACAACAGCAAAAAACACAAAAACATATACCGATACTAAAACATGCCCTGCGTACAGGGCGATCGATCATTCAAAACTAAACACTTGCATCAACTTTCACTGCAGCAAATTTTGCATTTCAATTTCGATTTGCAATCGCCACCCAACAAACATAATATACATATAATCCAAACTACGAGCAAGAGTACGACTTATTAATCTTAAACTACCTACAAAACCTTTAACAAAACAAAAAACAAAAAACCAAACAAAAAAAAAAACAGAAGAAATTCCAAGTATTTTGAAATTGAAAACCAAAAACTATTATCTTTCTAACCATTTCTTTTCCTAACAGTTTACATGTGTCACATACCCAACATCACACATACATATATAAATCATAGCAAATCATAACCTACAAAATTCCTTGTAAATTATTTATGTATATGTATGTACTCGTATGTTTGTCATTTTTATTTTTGTCCAACAAAAATTAAATCTAATTGAAACTTTAATAAGAATAATAGCAGGCAGCAGTCATGCTGGGGTGAAGTGGAGGGGAGAAAATTCATGGCCGGGGAGAAAATTCATGGCCAACAAAGAGGCCAGTATTGTCTTGGCCGCCAAAAGAAACACGAACTCATCAATAGCTGTTAAGTTTAACATCAAGTTAAACAAATAAATATAAAAGTTGCTGCGAGTACAAACAAGACTAGACTAGAGCTGGCGACATCAAAAGATCCTTGCAGCTTTTCTACCATCTGGTTCTACTTGAACTTTCTCAATTCCCACACCCTGACCTCGAAAATGTTGCTTAGTGTAATGAATATATGCATGTATATATATATACATGCATATAGCACCCAATGATATATCATGGTGTAGCAGCTATCATTAAGAAAATATTCCTTAAATACGGACCAAAGTAGGCAAAAAATAGAAAAAAATTGCAGGCTAAGAAAATTAAATAAATAAAAAAAAAAAGATAAAAGAAAATCTAAAATCCAAAGCCTTAAAACCTTGAAACCCTGCTAGGAGTACGAAATAGGCATTCTTAAGCAGAATAGTAATTATTGCCTTTGGCTAAAGCAGAAAAAATAAAAGACCCCTTTCACACATATTTTGGGGCATATGTACGTGTAAATAGCGCAACAACACAGTTAAAGTGTCGGACAGAAAAAAGTCGAATACAGTGCGCTCGTCATAACGGCAATACCTATTTTATTTTTTTTAACATTGTTGTCTACTCAAAAGCCTCAAGCAAGTTTTGCAACATAAAACACAATTTGGACTTTGAGGTAACAACTTAAGTAGGCCTAGAATTTTAGAGGGTTTCCCTTACAAGTATTTAGCACCGAAATACAGTTGACGGTGTGTTCTCTTTTTTCAATTTCAATTTCAATGAAAATCTATCGCAAAATCTTTGTATATCGTTTACATCACTGTTTTCCAACAGCTGAGCGAAAAAGTACAGTTATTGGCTCATGTGTATAATTTTCTTACATTTTATATGCATTCTTCTACCTTTTTTTATGCAATAAATATGTATGAATCTGAATCAATTAATTAAGCTGAACTTGTAAGTGTTTTGTTGCGACAGACTGTCAAGTTTTATGTGTTCAGTCCATATGAAAGAGCTTCGCAGTTGCATCGCTGCAGAGCGATTGGTTTTGGAAAGATTTTACCCAAATCTACTGAAAATTTGTGCGCACTAGATATCGCTTGGAACATAAACTTCAACAAACGGGAAAGAATTTACAGCCGCTATTTTTTAGGGACGTTGACGTTACGCCGAGCGCTGTGTATTTAATAACCAAAAAAAATATTTAGAAAAAAAAATGTATTAATACCCAGCACCGATTTTCTTCAAGTTAAAAACTGTTTTTGACTCGTTTCATTCTCATTTATAGTAAATTCCATCTGCCTGTAGAGTTTTGTGTTAAAAACTGGCTGAAGTGCTGAAGCGAAAAATGTTCACCCACATAAATGTCTGTCTTCCTGCTTCTTAATTAGAAGATGAACAACTACGTTGAGGAACGAATAGTAGATAAAATTTAGTCCAGGAGCTTACCGACATTGTTTTTACATCAAATCGTTTATATCGCACACTAGACCAAAAGCTAAGGAACTAGCCCTCATGTCTGAGCACAATAAAAGTATTTTTAATGTGCGCAAAACAAAGGTTTCCGTTTAAGTTACGAAAAGAAAGTCTTTATCTATCGAAGAAAAAAAAAAAAAAATAAGAAAAACTATTTTAAACCTAAATTTATTTTTGAAGATTTACCCTCCAGTCAACTAAATGTAACTACCAAACGCCTTTAATATTATTTACACAAGACTAAGAAAAACAAAAAAAGAATTTTAAAATTATACAACAACAAAAATAATAAAAAAGAATATAATAAATATTATTACAACCTACAAAACGATGAATTAATGAAATGAAAAAGAAAAAGAATATAAGTTTAATAGCAACAATAAATATTTTAAAGGAAAACATTTTACTTAATTAAAATTATTAAAGAAATAAAGAAAAATAAAAAGTAAAATTAAAAGTAAACAAAAACCATTAAATATGAAACATAAAGAAAAAACAAAAAACAAAAACAAAACAAAAATTAAGTGTCTAGCATAAAATCATATTAAGAATACACATACACACATACATACATACATACACACATACATACATACGACACATACCAACAACAATAAACTTAAAAACGGAAATTATTTCAAGAGGGCAAAACAAAAGGTCATCAAATGCTCTCTCGCCGAAGGCTGGTGAGAGGCCAACGAAAGCTCAGATCGTTGTCTGGGAATAGAGATTATTTCTCTCACGCACAATAGACCAGCTCAATTTCTCAATCAATAGTTGTGTTACAATTCGGGGCGAATTCATTAGTACAAAAGCAAAATTGGGCGAATTCGTAAAATTATGTACATATTTTGTTTTTGTTAAACAGCTGAGGTTACCGTTGCAGCTGTTATTGCAGTCGCCCTGAATAAAAATGTTTCTCACCTTGTAGACGCAGCAATGCGCAAACTTATTTTAAGGCCTAGTAGTAAAGGCCGGGGCACATCGGATCACTTCAGCGTCATCGGTCGCCTCTTTCAGGTTGTGTTATGCGCTTTGTGCCATAAAGTATTAAAGTTTTTAAATTTTAACTTTAACTTTGCCAGCTTTCAGTTAATTTTTTCTTTGTTTTGATTTAGATCTTCGTTCAAAAATAAAGATTTTATAGGCGTTAACAAACTACTGATTGCGCCGTCGTGGCGTTAACGTCAGTTAAAAAAAGCAACAGATTCTATGTGCCCCGGCCTTAAAGCCTACGCGTGTGTTCACAATTATTGCACGCTCTTCCAAGAGTTCTCATCGTCGTCGCCTGAACTGGACACGAAAAATTACTGTTTTGCTCTGTTTTGATATATTTAACACTCAAAAGAATTGAGCAAACTTTTCAAAAGCCTTCAATTCAATTGGCGCAACGATTAAAAACAAAATCAAATTTTTAACAACAAGTTGTTGTGACGGAAATGGCGTCTATTAAAACACAAGTTCAGCCTAATCTTTTTGATAGCATTTTTTGGCGGTGGGGGGAATCACCGAACGGTAGCATAAAATCCCCATATCTTTGTAGTTCTCGCCGCCCGCAAGCCACACGAAATGAAAGTACAAGTATTACAGTGCCCAAGGCAAGAATTAATTAATAAAACATAAAATCAACTTTCCCATTAATTTAAATAAACAACTGCATGTAACACAGACAAAATCAAGACTATTGAGCGATAAAATGATTTGGCAAAATAAACGATCACAGCAATGACAAATAAAATGAAAACATAACAATTTAATAACTTAATCAATTCTCTAACTAGTTCATAGTTCAATAAGGAGTAAGACCGACCGTTAACTAAAATCAATTCATCTAAAACCTTCAGAATTTTAACACTCTTAACAACTATCATTAAGAAATTAACAAAAAATTAACACAAGAAATTTAAGCAGAAAACAAAAACACTTCAATGAAAAAGACAGTAAGAATCAATCACTTTAATAAAAGCCATTACAAAAATCTCAAGCAACCAGTAGTTTTATTTAAATATTAGAAATCTCATAGACACACTCATACATCCATCCATCCATCCGTACATACAAACATACGTTTTAATTTTCTATTGCATCATTCATTGTAATGAATTCTGAAAATATTGGATTGATAAATTTAATTAAAAACTAGAAAAATTGCCATTTCAATTGAAATTCACAAAACTAAACAAATTTTTTTTTTCGTCACTTTTTGACCCTACAAACAAACAAACAAACGATAACCACTTGACAGGGATGCCAAGTACGCGTATTTAGATTCTTTTTTTTTTTGTAAAAAGAAAGATTGTTGTTGACATTAAATTGAATAAAGTTTTCTTCTCAGTGGCTCCAAACGGTTGATTTCGAGCCAGCGTTGCCATCAGTGGAGCCAAAACTGCCACATCAAATGAAATAGTGCCAAAAACAAATTCTAAGAGTAAATGCTTTTTCATCAGTTTTAGATTTAGTTTAAATTAAAATGGCAAAATACATAATTTCTGTGCGAAATCCTATATAAAATAGGTACGAGGTCTGTTGAAAAAAATTAGGTAAATTTTGAAATTTGTCGGTCAGATCGGATTTCTATGTTCGTCGCGAACATTGTATGTTCAGCAGAGGCAGAGCCCTGCACGCCCTGAAGAAAATTATTATGCAAAATCATCACATCCCCTTTAGAGAAATTCCTGAAGATGTGGCCATATCGGTTGACTCATGCAATAAAATTTTTTCCGGAAGCAAAATGCAGAACTATGGATTCAACGATTTTGCATCACGATAATAGACCTGCAACAACACCGTAGTTATGCCTTAGCCAACATATTCATAAGACTTGGTGGATGCCTGCGACTTTGTCCTGTTACCAAGATTGAAGAAAGTAGTAAAGGGACAGCGTTGAAAGATGTCAGTACTGCTGCGAGGATGGCAAAAAGTGCTGGCACAGGTGTAAGAGTCATATATTTTTGAAGGCGAGAAACTGATGAATAAATCAAAACCGGAAAATTCCTCTTATATTTTTTTACCAAATCTTGTAGAAATGTTTATTTTGCAGTGATGACACGCATTTCAATAAGTTTCAATCAATAAAATTCAAGTCGTTAGCAAATTCCATTTGTTAAGTTACAATAGATTAGAAAAAATTGAACAACGGACATGCGTGAACATGCACTTTCGAATGTATGTAGCCGTCGAAATATGAAATTCGGCATTATTTTTTGATCAGATGTGCGAAACATTTCATTTACTGCTGCGTCTAATTAATATGAAATGGGAATCGCTATAAATTTGTGTCGCAACACCATCACATCCACAGAAAATTACTGTTTCGTGCGCTCTATGGGCTGGCGGAGTCATTGACCCATATGTCTTCAAAAACGATGATCAGAATGTTACTGTCAATGATTCGAAATTTTTCGCATTAATCTTGCTGATATGTCGTTCCGACAGGACGGAGCCACATGCCACACAGCGGGTGGACACAATTGATTTACTCAAAGAAACTTTTGACGAAAAAAATTTAATAATTTCACATAATGTTTCAATTAATTGGCCACCAAGATCTTGTTATTAAACCCCTTGGATTATTTTCTTTGGGGTTATGTCAAGTCATTTGTCTACGTCGATAAGTCACAAACAATTGAACGCCTAGAAATAAACATTCGAAGAGTTATCGGCGAAATGCTGCGAAAAATCGTTGAAAATTGGTGTCATTAATTTCATAAAATTTTCTTTCGAATAACGCCCGTTTCATTGATATTAAAAATATATTTCCTTGTTTTATTATGATTTAAACTTGTGTCACTCTAGAAAAAACACCCTTTAGTATAAAAACTGTATAAAATTACTCAAATCTAATCCAAAGATCTTTAAATAGTATAAATTGGGCACTACTCCTTACCCAGAAAAAAAGGGCAACGTTGTTTTTACCTTTCTTTCTCTGCCTCTTCTTGCACTGGCGCTGGCTGCGATACGCGAATACGGACGCGCATGTCTCTAAACTGGTTCTGTGTTTGGCAATAGGAAGTAACAATATGACTAGTACGAGCAATAATACATTTTAAACGCCCTTCTCTAAGTAAAAGTATGAATGAAAACCTAAATAAAACCGCCATCAGTCTGCACTACCTGCTGACATAAGTAGGGGCTCAGACAAACAATAATTGAGATCAAAACGCTTAAGTACGTGATTGGATCACTAGCGGGCATCTCAGTCAGTCTGCCTGAATTTGAGTTCAGTTCGAATCAAACATTTGCCGCAGTCACAACGATCGTCTCTTGTCTTTTGCCTGCGCACCTTAAAAATTATTTGTCTTTGTGAATTCTTTTTTTTAACAACGTTTTAGTCAATAACCAAAAACAAAGAAAGAAGAAAAAAGCATAAATAATGCTTTTCAAGTCTGCCAATTTAGCAACCGCGGCGTTGGTTTTGATTTTGTGCGTGATTCAGTGCGAAATTTCAGGTAATTTTTCAACAATCAGTCTCAAGGAAAAAATTAATTATTTGAAATAAATACTTATGTACTCGTTTCTACATATCTATGTATGTACTCGTATATGTACATATATAATAGATAATAGAATTCAAAAAATATTTCTTGACCCTAATTCTTATCGCTGGTGAAATTTCTACATAAGATTTGTTTTCACAATCCGTATTTTCCTAATCACAACAGCTTCATACAAAGCTGAAGTACAAATTACCCCCGCACCGCCAGCAGAGGAGGCCACTACTAAGAAATCCGGATTTTTTGGAGGTATTAAAAAATGGTTTGGCGGTTCTTCGTCGTCATCGACTGTTGATCCTTTATTGGATGCCACTACCGAGAAATCAAATGTTGGATTGCCAACACAAAATCCAAAGGCACCAGTCCTGCCAAACAATAGTCAAAAGCCGCCTCCTTTGGTTATTTCTAATGCGCCTATGGCACCATTGGGTCCACGTCCGGATACACCTTCATCTTCTCCGTTCGGTGCTGGTCCACTGCAATGGCCGAACTCAAATAATAATGCAGCTGGCGTCTCAACATCCACACCCCAGTCCAATTTAGCGGGGGGACGGCCACAAAGTTCAACACAATGGCCTCAACCCCATCCTGTAGGTGGTGTTCTGTCTACCAGCACCACCTTGAAGCCATCGCACCAACAAAACACCAATAACGTGCAAAATCCTTTGCCACGCCCGGGGGGCGTAGGTCAGCCAAATTTGCCACCAGGTTTTGGTCCATACCAACCAGCCAAAGCCCAGCCGTCAGGCATAGATCTGAGCTATGGTGGTGGCTTTAATGCTGGCCGTCCACAGCAGGGGGGAAAACCTGGTTTCGGCTTAGCTTCTATGACCACTTCTAGCACTACTTCTACCACTTCCACCACTACTCCTCGTTCGCAGCAACTTGACTTCGACTTGCGCGGTGGCATGGATAAGAATCATCCGGCTTTGCCCGCCGCTTCTAGAAGACCTTCTGTTAAAGAAGACTTTCCAGCTTTGCCAGCCCCAAAATCGCCCAGTACCATACCGTCGGCCTCCTCTTCAGCTTCCGCTTGGAACAAGCCATTGCCTACACCGGCCGGTATTCCGTCCGGCTCTGGCACTACTGTGCGTTCGCCGCTGCCGCAGAGTCCCACTGGAAATGTCAACGGTGGGGTATCTTTTGTACCTCATGCTGGTACCACAACAACTCTGCGTCCGGGTTTTGAAAAGGACGCCAATTCGTTGGCAACTGATGACGAAATACGTTCCTTAACCGAAACCCTATACACCAAAGAAACTAATGGCCAGTTGAATCTAATCACCGTTAATCCTCAGGGCAAAACCAGATCCATTGATAGCACCGATGAAGCACCAAAACCGTAAGTCAATTTTATTGTTATTATTGCAATGAATGAGGAAATAAAAATTTCGCTTTTAAGACTCTTGGAAGTGGATTCAAAAGCTTTCGATGTCCCCACTATTGCGAAAATGCGTTTGCTTTTCAATAACTATGAGCAGGACACGCTCGTGAATGAACATGTCACCGCCATGGAACGCAAGGAGGAAAATGATTTTGTGGACGCTGTTATGGCCACCAATGTAATGAGACAGGCCATGTTGTTCTTACAAAATAAAGGTGAAGGCAACTGTTTATTCATACGTACATAAATTCATACCATCAATTATTTATACGAATTTTGTTTTCTTTTGTTCTGTTTTCTAATAATTTTAGGTGTTGTTACTCCTGATCCAAAAACTCACCGGGACTTAGTTAAAGAATTGTGGTTTACTCAATATTCTCGGGGTAATGGAAAAATCGGCAGCTCTGGCTTCGAACATGTGTTCGTCAATGAGGTTAAGAACGGCACAATTATCGGACTTCACAATTGGGTGTATTTCTATGATGAGGAAAAAGCCGGACATTTGGATTACAAGGGATACCTGAATCAGCTGGATATGGGAACAGTAATTTAGACATTTATTATCGGTTTTTATTTTATGTTGTGATTAATATTTTATATTTTAGAAGGGCAAAGTTTTGAAGGTGCGTTTCACCCACAATGGATTAAATAAACCTGTAAACACCTTGTTCGTTGGCACCTCTCCCGAATTGGAATTGGCTCTGTACACGGTTTGCTTTAAGCTGAGACCTGATCGTACATGTCCTGTGTCCTTGGGCAATAATAAATTTGGCATCGTTACGTACTCTTGGCGCTATCGTGGTAAAAGCTTGATAGGAAGCGCCTACCCGGAAATATAACACTTTGAACTTTCTAAGAGGCCATATGGAAAAATATCGATATATTTGTTTAATAAAGCGATTATTTATTAATTTTTTCGACTTTTTTTTTTGTTGGTCATATATTTTTTGTAAATACAATTTACCGTTGTTTGTTGTCCAGATTCGTTGTGTTGTTGGTGTTTATACCAGCCCCTCATTAATAGAGTTTATCGAAAAATATTTTCTAAAAGTTTTATCACAATTACTTAAGTCAAGGTAAGACGACAATACATTTTTGGTAGATATTTCAATATTAAGCCAAAAAAGAATTTTGCCAAACAAAACGTGTAATACATACATACATAAATACATACATACATATATCCTAAAATTAACCAAATTAAATGCACTTTTGCTTTAACTTTAAAATTCGACTGCAGCTGTTATGATAAAATGCTGCAGATTTAATGGTATGATATCGCTCTCAAAATGTGTTTATGTGATTAGCCGGAATTAAATTTTAAAAATGACTTGGGTGAAGAGAAAAGCAAATGGCAAGAGATTCGAATATTTTGTGGAGAAAACATTTACAAAATTTGGCAAGTTGGCAGGGTCCGTGTTATTATTGGAAAACAAAAATGCTTACTTCAAACTGGCAGTTCTATTGGGCGCAAGCAAAGCCATCTACCATTTTGTTTTTCGTCAGTCTGGTATATTTGGAATTATCTCAAACCTGAGCAAAAACTTCGTCAACAGATTGTGTCAGTATGGCAGTCTATATTCAAACGAATTCGCCGTATTAGCGTTTAATTAATTCAGTTGGTTGGCCACCAAATCAGTATCATTCTAAGTTTCGCCGCGAACGCACAAATTACGGGAAATACGACGGTAGCTGCACTCGCCACAGCCACAGTTTTCAATACATTTATTTTTATTAAAATCTTGAAAATGTTTATTTAAAGTCTAATTAAATTATTGTTATTAGTGAAAACTTAAACAATTTAATGAATTATAAAGAAATTAATGGGTAAATCGTTAAGAAAAATGTGGGTGTAGAGTAGCAAAGTTGCTTAAACAGCAAATGTATGAAAGTGAAGAAAAATATAGAGTAAAACGAACAAAAGTGAGCAAAGAAAAAACAAAAACCTAACAAACAAAAAAAACAGTACAAATAAGCAATGGTAAATTTTCTAAACAGTTTGTTGTTATTGTGTTTGTATATCTCAGGCTATAAAACACACATGCAGACGTATGTATGTGCGTATACATATATTTTTCTTTTTGTTGCGTTGGTTTTGTGTTGAAAGTGTTTGTCAGGTAGAAATATTAGGATGTTGTTTAAATGTTTTTATTCGGACAATTAAAATACCTTTTTACAATTAAAGATGATAAAGAAAAAGAGGAAGCAGCAAGAGAGTAACACACATACATACATATTCGCATGCATCAGTATGTGTGTGTGTATATGTATGTGTACGCGTACGCAGTGTGTGTGTGTGTGTGTGTGTGTAGTAAACATGAATTCATTGTCGGACAAATCAAAGAACTTTATTTATCGACGCTTTGTGAATTAAACCAAAGTACCAGCAAAATATATATTAAAAACCGTTTTGTTTTTGTTTAATCAAGCGGATGAACATTTCTATTAAATCGGCAGAAATTACAAAAGAATTTCGATTAGATTTTCAATTTCTTTAATTTAAACGAAAGTTCAAAAGCAGTTTCAGTGAAAAAAAAGTGCTGTCAACTTAATAATTGAGCAATACATGTAATGCAGACATACATTTGTATGAACAAATAATATGCTGTCCACTAATGAAAGTTTGCATTAAATTTATGCGCACACATGCTTAGCGTTATCTTAAAATATAGAGGCGCCAATTTAGTGCTTTATTTTCAAAGTAGAATTTTTGGAAAATATTGATATAGTTAAGCATTTCGTTATGAAATATACGGCTTTGGAGAAAAAGTAACTGAAGGCCTTTTTACATTAAGCAAACGATATCGTCATATGCTTTTAAGAAAGCCGTAAATAATGATTTTTTTTTTGGATAATTATAATGCACCATATCAAAATACGTACATGTCCCTGGAACTGTTTAGACTTCTAAAGTCAAAAGTCATGTTAAGGTTCTAAAGGCCCTAACATTACCAAACTAATTTTTTAATTTGATTTAAGCCTCTTTCGGCATATATATATCTCTGCACACTGAATGTTTTTCTTTAAATATTAATTCGTTAGTAAAAAATTACGCTTAAATTAAATTTAAAAAAATTATAAGTTACAGTTTGCTTTCAAATTCTAAATCCCCGGAGTTGTTTTATTAAAATACACTCACGTTTTTTAGGTATGATGAAAATTTGCTAATAAAATTGCATTTCATTAAGTGTTTCAAATGACCTTCCTGACCGAATGCGGCTCAAATTAAAACGTCTTAAATAAGAGATTGCATGCGCACAATTTGTTAGTCTGCTCACGTTATGCGTTTATGGCGATTTTTAATATTTCTTAAAAAATATTTATTTATTAATTAATTTCTATTTGGTCCCATTAAAAAATAATTTTTGTATGTATGTATGACTCGTACGCCAGCTTTCTTTGCAATCCTCGCAGCAGTTCTGAGCTTTCTTAGCGGTTCGTGCTGTAATTTCATGGATCTCTGCCGTCTTGGGAACAGGAAAAATGTGCAGTTTTCCAAATCTGTTGAATACGGTGATTGAGGCATGATTATGGTGTTTTTTTTTTTGCCAAAAAGTTACCAACTGCGAACTGCATTATTCCATTTTGTAACGAACATCGCTGCCACACGCTTCGTACCCGAAATTTCCAAACGAAATTTCCTAACATAAGCAATTCAGCAATTTCTCTAATAGTGATGCGACAGTTCTCCTCTGACAATTTCCCTCACTTTCGCCACATTTTCATTAGCTGTGCTGAAGCGTTCAGAGCGAACATCTTCCCGACAAAAAAAAAACTGTAATCGCAGTCTTTAAAGTCTGAAAATTCATCTCATTTTTTGAACAAACCTCTCGCTACTTTACAACAATATTGTAAAGTAGTTAATCAGTTTCGAAATTTTTGATTACGCAGAATTCTTCCACGAAAATGCCTAAATGTGCCTGTTATGATATTTGAATCGGAGAATTTTACTATTCAAAATGGAATTTATTCCAAAAAAATTTAAATCAAAGTTAATTTGTGAATTAACGATTCGTATTCTGTGTTCTGCGAACAGCAAGTTGGCCTGAGAAATTTACTATTCAGAAACAAAAACAATTCCTAATAAGCATGACAGTTAGTAAACAAACAACTACAGCATACCAGATATGTATGTATGTGTGTATATGTGCTATTTATGTAGTCATTGTTTTGTTGGCTCTTATAAAGCTCTAAAATATTTTCATTTTCGATTTGTTTAAATCGAATAAAATCTCTTCTAATACTAATTAATTTTTGTTCTGTTGTTCTCTGTCTTTAAGGAAAAAATAATTTGGCAATCTATTACAAATTTACTGTGAACCACCACGAGCACTTTGTATCCTTTGATAAATGGAATTTTCATACTCAACAACATGAAGCAATAAACAGACGTCAAGAAAGTGTGGTGAAATGAAACAACTCAAAACTACACTACACCACTTTGTGAGTTGCTCTTTTGTTTGCTGACCCGTTCTCTTGCTCTCCGTCATCCATCATCTGTGCACTAAAAATCATACTCTGAGTGAAATGTAAGCAAAACGCACGTATACGCGAAAGGAGGAACGTCGTGAACGGTTGAACGTGAGTGTTTTTTCCTTCGAACCAAAATACTTCATTTACATTCAAATATTGCAAAATAATAAAAAAAAAAAATTAAAAAATCGATTTAATGCAAAAAAATTAACATTGTTATTTAGAAGGAGCAATTTTTGGAAAATCCTAAAACGGCTACAGCAGAAAAAATATACTTATATATGTATATTAAGAAGTAATGCGTGCGTGTAAAGTGTTTTAAAGTATGATATAAATTTTGTTCGCTTGTATGTCGGTCAGTCGTTCGGTCGATTGCTCGAGCTGCGAGCTTAACCATAATGTGTGTTGTATAAGTATCTGTGTACATATTTTTGGGTGTGAAAACGAAAGTGAAAAACTAGCACAGCTACGAGGACTAAGACTGACGAGGACGAAGAAGAATGAAGGCAGCAGGCAGTCGGGCAGGCAGGCACTAAGTCAGTCAGTCAGTCGGGCATTTTATGCTGCACTACGCGTACTATTTTGAAACTATCATGTACAATGTGCGTGTAAAAACTGTTGTATTTTATTTTTAATTTTCATTCTAACATCAAACAAATACTTCATCATCGTCCACCATCATAATTATCATCTTTACTCGTCATTATCATTCACATCCACATGCACATCATCTCGGCATCGGCATCATCTGCACCGAATCATCTGGAGGGTGTATAAAATTTGTTAACAAGAAGATGTAAATAAAAAAAGTGTAATTTTGTCGTAACGCGAGATTTTTCCATATCTATAAAAGAAAAAGTTCATTTTAAGAAAACACATGTATGTATGTATGTAAGTCCAAATACATAAATCAAAAGTATGTGTGTAAATCATAAAAAGTGAAACAGAAAACTGAAAATCAAAATATGTACAAAGTAGCAAACATTTGATGAAAAGTGTTTATTTTTTAGAACCATAAATATATAAGAAAGAAGAAAAACACATGCAGACATACTCACGCACACATCTAACTGTGTGTATATGTATGTATGTACATTCAAATATAGTATACGAAGTATGCATATGTATGTACAAACATATATCATATACACATCAAAGAAAACAAATCCTTTAAGGACATGACTGACTGGCAGCCTGTCTACGCGTGTGTATGTTGTGATTTTTATGTGTATCTGTGCGTTTGTGACGTCAAAAGTCGTAAAGATTCTTCTTATACCTAAAGATATTCTTCTGATTCTGGCATTCTTGTTATTGTTGTTGAAACTGCGACTGCTGTCTCTGCTGCTTTTGTTAATCATATCGCTAACACACATGCATACATACATAACTACATACATATGTACATACGTCGCCACCAGCAGCTCGGTCACCTACAACGCTTGTACGTAATCACTCCACTTCCACTTACAGTTTGAACTCGTTAGGAGAGAAAAAGTTTCAAAACAGATATAAAATAAATGAGCAAAAAAAAAATAGTGAATAAAATTTTAAAATGCTAAAACATCTTAAGTAACGAGTTAGAAAATATAAATATAAATAGTACAAAAAACGAGTGTGAAAAAGTGTGCACGGATGGTATGAAGTGTTTCTTTTGAGTGAGTGAATTTTTATAGCAAAACCAATTCAAATTCAAAGCGCGCACACACACACGCACACATACAAACGCCCACCCCCTCCACACACACACACATATATATATATATAAAATCCAGTGCGAAACAACCCCCAACAGAAATCTTACTTAACCTCTCTGTTCACCTTGTTCTAAGCCAAATGGCAACAACACACAACAACAACAGCAACAGAAATTATCTCTAACAACTAGATAAAAAGAATACAAAAGAGAGGAGCAGATAAAAAAAGTCTTAAAGCGAAGCTAAGCAAATACCACTATGGAGCAGCCCAGCATACTTGTTAGAATCCTACACTCGATACCGCATGTGAATTATACGTTTCAGCGGGTTAATGACACCTTCAATCCGGATAGCGACGTCTATCTAGAGGTAAGTTGAAGCACTATTTTTAGGTTTATTTCATTGTGTTTGGCTAGAAAACTTTAAAGGATACTTTTTGCATTCTTTTGCTGTTTAGTTTCACTGCTCCCCATTTACACAAAAAAAAAATAAAAAAACATTTTAAACTTATCGAAAAACACGGCCCTTTCCCTCCCTCATTTGTTCGTTGTTGTCCACGGTCGTTTGGGTGTCCAGTTTTCGTTTATTTTATTTAGTTTTGGAAGAACAAGACAAAAACTAAAGTCTTATGTCTCAAAATTTTACTAACAGTTATTCACAAGTGCTGTTATTGTATAAACGAAGAAAAAAGACATTAAACGACTAATAGTAGTCATATCCCAGCAAACTTTTAATGCGAAAGAAAAGCACAATATAAAGCAAGAAGTTTTTTCAGACCCCTAGATCTGAAAACTACAAAAAATTGCTGAAATGAAAAAATTAATTCTCAAAAAAGGATTTTATTCAAAAAATCACTGCATGACAATAATGAACGAAAATGATTACGAGCTTACAACCGCTGCGTATGTTCTTCATGAAACGCCTTTTCGACGTCCAGTTGTGGGCCACTTTTTCAAGTATTAATAAGCGTATGTCACGGGTGATAGACACAAAGAAATTCTCCATTGACGTCCTGTGATTGCAATCGAGAGTAATTAATCGAGAGATATTAAATCGCATGATCTTGGAGGGCAATCGACGGCTCCAGATTTCGATTTCACTGGGTTGATAGTTGCACGCGGCGTATGGCGCCCCACAGCCTAAGAACCCTTACAAACAGTGTAATAATTTACATGTATAATGTAATTACATTAAATAAAACTATTTTCCTCTTTATAATATCATTGAATTAAGTGTTATCTATAATATGATAAAGTTGTGCTCAACATTTGACGTAAACGACAAAAGGGATCATGATTAACATGGACTGCCCTATAATCTATTTTTAATCTATTAGTTGATAATTTAGAATCTAATTTAGATCTATTAGTTGATAGTTATACAAACATTTATGTTCCCTAACAGGACCTTGTAATTAATATCAGCACAAATTAATCCAAGTCAGCGGCTAGTCCAGGTTGGTAGTTTAATGAGACCAAGTCTACTAACATATAGTGTTAGTACATAGTACATATGAATTCCAGGTATGAAATTGGATTCAATACTATTTACAATACATACATAAAGAGAAAGGCAAGGTTTCCATATATACATAAGTGATCCACATTCAAGAATAGGGCGACCAAAGCAAGTTTTTCTATTTTGTAGTTGAAGGTTAAACAAATTCTTTACATCATCGTTGTTAACTCCAACACTGTAATCACTGGCAAGCAAGCTTTTGATCTAGGATAAATTCCAGATCACTAATACCATGAACTTTTTCCACAATTGTTTCATCAACATGATAATAAGAATTTAAATATGTAGTTAATTTGATAAAATGACACACATGCATATGTTTTCTGTCTGGTGATAAGTAGAAACCAGCACATAACAAAGACCACCTGATTGATAGCTCGGGTTATATACATGTTTCTGCTGGTAATTTCGTGATTAATGCAATAAGTCCAGCTGGAAATCACAAATGGAAGAACAAGTTTTACTTGTCACTTCCCCCGAAAATTCTACACAATACAGTTTGTAACGAAAAGTTATAATCTACGCTGTTTTGTTGGCAAAACAGAGCAGCCCCCGGGGCTGGCTGATTCCCGTTCAGTTCATTAATGGTTGCTAATGGTTACGATAGCTCCTGCACAGCATTAATCATGCATGCTCTTCCTCTGTTAATGGTCGACAAGTTAAACGAGGAACCAGTGCCCTTTCTTCCCCAGCATATACAGTTGCCTGGTTAGAAATTTGCCTAGACACAACCCCTGCTCCCCGATGGGAAGCATTTGTTGTAGAGTATTGTACAACATTTACTCTTGCCCCGTCCCCTGTTCGATGATGGTACGAATGGTAAGTAATGCCTTACCTACCAACCAGCACAATTCATGAATTAAAAATATTCCTTATTTGAATGTGTTCAGGGTATTTACAAAATGTATATCTGCATAGAAACAAATGCACCAGCAACACCTATTAGAACATAATATTATTCCTCTTCTGGTTTCTTCAGGCCGGCCTGTTCTAATTGTGTGTGCAGTTGCTGTAGTTGTGTACATTGACAATAGTATGTCACAGAAAAACAAGTCCTTGAAATCTATCATAAATGACACCTCAACGAACAAAAACACGAAAACACTTAAAGACACTGTTGATACCAACAGTCAGTCATATAACGGCTACATATTTTAAGAGACACGAACATTAAAAAAATATGTATGTATGTATATAGTTTTCTAGGTTGAAAGACACTTTTGTGCATTATCCGCTTTTTATGCGAAATTGGAGCAGAAATATTAATGTTTCTTCACATAAATGATATGTGCAAGCAAAGTAATATGGGGCTGCGTGGCAAGAAATGATTAAAAACTACTTAATTTTATTTCAGTAAAATATGGAATTCATTCGTCTTTGTTTCTTTTTAAAATTATAAAGTGATAAAACACTTCATAACAAATGAATTTGAGAAGGCAACCAATTTCCTTGTTTTTATTGTTTAGCTTCCTTCGGATGTGATCAGTTGAGGTTGACGTTATACGTTGACATCTGGCAACGGATTTTTTTTCTCAAAAAGGAACCTCATAACTTCGCTCAAAACTTAAATTAAAAAAACACTGAAACTAGGGAACAATTTGGCCAAAGCAAAGTAAAGAATATCGGGCAGGTATCACTGTCCTTAAGTTCTGGTAAATCTTTGAACTTGTCAACTTTTTATTGGAGTTTTTTTTTTGAATAGCCGCAACTGATATATTTTCACGTCTGGCAGTTAGAATCGTACTCGTATAAGGCTTGTTCTCAAAATCCTGCTTCTTGTTCTGTACGTTCATCCATTTTATACCTGTACAAAATTGTTTTAATGCTGGTTACACCGGGAACTCACATTTTCTGTCAGCTCAGTACTACTGACACATATTTTTTTCAGAGAAATCAAACACCACTAAATTTGTAACTTATAGAATTTGTCGAGCTGTTATTGTGATTTCTGTATTGCAAAAGCATGTAAATTACGTGGTATTTTCATTAAATCTAATCCCAGCCTGTACAATCTCAACTTGCATTTGTGTGTAGCCAGGTTCCGCAAATTTTCAATACTCGT
This sequence comes from Epicampocera succincta, assembly GCA_932526305.1. NCBI lineage: Eukaryota > Metazoa > Arthropoda > Insecta > Diptera > Tachinidae > Epicampocera > Epicampocera succincta. Next base: position 15,755,905 of record OW052038.1, read on the forward strand.
GACTTAATGCCATTTTGAGTAGGTACATTTGAAAGGACATTTGTCAACACACAATGTCCGTGTCGATACGTGTGCCCTCCATCACTCCAAATTATAATCTCTTCGTTAGTGAACGTTTTAGTTTTTATGTCAATTGCGTGTCAACTACTTTCGAGTAAACATTTTTCGCGAGGAAAAGGAAGACCTTGGCTGGGTAGGATGTGAGTATGGCACGCGGTAATAATGCCTTATATCTAACAAATAAGGGCTTTCAGAAAGCCTACTTTTAGCCGCTGGACCTGTACAAATATATTTCTGAATATTAACACGGATGACAACCAGCACATTTAAACTGGAAAAGCAAAACAACAAGTATTTCCAAGTACATTTTTATTGTAAATTATAGGTTATAGGAAGCTCAGTAATCTGGATTAAAGTTGACAGCTGCTGGAATTTCGAATCGAAGTGAAACCTCACAGTGAAATTTAGAATTTTACGTAACAAGGTTACTTTTTAAATGCCTTTAGTTTAATTGCAAAATCTGGGGCTTGAGTGTTCTTTTTTTAAAGCCGCGATCTGTGTTCATACGCGACAGTGCGAACGCGACATTTTATACAAAGTAATATCTGCCTATATCCGCACTGTTATTCATTCGATCACCATCACCTGAAAATTAGTGGAGTTTTTGAATACTAGGAGTTAAAGAATAAAGCAGTAAAACAGGATCCAAAATAAGAAACAATCTGCTGCTGGTGCATCTTATGGTTAAATTATCCAGAAACTTGAATATATATTTGCTTTTTTATATTTTCCAGGCGACATTTAGCAGGTGTTGCCCTACTTGTCAGTAGACTTGAAAACCTTTGAAACCTATACTTTATATTGAAATGCCTCAAAATAGATGGAACACCAGCATCAAATAAACGGTTTTAAGTAACTTTTATATATGCAATTCTAAATGGCTTTTGAGGTCAGAAATAATGCCGTAAATTTTACACTATTTAATTTAAAAAAAATGCATAAAACACATTATGCTCGTCTTTGGGGCTTGCGATGACCGTATTTAAGCCAAAAAGCATTAAAAATGCTTCGCGGTCAAGCATTTTAAATGTAAGTTGGGCTGGCAAGTTGCAAACACTACCAGGATTTTTTTGTGTAAATAAACTGACTAAATGTTGCCGCCACGCCTTTACTTACTTTCGTTCCTTTTGATTCTTTTTAAATGTACAGTGAATGCATAGACTTTCTTAACTTCGATTATGACGTAAAGGACAAAATTGTACAACATAAAGTGCGGCCGATTTCAACAAACCCATTTTAAGGCGAGCATTCTTGCAAACTGAAAAAGTTAAAACAAATGCAAACAGTTTATTTAACGAAAACGTCAGAGCTATCCTTGCCATTGATTGTCCTAGTTTTTGCACTAAATCGCACGTCATTGGTATGAATGAAAAGAGAACAAAAAAAAAATCCCAACAAAAAACAACAAAATGCCTTCAAAAACGAAAAATACGAAATATGTTTGTAGTTGCATTATTACCAGTTATTTTATATTATTATTTTTTTGTTATTTTTATACTCTGCACGATGACAATCCTGCAAAGTTTAAATGAATGGAATATTTTACTAAACATTGTGAATGCTCTCTCTCTCTCCCTCTCTCTCTCTCTCTCTCTCTCTCTCGCTTGCTATCTGTGCCCATGTGTCTCTGTCGCTCTTTCTATAAAAAAAAGTATTGAAAAAATTTACTTGAAAGGGGGGTGGGGAAAAAAACGTCATCAGCAGTTGTAGGTAAAGCTGTATATAGTTTTAGCACGAGTCGTACATATTTACAAATGAGCATCAAAGCAAAATTAAGGAATAGCAAATAATGCTAAAATACTCTTTTCACTCTTTTTTCGCCAAAACTGGCAAACGTTCATACAACTTCTAGTTTCAAAAACAAATTTATTTATTGCATTTTATTCTGATAGGGACGCACTGGGAAACATTTTCTTTATTTTTTAATTAACAAGTAATTTTAAAAGGCAATACTTAAGCAACGCTATTTAATTTATCAATTCAGTTGTTATTTTCGTGTGTTCAGGTGACTTCAGGTTAAAAGTGGAAAATTATAATTTTAATTTTTAGATGAAGGATCCAATACAACTGAATGAGTTCTTGTTGTTGTATAAAATTTACCAAAAAAAACTGATATTTACTTTCTCTGGCACAAAATAGTTTCCTTTGTCCATAAGTTTAACGCTTCCCACAGCAACTTCACAAAACGTTAGCAAGAAGTCCTGCAACTACTTAACACGTGTAGGCATCTGGATGTAAAACATGTTGTAAATACATACATACATACATAAATATGTTTGCAGTTAAATGTTGCCTTTTTTTTTTTTGTTAATTTGTCAGTCAGTTGTAATGGTGCAAGCAACCATTCTGTTTTTATTTTTTGTCATGTGTCCTTTGATGATCATTCCAATCAACGCTTTTGCCTAAAGCGCTTTTCAGCATCATCTCTCAATCGCAGTGATTTTTTCTTGTTTTTCTTTTTTTTTCCTTTTGCCATGCAATGAATATTTACATAAGTAAATACAAATCCGTGCATCCTTTACATTCGTCGTGTGTTTGTGTGTAACACAAATGGTTGACCTACTTGCATGACCTGAATGTTTTTTTTTTTTTTTTTTTTATCAAATATGCGAAAATCTCTGCCATATGCCAGTTTTTTTCTGTTATGACATTTTGCATAACTTCAACTTAGGGATTCACAAATAATAATGAACATGCAACATACATACATATGTATGTATTTATTTGTGAACTAATTTTTTTATGGATGCATGTTTGTATTCAATCCAATTATCGAAGTTAATGGCAGGGCTTATTTTTTTTTTTTTTTTTTTTGTACTTACACCAAACTTTTCTATAGTATTGAGGTGCTGCAAAAACCGAATAAATGACCGGAATACACCCATCGAGTAAAGAAATGTTGTATCATTATGTTGTAAAAACTGTATAAATAACGGAAATGCCCACCAAATCCATAAACAGGGCGACAAATTAAGAAGCCTAATTATAGGGCACGTGTGTTATATCCGTAATTGCATTGACGTTACAAAACCTGTTTAAATGATGGAAATACCCATCAAGCGAAGAAATTTTTAATAAATAAAAAAGAAAGACAAATCACCAACCGGAGCTATTAGAGCCGTGTTTTTTATACTTTTATATGGAGGCATCGCAAAAATCACTTAAATGAGGGAAATGCCAATCGAAACAACATACATAAAAAATTAACTATCATCTCCGTTTCAGGGTTTGCAGAGTTCTGTGTATTAAATCCTTAAAACAGTAAAAAGTAATTCATTACTAAAAACAATGACTTTCCTTTATTACCAATTTAGTTTTAACTAAAATGATTTGACAACGAAAACAAAACATTTAAAATGAAAAAAAAACGAAGCAGCAGAATTCCAGATTCCTCTAGAATAGTTACTATTATTCCCTGTGACTTTAAGAGTAGAAAGAAATTTTTCTAGCCAAAAAAAATAATAAAAAAATTCCCGGTAAGAGGAAATTTCTTTTGGAAATTAAACTGTATAAGATTTACATTGTAAAATTGGTGCATAAGAACGATACATATTTGTTTTGCATCAAAACTTAAAGGAGAAAACGAGTCCAAAAAAAAAAAAAAAAAATAAAACAAATTTAGTGGAATTTGCAACGCAGTCTTTTTTTATATGTATTTATTTTCAACATATAGAAAATATTGTTAAATTTTTTTGGTCAACTAATGTGTCACCAAGATATGGCCGGCTATATGAACTTTCACTTTTATACATTAAATTTTCTTTAAGAAATTCAATACACCCACTGACGTTGGGAGTGGCTACAAAACAAAATAAGACTGTGTCCGTCCCCCTGTCTTTTTGAACGGTCAAATTTTATGTCGTTTTTTCCTTCTTCTGTGTTTCATTTATTTAACATCTCTTTTATAACTTACAGAATTTAAAATAAAATCTTAATTATGATGGAAATTATTTGGATTTCAGCCAGAAATTTTATGAAAATATGTTTACATAGCAAATACCATTGATAAGCATTTATGGATTTCAAGTGTTATTGATAAATTCACATTTTTATGTTGTGTCTTTACAAAAAAAAAAAAAAAAAAAAAAAAAAAAAAAAAAAAGACGAAGAAAACAAAAAACAACGCGACCGCCACCGCCCTTTGTAATGATACTCTGTGGACTCGTTTAAAGTTTTATGGCTGTAAAACAGAAACAGAACCAGACAAAAACGATACCACATTTCTTTGTATGATTCAATAAACTGCAAGCAAAACAAATGACTGAAGAAGAAATGAAGAATGACTGATATGCTGGTTAGATAAAGAATCTGTGAGTATGTCCACAACCATTCACACACATCCATACAAACATAACTGTGTGTGTGTCTGTGTATTGAAGAAAATCATGTCTACATGTAACTAATTCATATGGTGTCTGCGCTGAATTCCTTTTCAATATTTTATGATTATTTTTCTTTGTTTGCATTTAGTTTTTGTTCCCTTGTTTTTTTTTTTTTTTTGAGTCTTCAATTTGTGACCATATTCAGATACTAAAATATAATCTGGCATGTCCCAGTCAGCATTTCATACAATAGAATTTTGTGATTGCGATCTGTGCACATTCAAAGCAACAAGTCACAATAGAATTAATTTTTTGTGTCCCGAAGCAGTAACGCTGGCAGTGACTCTAAGGAAAGAATTTTTAAATACTCGAGGTCTTCAGAAACTGATTTTGATACCGCAGTAACAGTCACACAAGCTGCGATACCCCTAAACTATGGGCATTCGTATTTTTTTAAATTATTGTGAATGATGATGAGTCGATTTAGCAAATGAGTACTTCCACAGCACGGAATCAGCGTCCTTTAGACTAGATTCCAGGAAACGAGGGGCATAGAGGAAACGAAATGGTAGACATAAAGGGGAGCTGAGGCGAATTTTGCTGGACCCACTTGATTCTTTGGCTTAAACAGAAGTCTCCTTAAAGCATACAGAGAACAAATTTGTAGCAACAACCATCGTGGGGAAATATTGGAATAATACTGATAGTAGATTTCTACGCCTCTACATAGTAGTGGCGCTAAAATTGGATAGGAAAAGCTTAAGAGATTTGGCCCTCTCTAAAGAAGAGAAAGCCAAGTTGACAATATATACCACTTTGATAATCCCTGTCCTTCTGTATGGCGCGCAAGCATGGACAGTATCGAAGGCGGATGAGGAAGGCCTTGGTATTTTCGAAAGAAAAGTTCTGCGTTCAATCTTCGGCCCTGTTTGCGTTGATGGTTTCTGGAGAAGAAGATTCAATCACGAACTGTACGGGTTGTACAGCGACATGAGCCTAACGAGGCGTCTACAGATCCTAAAATGGCATTATGCCTGTTATGAGCAAGTATAAGAACACCAGACACTTACAGATTTTGCGTCGAAGCGAAAGAGTTAATGAAACTCTTACCCAGTGCGTGGCACTGGAACCCAGCAGACATAGGTTACTTTATCCCTATATGCTGGGGTGAACAGGACTTGCTAGCACTCCTGTTGAAGGAGGTGGTCTGGTTCCTTAAAGTACTAAATCCTGGAAGGGAAGGGGCAGCACACTAGATCAACAATGCTCGCAGTGCGAAGAGTTGTTATTGTATAATTTTTTTACTTTTTTGCTATAAAATATGTCCGTAAGAAAAATAATAAAAAATATCTACATTACGGATCCAATAATATGGCCTTAACGCTAAAAACAAAGGATATTAGAGCAACGGAGTATCAATTACGGAATTTGATGAATAATTAGACCCATTAATTATTACATTAAAGTATAAGATATTTCTTTTGCTGCCGAGCATATGTTACTAGATGGGAATGCGATCGCCAACGACACAAGCTTTTCTTCGGCTAATGTTATATCAAATACTGATGGGGAGAAACGTTGGCACTTAAATAAACATATGTGCATGTATGTATTTACATGTATGTATGCATGCCAGTGCTTGCACTAATACATTTAATTAGTTTCATGTTTTTATCGAAATTATTTATTGATGACCATTTAAACGTACAAAAGTGGCGTTTTTTTTATCAGCTTAAGATTAGTTTTATTATGTCCAACTCGATTCACTGTGTCTAGTTTTGAAAATTAGATTTAATTTCAGCAATAGACAAAGAACAATAATTTATATCTCTTCAACATTTTTACTGATGCCTGAAAGTAAATCAAACTTAGGAAATTTTTTATTATGTTACTTTGTTTCAATAATATTTATTTTTACTTCCAAGAATAATTTTTTTTCGTTCACGTGTCACATTTGAAATGTCACGTATTGAAAACACATACAACAACATTCGAAACACTAATTTTTTTAGCTGGTTTCTCTTATCTGGCACAGCTGCTATTGCCAAGTTGAATGATTTGTGTCGAGATAAATTTTTAAATGTTTGACACCGACATGAGCCTAATATATTTGGAGCGGTACTGAAATGATACGTTCAATATAGTCCTACCTTAGAAGTAACCATTTTAACAACTGCACAACGACTCTTATCAAACTGTAGATGCAGAAGGGTCGTTAAACTCTTTAGGCCATCGTTCTACAGTGTTCTACCAAGAATACCTCGTGTTTTATTTGCAAGGGATCTTCAAGATCCAAGATCTTTTTAAATGTTCTTATTGTAGAATTTGTGTTGAGTTCGATTTGATAAAAGTGGTACTTATTTCCTCTATGAACTGGCAATTCATTTTAATTTCAAAACATGTGCTCGTAGAAATGAAATACTAAAATCTATGGGGCATCTGCCTTGACGAGAAACAGGAGACGCAGCTGCTGCCACTGCTTTTTTGAAATGGAGTTTTAACGCAATCAAGCATATAACGAAAATAAATTAAGAGAACAAATTTTGTTTTCAGACTAAAATTTATTTCCGTTCAAATAACAAGTTTATCTTTAGAAATAGTGACTCATTTACACGAGACGAAAAGGATCATTTAGTTTTGTCGTGTCATAAATAAATATTTCCGTCAGCGGAAGTTATTTGTTTTATATTCTGCACTTTATAGGAGTTTGTTAAAGGAAATATAAATTATAAAACTGCTGGCCCACATAAAATCAAATTGGTCTTTAAAATAACGGGTACATATACATATATTTCTGTACATACAATATTGAAAATATGTACATCTTTAGTAATAAGGACTAAAAGAATGTAACAATTCAACAAAATAAAATAAAAGTTTATGTAATATGTAAAAAACTAGTATTTTGAAGTGAAATTATTCGCTGTTTATTTAATGGACCAGAGCAGGATAAGCCATTAATATTGGAAGACAATATTAACGAAAGGGCTGCCTTGACCGCGCTTTAGAGGACCACAATTGCCATCATGAATTGGCACATTTGTGGCTATATGTTTGGGCTCGACAGCTTTACGGATTCCATGGCATAAGTGGCATAAATCTCATCTTTCATATACAGCGCCAAAGAAAAATGTTTGAAAGTGTCAAATCACCAGGTGGCTAATTTCTACCACCCACAGTCATACGTTTCCTCGATGGATGAGCTCATAGTGTTTTTGTTTGCTTAAAAAAACACAAAAATGCTGGACCCGCTTTTTAGCCGTAATTATTGGGTTTATTGGGTCTCAAAGACGACATTTCTGCTTTTCAACGTAGCCTTCGATATAAAAATAATACACAGACGTATTTGAAGGTCGTTAGAAGTGGATTATTCTGAACTTTAAAAGTCTCAAGATTGTTTTCTTTTTGTAAAATGCAATGTGATATCTTTTATGGAATCTTTGTTTTACTCAGCGTTAAGACATAAAAGAAACCACTATAAAGAATATAATTCACAATTATAAAATGGTGCGTGCCACTGCGGCACTTCGATTGACAGAAATTCAGTTGCCACAATGATTCTTTCTGTTTTCTCTGTGTATTCAAGAAAAAGAAAAATATACACCCGTATTCCGGCAGACTTAAATTCCGCTTTCTGAAATTGTAGGCGTATTAACACGCAGGCATACATGTGTAAGTATGTTCATCAATTATGGCTTTCTCTGTTTAATGTTATCGACAAATTCAGTGAACATTCAAGCACATTTACCAACAAATTACTAACACCTAATGACTGGCTAAGGGAAGCCCCAAAACTGTCAAAATGTATTTACTTATCATTAGTTTCGAATAGTTGGTTACAAATTGTCTAATCGGCTTAATTTTATTCGCCATGCATGAACAGAGTGGTGTGAAATTTCAAACTTTCAGTTTAGCAGACAAATTGCATAAAAATTTATATCCATTTAGTCCAGCTAAAAATACATGCGAGTATAAAGCAAAGTAATTGAGTTTCGTGAAAGCAAATGTATCACTGAAACTGACACTTGAAGTCTTTATTTAAATGGGAAATTTCACTAATTAAAATCATGTCTGTTAGAGGATCAGGTTTATTGGCAAAAACCAATAAAGCAATAATACATTTTTGTTTTATGAAATATCACATTCATACGCGTGCATTCACATCTATAGTATATATTAAAGATATAAAATAAAAGGTGTTATAGGAAAATATATACTGCAAGGCGTGTGTGTGTAAAGGGTAATCTATTTAGACCTTTATGCTATTTGGTTTTATTGCACACATCACTAATGACTAGAATATGCATCAGCGTTGTTCTGTTTTCATTTCGTATTGTTTAACAATTCATAATGAACGGTGAATGCCGCAGAAAGGTCTTCAAATTATTCATAGAGATTCGGCGTGTACTTTTACCTTTCCACCACGTTATAGCACATGTCATATGAGCATTTACATATTGCTCAGTGTAAGTTATTGGATGATACTTGGCGATCGCACGAACACGTAAACAGTACAGTACAGTATTGAGAAGACGGAAAAGCCTGCGTGACAACTGAATCGATTGATCGAATTTGTAGAATTCTGGTTCTTTAACCAGCGTATGTCTGTGTGATGTCACCTCACATACAACGAACACAAGAACAGCGGCTTCCTGGGCCACAGTTTTTGCTTTGAGGCTATTTCGTGGCTAAAACAGCTGTGATTCAAGTCATGGAAGCCAACAAAGATAACACAAGAGTGTATTTACATCACCCGTTCACTATTTGCCTTATAAATGTTAAAAGGAGGTTAAAAAAAATGCAGACAAACGATACTTGTTCAACTTGTTTCACTACGCTCATTGTATTTTTTGTTATTATTTATTTGCGAAGTAAAAAAAATAAAAATCTTTTTACTTTTAACGAGGTGTTATTTGTGAGCTACAAATCTTAAAGTATGTTTTTTATTCTTATTTGCTTGTTTTGACCACAAGATTTTGAGAAAAATATCAAATATTCATAATTTACATACAAACGAGCTTTCGCCAGCGTATTTGAAGAGTAGATTTGGTGTTTAGTGATGAAAATGCTTGCACCCTGTAATGTACGCACCATGTTTTAGCTGCAACAAAACCCGCTTTGTAAACTGTGGGCTGTACATCCGGTGCAGCTAAATATAAACATTCTATTATGGCGTATTAAGGACAGTTTCGTTGAAAAGAAGGAGATCAAATGATTCAGGAGGATTACTGGACAATACCTGCTCCCAGTATAGCAGTTTTCATAAATTATTTAGTCGGCATTCACACCAGGCAATTCTTTCAGCTAAGCTGATTAACTTTTAGGCATCGGCGACATACGATGAGTACAGATTTGCTTGTACTTTCAATTCGATTTACTTTCTTATTCGTAGTCGGCAACAAACACGAGTTTGTGTAAATGTGTGAATACGATACAAGCAATAACAATTGCAATTTCAATGAGAAATGTGTAATAGGAATTGCGTGTTAATAGGAATTGAACAGTGTAAATTGTGACTTATCATCTAATTTCATATAAAATTATGTGGTAAATGTGTGAAGGGTGTTTTTCAATTGGCGAAGATAGATGTTGGCGTTATTTTTGGCATAGTCTGTCCATTCTGGTGCTTGTTATTCAGTTACCGAGGCCAAAACATCATTAAGCAACATTTTCAAATGATAAAACTTTTTTTTTTTTGTTTGATGCAAACAACACTGGACTTTTGACTGAAGAAACAACTGTAGCGGCGAGGCGCATTTTTGAATGCCGAATGGTCCGTATTTTTTCAAATGAACGGTGGTGAGGCCGTTAACGGTGAGCGATAATCGATTTCTTCTGGCCCAAATTGATCGATATCAATCACAGCGAACACCACGGTGCATATCCTGCACAAAGTATTTTAGAGTCTGGTGATCTGTAGCAAAGGAGAACTGAATTCCCCGCTAATATTTTATTATTTTGACCCTACTGTACTCTTCTTATGGGCTTTTTCACAGTACACGGCAATAATCTGCCATCGACTAATGCCCTTAAAGCCAACATAATCGAGGCCAATGGTGAAATTTTGCGGCAGAGTCATTGAAAATTGCAGCACTGGGATGCGGACAGACAATTGAATGATTTTGTTTTCCACATGGATCTTTCAAATAAAAAAAAAACAATTCAAATAACATCTCATAAACATAATAGATCTCAGCATTTATTTGGATCGAACTGTTTTATCTTCAAGGGCCAGTTGACTGACACTATATTGTACTGATTTGTTTATTCGGCTCAGTCTGTTCAAGTTTTTGTCGTTTTCCTATTGTGTCGAACTTACACATCATGTACATTTAAAATGTACTATATTCATTGCATTACAGAGCTGACAAATAGCTGGAAATCTAATTTAATTTGATTTAATAAATTGTAAATGAACTAAAGCCTCGCAAAATATAAATGAACTAAATTGAATTTTATTTCTGGCTTTATGAAAATATAAATTTACATGTCATTGTTGTAGTACGAGTACATGGCAAAACAGTGATGGGGACTAGACAACATGTAAAGATTCTTTCACATACAAGTATTTACATACATATAAATTTTGCTGTAGAAATATTCTTTGATATCAAATTATAGTATAAAAGCGAATGTAATGCGCTTAATGCAATTGTTTAAAAGCTCAAACGTTCTACATATGTATGTACATAAATACATAACAAGTTCGATGTTCTCGCATTAGAGCTGCTAAAGTGCTTGCATATTGTGCATACCTGCATACATATGTTGAATATCACATCAGCTGTTTTCCTAAATAGTGACTTCACTCTTTCTTACATTGGTCTCATCTTTCAGGTTTTTGAATTTCTCGCAAAATCATTCACAAGTGAATGAATGAATAGACGTCCATTCGCACTGCGATCAGCGTTGATCTATTGTGCTTCCCCTGTCCGTCAAGGCGCCCGACCAGCTCCATTACTATTAGTGTTGCCAGCCTATACGAGTAGACCGCAAGTAACCAATATTCGTCTGCGTCTCAGTGGCAGGCAGTTGGTAATCAAGTGCTGCATTGACTCTTCTATTTTCAGTCATAATGTTCCACACGAAACAGAATAATATTCTATATAAGACTGAAATTTCAGTTAAATTTTTGTCAGCCATAAAGCAGCTCTGAGTTCATCGCAATTCTTTTTTAAGAGCGTGCGGCCTGGCTTATCTGTTGTTGTTTGGTCTCTGATAGTTTTGCGTTTCACTTGCACTGGTTGACCGATTTACCTCCGACAATTTTATTGTTTTAGGGTTCATTTAAGGCATTTAATGTCGGCTACGCCGCTACTTACCATTTAAAGCCATGGGTCCTGCGAGAAAGATACAGAGACACTTGGAAAAAAAAGACTGTTACAACCATCATGGGCATATCGAGCCTTTGGTGAAATACCGTCGTAATTCAAAAAATCGCGAACTGAGAAAAATGCATTTCATTTCATTATTGCAAATAAATATTGGTGGAAATAGCTAGAGGCAATAAAGACATTTTTAGCTGTAGAGTCTGAACAATTAGAAATGGAACCATAAAATTTTGTTTTCTCTAGATAAATATTTCCCCAAAGATGATGTCTGCATACCCAGTCCAAAAAATTCAAATTTTGAGTTACTACGGTATTGCACCAAAGGCTCGATATGATCTCCATTATCCAGCTATTCTATGCAATTATGTATAACTTGTAGGTTTATTTTGCAAACTTTAAAAATAAATAAATAAATTCAATTTTATTTTTTAGATATTTTTGTGCAGAAAAACTCTAAATATACGAGTAGTTTCTTCTTTTCTTAATAGGTGTTTTGAGGTTGAAATGTTTAATATCAGCTGTTGTTCGTCGGCAGTGCCATTGATACTTAATAGACAAAACCCCATAATCAATAAATCCCAAAACCATTAGACATACAGAAAAATAACACTCACACACTGGCACACACTCACCCAAAACCAACAATACACAGTGGCAAGAAAATCCGTTTTGTACAACCAGCTGGTTTTACAAACGAAATCCCTAATGTGGTTGTTAAGTACTCGTATGTCTGTCGGTAAAACTACCTAAAACCAAGTTGACGAGCTAAAACTACCTAAAACCAAGCCCGCACTTCAAAATGTTTTCATGTCCGTGCATTTGCTTTATTTGGATATGCATTTAAAAATTATTTAAATGCCTACATTTCCGTTTAATATTTCTTTGTTGTTGTTTTAATCAGTTTCCTTTTGATTTTATTGCAGTTGTTTAATTTTAACTCAGTGTCTGTCTTTGTGTTGTCTGCTTTGTTTAACTTCTTTAGTGCATAAAACATTTTTGCAATCACATTTTACTATTTGTTGACAAATACATACATAATAAAGATAAAGAAGCCTTATGCGTACACAGACATACATACATACATACTAGTACGAAGAAATGTGTGTAAATAAAGAAAGATAAATAAATATGTGGGCAAAATAAATATTTAATTAATTTCCATATGTGTACATACATATGATTTTGGCGTTCAGCGTTTGTGTTGCTTAAAACAAGGAACACAACTGGGACGAATGGCGAATTTCGCCCAACACAACGATTCGTTGGTGTACATTGGCCGTAGAAGAAGAATAGCAGCTGTTTAATTGTTATAGTTGTTGACTAATAATGTGACCATATTACGAAAAAAAAATATTTTAAAAGTGAAACATATATTAACAAAATTATTTCGTATATTTGTTTTGAATGCTGCAAAATAAAACCAAAACAATTACTAAAGTAAAACTTTATTTACTAAGACAACTTAAAAGCTGAAATTAAACATGGTCACATGTTACTGGAGTGTGAGTCGTTCGCCGGCAGAGCACATAGAAAAAGGAACATACCAGCGATAACTTTCACTACACTATTAGATTAGTTCTATCTGATGGAGGCCCAGTTCCAACGCATATGCTTTGGCCCATCTAATTCCTCCCTCATAAGAACACCACACCTTAACCAGACACGCTCCAAGATTCCCCATCATCCAATTGCTTAAGCAAAACAGGAATCTGTTGAATCGGGAACATTGGAATTACCGTAAACGCAACTGTGCAGCCCTACTCGATCGTCACGAATTAACAACACATTTTGCATAGTTCCGTTTTCAGAAATACACAAAAAGGTTGATACAGTAAAGTAGGGTAGTGACCTTTCCTTCTTAAATTTTGTTTCAGCTTTACTTAATACCAAACGAAAAACATTACGTAAAGTACGTACGTTATGGAAATTTTCATAACACATTCATTCCTAATTTGATTCTGTTCAAGAAAGTTTTGTATGGACTTATTGCATTCTTCGTGCTTTGTATACAAATTTTTTTCTTTGCGAACATGGTAAAAAATTTAAAAGAAAATACATTCACGAATCACGATATTTATGGCTTGTTATTTTGTAATTTAATATAAAAAAAATTAAACATAAATGGCACAGAAATAAGAAAATCTGAAATATATAAATAGTAAATAATCATTTATTGTATGAAGTTCAGTCTTCGTCGAATTCGCGATGGTTATATTGTATTAAAAGGAAAAGACTTAATTTTAATTGTCAAGCCAACTTTATTTTTCAATTTGAGAAAAATATGCAGAAACGAAATAAGATTTGTAAAACCAGCAATTCTGAGGAGGCTGTGAAAACGGTTAATGAAGTTGATTTTTGACAGGCCATACGGGCATGCAGTTGGCACACATATGGGTAAATTAATATGTATGTGCGTGTGTGTATGTACAACACGTGCGAACCATATGGAGATAATAACGATCTAAAATCTTCAGTTTTTTTTTTTTTTTTTGTTTGTGCAACATTGAGAATTAATATCGATTCTTAGCGCCCGTTGAACAAAAACATACGAGGTCTGCTCAAAAAAATAACACGAAATTTCATCGCTCTGGAGTTGTTGAATGACGTTAAAGGCGATCCCGATTTGCTTAAAGGAGTCGTAACTGATGACGATTTATGAGTATATGTCTGTGACATCAAAACTAACGTCCAATTGCCCTAATGGAAGAGCCCATGGTAGTCTGGACCAAAAAAAGGGCAGCAAATTCGATGTAATGTCAAGGTTTTACTTACTGTTTTCTTTAATTACTGCGGCGTAGTGGTGCATCAGGAATTCTTACCATATAGTCGTAGGGTTAATAAAAAAAAGTCTTGCATCACGATAACGCATCGGCTCATGCGTCATGGCGTGTTTGTACTTTTTTTTTAACAAAAACAACACCCTCATCATGCCTCAGCCATCGTATTTATCAGCTGTGGAGCCCTGCCACTTTTTCCTGTTCCCAAGATTAAAAAGACTTGTGACATGATGGCGTTTTTCAACGATTGAGCAGATAAAAGCCGAATCGCTGAAAGAGCTCAAGAAAAACCAAAGAATGTTTATCCGCACTGCTTCGACGATTGGAAAAATTGCTGCCACTAGTGCATTATATCTGAGGGCGACTAGTTTGAAGGGAACATAGAAATCGAAATGGATGAATAAATAAATATATTTTTGGAGAAAAATGTAGCTTAAACTTATATTTGGAACAGAGTTCGTATATTCATTTATGCGCATTTCCGATAAATTTATTAAAGTTTTCCAAAACTGAGTTTGCACAAAATTCCTCAATGCATGATAAATTAAATTATAGCAGTCTATTGTTTTCTAATTCATATACTCGTACGTACATACAGATATAGACGGGTATATGCATTTCTCACTCTTACATATCGTGTTGGTGGCAGCAGCATTTATGGCGAATCAACTGGTATTGAATCAGAAAGACAAATAAGCAAATTGAACCCGCAACTATTAAGAAAATCCCTTTTAAACAAAAGTAAAAAAATCCATTATACGATGCCTACATTTTGTTGGTAACTGGTAACTGCCTGCGGGGGGAGATTTGTGATCATACAAACCAGAAAGACAAAAATGCATATACATACATAAAAAGAAAACAAACAACAACAACAACAACAAAAAACGATGCTCAACCACAACAATATGGAAATGGAAAAATGAATCAATGAATAGAAACAATATGCAGCAAAACCAGTTTGACTGGCCGACCAAGTGAGGCAACCGTCTGTGCTGTTTGATTATTGCAGCTCTGTTGCATGCTGCGGGCAATGGTGCCGATGCCTATCTGTATGTGTACACACACTCACACACACACACACACACACACACACACATACATCCATAGACATGGAACAGATGTGTCGGCGTTTTCAGGACCTTTTTTCCATTGTAAACAAAAAAATTTGTTTTTTTCAACTTTTACTCTTTGTTGTATGACTCACTTTGTTCACAGAATTTAAATTCATTTAGCTTGTGTTTTCTTTTGTTTTTTGCATAACAAAGTCGTAAATTTCAGTTTTTATTGGTGTAGGGAGTATGTTTTCCATATTTTTTGACAGCCAGATTTAATCCAATTTGTATGTCATGGCAAAAGTGCATTTAATCTTTAGAAGCAAATCGAAGGCATTCAAAGTTTTTTAAAGAAATATCATCATGTTATAACAAAAGTCATTAGCCCAGTATAGCAATCGTGTTTCCCGTACTCACTTTTAAGACAGCGCTAAATTCGAATATTTAGCAGCTGGACCACAATTCTGGGGAAGTAATTTTTTTTTTATATATAAAAAGATATGTTTGTACTATAATTGTTTTAATTTTGACATGGTAAATATTTTGATAAAACCTGAAGATGATCAACACTGTTGATCGAAATATAGGCAAATAAATGAAAACTAAGAAAAATCATTTTAATAATATTTTTTTTATTATTTGGCCTAGAGCCGAACTTAAAAATATATTGTATAAAAAATTATTTTCCATCTAACAAAAACGTGCAAACTTAATAAATACTTTGAATTTTCTTCTTTATGAGCAAATAGTTTCAAGTTGAACCCCCGACACGTCGGTCCCTTCTTTATTTTGTTAGTGTTATATGTAGTGTTATATGTTTTTGTTTTGAGAATGCAAAAACGCAGTTTCTTATCCTCAAATGAGACATTATAAACCGCAAACATTCTGTCTTAAATTCATATCAATAAAACCCAGCCCCAGCGCATAACTTCTAAGGAAACCCACGCTATCGTGCTTGTTTAACTTATTGTTTTGTTCTCTCCGAACTAAATGATGATTATGTTGTGAATTATATATGTATGTAGATACTTGCTCTTAATCGGTTATAGGTTTATGCTTGTTGTAGTATTAATACTTTAACCGGTCACTCAACCAGTTCATCTGGAACTACAAACACATCACAAAACGTGATGTGCCTTGCAGGACACTAAGCCATACAAATGATAATGATTTTTTCACTATATATATTTTATTACAGTGGCGCGCAAAAGCGAGTGCATCCTTTGCTTGAAACAATTAAAAAGGAAAAAAGTATTTTTCTACAGTGAACTTCTGTTTAAGAGTTCCATTTATATTTTATAATTTTTAACTCTTTAAAACAATTAAAAAAAAATGACTTATGAAAATGCTGTTGCTCTTTGTCGCTACAAAAATTTTTCTCTACAACTGAAGTTCTACTCAAGAATTTCCTATACCTGTTACTTATTTCAAAGAATTGATCAGATCAGCTGCTTTAAACAAACCTGGTTGATGTCAAGTATAATTGTATATATACAAATGTTAACAGATATAGTAACAAGTCTAGGAGACATGAGGCAAAACATGTCAGTAGGATATTTAGAAAAGCAGGCGCAAAATTAAGTCATCGGTGTTATTGTTTCG
This sequence comes from Epicampocera succincta, assembly GCA_932526305.1. Classification (NCBI taxonomy): domain Eukaryota; kingdom Metazoa; phylum Arthropoda; class Insecta; order Diptera; family Tachinidae; genus Epicampocera; species Epicampocera succincta. Next base: position 15,773,052 of record OW052038.1, read on the forward strand.
GACAAATAAATCGGTGACAGTTCCCTAAACCATTCTGATCAGTGCTAAAGACGTGTCCTTAAATGCTACATTATTACTTAGGACTTTATGACATTTTGCTGACTGGCCTTTTGCTTGGCAGCAAACCAACTGCTTTATTTGAACACCAGGATGGTAAACACGTGTATGACAATAATTAAAATTAAACAATTACGCGAAAAAAGTACATAGATTTGTAATTAAGGCAGCTCAAAAAAGAAATCATCAACATATTGTACATGTTTACTATAATTTTTCTATCAAGATCAGTCTGTCGCTTAACTCAACCCATTTTTACCGCTTAACGGCGCTGTCAGGCTGCAACAAAAACTTGGTTTTGGTTGTCTTGCTGCTTTTGAGCTCATAAAGTTAAGTTTTCTTGCTTCAATGAAATTTGATCTCCAGTCAAGAAGCAGCCATGTACTTTAAACTGCGCCATTCATTACAGTCACTTTGGAACACCATCACCATCACCACCACCAACACAAACAACAAAAAACAAACAACACTTACCGCAAAAAGCTTGCAGCATTTAAAAATTGTTTTGCTTATTTTTGTTTCATACAATTTAAAGTCAAGAAAGTCATACAAAAACAAAATCTCTAAAAAAAAAGAAAGCACACAAAAATACACAACAACAAGAACAGCAACAAAGAATTCTTAAGCAGAACAAAAACTTGTCCCAACCGGTCTTGTTTACTATTTATTTGGCAAAATAATAAAATAAAAGCAAACAAAAAAAAACTTCATTTAATTTGTGTTTTTGTTTAATGTACATTTTAAGCTAAATTTAGCTAAAATTCAAAAAGTAAAAACTTTTGTTTACTGCTGCGGAAAAATAAAGTCAACAAATTACATTTAAATGTGTATGTTTGGAAGTTAAACTTTGAATGGCTGCGTTTTTATATAGTTCTTTTCTTATTAAAAACTATTAAAAGCAACTTTGAATCTGCTGACCAAAACTGGTGAATGTTATTTAATGTTCTTCAGAGAATCTGAATTCTTTTAAATAGCCATAAACTATACATATGTATGTATGTGTGTATGTACTCGTGTGTCATCAGATTAAAAACACTCAAACTATCATATTGGCACCACTTAAAAAGCAGCAGAACTAGATATTATGACTGCGCCAATCAAAGTGACATAAACCACATTTTTAACACTTATTTCGTTTTTGTGAAAAACTTCAACAGTTGGACTTTTGTACTGCGACCACCCACCCCCTTTATCTATTGTTCATATTCATTTAATTTCATTTTATGTGCGTTTAAAAATATACTACTTTAATTGGTGTCTTTGTGAAGAGCATTTTGTAAAACTGATTTACGTCAGAACCACCTTTTTATGGTCTAATCTGCTAATGGACTAGGATTGTGAATGGCTCACCACCGACCAATTGGGTTGCAAGCATAAAAGGGGGGAAATCTTTTATGATACGCCAACTTATCGCAAGCCCTTCTCTCCGCCCAGCCCTTGCCTGGGCACTAGAGTAAGTCGAGGTAACTGAGGCTGTAGCCTGAAATCCCAAAGCAATATCCATGCCCTAACCAGATTCGACCAATGATTCCTCGCCACCTAGTCCTTGCGAGCAACAGGAATCTATTGGTCATTAGCATTTCCGAAAATAGTCACGAATTACCCGTTGCTGCGTTTTTAGCCTTAAGCCACAATCAGAACGTTTCAACACCGTAAATGGTCAGCCAATGGGGCAAACCTTAAAATGTTATAGAATTAAATTTAAGCAAAAAAATTTAGAATTTAGCTCAGAACTATAGGCTTTTAATTTATAAAAATAAAACAGCAAATTAAAATTTGAGCATTTTTTGTTTATAAAATTTTTCCAAAAGCTTTTTATTCAATTTTTCACTGCGACACTTTTCTATGTTAAACTTTATTGTAATATTGTAATCAAGAATTTTTAGAAATATACATATAAGTTTTCCAAATGAAATATATTATTAAAAGAAAGGTAAACGAAATTGTAATCAAGTTGGAAACTATTTTTCTTTGCGTTCTTAAAAACTAGTCGTAAATCAAGCAAATTTCTATTTCAGTAAATTCTGTCAATTGACTTTAAAGCCTTGAGCATTTAAACAGATAAAACTAGTTTAACTTCTGATACATTTGACTTAATTAAGTTTTTTTTCTGGTATTTTTCAATCTTCAACTCAAGCACTACCAACAATATTTGAATAAAAACAAACTTTCTTCTCAGTTTGGCCTGATTAGGTACATCCATATGCACGTATACATATTGCGTTTGTACATATATGTATGTATGTATGTATGTATGTATGTATGTATGTATTCAAAGCGACCTAATTAGACAATAGCATCGATGGCATGTGTAGTAAGTGGTAAGCCGTGATATTCATAAACAACTTTGAAAGTATTAAATCTTTGACAAATTAAAAGCAAAACAGCAACTAGATGTTCCGTAAAATAAGTTAAAAAGCTTTTCTTTTTATTTGGCACAACCTGTGTAGCGAAATTGCCAAAACTTCTCGCTATTACCTTGTGCACATGCTTGTGAAACTTTTTAATTTTACAAATTACTGCATTCATCGCATCGCTTGGCGTCTTCGTAAGTGTTCATTCGTTCCAGCTTATTTTGCAGTTTTTCATAATTTAATCATTGTTTGTCTTTATATTTATATTCAACAAATTTCATTTTCTTCTTCCATACCAACTAAACTGCTTACACCAGCAAACAGAATGTTGAAACAAGACAAAAGAAAACTTTTAAGCTCAACACATTCGAACTCACAACTTGTGGGCAAAAATTCATTTTAAATTTAAAAAAAAAGAAAAATTGAGATTAATATTTTGTTTTGCAAATGTTAGTTATTGTAGTTGTTGTAACATTTTGCATGGGAAAACTTTAAAGAAATTTAGTTTATGTTTCAGGTTGCGCCGTTTTTTGGTTCCAATTAGTGCCGTACCAAATTGTGATCATCCATCTATCCAAAACCGAAATGTTTATTTGTTTATAAATTCGTGCTTCTAGGTTGGATCTCCTTCAGGAAATGATCTCAAGATATAAGTCTGGTTCAACTGGCAGTTAATTCTCGCGAGTGTTTTGAAATAAATTTTCACGCTCACGTTAAAAAAAAAACTGACGTTCGCATTAAAAATCTCACGCTCGCGTTAGAAATGGAGCGCGAGCGTTAAGAAATCTGATGCTCGCGTTAAGAAATATGACGCTCACGTTAAGAATCTGACGCTCACGTTAAAATTCTAACGCTGGCGTTAAAAAATCTGACGCTGGCTCCAAAAATCTTACGCTTGCGTTAAGAAATTTGACGCTCTCATTAAAATTTTGACGCTCGCGTTAAAAAATCTCACGCTCGCGTTAGAAATAGAGCGCGAGCGTTAAGAAATCTGATGCTCGCGTTAAGAAATATGACGCTCACGTTAAGAAATATGACGCTCACGTTAAGAATCTGACGCTCACGTTAAAATTCTAACGCTGGCGCTAAAAAATCTGACGCTGGCTCCAAAAATCTTACGCTTGCGGTAAGAAATTTGACGCTCTCATTAAAATTTTGACGCTCGCTTACGTCTTACGCACGCGTTAAAAATCTAACTATCGCGATAGAAAAATTGAAGTCCGCGTTAAAAATATGACGCTCGCGTCAAACATTTCATATTTGTTTACATTTTTACTAACAATATATTTTTTATTTTATTTCCAAAGGACGGACATACGAGAATATATTTCTGAATGCTACTTTCTTCTTTTTATTTGATTTTTGACAGTTAAATGCGAAATACATTGATCTATTATATTATTAGATGGTTATAGGCATAGCAAAGATAAGTGCTTACACGCTACAGAATTTGGGTGTGATATTGTGAGTTATTGATTTCCTAAACTTGATTCTTTTTTGCATTTGAGAAAAAATGTTGAATGTTTCCTCGGGTTCACAATATATTGAAGCGAACTGAAAACGTTTTCCAAAGAAAGTAAAAACATTACATTTTCACTTTCATACGAATTTGGTTTCTGTGGCGCAGCTGATTGATCCGATAAAACAAAAGTTGTTACAATAAATGTATGTATGTATATGAATTTGAAATAATTATACCCTTAAAAATGGATTTATTGTGAAATCATGTTGTTTAATATCAAGTTGATAATGAAACACAGTAAATATTTAATAGTTTTTCGAATTTATCACTTGTTGCATGTGTGTGTGTGTGTGTGTGTGTGTGTGTGTGTGAGTAACGAATTTTACACAAAAAATTTTTTTTCCAAAAGTAACGATAACAAATGACTGGTTTCAAAACGAGTTTTATGCTTTTGGTGACGAAGGCTGATTGTATAACAAGCAAATAAAATAAACAAAATTATATGAATGAGTAAATAATGAAAACAGTTTGAACCACAGAAATCAATAGTTTATCTTGCTGATTTTATATTATTCTCTGTCTTTAGTTTTCAATATTTTTATGTCATCGACTCTAATAATAAATATGTTCTAATCCATTAATATCACTGATAAAATATATCTAAAAAAAAGCTTAAATCATAATAAAACAAAGTAATATATTTTTGTGTTCAATTATCTACGTAGACAAGTGACTTTATATAGCCCTAAAGAAAATAATCTAATGTGATTAAGTCACAGCTTTACATGACAGCATAATGTCATCTGAAGCTTCTTTGAGTAAATCAATGGCGCAATATGTGGTATTTGGCGCCGTCCTGTCGGAACCACATGTTAGCGATATTAATGCCAACTAATTGAGGTATGAGAAAACTTCTAGTCATGTCTCTATACCCTTTACCTGGTTTGACGACATATTATAAAGCAATGACTCCGCCAGCTCCTAAAGCGCACCAAACTCGGGATGTAAGACTATTTCCAAAAAAGCTTATGAACTGCCCTCACTCTAAAACCAACAATTCGGTTTATTTACTTATCTATTTAACCAAAAATCAGCTTCAGAGGAGAACAAAATTGGAATTCACTATCTATTGAGGAACAGAACCATGATTTTGATTAAAAAAATTTCCAAAATTTGCCAGCCTTGCTAAAGAAAAATCAACTATCAGCTGTTAAATGGGTTGTCAAATAAAGCAGTGTTGCCAACTCAAAGTTGTAAACCTCTAAAACAAAAAACCCCCCAATAGATGTATATGTGTAAGTGTTGCCAACTCAAAGTTGTAAACCTACATATATCCACAAAATTCCACTTAAATTAATAATAATTTATGTTTTTAGTAAACAAATACGTATTTCTTAACAAAATGTCAAATTTCGTTTCATGTTCGAGTTCAAGTATTTTCCAAAATTAGAAATTGAAAAAAGGGTATAAAACAGCAACAAACATTATCTTAGAATTCATGTAAGAAGAGGGTGTTATAACAGCATAGAAAAATGTACGTTTGTATGTACATATTTCATTTACTACGAAAATGATTAAAACTATCCAACCATCGGAAGCGTATGTTTATAGGGCCCGTAGCCAAGACCAAATGAGACGTTCTTATTATTATTTATTATATAGAATTTATTTTTATTTCATTAAATAATAAAGGCAATTATTTAAAACCCTAAATTCAAAGCACGTCAGCGTTGTGTTTATATTTATTTCCGTTCTACAGTAAAATACTTCTTTTGTGTCTGATGTGTCTATCCAGCTGACCGTCTATACAAATGTCAATATGTACAAATTATTCATGCATTTCCTCTTTAACGTTCGTTGAAATTTAATTTAAAAATGTGAAACATGCATTATTTGGCATTAAAGTTGTTTTACTTGGAGGCATTCGTGTAAAAGTTCTTAAGTATACACACACACACACACACATACACGCACATATTTGTGTATGCACACACACACACATATATACAGGGTGTTTTTTTAGAGGTATAGAACTTCGAATTGAAATAAAACACAAGAAAATCGTTTTAATGTCCATCAATTTGGCTTTATTGGGAGGATAATTTTATGCCATTAATGTTTAAATATGATTTCGGGCATGTGGCCGCCGCGGCTGGCTCGAATAAAGCCAATTCTACAGGTCCAATTTTCAACCACAACCACAGAGCTCCAATTGCTGTGCACGGTGGCGAATCGATTCATTCGGGTCCTCTTCAACACTTTGCTCTATAGCGGCAATTGTTTCTTCGGTGCGCACTGTTCGACGTCTCTGCGGATGCGTATTATCACATAGAGTAAACGTAGTGCGAAAACGATCCATAGTTAACCGAATTAATTGCTCTGATGACCATAAAATGGACGGAGCTTGCGGTAAACTTCGCGAACTGAACCATTATTTTCGAAATAAATTTGCACGATTTGCAAGCGTTGTTCTTTTGTCAACCTGTTCATGATGAAATGGCAAACCAAACTAAATATTAATCACTTGACAGCTGACAAAATGGCCGCCAGTTAAAAAAGTGATGCCAACTTAAAGTTCTATACCTCAATAAAAAACACCCTATATTATATACATGTGCAAGACAAGTAGTCTTATTACTCTTCACCTACTGCACCCTCTTTTAGCGATCAATCCAAAGTGAACATTTTTGAGAGCTTTTCCACCCTCAATATTTGCGAAATTTTGTCTTCACATTTCAGATCTCTAGTGGGCATATGATTTTATATGAATTGGCTTATCTGTGTCGCAGTCCCACTTTCCGTGCTAACTTGTATGTCTATAATTCCGGCAGACCCTAACAACAAGACGATCATGGTTTTCAAAACTTTAATCTATACTGTTTACATATATCCGGCTTAAGTTTCGGTCCTAACTACAACATCTGGTTCTAGTTCGCAAAGAGCGCCAAAGCCGATTATCATATAATCAAATGATGACGGACCAGGCAGAAGGCAAAAATTGAGATTGTTTTGGGGATTTCGACACTGTTAAAGAATGGTCTGGTTAAATTTCTACTGATTTTTAGCTGTCATCCTGCTTATTTTGATTGGTCCTGAATTAAAGCCTAATTTTTCCCTAATAACATATATCTATTTATATATATTTATTGGCTCCTGAGTCAATAATCAGAGAAATGTTTCAGTTATGGCACTATAAAGAGGCTTCGGCTTCCTTTTGTTTTATGGAACTACTAAATTAAACTATTCTGATAAACTTCTGTCATATTGATTTCAAATAAAAAGTCAGTTGTAAAGTTGTGTACAAACCATAAAGAGTTGTTTTTGAATTCTTATACGCCTTCCACTGGGCACATCTTCGCCATATATACTCGTTCACATCGTAAAAAACCCGTGTTATTACGAACTTACCTGTAGTTAAAACACGCTAAATTGGCAACGCTGTCGTCTTCAATCCGAAATGGAAGACCAATTTTATATAAAAACGCTATTTCCGCATACAAAGTATTTTAGAGATGAAACAAATATAAACTTATTTAACTGTGACACCAGTAGTCTTTCCCAGCACAAAGTACACTCCACAATAAACAATTAAAACCATAAAATATGATGGCAGAAGTTGACCGAAGCGTAAATCTTATCAAGCAAACCCTCATTAAGTGTCGTATTCAGTCCAGTATTTTGCAATACACTTCATTTTCACACTGTGAATAAGGTACAGCACAGTGGAGTCGGCTTATGTTTGTCTAGCAAATTAAATACAAACAAAAAGCAAAACAAAAGAGCAGAATTCAAAGCAATTGAACTTTTGATCGTTTAATATAAAAACAACTACGAGTTGTTTTTTAACAAAACAAAATCTGTGGCAGAGACAAAAATCTACACACACACAGATATACATACAATTGAAACAAATGAGCTGCAATCATACAATCCAACCAGCGAACAAAAGTATGATATTGAATTAGATATTTGAATTTAGCTTCAGCTTTGTCTCACCTGAAAAATCATGACAACGAATAAAAAATAACTTAACAAAACAAATTTAACACATTTTTGTTGATTAAAAAATGGAGATTTTAAAGAAAAATAAAGAAGATGGCAGAAATAATGGTTCTTTACGTGCAATTGCTATTAACTATTCATCGTCGAATGGGGCTGATCGTAACATTTTACGTTTTTTTTTTTTTTTTTTTCTAATAATAGGAATTAGTTATTTACCGCTTCTCTAGTATTCATGCTGGACGAACTAAGAATGACCCAACTGTTTCAAAACTCAAATCACTTTTATATTTACCAAATGGTAGTGTAAAATACAAAGTAAGTTTTAATGATGAGTACAAAGATCTTCCAATACGAATGAAAAAATATCCAGAATATATAGAACCACAATCACTTCATTACGAATATCTTCCAATATCCACCAGTAAATGGAAACATCTACAGGATTTGAAATCTGAGATACCTAATGAACATCAATCTTTCTATGATTTAATCTTCATTCAAAACAAATGTAATTTATTTAATAAAAAATAATAAAAATCCTAATCTTAAACATACAGATAATTATGTGGACCTAAAGGAAGTATCTTCTTCTATTTTTCTTAATCTTAAATTATTTAAAAGTGAAAAACAACAGTATTTACACTTAAAATTTTACTTCACACTATTTAAAATTTTTTTCAAACAAAATGGTTCCACTCTGAATGAACAGGTTCCAATCTGAATATTTACATCGAAACTTTTCTAAAACAAACTGTTTTATCTACCGTAAAAATGCAAATAACGGTTCTTATTTTATAATTTGTATATTAGGGAATTAGTAGAAGCCTATCAATCATATTGTAAAAGATCGATTTGCTAAATACTGACTAGTTAGAGATTCAAGGAGTTTTTTTCGTCTCCTGAACAAGCAGGGTTTTGCAGATAAACCATTTGGGATAAATGCTGTCGATATGTTTTAAAAGTTAAAATATACATTTTCAGTTTAGCAATGTTTGTTGGGTTTTAAAATCATAATTTTTAGAAAATAAATATTAGATAAGACAGAAAGTAGTTTCTTAGTTACTTCTAAAAGTGATAGAGTATGAAATAGTTCAGTCGTCAATTTAATTAAAAGTATTCCTCCGATAAATTTCAATTTTATGAGGCAATTTCTTCAATATGTCCATCGTGGCTATTTATAACGGCATTGTTATAGAACAGTATAGTTTTCGATTTTTAATTTAATTAATTTAATCCTATCTCTGATAATATTTTATTAATTTTAATTTCAGTGAGTCTGAAATTTCCTTCACGTCTTATAAAACACCAAATATTACCGGAGATGCGTCAGTTTGCCTACTAATACGCTCTGTTTTCACATCTAGCATTTCACTCACCTGCTTGCCCGCTCACATAGTCACGAATAAGTTGAAACAAATCGCCAAAAGGAAAGGTCGTTCCTTAATAGGTTTTCTCTAAACGCCTTTTGAGTACAAAAATTATGAAAATCCTCTTACATATTTCTAATTTGGGTTTGAAAAAAGAAAAAAACTAAATGACAAACATGTCTTAGACGCGCCAATGCCGCTCACGTAAATGGCGCATCTCATGTACATAAATGCTAAAACATCCAACTTATATTTGTACGCTGGTGCTTCATCAAATAGTTATTTTTTTAGTTGACGTGTCGTTTATTGCCTCATTATATGTTCATTTATCATCCCCTTGACTTAAAACGACACAAAAAGAATTAATTTCGTTAAACACATTCAAGTCTTTGTTTAAACAAATGTTCATTCTTTAATTTCTCAAACGAAATTTAAAATGCTTGAAAAGCTTAGTTTGCAATTATTATAAATGTATGTATATATGTACGTAAATACGCATATGGGTAGCTGCGTGGTGTCGAACGTGACAGCCGTATGGTAGAGAAATGAGAATATGTACTTAGGAGCAGCATTTTATTCTTAAGTCCTAATATACTAAAGTTGATAGCGGGCGAAACTCAGGATCAGAAAAATGCCAAGAATAAGTAACGATTCGAACGTGACAAAAAAAAAAAAAAATAATTTACCGAAACCTCACTTTTATTGCGTTATTAATTTTGAAGTTGCTTTAAAATGTCGGCGGTTTAATTGAGAAATCTTGTACCCCTGTGGTTTTTCTCCTTAATCCATAATCTGGGCTTATAAGTGATGTTTCGAACGTGACATTATTTGCATAACGATTCAATTAGCATATGACTAGTTCTTTTTAAGCAAATTTATTCATAATAGATATACAAGTATGCGATTTAAAATCGATTTAGTGTTGATTTTGCTTTAGATCCTAATCCATTTCACTTTCCACTTTATTCTATGAAAATGTTGGACTTAACATGTGATGGAAAGTGGAATTTTTTATGGTTTTTGGTGCTTTTAAGAGGATTGTCCGGGCGTGTACGATTACAAATTTTATTTTACATATTTGAGCAAAATTGCTTGTGTTAAAAATGAAGTTAAAATATGAAAAACACATAAAGCTAAAGGCTTCATAATTTTTGCATATTGCAAAATACTATGATGCAATTTCTGGGGAAAATGCTCATATACATATACATATATTGTATGATTTTATCGTTAGCTGAAATGTAAAACCATGTAAGTAACAAAAAAAATCTGAAACTGACTTTTTCCGCTTAATTATGCTGCATATCAACAATATTCATATACTCTGCAATTTCTAGTGTCATATAATAAAAATTAGATATTTATCGCCAGCTCAAGAGCAAAACCTCTTAAATAACATTTTTTTATATATTATAGAACTGGTCCACAAAGTGTACATGAGATTAAAAATAGGAGAGATAATGAATATGTTGCTTTTTTTGATAGTTACGTGGTTTCTTATTTCAGCTAACGATATATAGCAAAGTATGATGTTATGTTGTTTCTACTGCAAATGCGCCAGAATGTTAGTTGCGTGGTTTTGCAATTCATTGCACAAGTGTAGCAAGCAAATAGTATTAAATATAATCCATTTTTAGACTTCGAGGGGTGAATTCACTTTCGTGAAATGTATTTATGTTGATGAATTTAACAACATTTAACAAAAGAAATGCTTACACTGGTAAAATGTATGTATAAGCTCTTGCTTGCATTTGAATAAAAAACAAATTAATATTAATTGTGTTCTTTAAATCAATTTTAAACAGCACCTTTTAATTTACACTAATTCAAACTGGTAATTTTGATTCTTTTCGTTGTTTTATTTCCAGAGTCTGGGCATTTTGGCCTCAATTCCCGCAGGCTTATTAATATTATCACTCTTTGGACTACTATTGTATCTGCTAACACGCTGTTGCGACCGTAAACAGCGAAAACCCAGCGCTCAAAGATGCCAGAGTTGCTCTCTAGTAATTATTACACTGATGACGTGTGCTGCCATAGGTTTGGGTGAGTAGTAAATAAAAAATGGGAGACGATGGCAAAGATTAATTAAAAAAAATTAAAATGAAAAAGGACAGAAAAAATCAAAAAAAAAAGGAAAAAATTAAAAAGGAAGGAAGTCAAAACAGAAAAGTTTTTGTACAAAGTTAATAAAAATTCGATAAAAAAAAAGCAGACTCACATACACATTTCAGCACCAGCGTAGACCATATCCCACGTCAAAGTTTAAGAAAACTTTATGTTGCTCCTTAAAGTGCCATTAAAAATAATTTTTTGTTTGGTTTTTTTCCTGGGAAAACTGAAAATCCGCTGATACCAACTGTGCCGCTGCAATAGTCTGCATGAAAAATGCTTGTAGGCAGCTGGTAGTTTGTACGGTTGTCATGGCCATCGTCGTCACACTTCCAGGCGACGTGAAAAATTTCCCCTTTAAATGCTCGCTTTTGACAAAAGTTAGTGATTATTTTATAGATGTTTGAAAAGTTTAACGCTTAAAAGCATTGATAAGCCCCTTCAAAAACATTAGATTGCTACCGAAATGGTAAAGCAAGCGCAAATTTTAACCTGTCGAGGCGATGTGATGACGACTCTTGCAGCAACATGCTATTGTAATATTATTTAATAGTGGCTAAAAGTAGTATTTTTAAACTACAGAATTTTTAATTTAACAAAATCATAATACTATTGTCATGACTTACCTCGTTGTGCCTAAAATTTATCATACTATTGTCACAACTTATCATATTGTTGATTGAATTTAAATTAACAACTGCAATATTAATATCATATACAAACAATTTACTGCCGTGCTCAGCTTAAAATTCTTTTTTTAAAAATTAAATTTGACAGAGAAATTTTTCTCTGTTTTTGTAATCAGAAAAATTCACAATCTTAGAATGATTCGATTTTCGTCGTGCAATAAGTAATTTTAAAAATCTTATAGTGCGAGTATTTAACCCAACCGCAACAAAACGTTTTAACCAACTTTCACAACAAACTTGAATTTCTGCTTAACTTGAATGAAATGGCATAGACCAGTCCTTGTGAACACTTGCACCCATAAATAAAGTTACAATTCATGGTCCGCTTAAGTTCAAAAGACAAAGATGGAGTAGGCGACTTATTGTCATATTTTTCGTGTAAACATTGCGGACTACAAACAAAATGTTGCCCTCATGCCATCGACTCGTTAAATTTGAAATGGTGCAAGTTTTTTTTTGTTGTTTCATTTTGTATTTTTGTTTCTGCTTTCTTATTTTATTTTCATTTATTTTGGTCCACTGTTCTCTTGCCTTTAATGTTTTTTCAGAAAAAAAAAAACAAAACGCTTAAAACTGTTTATCTTGTCATTCGGTTTTATATTTTGAGTACATACATATGTACGTATTTTAAGGATTAAGGACTTTAGGCACATACAAAAACGGATGCCAACCAAAAAAAAAAAAAAAAGTAACAAAAAACATGCCTCCATGCAATAAAACAGACAAACTACAGGCTATTGGAGGTTGTTTGCGTCTGACTGCCATTATGATTTCTGTTTGTTTGCGTCTGAATTCATTGTGCGAGAAAATAATTTAATTTCCGACATTATTTTAACTCCTCAGCCTGTTATTTGAGATGTGAATCCTGCAGGTATTTGCAGCACTCTCTAACAAAAGGCAAAATTTTCTTTGCCAGCACTCATAATACATACAAATAGATGTACCTACACATGTACTTTGTTGCAATACCATCTTTCAATTGTTTAAGAAGTAAAGCGCAGGACTCGTTCATTTTCAAGACACTGATTAATAACAGTAAAGCCAAGCAACATTCAGCCAAAACCATTTAACTTACACGTACATATTTTCAATAGCTTGTATTCCTCTAACGTTAAAAAGAAGAAGAAGCAAAAAAAAACAAAAAATAAAAGTTGTTTCCTTTTGGTTTCGTTGATCTGCATTGTGGGCGCAGGAACTCAAGAGCATCGGCTAATTGGTTCGTTAAATTGTACTACTTTTATTCAGCTGCATATAATTTCAATTATGAAATTGATTGCTTTGGCGTTATCGAGATCATTGACTTGATAGCCAGCGAATCCAATTATTAAAAGGGTCAATTAACGTTCCAGTGGCGGTGGTATTAAACTCCGATATTCTGTGCTACTTTTTTACATTATTCTGGCAAAACTTATTTCTTTATGGCAATCACCAGCAAACTACTATTGAAACTACACATAAATACATTTACATATATATAAAGTTTTTTCTTTACTTCTTATTTTGCAGTATTTTAATAGATTTATATATATATTTGCTTCTTTTAAACAGGTCTCTATGGCAACGATGATTTCCATAATGGTTTATTGCAAGCATTCAGTTCCGGCAAACAGGTGGAAGGTCTGGTGTTGAGCTTAAAACGGCAGGTATGTACAGCTTTTGAAAACTTTCATAGACAATATCAATAAAGTTTTTACGTGTATTCGTAATTATAAATCTGAAAACCAAATAAGTTTAAATTACCAACTACCAAAATTTCTCCAAAGTTGCAACAATATTTTCAACTCTGGGCAGAAAAGTTACAGGTTCTATTTTGTTGTGGAGATTTTGAGAAAAGAAAAGAAGTAAACACAAATTTCACTAATACGCAGATTAGAGCCGTATCGTTCGTCAATGAGCTCTTTACATTAAACGGATCAGCATAGTAGTGAACGACATGAGCCGGTCCTATGCGGTTGCCTGATCGTATTTTGTTCAATTGTATATCTATTAGCATATTTCTGCTGCACCTTCCAAATTAGTACTCTAAATTATACCAAACGAGTAAATGCATAGGAATCGTTTATCAACAAACAAACAAAAAAAATGTCCAGACCTCTGCCACCAAAAAGTCTTTATGTAACGAAGCGTTGATCTAGGAAGTATCTTCGAAAAAACCACGCACCCTCATTGCAAATCCATGTTTAGAAAAGGACATCAGCATTTGTTTGCGGCGTTTTGTGACATATTTAACTGCTATTTCTATTGTTTTGAAAACGCTCCTGAAGAGGTTAGCACCGTCACAGCGAACGCTGCAAAATGATTATAACCGATTCCCTTTGGCTCGAATTTAACGATATGGACGTAGACGTTAGGTGACGCACAGCGGACGCCACGGTACACATTCTGCACGAACGATTTGAGAATTGGGTTATTTCTCGCCGTTCACTATCGACAATAATCACCCAATACTATTTTTTCGCCCAATTAAACCCGAACGAACGGAACGAATTCTTCCCGTTCTTCCTTTTTTACTGCACAAACCCGCTATAACCAAGAAGCGAAACAAAATGAAACTCCATTGTTCCTACTGTAAGTTTTACGTATGTACATTTCACCGGCATGATGAAGTATATTATATACACACATATGTATGTATATATGTATTTACATACGAGTACATACACAAGCGACAAATTCATTGAAAGCATCGAGCCTCATCCACACTTTTGTGCAAACTACTACGAGTATAAATAGTTTTGCATACTCGTACACAAGAACTTTATCGCCTTCCAGGCTTCTTTTTCATTTCTCTTGTATTTTAACTCCTTAAACTGTATAAACATTTCTGTCAGTTTATTAAAAAAGCATAAAATTAAGATAAAAGAAAAAAAAATGTCATAAAGAAAACAGAGAGTATTTGTGCCAACGACCAGCAGTAACTCGAAAAATGCAATAAATGTAAATATTAAGAGAACAAAAAGAAATAACTAGGAAGTTTAATACGAGTATTAAACAAAAATGTATAACAAACATCTTCAAAGAAGTGACAAAAAACTGTAAACAAAGAAGTGCAAACAAAATCTTCGGGTTTAAATCAGATAGGCCATCTACTTGTACTACATACACACATAAAAGAGTCAACTGATGTTAAAAATTCTAATCCACTTGGTCACAGCGAAAAAAATAAAACTGCGCCGCACTGAACAGGTTAAACATTTTGTCCGAAAATGAATAGCGGTCAAACGAGATCGGCTCAAAAAATAAGGGGAATCTTAATTGTTGCCCAGAAATGTTTATGGGCGAATAACCAACCATTTACCCTTGTCCTTTTCAAAGGAGTCCCGTTCGATATATGAATCTTGTGCCAGATTTGTTTTTCAATCCTGAAGGAACTTACAGCGCCGCACTGAACAGGTTAAACATTTTGTCTGAAAATGAATAGCGGTCAAACGAGATCGGCTCAAAAAATAAGGGGAATCTTAATTGTTGCTCAGAAATGTTTATGGGCGAATAACCAACCATTTACCCTTTTCCTTTTCAAAGGAGTCCCGTTCGATATATGAATCTTGTGCCAGATTTGTTTTTCAATCCTGAAGGAACTTACAGCGCCGCACTGAACAGGTTAAACATTTTGTCCGAAAATGAATAGCAGTCAAACGAGATTGGCTCAAAAAATAAGGGGAATCTTAATTGTTGCCCAGAAATGTTTATGGGCGAATAACCAACCATTTACTCTTGTCCTTTTGAAAGGAGTCCCGTTCGATATATGAATCTTGTGCCAGATTTGTTTTTCAATCCTGGAAGCACTTATTGCACTTTTGGCAATTTGAGATCTTCCAGCGATTCAGTTTTAATCTACTCAATCGTCTAAAAAACGCTATCGTTTCATGGATCTCTTCTATCTTGGGAACATGAAAAATTTGCAATAGGCCAAATCTGTTGAATATCCAAAAAAAAATTGCGCTCCGGCGAAAATTTTTTTTAATTCAAATTCAGCGATTTTGGAACAAGCTTCGCTGACACATGAATCAAGGCCAAAAATTTCCGAAAAATTGCATGACATCCTCAACAACTTCTCTAATAGTGATTCGATCATTCTTTATAATACTTTCTCACGCTGTACTTGGTATCGATTCTTGATTCACATTTTCTTTGTACACATTTTTCCGATCTAGAGCACAATGACTTTAAGTCCTTTTGGGTACTGAAATTTGCTTTTGTTGTACGAGACCAACATAAAAAAGCGTTAATCTTTTTATATCTTTTTTTTTTAACAGACCTACTACTTTAATTGATGCGTTGAACACAGCAGGGGCCTGGCATTGCCGTTTAACTAACGTAGTCAAAAAAAGTCTACATAAAACCTTAAATTACCTTTAAGGCGCTGAAATAGTATTGCTTAGAATAAAAACGCAAGTTTCGCATCAAACTTCACTTGCTGGCGATTTGTCAAAATCGTAATTTTTATGGTTCGATTCTGGAAAGCCAACAACCACAAAATTCGTCGTTCCCTAAAAGCCAGCACTTGCTGTCAGCATTGCCATTGTCCTAACTGTGTTATCATTTCGTGCGACTGTATTATCATTTGCAGTAACAGACAACTCAACTGTATATAATGTATGTATGTGTATTATTTCACAACTACAAACAGTTGTACCAAAAATCACGACTAAGTTATTCTCGTCTGACTGGCTAAATGTTTTTCACTGCCTTCAGAAGTTGTATTTTATTTTTCTTTCGTACGATTTGAATGAAAAGAAAGAGCCAAAAAAAAAACAAGTGAATTGTCAAAATGTATGTATATGTCTAGGAGAGTAACAAAAAAATATAAACAAAAAAATACTTGAAAGTTTATATGTTTTCTGGTTTTAGTCACACACACACATGCACACACATTTCAACTGTTGTTTTCACTAGATAGAAGCATACTTTTAGGCTGGCATGGCATATCGCACTTTCCTTTGTTCTATATTATAGCGTATACTATATTTGTATATGTATGTATCTGCATACATGCACACACTAAGTCCACATACATAAATATGTATGTATAAAGCAGCCAGCAAAATGTTTTTAATTTTTAAGGAAGTGCATCGATTTTTTAACTTAAATTTTAAATAAAATGCTTAGAAGAAATATTGCCTAGTCTGCAACGTTTAATACATACATTTATAGATGCATATGTATGTCTGTATATATGTATGTATATATACATACATTTATACATAGTATGTATAATATACAATAACATTTGGGGGGGGATAGGGGGTTGTATAAATGCCTCTTTACCAAATAAACGAATACTAATATGTACTTGTATTTAAATTAGATATTTTCGACTGCAAGCACGATTACTAAAATCAAGTTATTTTCAAACTGAATTACACAGTGAAACCTTGATTGTACTTAAAGTGGTGGGAAACGAAAGCATTCCGAATACTCACATAATAGAGTAACAATTTTGATTATTTTTTTTTTTTTGGTTATATTCTTTATTTAAAACAAAATTTTGAGTATCTTTTTATATTTTTTATTCATTTTCACTTCTTAAGTTTCCAAACTAGACTGAATTTAACTCATATGATGATATGCTACATGTATGTAATATATATATTGCATTTAATATTTCAATCAGCGATCAAAAAATACACTTATAGTGCCGATCAGCGGATATAAAAACAGGGGAAAAACATGAAATTCTGGTTAATCGAGTCACGAATAATCGAGGTCCCACCATATACATTCAAACATATGTAACAACTAAAATTAAATTTAATTTGGTTTCTTTTTCGGTAAAATTAAAGGATCTTGTACTAAAATAAGCAAAAAAAAAAAATTTGACTTTGAAAAACAACCGAGTTAGGAGGATCTTTCTACATTGAGGTAACGATATGTAGCTGATATTCTCTTATATGTACATGTGCCTGGCTGTACAATAGAAAAGTTTAGAGGTCTGTACTCGTATTAGCAATTTCAAAATTCAGAGTATAGGTTTTTTTAGATGCGTTTTGAACATTTCAAATAGCATTTATCTACATTAGGGCGGTCGTTATATTTAATTTTGTTGCTGCAACCGTAACTACGCATTAAAATGTTCGCTATACCAAAAAGTACGTTGTGAAGAAAATTATTATGATTGACTAGAGAGAGGTTAATACGTGACGCTGGGTATTTGAAGTTTTGTGGTCTATCAAAAATATATTTGATGAAAACATTTTACATAAGAAAAAACTTACTAACGACAAAACAGCGGGGAATTTATAAATGCGCGTAAAAGATGAATTCGGCAAACAAAAGTTCATAACCCGACGATATCATAAGAAAAACATTTGCATGGGAAAAAACTGATTAAGCGCAAACCAGCTGATCTAACCGCAACCTGTCGTAGGACTTTATTAAGGCAAGTGAAGGCAAAGAAAAGTTCACAAGAAAGTTTTCATATGAGTTTTTTTAAAATAGTGGTGAACGATAGCGGTCGATATCGTCGTATAATCCATATTAAGTTTCGTTAGATGAAGTCAATTCAAAACACCTTTCTCGTCTTCATTTAAAGCCAATACCCACAATTTTTTTTTTTTTTTTTGCATACAACATTTTTATGGAAAATCAAAAATTTTGTTAAAGGGGAATTACCGTTCAAAGGATTTTTCTTCAATACAACCAAAACCCACTAATTTTTAATGTACATACACATGTGTGTACATACATACGTACAGCTGTATGTATGTATGAATGTATGTATGCACATACATATATGCCTTTTGTATTCTTAAATGAATATTTTTATACTTTTGCAAATTGGCTCCAGATGAATTTAAAAGTGCTATTTCGGTTGGCTTGTTTCGTTCGTATTTAGAGGACTCTTAGGGAGTAGTGTTTGCTTTCCGCAATTTCGTTGAAATATTTATGAAAGTCTTTACAAAATTTTACTTTCCTTTTAAACGAAAATGCGAATGTTGCATTCAAACGTTTAAGTTTCAAGAAAAATTAGTACACAACGTACTGTCAATATGCAGCCATAACAGTTTTGAGATCTTTCCATTCACAATGTTGACTTCAGAAAGAAAAAAACAAATACAACAACAACTGCCAGAAAAGGTTTTTAATAAGAATATCTTTTATATCTAGAAAGTAGGTCTTTCAATTTCTTAACCATTATTTGACTTTTGTGACGAGCTTTTTTGTTAAAAAAAAAATTTGACATTAGTGCGCCGTCACGTAAAGAATCTGTTTTCTTTATGACATTTAACAATAATGAATATCTTTAGAAACAAACAAAAAGAAAATAGTTTTAAATGTAGTGCTACATACAACTTTTTATGTACATACATACATAAGTCTGCATATATGTACATACATATGTATGTATGTATGTAAAAGATTTTTCAGTTGGAGCACGTAAATACAACTATGAGCGGACTGTGACCGTCAGTCCATTAAGTTACAGATGTTAAAGCACCACATGACAAGTGACACGATGGAATAGAACGTCCAAATGATAACAGTTGATTATCCACATGATTGTTCGTTAGTGCAAACTTTGAGCGCGTTGAGTCCTTTTTACGGCAGACTCTGTGACCCACACGAAGTTCGCGCAGGTGCCAATGCATCCACCAAAAGCGACTGTTTGGTGCGGATTTTGCAGCGATGGCATCATTGAATCGTACTTTTTTGAAAATCGCGCTGAAATAAAATGGCAAAAATGATGGAGTGTGACAACGTCAGTAAAGTGTAAAAAAGTAACTTTTCGAATGTCTTGAATTTTTTTTTATATTTTTTATATTGTTTTATTTTCAATCTATTTTACAATTAAAATAATATGTCTTGAAGTTGCAGTAATTTTTTCATTGTTTAACTTTAAATATTTTTCCAATCGAAACAAATTCAAGCAGGCTTAGTTCGTATTACCCAGTGCTCACTGTATTTATTACCGGGCCCCATTATTATGTATTCTTGTTTGAAATTTGTACCTTTAGTATTTTCATATTTCAAAAGACATATTATCTTATATAAAAATTTAAGTGAAGAGAATAATACGTCTTCCGCTTCTGCTAAAGGTCTGCTAATTCTAAGAAGGCAAATTAATCTATGAACACACAAACACACTGACACTGACTGACATTATAAACGTTTAAATGCAAATTTGTCGGAAAACTTTTGCAACTCGAATACGATGCCGTGAACTTGATGGCAGAAAAAACTGACCAACGTATTTAAGCGAAGGAAATAGAAAAACGAAAAACCCGAAAATAATTCCGATACCTCTGGATGTCTTCTGCACAATAATTTATTGTACTTTTTGTTTCTCTCTCAATCACGAACAGAAAAGAAAATCGTTACAAAAGAATGTAAAAATCAGAGTTTTAATAAAAATTTTGTTTAAACTAAAAGTTTGAAAACAAAAGGATAAAGTTTTATTGACGATAGAAGTAATTAGCAAGTAGCGCCCTAAAAAAAGACGTTTTCATTTCATTCGTTTTGCCTTTTTCGTCTCTTACCGTTTGCTCTTTAAATGCTACAAAGTTTGGCAACAAATAAAACTAAAGTTTTGTCACATTTTAAAACTTATTTTTGCAGAATTTTAATTTTACAATCTCACATGGAGCGGTCAACTTGGCAAAGTATTTATTTTGCTGGGTTGTATTTAAATTAATTTAGTTTAAAGTCGCTCGATTTTGCTACAAGATTGAGGACAGAAAGAATTTTTAAGGCTCTTTAAAGAAGCAAATTTTCAATTTAATCAAATGTTTTTAAAATCAAATTAAACCTTAAGGCACCGCCAACAAATTCTTAATTTAACTAAATAAAACGGTGCAGTCAACACAAACAAATTTCCGAAGTTTTGAAAAGATGCGAATAATTCAATGGTGAGAGAGAGAGAGAAAAATCGCACCAAATAAAACTTAATTATTTGCAACGCGCAGTTAATTAAATTTTAATTATCCAGCAATTTCATTAAGTTTCAATTAAATACTCTACCACCGCCGGTTGAAGCGCGCACACACACACACACACACACACGCATTGTCACCCGCTCGTACATGTCCTCATGTGAATGCGCTTCAATTACAAAATTAAAACTTATAAAAATTATTTATTGCAGACGAAAATCGCATTTTATGGTGGCAGCGTCAAAATTTTGTGATTTTTTGATTAACGAAAAAAAAAATGCTTTAAGACATTTTTTCGAACAAGGTTTTCGGTCGACCAGGCAGGCATTCCTTTCACGTACAGATTTTGACTCATTATAATACGTATGTGGAAATATCTGCCGAAAATTGATTTCTATATTATCTGGACTTAAGCTGTTATGCTAAAACTCCACAGATATAAGTATTATATAACCGATAAATTTGCCATTTGGCCACTAAACGTTCGACTGTCATCCAAAAAAAGGCCAACGCGTTTGAACTTTTATGAGTTGGATGTGCTACTCAACCGTGTACCTTGTCAGAATAAACAACAAATTAGACTGACGCTACCAAAAGCAAAAAACGCAGGTCCTCAGAGGCCCGCCCTCATCTCCCTGCGCTAATTTAAAATCCTTTTATTATGATTTTGCAAGTCTGCGAGAAATAATTATAATGAGACTTCTATACGAAATCAACGAAAATAACGTTCAAACTTCTTTTCTAAAAAATAGTCACCTGAGGCGTCAACGCCATCATCGGTCATTTCCATTCCAGTTGAAACGAAAACTTGTGTGATAAGCCGGCAAGCCTTCGTAGTTGTCTAATTTTAAAACTGTGTGAAGTGCTGGCCCATAGCAGATACGCCATTAACAACTCATTCGAATTGATCTCAATTTTTTATATAATATTTAATTAAAACTAAGAGTAAACAAATTCATTTTCTACATTAAACTTGTATCAATATTTTACATTTGATTTTATTTCTAACTGGATCTACGTGTGAATAAATTTTATTGCTTTCAATTAAATTATATATTTTAGATATTTTTTTTTTATTGAATTATTGCAGACTGAAGCCATCAAACATGATCTGGAAACAAAAATGAGCCATCACAGGCTAGAGGCACAAATAGAAAAAGTTCAATATAATCAAACGGCCGTAATGTTGTTGATCGAAACATGTGGCTTGGTGCGAGAGAATACCTCACGTGCCGTTACCAGCCTCGATAACATGGTGCTTTATTTTATGAAAACCAAGGGCAGTGAAAACGATACATCGCTAATGGGTTTATTACACGTAAGTTAAAATCTCTGAAGTTTTCCAACCCATAAAGCAAATCATTATTGTTGTTATTATGTATCGCAGTTGGGCGAACTTTATGAATCAATACGATGGCCGGCAACTTTAGGTTTTCTTACGCTTCTGCTGCTGCTGTGCACCGTATTGGTTATAGGTGTGGCACGTCGTTCCCGCTGTGCTTTAATTTTCTTTAGTGTGGCCGGTCTGTTTTGTATAATTGTATGTTGGCTCATAGCCGGCGTATATCTGGCCTCTGCTGTAGCGGCTGGTGATTTTTGTATGCGGCCGCATGAGTACATGTGTCGTCAGGTGGGAATGGTAAGTGTATTCAATGTTTTGGATTTCTAATAGCTGTTGATCATACTATCTACTTAGATACATACATATCTACAATACATGCATATGTATGTATGTCTGTACATACATACATATGTATAATAATTTCTAATTACGGTGAATAAGAGGAAGAAATTCTCCATTATTTTGATTAAAATTCATCAAATTCCATTCACAAATGAACAAATCTGCACGGGCAATACAAATTACTTTAACATAACCTGGGATTCCCCTATTTTGCCACGTAGAAGGCAAAAAAAAAAAAAAGAGCTAAAACAACAATTTTCCAGCGTTAAAAACAAACGAACAATAAAAACGCTCAGAAATTAGAACTAATGCAATTTATAAAACAAACAAAAAAACCAGCAAAAAATTAATGAAGCTCAGAAATTCGAACCGTCAGCTCTAATTTCAAGACATGCAATTTATTAAAAACGTTGGTTGTAGTTTCTGAAAAAATCGAATCTGGCGAGTTCTAATTTCCGAGCGTCTACTATATTTCTTTTCTAAATTTTCTTAAAATTGAAGCAACATTTTCTCAAGAAGTGGGTGGGGTACGTACCTCTATCCCTATCCAATTTAAAGGCTTTTAGCAAAAGTAGGACAATAATTAGTTATATAAGTATCTAAATTATATGAAGAAAAACCCGCACTGAACTTCCTTGCGCCGGGTGCGCTACCTTTTTTCATACACTTTTAATTTAATCTAATTTCATATTAAAAGCACTAAAAACCTTGTAATTCATTCCATTTCCATTTAAGCGGAGTCCATACGTATACTTTTTAAACTGTGGAACCTTGCGGAATCGCTTCATTTTACGCCTAAATGAATCTCGTGATTTGGTGGAACGTGCTCGCGAATCTGTGTTTTTAATTCAAAGGTAAATTCTTTAAAACAAAAGAAGCAAAACAATACAGCTGTTCGTGTAGGCACTATCGCGCCGCATCTGCATATTCGAACAGCCCGAAAATTTCTCCCATTCATTTAATGATATGCATCAATAATAATTAATCATTAATAATACTGTTTTTAAACGTTTGTCTTGACTAGAATGAGCCAAGAGACATATCCACGCATTGATGTGCACAAAACATTAGAGTCCATGGACAACGACTTGGAGGAAACAAAACGAAATCTCACCGTATTGTCGGCCACATTAGATCGCAGAGCTATAGATCGCCACTATTCGGAAGCTTTGAGGGGCCTTTGTGGTGGCGGTCTCTTGGGCCTAAGTCTTATGATGGTAGCGGGCCTATTGACATCTTTCTTGTTTACCATCCTCGTATATGCCGATTCTCATGCCTGGATATATTTGAGCAAAAGAAGGTACATGGTTAAAAATGGCCTCAATTAAATTTTATTGCATTCATCATTTGTGTTTTTCTTTCCGCCATTTAAATTATAGACCCTCTCTGGATGCCGACAAATCCGAAACTGCACCTTTATTTCCTTCTAATGCACCAAGTGCAAATATATCACCCACAGCACCTGTCCATCATACAGGCACTATAAATCGTACCCTTTTACATCATCAGCAAACCCATGGCACGGCTGTGGGTCATAGTGGTACTTTGGGCGGCACACGCAGCAACGGTGCCGCCAATGGATTGAGAACAGGGTTGGCATCATACAACAATCATCATAAAACTAACACACTACATAGCGGCAGTGGTGCGGCTGGTAGTGGCAAGCTATCGCCCTCACCACCGCCGGGTTACGATGTTGTGGTGCATGGCACAAGGCATGGCTTTTATTAATTTTGTTTTTATTTTAATTCTACTTCTTTTTTTTTTCTTATTCATTTACTGTCATTTTATTTCTTCTAATTTCGAAACTAAGGAGTTTTTCTTTTAATTTACGATCCTTCAAAAAAATGTTTAATCGTTTTATGTCTATCTTAGAAAGGCACCTTTTTAATTTGTGAATATTATTGAAATGAATTTCGGTGAAATTTACAAACATACTCGAGGAGTATCTAAATGCATACGAAAAATCCATATTTAAATAGTAAAAAGTTGACCATTTATAGAGCAATTCTTGGGGAAGTCGCTAAATTAACATTAAATTTCGTAAAAATGTAAAAATAGGCGTTCGTTGTACATTTTCTTTTGATTATTTTAAGCCAGTTTCAATTTTTTTTTTGTTGACTAAAATATGGGTTTTACTCTTTTTTTTTTTTAATCTTAGCCGATATAATTTCTAATTAAATTATACATATGGACTATACAAACATTTTCTTGCCACCAACTTCTTCAGCACTTCCAGCATCTTCTCACCATCAAATTTTTATTATTTCATTTCACAATTAATTTTTATACATATAAAACTTATAGATACGTGTAGTTTTTAAGCTAAAACTGATCATAATTTATTGCGGATGCGATTATGTTTTTAAAAACTTATTTATTCGTATATGTTTCGAATAGAACATTATGAATAACCCATAAATTAATAATTATATACATACATATATTTTGCTTTCCAATTGGCAACTATTACCCTTAAATCTATTCGTATATATCATAAGCATGTTTTTAAATCTGTAAAAAAAGATGCCAGCTTAATTTAGCCTATTTAAGTTTTATTCTTTTTTAAACATTTCCATTTTTATATGAGTAAAATACAGAACTTTTTGTTTAAGTATGTAATTTCGTTAAACACTGTTTCTTTTACGAAGTTTGCCGCTTTCCACTTTTCAGCGATTATGATTATTTTCTACTTTCCATTTGATTTTCCATTCCATTGTTGTGTTAAATTTGTTATCAACAACTTCCAGAAAGCATAAAATTGCCTTTTGCATATTGAGATTGAGAATTTCAAGTTTTTAAGTAAAAATAGGTTAAGAGTTGCAACTAGGCTTTTAGGCGAAAGTGTTAAAGGTTTACCACAACTCTGGCCTATTTCTTATTCCTTTACTAGTTGCTTTACTATCACTTTCAATAGCAAATAAGCTGAGCGAAGAAAACGTGCCGATATTATTCAATAAAAACCAACATATAAAACAAAAGCTTTATAAACAATTTGTACTTCATTTCACAATTGGAGCAGTTAAATAGTTCCCATTAAATATTCTTTAGTTTATTTGAAAACGTATGGCCGGCCTACTTTTGGCAACACAAGCTGGTTCATATGCGTTTAGCGGTTTATTAGTGTTTGTTTCATTTTTTTTTCTTACTTGTTTGCACATTTACCTTAAAATCAGCACTTTGTATAAAAATATTGAACAAAGATAATTAATCGTACTATAAAAATAAAAAGAATGTTCATGCGAAAGTGTGTGTTTTTCCAGCGACATTTCATTCTCATCCACAAATACAAATGCACTATTTATTATACAATAAGTAAAGCAATTTCTTAAAATTTATAACTTGTTACTTGTTCTTGTGCCTCTTAGATCATCGGGCCATCATACATTAGGTCGACTGCCGTCGCACCAGCAACCGAGCTATATGCCTGGTCCAAATAATGGCAAATACGCCACATTAAGCAAACAATGTAAGACTTTGGAAGCCAATGATTTTTACTGAGATTCGCTTGCCTGCACCACTAATGCAGGCAATAGCAGTGTTCGACTTAATAGCATTACCGCCTCTAATGGTGTTGGAAGAAATTCAGTCAAAAGTATGTTTACATCAGCGACTTTGCCACGTTCAGCTGGCTCTTCACTTCGTTCCGTATTGTCCGCCCAAACTTCAAACACGGTTTGCAGATCGACTGGCAATGGCTTGGATCTCGACGATGACAAGGATCCACGTGATGTTACAAACAATAGCTTTAATCGATTTGATCCAAAATACATAAGCATAGGCCCGAAAGCGGTGAGAGGTAATAATAATTTAAGTGTGCTAGCTGCTGCCACAGCAAACAAGTGTGCTACCTTAGGGCGACCACACGGTGGAGGTCGCTATGGAGGTTCCTTGAAGGGTACCAGTCCATCGCCCAATTTGCGCACCGCCAAAACGCCTTCGATTGCGACAGTATCGAAGGATTATTGCCCTCAGCCGGACTGTATACCCTCAGCCGGAGCGTATGCGGCCAACACCACTGAAATGTTGGTGCCGCAAGCAACTCAGCCACCGCCTCCACCATTGCCACCACCAAAGCCTAAAAATACATTTACAGAAATACCAGGTACAACAGGTGTGGGCAGCTCATATGCCAAAGAACAATTACAAATGCAATTACAAATGCAACAACAACAGCAGCATCTGCAGCAGCAACAGCAGCAACAGCAACAACAACAACAGTTTCAATTACAAGAAGTACCAGCAGTTATTGTAACGCCAACCGTACAACGGCCACTGCCAGTTCAGCATCATCCACCGACAACACATATACTGCCTCCGTCAGCTGTTTACAGTATTGAGAGCTCTTCTTATAATCAACAACAACAACAACAACGACAGCAGCAGGAGCAGGAGCAACAACTGCAGCAGCACATACTGCAGCAGGGCGAACCTCCTCCACTTCCGCCACCACAAGCCATATCCTCCGTTGCATCCCGACCTCTACCTCCACAACCAACCGCCGTTCCAGCGTCACTTCCACAACTTCCCCGCTCATTAAATCCAAACTCAATTGTTAATCAGCCTTTGCCAGAAATTCCCACCCATCAAGGCCGGCAGTCACTTCCAGCCCCTCCACCCATCATCCAACAGTCGAAAATATCACCTCAACCACTGTGTGCTACCAATCTCAATCAGTATCGTTCTCTACAAAGACCCCAACAAACGAAACTACAACTGCCAGCACAAACGCAAACAACGTCGCACCAGCTGCAACTAAATCAAATGAATCAAACTCAGCCTCAAATCCAACAGCAGCCACCAAGTCTACCACCTAAAAATCGCCAAAAATCTCGAGAACACAATTCCAATATCCAACAGATGCAGACTCTACCTCCAAAATCAAATAGTTTACGCCACCAACAGGTGGCCACTAATAATTACGAGCCGGAAAAAGATCGCGACCGTGATAGGGAAAGACAAAGAGAACGTGATCGGGATCGTGAGAAACACGAACGTTCACGACGTTCTGAGACGTTAGACAATGCGCGCTCAAATGCCGCCTATATTGATCAACATTCCGCATCAGTGAAAAAGCAACATTCTTATGAAACATCACAGTCAGCCAGTTATCATCAACGTCATCCCGCTGCGACAACGCCAAACAACAATTACCATTCAACTATCTTAACAAAACAACAACATCAGCAACAGTTGCTGGTCGAAGCCCACCAGCAACAAATGTACTACCGTTCGCTGAAGCGCGGCGGAACACAAGCTAATAACGACATGTACTCAGTGACCGAGTTGTAGGAGTGCGCCTGCTGTGGTGGTGGCGTCGATGTTGTGAGACGTACAAAATGTTCCACAACATCGAACGCCACTGCCGCAGCAATGGGCAACAGTTCGTGTGCAGCTCCCATACCTCTGCCGCCTAAGAAACATCAACGTTCATCTTCGAGTGGAAGGGAACCTCGAGAATCAGCCGTTTCAGCTACATATAACGCTAACAAGTGTGATGATCATGAGTATGATGAATACTGTCCAGGAGCATATGAGCCCCAAACGCCCCACCACCCAGGCAACCGGCAGTCCTCTCACGTTTCATTATCAAAGCATCAACAGAGGGCGGCTACATTCGATGTAGCCGATGCCCGGGACTATGAGTTAAAGCGTTTGGGCAATCGCAGGTCCCAGCTTCAGAATGTCACAAATCTTAAGCAGGTCCGAAATGGGGCAGTTGTCGGCGGCAGCAACGGTGATCATCATCGCGGTGAACGCACTCATGATCGTGAACGCAGTCGCAGTGATCATCGCATTTCCAGTTACGCTTGCGATGACACATCTTTGGCCATGAATCATGCATACAGTGGAAACGTCGGGAACGGCAGTGTCTCTTCTCACCATCACAATTATCACCAACAGCAACAACAGCAGATGCAGCAGCAACAGCAACAACATCGGCAACAACAACGCCGTGAAAAAACATTCAAAGTATGATTTTTGGAGACGTCATAAAAATTTAGCCCCACTACCGAGGGGTCACCAACACCCAAGCGGGTACAAACCGTCTATGTGGCAACCTGGTAATAACCATAACTGCTGGCAACTGAGTGATATTCACTCATGATGCAACCCAAAAGATGGTGGAGGTGACTGGCAAAAGGTAACCAAAGTGGTGGCGGCAAAAGGAGCGGATTTGTAATAATAATGATCAAACTAAGCAGACCAGATGTGGATGCGTTGTTTTATTTAATCATGCATAATAAATTGGCACCGTTAGTCCGCCTAAAAGTTAAATGTTACTTATACATACTTACATAATCGATTGATTATGATTATTTGATTATTGTTCTAGTGAAACGTGAAACAAAAACTTTGTATTTTAGGGTATTTTTTGATATTAGCTAAACTAAATTTATATAATTTGGTTACTCGTTTAGGTTTTATTATTGTTGTAATTTTAACGCAGAAAACGAAAAAAATATCTATTGTATTGTAGTTGAATCAGTGGAGTTAAGTTGTGACTCTCATCATACACTCTCAATACACGCCACTACACTACTCTTGAAACTGCTACCGGCAAAACATAATACGATACGGCCCCCTAAACAAAAAGAGATCTTTATAACTACCGTTTCATATTTTCTTTTCCCCATCTTCAGCAGTAACATTTCAATTTCCTAATATAATTTCGCAAGCCGCCAGCATTCGGTTCCAACTGCCCGCACAATATTGAGTTCTCCCCCACTAACTCAGAAATATGCATTCGATTAATGTATATTAAGTCCAATATTGCAAATTGCTAAATCTCAAGCAAAACTAAGTGTTTGTTCTACATATATAATTTAATTATTTTACCATAAAACAAATAAGTTGTTTTTTGTTTTTTTTTTTTGATTTTGTTTTAGTTGTAGGTTTATTCTTAATTTTACGTATAAGCGAAAAAGCATAAAATATTTAATGAAAACTAAAAACTTTAAACAAATTATTAAGCAATTATTATTATGAATACCGTTGCGAAATGTCAAACTCAATCAAATTTTTGTGACGTCTTTAAACCAAAATGAGAAGGATAGAAAACAAATCAAAAGATTAATTATTACTAACAACAACAAAGAGATACATACATACTTACATATAAACTTACATACATACGTATTATAAACAATTAACAAAACCCGTACTAAAGTATTCTACCATACACTACTAAATACATTTTTATTCTGATAGACATACACACAAATACATTTGCCTAATAACTGTTTATAGTAAAATCCGTAAAATCCTTTCAACACTCAAAAGCCGTTCTCCTTAACATATTTCGTGCCATGTCATGCCCACACATAAGTACATGCACACACCATTTGTATGTACATACATACATACATTTAAAACGTCAAATATTTGCTGAAATTATTTGTACAAACCATAATTGCCAACAACAACAATTAGTTCGAGTTTGCGTTCAAGCTTCCATACCAGCTCAGTTGAGAAATCATCCAAAGCGAAAGACACAGATGTATGTCCATATGTAGTTCTTTTTTCTCTCTCGATTTTCAGGAACTCATCTGTCAAAAATTGTTTACGTTTTAGCTGGTATAACTCGTAATTTTTCAAGCGCATAAGTTTTTAAACGCACCAAACTTGTAGACAAATTAACGTCTTTCTTTCTTCTATCTTAAGCTAAATATTGAAATGGGTCTGTCTGACATATGATGCAACACAAGCAGACAATAAAATATCATGTTCTTGGTTATTGTTGTATTTGTGGGGATTGCAATCAGCGATTTGCCCTGAAGCGTTTTCGGCAACACAATTCTTTCATTTCGATCAATTTACCCAAAAGGACTAAACCTACTGAAATGGGACATATGCAAATGATTAGTTTTAAAGGCGCCTGGCCACCATTTACGTTGTTCAATATGGTCACCTAAGACAGCTAGAAATCACACAAATACACATACATATATTATTTGTTGTTGAAATTGCAAAGCTTTAAAGCCCAATTAAACTCTCTCACTGGTCTTTACTCAATAATAAGAAACAAATTTGCTCATATTAAAATGTAAACAAAAAATCCAGAAGCCCCATAATTATTCCACAGCCGTATTACTATCAAGTCTAGATCCAAGCTAATATTTCCTTGTTTATATACATTCTTCATACAGAACTACGGATATATGTATGTTAGTTCTATGTGTATTTTAACCAATAAAAAAGTATGCAATTTAAGTTGAACTTGTGATTTTAGCTGCGTAGGCGTTAAATGTGCGCTCTTCTGCTTTTCTAACAAATATTATACAGTGATTTTTTTTTTTTTTTTGGTTTTTTGCATAAAAACCTTTTCTAGCCACAAAAAAATTAAATTTTATAAATAATTTCAAAGCAAGTACGCGAAGACACCTTTCCCAAGATGTCGAACGTTAACGTTCGCCAACAAACAAGTGCTTAAAATCAAACTGAGAACACCTAAACGCAACATGACACTGATTGTGTCATCTGTAATGAAGGCGACAGATGAACTTGACCAAATAAATAAATTCATAAATAGCAGCCAAATCAGTCTTGCATCGCCAAACGTTCTTTAAATAGTTCCATACTCGTACATACTGTAGATACTATGTGTGTGTATGCATGTACCAAAATATTATCAATAGGATGCCTTCTCTGATAATCGCGCCAGTCCTCTCTTTTCCTATTGACATCGTACTCGTATATCAAACTTGTGCTTTCTTGATCCCTAAACAATTATGTATGTATGTATATCCATCAATACTACCATTCTTATTCAATGTACAATTTTAAGGGAACACAAACATACTCGTACATACTTACATACATACATACATAAATACATAAAAACTCGTAACTCTGTCATGAATTCTCCACATCCAGCACTTAAGCGAAAGCAAAAAAGTCACAATTATGTAGTTTTTTTTTTCTTTAAATAATAGTCCACAGCGTTTCATTTGTTAGAAAAGAAAGGTGAAAGTTCATAGTTATGTATACACATACATACATATGTACATACATACACAATTGCAATTTATTGGCCAATAAGTGCATGTATTTATGCGAATATTAATACTTGTGTAAAAAATAATAGCAAAAAGAAAATCATATTCCAACTACGCTGCAGTGTAGCGCGTAGTATGCAAAAGTTTCGCAGATCTACACACATACATACATACATATTTTCTGCTGTGCAGATGCAAATAATAATGTAAACGTTGAATAACAAAAACAATAACAATTACACATGTGTACGTACATACATAATAAGAAGAAAATTATAACGAGTTTTCCAGGTTTGAGCGACTAAAGTTTACATCATAATGGTTTTAGGGCAAATGGGCAAATCCATATACATAAATACATACATGTACATACATATGTAGATATATTGGCGTTTAAACAGCTTTCGAGATAAATGTCTGTGGCATTTTGTCGAATTCTAAAGTTGCAAAAAATGTCCATCTAATTTTGCTAATTTGAGGAAATATTGCCTGATTTGTTTGGCAGAATTCTTTGAATATTTTGGTTTTATTTTGGTATTATTAAACTTCTTAAATTAAATTATTAATATAATATTATTTATTTTCGCCTTATCTTGACTTAAACTGTTAAGATAAAACTCTAAAGTCGATATGAAACTAATATATATATGAGAATATTGACGGTATATTTGAAAATTTCGCTATTCTTATATCAGTAGAGGTATTTTGCCCATCTCAAATGGTCTGTCTAGCCCGGAATTTTGCTTAGAAATTATTTTGTTTTTTTATTTGAGAGTTTTGCACTATATTTTAGGCTTAGAAGAGTTATTCGGTTGTGGCTTGTCCCGGCCCAGTGTTAAAAAATTTTTATATTTAATTTTGTTTTTGAAATTTCACAAACATTTGGCAATTTGCTGGGTCTTGTTTTTGTTGTTGTTGTTGTTGTTGTACTAGCGATGTCCTAGTCAAACCACTTTTTTTCTCTATAATTTTCAAATTGCCACAATTATTTCAATATCTCTTCTGAAAACCCATTTAACATGTTCAGACTTTCAATTTCCTACAAATTCCGTGACACATCTGTAAATCAAAAAGTTTACAAGTATTTTCAAGATAATTGTGCAACTGCAATAAAATAATATAAAAAAAATATGTTTTTTTTTAGAAATTTCAATGAAAATACGTTTTCGAACTTTTAATTATATTCGTACTTTCGGAAAAGGCCGCATAACTGTTGAACCGGCGCTGCTACACCAACAATTTTTGGTCAACTTATACATAAAAGAGATTTTCCTTAGGCGAATTTTAAAACGGCAATACACAGGGCCAACATTGTGTAAGTTTGCGAACACTTATGCCACATCCCACGTACTATGAGCAGAAAATCAAAACTTCAGTGATAACGCAATGAATAAATTTTCCAGGTCTTAAAATATGTATGTATGTATGTATGTATGTATTTCCAAGATGATTTTTTTAACTTTAAAATAGTTTTATATATGTAATTAATGGAAACGAAAAACCTGTGCAAATTGTAATTTTTCAATTTAACTTTAAATTACATTTTTGGCTAGACAGATTCTAGAAGGCCGTTGAACGAACATGTTGTAAATATGATGTAGGCTTTTCTTTATAATGCTTAAATGCATTAACACAGTATCTTTTCTCCTCATTAATCAGCCATTTACAACAAAAAATCATGCAACGAATAACGAACTAAAAAAATTATAACAAACATTCCATTCTAGAATTACTAAAACGAAAGTGTTCATGTTTCTTTTTTTTTTTTTCTTTTGTAGCAAAAAGGTAAATAAATTCAAAACAACGTGTATAAATTTCACTTCACTTGGTCTACGGTCACATGCTATGTACATACATATCGTCAGATGATTTCCCAAAAGCCCTAAATTACATTGGCCATTTTTGTTCAGGAAAAGCAAAAGCCTCAAATATGAACAAAAACTGTATATATGTATCAATTTTGTTTTCTTAACTTAAGTTTAATTTTTGCTTAAAGAATTAGAATATTTAAAGAAAAATATCCGGTTTTGGTGTATTACTGGCAGAGATGTGAACCGAAAAGCGTATAAGTCAAATTAAAAAATAGCTTGGGCAACCTATTTTATATAATTTTTATAAATTTTAAGTTTTTTTGCAACTTAAGGCTTTTTGGAAATCATATGACACATGTGTTAAATTTTATGTTAAAAAAAAACTTTATTTTATTGCTTCGGTTTTTACTTTTTGTCGTTTAGACAAAACATTTGAAACCAAAAAAAAAACTTGTACATAAATTTTAGGTATAAATTTTATTTCTTGCACGGTGGCCACACCTGATGATTTTATGTCCTGATAAATGTCAAATTTGTATTATCATGATGAAAACTTATTATGAATGGACTCGCTTTATTAATATTACAGCAGCGTCATGACATCAACATTAGAGCTCGGGCCCTGATATATTCATCATGATACATACATACATACATACATACATACATATGTACATATACATATAATGTCAAACTAAATGGCATTTTGTACTCGAAACTTATTTTTATTTTTTTATAACGAAATGTATGGATGGATGGACACATGTGTGTGTAAAATAAACATATTCTATTTCTTTCCAATATTAGAAAATTCAAGAAAATGCACTATTTTGACAACTTATTTTCACAATGACAAATAAAAAATTATCCATTATTATGTAGTACATAAAGGGCATCAACGTCTATAATATAAACTCATCAGGTGTGGACTCGGCGTAACAACAACAACAAAAAATCATAGTCACAAAAGAGAAAAAACGCGAAATCTTCAATTGCTCTAGAGATTAATTTAGAAAGTGGAACAGAAATGTGCCGGAAAAAAACCTGACAGGAAAAGGGTTCTCACATATGAAACAAACATCATTACAAGAATTTAGCCTTAAGACGACTTCAAGCCCGAATAATAAATTTATTCACTATTATTAAGACAACCCTCCTCAAACATCAACCAAATAGTAATATAATTTTAATAATTTATTATATAAATTAAACAGATACAACTGAAAACGTGAAAAAGTTTATTGGTTGTTAAATTAAATAAAAAGTATACAAACACACACACCACACACACACACACACACATAATGAACAAAAATATTCAAAGATTAACATTTTAGATCAAAATATTAATAGTAGTTACAAAACAAAGATAATGAGAAAATTAAAAGAAATTTATAATAATCTGTAGTCGATTATTGCGTATAACCATGAAAAATGTTTATAAAACTCCCCTTCTTGTTAGTGATTCAAATTAATTACAAAAAAAGAGATTTTCACACAAAAATAAAACAAAAATTTAAATTTTAAACAAAAACTTATTACTTTAAAAATCTTTTTTCAAAATAGTTTCATATACAAGACGGAAAAAAAACCCAACATACATTTAGCGTTAATAGTTAAAGATAATTAATTATACATATTTAAAAAAAAAAATTAATAAAAAGAAATCCAAAAAAAAAAAAAAAAACTTATTAAAAAATTTTAACAAACAGAAAACTAGTTAAACTACTGAAAACCCATATACAAGATGCATTTCAAATAAAACTTTTAATATATTACAAAAGAAAAATAATTCAAATTATGTTTTTGTATCTATTTATGTATATTTAAAATTGTTTAATGAGTAACGAAACTTATTAACCCGCTCGCTCTCACTCTTTCTCTCTGTCTCTCTCTACCTTAAAAACCTCGAAATCAATTTTCTTACTCTCAGATTACAAAATAGTTTCAGATGCACAATTTCAAAGTATAAAAACGAAACAGAAAATAAATTTAAATCTATAGTTAAATATTTACATTCATATACATTCATACATACATACATACATACATACATACATACAAACATACATATTTATGCATTCACTATATACACGGCAATTATTTAATGATTGTTTAGTGTGTGTTTTAAGACAAACAGTGATGAATGAAATGAGAAAAATTGCATTTTAATGAAAACGATGGCATTAAGCTACATTTAGTTTTTAAGTTTAAGTAACTGCGAATATATTATATTTTTCATCTTAAGTTAAAAAACACAAAACAACTGACAAACAAACAGACATACCATACATTTATGCAAATCAATGTATAACGATAATTAAATGAAGGAAAAAAAAATTAAATATTAATATAGACAAAAATACGTTAAATTAATAAAAGCGAACTGGAAGACGAAAAAAATTTAAAATGAAAACGAAACTCGTCTCGAAACAACATTATAAAAACGATCGCTGTTTTATTCCACTAAAAAAAAAAAAAAAACAACAGAAAGTAGCAGGTGGGCGTCTCCGGCCAAATGTACTTACGTTTGTATTGTTGACAATTTTTTAACTCCTTTTCAGCCAACAAAACGATATTACCAGGAAGTTAAGTTGGTGGATCACGGCAAGCGTTACTGAAACGTACATATTTAAACGTACAATTTTTAGGAGAGACAAAAAACTGTTTATGTTTAGTTCATCGTGCAGAAGCAACACATTTAACATAACTGTATTTTTCCAGTTAAAGAAGATAGTGAGTGACGTGAAAGAAATTGCTGCAGTAGTTAGAGATGTGTACTCTGAATTAATTTTTGGAAAAAAGTCACTTTTGGAAAATTTTGAGTTGTGACCCTTTTGTATTTAGGCTGCGATATAGTTACTCGAAATTGTATTCGATTGGAACACAATTTGTTTTGTTGTGGATATGGAATAGTTTTCAAAAACGGCAGGTTTTTACAACCCAACAAAATGGTCATACGGTGTTCGTTCTAATCTTCGGCACTACTTTATGAAGAACAAACAAATATTTAAAAATGTTAGAGATCAACAAAACATGCCTAAATATTGGTTTTATACGAAACAATGAGACTCAAAATCAGAGCTTTGAAAATTAGAAAAACAAGAGGAAAACAAGTGTTGAATTATTGGAGTGTGTGACCTAAAAATTGGCTTAAAATAGCTTTGCAGTTTTGTGTAAAAAAAAAGTCCATTCCAATTCCATTCCGTTTCTTATTTCAAGAATTTGAGACAATTATAATTAAAAAATATATTTTTTGGATTTCTTTTATTATCTATTTGTGATCATCATTGAATGAACAAAGTAAAGAACATTGTCCTGGTATAAATGTCTAAATAGATTTGCTACACTTGTTTAATACAATTCATTGAACTGCTTTTGTTTATGTTGGTCTGGAAAGTTTTTTACTATTGCCATCCCCGTCTAAATGTTGGCGTTTTATATTCTCGTATGTATTGAAAAAGAAGTTGTGATTGTCCTTGGCAACTGTAGCTAACCAATCGAACCACATTTCCTCTGTTAACTCGTTGGCACCCGAATACATGGAATTTCGTGGTGTCGTAAACACTAAACATCGAAATTGTCGTATAATTTCATCCAGAGATTCGTGATACGAAGTTGCTAAAGGAGTTGTAATTTCAGGTATTAAGAAGCTATTTACGGTGCTATTGACGTCTATTGGGCGGTTCTTCTTGCGATTTTGTATTTGGCCAAGTTGCTGATGCATGACGTGATTCTCCGTAATTTGACCTTTCAGTGTTCGCAGTTGTGAGTCTTTGAAGAGTGCTTTGTACATTTGGTCCTGGCCTGACCTTGAAGTCGGAGTAAAATCCAATCGTTTGGCTCTATTCTTTACGAACAACACATTGGGAAAGTAGTCATGTAAAAAAGGTTTAACATCTTGTGACGGTTTCATGAGTTCAGCAAATCGTAGCAAATTTAAAAAGTTTAAATTTAGATAATCGTCTTGTACCACCAACAGTAAATGACAAACAGACATAAGGCACTTTATAATGCCCAAGTCTTCCAACTCACTCTTAATCATGTCTTTGTTGTATGCGTTTGAAAGCACGGGAGGAGTGTCCAAAAGGATCATACGATCAGAAGTAATAAACATATGAATAGATTCCGTTCTGGAACGTGCCGAAGATTTTTTTAGTATAAGTTTAGTCGGGAATATGGAATCACCCTCTACGAACACTTTATTAAAATAATCGTAACCAATTTCTTCATTGGCAAGCAAATTAAGTATTGTGGACTTTCCAACACCCTGTGTTCCCACTACGCCAACAACAAGAAAGTCTGAATTCGATTTCATTAGAATCTTTTTAGCTCCACTGTTAATTAAACCAGTTGATGAAATGACTGTAGCCGGCCGTGTCATTTGATAGACAGGCTCTATAATGTTTGTTTGCGAGCTGATCTCATTAGAACCTCCAGACATTTCACGTATAGTGTTGGGGCTTGAGCCGGGACTTGGTGCAGCTCTTTGAAAAATTATGTTTTTTTGTGACACCTGTCCCGCAGCATAATGATCTGCACTGTTAGAGGTACTGGCAACTTCGGCATCCTCCTTAGAATCATTTTTAGTCTTTAATAAAATTTTTGGTTGTATTTCCAAATCTTTCAGCTGGCAAGTTAAGCCCGAAGAACTTCTTTGGTCCTGGAACAAAAAGCAAGATGGCAACTAAAATACGGAAAACATGTTTTGGCATAACTTACCTTTGGTTCTCTATAACGTCTTCTTCTGTCTGACATCTAAAATTTTAATTTCTTTTTAATTTTTTAAAAAACCCAACCAACTTTCTTATTGTTTACAATTTAATGGGTACTAAAACTATGGGCTGTACTAAAAATCAGCTGTATAAGCAAACACACGTATGTATGTAGTATGTACGTGCCCGTAAACATTTGTCACGCTGCGACATAGAAGAAAGCGGATTGACAGATCAAAATATTAAACTATTTATTGTTTTAATACCTGTAGTAAGAAATGCCGCTAATTGTGATATCCGGCTATCCGGCAAGTGGAAAAACCAAACGGGCATTGGAGTTGAAAGATTTCTTTGAAGGGAAGGGTAAACGGGTCCACCATATATCAGAAAACAAAGCCATACCTAGGGCTGGATTTGAAAAAAATTTATACTTCGCCGATTCACAAAAGGAGAAAGTTGTGCGCAGCGAACTGAAGTCTGAATCCTTGAAGTTGCTGGACAAAGAAAGTGTGGTCATTTTGGATGCTGGCAATTATATTAAAGGTGAGGTGTTCGATTAGCGCTTGCTAATGTTTTTGATATGGAGCCAGCTTTTGTTTGTCATCAGGTTACCGCTATGAGTTATTCTGTGCCACAAAAGCTGCCAGAAGTACTCAGTGCACATTATTTTGTGCTATACAAAAAAATCGGGCTTGGGAATTTAATCAGCGAAGAGAAGCTGAAGACAATTTAGTCTTAAGCCAAGAAGATGTCTCACAGTTGGACAATTCAAATGTTCCTTATACTCAAGACATATTTGATGGTTTATGTATGCGTTTTGAAGAGCCGCATGGAAATAGTAGATGGGATAGTCCACTATTTGTGGCGTTTCCTGATGACACGCTTGAACTTGATGCCGTTTTCAGTGCTCTTTTCGAATCAAAACCACTGCCTAGGAATCTATCTACGCAAAATGTGAGTAAACAAATCGTTTGAGTAGGGTGAAGAAAAGTATTATAGTATCCTTTCTATGTGCAGCCCCCATTAAGTTCCACCAATTACTTATTCGAGTTGGACCGATTAACACAAGAAATTGTTGGTGAAGTATCGGCTGCTAGAAAAAATGGTGAATGTGGCCCAATTCGTGTAAAAAATAGTGAAATAAAGGTGCAAGTACCAAATAATATAAACGCTATTCAGTTGAACAGACTGAGGAGGCAATTTCTGAACTACAGTAAACTCCACCATGGTACTTCCAGCTCATTGGACAAGGTATCACAGTTGTTTGTACAATTTCTTAACTCCAACTCTGGCGGTAACGCATAACATTAAATCTGCATACATACGTACGATGTATATATTAAATTAAATTGGCTTTCTTGCAGTCAAAATGTTAAAAACAAAGCCCATTCGAAAAGTCAAAAACAAAAGATATGAGTTTTTTTCATTAGCATACACAGTTTTCATAGTTAGAACCTCACGTTAAGTTTGCTTTTCCTTTTTTTCTCAGTGACAGTCCTAGCAGAAAACAAAAATTTTGCATTCTTACTTATACAAAGTATTTAATATGTATATAATAATTTTTATGTTATTTTAAATGTAGCTAAAAATAAAATTCATCCGTCTTAACAAGATTTCAATTAAAATATTTGAAAGATGTTAAGAAACTTAAAAAAAAAATAAAAATTATAGTTCACAACATACAAGAGAAAAGAAAAATAATTCATTAAACTTATGTGCATTGTACGTCTTCTACAAAGACAGCATAAAAAATATGAGCATAAATTCACTAGTGTAAAGCAAATTATCGTTTAAAACCACTAAGAAAATCTATAGCCGTTTGCACTGCCTCCGTTGTCATCTACGCTATCATCGTTATCACTAGAGCTTTGTAGAGGCTTGCGGCATATCCAGAAAAGGCTTTCATATTCACTTTTTAACATAGACTGCGGATTTTGGGCATATTTTGTTTGTACGCCAGTTTTCGAACTTAACACTTCGAATCCCACACCAGTTATTACCAGCATTATGTCTTCAAAGGTGGGCTCAATGCTCTCCTCGTTTTGCATGTCGCTAAAATGGTACAATAGAGGACCTAAATTAATCCAAATTCCACCAGGAACTAAAATATTATAAATGGTTTCTATAAAATCGACCACGTTATTGGCACAATCGATAAAGAAACATGTTGCAACACAATGGTAGGATTCTGGACTTTTATACACCTAAAATGTAACAGGAATAACATTTCATTTCAAACTCTCAATTTTGTTCATATTTAAGTGTAATTTACCTCTAAAAAGTCGCCTGCCACTACGGATAGTATGCCCGTTGGCCTATTCTTTAAAGGACAAACATCAGGAAATCGCACTGCAGCTACTTGATCAGCTCGACGCAAGTTATTATCGTGCTGATGGACCCATGGGTGTAAAGTGTACATATTTTCCCGGGAACAATTATTTAGCACGAAGTTTGATGCTATAAGCATGAAATAAGAAAACTCATTTGCTTCACACTCATAACCCCGGCAAGCCAACTCATAAGATAATCTTCCCAGACCGCATCCAGGAACTAAAATTTTTATATCGTTGACGTTGCTGCCAAGTTAATGTATATATTTAGGTATGAAAGTTACCACAGTTTAAGAATAGATAGTGGAAACAATTATGCTCACCATTCCTTAGGGTTAAAGTAGTGTTCGACGGCATCAATTATTGGTTTGTACGACTGTTTACGTTCCTCTGCCCCTTCCTCACTCCAGTCACGTGCTATAGCTTTCAGTGTCGACTGGGCCTTTAAAATGTGAAAATGTTCAACACTCTCATCAGACTGTTTCAGAAGCGGAAATTAATGTAGGGAAATCAGAATATCAATAATTCGTTTCCCCACATAACGGAAAGAAACAAAAATGTTTCAACAATCAATTTGAAATAAAGTACAAACGTTTGCACACAGAAATTCAACTTAAAAAGACCACAGTAGCTTCGGAAAACATATTAACTGGAAAGCAACCAAATATGGGACTTACGTTTTCCATGTCAATGTGCCGTATTTTAGCTGCATGTTCATCCAGCTTTTTGCTGCTTATCATTGATGAATCCCTTAAAGGGTTTTCACTCAACATTTCGCTTATGACCTCTTGATTTTTGTCTATACAATCTCTTATTGCATTCAAATGTTGGCGATACTTAGTTAACATTTTTTGATGCCGTTCCGGCAGATGGTTCAAATTCCATTCTGTTTTATTTACTCTTGAAAGTGAAAATTTTCTAGAATTGAAATCAAAAATAAAGAATCATTATCTATAAACCAAATAATTATGTAGTTGAGAAGAAAAACTCTAGATTTATATCGTACCGATATAACCTTAGAGCGGAAACAATCTTTTCTAAATGTTTCTTTTCTGTTTCCTCTTCTTCAGGAGTTAACATTGATGGTTCTGTGCTAATGTTGCTCAATGAAAACAAAGATGTAGATGACTGCCTACGATTCATATTAATCACTGAACTACTAGATGCTGCTGAAGGAGAAGGTATTTCCGTCATGCCTAAGCACGTTGCTTTGTTGTTGAGTAAATTTTCAATGTCAATGTTTTCCTCTTCTCTCTTTATAATGCCTTTTGACAAACGAAGTTTGTATATTGGATATTTTTAACAGTTACTACAGTTTTAGAACATACATATGTGTGTTTACAACTAACTTTGTCCGTAAACTGTGCATTAAGGCAATTTATGTTGAAAGCACCATAATATAAAAGCAATAATAGGAATAGTTTTTTAGGTATAAAATCTAATTTACAACAATTCTTAATTTCAAAACAGAAACATTTCAAAAAAATTATAGCAAAGAAACAAAGATTAAAAGGCAACTGTCAAAAATAAAGTATTCTTTGTTACATATTGCTTTGTGCAGGGATGTATATGTATGTATGTATATTGGCGGCAGTAACGTTTTTAGTACAATTCAAGTCAACTGCATGACAGGTGAATTTGAGAGCGCAGCTGATTACTATTTATTTTTAATATAAAATGGTATATCCTTCAAATATACTATTTGTATGTAGTAATTATATATAAGGAAAAATAAAAGGAGCCCATAGCCATTAATAAAATCTGTTCTATTGAAATCTCTAAAGTCACAAGATTGGCTTATTTTATGGAAATTTGATTGCCACAACATTGCGAAGAATGATTTTGTGGCAATAATTTCAACCACACGATTGTTCTAATGGCCAATTTAAGCTCAATATTCCTTGCAATTGCCACATGCACCATTA
This sequence comes from Epicampocera succincta, assembly GCA_932526305.1. Lineage (NCBI taxonomy): Eukaryota > Metazoa > Arthropoda > Insecta > Diptera > Tachinidae > Epicampocera > Epicampocera succincta. The sequence goes on from OW052038.1 coordinate 15,815,429, forward strand.
GATTGTGCAATCTCACGATTGCACTGCAAAAGTGGCAGAAAATTGGTGCACTGCGGTAATCGTGTAACCATACCTTTCTACATTTCAGTAAATTAACGCTTTCCACACCTGTTCAATACAGATTTCACAACACTGTTTTTGGTTTGAACAATCAGGGTTGCATTGCACCAACAATTAATCAGCGGCATTTTAAATTTTATTTACAAAAGTTATAATAACTATCGGGATAAAGGAAATAAAAAATCTCTATTGACGAGTAGGTCCTAAAATCATGACTGCCCAACATTATTCCGGTGATTTAAATGCGACACCTTCACGTAAGCGCAAACGACATTTTGAAGAGCTCAAAGAAAATGATGAACAAGCAGCAGCTGCACCTATTTCCTGTTTTACGAATGCTGCATTTTGCTCAACGCCTAAGAAAATTGTGGCCAGGCGTCGTTTCCAATCAAATAAAAACAAGGAAAACATAAAAGGAGCCGCCGTCGTGTGTCCGGATGCACACCCTATTGGTGAACATAATAAACCTGAAGAAACAGATAAAATACCACAAAATCCTTTTGAGGTACTACGTAAACCGCCTAAAAAGAAGAAGCGGCATACTGAAGAACTGGCATGTTTCGAGAATCTCGGTTTAAATTTGGATCTTCCGGAGAAACTGTTCAATCCTTATGAGGTAAATTTTTTATCTACTCATTTCCATAGCCAGATGTAATCAAAGTCGTCTACAAAATTTTTCATTGCATGTTCCGAAAGGTTGTACGTAAGATAACGGACAATAAAAAACCCAACTGCTTTTCAAACCCAGCTTTGAATTTGAAAGTCCATGATGCTTCAATTTTATGTAACCCTTTTGAAGTTCAACGTCAGACACCGAATCCCGATACTATGAACGCCGAATTTAAAACTGTTTTTAAGAATCCATTTGTAATTTCACCAGATGTAAAAAAGGAATTGACTCCAAAGCCATGCGAATTAAAATTGGGTCTGCCATTTACACCTAAATTAGGCTGTCGTATAGATTTTAATGATGTTTCGATTTCCCAACTTACACCCAGTAAATTATTGGCCCAAAAGTTGGTTTTTTCTCCAATACAAAAAGCTAAACTGCCATTAGATTCTATTGGAGAAGAAAGTCCTATGGATATAGGGAAAGAACTAGATCGCTATCAACTTGAATTAGAAAACAGTATTAACGAAGCGAAATTGCAAAAAAACAGTGCGTCCAAAGAATATATTGTACTCTCACCTCCAGAGAATAGTTGCGGAATTAAATTACATTTTAAGCCAAAGTCGAAATTTATTCAAAAACTTGACGGCATTCCAGAACACATAGAAAACAAACAAACAATTGACAAAAATTCACACACTTCTGATCTGAATGCCAAAGAAGAACAAAATAAAACAACTTTTGCGAGTGATGTAGCTGATGGGATTCCTTTTGAACGCAATATACACAAACAATATCAAAAAACAGAAACCGCTGAAGTGATAGCTATCGAAAACCTTGATGAATTGTACGGATGCAGCAGTGATGATAAAGAAGATTCGTTTGATTTTAAATCTCCAGCACCGTTTGTAAGAGCTTACGCAAAGCAGGAAGCAACAAAGCTTACGGTAAGTAAACAATCCCTGGAACCCTCAAAGTATTGTAAATCTGGCGAAAATGTGAATGATGTAAACAAATTGCCAAATGTAAAAGACATCATACGAAAATCAATAAGAAAGTTGGTACATGCTCATCAAAACGGCCAGCTAGATAAGAGGACTGAAGAGAAGCCGAACAAAAAGCTGGAACAGGATGAACAGAAAGGTTTCATGAAAGCCATACGCAGCAGTTTTCGAAAAAAGACTGTAAAGAGTGTGGAAGAGTCTGAACCAAAAAACGAAATTTCTATTATTGATTGTTCGGAAAGAACCATAAAACTTAAATCTGCTGCATTGTGTACTGAATATATGAATGTTGGAAATTTAACCAACGAAAAAAAAACGAACCTGCGAAATAGTCTAAGAAAATCCACTCGTGAGGTTCGCAATCACCTTTTAAAATCTGTTTTTCATAAAAAGCATGAAGAATATGATTTTGGAAAGTAATTTGTTTCTTTATAATGTTTACAATATTTGGCTGGATTTAATCTTTTCTTATCCTTAAAAACTTTTAATTTTAGACTATACGGGCACTTACCCTACACAGTTATAGTTATTTCATTTAAATATTTTAATGTTGGTTTATCCAAAGATTTATTAAGCACTTCATTAGAATTAAGTTTTCAAGGTTTTTTTTTATAAATATATTGTATTTGTGCGTATATATGTACATGATAATGTGAAATTTTTTGTTTTGAAAATTGTGCCGGACCTTATCGCTTTATCGTCTTCAAATATGTGGAAGAGTCGTGTTTCTATTTGTACACTGTTTGTAATAACGGTTTTTTGCGGTATTCGAGTGGCTTAAAAGCATGCTGGTATACGCTGGAAAGGCGCCAGTGCTCGGGATAACCACCTTCTCCCGCCCCACCCGCATGACTCTGAAATGGGGGCACCAATGTATCAATATTGTAGCTTCTTTTTCTGTGTGGAATGCGCGGTCTTGGTATGACTAATACTCTTTGGGAATGATGACTGCCAATGCTGCAGCCGCTATCTGAACTAATGTAATTACCCGCTGCATCTGTTTTGGGCATTCCTGCGCGAAAAACTGTCTTACTAATCAGTCCTTTCGGTTGGCATGCACTTGCACAACAATTTGGTTCGGGTGCTATTTTATGGCATAGTTTTGAACGAGCTTTTCTTACAAAACCAGCTCGCTTACAACCAGTTTCTGTCGACATTTCTGGGCATTCCCAATCTGCTCCTAAGTATTTTCTGCGCAATGTTTTGTAATCTTGATCTGCCAGCATGTCGGGAGTAGATTTGAAATGTTCAGACAAACACGTTTCTGTTAGTCTGCGTCTGACACCATTTTCCCTGGACACACTGTGGCCTCTCGTAAATGTTGGGCACGCTGTTTCCAAGAAACAGTCATTCGTAGAATTTTTTCGCCCACCAAAGTCGGCCTTTTGTCTTGATATATCTTTGTCGAAAAAGCCAGTTTCTTCCAAAGTATTAGCAAAGACACCAGAAGATTTGCCGGTATTTGCGATGGCATCATCGCGGGGACTTTTAACATAAGTAAATACAGCAGGACCAGCCGACTCATTGGAACCATCTATGTGCGCAGGTCTTGGTGGTTCAAACGATGGCTTATAATCCCAGCAAATGGCCAAGTCCATGGCTCCCATTTTCTTATCCACAGGCGTTGCTGAGTAAGATCTAGTAAAATTATTATTTAATTCTCTGGGTATCACACCGCTGGTTCTAGGACGGTATACTTTCATTTTGGTGCAATGTGTGGGCCCAGCATTGTGCGTCTTTATGCCGACGCCAGTGGCAATTGGTTCTATTTCTAAGGCTAAACCAGGATGTTGCCCTGTTATTTGCAATTTACGAAATGCCAAATCTGCCACGCAGTCTGGCAAAGGCTGGTGATCCAGATTATTTGAGTGCATTCGCTTAGCCAGTTCGAAATTGGCATATGCCGGCGCAATAGGCGAGGGACAGCACTCATTTGGTTTCTCCGTAATCGAGTGTGGGCCAAGCATTTTCGCATTTAAACAATCTTCACCTGCATCAATATTATACCTATTGGACACGTCCGTATCTAAGGCAGTAGTTTGCCCAAGTGATGGCCTAAATTTTGTTGCTGATGGCTCACATTCTTTTAACTTGCACTCATGATCGACATCGTCTAAATCGTTTCTATGTTGTAACAAATCAGGTTCAATATTTCTGGCCAGTTTATATTTATCTCGTAGTAAAAAATCCCTAGAAGGATGTTGGCTCTTAAATGGCGTCAGCTTACCCGGTATGTAATCTAAATCGAAGGCCTACATACATTTGAAGGAAATATAAAACTTTTACATATTAGAAAGTACATTTTCGTTTTTATAAAATAAAAGGTTTGCAAATTCATCAAACGCTAGACTTGCAGAGCATTGAAATCATACATAAAGTGGAAACTATTTTCAGACAGTTGTGCACTCAACTTAAAGTAAAAAGAAAAATCTAAGTATTCTACTAAAACAATTAACTTATTTGCCTCTGAACTTATAAATATATATATGCATTAATCTAACGGAGGCTTTTCTGTGTCGGTCCAATCGCCATTTCCACTACAAAAGCATATCGATGGTTGTATGTTGATATCTTGTTGCCCGCAAATTATTCAATTTCAGTTTTTCATGTTAATAATATTCTCTTTTCTCTATATGAAGTTTCATGGTCCCTGTTCAGACGCTTCAGATTTTGTTAATCAGCTTTTAAGTTTGTACAAGACGAAAGATAAACGTTACGGAACTGCTTGTACTGGGAAACTCATTCAAATTATATACATATGTATGTATATACAATGTATATAATAAATATTATAAATATATGACGGTAATAATTTTTGTATATATCTTCGTTCCTTTTCATTTATTTCCTTTACGCTATTACCAGAATTCAAGCCTATAGCTTCACAAATGCACTCAATTATAGATTTGACTATCGGATTTTTTCCCTTGACTGGTTTTTCTTTCACACTTAAATTTTAAACATTTAACCAGTATTAAATTCTGTTTGATTAAATACATACTTACATATGTTTATACATACAAAAGGATGTTTTTTGTAAATAAATTGAAAGAAATTAATCAACAAAACTTGAAGTGTCTGAACCAGACTTATAACCAACTGAGTCTATTTAATCATTATTTAAAACTAATAAATTAATTGTTTGGATACTAGGGTTGGTTTTTTTACTCGCCAAGTTTCAAAATGTAGTATTTTATTTATTTATTATTTTATAATTTGGGAAGTCAATTTACAACTCTCAGCTTGAATTGCCAACAATTATATTTTGTGCAATCAATAATCTCTTACTAAGACCATTTGTTTGAAAAATGATTTAAAATTTTAAGAAAAAAAGCAAAATGGAACGACACACAAATTTTTGGAAATTAATTTCTCATTAGCAAAATTTTTGTCCGGACAAAAATTTTATTTACACTAAAAGAGTTACGAAATAATTTTTAATTGGCGAAAATGAGAAATGCTTCAGTGGGTTATTGTTTAGTTGCAATCAGTGTGTTGTTAATTTAACTTTTAAATAATTTAAAATTTCATTAAAAATAACTCTTTAAGAGAGGCCAAATAATTGTACGAGTTGCGAAGGAAGTATGTACAGCTATGGACGGAGAAATAGCGCACCTACGTACTACATAGTAAAAGTCGAATCACAATAAAAATTGGAATGAATATATTATGTGTTTCTATGCTATTATTTTGGCGTACTTTGCTTTTCCGAAAATTCTTTGGAAGAGTTCCGTTAACTTTTAAATTTCCTTTCTTTTTGTCATATTTTATTAAAAATAAAGTTTTTGGGTTGGACAACGAAATAGCGCAGTGTTATTTTGATTATAAAAAAAGGAGTTCATACAAATTAAATATTATTAATTTTTAATTTTTTGAACTAAAACAGGTAGAGGGCCCCACTGTTCCCTTCAAAAGGAAAGGTTATTTGGGACCTTTACCAAAAAGGTACAAACAAAACAAACAAAAATTGCAAAAATAATTGGATGCCTTACAAAGATGATATACAATGTCATCAAATGCGTTACCTCGGATGCAAATTTGCTTAATGTGAAGAAAAATCGGAAGAAGGCACCGCCAAATACAACAATTCGTGAGGACAAGGCAATCGTTAGAAAAAGTAAGCTAAATACTTTCAAGTCTTCGAGAACAATAATGACGGAAATAAATGAAGAATTTGGGTTAAATGTGTCCAGTAGACTTGTACGAAAACGCCTGAATGAAAATAATCTTTATAGTCGTGTCAGTGTAAAAAAAAAAAACAACTACTGTCAAAAAAAAATATAAAATCCCCTTTGTCTTCGTCATCATCGAGGAAAAAACCCAGAATTCAATCCTCGTTATACTACAAAAACAGTAAAGCACGGTGGTGGTAACCTGAAAATGTGGGAATCGTTTTCTTGGTATGGAGTTGGGCCTATAGAAAGAATAAACGGAAATCTGGTTAAGTTTTTTTTACCTTAATATACTTAAGAATACAATGAAACCATATTGCTTTGAGTTCATGCCTCTGAACTGGATTTTTAAGCACGATAAAGATCCAAAACATACGGCAAAATTAGTGAAAAATTGGAAAAAATTGCTTGCACAAAGTCCTGACCTTAATCCCATAAAAAATTCATGGAACAATGTCAAGGTGAAAGTTGGGCAAAAAAAATTTAAGAATTGCAATTAACTTTGGACAGTTTAGTGGAACTCTATTCCTTTGGAGAGATGTCAAAAGTAAATAGTAAGTTTACCTCCCAGCTGTGAAGCAGTTTGGTTATAATTTCAACAAAGTAATAATGAGGTAAATAATTCCACCACACAATTAAAATTATTTTGTTAAAAATACATATTATTTCTTTGTCCAGTTCAAGTTGTGATAAACTAAATATATTTTTTTGGTTTCTTTTCGTTGATACTGAAGTAAACTAAAATATTAATTTCAAATAAATGTGTAATTTTATCTACATATACATATATTAAATTATTAACCATTCCATATTGTTGTGTATACGTGCGCTATTTCTCTGTCCATAGCTGTATGTATGTAATAGTTGAATAATAATAATTGGATATATGTATGTACAACAATTCTACCAACAAAGAAAACTTTAAGCATTAAAATAAATTTTATTCAAAATAACTAACATCGTTTTTGTCATACGAATTACGGCGATTTAGATCTCCTGCGCCAGATAAATCTTTTCCAGCAATGCCTAAATTTCCCTTGTTGTCATAGGAACAATTATTGCCTGTTTTTAGCGCGCTTGACAAATCTAAACAATTGTCACCATTCTTCTCCAGGCAGTTGTTATAATTTTGCTCGGTTTTTATAGAATTTCTGTGCAGCAAATGACCTCTATCGTTGGCAATAATCTTGCTGCAGCCTTTTCGTTGTCTTGGCTGGGACGGATACCATTTGGGAAGTTCCCAATTTCTTAAGCTTTTGGGTTTAAAGGCTGCATCAAACTGTTTACAAATAAAAATATAAACAAAAAAAAAAAAACACGCAACGCATTACAACCTGTTTCCATAATTCCATAATTTATAACTTTTTAAGCCTGCAATGTAAACAATTTAAAAAGAAACATAAACCTAAATATGTATGTCCTTTTGCCAAATCAAAAAACAAACAAAAACTCCCCTTTTCAGTGCACTTTGTAATTGTTTTTTTTTTTTTTTGTATACCTTCAACATCCCCAGCGCTAAAACATTGAATGAAATTGCACTCGTTGTGTATTAGATGTTTGTTGTAATTGTGCGTGTTTCGCTTTTTTAAGACATGTGGTGTAAAAAACTGAAATGCTATAATACCATTTAAGCCTTGTTTACTTTTTAAAGGAATGGCTAAACACATTTTGTTTCAATTTGTTTGTTTTGTTTGTTCATCTTTAATCCCCACTACAATTTATCACTTTAAAGAAGTCAAAATGACACAAACTATAAATGTTGTTTAATAGATAGTTGTACATCTGTTGTTGTTTTATAAATCAGCTGAATTGAAATGTCATCGATATACTTACATATATGTATGTGCATGTGTGTATAAAAAAATATATACATTCCCGATCAGATGGTTAGAACCACTTGAATTTCGGTTTTTAGGAGGCCACTAGCTTTCCAATATTTTGTCGAGTAGCTAAAACTTCGCATGGAATCGGTCCAAAAATATATTTTACTTTAGATAAGGCTGATTGTAACAGAGTCTTGTACGAGTATGTTTCTACAGCCATTTTTGTATATACACATGTAAATATGTACAATATGTTATATATAATTTTGTTCTCCGGTGAAGCTCACTTTTGGTTAAATCGGTACGTATATAAACATCTTGAATTGTCGCATTTGAGGTGAGGATAATTCGCCAGCTTTTTCCAAGATCGCATTACATCTACAGAAAGTTACTGTTTGGTGCGCTTTAGGGGCTGGCGGAGTCATACGTCCATCTGCCTTTAAAAACGTTAATGGTCACAATGTTAGGGTCAATGGTGAACGCTGAAAATAGGTGTTCTAGATCCCGCTAGCCGCGATCGAAATTATTATTAAACATTTCATTGATCTTAAAAATATATTTCATTGTTTTATTATGATCTAAACTGGCGTAACTCTGGAAAAAAAAACACTCCCTAAAAATATAACCTTTGACAAGACGATTTAAATATTGAGTACTACTGTCCGTAATTAGTTGCACTTACTGTACCTACGAAATCAGAATAAATACATATTCTCAGTGTGCAAAACAAAAAATGTAAAAACTAGGCAGGTAAATACATAAAAGAGTTAAGCCCGGGACCTGTTGCAGTTTAGTGGGTACCAGCAATAGCGAAAATCCGACACCCTAAACCTAGCGGGAGGGAAAATAGTATAAGACTTAAACACTATTTAGGAACGTATTGCAAATTTTCTGTAGGATAAAGATAAAATAATTAAAAAAATATTATATTTATATGTATGACAAAAAAACCTTTTCCCACAGAACTGTTTTCTAATTTCCCACATTTTTAATTGTATGCAAATTAGAAATTTGATATTCTACATATTTTCTAATACAAAATTGTTTCATAATTTCCTATTGTTAAGTTTACTTACATACACACATCCATATGTATATGTATGTGTACATAACTGCTTACATATGTATGTACATATGTATGTATGTATGTATGTGTGTGTAAAAGTGAAAACATATCCGTCAACACTTCCAAATTTGATGACATTTGAATGAAAAGAAAAACGTTATTGAACACAATATGAAACCGCACCGACACGTGCTTACACCCAAGTTGAACACATCATGGCAAGGCATCTGAATATAAATACCACCACTACCCCAAAACTCGCAACCAACAACAGTAACAACAAAACATTCAAATTATCACAGCTACCACAAGGAAGTAATTAAATTTACACGGTTATTACGCACGCCTTATCTCTTTAAGGACTGCTACTGTCTAACTACTTACATACATACATACATACATACATATTTAGTCGCAATTTACATTAGGCAATACTTATTGATGAGAAAGATACATTTTTTCATTGAAATTGCTTTGTTGTTCACACAGCACAATTCTTATTGCTTGTCTGCAGACATTCGTGCTTATCGCCGAATACTAAAACGAATTGAAAGTACAAACAAGTTTGTACTCATATGATATTCCCCCCAGCCCGATGCCCAAAAGTTAATCAGCTTAGCTGAAAGAATTGCCTAATGTAAATGCCCACTTAGATGCGAATGCTGTAAAACATAAAGCAATCGCCAACAAGTGCATATTTGAAATTGATTTTAAACTCAATTAGCAAATACACATTCAGGAAAAAAAACTATGGCCTTTTGTTAAACTTTTTAAAAAAAAAACTTAAGTATCTGTTCAAAGCGATTTTATTTGTCTTTTTGTACAATGAATGCACATATGTATGTATGTATGTAGGTGTGTGTATACTTATTTGGGTAATTGTAATTGTAAAACCCCAGGGGTGACATTTATCAACGTTACAAAAAAAAAAAAAAAAAAAACAAAAGGAGATTATTTACAAACACATGCACCAGTCAATAAACCTTCCCGTTATCTCTAGTCATCCATAACGGGGATTAAATTTTCACACACATACATACATACAGTCAAAAGTGACCTTTAGCTGCTTTTACACACTCCCTTCAAAATTGTCTTAGATAAATTCAATTGTATTAACACGTGTTTTTTCTGTTCTTCTGTTTGTTTTTTTAGTCCTCTTCAAATTCTTAAAACACTTGTAACAATCAAATAATACCCGTTTTATAACACTTGCACACAAAAGGAATAAAAAGTACTCGTTAAGAGTAATTTTATGCATCTCTTACTTTCAGCAAAATAAAATCAATAAACTGATTTCTCTCCAACACAGATGTCGAATCAATTGTCTGGCAATTAACTTTATATTTTGGCGATTAATTAGACAATGAAATACATACATACATATATATGTACATACATACATACATGCGTACATATGTATGTATCGTATGTACTTATTATCCTTTCACCGGAACTGTTAAGATAAGACTAGAAGTTTTTGGAATAATTTTATTTGCAAATAATTTAACTGTGCTGGCAAAGTAACTTAACAGTCAGTTTAGTACCATTGGCATAATTATCTACACACATACATACATACATACATACCTACATTTACATATATAGTATGTATGTATGTATTTGTACCAGCTTACAAAAACATTTTAAGGCAGAAATTTTGATTTTTGGATGATTTGCTTGTGACATGCACTACGTACATACATACAGCCATACGTACTACATACGTATGTACATACATACATACATAAATTCCGTTTACGTTGTCATGCAAAAATTTTAGGAATATAAACATTAGACAGGCTCGCTTAAAAATGTTTAAAAAAGTAGTTTTGTGTGGTATTTTTGTTTGTTTTAAATACAGCTGATCGGGTCCTCTATTAACCGCTTTGTTTTATAACTTTTATTATCCATGTTTTTTTTCTCAGTCTATAATATACAAAAATAAGTAATTCAAATTCGATAATTCCCTTTGTTTTTGTTACGCACTCATGTCTTCTTATATTTCTTGTTGTTTTTCATTACATAAATAAAATTTGATGTTGTAACTCTTGATTTTTATCGTAATAGTAAATTATTAAAAAGGGCAAAAAAAAAGTTCTTTCTATTAAGGACAAAATTGCATTTAAAATGAGCAGTAAAACAATATAGCAATTATCCGCAGCAAATCAGTGAATTAGTACGCGTGAGAAGAACTACAAAAAGCCTAACTACACTTAAGATATATGTAATTACGATGATATGACAGCCTGCTGCAGAGCAGGCAGGGCTAACTGCAGAGTTTAAAGACTTGCAATACCAACAATTATTTACCTATATATGTACATATGTATGTATGTATGTACCATATATACCAAAGCAAGCAAACGCAGAGGAATTAGTATTGACGTGCAGGTCTTCAATATGTATACATATGTATGTATATATACATATGTATGTATGTATGTATGTACGTATGTACTTCTACACTGTATGTATACTTTAAATACCGATATTTCGCTTAAAGTACCTGGTTTGCACTAAAGCTATAAGCCATGGCATAAAAATTATAGCCAGATTTTGATTAAAACTCTATTTTTTTACTTTTACTTTTTCTCTATTTTGTTTTTTATGCACTAGAATTAAGTTCTGGCTCAATCAGCACTGTACAGGTTCAACTAAACAATACTTTGCGTATTCAGATAATTTCGTTGAAGTTTTCCTTTTTAATTTAAAGGAATTTCTGGAAAATGTTGCCAAAGGTAACCAAACAAAAACATATGTATATACATACATACATACATATGTACATTTGTGCAGGTTTGTTGGAATTTTGAAAAACAAATAAAATTGCCTTGGTTATGAATAGTGAAACTTATAACTGTAAAAATGATATCAACATTAAACTACATAAGCACCTACACACATACATACATGCATACATATGTATGTGTCTTATATTAGTGGCTGTTTAAGAGTTGCTACTTTGCGCATGTTTCAACAGCATCCATTTTTAAAACGTGCAGCCAGGCCACATGTGGCTTTTGTGTCTGTTGCCAACTTTTGTTGTTAAAACATTTCTTAGCCAAATGCGACCATTCAAAAGTATTTCTACTTTGGGATTTTAGGTTATACCTACATACATACATACATATATTTACTTACATATGTATACAGCCCACACATACATACATACATGCATACATTTCATACATACATACATATATTATTAAAGCTTCTGTTTTATAATTTAGTCAAAATTTATTTTTCCATAAGCTTAGTTTATATACATATGTACATACATAAATACATACATACATAAATACATGCATACATAAATACATACATACATAAATACATACATACATACATACATACATACATACATACATACATACATACATACATATATCTTATATGCGTTAGTACACTTATTAATTTTTTCCTAAATTTAAGACTACAGTAATTTCCCCTTAATTGATTTTCTAAAAATGCACAGGTTTTGTTGCAATTAACCGGGCATATCATTAAACCGATACTCTCTTAATTGATTCACTGGCTCAATTAAAAGAACTCCACATAATTGCGCAGTGGGATCAATAAAGCCGTAAAATATTTATATTCTTACATATACATATGTATGTACGTATGTATAATAAATACAACGTTTTGTTTTGCATTGTTTTTGTTCAAATATTTTAGTTCATTTATAAAGAACAAAACAAATGTATTTACACTAAATTCACATATTTAGCACTTAAAAACAGAAAACAAAATAAGTAAATAAAAATAACTAAAATTTAATTCATTGCATTAAAAAAGAGATCAATATGTTTACTGACTAGAATGTACATAAGAATATATGTCTGTATGTATTGATGTAAATTTAAATACGTTTGTATTTATTTCAAAACATGACTAAATAGGTTTAAAAAAGTCGGTCATTGCAGTCTGAATTTGTGGCTTAAAACAGCTTTCGACTATATTCTTTTCCATGTTATCAAGTTCGTGTGAAAATAGATTGTTTGGTAAAAAAAAATCCAGAAGGATGTTAAGAGAGTTCAATACTTCTTTACTTGCGGGAGGATTGTTAGTAATCGACTATTTGAGCGGCATGTTTGTATGCTATTTACAAAAATAGTTTTTATTTTATGATTCAATTAAGCGGTAATGCAATAAAGCGGGACTCATTTAAACGGGAATTTTTCTATAAAACTTATATTGAATATTTTCAGTGTAATATTTTTGGATCAAATAAGCGGGCAAATCAATTAAGCGGAAATTACTGTATTTATTTGTTGGGTGCCATATTTCAGAATTAGTATTAAAAAATTTAATGCGCATTTGGTTTAAGAAAAAAAAAACGTAATAAAATAACAGTAGTTTCTACTAATGAAATTTACAGCTTTTTGTTATCGTTTTTTCTGACACCAAAAGGCCGTAGTTACATTATTATTTTTTTTTTATAAAAGTTTGCTTACATGTATGTATGTACTATGTACATACATAATATGTACTATGTGTATGTACTATGTACATACATAAGTGTGTTGAAAAATTACGGTTTGCAGCCGTATTTAATAACTGTTTAGTGTAAGCATGTTTTTCAATGTATTCTTTGTATTTTAAATACATATGTACATATGTATGTATAATGGAAAAGTCATTTGCAAATTTGAAAAAAAAATCATTTTATTTACAAAATGAAATATTTATTATAAAATACACATCGAAAATTCATTATTGCATAAATGGAAAGCAGCCAAAAAACATTTCCTTGGGATTTTCTTCGGAAAACACCTTTATTAGGCCGGTGTATTGCTTTCCTCTCATACGGTTTATTTTATTTATAGTGGAACACTTTTTATGGGGGGGTAAGACCAAACAATCGCAGCGTTCTTCAAAAACAATAACTGAATGTAAAACAATTTGAAAGTGTATTTACGACTTTTTTCAACTTCGAAACGGCATTCCAAATTATTTTGCTTTCAATCAAAGGAAAAGTTACAAAAATGTAACATTTTTGAAAATTATATGAAAATGTACAATATTGTATGTACATACATACATACATACATATATCAGACAAATCTTGCGTACGCCGTTCATCTTTCATCTTTTTGAATATTTTCAACTCCATTAACAGAAGGTTTCATTTAAGATGTTTTGAGGAAGAAATTTACAAAATAAAAACCACTTTCAGAATACAATTTAGTCAAACATACTACATACAGTGCGCTCAAGAAAATGTCAACTATTTAAAACCGCCTTTATCACATTGATGATGTTAGTGACTGCGTTAAAATTTAGTTTTAGCTAGAGTTGACGATTGACGTTTTCGAGTAGACAATAGCAACAAAAAAGTGCTGATACTTTAGCAATGTTGACGCATTGGGCCCATTGACTTTGTCCCGAGCGCACTTTATGCATTTGCCTGCGCTTGAGTAGTTTTGTAATTTTATTTCGAAACCGCTGCGATTACGGTGTTTCCAGCACATGATTCAGATAGGCTATATAACAAATCGCTAACTTTAAAATCTCTATTTTTGATAGTTTCTTGTCTGGCGGCAGAGTAGGTAATAATTTGCGCAGCTCTGCAAACGATACATTAAAAGCTTCAACACGTATTCTTTCTCGGGTTGCATGTGCTGTGCGATACTTTAAGGTTGCCCGTCTTCTACGCCGCCGTTCTTCCCTAGAAAGGCCAACCAGTTCGGCGGGATCGAGATGAGTAACTGGTGTGGTACGACGTCTCGGCGCCGGCGTAGGTGGTGGTACCGGCCTACTGCCACTGGACTGTGGACTAGCTGGCGTTTCACATCCCATACGCGCTTGATATCTTTTGTCGAAATCAAATGCGGCATAATCCTCATTCTCCACATTGTTCAAATCTTGCAAATAATACCGCCCCAATGCTATATTTTGGGACGGTACCATATGCGTCATGTCGTAAACCATAGTTTGGCGATGCTGTGTTATTATTTCTGAAAATAAAAGATGTGGAAAATGTATTACTGCAAACATATTTGTATTGTTGTTGTTCTTTTTTTTCAAACTCCTCCAACGCCCACATAATCATTGAGATTTTAATACCCTTGTGAGAATTTCTATATTCCTAAAGCGAAGCGGTTTGTTTTTGTTTTTCTAGCATATGCCAAAGCCACAAAACTGTATCTTTCATTTATTTATTTATTGTATTAATTCATGAAGGTTTTGCCATTATTTATAAACTCAAGGGTTATTTGCTGTTCGAATTTTATTTATTATTTGTGCATGTTTTATATAAACATTGACACAACCCTTTTTGTCGATCTGTGCACTTTCAACACCTTTCAAAACTGTGCCAAAACCCCGTAATGGGAATCACGTTCATGGATTTCGAAAACTGAAGATTGTGAATTATTTTGATTGCAAGCACTAGAAACTTACATCTGTGATTTTAGAGTTTGCGAAATAAACCAAAATTAAGAACCAATTTAATGTCTATTTAACAACTAGATACATACATACATACATACTATGTACGAGTGTACAGTGCGGTCGGGATAAAGTCAATACGCCATTTCGTCAGCATGTCAAAATGTCACACATTTCTTTTCACTGCCATTGATATTGTCTACTCTAAAACCACAAAACCCTAAAACAGTAACTCCAAGGTATTTTGAAATATTGTAACACGTTTTGTACCGAGTTATTCAGTTCCATAAAAATGTGACTCTTTATTTGAAAAAATAAAAATGTTTAAAGAAAACGTGTGAATTATTTCGTTGTGTCAAAAACCTCAAAAGTATAACAATTTGACCTAAAAGCACACCTGCCTGCCAGATTTGTTTGTCAAGTCTTTTATGAAAATTATCATAAAATGATAGATCACATGCGATCAGATTTGAAACATTTTTCTGAGCCAGATTACAATCACCAATCAATCACTGTTAACATTTCTTTTGAACTTTTGAGCACTTAATTCCATTTTTTCCAAAAAAGTTTATGCAAATTCTTTGATTTCGACAGCAGAAAAAAAAGTGTTATTGCACTCTCTTAAATCGGCCAAAAATGTGAACTGCAGCGGCTGGGCAAGTCGTTTTGTTAAACATTTTAATGTCACTTACAAAACCGATTTCATTTTGCATAAGATGGAAGACAAATGCTGTTCGGACTTAATGACATTTCTAACTTCTAAGCCTCTCACAAATAAACTAAATATCCTGCACAGGTGAAACTGGGCACATGCAAGTATGTTCGAGACAAAACAACAACACATTTATAGCCAATTTTAATATTCACCTTAACTTTTTAACACACCTCGTATGCAGCTTATTAAATTGTTGCTGCAATTGATTTTATAACACTAGTTCCTTGTACCGCCGCTTAATTTGTTTTTTTTTTTGTATTATTGAGGTTATAATTTCTTTGTAATTAATTGTATATGTAAGTACATATACTTATAGTTGCAATACTATTCAGTAGGTACTACCTAAATCCTATCCGAAGCTGACAAAACAAACAAAAATTCTGAACTAAAAACAAGTTTACTTAGTATTACCTTTGATTCAAGTTCGAAAAATATTAAAAATCCCTATAAGAATTGTAGCAGATAAACATTTCTTAACAAAAAAACAAAACAAAAAGCTTCGAGTAGACACACTTCACAAGTTCTGATTAGAAACTGTCTTCACTTGTCCGTCGAACAGCATCCTTTATACGGCCGATATTTGAAGCAAAACCAACCCTCACACCCACCAAATTCTAACAGCCAATGGCGGCATTACGCGTAAAAATCCCTTGTGTTAAAAATAAAAATGGCGTCCAAACTCCACCTACTTTATGATTTTTAAACCTTAGAAGAAATTGCAGGTGATGAGTTAAACATCATCGTTTGGTTATTGAAGAAAAGCACAATCAAATACAGAATTTCATAACAATTCAGCAACTGGAATTCGTTTCAAAATTGTGGAAATTGCTAGGACTTTTGTTTAGGAGCGTAATTTTTCCCCTCGAACCGCTCTGGAGGCGATATATTTTTGAGTGTCTTATCGGCGCCTAGAGAATATTGGCCGTTGCCTGTCACTACCCTTTGGGTTGGGACCCATCACCCAACAAAAAAAGTTTTAGCAAAGTTCAATATGTATGGCCTTATGCTAAAACTGAAAGTTTTGAGATACATACATACATACATACATACATATGTACATATAAATCGTAGATATAGACCGATATTTGTTGTTGGCATGTAAAGAAAAATATAAAAAGAACGCCACTGTGCTAGAAAGTTTTTCTTTAAATTCTCATTTTATTTTTATGAAGACTTGCATATAATGTGTGTATGTGTATGTCCATAAATTTCAAATATCGGCATATACATACATAGACAGCAAGACAACATAAAACAGCTGTATATGTGTACATATACATATGTATATACATATCGTTATCTGAAACGCAAAACGCCCTAACTAACATTTTAGTAATTTTACAGGAGAAGCAAAAAACATTCTTAAACATTTATTCAATATTGTAGTAAGGGCTTTTTTATTTTGTCAATAAAGTTGCTATTTGTGTACGTGGAAGTATGCTTTGTTTGATGGTGATGTATTTTGATTAGATACGCCGGAATTTGCAAAAAATCGATTTTGAGTTTTTTGTTAGTTAGGGCGTTTTGCGTTTTATGTAACGATATGTATGTACATATTTAGTTTTTTAAATATTTTCACTATTAAATAAAACACATTTCAAGCCGATTAAATACAAAATGTTAATTGCTATTGAAAACATATCGTAATTACAAAGGTTTTACTAAACAAAATGAAGAATCAAAAGAATGCAAATGTTTTTAGAAAAATGTACGTATGGCAATTTTTCAAATAATAAAAAGTGGCTGACACTTGTTGCCCTATTTTAGGTTATCTAATTTTTGAAATGAAAATTCGAAAAAGTCATGAAAATTTAATAGGTAATATAAGATTGTTTTGCAGAGCTGCTTTTATGATTTAAGTTTTATATAATTCAGATTCGAGATTATTTATAATAAGTTACAGGAGTTGGAGGTAATTTCTTGCATAAAAATCTATGTATGACAAATGGTTACGCTTCACATACCACGTAAGTTGTAAATAAAACTGTGTGTAATTTGCACAAATAACGGCACTAAACACACACCCAAGCAGTTTCAAAAGCTGGTACTAAATCTATCCAAAACATTGGGAGGGATTTGAAACTGATTTATTTACATATGTATATAGAAATATATTCCAGTTGCTCTTTTAAGCAAGTACGCTGCTTGAATCTATAGTTCACATACGCATATAAAGAGACAGTTACGGTAAATTTAGATGCAAACTATAAGTATGGAAGTTATGCAAATAAAAAGGAATTAAGAAAGAGTCGATTTCGTGTTTAGAACACTATTTCAAAAATTCATTATGACAATGTTATTCCATTAAAACTTTTCTGATTGTTTTCCAAAAGAAAACGATAAAAATTGCAGCACGATAATGTTATTACGGACATTGTTATGCACTTGTCCAGCCGTTATTAGGCAAATACAAGGTATGTTTTTTAATTAAATCTTGATTAAAAACAAAAAATTAAATATGTATATTAATAAATTTTGTAACTTGTCGCAGAGACGAAGTGTTCAGTGCGTTCTTGTTATTCATACCTGGATAAAACCAACCCTGTACTAATCTAATCATCTGTGCCATACTGTAGTTTTAAATGACCACTAAACACGTTTTCACAAAAACAGCTGAGTATATGTTCATATAACCTTTTATATTAATCTATGTTATTGGATTTTGGTTTGAGAAAATTTAGATTATGTCGCTAAAGGTGTTATTATCTATAAAAAGTAGTCTATATGCCCAAACTTTACGCCAATATGGGAAACATAACAAGAAATATTTGTACAAAGATGGCAAGAAATACGGCAAAATTATATACTACCCAAGGTGAGAAATTTTTTATATTAAATATGTATATACATATGTACGTGTAGATTTTATTATACCATTCATGTTTATACAGGGATCCCGATCAAGAAGATCCACCCATTGAACCTGCAAAGCTATTTAGAGTACAACGTATTAAGCCCCTAAAAGGAAATCCTTTTTGGGAGAAACACTTACTGAAAGAGTTCGGATTGGATGGGAAACAAGGTGATTTTACGGTTGTAAAAAACATTCCTGAGATAAATGCTCGTTTATGGAAAATAAAGCATTTGATTAAAGTAACACCCATTACATTTCCTTACGGAGAACCCACTGAAAACGATGTAAATCATACCCTACTTACTGTAAATGGTGAATGCATAGTTACTAAAGAAATTGGACCAGTCGAAGAAAGAATAAAGGCTCTTGAATCTTTCGAAAAAGATCCGAAGCGGCTTGATACCGAATTGCTAAAGAGAGATTCACGTCTCAAATGGCTAAACCCCTGGTAGTGAAAATGCAGTTTTTTTTTCAATAATGTTTTTAAATATTATACATATGTATATTGTATCACTTAATATAAAAACACTTAGTTCGACATAACTTCAACAGCAACTTTTTTGTCAAGTTTTTTACAGCCTGAAGTGGCAAATATGCCATAAGTTCGATCATACGTTATAAAATCTTTTATTATCCCTCTACAAATAATAGATGATTAGTTAAAAGAAACCTATTATAGTTGATAAAAGAGGAACTTACTCGACTGCTTCCTCATTTGGAATCCTATTCCATCTTTCATATTCCTGCCATATGCATTTGATCACATGCGATTTTTCTAGAGGTAGGAATGGTATGAAATGGTCAATCACATGAGCCTCTATAAGACTACTTTTTTTTAAACCTCCTTCCAAATTGTAGGCTCCTTTTTCTAGAATTGATTCAAAATGTGCTAATTTTGCATTTTCTCGCAATATACCACTTTTTAAAAGTTGACCTAACTTATCAGATATATAAACGCCGGCGGTATTTGATAGAAAAAGGAATATGGCCTTAGTCGCGTCTACTCCATCCACAACTGTATTATAGTCTACCAACGAAGTAAGGGATTCAAAAACACCATTGGGCATTTTGTCGACTTCGTCGAAGATAAACAGTGACCGCGGGCAAGCTTTAATACCTTCGCGTACTACTTGGTTTATACGCATAGTATATAATGCGGCATCTGCAGCAACTGGAAAATCGGACCGCCCCATAAATTTGTGCACAAACTTGCTCTCCATGCCTTTTAAGTATAGTTTGTTTGCAATATGTTCGGCCACAAAGTTCTTACCGGTACCAGGAGTACCGTGAAAACTTATCACTAAAGGCTTGCGCGAATTTTGTTTTCCACTGAAGTGTGCTTCCAACGCAGGTATTAGCTGTTGGTTCACAATATGTTGGCCATATACAGTACTGCCTATCGCTGTACTTAATCCATGAATGTCAGCTGGAATACTGGCATCATTACAGCATTCCGTAAAGCGGCAATAGGTTTGATCTTTCAGAAAATTAAATTTATATGCTCCTAGTCCAACAACTCCTGCTATACCCATAGAAACGGGATCAAAGAGACTACTAACATTATGTAGAGTAGTATAAATGATTGTTATAAAAAATATTAAGCCCCTCATTCTTTTCTGCTAAACTAATCAAATTAAAAGTATAACGTTGTGACACAACTCTGTTTTTACATGACATCACTAGTTTGGTGAGTTATAATTGTCAGTGTAGAGGTATGATTTCACTAAATTATGTTTGTGTGTACAGATGTAGGTTTTTATGTACATATGGTTACATAGAATACAAAAGGCCCTAACTGGTTTTTACGAATTCCGAGGTATCAAACTGTGTTGCTTTACGGTTCATTTGAGGCATTTCACGTTGGTTACGTGCTTCGAATACGTTTAATTACCTCTTGGAGGTAATAAGACGAATGCGTTTAAAATCCTAAAAACGGATAATACCGTAGTAAAGAAATTTTTGTAGAGAATTAAAAACTCAACAAAGTTTTAGAACATATTGTTAATATAAGTTTTTGCATCATCGTCAAAGCTGTATTTTGAGGAGCCATTTCTTCAAAACATTCGATTGGTGGGAGATTTCACCATAAACATTATGTTTTTGTTTTCTTTGTAGATGAAGACAAGCGATACTGCAGTCATATAATAAAAATAGTTTCTTGTCTGAATAAAATTCAAACATACATATGTATGTATGTATGTAAGTGGTTTCACGTACATATGTTATATTTTCGTTTAACTCTGTGATAAAAAAGGTTTAAAGAGAGATTTATTTTCGATAACATTTAAAAATTTTGATAAAACATTGTTACTTAATAGGATTTTAAATCAAATATGTAATACATTTCGGAACAACGATAAACATTTACACTTTTCAGTCAGAATTTTCTGCAACGGCTTGAAGCATTAAAGGTTTTAGTTGTATTTCTATTAAGGAATGATCACATCCATGTGTAACTTCGAGAATTTTTCTAGCTTCTTTAAAGTTTGCTATAGCCTCTTTAAGCAAGGACTCATGTAATTGGATTTTCGCTAACTTTAAATAGAGCAATCCAAGAAGTGGATTCCATTGGCCATAATACTTTCTAAGGATATAACGTTGTATTTTAATTAGATGTTTTTAGGGAGAAATAAAGAATTTTGGAATTACCTATAGCCTTGCAGTAGTTTTTTTCCATAGTCCAAAGACTCAGACCATTTTCCCACATTTATGGCAGCTTCAAAAGCAGCATCTAATGTTTTTATATGCCATACATTCAGGGGGTGGAGCACTTCATGCTGCTTCTTTAAAAGAACTTTGCAGACGTCTAAGTCTAAAAATATATAACTGATTTTGCTTAACTGGATAAGTGTACGTTCAATAGGTATACGCACAGGCAACATCTTTCATACACTCAAGTTGTTGTTTTGTAACAGCCATAACATCATTAAAAATATTACGCTGCTTGGGAATTATGCCCGTACCGCATTGTGGGCAATTGTTCAAAGACATATTAATTGCAGCAGTACATTTTCTGCTTATACAGCAACCTGACTCCATTTCCATAAGCTCATTCTTGTCTGTACATTTGCTGCACATACACAAAAAATAGTAATTCTCTTTCAAATCTCTGCGCCGATGCTCTGAAGTGTTAAGCAAATCGATATAGCTTATAAAAATCTGAAAATATACACAAAAACTTAATTCGGCAAACAACATGACACATGAAATGTAAAAGAATTACTTTAGACCAATCCAAATATTCCATAGCTTCAGTTGCATGTATGTGTAAAGTTGTTCCCTCAAATGTTGCAACAGCATTTGGTTTGCAGCTGTGGTCGGTAACGGAGACGCCCAAAAAGATGGCAGTAGCAATTGAATTCATCTCAGCATCAAGTATATTGAAACCATTAGTAACAAGCTAAAATGAAAAACAATTCAAATTAAACAATTTGTATGTATATAACAAATGAAAAATGTAGAGATTAGCGCCGCATCACTATGCAGTGTCAGCAGGGGGCTTGACTTTTCACACACATCTATTTTTGGGCCCTGAAATTTTAAAATAAATTGATTTCAAAAAGGCTTTACTACCTGAAAAGAAAATATTTTTCTTTTCAGATTTTTAAAATTTTTGGCAAACTGCCAGACTATCGCCACGCACATTATACAGCGCGTATTAGCTGACAATATTTGGATGTCAAAAATAAAATTAGATCTTTAATAAATGTACACGTGTATACATGTATGGATTGTGTTCGTTTTTTAATAGTTTGTAATTTAAATATTTTCATAACAAGAAGAAAGTCTTAAAATAGTGCAGAACAGGCGAACAAGTTTTTTGTGAATAAACATTAAACACTCACTCACCCTTCCGTAAATAGTCAATAGCTCAATTTGATTTGGCACAATGACACTGCCCTGCATCATTTCGCAGAGTACAGCACGCAAAGATTCCAAATGTTCCATACGCTGCGGATCATTTTTAATCTCTTGATAATCTGTTATAAATCAATTCGTCCTTCATTTTATCGTTAAGAGCTTTATTTGTTTATAAACTTACGCGACATTAAATCTCTAAACTTTCTAAAACACGTTTCAGTGTAGTAACCTTTTTCCAAGTCACCACCGGCATTTAGCTTAATTATTAGTTTGCAAAGCATGCGAGCTGCATCTGGTACGGTGCGAGGATAAATGCGTTTCAGGAATGGACATTCAACTTTATGCAAAGGCCATGCCTCCATTTGGCAAGCACGATTGCAATAGTACACGTAATTACAGCTTGAACACTTCATTACTTTGGTGCTTTAAACATATACAGAAAGGCAAATTATTGTCATCGTGTTAATTGTTTTGTTTGTTTTTGATTACTACACACCTGTTGAGGCAGCTATCACATCGCTCCTTGCGGTATTTCGATTTTAGAACAAAAGCAAAAGGTTTCTCCGTTAAAATTCGATCCCCTCGCTTGATTGTTTTATTGGTTTGCGATTTCATTTTTACAATTTTTCCATAATTTTTACAGGGGGTAAAATTTAAATGCTCAAATGATTGTATCAAAGATTGCGAAAATATTTTATGGCAAGGCATCAAGAAGCTCTAGTACAGCACTTGTTTCACTGGCAACAAATCAAATCGTACTATCATTCTATAGTATTTACCTATTCACAGATGCACATGTACCTCACGACACCGTTGGCGCTGCCATTCTCTGATATATTTATTTTATTATAGAAGTCTGCTTAAATTATAAATAAAATTGAAATTATTTTTTCTTGTGCAAAAAATACAGAATTTATTTTCAATGGCAAAAGGTAAACAAAACAAAAATAGATTTGCAGAATGTTTTTGACATTTCGTGAACAGATGCACGAAACAAAACAGCTGTTCAAAAACACAAAAACAAACAAAAGTATAACGCAACCTTGCAACAATATTGCCATATAGAACTTTTAAATTTGGAGTAGTGTCATACTCAGACGGATCATTGTGTAGTGTTTTTTGTTAATGTAACAGCAAACAGATACTAATTTGCAGGTTAAAAAGTGTAAAAATAAAACGTTTGTTTAAAGATATAAACATTGTTTATATACAAAAAAAGTGATTTAGTGCTAACAAGATCAATTCGCAAAGTTTTATGTGTATTTAATTAATGTGTTTTTGCACAATTCCCATGAATGCATCTCAGTGCATACATGTGCATGTATGAGTATGCAGGTATGTACATATGTGTGTATGTATGTATTCTGTGTGCTTAAAAAAAATGTAAATTCTAAGAAATAAAAAGCCAAAAAAGGCGCGAAAATGGCCGTGTATTGAACATAAAAGACATTTAAGCAGAGCACTTATATGTACATACATAATTGCGGTGCGTGATCTTCCAGCAGTGATATCAGAGGAATTTTCTAAAATTCTTTACGTTTTGTAGAAGGCGGGGGGGGGGGGGGGGGGGAGGGGTAGTAGCCCCCCCATTGTGGTAGTGCGGTACTTCCATTTTTCCCTATCATTTGTACCATCTACGTTACGCTTTTTTTTTGTTTTTCTTCAATTTATGAAAACTAACGAAATAAAAAATCTGTAGGCATAAACAACAAACATAAAAACAAGGTGAATTAAACTGCCAAAACTCAAATCCGCACACACGGTTGTCATATCCGAACACAGGTACAACTAAAGCGATATTTATTTGATGTGAAAATCTGAACACACACAAAATGGAATTCATCACAAAAACAGTGAGTATTTAAAACTGCTTGAGTACCGTCTGAGTTTCAAAAAATTTTATTTAAATAATTAAAGGTTTATGTAACAGAAAAAAACGGAAAGTTCTGAATAAAAATTAAATATAAAAATACAGTGCACGGAAAAGGCAAAACTCACAAACCTCAAATGCATTCATATTGTAATAAAAAAATATACTGTTCGTTGGATGTACACATGTTTAGAACCCATCATACAGTATTTGGCAACTTTAATTCAATATAACAAATACTACTATTACCTACATTTCAAAAAAAAAAAAAAAAAGAATATGCTTTCTTTTTGTTAAAAATTTACCCATTTCATAAACAAAAAAAAAGTTAAATTGGAAGGAGTTTTCAATCAACGAAAGTTTTATCCAGCAAATCCCTCTTAATAACTTTAATTTTCTTTGCACATTTTTGTTTTTCGTATTTTTTCTTTTAACTTGAGAGGCAAATAAATTTTTTGATATTTACGCTTCGACGACTTTAAAATGGAACGTGCACTCGACTGCAAGAAGCCAACTTAGTGATTTGTAATACCATGTATTAATAAAGTTTAACAATTTCTTTTTTTTTTTTCTTTGTTATTGCTTATTTCTCAAACAGCTGATTACTTAACTACGTGTTGTTGGGATTTGGTGAGGGCTTTTTGTGCAAATTGGAATCCTTTGCTCCTGCTGAAAACTTTTTTCAATGTAACTTACCACGAAAATTTTACAAAAATTAACATACATACATACGTGCGTATATACATATATAATTAAGGTTTCACTAAGAATTCGCCTTGCTGGTCAGTACAATAACCAACTGAAGCAAGCAATCAGCTGCGCTGTCAATTTTACCTATTGTTAAGAGCAAGTTCCAAGCACAAATGATAAATCTAAACGATTTACAGGAAAAAATTATTAAAAACATTTTCCAGCCGAACCGTGGGCAGAAGTTCCAAAATATAGCACTACAAATATTTTATGTTTATGTGAAATAAAAACAAATAATAATTATTTTTTTGTGCAGCCAAAGTGTGCGTTGAAATTCGGGAAAAAAATCGCAGAAAATATTGTTCCACTTTCCACAAACAATTCTTGCAGTTGTTAATGTGGATTTTTCACATAAAAATATTATGATAGAAAGCAATAAATTAGTTAAATGTAATCCGTTTCCTACAATTTTCCGCAAGTAACAAAAATCATAATCATAAAAAAAAAATCTTGATGCTATTTTTGTTAACCCTTTTGAATAAGTTTTGGAAGTGCTTTGTTTTTTATGCACAATTTTTAAGGAAAACCGAAATTTCGAATTAAAATCATTGGAAAATTTTTATAAAAAATAAAAAGCCAAATATAAAAAAAAAAAATAAACAAAATATGTTAGAAATTTAACTTTTTATAAAAAAAATCACTGCATTTTGTCAGCTTGGTCGTGTATATGAGCATTTTACGGCCTAATAATATATATTAAAGATAGATGCTGCGGCAAAACTTGTTACTGATTGGATTTGTGGAGACTGGAAAAGCAGCCCCTTAGTTTCTTGGTTTCCCACTTTAGTCGAGTGTAAAGTGTACGAGCCCATAACGTGCTCGTGGCTCTCACAAACTTGCCGACTTGCCGACTCTCCACTCTTAACTTGTTTTGCATAGAACTGTCGTTAACGTAGTCGTATACTTTCACTCAACTCTACTGGACCAAGAAACGAACGGAAACTGAGAGTTTGTGCATTTGAATAAAATATATTGCAATTTTCTGTGTTAAGCTGATGATGAAAAGCAAGTGAAATGGGATGTACTTGTTTAAATAGGACTAACGACATGACACCAAATTGAAGGTGTACACATGTACATAAATACATATATAGAATGCATCTAATCAAACATGTTAATATTAAATCGATTAAATATTTAATAAATTCATTAGTACAATGGCCATTGAAAGGATGATAGTGTGTCGGTATTTGAAATAAAAGACGAGCATCTGCGTGCGATTTCATGTGTATTTATTTGCATAAAAAGAACGGAATGTGAGTGAGTGGTTCACTTATTTTTTTTTTGTGTGTGACACCACCCCAAGGAAAAGTAGATACAAACAAAATTGATTTCAATTACGAAGCAATCGAAAATTGACATAAATGCTTAATAAAAGAAAATATTCAAATATAACAAGAGTCAAATAAAAAGAAGACAAAATATTATATATAATAAAAAATTTTGCAAAATGCCTGTATTTTCCGGGAGAATTCAGTTTTGTGGCACGAAGTGCCAGAAAGACTAAGAGAGTGACAAAAAAAGGCTCCGGTCGACACGTCTGTGGGAAAGTATAGAAATTCTAAAGAATTATCCATGTGGAAATATTAAGTGAGAACAAGAGCATAAAAAATAAATGTATGTATGTATTTTATGTAATTAAATATTATATGTTGTATGTCTGTAAAAGCAAAGTCATAAAACAAGACAGACAAGCGTTAGTAGAACAACATTGAGGTTTAGGAATTAAAAATAGTTAAAAAACCTACATATATGTGCATATGTATAAATAATTGTTAAAACAGTTCTCTATCATGTGCCACTGTTGCCTACTAACAAACCTGCTTCATAAACTGTCAACTCTAACTCAACAACAACAAACCACGCACTCAAGCGCACCCAGTGAGACCTTAATTACTAAACTTATAAAGCAATGCCAACAGTATTAGGGCCGGCCTAATAAGTGAAAAACTAGAACCCCTTTTAAACATTGTGTTTGTAATTCATGATCAGAATTATCTCTCATGCCCGCCTTCTGCTTCTTTTACTTGTGTAAAAGATAACAATTTGTGTCAACGCTAATTTGTTTTTTTTTTAAATTAATTTTTGGTAAGTGCTCACACTTTGCTTTTTTTGTTATTGTTGTGATGACATTTATTTATCAGACTTACACACAGCTTCGTTAAATGATCTTTGTTTTAAGTTTTTACCCACAACGTATGCAAAATTTGTGATCTTTTCTTCTTGCAAAAAAAATGGAATTCAGGAAAAATTCCACATTATAAATAGAAACTGAACTCTTGTGGGGAAACTGTCATTTAGCGGAATGTGTTACTTATTATGCCCAGCAAAAGAAAAAATGAGTATTTTAAGATCCGAAAATAAGTGTTTTGTTACAATGACAAGCGGTAACGAGGACTTTATGAATTAATTATGATCTTTTTTTAAAAATCTGTGCAAACTTATTTAATAACACCATTCTGGACCGGGCTATTTTCCAAGAATGGTGGTGTACCCTCTAAGAAAAAGTTTGATTTGTACTTGTGCCTTATAATTGATGTTAAGATTCGCTGAAATTGTTTCAAGGAGGCAGGCTTTGCTCCAGCCAACAGACCGGTCTACCTACACCGGTGCTTTTTTTTCGGTGCTTTTTTTTTAATCCATTACCCCTCTCGGGAGCATATGGCTTCCACCAAGCATCTCCACTGTTGCTGTTTTTGCGTCTTCCCATGCCTGGTTATTCAGCCGCAGTTCTTGAAGGATAGTGCGTCTCCCGGTGTTTCTTGGACGTCCACGGTTTCTTGAGCCCTGAGGATTCCACTCTAGCGCCATTCTTGTAATACTGTGGGGCTTCCTTCTCAATGTATGGCCGATCCACCCTAATTTTTTTCTTTTTGCTCTGCTTCTGTATGGGTTCCTCATCTGCAAGGGTCCAGAGATCTGCGTTGCTGATGGTATTAGGCCAGAATATTCTACCGGTGCTTAATAATATATTATCATTTTACATAATGGTTTTTCGGCTGGAAAACGGTTTCTTCACAAATTTCAAAACGTCACCCGTTAACACATAATAATTACAATTTTAACATATTTTCCGTATCATAAATATCAAAATTGCTGGTAAATCCAAAGTAGGTACTGGCATGTTAACCATTAAGGGCATAGATCGCCGCTACTCCAACATTGTCTTGAAGATGACCGCTACTGATGTAGGCCAGGGTGCTGGTGAATGTACTGAAAAGGAGGTTGACAATATTGTAACCTTCATGTAAAACATTCTCCATTACAAGTGGGCAAAATTGGTTCCTAACAGACACTGCTTAAGGGAGGGGATAGACATGCCCGTGCATGATAACCCAACAGCAGTTGGTCGAAAATAATGCAAAATCAGAAGCGTAGGATGCGTGGAGTAGCAGAATGTCGTATTCATTTCATGCATTTCTACTACACGAAAATTTTCCATTATACTGGAAAATCACTAAAAGCGCCTTTGAAGTGGTTAAGACAGTCATTGCATCCAAAATATAGTTACAAAACACTATTTTAAGGTGATTACAGTCTCCAGCCACTTCACACACTTTCTTTCTCTGCTCGTGTAGCATCATAGATTTCATTGACTACAACTGCAATGAAACTCATTGTATGTAATAATTTAAGCTTTAAGAAATTTCTGGCCAAGAGTCGAAACCGTTTTTATCAAGATTGGGCTCAATATACAAAAGTCTTGCTAGCTTCGATTTCGGCCACTGCTGGCAAAGGAGATGTCTCTAATCGACAATTCTGGGGCAATTCTCTGCAGAGAAAACAAAATTTCATGCTCTCGTATATCACATTTGCTACTTGTGTAGGCGGTGAAAGTTGTACTTTTATTATGAAAAATCTTACAAAACTCTGGTCCGTTTTATCCACTTACAGCTATAAATTTTTACAATGTCTGCCTAAAATGTCAGTTCCTAAAACAATAAAATAAAATAACACGGTGCTAGAATTCTCTGGCTTTTCCTCAAAATGAAGATGCGAGTGACGACTCTGCAATCGTTTAATTTTTATGGCGATAAACTTTTTAGCAAAAAATTTTCCAGTTTTTTAAATTTTTTCTTAAAAATTTGTCACTACTTTTGCAACAAATTTTTAATGCTTTTGTTATTTTTTAGCTAAAAATAAAGTTGTCTGTGACAATGAAATGCAACACGTGCCGTATGATTATTATCGGAATGCAAAAATTAAAAGTTGTGTATACGCCTTGTTGTAACGGACAGCCGCGATAAACTTTTGGTTTATTTCTTACAAGTTATTGTTATTACTTTGTTTTCTAAATGATTTTCAGAACTTTGCCCAAAATTTTTAATAATCTTTTTGGTAGAAACTGAGTTGTTCCATATCTAATAATCAAATGCAATACGTGGCGTATGATTATTATCCGTGTGCCAAATTTAATGAGAAGGTACATACATATATGCAAGGCGCATACGACCGCAACAATGATAAACTAAATAAACAAAAAGTACTCTCTTTACACATATGTACATATGTATGTATGTATGTGAGCCTGCATAAAAACCCCGCCGAGTGTGTCTAGATGCACCAATTCAGTTTTTTTGGATTTGTGTGTAAAAAAGCTTAAATTTTCATTTAAAATTTCATTTTCGCACAAGTCTCAAAAACAACGGAAAGTCCTGTAAAAATGCAAACAAATAAAATCTTAAAGGCCCACTGAAAGCTGTGCCCGGCCTTTCATTTAAGTGACCGGTCAAAGATTGAGCCGTTCGTTTGATATTCTTGGTATTTGCTGAATACAGCTGATAAAAACGCCATTGAAAGTGAAAAAAACGTCAACTAGTTTAATGGCTTGTTTTGGAAAAAAACAAGGTAATTTTATAAGAGGCAAAAACTGAACGACATGAACGAAAACACAGAATACAACGAAAGCATTGGCATTGTTGTGCTATAAAGCGTCCGTTAAATGACCGGCTGCCTCCGTTCATTTGTATGATCCGTTCAATTTAATCCGGTCGTTCGCGAACGACACAGCTCGTATGTTTTAACAATGAGATGAAAAAGTGCACAGTACGAAAATGCAAACGCAAGCGGCGAAAACTTAAACAGCTTTTTACTCAAAATATTGTTTTGACACACTAGTTGGGTTTTCCTAAGCAGGGACACATTTTTGCAGGCATGCATTTATGTACGTGCTTAAGTATACAGACAATTATTTGTATAAATAATCAGACACATTCACTTCTCAGCTCATTCGTCCTGTTTTGAATCGTATTTTTGCCACAAAAGGTTATAAATTAGACCTGTGACACTTTTGATGTGCCACTTCACCAGCACACACTAAATATTTATATTTGTATGAGATTTAGCAAACATGTGTGTGTGTGTGTGTGTGTGTGTGTGTGGGCGTGTATTCATATGTATACAGAAACAGATATATGTATATATATAACCGCATTATGCTTTTCTACTCCTTTCCTATTCCTATTTGTTTTTCATTTATTTTTTCTGGTTTTCTTGCGTACTACTTGTGCCCATTTGAGAATTAGAAATGAGACGTTTTGTTTTTGGTTAGAAAAATTGTGACAAATCATAACAACCTTTTTTTTTTAACAATAAAAACCGAATTTTTGGCCAACCAATTTAGAAATCGTTATTATCTTTTAAGGTATAAACAAAACATAAAATGAGCAACTGAGCAGAAAATGTCCCCCAAGCTACATACATACATACATACATACATACATACATAAATACATACAAATGTAAATATGTGAATATGTATGTGTGTCTTTTTTGGTATGAAAGTAGTGACTGGTTTGTTTACATTTCGTGCCATTAAAGTAAATTTAACCATCGCAAATGTGTTTGTAATATAGTAAAATATGGGAGTCTGTAAAAGCCATCATGTTTTTGTTTGTTTAACTTAATTTATGAGAGTGATTAGCCAATTTAAGGCCCTAAGAAATATTCGGACTTTGATTGAAATGGGTGGAACAATGATGTTTTCAAAGCTCATATTCATATCATATTTATTTGCAGATTTTAATGTGCTGCAGTTTTTGCTGGCCTTTAAATTTGATTAGGGCTACTTAAATGGCTGCTGTTCAGGGTTTCACCAAGCTGTGTGTCATAAAGGGTGGTTAAATTTCAAGGGCCGATGTTGATTTTGAATAAAACACAAACTATTTAGGAAATTATTGTAATTTTATTTTATTATGATGTATTGGTATTACTCAATTATGTATGGAACAAAATATCGGCTAAATGGGCGCCGCGACCTCGGCGGCACACCTCCATCCGATGGTCTAAATTTTCGATGACGCTGAGGCATAATGGAGGTTCTATGCCGTTAATGTGCCGAATTATCTGATCCTTTAGGTCTTGAATTGTTGCTGGCTTATCGACGTACACCTTTTCTTTCAAATAACCCCAAAGAAAAAAGTCCAACGGTGTACGTGAGATAACACGGCTATTGAATTTGTTGCGCAAAAGAGCCATTGTTTCGTTAGCGGTGTGGCAAGTGGCACCGTCCTGCTGAAACCACATATCGTCCACATCCATATCTGCCAATTCGGGCCATAAAAAGTTCGTTATCATCTCACGATAGCGAACACCATTCACAGTAACTGCCTGACCGGCCTCATTTTGGAAAAAATACGGCCCGATGATGCCGCCAGCCCATAAACCGCACCAAACAGTCACTCTTTGTGGGTGCATTGGTTTTTCGACAATCACTCTTGGATTCTCATTCGCCCAAATGCGGCAATTCTGTTTATTGACGAATCCACTGAGGTGAAAATGTGCCTCATCACTGAAGATGATTTTCTTCGAAAATTGATCATCCACTGTTGCCATTTCTTGCCACCATTCTGCCCATTCACGACGTTTGGAATGGTCAAGAGGCTTTAGTTCTTGAGCCAATTGCACCTTGTAAGCGTGTAAATGCAAGTCTTTATGCATAATGTTCATCAACGACGAGCGTGAGAGGTGCAATTGTTGGGAACGACGACGAGTTGAGGTGGACGGCTCTTCGGCCACACTATCGCGAACAGCAGCAATATTTTCTGCAGTACGAGCAGTACGAGCATGCACTGGTGTTCTCACATCTTCTACAGACCCGGTTTGCTCGAATTTTTCCACGATTTTTGCGATTGTACGCACATTTGGACGATGAAATTGACCAAAAAAATTACGAAGTGCACGATATGCATTTTGATTTGAACTCCCATTTTCATAATAAGTCTGGATAACTTTAACACGTTGTTGGATTGTGTATCTCTCCATGGTTCAAATTGAGTAAGTCTGAAATAGAGAAATGTCAAATAAAATTCGGAAAAAAACTTGGCGTTTAGGTGTGGTTCACATTCAACATCGGCCCATACAATTTAACCACCAATTTTTATCTTTGCCACAAAATCCCATGAAAATCTCAAGACTTGCATTATCGTTTGAACTGCTGCTTGGCAGAACAAATACATTGCAATACAGTGAAACTTCGATATAACGAATTCCATGGAGATCCGAAAATACTTCGTTATAGCTATTGCTTCGCTATAAATATAATCAGCAAAGCCTTGATATAACGAAATTTTAAGAAATACGAAAAAAGTTCGTTATAACTATAGTTTTCTTTATTCAAATTCCATTTAACATGAGATTGCTAATGAAAGCTTATATTTCATCAGGTAAATGACAAATAAAACACACACAAACTTAAAATTTTATTGTTACTTCGTTGTAGAGAGTCTTTTGTACGAGTACTTCGTTGTATAGAGGCTTTACAAATGCGCTTATAAATATGTTCATACATTTAGACTTCGCTATTTTTATAACGGGACTTTATCGTTTAGGATTTATTCCGAATTCGTTATATTGAGGCATTTGAATGAATATATCGCTATATAGAGGCTTTTTTGCTCAGAATTTATTCGTTATAGCTGTGGTGCATTTTTGTATGAAAAACCTTGCAATAAAGAGGTTTTCTCAAGGGACTCAATAAAACATGCGTTGTATTGAGTTTTTCGTTATAACGAAGTTTCACTGTATATATATTTGTTAGAGTTTAAACAAGTATCCATTGAATGAGTTGCTAATAGCATCCATTGAGATTTTTACACCTGTAAAAAATCATTTTCAAAATATAAATGTACCGAAATAAGAGGTGACATGACCACCCTTTAAAATGGTAATAACAATAACGAAAGCTTAAAGACGTCCGGGTCATATTTACAATCTTCGAGTTGAGAACATAAAATACAATAATGATCCACTCTAGTCTGAATAATATACAACACATGTGTATTCATGTGTATCGGCTTATTTCAACTGGTAATTTTAGGACCAATGGACACGTGCAGCATTCAGAATGTTTATGGCACTTAAAGTCTATCAATCTAATGGGGCATCATTTACTCCCACTCAAGGCAGAGAGCGTGTGAACATCATTCCCGTCTGACACATTTACATACATACATATAATCATTGGTGGATATGTAGGCTGGAATTTTGGGTCTTACGGCCAAGCTAAATCTAATCAATTTTTATTTGCTCTTCATTTTAAAGTTGGGCAAAAGGTGTGCTTCGTCCCTGTTGTTCATTCGTTTATCCGCTTGCTCAGACAACTGTATGTGTGCGTGTTCTTACAAGGGTGATCAGTTGTTGGTCGGCATTTTTCAAAATCCGGGTTTGTTTTTTTTTTATTTTCTTCATATAAATATGGCAAAATTGAAATTGGTGTCGTCCCAGTGGCCATAAGGCATTAGAGAGGTCAGTTGGCCACGGAAACGAAAAATGAAACTAAAAAATAAATCTATATTTGACATTTGATATTAAAGGGTAATAGGGATAATAATTAAATTAAATACAACCGAATTTTTTGTTCTATGTTGATGTTGTTGATACTAATTCTGTTAAGTTTCTTTCCAAAAAATCTTTACATCCTGAGATCTTGTCCCACGATATTTTGAGGTAAATTGTTAAATTCGAATAACGAAATTTTAATTTAGTCAATGTAAAAGAGGAAAATTAAACAGTATATATTTTGGTTTCGACAAAAAAAAAAAAACAAAACAAAAAAAAAAAAACTCTTTCTGGTATCCAGAAATGTCGAAGAAAAAGTTTTAGTTAAATGAATTCCAGCCCACAACTGTTTGAAAGCTGTAAGTGTTTGTACAGGGTGTTTTTTTTTAGAGATATAGAACTTCGAATTGAAATAAAACACAAGGAAATCGTTTTAATGTCCATCAATTTGGCTTTATTGGAAGGATAATTTTATGCCATTAATGTTTAAATATGATTTCGGGCATGTGGCCGCCGTAGCTGGCTCGAATAAAGCCAATTCTACAGGTCCAATTTTTAACCACTTTTTCGAGCATATGGGGCCGTATGTTGGCAATAACGCCACGAATGTTGGCTTCCAAGTCCCCTAACGTTTCTGGTTTGTTGGCGTAGACGAGCGACTTCACATATCCCCAAAGAAAATAATCCAATGGTGTCAAATCACACGATCTTGGTGGCCAATTGACAGGTCCATTCCGCGAAACCGAATTAATTGCTCTGATGGACGATTATGTCGACCATAAAATGGACGGAGCTTGCGGTAAACTTCGCGAACTGAACCATTATTTTCGAAATAAATTTGCACGATTTGCAAGCGTTGTTCTTTTGTCAACCTGTTCATGATGAAATGGCAAACCAAACTAAATATTAATCACTTGACAGCTGACAAAATGGCCGCCAGTTAAAAAAGTGATGCCAACTTAAAGTTCTATACCTCAATAAAAAACACCCAATAGTTTATAAAAACAACGTAAATGATAGATTTTTTTTTGCCCACAGTAAAAAAGGGCAAAAAGCTTCTAGCAAAAAGGCTTTGTTTTCAGTGATTAAAAAGTTTTCAATTGGACGTTAAATTTAATTCCAAAATCAAACACAGTTACGCAACGTAAAAATAAGGCAAAACAACAGCCTTAACAAAGAGCTTTTGGCGACAAAAAACAATTTTGTTGTTGTTGTTTGCAATTTAGCAAAAAACTAGTTGTTTAGCTAATAAATAACCCCTGGCAATACTGGGTCGCCATATTGATGTTTTGCTGGAGCATATGGTCTTGAAGCCAGACATGTCGCAACATGTTTCTACAACAGTAAAACTCCTCACTTTACCAAATTTGAGGCAAAACATTTCGAAAGTGTTCTGTGCCACTCTGTGTTTTTAGTCAAGTAACTAATAAATTGGCAAATGTTTACTTTAATGTGTCATTTGTATATCATATAATTTAGAAAAAAAATCAATTATTTTTAAATTAACAATTTATACGATTTAACAAAATATATGTACATTAAATTAATTTCAATAATTCAAAATTAAATAGCCTGTTTTCTGGCTGTAACAAAATATTAATAGTTACCTGTTTTTAAATGCGATTAAAAATTCGTTCTGAACCCCCTCCATACATCAGCCGCCTTACAAATGCATACGAATGATTCAAACAAAGATATTAGTGATGCTTTGCAGCCTGGCAACATTGTCTATATTCAATCCTGTCGTACTAATTTAATAGCCTTATTATTGTAAAGATATCAAGTAAAACCACAGCTGGATTAAAAGTTGGTGCCGCCGTAAAGATGTTGATAAAACTATAAACTTGCAAACGAAAAGTAGCAGGTAGTTCGTTTCGTTTTGAATGCCTTCTTTAAGATGTAAAGTTTGTCCAATAAAATTAAACAAAATTTAGTTGAAAACAATATCTTTAAACTTTATGTTTTAAAAGTTCTGTCTATTGCCGAACAATAAAACTGTGGTTTCGTGTCAAGATACTTTTCACTTTGTCGTCAACAGCTAGAGGTCTTTTCAAAATGATTTGAAACATGCTGTTATCCGATTTTGAAACATTTGATTTTAATGGGGTAATAAATAAAAAGGGGTCTGTAAAATGTTTGATACATACATTTGTAAGTATGTTGGCGGCAATGATACTACTCTAACATATTAAGCCATCAAAAGCGTTTGCTACACTGTATATGTACCGCGTGTAAACATAATTGGAGCATAAGCGTTTTCAACCGGGCCAGTAAAATACTACCCTTGCAAACCTGGTTAAGCATAGTAGATGTGGTTAAAGTACTAGTATTTACTACACTTAGAAATTTTAGTTACTAAAAATACAACAACAATCCATGCCACTGTAACAAAACTCTTGTGTTAGATGTATCAGAATGCAAATGCGAAATGGTTTTGCTGGGGTTGGCCAAACTCCTTATCATTTCAAAATATCGATCATGAGTGGCAAATTCATATGACTACAATATAAAATGCAATGTTGCAGATGTTGCGTTAATTGATGGCTGACTGAACTTTCTGCATTGTCGAGGGCAAGTTAATTTCTAACATACTCATCCCTGAAATATAGAATAAAAAAACCAAACTACTGAAACATTGCCACTTCGTTGTTCTGCCCCATTAAACCAGTGCTGGTACAATCCACTGCATATGTGTGTTGGGGGTCGATCCTAAAAAAACAAAAATTCACAACTTCAAAAGTATCAAATTCCAATTTGACTAACTGTCAGAAAATCTATTTTTATTAAATTAAAACTAAGTTAAATTAGCAATAAACATCTTCATGGCCTTCGCCACCTTAAACAAAACTAATTCATCCGAAACGTGGTTAATTATAAGAACTACTATCGTTGAGTTCCATAATTCGAGAAGGAATTCTACACCATCAATTGCATTTTGTATTGAAAAATTTCGATCTGTTTTTTATAGTTTTTTACCCGATTAAAAACAAAAATTATATAAAATTTTTGAAATTCATAAAACACGAATTTATTAATTTGCAATACATTTTCAGTAGGTTAAATCCTATGAAATATAACAAAATTGTAAATATATGTATCTAAAAGGGCGAAAACTGGTTCGCTATCAAAATTTTCTATGGCAAACCCTGAATGCGAGAGTGACTTACAAATATAAGTCTGCGTGTGAACAGATTGGCCATTTTGTCGCTAAACATGTTTATGTGTGTCTTGGTCAGAGTTGAAAATCGATTCTAATTATAATTGGGGTAGTGAAATCGAATTCTGATTTTGATAGCAATCAGATTGGGCTAAATAATTCCGTTGTTTTTTTTTTTTTTTTTTTTGTAACGTTCGTGTCCACGCGTCCCCGCGTTTAGCTAAACTGAAATTAATCGCCTCTCTTGTCAACCTAAATCGAACGCGAAATCTAAGATTATACAAAAGTTAATTATTTATTTTAATACATTTGAATGACAATTTTATTACTTATGGATGAGGGCTACATCGGCCTTTGAAAGAGGGTCGCTTTTACTCCAAACTGTAATTTATAAGCATGAAGTGTTATTTAAAAAACAAAAAAAATCTTTTCACTTACCTTTTACAAAAATTTTTCTTTCTGTCATTTATGTTGAAAACAACAACAACAACATCGGATCATTTGTTTTGGCTTTAAGAATAAAGATTTGTGTAGGTGTTCGAAAAACATTCTTTCAATTTTATTATTTTCAAATGCAATTTGAATGTCACGTTCCAGCTATTCCATATGTTATAGGCAAACCAATCAATGTGAACAACGACAACGACAACGACGAGTGAATGACGAATGTAACTACAATAACAATTTGGCTTTATATTAAATACAATGAAAATGATGTGAATTTGCATTACAGACGGGCAAAACTTATGGGCTCGTATTACAGAACCACTCGCTGTGTGATGGTGTAACATAAAGCATATTTTCTTTACTATGTACAACTATTCTGATTTTGATGTTTCGTACAACTTTTCTCTGCCAACATTAATATAAATTTGTCTTATTCGATTTTCAGTTTAAGCCTTTGCTCTGTGTTTCACAGTTTCTATATTTTTTTTTTTCGTTCGGCAGCCTCTATAACTTAATTTAATTCATCTCCACATCAAGTATTGTTATTTTTTGTATTTATTTTCTGCTACGAAATGATTTAATTTAATATTCAGCTGTGAAACAAAGTTGCGACATGACTTTATACCCTGTTAGCAGGAATGACAGTGAACGGAAAATGCAAAACATGGAGGGTTCTTGACATTGTCAAGAATAATTATAGCCAACCTTGGCTTAAGTACTAGAAAAAAGAGAATAACAAAATGCTGCCATGATATAAGAAAAATTACTAATTCTAGGGGGCAAATTTTTGTTTTAGGCGCGTTAATAGCATTTTAAAGTAACAAAAGCTGGAAAAAAGTAGAAAACTTTTAATTTTTTATAAATCTTGCCGGCTTTTTGTTATACGAATATGAAATGTAGACATTTAGATAAAGATATTAAAACCATTTCTCATACAATTACTTGGCACAAGTGGACTTGTGACGGTAAATAAGAAGTTGCCGGTAAGAGTGCAATTTGTAAAGAACTTTTAACCAATAACTGGGAAAACTAAATCTTCTCCAAATAATTATTTTTGCAATCAAATGATCTATTTTCATTGTTCTCAAAAAACATGTACATATTTATTGATTAATATCTTTTCTGTCTCCCGCAAACTAGTGCCCTCCTAAAATATTGCGGTATGTGCTGAATGTCGGTCGGCCTATGAAAAAACTAAAACGTTTTTAAAATTTTTGTCGAACTCATATTACAAAATTTTGTTTCATGCACCAAAATTCGAAAATAAAATAACAAGTTGTGTTGTAAAAGTTTTAAAAATTGAAAATAAATAAATAACAAAATTTAACAATTATTTTAAATAAAGGAATTTAAAATTTTTTCCAGCTACTTGTGTCAAACACATTGATGGTCCACTGCTATACAAATCTGTACTCAAATCAGTTCATAAATTTTCGACGTCCTGTCTGTGTCCTTTGGTAAGGCCGCTGACGATGTCAGGATGGTTTTCCACAAACTGAATTAAGGCATCTTGTTGGGATATTGTTCTTCTGCTCTCCCCTGCATAATCATATGACAAAAAATTACCTCTTTTTAAATTTTTACCAAATATTACAAATCGATTTGTTGACTTTAAAAAGGGTTTTCATCACATACCTGAATAATGCACTTGTGCCAGCGTTTTCTGCAAACCTCGAAGCAGTTCTGTTATGCACTTTTTGGTATGTCCTTCAGCTCTCTCAGTTCAAACGTTGTCAATCTTGGAGCCAGGACAAAATCGTACCAAATCGGGTGAACACGATGGCTGAGGCATTAAGTGTTATTGGGGCTCAAAAAATTAAGGTCAATTTTTTTTTGTACAAATCAGCAATTTTCTGACAAAATTTCAAAAGTTCCGACATCATCTGCAACTGCTTTCATAGCGATTTCACGATTCTCCATAACAATTTTCTTCAGTTTCTCTGCACTTTCATCGGATGCGAACGTCGTCTCTTCACAACTTCTCGACCTT
Source organism: Epicampocera succincta (assembly GCA_932526305.1). Lineage (NCBI taxonomy): Eukaryota > Metazoa > Arthropoda > Insecta > Diptera > Tachinidae > Epicampocera > Epicampocera succincta. Next base: position 15,854,979 of record OW052038.1, read on the forward strand.
CTTTGAAATGTTTCTACCGCCTGTAAACACTTCTTTGACTCAAAGTACAATCAACGTACCAATCAAATATCAGCTGTTAAATGGCTGGACAGATGAAGCAGTGTTGACAACTCAAAATTGTGAATCTCTAACAACAACAACAACAACAACAACGAAAAAACACCCAATATGTACGAGTACATATTTCTTTACAAATAACTAAACACAGCTGATTAGACATTTTTCAATGTTTCGCTTTAGAAATCTGTTTGTTTAAAATTTTTCTTGGAAACAGAAAAATATTTTCCATTATGAATTACAAGAGCAGAAAATAAGCAATAGTGAGTCTGTGGTGGCCTCCAAGAAGACTTAAGGTTTACTTTTAACCTAAAAGGGTAACAATTAAAAATCGTTTTATTTAAAAACATAAAATACAGCAAAATTTCCCCAAGACTTGTACATATTTTTAATGCATTAAAGGGTTATGGATAGAAAATTTAAAAGTATATATTTAGATAAACACAATGTGGCGCACTGAAGTCTGTAATTGGCTTAAATTCCATCCAGATCTGTTCACCAAATGTTACTGTTGACCCAACAACGCCACTGCTACTACACAAGAACATTATTAGAGGGAGGTTTCTATGTTGTCTTCTGCTTCTGCTTCTGCTTCTGCTTTTGCTATTTTATTATATTTTCTCTAGTTTCTGTTTGTTTTCGTATTTTACACCACATCGTTCTCTGCGCTAAGTGACGTTATTATAAATTGAAATCATTATTTCCATACTTTAACAGTTAAAGTTTAACTTAATATCTTCATTATAATTATCTGGTGCAGCTTTTTAGCAAGAGAGAGAGAGCGAGAGAGAGAAAAAAAAACCAAAACAACAACAAAATGATTAGTATAGAAAATACCATGAATACCCATGAATATAGAATTGAACATCATTTTTCGTAAATTTATGTTTAATAAATTGCTAAATTATTGATTTTGTTTGTCTTTATTGTTGAGAAGATTTTTGACAACCGCATTTTCTTATAACTAATTAAAACTTGAGCTTTTTCGATGACAAAATAAAAACTTTTTCAAAGCAAACGAAGAAGAAATGTGTTCCGTGTAACGCTCAGGCTTCTTTGGACAAACAAATTATTTAAAATTTATAGTAACGTCTAAGGGCTGATTTGAAGTGAACCCCCATTCACAGTTCTAGTGTAATAGCTTTTGGATATGATTTTATGCCAGCCCTTCTGTTTCACACATTTCCCCAGAAGTAGAGAAATGACTACGCTTCTGAGTTGGTAGCCCGAAATACACAAGGAACATCAGGCCTTAAGCCAGCTGGCCTGACATTCCCCTCAATCTAGTTCCTTGCATAAAAATAGACCTGTCGCAAGGCAGCAGCACCTCGAAGATTTTCTTTCTCCTGCTTCTTTAGGTTTAAACCATAGCCAGAACGTTTCAGCCAAGGATGGGCTCCTCAACCAACGACCGACCCAGAAAGCCAAAAGGCATTCGGGGGGCGTGTCGGTCCCTGTTCTACCAATTGACCTTTGGTGAAGGTTTCGGAAGAACATGCATAATGAACTTCCTAGAGTTTTGGTTGCCGTACCAACCGAGGGACCCCTTTCCCTCTATTCTCCGGAAGCAGAATGCCCTGACTGGGTGTAAAATCATCACAGCTTAGCCTGCCCCCGGGGGGAAGTTTTAGTGTAACAGCAAGAAATAATGAAAAGAAATACAAATAAATGGCCACATCTCAATATTTTGCCTATTAAATATTGACTTTTGTTAAAATGTGCGCTGTTCACGGAAAATCGAAAGTTCTCGTATAGAATGAAATAAAAAGTTCTGCAAAGAATTTACATTTATTGCTATAAAAGTTCTTAAAAGGGTGGTCAGACTATAGTACAACGATGCTCATTTTCTGACAGTTTTCGACTTTTTTCTCTTAAATGGTTTCATTATATAACTAGACCAGCAGACTTGTACTGAGTTACAGCTTGTTGAAATTATGATGCGCATTACAATATTTTCGCCAACAAATCCATAAAGGTGACAAGCTCAAGCATGTCGCAACATGATTGATATTGTATATATGTAAGTATGCTGAGCAGAGATTATTACATGTGGCTGGGGTTATCCAGCATGGGCCCTTCTGATGTCAACAAAACCTTAGAAAACAACATATGACATTGGCCCTAAACAATCTGCTAAAACTAACATGTTATGGTTGGATTATATGATTGCAGACAACCATATAAAATATAGTTTTATTACATTCTTCGCTTAGGCTAAGCTCTGCCTCTTTTATACAATATAAAAGTTAGTAGTCACAGCCCATTCTCTCTTCAAATAGTCAAATATCTGAATAAATTCTTGCCTGTTGGTTTGTTTTTTCTCCTAAATACAAAAAATTCTCTCACAAGTTATTCGTCAATTATAGGATTATTTTTAATAAAAAACTAACTAAAAAATATAGACACAAAATAGCAGATAGCAAATAAACGGTATTAACATTTGCAACAATTGTGCAGGTCTTTAGTGTATATACATAAACTACGAGAGAAAAAAATAACTTTTATGATTTGTTGTCAGATGAGTATTAAAAATAAGTCTTAATTTATCTAATCAAAATGGGATTTAAAAAAGAATGCCGCATGAAAAAACATTACAGGTAGATCTGATATCCAAACAAATTTGGCTAAATAGACAGTGTTTCAGTCTAATGTCCTTTTTCTTACACTTGGCGTCACTATCCTACTGGATACATAAATGCAAATGGCGACAAAAGCCAGGCCCCCGCAAACGAAAAGCATTAAAGACGCACAAAAACGCTTTTGAAATTCCTTGTGTTTGTTGTTTATTATTTAACGGCTGCAATAAATTATCTTTTAATGCTTTTTCGTTTTATATATTTTTTCTTTCCATTCAATTGCTAGTCTTGCAGAACGAACGAACGAACAACAATTTTTGCTTATAACAATGTCAAATGTTATGTTCATTATATTAAAAACCAAAAAGAACATTAAAAATAAAATAATTAAAACTTGAATTTATGTGTTTCAATATAAATTCCTTCAAATGACTAAAATCCAGACAAATATAGACAATGTCATAAAATTCTTTCACAGATTATATGATTGATGAATTGAATTCAATATTTTGCATAATCATTTAGATATTCGTACATACATACACGTACATATTTTTTATAAAATATATTTAAATATATTTAAAAATATTAATATATATATATTTAAAATGCGGCTATTTTTGAAGAATTGGAGCAAATTTATTAACTTAATTTACTATGCTGTAGTTAAAACGCAATACATAAAGCTGTAGTAAATGTCCGTGTTAAATGTACCAGAATCTGGCAGACAATCGTTTTGACTTTATTGATGTAGTAGATCTGGTTAAAGATCTCGTATTTACAATAATGCAACAATAAAATTGTACTCAGCTTTAATTTACTATCTATGGTGTAGTTAAAACACAATACATGAAGGTGTGGTAAACGCCCATGTTAAATATTCCAGAATTTCGATTTAAATATACATACCTGTATTCATACATAGACATAGATCGCATACGAAACGACTAATAATATCTAACGCGCTCTTTTTTAAGGTAAATAGCCTTACAGATATTGTTAATGCAACAGATCTAGTACTAGTATTTGCAACACTGTAATAACAAAATGTACTGAACTTCCATTTACTATGCTGTGGTTAAAATACTACACCAAAAGCTGTAGTAAATGTAGCAGAAACTGGCTGGCAGTCAATCGTTTCGACGGGAAAACTATTTGATTTAATTTTGATTGATATCCTCGTATATATTTGTATATACTCGTGTGTACAGTATGATTTCGATTTGCTTAAGCGTAAGAAAATCGAGCTGTTGTTTTCACCAAAAAGCTGCAATAAAGCACCGCTGAAAACCTAATTTAAGATCACACCACCATTTAACTTAAATTTATTAACTTTTATATGATTATTTTTATTAAATTTTATTTTGCTTATTAAGCCAAATTATAATTTTATGATTTTATATATTGTATGTATGTATAAGTGTTCGGTTTTAGCCTTTGTTTGAAGCAAAAATTGTTCAATTTTGGTTTGAGTTGTAGACCTTTTAGCCTTTTTGGTTATCGAAGCTCATTAATTTTCTTCCAAAAGCAGTTAAATTTTCATAAGCAACATCGAGAAATTTAAAGTTCATCATCTGAAAGGCCTATAGCTGCACTTTCAACTGAGTAGTCTTTTCTAGTCATCAATTCAATCACCCATCTGGCAAGTTGATGTCCGCTAAAATCGCTGAAATAGCCTGTAAGAAATGTAAAATAGATGGTGCAGTTGTAGTTCTGCCATTTGTTCCCTTAACAAAAACTATAGTAAATAGATCGTCTTCGCCGGTCCACTGTTAATTTTTTTTTTTTTTTGTTAATGAAACTTTCCAACGTTTCTTAATGGCGACAACAGAAACTTTGCAGCATGAAATTAGCCAGAAGAGTGGCAGTTTATTTTTGGTTGGGGGGGGGGGGAAGTTGCTTTTAATAAGGTCTGTAATATTAAAAACGTCTCTTGCCTTAGTCTCTGGTTGGGCAATTTGAGCTCGCACTGTATATTCATACACATGCACATCTAGAGCAAATACGAAGAGAAAAATATTGAAAACAGTGACAACCGCTTATATTCTGTTTTTGTTTTGTCATATTTATTAAGCAGCTATAAAGCCAATTTCGATAAATCCCACCTAAACCAAATATATTTATGGATTTTTTCTATTTCTCTAGTCTTTTTCTTTAGGTCAACTAGAATAGAAGAAATTCAATGAAAGCCAAGAAAATTGCTTATATCAATTGCTACTAAAAGGCCAACTTTTTGCACCTTTAAATTGACTTCAAACTTATTTAAACTGCACAAAAGAACACAAAAACTATTTGGCTCGAATGGATTAAATTACAATCAAGAAAACAGTATAACAATTGTTATAAAGAAAACTCAAGTATATGAAATCTAGCCAAAATAATTGAGTTTTTTAACAAAAGCATCGTAAAGTTTACAACTCACAATATTTGCTACTTTCGGTTATCGGTGAATCAGCAATTGATGTCAATGTTGTCATTGTATTTTTATTTTATTTTAACTTTTGTCTCTTCTCTTCGGTATTATTCTTAAAATTTTGTGGTCAAATTTTCTTGTTTGTCGTTTGGTGCTGTGAAATTCATTGCCCCATTTTTGTTGTTGTTTAACTTTCAAATCGAAATTTGTCGTCGACACCATAAAAGCCGGCGAGAGCTTAGGAAAAGAGTCACAGAATGTTGCAGCTGGTAAATGCTTTATATGTACATGTGTATGTATATTGGTCAGATATCTGACAGGCGTGAGAACACTCTTTGCTAACATTGTCGGATAGTTGCCAGACTCGAATATGTTCAAGTTAATGCACCTGCTAGTGGCACTATTGTCAGAGCAATATTACTATGGGCAACACTGTCCAAATATAGGCGAGGTATTCTTCTTCCTTTGGCGCTACAGTCCAGGCTAAACCTGGGCCTCAACCCCAACAAGCTTTTCCAGCTGGTACGATCTTTAGCCACCAGCCTCCAATTTTGTTTGAGGTCCCTCTGCACGTGCGTGCGTCCACCCCCGGTTCCGTGGGCGTCCTCTATTGCGTTGTTCCACTGGTTCGCAGTGGAGGTCAATATAGGCTATTTTGGCGCTCCAATACAGTGACTGTCTTATGAAATGGCAAGTTTTCTTGCCAACTGCATTTATGATCAGAACAATTGTGAAATTGTTTTATGCCAGCACTTGCCATTCTGGTCTAATGCGACCGGTGGACCTCACCACCGCTCCCATGTGGCTTACCAGACGCACAGCAACCCCTTGCTAGGGAGTTTTAGTCCTAAGTGCGAGCTGTACCCTAGAAAGTAGAAAGAAGACGAGGCAACTGAGTTGGTGGCGCGAAATTCTCGGGGAATATCAGGCCTTAACCAACTCGGCTGTAGTTTATCCAGCTCCTAGAACACTACTTTATTGTCTATTAAAGCCTGTGTTTGTGTTTTTAGGTTTCAAGCTGAATCTATGATGTGTAAAGAAAATTCTAGGGCACTTTGGTAATCGTTTTGAAAGAACCTGTACAACAAGAACTTTCTAGAGTTTCGGTTGCTTTACTAGCCCCGCGACCCCTGTATACCTTGAAAGTCAGAATGTCCCAGTTTGATATGCTCTCCGGTGGAAATTCATGATCAGACACCTGTCAGTCATTGAAATTGTAAGATTCTCTTACATCGTGTTCATGCGCTCCTGGATAATGACAACTATGAAACTAAATTTATTCCATTCTATTGCTGTCAACGAGCCTAAAGCAAAGCAGAGTCAAAAACTTAAACTTTTGTAGCTCTAGGCTTGTGTAAATGTATGTGCGTATGTGTGTGCGTGTGCGTGTGTTCGTGTACCTCATCCCGGACAATCGTACTCTGTTCAAAAAACTTACAGTTTTCCACATGCATGACTTCAGGACACTCCACTCATTTTGTGTAGATATTATTTTAAAATAATAATGATTATATTTTTGTTCTAGAAACGACCAGTCAGTCGTTTTGCTTCAAATTGAAATTTATGTATAAAAGCATATTTTCTCATTGGCCTCGTTGTTATTTTATGATTGTGTTTCTTGGGCTCAACAGGGCTTGTTTATACAGACTGAGTGGCACATACTTCAAATTACATCCTGAACGTGCAATTATTTAGCTTTCAGTTGTACACTTGTAAGTAAATACGAGTCTGTGCGGTGTGTGTCCATAGGGACACACTAATTAGGGCTACCAAATATTTGGTATTTTCCAAAACTTGGGTTAGAAATGATTTGTAAATCTAATGGGCCAGTGGTAAGACAACACTTCTGTTTTGTTAGGCAAAAATATGTATTACTGAGATTAACAAAGTTATGAAATTGAATATGAACATTTATATGACCAAAAAAAAAACAAATAATAATATCAACGAACCACTCGAAATATTGGAAAATAATTAAAAATTCCACATTTAAAAAAAAATTGAGTTGGGAATTTGTCTACTAAAATCGCAACGCGGCAGGAATAAAAATAAATTATTTGCTAATTTTTGTCAATTTAAATAACATACATTTGAGCGAGCAACAGCATTCCTTGACTTTTTTTAAGGCCTTAAATATCTTCTAATTGGGTTAGAACGGCTTGGAATTGCAGCTTGCAGTTTAAAATTATTTGAAAATTTTATGTCAATCTAAGTTAGAAAACAGATTTAGACCATGAAAACCCACAGGGCTGCAGATTTACATAAACGAGTTTGTCAACGGGCTAAGGATGTGTGAAACATTCGCGTAGCCAGACAGGACTCTGCATTAGTACGAGTAGTAGCCGCTTTAGTCTTCGCATTGTTTATAGATTGTAATTCTTCGCATTGTAAGATTGTCTACCCCCTCCCTAATTCAGCTATAGAATTTTGTTCTACGAAAATTGTCATCTCAAAAAAAAATATATGTATATAGTTCTTTCTACGTGTATACATGTGTAAAGATCAGTCTGAAAATGTGGTGCTGAGTTCTGACCAAGTTCTACTGAACATTTCTAGTGAACTGAGCGAGGTGACGATTGGTGATTTTAGTTCAGTGCTGAGTTTCCTGTTGATGTTTATATTTTTTTGTAAAAATATTTAAAATCGTTTTTAGTTTTGTTTTGTGGTTTGGCTTGAAAATTGATAAAAACAAAAACTACAATTGGAAACTGTGACCTGTGAGTTGGATTGAACGTTTTTAGTGAACTGAGCGAAATGAGCGCTTATTACGATTGGTGATGTTGAAAATATTTAAGCCGGTTTTTAGTTGCCTTTGCGATTTGATTACAAAATTCATAAAAACAAATAAGTCAAATTACAATTGGAAGATTTGACGACATCCTTTTGCACTTTATGATATGTTTCACTATATCTTTTTTATTTCCATTTTGATTTCAATATATGTACATAAATATTTACTTTTTCAATCTTTTGATGTATTTTTTCTAGCACGTATTAGTTTCTGTTTTCTGTTTCTTTGTTTAATTTTTTTTTTTAAATCTAGTTCAGACAAGTTTTGGGTAATATTTTGATTAAGATCAGAGATGAGATAGCAAATATTTTATGGTTGTGGCCATAAAACTCAAATTGCACCCAGATGGCGGAACCTGTGCTTGAGTCAAGATTTGTGTGGCAAGCAGTGAATGTGAGAGCGAATCACGAGCATAAGTTTTCACCTCAACACTTTATGATTAAAATAAACTAAACAGCATAAATCACCCAGTATAGGAACTAGTTCAGTAGAATGAACAGAGCTGAGAGCTGGAGAAAGCGATCACGCCAGTGGGCTTCAAAGCTCATTTGATTGAAATACAAACTACTGAAACTTTATGTTTTTGTATAATATTTTTTCTTCTTCCTTTTTGGAACTTGTTTTAAAAATTCTTATTCGTTTTAAAGCCTGATAGCAATAAAAATGGCATCGCTTTATACGTTTTGTGTTAACGATTTGACGAGTTTTCTTTACTTTAAAAAATTTCATTTTAATGTAATATTTCGCTGTACAATAATTATGTATGTACAGTGGACATGATTATTTACAATACAATTTCTAAACCTTAGAACTTTGTGAACAGAAAAGAGTCTTCAAGGAAGTCGTTTTATTGTTGTACGAGTATAAAGCGAGCGAACGTGTTTGCTGTCTTGTTGCTTCATATTCTGAAGTGCTCTGTTGGACTGCATGAGTACAAATGGTTGGTTGGTTGGTTGGTTGGTTGGTTGAGTTTGCAGTGCTGTTGTTAGATTGTTGTTGTTATTGTTGGCGTAGAGACAAAACAAAGCATGTACTCCGCGTATGTTTGTGTTTTGCCATTAAGGTGTCATCATTCCTGTTAGAGTTGTGATGTTAAAAGTCATCACAGTGTGTGTGTGTGTGTGTGTATCTGTTTGTAAAAGTGTTTATCTCTAATATTAAGAACATTCACAAGTCACCTATTTTTTAATTTATTTTTTTTTCTTTCCGCACAGTGTGGTAAATTATTGTTCATTCCGTTAATACACAATATGTACGTATGTATGTATGTATGTATGCATGTATGTATGTATGTATGTGTGAAAACTATCCATTTAACCCAGTTTGAGTTGTACATTTCCATTGCATTTGCTTTTGTGAATTCCAACCCCTATTTAGTTTTACAACACTTTTACAACAATGTTCTCTTTGTTGTGTCTTCTTTTCCCCTTTGCTGTAGGTCTATTTCACTACTTTATGCGTTTGTAGCACAAACTAAACAAAATTAAAGAGAAAAGTTTAATAAAATCTTATCGCACAAAATTATAACTATGAAGGGTATCAAATGGAAGGATCATTTTGTGATGAAATTTTGCTCAAAGAGGCGATATAATATGAAAAAACTGCAGTACTATTACTGTTACTGCATTTTCATTATCCTCCTAAAGTTCTTTTCACTGTCTCTGGAAACCAACAATGCAAACTTTTTCACATTTTTTTTGTTTGTTTTTTTACAATTCAATAAAACTGTTTTAAAATTTAAACAAGGATCTATGGAAAGCATAACGGAGTGTGAAGTTATTTAATCTTAATTAATAACAAAATATTGTTACCAACTAAAGTCAGGGCAAGAGGCTGGCTACCAGTTTACTCTAAATGCAGTTTTTTTTCTTGCAACAATTTGCTTAAACTTTTTACTATATGCGAGTAAAAATAGGACACGATCTGTATATAGTTGATATGCTTTATAATCAATGAAAAAAAATCGATAATGCATATTTTGTTGGTATTTGTATGGACATTGACATTGTTTTTCTTTCAAGTTCGCAGTAACATTTTAAACATACATATTTTAAGGCTAGAAATACCGAAACGGGGTGCTGATTTGGATTCAACATGTTATCGTTGGGCTTTTAAAAGCGATTTTAAAGCTGCAACATGAATTCATTAGTTTCTGTGCTCCTGTTAAAAAAAAGGGCTGGTTATCATATTTTAATTTTCTTTCTTTATCTTGCCGCTAATATTTAAGGCAAAAAATAATTAAATAACGATTATGATTTTTAAGGAACTCACGCCTCAGTCAATACGTTTTGGAAGAAAAGTTCCTAAAGGAAATAGAAAGACGTAAATTAAATAAAGTTAAGCAAAACAAACAACAACAAAAACACACAGAAGGGAATAAAAAGTACTAGAGTAAGCAGAAATTTTCTTTAGTAAAGTAAAAAAGAGAGGGAGAGAAAAAACAAATAAAATGATTTAATTAAATAAAACATATTTTGGAGAAAAAGTTAAACAAGCTGTGCCAACACTGCCAGAAAAAATTTAAATTTCTTTTTTACAACTTCTGCCACCTTGAATAGGATCTCGAAGCACTTTTAAAATGCTGGTAAAATGTTTTGTTTTTTAGTTTAACTATGGAAAATTTTATATCAACATGTTTTATATAATAGCCTTAAACCTGAGAGTAATTTTAAAACTGAAAGTTTTACTTTTCATTTAATACAGTTTTTTTTGGGCCAAGCATCTCTTAAAATAATAATAAAAAAAATATATCCAAACAAAAAAAGAAATTTTATTCCGTTTTAATTCTTGTTTTCTTGCTCGGAAGTCTATATGAAAACAAGACTCTCAAATTTGTTGTTGTTTTGCCGGTAAATTTCCCAATAGGGAATTAAAACACTGATGATGTTTAATACACCCTTCATAGTTGAAGACTAGTTAGGAAAAGTTAATTTAATACTTCGTACAGAGTTTTGTCTCCTTTTATTCATCAAAAAAAAAAAAAAAAAAAAAGACGCAACTACAACGTAAAATGCCTATTAAAAAGCAAAAGTGTATGCGAAATGGCGTCCGCCCATTGTGACCATATTTTTGTTTCAACGAGTATTTAAATAAGACTTAATTAAAAATATTTTGGGAACATGTGACTTGTGGTGTGGTTATCATTAACAGATGTGGCACTTCAATTGGTCGGTTTGATGGTGCGGTGTGTGTCCTTGTAAATTTTGAATAGTAAAACTTTGCGGCATTCCAGTTCGTCTAATTGCAGCATAAGAAGTGTGTTCGAAAAGTGATACGAACTTGAATTTTTCTTAAAAAGTATTTATTTATATATCGATTTCCGTTTCCTCATAGAAGTTCTGATATATACTTTGTGCTCTGTCCTTAATTTCATTCAGGATTTGGTAGCAGAACGCCATTCTTTTATCGGCTTCTTTAGTTGTGGAAGCAGGAAAAAGTTGTAGTGGCCCAAATCTGGTGGGCCGAGGCATGGTGCTGCTTCTAAAAACTAGAGACTAGAGCTACTGCTGCAGATTTTGCTGCCACGCCGAGTATTAATGATTTACTGAATGGAAAGTTGTTGGTGTGGACCAGTCTTATTGCTAACAAAAACTGGATCAACGTATAATTTCTCGAAGAGGCAATAATAATGGGTCACCGAGATCTTGTGATTTAAGGGGCTTACATTTTTTTTTTTTTAGAAAGATAAGGTCTTTGTCAACCCATTTAAGTTTTGAAAGATAGAAATCGTGCTGCAAATATGCGCCTTTGGAATGGAAGAGAATATCATCTTGCAAGCTTAGCCACCACTAATGGCTGCACCTCCTCTTCACAATGAAATAAATATTTGATGATTTCAAAATGAAACCTCTTATTGGAAGCCCCTATACAACAAGCAGATATGTATAACTTATGTTATTTGTTTGTGTGCTCATCGCCATGAGTTGAACATGATGATTTACGCTGCCCCAAAAAATAATTCCTTCTCTATTGCGTGTTATTTTTATGCAACACTATTAATTATTTAATGTTACAATTACAGTTTTGAATTAAAGCATAAACGGCAAACTGGGATTATAGTAAAATTATTATGTAATTTAATCAAAGCAATTAGTTGAACAACAGTGGGCTTAAGTTTTCTTTTGTTTGATCAGTTTTCTATGTTCAGTTAAATAGATTTATAAAAATATTGTTACTTAACTAAATGCACAGCAAAACCATCACAATTTTATATTGACGAAATGTCAAGTCCATTCTGCTGCTTGTCAAATCAGTGGCTTCAACTGTTGATTGTATTGAAGAAATACTTTATAAAAAGTTAAACTGAAATTGTTTAAATACGATATTTAAAGAAAAAAAAATTAATTTTCAAATAAATGCGGTTGCAAAAGTACTGAATGCTTAAGGAAGAATGAATGCAAAAATTAGTTTTTTTGCTTAAGTTTTTTCCTTACAAAATGGTGTAAAAATTAAAAGTAATGGTGTAAAAGTTTGACACATAAATTGATTTAATACGGCACCTGTTATATAGGCCTAGTCTGATGGCGGACCATCTGTACTTGGTGAACCTTATGGCTTACCAAACACATCAGTTGGTCACAACTTCTTGGGTTAGGATTTGGGGGTATCTCAGTCCTTCGGCCAGTTACTCTCGCAATGAAAAAAGAAACCTGAGGCACCTGAGTTGGCATCTCGAAATCCTGTACATTGTCCACCATCTAGTTGCCTACGAAGAACAGAAATCTATTTGCTGGACATCAGCATCTCGAACACTTTATTTTATAATCAGTATTATTTTCTTTCAGTGTACAGAGTTGCACACATATGCAGGTCTTGTTGTCATGTTGATTACTTATTTCATTTCATATTTTAATCCTATAAATCTGGAAAACATATTTTTCTAAATTATAATTCTTGATGATAATAATCAAATTAAATAATAATTTTTAACCATAAAGGTTATGACATCTCAACTATTGTATAAATAAATGAAAATTGTACTTTGTACGTTTGTTAGTATGTTTGTTATAACATTTTCACTTTAAATACCCAGCTGGCCAAAGAAGGCGAATTGCTGTTCTTTACCACGAACAGCAAACCAAACAAAACAAAATAGGCGTAAATAATTTTAAATATATTCTTGTAGACTTTTTTTAAGTTTTAATTGAAAATAAAATATGTATGTAAAAAACATATCGAGGCCTATTTTAAATAAAGCGCTTTGATTTCATAATCCTCAAGGCCGGCAATTTCGAATTGCAGGGCAATTGGTTGCCTCAAGGATGTATTCGTGTGTGTATTTATCGTATTTGATTGATAATCAATTATGCAACAAATATAAATGCATATTCACACATACATACACACCACACATACGTATGTATGTGTTTATGTGTGTACTCGTGCGCACACACATACATATTTAAACAAATGTAATTGTTTTTAAATTTATTTGTTTTTTAATTGATGCCACCTTTAAAATGTAAACACATATCGGTGGGCGCTTCCATTACGAAAGATCCAACGTGGCCAAAAGGTATTAACAAACGTGTAATTTTATGATATTCAAGGCGAATTCATGGCAATTATTTTGTTTTATGTTAAATGCTTGCGATGTGTCAAAACTCAAAATTATGCTCCCGAACTGTCAAACCATAAAAAAATAAATCAGCTTCACTTTCACTTGTTAGTGAAAGTCCTTTTCTTTTTATCGTTAAAGAGAATTATTTATAGATTATTTTTTTTAGCTCCTCAACTTAATCATAAAGTCATGTGCTAAGATTGACAAGCAATTTCTTATTTCCGAAACTGTTCACTTAGTGGTGACCAAAAACTTCTTAAATTTTCACAGGATTGCGAAACAAGTGCATGAGGTGGGTAGTTTTGCAGACAAGCAAAGGGAATAGTTTGCACTAAAAATATGCTAAAAAGTAGCTCGAACTGCGCATTCATTTGAAGAAATTAAATTAATTCATACGTACTAATAATATATAGTTTCCACTTTTAACAATAATAAATTAATTGAATAGTTATGAATTGTTAGCCAGTTGTATTATAAAAGACAATATTGTCACGTTCGAAATGTCATGTAGTCGACCCAGAGCAAAAGCTATTTTAAAGTAACATTGTTGAGTCAAATTCAAAAGATAATTTGATTTCGTTTTTTTATAGCGCCCATCTCATTTTTTGTCACGTTCGAAACATTTTGTTTTTGTTAGTTTCTTTGATCTGCAATTTCTTTTGCTTTCAAATTTAATGTATGTTATATTCTATATTATAAAGCCTGGTTTATAAGCACATGTGCTTTTAAAAGCATGCGAGTGATTTTCTTGGTGTAATTTTTGTGGTTTTGGTAGAATTTTCAACAATCGGAAAAACCCAATAGGGAAGAACAAACTCTAACTCACAACAAAATTCCCCAAGGTAAAAAAAAAAGTTTTGCAGCAAAAAATTGATTATTTTTATTTAATTATTTATGATATTTACCACAAAAAAAAAAAATGTGAAAAACGTAAAAACAGTGATGCGGAAAGCTGTTGAACGTTTCAAAAACACACAATTTTGCACACAAAACATCTTTCTTGCTTTTTCCAAATTACTTTTATAAAATGTGATTTTCACAACCGATTTGTATAATATAATAGATCATGGAAATACCCATATATTCCACATGAGCATAAAACCAGACAATTAAATTCACAAATTATTTCATTCTTCTGTTTCCAATTTAAATAAAAATTGTTTACATTATTCAAATCGATGCTCTTATTTATTACTTTTTTATTAAAAAACTCTTATTATAAATTCATGTGCTAAAGTTCATTTACGAACGAATTTCGGTTGTTTTATTTATTTTTTAATCAAGTTGTCAATCTATCGTTTACGTTTGATTAAACTTTTGCATGGAAAACGAACTGCTGCAAAACTAAAGTAAATAAAATAAGTTTTGTAAGAGAACGATAAGGCTGGCATGAGTGCTAAGAATAGAAGTTCATGGGAGAAAATAAAAAGGGTTTCACAACATTTCATAGGTGCAGTCTTCTTCTTACGTTTTACTTTTCTTATATTATATTTCAAAACTTACTAACAAAAGAAAACTCTAGTTTATTTAATCACTTTAAAGTAAAAAACAGTTGTAGTTATTTTGTAATCCAACAAGTTCAAAATGCTAGCAACAAAAAGACAGTCAGAGTCACTGGTTTTTAATTCGTCTTGATTTGCTTGCAAGTAAATACTTTTGCATGCCCTTTTTGTGCTCATGGCCTTCTTTCGAACGCATGAGACTAAATGGAGCTTTTTGTCTCACATTTGCATCGTTGGCAAAATTTTGCAATACCCACATTGAAAACCCCTAATAAATAAACAAACCTGTTATGAACAACGTAATAACATTTAACACATTATTTGAAGACTCTACTAAATTAGCAAACTGTACTAAAATAGTACAAAAATGCAACAGTACTTTTTTTTTTTGGGGCCAGTAAGTACTCAGGGGTCAACACCTACATACACAGTGCATTGTACCAGAACTGGATTGGGGAGGTAGGAAAGAAGGGGTAGTGTTTCGCTATTTGTTTACTATATTGCAGGGATGAGTAAGTCTGAATTTAACTGATGCTGTTGCGACTGTTCAGTGTCCCGTGTACATACCTTCGACAATGCAATTTGTGGCTACTGTTTTTTAGCCAGAGATCTTTGGTAGGAATCGCATCTACGACCTCTGTACTGTTGGTCGAATACTCTACCAACTCATCCATCGAGGCACTCTCATCCATCGAGAAAGTACTGCCTTCATACTTTTCAAAGCAATGTTTTAGAAATGATTAATAAAAAAAAAACAATTATTTGAAACAAATGTATACAATATTTTCTTGATAATTTTATTTAATTTGAAAGATAGTTGAGAAAAACGGGGTGGATCCATAATTATGTGACCAACTGTCTGTAAGTACTCATACAATGGAAACTCGTGCTAAAACTTTCCGACTAAATGCCAACTACTCGTTTTGCCATAAAACCCTTTTTTGTCTAAATTAAAATAAACAAAATAAAGCAAAATGTTTTTTCTATATCCATGTAAAAATATGTAACTAAAATTCAAACCATATTTTCATTATAATTTTCCAACTTTTATTTTGAATTATTTTGCAAATATTTCATTGAATTTGAAAACGTTGAAGTTATTTGTTTTTTATTCATCTGTCACACACAAAATTACTGCACAAAAGCACACAAACACACAAACAAACACACAAACAAACACACAATCACAAACCCACTCATACACACACACACACACACACTCCGTACACTTAAGTACTCGTATGTTCGTGTGTAAGCCAAAAAAAAGAAAGGAGAATAAAACTGGATATCCTTTTTGTTGGATTTGATCAAACTGAAGGCAGAAAAAAAAAGAGTACAT
This sequence comes from Epicampocera succincta, assembly GCA_932526305.1. NCBI lineage: Eukaryota > Metazoa > Arthropoda > Insecta > Diptera > Tachinidae > Epicampocera > Epicampocera succincta. The sequence goes on from OW052038.1 coordinate 15,871,217, forward strand.
TTCCAACATTAACAGATTGAATCTTGTATGCACGACATGTTTTTGGTCTTTGCAATTCTTCGTTAAATTTATTAAGCCCAGCCATACGAGTACGAGTATCTCTTCAGGCGTCCAGCATTAGTGCTGCTGCCACACGAGTCATGCCTTCCTAAGAGCTTGCAACATTTTTGTTTTCCACTTCAATTTTTCTGGTCTGTTTTCGTTTGAGTTTTAATTTTTTTCCGTTTTGAATTTGGGGTTTTTTGTTTGCGGAGCAGCTGCAGATGTGCCACGTAAGTTAAACCTGGTAAACAGTTGGTGATGGTTTATGAAAGGGAAAAACTGAAACGATTGATAGATAATTCCTTAAGTGTATGTTGTTTGGGAAACATAAATAGAAATGTCTCCGGTTTGTGCTCGCTTTGAGCAAATCCTTGTATAGAAATTTCTTTATGTTTTTCCTTTGAACACTTTTTTCTTTATTAAAATGCTAGTTTCGTTGAACATTATACTTGGCAGTTATTAAATTTGCCCCATTTGAAAGCTCAAAATCGTACATAGACACTAGTGTTGCCAAATGTGCAGTCGTGTGGTAGGCTACATCTTGTTTTGGCCGCTGCGAATTCATTTTAATGTGATTTCGACTAATACTCAGGAACGACCCCCCACACCCCTCCCTTAATGTACGCAGTGCAGTGCAAGCTACAGAAAATAGATCATTATTATCAATATATAGCACAGCCCCTTCCTGGCTTTTTAAGTGTAACGCAAAGCCAGAACGTTTCCGCCAAGGTAGGCATTATAACTCAATCTCTCTTTTAAGGTATCCTCGGGGCACGATGGTCCCTGTTCTGCCAATTGAGGTTTATGGAAATTTTCGGAGGCGCCTGCTTAGCCGAATTCATACAATCTATCTAGAGTTTGGGTCGCCGTGTACACCGAGAAACACCTTCTCCTGTACAATACGGAAAGCAAATTGCCTCAGTTTGGAAAATACTGAGGCAAATCCTGCACTTATTTATGTATTCATTCATTTTCATTTCGGTTTTTGCCAATCCTCGAAGCAGTTTTGATATGAACTTTTAGGTATGATCTTGAGCCCTGTCAGAGGCAAAACGCCATCGTTTCTGGGGCCTCTTCAATCTTGGGAATAAGAAAAAACGTCGCAGGCACCCAAATCTGCTGAATACGGTGGCTGAGACACGATTACGGTGCTGTTTTTGGCTGAAAAATTAAGTTTTGGGTTTTTTTTTAAATCAAAATTCATCAATATTTTTGTGGCAATTTCCTGCCCAAAATTTCCGAAAAAATTGCACAGCATAAGCCCACCGATATGCCCACATCTTCGACAATTCTCCACCACATTTTTTGCACATTCTCAACATTTTCATCGGTGGTGGATGTGCTGGTACGTCCAGAGCAAATGTCGCTATTCACTTCTTCTCGAGCTTGTAAACATTTTTCGGACTCCGAATACAATTAGCGTAAATACATGTTTTTTTTTAGAGGTATAGAACTTCGAATTGAAATAAAACACAAGAAAATCGTTTTAATGTCCATCAATTTGGCTTTATTGGAAGGATAATTTTATGCCATTAATGTTTAAATATGATTTCGGGCATGTGGCCGCCGCGGCTGGCTCGAATAAAGCCAATTCTACAGGTCCAATTTTCAACCACTTTTTCGAGCATATGGGGCCGTATGTTGGCAATAACGCCACGAATGTTGGCTTCCAAGTCCCCTAACGTTTCTGGTTTGTTGGCGTAGACGAGCGACTTCACATATCCCCAAAGAAAATAATCCAATGGTGTCAAATCACACGATCTTGGTGGCCAATTGACAGGTCCATTCCGCGAAATTATGCGCTCATCGAATGTTTCCTTCAATAAATGGACGGAGCTTGCGGTAAACTTCGCGAACAGAACCATTATTTTCGAAATAAATTTGCACGATTTGCAAGCGTTGTTCTTTTGTCAACCTGTTCATGATGAAATGGCAAACCAAACTAAATATTAATCACTTGACAGCTGACAAAATGGCCGCCAGTTAAAAAAGTGATGCCAACTTAAAGTTCTATACCTCAATAAAAAACAACCTATATGTCGCTGTTAAATTAAGTACTTTTAAGCAGACGAATTCTATTTGTTATTCAAAACCATATTTTTTTGACAGCAGAACGCCAAAAACTTCTAATTTTTATAGCCCAACAGACAAACTGCTCGTGCTAAATGGCTGAAACTGTGAGTTGTTCGAGATGAGGGCCCCAACATTAAAAAGAAACAATAATCGTTTGTACGCATTCCGCAAAATTTTAAAATTCAGCATCTTTTTTGTTCGATGTTTTTGAACAAGCCTCGTTTTCGTTTCCGCGCGCATTAAATATTTTTCCAGCTTTTCCCGCGCCGTTTGGCCAAAGTTTTCATTTCCCGTGAGAGAGTTGATATCAAAATGGTGGCATGCAGATGGGAATACAATATTTTCACTAGAGCGAGAGCGCTGCCCAAGATATTTTAAAATTCTTGTTATTTTTTTGAGCAGACCTCGTAATTTATAAAAGCTTTAGGCTTAAGGAAACACCATCGTTAAATATTAAATATTGACCAGAAATTTTATACATTTGCTGGGGCTTAATTTTGCCTGACTTTTTGCTGGAAAACAGGTTGGCTTTTGTTTTTGTATACACATTTAAAAAGTATCAGACTTGAAACCACTTGCTTACATATATACGAGTATATACATACATACATACATACAGACATACATAAATATGTACGTATGTAGGTACTAGCAGGTACGAGTGTAGGGGCTCATATTGTTTTTAAACCACCTACAAAAAAAGAGGAAATGAAATTTATTAAGATACGAAAACATTAAATTTCAATATGATTGGATGGATACACATCTTGAGGTCAAGCTTTTTTAAAACACGTCCCCTTTTGTTTTCATAAATTCAAATAAAATCGATAGAATATTTTTCTTAGTATGTGTGTGTGTACGTGTATCCGTGTGCTGGCATGTGTGTGTTGGCCTAAAGCGAGGAAACGTGGACAGCAGCAGCAAATATTATTTATGAAAAGTTGCTTAGAATCATTAAATAATCCCTTATAGTTTGAGGTGAAATGTTCGCAAATGCTTAAAAAATTAACATGGTTTTATGTGTTCGAACATATTTTTTTGCTTTCGCCCAGCTGGCAGCAAGTTTTCTTTGAAATTTCGGTAAATTTCTATCCAGATATCGAGATACTCGCATCATTTATGCTCTTGCCATTTTCTCAACAATAGTGTGATTAAGTGTTTAAAGAAACGTTCGTTGTGAAGAGGGGTGTTATTTAGATCGTTGTGCCGATAGTTGCCGTTAGAGCCTGATGAAGGTCTGTTAGACAGACATAAGAAATAAATAATAAGTTTGGTGGGGCGAATAATCTTCTGTAGCACTAAGATTTTTGTACACATTATTTTGGTTCGGATTTCAGAAAGCAAAAAACCAAGTAAGAAAACAAAACGCAAAACTTAAAAAAAGCTGTATTTGTTTGTGTTGAACACATACAGTATGTCAGGAAAGTGTTATCACATCATAGATAAATACAAGTTTGCACTTTCTTGTCTTTCTTATTAAATAGAAAACAAGTTTTAATACATTCTAATTATTTATGTGGTTGGTAAATATTTAAGATAGAAAAAACTTAATTTAACTGAAAATTAAGCAATAAAATTTAACAAGAAAAAAAAAGAAAAGAAATAACTGCTTCATTTTATTAGTGCCAAGAAAATCTTTTCACAAGTAATGAGATCTGTATATTTAGCTGCAAGTCTTAAGGCTAAAGGAAGTTTTTTTTTTAGCTCTAGTGTTTGGTATGGCCACCCTTTGCGCTGCCCATCATATTGGTGGCTTAATAAATGCACAAATATCGGCCTATTACCGCCAATCATTAAGTGCTTTCAGAAATATATAAAAACGCTGTATTTTGCAAAGAGTTCGTTGTTTTTGTTAACTTTTTTTGTGTGTCCTTTTCGCCAAAATCGTTTTTTTTACTTTGAGCACTATAAATACAGGGTATGTAAAGCAGCTTTAACAAAAAACCAATATCTTATTATAAAAAACAAATTAATTGTTTTTATTAAACGCTTTCAAAATGTGCAAGAACTTTCAATGTGAAAAGTCATTCTTGGCAGACTGTACATAGTTTTTTTCTTGTTAACTTTTGTACGCTAAAAAACGTCTAAGGGGGGGGGGGCGGTAAAAAGAAAAGTTTAATTAAAATTTTTAAATAATTTTCTTTTTTGTCTTTGAATTATACAAAAATGTATGACAGTTTGTTGTGCGTGTGTACAGGCAAGAATGCGTATAGGGTGTGACAGACGGCAAATATTTTATTGTTAAGAAAACTGCTAAGCATCACGTTGCGAGTGAAATGTGTGGTTACAAAATTAGTATTCGTTATTTGGAAGTGCATTTCTTAAAGGGCTTAAGCTAACATTTAACTTAATTTGCTTTGTGAGGGACCAAGTGAATGGCTTGCAGGACTTAAATTAAATTTTAATTTACGAAAACAAACAACTCGAAATTAATATATGTACAGGGTGTTTTTTTTAGAGGTATAGAACTTCGAATTGAAATAAAACACAAGAAAATCGTTTTAATGTCCATCAATTTGGCTTTATTGGAAGGATAATTTTATGCCATTAATGTTTAAATATGATTTCGGGCATGTGGCCGCCGCGGCTGGCTCGAATAAAGCCAATTCTACAGGTCCAATTTTTGCTGGACAAAAGTTGATGGACAAAGCTCCAATTGCTGTGCACGGTGGCGAATCGATTCATTCGGGTCCTCTTCAACACTTTGCTCTACAGCGGCAATTGTTTCTTCGGTGCGCACTGTTCGACGTCTCTGCGCATGCGTATTATCACATAGAGTAAACGTAGTGCGAAAACGATCCATGGTTAACCGAATTAATTGCTCTGATGGACGATTATGTCGACTTGCGGTAAACTTGCTTGCGGTAAACTTCGCGAACTGAACCATTATTTTCGAAATAAATTTGCACGATTTGCAAGCGTTGTTCTTTTGTCAACCTGTTCATGATGAAATGGCAAACCAAACTAAATATTAATCACTTGACAGCTGACAAAATGGCCGCCAGTTAAAAAAGTGATGCCAACTTAAAGTTCTATACCTCAATAAAAAACACCCTATATATGTAAACAAAATAACACTAATCCTGTAAAAAATCTTGTCGACACTAAAATTGAAATAATTTTTTTTTTAACTGTAGATTAGACGCTTTTTAAGTGCTGATAATAATTCCAGCACGCCAATTGGGAAGAAAAACAAATTTGTGGCCGCTCTTAATGGTGGATGATATTTTTTTCATGCGGTCACACTGTCAGTGGGCAACGCTATTCAGTATGTTTTCTTTGCCATCATTGTTGTGTTTCATAAGATACATTTTTATCGACGAATTTGTTGTCTTGAGCGAAATTCGCCCTTCTTTCCAATAATAAAATATATAAATAAAAACTAATTAATAAAGCTTTTAACATTTAAATAATTGCCATAAGAAATCTAAACAACTGTAGTTCTATTTTTAACTAATGTTTTACTACTAAAGTACAGTTGAGGCTTCTGCAACTCCAACCTGAGAAAAAAGTTCATCCTCAAGCTCAGGCCAGTTGTTTGAAACAAAGTTTTTGCCCGGATAAAATGTTTATACATGTACATGTGTTGTTAGACGTCTCTCTTTTTGAGAGGGAGAAAAATAAAGAGCAATACTTTGAGTTGGTTTAACTTTAATGTTTGTTCGAACCAAATTGAACGGTGCTGCCGCATAATATTATAAAGATATAATAGAAACCCCGATTATACTTGTGATAAAAACTTATTATTTTGACACAATTTTCCTAAAAACAAAAAAAAAATATTAATTTAGTTCTTTAAACAACAATAACTATATAAGTGACGCCAAGAAGACAGCAAAATGTAATGATCTGGCGCAGTGTTGCCATCTTGCAAAATTAATGCGTATGGCTTGAAATGGCAGCTTTGATTTCTCACACAATTTGCTCTAATGGCAGACAATTTTTAATGCAAAAAAAAAAAATTTAGTTGGCAACAAATTTTGGGAAGCCAGTTTTATAGAAATATCAAGTTGGGAAATTTTATAACAAATGCCAAAAATAAAGTGGAATCCATTCGGGTTTTTATCATTTCATTTATTCAAATATTAAGAAATTTCAAATTGAATTTTGATACTTTTGATTTTAAATTACTGCGTTGTTTTGCAGTGCTCTTCTGTTGCAGACAAACTCTAGTTCTGCAAAAAGTTGTCAACAACTTCCTTCAAGGACTGTTTGGAACTATTCTCGCAAAACTTCAAAACCAAATGTTTCGGCTATATCGCCATCAGCTGGGAAATCAGAGATGACTGACTCTCATTGACATACTTCAATAAACTCTCTAAATGTCGTCCCCTTCGTCCCCTATTCAGTGTTGTTTAAAGCCTGACTTGTTAAAGCTAATTTCGTAAAAAAAACTAGTCTTAAGTTAAGCAAAAATTTCATCTTATAGAGGCTCAACTGTTTTAAAATCATGAAAATAAAACGCCATCTTGTATTTTGTTTGTTTTACAATTCCTTGGCTGATTTTTCGACACACCAAAAATATTAAAGATTTCGAAGAATTGTATGTTGTTGTGGAGGCCATTTTTATGCTCCTGATTTGTTTTTGTTATTTTAACACTCAAGTGGCATGCGACCGTTTGTTGACACGTAGTAAACAAAGGGCATTAAAAGATTTGTATTGTTGAAATGCCAAAGTACGAATAAGATGCAGAGCAATAGGAACAATAGGAAACGATGTGGACGGACCCTTATCTAGGTCGTTGTTTTAGTTTAATTGCAAAACTGTAATCTTTTGAAAGGCGGCTTTAAAGTGTGCTTATTTTTATAAATTTAAAAAGTATGAAAGGATCTCTTTTAGAATCATATCCTGGCTTGAAATGTAACTTGAAGATAATTGCTGTTTTAAAGTTGCATGAGAATTATCGATGACAGCGGCAAATGTCAAACTGTATTGACATTTATAATCAGTAAAGCCATCATGAAGCGTTTAAACGCTTCAAAATTATGGAAATATAGTTTATAGAGCATTACGTCCATTTTGGCGACACATGCCGGAAATCATATTTCAAAACTAAATGCCATGAAACTTTTCTGGTAGATTATAATAAGAAAAAATGTCATACCCACAATATTTCTATCTTCTTCTATCATTTCAAGTTCTCCAGCTCTTAAAAAAAGCACCCGATACATGCGAATATAGTCTGTCATTGTGCCAGCCAGGTCTTGCAATATTTTGCCGAGAATTCAAAATGTCAGTAGACGAACTTATTGCCTTCATACGCAAAGAAAATGCTGGAGGCGCATCTGTCCCCAAAGCAATAAAACAAATACCACACACATGCAAATATTATTCTCAGCACAAATGTTGTTGTTGGTGTTGTAGTAGTAGAAAGTAGTTGCAATGCAAAGTTTTAATTGATAAAGAAATATATCGCTGCTGTGTCAAAGAAATGGCCCAACTCAGGTTTGCTCGCAAACACACAGGGAAGTAAAAGAGTTGTTTTCATAAAACAGGACTTAGGACGTTTCTGCATTAAGGCGAAGTCGCCATGTTATAAATATTGTACAATTTTGCGTTACTCAAACTGATTGTTCTTACATCTTTTTATATATTCTTTTGTTGCTACTTTTTGAACAATATATATTTATTATTATTTTTATTTTCAGCTTCCGGCTTGCAAGGGAAATTGCTTTAAGGAAATACGCATTATAAATTGTCTGAGTGATTTCTTCAAAAAGAACTACATACATACATAAATAAATCATAGTTCAAACATCTCAATTGTGACCAAAAATCCTAAAGAATTCTCCTTGCCACGATGATTTGAAAGGAGCTGAAATCATTGTTACAACAAAACCAAAAAAAAAAAAATTATGTTTTAGCTTTGCTTTTTACGTTGCGCTTTCTTTACTCCGTCACAAACATCATCACACATACAACTAAACGCGACGTCGAAACAAAACATCACACACACTCAGCCTTTGTTTGTTAATACTCCGAAACGGTGATTATGAATAAGAAACCTCCCTTGCCAATAACGGCGTTCCTTGGCGGTCCACAAACAAATGCCGTTTCCTTAGCAAATAATGCCAACAGCGCTGCCAACGCTTCGATGTGTTTCTCAACGCCGTCGAAAGGCGACAAACAACGTGATCATCATCAAACAAACCCAGCCAATACAGGCCTCTGTGGCTGCCACAAGGCGCCCAAATCCCATTGCATATCGGCCACAGGTACGTAAAACGACACCAGCGCAGCTCCAAAGCTGCAGCATTAGCTGGCTTCTTTCTTACTTATCTGGCATTTGATTTTAAAACATGTCCTTTTTTTCTTCCTGTTGTTCTGATTATTTTAAAGGAGTTTTAATATTAGTTCTTCTATACACTGCCATGGGCTCCATCATATTTGTAACGCTTGAAGGAGAACTGGATGAAACCGGTTCGCTGGAGACGGCGGTAGCAGCATCTAAACCATATCCCCGCAACGAGTTAGCAAATGCCGAAATTAGATCGAGGTAAGTGCAGGTGTTTTTTGTTTTCTTTTGTTTTTTTTATTATTATTTTTCTAACTCAAACAACTTTGCTAAAAGTTAAGAATGAAATTTAATTAATAAACCCTAAAAAATATTCTGGCCATTTGCAAATGCCTTAAGGACTTGTGTGCTCAGAAAAAAAAAAGAAACACGCCAGCGAAAAATTAAGTTTCCAATAGGCTTAATATGCAGACTTGTCTTGGTTCTATGCGGGAAAGTGAAGTTGGGTGCAAGAACTTGCAGTTATTTTAAATTAAATGATGATTTTAAATAAATCCATTGATATCTTTGGGCGCATATTTTAAAATTTAGTGGCATCGAGCCCCCGATTGTTCACTTTCGGTGTTAGCGAAGTGAAGCATGTATTTTGAAATAACCCTGAACAGAAAGCCTGTAACAGCACTTTTTGCTTTATTTTTGTACCCTCTTTATTTTATTCTCCAATCAATTGTAAAAATATAAAACAAATAAACACCAAGATAAAGTATTAGAGCAAAAGGAGGAAACACAAATCAGCTGTAAACATGCATGTATGTGACCCTGAATAAGAAAACCCACCCAGTGTGTCAAATTTCATGACTTGATAGGAATTTTCATATGAAACCGTTCGCAAGTCTTGAAAACACCAGAAAAAATATAAAAATACAATTATATAAAATCCTAAAAACCAATTTAGTGTGTTTCAACAATGAAAGGAGAATGGGTGCAGTATGAAAATGCAACGCAAGGGGGCAAAACTTGAAACAAAAACTTGTTTTGACACTCTAGGTGGGTTTTCTTATGCAGGGTGACATACACACAAACTCGTATCTACATACATATAACGCTGTGTTTTTTGCAATAAATTAAATTTCTTCTGAGTTTTAAACAAATTTGGTATTTTTAAATAGACTAAATGCAATGCGGATGATGGTGACAATGACGATGACGATGACGATGACAAAGTACAAGACTTCAAGTGAGTGCAACTGGACTTTTGTTTATACGTGTGCGAACGCACTATAAGACTGCAAATTAGTACTCTACGAAGTTACTGGTGTGTCTGCAATGAGCGGAATAAAGGGTCCGTTTGTTTTTTGCATTGTTTTATCTTCAAATAGCAAACAAGAGACCAAACACGGACTGGCAGAAAAACAAGTGAAGTGCATGATTAAAATGTCTCCAAAGTGGTATTATAATCACACAACTAAAATTTTACTGACAATGCATGACTTCACTCCGTGTTCGCTTAAATAAAACATGAAAAAGAACAAGTATTCTTATTCTAAAACCAACCAAACACTAATAGACCAGGTTGTTTTCTTTCGATAGCGTCCCAACACTAGACGAACAATAACTTCTGTAACACAAAACAGGTTTACCAGTGAATACACTTTGAGTGTCAAACGAAATTCAACACCATCTTGTTTTATATACACTGCGCGTCATCAGGTTAGCAACACCCTCCAACAGCATATTATGTTTGCTGTTGTTAATACAATATATGAAATGTAATCCAGTATTTTTTTTTTTGGGAAGGTGCGGTAAAGCGAGATTAAACATTTCTAAATAAAAGTGTGGGAATACCAAAAATTAAATATCTATCGCAAAAGAAAGCGTCCAAATGTTTTGACTGTTGAATACATTCAAAAACATTGACAAAACATTTGGCAGAGAAAAAGGCGCCAACAAACGCTCTTAAAACGTCAAGTCTTAAATATCTCATTGTTTTCATTATCTCGTTGAATAGTTGGATGAATCTACTTCCTAGAACCAGCTGCCATCGTGATTTAAAATTTATAAATGAAAAATGTTTAATTAAGAATATAGTCCGTTTTGTTTCGTAAATATGAAAGTAAAACTAAAATATTTATTTTTCCATTTTTTTGTTATTAAAATTGTTATTCAAATTGTTTTATTTCTCCATTACAAGTGGGCAAAATTGGTTCCTAACAGACACTGTTTAAGGGAGGGGATAAACATGCCCGTGCATGATCACCCAACAGCAGTTGGTCGAAAATAATGCAAAATCAGAAGCGTAGGATGCGTGGAGTAGCAGAATGTCGTATTCATTTTATGCATTTCTACTACACGAAAATTTTCCATTATGCTGGAAAATCACTAAAAGCGCCTTTGAAGTGGTTAAGACAGTCATTGCATCCAAAATATAGTTACAAAACACTATTTTAAAGTGATTACAGTCTCCAGCCACTTCACACACTTTCTTTCTCTGCTCGTGTAGCATCATAGATTTCATTGACTACAACTGCAATGAAACTCATTGTATGTAATAATTTAAGCTTCGAAATTTCTGGCGAAGAGTCGCAAACGTTTTTATCAAGATTGGGCTCAATATACAAAAGTTTTGCTTGCTTCGATTTCGGCCACTGCTGGCAAAGTAGATGTCTCTAATCGACAATTCTGGGGCAATTCTCTGTAGAGAAAAGAAAATTTCATGCTCTCGTATGTGATATTTGGTACTTGTGTAGGCGGTGAAAGTTGTACTTTTATTATGAAAAATCTTACAAAACGCTGGTCCGTTTTGTCCACTTACAGCTATAAATTTTTAAAATGTCTGCCTAAAATGTCAGTTCCCAAAACAATAAAATAAAATAACACGCTGCTAGAATTCTCTGGCTTTTCCTCAAAATGAAGATGCGAGTGACGACTCTGCAGTCGTTTAATTTGTATGGGGATAAACTTTTTAGCAAAAAATTTTCCAGTTTTTTACATTTTTTCTTAAAAAGTTTTCACTACTTTTGCAACAAATTTTTAATGCTTTTGTTATTTTTTAGCTAAAAATAAAGTTGTCTGTGACAATGAAATGCAACACGTGCCGTATGATTATTATCGGAATGCAAAAATTAAAAGTTGTGTATACGCCTTGTTGTAAGGAACAGCCGCGATAAACTTTTGGTTTATTTCTTACAAGTTATTGTTATTACTTTGTTTTCTAAATGATTTTCAGAACTTTGCCCAAAATTTTTAATAATCTTTTTGGTAGAAACTGAGTTGTTCCATATCTAATAATCAAATGCAATACGTGGCGTATGATTATTATCCGTGTGCCAAATTTAAAGAGAAGGTACATACATATATGCAAGGCGACCGCAACAATGATAAACTAAATAAACAAAAAGTACTCTCTTTAAACAAAATTGTTTTATAAACGTTAAATCTTTGTTTTTTTTAATGTTAATTTTTTCTTTTTGAAACAGCTGATAGCTGGACAATCAATAAAAACATAAAGAAGAAGAATATTTCTCTCTCACAGCTTCTCAGTTTTTCGTAAAACTACCATCTCGCGTATAATGTGTCGATTAAAACACCTGTTTTTTTCACTTTTAAGTGCTTTTTATTTAAATTGAATCTTAATTCTAACTTAAGGTGAGCAACGACAGTCTTTTATGCTGACGTTGCTGTCTGGCAAAATGTGGGAACAAAAATAAAATGTAACTTAAAACTTATATGTACGCTTTCCTACACTTTGTCAGCCGATATCATTGGTGAGGTGGTTTGTATGTAACTCGCTTGTTTCCCATGCTGAGAAAGCGATTAGAACTATTAACACATTTAAGTGTTCCATTCTACACATCACTGTACCGTACTGTTGTTGGTAAAACCAGCAAAGTGGCGAAAATGGGTGGAGAAAAATCGCTTTCTGGGCAGGAGAAAGCAAAAGTTGAAGCTAATGAAGAGTCAATAGGTGAAATACTCGTATCAAGAAAATAATAAAGTTGTGAGGCGTTTTTAGCGCAATATAACGGCAAACGTAAAATAAATAGTGTAAATAAAGGGCGTATTCGTAAGGATCTTTCGCAACTGATAAAAGACCAAAACATTTTGAGAGAAGCCTCGAACCCTCATGGTTCAGCAGACTTGTCTCTTACTCAAAGTTGGATAAAGAAAAAATGCTTTACTAAAATTAAAACAAAAGACTCCGCCTTTAGTGCGTTAGGCAAAGAAATGCGTCCCAATGTGCTGAAATTACATCCGACAGGGTCTACAGATTGGCGCTACGGATAAGACGACATTTAGTCTGATAGCTTTCAAAATTTCTTGTTTCATTTTATTAAAAAGGACAGCTCTAAAAAACAGTAAATTTTATTGTTAATGCGAGGGATTATGTCAATCTGACGCGCAGTCTATCCTTTTTAAGCTCGCGCCCAAAAGTGGCTAAAATATCAATTAAATTAAATTTTATGGAAAATTTTTTTTTTTGAATTATTTGTGAGAAAGTTTTCCTAATGAAAATGACTCAAAAAAGTAACTTTTTTATGAAAACGTTAAAAGACCTCAAGTTTAAAGAAATGTTGGTATATTTCTTGATGTTGTTTTTTGGTTTTCTGAAATAATTGCTGTAGCTGAAGATGTTTTATGAATTTTATAAAAATTTGATTAAAAATCAGTTTCAATTTTCGCTGAAAAATTTTTAAAAATATTTACATACAAAAATATTGTAGAAATCGTTTCGATGAGAAGACTGAGAGCTACTAAAATTTTAAACTTAGAGCAAGAATTATTAACAAACTAAAAATCGAGTTAAACTCGCCAACAACAACAAAGCGCGCGCGAAATCCCAAGTGGAGTTTTGTTTTTGTTGAATATTCGTAAAACGTCAAAACATGAAATTTTACTCCTCAATAAGGAGGCTGAAGCACAAAAAAGGTAATCGGCTGCACCCTCAATTTCACCTGTCATCAAGCCATGTTGGGATGTATTGGGTGTTTTTTATTGAGGTATAGAACTTTAAGTTGGCATCACTTTTTTAACTGGCGGCCATTTTGTCAGCTGTCAAGTGATTAATATTTAGTTTGGTTTGCCATTTCATCATGAACAGGTTGACAAAAGAACAACGCTTGCAAATCGTGCAAATTTATTTCGAAAATAATGGTTCAGTTCGCGAAGTTTACCGCAAGCTCCGTCCATTTTAGGGTCATCAGAGCAATTAATTCGGTTAACCATGGATCGTTTTCGCACTACGTTTACTCTATGTGATAATACGCATCCGCAGAGACGTCGAACAGTGCGCACCGAAGAAACAATTGCCGCTGTACAGCAAAGTGTTGAAGAGGACCCGAATGAATCGATTCGCCACCGTGCACAGCAATTGGAGCTTTGTCCATCAACTTTTGTCCATCAAAAATTGGACCTGTAGAATTGGCTTTATTCGAGCCAGCCGCGGCGGCCACATGCCCGAAATCATATTTAAACATTAATGGCATAAAATTATCCTTCCAATAAAGCCAAATTGATGGACATTAAAACGATTTTCTTGTGTTTTATTTCAATTCGAAGTTCTATACCTCTAAAAAAAAACACCCTGTATAACTTATAAGCACCTGAGCAGGTTAATGATTCCAAGTTTTGTGATCCCATTCTAAGCAAATATTGCTTTTACACAAAAAAAAAGGTAAAAATAATGCTGGTGGTTGTAGAAAATTCTGGTAAAAAATCAGGTTGTTACTTATTTTCTTGGAATATTTATTTTGCAATTTACTTTAACGTACGTGCAATAATTTTAGTTGCCTTTAGAAGATAAAGCATAAATTTCCACAGAAAATTAATTGAACTTAAATATAAACAAACCAGCCAACACAAAATCCATCTTATACAGTAAAAATTATTATATACACAATATAAATACATACATATAATATAGGAGCAGCAAGTAAAACAGATACAAGTAGGACTTTGTGTGGTCGGAAAAGGGCTAAACAAGTTTTTGTAAATTGTAATGTTTAATCTAAAGTTAATTGTGGTGATGGTTTCTATGATGTCTGCTTGTAGCTGGGTGCCAAAAATACTTTTCTGTGATATTTAATAGGAAACAAGTTTTTATGAAAGTTAAATAATTTCCAAAAGTAGAACATTAAGGCAGCCAAGATAATTTAATCAAGATTAACTCGTTCGTGAGGACACGATTTTCAAGCAAAACTTTTAGGCACAAAGTCGTGAAAGTTTTCCAAACCACTGATAAAATACTTCATGAAGTTTATTCTAATTGTAAATGTGAAATGGCAGGGGCTTAAACGGCTAAAAACTTTTGGTTTCCATTTGTATAAGTAAATTAGAATCATTCAACATTCGACAGAAATTAATAGAATTTCAGGTTTCAAGTCCAGGCGAACACAAAAAGTTGTCATATGGAAAAGGTTGGCTGGCGGCATGTGGCTTCTAAAATTAGTTTTTAAATTTTTGTTAATTTCAATTATGGCGTGTGCCAATAACAGCCTTTACTTTCAAAAGCTCGACTCAAGCTGTCGGCGCTTAACAGCTTCAACATTAATAAAACCGAAACGTTGCCACAGCTCATCGCTGTGGAAAAACTAAAGCTTTTTTGGGTTTGTAGTGAGGCAGCTTCGCGGGCCGCAATTATGCAGCCGATACAACGATTAGGTTTGGAGGGACAAGTTGTTCAAGATCAGCTGAAAGTATTGGGCCCATAGGATTGAGAAAAGTTCTGACACTGCGACTTAGACATTAATTTAAAAACAAAAAAAAAATTTGATTGAATTGAATTTTTAATTTTATTAATATTTTATTAACAACTCACGTCTAACGTCGTGTCTTTGCTAATTTGGGTGCTAAAAATGTACGATGGGAAATTCCATCGAAAGATATTTTCATTTCAGAGCCGTGAATTGTCACCTTTTCGGGGGCGCTAAACTGAAGAATTATTA
This sequence comes from Epicampocera succincta, assembly GCA_932526305.1. Classification (NCBI taxonomy): domain Eukaryota; kingdom Metazoa; phylum Arthropoda; class Insecta; order Diptera; family Tachinidae; genus Epicampocera; species Epicampocera succincta. The sequence goes on from OW052038.1 coordinate 15,886,509, forward strand.
TTGAAATGCTTCTCTTTGCTTAACTTACGATGGGTGGGGCCGTACTTTTTTGAGACTGAGGCCGGGGCAACTGTTACGATAAAAAGATGGCGATGAGTTCTTAATCCAACTTCGACAATATTGATCTAGACAAAGTTTATTTTTAACAGTTTTTTTTTTTGGGACCAGAAATCAGCATTCGACCCTGCATAGATAGAAAGCCAGCAGGACTGGTGAAGATGTCAGAATTTAGCAAACACATTAAACTACGTGGCCGTCGAGTAAGCAAATTATTGCTCCGTGACGTTGCCTGATTGTATTGTATGTTTTCTCGAGGACACCAAAATCACCGGTATTTGGGGGTTAAAGTTTTCTCTTCTAGGCTGCATGCCCCACCATCGATTAAAGACCTCCATAATGGAATACGGGTAACTAGGGGGCATGGGCAGAAAGCTGCAAAATTTCATGAAAAATATATGGCGGCCATTTGGCTGGTATTATTTTCCATTATAAATGACACAAATTTCTCCCTCTATTCAAATACTTATTCGAGGATGTTGCTGCAAAACTATGGTTTTTTTTCTTATGCCTACAATATATCGAAATAAAAGCTCTTATTGGCAGGCCACATATTATTTTCATTTTTGATTAAACACTTAATAAATAACTCATACTACGCCAGCCCCTCCTCTACCTACACATGGACGTTTGCAATCCATGAAATACGGTGGCGGCGGCTTATGAATATGTTCAACATAATCGTTAGTTTTGAATGAAATTTTCTTTTAAAGTTTTTCACAAAGATTTCAGCGTATTTATTAAAACGTTGTGTTGCGAACGCTCATAATGTTTTTTCGTACATTTTGGTTGGCGTACGTGAAGGCTGGTGAATGTTTTTAATGGAATTTTGTACAATCTATAAATAGGCCGGCTTAAACTGCGGTCTGAGCATCTTAATTTCTCTACATTTGTATTTATATGTACATGACTAAATTTTTGGTTTTGTATAACAACTTCTCTAAATACGAGTACATGTTTGTGTGTTCAACTTTTCTGGCTGCTGTGTCTGCTTGCCAGTCTCTATAATAAAATATATGTATGCATGTGTGTGCGTGTGTGTATATAGATTTAAAGCCTCGGGTAAACAGTATAACGGATGTGAGTGTGTGTATGAGTACGAACACACGAACACACGAACACACGAACACACGAACACACTGTCAAACCAACAAATGCGTGGCTTGGTGTTTTGTTTTGTTTTTTTTTCTTGCTGAGTGTATGAATAAATATAGAATAGGCTTCTACGTGCATTCGATGAAATAACACAAACTTGTACATGAATCCTTTATGAACAAACGTAAAGTTTATATGTATGTATGAATTTTTTGTACCTACAAACCTGCAACTGCCAAAGATAGCCAGACAAAGCTTTACAAGCCGACATATGGAGTTACATTTTCTTTCACTTTTTTGTCCTGTCCTGTCCTGTCCTGTCCTGTTCTGTCCTGTTCTGTTCTGTGCTCTCTTTTTTGTTCAGTCAGTCAGTCGCTTGTGCATTTCGTTGTTCCCTTATTTCTTTTTTATATAAGTTTTTGTTTTTTAATTCTTGTACTTCATTTTATTTGTAAATTTACATTTTATGTTGTTTATATTCTTGGTTTTTGTTCTTATTGTTCTCCCAAAAAACCACATACACCATTGTGGCCATGTGTACATATATTTTTTTCTTTTCATTTTACACACAATCATATATTTATGTTAGGGGAGGGAGGGGGTAGCGTTTGCTATGAGCGCTTGTAAGTTTATTTACTTCCTGTTGTATTGCCAATAGCAGTTCATATAAAATTTTGTTTATTTGTGCTTCTCTTTGCACAGAATCGTTGCTAAATGTCAGTTTCGTTTAATTGCATTGAAGTGCAGCTCCATGCAATTCTTGCAATTTTATTCTTTATACAATCCATATTAAAAACTAAAAGAATCCTTAAAATCAAATCAAACAAAACTATGACACACATTTATACATAAATTATCTAAAAACTTGACTAAAATTCTGTCTCTTTAAATCCCTTCAATTTGTTTCTTTTAACCGAAGTCAATCGCTGGTCATATTATGGTTGACACTTTGTCACATGCCCACAATTCAAGGTGATTATCTTATGCCAGAAGCTTTCACTTGTCTGCCTACCGGTCTCGATGTGGAATTTTTTACTCGTAAAGTTTAAAAAGCAAACGGAAAAAGTACAAGTTTTCAAAGCAGAAATTCAGTTGCAGTAAAACTAAAAGTTTAAAATTTCATAAACCTGACACAATAGACACTGTCTGTGATTCAACCCTGATTTCAAGAAACATGACGGCAATTGGTTTGCAAAATTCCAATTTTTTTTTCTATTAAAAAAAGGCAGCATCAGCATTGGCGAATGTTGCTGCAAATTTCAAACAACTGGCAATTAAGCCTCGTCTGCTTGCATCGAAATCATAAAATTGGTGGAATTTGATGTCCTTTAAATATTTAAGACATTTTGAGTAATTATTTGGACAAGGTGTTGTCCTGACACCCAAGTATTTATCACTCTGGCTTAAGGATAACTAATTCTAAACACTAGACACTACAAATGAGTGATTACAGCAGCAAGAAAATTTATTTAATTTATTTTAATACGTTTTAACTGTGAATACTTTAATGTCACAGACCGCCAGACGTTTGAATCCATATTTAGCGTAATCTGCGCTTCATATTTTTACAACTTTGGCATTGACAAGATTTTCCAAAATGTTTGGTTTTATTTTTAGTCAAACTATTGTATAAAAGCCTGGTTCCATAGTTTATCTATCTTAAAGCCCATTTTCCAGAGGAAATTGTTTGTTTTAAAATCGACATGAAATGCGTTTTGGTGGTCAGCCACCGAACGATGTGCAGATGTAAACAGAGTTTGCCATAAAAAGCGCTAAAGGTCGGCCAAGTCTTAGGAAAATTTTACCACAAATGAGTGGAAAAAAGCTCACCCGGTCCTTGTGACACTAAGACTATACTTGTAGGTAGAACAAAAACGCTAATGAACTTGGCTAAATACACATCTATTGTCTGGAGGGATTAGATAGCCCAAGGTCATTTTGCGTTACCACCTGCGTGTGTTCCTCTATCAGACTAGGCCACTAACATAATCTTTACTTTTCCAGCTCTCTAAAGAGCTGGGCTTAAAGTTATTTTAGCATGTTTTGTGTAAACTCATTGTTTCCTCTTGCACCAATATCTCAATTTTCAGTTAAAACGAAAAAAAAAATATATATATAGACTATTTCTAAAATAAGAAAAAAACTTATATCAGCAACAAAATTTGCCATAAATTTGCATTACTGAACAATATAAACATTAAAGTCAGATACGAGCAGGAACATTTATATTCATGTAGGACAGCTATTTGGATGCTGGCTGGAGCATTCAGCTCCTGTTCCTTGGCTCCACCAACAGACAGACACTCACCCCACCCACATACAGACGCATGCAAACAATTTTATACGTGTCGCAAATACATTTTCATGCTTTGATTGTGCATTGAAAAACAATTGAAACATTTTCTGAACAAATAAATGGAATTATTTAAAATATGTTCATTGAATGCTGCTGCATCGCACCCTAAATCTAGTGTAAAGACAGTTCTGTTGAAAACAATTAAATGTCACAAAACTGAATTTATGGCATTCGGCATTCCGTTCTCTGGTGGTTGCACAGAAAAGATTAACTTCGCCAGCAATTCTTGGTGCCTCTTTCTCTTTATAAGATATACAAGTTTTTGAAAGCGTTAATCTCTTGGCCCCTTCATCTGGCTGCTTGTTGTTGCGGCAACCGATTTTGTTCACTGTACAATTCGCTCCTTCATTATCTGTATTCCTGGATTTGAATTTTGGTAACTAAATTTAAATGCTTGCGCATAAACGCCGCATAATATCAGCACAACTTACAAATTGCATCCTTCTTTTTTTGCTTTGCTTTTCTAAATTTTTGCCGCAGCATTCGTTGTTTTCGGTTGATGTCAGCGTTGCCACTTTCTGTTTAATAGTACAAAGTATTAAAGTGAGCTGAGAAGAGTGAGTTTTTGGCAAAACGGCCAAATCAGCTGATAGGAAAAGTTGTTATAAGACATTTTTATAAATAATAAATCCCAAAAAAATTACAAGTTTTATTTATTTGTTATTATTAATTGAAAAATTATAAATATTGGAGCCAATACATATATAAAAAAGTCGTACCAGTTGATTTGGCTTTCAGCTCCGAAATTATAATACAAACTATTTCAGCTGTTGCAAATTGTTCGTTGATACAAATTTCCAAACTAATTCATTTCTTTGTCTCTTATCACAGACATTGCAAAAAAATTACAAGTTTTATTTCATTTATATTCAAAAGTTCTGTTATTTGACAAAACAAAAAAAAAAAGGAAGAGAAATATAGAATTAAATTTATGTTATAGGGCGGTTAATGTCATAACGTTTTTCAGGAATGTACCCAACCCTCCAAAAGAAATTCAATATTTGATATGAAATTATATTTTAAAAATACAATAATAATTTTATTTATTTCATTCCCATAAACAGACAACTCTGCCATTTACGCATAAAGTTTTTGATGATGGAAGGTATTCTTTCTAAATTTTTCTGCAATTTTCACACTATTTAGAGACAAATTATTCTTGATTTCCATTCCGCTAATATCCATATTTTAAGGTACGAGTAAATGACGATCACGTCCACACAGTCACACACGAGTACAAGACGAATCCGTTTTCGCCTTCGATTAATTATGCTGGGAAGACTAGATTTCCTGTTAAGGTTTTAGTTTCTTTATAAGTTTGTGAGAATATTTCATATGACGAATTTTGCTGCAAAAAGAAAGGAGTTCCCCTGCTGGCAAAGCTTTTCACACAAATATATATTTTAGTTATACGGGTAATGCGGAAGTTCTGAGCCCGCAAATTACAGAATAGTTTGATGATATGTGAATTTCGATCACCTCTAAGAAGTCCCTTAACAATAATGAAGTCATTACTTGTGTAAACAAATCAATAGATGATGATGAGGAAGAAAAAATTGAAAAAAATCCAAAGTTCTGACGCTGCTAGAAAAGCAACTGCAAACAGTTCTTGAGGCACCGGCTTTAACACCGCCAGCTACCTTCCATTATTTAGCATCTGTCGGACCAAAAGTTGAGAACTGTTTTATTTTTTATTTAAATACCTCTTGAAAAGTCAATTTTTATTAACATTTTCTCATGTAAAATAAAATGATTTTTGCTTTTGTATCATATATCTTCAAGATTCCTTATACCAAGCCTTTCACTATACATTCATTATATCGCAGTTGTACTGTAGTTTGAAAAATCATTTCGATTTTCATTTTTTTCTTTCGCATATCTTCAAGATTCGAAGTTTTCTTGCATTCCCTTCACATTCATTATATCGAAGTTGTACTGTAATTTGAAAAATTATTTCTTTTGTCATTTCTATCTAAAATGTTAAAGCGTACAAAAAGAAAAATTTTATAAAATAATATTAATTTTTTTCTAGAAATTGTTTCTTCTTGTGGCGCAAAAATAACCCTCCGATGTTTTTTGGCTGTAATTTAAAAAAAAATTAAGAACTTTGATTCTTCTTGTGGATTATTTTTATTTGGTCTTTTAATTTTTTTACATCAAGTCGAGAATATGATGTCATGTAAATGGCCGCCGCCACAGTTGATTGTCATTTGAGCCCTTTTTATGGCATTTTCCATCACTTTGTCCAAAACTTCCGGCGATAGGTCCTCACATTCTTGACGGATATTGTGTTTAAGAGCTGCAAGAGTCTGAGGCTTGTTGACATAAACCCGCGACTTCAAAAAGCCCCACAAAAAGAAGCCTGGAGCGGTCAAATCAGGCGATCTTGCTGGCCAGTGCAAATCGCTAAAACGGGAGATTAGGCGCCCGGGAAATGCATTCTTCAGCATATCGGTTGTGGCACGTGCAGTGTGTGCCGTTGCACCGTCCTGTTGGAACCGGAACCACATGTTTTCCAATCCCAATTCATCAAGTTGCGGCAAAAAGAACTCGTTGATTATTGCTCTGTAGCGCTCACCATTCACAGTAACCGTTTGGCCCGCGACGTCTTCGAAGAAAAAAGGTCCGATGACTCCTCCAGCGAAAACAGCACACCCTACAGTGACTTTGAGCGGGTGTAATGGCTCTTCGTGGGTTACACGCGGATTATCAGTGCCCCAGAAGCGTAAATTTTGCTTATTTACGTACGTACCCGCTAAGATGGAAATGGGCCTCATCACTCATGATTATTTTTGATGAAAAATCATCTTCCTCTTGGTGGTGATTAAGGATGGCTTGAACGTATGTTAGACGCGATTGGCGGTCAGCAGCTAACAGCTGATGCACCGCCTGGACTTTGTACGGAAACATCTTCTGATCTTGTACCAAAATTCGCGGTAAAGATCGTCGACTGACACCCATTTGCGTGGCACGTCGTCTGGTCGATGTCGACGGCGCCTCCATGACATCCTCAGCTACAGCAGCAATATTCTCTGCAGAACGGCTACTCCGGGGTCTGCCACGCCTGGCAGCATCTCGTGTTGTGCCAGTCTCTTCGAGGCGAGCGGCTAAACGTCGCAGTGTTTCACCAGTAGGCGTTGGACGGCTAGAAAATCTGCGACGAAATTCACGTTGTGCCAAAGTCACCGACCGATTATTGGTCAAATAAATAGTCACCAATATTCCGCGTTCTGCATCGGTGTAGCGTAACAGTGTTTATTAACGTGTATTTCGCATGTGTTTACTACACAAATGCCAAAACAGAACTGACATTAGAGGCCAATCGCAAAATTTATAGCATTTTCTTTTGCGCCACCTTGTACTATGGCTACCACTTTAGGCGGTGTAGTTTCTTGCTGCACGAACGGCAACACTGGTTGAAATATTTTGCGGTCATTTCAGAAGAAAAGGTGTTTTCACATTATTTATACAAAATAACTCTGAAGTTTTTATGTAAATTTTTTTGCATTTATGGACAAATTTTCCTCGTACATTTTGGAAATGACTTAATTTTGTTTACTATTTATGTATGTATGTGTGTGTGTAGGTGTGTGTGTGTAAGTGTGTGTGTGTAAGTGTGTGTATGTGTGTGTGCGTAGTTATTACGAATTTAATTCGTACTGAACGGGAGCAAGCAAGAGTCTTGTCAGAGTCAGGCATTAGTTAAGACGTAGAGAAAATGCCTCTTGTCTTATAAAATGTTCAACTTTTATTTAAATTTCCATTTGATTGCATATAAATTTGAATTTAAACTCATCTCTATTTCCAGCCATTCCTTAAGCAACAATAGAAATAGAAGCCAAAGATTTCGTATTTATCTATATTGTGTATTTTATATCTGTGAATGTATGTTTGTACAAATTTTTATATAATTTTCTGTTTTACTTATTGTGTTTTAGGACGGTTGATCGCTTGTGGTCGATTACTGAAGATTTGAATATATTATACAAAGAGAATTGGACACGTTTGGCTGCTCAGGAAGTGCAACATTTTCAGGTTTGTTTAATGTCGATAGATTTAAAAGTCATGAACACAACATGTTTACGTTGTGCTTTCCAACACAGTTTCGTTTAATATATTGTACAGTCGTGCATATACAGTGCAGAACATAAGCGAATGCCTGTTTAAATTTATTTAAAGTGTCTTAAAATGATAAATAACAAAAGATGTCTTAACAATTATTTCTTATTGTATTTGCAACAACAAAAAAAAAACATAAAGCAACTCAATTCACTCAGCTTGGGAGATTTTTCAGGTTCTACTAGAAAGTGTTTGTTTTTATATATAGACGGAGACCGTCTACTGCCTTTCTAACACGTTTTCCTTAAAATCCCTAAGAATATTTTCCCTTTCCATTTTAACAAGCATCCAATAATCCGCTTAGTTTCAGAAAAATTCACCACTGAAAGAAGATGACCACCTTTAAGTGTCATATTGTGTGTAACGGTAATATATCAATTGACCGTTATACGTACATATAAGTTAGATTTTTATTTTGAGTCATTACTTTGAATATTACATTTTTTGCCAACAGAATAAAGAGTAATTTGCCCAACTTTGACTAATTACTCTTCACTTTTTTTAATTATCATATGATGACACTATAAGTAAAACCAGGACGTGAACGTGAGCTCGCTTTTGCCCGTCAGTGTACATTCAGACGAAACGATATAATGTGATATTGGTTGATGTCGTTTTTTATTTGTTGATTTACTATTGAATCCAATATTCGATTCGCTTGACTGCTTCGGATTTGCAACATCTACAATATTTATTTTGTTCTTTTTCTTGTGTTCTCAGGATATTTTGTTACGTTCAGTGCGTCAATCAAAAATTCATCAGCCAGGACTTCAAATGAATCCGCCCACTCATAAATGGACTTATGCTTCAGCATTTTTATATTCTTTGACTCTTATAACAACAATAGGTAAGTTTTTCTTGATTTTATATATCAGAAAATATTTCAGCAGCACAGGTTTTCTTCATATACAGTGCTGATCAAAATAATAGGCATTATGATATACATGTATGTTATTTATTTATAATTTCAATTAATTCTATTGAAGAAATTTGTATTCACGTTTTTCCCGTTGAAAATAAGAGACTTGTTTACAAATTTCATAAAAATTTTTATTGTATTTTTTAATTGGAAGGAAGGACGAATTGAATTAAAACTTGTTTTATTTTTACTAGCGATAATATTTATTTAAATATTTATTCTAAATGACCGCCATTATGATCTAGTACAACCCGAATTCGGTTGTACATGACACTGACTATTAAATTTAGAAATTTTTCAATGAGGAAACCTCTTCAACTGCTCTTCAACAGCTTCCCAGAGCTAAAATATTTCCTTCCAAACTTTAGCTGCATCCTTTCAATTACGTTTTGATTAGGGGATTGGGAAGGCCAGCCTAAAGTGCCAATTTGTTGGCATATGGTTAGCAACACATCATTCAAGAGAAAAGATTGGACTGGATTTCCTTATTCGTAGTTTGAGAGATCTGATATAAAGGCCCCAGAGCATGCCATGAAAATGCGCCCTTATCCACGATATTACCTCCCAATTATTTTGTATAGCGATCATCTGGCTCTTTACACTTTGGTACTCAGAAATCCGGTTCACTTTCATCGTTGCATCATATTTTCTTAAAACCCATCAATATTTTTTATTTAGCCAATTGAATGCGAATTTTGTGTTTTTTTTTGTCGGCTGCCTCTTCCTGCCAAATGCTTGAACTTATTTTAACAGCAATTGATTTTGAACACATAAATGTTTTCTTTTTGGCCGACTTTAAAGCATTCTTCGGATCTGGCAAATGCTCTAACAATGAAATCTAGAGTTTTTCTTTCATATCGGAAATTTTCCGTGACTGATCCATGGCTCCTCAAAAGTGCAATATTTAGTTCGATCCATCAACAATCATAAGAAAAAACCTTAACAAATTTAAGGGTAACATTTAATCTTAGTAACCGTCCATTATATTGATCAGCACTGTATGTGACAGCCATTAAACAATTTTTATTTTTAGTTTTTAATGATGGATGTGAAATCATGTTTTCGTTTTCGTTTTCGTTCGGTTTTGTTTTTTTGCCTACATGATTTTTTTTTTTTTTCAATCAAATATTAAACTTTTAATAAACGTGGATGGTTTACAAAACTTTATTCTGACTTATTATGGTTGTCAAGTATTCCGTCTGTATCCTTATTTGTTATACTACGAGTATATCCAGGTCGTGTGTGCGTGGGCAGTTGTGTGTGCAGTTGTGTGTATGTGTGTGTGTGTGTGTGTGTGGTAGTTATGGCTCCCAACTTTTAGTACTTATTGAATTTTAAAATTACTTTTACGTTGTATTTTAAAACGTGACAGATTAACAAAACTGAAAATAAAGAAGAAAAAAAAAATTAGAGAAAAAATGAATGTATGTAGATAAAACAAGAATCAAAAAGAATTGAAAAAGAAATCAACAATAAAAGCTTTTAATTAAATTATTTAAGTTAAACAGTTATTTTTACAGCTCAAAAGTTTTCTGAAAAGGAAAATAAATAGAAAATTGTTTCAGCTTCTGTTACAGCTAAACAACTAAATTTAGCGAGTTCTGATTCATCCAGCTTTCAATAGGACCACTTAATAATGACAGTTCACACATCATAAGTTGTCAACGATGTGTTGGTTTTTTTTTTCTTTTTAACAAAAAATGTGTCGCCGCATTTCTTGTCTGCTTTGTTCATAAATGAGTTTCATCCTAGAGAGAATTTATTTGATAAATATAAACAAACATACAAATTGAAAATTCACAACTTTGAGTTGGCAACACTGCCTCAATTGGACAGGCCATTTAACAGCTGATAGTGGTTTTTTCTTTAGTTTGAAATTTCGTTACTTGAAATTTCTTCCACTAGAGCAACGTTTGCAAATTGTTGAAACTTTTGTTTAATCAAAATAATGGTAAAATATATGTTTTTCAACAGTTAAATCAATAATAAATATTTCGCTGTGTAGAGGGGGTTTGTTTGAGCACTTCTCTTATTTTTATTTGGATTGGGTGTGATATAATTTTATAGAGGCATTTGAATGATGAGTTCGCTATATAGTTAGAGGCTTTATAACTTAGAGTTTCGGCTTTATTGTCTACGATGTATTTTTGTATGAACAAATTTGCTATAAAAAGGCGTGTTTTATTGAGTTGTTCGTTAGAAAAAGGTTTATTATATTGAAGTTTCACTGTACTATTACCTTGAAATCCATTAATAACCACAATAATATCACAATTTTTTTTTCCTTAAACAAATTTAGACCATTTTTTATATGTATGTATGTGTTTCGCCAGCGGAAATCCGTCAGCCGCCGACAATAAAATAGAATAAATTTTCAATTTATTTATGATGTTTGTTTTCATTTTTTGTATTTGACAGCCATTTGTCTGTACGCCATATAATTGTTATTTTTTCGTTTTTTTTGCGAGTATATTTCTTCTTTTGTATAACTTAAGTTCTGGAAATAAATTTGAATACTTGTATTCGTAAAGTGCTGCTGGCGAGTATTTTAATTTATTGTCATAACAAATCGTTTGTAGGCCATCGATTTGACTTCAATAATAATTAATTATGTTTTCATGAAATGAAACATCTTTTCCCCGCCCACAAGGGCTATTTAATAAGGCGTTGAGGCCACAGAGTACTGTCTTAAATTGTGGCGTTTACATTAATAAATATCCAGCGAGATGCAAGTAGACATTTTGACGGCTTTGCCTTAAAAAAAAAAAATAAAACCGCTGAGAACTATTAGGCATTAACACGTTAAGCTCAATTGATTATTAATGCGGCATCTCTGGCTGCCATTGAATCGATTTACACGAAAGTTGTTAAAGTTAATAGTGAGTGCACAAGTATGTCCTTGTATATTATTTCATAAATTGTACTTCTTGGTTTATTTTAAAATAAATTTAACAAATAAAAAAAAGTGAATAAATCAAGTACAAATGACGAATAGACTAGTAAAAATAGTAGCATTTACTACTGCAGTTGTGGCACTCAGCTGTTTCTGTTCATTCATTAATATTCTTCACTTTTATGTTTTCAATAAATTTTTGAAAATATATCAAAGTGGCCTAGAATTTTTACTTACATATATAAAACATGTGTCAATATAATTTATTGTATTGTAAAATTATAAAGCCAAACAATTTTTCAATTTAAGTTTCTTTAACTTTGGAATTTTGAGCACGAAGAGGGGGAAAAATTTCGTAACCGATTTATGTTGAACTAAATTGAATAAAAAATGTCACAGATGACATGTGGTTCCAGCAGAGGATGGATGCTTGAAATACATGCGACTTAATTATTATGAGTTAATCTAAAATTAATTAATTTAATGTGCAAATGCTGTAATTTCCCCAGGAATGCAGTTTAATGTGCGAAAACGTAAGCGATATTCTTATTTAATTATAAAGATCAGGCTGTGACCTTAAGAATGGCAAACAATATCAGGCAAATGGCTTGAGAATCATATTCTTTTTAACATGCCCTCCATCAGCGTTCTGTAGCTTTGCGGTTGTAGATCTTGAAGTTTTGACGCGATTATGGGCTATACGTAACCGCAAAGAAATAGGACTAGACAGAGAAGTTGAACCACAAGATCTTCGATAAGCCACCAGCTCTGAACACTTTTTTTTTGTATTGCTGTCCTGGTGAAAAAAGAACTCAACTTTGGGCATACAACCATCATTACTGATCGTCCTTTAGCAATAATCCATTCAGCGAAACAGTTGCTCTATCCCTATTTTCGACAAATTACATTGTTCAATATATTTTAAGTTTGCACGCCCCAAATCACTCAATATGAGTTCATTTCACGCTCCTAACCAGTGCAGACATGAAGATGTTGTTGTGTTGAGTGAACTTTGGAAGCCTTAAGACTTGATTGATGTCAGCTGCGTTATAGAACTTGTAATGACAAAAGTTAAGCGGCCGGGCGAACAGTACCGCTGCGTTAATAGATTCGATCTTATGCATTACCGCTTATTATTTTACTTTAAATATTAAAGCAAACGGATCAAGATGCTTACAAATATTGTGTTGTTGAAAAATTTATGCGAATGCCGCAAGAAGCACAAATCAACAGCACAGCAGCCTAAAAAGTGTTTTTTTTTTTAATTACTGAGATACTGACAGTTTATAACAGTATATGATTAAGAGAGTATCAGGCGCTCGTTATACAGCCCGCTTTATTTCACCTCAAAATGATTAATTTCACAAAGACTTTTGCAAAATAAGACCACAAAACGAAAAAAAGAACTCTGGCTGCAAAAACCTAATCCATTAAATTAACGAAATTGAGGCACATGTTTTAAATTAATCACTCGACATAAAATTATTATTATCAAATAAATTACTATTGCGCATCCTGTTAAAAGGAAATAATTAATATCACTCATACGCAGCGTTCGACTGTTCACTGCCGGCACTCATTCAGTCATTATTCGCTTCATTATATTTTTACACAATAAATTTATTCATTGAAAAATAAGCATACAATAACAACAACAATGGCAACAACAATAACAACAACAATAACAACCGCAAGTGTTTTATATGAATATAAATCTTGTGACAAGTGGTCTATTGAATAGAGAATGTCTGCAGCAGAACAACTGAAGGAAACTTCATTATTTCTAAATTGAAAGAAAAAAAGACACCCACACGCGCGCACTTGTCATTTCGTCTATTAAAGAATAATTGTTGTTGTCCCATTTAATGCAATTAATTTTTTTGTTTTTAAGTATCACAAGTTTTTGTTTTAGAAAAGTCTTCTTTTGCTATTTATTTTGTGTTTAATGTCGTCTATTTTTATCAATAAAAAAAGTTTTTCTTTCTAATAAATTAGACTTGTTGTGTGTGTGTGTGTGGAGATTGACTTAATAATATTTGAAAAAAAAAGTTCAAATAAAAGTTCTTTTGTACAATAAACATACATTTTCGTTATTTGATGTACCCCCCCTTCCACACATCATACAATAATATATTTTAGATTCTTTTTATTCTCTTGAAACAAAAAAAAAAAAAAGACAACAAAAAATTTTATGTGATTTTAAAAAGATAAAAAATTATTTTGCGTAATAAAACCGAATGAATACAGTTCAGCAATAATTTACAGTTTCCCTAAATAAAGGCAGTCAAATAAAATGGCGTTTAGTTGTGTGCTGAGACATATTTAATATAGTTACGAGGTCTGTTGCAAAAACTAAGGTAAAAAAAAATTGTTTTATTTAGTCATCAATTTCTAGTTTAAAACCCTCAAAGGTGTCCCCTCCTCAAATATAAGGCACGTTTTTCTACAATCCTACAAGCAGTTCTGATATACACTTTTTGGTATATCCTTTTGATATGCTCAATCGTAGCATAATACCGTCCTTTCGTGGGTCTGTTGGGAACAGGAAAAAAGTCATAGTTGGCCAAAAGGGGTGTATACGGCGGCTGCGACACAATTGCGTTGTGGCTTTTACCTAAAATTCAGCAATTTCGGAAAGAATTCGCTGCCGTACGCTTCGAGCCCAAAATTTCCTAAACTAAATGTATACCTGGAACCAACTAATATGACAACATCTTCAGCAACTTCTCTAATAGTGATTCGAAGTTTCTGCATAACAATTTTCTCTACTTTTTCAACACTTTCATCGGTTTGTGATGTGCTGGGGGCCCTCTCTTGATCAACTTTTCAATTACAATTACAATTATAATTACAATTACAATTGCAATTACCGTATGCCTTCATTTCGATTCCTTTGCAGCACAAAATTTGCTGTAAATTGTTTCAAATACATGTTTTTCCACAGCAGAGAATTCTTCTCACAAACAAAATATTCGTCTCAAATATAATCGAATGGCAGCAAAATTTGAAAATTCATCCTTTTTTTTGAACAGACCTCGTATGCAGATTGTGCAAATATATATTTATTGATATTTAGTTTGAAATTTATGACAATTGGGAAACCATATAATGGCGAAGGTTAAAAGTTTATCAGTTAAATAAATTGTGTTTTTCACATAAAACTGGAGAAAATCACAAGACTGCCGCTGGTGCCAGCCCATGAGTTTGTATGCACGTGTATGCGGCCCTGTTCTATTTTCTCATCATTTATTTTGTTTATTTCTCAATTGCGCCAGTCGACATCTTTATATTCCGCTCAACGGTAATGATTATCTAAACGGATTTTCCCGTCATTAATGTCTACGCATACGAGTACATTTAAAGCAAACCACTACAATGAAACAGCTGTTAATGGGTGCATACCTGTGAAAAAAAAACACACGCAAACACACACACAGTTCTGATCTGATATATCGTTTTTCTCTTCAATAGCAGCAGCAGCAGCAGCAAACAAACAAATGCTGTGTTTTCGGCTGAAAACAAAGTCTAGAACGTTTTCAGCATTTAAATGTCTTAAATGAAATAAAAAGAGCAGCAAATATTTAGGTATTTTTGTATGCGACTCAGGGTTGGGAATATAAATGTAGGTTAGATGTGGCAAATGGCATAAATCAAGTTGTGTGCACGATACGCGTATAAATGACTTTTTTTTATTTAAATTTGATTGGATCAACTCATGCCTGACAGTATTTATGGAATACACCAGCAGTGAAATGTGTGCAGCGGCTTCTTAACATGGCAGGCAGCCGTATGACCCAATTTTGAACTGCTCTGGCTCACAAATATGTCTGAATTTGAGCCATGGCCTTGAAACTATTGATCAGAAAATGCTCATGTTGATGATGGACCTTAAGCGAGTTAGTTGTCATCAGTAACTGAATAAGTAGCTACAGATTAGCTAGAGAGACCGTCAAAATATCGGATTAGACAGACGCTGGCAAAATAACACTGGCTGCCAACATCTGCCCATGTGAATAGAAACTACTTCTATAGCAGATGTAGACAACTACCTTGGACCAAGATGATCGATCATAAGCGACAAATTTTACATCATTTTGTTTAATCGTTCGATATAATGGAAAAAAAAACATCCAAGCATAGTTTATGGTTTTAGCCAACGCGCTCCGAGCTGCTTTACCACTGATATGACACAAAATAATTTTGCTTTAACAACAGCTGACAACGTTGCCAACTCATAGTTAGCTAATACGGGGTTGTTAAATGTAATTCACGGAAAGCATTACTAAAAATTGCTTATAAAATTGCAATATTTCTTTCCCTTGAAATTCCAATATTTTTCTTTTTGGTAGAAATAAACTTCTCTTAAAATACCAGTTCTTGCATTTATACATAAAGCCTAAATCCTGCGTGCGGCTTTTGTTTTTGCTGGTTTTGGTTTTTTTTTTATTTTATCGAATGCCACTTCATTGCCATTATTCCGCCACTGCTGTCGATTAGAAATAACAATGAAAACAACACATCACAGCACATCAGCACTATTTTTCCACAAACATGCAAATGCCGGTGTTTTATGGTGTATCAACTTTCACAGGATGTCGTCAAGTCTAAAGTTGTGTGCACGTGTGAGCGTGTTCGTGCGCATTTTTGTTGGTGTTTTTAAAGGCGATAAAATTTTGTTGTACAGCAATTTCTGGCACTGAAATCGTTTATGTCAATTCCTAATGTTTGTTCTCCGCACCAACATTCAATAAATTGTTTGCAATTGCGATTGCGATTGCCTTTACAAGGATCTTCAGTGCCTTCATCATCATTCCGTCTGGTATAATGAACATTTTATTTATTTTTTGATTATCGAATTTTGTCTTTAGTATCAGCATTAGTATAAAATAGTTGTAAACTGCAATTGTATATAAATAAATTTAGACTAAATTTTTATGGTCGTATGATTTTTGTTTTCGAAGGTGAACGTGTTGCGATACCAACAAATCCATACAAATACACACACACACACATAATGTATAGCCTTAAACAAGTGAGTGAAATTTTAGCTTGTGTAGGGTCTTAAGCAGCAACAACAACAACAAACATAATTGAAACAAATACATAAATATAGAGAAATTTTGCCAATAAACAACAACTTGTGCTGTAGAAATATGAGTTCGTATCAGAGGCTGTGTTCAGATTAATGCGTAGGCTGTTTCCTAAGTTACATATTGGGTCGATTTGAACATACGAATGTTTTTCATCATCTAGACCTCCAGCGATTTCCAGCTAAAAAGTGGTAAGATTCTATTCTATTGAAATAAACTTACACCAAGTCATTGTGCGGACAGGTAGGAGTTTATGCGGGTCTTGAAACTGCCATTTAAATTTCCGTTTAAACAGGCTGTTCTAAAAAAAGAAGTGTTTGATTTCTAAGCTGACAGAGAATCAATTAAAATTATACTATTGATAAAAATGTACCTGTAAACGCTTCTATCATGTTTATTACGTTCCTTGAAATCTTCAAAAATTTTAAAACGATAAAAAAAAAACAAAACCTGAATTTCCTTTAATCTATTACGAATTTTACGAATATTTCGAAAATCGCAATAAATATGTATGAATGAAATGAGTGCAAAGACTTGATGTTCACTTTAGTAAAGGTAAACGTGTCGGAGTCACACAGTTCGCAAAAGAAGGAAGAGAAAAGAGCAGTTATGGATTATGGTGCTGCTGCCACCAGCCTCCCAGCCAGCCATTATAAATTTGATGGAAAAGTTAGTGATGTGCAAAATCACGCTCGGTCACGTTTCTGAAGAGCAGTAGAGAGAGACCAGCATGTTGTAGCCCATACGGGGTTAAGGAAATACCCGCATGTCTTTGAAGAATAGCGACATTGTAGCGCATACCATCGTGTTGAGGAAATTCCCGAATTATAAATATCTCATCGATGTTGAAAGTTGGAAATTGCACAAACCGCTTTACATCGGATTACACCTTTTAAAGTGCAGTTAGAACCGTAACTTTGCTGAATCGGTCCCTGAACTAAATCAAATTGCTGCGAATTTTCATCGAAATGCATCATCTTGAATGATTAAAGGTAAATTTTCACCTCGAAGTCAATGTTAGCAAAGCTTCAGAAATCTCAATTATTATCATTGAACAGCATTTATTTCATCGCCACTTGCGATGGGGGTAGACTGCGCTACCGAAAGGTTTCCTTAATAATTTTGAAATGGTGTCAGTTTAAAGATATTGATTGGGGATAATGTTGTTTATATTGTAGATTTTTTTCTTTTGTCGAAGGATTCATGAGGGTGGGTTTTTTTTTTTTTTTTTTTTGTTGGAAAACCTTGAGATTGAACTGTTTTACGTGAACGATAAGGTCTACATTGGAATTGTTACAAGTTATTGAATGATGGACATGTAGAGGCAAATGGAAAATTACTGGAAAACAGAATGGTCGTACTGGCATTGGAAAATGTTCTATTCTATTATTAAAGGCAAAACCCTTCTCTTTACAATGAAATACTCCCCAATATTAGATTAACTAATTTTTACATATCAAAATAAGACATCCTATTAGAAGATTATATTTGCTTTATAGGGTACAGTGATGGGCAAAACTTTCATCGTATTAAAAAATAAAACAAAATTCGTTTCGTATGACAAAGTCATCTCAAGTCGGTGAATATTCGTATTAACAAACTAAATATTACTTTCATGGGAAATTTTTTAACAATAATGGCTTTATCTTCGTCCTCGTTTATAAAAATGCTTTTGATGGGGGAAAAAAACAATTGTAACACCCACTACTGTTAACAGTTGCCAGCATTAACATGGAACGACTAACAAAAACGTTTGTGTTTCTGTTAATGTATTACAAGGACCTTGTAAGTGTAATTGGTTACTGCAAAGGGGATACAGCCTGTTCGAATGCTAAATGGCTCAATAAGTTTTATTAGTTAAATAAATAAACTTGAACAATTAGGAAATCTAGTGAAATTAAATTCAAACGTTTCGTCAGAATTTACACTATTTTATTTTTCCTATGCCTTTCTAGTACTTGAACTGAAAGACCATAAAATAAGGAGACGTGATTTGTGTATGAAGACTGTAGAATCAATGCCATTTATTTGTGTTATTATTCATCTTTTATACAATATTTAAAATTACTTAATTAATTGACATACTTTATAATGCGGAAATAAATATAAACTTATCATCAAAAATAGTTAAGAAGTTGAAAAAGTGCAAATTAATGAAAATGGAATTTTCATTATTTAAATGTATGTATTTTGTAATATTTTATTTAAAAATAATGCATGCGTTGCAGTTTTAATTTAAGTTGACATAATTTAAGTACAATGTATGTTTCGTAATTTTTAAATAATACAGTGACGAACAAATTAATAAGATAAAAATAAGTACAAAACTTATAATGTGTTTAGTTTCTAAAACAAACTACTACCGAACACCTATTTTTATGTTGCTGGCGAAATAAAAAAAAAATGGAGAAGATTTAGAGTTTTAAATGTTACATGTTTTATAATTATTGCGCCATTTGGATTACGCCAAAAAATAACTAAATAGAGTAGTTTCCGTTTAATTGATTCCCGCTTAATTGATTCCCGCTTAATTGATTCCCGCTTAATTGGTTTGCCCGCTTATTTGATCCAAAAAAATTACACTGAAAATATTCAATATAAGTTTTATAGAAAAATTCCCGTTTAAATGAGCCTCTTTATTGCATTACCCGCTTAATTGAATCATAAAATAAAAACTATTTTTGTAAATTGCATACAAACATGCCGCTTAATTGACATTTAAAAATTCTCTTTTTGTTGAAAAAGTCAAATAGTCGACTTTTGGTTTTCGTGATGGCATATAGTTACAAAATTATGGGGCAGCCCTTCAAATCATATGTTTTGTTTATTTTGTACAAAGTGAAAAAAAAACGCCAGTGAATTAAAATCTATATGTATATAAATATTTTACTGCTTTATTGATGCCACTGCGCAATTATGCGGAGTTCTTTTAATTGAGCCAGTGAATCAATTAAACGAGTATCGGTTTAATGATATGCCTGGTTAATTGCAACAAAACTTGTGCATTTTTAGACAATCAATTAAGCGGAAATTACTGTATATATTATATTTGAAAACCAGCGGTTTTGCTGTGCAAAGTCGTAACAATTTGACATGGAACGGAAAGCAGAATAAACATCAAAGACACCAAATAGGCAAATGAATAGATTGTATGTACGTACATACATTGCCGCACATACAGTGAGCATTAAAACTTGAACAGGACTATATAATGGCGGGCGATACTAAGATATGTATGTCTATAAGTTTTACGACCAGTTAGAAAACAAGTGTCTTCTTCGATATAAAGTACCTGAAGGGGACCAAAGCAAACAACAGCGGTACAGCTGTTGACTCCTTGTACGTACTTGTAAGTATTACGAAACTCTTAGGACAACAAATCTTGAAGCAATATGGAAAAAATTATTCGCTCAACCTATAGTTTTCTAATCTATTTTTACATGACACTGCTAACACACATTTACATTTTAAGACATAAGTAATAATATATATTTCCTCGCTATATAGATTTCTAATTTCATTGGATAAATATTGCGCTATAGTTGTGGTGTATTTTTGTATGAAGCATTTGGCCATAAAGAGATTTTTTCAAGCTACTCAACAAAAGCAGTCTTTATATGGAGTTTTTTTTTGTTCCTTCGTTATACCGAGATTTCACTGTATACATAATTTCGAAGCTGCTAGAGTCTAACCCTCCGAAAAGCTGACTTTCGGTCAATAGCATATCTTCGCTAGATCGATTTTAAACTGAGTGCTGTGATCAGGTGGGTGCTCTGGCCGATGTCATCTAGTGCGCAACACGCATTATACTGCACTTTTTATAAACGCACTTCCATATTTTGCATACAGAGCTGGCCAGTGCACTCTGTTATGAGTCTGAGACTGTTATGCCCGTCCATTGGCCACTTTGGAATTGTGGTTTCACATCTCAAGAATCACAGCCAAAGGACAAAACAAGCTCCAGCCACATACTTACATATATTCTGATCCACCGCTATTGGATAAATTTGTCCTTTCTAAAAGACTAAAAATATATCAAAATGAGTGGAAAATGTGTCCGTATGGTGGCGTAACAGCTGCCTCCCAGCGAACAGGAACGCACATTCGTTTCATTTAATCTCCTGGTCGCTTCCGTTTCTTTTTTCTTTAATACAACAGTAATTTGCTGCAGAAATCCTTTTTGGAATACTTGAGTACTAATTAATTTTATCGCTTAAATTCAGATTGTCCGATTCAATTTAAATGTTCAAAACAACAACATGCGAACATTGTTGTTGCAAATTTTACAATATATATATAAATATGAGCAATGAGGTTGTCAGGATTAGCTGGATTGTTGACAATGAAACAACAACAAAAACTAAATTTTAAATTAAATTAATTCTATATTAATTTTCTTGTTCTCTCTAATACTGGTTTTAATTGAGCAAAATTAATTCCACCTTTTTAATCCCTTATCAAAAGCAGTTTGTTGTTGCTTTGCTGCTGCATTTAATGTTGCTACAATTATTTCAATTTATTTACTAATTTACTTTTTGTAAATAATTTAGGCAAGTTTGTCACTACGCAGTTGTTAAATCATTCTTTTTTTATTTTTTGTTCAACATGTTTTTTTTTCAGTTTAACTGAATTAATTCTAAAATTGTGTGGACTAGTTTGTGGTTGCTGCACTGCACAAAAAAACCAAACAATTAAAATTATTATGTTTAACTAGCGAGGATTATGATTGTCTTGCATTTGATTTAAATTTAAGTGAAATGCAAACAAGTCTTTAAAATTATAGGACTTATTACACGGCATAAGTTCAAAACCTGACTTGCCAACATTCCGAAATGTCAACCTGGCCGCGAAACTACTTTAACTTTAATTATATTATTTTGGTTTGAGTAACAATAAGAGTCCATATTTATGTTAATTAGTTGCGAATTTGGGACTTTCCCTTACAGGTATATAGTAAAATTGCAAATATATATTGTTTTAGTTTCGGTTTAGCCAGCGTTCTCCAATTTTGCACACCAAGTTGGTTGAGGTGCCTCTCCACTTGTGTGCGCCATCGGTTCCGTGGGCGTCCTCTAATGCGTTGTCCCACAGGTTCGAAATCGAAGATTGTACGGGTCGGAGCAGTATTCTCCATGCGCTCTACATGACCCAACAATCTTAGCCATTGGATCCGTAGGCGCCTGGTTAGGCTCATGTCGCTGTACAACCCTTACAGTTCATGATTGAATCTTCTTCTCCAGAAACCATCAACGCAAACAGGTCGGAAGATTGAACTCAGAACTTTTCTCTCGAAAATACCAAGGACTTCCTCATCCGCCTTCGACACCGTCCATGCTTCCGCGCCATAGAGAAGTACAGGGATTATCAAAGTGGTATATAGTGTCAGCTTGGTTTTGCGAGAAAGGGTCTTACTACTCAATTGCCTCTTAAGCCCAAAGAAACAGCGATTGGCAAGAGTTATTCTGCGTTTGATCTCGGTACTGATGTTGTTTATACTGTTGACTTGGAAGCCAAGGTAGACGAAGTCCTCCACTACCTCGAAGTTATAGCTGGCTATGGTGACGTTCTGGCCCAGTCGTCGGTGTTGCGCGTCCTTTTTTGATGACAGCATATACTTCGTTTTGCCCTCGTTCACCGCTAGACCCATTTTGGCCGCCTCCGTTGAAATACCAGCAAACGCTTCATTGACGGCTCGCTGTGTTCGACCAATCACGTCAATGTCGTCAGCGTATGCCAGCAGTTGCACGGACTTTTGGAAGATCGTGCCTCTGTTGTTGGCGTGTGAGTTTTGCACGATCTTCTCAAGAATTATGTTAAGAAAGTCACATGACAGTGCGTCGCCTTGTCTAAATCCCCTTCTGACATTGAAGGTCTCGATGAATTCGTTACCGACCTTGATGGAGCAGCGAGAGTTCTCCATCGTCATCCTACACAGCCTGACGAGTTTGGTAGGAATGTCAAAACTAGACATGGCTTCGTATAGCTCGTCCCTATACACACTGTCCTAAGGGGCCTTAAAATCGACGAATAGGTGGTGGGTGTCGATTTGCATCTCTTGCATCTTTTCCAGGATCTGCCGTAGTGTGAAAATTTGGTCAATGGTGGACTTCCCCGACCTGAAACCACACTGATAAGGACCTATCAAACTGTTCACGATTGGTTTCAGGCGCTCACACAAAACGGCAGAGAAGATCTTGTAGGCGATGTTCAGGAGACTTATTCCTCGGTAGTTGGCGCAGTTGATGGGGTCTCCTTTTTTGTGGACGTGGGCAAACGATGCTGAGATTCCACTCGTCGGGCATGCTTTCATCCGACCATATCTTACAGATGAGCTGGTGCATGCGCCCAACCAGGTCATCTCCGGCTGCCCTAAATAGTTCCGCGGACAGTCCGTTCGCTCCTACAGCTTTGTTTCGGAATTCTCTACCATCATCGTCCGTTATCTGGAATGGAATATTCTGCCTGGCGATAGATACTTTACTTATACTATTGTATAATTCTAAGTGTCTTTATTGATTATATGAAAAGGTAAAGTTGGTCACACCGGCCGCGGGTCGTTTAAAAAGTTTTGCTATCCAGAATCAACTAAAATTGTCTGTGTAGACTTTTTATATTGTAAAATTGTTAAATAAACTACTTGACGAAAAGAAAATCTGCAGTTTTATATATTTATATAACCCTGGCCAGTCTGTATTATCGTTCATTTCTGACTGAATTATAAAAAGAGTTTTTTTCCTCAGGCGCCGGGCTGATCTGCAGCACCAGCAACTCGGCACCGTGTCCAAATCATGTTGTTCAAACGATCTTACGACAATCTCTAAGTGGAAGCATAGAAAATGAAATACTCGTTAGATCCAGTGTTGCTAACTAACACACATAATGCTGCTTCATATTAGACTTATGAATATTGCAAATCTTAAGCAATCAGAAACTATTGATGTTTTTGGCATTAAATTAGAATGTTCTGTTTGCTGGGCTAAACACATTTTTTGTGTCACAAAAAACCTTCCGGTGGCTGTTTTTTTTTGTCGTGCAACGGCGTCTATTTGGATGGCTACTCAACCGCTTCCAAACATGCAGAGATCCGTAAAACGACGACGTATTGGAACGATTGAGTGGATAAGAACCAATTCGCTGGGATAATAACACAAAATCCTTGTCAGATTTGCTTTGTGGATTGAAAGCAACGCTGGCATAAGTGTTAATATGTATGTCTGAAGGGTAGAAAATTGAAATTGATGAGAAAAATATCTGTAAATCTGGCTTGAAACTAATTTCTTAAGGATTTCAATTTAGATTTCGATTTCACAATTCAATTCAATTCAATTTATTTCCTTCAATTCATGATATTAACAAAGATTTTTTCATCATAATTAATTTTTGTATTATATTTTCTAAAAAATTAAAGGCGAAAATTGTCAAAACAAATATTTTGTGCCTGAATATATAATCAGCTTAAATTCTCAATGATTGTGCTTCTGCCTTCTCTCGAAATTGCCACAACTAAGGCCGGCCATTGATGTTATTGAATTACTCGGGGTACCTGTTTTGTTTTTTCCATTTATTGTTAATGAAACAAATTTATGAAATTTTTGATTAAAAAAGTTGTTTTTTTTATGACTTAACGGTAAATAACATTTGTCGCGTCATCGTGCCTACTGACCTCAAAGTCTGGTAGGAAGCAAAATGTTGTGTTGTGTTTGGTTGTTGTTGTTGTACATGAACGCAAGATGAAAAATGTGAAAGTCACTTTGGAGAGAACAAACAGCAGAAAAACGAATTTAAAAAATTGAAAATAAAATAAATAAGACATTTATGTACATTTTACATATTTTGCGGAGGAATAAAGCAAATCTTGTTCCAATTATGGACATGGCACATTAAACCCAACAACAACTTCCATAATTTTGCACACATATTTTTTTTTAGTCGTGTTCTGTTTCTTCTGGCCTTCTAAAATATTCGAAAAAGAAGAGAATAACAAAAAAAAAGTTTTTCTGTTGTTGCGCCATGTGTTTCGGATTTATTATTTAAAAAAGTTGACAAGTTATTCTGTTTTTATTTTCACTTGAATCTTTTACCAATCGTGGCAAATTTTTCATCTCTAAATATGTACTAACGCAGACAAAAATGGAAAGTGTGAGACAGGGTAGAGAAGCTTTGCAGAGAAGGGGGGGGGGGGTGGAGAGAGAGAAAGAGAACATGTATTAAATTCATCTCTATTTGCAACACATGACTACAGACGTTAATATATTGCCAACATCTGTTGTTTATTTGCACTTCCTTTTCCTCTTTCATACTTCTTTGCCCAAGGCTGCGTGTGTGTGTGTGTATGTTTTTATTTTATTATTTAATTCTGAAGCCAAAAAGAAGAAGCCAGTAGTTGGCATGTTCGACTGGTGGAAATAATGGAGCCTGCTGGACTCATTGATTTTTACCTAAATTTATGCGAAATGACCGCTGCCACCATATACATAAATATGCACTTTGTGTGATGAATGTATTTGCTGTTGTGTAAACGGTTGCGTCTGCCTGTGTAAATGTGTGCCGCTTTATGCTTTCTGCTGACACGCTTCACAGCTCACACGGTCAAATACACGTCTGCCCCAGTATCTGCAAACACACAAACAATTACATTTGAACCCTTGCAAATCAGGGGTGTCATAGAAACCAATATTATTGGAAACGGTTTTGAAAACGACAAAAAAAATTACTTAGGGTCATCAAATCCAATGTTATCGGTCTTATATTCGAAACAGAATTAGTGTTGGTTTTAGGTGTCACCGAAACAAATATTATGGGTTTTTCTGCTGAGAAAAACCAAGCAGCTGACAGCTGACAGCTGACAGATTTCATTTGCGCGCTTCTAGTTTTGTCTTCCAATTTGATATTTTGTATAAATCTAAGTAAATTTTACGTTAAAAAAAGGAAATATATTCTTATGAATTCTAGGATCTGTTTATATGTATATGTAGGCGAAAACATAAAAATTAAACTCAAAGCTCTATAATCGTGGAGTGTATGGACAAATATCCAGACTTTGCGAGAAGCTTAAACCAACCGTAGAGTCTTTGGGAACAACTGGTTGACACGCTGCTCCATGCGCTAGAGACGTTTCCAATGCTTCTTTGTTAATACCGTTCATATAAAAATCTCAATGAAGCTGCAAGTTGTTGTACATGAAAGCAAGATGATGGCGGAGTCTTAGAACGGCATAGATGTTCTTTTAGGACCACTCGAAAAGCTTCTTTGTGTAGTCGCTAGTATCCTATGGACCTGTAAGCTTTAAATATGAAAGCACATCATAAATTTTATGAAAAATATACTGACACTGGCGCTCCGGCAGCGCAAGCGGAGTTTCTTCTCAACTTTTCCAAACGCTCTTCCTCCAAAACACTGAAATATTTGAATTTTTTAATAAATTCTCTAGATTTTGTCCAAAAAATTCTAACTAAAGTTGTACACAATTATACAAATGAAAGCAACAGCTTATTCGAACATTGGTTTCAATTGCTTTCGAAGATAACCAAACCGACTTGGTTTTGTGACCCAAAATGAAACCAATATTGGTGTTCTAAACCGAGAAACATCAAAACCGACTTGGTTTCTATGACACCCCTGAATATTTGATATCAAAAAGAGCAGCGATAATCGACTGGCGTTCGAAGTGGTGCCATCGTTTGGTACGAAATGCACAACGTGACTGGCCCGGTCACACATCAAACTGACCGCTTCAAACTAGTTTTTTTTTAAATGTTGGTGAGAAAAACGCTCACACGTATTGTTTGCTGAGAAAGCGAAAAATACCAAAACGGTTTAGATTTCGACTGCGGCCCAGCAATTGCACTTATACAAGGCGGCGCAAAAGTAATCCTCCTATCAGAAAATGCTATAAATTTTGCGATTGGCCTCTAATGTCAGTTCTGTTTTGACATTTGTGTAGTAAACACATGCGAAATACACGTTAATAAACACTGTTACGCTACACTGCTGCAGAACGCGGAATATTGGTGACTATTTATTTGACCAATAATCGGTCGGTGACTTTGGCACAACGTGAATTTTGTCGCAGATTTCCTAGCCGTTCAACGTCTACTCGTGAAACACTGCGACGTTTAGCCGCTCGCCTCGAAGAGACTGGCACAACACGAGATGCTGCCAGGCGTGGCAGACCCCCGGAGTAGCCGTTCTGCAGAGAATATTGCTGCTGTAGCTGAGGATGTCATGGAGGCGCCGTCGACATCGACCAGACGACGTGCCACGCAAATGGGTGTCAGTCGACGATCTTTACAGCGAATTTTGGTACAAGATTTGAATATGTTTCCGTACAAAGTCCAGACGGTGCATCAGCTGTTAGCTGCTGACCGCCAATCGCGTCTAACATACGCTCAAGCCATCCTTAATCACCACCAAGAGGAAGATGATTTTTCATCAAAAATAATCATGAGTGATGAGGCCCATTTCCATCTTAACGGGTACGTACGTAAATAAGCAAAATTTACGCTTTTGGGGCACTGAAAATCCGCGTGTAATCCCACGAAGAGCCATTACACCTGCTCAAAGTCACTGTAGGGTGTGCTGTTTTCGCTGGAGGAGTCATCGGACCTTTTTTCTTCGAAGACGTCGCGGGCCAAACGGTTATTGTGAATGGTGAGCGCTACAGAGCAATAATCAACGAGTTCTTTTTGCCGCAACTTGATGAATTGGGATTGGAAAACATGTGGTTCCAACAGGACGGTGCACGTGCCACAACTGAATATTCTGAAGGATGCATTTCCCGGGCGCCTAATCTCCCGTTTTGGCGATTTGCACTGGCCAGCAAGATCGCCTGATTTGACCGCTTTAGACTTCTTTTTGTGGGGCTTTTTGAAGTCGCGGGTTTATGTCAACAAGCCTCAGACTCTTGCAGCTCTTAAAGACAATATCCGTCAAGAATGTGAGGACCTATCGCCGGAAGTTTTCGACAAAGTGATGGAAAATGCCATAAAAAAGGCTCAAATGACAATCAACTGTGGCGGCGGCCATTTACATGACATCATATTCTCGACTTGAGGTAAAAAATTAAAAGACCAAATAAAAATAATCCACAAGAAGAATCAAAGTTTTTCATTTTTTTTTAAATTACAGCCAAAAAACATCGGAAGGTTATTTTTACGCCACCTGTTACATACATACATATGTACGTAAATGTGATGTGTGGCCGGTCCCCTCAACGGTTAAGCCAGTTATTCCCATCAAAATTATTGTCTGCAGGAAATTTTTTTTCATAAATAATTTGACACCTCTGTGGGAGAGAGTGTGAGAGATGGAGAGAAAGCGAGAGAGAGAGAGAAATGAAGTGATGCCTTTTTGGTCCAACTATATTCAGCTGAAATTATTTTAATTTTAAATCTTGTTTCAACAAAATTATTTTCTTCCGCCTCAGTTGCATTTAGCTGTCACATCATGTTATGAAACTAAGAAAACCACAGACTGTCACAACTCTAGCGAAAAGCTTAATATTGTTTCAGCGCAATTTCCATTCAAGAAAAACTTACTATTCATTATTATTTTTATCTAATTTACAATTTTTTTAAACATATATATTTATATACAGCAAGAATACAGCTAATTGTAAACATGTGCCGTGCCGCCGTGTTGCCACCTTTTTAAAATTAATATATCACGTGCTGTGACAAATTGTTTCAGGCAGATGAACTGTTTCACAGAACGCTCAGCAAACGAAATGTTTTTTTAAGCGAAAATTTTCTTCCCCTTAAAAACCTAAATCCAGCTTTAATATTACAGCGAAATTGCGGCAAAATGCAACACTTGTTTGACTCTCCCCATCAGCAGGGTGTTCCCACGCCATGTTTGTGTTTTTTGTTTGGTTGTTTTTGCAACATGTTTTGTTTTTGAACGGCCACTCAGATAAACTGCCCGACAAATGTCTTAACAAATATGAAGTATATTTTTATTTAGGGCATCCTGTTCTTTCAATTTGGTTTGGGATACGAATTATGAATAATGGAGCGCATCGGAAATATGTATATGTATGTAAGTGTCCGTGTGAATTCATAATGCAGCTCTCAACTTCTGGTGGAGACGATGACCCGAAATGTGCCCCGAAATGTGGCGCGAAATTTTCATCATTTTTGTAGTGTGTTTCGATTATTCCAACATATTGTTTCGATTTTATTATTGAAACTGTAGTTCCAAATTGTTCCCTGGCAAGGTGAGGCCTTCGGGGAGCCACGTGGTGGCTGTGGTTGATACCCAAATCGCGGGAAGAGTGATCTCGAATGTGGAGTTGCATTGCAACCGGGTGCCGCAACCCATAGAGCGAAAGGAGTTTAAGATAGGCTCCGCACCAAACCGAGGTGGAAAGTTTGCTCCAAATGGCATGTGATCGATTCGGTA
The DNA here is from genome assembly GCA_932526305.1 of Epicampocera succincta. Taxonomy (NCBI): domain Eukaryota; kingdom Metazoa; phylum Arthropoda; class Insecta; order Diptera; family Tachinidae; genus Epicampocera; species Epicampocera succincta. The sequence continues at coordinate 15,915,437 of OW052038.1, forward strand.
CTCAGGTATGACAGTCTGTCATGTTTGGGGGCATTGGTAGACGCATTGTATCCACCCGGTGATAGGATCACCGTGGGGTTAGGCCATATTGGCAGGCACCCACGTAAATCGCTTTCACAAATCTGTTCCCTGGCAAGATGTGACGTTGTGATTCAGCTCAGAATTCAGAATTCAGAAAACGCCAACCTAAAGTACATACATACATACATGTGTCTACACAGTTATAGCCCTAATTGAGATCCATACAGACATACATATTTATATGCAAATTTATAGGCACATATTGAATATAATAATATTTGTTAATGTTATAATGTTTTTGAATGTGTATGTGTGTGTGTGTGTGTGTGTGTGTGTGTGTATGTGTGTGTGTGGTTTGATTTTGTTGAATATAAGTGACGAAATTACAAGGCCTCATGTAAATTTCAAAATGATGTTGAGTGAATTGGCGTTTCCATTAATAGTCAACATCAATTTTTAATAATATCATAAAATATTGGAGCGACGGTGGCGCGTTATTGTTGTATTCCTTTCCGATTTATAAAGGCCGCTTTTTTATTTTGGTTGGCTAAAGTACAAAGAAAAAGCCAATTTCGTCTTCTGTTTAATGTCTTCAATAATATTTTTTCAATTATTTTTCTCCCCTCTTTTCGTTTCTTTTTTCTTTTAATCACTTGTTCATACTTGTCTGCGTCAGTTGTGGCCAGGCCACATTTGTGTGATATGGTCTAGATTTTAGTTACATTGCAGGGTCCTATAACTGTTTATGGTTGCATTTTACTTTTGTTGTTACTTTATCGGAGAAATTAACTGTTAATATTCTCATTAAATATGCATGGCTCAGCTTTAAAATATACTCTATATATTGTGGTGAATACGAGGCCTGTTCAAAAGCAGAAGAGAATTTTTTTAATTTACTTAAAACATATTTTTCTTATTGAGGCAACATTTTCAATTTGTCCCTTGTGCCAGCATTTTTTTGCAGTTTTGATATTGAACTCTCGCGCTCTCTCTCTCTCTTTAAGCGATTTGGGTTTTATCTACTTCATTCGTGGCAAAATGCCGTCCTTTGAGAGACCTACTCCATCAGGAACAGCCAAAAGCCGGAGGTTACCAAAATGTGGTATATACAAGGTTTGAGGCTTGATTACGTTCTTATTTTTGGCCCAAACTCAGCACGAACTCCGCTGCTGTATGTTTCTTGCCTAGAATTTCTGAAAAAAAATTCCTCTGACATGAGCCAACCGATAGGCGGTGGACACGCTCAACAATTTTTCTAATATTGATTCGCCTATTCTTTATAAAATTTTTCTTCACTTTCGGAACATTTTCATCGGCTTTTCCTGTGCCGAAACGTCCCGGACCGTCTTGAAACAACTTGTACCAATCGTAAATATTTTTCTAACTCCCAGAACCGCATTACCGCATGCCACTGTTAACATTTCAGGGGCTTTGAGCACTTCATTTCATTTGTGACACACACAATTTTGGGCAAATTCTTTCGGAAAATTTTTGGAATGCCGAAAATATCGCCGCACCGGCAAAACACTACAAACTTTTATGACTCCCACAAACAAACTGTTCGAATCAAGGGAACCCACGTAAAAAAAATCAACAATATCCAAATTTAAGTAGCCCATAAAATATGGCAAAATTCATTTTAGTTTTTGAACGGCCCTCGTACTACATGCAATACATACATACTGGTATAATGGCATAGTTTCATATGTTGTTTGCTTTTTTTTTTTTATTATTGTTGTTTTGGCCAATAATTGTTGCATAAATAAATATGTGCTGATTATGAAAACAAATATTCATGTTACGAGTGTAAAATCCAATTACTTTTTCTTGTTTTTAATTAAGTTTTTTACGCTTCTTTTTTCATACGTACAGACTTTCTTCGGCTTTTTTTTTTTTTTTTTGCTTTACACATTTTAAACTGGCGAAAATGTATAGAACAAAATGTATATTTTGTTGTTGTTGTTTAGCCAATTCATTTTAATGATAGAAATAACATAATAGCAATAACTTGCTTTTTATTGACCCATTACCCAAGATTTAATGGCGATAATTTTCGGCACAATTTAGACTCATTTGAAATATTAAAAATGTTTCGTTTGTTTATTTTTTGTTTGTTTAATGGGCCCTTGAAATAAATTATTTTAACGGGCATTAATTCCAAAATCAAACGTTTTAATTAAATTTTTTATGAGCTGCGTTTTAAGGATCGCAACAGCAACAAAAGTTCATGAGAAAAAGAAATTGCAAACAATTTTAAATGCATTTAAGAAAATGAATTTTCTTAAGTTCAACTTTTAGCAAAACTACACGACAGCTGATATTTTCTAAGCAACACATTTTCCAGCCCTTCAACCAAACTAATAGTGACTTTTTCAAAATTGCATATTCTAATGCAGCTTTTCTAATTAACATTTCGGTATCTACTACCGGGATGATGTTTGTGCCTGACCTTTGGCTGTCCTCCACAGCATTGAACTGCCAGTGTGTCAGCGTGCTGCCATCAGCACATTTCATTTGTTTTATATAAATTATATGAAAGTAACAAGTTGTAAATTAAATGTAATATTACACTTCATTTAATTAACTTGTGACATCAAGAGCAACAATACAATACAAGCACACAACAATCCTTTAGTCCTTTGGGCTAAAGTCGAAAATTTATTACAAATTTACATACAGGAGTATACACGTTCAAAAGCAAACGCAAACGCACACGTTTGTCAGCTCAGCTCAGCTGGAGCCAACCAAAGGCCAAGTACGACTGTAGTGTTTCTTTATTTCGTGCTGAACAGCAAAAACATAATGGCTGCGTTCCGAGTTTGAGGCAACTGATAACGCAAAAGAATAAATGCAAATCGCTATAAGAACTTTTCAAAAAATTTGATTAGGACTTTTCCAGGTGTAAAGATTTGTATTTATTTTGAAATGTTTGCCCGAAACACTCCAGAGTTGTGGAATACGGACCTGCAAAGCCAATCGTGTGCTCTCTCGTTTCTTAAATTGCTTGAATTAGCACCACAAGAACTCGTCCACAAATGCGCCGCTACTTTAGTTTTGGAGATATGACTTGGTTTCTTTGTTAGATCTTTTAACAGCGGGAGATATTTTGTTGGGGTTATTTGAAGTCAAAAATCTATGTCCTCTTATAATGCCCGGGTAGTTGCCACCTGGGCGCAGTTTCTGTCAAAGTCAGTCGTAATTTTGGCAGAAACGTCACGAAAAATTTTCTAGAAAAGTGTGCACCTGAGTGAAGGCCAAGCATGACCTAAATAACCTTGTCCTTTACACTTTATGATTAATAAATAACAATTTAAGGACTGGCAACTATTTAAGGGTCTGTCCATATTTGATATAATTTTCAGCAAATGTCTGCAGCCTGAAGTGGCTATAACTTTAAAAGTGGCGTATATATTTTCTGATTTTTGTTTCTTAATATTTGTACAATACATATATTTTTTAAACATTATTAAATTAATTTAAATGTAAAAGACTTTCCCCTCAGACCACCACTCTAAAGAGCAGTTTATGAAGTTGTAAGGGGCCCACTATATAGCAAAACAATTCCTGCTCATTTGCATATCAGAAATATATATATATTTTTAAATAAATAGATTTAATGTTACCGTCTAGAAGCAGCCAAACGATCACTTTACGACTTGATTTGAAAATAAAAAGTTCAGAAAAATAAAAGTAGTGAAATTAGAAACTTTTTCACTATTTGCGTTGGTTTTGCAATATTCTAGACTGCGGCAGGTGCCTAATTCTTATTTTATTGTGCTGGTGGCAACGCTGATAGAACCAGCCATATGGTTTTCTATTCTACACTTTCAAAGAAGCCAAAAAACTTTGAGTAAAACTCCATTAAAACAAATTAAAATAGCAAGAAATTTATTTTATCAAAAAAAAAAAAAAAAAAAAAAAAAAAACACTTCCAATGAAGGTTTTCGACTTCCCAAAAATCTTGGCATATGGCAACGCTCAATCACATACATATTTACGAATTTATGTACGATATGTGGGCTGGTGTGTTTAAGAGGCAACACATTTCAGTGTTCTGTCCCACATCAAACAAACATATATATTTGCATATTGTACATCTGGTGGGGTGCTGGATATTCATTTGCTACTCTTTTGAATTTACAATTTAAATACAATTCCCAAGCAACCTGCATTTAAAAGTTCACACTCGTTGGTTGCCATTGAGTACCGGAAAGTAGTAGTCGTTAGTTTTTTTTTTTTTTTTTTTTTGAGGTCTGCTGCAACTAAATGAATAAAGTTCAACAGAATCAAATTATAGAAAAAGAAAATCCCGTCCATGTTGGACTTCAATTAATCTCAGTGTCTGTGTGCTGGCCGCACTGCTGCCACGAATGTGGAGGAAAGTTTGTTCACGTCCACTTGATTTTGTGCTTTCCGCTGCTGCTTTAATTTGATTTGTTCAGTATTTAACACAAATAAAATAAAAATGTTATTGACAAAACCCCATTTAAGGCCATCAGACAGACTATAAATGCTGCTGCGGGGCTCAAGACTTTTGACCGGCGCATTAAACTTTTGCTTGAAATGTATCGGAAAGCTGGAATACGGTCGTTATGCGACAGGATATTAAACACATGGAGGATGGAAACGAAAAGCTCCCAGAAATTTGTGGTTTAATTTCATCAGAAACGTACATATTTTTCAAAAACCTTGTAACCCGATGATGAGTGAAGACAAATAATTGATGACTTCACTTGCCTTATAACGATGTATGTGTGGATGTATGTATGTTCACAGCTATTGTAAAAGATGTTCTTTGTTTCACTGCTCAATGCGAATCAGACAAGTTTGAGGTCAAGCTGGCCGCCAATCAACCAACCAGCCAGCCGACTGCTAACAAACAAAACAAACTGTCTACAAGCGCAACGAAGCAGGGGATGGGGTTCAGCACATTATGCTTGCTAACATGCACGAACATGACTAACTATAGAATCCCAATGAACATTTTTAAGCCACGTCTTATCGGATAGGCTTTCGGACAATATTTTAGTTACTTGGGCAGACGAACGCTTTGTTTCTGCCTTAAGAATTTGACATTAAATGTGATTCGGAAATTTTGTGAACTTTGACACTTGGCTAAGATTTTGTTGTGATAATTGAAATGTACAAAATGAAATGGGGTGTCACAATGACGTCCAACATCGTGTGCGCTTTGTTGTGCCACAGATTGCCAGCCGTAACATTTTAGCCCTATTGTGGTTGCAATAATTTGCTTATGAATGAATTTCGTGATATATGTTGGCACATGTGTCCACACACTTCCATTATATTAATTCGGCACACAAACTTGTGTGACCACCAACCTCTTGCACACACTTGCAACAAACAACCCACAAGATGACGTACGAGGATGATAAATGGAAATTGTAAGAATAACAACAAATCCTTGTGTAAAAAACTTTTTGCTGTTTTAATTATTAGAATTTGATTTATATTTATTTATTGTCTATAAACATGTTGCTCCAGCTCAAACATTTCTTTTTGTTTCCTTTTTAGGATACGGCGGAATAGCACCCAGATCTCAGTGGGGCCGTATAGCAGCATTAATATATGCACTTTTTGGCATACCCATTGTTCTGCTCTATCTCTCGGCCATGGGCGAGGGACTGTCAGCTGGTATGCGCTGTTTGTTTCGTAAGGCGCGTTCCAAAAGTGCTATTACCAGTGGCAGTGGTGGCGGCGGTGTAAGCGGTGCGCTTAATCCGAATGTTACCAACTCATCCGGTGGCAGCGGTTCGAACAAGAAACAAGCAAACGACATAAAGAGTCACAACAATCCCGCCAGCAAACATTACGCCAGCGGGAAAGCTTTATCGAGTCATCAGTATGGTGGGCTCAGTAAACACCAATATCAGGTGGCCAGCTCCCCCAGCGTGCCGATTTCTATATGTGTCATGGTTTTGATATTTTATATAACATCGGGAGCTTTACTTTTTCACAAAATACAAAACTGGAGTGTATTGGAAGCCTTGTACTTTTGCTTCACATCGCTGGGCACTATTGGCTTCGGAGAGCTGACACCAACGGGCAACTTAACACTTTATTTGGCATCGGCCTACATCTTGGTGGGCATGGCCGTTGTGGCCATGTGCTTCAGTCTAATACAAACCGAACTTGTCATGTGGCTGCGCCGTTTCAGTGTACAGGATCATGTCATGCCACAAGCAGACGAAGTATCGCTGGTTTCGGTGGCTGTCACGCCCAAATCCTCTTGACAAAGACCTACAGTTGACCCGATGGCGGGCAGCTTAGCCAGCAATAATGCCATGGGTCAGCATCAGACTATGTTCTTTGGACCAGCGCACAGCTTCTCGCAGTACAACTCGTTGCCTCGGCGGGGTTTGAACTCAAACTTCCAGCGTAACACGCCCATCAGAAGATCAACAGGTATACCCGAACATCATATTGAATACTTTGTGCCACGCAGCATAAGCGAGTTCAATTTGTCGGGGGTGGGAGACCTGGCACTGCCTCCCCCCAGAAGATGTTCGCCCTCGACACAGAATGCGGCCATACAGCTGCCCCACGGCCTGCAATTGGGTCCACCACAGACCTTACTGTGCGGCCCACCGCCCCCACAACAAGTTCAGATCATAATGAAACCAAGAGAAAAAATGGTTACATTTGAGGATGAATCGAAGGGCATGATACCGCCACCGCCTGCTGCGGGTAGTGGCCCAACAACGGTGGGAGTAACCTGCCCCCATGGCGTGCCGACGACGCCCCGTAAATCTTCCACGGGCATTGGTGTGGGCGGTGCTGGTGACGTTTTCATGTGACGAGAATCTCTGAGATGACCAACTATCAGTGGTCTACTAGGCGAAACAACTGGTGATGATGTCTTTGCTCTGGCCAGCTCCTCACAAAATAACGATGATAACGAGCTGATTTGTTCGAGTAGTGAACGTAATTCCCCGGACGACAGCCTAAGCGATCTCAAGTCGAAATCCACGCCCGGCGATGTAATCAGAGTGTAAATTACGCGTACGCAGGCAACGAAATCGCGCAAGAAAAACCAGCAGACTCGAAACGCGCTGTCTTTGAAGTTTTATAAACAAATTTGATATGTGTAAGTCAGTGTAAAATAATTAAACAAAGAACTAAACAATTAAAATCAACTTATAATAAGCTAATTAATGTTTTAAGATTGTGGATAAGTAAATAAAAAAAACATGGCATCCAATGAGAATTTTCGACAGTAAAAATTTAACAATTTTAAAAATAAAATTGTAAATATTTCGATATATGTGAGTGGGAAACAATTTCTGATATCCTTTTTGTAATGATAATGCCGTTTTAACATCTGAAGAATTGGACGCGCTTTCGGTTTGTCTTCAGCAGATTTTGACTTAATTTGGAAGAGAGAAGAGAAACGTTCTTCAATAGCAAAAAGTAATGCCATTAGTTGCGAGAGTGTAGGAGAGCTCGAGGCAGCTTATCGGTCACTGCAGGTTCATCCATTCAATTCTATTGACTCGCTGGCACATTTACAGAATGTGAGATGTTCGATATTGCAATGGAGTTTGATCGGACGAGATCGGGTGTCTTATTGCAAGGTCAAGCCTTGGTCTGCTTTTTCGTTTGGCGCAACAACCAAAACTCTAAGATATTCATGTATAATTTCGGTTTTACAAATTCTTCCGGGACCTTCACAAAAGGCCAATTAGCAGAAGGGGGATCAGCGTGCCGCTGGAATGCCTTCAAAGAAGGACTGTGGTGTTCGTCATAGCTTGAGGTGCCTACTTCTGGCTTTGGTTTAAGCCTGAAAACGCAGGAAGAGGCTTTAGGGGATAGATAGAGATAGTTCTCAAGATACTGTTGTCGTGCAGCAGATTTCTGTTCTTCGTAGGGAACTAGATGATGGCGAAGGTACAGGCGAGTGGGTTAAGGCCTGATGTTGTTTCTTAAGGATTTCAGGCTACCAAATCAGTTGCTTCGACCTTAATAGGATTAAATAGCCCGAGGCTTTGTGATATGTGGCGCCCCACATATTGAGGCGGTGGTCAGCTGTTGACAGGTTCAGCTAGTGAAGTTGGTGCTCCATCAGATTAGGCTACACGTTCATCGTCAGTGAATCGCTAAACAATTTACAGACAGAATTCCTTGCTCGGCTGTATGTTTCTTCCGAAGGGGCCCTCCCCCCCAGAGTTAATAATAAACAATCATTGACTTTTTCACCAAATACTTGTTAAAGCTAAAAGGAGTTTCGGGAAAATACTGTTCTGCTTATTTCTTTGATTTTGTTGTTCTAGACCTGCCATAAGGAAACAAAAAACAGCTGTTTCTCCTCATGACTATTGGATTATTGGTGACATGCGCAGCTAATATTTAAATTTGTCTTCTTTTCTCTATAACCATAAGAAGCTGACCTCTGATTTTATGATGCCAAAAACTGGCGTTTGTGGTACCACTAATTGCACGTCTAATTGAAACTTCACAGGATTTTGAACGGCTGCATTGAATATTCAGAAATAACTATATCTTTTATACTGTTGATTATTTTAATATGATGCTAAAATGTATGTAAATTTTTAAAACTAAGAATCATCCGCACTTACAAGGTGTCCATAAATAAATGCATCTGTTTTTATGTATGTAAAATATATGAATTTGTGGGTGAACAAAATGTGTAAATATTTAAATTTTAGTACTAGATATTAATAGAATTTAACATAAACACGCACACATTTCAATGTCAATCATTTCATTTCATCATCATTCATTATTATTATTTGTTTCCTTTTTTGTCTCCAATTTTAGTTCAGATTGATTTTATGTTGCTCGTGGGATTACTTTTTAATTTCACTTATCATTTCACGGTGCTAAAGTTACAATAACAACCAAACAAATAAAACAAACAAAACAAACAACACAAACTTAATACTGTGTTGCCAGCAATAACGATGCATTTGAGTGCTTTGACTGGCAAAAGCCGGTAAACCGCTGCAGCCACAACATCGGGGTGGGGATGATACAAACGAACAACAACAGTTTATTGTCTCAGCGAACTTAATTGGTGCCTCAACAAGGAACACACACAATTGGTAAGAAAACAAACTTCTCGTGTGGCAAAAATCATTACGCTAATTGCCAGCATTTTATTGTCACACTTCAAGGCACTGCACGACAATTCAGATAAACGTTGTTGCAACTGCAGCGCACTTTTGGTCCTCAATTGCGCCTCACTTCGTTTGGTTGGCACAGAATACAGCACGAGGCACATAATTGTTTTGCTGGGATATATTTATCTCAACCGCATTTATGCTCGTGCTACTTTCTGTGTTCAAAAACAAACAAAAAAAAACAAATGGGAAGAAAGTTTATAAAACAATAACAACAACAACAACAAAACACACACACACACACAAAATATGGACATGTATCAAAATGCTGCAACACATGCACACAAACATATAAATATTTTCAGTACTCTGACTTTTGTTGCAAATAGCGAGAAAAAAAAATGGGAACGCTACCGCAAGTGGATTGCGGTTTAAAGTGTTCCAACTTGTTTTCATATCTATGGGTGAGCAATCGGTGAATGTGATGTGAATGTTAAAGTGACAAACATGCCAGTCAGACATTTTTGTGAAACAGTTTTGCTGGATGCGAGGATTGATGAGATAAAATCTGAAACGCTGCGAGAGCTGAAGGACATTCTAAAAAGTGTACAACACAATTGCTGCGCGGTTTGGAAAAAGGCTGACACACGTGTATTTATTATGTCTGACGGATGCCAACATATAGAATTGAAAATTCACCTAATTTTTGCAACCAACTTCGTAACTGCAGACATTTTAAATTGCAACAAGTTTTTAGCTCTTTCAATTTTATGTAGGGTCAGTCATCACGGGTTTATTGTAGTGTAAACAGTGACAGTGGAAAATAGCATCCGCCAAATTTCCCATCACTAATAACCCCAAAATCATTCTTGCCATGGACCTTATCTGATACGCAGACAGCAAAGCAGGATGAAGATGAAGGAAAGGAGTGATAGCAGCCTTGCCGGTTGGCTGGTATCATGATACGATAGCGCCATAGTTGTTCCCGTCTGAGTTTCGAAAAAGTTACTGTGCTGTATGACTTCGCCAGACCAGCTCCTAATAAATACATGTTGAAGTGGAAAAGGGTTTTGCGAACTCCAAATATATGAATTTTGCCCATTAGTTTCGGAGGTAGAAATGAGGTTTATGACTTAAAATGATTTTCAGATCTCAAACAACTAAAGATAAGACATTATTGATGAACCGTGGGCGTGAGTTTTGGTCTTAACTTTAAAAGTCTTAATAAGACTCAAGTGATAACACAAAATAGGGTGCAATATAGGTTGGGGAATTCCCTTTTCCTAAGATCGAATTTGGGCCAAGTTCAATTTTCCTCCAAACCAGCCGCTACAACAGCAATATTTCCAGTTGTTCTTAAAAGGTGAACACAGGCTCCATTTTGCGCATCACTTATTTGTCCTGACGGAGTAAAATTTTCCGCCAGCACTGCGTTTTGGACATCGCGAATCTTTTCACACGAAACAAGGGCAAAAATAATGTGAATCGAAACAAAAACAGCGCTATTTCTATAAGTTTATCAGAGAGAGAGAGAGAGAGAGAACTTTTTGCTATTTAAATTATTTTCGAACAATTAATTAATTATTGGCAAGATGGAAAAAAAGGTGATTCGGTATGCAAATTATGTCCACCCGGCACGACCAGAAAAGTTTACAATTTTATTTTATTTTAATTTGTGTAAATGTGTTTCTTAGCATAAAAGTTATTATTTTTATTATGAACCAAAACTAGAGACCAATTCAGCTGGCAAAGTGAGTAATACAAAAAGTTAACAACACTTTAGCCATCTAATTTTTTATCAAAGAATATATTTTTTATTTCATATTTTTAATTTTAATTTAAGTTTGAGTTTAACTTTCTACTTTATGTAAAACATTTTTCAAATTTAATTTGTACTCTTTTTTTGTTTGACAAGTTATGGCTGGTGTTGACATTTCGTTTTTACTTGACTTTAAATCAAGGGAAATGTTCGTTCTCTCATTGTTTTTCTCACAAATCGAAAAACTATGAACATTTTTCTCTTTAACACTTTATGTGAAAAGTGTTTGGTAGCGAGAAATACCGGAATGAATGAGAATTATTAACCAAAAGAGAAAATTGCTTTACAAGGACTTTGTTTTGCTTTAGAATTACTAACCAAAAAAAACTGCTCTGTTCTGCGACCTGTGACCGCAAAATTTTCCACAATTTTTGTAACTTCAATGCGTTTTTTAAGCGTTTAACGTGCTATTTTTACTAACGGGTAAGTGTTTACTGGCCCTCTGGGATCATTTGAAATTGTTGGACAACGCAAAATTAAATATCTTTTTGGACACCCTGTGTATTGACTACATATTTACGGTGTCCTCTATAAAGTAGTGACGGCAGGCCTTATAATAAAATCTTCGTATTACGGGCTATTTAAAATTAAATATCTTTTTGGACACCCTGTGTATTGACTACATATTTACGGTGTCCTCTATAAAGTAATGACGGCAGGCCTTATAATAAAATCTTCGTATTACGGGCTATTTAAAATTAAATATCTTTTTGGACACCCTGTGTATTGACTACATATTTACCGTGTCCTCTATAAATTAGTGACGGCAGTCCTTATAATAAAATCTTCGTATTACGGGCTATTTAAAATTAAATATCTTTTTGGACACCCTGTGTCTATTGACTACATATTTACCGTGTCCTCTATAAAGTAGTGACGGCAGTCCTTATAATAAAATCTTCGTATTACGGGCTATTTAAAATTAAATATCTTTTTGGACACCCTGTGTATTGACTACATATTTACCGTGTTCTCTATAAAGTAGTGACGACAGGCCTTATAATAAAATCTTCGTATTACGGGCTATTTAAAATTAAATATCTTTTTGGACACCCTGTGTATTGACTACATATTTACCGTGTCCTCTATAAAGTAGTGACGGCAGGCCTTATAATAAAATCTTCGTATTACGGGCTATTTAAAATTAAATATCTTTGTGCACACCCTGTGTATTGGCTAAAGATCTACAGTATCGTTTCCTTAAAAATGGGATCTAGACGGTAAAACAAGTCGTACGTAAAACCAAAGAGAACATCTTATGAAATTATCTCCGTATTTTAAAAATGAGAATAAAAATCTTACGACAAATTTTTTTACGTTGACACGATTGGTAAAAGACCAAAACAAAGTAAAAAGTTTACATAAAAATACATCCCTGATCTAATGATGTGTGAAGGAATTTGAAAAATTTTAAAAAACCACTATGAAATGTTCTTCCCTATTTTCTGTCTATGTCGTATGGTTTCATTACACATGAAGTTTAGACGATCTCTTCTACTCAAAAGCTTGACTTATCGTACGACTTGTGTTACCGTCTAAATACCCTTTAAGTAGACACAGCTTGGTTCATGTTCAAACGTTGGCTTGTTGGCCCATTCAAACTGCAACGCATACTTGAACACCCTGTGTCTGCACACTACTCAGGCCAATGATTTGCGGTGCATACAAATTAATTACAATACGTGTAATAGAAAATGGGTGTGAAGTGACAAGTGCGTTGCAATGGAAATTAATGTTTGTTGCTTTGCACGATTTAGAATACATGTGTGAAACGTGCCACAACTTGTCAGTGCAGGCCTTCATTAAAGTGTAACTAAAAGAGTAGAACTTTCGCTCAACTTTTTTTTATTTATATATATATTTTTTTTCTTTTTAATTTCAATTTGTTATTTATTTCATTTGAAATCATTCTTATTGTTCAATTAAAGCATTTTGAAAGAAAAACAATTTGAAAAAGAAGAGCATATTTTAAATACAATAATTTCAAAAATTTATTATATCAAAATTGCAACTTTTTAAACACCAACGTCTGGCATTTAATGGACATGTGTATGTGCACATTAAGCCAGATCAAATACAGGACATTTACACCAGCTCTTCTACATATTTTGTATAAAATTGTCTAAATTAATGCAAAAGAATGAACAGATTTCATAAAAACTAATAAATAATTCAGTCACAAGAAAACAAGCAAAAAATAAAAAATTGAAAAATGCGCAATAATTCCATAAATCTTTTATTTTTAAAGAAACGACTTAAAACTCATCCTTATGATATTGAAAATTGTATGTAATTAAAATATTTGAGAAAGCAAAATCATTTTAGCCAAAAAGTCTCTTTAAAAATTATTAAACAAATCATACCTTAACATACATATATAAATAATTAGGAACAAAACGAAGAACGAAAAGAAAAACTGTACAGAAAATCCAACTCAACATCAGAAACAATCGAAGACATGATGAACTCTTTTATCAAAAGAGATTTCAGTATCTTTAATGACAATTTAGCATAAATTACCAACAAAGAATTAATTATAATCTAATTGTAGTTTTTAATTACTTCCAAAAAGTTTTTAGTTATAAGTTGGTATATGGCCCTAGAAGAATGAAATGCAAACGACAGTAGGCAGATGACTAAAAGCCAGACCAAAACTGTTAATTGACACCAACAAAATACAGAGATGGAAAAGTCTGCAAGCGAAAACACAGATTTAAACAGAGCGGCTTGTTTGCAGCCACTGTTTAATTATATGTTTTTTTAGTTGTTATTTTCATATTTATTGTTTATGGTGAAAACAGGCGCACTGACAAATAAACAAAAAAAAAAAGAAGAAATTATTGGCAACATAACAAAATTAATTAACTACAACACAAAAAACTTAATGACTAAGAAAATATAAGAGAGTATAAGTAAAAAAAAAAAAACTGAAATAAAATTTAATTTTAAATTAAACAAAAAATTATTGAGTCTTACTTTGAACGGATTTTTGGCCTTAATGCAGTTCGTACGTTTGTCTTCCACCAACGTTGGCCCCACCAGGACCTTACACTAATCTATAGCCCTCTCAGCTCAAATTTTACAATTTCTTTTTTCAGCTGCTAAGAAACTCAAATACATCCAGTCGTTGTGGTACCAACACAAACGTGTAAGCGAAAATATTTTAAGCAATTCCCCTAAACGCAAGCGATTGGACTCCATTGAAGGTGAGTGCACTCAACAAGTTTTAGTTGTCATGTCTAAGCGAGGAATACTAAATTTTAATATGACGTTTGATTTGTAAGACCGATCGATCACAATTTCCACTTTCTTTTCTGCTTGACACGTACAACAACAAAATTTAAAAGCTGCAAGATTGCAAGATGCAAACTCAAAGTAATATTTTATTTAGTAGTATTTTAGTTATTTTCTTAATATCTAAAATGATTTTATGAGTATGAACAGAAGTAAACAAAAAAAAAAAAAAAAAAAAAAAAACTTTTAAGGGAAATCGATTGTCGCTTTTATTACAACAAAATAACAGACAAACACACTCGTACTTAAGTTATTGCTATACCACAATGATGACGACGGACGGCTTCGACTAAGAGCCAAAACCCCAATAATATGGCTTCCAAAACAGCCGTAATAAAGCTAATAGTGATGCTGATGATGCTGATGATGGTGGTGCTGATGATGACTGCCAATACATTTACACACGCGCCTGAACACACGCACACGCTCTCATATGTGTAATGGAAACGGAAATTAAACGTATTCAGTCAGTGGCAGCCAAACTAAAAGCAAATATTACCACATAAATCACACGTTTAACCAACAATTCTACGAATATTCCTACACTTGTATGTCTTTCAAATACATATTGTACATACATACATACATACCTACATACATACATACATACATAGATACATACATACATACATATATATATGATTTGGTTGCGTCAGTTGTGGCAGGGTACGAATTGTGTGCCAGTGTTGTTACTGGAACTGGTGCCATTAATAACTCAAATGGAAAGTGTTAAATTAAGAAATTGTAACTTTTTACTCTTCTCTTTTCTTGGGCATTATTGTTGATTTTTTCCATTAAATGAAAAATCTTTACAATTTAAGAAACTGTTAAGACGAAACTTTTGTTTACGGCAGCTGTTTAATATTTCATGTTGTCCGGAAAAACTAAAAGTGACAACAACTTGAAAAATCAAAGCAAAAATATATGTATGTATGTATTTTTGTTTTGTTTTGTTTCTCTTTTCCATTTTGTCAATGCAGTTGATATTCAAGTTTATAAATAAAAAGGTCAATGGTATTACTTTTTTTGTTTGTTTGTTTTTTTTTCTTGGAATTTCGCATCGCAGTCGATATAAATTACAATAAATCTTTATGTGGTTGTAAAAAAGAAACAAACAAAAACAAAAATAAAATAAAAACTAAAAGCAAATGTCGCATAAAGAATTTCTTGTGCTGAATTTGAAATTATTTTAATGTTGCACGAAATAAGAAAAAAAAATCTCTTATACACACAAATCATATATAAATTTGTTATTGTTTGCACATGTTCACCAGTTTGGGCGTGAATAAACATGTACATCATGTACATTCATAAGTATATTCAGGGCTAACCGCACCAGTACGTTTGATTACAAGATTTTTGGGTGGAGGGGGAAAAAAAAGTTGTGTTGATTTACGTCTAAATCATACAAATTTTGATTTTACAAGTTTTTGCAATAATTAAATTAAACTAAACATTTTCATATATCTTTTTTTTTTAAAGAAAACAAGCAAAAAAGATAAATAAGAATTTCTATCACTAATAAAATTCTAAATGCACACGAAGTTGTGTGTGTGTGTGTGTGTTTGGGGGGTTTCAAGCTTAAAACGCCGAAATGTTTTACATGAAATTTGTTAGGGAAATACTTTGAGGTGAGGTCTGGGGCAGGACATGGGGATAATAATAATAATGGAAATTTACACATAAGACTACGCAAAAGGGGTGCAATATGTCACCTAAATGGCATTTCCTTTAATTTATATCAGAATATTTCACCGAAAATAAGACAGTGGGCAGTCATGAGTACAGAGATTAACTTCGGTTTATTGGGATGGTTGTTTCAAGTGAAGTGGCAGCCAAAATTGCTATTGAAGCTGTATGTATGAAGGACTTCGGTGGACCAGCACAAGAACAAATTAGTTAAATTTATGGCAAATTAGTGATTTAAGGCATCACCCACATTGAATTTATATCAAGTGACGACACACACGCACACACACAAATGAATTTTTCTGTCAAAATTGTTTCTTAATCTCTGATGGGTGATTATGATTGAAAGAAAGTCCTATTCATATAAAAATTAATGCTGTTTAAACACCACAAAAATAGTTATAATAGGAAATACTAAATTTTTCTTTTACTTTCTTGATCCAAACTTCTAAAATATGTTATAAGGAGAATAGGGCCGATAAAACTGTTTTGGTAAAATTAAAAAACTAAAATATCTCTTTAGTAATAGAAAATTGTAGTTAAAATAAATCGTTCATAGTAAATTTAGATTAAAATAAAGCCACCAGATTTCAACTGAAATCTATCTCAAAATCTGTATCGTTTACAACCACTGTTTTCGGACATAGAGAAAGCAATTGATTAAAAAGGCTTTTTTTTATAAAATAAAAAACATTTTTGCTTTCCCTTCGCTTCCTTTTTTTTACAATAAATAAATAAATAAAGTAAATATAATAAATTTTGCTTCACTTCGAATCCCCGGACTTTTATTTTTTATTTTTGGTCAAAATGTCTAGTTTTATTTATGCAGTGCTGTATTTTTTAGTACACTTTGAATGAATTAGCAGTAGCAT
Organism: Epicampocera succincta; assembly: GCA_932526305.1. Taxonomy (NCBI): domain Eukaryota; kingdom Metazoa; phylum Arthropoda; class Insecta; order Diptera; family Tachinidae; genus Epicampocera; species Epicampocera succincta. Next base: position 15,932,233 of record OW052038.1, read on the forward strand.
CGTTTGGTAGCGACTAGATTTGAGGAGGTCTTGTCAAAAACTACTCGTGGAAATTATTATGAAAATGTTCTAAATTGGCTCGAAGTTTCCTTTTTTTTGATTTGGGCCACAATTCAAGGAACAACCTCTACATATGCAGTGAATTTTACCACAAGGAAGGAAATAGGTTACAGGTGCAGGAGGAAAGAGGCGGTAGTGTTTGTGAATATTCCTAATTTGTAGGAGGCAGGCAATACCTCTGCAGTACATCAATAGCTGGCAAAAGTAATTGAGATAATATTAAAGTTGTAAATTTTTTCCGCAGTCTTTCAGTGTTTGGAAATATTTTGTTTATAAATTGAGCCGTATTTTGTCCCACAATAAGGCGACTTTTCTCCAGAACTAGAATTATTGTTTGTTTTTCCACAAAATTAAAAAAAAAAAAAAAACTACGTGCCTGTTCTCATATAATTTTTACTATCCCTTAAAACAAACTCCCTATAAAATCATCTTAATACACATTTTAGCAAGTGTTTTTGTACTCATTTGGTTATTTGTTGTAGCGTTATTTTTGAAGAAATCGCTAAATTTTCTGTACAAAAATCTGTTGTAGCTTAAAACGCCTCTATTACGTAAACACGATGCGAGGAAAAAACTGTAGTAAACTTTGAAGTAAAGAAACCACCGAATCTCTACTACAGTACGGCGACTGTTTTACTACAAATACAGCATAAAACAAATATGTAGGCGTTGTTGTTGTTGCTTCACTGCCTCGGCCTCTCCAACGCAACCATTTTAAAAGTACCAGCTCTACCATGTAAAGGGTTCTCACTATGGGGATGGGTGGCTACATGTTGCAATGCATTGCAAAATAAATTATGCAAAATATGAGGTATTTATATGAAAGAATGGAATGCGACAATTCGTTGGAGCGTGTGCCGCACAGATTGGCTAAATTTGAGTAATGGTAGAATAACATTTATGTTGTTTGCTGTAGGGCATTATTCGATTGAGAGCGACTTCAGGAAACCTCACAAGAAAAAGTCCAGAACACGATGTTGTTGGGCAATTCTGCTCATGCTGGCGAAAGCCAAATTGCTTCAGCGCAACGTGCTGTATGGCACATGACAATCGTTCAATTTGTACCAAAAGAAATCAAAAGTAAGCGGTTAATGACACCCTCGGTGCAACATACGCATCAAACAATCATTTTCCGTAAATATTCTACCAACTGGGCAACCTCATGTGGAATTTGATCATAATAGCTGGAGTCAGTGGAGACGAAAATAAAAGTTTTGACGGATATTTCAATGAAAATTGGCATTTAAGAAAATCTGTTATAAACAATAATACGAAAAAGAACTTTGCCAAAACAAAACATAAAATATTTTCTCAAATTGATAAAATTCGACTTAAGCTGTTGTGACAAACTGACACAGATATTTATATACGAAGGAAATTTATTCGTTAAACCAAACTGCACCTCAACGATGATAATAGGGCAAATTATCATCCTCTGGCAAACGCTTCGAAGTTTCGTTTTAGTATTAGCATTTGGACATGCTAACGGTTGTTGGAATACCCTTTAACAGCATTTCAAAGAAAACGACTGCTTCATGGGAAAGAAGCAAATGGTTTTTGTTCTTCAAGGACGCCCAGCGAAAAACATAATGCAAAGTATCACAGTTATAAATATTTTCTTTTGTTTTCCTTTATTAAACTTAACAAGAATACGACGTATGACACACGCACACACACCAGCCTTTATTTTTGCTTTTTGTGAAAATCTCATATGGCGTGTAAAAATTTTTATAGAAAAACTACAAAAAAAAAATTAATTTATAAGTACATACATACATACATCCTTACATATGCGCTTTATGTTAAAAGAGCCCCAGTAAAACTAAGCGTTTGTCTTTCAAAAAAATATGTTCAAACCAAATAATAATAAAATAAATATAAACAAATATTGTATCTTCAGTACGCACACAAACACACACACACACCTACATACATACATACATACATACATACATACAAACTTAAGTTCTTCAGCTTCTTTGTTTGTATGTATGTGTCAGTGGGCTTAAATTGCTTTAATAACTCTTGGCTTGTTGTTGAACATGATTTCCAAAAAAAAAAAAAAAAAAAAAAAAAAGATTAAAAAACATGAGAAATCTGCTGCCACCAACAACAGCACATCATCCATCCACTAAAAAAAGCCTTGTTTGCTGCCAACTATTCTTGAGTGTTGCCATATTCAAGCACTTCTTTGTTTGTGTGGTTTTTCCTTTTCTGCTCTTAAATAATATTTTTCTATTAATATTGCATTCAATTACATACATATATTATTTATGTATATCTGCAAGGTCGCTGCATCCAATAAAATAATTAACATAAAGTTAACGCCACACACACATATACATACATACATACATATAATAGCCTTAACGATCTGTGTCCTTATTGTTGAGAGCTTAATAAGATGAAAGAAGGTTTAAAGTTTGCTTATCCTTAACAGCCATATTCATAAAAGTTTTCATCAGGCTTATTAACCCTTTATAAGCAAAATTCCCCCTAAAGTTCCTGTTCATAACTGATTAATAGCCTTAAGTCCCCCCGCCATATTTTGTTCATTGTTTTATTATTGGAGAACAGTACAAATATTTTGTAATAGGAAAATTTATATATTAAGCAAAATTTAGGCATAAACATGGCACTCCTGAGCAATGCCATAGAGTAATTGACATTATCCGAAAATCATTTGCTCCGCTGTATTCCTGGATATTCAGCAGGCATTTGACAGAGTTTGGCACACTGGTCTTTTATACAAATCAAAGAAACTTCTCCCGTCTACATTTGATGCAGTCTTCAAGTCATACCTGAGCAGCAGATTATTTTACGTAAGATTCGTAGATGAAAGATCTCATTTATTTATGATTAGAGCAGGAGTACCTCAGGGTAGTGTATGAAGCCCTGTATTGTATACAATATTTACGGCTGATATGCCTGTTTTGGACCTTGGGAATATTTACACGTATGCGCATTACACTGCTATTTTAGCTTCAAACAATTGCCCAGTTGCTGCCAGCTCTTTTGTTAAAAACGAATTAAATTTAATAGAGTCATGGTCAAGTAAAGGGTGGTTAAATTTCAAGGGCCGATGTTGATTTTGAATAAAACACAAACTATTTAGGAAATTATTGTAATTTTATTTTATTATGATGAATTGGTATTACTCAATTATGTATGGAACAAAATATCGGCCAAATGGGCGCCGCGACCTCGGCGGCACACCTCCATCCGATGGTCCAAATTTTCGATGACGCTGAGGCATAATGGAGGTTCTATGCCGTTAATGTGCCGAATTATCTGATCCTTTAGGTCTTGAATTGTTGCTGGCTTATCGACGTACACCTTTTCTTTCAAATAACCCCAAAGAAAAAAGTCCAACGGTGTACGTGAGATAACACGGCCTTTGAATTTGTTGCGCAAAAGAGCCATTGTTTCGTTCGCGGTGTGGCAAGTGGCACCGTCCTGCTGAAACCACATATCGTCCACATCCATATCTTCCAATTCGGGCCATAAAAAGTTCGTTATCATCTCACGATAGCGAACACCATTCACAGTAACTGCCTGACCGGCCTCATTTTGGAAAAAAAAACGGCCCGATGATGCCGCCAGCCCATAAACCGCACCAAACAGTCACTCTTTGTGGGTGCATTGGTTTTTCGACAATCACTCTTGGATTCTCATTCGCCCAAATGCGGCAATTCTGTTTATTGACGAATCCACTGAGGTGAAAATGTGCCTCATCACTGAAGATGATTTTCTTCGAAAATTGATCATCCACTGTTGCCATTTCTTGCCACCATTCTGCCCATTCACGACGCACAGTGGCGCCATTTGACTTTTTTCGTTGCAAAAATCATATCTTTTGAACCGAACAAGATAATCGAATAATTTAAATTGCATGTCATAGATAATTGTTCAACCTATAAAATGAGCGGTTGGAGTGGACGCTACACCTTATAGGTGCTTACTTATGGGTTTTCAAAGTTAAAATTTGTGAAAAAATCCAAGTTTTGGTAACAAAAAAATTTTTGTTAAGAATTTTATATTTTTTTGTAGTTCTTTTGTAAGCTTTTCATGTTTTAAGATATTACCTAAAAAATTACAACAAAAGAGTTTTTTTTTAAATGATTTTTTCAATTTTCTGTAAAATATTCATTTTCTTGGTAAGACAAAGTATGTCTAAAATACAAATCATTTCTAAACTCTAATTTTTTTCTAACTCATCTATTTTATGGTAACAAAATCAAATTATTTTTACCAATCTTATATTTCTTAGTTCTTTTGAAAGCTTTTTCTGTTTTAAAGTTATTAGCCAACAAATTAAACAAATTTTTTTTCAATTAATTTTTTGAATTTTCTGTAAAATATTCATCACAATTCGTAACAGAAGGTATATCTAAAAGACTAATCATTTCTAAAGTATAATTCCATTGTAGTTCTTTTCGTGTCTTCACATGCCGCAGGGAAGAAATAAGTGGATCGGAAGATGCTGCTAACATGTTGAAGAGGTCCTCATTTTGCCTCACCCTTGATGCTTTGAACGTGTTCTGCAATCTATATTTTTTGTAAAATTTGTTAAGAGACTCCTGCGCTTCTTCAGAAAGCTCTCCAATTGGCAAAGACTGGTACTCAATTATATCTTTGCCATGCGCCAATATTTTATGGACGGTCGGGGTCAACTTCTTCTGTGGATAAATTTTTGCTAAAAGAGATGCAGTTTCCGATGCATATTCTCCAAATTTTGTAGAATTAACACTTTCTTGGCAGTTTAAAACATTCAAGATCGTTCCCAATCTTTTGACGATTTCATTGTCAATTCCAGTGATTCTAGTTACTGCCTCATCATTTGCAAAAAATCTCCTTGAAGTGTTTCCATCGTTTGAGTTACCGTATCCACACTTGGGGCAGTCTACTTTTAGTCCAAGTTGTTTCCAAAAAGCATTCTTTATTTGCTTCTTTCTGATCTTTTCCTTATCCTTAATTGATGTATTTTCATCGATGTTTTCATCTTGTTGTGGTAGGGTATACGCCAGTTTTAGCAAGAACTCCATACACCTTATCCTTGCGTGCAATGGTGACATTCCATATTCGTAATTCTCCTCGTTTGTAGAATCGTTTAAATTACCGAAGTTCTTCTGACTCTTTTTGCAAATCGGGCATGTCAATGTTGAGGTTGTTCCTGTCAGTTCGTTTACGACTTTTCCGTCAACCATGGTCAGGTGGAACTCGTAACTACATTCAATATATTTTCCTTCTCCAATTTGCAATTTTGTATGCTTAATCTTGCTTATTTGTTCTTCAATGTCCTTCACCGTGGTCCTTATGAGTTCTGCCGATTCCTTTGCAAACTGAAACATTATTGGTCGGCAATAATGCACTGATGACGGTCGATGATTTTTCCAGTGTAGGGAAACATCAGATTTTAGCCGCAATGGAACAACAGATGCCATAAACATATTTCCGTCAGATATTGTAGTGTCATCGGAAGATATCCTTTGCTTATAAACGCTTTGTCCGGATGATCCATCGCAGCCCCATTTGCTGATCAATGTTAGTTTCTGAGGAAGAATTTCCACCTCATTTTCAGGAAGACTTTCCAACAACCGTTTTGCTGTATGGTCCATAAGATCCTGCAGATTGGCTTTCGCAGAGACTTCCGTAAACTCCGTACGCAATGGTCGTGAATTTATTTTGGCTTGCGTAATATGCTTGTATCCGGGGAAAAGGTCAGCCCCGTGTCGCATTAAAGATGCCCGTAGTATCTCATATTTCTCTTTGGAAAGTTCTAAGTCCAAAAACAGAGCCAAGGCTTCTTCGGAACTATACTTTTTAATATGTGCGTTTGTGGGAGTGGGAATGCTTTCCTTAATCCTTTTTAGTCGCAGTGGGCTTGCATCAGCAACAGATTTTGTAATCTGCGACCTAACTCGTTCACTATCCTTTATGTATTTAATAGACAGCTCATCCGATAAATCCTTCGTGGTCAAGTCATTGGTGGCATCGGCAAGTTTCCTCTTTCTTGTGAAAATTGAACACTCCTCCATACTTTTTTTTGGCCTTCCTTTTTCTCCTCTGGTTGATGTGGAGGGTTTATCTACTGCCAATATATCCAGGATGGTGTCTTCATTAAGCCAGTCCTCGTATTTGGAGTTGAAGATGTTAATGGTTCGATTGCATTTCACCCATTTTGTCTTAATTTTGGCATGTATCATACAAAGATTATTTTTTATACTTTTGCTTCTCTCAATATTTCCGTATAAGCTATCGAGTTCTTCTAAAGCAGCTTCCGCGAAACACGTTGGTGTAATTGACTTTCTAAACAGTTCAAATAGTTTTAAATTGTTCAACGCCATGTTTTCAATACTTGTTTCGCCAACTTTCAGTCGTAGACTAATGCAGGCATTAAGCTTGTTTTGCAATATATAGGCCTATGCTACCATGTCTACAAATGTACCTGTTACATGCATACATATGCATTTGGGCTGAATTATACAGTTTTGATATTATGCACGTAGCCAAATGAGATTTGTGCCTACCTGTACCATAAGTCAGTATTGTTCTTCACCATATGTACGCCAAAAATAATTTTTAAGTGAGGTGCGTACCTGCTTATTTCAATGAGTAGTTTTTTGTGCATCTTGTGTCTGTAACGGAATATTAGGACCAAATTTTTCGCCAGAGGCTCTCAGGTAGACAACTGACTCAAAATGCAATTTTCAAACTATTACATCAAAGTAACTGTCAGTCAAGGCATGTAAGGGATGCCCGCCATACAATTTCTGCAACCATGTCTTTTTAACGTTTTTTACCTGTAGAAGCCAAATAGGCACGTAAAGGCAGATAAAACCTTTTGAGTTATGTAAAAGACTAGTTAAAGAACATATTTTGAAAATATGGCGGAGGTAAAAAAAGGTAAATTTTTTTTATTTTCCGTCAAAGTTGAAGAATAGTGAAAAAATGGATAGTTTTTAAATACTGATTTACCTAGAGAAACACAAAGCAAACAGCACAATTTTTTTTATTGTTATACATTTAATAAGCACATCAATCACTAAAAACAAAAAAAATACTATTCGTTGCCTAGTTTTCGTGATATTACACCTGAAATCGGATCAAACTACCTAAAAATTGTGTGTTTTTTTTAAATCCGAAAATTGGTTAACTTTGAACAGTTATGTCTTCTAAACTAAAAATCTGATATTGTTAAGAGTAGCATATTTGAGATCGTTGAAAAGTTTACTATAAGATGGATTCATTTAAAATTTCGCAGGCGCACATGAAAATTTTGATTTTTGCAACCTCGTTTGCTCTACGGGTGCCACTGTGCGACGTTTGGAATGGTCAAGAGGCTTTAGTTCTTGAGCCAATTGCACCTTGTAAGCGTGTAAATGCAAGTCTTTATGCATAATGTTCATCAACGACGAGCGTGAGAGGTGCAATTGTTGGGAACGGCGACGAGTTGAGGTGGACCGCTCTTCAGCCACACTATCGCGAACAGCAGCAATATTTTCTGCAGTACGAGCTGTACGAGCATGCACTGGTGTTCTCACATCTTCTACAGACCCGGTTTGCTCGAATTTTTCCACGATTTTTGCGATTGTACGCACATTTGGACGATGAAATTGACCAAAAAAATTACGAAGTGCACGATATGCATTTTGATTAGAACTCCCATTTTCATAATAAGTCTGGATAACTTTAACACGTTGTTGGATTGTGTATCTCTCCATGGTTCAAATTGAGTAAGTCTGAAATAGAGAAATGTCAAATAAAATTCGGAAAAAAACTTGGCGTTTAGGTGTGGTTCACATTCAACATCGGCCCATACAATTTAACCACCCTTTAAATGGAGATCTAAGATAAATGCTGAAAAGTCTGTACACATAACATTCTCTCTTAGAAAAGGTTTCCATAAATAACATCCGAATTCCAAAAACGGATTATGTTAGATCGGATCGGATCTCGGCTTATATATATGGATCGTCGACTAACATGGAAAGAACACATAAAAATAAAACGGCAACAATTAAATATTACAAATAGGAAACTTAACTGGTTAATTGGTGCAAAATCTCAACTAAGTCTGGAAAACAAACTGAAACTTTGTAAAGCTATTTTAAAGCCTATATGGACTTATGGAGTTCAACTTTGGGGAACAGCAAGTGCCTCAAATATAGAAATATTGCAAATATACCAGTCAATAACTATAAGGCTAATTGTTCAATCTCCTTGTATTTCCGACGATGCCATACACAGCGATCTAAATATACAAACTGTTAAAGAGGTAATAAATTCATACAGCGAAAAATATTTAAAAAAAATGGAAATCCTCTGGATATTACGAGCCCTAACCACTATTAATTCATACACTAAGCCATTTTCGTATATGTGATTTATATATTTATTTTTGGATCTTTCCAGTAACAATAACTAAATACTAATTCACATTTTTTTAAAGGTACTTCGTTGCCTTATTGATATTTAGTAAAAAAACAAAAATTGATTCAATGTAGTTAGAGAAATTCTTAACTTAGTGTAGATATTATTTCTTCAGTGAAGGTAAATAAGACCATTATTAATTCATACAGTTTAAATAAATTAATTTTTGTACACTTTAATACTGTGTTACATCTCCTTTGTTCTTTATTACAGCAGTTAAACGCTTGTTCATGGTATTTATTAAGTTTTGGCACTCTTCTGGTGTTATTGAGGACCAAATATCACGTATTTTATCTTTTAAACCCTGTAAAGTTCGTTGGGGTTCATTACGCAACCGTCTCTTCATAAGTGCCCAAAGGTTTTCTATTGGATTGAGGTCGGGACTTGAAGAAGGCTAGTCCAAAACATCAATCTCGTTATCTTGAAGCCATTTTTTTGTTATTTTTGCAGTATGGCACAAAGCTCCGTCCTGCTGAAAAATGAATTTATCAAAAGTGGTTAACATGGGTACCGATGTTAGCAGGTGTTCCTCCAAAATTTGAATGTATTTTGGTGCATTTACAGTACCCTCTATAAAATGCAGCTGCCCTACACCCTTTGCCGAAAAACATCCCCACACCATAACGCTTTACTGTCCGCTTAAGGCAGTCCTTGTGATATGCTTCATCTTTCTTACGAATAACCCATTTCCTGGTATCACCAACACAAACGTCAAATTTCGATTCATCCCTAAAAATAACTGAATCCCATTGTCGTTGAGTCCAAGAGCTCCTAGTCTTCGCCCAGGCCAGTCGTTTTTTCTTCTGCACCGCAGTTAACAGAGGCTTTTCCTTGGCCTAGTAGTTAAATAATGCTCCAGTAAATAAGCTGTAATAAAAGGTATACAATAATTCGTACCTTGTAGAAACCATATCCTATTTTTTTTAAGTGCTGCCTGGTCCATTCTCGTCCTATGGTCTTCCCAACAGCTTGAGACCATTCCGTTGCTACATTCCTGACCGTAGCCCGACGATCCCGTTTGATTATTGACGCTAATGCTCTTGTTTCGCGCGTGGTAATTTTGGAAACACGGCCACGATTGCTTACTCGAGTAGCAACATTACCATTTTTTTTATAATTTCCCACTATAGATGGAATAGTTGCTCTTGATAAACCTAAATCTTTAGCAATTTTTGCATAGCTTTCCTTTAAAGTGGATTTTTTAATGATCAACTCTCGAATTTCTGCGACTACCGGTTTGCCACGTGTCATTTTGAAAACTACATCTTAATTGGACAAATTTATTGATTAAATGTTCTCTCCTTATTCGTAGATAACGGTTTAAACCGATTTTTGATTATTTACTTTGCTACTCTTAAGAAATCTGCACTTTCTCTCATAGTGTAAAGAATGTATGAATTAATAGTGGTCATTTTTATATACACTAAAAAAATAATGTTTAAACAAAATCGCAAAAACAAAATAGAAAATATGTAAATTGATTTTTTTTATTATTAAAACAAAATCAGAACAAAATTTGCTTCGCAAATATATGAATTAATAGATAAATATTCGCAAAACAAGGGACTAAAAATAATCAATTACATTTCATTTGTTTAAATAGATGCACTGTATGAATTAATAGTGGTTAGGGCTCGTAGACGATACTGATGAAATTCGAAGACTTAAAAGATACCATGTGTTAGATCTACCTTTCAGAAGTTAATTTTTTTTTTTTTAACTATATCCATCTTTTTCTTATTATTATCTTTTGTTTTTTTATTGTTTTCGTTTAACTTAATGCTAAAACTTTAAATTTAATAATTACTAAAACTTAAGTTGCTGTTATTGTAAATATAAGATGGACTAAATCTGTATTGTTTTCTGTTAAATTTGGAATATTTCTATAGTTTTATACGTTTTTATATGTGTAACTCTAAATATCAACATAAATGTGATTAATTTTGCTTATTATCTCAATATAAGATAGATTGCAAAATAAATAAAATACAAACAAACAAAAAATTAAACAAAATAACAAACTGTCAAAATTTTTGTTATATCGACAAAAAAATTAAGTTTTGTCAAAAAAAATGTAAAATTTTTCAAATTACGAAACACTAAAGGTGTTGATTAATGCTCGCTTTATGGCCAAATTAAGCCACTTGCCGCTTTTTTCTATTCGTTGACAGCACTTATGAGCCAAATAAGCAAAAAACAAAGGTTTTGCTTCCGTTTTTTTTAACGCTTCCTGTTTTTAATACTTATTGTTTCTTTCTATCAGTGAATGCATCGATTAACGACAGAAAACTTTATAAGATTTTAAATTTCATTATAGGATTTGGCCCTTTTTAAGCCCACAATAAAGTGATCATTTGATATTTTCTTTGTATGCATTTGTAAATGTTTAATTATAAAAAAAAGTGTCATAAGTCTCAAAGAACAAAAGAGAATTAAAAATTCCAAATATTTACGGATACTTAAGGTCCGCTGCCAAATATTCGCCAGCCTCAGTTGTACAAGGAAGGAGCTAATCCTTTGGCAATTTCCCATGGACTTAACAACTCTATCCTAAATAAACTTATGGACTCGCTAAGAGAAATTATCAGTTTGTATAACAGATATTTTTCAGTAGCAAGACGATGCTGACGATCTTCAGGGTCTAACACCAGCCACCTGGCGATTAATACATTTTAGTTATTTTTTTTTTTAAATTTTTGACATATAAAAAACCGCACAGAAATAAAATAAAGCTAACAAAATACATACATACATATCGTTACCTAAAACGCAAAACGCCCAAAACTAACAAAAAACTCAAAATCGATTTTTTTGCAAATTCCGATGTATCTAATCAAAATACATCACCTCCAAGCAAATCATACTTCCACGTACACAAATAGCAACTTTATTGACAAAATAAAAAAGCTCTTACTACAATATTGAATATCGTTTAAGAATGTTTTTTGCTTCTCCTGTAAAATTACTATAATGTTAGTTAGGGCGTTTTGCGTTTCAGGTAAAGATATATATGTATGTACATATTGTATGTATATCAGTGATGTAAATCAAAAGTTGACATACCCGGTACTCGAGCGTTTTTATGCGCCGCACTTTATTAAGTGCAAATATTTTGTGAAGTATTTAATTGCCAGAAACTATTTGCCCAGAAATTTAACGTAATTTTTAGTTTTTTAAATATGTTTGAACATTTAGGTAAATGTATTTCCAAATATATACATACATATTTGCAATACGTGATTAACGAGTTAATCCAACAGTGCGATAAAGCATCGCTAACAATAAAATCATAACCGAATAAGAAAAGAGTTGCCGTTGACAATCCGAAAATCGCTAAACATCTTGTAACAGCTGCAGAGCTGTTATTGGTGATTTATGAAGATTAACCTCTTCTTTCACCACAATTGTACTCCTTAAGCCCACAATAAGAATTTATTATGAATATGGCTGCAAGTCTTGATAAAATATTTTCGAAAATAATTTGGTTGCATTTTATGGGCTCAGCTTGTGGAAGGCCAGGCATAAACAAAAATAGGCCCGACATTTTTGGGTTTTGATAAAATCTAAGCAACAAACGACAAACTTCGGCAAATAGACTTTCTGTTTTTCAACCTAACCTCCTATTAGGTTAATATCTAATTTAGTCTAGCGTTTTGGCAACTAAGTAGACTAGAATGGCTGACTGAAACGCTGAACATGTGTAAGCGATAATCGAATGATGTTGTCAGTGATAATCGAATGTCAGTAGCACAAACATTAGAAACATTCATGCCTCTCTGACTAAGACAATGTGACAAAAATTGTTGTCATTTTCCCAGTTAAAGAAATCTGCCATCATTCTGCGGCGACACACATTCATTCATAGACACTCAAACAAAATCAAGTCTACAAAACTTTTAATGGATGTATGAATTGTATGTGTGTGTGTGTGTGTGTGTAGGTTTCTGAATATTTCATTTGCGGCCAAAAGCATGTTTTTGATTGATGGCCAAAATATTTAATAATGAAATTAACACAATCCTCGCCCATCTACGAAAATCGTCTTCATTCATTCATTCATTTATTTGTTTGCCCATTCAAATCACAATACAAGACATTTCACATAACTTTTTTCATTTTAAAAGTACAATTTGCGGCTTTCTTATTGTCCTCATCAACACGAGGCAATAACATTTCCAAAACTACGTTTTACATGAGATGACATCGAATTAATGAAATGAAACAAAATGTTAATTAACGATTTTTTTAAATGATTATGTGTGTTTTCTGGGGGAAAAAAAGGAAATTGGGATAAATTGTTTCATTGTATCATGTTTCAAAATGGGGAATATACAAAATTCGTCGTTGTGGCTTTTCTAATTATTTTGCCATTTTAATATGTACGTGTGTGTGTGTGTGTGTGTGTGTGTGTAGATAAAAGTATTCATTAAATGTCAAGCGCCTATTAAAACTGCTGGCATAATTTTTCCCTTACATGTCCTTAACATTAAAGTGCTGAAGACAACGAAACCAAGAAAATCCTTCAGCTGCTCAAAAACCTCATTGAAGACAAATCTTAGGAGCGCCATGTTTGTGTGAAAACGAAAGTAAAAAGGAAATTAACATGATGAAAAATTCTCAGCTATACAAGCGTTAAAATAAGTTAATAAAATATTTAAAACACCCTTAAAAAACAACAACATACTCATAAACATTTCAACACATACCAACAATGTAAATATGTTATTGTACTGAATCTAACCTGCTAAAGTAACCCGGTGAGCTTTGCTATCCCCTTTAAAAAACCCAAAAATAAAATTAGTGAACCCCTTCCACAGGCAAACGAATTTTTAAAATTGCTAATCAATTATTATGCCAGGGAATTGGTGACACCCGTCTCCACTCAGTTTAAAAAAGACCAATTTTTTTTTGTAGACATTTTTCAGATGCAAACCGGTTTTTGGAAATTGGTCCACAGATCCGACATGGTAATTTAATAATCCAGCAAACCACCCCTTACGAAAAAAAACGTGTGAACGTCTTAAGAATATTTAAAATTGGTCCACAAATGATGCAGTTATTTGATAATCAATTATTTTGGCGGGGAATTGGTGACAAAACAACAAAAACTTTAGTGGATCTTTTACATATGTCAATTATTGGGGCGAACAATTTGCGCCAAACACACCACCCCACCATATCACCATACCCCCTTCTGCTACAATTTCAACAAAAAATTAGTGGATCTTTTCGATGGCGAAATTATGCTCGTTTTTATTATAAAAATCTGTTAAAAACTGTGCGGCAAAAGTAACACAATACAAAAAAGTGGGCGTGGCTCGAAAAAATAAAGTAGCTTATAAGTCCATGCTGAGTGGAAATGTTGTAAAATTTTCAGGAAGATCAGTCCAGAGGCTTGGTAGTCTTCTATAAGGTACAAACATGCAAGCAAACACACATTCCGTTATATATATATATATGTGTGTGTATGTGTATATATATATATATATATATATATATATATATATATATGTGTGTGTATGTATATATGGATGCACACATTCATACAACTGTCTACACAAATTTCCATCTGTACTTTAGCAGAGACATAATGAAATTATGTCAAGTGTCACGACATAAGTATGTAACGGTTGTTTTTAGTTGGCTTCGCTTCACCCGTTTCGACTGCTATAAGCAAACACACACACACACACACACATACACATACATTAGTGTAGAAACAAACATGCAATCACATACATACATGTCTGTAAGCCTGTGTATAAAAGCTGAATATGGTGGTTTGTTGGTGCGTGTGTGTGTGTGTGTGTGTGAATTTAGAAGGCTGGTATTACTTTTCATTTATTAGGGCCTCTGTTGATACTGCCAAAACACAATCGACACCGTAATACTTTGATACGAGTATTTTACTACCCCTACCCCTTTCCAGTTCCAGTCGGCCCAGTAGCTGTAGGGCTGCCAATATGTACTTTGAAACAGTTACAAAATCTTTTAGATGATAATGATGGTTTGTTATACGAGTACTCCTATTACGAGTACTTCTATAGAAGACGACGAACAATTTGCTGTGTAACGGCCATGTTTGTGGCTGTGGGTCGGTGTCGGTGTCTGTGTTGCGCCTGTTTAAGAAAAAAAAAAACAAGACAGCATCAAAAATGTTCATAGTTGATCTGAGTCCCTCTGAGAGAAACAATTTGTCTCCTTTGCTAAGCTGAGCACGAGAATGCAACAACATTTTTAAAACGTTTGTTCTGGTTTTTGTTGCTTAATTGAGACGCAGCATTTTTTCTACATAAAATTTTGCCCGCGGGAATCTATAATCCGTAAACATCTCTTTTCTTTCTTTCTGTCGTGTTTACGTGAGTTTTTTTTCACAGAATATGAAAAACTTTAAAGGTCTCTACAGAATCTGACAAAAGTCATATGATATAAAAATCATTGAAATCGGTTCAGACCTTTTGGCTATAATGCTGTGGCATTTTATCCTAACAGCTGTAATGCCTTATTGGCGCTGAGGCACCAATTTCCATTTTGCAATATTTATATGAAGAAAATAATAATATCAAAAAAAAAAAAAATCAAATTTTAAAATTAAAAAAAAACCCTCCAATTTTATTAATTTAAGAAATAATGCAAAATTCTTTTTCTTTTATTGTTTTATTGATGATTTTTTTTATATAATTTTGGTTTAAAAACATTTCTTGTTAAAAGCAGTTTTTAATTGAAATATTTAAAAAATAATAATTTTCTGTTGTGATAAAACTGCAGAAAATTAATTTTGAGTGCGATGATGGAATGCTGCGCTCATAAATCTCAACTTGCGGCTAAAAATTTTTTTAATGCCGATAATAATACAATATTTTATTTAATAATTTGAAAACTAATTCCACCAAATCAACTTTGTTTTAACCTAAATAATTGAAAGTTTAAGAAAAACAAAGGCAAAAATATAAAATACATTTAAGGACGAACTCTGTTTGAGCTGAGGAAGTTTGTTTATCTGCATAATTACTTTTAATGTTTATGCAAATTAAAACATTTTTAAAGAAAACTCTTTGTTGTTGCTTTTGTTGGGGTAATAAAAATTCGCATAAACAATTTGTTAAGGACACGAAAGAAGCGTATGAATGTGGCACATGAATAAATAATACTTATGCATGTGCAGGTGTATGTGTGCAATTGTTAAAAACAAATTTGCTGACGTCGATTGTAACATTTTGTAGTGGTATAAATAAAAAATAAATCACTTCATTGCTTCACTTCTGCTTTTCTGCCATTTGCTGAGGAAATGAATGGAAATAAAACAATAAAATGTAGCACCACACACAATCAACTCAAGTTGTTAAACTTAATGCATTATTCATGAAAAAATGGCAAAGAATTAGATTGATATGATTTAAAATATCGTTGGGTGACAAAAATAAATCCACATCAACTGGTTGTTGTCTGCAATTTTTGCACTCCTTGAGCTTTCCGCGGCTGGGAAAAATTCAAACAAAAAAATTTGCATCAAACTTTGTGTAAAGAATGAAATTAAGAGCTCTAAAGTACTTAAAATGTTTGCAGTGGCATACGTGACAAATTATGGATATATGAGTAGCACAACGCAACCAAAGTCCAATCGTGCCAGAAGAGTCAGAGCCAGAGCCAGAAAAAAACCCCTTTGCTACCTGGTTTCTTCGATTCCGGTGGCCTCAGTAGTGTTTGCCACATGGTCGTTCGCTTGACAAGAAACAGTATCAAGAAAACTTCTGGAATTGGCGAAAAACCATTCATCACAATAATGCTCTGCTCATTCCGCATTCTTGGTTCGTACGTTTGTAACGTAATTATGACCAGATTTAGGCCACTGTTGCTTTCTCTTCTTGCCAAAAACATTGAAGA
This sequence comes from Epicampocera succincta, assembly GCA_932526305.1. NCBI lineage: Eukaryota > Metazoa > Arthropoda > Insecta > Diptera > Tachinidae > Epicampocera > Epicampocera succincta. The sequence goes on from OW052038.1 coordinate 15,948,610, forward strand.
GATCCATGACAGATTGGAATTGAGAAGATAAAAACTAAATCGCTATTTCAAACAGACCATATCAAAACTGCTACGATGGCACAAGAAGGCGTCTAGTTTGGAAGCGACCAAATAGAAATGGATGAATAAATAAATATTTTTTGGTGAAAAATATAAATTCAACTTATTTTTTGAACACACCTCGTATGCTATGTGATAATTTTGCATTTCTGCTGACGACATGTAGTACATATTTAGTTTTCAAACATACCAGTTCAAATGTAAATTTTTACCAGAAAAACATTTTGGTTTTTTTTAGTAAAATTCATTTCAGTTTTGACTTATTATTTTCTAGATGAAAAATTTAACAGGAAAATACTATTAAAGTATATAAAAGGATATACAGAAGGATAATGACGAAATAGAAGTACATAATTGCCATTCATCAATGCATTAATTTGAAGTTAAGAAACGAATTCATTAATAGTCATTTTAATTCCTAGATTTTTTCGACCTCAGTTCCAGTTTCTGAGGAGCAGTTCAGGACAGCGGAACTCTAAATAAAACTGGCTAGGAAAAGCTTAAGACTAAGCGTTGGTGGTGGGGGGTTGTAGCACTCACTCACAGGGCATTTTGCCTGGTATGGGCATAATCAGTCCAGGCAGTCGCAGATACTGCGCTCAAGAGGAGGACTCAATCAAGCACTTGAGTAGTAATTGCGTGACACAAGGACACAGGAGATACAGGCTACTTCATGCCTATAGGTTAGAGGAACAGGACCACTGCCATTGAAGGAGCTGATTCGGTTTCCCGACTCTACAACACAATAGATCAATGCTGGTCGCAATACAAAAGGCCGCTCTGGGTCATAGCCCCACTAATATTCATATATTCAATTTCAGTTCTTTGTAAAAGAGTTCAAAAAACTCTCAAATCAGAATTCGTTCCATCCTATAAGCAATCAAAATAGCAAACACCTGAAACGCTTATCATTTTCATTATTCTTAAATAATAAAGAAATGTTTATTTTTTCGACAATTTTAATTTACCGAAATAATCTTCTTAAGTTAAACGACCGCATGTATTTTGCTACATTTTTATTATCATGAAATTTGTTTGCCCAAAACACACACAATACTCGTATTCTTTTTGCTTTCAAGTTCACTTTGGTCAATTAAAAAAATATTGCACTATAGGGGCTTTCGCGTCTTCACTCAACTTGAGCAGCAAAATGGCGGGTTTTTTTCCGTCTAGTAACAGCCAACTTCACACAGTTTATGGCAATAAAAGCGAATTTAATTTTTCTTTTGCATAAAAGTGCCCAGCAATTCTCAAATCTTTTTTTATTATGTTACTTAAAATTTTCTATGTCAACTTGGAAAATTGCTGGCAAAGATCTCATTAAGTTTTCAACTATTCACCTGTTTTTAAGTGATAATTTTTGTAAGAGGTTTCTCCTTATTGCCAGAGGGAAGGAAAAATTTTTTCCTAATTATAAATACTTTTGGTTTATGAAGGCATTTCAGTTCGCTGAGGCTCTCATTTTTTAAGAAGATTTTGTTTAATTTTCGTTTCTTACGAGCGACCAGTTTTTTTTTTTCTGTTGCTTTCTAAGCAGTTGTAATAAATATATTGAAAAATTCTGTGATGTAAAGATTTTAAAAGTAATACAAAAAAACAGGTTCAAATGTTGTTTCGGCAATTATACTATTATGTTTGCTACAACCATGCATATCGTAAAAGCAAACAGTGTATGGTTGTTTTGTTTATACCAACTGTCAAAACAAAATGGTTGCGAAATGTGATTGGAGGCACTAGTTGTTATCGATGTTCACATAAATATCAATGTTTTTTTTTGCTATGCGATTCGAATACGAATTCACATCGATGTCTTCCAATGTATCACTTAGAACAATCGATATTTTCGATACATCCCACTATGGCCCATATGTTGGGGCTAAAACTAAACTGACACAGAGATAGAGAGAGAGAGAGAGAGAGAGAGAGAGCTGATTTTTTTGCCCCCACTTTCAGAGGTTTTCATTAAATTGTCTTACTGGATTGCTCAGTTAAGTTGTATATCAGGGCCGGTACTCCCCAAAAATTAATGCACAAGTGTGCAGGCCAGCGATTTTAAGCCTCTTGCCAACTGTTTGAAGTCATTCATAGGATCATGTTGCAGAAATTTACGCACACGAAAACAGAGCTGCCGATTTCTCACATACCAACATTATAGGTTTTCAGAGTTTTCAGATACATCGCAAGCAGCATAACGATATACCAATTCATATCGTAAACATTGAACTTCCCCAGTACTAGTTAAAGTTAAGAAATTTGTTTGTGTGGTTGACACAGCCTTTAAAAATGAGGCTAAAGCCTCCATTGAACAAAAACAAAAAAACCATATTAAAAATAAAACTTTTGTTGTAACAATTAAAATTTTGCTTAAGCTTGTTAAATAAATCAATTAAATTTTTTAATAAACTAAACAAAATTCTTTTTGTTTTTTTTGCTTTTAAGCTTAAAACTTTTGCTGTTCGAAAACGTCGAAACGATATCGTTTGGCCAACAGTTTTTGAGAAATTCATGTTTTCATGTTGGCCCCCCACAACAGTGAAGTACTTCGTTTGAGCGAAATAAGTTACTAGAAATTAAACAGGGACGCAAGAAAACATTTTTCGTTGGCAGCCCAAAATGAAATCACTTTTATAAGTGACTTTAAAATGTTTAACAAAACGAATTTCCGAATACAGCAACATTTCAAAATGTTGCTAATTAAAACTTACGAATTTAAATTCGAAAATTTCCGATTTGCAAATGATGGATTTCACTTTATTTAGCCGGAACGTAGGCAGGTATTCAGTTTTTTGTTTCCACCTTTTTATTTATTAATCCGCAGGTTTTTTTTTATTTCTACATATTAATAAATTTTCTTTGATTTATTTTGTTGAAATTGGAATTTTTGCCATTTAAAATGCGTTTTTCTCTTAATTTCGATCATCATTTAAAAACGTGAATATTGTTTATTTAATCAAAGAAATGGAAAAAGTAACAGCATTTAATAAAACCTTTTCAACTTTTTTATGTTGTTGTTGTACATATTGGCTTAACCGCAGGTTTGCGTTCGTGCGCTCACAGCCAGTCGTTGTTACCGACTGCTACCCCCCGCGCCGATGCTGCTCTTAATCTGTGTTTCCACTGTTTGCATATCAAATGCCTGGTTTTTTTTTTTTGTTTTTTTTTAAACAAATTAAGGTCATTTAGCGCTCAATATGCGGTATTCGCAGCCCAGCAGCAAACATATGAATCTATGTATATGTGCGTACCTTCACAGCCAGAAGAATTGATGAACAATTTTAATTTTCAAGCACTCCATAGAATAAAAACAAACGAAACGTTTTCAGCTCAAGCACACAACAACAATTCATACCGCCGAATCATCTCCAACGATCTGAATCAGTCCAACAAAAAACAGAAAATATACTTGTATATGGAAAGCAGCATGAACTTGTTTTTATAGGTATTCTATTAGGGCAACGACTCCGTGTTGTTGTTTGATTTTATTATTGAAAAAAACTTCATACAAAATAGACCCAAATATTTAATGCAGTTTTTTTTTTTTAATATTGAGCTGCAACACAAGACCAGCATTTCCATACTTTTTGGCCAACGTTTGGAAAAATTCCTATTGCCGTCTCTTTTTTTCAATTCCATATCAATAAACTGCAAAACAAAATCAGTCTCCCAAGGACTTCACAAGCTATTGTAGAACTTGTACATATTGTAGATTTAGTAAATCTTGATATATTTAAAACTTGACAGCAACAAAATTTATACATTTTTAATTTACTAAATTTACAACCTCTGCAATACCAAAAACAGTAGCAGATTTAGGAAACGTAGCAAGTTCATTTATTTACAAGTATGAAACAGCTGGCAGAGTTGTTGTTTTATTTTTTTTTTTTTTTTGCTGTTTCGGTTTGTTTACAAATACCAAAGAAAAAGACGCTCACACTTGGAAGTTTGCAATATAAATACAAAAAGAGTGAGAACCGCTATAAATTCAATCTTAGTTCTGTTTTATCCTCAAATCGGAGGAAGATCTTACTCATATACCTGCAGTTTTATTCAATTCCTAGAACAAATATTTTATTTCATACCTCTTCCCGTCAGGTATATTAATAGGATAGCTACATACATATGTAATAAGGTCATTACTTTTTGGTTTTTTCTCGGGACCAGTAGTCAGGAGTCGAAGCAGTAGTGCTTCGCTATTTGTTTGTTCTATTGTGTATTGCAGGGATGGGTATTTCCGAATTCTAATAACAAACATAACTTTTTGTTATAAATTGAGTGTTCAGCAGCATTTTGCATGTCCTAAGGCATTAAGGCAAACAATGAAAGAAGAACAAGAAGTCTGTTTTTTTTTGTTTTTGGTGCAATTTGTTTTTAGAAGCCAGATGATTTCGAAGGACAAACACTCTGCAAGTCACAAGCACGGCAGTCGATTGATCTCTGCTTCGCCCTCGCTGTCCAAAGGAATGCGAGTACCTTAAATGAACATTCATCCTTATTCCAGTTGTCAACGTGAAACAAAACGACATTGTTTTGCCTTGTTTATTTCAAATTACTATTCCAGTTGTCGTTATCGAATATTATCGATGACTGTCAACATAGAATTTGCATTCTACAAGAAAATATGACGGCGATATTGTTTTGAAACGACTTTGCATTTGTCGTCGCCAATTTTCATAACGACTTGAGTTTATTTGAAGCATTAATAAATTGAAAATGGAAAAAACGGGAAAATTTAAAATAACAACTGCAACCCAGTTTGAGAAATTAGTGAAAGAGTTGCAGAAGAATCCCTCTCTGGCAGTGGGATTTCGCAGAGGCATTCTTCCAAGTAATTTCTTCAATTTTTTCACTATCCGTCATTTCGAATTTAATTCATTGGGGGCAAACTGTCATTTCCAACGCATATAGTGTTTCCGACAAAATCTTAGAAAACATTGGTTGCGGTAGTCCCAAGTTGAAATCGTTGCCAACATCTAGTTGGTATGACCCTTGTGCCAAAAATGTTAACGTAGCTGCCAACTTCGTTGCTTTGGAAATGTATGTTGACCCTTACCTCGCTTTTCAAATTAGGTGTTATTGTATCTAAGACATACATATTTAAAAGCAGTCTTGCTTACTCTAAAGTAACTTTCAAATCTGTCAAAAAATAAATTATACAATCATTAAAATAATAAATAGACTGAAATTGTTGCTCACTTGCTGTCCGTTGGGTTAAATATGTCGAATTTCTGTCTCAGAAGCTTCCGTTCTAATATGAGGTTTTGTTTTCTTGAATTTTCATCATCACTCGAGTCTGCATTTATCTCACAAGTAAAAAACATTTAAATTTTTAATAACATTTTTGGTCAAAAGTAATAAACAAAGTAAACAGCTTTTTCAAATATTTAGAGATATGTTGACATAAACGATAAGTCGTCAACGTCGTCGTCATCCTGTTATAGAATGCAAAATTGTTATTGAATTGATGATGATGACGTTGAAACAAAATGATGTTGACACTAAAATGGCGGCGACGTTGATGACGACAACTGGAATAAGGGTGATTAATTTACTCAACATTCTCTCTATTCAGTTTTTCTTGAAATTTTATTCCAGCATATTTTTTTATTAAAATCGAAAATGCTGCGAATTTGTTTTTAAACGAAATTATTGCAAACATTTACAATCGATAGTAAATGTTGGCAATTAAACAAAACTTACAATCTTATCACTTATTATTGATAAGAAAGAAATTTGCTCTGTTGTTTACACGCCGCAGTTTTTATTGCTGGCAGCACGAATAAGAAAGTAAAACGTATTGAAAGTACAAACAACTCTGTACTCATCGTATGTATGTTGCTTAGTTTAGCTGAAAGAATTGCCCAATGTAAATGCCCACTTACCAACCCGTCCAAAGAAAAAATGTAGATAATTTTGTACAATAAGAAGGCGAATGTTTTTCTTCGCAAAATCTCTTTCTGGTACGGAAATGATGTTGAATAAAATTGCAATCGCATAGAATCATAATGTTATTCAACCGTATAAATTTATAAATTCATGTGCAGGTAACCCACGTGCAACACAATATTTTGGCAACGAGGCTTGGCCCTAACTCGTTAGAGATAGGCGCAAATTTTCCCATAATACGGAACTTTAACTTGCACTCACTCGAATACGATTGCCGAGTCGTATATAATTTGTCATTCACTTGGCATTGATAGCACGGCAAGAAAATACCGCTTTTTAATGACATATAAAATAAAATAATGGTGTATAAATTTTTCTTTTTTGAGTTTTTATGCAAAAGTTTGCCAACAACAAGCCTATATTATAGTATTTGGAGGGAACAATACACTCGATATACGGATACAGAGTGTTTTCCTGAATTCAGCCAACACTAGTCATACGGTTGACGCATCGGGGTTGCATCAAAAGAAGCACAATATTGGCCACATTGGGCTGCCTAAGGCATTCCAATCACTTTCAAAGAATGTTAAAGATGAAGAAGAAGCAGAAGTGCCTGCCTCAATTGTGTATCCATAAAATTTGTTCATGTTCATTTAAAAGAAAAAACAATAACATTCGAAAAAATGATTGAAAACAAAACATTTCAAATTATTTTTACACATGTATGTATGTGTGTCATAAGAGCCTCTATTAAAGCATTCCAATTGACTGGGAGCTAATAGCAAAGTCATCTAATCATGTGCGTAGCAGCACTAGACAAGCAACAGATTCAAAACGGCAGGCTTAAAAGCTTTAAAATCCACAATCATTGCTGTTTAAAGCTGTCGTTGGAAAATTGTCTAAATCTACCAATCACTTTTACGTCCTTGTAGCTTCGATGTATCCTTTTTGTCGTTCCTTAGATTATTGAGTGCTTGAGATTATGGATGCGAACTGGCCATCTATCCGCAACCATTAACGTCTGATTTTCTATCATGTGGTTTCTTATGCTCTGCTGTCTTGACTCTGTTGGCAAAGTCATTCGATTTTCTTTATGCACCGACATACACATGTCAGCCGCTGCCTGTGCCGGTAGCAATTTTTTCTTTATGTACTTTTTTTAACTGTCTTTTTGAACATCTTTTGCTTTATTTTGTTTAAATTTTTTTTCTTGTTTTTATTTTTTGTTGAAAAGCCATTTCATCACCAGCAACATTTTTATTTTGCACTTAGTTGAAACTTGCAATTGAATTTAAACTCTTTTTTTCCGTCTTCTTGTTCTTCTTCTAAATATTAAATACTAAAAGCTAAAAACCTAATAAAATCTTCTTTATTCACAAGGTTGCATTTTAGTAAATATTTTGTAAATCTGTTTTCTATTTCATTTCTTTTGGCAAAAAGTCTGCAGCCACCGGCTGCCAAAGGGAAACCAAAACCAACAGCATCTTGTGAAATTAGATTTCCAGCCAAACTTTTATTTCAAATGCAAACAAAATCTTAAGGTTTGTGCATGAAAACTGTTTGCTTTAAATACAGGGTGTTTTTTTAGAGGTATAGAACTTCGAATTAAAATAAAACACGAGAAAATCGTTTTAATGTCCATCAATTTGGCTTTATTGGAAGGATAATTTTATGCCATTAATGTTTAAATATGATTTCGGGCATGTGGCCGCCGCGGCTGGCTCGAATAAAGCCAATTCTACAGGTCCAATTTTCAACCACTTTTTCGAGCATATGGGACCGTATGTTGGCAATAACGCCACGAATGTTGGCTTCCAAGTCCCCTAACGTTTCTGGTTTGTTGGCGTAGACGAGCGACTTCACATATCCCCAAAGAAAATAATCCAATGGTGTCAAATCACACGATCTTGGTGGCCAATTGACAGGTCCATTCCGCGAAATTATGCGCTCATCGAATGTTTCCTTCAATAAATGGACGGAGCTTGCGGTAAACTTCGCGAACTGAACCATTATTTTCGAAATAAATTTGCACGATTTGCAAGCGTTGTTCTTTTGTCAACCTGTTCATGATGAAATGGCAACCCAAACTAAATATTAATCACTTGACAGCTGACAAAATGGCCGCCAGTTAAAAAAGTGATGCCAACTTAAAGTTCTATACCTCAATAAAAAACACCCAATATAAACGTACAAAAGTCACATTTATCAATCATGTATTTTCAAATTTGTTTGCTTTTAAAATCAACCGTATAATTTGTTACAAAAAGAAAAATCTAATTTTGAAAGATACCCGTCTTGTCTTTTTTTGGTGATTTGTTGTTTGGTGTGGACATCAAAGTGGGTGTGTCCTTGCAAATCTACTACTGACTGCAGTACTGTGGACTGGATAGTTGTTTTGGGGCCCTAAGCAGACAGATAGGGAAAAGCTGCCGTAACAAACTGTGCTATATGAATACCGTTCGGTCTCACATCGCATACGCTCCACATCCTAGCTAAAACTCCTAGCGATCTAGGCCTCACGGTACCGATCTATAGATCCAGAGTTGTATTAGAAGCTTGAATAGAACCATTCTCCGTAGCCCAAACAAACGCCAGCCTTAAGCCAAAGCTGAACTGTAGTCGTTGCCATACAAAAGTTATGTCACGGCCCTCGATACTGTCCGTTCAAAGACCCTGCCATTTAGAAAGAAGGCGCTACATCAAACGGAAAGCAGACACCCATTGCCCTCTTTAGCCTGAAAGCAAGATTTGGAATTGATTTGTGGCAGTACCTACCTGCCTTACGACCTTATCTGACAGTGGACCAACTCTACATGAGTAAACTGGGTGACGGTTCACTACCGCCCCCTGCGGCTCACACAGGTGGCAAATGCTTGTTATGTGCGGCAACGGCACAAATCATAAGCGCCCTTGCTGGAGAGCTGGGGCTATCTAGGCACCAGGCCTTAACCAGACTCGATCTTAGTTGCTTACATAAATCGAGCCAAGAGGAGATTTGCTATCATAGAATTTTTTCAAGCCTCTACCTGCATTTCGTTTCAGCCAAGCATTGGCTGCTCATCTTATGACCAGCTCCGGAAGGCCAAAAGGCATCCGGCCAGGCTATTGGTACCCATTCTGGCAATTTACCTTTGGCGTAGCCTTCAGAAGAATGTGGATAATCGAAGTCATACAGGTACTTTCTAGAGTTTTGGTTGCCATGACAAACGAGGGACCTCTTCGCGTTTATACCCCGCCTAGCAGAATGCCCTGACGCTAACGGGGTACCATCCTGATATATTTCCTTTTGCCAGTTTCACTTCCAATAAAATGGGATTCCATGGCAAGTCCCCGGAGTGCGTGTGACACCTAAAGCTGGCACCAATTCAACCTCCAATATAGAATCGGTTGCAATATAAAATCGATAACATTGGAATTCATGGCGCCACCGACCTTTTTCTTCTCCCGATTCAAATGCAATTCGCAATTCCCACAAAATTGAATTCTATGGCACCCGATTGATTTTATTTGTATTCGAAAATAACAAGATCGAAACCGAATGCAACCATTATCGGTTTTCAAAAACGTCGTGGATTCCATGATATCCGCACATTATGGGTATAGATACTTATTCATACTGCGATTTATTACAATTGAAACATTTTTGATGGCTGTTAACTCAGATTCTTTTTCTTCCGTCGAAGTTAGAAAAACTTTTTTTTTCGGAAATACCCGACTCCAAATTCGACTTCAATGCTATATCTGCATACATACATACACACATACATATATTCAAATATGCCAACACTTATGATGGCCAAACATATTTCGAATTGTAAATTTTTAAAATACATAAAATCAAGTTGTTTTTTATCTTAAATCATAAATGTCAATATTACATTGTTTTGCACATTCAAATTGCTGGCATTTTTGTGAAGCTGGGAAATGCTGGGTATTCGTGTATTTCACTGCCTTCAGTGCGCGCACTCATATCTTATTATTTTGACTTTGCGTTTTCAAACTCCGGATCGTAAATATTAAACGAGTGAATTTATGCATTTATGAAACCCGGTGCATATAAAAATACACTTTCAATGTGGGTGGGTTCAATGCGTTCTTATGCCAGGCTTTCGTTTTCAATTACCAAATGCAGCTGTAACGCTGTACGCATACATATATTTTGATGATTTACGACCCATAATTCGATGCATACATACATACATATGTACATATATTGTAGGTATGGGTTGAGCGTTAACTAACGTTAACAGCCTGCTAACAAGCTTTCTCTGTCTCTCTCTCTCACTCTCTCTGTGCAAGTCAGGTAAAATATTTAGTCATTCCTTTCATCGAACAGTTAGACTTTAAAGTGTTTATATTTCGCTGGTGCATGCATCAGCATGCATCAGCATGCTGTACTAATGAAAGCGTTAAGAGCTCTCTATCAGCCGCCTGGAAGTCAGGCACAATATTTAGCACTTTAGACATCATCAAGCAAATGAAAACGTGAAATTTAAAGCCCAGCCGGCATAACAACGTCTTTTTTCTTCTTTTGTCAAATTTAAATATGTACTTAAAAAATATTGGAACACTTTGTGTTCATGTATTTTGGCAGCCGCACGCAGCAAATATGTATGTATGTCTATACCATATGAGTCATTTTTATATGTGTGTATCTCAAGTACGTACATATTTACGGACATACCTACAACATACGAGTACGCTGCTTTGTTAAGGCTTTCCTTGTAAGCTGTTCATTTGATTTTTCTGCTGTCTTGTGAAATTGTGCTCAAGGCAACGCAACCATAAAAAGTTGACAACATTAATGGCACTTAATCGTTCTCATTAACAAGTTATACGGAAAAAAAACGTATTCCCTCTACTTGTGCAGATCTCAAGTATGCGTGAAGCCCAAGGGAGGGTACGCTTAGGAGTTTTGTAAATTTCTGGAAATTATTCTTCAAAGTTTTCCTTCCAATATATCTACATATGTATGTATTATATTATATGTACATATATAAGAGAAAGAGAATATTATTAATATCAATGAAACAAACTTTATTGGATAGAAAATTTTATGACATTGAAAAATATGTAGTCGTATTTAAATTTAAATTGTCTCAGCCATTAGAAGGAGGCGGTGGCAACTGAATTTTCTTAACGCAGACACTTGAATCAAATGGACAATTTATGAATGAACTTCTATAAAAGAAAGGATATTTGTTGTTGTTTGATTACAACGACTATTAAGAACAACATTTGAGTTTAAGATGACGGCAGAAAATTTGATAGCGCAGCGAGCTTTTTTCTTATTCCTAAAAATGGTTTGCCCCGCCAATCTATTAGAATAATTTCCAATTTAATTGTGCCGCGTTGCTGTGGCGAAAATAGTTTGAAATTTGTGGGAACATTTTCAAAATCATGGCAGTCGTGGACGTTCTATAACGTTCTTTACTTTTGAAATGTCAGTAATATGTGCAGTCCAGAAGCTGGAGCTTGGACTCCTACCATTCAACTAAGCACTAACATAAAAAAACAATACACAGTGGATATGTACCAGCACTCCCAATAACCCAACCAACAAATTCGTATGAATACAAGATAGAATGCAGTGTTGGGATGTTGGATCAGGTGTGAGTTTGATGTGTGACTGTGCATTGTCGACGTCGGAGCTTCATCAGCCAAACTCTGACCTCTAGTTCCGGTACAAACAAATACAAATAGAAGACGACACTACTGGTCCACAAAAAAAACAAAAAACTGTCAGTACCATGGCCATGCTATTTGCATAGTTTGCGAGCGCATGCCACCAGCACCGTATCCCCTTAACTAAAGTTTTGGGTGCACTTATGTGCAGTCTGTTTTAATTTAATAGTACCTTAGTGTAAATGCTGTACTTAAGATAGGCAGTCAGCACCATGGCAAATACTAACTTTTATGCATATTCTCACAATTAATTGTAATTTCTCATATTCTTCTTCTTCTTCTTTTGGCACTACAGTCCAAGGTGCACCTGGGCCTCAACCAACAAACTTTTCTAGCTGGCACGGTCTTTAGCCAGCGTCCTCCAATTTTGCACACCAAGTTGGTTGAGGTCCCTCTCCACTTGTGTGCGCCATCGGTTCGTGGGCGTCCTCTAATGCGTTGTCCCACAGGTTCGGAATCGGATTCTACGGGTCGGAGCAGTATTCTCTATGCGCTCTACATGGCCCAACCATCTTAGCCGTTGGATCCGTAGGCGCCTGGTTAGGATCATGTCGCTGTACAACCCGTACAGTTCATGATTGAATCTTCGTCTCCAGAAACCATCAACGCAAATAGGGCCGAAGATTGAACGCAGAACTTTTCTCGCGAAAATACCAAGGACTTCCTCATCCGCCTTCGACACCCTCCATGCTTCCGCGCCATAGAGAAGTACAGGGATTATCAAAGTGGTATATAGTGTCAGCTTGGTTTTTCGAGAAAGGGCCTTACTACTCAATTGCCCCTTAAGCCCAAAGAAACAGCGATTGGCAAGAGTTATTCTGCGTTTGATTTCGGTACTGATGTTGTTTATACTGTTGACTTGGGAGCCAAGGTAGACGAAGTCCTTCACTACCTCGAAGTTATAGCGGGCTATAGTGACGTTCTGGCCTAGTCGTCGGTGTTGCGCGTCCTTTTTTTGATGACAGCATATACTTCGTCTTGCCCTCGTTCACCGCTAGACCCATTTTGGCCGCCTCCGTTGAAATACCAGCAAACGCTTCATTGACGGCTCGCTGTGTTAGACCAATCACGTCAATGTCGTCAGCGTATGCCAGCAGTTGCACGGACTTTTGGAAGATCGTGCTTCTGTTGTTGGCGTGTGAGTTTTGCACGATCTTCTCAAGAATTATGTTAAAAAAGTCACATGACAGTGCGTCGCCTTGTCTAAATCCCCTTCTGACATTGAAGGTCTCGATGAATTCGTTACCGACCTTGATGGAGCAGCGAGAGTTCTCCATCGTCATCCTACACAGCCTGACGAGCTTAGTAGGAATGTCAAAACTAGACATGGCTTCGTATAGCTCGTCCCTATACACACTGTCATAAGGGGCCTTAAAATCGACGAATAGGTGGTGGGTGTCAATTTGCATCTCTTGGGTATTTTCCAGGATCTGCCGTAGTGTGAAAATTTGGTCAATGGTGGACTTCCCCGGCCTGAAACCAAACTGATAAGGACCTATCAAACTGTTCACGAATGGTTTCAGGCGCTCACACAAAACGGCAGAGAAGATCTTGTAGGCGATTTCTCATATTATTTCGCAACATTTCTACACCTTTAACTTGCCAGAATCAATTGTTAGTTGACAAACTGGCCCTACATATAGTATTGAATGGGCCCAGTCGTCCATTTAGTACTATTATATATAGTAATCTGTGCGCTTTGTGGTCCTAGCTGCGATCTTGCTAAAAGTTGATTTGCTGTTCCACCCCGTGATTCATCTGATTCATCATTGATCCGCCGTAGGGTCTTTCTAATGGGCCACCTGCGCCCGCCTTCGTTTCTGCACTCCGTTACCATCAGTTTTATCGATCGTATCAGACCGTTTATGCTATTTTTTTTTTAGCAAATATCTAGACACGGGTACATTAATGCCAAATAAACAACTAAAGTCTTTTGTTTGGCCTAAAAGCCCAACTAAATATTATTGTATTTACAAAATGTGTTTCGTAGTGAAACGGGTGTTGGCAGAACAACATGTGAAGTCTACTATTTTATATACATACATACATACATACATACATATGTACGCACGAGTAGATTTTATTTACTCTGCAAGTGAAACAGAGTCGCCGCAGCAGATATTTTACTCCCCCTTTTCCAGTTGTCGTATTATATTTTCAATAAAAACGATTTCTTTACAGAAATCCAAACAATCGAAAATTTGATACAACGTTCGACCGCTATAAAAAATATGAATCAATTTCAAACAAAAAAATGTTCGATACTCGTATTTCGGACAGGCATTTTGAGTGCTGGACAATGAAACATATATTTATGTAGAGCAACTTAAAGACGACAGGGTATAATTTTTGCAACCCGCAGCATTGAGTCCCATTAATGTTTAAGCTTCAGGTAATTCATATATGTACATATGTATGTAGGCAGTGTGAAATAATTATGGCGTATTTGCAGACAGCAACTGGGCCAAAACAAGTTCTGATACCCTGTAGAACGACACGAGCGATGCCTTCTTTATTTGATCAACGCCTTCTGTGTCTTTTGTGGCAAACAAAATGATTCTATATATACAAATGTATATATTGCGTAACAAAGAACAAAACAAAAACTTTAAAATATTTAACTTAGACTGCGTCTACTCTACTATATATAAAGCTCGAAAAGCACTTTCTTCATATGTAGTTCAAGTTCTGCAGCTGAAATTTGTGGAAATAAAGTGGAAATATGAAAATCCCAATTCTTTTCCTGTTTGGTGCCATTCTGGTAATGCTTAGCCAAGGTAAATCGAAATTTTAAGGACTATTAAGGCAGTAGGAAAAAATAAAATTTTGTTTTTATTCCAGTGAGTGATTCCTCCATTGAAGAATCGGAGAGCTACGAGTATAGTTCCTTCGAATTCACTGATGACATGCTTAAATAATCAGAATAGTTTTATGTGTTATGTAGATACAAGTATAAAATCATAAAAATAAAAAAAATCTGCGTTTTAAAACCAAAAAAAAAAAAATATTGGACATAAAATAATTCCAGCTTCTGCTTAGTGGCTTCCGGAACCAGTTTGGCAAACGGAACCATTATTTTAATAAAAAATGTCCAGAATTTGTAGGCATTGCTCTGGTGTAAGTCTATCCACAGAGAAATGTCAAACCAAACTAAACTGAAAGCAACTATCAGCTGTGAAATAGGTTGTCAAATAAAGCAGTGCTGCCAACGCAAAAATTGTGAACCTCAAATACAAACAACCAATAGAACAAAACGCTGTTTTTAAAAAATAACTCCTTGCCACCAAAAAGGTTTCTAAAGACAAAACAAAACTGCTTCGGTTCAATTTTTTTTTTTTAATTAACAATTAAACTTTAATAGTTTGTTCTTCCAAGCAGGTGTTGACAACTCATTAACTTAATAGGACGAATGCGATAAGTAGGTAGGCTTTCAAGTCTGCTGACGAGTAGAATGTCAACTTTCGAAATATCGACATTTGAAAACACTCCGAAAACAATTTGTATGTTTTTTCGAAACCAAACTTTGTGCTGTTGCAGTTGCAAGACATAAAACTGATTTTGACTTTTCATTTTAAGGATTTTAAGTACATGTTTTTTTGCTATTCGTAAATGTGTGGATGTGTAAGAATGTGTCGCAAAATCAAATACAAAAAGTCAAAAATCAAACCAAAGTAGACAGGAACGCAAGTATTTACTTCAGGACGAATGCATCGATTGTTGTTAACAAACACAACAATAAAGCTGAAATTAAAAACTATTGAGATTTGAATTTCTTTGCCTTTTTCTAACTAAAATCAATTTTATTTACCTTGAAGATTTCGTTGCTGTTTCAAACTTCAAAAGAAAGAAAACCATTTAAAACGCAAATTGAAATTGCTTTCGTTTTTCGTTCGCATTCGCCAAAGATCCAGTTACTTCAAATTATTTGAATATGAAGTGTCCTTTAAAAAGGAGATTCACTGCTTTAATATCAAATAAGAAAAAAAAAAAACATTTCTAAAGATTAATATGCAAATGCCTTCACTGAAGGCTGCCATATTTTTGACACAGTTCTTAATTATTCGAAATAGCGGTCTGTCCATTCTTCAAAATTGTTGTTAGTTGTTAGTTTTTTCAATATTTCGATGCTCTTTTATGTACGTACGTCCAGACAGCAGTATTCGTATGGCGGGGGTTGAGAGCTGGACACACCGTCTCGTCGTCGACGGTTCCTATTACCGTTGACGGTATGAAATGTGTGGTTCTATGTTTTCCTTTCAAGCTCGCTCTCTCTTTCTCTTTCTCTCTCTCACTTCAATTACTGACATTTCGAGAGTTATATGCCCTTCAGAATCCATTTCTTAACTTTTATTTTAAGCGCAAAACTTTTTTTGTGTATTTTTTCCTTAGTTTAAAACTAGAAATTTGCCAGCAAGTTTGATCGCGGCTTTAGTTGCCGATAAAAGTCGGCATATGGTCGGCGATGCGTGCAAGATCGCTACCATTATCGGTGCTTCAGAAACCAGCATGATTTCTGCGCTTTTGCTTTAGGTTTGTTGACAGTCCCAACATGCACATGTAATTAGTTGTTTTTTGCAAATCCTACGGAAAGTCCTGGGGCTTGTATGAGACTGTCGAATGATCTGAAACGGCAACATCAGTTGGCTGGCATCACATGCATTTCTTTCCTTCTTTTAATTTGTAGCATAAATTTTTAAATTTATTTTAATTTAATTGAAATATGTATGTATTTCAGAGTTGCATTTCAAATAGATGTCGCCTCTAGGGCGAATTTAGTTTGTTGCAATAAACTACAATAAGTAGAAAAATATATAAAACTATTTTTGGAACGTTAACCGCTCAAAAGTTTCTCCAGTTTTCTCCACTTTTATACACATGTATGTACATATATATGCACACACACATATATATATATATATATATATATATATATATATATACTTTAGTGAGTCTGTAGTTTGCATGGTTCTGTGTATGGCTGTGTGTTGGCCTGTTTGCTGCGGCTGCAATTTAAAATTTTCCACATTTTTAGTCGGTAGCAAAAAGTGTTTGAACTTTTTGCTTTCTTGCGTTCTTTTGAAGCTAAAGACTTTTGATTTTATGCCGCAATAAGTTAAAATTTAAACGAACGCCAGGCACAAACACTAACAACAACGTGTAGAAGGAAAGCGAACGCCTACTGTGCAATAAAGCCTTTAGCTTTACGATTAGAAGTGTTTTACTGAAATAAAAACTCACGAAACTCAAGAAAAAGAAGGAAGAAGAAAAACAAAAGTGGAAAATAAAAAGATGAACTCAAACTGAAACATGAATAAATGTCGTATTCTGTGAAGTAAGAACACAAGCATACAGTCGAGTCGAGCCTTAAAAATCGTAGTTAGGGATTGTCTTTTTCCGTTCAATTGTGACGCATATAAAATGAACTTCAAAAAAATATCGAAAGTGTCTCAATTGGAAGGAAAAAGCAGAGACGAAAGAATTATCTTCTAGTTTCATTAGCGCTGAACAAAAATGCTAAAGAGATCCATCTGAAACTAGAAAAAACTCTTCTACTTTCAAGGCAAGTGATGAATGATCGATCGCAAGGCATTTTTGTTTTGTTGGCTGTGGTTTGAAAATAGATTATGAGGTGGAGCAAAGAGGGAGTAGTGTTTATTGAGAGTGTAGGCAGAAAGAACAGCGCGGCTGCAGAAAGAATTTTCTCTGTAACGCGTTGTGCAATTCACTGGCCAATCGACACACAGATGGATGAGCTCTCGCTGAAAAACGCGTTGTGGGTTGCCCGATCTGATCAGAGCAGAATTCTTTTTAGTATCGATAAAATAGTGATAAAACGGATGCCCAAATGTCATCAATGAGCTTTTTCCTTTGCGACATAAACATCTTCCTGATTTTTTATGCAAAAAACATGAACAGATTATGATTCGTCAATACCTGTACTCGCCGTGAATAGAGATGAGGTAGAATTTGTGGCCAGCAAACGACGCCATTTGTACCAGCCCTTTCAGAGATTTTGATTAAATCGTTATTCAATTTACACGTTTATAAACATTAAAAATCTTGCAAGTTTTGTTAGTTGACGTTAGTCCCAGCCCCAGCCCCAGCCCCACCGTACACGCATGTATAAGCACATCACCACCTGCATGCCTTCAACTACCACAACTACAAAACCTTGCAATCACACATGCGACACTACGAACTCTTGGTTTTGGGCTCTTAAATGTTAAGAACTTCAAGTAGAGAAAAAATTAAAAAAAAATAAGATAAAAAGGAAACAAAATATATATATATATGTTTATGAATATATATATATAGATGTTTGAACCAGCTGTTGTACAAAAGAGTCAAGAAGGAAACTGTAAGTTAAGGCGTGACACTACTTGAATAGTATTCATTATGCGACTTTGAACTTATTTCCTTTAATTTCTATTTCCAGTTTTGCTCTGTTATTTCGCACTCAAACTTTTTTGTTGCTCGAACCTCGCACACTGCATGTGAACGCTTTCGCTTTCGTGTGGCCGTTTGTTTCCGAACTGATACTTTTAGGCACCTGCGATTGAATAAAGTTCCTTTTTTCTTCTAGTTCTCAGTTATTGGAGATAAAGTAACAAGAGCTCATGGGCATAAACAGGACTTTTTATAAGTCTTTAATACTTTGTGAGCGAATTGGAACAGCGCCATCAACTATTTAATCAAAACTTAAGAAACTATAGTTTGATATAAGATTAGATAGGAGAAAACTTGCTCCAAAAATTTATGTTGAGCTCAAATATACAGAAAAACTAACTGTTAATTAAGTCATTAAACAATTACTTTTTTATGTAAATATTTTTCCTGATGTTTGTTTAAAATAAATTTTAAGCTCTCAAGCTCGCAAGAAAAATATCCAAAACGAGTGGAAGCTCAGAAAGAAAAGGCTATTTTTCTAAGTCCGCTGCTCAGATGATTTTGAAAAAAATTAAGAAATTCTTTTCCTAAAATGTTTTGTTTTTTTTTTTTGGAAAAAAAGAAAGACACAAAAGTCGTTATCAAATGGCAAAGATCGATTATTCGACTGAAAATTGTATTATTTGAAAAAATGCTATGCTATCAGTAAGCGAAAGTTGGTAGTGGGAACTGGCTGCCTTGCAACGGACCTGATGCCAAAAATAAACTGGCATTGCTTAGCGCATATGTGGAAATATGTATGTGTATAATTCTCTCTTCCTGTGTAGGTGTAATGCTCAGGCGCTTGGGTATAGTTTGTAAATTCATAGTCAGCAACACTGGATCCAATTAAAGTTTTACTGCGAAGAACTTTCACATATTCCAGTCCTGCAACAGCAATTCATATGGCGTAGATTTTATAAATTCCTAGTCGCCAGCACTGGATCTACATAATTTAATTTTTATTGCAAAAGATTTTTGCACATTCCTGCCCTTTAAATTACCTTTTCTTGGAAATGTTGTGTAGAATTTACACATTTGTAATCGGTACCAGTGGATCTAATTAAATTCTTACTTATGAAACATTTGTGCGTATTCCTGCTTTTTATATATAATTTTTGTTTGTTTGGAAATTTCCCTTAGAAATCGTGTTATGACCGCGACTCATATGAAAATTTAACCCTAGTTAAGGCGTGATTGCAGGTCAAAAAAGTTTCACGCTCCCATTTCCACTACTTCATACAAATATTGGGTAAACATAAAACTGAAACTGTTTTCTGCTCTTGTTTGTTAATGTTTTCTGTCTTGTTTATTGTGTTTTTGTTTTTCTTTTGCATTTCATAAACAAAATGAAACTGAAAGCCTCACTTTTCATTCATTCTGGTTATAGGCATTAGTTAAAGTCCACACTTAGAGGCAATGTAAATTTTAAGTTCTTATATTTAACACACACACACACACACACACGCACACAAATCCATATACCAGCACTCATCATACGGATGAAAACGAACAAGCAAAAAAGAAAAAGAGAAAAGAAACAAAATGAAAGTATTAAAGTAAAATGAATCAAAAGGTTCTTTATCTATTTACACATTCACACACACAAAAAAACACACACAAACACACACACACACACACATACACAAGTTATTTTGCCGTTTATCTTAGAAGAAAACAAAGGGTTAAGTTTATGTTTATCGTTAACCTCGACACATTTAATATTATTATTGTTGCATTTATGAACACATACACACATGTACTACATACATACCTACACATACGTATGTATGTACATACGCAAACATTTACCATTTGACTTTCTAGAAACCATAAAAATACAAAGAAATTTACACGTTCATTGATTCACTTGCATTTAACACCATTTGGGGTTCGAAAGAAGCAACGAAAACAATAGCAATAACGATCGGTTTAGTATTCGGTACGACGAGTATGATGTTGGATTCGAACGCAAACACATGCTTTCGATTGAAGTAGTGCCTAAATAAACACCATTCGTATTTTGTTATGCTGCACGTATTGTAAATTGTGCGAGTTCTAAGATTATATGGAAATTTTACCAGCTGCCAGTGAAATATTATAACTTTTGCAGTCCGAAACTTTTTATTTATTTTATTTATTTAAATATTAATTAAACTGCAATACAACAAGATCTAATCTTATAAAACAGTACTGTTTAGATTAAGGTCCAATTCGCGGTAAATAACTCATAGTCATATTGTTATTATAAATTATAGTTAACAAAATGGCAATTGAAAATCATAATGTTGCAATAGCCGCTTAAAATTGCAAAGTTTATTAGGAGGGAGTTCGGTCCAGTGACGGACCCCACTCACATAAAAGTGTCGCTCATAAAAGAGCCTACAACACAGAATACAATTTATTTTAACATCTGTGTGGGATAGTGAAAATTTAAACCTCCTATAAAGATAATCACACTGTGCAACGGAATTTTAGTACAATTTAGTACAATTCCAAAAAAATAGGTTGTAAATTTGATAGGAAAAATCACATATTCTGCTATATCTTGTCTTGTAATGTGGTTGAATGTTACATTGCGCTGGTTTTTGCTTATTGAATTAAAAGTATACAAAAGTTCACATCCATATACTACTAGAGTGGATATGAAGTGGCTTAAAACACTGTAAAGCACAGAGATTTTTCCGCATATGGCATCTTTTCGTTAATAGTATAGTTTTTAGCCGTCTTCCTGTTCTTGCGGATTCATACTTCATTTTGGCCTGGGCCATACACGGCGAATGAAATGGGGCCAAAAAAACTAACTGGCAACCCTTTGTTAGAATGTTGCTTATACAATCGGAGCTACACAAACCAAATTTGTATTAACGCTACAAATTTTAGAAATTCAATTAAAAGCATTAATGCTGCAATTTTTGCACATAACATTTTCAATATTCTCAACTAAAATTTACATTCAAAAGCTGATGTCTGTTCACTATGCGACAATTTAAAGCAAAACTCCCCATTGTTTCCCTTTTACTACGCACGAATACTTCCAAAGATCTGAAGACCTACGATGCCATTGCTCTGGATACATGTTAACAGATAATTCGTAATTATCTTGTTAATAAACTAGAAATAAATAAATATATATGTACATACATATGTATGTATGTATATACTACGCACGAAACAAACTCACAAGTTTTAATTAAAACTAAAATTGCTTAAAATTCACCACAAAGCATCACAAATCTCTTAACGGTTCAATCAATACCTAAACACATGTTCAATACAATTAAAATAATTACGAAAAAAAATGTAATTTAATGTCAGTTCAGACGAAATGAAAGAAATTGAAAAAAGCTTTCTGCTGGGAATAATTATCTTATCATGGTCGTCAGCCATCAAATACATAAATACATGAAAATTACAAACATTTCTAGTGAACATGATTGCGTTTATGCAACATTTCACATGTTCTTTGTTGACATTTCACCAAAAAATAATTAAATTCGATTAAATCTTTCTAGAGATACATGTGCCAGAGCAATTATCGATGACAAGTATAAAATATGCTTTTAAATTACCCAAAAAAAAAAAAAAACAAGAAAATGTTAATTAATACTCCAGCAATAATAAATAAATAAAACTATTAATCACCACCCAGCTAACATTTTGTACTACAATCGTATCTTTTGAGCACAATAAGCGCAGATTTTTGTTTGTTCAGCATTTCATGATAACGGGAAAAATTTTACGGCGAGAAGTATTATTCGAGTAATATTAAGATCATTGTTGAAAGTTTTCCTCAAACTTATCGTGCATTTCGTTTATCTTATGACCAACACAATCGCCCTTCAAATCAATGGATCGTTTTCAATCTTAATGATAATGAGGAGCCAGTTTGTAGCTCATTTAGAATATAGTGGGTTCCATCGGCCGTTTGTTCATATCAACTCTATTTTACAGTTTTGAAGGTCTGCCAAGTTGTTGAAGAGACTTTTAGCTCATTTATTGTTCTCTTTAACAGTTTTACGTGGCTGCGACAAGAAATTCTATGCGCCACTTAAACGTTTAGGTTACTAGCGTGAATACGCGGAGAATCGAAACTTTCTGCTGTCTCCAGGTTTTTAGTTGGTTTGATTGATATGGTGAACTCTTAGAACAGCTCCGCTAGATTATGTACTTGTGTATGTATGTATGTACATACGCTACATACATACATATATGTATATGTATATGTATGTATGTATGTTTATATCTACATATTTTAAAAAGTATTATTTATAAAATTTAATTACAGTTTTGGTCAGCCGTGCGTTCAACCAAAACTCATATACTTATAAAATTATGTTGAACAGTTCTGTACTGGGGCAGACTCAAACGTAAAATAATATTTCTAGCTTTTTATTTCTTTGCATTTACATACTTACATACACATGTATGTATGTATATAGTACATAATTATATAGAAGCGTTCAGATTTCTAAGCATTTAAAACTCGAAAGGTGAGAATGTATACAAACAAGAATATTTAAAAACACACGTGCATATGTATGTACATACATACATACATATGTATGTGTGTACATGTGATTTTGTTAAGATGATAATAAACAAACTCACAGAAGGTCCGTTATATTAATAATGAGTTGCCAGATAGTATTAAGGAAAGCGTTTAACCATCTACAATAGAAAACGGGCTACCAGATATTTGTAATTAAGATAAAATTAAAATTTTACTTGTTCGCGAACAGCTTTATCTCCTCCTGTATGTACTTACATATGGCTGAGCATACAATCAAAGGTTTGGCGGCGTTATTTTGTAATGAAATAAAATCGCCAAAATCAAAGACGTACTCGTATTGAAATTTAAATTTTGTGGAGAACTTGAAGAGAGAAACTGAATGTATTGTATGCACATATTGATGGCCTAATTGCCGAAAAGGGCGTTTTTTCAAATTTTGTTACTTAACAGAAGACGAACTGAATATTTTATATATCTGTACATATATTTTTTTTTTTTTTGCATATGAAAAACCATAACAATGAAATTTATGCTAAAAGAGAGCCATAAACTCCGCGCTGTTTTTATTATTTTTTCAAGTTCTTAGACGATTATTTTAGATGACGATTTGCTTCCAACAATATTTAGTTAATTAGAGATTTACTTAATCAGCAATATTTACGAAAAGTATGTTTTTATTATGGTAATAGAATTGAATAATACAGTGATCTGTGAAACATGGACGCAAACATGGGCGCTGCTTATTGAGTTACTAGTGTTTGCCGTTTTTGGAGTCGATTAGCGATTTGCTGGCATATTCCAAAACACACATAAATTCACAAATTCCTAAGATATCTATCGTCTACTCATACATATTTGTAAATTTTTACTCTGTACAGTCTGCCATAAACACTTCATTTGCAGTCGTGCGACGCACCCAAAAATGTAGTAACTGGTTGTTGATGTGTTTTCATAAACAATTCAAAGCACATGGAGAGCTTTTTGCTCAGAAAAAGAAAACATGTGAGATAAATAAATGTCCGGGCTTGGGAATGCAAATAACTAACCACAATATCTAAAAATTATTGTTCACACGTCTGTTAAAATACAATCACAGATTTATAACATGCATGACACATTATACTTGAAAAAAAAACAAAACAAAACAAAACTTGCACTGGCATGAAATACATACATAAGACACATGTATGTATGTATGTATGTATGTATGTATGTATGTATGTATGTATGTATGTATGTACACACATATGGATGTACTGAAAAAGAGCCACAACTACTCAGTTGCTATAAATTTTCTCATACTAAGGATATGAAGAAGTTGGTGCAGGTGTACACGAAATAAATGTTGGAATAAACATTGTCGCTTAAATCGAGGGCCGCTTTTAGCTGAAGTCAAACTGACACTCCATGAACACTTTCGTCCCTCTCAGCAGATTATATTTATGACTCGTGCTTTTTTGCACTTAAATCTGCTCAATGTGCTGTTTACTACCACACTTTCAATTGATTAATGATAACATGAACTAAAGTTAACCCTTTCCACGCGTACGCCCGCAATCTATACATACATACATACATACATGCAATGATTATACTTTTCTCATTTGATTATATTGTAACATATAGAAAAACAGTAATGCTTTACAGTCTCTGAATCATTAACTTAACACCACTGACATAATCGAATTGTCTTAGTTTGTGTTGGCTTAGCCAATACTTTGCACATTCTCCTGTTGCAGGGTGGTAGCCGAAATCTGCGAGAAAAAAAAACCATCCTTGGCCTCTTGTGTGCCTGCTGCCAGGGATACGAATATCCGGCTCCTACCACACACTTAGGCAGTGACGATGCTACATTCACATACGAGTCGAGCTGACAAATGGCTTGCAGCGTAAAAATACAAAAAGAAATGTTTTATTTTTGTTTGCAACGAGTACCGAAAAGCTTTTAAAATTTCACTAAAACTTTAATAAGAAACAAACAGACAAAAAACAAAAGTGTCACGCCGCTGACATTGTGCACCAACAAAGCAAACATTAATACAATTTGCTTTAAAAAACATTATCTTAAACTGTACAAAACATTTACAGCGTCTAACTGTTTGTTTGTTTGTTTGTTTGTTCTTTTTGAATTTAAATTTGAAAATCTCTGACAACCGAGCAACGAGAAAGAGAGCAACGGAACGAACCATGGAACCGGCTTTATTAGACGTAAATTTTTTTTTTTTTAACAAAAAATGTTAAAAAGAATTTTGCTATTCAAACTAAGGAAAGCAGAAAAAGTTTTAGTCAGGCAACAATGTAACTTTATTTTATAGATTTATTTTATATATCTGTTTTTTCTGTCTTTTTTTGAGGGCAAAATAAAAACTTTTAGTTACTTTTTTTTTTTTGTATGTTTTATAGTTGGTACTTTTTTTCTTTCAGCTGTTTTTGTTAAAACGAAAGGCTGCAAAGCGCACAGTGAGTTATTTATCTTCGACTTGAGTTTATTTTGACAGTATTTATGTATGTAAATGCTATTTTTAAACTATTGAGTGTTATTTTAGAGCTTCACAACTTGCAGTTGGCAGCACTGATCTATTTGACATATACAGCCAGGTTCCGATTTTAATTCCACATAATCGATTTTATTGTGTTCTGAAAATCGTATGCAACTGTTTTTTTAGTGCGGTTTTTTCTTGTCTTGATCAGTTATTTGTAACAAGTTAAGAAAAAACAAAATTTTGTTGTACTGTGAATTAATTTCATTTTAACAACAACATTTGACAAGTAAAAAAATAAACAACAAAAATTTAAAATTTCTGTGCAAAATTATTTTTAATAGATTTAACGTGTTTCAAACCACTAACATGAACCAATCTGCGGTTGTTACAAGAAAAGGATCGTTCCAATCCTTTTGAACTACCAGGGTAAGTCACCATTAAAATTGTAGTGAAAATTATCTTAAACGAAGAAAGAGATTTATAGTCTATTTTAGATTAGATAAATAAGGCTTTTTAATGCTGTTAAGTGAAATATCAACCAAAGAGGCCGAAGCAAGCATTCCCGTGAGTTTACAATTAGCTACGGCACTTCGTTACTTCGGACAGGGGAGCGCACAACAAATGATTGGAAATGATTGTAATCTTGAGAAGGAGTATCGTGTCAAAATTTCTGGCCAACATGTTTGACCTATTATTTACTAATTACATTTCGTTTTTTAGTTTATTTAAATTATTTACAACAAACTATTTCATATATGTATTCAAAAAGTATTTTTTTCGTGCTGCCAAAGGCCAACTGTTTTCAATGCGTTTTTTTTTTTTTGGGTCAAAATTCATTTGCAGAACATAAAAATATAACGGAAAAAACGACAGAAACGATTTGAAAATGAAATTTAGTTTTATAAACCATTTAAGCGATTTCTAAAACACCAAATGGATGAAAATTACACTTTTGGTGATTTTTTGACAAAAAGTGATTTACAGAACCTGGGTGATAATATTAATAGCTGACAATTGCTTTATGTTTAGTTTGGTTTGACATTTGTGTATGTAGAGCCTTCCATCGCAGCAACGCGGGCAAATTTTTGAAATTTTGTGTCAAACTTATCGCACATTTTGTCCATAATCGTTTGTCACAGCGTTTAATTTGAATACATTTTACAGATAATGTGCATTCTGTGAGACTGGGAGCCGATTTGTGCCTGTTAAGACACATGGCGCCCAAGTTCACCACTCTGATACACGTGAACGATTGCGACTTTAACTAGTTGCCATTATCCCCAGCTCACTGTGCACATGTTTGCAATTGATTCTTTTTTCTCTCAAAGTCCTGAAGTTGCATTTGATTTCTTTTTTTTTTTTTTTGCACTTATAAAGATACCAGCTTAAGGGCGCCCTGAAACTCCTTGAACTTTAATTCATTTAAAAGATTTGCGTTTTCTTGCGCTTTTGCGAATCCAAAAATTTGCTCTTTCAGAATACACACCATAATGCGGATCCAAATTGGCGTTTTTTGTTTCTTTTTGCCTTAGAAAAAATTCTGCCAAATGCAAAGATAATTTAGCAAAAACCGAACAATCAAAATAAGTTAAACTTTTATGCTGAAATTAAATACTGCACTCGCACGAGAGCGCACATTAAAATGTTGGTAAGTTAACACTGTTGCACGGTTGATTTGCTGCATCGAACAGTTTTACACGTGTTTGTGTGTGTGTGTGTCTGTGTGTGGCTGTGTGTGTTGTAAGTGGTTTAGTGCAACAACAAGCTTTAGATGTCAGTTTTTGATGCGATACTTTGTTTTAACTGGCGGAGTACATGTTCCGGGTTATTGTTTTGCACATGAGCTCAAGCGATTTCCTAAAAGATAATAAAACGCAAACGAAAAAAAAAAACAACCCTGAAATGGAAAATGCTGGGGAAATTTAAGAGTTACCAGCGCCACAAGGAAGGTGTTAATTTATCACTGTCAATACTTTCGTTCGTTCATACAATGACTAGAAGTTGGGCACAATAAAATTGACAATGATGCAAAATAATGTCGAAACTGATGACGTTTTCTTAGCAGTTTATTGCTGGCCTGAAATACATACATACAAGTATTTCGATCGTTGTCACCGTCATCATCATTAACCAAAGCACAACCATTTCGCAGTTTGAATGTCTTTTGAGGCAAATGAAGGCAGCCGGAAAATCACTTTAGCCTTTCGCATAAACGTATTAGCCACACACCACCCACCACCCACAAAACACATTCATTTTTAAAAGAATTGCAAAATCAAAAACAAAACAAAAAAGTGTTTTACGCGTAGTGTAAAATGCCAAACGCCAAACGCCAAAAACCGTCTCGCACATTTAAAATTCGTTAAATAAAAAAAGGGGGAAAAAACGAAAAAATAAAAGAGCCACTGGCTGTCTTGCGGATGTTGTAAATGTGCAGCAAGTGATTTATAGACAGAGGACATTCGCGTTATTGTGCATGTTTGCTGGGCTTATGTATGAATATGGCCATATGCTTGATGTATTATGACTAGAAAAAAAGAGAATTTGTTGCATGCATGTATGTATGTATGTGGGCGTGTGTGTGTACTTGCTACACACGGAAATAGGAAATTAAGTTTGCACTGGCTGTAAGTTATAACGCAGACAGCAAAAACATTATTCGTTTGCCTTTTTATAGGTTGTCGCTGTAAACCGCTTAAAACTTTTACCCGATGCAACGAATGTTTTGCTTCCGTAAAGTTTTTTTTTTTAGAGGAAATGCGGCCAAGATGGGGAGTGGAAATTGTGCACTCGTCTAAAGAACATGCATTCCTGTAGCCAAACAATATACCGTAGGAGAATATGCAAAAAAAAATCCATACTGCACAGTGGGCCACATATTCTGCCGTACGCACCTAAGAACTCTAAGTGCAGTAACTTGTTGGCTGTGTTTTTTGTTAAAAAAAAATAAATGGCAAATTTATGACCGTTTCTCTGTTTTAACTGGGAACTCCAAAAATATATGTTTCTTGCAAAGTACAAGAGTTTTACTTACGCTGCGCTTTAACAAACAGATATTTATTTTTTAGACCGTACACCAGGCGACTTCAGAACAAAGCTGCCAGATTTCATGATTTTATGTTGCAATATTCATCATTGTCAACTTTGCAATTTGAAAACGCACCAAAATGCGCATTTAAAAAAAAAACCAACAAAGTTTCGAATTTCTTATGTTTATGGCAAAAATTATGTCTCCGAGTAACTGCAAATCTGGACCACTGGCTAAAAGTATGTCACGGAAGTCGTGGCGAGCATTTGGCCAATATTTTCTCTTACATATAATTCTAATGAATGCTTTTCTCATCATAAAGAATATCAAGCGAATTCTCTGAAAAAGTTTTGCTTATCGCGTGCATTTTGGTTGGACCAACTCCCCCCTTTATATCAGCCATTTTTTTGGAAGTTTAGTGCCCTCTATTTTAAGCAAAATTTTCGCTACTTAAATATAATAATAATATGCTGAGATACACGTACACACATACAACTGAAGTTGTTCCTTTTGGTATACGAAATATTACACCAGCACAAAGAGAATGTGGGGTTGGACCAACTCGGCTGTCAGTTATATATATAAGTTCTGGGGACCGGCTTTTAAGTTTTCGTTAATTTTAGGCATTTTTATTTACACTAAAACTAAATAAGAAATGGAGGAAAGAAAATTAAGTTTTAGGTGGGCGAGGAATAAATTTAACACCCTTGAATGAACACTTTCATTATTTATTTATTTAGTATATTGTAATACAGTGTCCCATACACAAGACTTTCAGTCTCATATTGCAGTATGGAACCCAGTACAAGCACATGCCGATATAAATGGATTGGGATATATATACATGAGTATATAGTTATAAAAACACTTATACCGTTAAATAGAATTTAGAAAAATATTTCAAAAATACGACAACACAGAGACGGCGATTCTATATTGTACAAAAAAAAAAAAAAACAACACTTCATTGCAGCAATTTTCCCCCTCTGTGGCATTAAGAACACACTATGTGGCATTAGGTTGCACTTTATGTTTGCTCGTGTGTGGCCATGTTGCAGGTTGAAGTTCGAGTTTCGTTTTGTGATAATAAGTGCTGCACGCACATGTACAGAAACAAGTGGTAGAAACCGGGTGTACAAAACATCAGTCTAGTGTGAATAGTTGGTCATACAACTATTAAAGAAAACAATTAAATTTAATATACAATAAATGTATGTATGTAGTAAATGTTGGTTTAGCTTTAGGAAATCGGAAGGATCACACAATCAAAAATTATGCCTAGAAAAATTCAAAAATTTTCTAACATTTAACTCAATTGTGTTCTTTATTTTTGTTAGTTTGTTTTCTTTTTTTAACTGTCAAAAATTTGTTAACATTAAACTCACGGTACATTTATGCGAACGTACACTTAAGCGAACGTGCTGCGTACGTTCGGTTTTGGGCATACCAAAACAATGCAACCGCTTACCGAAATTAACTGTCGCGTTGTAGCAACTTTTCAACCTGTATAAAATAGATTTTTACGGCGCCGTTAAGTGGAATTCGTCAACCAGTGCTGGCACTCATATGAATGAAATAGCAATGCGGCACATTTTGAATTGCTATAATTTTAGTTCATAAAAGTAATAATTGAATAATTATAATACTAATTTTAATAACAAAAATAATGATAACAACATTAATAAGTTTAGTATCTAGTAGAAAACAATAATAATAACAACAACAACAATAACAACAACAACAACAAAAAATATTAATAAAAACAACAATTATTATAACTTTATTAATAAAAATACGAATCATACTAATTTTACCAATATTAATAATATTAATGCATAAATTACCATATAAAAAACTTTATCACCCAGTTTCTGCAAATCACTTTACGTCAAAAAATCGCCAAAAGTGTAATTTTCATCCATTTGGTGTTTTAGAAATCGCTTAAATGGTTTATAAAACAAAATTTCATTTTCAAATCGTTTCTGTCGTTTTTTTCGTCATATTTTTATGTTCTGCAAATGAATTTTGACCAAAAAAAAAACGCATTTAAAACAGCCTTTGGCAGCACAAAAAAAATACTTTTTGAATACATATATGAAATAGTTTGTTGTAAATAATTTAAATAAACTAAAAAACGAAATGTAATTAGTAAATAATAGGCCAAACATGTTGGCCAGAAATTTTGACACGATACTCCTTCTCAAGATTACAATCATTTCCAATCATTTGTTGTGCGCTCCCCTGTCCGAAGTAACGAACTGCCGTAGCTAATTGTAAACTCACGGGAATGCTTGCTTCGGCCGCTTTGATTGATATTTCACTTAACAGCATTAAAAAGCCTTCTTTATCTAATCTAAAATAGACTATAAATCTCTTTCTTCGTTTAAGATAATTTTCACAGCAATTTTAATGGTAACTGAAGATTTCCCTGGTAGTTCAAAACGATTGGAACGATCCTTTCGTTGTAACAACCGCAGATTGGTTCATGTTAGTGGTTTGAAACACGTTAAATCTTTTAATAATAATTTTGCACAAAAATTTAAAATTTTGTTTGTTTATTTTTTTAATTGTCAAATGTTGTTGTTAAAATGAAATTAATTCACAGTACAATAAATTTTTTTTTTCTTAACTTGTTTCAAA
This sequence comes from Epicampocera succincta, assembly GCA_932526305.1. Lineage (NCBI taxonomy): Eukaryota > Metazoa > Arthropoda > Insecta > Diptera > Tachinidae > Epicampocera > Epicampocera succincta. The sequence continues at coordinate 15,979,328 of OW052038.1, forward strand.
TAACTGATCAAGACAAAAAAACCAACCGCACTAAAAAACAGTTGCATACGATTTTCAGAACACAATAATATCGATTATGTGGAATTAAAATCAATTTCACTTTCATTTCGTGACTGTATATCTGTCGTAGCCAATTTAGTACTTTTTTCAATTTCACTAAACCAAAAAGTTGGGGGAAAAAACACGCGAATAAATTATGTTGCAAAATGTTTTGTTTATTTCATTGACGCCTCTTACGTTTGTAAAGTTTCTATAACTGCACATATGACGACCGTACGTTAAAGTACGTTAAGTTTTTCTTACATCAACGTTCGCATAACGAGGCCTTCAATTGTGTTGTTTATTTTTGTTTGTTTGGTTATTTTTCTATGCTATCAAGGGTGACCGATATATACTATATATGTATGTATGTAAATAGAAGACACTTTAATAATCCAAAACTTCTGAAGTCAAACTTAAGGAAACCCCAGTGATACGAAAAATTTATTATTTTCTAATTATTTTCGCTTTTATGTATTCAGTTTGCAATTCATACAGTTTGATTTTTATGGCCTTTTTTAAATTGATAGTTTTCGAACTACACACATACACACGCACATACATACACATGTGCATGTGTGTGTGTGTGTGTGTGTGTTGGTCTGTGCATGTACTCGCACATCTATGTTTGTACGTTTGTGCCATTGTATGAAAATATTTATTGTACAAAAACACCAGCAACTTCCAAATAGTTCCTTTTAACACTTCAAAAAAATATGTTTTAGTTTATAATGCATGCAAAATACGCATGTAAGTAAAAATGGGGTTCTCTTTGTACATACATACATATTCGTACATATGTGCATATAAAACGAACGGCTGGCTGGCTGGCGGATTTTGTGTCAGTTCGCAATCGACAAAAAGTTTTTGATGTTCAATGCGCCTCATGAATACAAATTGCTAAATTATTTAACTTAAACAATATGACTCATGTATCGCAATATGATGGTGATGAAGCTGCGAATTGAAAAGGCCAAAAAGTGTGGCTGATTGCACTTTGCTGAAGGAAATACACACATACATACATATGTACGTATGTATGTATTTAAGTTTTTGTGTGCGTTAGCACCGGCCCCGGCCATAGTCGACTCAGTGTATTGTGGCTTTTCAGTTGCTTTTTAGAAAATTAAAAATGTGTTGATTTTTGAAAAGGTTGTAAAAGAATGTTAATTTTTTTCGGTTACTTTGTTGCGATGTCTCATTACTGATACTTTTACTTTTAGAGGCCATTACGTTTCGGTTCAATGCCAGGCGGCATCGAAACAAAACCTTAAAGTCTAAAAAGACTGTTTTATCTTGAGGTGTGTCAATAAATTGTCCATATACTAAAAGATTAGGACCAAAAATGTTTCCTCGTTTAGTTTTTTTTTTATATTATTTATTGGATCGTCAATTCCAAACTGAACTAACAATAATTATTGAAATCGTAAACCTACAATTATTAATAAATAGTACGGCCACGGCCAGTGCTAGAGAAAAATATTAGGATCTGCAGTTTCTTACTAGATGGTCTTATGTCCGGCGTGTTTGACTGAGAGCAAGAGTAGTGCTTCTTCTCAGCCGATTGTGGCCTCTAAAGTGAAGGATATGGCGTGCTAGCGGATTGGGGTGCAACTCAAGTTATTTTTTTACAAATGAATATTTCCACATGTTTCGAAAAAGCGGTTTTAACCAGCGGTACGTCTACAACTTTGTGAATACGCTGATTTCTGACGTACCCGGGGCGGCTGCTGTAATCAGTCATACGGATCATTTTATTTTTTCGTCTCATGCACACGATAAAGAGGCGGTGTCCCATATTTTGATGCCATAGGGCCATATGGGTTTTAGAGTGGAGTTGTACAATCTGGACTCAGTGTAGAATTTCTGCCGATAAGCCAATTCATTTCTTCTTCTTCTTCTTTTGGCGCTACAGTCAGTGGTGAACCTGGGCCTCAACCAACAAAGTTTTCCAGCTGGCACGGTCTTTAGCCAGCGTTCTCCAATTGTGCACACCAAGTTGGTTGAGGTCCCTCTCCACTTGTGTGCGCCATCGGTTCCGTGGGCGTCCTCTAATGCGTTGTCCCACAGGTTCGGAGTCGAACGGATTTGTGTAGCTTTTAATTTCATTTGTACTGGCTGGGTGTCCACATATGAGGTTTCGAAATTAGGCGACGATCCAGGTGAATAAGTAAAGAAAATTATATACATAACTTTTGTTTCAGCAACTTTTATTGTTAAATGTTTATAAACTTATAATAAGCTGATGAAACCGATTAACATAATATGGATATATGTACGTATGGAGGAAGTCCATATTGTGGGCAAGAAGATCCCTACTCCAACCGTTGCATGGGTTTGGTAATAGTGTTTTGGTTGGGGGCGTGGAAAACATATTTTTTGTTGATACTACGTTGAATAGCTGCCAGTATCTAACGATTTTTAAAAGCAATCCTAAAACTTTAGCACAAAAATTGGTTCTAAATGATGATATCAACGATCCCCCTCATTTTCATTTCCATATCGTGGCACAGTTTTTAATTTTAAACTGCAACTAGGAGATGTTACACCCACCCCCACCCCCACCAGCCCACTAGCACTTAATCCTATCGGTTATTTATGGGATTCGACATCATTAGAGCATTTTTTTTTTTGAAGAAATGTGTGTACCTCATTTTTGTTGAAAGCTTCACTACTATTTCACAGTTTTGCTTTCTTCTTTCACCACAATAACTGGAAAACTTTATAAAAATTAAATCATATAAAACAATCGCTGTGATGCTCCTGCATCGCTGCATAAGAAACATTTGACGTATGACAGTGATGCCAAGTGTTTTGCCGGTGTGGGTTTACGAACGGCCAGCTTTACTGGTGCACCAACCGAAGTTACATATAAACAAATAAATGTTCAAATTAAATCAAATTAATGCTTCTTAAAGAAGGGAAGAAGACATGAACATCCTTCCTTCAATGTAGAATTTTAGGCTGACTTATACTTTTTCAATATTTCCCACTTGACTGGACGCTCAAATACAAAGTAACAATTACTGTGGCTGCAAAATATTAAGTTGTTGAGTTAAATCACTCTTCCTGCATGAGGGCCATGCCTGCATACATACATACAGCTGACAGTTGTCAGTCAATAACAATCATGTGCCAAAATGCCCAATTAAAAAGCTCTCGGGGACACTAGGAACATAACGGTGACATTTTTTAACTGCGTAAATACAAACACACAAACGCGCATTACACCCGCAGACCAGCGGCTGACTTATCGTTTGTGTTTATAAATGTTCACATCACAGCCCCAGTCCCCAGTCTACACACAACACAAACATAAAGGGTGTTTTTTTTATAGAGTGACACAAGTTTAAATCATATTAAAACAAGGAAATATATTTTTAATATCAATGAAACGGGCTTTATTGGAAAGAAAATTTTATGAAATTAATGTTTAAATATGTTTTATGCCATGTGGCCGCCACGGCTGGCGCTTAGAAGGCCCAATCTGGAACAGCAATTTTCATCAACTTTTCGCAGCATTTGCGGCCGTATTTCGCCGATAACTCTTCGAATGCTGATGTCGAGGTGTTCAATTGTTTGTGGTTTATTGACGTAGACAAGTGACTTAACATAACCTCAAAGAAAATAATCCAATGGGTTTAAATAACACGATCTTGGTGGCCAATTAATTGGGACATTATGTGAAATTATTTATTCTTATTATATTTTTTTTCGTCAAAAGTTTCTTTGAGTAAATCAATTGTGTCCACACGCTGTGTGGCATGTGGCTTCGCCCTGTTGGAACCACATATCAGCAAGATTAAGGCGAAAAAAGTTCGAATCATTGACAGCGACATTCTGACCACCATCGTTTTTGAAGACATATGGGCCAATGACTCCGCCAGCCCATAAAGCGCACCAAACAGTAATTTTCTGTGGATGTGATGGTGTTGCGACAAAGCAAATTTTGTATGGAAATTCAAAATCAATATCGATTTATGTTTCAGCCCTTTCGCCGAATTGGCGCCAAATACGACGGTTATTTGGTTTTAATTCCTGCACAAGTTGAATCTTAAAAGCTTTTAAGCCAAGATATTTTCGTAAAATCGTCCATAAAGTGGAAGGACACAACCCCAGTTGCTGAAAACGGCCAGGAATTGATTGATTAGGATCATCTTCAATGCTTTTCTGTATAACGGCTACAGCTTCTTCAGTGCGCACTGTTCAGCGTCTCACGGTATGCACAACATCAGTAGCAGTAAATGTGGTCCGAAAACGACCTATTGTTCAACGAATTAGCTGCTCTGAAGGACGATTATGTACGCCATAATATGCAAAAAGTGCACGATGAGTTTCACGAATAGAAGAATTATTTTGTTTAGAAATTTCAACAATTTGCACGCGTTGGTCTGGTGTAAGTCGATTCATAATGCAATTTCAAAGCGAATTAAGCAAAAAGCAACTATCAGCTGTTAAATGGGTGCTCAAATAAGGCAGTGATGCCAACTCAAAGTTGTGACACTCTAAAAATAACACGCTTTACATTTATTCGCACATATTTTTCGCTGAACACTCTTTTTCTCTCAGCCAGACAATACCCATGTTTTACATACAAACATACATACACACATATTTATTACATGATATCAACGTTCTAATGTTTTCTTTCTATTGTGTTACACTCTACAAATCCACACATATGAGTATTAGAGATGTGTCAACATATGAAAATATCGCCGCTAAAGCTTCATATTTGTAAGGTTTAAAATGTGTGGCGGCAAAACATGATTTGGAATTTTGTACAGAATTTTAATTGAAAATATACGGACTTATCGACCGGTATGAAAATATATAGTTACGTACATATATATGTACATATATAAGTTGTTGATAGTCTCCTGGAGGCGGTAGGATTATCAATAGTCAAACATTACTGACTCACTGCCGACATTGTCATCACTACTAGTGACTTTCTATACCAAATGTTCTATATACTAAAGACATTGTGTTTTAGAAAATGCTCTGGTACTACAAGTACTAGCGGAGTGGGGCCACTACAGACACTGACTCGGTAATAGGACACCGTAAAGGAAAGTAAAAACTAGTCCATTGTTACAGTTACGATTTAAGGCGTCAAAGAAACTTTGTGAACACTGTCAGCAAAAAGTCATCACAATTGTCGACAATAGTGGTGACTTATAGACAGGGGTCCAACGATTTCCGTCAGACGTGGAATCTGTCATGCATTATGCGTCGCCTTCTCCAACTGACAAATACGTTAAAATGTAGATTTATAGTTTGTCACACACGTCAGCTTCAACGCAACGCATCAAAGTTGGCCAACTTTTAACGTACTTTGAGTACTTTATAACAGTTATTAATTAATTTTTGCTTTGTTTTGGAGTCATATGTTGTCATAATGTTTTACTGTAGTTTAAAAGAAGAAACAAGTGCTTCAGATAATTGGTTTATTTCTGCCACTTTCTGGGCCTTATCCTAAATTAATTTCAAAATGACTTTAAAAACACAAGGAGGCGTTGGTGAGTCGTTGACAAGTTCATACACGATATTGGTCGACCGACAAGCGACTGCTCACGCAAACCAAATCCACAAAATAATGAAAGTTGCCGCTCAGGCAAGAAATTGCATGTCACAAGTTGGGCAAGTTTGTTGCTACCAAAAATATGTATGTATATGTTTTGGTAAATGCGGACTGCCAACAGTGTGAAAGTATACGGAACAAAAACAACAACAAACTAATAGGCAGCCATTTGGAAGTGGGTAAGATGTGGAAACTCGCTATTAAAAGTAATAAAATTGAGAGATTTTTTTTCACTCATATGGCAGACGGCACCACTTTTTTTCTTGTTTGGTGGCTCAACCAACAAATTTCTTCCGGCATCAGCTGAAATCTACAATGAAACGTAGAAAAGATAATAATTGTGGTAAGTGTTAAGTTGCGGGGGGTGGGGGGCGGCGGGTGCAACATTAAGTCGACGAAAAGCACACAAAGTTGTTTGCATAAACACTTGTGGCCATTTCGCTGGCAAGCGTCGATATGTGGCTGTGGATGGATGAGTCGGTTGGTGTGTTTGGTCAAGGCAGGAGCACGTGTATGTTTTGGAATTTATTGTTTTTGTTTTGTCAACATATTGTGTCTAAGGACAGGCCTACACACACATACATCAAAATATTGTGTGGCCCATCAACATGTCCAATACTGAGGTTCGTTAGTGCGTACATACATACATACATACATACATATGTGGACATACGTGCATACATACATATGTATGTATGTATATGTATTTGTTTTTGGATTACAGGCATCCAAGTGTCGTTATGCCGAATCGAAAAAGAACTCCAGCAATAAAAGCGAAAAAACAGATTCATAAAATTTTCTCTACAATTTTATTTTATTGGTTTTGTATTGAAAAGCTGAATTGAAAGTTTGTTTAACTTGCAGAAAAAGTAGTCATTAAAAATATATGTATGTACATTCGCACACATACATATTTCAAGTTCATTCATTGGTCCAGCTTCAACGGGTTGCGGCATTCATACAATTTTGCATAGAAAGCCAATTTAATGTGCAGTGTGGCATCGATGTAGAAGCGTTGAAATTTATTCGATAACAGCTGGCGCTCGCCCGTGGCATAGAATTTACTTTTGTGACCTTAAAATTTGTAAGTGACATTCACCGGATAGAAGGTGGGCAACAAGTGACTTACACTTATTTGAAAGTAAACTTTTGCCACGGCCAATGGATTCGGGCATTTTGGTGTTGGTTTCGAGAAATGTACTTCCACGAAATGTCTGCTGCCAAAAGGTAATTTATTTTCGCACTTCTCCAAACCTATGACCACAAATTTTGTGGCCGGACTCAACTCCCAGGTGTGTACAAATTCATTTATTTGTCGCACAATATGCTGGAATTCAAAGTCTTTTATGGTTGGCCACGCGTCCTCTTCAGCCTCAGTAGCTGCACTTGCAGTTGAAAAACTCGGAGTTGCGAACGTGACACTACTGCTGTCACTGAAATTGTTTAGCTGTTTGCCTTGCCCGGTACTTGGCATCCGCTTATGGCCTTGCGGTTTTCTTGAATGCCAACAGAAAGAATTTGTGTACAGAAATTCTTGTTTGAAATCGGCATTTATTAAATCTGCCGCCAGTTGAGCGGTTTCTTCTAGAGTTTGAGCCAAAGCTTGTGTGTCAATGGAGGGGGCTTGCAGTTGCTCAATCCGTTCCGTGTGTTTTACCAGATCTAAGGGATCCAGAGCAGTTTCCATGCCTTTGCGTTTCTTTTTTCGTGTTTCGGCTTTCAAATTTCAGATTTATGAATTTCGAAATTACAAAAATTGAATTTTGTACATACAGAGAAAAAAATAATATTCATTCAATGTGTGTATATGTAATCGCTTTAAGGCTATACAGCAGGACGACTTCATAACAGCTGAAACTGGGAATGCAGCCGATTACAAATTTTTATGTTTTAGCCTCCCTGAGCAGTCAATATATACTTGGCATTTCCCACTACATAGAACTACACTACGTTTTATATAGGCGATAAAATCGAAAAGAGTAGTACAGATTTCGATATATATTCACAGGCCGTACGTCAGGCTTAGGTGTTGCTACGCTTTTGTCCGGATAGATAATACGAATTTAAAGGAAAGCCAAATTATTGCAGTTATTTGGCCTTTTTATTTTAAATATGTTAAATTTTTTGTATATTTTCAGTTTGTATTCGAATATAAAATTCGGCGTAAAAAAACGGTTGAAACTGCCTCATGTTTTTCATGCTGAACTAAAATATTGCAAAATAATTAATAAACAGGAAAACTTCGTCTTCGAGCTCAATGAATTTGTATCAATAATTAAAATTGTGAAAAGAATTTTAATGGAGTTGAATGAGTTGAAACGAAAAAGTCCAGCACAGCAGTCAAACTTGTGATATTGTGGAAGCAGTCACTGGCATTAACAATATTCTGGAAAATATAGATTCATTAATTCTGTTTATGTGGCTGTAAAATACGTTATAGTGTTACTATATGATAGATCGTGGAACCGCTTTATATCAGCACTTGCCTGACATGTCGCTTATCAGGCACATAAAACACAACTCGGGCTAACTAAACCCTTCGGCCAGTTGGTTGGCCGAAGTGAAAGAAAAAGTAGACAAATGAGCAGCAACAAAACAGCTGATTCCTAACAGGACAGAACGTACACACTAGTTGTGCCTTTATTATGGCATAATTTGACATTCCATTGGATATTTCAATAGTTGATCTAGTCGAATATTAGATTTGCACCTCAAGTCCTCTTATGAGGTTGACCTAAAACCACAACCTTTAAAAATGTTTAAATTACGGCAATTGAATAATGCTGAACATCAAACATTTTGAGGGGATTAAAATTTAAAAAAAAGAAAACCTGAGGAAGCTCGTAGGTAAACAAAAAAAAAAAAAAAAAAACACCCCCTCCTCAACCAACACAAAAAACATATGTAAATACCTTTTACTTAAATTAAAAAAGCAGATACATAAGTGGCATGTGTGATGCACATTTGGACATGCGTGTGCCTGCACAGGCATGCTCGGACAAAAGTTAGCATTGGAGTTTCTCTCGTAAAATAATAGATGGACGTGTGCAGCATTGTAACGCTGGTTCTTTAATTTGTTTGTGGGCGGTAAATGCACTATTCGATACTTCTGCTCCTCTTTATATGGAGAAATTTAAGTTTTTCATATATTCTTATTCAACCGATTGCAAACATGTGGCGCTCAGCGACGCCTTGAATCCAAACCAAACCAAATGTAATTCTTTATTTAATGATACACAGTAGCATTTATGGAATGAAATCGACATACAAGTAGGTTCACACAACAGATAAGTGTGTATTCAGTTATTGTTAACCAGTAATTATAGAAGTTTTTGTTCTTTTTGCTGCACACACACACACTCACTTACACACTATATTTATATATGTATGTTTATATATACATTTATATGTATGTATGTCGGACTTAAGGTGCTATTTGTACATGCAGTTTTTTCCCCCTCAAGTTATAAATTTACGCAGCTCCTTTAAAGTGTAGTATACTTGTGTACGTATAAGTTTTACTCGAGGAATGTGTGCATGTTTGTGCATGTTCTATAATGGCTGAAATGTATTCATGTACATAAATGTATAGTAGAAATTCGTTAATTGAGTTTCAGAGCTATAACTCCCTTTAAAATAGCAACTATTTTGTAAGTGTTTGCCGGTGTGAGTGAGTGAGTGTTGTGCAAGAAACTTTAATAAATAAAATAGAGCAGTACCGAGATGCCCAAAAATTTATAATTTTTCTGCGGTTTCTTTTTTTTTTAATTAAGCCTGTGAACTCTATAATGTGCTTAAGTTGAGCTTAAGTTTATGGATCCAACTACACTGTGCTTAAGCTGACTGAAGCTAAATTTTTTACTTAAGAAACTTTACGTCAAGTTTCGTTATACATTTATATGTATATCAGTTGCTTAAGCAAAGTACGAAACTGATTGCACTTTGCTTAAGGAGAAATCATATGTTTTATTTACTTATTGAAAACTATGCCATTAAAAGGGGACTTAGACGGTAACACAAGTCGTGCGATAAGTCAAGCTTTTGAGTAGAAGAGATCGTCTAAACTTCATGTGTAATGAAACCACACGATATTGACAGAAAATAGGGATGAACATTTTATAGTGGTTTTTTAAAATTTTTCAAACTCCTTCACACATCATTAGATCAGGGATGTATTTTCATGTAAACATTTTACTTTGTTTTGGTCTTTTACCAATCGTGTAAACGTAAAAAAATTTGTCATAAGATTTTATTCTCATTTTTAAAATACGGAGATAATTTCATAAGATGTTCTCTTTCGTTTTACGTACGACTTGTATTACCGTCTAAATCCCCTTTAAAGAACAAATCTATTTAACTCTTGGCTTAAGGAAAAATCAGCTGTTTCTTTTTTACTTATTGAAGAAATCTATTTAACTCTTTGGTCAAGCTGTTTTTTTTTTTACTTATTGAAAATTATTCCATTAAAAGAGAAATCAGATTGGATGACAGAAATCGATTTCTGCAACAGTACAAATATTTGCATCTAAGTTTAGAAAGTATTTAAGTTCAATAAGTAAAATACAGCCACCCCAGAATTGTCAATAACTTTCTTAAGCATTCGATATGGGCGTTTCGTTGGTTTCAGACAGTTGCTTAAATTGGCATAAGCAAATTAAATAGCATTGAACTTTTTCGCTTTTTACTATGTGGATTTTCCTATGCAGGCTCGCATACACATCTACGCAATGAAACTGTTAATAGGCTCAATGTAGAGTTGAATTTTGAAATTAAATGCTTTCAAAGACTTATAGTGCAATTTTATAATAAATATTTCGATTATTGTAATTGCGTTCCGTATTTCAAAAATAATTTTTGTGTTTATTTTGTTTGTTTGTTCACAACGATTCCCTGAAAAGGTTGGGGGCTAATAAAGGGCAACAATATGTGGCTTGTAGTGCTTTGAACAAGTCGTCTGAATATATCGTACATCAAGAACGATTTTCTATGTCGGTTTATTACACCAGAGTGCGAAATCAAAGCGACCTTAAAATCAGTTCCAGATGTAAACATACCCACATACATATACATACATAAATATATATATCTTTTGTTTTAGTCCCCCTCTACTAGAATCAGTAGGCGGATTTTTGTTTGCTTTAATACGTCCTGACAAAATTTGCACTTAATATCGTATTTCTTCTTTGGTAACTAAAAAAAAGTGCTTTTTCCAAATCAATAATAAATAGAAATTTAAAAAAAATGTTCACATACACACGGACTATGTTTTATAAACATTCAAGCAGAGCAAACTCGAACTTATTTAATAAATAACGCAAAAGCAAAATGTACTTATTATTACAATAAATTTAAAAAATTGAAAGGCTTTTTACTTTGCCCTTCTGCCAGAACGTCACTTATTTTAGAATTTTATTCTGTGAAGCAAAAACAGTTGTCCACGTACCGCACGAACATTAGGGACGCGCACAAAATTCAAACTTGCTCGTTCCAGCAACAAAGTTTCGGACCCGCTTGATACGTCAGTGCTGGAGGTGCCTCAAAGCCTTGAAAATTACTTAAACAAATCAATGGATATTAAACAAAAGTTTACAGAATCAAAAATTGCAAATATTTTAATTACTCATTACTTTAATGGTTAATAAACAAACAAAAAAACAGCTGATTATTTCATACTCTCCGACCTTACCAAAAAAAAAAAAAATGTTCGTACAACTTTGTACAAAACTGAGCTGCCATATGGTTCTATATTTATCAGGCTTATTTATCTCATCTAGAACGTTAAATCTGTAAAACCTTTCAATCAGCTGTTTATTAATGGATATAGCCCTTATGACAGTACGTTTTTCTTTCATTAATTGATAGAAAGATATAATAAATCTTAAAAGGGACAAGTGATCAAAAATGTCAGCAACACATTTGTTTTTTGCCTATTTTGTGAAGCGCTGTCAACTTTTCCTTTTTCCAAGAAAACGCAAAACCGAACACAAAGAAAATAAGCGATAAGTTTCTTAATTTAGCCATAAATGGCGCATTTGTCAACACTTTTAGTGTTTCAAACTGGAAATGTCAAAATTTTTTTTACCAGAACTTAATTTTTAGCGATAACTTCAGTAAATTTTCGACGGTTTGTTATTTTGCTTAATATATCTGAACTCTTTGCACTATAACAATTGAACAAGAAACATTAAGTTCTAAGCAAATTCATAAAATTGTATCTCAAACAACAGCTGTCTTTATTTGACATCTAATATCGAGCTTGAAATGTGCAATTTGTAGAAATTTATCGCCTTGTGAAAAGCTGTTTTGTTCACCAAACTTTATCCGGTTTTAACTGATGCAAGTATTTCAGTTTTTTTTGGGTTTCCAGTTATTGGGATTTCTGCTATAAAGAAATATTTTTTAAAGCTGAATTTTAGATTAGAGCTATTGCGCCTTCCGGGGGGGCACTGTTACTGTTCAGGCTTGTGTAAAGTTACTATCTACGTATGAAGCATTTAATTGCACCAAAAGCCGCCCCTCAACAGCAAAAGGTGTCACCAAAGCAAACAACAACAAAACAGCATATCTCAGATAGTGGTAGCAGCAAATACTTGCGCTTTAGCAATAAGTCAACCACACTGGCAAGTTAAACGAAAAATCTTGTCTGCCACTTTCTTTGCTGCCGGTCGGCAGCCGTCTGTTCTTTCAGCCGCTGGCTAATGCGACTCTGTAATACCAGGCTTATACTTCACGTCATTATTTCTAGTTTTCACATTTTAGTTACTGTTTTCGTTTCTTGTACACGCTTCGGATGTTGTGCTAAAATTTAATTAATGTTTGTTGTTGTGTAGTCCTCTACACAAATGTGGGGCTTAATATGTACACCTACATACATACGTACATAACTATATACTTATACTTATATTCGTACATACACATGTATGTATGTATGTATCGTTTGCATGTACAAAAAGTTAAGCATACCTGAAAGCTTCATGTTTTCCGGAAGACATCGCACATAAACTTGCACAGAAATTGTCATAACAGGACAAAATAGCGGACTAAATATGTTTATAATGTGCTAAATGGTAATTGTGACTTCCGCTTTGAACACAACCAACTTTCCTATGGTCGCGTGCCAAGTGAACGGGTGTGTTTTTCGTTTGTCAAACTGCGACAACGTTGACAGCGGCCCAGTAAATATTTTATTATTAGCGTCGAAAGTCTTTACAGCAGTCTTGGCTTTTACATTGTTTTTACTATAACAGGTGTAACTTCAGTAACGCCAAGTACGATCAGGTCGGCTAGTTTTTTCTTCACAATTTTCGCCAAAATAAGTCATAAACATCGCCCCAGTAGCTGTCAAAGTTCGACAAAAATATGTATGTATGTGTGTGTGTATATGTAAACATTTACCATGTCTTAAAAGTCATGCCTTTTTGCTGTCTGCTTCTCTTGTGAAATCGCCACGAAAACCCCGGCTCTCAATTAATCGTTTTTTTTTTTTTTTTTTTGGTCAAACATGTTGGACGTTTTTCTGACTTATTTGCTTTAATATCTCATTTTTTATTTTGATTTAAAAGCCAGTAAACTAAAAGCCACAAAATTTAATAAATAATTAATTCATTAATGTTAAATAATTAAAAAATAAATGTGAATAAATGAATGAATAAATAAAGAATTATTTTTTACTCTTTAAAACAATAGGAATAAAGGAACTGGATCAGCTCCGACAATCGGATTGCTGGCAAGTCCTGTACACAAACTTATGAGTCCAGACAGTTCGACATATCAACCATTTTTTGTTTTTGTTATTTTTTGATTTTTGCCGTTTGATGTGAAAAGTTTCTCGCTGCCATAAACATAATTACGTCCGGTTTAGCATATTCTTTAATAGCTGAAAATTGTTTGCTGGGACAAGTCATATTTTATTATACAAAAAGTTTTAGTAGAGCAACGAGAATTTGTTAAACAAAATTAAGCGGAAGGTACAAACCAACTTTATGCCATATATATATTTTTTATGCCGTCGTAATTTTTTGTTAGTTCCCACGTTTTGCGTTTAAATGTTAAACAAAATGGGGTGCGAAGACAATATAGTTTATGATATTTGTTGTTTTCTATTCGTTTGATCAGATGTAATTTATTTTATGTGAAGATTTATAAAATGTCGGAAACAATAACAATTTATACATTAAATTTCCATGGACGATACGAATTATTAAAGACGCCTCAAAAAAATTAAAACAAAATAACAGTCTTTTGATAAAATATGGGTTTATTTATGTCCATGCCCGATTGAAATTAATTTCATTAACATCCTTGCCGTTAAATTTGATTTGAAAACGATTTTAGATGTCAGAAACATACAAACTTTGAGTATAAAACTGGAGCATATAATTTGGTGGTGTTGACTTAAAGGAAATTCTCGATGTCAAGAACACACGAACCTAAAATACAATACAAAAATAGAAACAATAATAGAGAAGGAAATTAAAATTAACTTATTTGTCACTCAACTCACGCACCCACCCACATCTTTGTTAAAGACAAAACTTTGGAAACATTTTCAAAATCGTTTTTCTAAAACTATTATCGAATGACTTTAAAACACAATGTCCATAATGAAACACAATAAAATCAGAAGTTTTAGACGACTATTAGAACAGGGATGGCTCTTCCCACTGATGAGCTTATTATTTTGAGGTTATGGTATTATATTGCTTGCGCAGCAACTGTTTCGTTAAACAGTTAAACGTTTGCACATGTCAGTGTAAAATCAGTTTTTAGTTCATTCTTAAGTCCGCTTATAGAATAGAGTTACCGGCTGCATCGCGTGCACACCTGTTTGGGGGAAACTGTTGAAATTTTTGGTTAATTGTATTCTTTTATTGGAATATATGTAAGGCAGGTTGTAAAGTGACATGCAGAAAGTACGGCCTACTGTACTTTATGGTGGAGTAGAATTAAACAGCCTACGGCTATAACCAGGTGCGGTGTATCGAGTACAGCGGATTGCATGTCTGTGCGTCACAGGGTTGCTATGAAATCGCGACATCCCGGGATGGCGGACATGGAAGCTTTTCCGAATCTAGCAGCGCTGAACATAGATGAGTAACAGGAAGCAGAAATGCCGGCAATCGTAATTTACCGTAGAGTAGAACTAAAGTCATCTGGAAGTCCCCAAGAGCATCGAGAACATACTTAAGAGATACATCTATCAATCATAAATCCTATTAAATCTTTTGAAATATAGAAGTACAGAATTAACTTACGCAATTAGTTCATCAATACTAATTCTTTAGAATAAACAAAACTCTCGTTTTGTTGTGCGCATTTTAAGATTTAAATCATATTAATATATGCAGATATTTAACAACTTAAAACTCTAAATAATATTTTGAACAGGGTAACATTGTTTATCATTTTGACATTTCTACATGCATACAAGTTTCGCCATAACGAAAGATATACTTCTAAAAAAAAGGGAATGTATTAAGTTGTAGAAATTTGTGTAAAAATATTTCTTTTAGCTTCTTTACTTCAAGATATCGTATCATGATTACATTATTTCAAGCGGCTGGAAGCCAAGCAAACAAAACAATATCATATGTCACATCAGCGGGAGATGTCACTTGACGCTTTATTTTATTTAGTTGTGCAACCTTCAAGGTCACGAGTACTATACGTACGTATGTGAGTATGTATATAATTCTTTATGACGACGGCACACGTTGATCGCTTCATATTTCACTTGATGTTTATGGGTCCAAACAAATTTTAACTGTATCCATAATACAAACAACAGCCATAAGTATTAGATGCTATTGCATTTACCATAATTTCAAACCCTTAAAATGAATAACAATATTAATCAAAGACACTATTTCAAAACTGGTCACATGATGATTCTTGTCACACCAAGTGGGAAGTGTGACGTTCGCCTAAAATTAAGCCAGACGTGTGGAGGCGCCCGGCGTGTTACCAGAACAGCGACAACAGAACGCTTGATTAGATGTGTTCCCCTAGTTTTTGGGCCACAGTTGGCTAAAATATACAATGTTTTGCGCACAAGGACTCTATTTATTTGAGTTTGGTTTTCTTTTATTTAATTTTGTTTAACAATTTAGGCTCCACAATCTATGGCCGAAATAAAACGGTCGGTTACTTAATGTACTTTAATAAAACTATAACATCAATTTATTAATTAATGACATTAAACAAAATGTTTCACAATACTGATGTCTTACCAGATTTATTAACAATATTTTGAACTTTCAACTGGAGTGATTCGCCACAAGGGAATTCATGCCGAATTAAGGCCAACCTAGAAATTGTACTGCCAACAGTAGAACCAAACTTTAGTCCCTTTAAGTTTCATGTCACTTAAGTAAGAATATCGTGACCCCAGTGTTTTTAATTTGCTGTTCAAAGATGCAGCGGCAATCACATAAGAAAAAAAAAAACACAAACGCCGACAAGAAAAGGAAATATTTACATCAATACAGCCATGAGCAGAAAACTTGACCCGATTTTTTAAAAACTACTCAATAATTATAAGAAATTAAAAGCCAGGTATTCGCTTATTAACAGCTCATCAGCAGTTTGTTCAATAAATTCCAATGCAGTTAAATAAACTCAATTGCATTGTGTGTATGGTAAACGCTTGAGGGCAAAGTGGATTTAACTACCCAGCAAACACGATGGTTCGGTGGAAGTTTCAGATCAAACAGAATTTATGGCTCGCTGTCCTTAATTCTGGCACTAATGCGATCTTATGTAAATATAAACCCCACATCTCTTCTCATTTTTTTTTTCACAGCTACAGCGGCCCATACTTTTGCTGAACTCGCCTCTTAGCTGCTCAGATCTCAACGAAGTGTTGTATAAGTTTGGCGAACAGCGTCCAGAATTGGACACTAAATTACACTGAATTGTAAATACATTAAAACGATTGTTTCAAAAACTTTGAATTTATGCTGGTTGGGTTCAAAGAACAAAACAGTGTTACCGTTTCGGGTGTTTTCACCAACAGCTTCAAGTTCGCCCTAAGCAATTTTAGTCGGCAGTCTTATTGCACAAAAACTACATTTAACAGTCATTGTGTGACAGAGCAAAAAAAAAAAAGGCAGAAGCATCGCTTTTAAAAAGCTGAACTCGTCCTGAATGGTTTAAACTCACATTTACAATCGGGTCGTTTAGCCAACCAGGAAAGCGTTTAGAATACTGTAAGCAAATTCATTTTGTAAAAATAATGTCCTAAATCAAAAGCCATTGAATATTTACTTAAACAACTGTCAAGTCTGGTTACATTGAACGGCAACACGAAGCGGAGTGAAACAATAGCAGGTGTTTTTTATTACAATTCTTTTCAAATGAAGGCATGAATGTGTGCGTTATTAAAGTTTATTCTAATAGGATTTTTAGCGCAAATTTATTTCACCACAAATTCAGCGTCTCAACAATATACTTATAATAATCATATGAAGCACATAATAGATGCCATCATTGTGGAGAGGAATGTTTATGGAAACAGGCTTGAACAGAGTGTAAAACCCCTTTTTAGGCGCTGCATAATAACGAGCATAAGAAAAGCGAAGAGGTTGTACTGCCATCTGAATACGAGTACAACTACTGCCATTTCGACACTGTGACGGGGAAAGGAAATTTGCGTCAAGCAGCGTGTAAATCGGGCGAAATTATTTAATTCAGCGCAATAAACGAGATGTGTTCGTAAAGGAAGCTGAACTCTTTTTTATGTTGCTACAATCGTCTAAAACTCACATTCACAGTTTCAGCCATTTAATGGTATTAATTTTTGCTTGTGGGACGCATAAAAGTTAAACAGAAAAAGAGCATCAAAGAATTTGCATAAAATTTAAAAGAAATATTACCGGTGGCACTCGGTGATTGTACTCTGGAGCCATAAAAATCTATACAAGTGCTACAAGCTTTTGCAAGAAGCTCGAAAAGATGAGCCGATGAACTCGCTCGATGCCCCAACACATCAGCAACCGATGAAAATGTTGAGAAAATTAAGGAAATTGAGAATCATGCCAATACAATTTGTTTAGGAAACTTTGGGCGTGAAGTGTGTGGCAACAAAGTACGTTCCGAAATCACCGAGTATTCATATATTTTTAACCATCAACAAGACCATGATTACGGTCTTCAGCCTCCGTCTCTACCACATAAAAGAGATCCATGAAAGGGCGTCATTTTAGGTCGACTCAGGAGATAAAAATGACGAATAGCTTTCGCAGCGATTTCAAGGACATACTAAAAATTGCATATCAGAATTGCTGCTTTATATCTTGGGAGGGCAAAATAGAAATGGATGAATAAACAGTTATATTTTGAGAATAATGAAAATTCACATTTCTCTTTTTGAACAGACCTCCCTCGTACAGGGTATTTGTTTGTTACAGCAACTTGAAAGTTGAATCTGGAACAGAGAAATTTTATTAGACGAATCATAAAATGAATTGACTCTGAACAAACAACAGGAACAAAAAATCATAATAAATGGAAAATTAGCGGAATGACACACAGTGAAAACAACAATAATTAAAACAGGAACAAGGAGCCAAGAAGTAATAAGTGGCCAGCATCGGCATGTAAACCCGATTGGAGTAGTTAAAAAAGTGGATTTCAATTAACCAAATACGGCCCTGTGGGTGGTAAAAAAGTGTAGGTGTATTATTGCGAATTAGAATAATATGAACTAATTTTTCCAGTTAACAAATTTTAAAATAATTTCTCTTTTTCCTATCTTTACTCTCTGTCGTGGTCGTGACGTTATGTGGCGTTACGTTATTTAAGTTTTCAGGTGATATATTTGGATTAACAAAAAGTTATAAGCATTATATACATAAATATATTTATTTTGGAGTGTGTCATTTGTCAGCCCGGGGCAGTTTAGAGGGGAAGGTGATACGCCAACCAAAACTCTAGGTAGCTCATGTATGACTTCCGTTTTGTGTGTTCTTCCGAAGTCGTCGCCCACGTTTAATAGACAGCATGGGGACCCTACAAGCCCCAGACTGCCTTTTGGCAAACGTTCTGGTTGTGGCTTAAGGCTAAAAATGTGGAAAGAAACTTGGAAAGATATTGGGGTAGCTAAGTTCGCTGGTGATCCTTGTCTTGCAGCTGCTGTTGTCTGGCAATAGGCTCTGTTTATGTAAGGAACCAAGATTGAGGGAAATGTAGTGCAGGCGAGTGTGGTTAAGGCGCCTGATGTTGCTTGACGATTTGGGGCTGCCAACTCTGGTGCCTTGTTCTCCCTTATCATGCTGGCCAATAGACCGAGCTATCCAGCAAAGGGGCTTATGATTTGTTCCGTTTGCCACCTGTGTGAGCCTAACAAGCCACATGAGGGCGTTAGTGAGCCGTTGCTCTGTTCGCTCATGTGTCAGATAAGGCTGTTAGGCAGGTGCTGACCAAAATCAATTCCTAATTCAGTCATTTAGACTGAATCGGCAATTTATTTCCAAACACTTTGTATTTTGTACCGGTTTCTTGTTTTTAAATTTTGTACATACTTCTATATGTACATACATATATAGTTATATGCATATGTATGTACATATGTATGTTGGTATGTATGCATGTATGTACTTATGTATTTACCCAAATGAGCAATAAACAACTTGTTGTTTTTCTGTGTCTTTTTTTTTTAGTTTGTAGGTTCAAACTCCCCGCCTTCTATATAAAATTCCATTCTAATCATGTGATTATAAAAGCAAATCGTTGTGTTTCTGTTTTCGTTTGCCCAAAAATTTGTTTCACCTTTTTTGTTTGTTTTGCTTTTTTTTTTTATTCGTTAATGATTGACATTGATGATGGGTCTGTGCAAAAAGAAGAAACAGTTTTTGTTTCTTTCTTTGCAATAAAAAAGCAAAACAAAAAACTTTCAATTTCATGATTAAAATGTATGAAGACAAAAGGATTTCGATTTTTGCGTCTGGTTTGTCATTTTTATCAGCTGCGTTCGTGTGCTGGTGATGTTTTGCAATTTTTTTCTTTTTGCCTTCGTAGTTGTTTGTCCCTGATTTTCGTAAGTTGTTGTGCTGGCAACGATGATGGTGGTGCTGGTGTGTGTGTGTGTGTGTGTGTGTGTATCTATCCTTCATAAAAATGTGTGTCAATGTAAAAGTGAAATTATTTGCATTTGGTGGCCTGATGTACAATTGGGTATTGTTAAGTTTGTAATGTTTTGCATTTATTTCAATTTAACTCCCTTTAGAAACAAACAATTTATTATAATAGGTTTCTGTATTCTTCGACGAACAGGAATGAGCATGTTCAGCTTGATTTCTGTTACTGTGTTTTACAAGAATTTTATGGCACATTTTTTTGATTCGATTTGTTACCAACAGATTTTTATTGTCAATGCACATTTAACAGATTTTTCTGGCTCGAAAGCAGCACAAACAATTTTCTTTTATATGTATGTAGTACTTGGAAAAGCATAAATTCGTTCAAGACGAAATCGCAAATACATATACATACATACATACATACATACATACATACATACATACATACACACATACATATGCATGTACAAAAAGTAGAACATGTATGTATGTATGATTTTGCAATCAAACTTGCTTAAAGTTTTAACTTTTAAGCCAAAAGTATTGTACGAATATTTGTCAAGTTTTGCAATTTTTCTTTATTTATTTGTTTACATGTATGTACATACATATGTATGTATTTGTCGCAAATGTTTCTTGCCCTTTATAATGTTTTACAACTTGATGTTTCTTTCTTTTTACACTTCTTTTGAAGTTTATCGGTGTGATGGACTTAGTTGTTCGCGAACTCTTATATGATTTGCTTCATTTCCTGCTGCCTGCCTGCCTGCCAGCCTGCCTGCCTGCCTGCCTGCCTGCCTGCCTGCCTGCCTGCCTGCCTGCCTGCCTGCCTGCCTGCCTGCCTGCCTGCCTGCCTGCCTGCCTGCCTGCCTGCCTGCCAGCCTGCCTGCCTGCCAGCCTGCCAGCTATTCCGACAATTAAGTGTAAGAGCTCAGATGTGTTTGTCCTGTTCGCTTTGTGTATCGTTTCGGTATTGTTGTTTTCTTTGGTTTGGTTTTGTTGTAATATTTCTAAATTGTGAAGCTGCAAATTTACTGGTGCACCTGCGTTGCCACCAATTCCCCATAATGGGAATGAATGAAATTTTTGTCGATTTTTCTGTGGCGAATTTGCTTTGATAAGAAGAAATTTTTGTGATAAGAAGTGTCTTTGGTCATACTTAAATAAATGAATATTCTAAAACCGACAGACTTATAATCAGAAACCAGCTTTACAGAACCAAATTGAACAAGACTCTATTATAATTTCACAGTCTAGGCCGATATCCATTAGTTGCTAGTAATTACTGTGAATAAATAAATATGTAAATAATAAATAATTTCAGAGTTTTCAAGGCCCAATAAAGATGTAAAAGTAGACTGATGGATCACATATGGCTGTCAAAAAAAAAAAAAATTAATCATTGAAATTACATCAATCTATGCAGAATTTTATAAAACATCTGCTGAAAATATTGTATTTACAAACATAAACTTTTGAAATATGTTTTCAAAACAATTAAAAGAAATTTACCCAAAATATATCAACTAGTCACAGAACTACCTAGACAGTGAGAAAATCGGATATCAGCGCATTTCATTTGTAGGACCACATGAATTTATTTAATAACAAATAATTCAGTTCTTTCAACGTTTAGCACTTTGGGAGAAACCCTATAAACCAAACGTTGAAGCATTTCTTGGTAAACATTTTTTTAAAGATATTTTCGTTGTATTGCAACAATCATGCAACAATCATTAATTTAAAATTAAGTACAATTGAATCGCTATAATTCGAAAAGCTCAATAATTCGTCACGAACTGTTGGTAGCTTGAAAAAATCGCTTTAATGGGCAAAAACTTCATACATTTTGGTGCCCACGCTAATACAAGTTCTGTTTAAACTCTTGTAAACCGTAATTAGTTGTTCATAGCCCCTTATAATTCCTAATGCTAAGCAAATGATTCGCAAACAAAATTGCTGCGAAGTTTGCCGTTGTTTTAGGAATTTTTTTTATTTTTTATGGCATTTTTTTAAATTTTCGCGGTCAGTTTGCGGATTGATTTGCAAGGGGTGTGTTGTAAGAGAGTGTTGCGCATGAAAAGGCAAACCAAAGTACGCATAAAACGTTATCAGTGTTGCAAAACGAAAACATTATTTGAAGCAGCTAAAAAATTTGTTCAACATGTCAAATAAATAGATATTCGCATTTTTCTTATATTAACCTCCCTGAATCGAGTTCTCGTTTTAACGAAAAGCCCCGTAATTATTGTAGTAAAAATGTCCACTTTCCTTGCGATTACGAATTGACAGTAGACTGCCACTGTAATTTAAACTGGCCTGCCAAATAGTGTCTCGTAAGCCTAAGAAGTCTGAATTGTGTTAAATAAATAAATTATATAAAAGCTGAAATATTAGATAAAAAATAGTTTTTTTTTGACAAATAGGATGTTATATTTGGTGTAGAAATCACACAATGAGACGACTGCAAGACTTGGCAATTTCAAATGCGCAGAGAGAAAAAATTTCAATTCAGTAACACGGGTTTTCCAATGTTATAAAAATGTCTGATTTTCTATAATTTGTGCTCTTAGCAGCCCAGTGGGTGTATGTGTGTATATTTCCAGCATTTTACAATTTCCTAAACACTATATAACAAACACTTAACATGCAACATTACAAATTCAGATGCTCCAACATCCGTCTATTGTCTTTAATTGTAAACTTGTTAAGGAAATGTTTAGCTCATAAAACGAAAAGAACAACAAAAACATTTGCAAACTTTGTGGATTACGCATTTTAATTCATAAATCCATTAATCGTAGTAAAACAATAACCCGCCAAGGGATGCCAGACATGACAGAAAAGACCTGATGATTTGTTTTCTTTCATATTTAAATTTTTTAAGCACTCCCCCTCCCCCTGCCTTTTGGCTACCCTTGAGAGCAATTGTGCTAATGGTTTTGCTATGAGTATTATTAAATTTGTTATTGTTTTGTTTTTGTAATTATATTTGTAATTTTAAGAGGGTTTTTTTCATACTGGCCTACATGCAACATGTTGCAAAGATTTTTATTGCTCTATATCTGCCATTGAAGCATGAAGGGGAGTTTAAACGGTTTTTTTTTTTTTTTGTAACTGATATCATTTACATGATTTCGCCCCTTCCAACAACTTGCCATTTACAGCAACTGAGTGCCACCTCCTCCCTGGCTGGCTTGTGTTTTGTTTTTAACTTTCCACCCAATTTAAATTCATAACATTATCAAGCAAAACAGTAACATGAGCAGAACTCATCTCGCTGGCAGCCAAATAATTATATTTTATAATTACCGACATACAAACATACCCAACAATTTAAATAAATATTTAAAGTACAAAATCTATTTGAAAAGAATACATTAAGAATTCATTCATATGATGATGACGAAAATGAATTTTCTCGTTTGATTGCTCGCTGGCTCGTTGCGTCTGCAAGTCTCGCTGCTTTGTAACAGTTACAACTCCACTATATCTAAATTTCTTCGTTTTCCGTTGTGCTGAGATTTTTAAATATAATTTATTTCACATACACATACATACATACATACATACATACATACATATGTAAGTATGTACATACACACATACATACTTATATTTTACTGGGGTCTCTTGTTTCTTTGATTGGGGAAGTCAGTCGGTGTATGGAATAACTTGTATACGTGTGTGTGTGTGTGTGTACGTGTGTGACTGCGTGCGTGTGCATGTTTGCAACACATTTGTTGTCTGTCGTCCTGAGCATCAACACACACACATACATACATTCATACATACATACATGCATATTTCAGATTTAGTTGAATGCGATGTAACAACGGTACCATTTTACTTTTAAAAAGCGGTTATTGTGTTAACCAAATTCTGTTCTCTCTCTTCTCTCGTTATGTTCTCTTCTCTTTTGTGTGGTGTTTCTTCATTCATTCGTATATTTTTCAACAGTCTAAGACAGAAACTCTTGCGAAAACGCATGCACCAACAATGTGTATTCTTACGTTAACGGGAGACTGGAAAAACTGTTACATTAACATTCAATCTTAACAGAATTTTATTTGTAACACAATAACGATTTGTTGCCGTTATAGTTCTTTTGAACGTGCTAAAAGAAGTAGTAGGTTCAAAAACCGAAAGAAAATAAACAAAATATGTACATATATACATATTTCCAAATGTGTGTATATACACATGTAAGTATGTATGTATGTATATGTACGTACATACACACATCTATAACTTCTGTGGAGTTTTGTTATAACAGCTCAAGTCAAGTTAAGACGAAAATACATTTTTAGCAGTTAAAACAATTAAAAACTGCTATGAAAAATAAACCGAAAATAACGCACAAAACAAATATCATCATTAATACGAAAAAGTCTTTTGTTAAATCATAACAAAGAATATATTCTCAATTTTATAACATTAGATAAAATTTCAAAATTCGACTTAAGCTGTTTCTATTTTGCTTTAGGCGAGAGAGAAACTTTCAACAAAAAGCTTCAAAACTAAAAGTTTTGTGCTTCTGAAAAGTGAATAGGCGTTTAATGTTACTTTATATTTAATAATGTGCAATTGATAATATCTTATTAAAACAAATATTATGCGTTTTATATATAAAAAGAGGCGTTAAAATAAATACAAATGTAACATTTGATTTGATAGTTCGCGAACTAAATTTATTAATAATACAAACTGGCTATTAAAAAGCTCAATGAGCGTTTTAAAGGGTTTTAAAATTCGCAAACTTTTTCGTATTTTAGTTAAAAAGCATCAAACATAGTGGCGATAAAAACAGCACATGAGCACAGAAATGTGGAGAAAAAAAAGTTGATTTAGCGGAGACAAAAACATTATAAAGAAGTTGAAGAAGGGAGAAAAAAACAAATACTCGCTTATTTTTTATGCGCAAAAAAAGGTGAAATTTTATTTTTTTCTCAAACAATATTTCCTTAGTACTTCATTCCTGTTTAGTGTCCTTGAAAGTAAGTCCCCGCAAACATATTACACTTGTGCCAGGGTTTTTTGCAATCTCCGAAGCAGTTCTGATCTGCACTTCCTGGTATGTCCTAGAACTGTCTCAGCGATTCGGTTTTTATTGTAGCCAACAGTTCATTATTGCTGCAAGTATCTGTAGTATTGTTACCCTCATAGATGTTGGCGGCCTGTAACCACCCTGCAATTTTTGTTTCAGTTACAGATGCCGAATGACAACAATGAGCAGCACGTCCAGGTGATAAAACTTTTTACGCCAGCCAGTCGGGGTTATATTAATATATGTAAATGTGTGTTGTAACGCCAACGTTTACGAGATTCAGCAAGTGACAACGATGTCCACGTAACTGATTACCTATGACCCGATTTGAACGATATGGCCGTAGATGGTAAATGGCCCACCACCATCACGACTGTGCGATTTGAGTGCGCTAGATTTGTTCTTGCGGGGTTTCCTGAAATTGCAATTCTATACCAATTGACGGGTGCTTTTCAAGTGTCAACATAAATGTGATCATTGTCCAAAAATCAGTTGGATCTGAGAGACCGTCATTGTACAATTGCACCTTAAGGATCCGCGGCGCACCAAAGGCTTTCTAATAACATCTCAATCTCACACATAACTTGATTCACTCCATTCAGCAGGTTTGTACATATCGCCATATGATGTCCTAAAAGCCCTAGTTTACACTGAAAAAAATTTTCAGCACAAGCAAAAAACTCTTAATATGGAAAATTAGTTGATGAAATTTATTTCTTTTTGCAACTTTATGCAAGACGAATGGCGGTTGCGTTGTAATGCAATTTGTGGCGTCTCAGCTGAGTTCTTCAAATATTTTTGACGATTTTGTACGACAATAAAACAATCAATTAATCAATTTCCTGACTGTCCCTTAGACGGGTAAAACAGGTATTGAAAATGCTTTTTAGTTTGTTTTTGGTTTTCTAATAATTAGTTTATTTCTATGTATGAACTTCTAAAAACTATACAATATTCCGTTTACCTTCTTCTTTCACATATCTTAATAGTTTTATTTATTTATTTTTTATTGATTTATTCTTAATAATCGTTTCAATATGTTTTGTTTTTGTATGGCTGTATATAATAATACAATAATAATCTGTGACTTTGCTGAATGTTTTGTATTTTTTCTTATATAATATTATAAACGTATGGAAAACTACGTGTATATATATATAATTTATATAGTACTTGCTGTTGGGGATTATTCGCTTTAGTTTGTGTTTGTGTTTTTGTTTTTGTTTTTCCAATGAATTTTATCGATTAAAACTAAAAATGGCAGCAAAAACGCCAAACAAGAAAAGAATCTAGTATAAAATATTGCACTTTTTTTTGAAGCGAATTTCAACTTTGGCCAATTGAGGAAATTCCGCTAAATAAAATAATCGCACGTGCGTGTGGGTGTGTGTGTGTGTGTGTGTAAAAGCTGAAAAATAAAACTAATATCAACTTAAATTTTAATTTGGCACATACTCGTAAACTATAAAAATTATAATTAATATTGCACTGCCGGAAGAAAAGCGCTTCGAAATGATATAACAAACTCTGTCACACACACACACACACACACACCCACACACACCGCTAATAGGTTGAGTGAATGAGTGACTGACTACATATAGACAGATTCACATAAGACCGTTTGTATGCACGCATGTGAGTGAGTCAGTGATAACGTTTGATTTAGTATTAAAACATGTTCGTATGTATCGTATGTAACGTATGTATCGTATGTGTGTAGACCTATTTATGGTTCTAAGTTTTGCTCTTTGAGAGTCTTTTATAGTAGTAAATTTAAGCAGTTCACATAAAATTAATTAACAAAGTTTTCTTTTTATTTTGTTATTGTAACACTTTTGAATTCTATAATAATTTCTATCGTATGTTGTGAAATATCGTTTATAAGTTTGTTATAAAGCAAAATCTTTTTTGTGTGGGTGGGTGCGGGGAGGAGTCAGGGTTGTTAAAAAGCAGAGTACTGAATACTACCAAGTGCTGCAGAAGACCTTGTTTGAAATCACTCTAGGCAGTGAATGTCGTAGGAAAAGAAAATCTTTTGTTGTTGTTGTTGTACGTAACTAAATTGTAAATCTTTGAATTTTGAAATGTTATATTGTAAAATT
This sequence comes from Epicampocera succincta, assembly GCA_932526305.1. Classification (NCBI taxonomy): domain Eukaryota; kingdom Metazoa; phylum Arthropoda; class Insecta; order Diptera; family Tachinidae; genus Epicampocera; species Epicampocera succincta. The sequence continues at coordinate 16,006,181 of OW052038.1, forward strand.
TCAAATATTGTCAATTAATTGAACATAAAATCATATTGGCTTAGAATTTATTAGAGATGGGATGCTTCAGTGTCTCTTAAATTAAGTATGAGAAAGTGCGTTCATTGTTATTGTTGTATTTATGCAAAGGTATGTATGTATTTATATCTATATATATATGTATATGTATATGTTGTTCTACGATAACTGGAAGATATATGTATGTATGTATGTATGTATTTATGTATGTCTGGTTTCATTTTACTTAATTTTTTTTTTTTGTGAAAATCGAAGTAATAGCGCTGTTTGAATGTATTATCAGAACATAGGAAAGTTTTTAAAGCAATTGAGCTATAACCGGATCTATTAAGCACATGTGCTCCGCTCCTCTGACCGGCAAACGATTCAGACAAAAGTGTCTTATCATCTCGGGCACAGTTTCAAATGGACGACTAAACTGACCCAGAATGTACTGCCCGGACTCGTTGCGTTGTATGCGCATATGCATAAATCCTTTAGCTCCCCTAAAGGAAAAAAGAAAATTGCTATTATTTATTGCAGTTTTCGGTACAAATAGGAGTAAATAAAAAAAAAACATATTTTAATAGAAATAGATGTACAAAGTCGGGTCAAAAATTAGGGGGAATTTTTATTCTTCTTTAAAAAAACGTGTATTTTTTCACTAATTTATATTTTGTTTCCTGGAAAGTAGTCCGTCGCCCTCAGGTATAGTACACTTTTGTCCGCATTTTTGTTCCCCCATCCACGATACAGAACTGAAGGACATACCAAAAAGTACACATAAATTTTTAGTATGTCTTTCGCTTGGCTGAGCGATCCGTCACAAAGCAGCATCTCTTCATGGCCTCATCAATCTTGGGTACAGAAAAAGCCGCAGTGGGACAAATATGGTGAGTCGAAACGTTGGATCTATAACTTTTTCACGTATATTAAACCGCCTAATGTTATGCCCTAATAATGAAATCTATAAATCCAATAATTTGGATTTCAGAAATTAGACGAAACTCTGTCTGGTCTGCTTTATTCGGTAACATGACAGATTTCAATACCGCTTCTTTGATTGATCAAGATTTTGATAAAAATTGCCAGTCCAGCCCTAAAACAAGCTCTGCTTTTAATTAAACTGGTCATGAATAGTCGTACAAGTAATAAATCAGTTAAAAACAGCCTCTCCTACTTTCCTGGTAAATTATCAGGCTTTTAGCCAAAAGTTTTCTTTCACCTGAAAATTACATTTTGAACTGGCTTTAATAGAGACGTGGGTAGAAACCATTTGCTGTTTGTTCAAACCGGTTTGTCATTATGTGGGTGCGATTCCCTCTCTTTGAGGTATATGAGGTAGGAATAACATAATTACTGAAAGTACAAGTAACGCTCGAATGATCTGGAGCCAGTTGAAATAATTTAAAGAAACTTAAACACTATATAGAAATAAAAGTAAATGTTGATACCACATGATTTCGGGGAACAGCTAAACAGATTAGAGGGGGACGCCAACAGCTGCATGCAAGAACTATTCAGTGACTACTTACTTTAGGGACAACGAATAATCCTGTTTAGTTGATTCGCAGTTGCGAACTAAAAAGCTTCCTTCAGTTAAGGGCCTCAGTGTGGTTTCGGCCTCGATGCGTGTTATCGAACCATGATACCACCTGTAATGACAATGCGATATATGTAAGTGAGTTAAATCAAGAGCAGCTCATCATTTGACTTGCCCCTGTCGTTCCAAGGGTATTGAAACATCAATAAGATCGACAGCTGTAGCGAAGGCAGTTGCATTCAAATTTAAATTAAGTTCTTTGTTGGAAAGACCACGTATATCCAGGCTGCCAAACTTAGTGTTGGACTGGCGCGGCTCGTTCAGATTCAAAGTGAGGTTTTGTCGAAATATTGTGGGATCTGAAAGTGCAATAAGCAATTTCATTAACATTCATTTACCTCTGCCCATCGCAAGATGCCAGATTTTTTGCTTTTTTACAAAAGTATGAACCAAACAAATGATGAAATACGCGTCAATAAGGCATGAATTCGAATAACTATCGCCAACTATTGCAACATTTAGCGTCATTTACGAAAACTATAGCATCTTGCGATGGAGTACGACGCCATCGTGCACTATTATTAAGTGACTGTTAGGCGATTGCCAAGCAAGCACTGCCAGCGCTTTATAAGCATTAAAACTTAAGAAATGTAGCGGCGTAGCGGGGAAAACATCCTACATACCCAGTTTATTAGCAGTTTTGCTGTCATCTCTCATTGAATGGCTGGACGAAGCTTGTGATATTCCGCTAGACTCTGTGCTATGCGTCATAAGATTATTTATCTCCGCCTGGTTTGCTCGCAGGCGTCTTCTAAGTTTCGGCATATCAAAGGGTAAGTCCCCTAGATCCACAGATGTGGCACTTCCCGAAGTACAAGTGTCCTAAACCGCAACAATGTAAAATATATATATATATTTTTTTTTATCTAAATACTCCTCTAGTATAAATATTTATATATCTACATACATATACCAAATGTTTGCAAATGTATGTATGTAAAAACAAACCTGTTGTAAAGTTTTTCTACGTCTTAGTTTTGGCATATCGAACGGAAGATCTCTTAAGTCCTGCGGCAAGCCACCACTGTTACTCATCACGCCTACCGCGCTAATATCACTTTGATTATTTGCCTTGTCTTTGGGGGGGAAATTTAACTTTGGCAGCGTAAACTTTTGCAGGCCCATCAGTGGTTTTCCGTCTTCTCGCGAGTGCAACGAAATGCCACTGTCGGAGCCGAGAATCTCATCTGTTAATTGCATTAAGGTTTTGTTAGCCGGTGGTCTTCGTTTCTTTAAGGCATCTATTTGGAACTGAGAAGCAGGCCGTAAATTTTCTGCATCGCCTGATCGCAGCTGATGCTGCTGCTGCTGCTGCTGTTGCTGTTGCTGTTGCTGTTGCTGTTGCTGTATTTGTTGATTATTTGTATTCGTTGGTATGGCTGCGCCATCTTCGGGTGAAGCGTTTTGCGTTTTGTTTTGTTCAGACAGTTCGGAGCCCGGCTCTTGAGATGACTTGTCTGATATGGGACTAAGGATATGCAATTTGGAATGTATGACCACTGGTGCTCTAAGAGGAAAAGCAACACTCGAGCTACCAGATTCAGAGCTATGAGAACTCAACGAAGTCGAGTGCCTTGACTCTGAACTGGACGTACTGCGATTGCCTTCACTAGTGCTCGAGCGTAACGATTCCATGCTGCCACCACTACTCGATGTTGCTATGCTCTCCGTCGAGGAATAATTATGTGTCCTGCGACTTCCATTGCCAACATGGTGGTGGTGGTGAGAGGCGTGGCTTTTTCGTAGCTCCAGGACCCGCCCCGACTCAAGAACAAATGATCTGGGTCGGTTGCGAATTTTAGAGCCACCTGTTACATTATTCGTGCTTTGATGAGATGGAAAATTGTGATGATGATGACTGTTATGGCTGTGGTGAAGACTGGAAGATGGCGGATTAACGTAGGCGCTGTCGGTAAGACTGTTTTCATTGCTGGTAGCCAGGGAAGAGCCCGTTTGCTGTTGTTGCCTTAAATTGGACTGAAGTGGAAGACGGAGATCACGCAAACGCGGATGGGCCGGATTCGAAGATGGCAGGTTAGGTGCGCTTCTTATGCTATTCATAAAGAAACGCTCATGTTTGCCGGGAAACTTCATGGGCAAGGGGGCGGTCGATGGCGGCGAAGGCGTATAGCCACGCATTGGTAGCTGTGAACTGGACGTTGTAGGATTATTTTGTTGATCAACATTCTGTTCCCGTATGTGGACGTTATTCAACTCGGCGGAAAGAACCGAAACGCTGTTGGCCACCGGCTCACTAGTACGATTTACAGCACTTACCGTCAATGGCGAACCACTTCCACTATTGTTGCAACCCGAAACGCTACCTTGTTCTTGGATGGCTTGATTTTTTGAATTCTTCAAACGCTTGCCCTCTAAACGACTTTTAGATGACTTTGAGAGGCGTGACTCCGCTTTAGGTGGCGGCAAGTTGCCATTGTTAAGTTGCAGCAACAACGAATGGTTTGTTATGCGATCTACTTCATCCAAATCATCATCCGACTTCGCGATCTTACAATCGAAAGCGGTTTCATATAATTGACGAGTGCGTCCCGACATTTCGTCCTCTTCGTCTTCGATTACAGTGCTTTTTTCTAACGGTTCTAGGCTTTTCGATTCCAATGCACCTTGAGCAGCAGAAGCACTAGTCGTGTTTAGATTCTTGGTGTCGGAAGTACAGTCCACACATTCATGAACTCCATGTGGATGCACGTAGAAAATGCTGCGAGGACGAAAATACTCCTCCAGCTCATCAGCAATAGAGGGGGCTACACAGGCACAGACTGCTGGTCCTAGCAGTCGATGTGGTGGCATTGACGGCGATTCTTCCGGTAAATTGCCACAATTCAACTCAACGGATCCTTCTTGACAAATATTACCAAAATCTGTAGCTGTGGCTGGAGCAAAGGGCTGCACGTTGCATGTCTTTCTGACAAGGGCCAAAGCACGCGCGTGCCACTCACGTCGCTTCAAGCACTCACTGCAGTCCGACTCCTCCGAAGTTGTCGTAGAAGGCGACTCGCAACGTATTATATGAACACCCTCCTCTGTAAACGAATATCGTTTCGGTGTGTCAAGGGGATTGGGAAGGACAGTGCTGTTTGTGGGCTCTGTTTCATCCAAATCCTCTTCTTGCTCTTCCCGTTCCTCGGACCGTTCCGGTACGTCGAGACTAGAACTTTTGCGATAAGGGCCGCTGGAGGATGGTGGCGTTTGGGTAGACTGAGGCGGTTCAGATACGGTAGATTGGCGACTTTTAAGTTTTGCCTCCTTCTCGTTCGCTGCGCCAGAGATTGAGGGATCCTTAGACTTTAGCAAATCCGAGTAGTAATAAGGAGACGGATTGCGTTTGCTGTGCTCCGATTGTGATGCTGTTAACTTGCGTGGACTTCTGTGGGTTTGGGGAGGCAAAGGCCTCACCAAATCATCTGATATACTATCTGGTGAATTAAGATCAGGAACTTTAATTGAATGATTGTCTTCTTCGTCATCCGAGGTCTTCGGAGCTGAAGAGTCTGAAAAAATTAAAGCACAAAAAAAGAAATTAGTGTAATCACCTTGTAGGCGCACTGGCACTGACACTCACACACACACACACACGTATATATATTAACATCGTGCTTGGATAAGTAAAAAGTCTATTTCATGCTTGAAATAATCCAAGACAGCAGAACACAAGTAGTTGCAAAACTAAATAATTAAATTGTCAGAACACTGGGTGTTATCTGAACAGGGCACTCCTTTAGTCATAGCCGAGAGTATTCAGATGGCAAATAAATGGATTTATTGTTTGTGTTCTTTTTTCTCGTTTAGGTGGTTTGGCAGTTAATTTATATCGTGCGGTGGTTTTAGAAAATAAAACTTGATTAAAATCGTTGCAAGTTTGTTAAAGAGTTTGCCAGGCACAGGACAGAAGCAATAAAGAAAGGAGAAGTAGAGGAAAAACATGAAATAAAAACGAACGGATTGAACCTCATCTATTACTAATCGACAATTGCTACATGTGCCCGTCTGTGTGTCCGGTGCTGTGCCGCACATTGTTGTGGCCAGATCTTCGGTTGTGAAGGGCAGGATTTCTCTCAACAACTTACCGGAATTGTAGTTGCTGCGCTTATCCTTCTCTTTGGTTTCGGACGCGGTAGTTAATGTTTGCGAATTACTCAGCTGTTGCTTTGCCGGCTGCTGCTCTTGTTGAGGCTGCGGCGGCTGTCGTTGGTGGCGATTTTTGTGAACGCGTTTCTTGGCCTTTTTGTGATAAACTTTTTTGTGGCGTTTCGTATCCTTGGGATCCGAATAGCCCTCGATTATTTTAACTGATGCTTGTTTAATATTAGAAATCTGAGTTTGCAAGTGTAAGGGCGGCGGCAGAGAGGTAACAGTGGCTGTTGATATCACAGCGCCTGTGGCATGTGGCAAGCGTTGTTGCGTCTGGCTGCGACTGCCGTATGACTTTGGCAAATGCTGATGGGGCTGTTGAAGGGTTTGTGATGGCTGCTGATGGTGCTGCTGTTGTAGTTGTGGAACACCAACTGCTTGTATGGGCAAAGTACTGTTATGGACTAGCGTTGTTTCTTGGCCATTTACATTTGCATTTGCTCTTGTGGGTAGAGTAGACAAAGGGGCTGGAGTTGGTGGCGCCTGTACCTCGGCCTGCTGTTGCTGGTGCTCAGCAAATGAGGTCTGCAAAACACACACACAAAGAAAACAATTTAAGGTAAATGAAAACAGAAATGCAACTACTTGGAAGAATTTCCATATTTTATTATTTTAGATTAAATAAAAAGTAGCCAACAAAGTATCTTGATATCGTAAAGAAACCGTTAGTTCTTGCCAGGCAAATCGATTTTGTCTAGTTGTCATCGCTCTTCTCTCATGATTAAGTGACATTAAGGAACCCAAATGAAATGTCTTCTCACACTGTAACAAAGTTGTTCATACAATACCAACGAGTCAATGAGTTTTTACCTGAATTCAGGTTAAATTGACATGAAACTCAGATGTCTGAGAGTCGTAGCCAAAGTGTTAATGATTTTGTTTCATGGTAATTCTAGTTTTATAGATTTAAATATTTTTGGAAAATTTTAATAGCTACAAACTGTGCGTGAATAAGAGACTGACTTGCCCGCCGCCTTAATTTCTCACAAATTCATGCCCAAAATTAAAAAAATACGTTCTTAAATATTTAATAGACGCATTAAATTTATTTAACCAAAACCGCTATAATGATAACAAACCGTGAAATAGAATATCAGCCTTCATGCAAATAAATGAGAAGTTGGATTTCACCTTTCACTTAGTCGAATTTAAAAACACACGTGCTGGCAGCGAGATGAGCAGAGGGGATTTAAAAAAAGGCAACGTACACTTAATCTATTGTTGCCTAATGAATGACAAATGGCTTTTACAACAACACAAAAGAAAAAATTAAAAAAAAAATAAAAGCCTCATGTTGGCTAAAAGCTTTTTCTATATTAAAAAGAAAACTTCTCAAAATTATGCGGGTATGGGTCGGCCATTAGGCAGCGAGAATTGACTTTATGTGCCCATTTTCAAACTGTTATTAGTATCGATATCAGACGTTATTGTATTGCATCAGTGCGGTTGCATTTGGCACGTTCTTGTCATTAGTAAGACAAACCGTATGCAAAAGTGTTCAGTTGTGCAATTTTGTGCCGTTTCAAATGTTTGCCGGACTCAGTCAATGTGTTTGGTAAGAGTGTGTTTCCAGCTCTTACCATTATTGTTTATCGTTTACCGCAAATGGTAGCATAAATGATGGTAACACAAGCATCATCGTTGTGACATCACCTGTATGGCGACGTTTTCGTTTTTATCCAACTCCTCCATTTTGAAAAAACAAAAACTTTAACAATAGATACGAGTAGAGTTCTCAATTTCATGTTTCCATTTGCTATAGGGTGTTTTCTATATATAGAGGTCTAGAGCTTTGGAAAGGAATAAAACAAAGACGAACTTTTTAAATTGACATCAAATTTACTTTATTCGAAAGTTATTCCTCTGGCATTATAATTTAAATATGACTTGTTGCATATGGCCGCCACAACGGGCTCAGACGTAGTCTAATCTGAAGCACCAATTTTCGATGATCTTTATCAACATAAGTGGCCGCATATCGGCAACAACGCGCCGTTTCGAAATCGTTCTGCAAAATCGCAATCTTCAATAGTTAAGACTCATCTTGCTGCTGGAAATGAAGCCGTTGTAAAAACGATTAATTGCAACGATTGGTACTTATCGAATGCGTAAATTAAGCGAATCATGTGTGTACAGACTTCTGAAAATGGAATTCCCCCTTTTCGTTTCATTCGCATTGTGTTCGATTGTTGAAAAGTTATGCTTAGAAAACCGATTATTAATCGACGAAGAAAAAGTCAACTGTTTCTAATAAAAGAAAACGACGTTACCGGTTAATCGAATTATGGATAATCGAAGCCCCACTATATTTAAATTTTTATTATCCCTTGATAGTAACAACTGTGGACAAAGTTTATAGTCTTCTGGATGTGGGACTCATCCTAGATCATAGTGCTGTAACCCAGTGACGTTACAGAACGGAAAATAATTTTCCTTTTTAAATATTTAAACTAATTCCTCATATTGTTTCTTTAAGCTGCAAGAACTTATAGTCTATAGACTTAAATAAATGAATAAGAGAGGCCTTATGTGTTTGTCTCACCACCCCTTCCTGCATCTGCCTGCAATTGATAAACGGCTTTTATTCAAATTTTATGTTTTCAATTATAAAATACCGCCTAAATAAATGTTGACTAACTTCGACAATAAATAAAAGGCTTAACAATATGCCACAAATTACAGAGCAGGCGAATTATATCGGTAATAAATTTAGACGCACTTAATTACAGAAGGAATATAGAAACCAAAATCTTTGAATTATTATCTTCAGTTCGTAAAGAATTTGAATTTGAAGATTGTGACAAAAATGATTTAATTAAATAAAATATTTATGCAATAAAATCGATAATATAAATTGTTTTGCTTTTGCCATAATGACACTTGCCTTCACAAATGTATCAGCTCAACTTGATAAGGATGCGTGCGAGTGGGAGTGTCTGTGTGAGTTAATAGCAATAATTGCGACCAGAGTTACCATTGACAAATTTCTCAAACATTCACATTCTCTATGCCCTGATTTTCTGTTTTCCAAATAACAAAATATATAGTTTTTAATTCTAATTATTGCTGATTAAAGTTAACAATATATTCTTAATAAAATAATAAATATTTTTTCTTTTCGTTTGAATTTGAAATAATAAAAAAAATTAAAAAAAAATTATAAATTTTAATCCAAAATGTTCGGTTTTTTCTTGCTAACGCGGCCGTCCGCTTGAAATAACGAGTAATACATTTTGCCTCTCATTAAATTTGTAAATAATTTCGTAATAATTTATATCGCCTCTTCACTTTCTGCAAATCTTAAAACTTGCAGTGTCTTATCTGCATATAACATCAAAACTTTAAACCAGGAGTTTTGGGACGCAAACAGTGACACAATCGAGTTAAAAGAAGGATGCGTTGAGAAACTGAAATGAAAAAGATCCCCAAATTGCCAGCTTGGGTTAACAACGGTAACGCTGATTGTCGCACAATAACTCAATATTTTTAATACAGATCTCTCATACGCAACGTCAGCCAGCGAAGAGAGAGAAAGTGTGTGTGTGTGTGTATGTGTGTGTTTGTAAGTGCGTACATTTTGTTCATTTGCTCATTTCCTTTAGCAAAATTTCTTTGTTTATGGTTGCGTAGCAAATACTGATAATAACATTTAAAAGCATATGTATGTACATGTGGTTGTTGTTGTTGTTGTTGTTGTTGTTGTCACTGTTGTGGTATATCGTTATTTTCCTCAGTGATTCGGATTGTAGCACAAATAAATTTATGCGTAATTTTATCTTGTTGTAATGTAACAAAAACAAACAAAAAATTACAACAACAAAATACGAGTAATCGTAGTAAATTTCAAGAGTCAAAACGTGCATACACTGATGTTCGAGTACAAGAGCAGGCAGGCTACATGGGTTTTGTTGTTGTTGGTCGGTGGGTTGTTTGGGCTGGTTGTTGGATACACCGTTTACGGGGTATTGGGGAAAAATAATGGAACACCATGGGGTGCTTTAAGCAACAGCAACAGCACCGTAACCAACCAAAATGCAGACACTGAAAATGAAAAAAAAGGGCTGCATACAATCGCCAGCAGACTCACACAAAGTCCAGCATTAGCAAAACGATAAAAGTAAAATAAATAGGAAATGAGTGTCGCATGTAAATTTCAGCAGGGTTTCCGTTCATATTTATTTCAATAAACAAAATAAATAAATTAAGTAGACAAAGAAATGGTTATGGAAAATATTCAAATGTTTTAACAAACACTGGGTCTCATTGGTATAAAAAAAAAGAAAATACGAAGTGTTCCCGCGTTTAAAGAATAGGCCAAGTATTCCAAAGAATTTAAGGCTTTTGTTTGAAGAATAATTTATGTATTTCTCGGTTGTAAACAAAAGACCAGAGGGGTCATAAAAGTGACGAGATGAGACTTATCTATGAATCCGTTTCTTAACACTGACATTAATGCCACCACGGCTTAGGTCGGCACAATGAGTTGTTGGTGGACGCATATAAAATTTTTTTTTTTTTTTATTTCTTGAACAAAAAACTAAATCAAAATAAAGCAAAAATTTACTGAAAGCTTTCAAAGCACTCCACGTTTCTGCGTTAAAAGTTGCCCAACTTTGATACGTTGCATTGGAGTTGACGCATTTTGTGTGACAAAGCCCCGAACAAAACCTTTACTTTGACTCAGTTGTCAGTTGAAAAAGGCGACGCATAACGCATGGCAGCCACTATGTGTTGCGGTCTTAAGGGCTTGTCATTGTTTCGCTTTAACAGAAGTGTCCTTGAAGGAGAGATAGGCAAATGGATGACAAATATTGTTAGAAAATATTGGCACGATATTAATGTTCTTAGATATTTTAAAAAGTTGCTGACCATTGATAGGCACTGGAATTGGATAGGAAAAGCCGAAGACTACCTTAGAGAGAGGGGGGGTGCTATACACAATAGACATATCCAACATGGCCACCTACAGACTCAGGGGTGAAGAGGGAGCACTCACTTGATTACCAATTAAATGACACTGAAACACCGAAGATACCGGCCTTAAAGAGGGGCATTAGACTTGCTGTTACTGAGCAGAAGAGGAAGCACACTATATAGTGAAAAGGGCTGTTCTGCTACAGACCCACACTATTATTCCTTCATTCATTGAGGTTGCAATCACTTCACGGGAAAAAAAAACCTATTTGGATACACATTCGTTTGTACATTTTTGTACTTTTGTTATGCCAAATCTTCGTTTTTTAAACTTATTGGTTTTACAGCGCCATCATTAAGAGAATGTTTTCTTTTTTTTTTTTGCCAAATTTGTAAAAAAAACGAAAACGTTTCCATTAAATACTTTATTCTAAGCCTAGAGCCATTAAGCGCATTTATTTTACTTGTGCAATTTTGCGTTCCATCGTTGGTTCCATTTCGTTTTATGTCATCTTAATGTTTAGCTATCAAATAATGGCAAAAGCAACAACAACAACAACAACAACACGCACAGACATAGTCGCACACTCAAGCAGACAACATGACGCATGTGTTTACATCGAAAAAGTCTTTAAAATCTTTTGATTCAAGTGAAAACTTTTGAGTCTATGACTTTGAAGAATAGTTGGTTTTTATTTGTTCATCAGCAGGTTGATGAAAAATTATCTAAAATGGCAGGTTTTTCAAAAAACTTTTTAAAGTCAAAATAGCACAATGTGAACCTATTTTTATTGCGCCAAATCAATTGACTTTCTTAAATTAGGCCCCTATTACTTTCCAGTAATCACATAATGCAAAAATGGCATTTTGCAGCCGCCAACCATATTTAAGTTCATAATTTTTTGTGCCATACGTCACACACGGGACTATTTTTAGTTGCTATAAAATACATGTTCACAGCTCTGTGTGCATTAGAGTTTTCAATTCATTTGCCGTTTGGTTTTTTTTCTTTTTGTATACATTTTATTTATATATATTATTGTTTCTGTGATATTTCAATGAAAAACTTCAGGTTCACAAAATAATACGAAAAAGAATTTTGCCCAACAAAATATTAATAAAATTAGATAGAGTTTTTGAAATTTTAAAACGCCACAGATTTTTATATAACAATAATATAATTTTGTAGTGAATTTATTTTGTTTTATTCAAAAGAAAAACTTGTAACAACTCCTTCAGGCAGGGATTGCAAAACAAATTGAACAAATTCTGTTGCATATTTTACGGCAATTAACAAACACTCCTGCAAGTTTGTGCATTTATTGCAATTTTTCCAACTAAACAAACTACAACTCTTGATAAATACAACCGTTGTTAAACTTTTTGCAATTCTCATTAAGTTAAAGTCAAATATAAAAACACACGACAACTTCTTTTGGTCAAACGTTTGAAATTTGCCACAAGAATTTATATAATTGCCGTAAATTAATTTAGAATACAATTAAAAAAAAAATACTGATACTTACAAATTCCTGTTGTGGACTGGGACCGGCAGCAGCAGCAGCAGCAGCAGCGGCTGCCCAGTTTTCAGGATTTGTGGGCAAAGCTTCGGCTAAACAGGGGTCGAAACTGGACGGCCGTTTCTTAACAAAATCCACAGGCAGACTATAATCATCACAGATGGCAATCTGAAATCAAAGCAAAGAAAATTATTAATATTTAAGACTTGTATATAGAAGAAAACTGTCTTCAAAGTATTAAAAGCAGATTTAAACATTTTTACTCTATATAAAGGAATACAAAAATAATCCCACCACAAGAATGAGACAAATCTGTTGTAAATACAGAAGATTATAATTTTGATTTAATTCTATTTCGCTCTTCTTTAAAAACAAGTATTTTTTCCATTTACCACAAAAGGCTGGCAAAAAAAACCTTAAAAGCATAATAAAAAAAAACCTCTCGAAAACAGAAGAGAAGGTCAGCAGATGAGTGGTCGGTCATCAGAACGCTGAGACTGTTGGTGCTATTAAAGGCATAGACTAGTCGATAGGAAAAACCAGGGCTGGTTAAGGAGATTGAAGAGCAAAAAAAACACAATCGATTTTTCTATTTTAATAAAAAGCACAAGTATTTTCCAATTATAATGACTGAAAATGCTGGAGAAATTGTTTAAGTTTTTGTCCCGTTCTGTGTTGTTTTGCTCCTGAACATTTAAAAATGATTTGTTTTATAACCAAAAGGATTTTCTGTACAGTACGAGCTGCCTTCGTTCTGAGCCCTTAAAAGCTGCCTTATGCTGCGTGGATTTTCTCACAAGAGCTTCTACACTTTTTAATGTGGGGTTGTTTTCTTGTACTTACTTTTTTATTTAATTTTTTTTTTTGTCTTGTACATTTTGCTTTTGTGTTTTAAATGAAGGAAGTAATTATCGTGCTTCAGAACTTTACTTGCAGCCGTGCAGGCAAAAATTCCATTCAAATCTTGCCCAAGTGTGAGTGCATAAATTTTTGGCTCAAAAATATAATTGGATGTTTAATTTGAAAATGTGCACATTGTTGGAAATTTCTCTTTTATGTAGTTTTAGCTTGAGGTGTAGCAGCTTTTTTTAACTCTATATTAGCGGCAACGAAAACGTGACGTGACAATTTTGCCGAACTGCTGAACTGTACCTGGGACAAGTTCTTAGCTTAGATTTCGTTTTTACATGTTAACTGAACAGAAATCTTTCCAGAAAGCATCGCAGTCGCACCAATATTGGGACCACATCGAGGCAATATTTTGACAAATGAAATTAGCAACGCAGCTGACATTTCGCAAATATTTAACAAACCCCCAACTACAACAAAAACGCGGCCTTTCTCGAGTTTTGTTGTTTTACGCCATATAAACAAATTTCGCCTTTCAATTACCCGTATTTGCAATCTGCAATTCTCTCATAGTTTTTGAATGGTTTACCAGATGGCACTCAATTTCAAGTTTCCATTTGTTTGGCAATTTCGCCCTCATTTATAACAGCTGATCACCTATAAATTTTTAAAACTGAGCAAAATTCTCATCAAATAGAAATTGTAATTTATTGCAATACTTTTCAATAATCTTGTGCTTTTTACAAGCGATATTTGCCAGAGTAATTTTTAATAGAAAATTTGTTGGCAATTTATGGGCCGTCCGGTGTCACAGCTGTCACAAACTATTAGCGTCATCAATTTGAGGCTGCAGCGTTGTGTTTAGCATATATCTGTTTTTCAAGCCCCTTTCAAGTTAAAGGCCATTTATTGTTTGCTTTTTTCCCAAAATCTGTTGAAGATTTAATTAAGGCTTCTTAAAATATTACACGGAGCAAAACAAGAAAAATGCAAGACAAACTGCTTAAATCTTAATGAAGCCAAATGTCAAGGTTTCCACCAAAACCTCTCAAATTCCACTGCGAACAAAACAAATAGTCGTATTTACCTCAAAATACAACTGCAAGCGATACAATTGACGGCAGTGCCAGCAATACCATTCGAGTTCCTCATTCGCCAGCATTTCTCGTGCCACCGCATCTGGTAGGTCGACACAACGATTGTGATAGAACCAGGCACAGGGACCGGAACATTGTACAAAGCGCTCATTAGGCTTAAAATCCAACCAGCAGCGACGGCAAAACATTGACTAGATTAAATATTTTCCGTGTTGGCACAAAAATAAAAGTATAAGACCCAGGTGCTACCAAAGCGTAAGATGTGACTTTTGAAACTGTTTCGCACTAAGTGCTGAAGATATTCACAAACTGTGCTTTAGGTTTTCCTCGATACAATCCACCAGAGAGCCATTAAAACTTACAATGTTTTTCTTTTAAAAAGATTTTAAATAGAAATGACTTCAAGGATGTCATAATATTTACACAGCAACTTGTTTCGCAGCGCTTTAGTGTGCCCTTAAGCTTGTCAGCGCAAATAATGGCGAAACCCCATCACCAATTCATTGGCAACGGACAAACAAAATATGTACAAACGCGTACAATAAGAGGAAAAAATTATAAATATTTTAACAATTCCAACACAGACGGACTAAGTGCAGGTTGGAAACATTTCAGTTATTGGGAAATGAGTTCTAATCACGCCTCCGTCCCCTCCCCCTCCCCCTCACCCACACAGTGCTGAGTTGTGTTGCTGGCTTTGACACAGTTGAAACAGTGAACAACAACGAACGAACAGCCGGACAGACAACCAAGAGAAAGAAAAATCGACACGATTTTTGCTTTGGAATTCGGCCAAAACACACAACAAATTTTCACATTTTCTGCAACTGCTTTTCTCCGCTCACTCTCCCACAAAAACCCCAAAAGAAAATATCCAGCTCTGAGGCTTTTATTATGAATCATTTGCATTGTGACATGTGAAAGGCAAAGAAAACGGTTTGCAAACTGGCACTTGGCTATTCAGCTGCCATTTATGTGTCTGTCTGTGGCCAAATGCTTTTCGTGACAAATGTACGTCAGAAAACATAAATGAATGAAATAAAATTATATTTTCCTACTGCATCTAAATACATACATACATACATACATACATACATACATACATACATACATACATACATAAGTTTCCTATGCAGGCTGCCAGCACTCACACTTTTTGCAAAAGATGTTCGTTCGTTTGTTCGTTCAGCTGTCGCTGCTGCACATCTCTCTTTAGGTGTAAAGGTCTTATTTTTTTGCCAGGGATTGATATTTAAACAAAACACAAGAAAGTCACACACACACACACACATCCACACACATACACACACACACACGGTCTCAGCAAACAAACAAAAGCAACATCATTTAAAATTAATGGAAAAAAAATCTAGTTCTTTACCTTCTCTGCCTCTGGTAAACAAAAGGAATGGGAATGCAAATCTGTGCCAACACTTGTTACTGTTTTGCAGCAACAACAACAAATAAGATTATGGCCTGAGGACATGAAATGTTGCCCGAAAAACGGAGCACAGTTCGTAGTTAGCGACACCATCGCTAACATGCAGGGCTACAAATAAAATAATGCAATGAGGAGATGCTAGAAATTGTTTGCTCGCTTACGCAGCACCTGAACAGGGGAGGAACGATATTGTACTCGGCCAGGCAGGCTCATAAGCTTTATGGTTTTTTTTCCAAGGTTACTATATACGAGTACATTTGTACTCAATTGCAGCAATTGTTTGGGAAGAAAACTTTGTGCACAGACAACTTTTTTTCTATATCTATATGTATGTAGTTTGATCACACTCTTCATGAGAGAGAGAGAGAGAGAGAGTGAGAGAGAGCGAAAATATTTTTTACGAACAATTCTTTGGTTCTGCCCAACAATTTTTCATCAACATCATTTTCTTTTTTGGAACAAGTTTTGTTAGAACTTGCAACTCTTTTAAGCCCCCGAATGCCTTCCAAAAATCACAAATTATAAAATTCTGATATTTTAAATAGTGCCATTAAAATTAGAATATAAAAACCGAATTATAAAATTTATTACATATTTTACATATTTATTTTACACTCAAACGACGGCGTTTGCCAATTTTATGCCATCAGGGAATAATTGTTTGAAATTTACACAAATTGTGTGTTTATCCTTTTAACTGTTTCTTGTAATAACAACAAAGTGCTTAAATGTTTTCAGCTCTGCTGAGTAGACCTGTAAATGATTGCCAGATCAACAGCAACCAACAACAACAACAACAACAACACAGCTAAATGCTCAGTGTGTGGTCGGGACAAAAACAAAAAGAAATCTGAAAAAAAAACGTTGTGAATTTTATGCAATTGTACGAGTTTTAAGGGTTATGAATATAAAGTTCTGGCATCCAGCCAATACAAGACGATAGCAGAGAATAGCATAAAGGCCCCTGCTATAACATAAAATTATACACTAAGAAAAAAAAATTAAATAAAATCGACTATTACAAATAGCCCAGAAAATGCAGTTTCAGAATTTACACCAACAAGACTATGACTGGTTTTCATGGATACAATTACGATTTTTGTTGAATACGGATCTGTAAT
This sequence comes from Epicampocera succincta, assembly GCA_932526305.1. Lineage (NCBI taxonomy): Eukaryota > Metazoa > Arthropoda > Insecta > Diptera > Tachinidae > Epicampocera > Epicampocera succincta. The sequence continues at coordinate 16,022,875 of OW052038.1, forward strand.
CGCATTTTCAGCATTCAACGAACTTTTTGTCTTACACTATTGCTGTGGAGGAAAAAAAACTTCAGCAGTTTTTGCCAGACTTGATAATAGCCAGGGTGTAGCCTGGCACGACACTTGTTAATCTATTGTGCTTCCACTTCCTTTACAGGCGTTCAGAGGTCAAGCAAACGGACCGGCTCCTTCAGTGGCAGTGTAGGCACACGTCCTGCTCATCTAGTGTATAGGCATGAAGTAGGCTGCATCGCCTGTGTCCCAGCGCCACGCAGTTGGTAATCAATGCAGAATTTTTATAAGTCTGTATCAGGTAAGTCCATTTTGTACAGGTGCTTACAACGGGCTCTTCTTATCTAGCCTGGCATTAAAGTTCAGCAACTATCTGATATGTGCAAGACCCTCAGTATTTCCAATATTTCGCTACAATGATTGTAATTCATTTTGTTTAAGTATCTTTTAATGAGGCTTCTTTCTGTTCAAGCCAAAAGATTTCGTAGATCCACAAAATTTGTTTTACTCCTTTGGCTTCCGTGTCCTGGAGCCCAGATCGGAGCCATCTGATTCCAAGCCGCACGGCTGTTCAGCCTCTTGGGACACTACAATTCCACAAAACCTGTTCTGAAAAGCAAACTTTTTAAGTTTTTAAGCCACGGCACACTTGGCTTAAAGGGAAATTGTTCAAAATTTACAATGAAAAAATTATTAATTATTATAAATACGGACGTACAGAAGGATTTCGTTGAATTAACAAATATTTTTGCTGCAAAACAGTATAATTTTTGTTTCACATCGACATAAAACATTGTTTCTTAGATCATAAAATATTTCTATGGAAATTTTATAAAATTCTGCTGCTTGTAATATTTTTTTTTCGGTGTATTTAAGTTTGAAAGAATTCGGGCGGAAATTTCCCTAACTTGGAGCAATTGTTGTTTTTGCTAAGAAATGATCTTGATAAACAAGATTTTAAATTAGTTAAAGTATCTACAACCTAAATCTAAATTATATATTAAATAATAAATATTAAAATAAATTTACAGCACCAATAATAAATATTTAAGCAAAAAAAGAAATGCCTTTTTTAAGCCCAAAAATAGTGCAACTCTGCTTCAATTTTTTTACCGCAAATTTAAGTTTTTCCTAAAGTTTTGAAATAGCCGCTCTCATATGGGACAAGTTTTAATAGTTTTTGAAACCGTTTAGTAAAGTTTTGCATTTTATAATGAATCCCAGTCATCAAGAACGCCAACACACGGCCACTCAAACTCCTAAAAAAAATCAATTCGCAGCTCAACAATTTGGAGCAGAAAATTCCACTGTTCCTGGAAAAAAGTTCGAAACAACAAGACTTCAATATTTCTGCAGAATTGCGTTGTCTACTTCTGCCTGAGCCAGAGTGTGATCCCAGTCATCAAGAACGCCAACACACGGTCACTCAAACTCCTAAAAAAAAATCAATTCGCAGCTCAACAATTTGGAGCATAAAATTCCACTGTTCCTGGAAAAAAGTTCGAAACAACAAGACTTCAATATTTCTGCAGAATTGCGTTGTCTACTTCTGCCTGAGCCAGAGTGTGATGCTTCGTATTATTTTTTGTTTGGTGTCTTTGAATCCCGAAAACCTGTCAAAAAATTTACAAGAAAAAGTTAAATTTACGGTCGATTAAGTTTCAGTTCTGTTCTATTCCGTCCATTATCTAGACACATAAAAGCATTTGAAAGTAAATTGCTCACTCCTGCCTAGAGTTTCTTTGAGAAACAATTTCGGCTGTTGTAAAATTTACCTTTAATTGAAAACATAAAACAACGTTCAGAAATCTAAAATCAACAGAAATTCAGAAGCAGTCACTAATTAGTCTTGAAGACTTTTGGCGACGCAGACCGAAATGTTTGTAATTAACAATCACTTTGTTTAAATAAATCAGGTAATTTTTAATCAATACAATCGCTGTTCGTTTTGTCTTATCCGTAAAACTTTAATAAATTAAAGATTAAATTAGTTTTTTTTTGTCTGCCATTTGTACAACTTTTATTTATTTTAGGAAGGGGCTTCCATGAAGACGTTTCATTTTAAATAGCCCGTCATTTTAATAGTTGTCACAGGTCAAGCTGTCATTACGTGACGTTATAAAACTGCTACCAAATATGTTTCAACAATGCCTTGAAACAATTCAACTTCACCACAAAACTGGTGAAATTGTGGGGGTCAGAATTTGCAAAAGTAAAGAATTTGTTGGTTCTGGGGAAGCACCTTCTCGACCAGTAGAGCTGAAACTGGCGAGCTAAACTCAAGTTGTTCTTCCGGAATAACTGATTATAATGCAGCTCTAGACCATGATGTGTAGAAAAATTTAGGCTTGACTACACAAAATTTGGATTAAACTCGATGAGCTTTTAAAATTCACTTAACACAAGAACTTGCGTCTACGCACCATCAATAATCCTGCATCTTTTCTGGTGGGATCCTTGAAATGGTTCAATCGATTTTTCAATTTCGATGGTAATACAAGAAGTTAATAATTCGTTAAAGCTGTGGTAATACTAGTCTACTTTGCCACCTTTCTGATGGGGCCCTTGAACAGCGTCAAATCGATGTGGAATTTCATCGATTTGTCGCATTTGGCACTGGACAAATATAAGAATTATTGTTGAAATTTCTCTCAATCGGTAGATCGCATATGACACTTAAATAGCTGTAACTTTCTAGCCTTTCTGACTGAGGCCTTGAACAGCGTCAAATCAATCTAGAATTTCGTCGATTTGTCACATTTGGGACTCGGCAAACAGAAACAAGATATATTTTTGAAAATCCTGTCCATACTCTGTGGGATCGGAAATGACGTATGACGTTGGGGTATTTGTCTCGAGTTGGAAGATATTAATATGTTCGACCTTTATTTTCATCATTACGGTGTTGCGTGCCACACAAGCAAATGTGACACTAGTTTTCTGTGATTTAACATTCTAAAGTTTTGTTTGTCCCGGCTCAATTCAAGGCCTTAATTTGCAAATCTGTGATGGAAAATTTCCTTAAAATGCTTGACTACAATTTGTATGTCTTTCATTTTGAATGGCACATCCTGTACCTGAACGTACGATGGTTTCAACCGATTATTTACACACATATATATCAAAATGAAATCTTTTATTTCCAAAAGAGATTTAATAAACGGATTAACCAACCAGAAGATTGTTTTCCATTTACTATCGTTTTAATCTTTCATTTTCTGCAAATAACAAAAACTTGAAGAACAATTACCAGCAGTTCCCACATTGCAATTAAAAAGCTTAAGGGAAAAATAAAAAAATGAAAAGATTAAGCACATTTGACCTCAAAACGAAGTTAAAAACTTCCTAATGAAGTTCTTAGCTTTAGAGGCAAAGAAAAAGTGATAAACATTTGCAAATAGTAAAGCGCAAACCCCTCAAAATGTTTCTTCATGCGAAACAAAATGAAACTATTGAACAGCGTTTGACCCCCCCCCCCCCCCCCCCCCGCAGCAGTTTCACACACTCTCATACAAATCGAGGGGCAAGAAAAAAATCTTCTATTCGAGGGGGGTGTGGAATGTCATCAAATATCAATTAATTGTCATTACATTTGGCCCGTTTTTGCGGAAGTTGACAATTGCTGTTTTGAGGGTTGCGACAGCAACTTTGTTGCCACCACAAATGAATTAGGCGGAGTGTAAAAGAGAAAATGTTCGCCCTTTAACAAGACCTTGAAGCCAACGGAACCATCTGTAGTGCAAATAAACACATGTTCTAACCTCGAACGGCCGGCTGTTTCCGCGTCCAATTAAAATTCACAAAATTCAATTAAATATTTTCGTCGCCAAACGCCGATGTTCTTGTAATTACTTTTATATCAAGCCGCCTTAAGACCTTAAGTCATTTAATCGTAATAATAACATGTAAGGATTTTTACACAAAATATACACAGGTCCTTCCCTCTACATTTTGGCGCAACGCTCATTCCTCCAAAATCTCATCAATCAGTTTTATGTGGCATCAATCTTCGCCGCAGGCTAAACAAATTTATTCATATTAAGGAAAATCTATGTATAAATTGTTGGGTTCAATTTTGCCCTGTTGGCAAGAATTTTCATACAAATATTTATGTATCTCCTTTCTGCGTTATTAATTTCTTAATCTTTTGCCAGTGAAGACAAAAAAAAAAACTTAAAATGAACAGAAGGAGGTGGAGGGTGTACACCAGAATATTTATTCAACGATTGTTTCCTCTTATTAAACGTTAGTATTTCGGACTCATTGATTTCTGAAATTTCAATTAAAACGAATCACGTTCAATCAATATGAGTTTTTTCCTGGCAATCGATTTTTTAATAAAAATTATTCATTTGTTTGGCGGAGGAGAAACTTCCACGACAACACGTTTGCAGATTAAAACAAATTATGAAAGTATAATTTTGTTTGTGGAAAATTTTGTATAAACCAATCAATTTGTGCCACTTTCGACAAATAACACATGAGCATGAATATACCTGCAGGTTTCGTTAGGTAGGGGGAAAAATGTGTTTCTTTGGTGCTTGACTTGAGAAAAATATTGGGTCTAACTGCATGATATGGGAATATTTTGTTAAGGCTTTAAGCAAATATAAGTGGGTGTTAAATTCTCTCCAAATTTCACATAAATTTCTTCGCCTTCTAAATATTAACGATCAAGAATTGCACGTGATTTATTTTCACTTCTTCCTCCTTGCAGCATCTTCTCCTAGAAGTTATACCAAAACCAGACATTCTCTCGCTTCTCTTATAAATTGTGTGTTGGCAATCACATTATGTTTTCTACAACCAGGTGTATTGTTAAAGCAAATAATGGATTATAGCCGTCTTAATCATCATAAATATGATGTGGCATCACTGTCATCCATCAAAGCTTTTTTCGTTTAAGGATGCAGCAGCTCTGCAGCAATTTTTGCCAATTGTTGAATCATTTGATTTTCTGATGCCATAATTTTTTGCGAAAAATTTTCAATTTGTTGGGGCGCAAGAAAAGGGGAAAAATTAAAAGAAAAAGTTAAACATGAGGATATAACAATAGAGATTAAATAGCAAATCAAGTATTTTTCATGAGACTAAAGAATGATGTATTTCACATACATACAAAAGTATGTATGTACATCTTCTTCTTCTTCTTCTTTTGGCGCTACAGTCCGTGGTGCACCTGGGCCTCAACCAACAAACTTTTCCAGCTGGCACGGTCTTTAGCCAGCGTCCTCCAATTTTGCACACCAAGTTGGTTGAGGTCCCTCTCCACTTGTGTGTGCCATCGGTTCCGTGAGCGTCCTCTACTGCGTTGTCCTACAGGTTCGGAATCGAAGATTGTACGGGTCGGAGCAGTATTCTCCATGCGCTCTACATGGCCCAACCATCTTAGCCGTTGTATCCGTAGACGCCTGGTTAGGCTCATGTCGCTGTACAACCCGTACAGTTCATGATTGAATCTTCTTCTCCAGAAACCATCAACGCAAACAGGTCGGAAGATTGAACGCAGAACTTTTCTCTCGAAAATACCAAGGACTTCCTCATCCGCCTTCGACACCGTCCATGCTTCTGCGCCATAGAGAAGTACAGGGATTATCAAAGTGGTATGTAGTGTCAGCTTGGTTTTTCGAGAAAGGGCCTTACTACTCAATTGCCCCTTAAGCCCCAAGAAACAGCGATGGGCAACAGTTATTCTGCGTTTGATCTCGGTACTGATGTTGTTTATATTGTTGACTTGGGAGCCAAGGTAGACGAAGTCCTTCACTACCTCGAAGTTATAGCGGGCTATAGTGACGTTCTGGCCCAGTCGTCGGTGTTTGATGACAGCATATACTTCGTTTGCCCTCGTTCACCGCTAGACCCATTTTGGCCGCCTCCGTTGAAATACCAGCAAACGCTTCATTGACGGCTCGCTGTGTATGTACATCACTTTAGTATTAATTAGTTTTTATTTTCGGTTTCCACGTGATTTTTAGCCCAAAGAATTCTCGCATTTTTCATTGTTGATGCTTTTGCTCGAAATTTACAAGAAAATTGTCACAATTTCAATACTTTCAATAAAATTCATTATTATTATTATCTTTATTTATCTTTTTTAAAATTTTCAAAGTAAATTTACAAGTTGAAATTACACAGAATAGGCGTATAACAAAGACCATAGGCCCATGATGGTTTCTACAGTTTTTTTTCCAAGTGTCTCTGTGTCTAACTTGTATGACTACGGCCTTCACTTGGAAATAACTTCTTTTTGTTCAGGAATTCCAAATTTTTGTCAGCTGCTGTGCAATAGAAAAGCATCAGCATCACCGCTGCAACAGCTGATGGCGCATCAGCAATAAAACTTGGCATCACTACAACAGTGATGCAAAGTTCTTATATATGTATTTACACCATATGGCAGCAATACGATATGAACTTGAGAAATTGGTTGAGCTTGACAGGTTAAAGAAAATTTTTCGCCAAAAAATTCCTTTCAAACATTTTGCACACTGTATAACTGCGAAACAACATTTTTAAGTGAACTTCAATTTAATTGTTAAATCATAATAATTTTGCTTTGGTCTGGCCCATGTCAAAATTTATCACCAAATTTTTCTAAACCGTTTTTGTGTGTAACTTCCAAAGGGATACTTGAACGTGAATGTAATTGCATATTTCTGAGTTTATTGTTCAAAGATATGAACCACTGCACAAGTGTTTTTCACTTGCTCATTTCCAGCAAACAACCCCAAACCCTCAGAAACAACAACACCACCATCAGACTTCGAAAACAAAAAACTAATGAAATCCTACAGATACAAAGAGCTGTTTTTCGACCGGCTGATGTGTGTGGAGGCTTGAAAAAATTGACAGATTTTTTTCTGTTCTTCCTCTTTTCTCGTTCGATTCGTGCCAGGTTATTGTGTTGCTGCATTGTGATTGTAACCAAATGTTAAACATAAATTTTAATTAAATATTTTTAAAGGCAGTAAATACAATCCCATTGAGCCCAACAAAATTTTCACCGCACAATGGGGGACTGCCACGAAAAAACACAAATATGTATCTTTCGCACAAAAGACGTAAATCTTAAATTGTCATTTAGATGTTGCTGTTACAAACGCTCGTACGCAGCAGCAGAGTTTTCAATTCGGAAATCTCAAACCATCAGCGTTTAAAAGGACGTATCAACGGCAGGGAAAGTACGTTTATTTTTGGCAACACTGTTGCAGAGCTGCACAAACAGATTCATGATGACATCTGCTCTTATAGACAAGCAAAACAAAAAACGCAAACGTATAAATTTAAAAGAGACACAAGGTACAGGAATATGGCATTTGTATGGCCTTTCTGTTTGTTTTTTACAAGTGTTTTTCGAGCCGTACGTGTATGTTGTTTTAAAATTGCTTCTATATATATATTTATATATTTTTTTTTTGTCTTTATTTATAAACATTCAAGAGGGTTGTTTTTCTAGCTTTTGTGCCATTAAAGCCCAAACTCGAAATACAAATGTTTTATTATTTGCATCTGTAATATTTTTAACTGCGAGTACAAGACCAGATGTACTGTGTGCGCACTCTGATGGATGTGGGGCTGACGTTGAAAGTTCCTTTCGACTGCAATAAACAATTTCCAGAATGTTTGTTTAACAATTAAAATTATGGTTGACATGGCAGAAAGCTATTGCTTATGACAACACAGCAACAATGCAAATAGAAATAAACCACTTTTAATATTTTTATTGTATCTAAAATGGCGACAGGTTTTCAAAAATATTTCAGATTTTGGTGCTATTAATCAACAATAAGTTGAAGAAAGTGTTGCATAAGAAAAACGAGTTTATTGTTGATATTATTCAGTAACAAATTTAGAGTAACTCCTTCTCAATTACTCATACTATTGATATCGTATCGATCAGTGATGCCGCTAGTGGCATCAGCAGTTACCCGGTTGCCAGTCAAAAATACTGCATAGCCAAATGATATGCAGCAAAAATAAAACAAATTCTTCCATTTTATTACTTTTCTCATTTGGCAGACTAAATATGAGTATAAATACGATTCAGCTGGTTTGTGTGTGTGTGTGTGTGTGTGTGTATTTTCTAGCTCTGCGCATTTGAAAAATAAATTTAACTTTACATTCAACTGCCTTTAAAAGCAATATTTATAAAGCAAATTTAGCGCAGGGATCAGGTTCCTAATCAAATAGATAATGCAATTGATATACATCAGAGCCCGTGAACCAACCTCATTTGGTGAATGTGGCAATGGCTCAGCCTGCTCCCACGCAGACTACTAGACACATGCAGATAAGGCAACTTATTGTCATGTGTGAAAGTGCCACATAACACAAACCTCTTGCTCGAGACCTCCCTTCTGCCAGCAATTTCCTAGGGAGTAAACGGAAGTTGAGGCACATGAGTTGGTTTGCTCAGCCTCTCAGGGAACATCAGGCGCCTTATACAACTTGCCTGTACATTTTCCACCATCTAGTTCCTACGAAGAACACAAATCTGTAGCAAGACAGCAGCAGCTGGAGCATATTTGAATCACTGGCAGAATACACCTGTTATCAGTAACTATCAAGGCCTCTGCCTGTGTTTTTAGGTTCAAAACAAATCCAAATCCAGCCATATTAGACAACTCAATCTATGACCTACACCAGAAGCTCTTTTTCAAGGCATCCTAAAGGCACATTTGCCCTACGATGGAAAAATAAATGAATTTATTAGAATTTCAATTGCCCGATGAATCCCTTGGCCTAATTAGCGGAGTATCCCAAGGCTACACCTGCTCCCAGGGAAATAAGTTAAATGGCATAAAACTACGAAACAAAAATATTGAACCTGCAAAGATATGTAAATGGTATGGATTTTGCCCCATTACTCAAAAGTTGGCAACGCTGCTGCCGAGAGCAGAAAGGAAAATTTGTTGAAATAATTTTCAAAACAGACCACTCGAAACCTTCCACCTCACTAGAAAATGTTCACCCTTAAGGTTTTTTTCCCCTATTCTTCTATACTTGGTGTTTCTAATTTCGCTCAGCTGCTTTGGAAATTATTTGGTGATTCAACTTTTGGCGAATTCAAGCATAAACTTGAGTCTTTCCACACCTTTGCCATCCACATACTCTTATGCATATTTATTTTTCCACTAATACACATTTTAATATTTACTACAGCCGTGAGTTTGAGTCGATGCTGTTTAACATTTACACAGATCCACTGGTGTAAAAAAATATACTTATGGATTTAGTTGGGTGGGGGGAGAAGCGTATTTCTTTAGCGAAAAATATGGCAAATTAAAACCGTTTTGGGCTAAAATTTTTAGCAACTTTTTAAGCATTTTCTTAGGCCAAAAGTCTGTACGCAAATTGCGACTGTGTATTAACTTTTACCATCCAGAGTTGCATACGGTTTGTTGGCACTTTTTGAATCTGACAGTTTCAAATATCTTCCTGTACAAACGGTTAATCAGTAAAATATTTGTTTTTTCTCTCTCTCGGATATACGATATCTTCAGCTTAAAATTGAAACAAACATAATTATTCAAATCTTAAATATAAAATTATTAATAAATAGACAAAAATATTTTAGGATCAGTAAAATATGAGAAATATTTTCAGTAAAAGGATCAATTTTTGCTTAACAAGGTAGTAAGGAAATGCACTATAAGTTCAATGTAGGACAACAATATTGACCAACATCTGATCAGAAAAAGAATTGTCGTTATTGTTATTGTTAGACATGTGACAATTGTGACAACACTTTTCACGGCCATTGGCATATAATTGTCAGCTCATTTCTTATTTACTGAGAAACATTTCTATTGGCAACGTCTAAGCGCAGATATGACAATAATTGTGCCAACTGGCAATTTTTGTTGTCAGAAAAATTTATTCCCAAACAATCGTGTGGCAAAGAAATTGTCCGATACTCTTACAGTCCTCAGCACTGACAATTATCCTCCTGGTGGCAATTTCTCAGTATTCGTAAAGTCGGCTCCAAAAATATTTTAAGATGTGATAAACTTCCGTACATACAACAACGAAGAGACCCTTCTCCATGACTCATGTTTATGACAGCACTGGCGGCGTAAGCCAGCATCTCTGCTAAAAGGTTGTCATCTGATGACAACGACTCTTAACCAAGTGTAAATGAAAACTTTATTATTTTCATGCTTTTTTTTTTTTTTTTTTTTTTTGCTTTGTTTTCAAACTGCAATTTAAAACAGATTATATCAAAACTACTCAAGTATTTACGATGCTGAGATGGAAGCTTAAAAGTGCTGTCGCTGCTCGCCAGCCATAATAAACCTTGAGCATATTGTAAACCATGTTTTTCTCCAACTTGAAATATCGATAGCAAACACGAGTGTGGAAGGAAAACATTTATGTTTTCACATAAAATTAAAAATGAAATTTAATTGCTGCGAACAGTTAAAATAGCATGACGCTATTGATTTTATTTTTCTTCTGTGTTTTTTGTTGTATTCTTATTCGTGTCATCTCATGGAACAAACAACAGCAAAGAATAGTGAAATGAAACTTTTTATTTTAATTGAAATTTTTGCTATTGTTTCGAAGTCTTGCTTTACACACAATTCATTGTGCGACTGTGAATACAATAAGAGGTTGGCAGAATGATTGGAAAAAAATATATTGTATATAACAATTGAATGCTTGAAATATTTTTCTGGTTTTTTGTTCTTGTTGTTTTTTTGCTTAAATGGAACAATGGTCATGCGAAAATAAAAACAAAAAATAGAAAAAAATATATGTGTATTGTAATGCAATAAGGAAGTAGTTGTTTTAGTTTTTTTTTACCACTTTCTGCCACATCCCACAGTTGGAAAATAAGAGTTCGTATTTTCTATAACGAAAAATAGGAAAATGCTGCAACTTCCAAAAGGAGAAGGCAGAGCGAGAAAAAGTTGTTTCTAACTTAACCTAAATTAAAACAAAAAAAAAACCTTATTTTAGCCATTTCATAAAAAACGGAAAAAATAAATACTTTTCTTAAATATATTAAAGAAAAAAATACAGTTGTTTAACCTTTAATAAAGTCAATTTCTTATGCAAACAGGCCAAAAGTCACCATGAGGCTTAAACATTTGATTATATTTATGACGGCTCTCAAGACATTCAAGAGTTGGTAATAGATTCAAGGAAACTCTCGAAGATTTCGAGAACCGTAATAGTCATGAATAACTATCTCTTATATATATATATATATATATATATATATTTCCATTTCGGTTTATGTAAATAACAACTGGACAATAAGTAAGACAGAAATTCGCTGCTGAGCAAACAACCAGTATTAATAGAATTTTATTATAACGTGTATTTTAACGCCAAGACCTTCAGCACCCGATTATTTTCCAAGAAATTATATAAAAAAGCGAGTTGATATAGACAAGCTCGAGTTGGTGTTTGAACTCAAAGCCAACCTGGTTCCGGAAATACCAGACTGTAGTAGTCACAAAAATTTAAAAGATGTAATGGGAAATGCTTTGAAACGGGTCCCTCATTAGGAAACTGAAACGAGAGCGGTCCTTTAGGTGACATTATTTTTCCTGCTTAGTATAAAAAAATCTCCATTTTCTATATTTTATAGTTGGAAAAAAATTTTTAATATATAAACGAAAAAGTTGCGAAATTTTTTAAGCCGCAGGATGACTTTCGGTTCACCCTATAGATTTTAATAAAACTTTCGCAACAAAATTCTATAGCCTTATAAAATGAATGTATAAATAATAATAGTGAGCGACCAGCTTTAACTATTGTGCTGCCCCTTCCCTACCAGATTTTAGTAAGTCAACGCACCGGACCAGCTGTTTCAGCAACTTCGGCTCAACCATCATATATGTAGGCATGGAGTAGCCTACAGGAAATTTTAAAATGGTGTAGTCAATCTGGCAGAAAATCGTGGAATAGTTATTTTTTTCAGGTTGCCAAAAACAACAACAATAACAAAAAACATTTTTCGTGAAAAGTTGATTCTGACATATTGACTAGTGGGAAATTTTCACATCGAAACCTGTGAAAGCCTAAAATTTCATGGTTTGTCGATTAGCGAAACAGTGGAGCAAAAAAAATTTATCAGTGAGACTTTAAATTTTCACAAAATTTTAGGCATAAATTAATAACAAATTTTAATATTTTGATAAACATGTTTTATTTTTGTGCTTCGCAATTAAATTGTTATCCCCTAAACACACACACACGCAGGCGCAAAATCTCTTATTATTTAACCTGTATTATTTGTCTCGGGTCTTCTTCTTCTTCTTCTTTTGGCGCTACAGTCCGTGGTGCACCTGGGCCTCAACCAACAAAGTTTTCCAGCTGGCACGGTCTTTAGCCAGCGTTCTCCAATTGTGCACACCAAGTTGGTCTCGGGTCTTAGTTTCTACTAAAAATAATACCAAATTATACTTAAAACTCTGAGTCATTTCAGCTCTCATCAAATTAAGCCGTTATTTCCCTCCTGCTTTTCACATTTCCCATTAAATTTCATTTTTATAATCCTTTTCTCCTCCCACTTTACTTACAGCAAACATTCTTGCCGCTGAGTTCTTTCCCAATTCCGTTTTACACCAGTTGGTATTTAATAAGCTGATTTCGTTATAATGAGCGACACGCTTCTGAAGTCATTACGTACGAGTGCCAAGACTATTTATGTTTTATTTCTGCAGTTTGGCGACGACCTCATAATTTGGCAAATTTTAAGGTAAATACTCGCTCATACGAGTATAAAAACACCCCCTTTGTTTTATGTTCCTCGCTGTGTTTTCCAAGTTTGCACTCGCTTCAAGCTCAATGACCTTTTAGTCCGTCAATGCCTTCTTCTACTGCAGTCATTTCTTTTAGGTTTTATGACGTTTATGCGCTTAAGCTTTATGGTCCAGTGTCACTTTGATGTTTGTTTTTACGTTGAGTCTGTCACACGCTGCCGCAAAAAACAACTCGGACGTACATATTTTAATGGCTGTCATGGCTATAGGTTTGGCAGAGTAAAAAAGAATTAACAGGAAGTTAGTGCCACGTAAAACCTGTTACTGGGTAAAAGGATCAGTTTACGAATTAAAACATATAACGGCTGCGAACGCGTGCCGATTAGGTTTATTATATTGGCACCTGCCATTGCTACCTAATCCGATGGCAGATCGAACTACAAGTGAGCTTTGGCCTCAATTTTTGCTGAAGAACTGGAGCTGTATAGTCCCTAATGTCAGCAGTTTCCTAAACAGCTCCGAAGCCAAGCCACAGGCGATTGGAAGATCAAAGTCCGTAAAGTATATCAACGGCTCTTAGCGCTTGACCATGCAGTACCTTGCGAAAACAGACAAGTGTTGCTGCATCAAATTAACCACCGCTCCCAATATTGCTTGGAGGGCTCATACGGATGGTAATTTCCTAAAATTATTCCATCTTGGAAATATTAGAAAGTGCCCTTGCTGAGCAGCTTGCACTATGTAGTTCTCCGCCAACAGCTACCAAGGACCCAGTAACTGAATTTAGCATATCGATGACCCTAAGGACATCAGTCTTTCTCACCCAACTCAGTCTAGCCCCTCCACCATCTCGTTAATTCAACAAAACGTTTCACCATAGAAAGTGGGTCGAAGCACCACCATCGTCAGGCGTACCAACGCTCTCATTCAGCGGTTTCAGCTTTAATTCATATCGAAAACGTTCTAACTAGGATGAACAGCTCAGCCTAGGATCAGCGCCAGGATGTGTAGTGCTGGTAAACAAAACATCCTGGACTGCTCTGTCCCCCTCTAGTTAAAATTTCGGTAGCTTTAGCATACTGTGTGCTATTCCTCCAATAGAGGAATCAGTCGCCAGAAAGCAGAACCTGCTACAGAGGTGGCAATTACACAATTTATTATAATAATATGCAGAATATAAAACATTTTCAGAACTGCATATCAGAACTGCTTCGAGGATTAGAAAAACCGCTGCACACGTGTTTTAAATGTGAGCACGGAACCACTTTAAAGGAGACGAAATAGAAATTGAAGAATAAATAAATTCTTCTGAACCGGTTTCCTGTAATCAACTGCCTTTTTAATCACAATCAGCAAGATTTCATTTAATAAACCAAAAGAATCAACATTTTGTTAAACTCTGCTCAAAGACAATTTATACATTTCCTCAACAACAACTCCTTTCAGGACAAACTTTTCATTTAATTCCGCACCACAAAACTTTTGTCCCACAAACTCTATTATTCTTGTGCGTTAATTTCGTTTTACTGCGTGTAAATTTTCACTTTCTTGTGTTGCTGTACCGACAAGTAGTACAACATTAGCCAGCATTTATTACGAATGTTTTCTTATTGCTGTAACAAGATTTAGGAAATAAACCAACTTAATTCATGCTCGTAATCATGTCACTCATTCATTCATTCATCCTTCTGCGTAATCAAGCATCCCTTTTCTGACAGTGGTGGGAAGGGGGAAAGCAAATATTAAAACGATGATAAATAATTTTTAACATTTGAAAATTATTTTCTCTGGAGACTTGCCAGAAAAAAAAAATCACAAATAAAAATAAAAAATGTAGTAGGAAATATTAACAGTTCGAACGTGTTTATTAAACGGGCTAAACATTAAATGAGTTTTTGTTGGTTTGTTTGCTTGGCAGTACAAGAGAGCGAGAGAGGAGTCAGTCAGTCAAAGGCGCGCTGGTTGTCTGCGACAGGGATGCCAAAATTGTTACAATCGTACATTCCAAACTGATGGCATATTTAGTACAATTAAGGAATCTGCCCAGTTTTAGTAATTTTATATGGCAACTCTTCATTTTACTATGACCACATGCACATATTGTAGAATATAAGATTTCTGGGCAACAGTTTCTGAAATAAAAAATTTTGCCAAATGAATTCATGTATCCAGAACTTTGAATAATTTGTCAGCGCAATATTATCAGTGGCACCTTCATTAGCCAAAGGGTAAAGATTCTTAACGTAGTAGCGATTCACACGCCTCAACTTTTATTGCTCGAGTTTATATATAAGAGGGGAGAGTGATGAAATGTAATAGCAGTGTATATAATTTGTAGTTCTTTCTCTTATTTTCTTAGGGAAAAACGAAAAGTTGATGTGTGTGAACCGGCACTTACCAATATATAATTCAAAGACCCAGTAGCAGCTTGTGAATTCAAACAAAAGATTTACTAAGTTCACAAAATCACAATTGTTATGATATAAATAAATACAATATATCAATTAAGTTGTTATCAAACTTGAATTATTTGTTGTTGTATTATAGTAGAAATGTAATTTAATGTAACTTTGTTGTTATGTTCTTAATAAGTCTATGTAATAAAAATTATATAAAATACAATCTTTCGACCTATTTGGTACAATTTCAAAATTCTGAATGCCATCCCTGGTCTGCACCACCAGGCGTATCAGTAAAATCAAAACAGGCAGCCAAAGCATACGCAACACCTGCTGACGACAGCCGTACACAGCAAGAAAAACCAACTCATTTTACGTTACACACTTTTAGCGAACCCTAAACGACAACAATAAGGCAACAAAAAAATTTCGATTGTGCAAAATGAACAATTTTTTGTTTTTTTATTGTGGACATGAGTTCGTGTTACAAATTCATGCCAGACAGACAAACCTTGTAACAATTCGGGGCTAGAGTATGTAGGGTACTTTTAACAGCGCAGCGTGTGGCATGGGAATGTATTTCAAAAGCCTATAAAATGTTTTAGCCATTCGTCCTTAAAACGAAGGCAGACAATAGCAAAAGAAAAAGTTTTATTAGAAAAAGCAGACATTTGCATGCAAAAATGCACTTGATTAAAAAATCCTGTCAGACATAATGAGCATTTTTCCTTTGTGTGCAGTACAAAAATTCAAATATGAACTTGAAAACGAAATACAAAAATAATACAAAAAAAATATGTACATACGAGTATGTATGTATGTATGTATGTATGTATTTCTTTTGCAAAGAACTCTAAAACAAATGAAAACAAAAAAATGGGCTCTTAATTAATGGCTTTAAATGTGAATATTTTGAAAATCCAAAAGAAAAAAAGTAAATGTTTATGATTTTGCAGGAACTTATTTAGCTGCAGATGTTTAAGCCAAACTTTAAGGACATGAGCTGAAATTCTAGTATTTTTGTTTGGAACAACATCATTAATTTGTTAGCGAAACTTTTTTTAAATAATTTTCTTGAAAAAGTCTTCCAAAGAAAACTGAAATATTAAATGAAAACCCCATTATATTTTTTATCAAAAATCAAAAAGAGATCTAAAACAGGCAGAAAATTTTACAATATGAAGCATTTTGAAACAAAGTGGACTTTCCCTTAGAAGATGCAATTGAAAACCTGAACTTCACCAAATTAATTTTCATGATCTGAATGAATTTTTTAAATAATTTTCTTGAAAAACTCTTTCAAAGAAAACTGAAATATTTAATAAAACCCCTCTTATATTTTTTATAAAAAATCAAAAAGAGACCTAAAACAGGCAGAAAATTTTCCAATATGAAGCATTTTGAAACAAAGTGGACGTTCCTTGAGAAGATGCAATTGAAAACCTGAACTTCACAAAATTAAGTTTCATGATCTGAATGAATTTTTTAAATAATTTTCTTGAAAAAGTCTTCCAAGGAAACTGAAATATTTAATAAAACCCCTCTTATATTTTTTATAAAAAATCAAAAAGACCTAAAACAGGCAGAAAATTTTACAATATGAAGCATTTTGAAACAAAGTGGACTTTCCCTTAGAAGATGCAATTGAAAACTTGAACTTCACCAAATTAAGTTTCATGATCTGAATGAATTTTTTAAATAATTTTCTTGAAAAAGTCTTCCAAGGAAACTGAAATATTTAATAAAACCCCTCTTATATTTTTTATAAAAAATCAAAAAGACCTAAAACAGGCAGAAAATTTTACAATATGAAGCATTTTGAAACAAAGTGGACTTTCCCTTAGAAGATGCAATTGAAAACTTGAACTTCACCAAATTAAGTTTCATGATCTGAATGAATTTTTAAAATAATTTTCTTGAAAAAGTCTTCCAAAGAAAACTGAAATATTAAATAAAAACCCTTTTATTTTTTTTTATAAAAAATCAAAAAGAGACCTAAAACAGGCAGAAAATTTTCCAATATGAAGCATTTTGAAACAAAGTGGACTTTCCCTAAGAAGATGCAGTTGAAAACCTGAACTTCACCAAATTAAGTTTCATAATCTGAATGAATTTTTTAAATAATTTTCTTTCCAAAGAAAACTGAAATATTAAATGAAAACCCTCTTATATTTTTTATAAAAAATCGAAAAAAGACCTAAACCAGGCAGAAAATTTTACAATATGAAGCATTTTGAAACAAAGTGGACTTTTCTTGAGAAGATGCAATTGAAAACCTGAACTTCACCAAATTAAGTTTCATGATCTGAATGAATTTTTTAAATAATTTTATTGAAAAACTCTTTCAAAGAAAACTGAAATATTAAATAAAAACCCTCTTATATTTTTTATAAAAAATCAAAAAGAGACCTAAAACAGGCAGAAAATTTTACAATATGAAGCATTTTGAAACAAAGTGGACTTTCCTTTAGAAGATGCGATTGAAAACTTGAACTTCACCAAATTAAGTTTCATGATCAGTCTTTTAGTATTTTTAGATTTATTTCTTTCCAAATTTATTTTTCTTTCCAAATTGTTGTCTTGTGCGTAAGACCAAATTTCTTAATTTAATAAATAAAGTTTATAACTTTTATTCTCACAATTAACTTATAATCTATTGTTTATGATGAGAAATTTCTTGTTGCAATTCTGGCTAAATCATTAAAATCAATCGGTTTAACACTTGAATGTACCTGCAGACATACACATTGTACAACATGGACACAAAGTTATTGCAACTTAATTTTTGGCATCAACCAAATTCAGCGAATGATTGAGCGTGTATGTAGTCCGCTAGAAACATTCGTTTACAAATTCAGAAAAACCTTTATGGGCTGCAAGTAGGTTGGATGCCACTAAACATTAAGCACTTTTACACTCATCGTGTTCATGCATGTTTGTCGTGTGTGTGTGTGTGTGTGGGGGCTTCCACAAAAAAAACAGACGTTCTATTTACCCACAAGGGGATCAATAAACTTTTAATAATATCAAATGTTGTCTTACAAATGAGATTCATATATTTAAGCTGTTGTAGTTGTTGTTTCTGTTCTTGTCGAAATGATTTCATTTCGGTTTCCTCCCCTTGACTACTTCAACAAATATTTTGCATTACAATCTTATAAAAAAAAATAACAGAATTTTCCATAAAAATAGAAGCATAGAAAATCACTTGTCTGACTGTGTATCTGTCTGTCTGTCTGTCTGGCTGCTTGTTTGTCCGTCTTGTAGTGAACGTAAGTGCTTACAAAGTGTCTTACAAATATGAAAATATTTTTAATATATTTGCCGGGTGCAAATTCTGAACACATAAACGCCACATAAATCGGATTTATTTTTTCAGATTTTTCTCTTTGATTTTCTTTTTTTTTTTCTCAAACTTTAAAGAAAACTTTTTTTTCTTCTTCCATATTAATATGGCGACTGAAGTCCATATGTACATACATACATACGTACATATAAGTTTTGAATTTATGTTCAACATCACACGTCGTTAGAAAGATTTTTTTGGCCATAAACAAATTTAAGGAAACACAATTTGTTGATTTGGCTCCATTACGTGTAAGCGAACAATCTTAAATCAAATGGACAGAGGCAAGCCAGCGAAAATTTATACTTGCGCAGGTAAACGAATTTAAGGTTGGACTGATTAAAAGGGAAAGCATTTTCAAATATTGTTGCGGCACACATTGATATTATGGAGGCGGCAGTACAATAGTTGCACCATATATGTTCATATATAGGGCCAAAACTCATAATGCAAATCATCTGAATATTCGTACGATTTTATAAAATTTGTAGCATTCTCTTTGGCCCACTGGAACCCACGTAACGCGAAATCTGTACGTTAAAATATTGTACGATATTCCGTAACTTGTATAACCGGCAGGTCTGTTTCTAAAGTATAATAATAAACTGAATTCTAATTGGTCACATAATATAAATTTTTAATAAGTTTGTGGCCAATTTTTATGTTCAGCTCAGCTTCAGTTTTATTTGTAATAATTCTATAAAATTCAGAATTCAAATGTCAGAAATCAGGTTCGTTTGAAAATATTGATGCTATGGCAGAGGCACTAGTTTGTTCCAAGATAAAGATAAAATGATGCTGTTCAACACTATATCTAGAATAAATGGAACAATTGATGTATATATTATTTGGTATTTATATTGATGTAATTATTAATTTTTTTAATTCAATAAAAAATGCAGCAGGAAACTTAGACCAACGGAAACAACAACACGAGATGATGGTCTAAGTTGTAAGCATTTGCCCTAAATAACTGGCCACTACTGTGTACCACAAACAATGTGTATTATTGCTGCAAACATAGTATGAACGAACATTCAATCGTGATTAAAACTCTCCTCAGTCAAATCTATAATATTCCTTTCTTTAGGAATACGAAAGCCGTTCAATTTTCTTTATTCAAAAATTTCATTTAATAGGTTGAAGCAACTGATATGAATTTGTTGGCTGGGTTGTTGACTGGGAGTAACGTGTGCGGCGGCACTAGTGTTTGGTAATGTTTTACTGATGATATTGCAACATGTAAACTGCTGCATATTTCATGACTACATGCGGTGTAAATGGCTAAACATCGTGTCCTTTAATACACAATCACTTGTCCTCTCTCTCGCTACATGTGTGAGGGTTTGAATTTTCCATTTCTTTTTCTCTTTTTCTTTTTCTGTTTGGTTTTTTTCTTTTTCTCCATAGGATTTCGTTACGTGTGTGATGTATTGCATGTGTTTGGCTCTTTTACATTTCACTATAAAAGGTCGCCTGCAAGTGACACATTTGTGGAGTGAACAACTCGATTTTCGGCTTATCAAAGATTCCGGCCACCAGCCCGTAATGTTGCCTGAATAAGAATAATACGGAGGGGTGGGTGGCATATTAAATCAGTCAGTCGATTTTGCGGCTGCTTGTTGAACACATGTACACACATACGAGTGCATACATACATATGCAGGCATGGAATCAAACTAAATATTTATGAAACTATAAGTAGTTGTGTGCTGGGCTTGTACTCAAATACTCTTGACTGTCGGCATTTGTTACAAATAAATTGCTTATTAATGGCAAAGGCAGAAAAGTTTCATCACATTAATACGAATACATTATGCTTCGGTTATAGTGAAGTCATGTCTGAAATACTGTAAACTAAAAATTGCGGGCCAGCCTTAGCCAGTGTTGCGTGCGGTGCACTAAATGCGTAACGAAGCAAAAGTGCGGTTAGTACTCGCTGTGGCTGTGGTCGTTTGTCGTTTGACAAGTAGCAAATACAGTTTTCCTCTTCTTCTTTTCTGTTATTAATGTATTATTAGTTTTTGTTGTTGTTGTAAGCTTAAAGTTTTCCTTGCATTGTAGTGGTTAAAGTGTCTTTGAGCCACTTGTCAGGGCTAAAGTGTTCCAAAACTGCTCGTTACACGAAAAGGAAAACATATTGCAAGCAAACAAACAAACCAACATGTTGATACAAACATACTTGTATATTCATATGTATGTGTATGTGTGTGTGTGCGTTTGCAATATAAAACTTCGTGCTGTTCTTGTTGTTGTTGTTGATTTAACAGCACTTCAAATTCGTGGCGTGAAAGTTGCAGAAAACTAAACAGCAATCAAATAAATGTTTTAATGCATCGCTTGCATGTGAAGGAATTTTTTTTTTATTTGTTTTAATAAATTTGCATAAAACAAGCGTCAGTTTTTGCCTTACAAAATATCGTTAGCTGAAATGCACAAGCACTTAACTAATTATCAGCCTAATTATAAATAGTGACAAGGAATTTGTGTCCCACGAAAAACACTTTTCTCGAGAAGAAATTCCTTGAATTGTAAATTTTGCCAGAAACAACTTATATAATAGTTGGCAACGCTGATGCCAGCTGTCTTGAAATTTTTCTCATTCCATACCATTCCATTTCATTTATTTTTCTTTTGTGTTCGAGGAAACAAAATCATACTTTTTGGAAAAATCAAACAAAATGACTCTTAATTTACTTTAAGAAACACTCAAAGAAATTACGAAAACTTCTTTGGTACATACATACTTATGTATGTATGTATCTACGCCTGCTGCACAGTCGAAATGAGAAGCATCCCAAAAACTGGAACTGATAAGCCTCGCGATCCAAGTCTAGTATTGGCTTGATTAACGAATTGCTATTGTATAACGTGAGATGAAAGCTTGACCACCCTGTGCGATCTCCAGACCTAAATGGCATTGCGCCTTTATTTGGGGACACATCTTAAAATTAAGGTGAAAGCTAGAAATATAAATCAGGTCAGAGTGGGGAAAAATTTCCTCCCGCTAAGAAGTTTCAAAAGCAAATGGTGGACCAACACGTTACTAATGTCATATAGCGTCTTCGATTTTTTTGGGGTGGTGTGGCGAGGGGTTTGCGTTTCAGCTAACGATAACGATGGCTGCTGGAACAGAAACGCATATTAAATAAATTTATAGCCATTAAATGGGATTTTTTGTTTCCCTTCCCGAAAATAATTTGTTCATGCTAAAAAAGGCAACGAATAAGAATAAGTGAAAAAACAGAAGCTGTCAATAGAAATGAGCTCAAGGATTTATAAAAATTGAGGAGAGAGAGAGAGAGAGAGGGAGACAGCTGAATCGCCGAATGCATGAATTCAAACAATGAACTAAAAATAAAACCAGATTTGAACATTTGAAAGCCAATAGACAAACAACTTTTGTATGCAATTCTCTATCTTTTAAGTGCCATATTTTTCGTTTTCTTTAGCAATTTATTTTTAATTTCTTTTTATTATATTTTGTCATGACAAAAGACACACCAATAGTTGACAATCGAGCGCTAAACAGAGAATTAAGCTAAACTTTTGTGCTGACTGGCGTTTCGGAAATAAAAGAAAGTGTTTGCAATTGTTGCTAAATGAATATCTCGACAATAAATTTAATTTACAACAAAGACAAGAGAAACGTTTTTGTACAAAATAAATTGCCAACTTTTCCTCACTACCCCCACCACCCCCCACAACAAATAAATGGCACAATTGACACTTTAACAGCGAGTATTTAAGACATCCTTATTATAACATGTAGTCGTACTTGAGACTAATGCTGGAATCAGCAAATTTTGATTGTTGGGTAATACATTTTCTATTCTTTTTTGTCTTTTTTAACTACAATAAATGCCCTTTAAAATTGAAAACAAATGTCGTGGAATATATTAAGATATGTTTCCTGTTTTAACATTTCAATACCAACAAACTTCTGCTTGTTGAGAACAGATGATGGGTTAGTGCTGGCATAATGCGAGGTCCAATCTTGCCAACCTCTTTAAAGTTTTATGCATTTTATAGACAGACAGATTTTGCAGATGATTTTATGCCAGCACCTGTCTTGACGGCTATATCTGGCTGTGGATCAAATCCACTTAGTGAACAGGGTGACGGTTCACCAGCGTCCCCATGTGGCTTGCAAGGCTCACTCAGGTGGCAGCTTGTCGCAATATGCTGCACGGCACAAACCCTTAACCCCTTGCTAAAAAGCTCGGGCTATCTAATCCCTTCTGTTTCACAGAATTCCCCAGAGGCCGATTAATGATTAGGCTCCTGAGTTGGCAGCCCGAAATCCACCAGCAACATCAGCCCTTAAACCAGCTCGCCTGTACGCGAGCAACGCAACAGCACCTCGAAAATTTTCTTCTTCCTGGGTCTTTAGATTTAAACCACAGCCAGAACATTTAAGCCAAGGATAGGCTTCTCAACCAATGACCAACCCAGAATGCCTTGTGGCCTATTGGCATTCTGGGGGCGTGTTGGTCCCCCTTCTGCCAATTGACCTGATGGGTAAAGGTTGCGCAAGAACATGCATAAGCGAAGTCATACATGAACTTCCTAGAGTTTTGGTTGCCGTGCCCTCTATACCCGGGAAAGCAGAGTGCCCTGATTGGGTGTAAAATCGTCAACGCTTAACCTGCCTTGTTTTAGTCCTCACTAGGTTACTCTGATTGAGGGAACAAGAGAGGGCATTTCTCTGGCTTCTCAGTTGATTTGCCAATAAAATGAAATTGCTTTAAATTTTAATTCCGTCTTTTTTTTTTTTTTTTTGTTGGACATTTAATAATTTTTTTTATTTCATTTCTCTTTTTCCTGTTTTTTTATTGGCGGCAAACTTTGATGCGCTTTTTCCAGCACATCCACAGGTGTTTTTTATTTGTCCACTAAAACACTGAAGCAAAAAAAAGTACTAACAAATACTAATGACAGCTAAATGAATTAGTTTTGTTAATTGAAAAGAAATTGATTACACGAGTTTTTCTTGCCTGTTAAGACATTTGTGTAAGAAACAGCACTTGAGACATCGTTTATTAAGGTTTTTGTATTTAATTTTATTTTGGCAATCAGCGTACTGTGGCATGCGGGTCATTCATCGCAGGGAAGCGCTTAAGCAGGGTATACTTTTATTGGTGCCTTTCAACCCCTCGCTATCAAAGCTGCCAGTTGCTCATGAGATAAGTAGGTGTTGCTTTCTATGCTCATGGAATAGCAATAAAACAGTCTGTTAAAAGCACACGGCGCGCGAAATTACAGATCCGAGGCAAAAGCAAAGTCTGCTAAAAGCATCAAAGGTCCCGCGTGTAATAAAGAAACTAAACAAATATTTGCATTTGATTTATTGGCAGAAAGTCTAAAATTCGTGACAAAACCAAAAGAATTATCAAACTCTTTTTTGTTGTTTTTTGTTTTTGTAAAATACGACAAAGAGCAAAAAAAATCTTTGCCAAAACAAAATTCATTCATGCGTAGATGTTTTATACGCTGTCTGCATAATTATTAGAAACAAGTTACAGAAAATGATTTTTTTTAACAAAATTATACCTGTGGCATTTTGCCATAACAGCTTAAGTCGAGTTTTAAAATTACATCTAATTTTATTAGTTTGAGGAAATATTTTTCCTCAAATTCTTTTTCGTTAATTTGGTGTTTGTCAAAAATTTATTTTCGTATTACGATGTAGCGAAAATTTCAACAGAAAAGAAACTGCAGAAATTTAGTTTTCCATTCTTTTCTGAAAATCTGGCTGGTGACTTTACAACCATAAAAAATCGTTTGTTGGAACAGCAAATATTTTTACTGCAACATCTGCAACAAACAGTTTGTCTGGAAAAAAACTTTGTGAATGCAATTCCTTAAAAAAAAAAACAGGTGATTGAATATTTGTCGACTCTTTTTTGTTAGCCTTTTGAAATCAAGAGAGAGAGAGAGAAATTTCTTTTTTGAAAACTCCGTTTTTCAACTTATTGCACCTTGAAAAAAATTATCTTTTGCTTTAAATAAACTACTAACTAAATGCTTTGCCCTCTTTCACTTAATTTATCGTAAAAACTGAGGAATGGCTGACTTTTAACTGTAAATTTCCATATGTTTTGTTAGAGCTCCCAGATAATTTGTTTTGTTTTGTTTTGTTTTCTTAACGGTCTTTACTAGTACCTTCCCCGCTTTTTTTTTCCATTATGGATTTTTGATTTATTGTTTATCAAAAATTAAATATGCACCCCTTTTCGTTTGTCATGTTTTGTGCGACGGGTTTCCACTGTTTTTGAACGCGTTTTGAACACAGAACAGGAAATCTTTTATTATGGGCATAAAAAACACGCTTCACACCAGAGCTGCTACATGAGTATATATGTAAAACAATAACTTTTAAACTCTCGAGCTAAACTCGATAGAAATTTAAATTTTTAAAAACTTTTAACCAAACAAATTTGTTTACTTTGAGAATCGATCAATTTATGACATTAACAAGCAAAAATGATTTCGGCCATATGGTCAAGAGAGCTGCTGTTTTGGGCCAGTTTATCGACCATTGATAGTCGAATGTTGCCATTGGCCCTCCAAAACGTCAAATGTTTCAGCCCAGAAAAGCCAGTTGAGTGCGAAATCAATATATCGCCAAATTTGGCTTTGGCACAACGCATTACACGGAGAATTCTTTCTGCAGCCGCAGTATTCGCTTATGGAATAAAGTCTTCCCTCAACGCTCCCAATGTGGAAAGGTGCAAATCGAATGTACATAAACACTTCTCCCTCCCTCTCTCTCGCCATCTCTCTCTCTCGCGCCCGCCCCATAACCAATTTTCCTAGTTCCTAAGTAATGCGTCACATGAACACTGTTCATTGAACAGGGGCCATCCCCTGAGTTGTGCTCCTTATTTAAAAAACTGTGAAAAAAAATCTCATCGTATCAGCTGGTTTTGACATAAACAAAAAAATATTATTTATAAATAAATACATACATATTTAATACTTATGAAACTTAGAGGACATTTACGTTCATGCTTCAAAGCTTCAATCATAGTTTTCAAGCTTTTGCTATTCGGTTTGGTAGACTTTTAATTCCGCTTAATTTTCAAAATTTCAGCCGGAATTGGATATTGGATTTGATTTTTAAAACTAGACCTTTACATTTAAGGTTTAAATAAAGTGACGTTTTGTTTCTGTTTTTTCTGCTTTCAGCCACTTGGACAAACGATATTTTTTGCTGATGCTATAAAATTCAGGTCACTTCTGCTGTTCATTTTCCTGTTTGTTCATTGAGGCAACAGTGCTTTTATTTCTTCGTAAAGGAAAAAGAAACAAACATGAGACACAGTGTATGATGCCGGCATCTTAGGATTGCTTTATTTCGTAAACACGGATTTTCAACACTTAAACTTAAAAAATAAAAAAAAAATAAATGCTTGATGTTGATGAACTGATTACGCGCGGGACTCAGTCCTTTTACTGGCAAATTGTTTGTGTGTGTGTGTCTTTTAGCTAAAAATGGATCATTCAGATAAAATTTTTGTGTGGAAAAGCGCTGCAAAGTTTTTCATATGGTTTGTTGAAAACTGTTAACAGCGGGAAAAATATGATGCCAACTCATAGTCTGTTTTATCAGTCACTGTTAATCAGTTTGCTGTCTACAGCCCGTAATAAAACAAATATTTGGTTTTTTTCATGTCAGATCCTTATATGCTGTTTTAGGCGCATGTTTATCTCTACGCTTTTATGGTTTCCTAAGAAATAGTAAATTTATGTCATCAAAAACTTTTGAGAAAACAACAAACAGCCACAGAAAAGTTTTTCTTAAATATTTTCGCGTCAACTTGAGAAACCTTTTCAATATTCAAGTATTTGTGCTTGGACTTTTTTTCTTCATTTCGTCCGTGTAAACACATGCGACTGATTTGCATAAGCACTTTGTGCGGGAGGAAGTAACATTTAAAACAGGATTTAATTTTAATTTTTTTATGTTCTTGTGTGTGATAAATTTGCAATATGTGAAAATAAACATATAAAAGGCCTATCCCACCATGTCCTACTTTAACGTTCGAAGGCATTGAGAACAAAAAAGAAAATGCAGTTTAAATTATCACACAAGTCTTGAGATTTTCATTGGATTTTGCGGGCACGAAGTCTGCTCACACTTGTTGCAAGTGTCAAATAAAACTAAACTCTAAATTATACATTTCGTGTTCACACCGTTACCCCTCAAATGCAACGAAGAATATGAGTAGCAAATAAACTGCGGCGACAAAGCAGTTTCAGGCAGGCGGCGGACGTGTCGTTCAGTTGTTAAATTAGAGGGCCAGCGAAATTAAATAACACACAATTCCAGTAACATTTTGGTATAACGTATACGAAATATGTACATTTTTACACCAAAATCCCATTTGTGACAAGATAGACACGCACCAGCAACGACGACACGCTATCGGCCACAGTCAGTTTTCAAGTATAACGTGAATTCACGTCTACGAGTACAAGGCAAGTTAATTCCTAAAATTGTGTATAAATTAATGCCTAAACAATTTATATATTGTTTGTAATTAAATTAAAATTTTAATTAATTAATTTATTTAGGAACAGTAAGAGGTAAAAGTACAAAAAGAGTAGAAAAAGAATAGTAGAAAGTTCTAAATTTGTGCCATTTTCGAGGAACAGACGGTTCGTCAGCGTGTAGTTGATTCCACAGATGGACCGCACGACTGAAGAACTAATTCTTTGTGTAATTTGCGGGGCGGGTCACAGACCAAACGATCACAAATAGATGCGCTCTGGACCATCAAAATGTTTATCAATAAAATTGATTTTAATTGTGTTGCAACTGTTGCTGTTTGAAAAAAATGTACGTAAAAGTCGCTTCAGCAAAAGATTTTTCTTAGCCTTTTTCAATATTTTTACTTAAGAAAATAATTCTTTAAACGCACAACACATCTTTTATATATGTATGTACGTATTATGTACATTAAAATAAATTTGTTTTTTAAATTTTGATTTAATATTAACACGTTTGCGCATTAAAGCGAGGAAATTATTTTAGCTAGACGCATTTAAGCGAGAACAGCTGTGCAAGGGGCTCCTTTAAATTGGCATATTTTTCGTCTGGGTCATTTAATGGATACGAATTCATTTGAATATGAGAAAGAAATGTTGTTGTGTTATATGCGCAATCCTGCACACCTGCACACCGAGCCTTGTTTACAACTTGTAGAAAATCTCTTCCCTCTTTAAATTATATACACCGTAAAAAAAGCGAATCAAACTTCGTATTATATAATATATAATTCTCAAAAGTTGATGTTTTCTGTTATAGACCTAAACGGTATTTCTCACTTTAAGGCCTAATTCGATTTTCAAAAACAAAAATGTCTGCAAACCATCAATCATTTTCTTAACTCCAGTTCATTTATTTTAAGGATTTCACACTTGTTTTTTAGCAAATTATTTTGCTAAAAAAAAACTTTGTCGAAAAAACGAAATATGAAAAAAGTTGAAAATATTAAGGACCATTTTACAACTTGCATTCCTG
The DNA here is from genome assembly GCA_932526305.1 of Epicampocera succincta. NCBI lineage: Eukaryota > Metazoa > Arthropoda > Insecta > Diptera > Tachinidae > Epicampocera > Epicampocera succincta. Next base: position 16,050,868 of record OW052038.1, read on the forward strand.
AAAAGCATGACTTGCTTAGACCCCCATTTATTATTAAAAAAAAGGTATTCCAAGGAAAAGCTGTTCAGGGAAATTGTGTTATGAAAAGAGGTTGTTATGTAATTTGATCAAAAATGTCAAACAAACAAAGAAAAAGGAAAGGAAAACTCCTGCCATAAAGACACACAAACACACACACACACACACACACAAACTGGGTTCCCCAAACAGACTGTTCAAAATGACAAAATATATTTTTGGTAATATTGGATTTCATGAATAATAAACAAATTTTTGCAGAAAAGGGAGTGACTGGAGTCAATGATGACTGCCCAGCTAAGTTCTGGAAAACTGAGGCAAGTGATGAAATGCAAGAAAATTTAGCTGAGAATACAGCGTCGCCGGCTTGAAAGAAACGATTAAAAAGGCTAAAAAATAGACTGTAATAAATATCTATTTACTGGCGTGAAGACTTACCCGCATACAGTGAACGACCAATGGGGTGAACTATTTTTTACTATTTTTTCTTACTACAAACTGAAAAAGCTGACACGAATGCCACCAAAAATTGATCTGAACTGCCAGATAAAAAAGAAAAACTCTTCGGGGAAATGTGTTAATTTTCTGCAGGGAAAAACACAGTAAAAGGTTTTCCTAACGCCTCAAATGAGAATTCTCGTGCTAATGATTAATGATGTCTCTACAGAAAAGGGGGAAAAAAAACTTCATTACAGCCTTAGGCATGTTTTCTGCGTCTTCGCCAAGTTAGTTACGAAAAGTATATGACAAACCGAAAAAGAAACCTTCTCACATTTTATATTTTACACAATAAACTGCAAGTGTGCGAGTCAGATAATGTGTAAGAGTATGTTCACGTTAACTGTTTATGAAATTGCATGATATGACAAGGTGAGACATGACATGGCAAGCCGTGGTGGTATGATAAACTTGCTTTCAGCCAGGACTTTCATTACATGCTGTCAGCTGTTGCAAATCTCAACATTGTATTTATGCACGTGCCGTTGAAATTATTTAAGTCTGAATGACAAATGTTGTTAAGAAGTTGTTTTCTTGCTTTTTGCTTTCTGTTGCTTCATTTTCTATACGAAATAAAACTTAAAATTCAAGGTGTTTTTATTCTCGTTTTTCTTTTAATACTTGAGTTGGCGTAAATGTGTGCGTGCGTGTGTGTGTGTGTGTGTTTTCAGTTTTTCTGCCTTTTAAAAATAAAGTGTTGATAATGGTTTTTCATTTACAACAACAACAAGAAAAAATTTAATCAAAATGAGCAGAAGGGGAGTTAATGTTATTTAAATAGGAGAAAATTATGGACTAAATTGTTCATTTTAAAAGCATATTACTCCTACTACTCATCCATTTAAAATGTTTGATGGAGTTCCTTTAAAGGACTTCTTTCAATATAAGAATATAAATACATTTATATGGGTAGTAAAAAGTTGATGTTGTTTAGAAAGATTTGGATTTACAAGGTGTGTTCAAAAAATAATGCGAATTTTCAGTTCTCTCAAAAAACATGTCAATTTCGGATACACACTTTTTACTGTTAAGGCTCTCAACTATTCGGTTTTCCAGTTCTCAAGTGTCTTAAAATGTTATCTTTTCATAGGTCTCAAGTAGCTTAATCAGGTGAATACGTTGGCCGAAGCATAATTACGAATTGTTTGATCAAAACTCCTCAGCAACTGCTCTAATTGATTGGAAGATATTGCCCATAACAATTTTCTTCTTTTTCTCAACAATTTCAAAGGTTGTTGGCCCGTCCAGGGCGCACGTCGTCATTCACATCTTCTCGACCTGCTTTTAAAACATTTGTAAGTATTTTTCTGACTCAAAGTACAATCACAAGCGTTTTTCAGCAATTAGTTCCATTTTTAAGCAAAAAATCTATATTCCAGTTTTAAGGCAAAAAAATCGCCAAGCACGCAAAACACTTCTAACTTCTGTGCCTCTTACAAACAGACGTTTGTCGATGTTTGGGATCGTACGAAAAAATGATGGTCGAATTTCACTTTATTTTATCAACAGGCATTTTACAATCCTTGAATGCTACGAAACCCGGTCTCTCAAGCTAAAGGTGGCAAAATTCTGTATTTTGTTTCTTAAAATGACGAAAAGAAATATTTTACTTTTGAACGGCTGAAACGAAAAAAAGCAGTTAACTGTTTTTTCAATTCCAGCCGTTATGAAGACGCTTTGCTTGAGGGCTGAAAATTACAAAACTGCTTTAAAAGTTGTTTCGGTTTCTCAAAAACAGACCTCATAGAATATAACAGACGAGTAAGCAACATTCTTCAAGAAGTTTTGGAACTGTTTAAGTTGAATTTTTTAATATTTAAATACTCCTTTAAGACTAATTACACACATATTTATTCTGAGTTTATTTTCTTTTCTTTAGCCTTTAAGCGGCACTTCATTCAATTAGTTTGAGTGCTTTTTAGCCAAACATTTAGTATGTCGTTGAATTTTTTACAATTCCGAGCAACCAACTGTTTGCCTGCATGTCCGCCAAAATATTCATGTTCTCGTGTTTCGTTACACAATTCCGTTGATTCACCATGATTGACAATTAAGCCAAATTGATACAGTGAATGACAAGGACTGTTTTTCACCAAAAACAGTACAACGCATTTTATTTACGATACGGCCACTAAATGGGTTTGCTGTTAAAATAAACACACACACCTTTTTTCAGCGCTCGCAAGCCAAGCAAACAAATTTCCTTAACTTGTTATGGGCAGGTGGAGAAGGTGGTATCAGAACACATCAATTGTATAGTTTTGTTGGGTTTTTGTTGCCAGTTTCATGATGATAATACACATACACACATACATACATACAATATATGCACATATGTATATACGTTTGGGAAACCCCTATTGGTAGGTGGTGTTGTTGGCGGTGGCTCATAGAATACACTTTAAGCCTCTAACACAGCCATTGGCAACGATGAGTCATGAAGGTCATGACAAAAGGAAAACAACAACGGCAACAACAACAAACTATAAATAGGAAAACACTCTAAAAGGGTTTTATAAAGCAAATAATTTTCGAACTTTCAAACGAATACAAATAATATGATAACTGTTTACATAGGAGAATTGAGCTGAGAGAGCATTGGCTGATAAAGAGCGCAAGAGAAAGAGAGAGAAAATGTACCGCTTTGAGGTAAACTTTGTTTTAATAAATAATATGAATCATATAGCGGTATATTTTAAGACATTTTCACACATGAATAACAGTTGGCAAATCTCTGAGTAACGGGACTTCGCTCAACTCCGTTTTGTTAATTTGCCAGACGTTATGGCAGTATCTCTGTTATTATTCTATATGTAATTATTTTTATTGCTGTTTGAAATTCGTTTGTTGTTGCTGCAAGTTGTGTTTTCCGTGCTGGGAGTATTAACCTCAAATTGTAAACAATAATAATGCAATCAAAAGAGAGTCAGCCGGAGAGAAAAATTCATTAGCTCTATGCCAATATTACACAAGAGATTATTAAGACAACAAAACAAAAAAAAAAAAAAGAAAGAAGGAAAATAACTTCCTATTTGTGTGTGTAAATTTAAATTCGAAAAATCAATTTCGCAACACACAGCGAAGAAAATATTTGTTAAAATAATTTTAACAAAAATTATTTCTGCTTAAAATGTTCATTTTGCTGGCGGAGAACCAACCAAAAAAGGAAAACCACTTTTAGCCTGACAGCATTCTTTTGCAAAGCTTTTGTTTCTGGCCAATAAAACCCACTTACCTATTTATTTTTGTTTTCTCAAATGTTATTATTTTAACACGATTTACTGTTTTTTTTTTCCTTTCTTTCTACTTTAAAGAAGCAATAATTTGTTTTAATTTAAAAAAAAATTGCGAAAATGGAAGGATTAATTCAAGAGTTTTTTTATATGTATGTAATTAAATTATATACAATTGATATGTATGTTTTAATTGGGTTAAACTTTTGTGTGAGTGTATATTAGATTTTTAAACCAGTTTTCACTTCACTGCCGTTTTAAATGGCAAATAAAATTTGCCTCTGCCAGGTTGCAGAATTTTCCTTCTGTTCTTAAAAAAGGTTTTTAAAAATATATTCACATGTACATATACATACATATGTATGTATGTATGTAGGTTTTTTTCTTTTATATGTATATAAATATAAAAAGCAGTTTAGCGCTGTTTAAGTTTTTAGCTTTCAGTGTTTACACATTGATATCTCCCGAAGAACTGTGGAAATTTTGTGCGGAAAGTGGTTTTAATGCAACCCTTATTCGACCGAAAAGGGAAATTTCCAACGCAGCTTAATGTTGAGCAAGTCCCTTTGGAGAAAGAAGAAAAAAAGAAATTAAAATCCCAAAAAAATTTACCGTTAAGCAAATAAGGGTGGAATTGCATTAAGCTGAGTATGATGCCGCAGAACTTGGCAACAGAGCGTTGCCAGCTGAAAATGTTTGAAAATTTCCCAAAACAAAAGAGACTGAGGAACTGAGAGGACTGAACACTAGAGCGAAAAGTTTGAGAAACATGAAAATACTTTTACCACAGTTTTTATTATCGTAAAACACACACACACACACACACACACGCGCGCGTACAGTTTTCTGCCAGAACGAATACAACGCAAAGGCAAAGATGAAAAGGACTTTAGCATTATAAAGCCCAAAATGTTTGATTGTTGTGTCATGATGATAATAGCCGTCATTATGAAGCTTATAATGACTGTTTCTATTTCATTCTTGAGCATTTTGAGTTTTTGCTGCTGCTTCCCAATTTTGACTTTTGTTTGGTTAAGACAATAAAAATTGAAGGCAATTGCTTTTATACGTATGAGTATGAATTTTATGGATTAGGCGTTTTAATGTTTTAAATTAGTTATTAAGTGTCTATTGAGCCAATTTAAAAAAAGTTTGCTGCTTTCACTGGTAGGCGAAATTCATTTACATATCTCGTTTTGTTGGTTTTGTTTTCTTTTTTGTTTTTGTTTTTGTCGGTAAAATGGTCAGTTTTCATTAAGTCTCACTTTGCGCGCTCTGCAGGATATTACGTGTCCTGTCTTTTTTAATTTTCTGTATTGTCTTCAATGTTGTTCCAATGTACATTTGTCCATTTCACGTCCACCACATTTGTGTGTTCATCTATTTTTTAATATCGTGCGGCAGAAACTATGGCATATATTTTATTTTACAACTACTACAGTTTCATAACCTTAAGTCAAAATTTAGCAAAAAATTCTGTAAAACTCACTCTCAACCTAGTGAGAAAAAATATGTATTTCAAAACTTATAAAACATTTGAACTCGAACTAAGTAATTTAATACAATATATCGGGTGTTTTTGTACCTCCATGAGAACTATCGACATCGATAACTCTAGTTTGACAGCTGAGAATGCCAAACGGTGTTGACAGTGCTGATATACTCACTAATTTGTTGGAGCACGTAAGCAATACATTTATATATGTATGTATGCAAGTTGCAAATACATACTAGTCTTTTGGACAAAGTTGTTGTATGCGAGAGCAAAATATTAGGGCAGTGGCACCTAGAGGGGAGCTGCAAAACAGCCGATTTTGCAGCGACTGTTTCAATTTCTTGCAGAAAAATTGAGAAAATTCCGATAATAATTAGTTTTTGTTTACGGCTGGATAAGACTTGAACGATCGAATGGGTAGTATGGTGGGGGGAAGGGGGGGGGTGCTTCCCCTTGCCAAAGAACCGGGTACCAACTCTAGCAATTTAAACAATCTTTTATTTCATTAACTAAATTATAGATACATTTTTAAAATCTTTAAAAATTTTAAAAACTTAAGAGTTTCATTAAAATTTAGGGTTCTTATGACCCACCTGCATGACGACGTTTTAACTTGTTGATGCTGGTTATAGGCCAGTATTTTAGTTTCTGTTGCACATTTAATACCTACACAAATGAATTGAAGTTTTCTTTGGAAAAGTGTCATTAAATATTTTTTCATTATATTTTATTTACTCATTTTTTTTTTTTTTTTTTGTATTAAATTTTCAAAGCAAAATGAGCCACATACATATTTCGTAGGTTTCCCTGTTGTGGTTCTCAGTGCAATTGCTATTTCAAAAGCATCAGCAAACTAAGCCAAGTAATTAAGTTGTACATTTCTATGCAGTTCGTTTTATTTTATTTTATTTGCTTTTTACTTTCTTCATGGAAGAGGGAAAAAAGACGCATTTAAATTTACCGAAACTATGCCAAATGCTAAAAACTAAGAGTGGAAGAAAACAGAAACTATGAAACACATCACTGTGTAATTAAACGAAATGAAAACTCAACATCAAATAAGTTTTATTGAAAACGACATCATGGACAGCAAGACTTAAAAGGCCAGTCACATGGCTGGTAGACGTCAGCGCAGCCGGACGCAGAAGTTAGACAGAAAAGCTAAGAAATATGTACGTGTTGTAACTAATTACTTAATAAACAACAAATGCCATACATACATACATAATTGAGCAAGTGTTCTCCCACCCTTGCTTCCTCCACCCCCCCCCCTGTCCGAATGAGTTGTCTAAACTTTTTCTTTATCTCCATGAGACGTCTAACGAAGGAAGAGATGTTCTGCACACACATAAATCATTTGATTTGAAATTTTGTTGTAGAAGTTTTCGTTCATTTGTTTTTCTTACAAATACTTCATCGTGTGGCAGCCTTGCGTGCTTTCCGGCTGTTCATCCAGCATACGCCACCTATGCCCTGCACGATTTTCCTTTCCACAACCTTAAACCTTAAAGAAGTTGTTGCCGATATTTATATTAAGCTGTAATTATTGCTTAAATGTTGGCTAAATGTTTCTCTGGTTTCAAAACCCACCCCCCCCCCCCTTTCTCACCCACCCCTTCCAAGCTTAAGCAGAAAGAACACAGGGCTCTTCATCGCACTTGGCTTCTTTAAACATTTAATTTCCTTTTATTAAGCCTTTTAAATAATGCGGGTGCTTTTTCCACTGCGCTTAAGGCAGCCATTGATTGTGAGCACACAAATCTTTCAATACCGTATCCTATTTTTCGTAACCCTAAATCTCTGTACTTGCTCTAATTTCTTTTATGGAAAACTTAAAATGTGCACTGAAATTACAATAATCCTTTTGTTATCACTGGCAGCACGTTTGCAGTTCGGAAACGGGACCCAGAAAGCAGCAGCCACACAACCGATATGGAAAATTATTTACTGCATAGAAATAATTGGTAAAATATAATCAGTTTAAGGATACTTATGAACAAATATATACTTTCTTTAGCGAGTATGCAAAACAATCAGAAAACATGTTACTGTCTCCTCAGCAGTTTTTTTTTTGTTTGTTAGAGGGGGGGTTGGGGGGAGTTTGGCGCGGGCGTTAGCAATATTTTAAAAACTTGATAACTTAATGCTGGCATTAAAATGGCTAAAGTGCAGTCAAGCATTTGGTTTGAAATCAATTGAAAAATAAACTTTAAAAGATTCAATGAAGCACAACTAAAAGCACAAGAAAAAAGTACATTTGACTCAATCGGGCGCAACGAAAGTTTATTCAAATTTGGTGAATTTGTTTCAAGAATTTAATTATTGTTATTGCACAGAAAAAATTTTCTGAATTCAATTACGATTTTAGAATCATTTAAGACCTTTAAAAGGATTTTACGATTTCAGTGAATTTCTTTTGCCTCAAACCTTAATATTTTCATTAAAAGAGTGACTGGGTAATAGTGGGTATGTGGCCCGTATGAGCCCACGCAGCGCAAACCTTATTTATCTCGGGTTTGCAAAAATTTATTGTATCAAAAAACCGGACCATCTACACTTCAAAGCGAGTGTTAACAAATCCTGTGCAGGCAGACATCTCCTGTATCGTTCGTCGAATCAGACACTTTTTGCAAATCTGCTGTAAAATCGGTTGTCTGGAAAACGAAAACTTTGTCATAAGTTGGACTTACTTATTTCATGGAATTACTTTATTTCAATACAAAACGAACTTCAATACCTAAAAACAACCAAAGTCGAAAAATACAAACTTGGCAGAACATTAATTAAATTTGGAATTTCAAACTTTTGTTTTCAGGATTTTGCACAAAGTTGCTACATTTGTCATTCAATGTGTCTCTTTTACAGCCGCCGGCAAATCCAGTACTTCGAATTTTATTTAATTTCATTTCTATAAACCAACATCCAACATATTACAGGACAAATACAAATGTTTTCGTGCACATTAAGCTGAGACAAAAGAAAGCAAAAAATTATACGATGATTAGAAAATCAACATTGGAAAGAAGAAATTCTATCAATATGGTCTTGGCTTATCTGACTTCTTCAAAAAACCATCAGTTGACAGCACAGCCTGCGACGGCGAATGAATGCCGAAGGTTGTACCTTAAGCTTTATGAAAAATTAATCGAATTGAAACTACCCTTAAATCTGTTGAGCTGATGATTTTTTTTAATGTCTCGCCGCCCAACCAACAATGAACCCCGATTGACAATAAGCAAATAAATCAAGACAAATATTACAGCACTCTTTGCTGAACGCAAGTGACAAATGTGGTGATTTAAATAATTATTTGACTAAGAAGAATGAAAAAAAAGAATTACAATAATATTTTAATTTAAATCTATTTTTGGTCTTAGTAACCTAAAATTAATTAAAAATTCCACACTCACTTCGCAGCACTACGGACAACAACAACTATTGATCAGCGTGACGTCATCAATAGCACCAGTATGACTCACGATTTTTAATTTTGTGTTGGAAAACCTGACAGTTTAAACAGTCACAGAAGTGACGAATGTTCAACTCTAAAGCTGAGCTGCTGCTTTGGGCATAATGTACTGATTTACTCCGCATTTCATGTAGCGATAGTGTGAACGTATCTACTTTTTGAAACGATAAGAGGGAAGGCGGTTTTTATACTATGATTTTTTTGTTTTTTGCAACCATGTTTTACCTCCGGTAAATCAACCATAATTTTTATATAAAAATTAGACATGAAAGCAAATTTTTCGTCGTTCGCAATAAGATTCAGAATGAACCGAACGATTTTTGTATAGTGAAACATGCCGATTCGTTCGGGCACAAACCACGAATGAAAGAGATAATCAGGAATATAAGTCTTCGTGTGAATATGCTTTTAAATGAGAAATGTGATCTTGTGCTATTTCCGCCGCAAGTGGAATCCCACTTTCTGTCATTTCTAATAAGGTTTAGCTAATCAAATATAATTTGTTCTGACCTTTAAAATATATAGTATTCACTTTTCTGTGAACGGGGGTTATTAACTGGGAAATGTGATTGAAAATCGCTGCCATTTCCATCGAAAGTGGTATCCCATTTTCTAACATTTTTAATAACGTCTACTTGTTCATACTTTTACTACAGTTAACCTTCTTATCTGGGAATCTGATTCTTGTAGGGTTGGCAGCCCTCTGCTTTGCACTCCGAATGTAGGAAAAATCCCTTCAACACTTCGTGGCTTATGAGTTCTTTTCTGTTGAGTGTATTTCTTCCAATTCATCAAAAGTTAGCAGCCACTTCCTCTAATCTGTCACTTTTCAACATTCACTGTCATGTTCAACGCAATTTTGAATTTTGCCATAATAGGCAAAAAAATCATTCGAAAGGAAGGAAGTACGCTTTAAGAATCTGTACTATTTGGCAGCACTGCTACCCTGCTCCCCCCACCCCCCCCCCCGCCGCTTCCTCCACACTTCATTATTGTGTGCACTGGCGCAAAAAAGCATTTGCAGTTTCAATGCGGTTTTTTTCTTTTGGCTGCAAAAAGTTCGTTATAGTTTTGCGCGGCTCTAAGACAACCATGAAACTACTGTTATTGCAGAACCCCACACCCTTCTGTGTGTCTAGTTTTAACACTAAAATATGATAATGAACCATTATTAGCGTTCATTAATGCAAACAGATGCCTGCCAAGAGCTCTGCTTCGCTTTAAATGTTTTCTGCAGACCAAAAACCTTAAGCGGAAAGCGTTTACAGCAAATTAAACTGAAATATGTGTGTACCAAGTCTTGTGCACATGTGTTTGCGATCACAAAATAATTTCGAATTGATAGAACAAGAAGCCTTTGATGTGAACAATAAGTGCTGATTTACTCAACTGGCAAAACATCTCTGTAAATCTTAAAACAACCAGAAAAAACAGTTCTTAAATACTTCACAAATAAAGCAACCGCGTGAAATATTCATGTACCCGCATACCAACTTGTGAGTATCAGAGATATTTGAAAGACAGAAATATTGAGTAGGCCATTTACATTAGGCAATTTTTGCAGCTAAGCTGATCAACTTTTAGGCGTCGGGTTGGGAGGGAAATGTAAAAGGAGTATAAATACGTTTGACTTTCTTGTTCGTGCTCCGCAAATAGCTCGAATGTATGGAAAATAAGAGAGATACAAGCAATAAAAATTGTGCTGTCAATGAAAAAAATCGCCAAATGTAGATTCCCACTAAATACACAAAAAGCGTCAAATTTTGTTGCTGAAGCGTGATCAGCTGTTGCAGCGTTGATGCTGATTCTAATGCTTTTCTACTGCACAAAAGCTGTGATAAACTGTTACACCAAAAAAAAAAAAAAAAACCGCACCAACCACGAAAAATCAATCGCCGCTGTGCTGCCACTTTGCCAGATTATACACCTCTTGGACACGTCTATTTCATACGACAGACACAAATTTTTAGAAATGGTTCAATCGCTTTGCACAACATTCTCTGCAAAAACTGTCTCTGGGCCAATATTTCGCTCGGAAGAAGTGGGTGGATAGAACTTAATTGTTTGCTTACATATTTTTTTTTTTTTACTACCAGAAGGAGTACTTTTCTCTGAAAGTGTTTTTTATGTATCCTGTAATTAATTATTTTATGTACAATATTTAATATGTATCTTGAATTTGTTACCCAATAAATAATAAAATAAATATATGAAGCAGCTTTGCTTTGCACGATTTTCATGTTCGCTCTTGCCGTGTAAGACGGGTGATAGATGTAATAGTATTTACTAATAAAAAAGCGAAAATCGCCAAAGATCGCGGCGTTCACTTAAAAAATTGCTTTAGTTTTCCAACCGCAACCAGCAACAAATAGTCAATTATGAAATATGTAAATTTGTAGAAACTTTTTTAAACAGTATTTTTGCTGTACCGAAGAAATTGAAATTTTTAGTTGATACGTGTAAACTATTAGTGCGCCGCGTATGTTTGTAGAAATTAAGTAGAAAAAAAAACAAGAAACGGCAGGTCAAAGCAGAACAAAGACGCCAACGGTATTTTTGAAGTAGAAGCTCTTGTATGAAGATGTTTAATAAAACAAGAAAAACACACACACACACACACACACTTCATTTTATGCTTCTCCTGTCAAAACTAAAGACGCTTAACTGCCATTTAAAGTCAAGAAGTTAATAAAACAAGTCTAAAGTACACAGGTACTCGCACATAACAGATTCCATGCCAAGATCAAGCTAGAAGACCGAGTCTCAACAGAACGAGAGAAATAAAACCAAACGAATAGAATTTTGTTTGAAATCATTTTTTGTTTGTTGACTATAAAGAGGGCGCAGACGACCCGTCCAGCCGCCAGTGCAAACCAAACAACTCATAATTAAACAACAGGTGAACTTTGGCCAATAGCAGCATGAAGTTTGTAAGGATACGCGTAACAGCAAGAAACATATCGTTATTGACTGCATTTGTATTTTTATGTATATAAAAAAAATTCTTAGTTTGAACGTTTGTTAACGGCTTTCGTGTGTGTGGTGGTGGCTGCTGCAAGCAGGCCTTCGAACAGATATCATCAGCCCAATTTTGTTGCAAGCTCCACACATTTTGCCCACTATCATGCTCTGGGCGCTGCTGGATCCCGCTTAAATCCGGGCATAGGGCATCACTATGCGCCAGCTATTTCAGATGCCGCCCCTATTGTCACCAAGTTTGGCCACAGTAAAACGGCCACTCAAATTCCCATTCTAAGGAGCGACTACAACAACGATGGCAGCGGCAACTATCACTTTGGGTGAGTTGATGTCTCTTTTTCGCTTTTAGCGATTTTAGTTAGAGAAGTTGGTCACAAAAGTCAATGCCAACTGCACTGATGCGTTAAATGTTTAATTTTTAATTTAACTGAATGAAAAACAATTTTTAATACAACGCTATTGAAGGCAGAGAAATGGAAAATAAAGACAGTTTATCAGGAGTGCCACAAGAACCAAATTCTGGCGGGAGTGAAAAGGAAATGGTTTTCTTTAACTTGTTTAGAAAACGAACGTTTCAAATTCGCTTTGAGAGCGTAAATTTTGTAATTGTGAAGTTAAATTGCAGAAGTATCCTTTTTAATGCCTAAAATAAGGATATTTTTTTCTATCACAATATTAACTACTCAACCATCAGTCATATTGAAAGCTAAGTTTTTATAAGTACGGCTATTACTTAGGGCTTGATTCCCACATTCCACCGGAACTAGAATAGTAGGCGTGAAGGTGTGAAGGCGAAAACAGGTATTAATGCTCGTGAATATTTGTGTCTTCCTTTAAGCGATGGGAAATACGTCTGTGAGCGGTGAATTCGGCACACGAACCGTACAACTGTTATACGAATTGTAACTGGCCCATCGACTACTCCCAACTGGAGCAGTCTGCTTTCTCGCACATAGCGAGGAAGGGAATGAATGATTTTGCTTGGGCAGGAACTTCCGAAACCTTCAGCAAACTTAAGTTGGTGAAACAAGGACCAACACGCCACCATTGCGCTTTGTAAAAGGTGTCTTGGGTTGGGCTTTAGTTTAAATTAAAAGCCGCCGGCAAATATCCCCGGGGTATGGTGGTTGGTCTCGGAACGGATACCTGATTTCATAAGGAACTGGAGGATGGGGATTAAGGGTTGAGATTTCGGACTACCGACTCAGGTGATACGAACTGCTCTACAGCCAGAAGTGATAAGATAGTCCGAACTCTCGAGCAACTGGTTTGTGATATGCCCGCTTCTAAGTCAACTACAGGCGGTGCTGCGACATTGTCAAGTCCAAATTATACCAGCTGACGTAAATCACTAAATGAGTATCACCTGCACATTTTGTCTGTTTTGTAGTGTTTTTCGATTGACAAAAAACACGAATTATAGAATAATTCCTGAACTGTTTGTTAAAATTTTAATCTGAATGTATCCACGTTGCAACTTGAAATACACTTAGAAAACACTGCACTAGTATGTCCTTAACTTCTCCATTAACTGTCTCTATTGTCACCCAAAGTTTCGAAACAGGTAACGGTATAAAACGTGATGAGTCTGGACATTATCAGGGATCTTGGCCAGGTGGCTCTTTAAAAATTGCTGGTTCCTATTCCTACATGGGAGATGATGGCAAACTGTACTCTATAAGCTACAAGGCTGATGGCAATGGCTTCCGAGCAGAAGGTGACCACTTGCCAACACCGCCTCCTATTCCACGAGAAATTCAAGAGTAAACTTTCAACAAAAATTAATTAATTTTAATAATCTTTATTTTTTATTGTATTTTGCTAGAACCTTACATTTACACCAGCATGGTGGCAAGCAGCGCAGCTCCACAGCTGCTCTGGCCGGCTATGCTAACGGAAGGCATCAACATTTTGACTCATCCAAGCATCCAGCCAAAGCAAATGCACTTGTTCCAAACGTAAACTATTTGCCGCCGCAACAAAATCAAGGATATGATTATGAAAGACTTCACTAAATTGAGGTTTACGCAAAATAAAGCGCCCTTGTCTTGATGTATAACAATAATAATTATAACTAATAATAATAATAATAATAATACTAAAAACAATTGGTTCATTTAATGGAAACTATTACTTTTCGATGGAAATCGACCGTTTTGAAAAATATAATTTTCAAAAGGTCTGATTGAAATCGATCGATTTTTATGGACAATTTTCTGATCATGTGCAGAATTTTCTGCTTAAAACTACAGGAAACTGTGATAACAGCAAGAAAGTTTCAAACAATTTAAGCGAGCTCGCGAAGCCCCCCTTTTTGGGCAAACGGAGTTAAGTATACAGTGCAGTCTGGATAAGGTAAATAACCCACTTCATCAAAAAATACATACATACATATTTATGTATGTATGTATGTACTTATGTATGTTCATGAATTTTAGATAAGTACGTACATAATATGAATTTGGGGGTTCTCTCTATAAATATTTATGCACGAGTATGTGGAGCCAATATGCAATTACATATTCAATACTTTTTTGTTTTGTTAATTTCTTGTGCGCTTTTAGTTTAATTTTATTTAATGAACAATAAAACCTTTTTAAAATACACAATTAATAACAAGAACAACAACTTAAATTTACACATTCATAAACGTCAACAAACTGATTAATATCACCATTCAGTCACTATTAAAATTAGTCGACGTTATCCCGAGTGCACTGTTTTTACATACAGACAAAGCTGTAAAGTCAGAGCCTCACAGAATCTTCAACTTATTTAAATTTCAAACACATTAAATTTTTACTCATCCACCCACAAATACTGCGTTTCTGTTACACACTCTCATTTTGTACACGTCTTCATGCAATCTTATTTAATTCCTGGAAATCCTTTACAAAATTTATTGCCTGGTTTTTTAAGCATCGAAACCAACAAAAGCAAAAACTGCGCTTCAAAATGACATCTTTCGTTTGCCAAATACCAACCGTACAAACGATATTTAACAGCACTTGTCTAACAAAGACTTTTCACAAAATTAATCTCCAAGAACAAAAAAAAAACCAAATATTCATAAAATTGTTTGAAAATAATACGAAACAACCCCAAGTTTGGAGTTATTCCTTTCATGTGCACAAGAGAGCAGCAGCGGCAGCGGCAGCGGCAGCGGCAGCGGCAGCGGCGGTGCAAAGTTTTTAATTAAAATGTTTAACGTAAACAAAAAAGGGAAACATTATTTTTAAATTTATATGCAGTTATTGACCCTTGAGTGGTGCTTTTAAAATTTTATTCCACATTTGTTAAAAGCAGCTTTCCTGCTTCCTGCTTCCTGCCTTCCGGCAACAAAACTGCCCTGATAAAAATTGTCTTGATGTTTCTAGGTGTAAAAAGTTGAAGGCCAACAATAAAATAACTTAAAATTCAAAAGAAAAAGGTTGTTCAAACGGCACTCACTCTGCTGTCCGCAATAAAAAGAAAGTTGAATAAAAACTCATATAGACTAATTTTCTTATAACAAAGAAAGAAAGAAATTCAATTTGAACAGCAGGTGATTTCCTTAATAATATCGAGTTGAATGAGAAGTGACAGAAAAGGTGTAACAATTTCTGCGGCCAGTTTTCTGGCTGTCTGTATACCGACATTTCTGGGATTACACCAGAAAAACTACGATTTATTTATAAATTTAAACGAAAAGTCAAACTGTTTGAAAGCAAATTAACTGGCTTAATCGCAATCATTAATATGAGCGATAGACGAACTGGGCAAAACAAAGTTCATAAATAGTCGCCAAATCAAATTGTTGCCCTTCAAAGTATTGAAGAATGTTGACGTTCGACGTCGTGGGACACACTGGAAATCATTAGTATGAGCGATAGACGAACTGGTCAAAACAAAGTTCATAAATAGTCGCCAAATCAAATGTTTGCCCGTCAAAGCATTGAAGAACGTTGACGTTCGACGTCGTGGGACACACTGGAAATCATTAGTATGAGCGATAGACGAACTGGGCAAAACAAAGTTCATAAATAGTCGCCAAATAAAATTGTTGCCCTTCAAAGTATTGAAGAATGTTGACATTCGACATGGTGGGACAGACCATTATTTGACTGACTTCTAAGAACTAAAGAAATGCTTACATTATGCTACGAAAACATGGCACAAAAGCATTTAAATGGATAAATTTTAATAACGGCTCTGAATTCTGAATTTTCAGTTACAGTTCCTTAAGACTCTTCGTCGTCGTTTCGAAATAAGACCCGACAGTTACTAAATTTATTTGCTTTCCATTTATTTTGGTTAAAAAAATTTAATTTCCTGGGAATATTTGGAGTGAAGTCGTGGCCCTGAGTGCTGCCGCTCACTCTCTTACACCACATATACAAATATATACGTATATCTTATTGGTTATCTCTCGCAAAAGTTGACGTGATGCGGCCACCAATATCGTGTCCTCACTAAACTTTTTCTTATAGGCGTTTCGAAAGTCCCAGGCAAATACCCCGGAATCTTTCAGATTCTCCTTAAGTCTATATAAGTAAGATAATAATAAGCAAGAACTTCAGGCGGGTCTGAACTACCCAGTCATTGCAAGTTGTGCCCCTCTGGTCCAGACAACTAAAACATGAATATCATTAATACTTCACACATATTTTTTCTATTCTAATCAGCCTTTGTTGGCATAGCCCTTATTATATTCGTACAGCACAGTGATGCATTTACGAACCGGCCCTGTTTTAGCATCTGTAAGCATAGATATGTATGTATGCATTGCTATAAACCTGTTAATGGCAAACTTCTGTATCGTAATTTACAACTCCCCATTTCTAGTTTATATTTTTCGTGTTGAAGTTTATTTTCAATATAATAAATTGTACAGGTTTTTGCCAAGTTAATAAAATTAATTTCCTTAAGCGTTCGAATGCCAGCACACAAAAATAAGAAACCAATTGAGCACGCACTTTAACTTTTCGTTTAAGGCCATGGCACGCTAAAGCAGGAAGATTATCATATATACTTACATATATACATATGCACGCAATACAGTCCACATACAGCCCGCATGCCACTAAAATAAATGAATATAAATAAATTGAAAAACAAGAATAGGAAAACAAAATTCCAATAAACTAATTTGCAGACGAAAATTACATCACGGAAAAACAACTTCATTCACATACATACATATATAAATTCAAAATAACAACAATATTAAAAGTATAAAGATACACCCCGGCTAAGGACTGCATGCGTGCGTATGTGGCTGAAAATTAAAAAAAAAATAAGAAAAAAAAAAAAGAAAACGTATGTGGTTCACACACGCATCTTAATATTTAAATTAAAAGAAAAAAAGCAGCAGCAAGACAGAACGCTTGACTAAAAGCAGTTTCTTATTGCCGGCATAATAAAGTACATGGGGAATTTCAACATCATTAATTTATATCGCAACTTGTTTGTTCTCTTTTTTTATTGCATATAAATACATACATGTTCTTATATTAGCATTATGCTTCCTCTTATTTCATGAGAAGAAGAAAAAAAGGTGTTGTTTTTCTCTAATCCATTATGAATATAAATCATTTTCTCAAAGACTTCATACACACACACATACAAATCTATAAATAAAACAAGTTGTAATGATTTACAGTCCCCGTATGCGGGAATTACAAGTTGAACTCGTGTGATTTCCTTCATTTTATATTGCACAATACATTCCACCAAATTTTTATTATAAATATAGTGTATTTTTTTTTTTTTTTAATATGTACAACAAAACTGAATGGCAACTAAATAAGAGCATCAAATTATAGACATTTTCATTTATTTTCTCCAGCAGGCAAAACTTCTATACACAAAGGACCTTTTCCTAACAGATTACATACATTTTGCATACAGTATACACTGTACTTGGAAAGCAGCACAAATAAAAGTACAAGAAGTACAAAATCAAATGTTTGTGTTTGAACAACTCTGTGCAAAAAAAAAAAAAAAACAAACAAGAAACAGAAAAGAAAAGTCAGCAAATCCTAAAGTTTTATTTAAAAATTTGGAAAATAAATCTTACACAAATACTTGAATTTATGCCAACTGATAACTGTAAGAATAATAACGCAAAATATGTTTAAGTTAGAAAGTTGAAAGTGCTTCGCAACAAAATCAATTTAAATTTTGTTTTTTTAATGGTGTTAAACTACACACACACACACACACACACACACACAGTTGCGATAAGAACGATAGTGAGGGCTTAAAGGACATGCACTTCGGAATACCGGATAACCCTCAATGAGATAGCGAGACCTTTGAACCTGCAGCTTTTCTGTATAACGAATCATACCACGGGGAACAGGATTTGGCTTGGCGTACATCTCAAACCTGGGCACTCTGCTTTTCCGTGTATAGAGAGGAAGCGGTTTCTTGGAATTTCCTTGTACAGATTCTTTCGAAACCTTCAACCAACATTAATTGATAGAACGGCAACAGCATGCCCCCAAATACTTTGGAAAAGGAATCCTGGCGCTGATCATTTGGTTAAGGTACCGAACTGGGCTGAAACCTTCTGGTTGCAGCTTAAACCTAAATCTAAATGAAGAGGCTGGTATTAGCTATGGCCATATTTTCGAAAACCAATTGTCATCGAGCTGCCTCAGGGAGCAGGTTTTGCCTTAATATACTGGGGCACTCAGCTTTTCGGTGTATATAGGGAAAAAGGTTTCTGGATTGACACCGGCACCGAAACTCTAGGAAATTGATGCAAGTCTACAGTTAAACAGGTTCTTTAGAAACCTTCACCAAAGATAAAATTGGGAGGCCGTGAGCAGGCTATTGTCCATACAAAAGCTTAAGCTGCCTACCTTGGCTGTGGCTTAAGCCTAAAATAACAGCAGGAGACTTTGCCAGATGCTGAAGTAGTAGCTGTTGTCTTGCAACATATTTCTGTTCTTAATAAGAGAAAATGTACAGGCTGAGGTTTTATGAGGCTTTCGGGCTACCAACTCAGCAGGGAATGCCTAGGTCTTATTGATCTAGGCCGTTGCCAATTTCAGCTTATGGGAAGAATTTTCTGTCGCGATAAATAGATCTTTTTAAAAGCGATTTCAGGCTCCAAGTGGAATATTTTCAAATGATACACATATAAGTAATGCATACATACATTATTACATAAGCAATTCTGTAACCAATATTCTTACCATTAAAAATCATTTGGTCATAACTATAGTCCTAATTTAATTGCAAGAAAAATCACATTTTAGCCGCTAAAGTTGGCTTTAAGTTCAAAAACAGCTAAAATTACTTTTAAAATATTTACAGAAGTATAAATGTTTTATTTTAAAACTTTTTGTTTAAAATAATTTTTTTTTTATGAGCAAAAGTTTTTTTCTAATAAATTTAAAAATAGTTGCACTTTAGTACGAGTATAACACGTCATTTGTGTTTTATTTGTGTTTGCTTTTCAGCTATCAGCTGATTAGAGATGACACATTATTTTAATTTTTAACAGCTCGTTTTAAAGCATTTCTGATTTTTGAGTTGTTGTGATGATGCAACTTTTGTTCTATTTCTAATTAACAATATATGTATATTAAAACTTAAGTTATTTTTAAAAAGTATCTGCTTTTAGTGTTTGACTGTGGTTAAAGTCCATTAGATATAAATTTTACGTCATTGTAAACAATGTCATTGTCATTATACAAACAATACTCGTTTTTTGGCTCGCAGACTACAGGACTTTTTTTTTTGCTTGCCTCTTATGTACTACTTACTAATTTAAAATATTTGCTGGAGTCTGTTGTTAAAAGTCAAATAAAACACCAAACATACATACATACAAATATGTGTATGTATGTATGTATATGGGCATGTGGTCAAACCCATTTTCCACACAATTGTTTTGTCTCTGGCATTCATTGTCAACAATTTTGATGGTTCGTCATGCCCTTCATTGTGTGAAATCATTACTCATGATTTAAGACTCCAAAAGCCATCTACTTACGGACTGTCGTGCGGAAAATGTAAGTGTTTACGAAATGTCTCGTACATGTATTGTACATACACACACACACACACACACACACACATATATATATATATACTTATGGACATTGTAACACAATGTACAGGATTTGCGACAAAATTGATGTTGAGACATCAATATAAAGACGAAACGACAAAAGTTTATAAAGCAGAATACTTATGGCTTTAATCAAATGGCAAATACGGCTGTTACAAAGTATCTACTATTTTTTAGGATGCAACAACCTAAAGCAAGTTTGAAAGCAGTTGAAAGTCTCTCACTTTCGGAACGGAAGTACTACATTTTATGCATGTACGAGTAGAAGCTGGCAGCAAATTGTGAACAGGAGTGAAAACCAAGGTATTTGTTCGCCTCAGACTACGACACTGCCAGTTCTACCATAAACATCTTTTTGAACAAAAGAATGCTTAATGTAAAACATGTTTTACACGAATATACATATGTAGCAGTTACAACTAAGTCAGATATTGCACTGCTACCATACGATCCTTTAAAAAATTCGCCAGATTTTAACACCAACCTTATCTATAAGTTTTGTATCTATATATCGACAATTAACTTTCACAAATTAATTTTAATTCATTAGTTTTTTACAAAAATTAAATTATGAATAAAATAGTTTAAAGTTAATTTTAGGTTTTTCTAACCTAAAAATTTTTGGAACTAGGATTAACATAATTATTTTTTTTTTCTTTTCGAAAGCGAACTTAAAGCGAACATTGAATAAATTGGCTCATTCTTCTTTAAGCCAGTAAACAAAACAAGACTGTTTAATATTAATGATAATATTATTAAAAAAAAGAACAGATTAGCTAAATTTTGTTAAACAATAAAATAAGGGAAACAAGCGTCAGAATGCTTCGACCAACCCATAAATTTAAGAAAACGAGTGTAGCTGTCAAGGGATTAAGCAGCAAAAAGGATACAAAAGATAATGCGACTAGATATGTATGTACATACATACTTGGGCGAACTTGACAGGTCGGAGGAGGCAAATGCTACACAGGATGTAGTACAATCAACTCCTGTTTATGACGAAATAAACGCAAAACTTTAAGCAGTCTTGAGATAATTTACACACGAATACTGAAACGCTTAACTGACAACACGGAAGAACACTGAAGGCCAAGATCCATGGAGTAAGTGCATGTGGTAGCAGGAAGGTTAGCGGAACGCAGTCAATCACTTTAAAAGGCTGCGGTTTGAGACTAATTGAAGGTGAAATAAATTCTTGGAAAAAGTTTGTAAAGAAGGAATGAAAAGAACAGGAAAACACTATCGTAATTGAATCCAAATACCGCAAAAAAAAAAGCCTCCGAATACCACAAATCTGCGTATGTACAGCTGTGTGTATGTATGTATTTAAGCAGCTCAACTTTCAGAAGTATGTATGTACAAAGATTAATGTATCGACGTCTCAGTTGTCTTGCCAGAACGAAACGGTGATAATGATGCACAGAACTGAAGTTCTCTGTACAAATGATAAATAGAAATATGAACTTCATTTCCTTATGTTGGGTGGCGGTTATACACACACTTATTATGTACATGCATATCTCCCGAAATCTTCGTTATGTCCTTGTAACTTTCCTCTTCACAAAAATGTCAAAAATACTTCTCTCCTGCTTTCCCTACACTTAAAACGTCACAATACCTGCCAAAAGGATTTTATTGAAGATGAATGATGTAACAAAATTTTTCTGGGAAATATTAAATTAAAAAAAAAAACTGAATAAAATGTTGGAAAAAATGCTAAATTTCAATTCCAATAAAATTGTTTCCCTTCAATAGCAAATAAAGGTAATAAAAGGTGAAATTTTGTTTGCCCTATTTGATCCACAACTACTTTAAAAGTCAAGTAGTATTACCCGTAAGACAAACATCACAACGATGTAATCAAAAGTGAAAGAAGACATGAAGGGGACAGAAGAGAGCATAAAACTTTATGCATCTCTTACAAATTTCCTCTACGCGCTTTGTGGTTTTACTTGGATTCGTGAATCCAAAATTTGCAAGTAAATTCATTCATTTTAGTTGTCTCAGTACCGAGTACTGAAACACCCACATATACCTCGATTCTGTATTTCGGGCAAAACGTGTGAAACAAAAAATTTCATCGCTTGTCAATTCGTATTTCAATGCCAAAAAAACAAGCAACACTAGTTGGAATAATGCCATTGATCACATGTCAAATAAAATATGTAAATAAACAAACCAAGAACAAATCAATTGTGAACAATATTTTAAATACAATATAAAGTTAAACAAAATTAAAACTGTCAACTAAAGATTGTATTCTTTGACGGTAATTATGGCCGAAAAACAATGATGGGCAGAATTTCAGCTGATTTGTACTCCCTATAAAAGAATTTGTAGTAAGAATACGATGAAGCTGAGTTTTAAATTTTCTCAAAAAATCTTTACACGCATACATGTACATATTTATGCGTCAATTTCTACTTTGTCTCCATCAAAGTAGTTCTCTTCAGGCGAGCGTTTTTTCTTTCAATCCTCAAAGCAGTTCTAATATGCACTTTTTGATATATCCTTGAGTTATCACAGTGATTTTATTCACAGGGTAGCCAAATTACGGTGTTATTCTGGTGAAAAAATTACCATTTTCTGCTCAGAAGTTAGCAATTCTGCCACACTGTGCATGCCCAAAATTTCCTAAAAAAAAATTATATGGCATGAACCAACCGAAATGCCAACATCCTCAGCAACTTTTCCGACAATTCTTCAGAACAATTTTCTTCACTTTCTTCACATTTTCCTCGGTTGTTGAGGTAAACTTTTCCAATTTCCAATTCAAAGTACAATCACCACATGCTACTGTTAAAATTTCAAGTGCTTTTCAGTACTTTTCCATTTTTTACACAAAATTTTATGTAAATTCCTTAATTCTTAAAAAGATCCATTTTTTTCGACAGCAACAAAACGCCGACCACCCAAATCGCTTCTAATGCTTTTTATGCCCCTCACAATTAAACTAATCCTACCAAAAAAGGTGAAACTATGAAAACAACGAACAAAAATTTCACGTAACCCGTGAAATTTCCAATTCGCGTTCAATAGTGGTCTGAGGCCATATAGCACAAAATTGGTAGTATCTTTTTCTCCCGCTACTGTATTTTCTTAAAATAATAATACTGGATGTAAGTATTTGCGCACACAAGACAAATTGGTTTTTAAACACAAAGAACTTGTTAAAGACTTTAATTCCGAAGCACCTGACCGTATTTCTTTCCCCCCCTCTTAAATGTAAAGCATCTCAATGTGCGTATTAATTAGTTCAACTGTTACACACACAAACACATACACAAATTTCTTCCTTTTCCATCACTTTATTGATCACTTGGCCATTTCTCTTTTGCTATGCTTTTAAAAAGTTTTAGCATCTGCTGTTACGTTTTTTTTTCAACTTTATTGGCCATTAAGGTGTAGCACCTGCGTTTCACACCCAAAACTTACAAAATTAATATCGCAAGACTTGTACTAAAAATCTGACTAATCAAACATCTCTTTTAATGTTTGTTTTTATGTTAAATATTTAAAGGGTGGTTAAATTGTATGGGCCGATGTTGAATGTGAACCACACCTAAACGCCAAGTTTTTTTCCGAATTTTATTTGACATTTCTCTATTTCAGACGTACTCAATTTGAACCATGGAGAGATACACAATCCAACAACGTGTTAAAGTTATCCAGACTTATTATGAAAATGGGAGTTCAAATCAAAATGCATATCGTGCACTTCGTAATTTTTTTGGTCAATTTCATCGTCCAAATGTGCGTACAATCGCAAAAATCGTGGAAAAATTCGAGCAAACCGGGTCTGTAGAAGATGTGAGAACACCAGTGCATGCTCGTACAGCTCGTACTGCAGAAAATATTGCTGCTGTTCGCGATAGTGTGGCTGAAGAGCCGTCCACCTCAACTCGTCGTCGTTCCCAACAATTGCACCTCTCACGCTCGTCGTTGATGAACATTATGCATAAAGACTTGCATTTACACGCTTACAAGGTGCAATTGGCTCAAGAACTAAAGCCTCTTGACCATTCCAAACGTCGTGAATGGGCAGAATGGTGGCAAGAAATGGCAACAGTGGATGATCAATTTTCGAAGAAAATCATCGTCAGTGATGAGGCACATTTTCATCTCAGTGGATTCGTCAATAAACAGAATTGCCGCATTTGGGCGAATGAGAATCCAAGAGTGATTGTCGAAAAACCAATGCACCCACAAAGAGTGACTGTTTGGTGCGGTTTATGGGCTGGCGGCATCATCGGGCCGTATTTTTTCCAAAATGAGGCCGGTCAGGCAGTTACTGTGAATGGTGTTCGCTATCGTGAGATGATAACGAACTTTTTATGGCCCGAATTGGAAGATATGGATGTGGACGATATGTGGTTTCAGCAGGACGGTGCCACTTGCCACACAGCTAACGAAACAATGGCTCTTTTGCGCAACAAATTCAATGGCCGTGTTATCTCACGTAATGGCGATGTCAATTGGCCGCCAAGATCATGTGATTTGACACCGTTGGACTTTTTTCTTTGGGGTTATTTGAAAGAAAAGGTGTACGTCGATAAGCCAGCAACAATTCAAGACCTAAAGGATCAGATAATTCGGCACATTAACGGCATAAAACCTCCATTATGCCTCAGCGTCATCGAAAATTTGGACCATCGGATGGAGGTGTGCCGCCGAGGTCGCGGCGCCCATTTGGCCGATATTTTGTTCCATACATAATTGAGTAATACCAATACATCATAATAAAATAAAATTACAATAATTTCCTAAATAGTTTGTTTCATTAGAAGCAGACCCCAAACATTTGAATAATGATAAGATTTGCTGTTTAAAGTTGGGATTCCACTAGCGGCGCAAATAGGACACTGCGTAATGATTTTTATCGCGCCAAATCACCAGACATCTTAAAACAAATTATCGTTACATATTGTGGTAATATTTTTCGGCTCATGTGGTGCAAATTGAAAATTTTACAATAGCGATAAAGTGATGTGTGGCTTTTTGCTGCTCTTTTAGAGCTCTCTCTTTCTCTCTCTCTAGAGTTGCTGACTGGCTAACTTTGTTTTTGTATACCAGTATTTTTCCATTTACTTTTAAAAGAGATGTTTGCAGGCAATTGTGTGACCATATCTGTACTAATCGGTAACTTTGATCGGATCTTTAGTTGGCCATAACAAGTGGCACATTTTTCAAATTTTTGACAAAATTTCTCATACAAAATAAAATCTAGTTCATGAGCAGGTTTTGGTTAAATGAAATTGCTATACCTGACTTTTTGAACTAAAAAATACAACACTGCACAAATAAAAGTTGACAGTTTGAAAGAAAAAAACTTGCTTGAGAGAGGGGCAGTTTGAATTCTTGCAAACATTGTGGTTTTGGTTTTTATTTCATTAATCTTTTTATAACAAATTTAAATATAAGGCATTCGAGTTATAGAAGAAGAAGCCAGATTTTGAGTTAGATTTTAATTAAAATCTTCAAAATTCCGTTATAGTGTAAACGTACTATGACAAAAATATATGTATGTATGTATGAATATGTACGTGTGTAGTATGTGTTACAATATTCTTAAAGTTTTATGTTGGCAGTATTTTCCAAGAAAAGCTGAACGAAGAAGACCAGTGCCATCTCTTGCCTTTAGTGCCAGTAAGCTTGAAAAGCTTTAATAAAAGCTTAAAAGAACCGCACAAACAGCTCTCTGGAAACAATGCCGCTTACACTCGCATCCCAATCCACATCCGCATCCTCATTCACGCCCACAAAACATACTCGTCTATCCCACAAGCAACACCCACAAAACTTAGCAAATTAGACCAACTAAATGCACTTATAAAATAAATGTAACTGTTATTATTATATCGGTGCTTTCCCCTTCAAAGCTTTACAAGTATTTCCGTCACAAAAACCCGGCAGAAACGAAACAAAAGAGAATTTTCCCCAACAGCACCTAAAGACATACCCAAATTAAGCTTCGTACGCCACTAATTCTATAGCTGGGCAGAAGACAAAAAAAAATTAAAGGCAGAGAAAAAAGCCTGATAAAGCAAGAGTTTTGTTTGTTATTTTTTTTTTCAGCCGCACGAAAATTGTATTATTAAATTATTGTCGTTGCACTGCATTTGTTTGAGACTCTTTGTTTGGTTTCATTCATCACTTACCTGCTTTTGCAAGGTATCCGCCAGCTCCTCCAGGTATTCCTTGCGTTCGAAACGTTCAAACTTAAAACTGTTGGAACGATACAGCTCGTTGTCATCTCGACGACGATTTCTACACAGGCGCCTTGTGATTATATTGCCGCCACTGCCGCTTCTTTATTTGACAGTTTTCGATAAGGACGCATTTCGTTGCCGGTTTTTGGTTATTTTTTTTTTTTTGTTATTTTTGTTTTCAGTTACATTATGAATATTGAATGTAGTGATGTTCATGTAAACGCAAATATGAAATGAAAAAAGAAATACAGATGTACATATAGTAAACAGAAAATGAATAGATTTTGCAATGTTGACAACAACAAAGAAGGAAAACAAATGTTATAACACAACATGTGTCTATGTAAGTGATGTTGGCAGCATAGAAACATGTGTCTGCAGCACAGAAACATGTGTCCACGATTTGTAATCCAATTCTAGGTTTATTCGGGTACAATCCTTTATTTGCTCTAGAGTATTTATTCTAGTTGTTGGTTTTTAAAATTTAAATAATTTTCCAGACGGAAGCGAAGACAAAAGAAATATTTTCCCTCATACAAAAAGGGAGACACTTTTATAATTGCAAAGAAAAGAGAAAAGCCGTAACACGGTCGAAGTTTATATACACATATGTATGTACATATGTATATAACATATGTATATATGTAGGCATATTTCTTCCGGTGTTAGAACCAGCACCATTGAGGCTGCCAAGGTGTTGGTTCCAACATTGTTATCGCTGTCAATAATAACACCAACCATAGGTTTTTGAAAAGTGCTTTTTATCCAAATCCAAATTGTTGTTTTGGCTTTTGATTTCTTATTTGAACCTAAAAACATACATAAAAAACTCCTTGAATGCTGATGCCTTTCCACCTACAAACCTTGTTTTTAACTCCTTAATTTGTTTTCATAGCAAATACTCGTACACCCACAAACATACATACATACATACATACATTTACCAATA
The DNA here is from genome assembly GCA_932526305.1 of Epicampocera succincta. NCBI lineage: Eukaryota > Metazoa > Arthropoda > Insecta > Diptera > Tachinidae > Epicampocera > Epicampocera succincta. The sequence continues at coordinate 16,077,783 of OW052038.1, forward strand.
CAAACGCAGACAGTGAAGAGCTTAAAACACATACTCACAGAATTATTTTTATTTTTTTTTTTTTATTTTGCTTGAATGCAGGTTCACTTTAATGAAAAATGTTGCTTGTGCATGAATAAAATTATACAAAAGAGTTTCTTGCATAAATTAATCCCATACAATTAGTTCGGCAATACAGTAGAAGCCCGCTAACAGACATTGTGCCAAATACATATTTGAATTTGGGTGCAGAAAACCTGAAATGTGTCATAATACACCTTTTTTTTTAAAGGATTTTAAAGCAGAACTATGATAGTCTTGATACTTAAAAGCAGGCTAAGAGATTTGTCTGTAGTTACTAAAAGTGAGAGTGTGACAAATATTAATTATTTAATTAATTTCATTTTACAAGTAGAATGAAAACAAGATCACCTAATATTTATTGTTTGTCCGATAAGCACAGTGGGCTCCCTTATAGCCATAGCAATTCAGTTTTTACTCCTCCTTCAAACGTCATACATACATTTGCAAACAAACCCTCATCTATTTCTAAACATACCTACATATGAGCAATACCACCAAAAGGTCCACCATAACCAAAAAGATATTATTGTAAAAAATATGTATTTAGATGTTATTAACTTAATTATAAACTCAGGCACAGACTGAATCCAAAAATCGCACTCATTTGCATGCCATAGTGTTGAAATAAAAGCATCGCGGATTGGATATCCACTCAAGGAATGAAATGAAATTCTTATTTGTTGGTTTTCAGAACAAACGGATTTTAAAACTATTAATCGTTAACCATTTGAATTATTATGGCAATACTGTCGCGTTCGAAATTTCACATATCGAGCCAGATTATGGCTTTTAAAACCCACACAAACACCAGATTTTTCTATTATTAGTACAAAACCTTTTTTAAGTTACTTTATTAAATAAAATTTTGAAAATAAACGGAATTAGGATGCACCAAACTTTCACCTTTTTTATACGAACATTTCCATTTCTGTCACATTCCAATCCCTAGACTTTTGCCATTTGCTGTGATATGAACTTCCGCCTCAACTTTAATATTGTAGATATTACAGTGATTCCAATGGAATATAATTTAAACTTTTTCATTTTTGACGTATACATACATACATATATGATCGTCACGTTCGACTGCATGGAAATACCCACATGTGCACATAGACATGTTCTTTCAATGCTTTTGTATGCAGTTTGTTCGTGTTTATGATTGCAGCAGAAGAAGTGGGAAAAATTAAGAAAACTGGAACGAATATATATGTACATACATGTATGTATGTATGTAAGTATGTACATATGTATGCAAAATAGAAAATACTTCTTCTGTTTATCGCCAGCATATGAAACGGGTGTTCCTTTAAGGAATTATTTGTTTTTAGAATTGATTTGATTCGGACTGTAAATTGTGTACAACAAGGGCAAGGAGAAGCCTTTGAAAACTGGCACAGTCTTTTATTTACACCAGCACACAACTGTTGTACGTCAACTCTAAAGTCGGAATATTATTGGCTTTATAGGGCATTTACACTGAAGCGAAATATTGTAGATTTCAATTAAAATCCATCTCAAAATCTAAATCGTTGACACCACTGTTTTCCGACATTTGTCAAGACTTCATGCCATAACGAAAGCAACTGACTAAAAGCGCACAATAATTTCGTTTGTGTGCATAAGTTGGTTGCCTTTTATATAAATTTTACCCCAAAATCAAATCTTTTTCTTATAAATAAATAAATGAAATAAATACAATACATTTTGAACAAATTCTAACCCGCGCACTCTTAATATGTTTTTTTCTGTCAAACTGTTAAGTTTTATAAATCAACTCTGGGCTAAAGAACAGCTCTTGCGTCATTGTCAGGCTTGCAGTTATTATTTGGCGTCCCAGTCGTACCGATTGACTTTTGTTTTGCGGCTTATTTGTATGTTTGTACGTATTTCATGTTGGACACGCTGCTACCTTCCATGTAAAAGCACAGATCGTAAAAAGTTAGTCTCAGAAACTATTATAAAAGTCCTTTGACACCATCATGGGTATATGCTATTTGTTACTGTGCCCACTCTGTGCAGATAACAAGCAAATTCAGTTAACAAGTTATAAACTAATAAATAAATAAATGTTTTCGTTTTTAGTGCAAAATAAAAAAGATCACAGTTGCATCGCTTGGTACTGTGTAGATTTGACAAGATTTTGCGAAAATCTACTCACAAACTGAACTTCGTTTTGCATTGGAAAATTGCATAAAAATCTACTAGATTTGGCTCTAAATCGCGAATAAATTAGATTTAATTTGGACGTAAATGCAACTAGTTTTGAATTTTGGGGGTTCCCCTTATAGGTATATGTGCAATAGAATTACAGTTACTTACAGCGCTTTTCTGTTTAGTTACTGGCTTCTCTTTTTGTTTGATTTTAATTGATTAATATTAACAAATCTTTAAAACACAGTATTGATAATATTTTGATCTAAAATTTTGAATTCATAAACGTCCATAAACTGACGAACGTCACCACTCGCGCCTTTAATTAGTTGACTTGACGTTATTATTCCGAGTGCACTGTAATAGTCAAATTCATGGTTTTATTTATAATTCCTTTTGATTTAAAGTTATACAGCTACGAAAAACCATCCCCATTATTTGTTAATACTTGTATTTTTAGAAACGTTGAATGCGTCCGTCTTCAAATGTTACACACGCCAGCACACAATATATTTAGTTATACTCTTATTAAAAAAGAAAAACTTAGACGTACTGGGGGCTGTAGGAGTAACAGCAGCACCGCACATATCACACACATCCTGAATTTTGCTGGGAAAGCAACAAAACATCAACAACTCACAACATACACAGCAACAACAATGAAACTGAAAGGCAAAACTCAGCACGAAAAATAGATACTAGAGTAGAATAAACGAAGCTAAAATAGTGTTACAACACTTTTGCCAACAATGATGAAAAGTTGTTGCCCGATGCAGCGATAAAACAAAGCCAGAGTGCAAATCTATAAGGTTTTTAAAAATGTTTTTATGTTCATTACTTTTGTAAAATATGTACATACATACATACATACATACATGCGTTCACTAACTAAGAAATATTGTAAATATGAAAGAGAAACAGATACCACAAAATTAGTTCTGGAATAGCTTCCTTCGACAACTTATCAATTCAGCCACCATGTCCAGTGCTACAGATGAAGATAATGTAACAACTTGTTATTACTTTGTGCGCCAGATAAAAATATTTTAAAAAAGTAGACCCCCCCTCCCCACGAAAACTTTTGTTTAGAATGGCATCACTTATCTGCTGAATGAACAGCTTGTGGTCAGGTTTCTTTTTAATTCAACAAAAACTTTTCTTAAAGCTTTTCCAGTGCAAACACTGCCAGCAATTTAAGGCTGGAAAAAATCTTGAAGTTGGCCTGCATTACTTTAACTTTAAGTGCCTCAAAGTTAGTATGATACAGCTGGAATTTTGTCACGTTTTGATTTTGCGACTTCAACGAAAAGTCCTGTTTGATGCGAACTGCTATAACCTATTGCAGAGAGTTCAGAAATGGCTGGAGAAAACAACGCTGATATTTGTTGTTTTCGCGAGCGGAACGTTTCTATCAATTTATTGAACTAATAGGATGTTCACTGGCTGGTTTTAATGTTAAATCCACTCACTACAACATGTGGAATCCTTTTCTAAATTAGTTGTATGTAGATTTTATGAAATACCAGGTTTGTTCAGAAAAAAACGTTGCATTTCAGATATAAAATAATTGTGCCAGCTGAGGCGTATCCATGATGCTGTTCTTGATCAATTTGTGCGCATTTTCATCGGTGGTTGTTGATGGACGGAGGCGCCCAGTACTTGTTCGAGGCGAATGTAGCAACATAAAAAGAAAACGATAATCAAACGGACGTAGCTCGCGAAATTTGAAAACTCTTCCTGTTTTTTTAGAACAAGCCTTGTACTTACATATCGTTACCTGAAACGCAAAACGCGCATTTTAGTAATTTTACAGGAGAAGCAAAAAACATTCTTAAACATTTATTCAATATTGTAGTAAGGGCTTTTTTATTTTGTCACTAAAGTTGCTATTTGTGTACGTGGAAGTATGATTTGTTTGGTGGTGATGTATTTTGATTAGATACATCGGAATTTGCAAAAAAATCGATTTTGAGTTTTTTGTTAGTTAGGGCGTTTTGCGTTTTAGGTAACGATATATCTAAAAGGTGACGGCACTGTGGTACTCTTTTTCTTGTTGTTGACAGCAAAATACAATACCGACCTGTTTTAACAAGCAGAATAACTTTTTGTTGCACTGTTGTTATGCTGCTCTAGCGCTGCTACCTTGGCTTGTGAAATCAGCTGTTTATGATTTGAGTGCTAAAAGCAGGTTCTAATTCAGTGGAAAATTACCGTTGGAAAACCCAAATCACTTGTTCTTTTTCTACAGATCAGCAAATCAATATGACAATTTTTTTTCTTCTCAATACAAATTCAAGAGAGGACATTATTGCACCTAATGAAAAAACAAGCAGTTAAACGTTGTTTTAAGTTCTTTTAAATTTTTTAATTTTATTTTATTCCTTATGTCTGCGTATGGCACAAAAGCTTTGATCCTTTTCGCCCAAGTAGGTCCTTGCGTTTTATACAAATATGTATGTATGTATGTGAACAAATTCTGTTAAATGATCGATGTGACAATTGATCAAATGCAAAAGCATTTGTTCATAAATTTACGTGTGAACGTTTCTTTCTTAAGATAATACTGTATCATAAACGAGTCGTATTGGAATGTTTTAAGCGATTAAAATAGTCAATTATCCGCTCACAGTCAAAAACTTCTATTCAGAACGCGCGCGTTTGCGTCCGGTATGACAAACAATTTTTTACACTTTCATTTGATTAAATTAAAATATATTTAAATATAATATAAAATATATAACTTCAGTTGCATACATTTAGTTTAAAATGAGTACTACATGTCCTCCAGCTGGCGTTTTATGTTTGTGTCAGGTTTGTTGTGGCAACTGACTGCCATCACAATTAGATTAGGCTGACTGGGAGACATGTTTTTTAAACTTAAAAACTGATCAATCAGTTATTTGATCATCTAAAGCACAATTTGGAGGGCTGATTTGAGCAAGTTTTGCCAACATAATTCTAGAAACAAGGCAGATGTGTGCAAGATTTTAAGAGCTCTTAAATTTAAAAATATTTAGGCCACAATGGGCTTGAGAACAATAATAATAGAAGTGTAGCAAAGAGTAAAATGAAAATAATAAAGAAAACTCTTCAAAATTTACCTTTTGTGTGAAATGTTCAACAAACGTACATACACCATGCGCTGCATCCTCTTTAACCCGGTGCACATACGACCACACACACACACCTACATACATACATACAAATGAACGTAAAAGTAAGCACCTTAGAATAAATGTCATTCGGCCTGAGAGGAATATTAAAAAAAAAAACAAAAACCTTTGACACTTGTGAACAGAGAGATGAAAAAAGAAGAACTGAATATACATACATAAATAAACACAATAAACGCTTGAATTAGAAATTGCGGAAGAACCGACAGACAGATCGACAATAAAGCATGCCAAAACATGCACAAAAGTTTTACACACTTGCACTCATGTGCATGCACGCATGTATGTATGTTGGTATGTACGTGTGAGGCGAGAGTGCATACACGGTCGCAACACAGCCAACAAACAGGCAACTTTGATTTGAATTCGAAATTTATTCTCTAAACAAGTGACAAACCACGTCAAAAGCGATGATTTTCCTAAATTGAGAAGCGCGATTTACAGCATCACTTTCAAATCAGAATTTTAAGTAAAAGCAAAGTTTTAAGGAAATTTTTTTAATATTAGAATAAATGATATTTTTCTTAAACTGAAACAGGCTTTATAAATTTCGGCATTCTACAACAGCTCCTATTTTTGGCCGCTCGTTATGCAAAAGCACCACACTGTGCAACGCGCACCGGCGCCTTGTCTAACAAATTTGTATGGAATTCCATAAAAAAATAATTTATTTTTCTAACAACTTTCACATCGAAAGGCCACACTCATACATTCATACACACTTGTGTATGTAAAGAGATGAACTAAAAGTGGACTCACCCTTTATGAACGCATAAAATATATGTCGGGACAAAATTTTTTCTTACAATATGGTTTGATGGTAGTCCTCAGGAGAGAAAGAAAATATTTTTTGCCAACAACTCTCCCCTTAAATTCGCTCAAATTTATATTTGTGCCAGGGGCAGTAAATTGCCTATTAAATTAGGTTACAATATTTGTTTGAAAAATGGTTTAAAAAAAAGTAAAATGAATCTAAAATCCAAATTTTGCCAAACGAGTGAATTGTGCTGAAGAACACTTTCACTGGCCGGGCAAAAATTTTGTGCAGTCAACGTGCGTGAATCCACCTTAAAAGAACTTATGAAAATTATTACAATCAAGAAAACAATTAATTTCGAAATGCCGTCAAGCTTTCAAAATATAACCGAGCATTGAATTGCATGCCTTCGTCTGTTTGCTTGCTGGGATGCTGAGAAACAACAAAAACAAAACGGAAGCACCATGTTTAACATACAAAAGGAAATAAAAAAAAAACCGTTACACTTTTTCTTCTTTTGTTTGCTTAACATGGAAATGTACCGGCACATACACACACACACATACATTCTATATACTCAAATATGTACATATGAATGTATGTATGTATTTTCAACTAAAGCAGACCAGACCAAAAACAACAATAACTGAAAGTAAAAGTCAACATCTTAAGGTTTCTGATTGCGAAAATGAGACACACAAAACAGAACAAAATAACGAAATTTTTTCACATGCTTTCTTCTTCCACAGTTCCTGTTCCTCTTCCAGTTTCCCTATCACATTAGTCTATCAGAATAGTTTTACTTACCCACACGGCTTGCAATGAGTCATCTGAAGATCCCAGTTCAAATGGAAATTAAACATACGCAATTTGGCGACAGCCCGTTGTCGCAAAGAAATATCCGGTGCTGCTGCCACCGCCACAGACGTTGTTGTTTGTGTAGTTATCATGTTGCCGACACTGGTGGTTGCTGTGGTCGTTGTGGTCAGATTCAATGTATTGGTCAGTTCTCGACCTGTTGTCGGATTGGGATACATTAAGACGGTGCCACTGGGCGCTGAGCTCGCCATTATACGGGCCGAACGATGATAACGATGACTGGACTCATGAGACTCCTTTATGGTATAGAATCCGCCGGATGATCTTAAAGATACGAAACGTTTATCGAAATATATGTATATATGTTTTATCTGAATAAACAAATTCCACTAAAATCGTAACGTAACAAAAGAAATTGAAATGGGCAATTGCCGCCAACATCGGAGGGCAGAATGAGCTAAATAAGTATTTAGATAATACAAAATTAACAATTAAGAAATTATGTATTCGAGAAGGTGAATACAAATTGGAAAAACAACTGAAAATTAATATCACGCGATAGTTCAATTTTATTGAACATTCCAAGGCTTTTGCCAAGTAAGAGCAGAATAATACGAAAAAGAAAACTTTTCAAAATATTCGAGTTATTAGAAATCGTATAAAAATATTTAAACCGATCGACTGTCCCACGAAGTCGAAAGTTAACGTTCTTCCTTTACTACGACGGCCAAAGAAATTATTTGGCGAGTGTTTATGAACTTAATTTTACCCAGTTGATCTATCACTGACATTTATGATTTCCTCCCAAATGGCACGATTAGTTGAATTAGTTTTCTTTTAAGCATTAACATTCCTTGGGTTTGGGGGGGGGGGGGACAAAACCTTAAAACTATGTCGTATTTAAAATCCAGAAAAACATATATGCCTGTCGTCTCAGGCATATTGTAACAAAATGTCTAATAATTAATAAATTCTAAACGGAAAAATCGAATAAAATACTTACGACATATTATCGCCACCGCCGCCAACACAACTGACGCCGCTACGACGCGGACGGGACTTGCGTCGCCGGCGCCTTCGTCTCTCAGAGGAAGCTGTACGCGGCTGCAAAACATGTTGACTTAAAGATTTGCGAAATTGTCCGGCTGCATTTAACGCCAAAGCATCTACGACCGCTGGCAACGCACCGCTGGAAGCCTGAGGCTGAACTGTCAAGTTGGCTGGCACTGGTAATTGACCACTGGCGGCCAAACGTCGCCCGGTAGCCGAACTGGAACAAGCAACTGCCACCACCACCTGACCGTCACCAAAGCCACCTGCCGAGCTGTTAGTGTCCGTCGCATGCGAATGAGTTTTTGAAGACCGATTGCCTCCAAAACTAGTATTTACTTTACGCCACATGCGCTCCATATTGTTATAATATAATTTTTTTTTTCTTTTTGTTTCTTTTTTTTTTCTTTTGTTTTTGTTATTTAAATTGGGATTTTGTGAAGGAGGATATTTTCTATCTAACTGTTAGTTAACTTTTTAATACTGACATTTGCCAACTCTTAGCAGCAGGAACTATAAATTACTCATACTTTGTCAAACTTTTTTTTTCGTATACAAAAATGTGATTTGAATTAATTCTGCCCCCCAAACTAGAAATTAAGAAAACAGAACACGAAAAAAGTTCAATTAACTTTGGGGAAGCATTTGGTGTTCTCAACTTGCTTGTCGGTTGCTGTTTGAAATTTTAGTAGTTTTAGTATTTTTATTTTTCTTTTTATTATTATTTTTTAGGTTAAGTACCGCTTAGCAGTTGAGGAGTTTTTAATTTGCGTTTTCCTATTGCTTGGATCGTTCTGCAGAATTAACAGACTTTTCTTTTGGCAAACAACTGATTTACTTATTATTGTTTTCTTTAGGTTTCGACAGCAGCACATTTGATTTTTCACGCCTTAAAGAAGACGAAATCACTTCTATTTTTTTTTTTTTTTGTTATTTATGACATTATAATTTTATGCATATTTGTTTAAAACGTACATACATATGTATAGTTTTTCTGCGCTCCAAGTTACGCACACAGTTGATTGTGAAAGGAAAGCAGTCAGTCGTCCGCCAAGTTGTAGAGAAAGAACTGTGTTGCAATGACTTTCTTTCACGACATTATCACGCTTACTTTATCACTAAAATGAATCATAAACACAACAACAACAAAAACCAAAAAATTAAGCAAGATTTTTAAATGTTTTTGCTGTTTCATCGACATTGTGCTGGGACTTGGTTGGCGAGAGGGGGATTTCAAAGTGGATTTAAGGTTTGTTTGATTATTGCACTTACATTCAAATAGAAAAAATACACACAAGCACACACGCTCACGAAGAATAGCTGGAAGCGTGAAACCGATATAGGACTCAAACTCCTTCGCCGACTGAGACAGGCAGCGCTTGAACGTTGCTGGTTATTGAGAGTTGGCGTGTTTCTTTTGTTCACTCTATTTGCAGTTCGTAACGTTGCCGTTTTTGGCCTGTGGGAAAACTACCCCACCACATTTGACTTTATCTTTTGATTGGTGTAGGCAACACATTTTTACTTAGAGGAAGACAACTTAGACTATTTTCCGCAGCGCTCGCTACCACCACATCACCTCAACAAACATCAGTTTGGAACAAACATTCGGTTTGCCTGTGAATTTTGAAGTTCATGTACACAAATTGAGTCGCCTTTTAATATGCTTATTCGGACTCGTATTGTGTGTGCTTTGTTCTATGTATACAACAATTGATCCAAAGGAATTTCAACAGTATCAAATTTTCCTTATCAACACCCGTGCCACCCTCTTGTCATGTACTGATTTATTATTTTTATATTGTGTCTTGCAACGACATTTTTAAATGCCACTTTTACTTTTTGTATTAGAAAGAAATTCGCTTTAAATATAAATATAACCTTTTTCTTTTGCTTTTTTTTTTAATGTAAATAATTTTCATGGACTATAAAGAAAATTTTGTGATTTTCACGTTTTAAGTTTGCAGTTGGCAGTGGTTAAAGAATTTTGCAAAATATTTGTCTACATCTTGCTTCACGTTAGTGAGTCGGTGAAAAAACCTTCTAACCGAATTATCAATAAATTTACTCGAAAGTTTTGTGGCAGACTCTCAATAGAAGCGAAATTTTAATCTCAAAAGCTTTCCTTTCTATGACAGCGCCAGCACTCTCTGCAGCCATTTGGCTTAAACACCACCTGTCAGATGAATAATATGTCAAACAAATCCTTAATGAAGGCAGGCGGCATTTGCAAAGTATTTGTTTATCCTTGTGGCTGTAAAGTCGTTCAAGTTAATAGAGAGGGCTGGCTAACAGCGCATGATAAGTGCTCACAGCTGCTGATGTACAAACGTTCAGCAGTCCGACACAAGCAGCTTCAAAGCTTACATATTCGTAGACTAACGGCATAATTTTAAGTAACGACTGTCTGACAAAAGCTTTCATGGAATAGTTTTTACTATTATTGGAGGCAATTTCCAGGCAATTTTTTTTTTTTAAAGCAAAAATAAACTTGTTTCACCTTAACCAATTTTGTTTAACACGTAACCAATGCTGCCATAATATAATTTTTTTTTTTTTGGTTTTCAAGAAAAAAATCTGCTCCTTCAAAACAAAATTTAAAAAAAATAAAACCACATTTGGATTCATTTTAATAAAAACAGCAAAATATGCAACATACAATATAAATATTGTTACATACAATATTTATAAAATGCATATAAAAAATAAATATATACACATGTACATATCGCACCCTAAATACAAAAGGGTCACAACTCAAAATTCTAAAATTTTCAGAAGAGACAAAAAACTGTTTATGTTTAGTTCATCGTGCAGAAGCAACACATTTAACATGACTGTATTTTTCCAGTTAAAGAAGATAGTGACGTGAAAGCAGTAGTTAGAGAAGTGTACTCTGAATTAATTTATGGAAAAAAGTCACGTTTGGAAAATTTTGAGTTGTGACCCTTTTGTATTTAGGGTGCGATATGTAGCAGAAATCGGCAATACTACCTGTAAAGTTTTATCATAAAAGCTTACGTCAAAATAAGGCGTCAACAAATATTTGTTAAACATTTTAGTGAAAAATTGCGTGAAAAAAAAAGAAATTTGCCCAGCAAAACATTTACAATTTCCTCAAATTAATAAAATTCGATGCACTTCTTATAATTTCAAAATTCACCTTAAGTTGTGGGGATGAAATGCCGCAGATATATTTGTTTTGGGCGCGCATACCATAGAGATGCCAACATCCTCTCCTGCCTTTTTTTTCAATCGATATGGCAATGATATCCCTATTGTGTTCTAGAACCGATATAAAAACACCAGCAAACAACAGAAACCACAACAATTTCCAAAAATGGCAGCTTGTGCCTGAATACCAACATTCAATAAAATTTAAAATCTAATGCAGGCAGCACTCCCAAAGAAATATGTACAAAGTGAATGGCAGCAAGCGGTGAATAGTAAAATTTTTATTAGCAAAAATTACACATATTCATTTAATTATTTTATTTTAAATATTCATTGCATGAAATATTCCATCAAATTTGTAGATCATATCAATCATAGAAACACGATATCAAATTTTTGGCTACAAAATGCTTTATACGGAAAACCGTGGCACTCAAAACCAGAGTTGGTACACAGACGATATAACGAGTGCAGAGTCGCTTTGCTCGTTTGCAAACCGCTTATAAAAACACATTCAAGTTGAGAATCATCGATGAATATAACAACTTGCTTTTGCATTTTTTTTTTGTTTTTTTTTTTTTGTAAAAAATTTACAAAAAATAAAAACAACAAAAATTAAGTAACACAATCAATGATCGGGACCGAAGCCAGGACTTAACAGGAAACAATCACAAAGTTGTTAAAATACAAGTCTTGTAGCAAATTGGCATAGAGTTGGACATCGTGCCGATTGGCTGCCAACGGAACGAACGAAAGCCAAAATTTAACACAACACGAGGCTCTGAAATACGTCTGCGCTCGTTGGCCGGCAAATTGTGTAGCTCTCGCCAACGTTTAAATTCCCTAATTTTCCGTTAAAATTCCGTGTAAACTGCGATATTTAATAATGATTTCCGCTTCTGGCAAATGCGTCATTTTTCTTCCATGTAAAACAATTAACCTTTCATTGGTTTAATTAATATAGTTTTTATTTATTTCATTTTTTCTTTAATTAATGCTTTTTATTTATGTATTCATTTAGCAATGGTAGTTACTATTATTAATATTTCTCTTTTGTGTTTTGTTAATTTTTAATTAATGTATATGCATATTTTTAATTTTGTTTTCTTTTATTTATTCTTTAGATTAAATTACTAACTATATCTTAGACATAAACATTTATATAAATCTTTTTCAGTTATTTTGCATTGTTTCTATTTAGTTTTTTCTTTTCTTTTTTTTTTTAGATATTTACATTCTCAAAAATTTAGGTTACTGAATATGTTTCAATTTGGAATCGTATGCCGTTTCAAAAACTATTCCATCAAAAAAAAATATTTTTTTTTTTTGTTTTAGTAACGTGTCATACACATTTATATTGAAATATGGGTGGATAGTTTTAAGTTAATTCCGAATCAAATGCGAAAAATTCAAAATTTCTTTTACTGTCACATTCTAAATAAAATTTTTCTTCAATTGTTTTTTTATATTTTTCTTTTTTGTTAGAAATTTTATATATGTAATTCCCAACAACGCACAAGTTTTAGTTAATAAATAAAACTCAAACATTTTTGCGAAAAATCTAAAATTGAGTTTTCATTTTATGTAATAATTAAAACTTGAGAGCCGATGAAAAATTATACCTTGAATCGGTAATTTGTTAAACAGTATTATAATATATTTAAAATCAGTTTTCTGATTTCTTTTCTTTTACATATTATTTGTTAAAATTTCAAAATTTTAAATTCGAAATTTTAAAAGGTGATTTTGTGAAATTTTAAAACTTGAAAAATAAATTCAAATATTCTTAATATTAAATTATACATATTAAAAAAAAAAAACATATTCAGTTATTAAAGTCTACTAAATAATTTTGTTTTGAAATTTTTAAATTTTTGTTTGTTTAATATTTAGTTAATATAATTTAGAATAATGAAGGATTATTATTACTATTACCGACTATAAGCATTTTTTTAAGAAAATCTAGCAAAGGTATATATCTATATATACACATATACATATATATACACATAAATATATATGCATATATGTATATATATCCATATATTTATACATACATGTTTTTCATTTTTATATTAAAAAAAACAAAAGTTGTGAATATTATTATTATTATTAGTTAAATATACATAAATATTTCCTTTTTAAAGTATTTATATTTTGATTGTTACACATACAATATCTACATGACTATTAACTCTTTCGTTTAATATAAATATTATTTATTTGAGGGCATTTAAAAATAAATATTCCATTAAAGGGATTAAAGTTTAACTCGTTTTTTTTATATTTCTTTATTTATATACTTCATTTTCTTTGTTTGCTTCGGCAAAGAAACTTTAATTTATTCATATATTTATAAAGAGTTAATTAAATTATGAATATACTTTAAATTATTTTCGTAATCCTACAAGTATTTAAAGTTATAATAAACTTAAGCTTTCTTGCCTTATAAATTTTACTTATTTTTTAATTTCTTTTAAAGTGTAATACCATTTAATAAAAAAGTGTTTTTTTTTTCTTTCTTTTATTTCAATATATTTAAGTTTTAGTTTTTGCTTTTTTTTTAAATTCAGTATTTATTTCTGATAAAAAATATAATTAATTTTTTTCAACTATTTCTTTAGTAATTCTTTTATTTAATGTTTTAATTATTTTAATTTTTTGTTTAATGTGAAAGCAAGAAAACATTTTTTATTTTTATGTAAAATTACTTTTCTTAGTACATAAGTAGCTTAACTTAAATTACAGCACAAAAGAAACAACAACAAAGTGACAAATAATTAAATACAATAATTAAAATTACTGAGAATATAAATTAACCCCTATAACAAAATAACGCAACTAATTGGAAAATATTTATAACTTATAAAATAATAAAAAAAAGGCAAAATTAAATAAATTATTTATAAAGAAGTTTTAAAAAAAAAAAGAAGAAAACAAAATATCTACCTGAAAACAAACTGATGATTAAATAGTTGATAAGACTGAAGTTATAATTTTTGTAGAATCTTAAAAATCAGACTTGCAAATGAATTATTTAAATTTGATCGCCCAAAAATATTTCACGCGCAATTGGGCAATATTTAATGTCTTAAGAATTTTCTAGTCCGTACTATTTTATAGTGCGGGATTTTTGGAAAAAGGAACTCCTAAAAAATATCCGTGGAAAATTGTACATCTAAAAACAAATACTTGTACGCATTTCGGATATGTATTTAAAAGAAGTATCTGTGTGTTTTTTTAAGAAAATTCTTTAAAATAGAATGAATCTTTTTCAAAACGTAATTTGTGAGGAAGAACGTTTTTTACGAGGTGCTTATAAAACAGCACTTTTTAGTTTTTATCTCCTTTTTCATAACTTTCGGAATCGGATTTGATAGTTTCTAACCATCTCACTGCTACTGTTTTATAAATAATACTTTATAAAGTACTTTTTATAGCAATACTTTTACATGCACAGTTGCAAAATGCGTTTGTTTTAGCAAAAGAATTTTAAAAAATCTACTTTTTAAAAATATTTGTTTTCAAAATTCCACGCTTTAAAAAGATATTTTCTTAGAGATTGTTTTGAATAGAACCTTTGAAAGGAATTATTCTAAAAAGTGGCTTTGGAATGGCATTTCCTCAAGAAAGTATTTTTCTAGACTTTAAAAAAAAATTCACTTTTTCAAAACACTTCGTATGGTTTGTGTTTTAAGAAAAAAAAATTTTTCGAAAAAGCAGTCTTTTAAAAAGTTGAGGTTTTACAAAGAGCCTTTTTGAATAGCATGTTTTTAGGCTGAGAGATGTTTTTAAAGGTACAAAATTCGCAGAAAGTAAAAAAAGTTCCGTTTAAAAAGGAAAACAATATGTAATTCTTCGCTGAACGATATTTTTTTAAAAAGTTAATTTTGTAGAAGCCGGTTTTTTGACAACGCAATTTATTAAAAGGCCTTTTCTTGAGTTTCGCATGGAAACCTTTTTTAATATTTGTCATTTTTGTTCAATACATGGACGTACGTAACAAGTAAACTTTTCTGCGTTTTTATCAACCAGAGTTTGCAATTTGCAATGCAAACGCAAGAGTTTTAATTCATTTTATGGTATTTTCCCACAAAATTCTACAATTTGTAATTCCTTTTTAGCAGTTTAATTCCATCTCTTTCACAAAACACAATCCGCTCGAAAGTGATTTCGATGGCATAAGAAGTTTTCAAAAAAAAAAAAACTAAAACAAAAGATTTTTTTCTTGCAAATACATAAGACACAATAAACTTTCCTTGCATATATTTAGGAGCGTATAATAAGTTTTTGTCCTTAAGAACACAAAAGTTGAAATAGAGAAAAACTAAAAGAAACAGAATAAAAAAAAAAATTAGCTAAATAAAATTAAAATTGTATATCTGAATCGAGACATTGGCAAACTTTTTGTTTAGCCATTACTTTTTCGAAGAATTTAGATAAAATTCTACAAAGTTAAAACATTATTTTTGAAATAATGAGTTAAATTTGTCTTTTGTGAAAATAAAAACTTTGATACAAATTCGTATGCGAATTGGAAATCGTAGTTTTTAACGTTCAATGTTCTGGCGTTTAAAAAAGCCCCAACGACAATTTTATAACAGATTACGGAAAAGGAAAACTTGTTCTCTTTGATCTATTACAAAGACTGTTGTAGGCGTTTTTCGAAAGTGCCTACCAACCATGATTTGGGAGAATATTTAAAGTGGAAACGAAATGGCAAATGATAACGCGGGAAACAACAGTAGTTGGTGGTGGTTTACTGCTTTTCTGGTAACCAGAAATTTTGTATTTGTAGTCGATTGTTCGCCCTAATTGGGCCATTAATTAAAATGCCTGTTTTTCGGACATAGACATTCATATTCTTTCTTGAATTTATATTGAATTACGGCAATTCGTTTTTGTATGCAATATAAATTCACGAAAGAATATTTATCCTTTTTAGTACATAATTAGCAACTAGTTTAAGCCTAAAATGTACATGCAATACCTAAAGTTACACTTAGCCAAAGTAGTTTCGGTGTTATTTGTTAAGCTTAAAATCATGTCTTGAGACCAGAAGTTTTCTATAGCCCATTTAGAACACCAAAACCGCGGAACAAAATGATTCCTTTTGGGTCTGGTGATCTGTTGAGCTTCAAGTGTATTATAAAAGATAGAACATAGATATAAATATATTACAAATACTACAACCACTAAAGTTAAGTTTTTCTTTGCCCTCTACATAAAGACAGGCGCCGTTTACTTCATATATGTATGTACATTACAAACTTATTAAGCCAATTAACCATTCATTGTTTTATAAAATACATAATATGTATGTATGTACCTGTTTGTCTTCAATTAGCATTACAGAATTCAAAGAAAAAAAATTGAAAAATTGACAGACTTCATTAGTTTTATATATTTTTAAAAAAACACTTTGTTTCTTTTCTTTTTTATTTCATGACAAGCATCCGAATTTAATAACATTAAAATATAAAATGGATAATTTGTTTTTGTTTCTAATTAAATTAAATAAAAATTAGAAGTAAAATTAAATTTGTATACAAAAAAAGAACAAAAAGGAGAGTATAATGAGAAAATTAACAAAAAAAAAAAAAAAGGAAATAAGAAAAAGAAAACTACGCTTTTACAATTAATTCTTGTGTTTCAGCTTTATAAATTTCTGTTACTTGCTTAAGCTTAGGCCAAATAAAGGCAATTTATGTAAAATATTTGACAAAATAAACTATAGCTTTACTGTGAAGCCAAATAAATACCTAAAATCTTAATCGTTTTGTTTCGATATTATTTTAAGAAGTTAACAAAGTCAAATAGAAGTGATGTATAAAAAACTTTTTATGTTATATAATAAATATAAGTATATGTACGTTCTAAAACGAGTGATTTGAAACCACCATATTTCAAACAGTGAAAAACTTTATTTTATGTGTATTATTAATTTAGCCATTCAAAATTAAATTCGAAAAGAAATTTAAATTAAGAAAAAAAAAAAACAGCATTTAAAGAACGCTTTGAAAATCGCGCGTTTTCTAATAACGCGTTGCAAGAGTTGTGAGTTACAAAAACAAAAAGATCTGTTGAAAACAATAAATTAAAAAAGCTTTGGCTTATTTTGTCAAATATTTATTGAACCCAAAAAGAACCTATAATTATTTATTTATGTATTTATTTTTTCAATTCTGGTTTAATATTTATATTTTAAGTTTCTTCTTTTCTTTTCTTTTCTTTCG
The DNA here is from genome assembly GCA_932526305.1 of Epicampocera succincta. Taxonomy (NCBI): domain Eukaryota; kingdom Metazoa; phylum Arthropoda; class Insecta; order Diptera; family Tachinidae; genus Epicampocera; species Epicampocera succincta. Next base: position 16,095,209 of record OW052038.1, read on the forward strand.
TTTTTAATTTTTTTTATTCTAATGCTATTTAAAAATAAAATTATACATATGTACGTTTGCTTAAAATGTTAATGCTTTTTTCTCCTGCTTTTTTTTCTAATTCTGTTTTTTTTTTTTCTTTTTGTTCCTGTGCTCTGCTGCTTTTTACATAATAAAATTAAAGACTGCGAATTGCGTTGTCTGGTTGTTTGTTTATTTTGTTTGTTTTGATGTCTAAATTATACAAAAATTCGTAGGAAAAAATGTACGACGGTTCTTTAGTGTGAAACAACTGTTGTTCAACTTTGTTTGTTGTTGTTGTTTGTTAAAACATTGCTTTGTTTTGGTTTTTAGGAGTCGAAAACACAATGCGTTTACAAAAACAGGATAATATTCAGTGAGTGATGGAGGAAAAATGAATTACAATACTAATAATAATGCTGCTGCAGCATATTTTAAAGGATAAATTTATTGTCCATCGTAGACCCGTGTAACTTTGCTATTTTTGACTTCTTCCCATGCTGCAAAAATAAATAGAAATTTATATGTATAAGATAATGAATTTTTAGATATTGTACTATACAAGTACATGTTTGTTAGATCGATCAAATGCATTATGAATGTGTAATACTTGGTAGATATAGTATATGTGTCCAGTTTTCATGCCCTTCGCCTTAATTCCGATTGTGAAATAAAATCCTTCCAATATTCGGAATAGTTATGCAATCAAAAAAAATTTAACTTTCTTTCTAACACATTTGTAAAATTTCTTTTTGCCAATGCGTTAGAAGCCTTTTTTGAATGTACCAGTATCGATCAGAAATTCTTGTATGGAAATTATGAACAGATAATTCAATGAAACGAAATGTCACATCTAAAATGAATTATAAATTTCAATATCACGATCCCTAGATAAAGAAAATCTTTGCATAGTTGAACAAGATATGAAATGAAACAAGCATTCAACTCGGCATTGAAACAAAAAACAAACAAAAAGAATGCAAATATAAAACACCAATGGCCGAATAATAATACTTTCAGGAATAACTTAAATATTCCAAAACTTTTCTTTAAAAAATTGCCTGATATTGTGATACTGTTACAGGTATTAAACATTACATTTAGGTGCATAAAATTCGAAATAATTTCATATAACAAGTGACTTCAAATCACAAATAATTCCAACCACAAGTGATTTCAAACACAATCTGAATTTAGCAAAGAAAAATATTGAATATCCGCGTTAGTGCATTGACTTGGAAACTATTAATTACAATTATGTATCTAAATGTGTTTAAAAAAAGTTTTTTTTTTGGTTGAAAAGCACAAAAAAAACTATATGATCTTTTGCAAAAATTAAAACTTACCAGAACCAATAAAATCTACTATAATGTCATTGTGTTGTTGTGTACTAAATGCTGTTGGCATTGTTGGGGGCGGTATAAAATGTATATCGAACTCTTTGCTGGCCACTGTACCGCCTGCAATGGAAATACGTCGTGGACGACTAGGACTGCGGCTACGTAGTGTATTATTGGAAAAAGTGTCGTCATGATCATCTTCATTATTAATATAGTCTTCATCACATTGTTGTTGTTGTTGTTGTTGTTGATTTGACGGTGACTGATGATATGAAGACATGTGGTGATTGGCGGCTACGCGGCCATATTTATTACTATTATTAGAGTGACTAAGTTGATGATGATGCTGTCGTGGCGGTGACTGTTGATTATGAAGATGGTGTTGTTGCTGTTGCTGTTGCTTTTGCTTTTGGTAAGTGGTTGACGCAGATGATGATGTTAGAGAAGATGATGAAAAGGAACTAGAACTTAAAGAATTATTTGAATTTTTATATTGTTGTTGCTGCTGTTGATTTGACTGCTGTTGCTTGGCAGCGGCACGAGCTGCTGCTATAATAGCAGCCTCAATATCATTACAAGTCTCTAACTGTTGTGGCGGTGGTAGTGGTGCTTGTGCCAAATTATCCATTGAGGAATGATTACTGGTACATTTGGTTTTCGACAGAAATGAATTAAGTTTATCATTTTCCTCTTTCTGCTGCTTTTGTTTGTCTAAAGTACTGCTGCCCGAACTGGTACTTAATTTCGATTTATCCGTATAAATACCACTGTCACTGGACTGATTGTTGTTGCTGGTATTATGTACAGGCAGATGTGAAGTGCCAACGCTACAATTACTGTTACCGTGCGTACTGTTGTTGTTAAAGGAGCTATTGGGCGATGAGGCTTCAATACTGGAATTTAATAAGATATCTGAATTTGAATTATTCACCGCATCATTGTCGCAAGAGGTACCCGAGTCATTCAAATAAGCGTTGGAAGGAGATGTTATGTTAGCCTCACTTTTGATTGTACATTGCAGATTTACCTCGTCATGGCATTGATTTAAATTAATGTCATTGATGTTAACGGAGAGATTATCATTAACAACAACATTAGTGTTGTGTTCGTCGTCAAACAATTTCAATTCATCTTCATTAAAATCGCCAAATGTGAACTGATTGTCGGCAGCACAGCTGCCAGAGTTGCGATAATCATTGAGTATGATTACAGCGGGTCGATTTTGTAATAAACTGCTGCTACTGGTGCTGGTGGCATTTGATGAAGAGTTTAAGCCCAACGGCAATGAGTTCGAAGTTTTCAAAGGATCCTTCTGCGATTTCTTTTGTGTTGTAGGAATATTTTGATTTTGTTTAGCTTGATTTATGTCCACGGAAGTTGTTTGTTGCAGCTGTAATTGTTGTCTTTCTTTTTTCGTTTTTTTTGGGTTTGTTTGTGCAGTCACTGCCACCGCTGTTGCTATTTGAGTAATATCTGCTGCTGTAGTTTGTTGAGCTGTTGTTGTTGTTAGTGGTGGACTTTTTTCTTTGGATTTTTTGTTTGCTGTTAATAATGCCGCTTGATGTGAATTGTTGTTGCTGTTGTTAATTGTGTTTGAGGTAGTTAAGTTTGAATTTTTATTTAAATTGATATTATACTGTTCAGTAGAGTTATTGTTGTTGTTATTATTATTATTATTCATTTGTTGCTTAGCAGCAGCTGCAAAATTAAATGGCGTCTGTTGGCTGTTGTTAGTTGCTGTTGCTGTTGCTGTTGCTACTCCCGTCGTTGTTATATTTGCTGAAGTATGACGTTTGAAGGTTTTCTCTAAAGCGGGATATTGTTGATCTAAATTATTACTATTCATACTATAGGAGCCAGCGTTTACAACAGCATTAGAAGACAAAGATGAGGACGGAGGTGTGGAAGAAATATTATTATCATTTTCAACACTTTTGGATTTTTGTAAAATCTGTTGTTGGGGATGTTGGAGGGGAGGAATATAGGCCTGTTGGTGAACCATTATGTTCTTTTGTTGTTCCATAGGCGAAACTTTGGTATTGTGTTCTATAAGATTAGAATGAAAACTATCATTTGGTGCACAATTACCACTAACAGCGATTTGATTTGAGTTAATATTTTGCACAGTTGTTAAACTCTGCGAATAGGTTATAGTCTTATGGTTATTAATCGTACTAAGTTTGTGGTCATCACTCATATTTGCCGCCGAATTACTGCTTAATTCGGGGAAATCTTGTTTGATTTGAAATTTTTTTATTTTATGGGTTTTCAAGTTAGCAACATTTATGTTTGTTGGAGCAGTGGGGGTTGTTGTAGAATTGTTGACTGCAGAAGACAACTTTTCGTCACAGCTTAAGATTTCGTTTGAGGTTAAGGAGGCATCAGCATTTCTGCTTTCCAAGGAAATTTCATTATTATTTATTAAAATGACCGAAGCAGATCCAGCATTAGCCGCAGCATCAGCAATTTCTTTATTTGTTCTAGCAATGTCTGCATACGATATGGGTGTTGGCAAAACTTTTCCTATCAAGGCGTTATTGTGTTTCACCGGTTTCGATCGTATTTGCATTTTTGTTTTGTGGCTGTTGGCGCTTACGTTTGTTTGGTTAGCTTTTGTAGTGGCTTCAATTGGTAATGAATGTACGGAATCGAGATCGCTGGAGTCAGATTTTTCTGAAGGTGGCACGGATGAAGTTGATTTGCGTCTAGACTTGTCGTTAGCAGCTGCAGTAGTATAATTATCAGTTGTCGGACTGTGATGCTGTTGTGGATTTTGATTTGGGGTACTATTATTATGAACTTGCTGGTGCTGGGGGTTGTTTGGCTGCTGATTAGATTGACTGTTAGAGCTCGTGTTGTTATTGTTAGTTGTTGCATTATCATGATGATAATATTTATAACGTACAGTCATTTGCTGTTGTTGTTGATTAAAAGTGGAGGTTTTCTGCATGGTAAAATTGTGCGTACGGTTAAAAGTGACCGTGGTTTCTTCGAGATTGTTGACTATTTTTGGTTTTTTGGGCTTTTTCTTTTTGGTAACAACATGAAATTCGGCAGTTTCTGGTAAAACGGATTCTATGGCTAAAATATCGACTACAGTCACAGCATTTGGTGGTATATCAGTTTGTTTTTTACGTTTTTCCAATTTATTATCTATTTTTTCACATTTTTCCAATTTATCGATTTTCTCAGATTTTTCCGTCTTTTCAGCTTTCTCTAATTTTTCAAACTTATCCATTTGTATGGTTGCCAATGATGTCAGATTATTGGCTAAATTACGTTCATTGCGTTCATTTGTCTTGTCTTTTATTTCTTTTTCGTCTTTTGAATTCACAATAAGACTTGTACCTCCAGTATTACTACCTATTTTATTTTTCTTTTCCTTTGCAGAATTTCCAGCAGGGCCTATATATTTATCTTCATTTATTAAATTTGCATTCTGGTGATCATCCGAATATTTGAGATCTTCATTTGCCCAAGAACGACGTTCAGATTTGCGAGGATTTGTGGTGTTTTTGCTGCTGCTATTGCCGTCTAGATTTTTATTAATATCAACCGTAGAGGAGGAATTATTTTTCTTTCCCCCACCACCTGATTTTTGTCTGACCAAGACTGCACTACTTTCGGTAGTGGCTGCAGTTCTTTTCAGTTCGTGTACCTCCATTTTAGCACCGCTGCGTAATTCTTCCAGAGAATTGCTCTTCTTAAGTTTCTGGTGCTTTTCTTTTTCCTTTTTACGTTCCTTTTTCTTATCGCCTGACGACTTTGAGACAGTTTGTTTATCCTCACCACTACTTTCTATATATTTGACCAGTTCTTCTACCGGATCTTTGCCTCGATAACCAGCCACAGATTCGACATCGACAGTTTTTGTGTTACGTTCCTGTTGCGATTTTTTCTTTGCTTTTGCCTTCGCCTGCGAAGGTCCAGAGGAGAACGTGGTAGTAACTGTAGCCGATGTTGATACTGTCGCTGAGGCAGTATGTGGTGATATTGTTACAGTGGCTGAAGTGGAAACATTGCCACCACAGGAGTTAAGCAAAGCGGCGGCCGTAGCATTGGCATTTGCAGGTGAGACAGCGTTTATTTGTATAGTTGCAGCAGTACCGGCAACCGAGCCCGATGAGTTTTGATATATGTCGCTAAGAGCGTTGCCGTTTTCATCCAGCTGCCGCTGTGTTAATGTTGCAATATTGTTGTTGTTGCCCGTTAAAATTGCTGAACCAGAAGCAGGTGTAGAAATTTTTGTGTAGATCTATTGAAAATGTTTAACTAAAAACTTTAAAACGAAATATAAAATAAAAATGAAAAACTAACCGCATTCGTTTTTGTTTTGTTCAGTGTTTCTGGTGATTTATCACTATCGCTGCCCAAAACTGATTTATAAGATTTGTAGTTTTCGTCTAAAGGTAAAAATTTAGCATCCATTGCTGATTGTGGGGGACTGTTGTTATTGCTACCGTTACGTTCCAGCGCATTGAAACGTACGGTTTCATCGACGTAACAGTGCGATGTTGTTGGAGCAAAGTAAGTAGGCTTTGTAGAACCAATTAGATTAGCTCTGGGTATACGTTTGTCACTGTTAGCTAAGCGTTCATAAAATGAATGTCCCTAGAAATAAAAATTATTTTTATTGCTTTAATATTGAGGAAAGTTATCAAAAGCCCACCTGTGTTGCTGTATCTTGTCCTTTACATTGCAATATTTTTTGTTGTTGCTGTATGTCCATCATGGGCTCTCCCATGTCAATTATAAAGTCACCACCCGAAGCAGTATATGTTGGATGTGTGGTAGTTGTGGTTGTTGTTTTGTTTGTAGCAACAGTCTCTACTACCGCAGTATTCGTATAATTTTCTTTAGCATCCAAACAAACAGTTGCAACGGATGTTGCCGCTTTCGTAGCAGCGGCGTTACGTCTTTGTTCTTTTTTGCTCGATTTATTTGTATTTGCGTCTTGTTGCAGTAAACTTATGTCATTGACAACACCACCGCTGCCGCTTATAATCAATTGATGTGTAACATTTACGTTGCTTGGCAGACTGCCACCCTCTCGTTGTCTTGATGATACCGAGGAAGAGTATTTTTTCTGCCTTGAATTATGATTTTGTCTACGTGTGCGCTGGTTACCAGTTATTCCGATACCAAATGTTTGATCACAATCCAATGGTGTTTCGTGTAAACCGATTTCAAAGAGATCTTGCAAGGATCCACCCTGCTTATGATGATGATGTGAGCGGTTATTATTATGGCTATGTGAATGGTAGTGTGAGTTTTGGTGATAGTGATAACTATTGGACGTTATTGAATTTGATAAGTTACGAGTTCCACGTGAAGTTACACAGAAAGGATACGATTGATCCTCGTTTTCGGCCTTTTCAAGTAATTGCTTTTTTGAAATAAAGGAAATAGAAGAGTTAAGGAAATAATTGGTGTTATTGAAAGAAATGCAAATTTATAAAATAAAATTTCTGGCAAACATTTCTGGCAAAAGATTTTTTTCCTTTCTAAGAAAAAGAAATTATTGCACTTAAAGCTTTTGCCTTCTTAATATACTATATAAGACGAAAACTAGCATTCATTTTAATTTTTTATGAATTAAAGGAATTAAGCTTTAATTTTTTCCTATGCAAAAAAATTTTTTTTCTCTTGAAACGAACCATAGAAACGCCAAAAAATATAATTAAGTTTCTTCGCAAAACTTCTGAAGTAAAAAAATGTTTAGCTTCCAAACTTTACTTACCAGAAAGGTTTTACTTTTATTTTCTTTATCTCTAGGATTTTTATAGGAATAGGCTTCATCTAGTAATTCTTTGAGTTTACTGTCATCCCAATCTTTAAGGCGGCTCTCCTCCCACGATTCAGATACCGAGTCCTAAGAATAGAATAAATAAGTTTTTAATATTTCCAAAATAATAAAAACCTGAATAAATAGGAAAAATAATGCAATGATTTAAGTCAGATGTTATACAGGGTGTCTGGTGGCAAATTTATATTTTTAAATACGATTATTTCAAAAATTAATAATGGCGCCGTTGGAATTATCGATTGTTTGGATTTGTCAGTCACGATGTCGCGTGAGCATGGCGCGTTCGCTGTGGAGAAATTTTTTAAGAGTAATGATTCTTACGTAATTGCTCGTCGACAATTTTGTTCAAAGTTCGGTATTCGGCGAATACGTGATGAACCGAGTGTAAATTTAATTCGTTCGTGGGTGCTGAGATTCCACGCAACTGCTTCGGCTACGAATATCCGACGGCCAGGGCCCAGTCGATCTTCAAGGAGTCCCGAAAACATTGAACTGGTTGAAAGCAGTTTACGTAAATATTACTTTTTTTTTCGAAAATTCTCGAGACCAGGCGACAATGTCAACGGTGAAAATTATTGATGCATGATTAAGGAAATCTGTTTGCCAAACCTGTGAGCTCATCCATCGTACTCAGCACACACGTGGTTTCAACAGGATGGGACGACTGAACACACAGCCACAGCTTCGATGAATTTGCGTAGGGACATCCCATGGCCACCAAAGTCGCCCGATGTAGGTCCCATGAAATTTTTTTCATTTCCATTTATCATTTCCATTCTATCGTTCAATGCTCTTAAAAAAAGTTTGTGTCAATTATTACCTTTTTTATTTATGTATGTAAATTTGAAAATATAAATCTGCTACCAGACACCCCAGGTGCTTGTTTTCTTCTATTTTCTTTATTAATGCGTGCAAACTTCCCTTACAAACTTCATTAATTCTCTCATAACTATATTTTAAAGAAAATATATGTATAAGAAAACACTATTAACTGACTTGCGTTTACAGTAATTTAAGCATTGCACTAGTTAAACTATTCGCACTGTGAAAGATTGTTAAGTGATTTACATATGTACTTATTTAATTGTTGTCGGTATCACAAATTTTGAAGATTCTAAGAAAAATTTTATCGAAACGTAAAAGTAATAATTTTAAACCACTGAGTTTATTGTTCGCTGTAAAGCTAAACAATTTATATTAATTTAAAGAATAGAATTGCTGAGAGCATATGTACATATAAAATATTTTAAGCGAAATGTCTAGAATATAGTTTGATATTAACGGGTGTTATCTAATTTGGTGAACCACAAGAACATACTTAAGTATGTATGTATGTATGTATGTACATACAATGTATAGTACTTAAGTAAAAACATATTTTCAACGATGCAACCATATTTACTTATTTATGTAGATAAAAGAAATCAAGTTATAAATATGTATGTAAGTAGAAATATAATAGCATTTAAAAGCGCCACCTCTTAATCGCCTATAATACATACGTACATGCATACATACATACATACTTACAAGATCTTAAAAATTACTCAATCGTTTAATAAAAAAAGCATAATAGTTTTTAAAATCTTTTTAATTTCTCGTTTTTAGACTTTTACATCCAATCCCGACAAAAGATGAACATAAGAAGTCGTCAGCTGTGCAGTTAATTTCACCTGGTATGAATTTACCTTCTTTGCAAAATCTTTTGACATACATATGTACATACTTATGTATGTATACACAATCATAAGCACCACAAAATGAAAATTTCGACTCATGCTGGAAAATATCATACTTTAGATAGAAATAGGTGACTGCAAACATATGTATGTACATATGTACATACAAACACAGACAATGTATTTACAAAAGGTAAGCCAACTTTACCTTAACAATATGCTTATTTTTCTTTCAACTTTCTTTTTATGTACCGTTATACGATCACAAGAATATTTATATACATATGTATGTATGTATATGAGACCATCCTAATTTTTCTGCGAATCCAAAAATATGAATGTATTGAATAATAAGATTAGCCCCTTCTTAATATGAATTTCGATTACCTGTATTTTTTACTCATATTATTTTAAACAAAAAAAATTTATTGTCCTTTATTAATCACTGCGTATAATGTTTAGTCATATTTTTTTTATAATTGTTGTTCGCTATTACAATATATAATTGTTTAAATATGTACAACCGATAATTATTGCAATTTATTTTTCGGACGAGTATTTTATTAATGCGGTTGAAAGAAGCTACAATAAACAAAACACAATAAAATCTAACGGTATTCATGTGCAGTTTCTTTTTTAGTGTATCGGCCGAAATCAGTGTTGCCAAGAATTGTGTTTTCTTTTCGATTTATGTATATAAACTTAATAAAGAGGTGTGCAAAACAACTCATGTAAACTTTTTGTAAGCTTCCAAATTTTCGCTGTTTCGTATTTTTTGTAGAGCAGCAAAGCTTAACAAATTCATAAAAGCAACTACATATGATGATTGCATTACTATTATATTTATATATAAATGCAAATCTAAGTAATAGCTTCATAAATTCAACGACTTCAGCTATAGATGTCAGTGCAACTATAATATAACAGTATGGAAATCAAATATATACTCAAATGCATACCTGTCGTACGAAACTTGCTAATAGACGCAATTTACCCGCTATTATGTTACTTAATTCGCAAAAATAGGGAATTAACAAAATATATGTTCAGTCGAGTTTTTATTTCTTTAATAAATTAATAAAATAAAATACTCAAAATGATAGATCGTCTTTCCCAGTGTAATAAATAACACCTCCTATGACCGTTTAAAATATTTAAGAGCATCAAAGGGTTAAGAATAATACAAGCATTTTCATCTTTTGATACGATCTAATAATTTTTTTGATGTTTGCAGACATGTGTATTGTTGTTAGTTTTTAAATCTATCAAAATCCTTTCACTTCTATTTTTCTTTCAAGTCAAATTTATAGTAAATAAGTCTAAAATTGGATTGCAATTCAACTGAATGACTAATAAAATCTCAGATTTTGTTTTTTCTTCAAACAAGTAGAAAAAGTAGTATTTGATAATAAAAAAAAAACACTAATACCAATTAAGTAAAACAACTATGCACATACAGTGGCGAGCACACATGGATACATGTTTTACACATATGACTTACAAACCAAATAAAACGGACAAAATTTAAAAAATATATATGATTTTGCATTTAATGTGTTCAATAAAATAATAAAATCACGAAAATATATTAAAATTCATGATTTTCATACGTAAATGTTAAGTTTTAAACAAATTTATGTAATATGACAATGTATCCACTTTTGCACGTTGAAGTTCATTTAAGCTGGCACCACAAATAAATGGACAAATGGCGATGAATTTAACTGTTATTTAATTGTTTTTCTAAAAACTATTAAATTAACCAGTTTATAGCATATTAAAAACTATTAAAAAGTTTTTTTAAGTTTTCTCCAATTTTTTGCGAAAATGTGAGAAAAATATCCAATTTTTTGGAAAACCAAGTAGTTGTAATGACAAGTAATAATTATTCAGGTAGCGAAATTTCCAAAAAGTTGGGAATCTGTCAGTGAACGTGTTACTGGTAAGAAAAATAAAAAAATTTACCCCACATACTGCAAAAAAATCACGACCTTGTACGTTTTCGAACCGTGATGCCAGAAATATGGAGTGATTATTGTCCTCCAAACACTTGAAAACACACAAACAGGCTACAACTGCTATAAACAAACCCGTGAGCGACTGAACAGCTCGAAAAGCTCTTCGCCGAACTGGTCTCATATCAGCCGTTAAACAAAAAAAAAGCCTACGTTGTTTGGTCAAAATGTAAAGGTTCGGGTTAAATTTTGTGAAGCGCACAAAAATGGACTGTCGAATATTGCAAAAGGGTTATTTGGTCTGACGAAACCAAAATAAATAGATTCCAGTCCGATGGGAAGGAATATGACTGGCACCGCCCCTATGAACGCTTAAAAAGCACCAAGTCAAATAAACAATGAAGTATGGCGGTGGAAGTTTAATGATGTAGGCCTGTTTTACTTGGTGGCATATTGGTTCCTTCGGTAAAAATAGAAGGTATAATGAGAAAAGCAGATTACCTGAGCATATTAGAAGCCAATATTCCCGAATTCGTTGACAAAAGTGCTGACCCAGAGGAAGAAGTGATATTCCAACAGGATGGAGATCCGAAGCTTAGGGCAAAAATCGTAAGGGAATGGCTTTCTAAACAAACATTTCACACTATTTAATGACCAGGGCAAAGCCCGGATCTCAATCCCATTGAAAACTTGTGGGCTTTATTAAACAAGAGGCTTGCCCAATATGACACTCCCCCGACGCACTTCAATGATTTTTGGCATAGGGTCCAAACGGAGTGGGCCCATATTCCTTATCGGACCATCGAGACATTGGTCGAAAGTATGCTAAGACGAATAAATAGCGTCATCAAGCCAAAAGGCCTGTGGACTAAGTATTAAGAACTTCAATTTTTCAAAAACGTGCAAAAGTGGATACATTGTCATTTTACATAAATTTGTTTAAAACTTAACATTTACGTATGAAAATCATGAATTTTAATATATTTTCTTGATTTTATTATTTTATTAAACACTTTAAATGCAAAATCATATATATTTTTTAAATTTTTTCCGTTTTATTTGGTTTGTAAGTCATATGTGTAAAACATGTATCCATGTGTGCTCGCCACTGTACATATATACATATGTATGTATGTATTACATCTTGACATTACCGACTACTACTTTTGTTTGTGACCTCTGTAAGCAGTTAAGCATAAAACATCAATATTAAAAGAGGCAGGACAAGACAGACAAAGAAGTTGCTTAGAAAAGAAACTAAGCAATACACATGCATATGGTTGAAAATGTGCATACGTTCATACATACACATGTATGCATGTATGTATGTAAGACGTACAAAATGTGTTGTTTAAATTCAATCAAATATGGGCGTGAAAAAATTGCTCAAATTAAGAAATAAAATTGGATCAAATATATAATAGACTTACCTTGGATTTAGTTTGATTAGGTGTGACATTACTATCATCGGTTTTACTACCAGAAACATTAGCATTTGCAAAAACAGGCTGCGAAGACGAAGTTGTTGCTATTATTGATTTTGATTCTGTAGCTGTTGAGTGTGATTCAGATTTGGTAACTGCTGTGCCGCAAGATGTGGAAGATCCTTTTGCAGAGATGCCGGTAGAAATGTCTTTTATTTGTTTAATGCTGTTCGTATTGTTTTTAATTTCAACTGCACCAACATTTGCAGCTGTAATTGAGGCGTTCGATAATGCGCCAGTTATAGACGAGTTGGCAACCGACATTGATGCTAAGCCTTTAATGGATGCTCTTGATGTTGAATACGATGACGGATTAACTGTCGGTGGTGATGAAGAAGGCGTAGTTTTATTTTGACCGTTTTTAGGAAGGTTCCTATTGCTATTTGCGTTTGTTATGCTGCTATTATTCTTGCTATTGTTTTTCTCCTTGCTGGTCGGAATGGGAGTTGGTGTGGTTTTTGTAGATGTTGTTGTTGTTGTAATTTCACTTAAAGTCAAACCGGCAATTGATACAATTGGTGTATCGGGAATAATAGCTGCTGCCAAAGAAGAAACAGCAACTGCAACAACAGCCGCTGCGTTTGGGGGCGTAGTGACCGGCAAGTTATTACTTGCATTCACCACAGCAGCAATGGCGTTAACAGTTACGCCAAATTGTGCAGAGCTTGAATAGGGTTGAGATGATGATGACAGAAGTGATAACGATGATGATATTGATGAAAACTGAGTTGTTGATGTTGCGCTGTTATTGATAGTACTGTTTGGAGAACTATTATTCGCAGATGTTGGCGTATTTGAAACTGTTGTAATAATTTTGGAAAAATTAATACTTTCATTGTTCATCTTTCTGAACAAAAGATATACACAGCAGCAAAAACAATAATACCAGCGGCAACGGCGGTGACGCAGTCAATAAATATGTTATTTCAACAAATGCCATTAAATTCAAATGTTCAACAACGGTGCAGCAATTATCGAAACATCCACATAAGAAGCCAACCAGCTGATAGCATACATTAAACTGCAAACCGGCACAACTTTCGAACTTTATACTATTATATCGCAACAAATTTCGTTCAACGTGATTTCATTTGTCAGTCTGCTCTAAACGACCTCGTTTGTTGTCCAATTTTTTAAACCTACACAAGAAAAAACAAAAGTTGTCCTTAGCACATTATTTATATATATTTTCTTTCGCGTTCAATTCTTTTGTTTCTCTTTTCCTTTTTAACAAAAAAAACATTTATTACCAAGCTTTAAGCATTTCCTGAATATTTTCTTATATTTTTTCATACAGACTTTGGTCTTTTTTGAAGCGTATGTAGATTTTATATATTTGTTATATTTTTAAGGTGTTGAACACAAAAATTTTAAATCCGTTATATTTAAAAAATGCTTTCAATATTTTATTAGAATTGAAATTTATTGCAAGAGCAAAAATTTTTCAAAACTATATTGCAAAGAAAACATAGGACGATGTTTTTTTGACGACTTGTCAAAAATGTTCGCCATTTCAATGGTGCAGTAATAAAAAGAGAACCGCATACGCACTGGCCAGTTGTTAGAGCGAAACAAATAGTTGATGCTGAAATATTTGCAAATAATTACGTTAAAATATAAGTCGCCAGAGCAGAGTTGCATAGAAGAGTACATTTTACATTATTTCGTCTCCACCTTGACATTTTTAAAAACGTACAAAACAGATTTAAGGCCTTTCTCAAAACTTTTTATACTCGTCAATCATTTAGAACAGTATGACAAAACGCATGGTTTTTGCAAATAATAAATTAAAATGTTTATTATCCATATTCAAGAAACTATATTAAGCTATAATTTAACAACATAGCCAAAATCTTATTCACAAAATATGAAATTCGTGTTTTTTACTTTGCCTGTTGAATTTTGTATAATTAGGGTGTCTACTACTCTTTAATAAAACATCTTAAAAAAGGTGTCATATTACAACAAACAGAAATGGTGTATATCTACATATATATATGTATATATACGTATATGTACATATATATATATACGTATATTTATATATATACAACATGGCAACACTTATACCGAAAATTTTTGCATTACTTTTGCAGCTTGACTAGATTTTAAATAACTATAAACTAACAATTAATTAAAGTAATAATAGGAGATATTAATAACATCTAAAACATATCAAAGTATGGCTTTTATAACACAAACTCAAATAAATCTTAAGTAGGGGTCAAAACATATACACACTATTTGTCACACTCTAACTGCCAAAACACGTCATTCTTCATTTTGCACTTTTTTTTAACAAGATGAGCTTAATTTTTCATTGGAAGATAAAAATATTTACATATTTTTCAATTACACTTATTTATTGAACTGATATATATGTATAATATTTTACATAAACTATTTTATTCTACCAATTTTTTTTTTCAAAAACGATTTCAAATGCATCTTACAGTGATTACATATGTTACAGCTATTTACGTTTTCCAGTTGAACTTTTTTTATTTATGGAATTTATTGTAGCACACACTGAAAATTTTTTCCTTCATTTTTTATACATTGCTTAATTTTGCCATTTCATACTTTTCGTGGACATGAAATTCTTAGGAATTGAAGCTATTTTTACACAAATTTTATTAGAGATGAAAACATAATCGAAGCAAATTTTATAGTTTAACAGTTGGCTTAAATGATTCCCTTTATCCAACTTTTTTAAATTCTTTAACTTCAATGCATTAAATTCACCAGGTATAACGAGGGACTATGAGAAAAAATTCCTTCTAACTTCATATTTTCACGTTTTTGCTTTAATATGACATTTACACAGTTGCATCAAATTATAAAAAAGGGGCAATAAAATAGAGTAATACCAAGTTTTTACAAAAGAGTTGCCCAATTTTATAATAAAATTATTTGTCAATCGGTTTTCTATTAATAATATTTTCAATGACCTCTGTAGACTTCACGCGTGTTATAATTCTTTTTTTTTAACGTTTATTTCAAAACTCGATCGATTATGTTAAAGAGATGTACTTGTCTGAAAACAAAACAAAACCATTCTCCTGTTATTTTACAAAATTTTCATCAAACTTTTCATGTTTTTCCACTATTTTGTGCGCCACAGTCATTGAATCAAATAGGTATTAACTTCTTTCGATTTTATCTTCACTCTTTACACACAACATTGCTAAAAAAATTACCAATGCATTTGCAACTCTGCTACAATAAATATTACTTGATTTCATCATGCGCTTTACAAAAAATTATGAAATTATTACGGGTTACAAAAATTTTGTAAATACGCCTTCATTAAAAAAAATATGCTTGCCTTGTCGTTTATGTTATACATGCCAAAGTCAGAACAGATTGATTACCTTTACAAAACGGCCGCTTTAAAGCAAATCCATTTTTTATTTACTTTGTTGTGTAATAAATAGCGTGAATATTATTCTTTGGTAATTAACGGTAATAAAACAATGGAATACGTTGATTTTAATGCAAAAAGTGCGTCAAAAAATAAGAATGGGGAAGTAATGGAAATTAAAGCCAATACTATAAAATGTTGCGAATGCGGTGTTCCTATACAATCCAATTCGCATAATATGTGTCTAAAATGTCTACGTGAGCATATTGATATTACAGCACAAATATGTAAACAAGTCGAATTGCAGTACTGCAAGAGCTGTGAACGGTTTCTGCAGCCGCCTGCTGATTGGATAAACGCTAGGTGGGAGTCACGCGAGCTATTAGGTCTGTGTTTGAAAAAGCTTAAGGGCTTAAAGAACTTGGAATTGGTTGACGCATGTTTTCTATGGACCGAACGCCATTCGAAACGTATCAAAGTAAAACTAGTTGTGGAAGGAAATGATGCTGATTTTTCCTCATTGCGACAAGGTGTTATTATTGATTACATTATTCAAAATCAAATGTGTCACGAATGTCATCGTGTTGAAGCCAAAGACTATTGGCGCTGTGTGGTTCAAGTAAGACAACATGCCGAAAATAAAAAAACATATTTGTATTTGGAGCAATTAATTCTTACACATAAGGCTCATGAAAATACTTTAGGAATAAAACCGGTGCATGGAGGCCTGGACTTTTTTTATGGCTCTGAGAATCATGGTCGCAAAATGGTGAATTTCTTAGAAAGCATGGTACCTGTAAAAGTAACACCATCGCGGCGTTTAATATCATATGATAAAAACAATAATATTCACCATTATAAGTACACATGGTCTGTAGAAATTGCTCCCCTATCAAAGGATAGCTTAGTTTGTCTGTCACCAAAACTACGACATCAACTTGGGAACCTCCCGCCGCTTTGTTTGATTAATAGAGTCACGCATGGAATGCAGCTGATTGACCCAATAACAGCTCAAATATCTGAACTGAGTGGTCTTAACTATTTTCGTTCACCATTTGATGCCATATGTAATCCCAAACAACTAATAGAATTTGTTGTAATGGATATAGAACCTTTGAGTGCGAAAGATATTAAGCATACTGCTGGTCTATGCAGAAAATCTGGTCGACATAAATTATGCGATGTATGGTTAGTACGAGCATCGCAACTAGGAACGATTGAGAGTTTTATACATACTCGCTCTCATTTGGGATATGTTCTCAATGTGGGTGACACTGTTATGGGCTATAGTATAAGAGAGGCCAACATCAATGAGGTGGAATTTGACAAATTGAAATCGGATCAAATTCCAGATATAATACTTGTACGTAAATGTCATGACCGTTTAACACGCAATAAACAACGTCTTTGGAAGCTTAAACACTTAGCATATGACGGGCCTGTAGACGAAAACATCATTAGGGATAAACTTGATTTTTTGGAGGACTTGGAGGATGATATTGAAATTCGCAAAAATGTGAACTTGTATCGTGATCATAAAAAAATTCCTGAAAATATGAGCTGTAATATGGCAATCGAAAGTAGGGAAATAATTGCACCCATAGACATAACTGAAGTTATTGACGACCTGTCTACAACGCTAGAAGAAAGTTGTAGAAAACAAGAAAGCTGACAGGAATAGTAAAGTTATGTACATACATATGTACATATTAAAAGTAGGACAAAAGATTTTTATTAGTATAAAATATTATAGTAGACTTGGAAAAATAAAATCTAGTTATTTCAATTGAATGATATAGTATACATATGTATGTATGTATATAATAATATGTATGTAATATGCATACATGTGTATATATGTATGTATGTATGTTGTAAATTTGTAGAAAAGTGTTCTACATTTCTTTTGACATATTTCTTTATCGGAGTATGATAAAATAAAAAACACTAGCATTAATGTACTACATACATAAAGTTAAGGAAAAAACTCCACATACACCCCTTAATTTGTGTTTTTAAGATATTCGTAAGGCAAATTAATAAATAGTTTGCATTAATATTTAAAGTATCAAAAACAAAGTTTATTTACAAAATGAAAAGCTAATTCAAAAACTTAACAATAACAGAAAAAACAAAAACAATAAAAATTCATGAGAAAAAAGTCTACATACAGTCGTAAAAATCGAATAAAATATTTAATTTCTTTTAAATAAATAAAAGAAAACAATATATTTTTAATATTTTGTAGGACCAACTTGGACTTCAATAACCGCCTGAAGACGCGCGTGGCATAGACATCACAAAATTCTCCGTAATACTGGGTGCAATTTCCGAGTTAGGATAGTTTTCAGGGTTTCACGATTTCTGATATCATATTTGCGCGCAGATTTTTCCAAAACGTCCCAAATATACTCAATTGGATTGAGATCTAGTGACTGGTGAGGTTTGGTGAATGATAAATAAGCCAGCCTCGAACAATATGCTTTGGATCGTTGTCTTGTAAAATCCATTGGTTTCCCAGGCCCAAGCTTTTCGCAGATGGCTTCAGATTTTGTCCAATATAGTCTTATACTGATATCTGTCCATAACGCTTTCAGCAAAAACCAAGCTTCAACCAGCTTCAGATGCTGCCATAGCTACCCACACCATAACACTGCCCCCACCATGTTTTACAGTAGGTATAATATTTTCGCCAAACCTTGTTTCGGTCGTCATTCCCTGACTTTCTTCGGTAAATATAACTTTCTTCTTTTAAAAATCAATTCCTTTCTGAAAAATGTGCCTTAGCAAAGTCCAGGCGAAGTTGACCATTCTTAGCTGAAATAAATGGCTTTTTGCGTGCTGTTCTAGTTTTAAAGCAAAACGTTTATTACTGTTCTTGATGAAACAGTAAAATTCGAACATCTTGCAAGGCATTCGGCTAATTTCGGGGCACTTATATTTGGATCTTTTGGACTTCTTTAAGGGCACTACTGACATCGCGTCTGTAAAGTTTCTTCGGTCTTCCATATCGTGGCTTGTTTTCACTACTGTTGGTGTTTTTCTGTCTTTTTACAATAGTTTGCACTGTAGAGCGACTTAATTTAACTATTTTAGCGATTTCCCCTTTATTTTAAGAGTGGCCAATGCTTTATGTAGATTTTTTGACGACCGATTTCTATGTTTATCGCCAATAGTTTATAATGATCAATATTTTCAACCAACATTATTAACTATGTATTAATGTCGTAAACATTGACATCAAAATTATTTTTAATATTATCACCAGGTGTATGTAGAGTTTTTTCCTTAACTGTATTCTATTAGAAACGAAATTTTGAAATGAGTGTATGAAAACCGTTGACAGGCGAATGTAAATAGTGTATAGTTAAGAAATATGTCATTCTACTTGCCAAAATGATTGCTTGACTACTTGTCTTAGCAAAAAATTATTGGTGGTGCAACAAAACCTCAGATAAAATTATCCCCATAGCTGTTTGATCTGGCAACTTCTTCGTCAATGTTGTTTTTTGTTTGTGACTATAATTGAATCGAATTTGCCTTCTGCACGTGTTTTTGTTTTTTTTGTATTGCTGAAGTTTTTGCTACAAAAGAAGTCAGTGATTTTGTTAATAGCTTAATTGTTGTTATATTTTATAATAATGGAATATGTGGACTTCACCAGCGACACTGCCGCAAGTACTGCACCCAATGGTACTACACAGCAGTCTGTGATATTGTGTTGCGAATGTGGTGTCACTATACAACCAAATCCAGCAAATATGTGTGTTACTTGTCTGCGTAATCATGTTGATATCACCGAAGGAATACCTAAACAGGCTGTACTTCATTTCTGTCGAAACTGTGAACGTTATCTGCAGCCGCCCGGAGAATGGATACAGGCCGCTTTAGAATCAAGAGAACTTTTAGCTTTGTGTTTAAAAAAATTAAAGGGATTAAAAGATGTTAAATTAGTTGACGCTGGTTTTGTATGGACAGAGGCACATTCCAAACGCATAAAAGTAAAATTGACAGTGCATGGTGAAATATCAGGAGGTACAGTCCTACAGCAAGTTTTCATAGTTGAGTTTACAGTACAAAACCAAATGTGTGATGATTGCCACAGAACAGAGGCAAAAGATTTTTGGCGTTGCATGGTGCAGGTTCGCCAAAGAGCGGAAAACATGAAAACATTCTATTATTTGGAGCAATTGATATTGAAACATAAGGCCCATGAAAATACTTTGGGTATTAAACCCATTCATGGTGGCTTAGATTTTTTTTATGCCAACGAAAATCATGCCCGGAAAATGGTAGATTTCTTACAAACTATGGTTCCGGTAAAAATAACATCTTCAAAACGATTAATATCTCACGATATACACAGCAATAACTTTAACTACAAATACACCTGGTCGGTTGATATTGCACCTCTATCAAAAGATAGTGCTGTGTGTTTGTCAAAGAAAATGCGCCAACAACTGGGAAATATGTCACCAATTTGTCTCGTACACAAAGTTACCAGTGGTATACATTTAATAGATCCAATGACAGCACAAATTGCTGAAATCTCAGGTCAAGTATTTTACCGGTCACCTTTTGATGCGATTTGTAATCCTAAGCAACTTGTAGAATATGTCGTAATGGATGTTGAAATCATAATGGACAAAGACCGAAAATATTATCCAGGTCAAGGACAGCTTTCATTTCGTCACGTACTTTGTGATATCTGGGTTGTACGTTCCTCTGAACTCGGAATCAATGACAATCCAATTCATACACGCTCTCACTTGGGTCATATTCTTAAAGTGGGTGACTCTGTGCTAGGCTATAATATAGGAGAAGCAAATATTAATAATACTGAGTTCGATAAATTAAACAGTGAACAAGTGCCAGATGTGATACTGGTCAAAAAATGCTATGTAGACCGTCAAACTCGCTCAAATCAGCGCTTCTGGAAATTGAGGCATTTGGCCGATGAAGTAACGGACGAACGTAGCAAACATGATTATCATGAGTTTTTGGATGATTTGGAAGAAGATGCAGACTATCGTAAACAAGTCAACATTTATCGTGATGCCAGGAAGATTCCAGTCGATGGAGGCGATACTTTAGGCTGCAATGATAATATTCCCCGTATAACGTTGGCAGAAATGTTGGATGATTTAACACTGGAATGCGCTGACGACGAAATGGGTGAATCTGACGAAACTGCAGTTGAATCGCAATTGTAAAAATGTTACCAATGAAAGAAGATTTGTACTTTGTTATATGCATATAAGTATAATGGCTTAATAAAAACAGTTTGCCAGCTAAATGACTTTTTTCTAATTTTGAGGACATTTTCCCATTTACACAAAAAAGTGCACTAAATATAACAGCCTTTTGATATAACTGCAGCAGTTGGTAATCGGGCTCTGCATGGCTTTTGTACTAAGATGGCTAAAGAAAGTATGAGCTGTTCTGCTGTCCAGCCAAATTGTCAAAAATATTTTTTTAAGACTGTTTAAACTAAACAGAGCGATTATGGCAACACTGTATGTGGGATTTAAATTTGTTTACTCTTTTGCTTTGTTTGCCATTTAGTTTGCAGAAATCAAAAATTGGAGAATGTTGAATTTTCTAAAACAAACAAGAAAATTTGTAAACGCCAAGGTATTAACTAAATAACAAGCAACGAAAATTTTGCTCATATAATTGTGCGAGTTAATCCAATAACTTGTATTTCATTAGGAACCCATATACATTGTATTGGGAAATGAATCCTGTGATTTAGATTCGGCTGTAAGTGCGATTTCCTTGGCATATTTTTTTCAAAATAATGCAAACCGTCAAAATGTACATTCTTCGAACTACTTGCCAATACTGAATATCCCAAAGAGAGATTATCCACTTAAGACCGAAGTTAAATATGCCTTTAAGAAAGGAAATATTAACGAAGAGTTGCTGACGTTTAAAGATGAACTTAATGATGACTTCTTACAAAATAATAAATTTATATTGGTTGACCATCATGTAAGTGCGTACCTAGATAGATGTGTCGCCATATATGATCATAGGCCAAAGGATTCAACTACAAAAATACCGGAAAGTTGTGAGCTTAATTTAAGTTTGGTGGGTTCCTGTGCTACGCTTGTTGCAGAGGAGTTTATAAACTCAAAGATGTTGAGCATAATAAATAAGGAAATCCTAAATCTTTTGCGGAGTACTATTATTTTGGACACTGTTAACTTTTCCGAATTAGCTGCTAGAGCTACACCTAAAGATATTGAAGTTTGTTTGGCTTTGGAAGAAGCTTTATTAAAATATAATGACTTGCAGAACAGAAATGAGGTTCTGGAAACATTAGTTAAGGTTAGAGCAGATGTGAGCTCTTTAAAAGCTAGCCAACTACTCAGAAAAGACTTTAAAATCTTAACGTCATCGAAGAATGCAAATATTAAAGTAGCACTGCCGGGATTTCCCTTGCCGGTGCAACAATATATTTTGAAAGAGAACGCTGAGAAGGCCATACAAGAGTTTGCGGACGAAAACAACTGTAGCGTAGTTGTATTAATCGGCATGTTTGTCGATCCGCAAGACAGTAGCGTTCATCGAGATTTCGGTATAATCAATATTAGAGACTCCAATTTGTGTAGATCGATCAAGCAACGTATTTTGTCATTAAAAGAGCCAGAGTTGTCTACTGAACAGTTGCAAGAATGTAATTTTATGAATGGCTCTTTTTATAAGCAACACAATATCAAAGTTACAAGAAAACATCTAATGCCAATTGTAAAAACTGTTATAGATGAATAACATTTTTTTTACTTTACGTATAAACTTAGTTCTATTTTCTGTTGAACTGTCAGACACGTGTCAAATTGCAAGACAAAAACTTTATTTCCATAGCAAACAGAACCGTTTTGCATAAAAATTATAAGTTTCCAATGTAGTTTTATTTACTTTTCTGGAATATGTCTGCATAGGTATCTTAACTGCTTGCCAAACAATAGCCATATTAAAATAAAACTTCATTCATTTAAACCTTAAAAACTTTGAATTTTCATTTTATTTTAAAACTTTTAAATAAAAGTTTATCATTTCTTAGTTAAAAAGAACACCTAATTTACTCGGCATCTTCATCTTCGTCATCGTTGGAGCTGATTCTGAAGTAACGGAGTTCATATGAATCCTTTTCGTTGGCGACAACACGGATCCAATCACGCAAACTGTTCTTCTTCAGGTACCTTTTGGTCAAGTACTTCAAGTAAGCCTTTGAAAAGTGAACATCAGAGTTGACGTACAACCTCATTTTAACACGTTCGAAGCTGACATTGTTGCCCAAGTTGTTTACTTTGCCGTTAACCTTCATGCGGGCCTTAATGTATTTCTCCTAAATTATAAAAAAAAATATAAAAAGTTAAGTTCCGACCTAAGAGCCATAAATTAGAAAGCTATTGCTTTCAAAATTGACAACGGTGTATAGCGTATGCACTATCCCTTTAGTTGTTAAGCTTTTAAATCATGCTATAATTTAAAAACCAAATATGAAAAAGAGTGTGATTTTACTATACCACTGAGTACACTGTCATCAAAGCGAGGGCAATCACTCTCTGACGACAAATCAGTCGTGGCACCATACAATTTGAATTATCCTTAACAAAGATTTACCTGTCTCTGTTATAAATATGTATTCCTGAAAACACTTGCGTATTGTGGAAAACAACAAAGGCGTTGTGGTTTTCATATCTATATATAATTAGCTTTGCTTAGCACAAATGGAGACCTGCAGCGCCCAACTAGGAAATACGCTATGGCAGGGCGCACTACGCATCTTGGCTCGAGCACTTGCGGCTGCAAGTGAACTCAACCCAGGGCCCACCACGTGGCGGTTCACATAGCACGACTTGATATAGTTCACAGACGGTTGCACCACTGGTCAGGCCAGGTTCTGACAGTCAGAGGCTACCCCGTTGTGCTACATCCAGAGCCCCTCTTCAGGAATTATGAGAAATTACAATTTGAAGCATTTTAGGGATGTTATTCATTTTATTTTACAGACCGACAATTGATATCTTCCTTAAGATATTTACTTCAGCAAAGCGTTTTTATATAGCCGTTAAGGCAAATTGATGTTTGGTTTTTTTTAATACTTGTTGAATACTTACGAAGTCAGCAACATCCAAAATATTATCTTCAGCAATGTTGGTGCAGTCGATGGCATAACGCAGAGAAACCTTCTTCTTTTTAAGTCCCTTGCCACGTAAAACAGCTTTCTTACCTACTTTGCCGGAGGCAACAGCAGCTGAGTGAGTAACAGACTTCTTGGGTTTAGGTGCAGCTGGTTTAGTAACAATAGCTTTAGCAACTTTTTCAACAACAGGTTTCTCAGTTTTTGCTGGTTCCTCTTTTTTAGGTGGAGCTGGAGCTGCAGGCTTAGCAACTTTCTTAGCTGGAGCTGCAGGCTTATCAACTTTAACTGGAGGAGCTGTAGGTTTAGCAGCTTTCTTAGCTGGTGCTGCAGCCGCTGCCGCAGGTTTTACTGCCTCAGCTTTGGGTTTCTCAACTTTTCCTTTAGCGGCAGCCTTTGCCTTTGTCGGTTCAGCTTTTTTAGCGGCAGCTGGTTTTTCGCCCTTTTGGGTCTTAGCCTAAAAATAACACGTTTAATTGTATCCAACATTTTCTTAGCAATCAACTAATATTTTTAAAACAAATTATTCCTATAGAATAGAAAAGAATCTAAGCTAACTGAGTTACCAAAATTTTATATTAAATTGATAAATAAATTATACAATTTTAATTTTACGTGGACTTACAGTTGGTGCCATCTTATAACGCGAAAAGCACGGTGAAAAAGAACCATACACTCAGATATCAAAATAAATTACACCTTTCGAGACTCGTAATAATAATAGTGATGAGAGTATCGAATGGAAGTGTTTGGAAGTATGTCTTTCATGTGTTGAATTCCAATTCATATTGACTTTATATATTTTGGTGGCATCATCTCTTATCAATACTTGTCTGGAGACATCTGGCAGCCCTCTGAAACAGCTGTTTTAATGCACGTGTGCTTGTTTATCATTTCCCACAACTTTGTTTTCGCTATTGCTATAAAATTTCAACAATCAGATTTTCTAAAGAATGGGTGGTACACACAAAAAAAAATTGAGGGCTGAGAAGGCCAAAGTGAAACTTAAAGGTGCAAAATTACCTAAAGGTTTAAATGTTACCAAAACAGAGTTTAAGGTACGAAAAATTACTCTACGTGAACAGCTTAAAGACATTCAATATGAGGATGGTCAAAGGCAATTGAATCTAAAGGAAGTTCTTTCGAAACTTAAACATCATAGCTCAAATTTTCGCATTGAATCGCTAAGAAATCTAAGGGATTGTATAAATATTAAACATCCAGGGTTGTTGCCCTCTCTGAACAACATTATACAGGGCATATCGGCTGCTGCACTAGACATTGACAGAGATACTAGAAGAGAGTCTTTTAAAACACTCAGTAGCTTACTGGGATATCTTTCGTCAGAAGCTGTAGCTCCATTTTTTCATATCATTTCCTCATATTTGCGTTGTGCAATGACTCATATACAACCAGCAATACAGGAAGATGCTCTTCTAATGTTAGATGTGCTCCTGCAACATGTACCTAGTTTAGTGGCAAATGAAAGTAAAAAAATCTTCACAAATTTCTTAGAAATGATATCTAGAGTAAGAGCTGAAGGGGATAAAGCGGGCCGTATGTTAGTGGTTAATATGGGTCAAAGACAGACCACTATTAAATGGCGTTCTAAAGTTCTGCTGCGTTTGCAGCAGATGCTGCAAATTTTAGCTGAACACAAACGCAACGATCGTGAAAATGCTCGGAAATGTAATACCAAAAATAATACATTTGTTACGTTTAGTACAAAAACCGAGCAACATTATGGCATTAAACGTTGCTTTGCGCCTAACCAATTTTGTGATTTATATTCAATTTTTAACCGTACATCTTCAGCTGAAATCGATAACACGAACGACGAATCAGTTGAGTTACATTCATACGTAGAACATTTAATGCCCCTGCTTTTAGAGTCATGGCTGGAGGTGAGACCACAACAAGAATCTAAGTCAAACAACATGGAAACACTGCTCACTCCTGACGCTGCAATAACATTAAAAATTGTGTTGGAAATAATTGAGAATTTGTGGTCGCTAATAGAAATATACGAACAACAAGTGAACAGCCATGACTTAAGCATATGGCTGAAAGATCAGTATGCCGACGTTTTTGCTGCCAACTTTTTACAGGATACGTATCCCTACCAACAAATGGTATTTGAAGAAAGTAAGTGACTCCCCGACCGACATCTGTAAAAATAATACCAATAATAATTGAATTATATTTTTGAATTTACAGACGATGGCATTGCGAGGAAAAAAGTTAAAAAAACAACATCAGAAATGACTCCTTACTGCTACCAACAAAATATTACTTTAGGTTTCCTTATGTGCCGTTTTTATTCAAGTTCCTTAGATTCTCAATCCTCAAGATTTGAGGCCGTTCTGAATTATATAACAAAAATATTAAAATCTATATCTTCAAAAAACTCAAATGAATACGTGAGACCCTTGATTTTTGCTCTGCGGGCACTGCTTCTCGATAACGGCTTACTGTTATTAAAGCTGCATCTAAATGCAAGCAAAACTCTACTCAGAAGCTGCATTAAAGCTTTTTTGAGCAACAAATTCAGCGAAATCGGCATATCTGCAAAGGTTTTAGTTTTGTTATGTGAAATTATACAGAACTGTGAACTTTATGCAGCCTACGGATGTGAAGAATTTTCTGATTTTTTGGAGTTTTTGCCGAATCTGTTACTGAAAGAAACAATCAACGAATCAAGTTTGGTGGCAATGGAAAGATTGGGCAAACAGCAGAATCCCAAATTTCTAGATGCTTTAAGAAACCTTTTGCCAAAAGTTTTGAATAATTTGCAGGCAATACAAGTAGCGGGCGCCCTTAATGTATTTGAAGGTAAAAAGCATATCATAAATTTGTTTTATTGGCTAGAACCTCAGAAGAGTATAAGCGAGGATGATTTAAAATTGTTATTGATTAAGATTGAAAATATAACGGATAAGAGAATAAGTGGTTACTGTCAATATGTGTTAACTTTTGCTTAATTCAATAAAGTTTTTATTTAAAACAATTAACATATAACTAAAGTGTAAACTCTTAACTATAAATTATTTCTGTTTTAAAACTTTTGGCTTAAAACGATCCAAAACGCTGGGGTTAACATCACTTTTTAACGGTATAAAAGCATCGGAGTCTTCAGTTTTGTGAGAACTGATAACGTTCTGCTTGGACTCTCGTACATTTTGTATGAATTCCTAAAGAATGTAAGACATATTAATAATTAATTCTATGTAAAAAATTATATCATTTGAATCTTAATGTAACTAATAACTGATATAATAGCCCAATTATATTTACCTTTCTCTTTTGATCTTTAACAATCTGTTTATTTCGGGCTGTCTTAGCACTTCCTCCTTTGCCCTTCATTTTATGTCTGGAATTGAACTCAATTTGTGGAGGTTTAATAAAGAATAGAGAACGTTTGGCATCAACTCTTTCTTGCAGCGTTGGTGCATCAACTGTGGCTATTTCATTCGGATTTAGTGTTATCAGTTCGGGAGGTATTTTTTCCAACAATGCATGCACCTCGTGTTCACGGCGTTGTGACCGTGTCTGTAATGGATTATCTTCTAAAGCATCATAGTTGGGTTCACCTGAACCTGGCACCAATAGAGATTCGAAGCCCTTGGCTGTTGAAACTCCTAGAATATCTTCATATGGGCAAAATCGCATACCTTGTATAAAAGTACCACAATTCTTTCTTAAATACGGACGGCTGGATTTTTCACCCATAATTAAATTACTGTATATTTCGCAATAGCTTCCTTGACATATGGCTAAAGCTCCCTTTTGTGAGACGTCCACTTGGCTAGCCGGTAAGTGTAAATGATATTCTGCCAAGGGTCCACTTAAGGCTCTTACATCCCAAACTTTAACCTTACGATCTAACCCAGCCGTGACTAAATGTTTGCCTTGATTGTCCACTGTTAAGGCAGACATAGATGTTGAATGGCATAATAGTTTAGCGAGAGGTTCACGAACTTTGGGTGACCACATAGATACAACACCATTACTGCCACCGATGCAAAGCACACCATTTCCTGGATTCTGTCGCATTATACGTATATTTCCTATTTTTGTATTATAGTTGCCCACTAATTCTCCTATGGATATATCTAACCAAGAAACGTAGCCATCTTTATTGCCCGTAGCCAGGAGAAAATGGTATGGCAAAAATTCCATTCGATTTACACGAAACATTCTTTTCACACAATGCAATTCAGTTCCTTGGTTATCATATATGAAAACATGATCTTTTTGGGCACACGCAAACATTGTGTGAACATGAAGAAAGCTAACTTCGGCCACTTCTTCCATTACATTTATCTCACAGTGCAACTTTTTAGTAATCCAATCAAATGCTGCAATATGACCTTTGCGACCACCCAACAACAAGTGCCTACCGTTTTTAGAATAGCGCATTGAGTAGGGCCCAAAATCCAAATTCAGTTTGAATAATTTGGCTGCTGATTGTATATCAACGCTTGCAGCAATTTCCTCCTGTCTGTAATCTGCTGTTAATTCGCCCTCATCTGGCTCTATAAAACCCTGTTGTTCAGTTAACAAAATTTCGGTTCTTGCTGCTTGCTCTGTGGCATATTCCAAATAAACCTCTTTACGTTTTTGCTTTTCTTTGAAAAATTTAGTTTTGACACCTGTACCCTCCACCTGTTCGCCACGTTCATATTTACTAAGCAGTTCCTTTGCTATCTTAGGTTTCTTGCCTTTAAGTTTTTGGTTTTTTTTGTTCTGTAGTGTTTTGCGTTTAAGATAGTGAGGAATTGGTTTCTGACGCTTTTCATTTACTTTAATAAATTCTCCTTGAAACTCTTGCTCATTTTTAGGTTTATGCTTGATTTGCTTAACATCTTTTTCTGCAACTGGGCAACTAAAGTATCGCGTATTCTTTGGATTTGTTTGTGGCTCTTTATTTTCCTCAGACATTTTTGTAAATATTTTATATCACTTTTCGAAACTTCAACTTTACATTAAAAACAAAACGTGCACGTTTTCCTATGTTGCCGTATTGTTGAAATAAATAACTGCAAAAAAATTCCGAAAGTATCAAGTTGTGCGAATGATTGTATAGATCCGCTCTCGAAACAAACAAGCAAAGCTTTTAATATTCCTTAAAACAAAATCCAAAAAAGTTTAGATAATGTTTAGCTTTAACTTTACTGCCTTAAAAGTCTTGACAGTAAAGCTGGCAGTAGAAAAATATGCGTGCATGACTCAGAAAGTAAACAGGTAGAACTTAGGTTAAAAAAACTTCTTGTGGCCCACTATAGGAGCACCTTTTAAATTAGAAATAATATAGTTGCCACCCTGTTTATTACAGCACTGCATTTTCTGTTGTCTGCTGCGTTTTCTTTTTCTCTTCATTATTTTTCAGTTTTTCATTCCTTAAACGTGGTTTGATAAAGGTAAGCTTTGTTAACCATCTTTGGAAAGAAGTTAATAAATTTAAAATGTTATATCAGAAAAAAGAGCATTTTTACACAAAATTTTAGTTTTGAGTGACATATCAGTGGCAAAATAAACAAAAGCGTAAAAATAGTTTTAAACATGATATTTTAAGTATCAGACGAGCGGTGTATGAGACAAACGAAAATAAAAAAGTAAAAATTCTGTTATACGGCATCGATAAATTGTCATGTTGAAAAGAGAGCTTGATATTTTCAATGGCGAAAACAATGGAATATAAACAATGCGACAAAAAAGCACAAACATATAAAACATGGAATACAGAACACAAAACGAAAACAATGATAAAAGACTTTTTAAATGAAATGAACATAATTTTTTCTTTTTGACAAATATGTCGTCGGTGAAATAAAAGACACATACCAAGAAAATAAAAAAATTTCCCTTTTGGAAACCAACAGAAAAGTAATAAAAAAAGTGTGCATGACAATTTTACCATAATTTTTTGAAAAAAAGAGTTAACAAATTTAAAGAAAAAGTGATCTTTTGATAATATAATTTGACAAATATTTTATTTTTCTTTAGTTCAGTTCAATTATTAAAAATATTTCCTCTAATGTGAGTTGCAATGTGTTTGAATATTTCAATATAAGTTTGTGGTACGAAGATGAATTGCTCGATGTGTACTACAATTTTTTGATTTTAATATTTACTTGGTAGCTAAATGAATTTCTGGTGTTGGTGTTAATTACTATCGGACCCCATCAATTATTATATCTGTGATGTCCAAAAGATTATTCGTTTTGTTTTTTTCATTCAGTGAATGTCTTGTTTAACTAATTTTCTTTCCGGGTTTTACAGAAAAATGAGCAGCTCTGAGGAAGTATCCTGGGTAACTTGGTTTTGCGGTCTTCGCGGCAATGAATTCTTTTGCGAGGTATATTATTTTTAGTTTTGTTTAAATAACTTTTGTATATTACTGATTTGGTTCTTAATTAATTGTTACCTAATCATTCATTGATGATGGTTTACATTGTTTATATGTATGTATGTACAAGTAAACATTGGTGTTTCCCACAGATCGCCCATATCTGAGCAAAAATAATATTGCTTTCATTTAGCTGGCGGCGCGTCTTTAAGAAGCAATGCAAAAAATACTCACATGCATGCACGAATACTGACATCCCAACATTTACATATATATGTACTTATGCATATGCATATACTGATTTAGAAAAGGCAGATTTATTTAAACGTGTGCCGTTCTGTATATGTATCCTACATATGTTTAAAGCTTTTCTTTTTATTTTTAAAACACGACACACCTTATGGTCACTAATTTGAAGACAATAGTGAATGAATAAGCATCACTAAAGCTTTTTCCAAGAGATTTGCGTGCCTTTACGTTTACAGAGTTTTTTTTTTCGAAATCGATCATTGATACACACACACATACATACATATCTATGCAAGTACATATGTATATACTTATGCATCGATTTGCATAAGACTTGCAAGTGCTTTTGGGAGGACTCAATCTGAAAATGGTCTAATCGAAACAAAACAAAATTGAATGCAATTTTTCGTTTATTTTTTGGTAAAAAATAATTGCGATAACGTTTTTATATACATATGTAACTAATCAGAATTCTTGATACGGTTACTAAAATCAAGTTCTGCACACTGGAATAAACCTACATACATATGTATGTACATATAACCTACGGTTGGACTCGCCAGCAGTCCATATTAAAATGCAAGACTAGCAACATTTTTACACAAAAGGATTTTTTAAAGTTAACTAATTGCTTTAATCATATTAACACATAAAAAAGTTTAAAAATATATAAGTAAATAAAAGTATGTATGTACATACATATGTAAATTCTAATGTATACATGTAAATTGTAATAATTGATTTAAACAATTTTATTTTAATACACTTTCAGGTTGATGAAGATTATATACAAGATAAATTCAATTTAACTGGTTTAAATGAACAAGTACCAAATTATAGACAAGCTCTAGACATGATATTAGACTTAGAGCCGGGTAAGTGTTGTTGTAGCAAGTTTATTGTACTTTATGGTTAAATATCGTTCAATTGAATTTAACAACAGAGGATGAACTGGAAGATAATCCCTTACAATCTGATATGACCGAACAAGCTGCTGAAATGTTGTATGGTTTGATACATGCCCGTTATATTTTAACTAATCGCGGTATTGCGCAAATGATTGAAAAATATCAAACGGGTGATTTTGGACATTGCCCACGTGTTTATTGTGAAAGCCAACCAATGTTGCCGTTGGGTATGTAGCTCAGTATAAAATTTTGAAAATATAAATTCTATCTTGTGTTTAACAGGTCTATCTGATATTCCTGGTGAAGCAATGGTTAAAGTATATTGCCCAAAATGTATTGATGTTTATACACCAAAGTCATCACGACACCATCACACGGATGGTGCTTATTTTGGTACTGGTTTTCCACACATGTTATTTATGGTGCATCCTGAATATCGTCCTAAAAGGCCAACTAATCAATTTGTTCCAAGGTATTGTTTACTTTTCTATTCTTTAGTTATTTGTTTTTTTAATTTTTGCGTTTTTTTCCTTGAATTTCTAGACTTTATGGCTTCAAAATTCATAGCTTAGCTTATCAAATACAGCTGCAGGCAGCAGCCAACTTTAAAATGCCCCTACGAGCGGTAAATTCAAAATGAAATTTATTTTAAATGTAACAAAACAATTATTAAAATCATATATCGTTTTCCTTTTTTCCTCTCCTCCCACTCTTACGTTTATTTAAATGTTTTCTTTTCATTGCTACAACTGTTTGAAACAAAAAACACTATTTTTTAAACGAAATTTCCTCCTCTTAATTGTTCACAAACATACTTATAATTTTGTTTTTGCATTTACAACAAACAAATCTATGAAAAAAATCATCATAAAAAACTCAAATAAAAAAAGAAAAATTAATAAAAAGCACGCAAAAGAAAAAAATTAATAAAAATAAAATAGATAAAAAAAACTACCTAAAATTAAGAAAGGAATAAATTTATAACAAAATTGAAGAAAAGACGAACAAAGAATCTCGACTCTTTCCTCTTCCCCAAAAGCAAAACAAACCAACCAGAAAAGTGTAATCCCAAAAATATGGTGAATTCAACATATTCATAATATTTTTTACCGATCACATACATTGTTAGAAATTTTTTAAGTTTATTAAAAAACAAAACATTGGATTACATACATATTTAGAACAAACAAAAACTTGACTTACTACTTCGTTAGAGCAAAAACTTCTCAGTTCCCGTTGAATAACGAATTAATAAAACTTGGAAATGTTAAAAAAAAATCACATTGATAATTATTTATACATAAACAAGCAACGAATTTTAATTATGATTTATTTTTTGCTCCTTATTTTTTTTTTTGGTAATTTGTCAACTGCAATTTAAAATGACTGACAAAACAACTTCTCCCAGCAGTACTTTTCGTTTTTTGTAACTTGTGTAGCTCTAGATCAAATTCGTTTGCCGCTCTCAATCTCTTGTTTTATAAATTCTTATTTAGGCTTTAAAATCACTTTCTTGTGCAGTTAGTAAAATAATGCTTTTGCGCTGTATAAAAATGTCTGTTTACATCACTTTGTGTCATTTTAACTAAACATTAAATCAAACAATCATTCTTTTTTTTTTTTGTATTTAAAATCTGTAACAATCAAACACAATTACACTCTCAGCAAAAGAAAATCATTACAAACATATACAACTAAACAAAAACAAAAAAAATTATTTATGCTCATAAATTAAATAAATATAAAGGAATTCAACATTGCTAAATCTTCATCTTTAGAAACAAGGAAATCCAACACTTCCACCACCATCATCATCAGCACCTGTAAAATAAAACAACCAGCCATTAATGTACTATTGTTTAAACATAATTTCCATCATTATAATCATAATAATCTTGCAACAAACAAAAAAAACAAAAAAGATTGTAAAAACAGCTTGCTTAAAGTAAACTTAAAAAACAAACAAAAAAAGAAAACAAATTCCGTAGTTTGTTGTGTACTCTGTTGTATTGCAGATTATCAGTAAAGTTATTATCGTGTCCTGACCTAATCATTTAAAACAGAACAGTTATCAGCCAGCCAACTCACCAAATCCAGTGCAGAATGAATTTCTAAGCGAAATTAGTTTTACTTTTCGGGACAGGTAAAAAAAAAAACAAAAAAATTTGTATTGGATTCTTTGAACAAGCTGACCATAAACAGAATCCAAATTCTCTTAATAGTTCGCTCCTATGAATACTTATATTATTTGTATAACGGGCGTGTTTGATTATGCATCACACTGCACGGCATTTGATATTTAGTAGTTTAAAATTGCGCCAGATGGCGGTACTGTTACACATACATAAGTATGCACACGCGTATAACAAAAATAGTCGATGGAAAGGATGATCTTTCAATTTTTATTTATTTGTTTAAGCCTTTAATATGTACAAAATTTTCCTTTTCTTATTTCCGTTTGCTATTAATTCAAATGGAAAACAATCTAAAAATGCATGATTCAGTTTTCATTATTTCCGGCGGCACCGCGCATCACTTACCAGCGCAATGTGACATAAACGAACAAGCCCAATCCTTCTTTTAGTTTTCTCAATTAGTGTATTTTACATTTTCTATGTTTTGTTTGTTTCTTTTTTATAAAATGAATTACACATACGTATTCATAAATAACTTGATAAGAACAATAAAAGATAACTTAAAACATAAGAAGTAATAATAAAATTAAACATACATATTTAGTAGTTTATACATCTTTATTAATTTAATTACATAAATACATACATACAAACTTAATTGAGCTAAAATTTTGCTCATTTTTCAAATAGTACATTGTAACATTAATGGAACCGATAAGTGTTACACCGGACTCGATGGAATTAGGTTCATGTGGTAGTATTTTTGAAATAAAAAAAGAAAGTTCACTATTTGTGAACTGAAAGATTGAATGCCATTGAACTGATTTGTTTTCTTTACTCTTTAAAGATTACACACACATTTGTAGATATTAGAAAGTTCTTAAACGTATTTTCGGAAGCACAGAGAAATAGTTATGGTAAAAATGAGTTGTCCTATAATTTTTACCAAAAATTGTCTAAAAATTTTACTAAAAATAATTTTAAAAACTCAGGTCTGTCACATAAATCGAATTCGTTTGAAATTTATTTTAATTCTCTTATTTATAAGACGAAATCGATGAAAAAATAACAAAAAGTAAAATTACTAGCATTACCCAGTAGTCGAAATTCGACCACTTCGCTTTCGATTTGTATGCGATTCTTTCTTTCATTTACATCAACTAAACACACTTGTTTTCGAAAGAAAGGAACCGTATACACAAAAACTTGAGGGAAGTTCGTTATTGTTAGTAGTGTGGACAATATAACCAACTACCACAGTTGATGTATAATAAAGCACTTATTCTCTTTCTACCGGCCATACAATAATTAAGAATTACAAAGATTTGAAATCATCATTTTGTCATTTTGATCTGACATTGTGGTTAGGTGACGGACGATGTCTTGTAATTGTTCCAACTAGTGCTGAGTTGCAAGTACATTGTAGTTTTTATGTCTGTTTTTCCATTTTGTTATTCTCTAGAAAAACCACTGTATTCGTTTGTGTTGTGCTACAATAAAAAAATAGTTATTCATTAATAGTTTTAATAAATTTTTAATTTTGCTCTTTCTTTTGCCCCTCTACACTTGACATTTTTTTGTGTGACATAAAACTCCAATTCTTTGCATCTCAACGTGTCTGTCATGACTTCACGCGCACTCTCATCCGATCACGCATCTTGCCAACAAAACACATACACACACGGAAACAACTTTTCTTACAGGACTATATTGCACTTTGTCAGGAAATACTTAGCCGACCGTGTCCTGATGATGAAGTAGAGGAGAATAAAAAGGAATAATTTCTTTTAACTTTATATTCCTTGTTTTTAAATTATATTTAAAAATTAACTAAAAATTTTGTTTTTAATTATTTCGTTTAAGATGTTGAAAAAAATAGTAATTTGTTTGTAGTTCAATTAAAAACAAGAACAACTGATTAATTAAATATTCATTCTCTTTGTTGTTAATGCTTTTTTTTTTGTTGCACATCCTAGTTATTAACAATGTGCTTGTTTTCGTTAAGACAAAATCTTCCCAAGAAGGTGATACGATGTTTTTAAATTTTTTTATATAATTTGTTTTGTTTTGTCAATAATTGTTATTAAGAACAACGACGTTTATATGTACATTTTGCAAGTAATTTTTCCACAACTTTAACTTCGCATATGTATACTGTTCGAAGCATGGGAATAAAAAAGGACATTTTATAGGAAAACAGCATTTACTCTTCCTGCCATAAAGATGGAAATCTCTATCATAACATTCATTGAAGAAATACGTACATACGGAGAGTAGACGAAAAACAAAAGCACTAATAGTTTATTAGACGTGGTTTTGTCTCTCCACTGTTCGTTGCGGCAACAATCGTATCGATGCTGCAGATGTCTAATAATGACAGAACAAACGGCTGAAGTTATAGTTCATTTCTGCTATGCATCCTTGATTTCATGAGTTATTTCGTTCAAATCAAGAAGCATTAGCTTATGCAAAAACTGGAAAGAAAGTGTTATCGCACATCTTGCGGATATAAGCGTATACAAAACTGAGAGGTTTCTTACAGTTAATATGTCAAAATGATTCAAAAAGATATTTCGGAACGACACCGTAGGTAGACAAATGGATCGAAATCAGATTTAATTACTCCGGTTGTTGACAAGCTTTCTCTTAAAATTTAGCTTAAAGTCTATACAAAGTTACGTAGGAAATCATTTTTACAATAACATAAAACAGTTGAAGAAAAATATATTGCCATTTTCCTTTTTTGCTAATAATTTAT
Organism: Epicampocera succincta; assembly: GCA_932526305.1. Classification (NCBI taxonomy): domain Eukaryota; kingdom Metazoa; phylum Arthropoda; class Insecta; order Diptera; family Tachinidae; genus Epicampocera; species Epicampocera succincta. Next base: position 16,131,388 of record OW052038.1, read on the forward strand.
TTAAAAAAAGTGCTACATGCCTTCAGGTGAAATGTAAAAGCACGCAACTAACATCTCTATTGTTTTATATTGGAAACTAAATAATAACCTATTATGTTATTTGTTGAAGAGTAAATGCAATTTTGGTAACTAAAGATAAGTCGTTTATTTTTTTTATGTATGCGAGAGTAAAAATTGGAGTAGACATGGATCCTATTGATACGAGTATAAATCATAACTAATCAAAAACGACATACATACAAACTCAACCTGAAAATCTTTTTTCAGATACGTACCTACTGATAGTTATAATTTCTTTTTTGCCGAATTTTGTCCTAGAAAAATTCCCAATATGAAAAGTTCGTCTCACTCAAACAAACAGTATGCAAGCTTTTTCAGAAGATCATTTACAACTGGTGTCTGCTATCTTAGTTTTCGTTTAATCTAATGCTAAAAAATATTTGTATTGTATGATTAATGTTATAACATTTTTTATTTTCTTCCTGTTTCTTTTTTCGTTATTCTTTTTTTATTTAAACGAATATATTTTATCCAAACCGCAAATGTCGTTAAACCATATTTCTACCGACTGTTCCAACTTTTACTACTGCAACTACATACAACCACATACTACTTGTGATGATGTTCGATGTTATCTACATACATATGTACATATGCTTACCGTGCGTGTGAATGCATGTTTTGCATTTTACAATTAATTTTTGCAAATAACTTTTGTTGTGTTTTTAAAACTTTACTACGTCTACTCTACTGCTAAAACCACTATACAACAACTATAAATGGAAACTTGGTTTTTTGTTTCTGTTTTAACAATTTCTTCAAATAATAATCAATTACATTTCGTTTGTTTTAACATCAACGACCTACATACATAAATGCTGCAACAAATTTTGCAAATATTTCAAAAACTAACAAACAACCGGCAAATATCACCAGCAACATAACAGTAGTGGTGGTGGTGGTCAAGAGAAAGAAGATGAGGCTGAAAATACCATTGATACAATTCCAAATCGTGTTTAGGATCTTCTAAGTTGAAATGCTGTATATTACCAATTCGTTTTGCGCTTGAGTTTCTTTGAATTAAACATACAAACCTACAATATTTGGGGTTAACTTTTTATTTTAATTGTGAACCAGGACCTAAATGGCGAATCAACCCAGTCAAGGAAGGCTGCCTAAATTTTCCAAATGTATATTCAACATTTTCTTAATCGCAAGAAATTTTTTTTTATGATAATTATTTAATTTTTTTAATTAAAATCGTGATATTATAATATCAATACAAAACCAAATATTATTCATTGTTTGTATTATGTATTTATAAACGATATTAAACAATTATGTAATAATAAAAGCATATTGTTCATGGGCGTTTATAGAATGCAAGAAATGTTTAAACTTATATTTATTTATTGTTTTTAATAAATATATCTATCAAATAAATGTAATTTTTAATAAAAAGTATAGTAAAGTATAAGAAAAAGTTTAAGTTTAAGAGAAACAAAATTTGGTTTTACTTTTAATTGCAGGTAAGAAAGTAGGTGGTCATCTTTTCTATAGTTTTTAAGCTTTAGAATCCAAGCTGGGAAATTATTACTTAAAACACGTTAACTTTCGCTTCAAAGATCTTAAGAATTGATTAATATTTTTAAGCAACTAATTTTGCACTAGTTCCACGGTCCTTCTTAACCTCTTGACTTTTTAAAAACAAGCAAAACTGTTGAGCTGGCAATATCGTTCTTTGCAACATTGATGCCACTTGCTTTGGTTGCTTTAACCTAAACAATGTCTGGCAGCTTTAAATTTATACATTTTTGAAGATGTGTAAATTTTGAAACGCAGCCAGTGTTTTGATTACATTTGAAAATTGTGCTTTTTAAACAAAAAATATTTTTTTTTTGCTACAAATCATGGCAGAAGGTGAAGCAAATAACTTGGCAACTTCAACGAGCGGTACGTCTATAGAAATAAATGGTGAAACACAATTGGAAAAATGCATTGCTCTTATAACGGGCATAACTGGACAGGACGGTTCGTACTTGGCAGAGTTTTTACTGAAAAAAGGCTATGAAGTACATGGAATCATAAGAAGAGCAAGTACTTTCAATACGTCTCGAATAGAACATTTGTATGCCGATCCGAAGGCCCACAAAGGCGGGGCCATGACTTTACACTATGGCGATATGACAGATAGCAGTAGTTTGGTGAAAATCATTAATATGGTTAAGCCTCGAGAAATCTACAATTTAGCTGCTCAATCCCATGTGAAGGTCTCATTTGATTTAAGCGAATATACAGCAGAAGTTGATGGAGTTGGCACGTTACGCATTTTAGATGCCATTCGGACTTGTGGCATAGAAAAGCAAGTTAAATTCTATCAGGCCTCCACCTCAGAGTTGTACGGTAAAGTTGCTGAAACACCCCAAAATGAGCTGACACCTTTTTATCCCAGATCACCATATGCATGCGCCAAAATGTACGGCTTTTGGATTGTTGTTAATTACAGAGAAGCATATAATATGTTTGCCTGTAATGGTATTCTGTTTAATCATGAATCGCCGCGAAGGGGAGAAAATTTTGTAACTCGTAAAATTACACGTTCAGTGGCAAAAATATACCATAACCAGCTGGAATACTTTGAACTAGGAAATTTGGACTCGAAACGTGATTGGGGTCATGCTGTGGACTATGTGGAGGCCATGTGGTTGATGTTGCAGCGCGATACGCCTTCAGATTACGTTATAGCCACCGGTGAGACACACAGTGTGCGCGAATTTGTTGAGGCTGCATTTGGTTATATAGGACGTAAAATAGTATGGCAGGGTAAAGGTGTGGAGGAAGTGGGCATCGAAAAGGAGACGTGTATAGTGCGAGTGCGCATCAATGCGAAGTATTTTCGTCCTACAGAAGTGGATCTCTTGTTAGGCGATGCATCGAAAGCAAAGCGTGAGCTGAGTTGGCAGCCAAAAGTAGCATTTTTGGAATTGGTGAACGATATGATGGCTGCTGATATAGAGTTAATGAAAAATAATCCAGTCGCGTAGAACGTTGGATAATTTTTTTCTCTTCAAAATAATATGTTGCAGGTCTGACAATGCACAAATGTATCAAACTTTGTCTTATTTTTCGTTTGCATACATGTGTATGTATGTATGTACATATTTATGTGCAATAGCTAAAAACATTCCTTAACAAAACTATCAAAACAGTTATTAAATTAGATTTTTAAGCAAGCCCCGTAATATTTATGTACGGACAATAAAAAGCCTTTTCTTTTTTAACATTTTTTTTTTATTAAATAATTTAATATTTTTTCCAAGATTTTAAATTAATTTCATAGATTGAAAACGAAAATTTTTTAATTACAAAATTCTTCTTAAAATCGAAGATAGTTATTGTTTATTAAATTGTAACTTATTAAACAAAATTTTAAATTAATTAACTAAAATTTACAAAAGCAATGAATTAATTTTGAAAAATATGTTTAGTTAAGGACGAACTTGCAGGAGAAAAACTTAAAGAAAGGAATGCCGGCATGAACCATATTTAATTAAATTATGTAATAATAAATCAATGTTGGCCTAGGGTAATGTTTGTAGTTGTTAAAATAATAAACAAGACTTGTGTAATAAATATTTCCTTTTAATGTTTTTTGTTTTTTTTTAATTAACACAAATAAAATATTTTATCTTTTATTAAATGTGTATCAGTCTGCTTGTTTGTTTCTTTTTTAACTAAACTGCGAACTACAACTAAATTAGATCTAGAACTAAAAACGCTGCACGTTAATTAGACAACAATTTACAGTTCATCCTTCAAGTCCTCGTTGTCCTCACCTTCTGTGGGTGGAACGCCACCAGTACCTTGATACAATTTAGCAATAATGGGTTTTACAATGGTTTCCAGCTCCTCCTTTTGTTTCTTATACTCTTCGGAGTCAGCGTCGGCATTTTGTTCTAACCATTTAATCGATTCATCAACGGCAGATTCCATTTTCGCTTTTTCGTCTTCGCTTAACTTGGCGCCAAGCTTTTCTTTATCACTGATCTGGTTCTTAAGGCTGTAAGCATATGATTCCAATTCGTTACGAGATTCAACCTTCTCCTTAAGTTTCTTGTCCTCGTCTGCGAATTTCTCAGCATCGTTGATCATGCGTTCAATGTCTTCAGGTGTGAGACGGTTTTGATCGTTGGTAATGACAATCTTTTCCTTGTTTCCGGTGCCCTTATCTTCAGCACTTACTTGCAGAATACCGTTGGCATCAATTTCGAAACTGACTTCAATTTGAGGAGTACCACGTGGTGCGAGAGGAATGCCAGTAAGATCGAATTTGCCCAACAAGTGGTTGGCCTTGGTCATGGGGCGTTCGCCTTCGAAAACTTGAATGGTGACAGTGTGTTGATTGTCAGAAGCAGTGGAGAAGATTTGTGACTTCTTGGTGGGAATGACGGTGTTGCGTGGAATCAATTTAGTCATGACACCTCCCACAGTTTCGATACCCATAGTCAAGGGGTTGACATCAAGCAAGACAATAGCATCAGTATCTTGTTCACCTGAGAGTACACCGGCTTGTACAGCAGCGCCGAAAGCTACAGCTTCATCAGGGTTAATACCACGAGAAGGTTCTTTGCCGCCAAAGAAGTCTTTAACCAATTGTTGCACCTTGGGAATACGAGTTGAACCACCTACTAAAACAATTTCGTGGACGTCCTTTTTGTTCATATCAGCATCTTCCATTACTTTTTGTACAGGTTTCAATGTAGAGCGGAAGAGATCCATGTTTAACTCTTCGAATTTAGCACGTGTTAGAGTTTCAGAGAAGTCATCACCTTCGAAGAACGATTCAATTTCAATACGAACTTGATGGGCACTTGACAGAGCACGTTTAGCCTTTTCAACTTCACGACGCAATTTCTGTACGGCACGGTTGTCCTTGCGAATATCCTTGCCCTTCTTCTTCTTGTACAATTTAATGAAATGGTCCATAACACGTTGATCGAAATCTTCACCACCCAAATGAGTGTCACCATTGGTAGCAACCACTTCAAACACACCATTGTCAATGGTCAACAATGAGACATCGAAGGTTCCACCACCCAAATCGAAGACCAACACATTCTTTTCGCCTTCTTTCTTGTCCAAACCGTAAGCAATAGCGGCAGCTGTGGGCTCATTAATAATACGCATGACATTCAAACCAGCAATGACGCCAGCATCTTTGGTAGCTTGACGTTGAGCATCATTAAAGTAGGCGGGTACAGTGACGACAGCATGGGTAACTTTCTTGCCCAAATAAGCTTCAGCGGTTTCCTTCATTTTACCCAAAACCATGGCGGAAATTTCTTCAGGAGCAAATACTTTCTTACCCTGGGAAGTTTCAACGGCAATATGCGGTTTCGAGTTCTTTTCCACAACCTGGAAGGGGAAGAATTTAATGTCATGCTGAACATTGCTATCACTCCATTCACGGCCAATCAAACGTTTGGCATCGAAGACAGTATTTTCGGGATTTGTAGTCAGTTGATTTTTGGCAGCATCACCAATAAGACGTTCACCATCGGCACTAAAGGCTACATACGATGGTGTGATCCGATTACCTTGGTCATTAGCAATAATTTCCACACGACCATTCTTATAAACACCAACACTAAAAATAATAAACACACAAACAAACAAGAAATAAGAATATTTGAAATTTTTGAAAAAGAGAACTTTGCTCACTTCTTTTGCAAAAAGTCTAAACAACTTACCAGGAATAAGTGGTTCCCAAATCAATGCCAATTACAGTGCCAATATCTTTATCCTTTTCCTTTTTATCTTCAGCATGGGAGAGTCCGACAAAGGCCACTAAAGCCAATAACGCGAATAATCTCATTTTGTGTGTTTTAGTTTTAAAAACAACTGAAAATATATTAAACAACATAATAAATTAATAAGTTGTGAATGTATGTATGTATGTACTTTGCGCTTTATATTTAAAGTGAAAAACAACAAGAAAAATAGCAGAAATTTTAAGTTGCAATAAAAAATGCCTACGTCACCACTTTATAGATTATTTTTTACCAAAGAGAAAACGAGCTTCCTTTTGTTTGTTCTTCAAAAAAAAAAATCAGTTTTAGCTTTCTCTTCTCTTGCTTTAACTTGTAATTATTCTAGGCGTAATTGACCTATTTTTTACTGTAAGTCACACACAAAAAAACCGCTTTATTAAACAATTTAAATTTATTTTTTTTAGTTTTCTCTAGTTCTTTCACCGCATACCTTGAATGGTTAATTAACTTTAGCGAACAAGTTACGTCTTCAACCCTTGGCGAACGCAACACAACTAAACTTGGTAGTACAGAACGAAAAGTGACTTTGACATTGGTTGTATGTATTAAAAAAAATATAGGAAAGAAACAAAAGTTGAAAGTTTGGTGGTTTGAGTCTTTTAAACATGTTGACACTTTTACTCCCAACTTATTTTGCATTATAGCCAAGGTTTTAGTTAAACATTAGACAACAATATACTAGTAACAGGCCAAATAAAAAAAATTATTAAAGACACCAACAACAGAAAACAAGTCGTGGTTGTAGAAAAATATACGAGCTAATACTTTGTTTTGTGTACGTGTACATTTCTGATACGAAAAAGAAATACAATGAAAAAGAGACAAAAACTTACATACATATGTATGTATAAGCCGGCAAAAAAAAAAAAAAAAAACAGAATTTCTTCTCAACTCTGAGAAGGAAATAAATTAGTAATAAATATAAACCAAGTGTTTTTGTAAGTACATCAACACACATACATTTATATACGAAAGTAACTAAGAAAAATAAAAAAACAAAAGGAAAGATAATTATTAATTTTTCATATTTTTGTTGCTATCTTAACTTTGTTTTTACAATAATAATCTCTTTAAATACATGACGTGTTTATTTCGTATAGGATTTTAAGTACTATGAATTTGTCAAGTTGAATCGTTAAGATTGTTATGTTGGCGTGCCAAATTCTTTAGTGTTTTGATTTTATTATTAACAAATGTTCAGTTTTTTTATTTTATGTAAAATTTAAAGCTTTTGCACTGACTATTTGGAAAAATAGGAGATGTGCTATGATGTACACATGAATATGTATGTATGTACGTACATACAGAGCAATGTTTGTCCGACGATTATTTTCACTGACAATTGAAGAGTTTCAAGAAAAATAATTTAAATTTTCTAAATAATCCAATATATATGTATGTATATAGCGATAGGTATTTACTTATTTAAACAAAAAAAAAGTATGGACGAAATAGTTAGAGTTAAAATTTATTTTAAATGTTTCTTTTTTATAGGCAAATATTTATTGACTTATTGCATTTTTAAATAGCAAATAAAAAATGGAAATATAAATATTTGTACATCATAATAAGGATAAGAGTTTGGAAATATTTAAGAAGTCTTTGATTTTAATATTTACTTGAAGTTATGCTAAAATCTTTTATAGACCGATAATCCAATTGAAAACACATAATTTTTTAATGTTATACGCTTACTATAAAAAAAAAAATTCTTGATAGCTCATATATTTACATATGTATATAAATTAACAATTTTCTCCATCATACTCAACCAAATCTTACGTATCAAAACAATTCTCTGTAGTCTATTTATCTAAAAGTTCAGGAACACATTTAGAATTAAAATATATTCAATTTAATTTTTCATAATACATATTGTACAATGTATATCTACACATTTAGATATGTATTTGAAACCAAACAAAATAATTATAAAGGCACAATCAATGTCATTAATTAATTACTCGCCTAACTTTTATCGTTTACAATTTAACGTCACTAATCTTACACCCTAAGAAGTAAAAGCTTTTTTTGTACACTTGTACAGGAAAAACTGTTATACAAATTTAGGAAAGCACTAAAAATACCCCAAGAAGAAAAACTGTAAAGATATTTTTCTATATAAAAGTATGCTCATACAATTTTTTTTATAATTTTTAAATTTAAGCTACTTTTTAAAAAATATAGGAAATTATTCTATTTCCATTAACCAGTACGTAACTGGGAATTTACTTTTTTAAATACATACATAAATATGTACGTATGTACATATGTATTTTGTAGATAAGCTTTTACGTACACATACTTTTCGCTGGCAAAAGAAGTTACACGTTTAACAAATCGGAAAAGGTTAATACGTTCTAGAAATTCATATACATATGTATGTACATACATATTTAAACATAAAATTCACGTTTTTCACATTAATTATGTTGTGTTTGTGCGTTTGTGTTGAGTATCTTTTTCCCAGTAATAAAATCTACGGTACACACTTCTGGAATGTTCTTTTTAACATATTTCTTGCTTATAACAAATACATACATATGTAAATTTGACTAAAAGTTGTAATGTGTATTTGAAACAAAAATTATTTTTATGAAAAAGTAGCAAAAAACCACTGCAACCAAGTTTTTCTACCCCATACAAAATGTCTGCCATTTTTCATTGTCAATTACATACATATTTCAGTTTTTTTCTTTCGTAACAAGAAATACTTACATTTCTTATAAATATAATTTGAACAAATTGTTAATTTAATTCACTTTTTCTTTGTAAAAATTAATTCACTTCAGGTTGAAATAAAGACAAAATCGCTTTTTCTATAATCTTGTTGTACGTTGTTCTTTTCTCTTTGCTTTATGATTTGAAACTGAATGCAGAAACAGTGTTGCCGGCTATTTTAATGCGCTTTTAAACTGACGTGTACTTTTTAATGTTTGTAAAATAAAGCTTACGCTCTCATTTCCTCTTTAGTGTTCTCTTTTCACTTTGTGTCGAAAACAAACGTGTTCAATAATTATTTGAGCATATTATTTGGGCAAACAAAGTTGTATTTCTTGCATTTGTTGGCCATATGGCTTTAAAAACATTTGCTATGATTTCCATAAATAACTTGTATTTGAATATAACTTTGTTGAATTCTGATTGGTCCACGTTATCTTGTTGGTGTTCTCTTAGTTGCACGCTGCCAACTACCTGGGGTATATATTTTTATGTATAACAGTTTTCTTCTCATCAGCCACTTGCTTAAAATTTAAGGTTTTCGTCATCTTATAGTGTCGTGGAGAAATAACGAATATTCGTGAACTTATTGTGCTTTCTAGATCTTTTGTTATCAAAAGTTCCTTTTCAGATAAAGATTCAACGAAAATCTGTTTTGTTTCCAAACAATAAATTGTTTTTTTACTGATAAACATAATGTTTAGGTCAAACAAACATTAATTTCTATTTTGCGAATTAAGTATGTACGTACACACATGTATACAAACATAAAGACATATGTACATACTTACATATGTACATACATATGTATATGTGCATAAGAAATCTAATTTATAATTGAACACGAATTTTGACACAAACAGTAGTCCTTTGGTTGAAAACAACTTTGAATTGCAAAAGTACGCGTCGCCTTGAATTCAATGGCCGTTGTTTCAAAATGTTCAAATTTAATGGATTTCCAATTCAAACAAAAGCAGCACAGACTTCGAAAATTTCAAAATTCAATTTACATTGTATGTACATACATATGTACATAAGTATATTTTTTTATTTCTTTGTAAAAAAGATATATGTATATTATATAGTACATATGTATGTATGTAGTATGTACATATGTATTTACATAATATACAACTACTCTAATTGTCTCGGCGTCTTCAGGACATTATTGAATACGAATTTACAATGCATTTTCTACAAACATTATTCGAATATATACATATGTACATACATATGTATGTATGTACATATTTACATATACAGGGGTACGACAAAAAATTACTTGGTGTCATGAATTCCAATGTTATCGGTTTTATGCTCGAAATAGAATTAGTGTTGGTTTTAGGTGTCACAGAAACCCATATTATCGGGTGTAAACCAACCGTAGACTCTATTTGGGAACAACTGGTTGACACTGTGCTCCTACCCAGACATATGCTAGAGACGTTTCCAACAACTCTTTGCTAAGACCCTTCAGCTAGAAACCGCAACGGAGCTGCAAGTTGTAGCATTGGAGGAATTTTAGATGTTCTTTTATTGTGCCTAGGACCATTCGAAAAGCTTCTTTGTTTAGTCGCTAGTATCCTATGAACCAAAGCAAAGCAGATTTAATTGTGAAGGCACAACTTTATAAAAAATATGGTTACGCTGTCTCCGGTAGCGCCAGCGGATTGCTACAATCTCGCAATGTTTTTCTTTTTCCGAACGCTATTCCACCCATAGCAAATACAAAACAACAGCATTGCTCATTTTCTTCCTTTTGTTTTTTATTAAAAACAATTTTTGATATTTTTAATAAACACACTTTATATTTTGTCCAAAAAATTATAATTAAAATTGTACACAATTATACAAATTTAAGCAACAGCTGAGTCTAATTTGGTTTTATTTGATTTCGAAGATAACAAAACCGACTTGGTTTCATAAAAAACACACCAATGAAACCAATATTGGTTTTCAAAACCGACTTGGTTTCTATGACATCCCTGATAAACTTCTTCTATATAATGCTTAATTCTGGTTTTAAGATGCTTACATATGTAAGTATGTATGAATAAGAATACTTACCAGCTTTAATCCTCATAAATAAGGCCAAATATGGCTAGAAGTTATTTTTTATCCAGCTCAGTGAGGTTAAGGACTTTTTAAAAAGCATTTTTGTAAATGTTTTTCGCCTGTGCTTTTAAAGATTATTAATTCGTTACCTTAAAAATAATGTACATTTTTCAATTGTTTTTATTTAAATAATTTCAATGTATCCGTTTATTAAGTCAATTGACAATAAAGAGTTATGAATGTTATATTTCTATTTTGTATTGGTTTTCATACCACAATAAATATATCAATATAGTATTAGCTGTGCATTAAACAATAGTTTTGAAATTTTATTATTTGCAGACAAGTTACAATTTCGAAATTATTTAACGAATGATAAAAATTGTTGTGTTTTTGTTTGGAAACTAATAGTAAATGAAGTCTTTTAGAATCAGTAATTTTACGTTTGTGTTATTCTGATTGAAACTCTTTTTAGGTTTTATGAAAAACAAAAGCGCAGACGTTATTGTTTTTAATTAGTTTTGGTCCAAAGTAGCAAAAAACAAAATGAAAACAATACATACAAAAACTTAGCTTTAGGTTTAGATATTCTAATAAACATTTTTAATAAATTAAAATCTCACGGTAGACGATGTCTTCACATCATTTACTCATGTCGCACACCACATATCGAGAGGAAAGTACTGAAATTGTGTAAACTGCATGCTGGTAAAACAGTAAAAGCAATGTTGGCTGTATCTTGACATTTCTGGCGAAAGTTATTCAAGGCCGTTACTATTAGATCAATCGAAGGTGTTGCTGTTACTTGGTAGAACACTTTAAGGTGTATAGCTGGTATGTTAGATGGCATCTGTTGCGGCTGGTGCTGTTGCTGCGGTTGCTGTTGATGATGCTCTATAGTGCCATTACTGGTTGTAGCTGATGTTTCCAGATTTTCACTATTTTTAACTAAGGGATAATCCTTTAAGAGACGATTAGTCACGTATGTTAATATTTCATCCATATTTTCAGAGCTAAGATTTTGTGCTATGCGACAGTGATTGGTTAAAATATCATCGGATAACTGAGTTAATTGGGTGGTTGATGAAGCTAAGCCTTAAAGAAGAAGAATATGTACATATATATATAAGATTGAATGCATAAATTCGTAACCATCACAATTATGAAATATTTTTGTAATGTAATTTTCTTAAACAATAAAATAGGTAAAATCCCTGATTTCAGAAACTCCGAAATTGGCTTGTAAAAAACAAGCCGTATATCTTTAAATATTTACCAGTTGAAATGTAGCAAACAATAGCAGCACAATTATTTTCATAATTCCAACGTCTTCTAATAGAAATAGTGTAGTCGCTAATTGAGCAGCCAGTCTCTTCATCTGAAAACACAAACAAAAACATACATCAATAACAATATATGTGGGAAATAGAAAACGCATAGACTAACATTCAAAGCGATCATTGTGGGTATGAGCCCACACTTGCCATTCCACTAAAGCTTCTCTAGGCAGAGCAGGAACTACTATGTAATCCATAATGGCGTTTGTGGTACGTCTTTCCCATTGGCGACGAGCTTCGGCAATGAACGATGGATGTGTAACAAAACAAATACCATGCACCACATCGCGTAATTGACCCTGAGCATTCATGGCTTTGGCAATGCGGGATATATGACGTAAAGTTAATTTACACTGTGGACGTATACCCCCCTCAATAATTGTCATACTACCAGGTACTAAAGCAATTTGACCAGAAATATAAGTGATTTCATCAATCTAAGAACCAAAAAATAAAACGAAAACTTCATAGCCAGCAAAATTATGCTTCATTATGTTTCAATGTGATAACATACCTTGGTCGATTGACTGTACGGACCAATATTGGCCGGAGCCCAGTGTGATATACTTTGTACATGCATAGTGTTACGTTTGTATGTTATATCATTTGTGCAATTAGTAACACAGTGATCATCTGTATTTTCACTCTCTTGTAAAGATATGGTTGCTCTGCGGCGCATGGGCGCTTTAAAAGCTATAGCTTCTAATACTACATGACAATCCTCGGGTAATGGGCACTCCACGCACACCCGGGTGGGCGGATTTTGAAAACAAAAAGCTTGCCCATAAATTCTATTTACTGTGGCGTACTCCGCTATAGAACGGACATACATTGTTATGTAGCAATAATTGTTCATTTCATAGTTATGCTCCGCGGCCAAAGAGCGTAGTGAGTCTATAGCTTGTTGCATACCATCTTCTAAAGTTAATGCGCATCCTGAAATGTGCAGAAGATATGAAAAAGATAACACGGTTTAGGTTAATGCCTAGACTCTTTTCTTCAAATTTCTACATCAAATACATATGTATGTATATCCAAGTAATTGCAAACTAAGCAGGAATTCCCTAAGCTCTAGCTTCATAGTTTATTTTATTTTTTAGGTCTGGAGATTTGTCTGCTATATATGTATGTACATTATCGGTCGGAAACTCAATCTTAAAGTCGGAGCAAAATTTTCTGCTTTAAAATATTGCAAAAATCTCGATTGCTGAAACTCCTTTTTGGAACATTCAACACTAAGTGTTCACAAAGTTTTCTATCATAAGTGACATAATCTCTAATTGCAACAAGGCACAAACAAAAAGTTTTAAAGTCTGATAAATGTAAAATTTACCAACCTTGTATGCCAGCTACCCACATCCAACCCTTTTGATTGATGGCAACAATGGCATGATTACCTAATGGACGGAATTCGCGTTCATATTTTAGAGGACTTGGTGGCTGAGCATTTAAAGAGCCGACCAGTTGTGATGACATCCCACCACCAAATAAACCACCTACACCCCCACCAGCCATAGAGGAGATGGCTAACGATAGGCTGCCGCAAACTGCAGCTGTGCTACTGCCTAACGGTCGCGGCGGACCAAAACTGCCAGCCTGCAATGAGGCAGTACACAGCGCAGCCGACGAGGAGAGTAAAGCAGATGGCGTTTGTTCATCAACACTTGCGCTCTTCGTCACTATCGGTATGGGCGAAGATGAGGTGGAAAGATGTCGACCAAATGAGTTGCTACGTGATATCAATTCATTTTGACTCAAGGATTCACGCATGCGTGTCTCCTTTTCAATAAGCTCAAGCTCAGTTTCACTGAGATCGGGATCGCTGAGGTCACTGTATGTCGATTCATTGAGGTCACTTATGTAGTCCAGAGATTTTTTTACAAAAACATCACAGCTCTGTTGCGCTTCTTTGGGTTGTAACGATAATTTGGTGAAATTAATATAGCCAACGGGACATATCGGATCCGCAGAGCTTATAACAGTTTGTATATCATCTCTGCAAAAACAAACCATTAAATAATAATTGAAATATTGATTTATGATGTCGCAAGGAAAACTTACACTATTATACGTTGCTTAAATAGAGGACAATCGAGAGTAAATGTTTCGTATTCACCACCTTCGCCACACACATTCAAACCATATTTATCACGCATTTTCAACAAATGTGGTTGAATTTCTCTAAGAGATTTCCCTAAATGACGATCAGGAACTAAACCTAAAGTAGCCACCTTGCAATGCAAAAAGAATAACGAAAATAATAAAATAGTAATAAATAAAGCAAACTAAATTTTTATTTATTATTTTACTTTTATTAATATAGCATGAACTTGACAGTCAATCATTTCTTGCAGTAGTTCAGTCTGATCTCTCCTCCACAAATAGGCCAATGACACTAAATTCAAACGACTGCATACATTCTCCACTCTGACGCGCTGATAATCTGAGAGTATGGCACCCACAGCCACCGCATCGGCTTGTAATTCCTCCTAAAAATAAAACAAATAAATATGCACATCCAGTTATAAGTATTTTATTGTATGTGGGTATAATTTAAGAACAAAAATACATACATTTAAACACATACATATATGCATATGTATGTATATGTATGTAAGTATTTATGTAAAATTTTTAAATTGATAACAAATTTTTTCTTATTACGAGTATATATTTTATTATGTACTTTTTTAAACAAAATATCTATTGTTTACGGATGAAGAAAAGTCAATTATCCGCGTTTTGCGTTTCGATTGATTCAACAATTTTTTATGACAATTTTTTAAAGTTATCGAACTTGGGAAAAGCACTTTGCCAGAAACCGGACACTTCAGAATTTCGGATAAGACAAGCAAAAATTGCAACGAGGGCAATAAGGAAACTCGAATTTATAGACTCGCAACTTCCTGGGTCAATGTGAAGTGGTCATAAAACATAAATGAACACAAGGTATGGTGTTGCAAAATACTTCAAGTCAATTATTTTAAAATTTTCTTTTAGCAACTCGAAGAAAAAAAAATTAAATATGAAAACTTATCAATACCCGCATAACCGTAAAAATAGATCCCTATTAGAATAGAAAGTATATCACTCAATCCCTGGCCAGATCAAAAACATTATAAAAGAAAAGTCAGTTTTCATCTTTGTCGTGATTATAACAAGAAAACTTGAGAAGAGATTTCTTCCACATCTCTGCTGAAACCTTGTTATAGGCAAAATTCTCTTTATTATACAGATATACCAAATACAGAGGAATATCTGTATCGTGCAGATCTACCAAAGGTACTAAAGTTTTGGTTATACACGACAGCCTGCTATAAGACATCATATTCTCATGATGAAACCTACGACATCAAGCAGTCTATTAGGCCACATGTCATTAAAACACTTTCCTGCACATGTCCAATCGGTTGCCTTGAACAAAGAAGTAGATATGCCCCATGGGTCATAGTTTACATCGTGTAGTGCACTTATTGCTACTACACTTATTTTAGGCGTTTACCAACTGTTGAGTGGATGCACCGACCTTTCCATACCGGTCTACCATAACGCTGAGTTAATACTATTTCATAAAAAGTCTGAAGATTTTCATTGGATTTTGTAAGAACGTAATTAAATGATAATGTTGCAAGTGCAGTTACGTTTCCTTTTTACACCACCACCTTTCAAATCAACTGAAACGTGATGTGCGGCGGCCGAACAGTTTTATGTACATACATACAGTGGCGAGCACACATGGATACATGTTTTACACATATGACTTACAAACCAAATAAAACGCACAAAATTTAAAAAATATATATGATTTTGCACTTAAAGTGTTCAATAAAATAATAAAATCAAGAAAATATATTAAAATTCATGATTTTCATACGTAAATGTTAAGTTTTAAACAAATTTATGTAAAACGACAATGTATCCACTTTTGCACGTTGAAGTTCATTTAAACTGGCACCACAAATAAATGGACAAATGGCGATGAATTTAACTGTTATTTAATTGTTTTTCTAAAAACTATTAAATTAACTAGTTTATAACATATTAAAAACTATTAAAAAGTTTTTTTAAGTTTTCTCCAATTTTGTGCTAAAATGTGTGAAAAATATCCAATTTTTTGGAAAACCAAGTAGTTGTAATGACAAGTAATAATTATTCAGGTAGCGAAATTGCCAAAAAGTTGGGAACCTGTCAGTGAACAGTGTTACTGGTAAGAAAAATAAAAATATTTAGCCCACATACTGCAAAAAAATCACGACCTTGTACGTTTTCGAACCGTGATGCCAGAACTATGGAGTGATTATTGTCCTCCAAACAGGTGAAAACACCCAAACAGGCTACAACTGCTATAAACAAACCCGTGAGCGACTGAACAGCTCGAAGAGCTCTTCGCCGAACTGGTCTAATATCAGCCGTTAAACAAAAAAAAGCCTACGTTGTTTGGTCAAAATGTAAAGGCTCGGCTTAAATTTTGTAAAGCGCACAAAAATGGACTGTCGAATACTGCAAAAGGGTTATTTGGTCTGAGGAAACCAAAATAAATAGATTCCAGTCCGACGGGAAGGAATATCACTGGCACCGTTCCTATGAACGCTTAAAAAACACCAAGTCAAATAAACAATGAAGTATGGCGGTGGAAGTTAGATGATGTGGGCCTGTTTTACTTGGTGACATATTGGTTCCTTTGGTAAAAATAGAAGGTATAATGAGAAAAGCAGATTACTTGAGCATATTAGAAGCCAATATTCCCGAATTCGTTGACAAAAGTGCTGATTCAGAGGAAGAAGTGATATTCCAACAGGATGGAAATCCGATCCGTAGGGCAAAAATCGTAAGGGAATGGCTTTCTAAACAAACATTTCACACCATTTAATGACCAGGGCAAAGCCGGGATCTCAATCCCATTGAAAACTTGTGGGCTTTATTAAACAAGAGGCTTGCCCAATACGACACTCCCCCCACGCACTTGAATGATTTTTGGCATAGGTTCCAAACGGAGTGGGCCAATATTCCTCATCGGACCACCGAGACATTGGTCGAAAGTATGCTAAGGCGAATAAATAGCGTCAACAAGCCAAAAGGTCTGTGGACAAAGTACTAAAAACTTCAATTTTTCAAAAACGTGCAAAAGTGGATACATTGTCATTTTACATAAATTTGTTTAAAACTTAAGATTTACATATGAACATCATAAATTTTAATATATTTTCTTGATTTTATTATTTTATTGAACACTTTAAGTGCAAAATCATATATATTTTTTAAATTTTGTGTGTTTTATTTGGTTTATCCGTCATATGTGTAAAACATGTATCCATATGTGCTCGCCACTGTATGTATGTATGTAGGCTGCTTTTGTAAATATTCAGCAGTTAAAGTAAAACACAAGAGAAGCGTATTGAGTTCTTGACAAGTCTTAACACAAATTGTTGTAGAGTAAAATGCCCTTAATTATGAATTTTTCTTTAGAACTTTGGCGTTTTTTCAGACAAAATACTAGAAGCTGTAATTTTCACATGAAAACATTTCATATCAATTTTTCTTCATAATTTTCCAAAAACACACTCATCAAACACGCTCATCACTGTTTATTAACATATATAAATACATACATATGTACATACTTATGTACATAAATTGGTGATTCACGCTCTTTATTAACATTCGAACAAAAACCGCCACGGCAAACTTAAATGTTTACAGAAATAACAGCAAATAAAATTTATTTGTTTCTTAATTTTATATTTTTTGGTTTTTGCGAAATTTGTGACCACTTTATTTACTTTATTAAAATAGTGAAGAATTTAAATATTTGCACATGAATCAAAGTCATTAAACAATTTATTACATCTACAGGCCATCATATGAAAAACATAATTTTTTTTGGTAATATTTTGTGACAATCGTTGAGTAAAATAAAACTAGTTCGTAATAGGAAGAAGTTGTGTTAAAATATTTAAAAAAATTTTTTAATTTAAATGCAAAAAATTCTACTTAATTTTTATACTTCATTCGATTTTTGTACTTAATTGATGCTAAATAAACCAACCCAGAGTTCATCGACGACAGCGCTGCGTAGGACTCATTGGTTGATTATTTTTATTTATTTATTGGTTAGATTATTTTATTACCTATAGATTTTCTTTTTTAAAACTTACAGCATTCAATGTTTTTAACAATCACAAATATACAACAACTACGAGCAAGAAGAAAAAATCTGGGTTCTTCCGTGTTGTGATAGTTTGGAAAAGATCCGTGATCTTTTGACTAGCATTAAAATTCCGCATCTAATAACATTTTATTTTATCAAACCTCTACACAAATTCGTTAATATTCCTGAGGTTGTGCACCTTCAATGGCCGACAAACGAACCAATGGATAAAATTTGCTCAGAATTAACCATCATAAAATAGCAATTAAGGCGTCAGTGGTAAACTACTATCGTATATTAAACAAATACATACATACATATGTTGAAAAATGTAGTAATGCCTACAATTTGTATGTATGAATGTTTGCCAGTATGTAAGAGCTGGCCAGAAAACAGCGAGGATGATGATAATGTTGCTACAAAGCCGCCATGGCAAATTGTTTTGTTTTTTAAAAAATTACCAAATAGAACACAAATAAATAAATGAGATTTTTTATGCATACATACATATGTATGTACATATGTATATACATACATACATATGTCAAAATTTGATCACGTACATAAGAATGTTTTTAGGCAAATTGGAAGTTTAAAGTCAAGATTGAATTCAATACATTTTTATTAAAAAAAGTAGAATGTAGGACTTTTCGCATAATTAAAATAATTGAAAATCAATAGCACAAACACTTAAAATAAAAGAGAAGACTAAAAGCAAGAATCTAATAAGATGTTGTTTCAAACAAATACATACATATATACTTACATACATATGTACATATTTATGTTTGTTGTTTATAAATTTGTGTGCACACTAACTTACTTGCAAAACGTTTTGTTACAAAGTATTTATTTTTATTACTTTTTGTTTTTAATTTCTATTTTCTAGGCAAATTGAAAAGCGTATGAAAGAGCAATTTTTGGGCACTCATATGGCATATGGCCATAAATTTCATTAAACAGACACAGTGTCTACCATTTTTATCCGTACATCTTGTATGGTAATTTTGAAACTAGGATGATTTTCTGAACTCTGGGAGTATGTGCCTAGAATTTATTTTTTCCAATATTTTATAAAGTATATTCAGAAGAAATAAGAATATTTGGATCAAAACTCATTTGAGATTCGCTTTAATTTTTATGTATGTATGAATATGTTCATATATGTATGTACATAATACACGTGTTTAACAGGCCTATGCTAATTCAAGCTGATTGGATTTTGTCTACAGTAATAAGTTTAAAATCTTCGATTCCGAACCTGTGGGACAACGCAGTAGAGGACGCCCACGGAACCGATGGCGCACACAAGTGGAGAGGGACCTCAACCAACTTGGTGTGCAAAATTGGAGAACGCTGGCTAAAGACCGTGCCAGCTGGAAAACTTTGTTGGTTGAGGCCCAGGTTCACCACGGACTGTAGCGCCAAAAGAAGAAGAAGAATAAGTTTAAAAATTTAACTTCATATAGTATGTATGTATGTACATGTTTTTAACTATAAAGATTTTGAAGACAAATTCCTTGAGGGAGATTTAATCAGTTTCAGCTGTAACCGAACTGTAATTAAATTTTTTGAGTATTCCTTATTTTTGTTTAATAGCTTTATATTGAACATGGCAAATTTTAAAATTTTAAGCTTACGAATTTCCAAATTTATTTTTATTTATGTATTAAAAATTAAATCGTATACGAGTATTGCAATTAAAAGCAAATTATAGATTCCTACATTCTATAAAACAACAACTACTCGCACCACAAAGGGATATTTTAAAACGTACGATATTTAAAATAAGTTTTAAGTTTTTCGGCCTTGCCTTACCTTGCACAGAGCTAACAAGTTATACAAGTCTTCAACTTCATCATTGTCCGTGGGCACATAATGTTTGCCGGTCTGGGTACTTTTTCCCTTCGTCTCTTGGCGATAGAGCGGCAAACCCATTGCATTAGCCAAAATCTCAATACCCATGTGACCAACAGTTTGATACATAAAGCTATCAAGTTCATCTAGAATAAAGAAACAAAACAAAGAAAAAACTTACTAATCAAAGAACTAAAACAGAGAGCAAACAATTTGTAAAACTTATTTTTGTTTTAATAAATTCACATGAATAGGTATAATTTATTTTATTCAATTTCTGTACATTGGTAATCACTGCAGTAAATATGTGAATACATAAATATGTACATAAGTATATGTGTACATATATTTCTTTAATAAAGATTACTCAGGGTCAGTAATATTTAAAGTTATCTGTGGCAAATTTCCAATAAAATTCACGTTTTGATTGTATGTACATTTTTGAAGCAAATCAGGTTGATTTTATTACTCATAGTTTCGGTATTAGTTTAGGCTAAAGAAAAGAAATATAGTTTTTTGGAATACACTTGCAATACACTAACAAGAATGGGATATCAAAATCAGTTCACTAACACACTGTCTGCGACTACTTCAAATGCGAGTAGTCTACCGAGCATTGCTACTATATAGTAACTATAGTTGTACAACAGATATATAGGATTTCGAAACCGTAGCTGGCTAATCGACAAACAGTTTATCACCCTAAAGCAAGAAAAACAAAATAATAATAAAGTAAAGCTGTATTCAATTCCAGGCATTACTATGAAAAGACCGAACCGCCCAAATGCACTTCCTGCGATGTATTTCTCACGATACCGCATATACTGACTGAATGTCAACTATCTAAGATAAACCAACCAACCACTGGAGAAGCTACTTGACTGCGCCACTGAAGACAACTTGACGCTTATTAGAAGGAGCTTTGAAAGACACAACATTACTGATATTTAATATATAAATACCTATAATATTAAATGCACCAGGCTAAGCGGGAGAGTTGGTCGTTATGCTGACGGAGGGGTGGGCGTGGGCAGTAAATTCAAGCGTATACATGTACATGTGTAGGTACATGTACATTTTGTCAGCTGTCAAGTGATTAATATTTAGTTTGGTTTGCCATTTCATCATGAACAGGTTGAGAAAAGAACAACGCTTGCAAATCGTGCAAATTTATTTCGAAAATAATGGTTCAGTTCGCGAAGTTTACCTAGATACTTAGATGCTGATTTTCATCGCAAAATTTTGTTCAGTGATGAGGCTCATTTTTGGTTGAATGGCTACGTCAACAAGCAAATTTGCCGCATTTGGAGTGAAGAGAATCCACATGAGACCCTTGAGACGCCATTACATCCACAAAAACTGACTGTTTGGTGTGCTCTATGGGCTGGTGGAGTCATTGGGCCAACATACGGCCCCATATGCTCGAAAAAGTGGTTGAAAATTGGACCTGTAGAATTGGCTTTATTCGAGCCAGTCGCGGCGGCCACATGCCCGAAATCATATTTAAACATTAATGGCATAAAATTATCCTTCCAATAAAGCCAAATTGATGGACATTAAAACGATTTTCTTGTGTTTTATTTCAATTCGAAGTTCTATACCTCTAAAAAAACACCCTGTATTATGCAATACGTGCGCATATGGTCTAGTTACCCGGCGCCTATTTTGTTATACTTTTAAAATTTATTTTATAAGGTATATTAATAATAAATAAATAAATAAAAATAAAATCGTGCGATACCCAGCTCTAATTTTAGACAAGACAAAAAGTCGTTAAGAGATGTATGGTAATACATAATGAAAGTTGGTAACTTCTTGTTTATATTAATTGTTAAATAAAATACAACATTTCGTTCGTTTTTTCAATTTTTTACTCAAATTCACTTTTAAATAGTCTACGCGATTGCACATAAATTAATTTAATTAATTATTAATAAGACCTTATGTTTTAGTTTATAACATTAAAAATCTTTAACCCTGGCCCAATTGTTTTAATGTAGCCGCGTTTAATTCCACTATTTGTGTTGCAGGTTGTGGTCTTCTAGTTGGTTTTTGTGCAACAAAAATGGGTATGCCCCTTATTATATATTTTGGTCTATAACCATTTTTTTTGGCAACATACTTTCTGTTATGGCTATAAACATATGCTGAATTATACTTCTGCATGTTGTCTAGAATAAACACCCTCACCAACCAACTCCTCTGAGGAAAAAAAGTTTGTGTTTGGTGAATGCAATTTTCACTGGCAGTGCTATAAACCGAAATTTATTATATTAAAGTTACAAAAACGTGGAAAAAGAAACTTACTGACAGCCTGCCAAAAATACGGGTGATGCTTGCATAGACCAAAATAAGAGGAATGTCAGACACACAAAGATCTTGATTTTTCGAAAAAAATTAAATGAAATTTTTTTAAAATAAAATTTTGTTATAATTTACCACGGCCTTCATGTTGCTGAAGCTGAACACTGTCTTGCGATGGCTGATTTAATGTTTATTTAAAAGTTATAGTCCGATTGGATTTATACCATAACACGTTTCTTTTCGAATTTCTACATATCTATATGTATGTACAAGGTGGCGCAAAAGTAATCCTCCTATCAGAAAATGCTATAAATTTTGCGATTGGCCCCTAATGTCAGTTCTGTTTTGACATTTGTGTAGTAAAACATTTGTGTAGTAAAAGTAAGTATTTGCATGCGAAATACACGTTAATAAACAATGTTACGCTACACTGCTGCAGAACGCGGAATATTGGTGACTATTTATTTGACCAATAATCGGTCGGTGACTTTGGCACAACGTGAATTTCGTCGCAGACTTCCTAGCCGTCCAACGCCTACTGGTGAAACACTGCGACGTTTAGCCGCTCGCCTCGAAGAGACTGGCACAACACGAGATGCTGCCAGGCGTGGCAGAATCCGGACAAGCCGTACTGCAGAGAATATTGCTGCTGTAGCTGAGGATGTCATGGAAGCGCCGTCGACATCGACCAGACGACCTGCCACGCAAATGGGTGTCAGTCGACGATCTTTACAGCGAATTTTGGTACAAGATGGAAGAAGATGTTTCCGTACAAAGTCCAGACGGTGCATCAGCTGTTAGCTGCTGACCGCCAATCGCGTCTAACATACGCTCAAGCCAACCTTAATCACCACCTAGAGGAAGATGATTTTTCATCGAAAATAATCATGAGTGATGGAGGCCCATTTCCATCTTAGCGGGTACGTAAATAAGCAAAATTTACGCTTCTGGGGCACTGAAAATCCGCGTGTAACCCACGAAAAGCTATTACACCCGCTCAAAGTCACTGTATGGTGTGCTGTTTTCGCTGGAGGAGTCATCGGACCTTTTTTCTTCGTCGCGGGCCAAACGGTTACTGTGAATGGTGAGCTCTGCAGAGCAATGATCAACAAGTTCTTTTTGTCGCAACTTGATGAATTGGGATTGGAAAACATGTGGTTCCAACAGGACGGTGCAACGGCACACACTGCACGTGCCACAACCGATATGCTGAAGGATGCATTTCCCGGGCGCCTAATCTCCCGTTTTAGCGATTTGCACTGGCCAGCAAGATCGCCTGATTTGACCGCTCCAGACTTCTTTTTGTGGGGCTTTTTGAAGTCGCGGGTTTATGTCAACAAGCCTCAGACTCTTGCAGCTCTTAAAGACAATATCCGTCAAGAATGTGAGGACCTATCGTCGGAAGTTTTGGACAAAAGTGATGGAAAATGCCATAAAAAGGGCTCAAATGACAATCAACTGTAGCGGTGGCCATTTACATGACATCATATTCTCGACTTGATGTAAAAAAATTTAAAGACCAAATAAAAATAATCCACAAGAAGAATCAAAGTTTTTCATTTTTTTTTTAATTACAGCCAAAAAACATCGGAAGGTTATTTTTGCGCCACCTTGTATATCCAAGACTAAATACAAGTTAGTGGTTATATATGTATGTACGTATGTGCATATATAATAAACTGGTTCTTCAATTTGAAAGAAAGGAAAAATCAAAAATAGGAGTAAATATTATGTGAATTTGATTATGATGATGATTTTGTTAATAGAACATAGAAAAGATTTTTAAAAATCGATCGATTTTAATGCCAGTAAGGCCGGGTGCTGTTTGCTTAAGCACAAAATATCAATTACTTAGAAGCTATTAGCACCCTTAGTCTGGTCTTTACTGAACTGGATGCATCTGGTATGTCCGCGAAGCCCCTGTGCACTGATTTGCACCGGAAAGAACAAATTAAAAAATTTAAAAAAAATGGCCGGTGTTAAGGAGTGCGATATATGAAATTTGTCGCATTGTTATTTGGTTGCCGTTCCTCATGTTCGGCGTCATAAAATTTTTTTTTTAGTTTCCGCGGAAATATCACGTGACATATGATCTTATCACCAACAGTTGTATCTGCGTCCTTCACATTTCGTCGTTTGCTGTTTTCTTTATTTATGCAGTCTAAAATTTCTGGCCAACGATTCAATCAATTCCCCCCTATATCCTGAACACTTGGTATTTTATACCTTAATACACAGCGAAACATTAATTCGGGTCTTCCACACGTGCAGCCGTGCCATATACGTTAAAGATGATGCCAATTTCCAAGCACTTGACGAGAGACTAGTTCATGCTCTCGGTTTTATAGACAAGTTTTTCCAATGACATCTTGTTTATAGTTTCTTCATCGACTTTGGCTAATAGGCTCTGCTTTTTTATTTATTTATTTATGTATACAACTAAAGATTAACAGAGACATGCTATTGTTTTCGTCAGAACTTCCGACTGGCACTGACCCATTCCAATTAGTCCAAATACCTATCAAAGTCACTATGGTCGAACCTATAAAGCAAACATAGTACATGTCATTCATCGGTCAAAATCAGACTGATTTAGGCGCCCGAGTCGTGAGAAGTTTGACATTTCGCTTACACTGCAAAAGCTCTTGCCTAACGAAATACCCTATAGAATTTATAATTTTTTATGTTCTTGTTTAGTACAATACATACATACATATATTCAAAAGAAAAATTAAAAACTAAAACTAGGGCCATCTTATTTCAGCTGTCACTGAGTCAGCCGCTATCACTGCAATATTTTTAAAAGCTACATAATTTTGTTATTTCCATGTATGGATTTATAAGATTAGGATTCGTTAAATTACCTCTATCCTTGGGATGTAAATTGGCCAGAGCAACAATTTCATGACCCTCTGCCACACATTGCATCATATTGTAGCAGCTGTCTTTGCCACCGCTCACCATCGCCACGACACGCATTTCGATTGATTTGTTTTCGATTGGATAAATAAATTTGAGATATAAATCGACTCACGTGCGGCAAGTTTGAAGGCGAAAAGTAATAATGAAATGCTTGCTTACACGTTTCTTTTTTCTTCTTTTAACTTTCAATTTCAAGTCCAGCTCATATTTTTAAACTGCTGAAATGAGAAAGAAACACACCAAACAGAATATTAATAGATTTTCTTTTGAAATAATATTTGTCTTGTTTAATTTATAAAAGCAATTAAGAGAAACATTTTGTGCTTAAAATAGAATGGATGTTTTCGTTTCAATAAAGAATATTTTAAATGGTTTAATTTTCACACTCTCTGGGGTGCCAAATACTAAGGAAAATTATTTTCAATTAAATGCTTTCATTAGACAGAGCACTTATTGCAGGCAACGACATTAACAAAAGAAATTAATCGTTTTGAGGGTGTGCAAAAAGCACAATAATATTTCAAAACAAAAGGAAACAATTTTATTTACAAACTTATTAACTGCACATTTTTAGGGTGCCTTTTTGCTGCTCTTAAACCTGGCTGAAATAATCAAAAATTTAAGTGTTTCGTATTTAAAACACCTGAAAAAATTTAAGGAAAATCAAATTTGGTTTAGATTTCAATTACAAGTTACATAGACCCTGCAAAAATCTCATTGACGCCAATGGAAATACCGAATATCTGTGGAAGATTTTAGCCAAAGTGAGTAAATAATGAATGAATGAATAGAATATCCTTGTGTGCCATTTTGACAACACTGACAACTAAATGAGTAGAGGCAGGCAATGTCCACTATATGCAGAGAAAATGTACTCGTAATGTAACATTCAGCAAAAAATAATAAACAAATTGAATTCAAATTGAGTATGTGAAAATTTTCACAACTACACGAAATTGAAATGATTTTGACCAAAGTGACCAAATGGCATAGAGACATGCAATGTCATTATATTCAATTTTTAAATTCAAAATTATTAGAAAAGCTTCAAAAGATTTTTTTAATAAGTTTGAATAATAAGCCCCTAAAATTTGTTTATTTCTTTTTTATAAGATGGACTAACTGTAGATTTTTTCTGTTAAATTTGGGATATTTCTATAGTTATATACGTTTTTGTATGTGTAACTCTCAATGTCAACATAAATGTGATTGATTATGTTTATTAAAGGTTGGTTAAATTGTATGTGCCGATGTTGAATGTGAACCACACCTAAACGCCAAGTTTTTTTCCGAATTATATTTGACATTTCTCTATTTCAGACTTACTCAATTTGAACCATGGAGAGATACACAATCCAACAACGTGTTAAAGTTATCCAGACTTATTATGAAAATGGGAGTTCAAATCAAAATGCATATCGTGCACTTCGTAATTTTTTTGCTCAATTTCATCGTCCAAATGTGCGTACAATCGCAAAAATCGTGGAAAAATTCGAGCAAACCGGGTCTGTAGAAGATATGAGAGCACCAGTGCATGCTCGTACAGCTCGTACTGCAGAAAATATTGCTGCTGTTCGCGATAGTGTGGCTGAAGAGCCGTCCACCTCAACTCGTCGTCGTTCCCAACAATTGCACCTCTCACGCTCGTCGTTGATGAACATTATGCATAAAGACTTGCATTTACAGGCTTACAAGGTGCAATTGGCTCAAGAACTAAAGCCTCTTGACCATTCCAAACGTCGTGAATGGGCAGAATGGTGGCAAGAAATGGCAACAGTGGATGATCAATTTTCGAAGAAAATCATCTTCAGTGATGAGGCACATTTTCACCTCAGTGGATTCGTCAATAAACAGAATTGCCGCATTTGGGCGAATGAGAATCCAAGAGTGATTGTCGAAAAACCAATGCACCCACAAAGAGTGACTGTTTGGTGCGGTTTATGGGCTGGCGGCATCATCGGGCCGTATTTTTTCCAAAATGAGGCCGGTCAGGCAGTTACTGTGAATGGTGTTCGCTATCGTGAGATGATAACGAACTTTTTATGGCCCGAATTGGAAGATATGGATGTGGACGATATGTGGTTTCAGCAGGACGGTGCCACTTGCCACACAGCTAACGAAACAATGGCTCTTTTGCGCAACAAATTCAATGGCCGTGTTATCTCACGTAATGGCGATGTCAATTGGCCGCCAAGATCATGTGATTTGACACCGTTGGACTTTTTTCTTTGGGGTTATTTGAAAGAAAAGGTGTACGTCGATAAGCCAGCAACAATTCAAGACCTAAAGGATCAGATAATTCGGCACATTAACGGCATAGAACCTCCATTATGCCTCAGCGTCATCGAAAATTTGGACCATCGGATGGTCCAAACAACAAAATAAAAATAAAATTACAATAATTTCCTAAATAGTTTGTGTTTTATTCAAAATCAACATCGGCCCTTGAAATTTAACCACCCTTTATTTTAATATGATAAGATAGATTGCAAAAAAAAAAAATACAAAAAAAAAAAAATCTTTGTTTTCATAAATTTGAATAATAATTAAAAATAATTTTGTATATTCATTGTATATTCATAGGTAATAAATATATTAATTTTAATTGATCTTTCAAAGCCCAGACAAGAAATTTTGTATTATGATTTATAAAATATGGTTTTTATGTGATATGTAGAATCGGTATTAAAAAAGCAATTTGTTATGAGAGATTTTTATTACAAAAAATATTTCCCACAAATAAAATTAGTAACTTGATATTGTACAAAAGTAAAACTGATCGCAAAACAGATTTATAAATTTTTTTTATATTTTTTTTTAATTTTTCTGAAAAGAAAATTTTTATTGAAAAACAAATTTATAAAACAATTCTATAAACTTTTACTAAATTATTTTTGCTCATTTATCGTCAATATATTAAAAATGCTGAAATCTCTTTTTGTATTAATTTTAATTTTCATCAAGAAAATGAATTTAGCCCATGTAACAATAATCAAATTGTTAGATCCCAATCAATAAAATAAATATAAATTTTATGTGTATGTTTGTAGATATATATGCATGTATGTAGGGTGTGTATTGTGGTTTTTATTGTTGGTCTCGACTGGCAATTCACTTATTTATTTTTCTTTTGTTTAATCTTGGCAATAGTTTGAAATAAAAGCGAACAAAAACAAATAAAATTTTAGCCTTTTATTTTGTTGTTTTGGTAGTTCGTTTCTTTTGGCAAATATTCAGACGTTTTCATAAATGGGTCGTCATACGTGATTGTTTATGTGAAAGTAATTAGTTTCTGTACTATTGATGATCAATATAATTTGTTAAAATAAGGAACAACGTCTGAAAAACGGATAAATAAAATATTTGTTTCAGACGAGAGAAAATAGATAATTTGTTTGCGGCAACAAAACGATCTACCACGTAATGTTTGCTTTGCCGTTGGGAAACAGGTGGCAACTTTTGGAACAAACAGAAGCTCAGTTTTAAGTGTTTGACGCAACATTTACATATGTATGTATGCAAATGATTGCTATCCAGAAAAACTTTTTTATTCAATATGAAGGCACATTTAACATTTGTTGTATGTACGTCATTTAAATTGTGTTTCACTGGAATACACCTACGTACAAACATATAAACATAGATATGTATGTAAGTATGTACATACATATATAAGAATGCGAATGCAACAAAAAAAAAAATAATTGACTTGTAAACACTGCCCCGGGGCTAGGAGTATAATTATTGCTTAGTTTGTTTTTGCCAAGAGGTGCCTGTTGTGTCTTGAAGAACTTTATTACTCTCAGTTTTTAATTGATTGATTAATTTTTTTCCTGTTTGGAGGTGGTAATGTCCTAGTGCATAGGAAAAAGTGTACCACTAAAAAATCCAATAGAACATACAATATTTTTTTCAAATATTTTATTCAAACACTGTAATTGAGCAAAATATATTTGCTATTTTTTAACCTTCCTACATACATATAAATATTTTTCATCAAAATATACATAATTCAGTACGAGTTCGATTTTTGCAACAGCCAATATTTTATTCATTACATTATTTATGACTGCAACTACATAAATAGTTGTAAAAAAAGTAAGTAAGTGCAACATAACTTTGTTATTTATTTTTAATGCTTCTTTCTTTTTATATATTTTGTTCAGAAACATACATATGTATAATTATTTCAAAACGAAACCAACCCTAATGATTTTTTAGTGGGCAGTTTTTTATTACTACAAATACGAGAACAATGACAACATACAAATCTTTGCAGACAAACAATTTTTGCAAAAGAAGATGGAAACAAATTTACAAAACATCTTTAGATAAAAATCACTTTATTATAATTTTATTTAGTTTGCTTTGTCGTCGCACATTCTTACCTACATACTATGTATGTGTGTTTGTATGTTATAAGGTACATATGTACATACTTATACACATAGATGTGTGTGTATTATACATAATGTGTACATACATATTTGGTTACTTGCGAACACGAAACGGACAGAGACAAAACAAAGTTATAAATTTACATACCTATGTACATACATATGGATGTGCATATTTAAACTTTTAAAAATTTTATATTATTTAAGATTGAAAAAAAATTAAAAATTTCCAAATAAGTCTAGTCGCTGAAAATCTGTATTTGGTGAACCAACTGAAAATGTTTATTGTACGTACATACATACATACATACGTACATAGCATACACATACATACATACGTCAAACCAAACAAACTGGTATTGGATATTTGTTGTTGCTTTAAAATTGTAGACTAGACAATTTTGGGATTTTGGAATATTCTTATCTGCGAAAATGCCGCAAAACCGGCTTTGCTCGCTATTTGAATAGTCAACTCGATAAAGAAATAATTTAGATCACATAAAACTTCTTGTCTCGCTATGATTTCGAAAATTTTGAAAATCTTTACATACATATGTATGTATGTATACACATCAAAAAGGAAAAACACTTGTAAAATATTACATTGTTACAAATTTAGGGTGGTCGCATGTTCTTCAGCTCACTTTATTTACAAATTAAAACAAAAGAGGATGTGCATGACGCCGTAATGTTGGCGTTGCTTGCCAAATTAAACTCAAAAACACTTTTTAAAGGAAACAATTTGAAAGTCAAGGTTCCAACTTCTTTGGCACTTTTCATTTAGTATAATTTTAAGATTATAGATAAAGTTCAAAAAGTCGAAAAAAGAAATATATATGTTGGTATATGCAGGTATTAGTAGCCTTTAATAATTGACCTACATATACATAAGCACTTGAAATGTATAAAAATACTATGATGACAATTACAACAAAAACGATACTTACAAGAACAAATTTACACTCACAGAAATTCGCACATACGTAAAAACAAAACGGCCAAATATATTAATGGATCAGGCAACACTATACGTCATACAACAAAACAAATTTACAGTTGTATGTTTCCGTTTGTAATTATTTATTTGTGTATGTGTTGATGTGTATCTACTACGTATTTTCTTTCATTTAATTATTTTCTTCTTAACTTTAAAACATATGTACATAGTATGTATGTGCAAGCAACACTTCACTTATTTTTCAGCAAAATTTTTAACATTAAATGGTTTATTGCCAAGAATCACTTTACGCTCTGCTGCTGAGATTAAGCAGAGTGCGGTAAACTCTCAAAATTTTTTTATTGTATAAAATTTTTCTTTTAAAAACTATGGTTATGTTATACCATATTAACACATTTTTTGTAGCAATTTTCTTCTTTAAGTTAATTTTTATTTTGTACGGAGTATTTTTGTTTCATTTTGTTGTAATAAAATAATATTTATTGCACACAATATACTATGCATTTATTATACATTTTGTTTTTTAAGCCGCTGTATTCACTTCTATCATTTATTTCCTTCGCTATACAACGTTTTTATACAAATTCTCAACTGTTACTACAGAAATTTAAGATTTTTCACATTATTCTTCTTTTATGTTTGTTTTTCATTCTCATTGTTCTGTATTTATTATTGCTGTTGTTTATGTACGTCGCCTGTGATGTTTATTTTGTGTTGACATTTTTAGTTAATCAGGCTACCAGATGTTTCCAAGAGTTACCGTTTTTTAATAACGAATACGCCAATTCGATGATACCTCTGAACAAGGCGAAATAAAAGTTTATTCTGAAACGAATAATTTTACATGCATACATACCTATTAATAATTTTGTTGGAAACAAAATCAAGTCTTTTCAAACATTTTAAATAAAATTAGCAACAAGCATGTGGAAACAACATCTTTCACTTTCATTATCTGGCAAAAATTAGGATTGTTGCACGAACAGTACACAAGGACAGAAATAAACCTTGGTTATACCGAAGATTCAACACACAGGTTTGTCATGTCTTTCAGACATGGTGCATGTTCGGAGCACGACAATGTTGAAGCACGGAGAACTTGTTGGTGACTGACCAAGCTGATCAGCGAGAAAATTTTTGAACAAATGGCTGCCACATTCAAACATAACAACAAGAGCGAAACTTCCGGCAATTTCTTCAAAAACTTAAAATCTTATTTTCTTAACAAATTAAAAAATTATCATTTACAGAAATAAAAAGTATTGTTTAAATTTTGCGATTTCGAAAATTTTTATTTAATTATTTATCGTAATATGTATGTATAATTAATCCTATGAACAAATAAATTAATCTTTCATTATTTTATGATTTTCTTAGTTGTAGACTTTTACAAAAGGTTCCAAGTTTTAGTTTTAATTATTTTTAACATTTATTTCGACTAAAAATTATAAATAGAATACAATAAATAATTTATAATTAAAATAAGATCTTTGGTATTTTGCTTGTTCGATTAGAGTGAGACGACTAGAAATATTTTAATTCCTTTAGATGAATGCCACCGTCTATAAGCGATTTTATTAACATTATGTTGATTTTGCTATGAAGTCTTAAAAAATCTATTAATTAAGAAAAATCTGATATTTTTTATTATGATAATGGCTAGAAAATAGCGGGTTGCTTGTAAATTTATTTGAATTATTGTTTTTTTTTGTTTGTCTGTTAATTGCAAATATTGCCCATTGCTTGATATTAATAATTGAAACGGGGTTTAATTTGGGCTTTAAAAACAAGTATGTAAAATTTTTTCTTAACAAATTGCATTTTTTGCTTCGAAATTTTTCTTAATATTTTAATCGATACTGATTAAAGACTCCTAAGATTTAACTGAAATAACAATTGGTTTTAATTTAAATAAGTAAGAACAAAACTAGAAAGCAAATTTCATGAATACGATTTCCGATTCATAATAAATAAAATTTACAAAAATCAACTATTATAAATTTAAAAAATAAACATATTTTAAATATCTACTGTGTCCAATTAGGACAAAAAACTTTTCGGTAAACAATTTCACTTTCTTCTCACATGTGTATATAATTGAAATCGATTCTGCCATAAATGACTTAACAGTTCAGAAAACAGGCTAGAAAAATTACAGACTTTTTTTTAAAAGCCTCTTTTTCTTCTATTAATAATTGTTTTACTACTAATATTCAATTTAAAATATATTGACCGATTTTAATTCCATACCTGTTTGTTTTATTTTGGTTTCATAAATTGTTAAAAAGTAGAGAAAAAGCAAATTTACCTAGTTTTAAGCCAGGGCTTGTCCTATATATTCATGTTTTTTGCATTCTTACTAATAATATTCGTTATACTCATTTTATTGTTATGCATTTTATTTTGTGGGGAAATCGGGCCAGTAATTAATGTAATATCTGTGTGTAGTGCCTTCAAATAAACGATCCAACCAATTGCTGAGACCATCTAGTAGATTTTCCTCCAGCAAAATTTTTGGTTCAGTTTCATCTGAATCATCCGAATTGCCCACCGTAAAGAAAGTTCCACTTTCTGGATCGTCGGTACGCACCAATTGCCTGGTTATCTTTTCCATTCTCTTAACACCTCTGGTAGTTTCCGGATGCTTGGCATGGTACATGCAAAAATATTTACGATGACCATTCAAAGCAATAACAGTGCCAATGCAATTTCTGGGATTGATTTGCAAAGTCTTTGTATCGCAAAGCGAAAGTCTCAATAGTTCAGAGTACCACGACAGGCCTTTTTCGATTAGCATATGGCCAAAAATAAGAGTTTTATTCTTTCTATAAGGCCAAACCGATTTATGAAAGGGTGGTATCAGTTTTGTGCGCGTATTTAAATCTGTAATCAATATTATCGTACGGCAGCCTGGCTTCAGCAAACGCACCATGCCGTTGTACTTCTCGGCTCTTAGCTCGTGTAACTTAAGTTCGGGTTGTTGCGTTTTTGGTTTTGCCACGAACTTGTTGTTGATTTGACCTTTAGCTTTAAGATTTTCTTCCTCAGCACGAACAAAGTAAACCATAACATAACCCACAGCGAACATAAAAGCTATAGTACCCAGCAAAGACAAAGTGGCCAATATATGTTCTTCTTCTATAGAATCAATAAGATACTCATAAAAATATAGAGCCTTAGATACCCATTCATGAATGAAACCTTGGGCATGTTCGTCCAAAAGATTTTTAACAAATGCTTCATAACTTAAGGCTTCCGATGTTTTTAATAACTTTTGTATGGTATGATCTATACGTTGTTTGGTGTGATTAATTAAATGATCGGATGACTGGTGACCGGAGCTAAGTAAATCCAAATTGGCGTCATTTACCCATTCGTATTTAACATGAGAAGTATCACGTCTCCATAACACCACAATACGCAACAATTTATCATCCATGGAACCCTTCGATATGGCATTGATAAATTCCATTTGTTTCTCTTTGAATATATAAGCAAACCGTACTTTATCCAAACTATAACCACTTTGCAAGGCAATATTTCTTAAAGCACCTCGAGCAAAATTGTGCTCATCTGAATTTTCGGTGATTAAAACCACACAAAGACGTTTACGTGGCCTATTCCATTCAGCTGGGCAAATACCCTCTAAAATTTCTTGCGAAGACAAACGAGGTAAAGTTAGATATTGATTGGAGGATATAATACTGTTGAGAGTCTGAGCTGGAATCTCAGACATAGACACACTAGCCACAGGACGTTCAACATACTCATTGAACAACAACAAAGTGTCCAGTTTTGGGTGTATTTGAAAACGCCGTTTTATTTCTGCACAATTAGGCTTATCCAAATACACAAAACCGAAAGCCACCCTGCTGCGAAATGCAAATGCGGCTATTAAATATCTCAGTCTGGTTTGATTCCTGGGTTCCAAAATTAAGGCTCTCACTTTGTTGTCCATCCAGCCATTAAGAAAGTCATCTAAATTGTCATCACCCACAGTAGTGCCGATGCGATAAGGCAACTTTTTGCGTATAAATTCCACCACCTTTTGGGACGTTAATGACGTCTCACGATATATGTAGTTGTGACCATTTAAAACCAATACCAAACTAGGCAAATCACTTAGGCCAGCTACACGAAAAAGTCTCTGTTCGTGCCCGGCATTAACAGTGGCGAACTGTATACCCAAAGGTTCTAAAATTTCGACCAGCTTTTTAAACGCCCCCACCATATGTGTGCAACGGAAACACCAGTCATTGTAAAACATTAGAATATATGGTACTGTCTGACTCTTGGGCAATATAATCTGTTCATAATACTTTGTGGTAATCGAAAGCTTGTGATATACACTTATATCGTGATCAAAGTAAAATTTTTTGCCAAGGAATTCCTCCAAAGGATCTGGTGCATACCTCTCATACTGACTGTAATCATGTTTCTGCTTGAACATATGAGAATCTTCACTGGTTACACCATGTTGGTCGTACAGACGTCTGCGGTCAGCATCGCTCAGCAGTTCGTACGCCTGTTTTATTTTGACAAACTTTAATTCGGCATCTGGGTTACTGTTTTTATCTGGGTGCCATTCTTTGGCTAATTCTTTGTAGGCCTTGCGTATTTGCTGGGTATTGGCATGCCTGTCAACGCCCAAAATTTTGTATGGATCTTCAGATCCGGGCAAAAATGCATTCACTCCACAGTTTATAAGAAATATTATTACAAATATATATTTAAAATGAAAGACAACCATCGTAAAAGTTTGACTATTCAGGAAAAAAACTAAAATAAAAATTTGCCCCTTTTCAATCAATATAAGTGGTGTCAAATTAACGATTATGTGTTTTAGAAGACGCTTTTTATAGAGGGTTAAAACTTCTTATTCGGACTAGCTGATATTTTTGACAAACTTGACTTTTGAATGCTCAGCTGTGTATGGCAACGTTTTGATTTATTTGTATATAAATATAAAATCTTAAAATAAAATTTATATGAAACAAAATATATAGCTGTCACCGTGTTTTATAGTTGTTGCCAGAAACTTTCTCCTCAAAAGTAAGCTCTAACGTAAACAAGCTGAAGTTGCTTTTAGTAAAATTAACATCACTTTAATTCTAACCGCTGTTTGCCGCTTAAAAGAAAATATTTAGTTTTGAAGTGAACGAAACCAAAAATTGAAACAAGTGAAATTCTTTTATTATACATATACATACATTTATAAATTTTGTAAATGTGCTATTTAAAAATTGTACACACGTTAAAAATGACTGCTATTTCAGAAGATTTAGCTGAAGCAAGGAAATCTTGAAGTTGTATAAGGAGAGTTTTCGCCACTTTGAACTGGTAAAATAGCTGTACCTTTCTTAACAACTTAATTGGACGTTAATCAATCAAAAAATTACGAAACGCTTACCTATCAATTAAGAGCTGCAACTTTTAACTTCACTGCGGTTTCTGGGATGAAATGCTCATCAAAGTGACATACATGCGTACATATGTATGTAGGTAAGTACAACAGTTGCTAGCTTTAAAAATAATATTGTATGTATGTATGTATGTAAATAAATGCATACTATTTGTTTCAATGTCATGAAAAGCAAAAAGTGTGTTTTTTTATTATTGGCACATTAAATTTTAAAAATTTTAAATTTTCAATTCTACCAGCTGTTTAGTGTCGCCTATTGTTCAGTATTTATGTACGTACATATGCATATTAAATCATATGCAAAGTTTTCAACATTTAAGTGATCACCTATTTAAAACTGTTGTAACTTAAAACTATGTATGTATGTAATATTAATTTTGCATATACGCACATACATACATAGTTAACAAATAAACAGTAACAGGTTTTAATATTAAAATTTTTTTTTTATTAACTATCGTTGTGGTCCACAAAATTTAATTATTTCCAACTTTATCTGTATGACTGTGGAAAAATGCTTACCGGTTATTACATTGTCTGATAATTGATTAATTGGCATATTGCAGCAAAGCACTTTCCATCATAAATTTCCTCCGTCAATTTAAAGTTCAGCAGAAGTAAAAGAAACAAAAATGCATAGGTTCCATTGTTCTGCATTTCTTCATTTATATCAATTATTAAAAAATATATTTTATTAGCATAAGGAAATATTATTTAAATGCACTATAATTTTAAAACTCTTTCACTTTATAATTTATTGTATATTTATGTATTATGTGCGCTCATGTCCATATACATAAGTATATCTTTACCAAAATACTCTATTTTTTTTAAGGTTTAAACAATTTTATGCGGTTCTCTAGTCCAACCTCTACAGGAGAAGTCTGTTTTACATATGTACGTCAATAAAGCTGACATATCCGTGGAAAATTCTCTGAAATTAAAAAAAATTATGGTTGTATAGTTTTTGGTAAAAAATTACAGTCAATATTTTCCATATTGCTTGAATATTGAAAATCCGTAACCCCTCGGGCTAAATAATGCGTTGTTATGACTCGATTTACATATATGATTTACATCTAAATCGTCGTATACTGGTGTTGGACAATGTGTACATCGTACTTTTATTTCCAGAACTGGTTGTTATACTGCATTTCGTAAATTGTATACAATTTTAAGACCCGAAACTTGTAAAAATCTATTAGTTGCATTTGAATTCTTTAAAAGATTTATACTGGAAACACTGTTCTCTAAAGCTGCTTTTAAATATAAACCCTCTAAATCGAATCGCCAGTAAGGGAGCTTGAAATGGGCATAAATTAAAGATTTGTGCATAAGTTATGTCTCTACAAAAAGGAATAATAAATAAAAAATATTTGGCAAATTCGTAACAAGTGAACTTGACGATACGGAGGCTTTTTTGTTTTCGGGTTATGATCAAGGAATAATCTGGCCTCACTTCACTTTCAAAAAGTTTGTTTAGTCACATTAACTGCCGAATTGGCCGTGTGCTGAACATTTGAAAACCCTGCAAAATTCTAAGGCCGCGATGGCATTTTAAAATACTTTCAAATACCTACTTGTTGCATACTTAAATGCAGCTCATGCTAAATGCTGCCAAGCCATAAACACATTGGTCCAATCTTTTTTGTTATAAGATTTTAATTTTATTACAATAATACCATAAAACATTATTTGCTTACCTTATCCAAAATTGCATCAGTGTAAAACTTGCCAATGTTACATTCTTGACATTTGCATTGTTTATGTTCCAAATTCACTTTTGTTTGAGCGATTTTTACACTTCCAGCTGATTTCACATACTATTCCATGTAGGCATAAAACTCAGAGCTTCCAGGTCTATAAGAAATGTTAATAATATCAATCTGTTGTGAATCTTCAAATTAAAATATGATTAATGTAAAGTTAAGTTATTTAATTAATATTATTAATGGTATATCATTTGATAACCATGATAAGATTCTGATTCATGTTTCAGCCAGAGTGTCGTTCTAATGTTAAGTATTCTTATTATGTATATATGTATGTATACAATTCAATTCGAACGAATTTCTAAAGGGCATGCGTTTTTAACTTTTTATGATTATGATTATTTTTCTAACAATTTTTGTATGTCCGAATATTAGATTAATGCTCCGTTTACAATCTCTCTCGCGTCAGTTGATCGCAGTAATTTTTTTTTGAAATTCTAAATGTCGACTAATGAGAATGTTTGAAATAAGGCGGCAAGCCGTTCCCTTTAACATTTTAAAATTTTAGACGTCTTATCTCTAAAATAAAACAATTGTATGCACTAAATATTGCCTATTTATTAAATTTAAATTTTGTTTAAGTACAATTTATTGGGAAAATAACCTGAACTCTTATCAAAGAACTTTAATACGTCCTTCAATACCAGTAGTGATCGGTGTTGCATACTTTGTATATTTGAGCAGAGCTTCCAGGTCGGTGATATATGGCCTGTGAAATAAAAATTGATTTACAGCAAATCAACTCTACTTAGTTACTTAACAAGTTCTTACTGGACGTTACTGCTGTATTTATGAAGCATATAATAACCATCACCGCCATTTGCCAAGAAACTTGCTGCCACAACCCGATAAGTAGCGTTTGTGCTGAAGGGCTCGTAGCGTGGTATAGAACAGCTGCTACAACGTAACTTTAAATCGACTACACGTTTATACATGGGTCTTTTCAAATCATAAGTGATTTGCAAGCCCGCTACTTGTAAAAGTATATACGATCTTCTGATACTATTGGCATAATCAAATTTACTTGCGCCATATTCCAAAGCTTCTAACAACCGTTCACCGGGCAAATCGAAAGCGGTTAAAGTATTTTCGAAAGGCGACATGGTCACCAAATGAGAATAGGTGAGATCTTGAAAATAAAAACGAATAAAAATAATTTTGAGTTTGCTTTGCTATAAATATAAGTAAGTACAAAACTTACTGCCACGATAAAGAGGTACTCTTAAGCTGCCCACATGAGTCAAACCAATTGTTACCTGAGTCCAGGCTGCCTCCTCATAAGGTGCCAAATCCAAATACTAACCATATCAAAAATATACTTCTATATAATAATTTTTCTGTGCATAAATTTGCATTGAATTTCTTACCGCATGAATCATAGCATCGGCAACAAAGTTTCCTAGATTGCATTCTCCCTCTTCACAGGGAGATTTGAGTAAATCTACGGCGGTTTCTCCAACAACAACATTTCCCTTGGCATCCACTATTTCTTTCCAGGGCCTTAAGGCAGTTACAATGTCCGGATCTGAAAAATATTTATGAATTTAAAGCAGAATCGTATTAGAAAAGAAATTACAAGATCATTTAATTAGCCAGATACCAAAATCACTATTGAAAATTGCGGCATTAATTTATAGAAAAATTTGCAATACTTTTTTCTAAATTACGAGTATTTATATTTAAGTATTTATAAATAAGAAAAATTTAATTAAATTTAGTGCTAGGGCGCGTTTAATGGAACACCTTCGATATATGCGAAAATACTCTAACGATTTTTTTTTTTTATTTGAATTGTTTCCGGGCTTATTGTGTACCCTAATAAAAGTTTTCTTCTTACCCTGTGGTACACTACTATCCATGTAAATAGGTGCACCTTCGAAATTCATCACATTGCCGGCATCATCAAAGTGAACTGTTATATTGCCAACATATTTGGCATATGCACCTGCCTGCACAATCAACACCCGATGACCGGTAGCGTGAACCACCTCCGTTGGATAATCCCCTCCTGGTCTATCAGGACCAATAGGTATATCTCCCGTATATAGAAACGTATGCGAATGAGCACCAACGATAACGTCGATTTCGGCCCCAGCATGTTCGGCAATCAATTTGTCGACAGCATAGCCGCAGTGGGAAAGGACAATTATAATGTTGGCACCTTGGGACTTAAGTTTTTGTGCCTCCTCTACAATGGCGTCACTTTCATTGCGAAAGATTAATTTACCAGTATTGGCCAAATTCTACGAAAAATTTTATATCTTAAGTTATAATAATAATAAAAAAAAAATCTTTGCAACATATTATATTCGAAATCTTACATCAGTTGTTTCCAAAATTACGCCAATAACACCAATTTTTCGATTACTACGCTCAATAATCATGGAGTTTTGGTATAAACCAGCCATTTCCGGTTCTCTAGACGAGTCCATGTTCGCCACAAGCATTGTGGTGTTGATTGCTTTTAAAAAGGGCACCACACCTTCTACACCATGATCGAACTCATGATTGCCCAGCGTCTAAAATATAAAACACTTCTGCCGTTATTTATAATCATGCTACGGAAAGTTTCATTGTTAAATTACGCACCATGGCATCAGCTGGCAGCATGTTCAAAAATTGGCTTGTTACATTCCAACGGCCAATGTTGTACCACAATGTGCCCTGAAAACTATCACCCGAATTAAAATAAACTGCATTCGTGTCTCTGTGATCTTCCAGCAAACGCTTGACGGTATAAACAGTGCGGGCATAACCGCCTATACAATTTTCACCATCATTACATGTACCGCCAGTGGTAGTGGTGGGATCAAATCTGCAGAAGATTGCAACTGTTAATGACGTTTTTGCTACCATCTGGTAGAATTTGTGTTTATGGTTTCGGAAAAATGCGTTTAAAAAGACAACAAATCCATAATGTTAAGCTATAACATACATACGTACATACATACATACATATGTAAGTATGTAATAAAATAAAATGTGTGGATTTTCAAATATTTTAAGATTAACATTAACTTTTAATAAAAAAAATTATAATTTTTAAATTTCTATTTCTTATATCAAATGAAAAACCACATCTTATCAAGCTTTGCATACCCAAGTATGTGTGTATGTGCGAAAATAATATATACATACATACATATGTATGTACATAAGCAGTTGTATATGTATATATGTATGTACATTTTATACATACATATATATATTGTATGTATTGTATATAAATCGTTATATTTCCGTATGATTGTACTTTCCACGTACGTATTTAGATTTAGTTCGTCAATGTGATTGATATCGATAGATTTGCCCCCTTCTTCGAAGATAATAAATACATTTATTTAATTCATTAATACAAATAGAATTTGAAACAAGAACCTTGATACCGTTATTATCGTACTTTGAAATTTGTTTGATAAAATCAATATATTTCCTTTTCCTATATGGAATGCTGCACATTATAAAGACGTAACCAGCAACATTTTAGATCTTACTAAATCATTGTGCTGTAAGGTTAAGTATTGTAGCACAGGTGCAAACACTGGCACTGGTACATCTAAGCTATCCTTTATACCCATTAATTACTATTCAGTACATATAAGGACGGTCCGTCTTATGAAACGAGCCCATAAGGCATTACTTGGCTTATAAACAGTCGGCTATATGTATGGCTGGACTTGTCAGAATTCATTAGAGGGCAGTTCACACTGTAGTATTGTACTTTGTGTTGCAAATTGTCAAGAACACAAACAATATGTGCAAGGGCAAAAGATTTGACAATTCCAGAAAACTGAATCACTGTTAGATAGTTTTTTAGACGATAAGATTTTTTATATCATCAAAGTTGAATTTTTGTAAAATGGAAATTGACTGGTCCATCGTCACCCAGCCGACGGTGTGCCGACGTATAGAAATTTTTGTATTTCGTTTTCTTCAGGAGCCTCTTGATAGAGCTGTGATGTTTTGGTATGCAAGAAGTTTCCGCCGGCTAACAGGCAATCAGCGAAGGTTATGCACCAACAAAAACTCTGGGAAGGGAGTCCATGCACTGGTTGTGCATGAATTTGTCATATATAGGGAAAACACTTCGCCTCGATGCCTTGCAAGAACGACACTGGGTTAGTCATTGATTAAAGTGCGTATCTTGACTTGGTTGAAGCTTAAACCTATAGTGGGATGCATGACCTGCTTTCAGCGACTCAAATGCCCACTAAATGCTGTTGACTTGCAACAGATACTTGTTTTAGTGAGAAAGGTGGAAAATATTAGGCGTATCTTGGCTGTCCAGGAAGTCGCTGGCAGCAGGAATGGGACGGTTCTCGAGCAAAGCAATTGCCCACTGTGTTTGTGAGGTTAAACCAAAAATTAAACTGCCAAGTTGGGGGTAACTTCCCTACCGTGTAAAACACACTAGTTTCGACACAACAACAAAGAATCAAAACTTTGTTGGTTGAGGCCCAGGTTCACCACGGACTGTAGCGCCAAAAGAAGAAGAAGAAGGAGAAGTTCGGCATATTAAACCATGATGGCATTGCATTAAAACCAACCAAGCGGCAACGCTGGTCTGTAATAACACCTCAATGTATGTGGATATGTGTGTGTATGCATGAGTACTCACCTGGCATGAAAGTCATTTATATGCACAATTGTTAAAGGAAATAGTTCGGCCTCCGCATACTTTAAGCCCCGTAAAGTTGTTAAACTTAAAAGGAGAAATTCAAAGTAACTGTAACGCATCATTCTTTTTTAAGCTTATTTTTTCACAAAGGAAATTGTGAATCCCCTTTCCAATGATATTTAACCTTACTAAGTAGGTATGTAATTTTTTTATTTTACAATTGCCAGTTTAAAAAGCACTTAATTTCACTCCGTTAGATCGTTCGTTCTCTACAACTAAACTGAGTACTAAAACCTTTGCTTTACGCCTCAAATTTTTATAATTGATTTTTAAATTTAAGCATCTACATACGTACGTACATTTATGCATTCATACATTCATAAGCAAATATCGAAGGTATTAGAGAGCAGCAAATTAAACTCACTCGTAATTGTATTTCATTTGTAGTGTGCGCCAAAAAAAGAACGTTATAAAACTTTATTGCTTCATAGCCGATAAGATTAAAG
This sequence comes from Epicampocera succincta, assembly GCA_932526305.1. Classification (NCBI taxonomy): domain Eukaryota; kingdom Metazoa; phylum Arthropoda; class Insecta; order Diptera; family Tachinidae; genus Epicampocera; species Epicampocera succincta. Next base: position 16,174,236 of record OW052038.1, read on the forward strand.
ATTAACTAGCTGGTCTTTAATATAGACTATATAATTTTTATAGTATTTGTACAATTTGCAGGGCGTTTTATTAGAAGCTGCCTAAAAAAACGTGTTTTTTCGGTATCATGACAGCCTTGATATGGCACAATTCACTCACGTGATTTCAGAACATACAATATAATATATACGAATATCTGCAAAACGTAATGTGAAGAAGTACACAGAAAAGTTAGCCCAGAACTATATGCAAAACGGTTAAAAATATTGTCAATAGTTAATTTAATTATTATATTATTATTTTGTAATATTTTTGTTAAACTTTTCTTTCAATATTTTCATTGTGACATTGTGATTTTTTAATTTAAAAATGTTTTGATGTTATTTAATGTCCATTTCAAAAGTTTCGTCATTTCTAATCACAAATTTAATATTTTTTTCTGAAAAAGTTCTACCAAGGAAAACGAAATATTTTTTATAAGAAAACAACAAAAGAAAAGACTTTCAGGAATATTATAAATATAATAATTAAAAAAGATCATGATAATGAAAAATCTTGTGCTTTTCGGAATACGAAAAACACGTGGTTTCAAAATCGTTGGTATTTTCAGCAGATAAATGTGAATTCAAATTATGCCTGATAGTTTAATACTGAACTAGAACTGTCAAAATTCAATTTTGGAATATAAACAGCTGTTGGAAACATATGTATGTATGTATGTATGTATAAATGAAAAAAGTGTTTTTAGTTTCATTCACAGATTTTTTTGTTTTTACCATTACCAAGGAAACATAATTTTCGGCATTTCAGCACCCTCAGTTTCAACTCTCATGAATAAAAATTTTAGTTTGTACAAGACAACAGCGAGTTCATTCTGAGTTTGCGTTTGTCTAAAACATCAGCGTACCCTGCTTCCCAATTAAGTACCGTTCCTTATCAAAAATTCAGCAAATAGCGAATTTTTACTTCTTACATACATCCATACACACACAAGCAAGTCAACATGAAAACACATTTGCGAAAAGAATAGTGTTGCCCTTCTTTGCTCATATCAGAATGGTGGCTGCAAATGATTTTAGTTTGCACAAAAAAAAAATCATAAAATGATTAGTGCCGGAGTTCAGACACCAGCCTTGTAAAGATTAAAGACCGGACCACTTTGTCTTCTTCAAAACTGACCACTAATTTCAACAGGGTTTGTTATGAACTTTGTCGCATGAGAGTACGTTGCCTTCAACGCAACATATCAAAGTTGAGCCACTTTCAACTATTAGCGTACGTTGAGTGCTTTATCCTTGTTTTGATTAATAATAGTAAAGAAAATATTTATTATTTTTGGTGCAACCTGAAAAAAATTAACGAAATAGAATTGAAAAATAAATTAATTTAGGCTGTGGTGTGTTTGGTTGTGTGCGTGTTTTACATTGTGCCAACCTAAGCCGTAATTGCGTTAAAAAGGTGTTGTTCTTACTATGACGGATTTTATGTGCCCCGACCTTTATGATTTAAAAGAACCGCATAAAGTTTTTGTATCATATTTTTATATTTCCTAAATATGTATTTTTTAGATCAAAATTTTACACATAAATTATTTCAGGCAGAAGAATGCATACAATTATATTTATTTTAATAATCATTTTCATAGACAAAGAAATATTCAAATTTTAACAAATTAAATTGTAAGTTGCTTTTTAACTCTAATCAGATGTTTTGACTTTTCTTAACACAAATTTTTACAGACAATAATTTCATATTTTAGTTTAAATTAGATTTCAATATTATGTTTTATATTTTTTTGCTATTTAAAGCATCACTTAAAAATAATATCGTATTTAAGGGACTTTGAAATTGAAGTTGAGATCACACTGGATTTGGTAATTAATTACTTAGCGAAATGATAACAGTGTTCAAAACAAAATATGTATATAGAAAATTTTAAACATTTTACCAAGTAAACAATTAGCAAATTTGGTACGAACTTTCTTTGCTTTTTTTTTTGTTGTAAATGGGGCATACCAAAAGTCAAAAGCAAGGCGAAAAAAAGCCTTGTGTCCCCCTGCAGTAGGGAGATCACAGCAGGCAATCAAATTATACTTTGATTGTGGCACTTTCGGCCTGGCTCTGAGTTTTGGTACACCCTCTACACTTTCTTAAACTTTGTTTTTTTCTGGTTTTGTTTTTTAATTCAGTTCTTTTAGCTAAATAACTTTTAATTAGCTTAAGTGGAGTTGTTAGTGTTGTGTTTTTTGTTCCAATTCATATTATTAATTTTAATACAATACATACTTAAATATAAATTTATAATTTAAAGATTGCACGCCAGCTTTGTCGCATCGCATATGCACTACAAATACTTCTGCACGTCTTTCAGCTGAAATTGAAAACCCACGAGAAAACATTAAAAACAAACAGCTTTCGCAAACCACATTCAGTTGAGCCATAAATTTTAATATTGCGAATGTGCGAATTTAACACTGAAAATACAATTTATAATTGAGAAATCTGAATTTATAGTAATGAATGCAAATTTGCTTTAAAAAAAATGCCAGCTTTTAATAAAAAATCCCACAATAAGTATAAAAATAGAATAATAGAAATATAAATGCTAGTTTTATATTGAGCGCTCAACAAATTAATTTTTTTAACTATAGTTGTTCTTACTTTTTAAAACTCGCTTACACTTGATTATAGAATAAGTAAATTTGTTTTCTTTAATCTGTTACAAAACTGTCGTAGGCATTTTTTTCTTTTTTTCTTTAATCGCCAGCCAATATTTCGAAATTATAAATTGGTTTTGAGTTGAAAACATTTAACATTGACATTTTATTCTGGTAAGCTGGTTATTTACCTAACAGTCATTTAATATGTACAATGTGATGATTGTGGGGTTTCCCATAAGTTTATGTTGCATATTTGCTAAACTTTAGTGTTCCAATATCATGTCGGACGTTTTATTTTCGGTTAAAATTTTCTCAAAATCATAATTTTATTTTCAATCTAAATGTTAACAAACATTATCTTTATATTGAACTGGTTGTTTTTCCACTGTCTTTTTTGAACAGCAAAATTGATGTTGTTTTTAAATTGCATTTCCTTAATAAAATGTTCATCAATTGTATTTTCTTAATTTCAACTGAAAAAGATGTAGAGGAATGAATATATATTTTCTTTGCTTAATACAAATTTTGGTTTTTACTATTTTATGAAAATAATTACATGTAGTTTTGATAGTTGTACAAAAGAAAAAAACTTATGTAATTGTTTCGGGACATTTGCACAGAAAACTAACTTTTTGTCGCATCAGTCATGTCATCAGCCTAAAACTGTCTTATTTTGGCATCAAAATGGGTTTATTTTCTTTAATCAAATAAAATAAAATTTTCGTTTGGTATAAAATTTTAAAAAGAATTTTAATAACAAAAAAAAAATAAAAAAGAGATAGAAAAGAAACAAAACGTGATGTGACAAAAAGTTGTATTCTCTTTCGAATTAGTTAAATTATTAAAGATGAACTTAGCAATCTACTTGTTTTTGAAAAATACCAATCATTCAAAAAGGTGGAGTTAAAAAATATAACTTTTATTTTCAAATCGAATGGAAATCTGTTGTACTTTTGAGGTTATCGTGTGGTTGGCCAATTAAAAAAGTTCTATACTACATTAAAGAAAACTGGTATGCACAATCATTTCTATTACAAAACAGACGTAGACGTTTTAAATTTTCGCCAGCAAATATTTTGAGGCGAATTTTAACAAAAACTATTTATTTAAAAACACATTTTAATGTTTATTTTGCACACTATTCTACTACTCCAAAAACCCATTTCCTGTTCGAAAAGCCAAAATGACCAGATTCTTAATGCCAGTTTTTCGAAAATGTAAAAAAATTTCTTTGTTTAGTTTATATTTTAAACAACAATAAAATATGAAAAACTATACAACTTGGATATGTTTGGGTTTAAGTGTTCCAATCATCCCTATTTTAATACCCATTCTTTTTTATTGCCAGAAAAGCAACTTTGCAATATTGTTATTTTATTTCCTGGGTTATTCTTTCCAATTGGCAAATCAACTATCCAAATTTTTCGAGAGAATATTCTAAATCTTCAATTAAGGCAAGTTTGCATATCCCTTCTAATGTAGAAGAAAGGTGTGAAAGATCTGTAATTTGAGGTGCTAAAGGAATCGAATATTCGGCCAAAATGTTGTTTATGACCGTTCTATATAAATTCGCTGGACATTTATATCCAAACGAATTAATTCTTTCAGGCTGAGACCAAAGCCGAGGTGGTTTTATTGCATATTCAGACGCAGAACTTATGTCGCACAGAAATGTTCGTTTCAGCGGATACTACTATAGTCTGCTCATTTTCAAAAGGCCGTTACACGCACATAAATAGTTTTGTTTCTCCCTCTGCCAGAATTTCGCTTCAGAAATTATTACATATTGAAAAAACATATACATATACATATATTTTAGTTGGTAAAAAGTTATCCCATCCTTAATAATTTAAACATTTCGTTTTTCTATTCTAAATTTTACAACAAATTTATTTGTTATTACCATAATGTGTTAGACATTTTCATTAAAAAAATATGAAAATTCAGTTTTAAAAATTATTACATCAAATTTCAAAAATTTACAGTTTTGTTTTTCTTCAATTTCAAAAGTTTGTCTTTTCAAAAAAAACTAAATTCACAAAAATTTTCTTTAATAGTCATATCTAAAAAAAAAAAAAGACTTTTAAAATATAATATACGGCATCTGAATTGATTTCAGAATTAATTTGAAAAACGGAAGCTATAAAATAATTTTCCTAAACTAAAAGCTAAAAAATAAAATTAAAAATAAACAAACTACTAAATACATTATAAATGTATAAATTGGTATATAAAATTGCTAAAGCCTTGTTAAATAAAAGTTATTTGGGGTGTATTAAAGAAATAAGAACAAAAAAGATTATATGAAAATATGTGGTGCGTGGTTTTAAAACACGTTTTTATAAAATATTTGTGTTTGTCAGAAGAAAACTGGCTTAGAAAATATACGAAAAACATTTCTTTTCGCAGAAATTTAAACAAAAAATTATAATTTGCAAATAATATTAAGTTCATGTGTTTTTTGTTTTTGTTTTCTTAACGAGATTTTTGGTGATTCGCTTGACGATGGTTGAAAATCAATTATGTTCTTGAAATGTTTTCTCACTAGTAAGCATTTAAAACTTGGTTGGTTTTAAGGAAATTATCTAATATTTGTAAATAAATTTAAAACAGATTTATTTTCTTTTTGACTTCTTGCTTTACTAAATACATTCCAAAACCTCAAAGTCTCGTCGCCAGCTCCCGTAACGATGGCCTCACCATCGGGGCTTAACGCCAGATACAGAACACGATACGAATGGCCGGTTAATTTGGCCACCTGTGTCAGCGAGGGATATTTCCAAACCAAGATTTGGTTTTGGGAATAACCATGAGTTGACACCAACTCTGATGAATGTTTCGACCATGCCAAATTGCATACTTGAGATCCAGTGTCTACACACTGCATTGGCTGGCCGGTTAAAGTATTCCAAAAGCGTATGCAACGATCGGCTGTGCCACCGCCACTCGCCAGCAGGCCATGATGATGGGGAGACCAGGCAATTGCTTTAACAGCTGCCATGTGTTCGGTATACGACTGCACCGGATTAAGGGAATGTTGATTCCAAACATAAAGACGGTTGTCATTGCCACCGCTGGCTAAATATTGATTATCGGGCGACCATTTTAGGCCACAAACTTCCTGGCGATGGCCGACCAAACGTCGTTCGGATTGTTGGGCTGGGGTGCGTGTATCTCTTTGTATGATTAAGCGATCGCGTGAACCACTTGAAAGAATGTCGCCATTCCACGCCAAGGCTCCCACGCGTGCTGAATGTCCATTTAATTTATTAATCTAAACCAAATACACAAAAGTAAAATATATTTAAATTATTAAATACAGATATATAAAATGTAAAGCATAGTTTCAGGCGCCTCGTTGCAGTAATAAACATAAGCGTGTTTATAAACCTAAACAAGTAATAAGTGTTTATCAACATGTTGAGCCCAATGTTGTACTGTTGAAGTAAAACATGAGTCCAACATGTATAAATAATATAAAAAAAAACTGAAATAACAAGAAACTTTCAAGAACTTTCATTTCAATCGATTTTAATTTTGTTAACGACCGAAACAAAAAACATTTGAATATTTAAAAAGAGCACAAAACAAAATGAAAAAATTCACTAACTATTTCGATGTGATTTTAAAAACGGTTTCATACCGATAAAATTCTTGTTTTATTGTTTACTGAAGAAAATATTATGGCTTTGCAATAACCGATTGAAATTGATTTCTGAGACAGTTTCTTAAAAGTAACTTCAATCCAAACAAAAGTTATCGGTTTTCGTTTTCTGAAATTTTTTTTTCGGAATTGAAAAAAAAAGCCTTCAATTGAAATTGACCATAAAATTGAAATTGAAATCCCAGAAAATTTATTAGATTTTGTTTTCGGAAATGTTTTGGAATTCAAATAATTTATGATCCAAATTGAGATTCTATAAATAGGGCCATTTATGCAAGAGCCAATCACAGAACCAAGACTTCAACTGCGTTTAGAAAAGTCCACTATCGTGGTTGGCCAATTCAAAAGCAGCTTCTGCAGTTTTGTAACAACTTAAATAGAATCAATTAAAACTATCGTTACAATTTTTTTAGTTCTCCCAATCACAACAATGGTGAAGAACCATTTTACCTGCGCAATTTTAAATTTTCCATTAAAAGTTGTTGGTGAATTCGAAATATACTAACGATACTTTTGTAACCGATTGATCAGATCAATAAATCAACCAGTTCTCTTTAATCTATTACACAACCGTCGCGCGGGGGGCGTTTCTCAAATTCGGTAAACGCTATACAAATTGAATAAAAACATACCTGTTTGCTAGCAGCAACATCCCAAACCGTAACGTAGCCGTGATGGGTGCCAACAGCCACTAAATTGCCACGCTCATTCCAAGAAACTGATGTCACTGTATTCGCATCGGGACTAAGATCACACAAACGTGTTACCTAAGATGGAATTAAAACAAAAATTGAGCAATAAAGCAATAAATATTTACATAATATTTTAAAATTTATCAAAAATGTTGCAAAAAAAAATAACTAACATGCCAATTTCTTAAATAAACAACTTTTTGTCACATCACGGTATATTTTTATGCTTTGTATGTAGATGTTAATTGATTTGCTATTTTTCAATTTATTAAATTCCATTTCAAATGAATACCGAATACAAATGATTAAAAGAAACTTTAATGCTTCTCTTGACGTGTTGTGACAAAATGTTGGTTTTCCGCAGCACTCACTTGACTTGTACAGGCACTCCATAGGTAAACACAGCTACCTAAACCTACGGCCAAGACATTTTGTGATGACCAGTCGACTAAATTTAAATAGAAATCATCTTGCAGTTCAGGTGCATCTAAAACCTGAGAAAGGGAAGAAAAAAGAAAAAACCTTTTTCAACAATTCAACTGAGACAAGATTTTATTATTCACTTTGAAGGGTATGCGCGATATTTTCCGCGTGGCCTTGCGCGGTGAACGTAAAAGTTTTTGGCTTTTTGTGCTGACGGGAGACAAAGAGTAGGGGCATTGTTCATTGAAATCCTAAAATAAAGAAAGAAAAAATAAATATTTAGAGTAAATTGTTTAAACATTTATTAAAAAAAATATATATATATTTTATGTATATACATATATTCTAATGTCTTAGCATTTGCTAATCTCAAGTTCTAAATAAATAGCATCACTGTTTGTTTAAATAACATACAACAGTTGCTTAATTAGCGAAAACGTGTTAAATGTCGTGTTTGGTTTTTCTGTTTATTAAGTTCAAATGAGTTAAAAAAAATAAAAAAAGAGACGAACAAAAACTCAACAGTGAAAAATAAACTTTTAAGCGCTAAAAATTGTGTTTAGACAAATTCTTATTTGAAAATAAATATTATTAAGTATTAAGAAGCGTTTTGTAAAGCATAATTATCATGTAAAAGATTAAAGCAAAAGCGGTCAAATTTCTTCGAATCGATTACAAATTTTTCAAATTTTGGAGAACCGCACTACCAGCCAGTAAAAAGGTTTTTCGCATATAATAGAAAACGATATTAAATATAGACACAATGTCCAATTCTTTGTAACAAATTATTCGATTACTCATGAAAACTTATTCGATTAATCGTTTAAAATCTATTCGATTATACAATAAAAATTACTAATTTCATTTTGTTAATCAAAACAAATTTAATTCATAAATAAAAATTTTGTTTTCACAAAACAAAAACTTAAAAAATTGTTCGCTTTTCGTTAGAAATTTTTTAATTATTAAATAAAAATTAATAATAAAGTATTCGTAAAATGTTTTCGATTTACAAATAAGCTAATAATTTTGTGTGAAAATCAATAATTAATTCATTACTATTCGAATAAAAACTCGTCTATTTTATCGAAAGTAATCTTTTAAATGTTTATTCAAATAAAGGACTTTATATTTAAAATTATTTAAGTTGAAAGTATTTCTAGTTTATAATTATTTCCTTAAATTTATTCGTAAAAATGTATTTGTAAAAAATTATTCGAATATAAAATATTAAAAATTTTTAATGTGTTTATTTCGTATGAAAATTTATGTTTATAGCAAAATTTAAAATCGATTATTCGTTTGAAATAATTCGTTTACACATACATACATACGTACAACAAGGCATAATCATAGCATTCATATAAATTTCCTAAAAGATTCTTTTCAGTTGTCTGTTTAAACATTTGATTTTTATTTTTCATCTGTTTGTTTGATATTATTCGGATAACTTTTAGTGTTTTATTCGAACGATAACTTCAGTCATTTTTAATTTCTTGCGATTATTATTCATTATATGAATTTTTGTTGTCATTTTTCACATTATCGCTGATAATTTTATATTTGATGCCAGTAATCGATTAATCGTTTTAAATTATTCGTTTACATATTTGTCCATTCAACTTTTTTACACATTCCGTTGAGTTTGTTTTCATTAAAATATGTATTAAATTGCATTTGATATGTGTTGAAAGTTATTCGAGTAGTTTTTTTTTATTGATTAACTTTTATTTGAATAGTTTTTATCATTTCATTTTCATTGAAAATTATTATAATTCATTTTACTATGAAAATTAATTTTGGCTATTGGAAAGAAAAATATAAAACCATTTGGGCATTTTATTATTTGAGTATTTTTTATTCGATTAATTTTTATTCGTTAATTCTATAGCGAGGACGAAAGAAAAATATAAAACTTTCTGTCTATGTAAAATAGTTTTATTCGATTAATTTTTATTTGTTAATTTTATTATCAAATTATTCGCCTTGAACAATTTATGAAAAATTTATAGCAGTAAAAACCATTGGCAACCAACCAGTTTTAAGATTTTTATAAGTGACGAATGATACAAACATGAAAAAAACCGAAGTACTTTTATGATATTGAAAACAAAAAACTCAAATCATTTTTAATTACATTAGCAGTTTATTAGTAGCGAAATATATGTATGTATATAGACACGTATATATATATTTTTTTTTTAACTTTCAAAGACTACGACGAATGACATAAGAAGTACGAGTATGTGTTAATCATGTTTTCTTTTTTTATGTTATGAACAGAGTCTTTTAATTGTAGTTATTTTTAATTTACTTTTCAGTTTCCTGAAAATAAAATAATAACGTTTTGGTATTGTTTAAGCACACGCACAATTGTTAAGATCATTAACCTCTTTGGTTTTTGTCAAAACATGACTACCAACAAACAAACAAGACTCGGGTTAAAAATGTAGGAAAGAATCTAAAGATTTGGCTGAAAAGGTAAAGAAACGAATTCTTTTTGTTTTTGAAATTATTTTGACATGTTAAGCCATAATGGGTAATGGACTTTAATTTCTTTTCTGCTGTTTCACGTAATTTCGTTAACAAAAAAACCGTCAAAACATGTTTCAAGTTAATGAGTGCAAATGTTTTTCTCAAATCACAAACGACTACGAACGACCGGCCAACATTCATCACCGGCCTGAAAGCGCTTGGAACAGCTGAAGATAAGATTCGTGTTCTGTTCTGTTTTCCTTGTGTGTCTTCAGGAAGCGTATGTATGATAAGGAAGAGTTTGCTTTAAATGCAATGATTTTGTTCAAGTTTAATGACACAAATTCTTGGCCAGAAAATGAACATGTATGTAGTATGTACTCGTACATATGTAAATAAAAACGGAAGGTTGTTTTTGCAACAGTTCTGTCTTCGCCTTTTAAAGATTCAAATAAAAATGCACTTGATTTGATCTTTCTTTGGTCTATTGAAGTGATGTTTCTTTCCCCGTTCTCAAAAAATATTATTTCCGTTCGAATGACGTAAGATAGAAATAGAAAAGTAATATCTTTCCCACAGTTTATCATGGTCTTGTTTTTATCTTGTTTGCAATGAGAAAGCATAAAATTCTCAACGTGAAAAAACATGTTCCGCTTGGCTTTAGCAGGCAAGAACTTGATCAAAAAAGAAATTGTTTTTTTTTTTCTTTTTAAACGAATTCTTAAAAAAGAATTGTACGTTGTATTGTGGTTTAATATATAAAATAAATAGCATTTTTAACAACAAAATGAGACTTCATTTAGGCATTCCTCAGTGCAAAGGTTAAACAATGAATGGTTTGTGGTTAAATTTCAAGAAAACGCTGCGAACCCATGAGACTGTTTGCACTTTTTAACGCCTAAAAATACTTATGGTTTTACAAAAATTATGGGAATCATGAAAATTATGAAATTCTTATGGGTTTTTAATTTAAATAGTACATATTTTTAGATTGTTACGTGGTTTTATAACTAAAAGGTGCTGCCTTAAGAACTTTTATTAATATCCCAAAAAAAAAAAGAAAACGCTTACAAAAATTGTTGGATAAGGAAATCTTTAATGTGAACTAAAGAACATTAGGTTAACCTAAACTGAACAAAATATTATTAAATGTTAGTCCCATGGAACAGTCGCTCGAGTTACGTGTTTAATGATGACCTCCTTTATACTTCATTATGTAATACATATATAAAGAACAAAGACCTCGAACAACAAGGTTTTTGTTTGCTTTGCAGTCAAAGTTCACATTCGAATTTCGAATTTACACACTCAACGATGACCTCCAAGTATTGAGAGCCGAAAACTGTAGATTTCATATAATGCCCCAGAAAACATGCACAGTAGTAGTAATCACAGAGAGGTCATACTTGGCTTAAAATTTCGACAACTTTTCGAGCTACCGGCAGTTTTTGTCATTAAACTGGGCTTTTCGCTCTTCCTACCACACTTTTGCTAACGACCAGTATCCGTTTGGCCGCCGCTCGGACTTGTCGGCCATGTTAATTTCCTATGCGCTGGGTGTAGTTTAGGCAACTGGACCCGCTAATTTACCAGCTGTAGTACTAACTATACGGGTGCTATCAATTATCAAAGTTCGCCAGACGGCAGTTTTCACTGTATCTGTATTTATTATTTTTATTCATACTGTAGCACACAGAAGGTTAGTTAATGCTTTCAATTACACTCTAGTTTTTTTTTGTATTTTCGCCAAACAAAACTATTATTTCTTCTATTTTAATTAAAAACGAGTTTCTCAAATGAAGAAGAAAAAAATTCCATAATAAATCAAATTTATGCCAATCCCTGTTTCTTTGACTTAAATTTCCTCAAGACTTCTGTTTTTTATGGTTATTTCTTCATTTTTTCAACACTTCTTTCAGCAGGCTTTTATAAATTTTAGTTTTTATGGCCAATAATACGGTTTCATTCCTTTTTCGCTTCATATTGTTTGGCACAATGTGTTCGAATTTCGGTCGAAAGAAAACAAAATCAAACGAAAGTGGGCGGCGCTTAAAAAAAGACTGACAACAAAAAGCCGGCATTTTTAAACGGGTTTGTTTCTTCAAATAATAAAAGTGATCAAATAAAATTTGATTTCGATTTTGTTGTTGTGGTTATTTGTATTCTTTTGAATGATTTTTTGTTTTGTTTAAATCAAGTGAAATATATAAATAGCAAAAACATACATATTTATGCAAATGTTCTAAGAACATACAAAAATTGCAGGTGTCATCGACATTTTATTGTTAAGTTAACGATAAATAAATACATATAATTTAAATTAGTATAAATTCAAAGAACGAAGGAATAAAAACTACGAAATTAATGCCGTTGACGTAAAATATTCTCATGACAAATTGCTAAAATTATAAAATATGTGGAGACAATTTTTTTTCACTTTTACTAAAATTCCTTTTAGAGCGTATAACTTTAAATAACAATGTGCACACATATGTATGTATGTATGTATCAACACATATGTATATACATATGTAAGTATATATACATATATGTTTAATTCTTATTATGCCATGTTTGAAGCATAAACTTATGAAACAGTATCCGCCAAAGCTTTTTTTAAACATAACCTTCTTTCTATAAGTAAGAAGTCAGATCTGGCCAGTAAGAGTAACTTTAATAACATTCCTCTTAAGATCGAGCAAAAGTTTTATTAAAATTACTGCAACAACTTTTAAGCAAACATTTTTCTTAATTAGAGTTGTTAGTAAAAAAGAAAACACAAAATTTTGTTTTTAATTCCACCTGTGATAGGAAATTATTCCCAAAAAAAAATTTTGCTCTAATTTTGTCATAGAATATTTCCCTTAACCCACCTAAAGCCAAACCAAAAGGACAAGGAAAACTTTAACAAATTCTTTATTTATATAAAATGGAGTGGTCAAGCTGACATACTGACTCCTCGTGGCGCCCCTCGATAGCCCCTACAGCACCCGCTTAGAGGTGAACCAAAGTGTGCAGCGAAATCCCCGAATCCCCTAAACTAGGACCCGGTCCTCCAGGTTTCGGGGGTTGTGCGTGGGAGTAACTTCCATACCGTATAAAAACACATTAGTTTCGTTACAACCACAAAAAGGAAATATTTATATAAAATTATGAGTACAAAAAAAAAACAGGAAAAGAAAAATAAATTAAAAAAAATGTTTCAGGTCATAAAAGGGGTGGGACCAAATTGACACTTTGTCAATGCAAAGGGTTTTCTTGCATATTTTGCAAGATGACACAACGTACACAATATCTAAGCTTTTCGGGAACGTGATCGCCGCCGTTTAGCCTTCAATATTCGATGACGAAGGACGAGCAGTAGCGCGTTTTGTTGATGATTGCTTTAGGTAAAATCTAGCTATAGTTCGTTGAAATAGTAACTGGTCCATGCTGTTTTCCTTACTACATATGTACATATATGCAAGCGGCAAGCATTTGACATCGCCGTACCTATCATATAGGTAAATAAACTCCAGCACCATTTTTTACATTAATGTCGATTCGGTGTAATGATATGAATTGATTCATTTCATCAACTCCGCCCATGCCCTTGTTGTAATTTTGAAACATGTATGGGATCTGAATACCAGCTTTTTTTGGGAACACCATCTTTTAACAAATCGCGCTGGTTCATAAGAAACATGATTGGTAGCCATTGTGCAAATACTGTTATCCCTTCAGCGAACCAATAATATCTCGTTATTTTTATCAAACCTACATATAATCAAATTCTGCTCTTGGTTTTTTCATCATCTCCTTTACATTTGTCAGGGGACAAATGGTGTCAATTCCTTTACTACGTCTTTCATAAGGCTTTCACATAAATCTTGGAATAATTCGGAGCTGATTTTCGCCAAGATGGAACTTGAAATGCTTATGAAATATCCTGCTCTCCACACCGTGGCGTATTGGTTCTAATCCGAGCGCTTTTAGCAGATCTTCATCATACAAAAGAGTGCCAACATTGCGAACAAAAACCTCCACTTCTCCAGTAACGACATTTGGTACAATTGACAAATTTATATTGTCGTCAAAGCCCCCTTCTTCATCAATAACAACACTAGGCTCTGGTGGAAGTGTGGTCAAATCATACTTAAAGCCATCGTTGCTATCCTCTATAATCGTATTAACAGCTTCTTCTATACCGCGAAAGCGATCACTGGAGGTAAAATGTCAGTTCATCTTAGGGGATTTCCCTGTTTATGTTGCACTATAAAGTGCTGCCAACGTTTTAACAACTAAGACTACATAGTCAGCAAAAAACACATCAACAGACGTTTTCGAGTCGTTTACCCATTCGTGTGTTTGCGTATATTAGAACATTATAGTTGTAGCCATTGTACCCAAATTGGCACAGCACTATTTTATGCGTTATAAAATCAGATAAATATAAAATATCAAACTAAAAATCATTTAGTGTGATTCGTTACGTATTAAATTTTATCAAATAAAATTATTTATGATTTTAAAGTGTACACAGAAAATTTCATTATTTAGTCATTGTTATTATGGCCACAAAAATAAATAAAATTAATGCAGTCTACATTTTTTACAATCATAGGTCTTCCTAGTAATTATTAATGGATACATTTTTCAATAAATATCAATACCTTTTCTATACACCAGCGATAACTAAGTGTTCCCAAATTGGCCCGGCGGCCGTAAATGGGTTAAAAAGACAAGAAAAAAATAAAATTTCTTGGTGCTTGTAATAGAAAATTTCGCAAGAAAGGAAATTTTTATTCCAAATAAATTTGAATATAATCTTCATATGATACAAAACGAACATTTCATTTCAAATGTTATTCTAACTTTGCAACAAAAAATTTGCTTTAAAAGGAAAATTTTAATTAGATGAAGTTTTAGTAAAAAGTACAAATATGTACATATATTAAATAAATACATCATTCTTTATTAGATAAAACAAAAATATTGTTTTAGTATTTGTGGTAGAAAATTTCCCAAGAGGGGAAATTTTTTTCTTGCAGAATTTTTATTCAAAATTTATTTAAATGATTTTTATTAGGAAAAAAAAATGGAAATTTTATTTAAAATTTATTCTAATTACCAAGGGGAAATTGTTATTGTATTTAGTTAGGTTTTTAATAAAAATTAATTATATGAACTTTCTATATTAATATAAAGCAAACACATTGTGTTTTAAATATTGTTTCAAAATTTCGAATGAAAAAACTTCCCACCAAGGGACATTCCAGGTAATTTTTAAGGAAAATCAACTAGAATATTTGTACATGTTATGGAAAAAGTTGGTAGTTATTAATAATTTCAGGCACAAAAACTTTTTGTTTAAAATAACTAAACTGAATGAATTCTTACTTCACACTTTTACATCTTTCACTAGAAAACATTCCTCCTGGGGAAATTTTTACTTAACAATATCCACACAAATCAAATTGTTAATTTCCTTCGCCCTAAATTTTGCGTTAAAAATCTTTTTCAAATAAATGACATTACTAAAGGTTTTGGATAACATATTTAAAAAATTTACTGTAAGTGAAATCTATATATTGAAGCGAAAGCAATTCGTTTGGAATCGCTTAACGGAAAACTGAGGAACCCATTTTCTTACACTGTGTCACCACTTTTTTTTTTTGCTGATACAACAACTTTTTGTTATCTGTTTCATTTTTTTCTTTTTCTGCTTCTGTTTAAAAAAAAAAACATACTTTAATCTATTCAATTAAAAAAAACTGTGTCAATGCAATTCAAATGTATACAAAAACAAAAACAAGAAAAAAATTATTTACAGAAAAAATTTACGCATGAAATGATCATAAATTGTGTGTTTTTGTTTTTACTGGTTCCATTCCGTTCGGACTTTACATTAAAGTGTGAAATCGTTACAAATTCAAATGCGTATTAAGACGAAAAAACCCTATTGAATTGTAAATATGTATTTCTTATTTAGCAACAATTTATGTATTTATTTCGTTTTTATTGCAAAAATCTATTTTTATTTGAAATAGATTTAAAATTGTATGAATTAAAAAAAAAAAAAGTGAAAAGTAAAATGTGCGTAAAGCCAGTGACCTTGAAGCCGAAGTAACTAAAATTTGTGATAAAATTCAATTGTGTGTGAAGTTCGCGCTGAAATGGACATGTTTTAGTTAACACTTTTAAACGAATTTAAATTCAATTTTAATTTTAAAATTGTGAAATTCTGTTTTATTTTTGTGTACTGCTGATACATTTATCTGTTCTGCCTAAAAGCACAATATATGTATGTACATACATACATATATACATACATTATCATATATCTTTGATCATACAGTGTCCCACAAATATTTACATACGCTCAAAAATTCAACAATTTTTGGTTATCAAAATTTTATGGCCACAATCGCTTTGGCGCAGATTTCTTCAATTACTTTCAGCTGGGATGAAAGTGAAAAAGTTGATCCAAAAAATTAGAGGTGGTTTTAAAGGCTCCTACTGTAGGTTACGCAAACTTTTAATATCGTATTTCCCAGTTTGTAGCCAACATACAGGTTTATTTAAATTTCGATTAGACCTTTTCGGTAACTGTCTACAAGAATAGGAGTAGCCGTGGGTAGACTTTTGTCCACCACTTACATACATAAATGTTGCAATTGAACTGCTTGAAACAAATTTAAATCATTTTTGATTTTTAGTACGATATTTATGTATTTCATTTTGCGTTTGCGTTTGCGTTTACTAGCAAATATGCCATCCCTTTACACTTCCATTTTTTGTACTTGATTCAAGAAAAAATTTTTTCTTTCATTTAATCAAATCATTGAATGAAATTACTAATAAAAAAATTTCCATTTTTTTTAATAAATAATAACTTGTTTTGTGATTTAAAGTACATATGTATGTATTTCATTAATTATTCATTACACCGCTAACATAATTAGCTTATCATAGATATTAAGGAAAAAACAATTGCTTATTTAAAACTGCTGGTTGTGACTTCATGAGAATATTCGAATGCAGACATAAAACTAAATTACATTTAAAGTTTAAAACGTAAATGACCCCCGCTACTTGTTGTTGCTGTTGTACTGTTGTATGTTTGCAAACGAGTATTGATTCTTTAATCAATTTCATGTCTGCAACACACAAGTATAATTGAATTTCACAAATTATTTTCAATTAAAAACTGACAAAAAAAAATGTTATAATGAATAAAATTCAGACTTGTGTTAAAAGTTAATTTAATTATCGTTAAACTTGATTGAACTTATTAAAGAAAATTTATGAGGAATTGCTTAAAAGCTTTCTGAAAGATTAACGGGGCTGTTTAAATGATAAAAAAAAAGGAATAACGGGTGAAGCCTTAAGACAACCCGTACTCTTTAGCAACAGTTCAGTAGAGTTTGAACAAAAAATTCTCTAATTTTTAAAGACAAATGTGACAAATGTAGAAAAGCACGGAACTACTAAAAAGCAAATTTTTATTTATTTTTTTTTGTAGGAAAATGCGCAAACGAGGGCTTTTAAAACGTCAAACATTAAATACTTCTCGTCATCTGAGTCGTTGTGAGATGGCAGAGTGTTGGGGACCAACTGTCCAGAGGTTGTAAGTTCAATTTCTATCTACGACTCTTCCGAATCGTTCGAGATAAGTCTACTAGCTTCGCAACTACTTCAAATTCATTCCCACCTGCCATTGCAGTACCATTGCCATTCTTTGGTAGATGCTGCAGTACGATCAAATAAAAACATTCAATTCAATATGTAGTTATTTTTCCACAAGATGCGGACAATTACTCACTCACAATTTCCAGCACTTGCCCAAACTTTGAGTTTGAGGGAACAGTTTTTTTCTAAATTTGGGCCCGCTAACTGAGCAAGTTCCATTTCTTACTCATATACATACATATGTATGTACGTATATCGCACGTTTTTTTTTCAAATAAAGTTTTAACAGCATTTTACAAAAAAATTTTGCAAAGCTTTAGAAAAAGTGAAAAATTGCCCCCCAAATATTTGCAGAAATGTAGACAATGATCGGCCGTAGGCATATTTTCCGATATATTTCTGTGGAGTAGAAAAACATTCCAAAATGAGCTATTTTTTCTGGTGTTTTTGTCTTGCACTTTTGTTTTATACAGTCATTGTTGATGACATTTTTATGCGAGGGAGGCGGCTTTAACTTAAAAGAGATTGTTTTTTCTTTTTCTCTGATTTAAAAATTCCTAAATATTTTTCAACACTTTTTATCAGCAAAATTTAATCATCTGTTTAAGCATGTGCCAAAGTCATTATTATGTGTCTTGTTGCTCTTTTAAGATTTTTTTCTTTCTTAAGAACATTTTATTATAATTGAAATGAAACGACTTAAACAGATTTTTTTTCTTGCTTGTTTTGATATGTCAGTATATGATTTCTTTTGGACACATTACGAAAAAGTCACACAAGTGTCATATGTCTCATATGTTGTTGTTGTTGTTTTAGTTTATTTTTTTTTTTTTATATTTATTAACAAATGATTGTTTATCTTAAATTAAGTAAGTATGACGGGTTGTTCTTGTTCCGTATTATATTTTATTAAACGATAAATTTTTGTGGCATTTGTCAAGTGCGTTTTGATGATTTGTTCATTTTGATGATGATCATCATCATTTATGACAATTGTCTTAAGTGAAATTTGTCAAGATGGTTTCGTAAAAAAAAACTTACCTTGGGACAGCTGCATCTGGACAGAATGGAGTGTGCCGGTTAAGTTATTTTTTATGTAAAAAATACGCAATCACCGAAAACAATAAAGAAATTGCTTACTACCATTCCCACAGCCATTTGGCCGTAAACTTATTGACCAATATTCGCGCCCAACTTTGCTTTACTGTATTTTTACACAAAAAAAAAAAATTCGAACTCCACTGTATTGTGATGGATCCATCTTATGGCCACAGTTACAGAACAATACAAAAACTCAACCGGCCACTATCAGTTTCAATAGTTAACAAGTATTTTACTGAGTTTAATTCAAGATTTCACGCCATGAATGGTCAATGAAATCCATCAAATGACAGTCAACGATCAGACTGAAATGTAGGCATCTCACGCTTATTGGATACATCAAACGCATTCTGCATGAAAAATGAAATGGGCACAAATTAGAACTAGGAGCACATGTGTCGTCCAATAAGATTATGACCAAAGCCTGTTGGGATCTACGTAGTGCTACTTTTAATTAGCTTGACGAGGAGCAAAGAACGATTACCAGCGAACACTACTGCAGAGCTTTGCGAAAGAGTTTATCGCGTGGCAAAGTAGAACACTCTAAATTTTTTAGCGAATTTGCCTACAAACCCGCCGTCCATCATACTATCCACATTTAGCTGCGTGCTACTATTTTCAAACTGGAAGAACTGCCAAGGGGTTAAGAGATTCGGATCAAACGAATAGATCATCAATGAATATAGTCACGGAATTCCATCAATGAATATAGTCACGGAAAACTGTCCACGAACGTTTGAGAAATGAAGCAAACAAAAAAATAACGTTTAAAGCTCTCATTAAATTTTACTACTTTATAGGTACACAGTGGGGTCTCGATTGTCCGTAATTCGATTAAACGGCAACTTCGGTTAGCCGACAAGAAATATAAGTCGTTTTCCTTATCGGTTAGACGTATTTTTTTATTGTTGATAGAGCCATTAAACGTAATTCCAATATGTCTACTACACATACGGTGAGTCGGAGGAGTATAATCACATGTGTTAAATTTTGTTACTTGAGTAGTAAAAAATGAATAAAGAAACACTCAAAATTGTTACTCTATTATGCGCCAAACGGGATTAGCCGGCAGGTCACCGGTCTCGAACATAACAGACAGTCGAGGTCTCACAGTATATTAAAATTATTTTGAAACTAATCGCTGCCAATTGGTATTTATGTTAATTTCGATTAATTAACTGATTGATTTTCTGTTCTAGCTGCTTATCAAACTGTCAACAATTTAGTGATATAAATTTTTAACATTTTTTCTTCTATCAAACTTAAAATATTAATGCGATCGTTGTCTGCGTCCAGCTTTATGACATTACACGGTTGTAATACTAATTTAACATAATTATAATCAGTCATAAATTTTATTAAAATATTTAAAATTCAAACTAAAAATTGTATCTTTCCAAACAAACATGTCTTGTGTACATTTTGACACAATTAGTGCTCGTTGTTTAAAAGTTTTTTTTTCTTGATTTGGGTAATTTTTTATTCCAAAGCTACTGGTATTTTTGGCCTTTGGCTGATCTAAAGTTATTTAAAAAAAGGCCTATACGCACCTTTTTTTCCTCTATTCATTAAAAAAATAACAAACTTAAATTACAACTGAAAACCATACAATAGAAAAAAAGAATAATTTATTGCTGATATTTTTTTGAAATATAGTGGGTGTGGGTTTTTATTACTCTACAATTATTTTTATTAATTTTGTTTATTATTATTAGCCCTCATTGCCTTTTTTATATCCGCGTTCAAATGGTGTTGTTGTTGTTTGTTTTTTTTTTAGGTGAAATAAAGATAAATGACTTTTGATCCAACAAAGAATTTGGTGAAAATTTTAACACTGTCAGGCAAATGCCAGTTGAAAAGGCTGCCCCGAAAAACTGCAAAAGCAAATAGATATTGGCCGGAAGTGTTAAAACTACTTTCGACGAATTGTATTGGCTGTCAGGTATTCAGTTAGTTTTGTAAAATCGGTATGGATGTACAGGTGATGAAGTTTAGGGGATTCGACCATTTCACGGTCATCATAATCATTCTACCGAGAGTACTATGGTATGATGAATAAATTCGAATCTACTGAATCATTAAACGACTTATCATGTGATGACCGAAAACACCATATCTGACGAAATTATGGCCACAGGCCGGGAGAGTGTGTAGGGCCATCCGATTCATCTGACTTCGCATTAATGCCAAGAATTTGGACTTTTTCAGATAACAATTTTTAAAATTTTGCATTGTAACTTGGGCCGGCACCAATTCGAAATTCAACTGACCAAAATTTCACTCTGTTGTGGAGCAGTTGGCAGCCGACTGTAGTTTTCATAAAATGGAAAGCATTTCTGGTTGAATATTTCATATTGTCGAATTTAGCACGATACTCATGCACATGTGATTCAAGAGCGTCAAGTGATTCCCCCGTAAGAGTTTGAGCTGTTTTAAAGGGTCACAATATATTTTTAAATATTGGTTTTGCGTTCTCACTTTACTGGATTATAATAAGCGCAATTTGGCTCTACCCATACCTTAAAAGTGAAAAATAACGCGATCAACATGACATCTATTCATTCCCCTGAAAGCTCAACATTTCTGCCTAAAGCAAGTACATACTTAGAATTTAAGCGATTTCATATCAAAATATTATTTCGTATCTCATATGATCTAAATGAAAATAAACAAAAATCCCATCAGAAGGCAAAGAAAACAAAAAGAAGGAAAAAAAGAGCAACGTGCCATCAAACATTTTCTATCGATTTGTTCATAAAGAAATTGATTGAAGTGGTAAACAACAATTGTTTGAAAGCCTTTTTTTTTATTTATTTTTCTAACAAAAGCTATTAATTAACGTAAATTGTATTTATTTTTCTGTGTGTACATTGTTAGCAACTACTTCAGTGAGGTCAACTGACAGTTAAGTGACACTTGAGTCAATAAATAAGAAGTACATATTTTGTGTTTTCTGCTTTCTTTTCTCAAAACACAAAAATATATATGTACATACATATTTGTATGTTAAAAATTCCTTTTTTTGTAACATAAGATACTTGGACAAAATTTGTTGCATTTAATTGTGCGACAAGAAATAAAGCCAGTACAAGTTTATGGAATTTATTTAAAATATACATAAATAATTTTTAGGATTCTTTAAACCGAAAATAGCAAACGCATCACACCTACCTTTAACAGAAGGAAATATTAATTTATAATCTTATTTGATGAAGTGATTATTGTCCATTTAATTGTGTTGCTTCAAATTTCTCAATATTTTTGCATACAAAATTAAATATTTAACTGCCCAGCAATTGAGTCTACAAGAAAGAATATGTCTATACATACATATATCTACTTGACTTGAGAATTTCTTCTTGAAGAAAAAGAACGCATCAATCATTTTTTTATTGCAATATACTATAAAGAATTTTTTGAACAGGCTTTGTCATTTAAAGTGACTTTAATTTAAAGGAAAATGCACTACAAAGAATGTTTTTTTTAACATAAAATTAAATCTAACAATAAGCAAGTAATAACAAGAAAATTAAGTTATTGGTTAAACAGTTCATAATTTTATTTTACTGCCTGATTATTATAAGAATGCAATGCTTTTAGTTAAACAGTAAACAAAATTTAATACGTTGTTGATAATATCATTTTTAGAAAATTATGCACACACTAGTGACCATTTTCACTAACTAAAATGAAGCAACCCTTAAAAAGTGATTAACTAACTGCTGGTTTGGTTAACAGGCACTATTTAACAAACGGTTGCCGATTTGCAGGACACCATCTATCAATTACAAAATAGTAAATATGGCAAAACCGAAAAACTTTTGAACGTTTAAATACTCACTTTTATATTAAATAATGGCAGTTAAGATGTCATTATATTTTGTGAAAAACATTTGGCGTTTAAAGCGCCAATTGAAATATAATCCTACTTTGTGCAGATGGCTGTAAGTAAGAGAAACTTTATATAAACTTTAAGAAGTCATAACGAGAAATTGTTAAAGGTCAGTACCGGCATGTATGAAAGAGGAGGGAAACATATGTATAATTAAAGTACCACCCCACTATAGGGAACTATTTGTCTTTAAATCACTGCTTTAATGAAATAAACTTAAAAGAAAAATGCTGGAATTTGCATATATTTATGTATGTATGCATACATGCATGTGTAAATGTTATCTGTAATCGCATTAAACTGTCTTTGCTTAAAACGGTAAAATCGAATAAAATAAAAAACAACATTTCTAAATGTTTGTTCGGTAAACAGCCTATGATTTATGTCACATTGTGAGTTGCCACATCAACTAGAGAAATCAGGCACTAATTACCCGTTGTACATTTTCTGCATCTGTTTTATTATACGATGTTACCAACCAACTTTAATTTCTTTACATTGCTTTTACTTAATGCTTTTTATGCTTTCTAACGGTTGTCTGCTAACTACATAATTTATCTTATGGAAATAAATTCATAAAAAGAAATGGTGGAAAACAAGTTATAAAAATAAACAAACTCGAAAAAAGAGAGAGAAACATTTCTCAACACCTGTTCATTTGTTGTTTTCTATGTGCACTTTTATGTAGGATGTGTGTGTGTGTGTTGCTGTGACTCAGCTTAACATGGTAAAGTAACATAACAGACATTCCTGAAATTTTCTTTTAGCCCACAAACATTATTGTGGCATTAAATGTGTTTGTGGCATCGAAATAAACTACAGATGAAACCAGTTTTAATAACTCTTTTTTTTAAATCAGATAACAATAGAAATTTATTTTAATGTAAAAAGGTCAGTGTTCTAGAAAAAGTAGATAGAAGAAGTAATGAAAACTATTATGTAAATAACATGTGTAAAAAAGAATGCACTCGAATGTTTACCCATACTCTGGAATGTATCTATGTACATATGTATGTAAGTATGTACACAAAAATGTGTACATACATATGCACTTAAACCAAGTGCGTCTGAAAAATCTGTAAGGAGCAATGGCCTTTTAAAAATTACAACAAATGAAAATAGACATCAGCATCAAAAACATAAGAGTTTGAGAGAAAAGAAAATATTTTCGATTTAAAAGCCATTTCACTATGTGCATGAACTTCTAGTTTTGAACAAAGAATCATAAATTTATGTTTACATATACTTTATAATTTTATAATTTATTAAGTATTGAAAACTTTTTAACAATTTTTTTTTTATATTCACAGTGTTCTTTTTAAAGACAATAGGAAAAGTGTAGGGTTTTAAATTTTTTCTCCGCTTTACAAGCCTATTGACTAATCGGTATATGAACAGCTGGAAACGGAACAAACAGCTATTTTATTTTGAAAAGAAAACATGGAGTAAAATGTTTAATTTTAAGACGATTTTAGTATATACTGGAAAATATAAGTGAAATTTCTAGTATCAAACAAATAAATTAATTATTATTCGCTTTTAAAGCAAATGCGATTTTTTAGTTTTATAAGTTTAAACAAATCCAAAAACAAGCAAGTTGGGGTGTTCAAAACTTTTACTTTACAATTCTCGTTGTTATTTTAAACACGATGGTATTTACTGTTTAAATTTTTCTTCATCGAGTTTCATTTCGCATAGGTAATCAATCACCTACGAAATATTGCTATATAAAACATATGTATAAAGCACAGCTATTTTTGAATTTAAGAAGCGAGTATTTTTTAGCGTGAGTTTTTGTGCCTACGATTGGCAATAAATTCCAACAACTGTCTTCCCAACTATGTATTTCCTAGAAGTTGTAATCATCTACGAGTATGAACACATATACTATTTCACATTTTGTTTTGGTCTTCATTTAGTTGTGTTGGTAGTTGCAAACATTATAATTAAAAACTTTTAAAAGTTGTTGCCAGACGATTTTCATGTTTTTCAGAAATTGAATAAAATTAAAACCCATTTTCTGAGCACGAGAAACTAAACTTAAATTAATTCTATAAATAAATTAATGAAAAAACCCCTCTTCAAATATATAAATTAAATATTTTAAGCCACGAGCAGATAAGCTTAAAAACTTGAAAGTGCTGCACGAAAGTTTTTATTTTATTTATGATGTAGAAGAATATGTGTGAATGTGTGATTTGGTGGCCTCGAAAAGTAAATTTTCACTTTCCTTTTAAAATTGAACATGAAAAATTAATTAAAAAACGACTTTAGTAAAAATTGTTCAGATGCATGACGTGATCCCCACCAAATAAATGTGAATAAACATTTGAAGCCGTGTTGTATGAAAACCCATGACAGATAATTGCAAGTGTTTTTTTCCTCTCTTTTTTGACAAAGTAATACCATTTAAATAAAAATATTTTTTTAACCCTCGAAAAAAAATATAATCGTATGTATTTCCGTCTATTGGCAAAGCGGATGTTATAAATTTTTTAACAAAACTTTTTTGTATTTTAGAAACAGCAAACAAATAAAAATAAAGGAAAAACTTACCTGTTTTGTGGGTGATTGATATTTAAAAAGACTTCTTTTGGATGTGGGTGTGTAAGCATTTTCATTACGTTCGTCACTCACGGCCTTAACATCCTCAATGGCCGTGCCCAATAACTCGTTTTTCAACAGACACGAATACGCTAAACTATCACGCACCGTTTCACCGCAATCTCGTTGCTTTTTACTAGTCTGTGGTGAATTTTCATTTGATTTGTTTATTGAAGCGAAATTTGTTTGCCAGTTATTATTTGCTCTGAAAAAATTGAGATGAGAATATAATTTTATTGTGCGGCGGGTGTTCAACAAGAAATTTATTTTTAGAAACGTATAAATTTATATAAAAATTTGTTAAAAATTTCTATTGGAAAGAAAAAAATTTGCAACCATAATTTGGCAAATTAGCAGGTTAACTTCGTTAATCGTAGCACAGACTTTTAGTTTAAGGATTCTAATTTTTCATAGTTTTACACTTGTTCAATGTGAAAAAATTGCAAAACTACTTTTCTATAGAAAGGTAAAGAACAAAACTTTGGCCAAAAGCAGATGTGAGAGGTAAATGTGAAGGGTATAAAATTGCTGATATTAGAATACAGACAAGACAAGAGACTTGCCCAATGTGAAAGCGGTCCAAAAGAAACAACCAGATACATAGCAAATAAAAATGAACAATCTTTTTCACTGTCCTTACTCAATTTCACTTGGTATAAAGTTTATATGAAATTTTAGTTTTACCTCTAACGACTTGTATTCAATTTGCTTGTCCATTAAACGATGGTAGAGGTATATCGTTATATGTGATTTTAAGCGACTGTGTTCCATAGTGCAAAGTACATAATTTTACAATAACTTCTAATAAAAACAAACGTTTAAGTCAATTAATATTTTTATTGTAGTGATTCCCTACAGATGCCTTTTTCCTCGTGCTCATATTTCAATTTTGCTTGCAAAAATAAATGTTCATATTTTTAATGAAGTTTCTAAGGCAGCAAACAATTAAACAAGTACAATAACAACAAACAGACTGTCTGACTTCATGACTCAATGAACTGGGTTTTAATGATGCCGGGAATAATAAGTTGGCTTGTAAAAGATTTTTTTTCTTTTCATACCATGTTCAATTCACTTGTGCGTGACGGTGGGTTTTATATTTTTTACCTTTTCTTTTTTTCTTAAATTGGTAATTAAACAAAAGCATAAATTACATAAATACAAATATGAAAAATAATAAAATTATGCAAATAAGTTAAAAACATGTTACGACGTATTTAAATAAAAAGAAATAATACAATATGTGCAAGTAAAGTGTTTTATTTCAAATGGGCGCGTGTTTAAAAAGGCAACTTTAAATGCAAGCGCTTGTATGAATTCACCTAACCTAAACAGTAGCGGTAAAAAGATTATGGGCAAACTAAAATTGTCCTCCTCTCCTAATACTTGTGTCAGGATTACTCTGTTGTATAATAAACTGAAAGATTTCTGTAAAGAAAGTGAAAAAATGCCTGCAACAAGATTTACTTTCATTGTTTTAAAAAGAAAGTTTTTTAAATCTAAACATTTTTATTTTCTTGTATGCCAAATAATTATATTTGTTTTAGTACAATTAACCTTAAGAGTTCAATTCCTTTCCATGGAAAACAAAACCAAAAACGCGTTCAGCAATTTCAATGTCTATTTCCTAATTCTGGGAAACTAAAAACAAATAAATATGTATGTATGTTACTGTCTCTATTATTTTTTCCAACACTGTGTACACAAACATGCTACAAACATCAAACATGTCTATGCATGTTAATATGTTTGTTCGCTTATATACATACATATGTACATACATACATGCACATATGTACATATGTACATGTCTACATACAGGCATATTCTATAGAAACCGCAAAACTTTTTAAATACCGTTCTTTCCTTTTCAACGGAAGTTGACACTACGGTTTCAATTTTCACAAAAAAAAAAACAAAACAAAATACATACATACATACATACATATGTACATATTTTTGTGCATTTTTAAACAGGTGACTGCCAAACAAAAGAATTTTTTCAATACAAAATTATTCAATAAATATTTACATATACATACATACATACATACATATGTAAATAAAAAGGGCTTGTATTTCAACACTCGAGAGTGCTATATTTTAACAAAAAATATGTATGTATGTACATATACATATGTGTTTAATTTCATTAGCTTCTTTGTGTCATTTCAATAAAAAAAATCTACTTTATTCAGTGTTGAAGGTTTTTATAACTATTGTTTTTGTTTTTACTAACAATTGCAAATTCAGCATTAGTTAAAATGCATTGTTAATATAAATTTGACATTATTTTAACTTGATATTGTTATTTATTTAATAATTTCGCACGTTTTTGGCATGAATTTGTTTATTTCGTTTTCATAAATTCGCAGAAATTTTTTTCTTCTCTTTTTTTGCAAAAGTAAATTCACATTACCTTGCACATGCATGCAGACCACAAGGTTGGTCGCATACATAGTACAACAAACGCGCAACATGAACCACACACTCTGCATTAATTTCTATTATAATTTCTAATAAAACCTAAGCTTTGGATTTGACAAAGTTTCAATGTCATAAATACCGCTAGATTAAGAGGCGCTTATAACTGTTGTGGGATAAATGAAACAAAATTTATACAGAAATTGTTATGCTTAAAGACAGTTAATTCTTTTTTTTTATTAATTGTGTTTACATATGCATGAATACATACATATGTATGTATGTACATATGTACATACATGCTTACATATACATACATACATACATATTTGAAAATCTCTATCTGCCTTTGTGCTCTTAAAAGCCAAAAGCGCATATAAAAAAGAACTCTGAAAGGACCGATATCATTTAGTCTTAAAAAATATTCCTCTTTTAGAACAAAGTTGACAAAATTTTATACATATGTATGTATGTATGTATGTATGTATGTATTTGCAGTATTACTGCATATAAAGGCAAATTAAAAAATAAAAAGCAAAATGCACACATAAATTAAGGTGTATCTCTGTCGAGCGTTACAGTTCGTAGATATGTAGTATGTATTTAACGCAAAAAATAACTGACTTAAGTCCCACTAACATATGTAAATACAGCGAACAGGCCTATTGGAGGCAAAAAAAGACACACGCCAAATAATTTTAACTTCTAAATCAGGTTTTTTGAGGTTCAAAATGAATATTCACTTCCGATATTATGTATTAAAACAAAAAAATAAACGTGACTGGCGCTGTTATAACCCATAATTACCAGAAACCGAAAACTTATTTAAGAAATTTTAATTCAACGCGTTAAATCTGTTCAAGTTTTATGTTTTTCCTCCTTTTTTAGTTCAAATTGTACATTTTTTTTAAATGTCTGGTAAAATGAACTCTTTTACTTCTTTTCTTTCAGAAAATCATAAATAAAGAAGCAAATTAGAAAATCAACCAGCAGGAAAGAAAAAAAATATGCTAAAGAAATAATATATGTATGTACATCTAATGAAAAATTGACTCAGTAGAGCGTTACAAATTATAGCGTTAGTATCTACTGCCAGCGACCACGAATTGCATTAAAATAAGTGCACAGCTAAAAGATTTTTAACATTCAAAGAAGAAAACTACAGAGATTATATATGTAATGTGCACTTAACAATGAATAAAGATAGAGAGAAGACAAAAAAAAAAAAAATATGAAAACAAAAATGCAGCCAAGCCATTTAAGTGTTCGTGAACAAAAACTGAAGTCATAATTTCACTTGACTTTAAGGCTGAAATATAGAAAAATCCTACAGAGCACTGAACTTTTCTGTCAGAGATAATAAGAAAAAGCAAAAAAAAAAACACAGACACTCATATAAAAGATTAAACTAATTATGAGACTTACCTGCAGGGTATAAATCGATCCAGCGATGATGTTGTTGAGGCCGCTTCAAATGAATTAAATAAATTTCTAGCCACCGGACTACAATGTTTCAAAATACGTTTCTCATAGTCGGGACTAAACATTTTATTGTCCGAATACGATGGAAAATTTTGTTCAATTTAAAGCAGTAGAATATATTTCCAGTGCTAAATAATCTGCAAAGAAAGCAAAGCAAACCATAAATAAAGTAATAGAAATTACAATTTTAATTGTCTTAAATGTTTTGTTAAAATGCCTTGAAAATAAGTTGGCTAAATTCCCCTCGCCCCTCCAACAAAAATTAAGTAATTAATTAATCACTGTCAATAACAGACATGCTACAAGCAGCAAATAAACAATTTTCGACAAAAAAAAACAAATACAATACATTTTAAAATCTAATCATGTCTAACAAAAAAAAAAAAACATTCTGCTAAATAAAACATTTAAGAAAATAAATTTAAAGTGCGTGGTGTGAATACGCAGGCGTGACGCCTATGCTTAAACGTGATATAGTATTTCCATTGTTGTTCGAAAATAATGTTTTGCTTTCAACTTGTCTTTTTTCTAACAAGTTTGTTTTAAAGATCAGTCATGAGTTCACCATCAATGCTCACACTAATGAAAGAAAAAGAACAAACAAGCAAGACAACAAACTTTCCATGATTTACTGGATCTTGGCAGTGAAAAATGTGCTTTTCATGTCATGAATTCTTAAAACTCTTTAAATAACAAAATGGAGTATTTTTTCATATTAAAAATAATTTAATGATAGCTTTCTAAAAATGGATTAAACAAATCTTAACTCACGATTTGTTTCCCCCCAAGGAACAATATGATAATCAAAGAGGCCAAAAAAGTTTGTAAGTTTCTCCCAAACGGAAGCAATTGTTTTGTTCTTTTCTTTGCAGGTCTGTGGTATAGAATTTTAAACAATCCACAAATGCTGATTGTGGACCATGTCTGAGCTCGTTTGTGGTGACATAGGAGACTACTACAAGTGGAACATGACTATCCATCCATTCGATTAAGTGCAGAGCTACCTCTTGTGTATTCCACAACTTATTAGAATTTTTAAATTCTAAGTGCCACTTCACAAGGACTCTGAAGAAATTAGTTGTGTTTGAATCACATAATTTTTATTTCGCTTCGACAAAATGCAATTTTTAGAATACCTGGATATATGGGTTCATCTTAAACAAACTTTTCTTCACAAAGAGATGTTTTTTCGCTTTCCAGCTGTTTAAGCACATTTGTGCAAATATTTGAATTACAACTTTTTAATACAAAAAAAAAATCAAGAAAAGTAAAACCTAAAAATTACATCAACTTGTTTTTCGATTTGGAAAAATTTTATAAGACCCTTTTGCTTTTTAATTTCCATTTTTTTAAAGGCAAATTACACTGTCTGTTGTTCGAAAATGTACATATGTATCTGGTATTACTTTTTTAACTCACTTACATATGTACATACATACATATTTATCAGGTTAAAGATAAGGATGTATTTTTACGAAAGACAGATAAAGTTAAATAAATATTTAGACATTTTTGACCAGCGCTTTTCAAATGTGCTGACGAGTAGACAGCTGGAAGGCCCACATACATACATTTATGTCTACAAAACATTAATATTGTATTTCGGATTAAAATCGGAATGCCAAAAAACTCGTATACTATTTGTTGGAAACTTCACTGTGCAAATTGCATCGCTCTTTTTCTTATTACCTAATCTTAAATATTTTAATGACTTACCTTTACAACAAAATCCAACAATTTTAAAATGACAAATCTACCAACCACCACTCAATTGCATTTCACGCATTGTTATAAAATTAAACAAAAGCACAAATATTTTAATTAAATTATGAAATTTCCACACTAGTAGAAATACTTAAACTACCCTTGACAATGTTAAGAAGGAAGACGTAAAACCTCAAAACACGCACACACATACACAAACACAGATCTGAGTAAGTAGTAATTTATATATGTATGTATGTATGTAAGTGTGTGTTTATGTTTTAAGTAATGGCACGCGTGAAAATCACTTCGCTTCCACACAAGTTGCGTGTGGAAGCGAAATTATATATGCATTTCTTTGATTATTAACACTTTCTCAAAACGTACGAGTATCTTATACAGAATAAAAATATACATGAGTATAAAATATGAGTACTTGCATTACATAAAAGAACAGAAGAAAATCACTACCAACAATAGAAGAAATAAATGGTAGGTGTTACCAGTCTGAGAAGAGTTTAGTTACTATTTTGTGTTTAGAACTGAGCACAGCCTTTAAAGCAAGCAATTTACGAGTACTTTTGATGTAGGTTCGAAATAAATTTTGAATTCATGTAGATAATGTTAATCACAAACTCAAAAGACACAATAGAAAAAAGATACAAACAGGTAAAAATGGTTGCAAAAAAAATATATGAGATAATAGAAAAAAACAACAAGTCCACAACAGCAAACAATAAAAGAGCAAACTGACCTGTCACTTAAACGGGTCAGGCGATAATTAAACTTATGCTGGACTTGGTTGTGTTCATGCAGAGCGATAAAAATCAAAATGCTGATTCCTATTAAACGGTACAACCTGTGATACGACGGGGTTTAATAAACAATACAAAATATTTTTCTCAATTATCTGAATATTTCCGATATTGATTAGAAACTGCATATTATTTGTGATAATAGAGTAGTTTGAATACGGTTAGACTTATAATACTATTGAATTTTGTGACCAAATAACAGTTTTAAGACTGTTTGCCAAGGCCAGCATCCCATCGTTAGTGTTCTTCTGCTTAAGTTATTTGCTTTGATGAACACTATCGAAGATAACATCAGCTATATCTGTGTATACATATCAATGGCTTTTTATTAATCGCTATCTAGTATAAGTGCAAATAAAATGTAGGTGTATATAAGATTAAGTGTGGAAGATGATAAAATTAAGTTAAAATTTACAATCCCAGACGCAAACCAACTAACTGAACAGAACACTGTTAATACGTTAACAGAGCGCTGTTAAACATCTGAAATATCTGACCATATACATATGTATGTATATCAAAAACAGATTTCGTGATCAGACATTTTTAAATATTTTTTTACTGTAAATTTGTAAATATTTTTATTTTTATTTTGTAACGAATTATAAATACAAGTGATACCATGTTCATAGAACTTGTTTGTTTTTGTACAGCGGGGCATTGCTTACTTATTATTAAATTGACTTATTGTTGTAGAAGCAAATAGTCAATAAAGAATACGGAAAAGAATTTGTGATAAAATTAAATTTCTTCAATATACAAGGTGGTGCAAAATAAATCACACTTTCAGATTCAGATGTTATATATTTAAAACTTTTAAAGTAGACAGAGAGCTGCGCGATACAAACAGACAAGTAGGCTATGGTGCGCTATAGTAAGCAAGAGCTTGGGAGAAACGCGACGTGGGATGAGTGATTTGGCCATACTTTTTTTCCGGAAGCCATCTGCATTACAATTACAGGCGAACGATTCAGGGGAATTGAATATGGTGCAACCACACCACACAGCGGGAGTTGCAAAGCATATTGTGAAGGAACGATTTGGCATGGCCAGCAAGATCGGACGATTTCACCATCCCAGACTTCTTTCTTGGGTGCTACTTGAAGTCGCAACTTTATTTATACCCCTTAAGGTAAATATTCGATATACGCACATATGTATGTACATAAACCAAACAAATTTCAAAATTTTAAATCTGCGGCTGCTATTTTTGGTCTTTTCCGCTTGCCTGCGTAAACAAAGCACTTTGCGATTTTCTTCAGGTTCTTTTATAATCAGAGAATGAACTTTAATATCTTTCGCCAGTAAAATCTTGTCAAATAATATCTACTAACCTGACATTAACAAATATACTTATGTAATTTGGAAAGAAAAAACTAAAAAAATAAACAAGAATAGCAAACATATGTATCTACATTGAAACTTGTGCATTATTGAAAAAGTTCGACTCCCCTTTTGATAAAAAAAAAACAGGAAAAAACAGCAAAAGCAGACAGACTGAACAAACTGACAACAAACCGACTTTAAAATATACATACATTTTTATCTGCAGAAAACTTGTGTGCTTAGCAATATTATTTGTTTTAAAAAAGTCATTCGACAGATATGCGTTCACATATAAATAATTATGTGAACTGATGAAACATTGGTGACACATATTCCAGTGAGTAATGCAGTTCTGTTTCATTCAAAAAGTCATTATATTTTGTTGTATGAGAATTAGGTTGGTCGCTCAAATAAGATAATAAATAGGATTTAGTTTTTGTTTGCTGTTTGTAGAACAAATAAAAAAGGAGTGTTTCGAAAGAGCCATTATCAAAAAAAAGTAAAGAAAAAAGCATTAGCCAAGCCCTACAATTTCTGTATTTAACGCGTTTTTATGTGCCTATGCTGATTAATTAAAAATTGTTTATAACAAATTGTTATAACAAAGTGTTTGAGCAAATTAGGATTATCGATACTTTTCATAAAACTAGATTAGTCAATAAAGTAATAGAATTATCGATTAACAGTATGAAAGTTAAGAATGCCAATATGTTTCTATAAAGAAATAAGAAATCAATAGCTTTTCTGCAGAAAAGTAAAAATACGAAGAAATTTCTCCAATCAAACAAAGCGACTAAAGGCTACTGTATAGAAAAATAAGGCGTTCGATAGCTTTTCTTTAAGAAAGAAACCAATTCCAATTGCATTAAAAAAAACAAAATTGAAGGCAACTCGCCAATGTAAAAATAACAATTATCTCTCTACTCAAATAAAAGAAATGGAAAATTTAAAAATAAAATTTTCTGATACACAACAACACATACTTACATACATATACATACATATGTATATGTATACTTGTATATACATACATACATACTTGTACATCTATGTTCATGTGCATATGTATATACATATATAAATATTTGTGGTAACGAGAAATAACAAAAATCTGAAATGTCAATGACATTGTTGGGACGTATGTACATACATACATATGTATGTAATTCGTTGAGCTACAGCCAGGAATCATCCATCATGCCAGGCGCAGAATGGAAAGAAAAGCCAACAAAAAACTAAATAAGTAGTCGTAGTTTTAATTGCACCAAAAATAAATTTTTTAATATTTATTTATAAAAATTCTTAAACGTCCGTTTTTTTTTCCAAATCAAAGACGGAACATCTTTGAAAAGGTTTACATACATACATGTACTATGTATGTATGTATATACACATGTATGTATGTTGTATATGGATAAAGCTTAATGCGTCTGGGGTGGATTCGGTATTATCTGATAAAATCAAAATTGCTTAAGGAAAAATAAATGCATATTCATTCTGAATTTTAATTTTGAAAACGTATTTGACGCACGTTTGTTTATATATGAGTGAGTGTACATATGTATGTATATACTTATGTGTTAAAAAAATAACGATTAGTAAAATGTAATTGGCAGACGCAGAGGATAAAAGTAAATAGAAAATTAGTATTAAAGCAAAAACAACAACTGTACATTTGTTTTGATAAACGTGAGTAAATAAAGCAAGAAAAGGTAACGTTACATGCTGTCAGACCAAAGAGCTGTTCAACCACCACCAACACACCACCACCATCAATCGATCGTTGAGTTGTTTCCACACAGACTGGCATATGTATATGGACACTTTAAAACCGTTGTCTATGAAATCCTTGTTCCTTTTACAACCCCAGTTTCCAACATAGTATGTAAACCTGTGTTATTGACTTTTCTTGTCTACTTTTTTACTTGTTTAAGAAATTTCCTATTAGAATTTTTTCTATGTTCTGTTTTGAAACAAGTTCGCACGTGTTGGCCTTTGCTGTCAAATTTTTCATACACAGTTTTTTTTTAGAAAATTGAAGACGAACGTTGAAATAGTTTTGTATTTCAGTTTCTCTATGGGAAACATTTTCTTTGACCCAATTTAAAAAGAAAATTGAAATCAAGGCCAGAAATTTAGTGAAAATTGTTTTTATTAGTTTAAATACGGTTGAACTCCGGTTATCCATACCTCTATTAACCGGCAAGCTTCTTGCTTTGTTTTACAACCTCTATTTTCTGTTATTTTACTTTTGTTTTATAATCAAATTCGGTGATTTCCATTTTCCGTTATATACTCATGTCGTGTCACCAGTTTGTTACATTTTTCGTCACATAAATAAAGTTTGATCAGATAACATCTTATAACTCTTGATTTGAAAAAATATAGTCCATCTAGTATATTTTATTATTTGTGGAGTTAAACTTTAGGAAATATTTTAACGCTGTATATTTATGTACATATGTATGTATGTGTATGGACGTATTCTTTTAAACTGTTATATAGAGATTAAAGTTAAAGAACTTTTTGTCATTATAAATTGTGTTAAAGATAAAATTAAATAAAATAACTAAAAACATTCAATAAAGTGCTAAAACATTACTTTTTCTAACCTGTTGTGTTAATAGCAAAGTTGTATAGATAATTTTTGTATGTATGTATGTGCATACATATGTATGCATATGTGTATGTATATTCTGATTAAATTAGTGTATGTGTGGCCATGTACATATGTAGTATGTCAACATTGTTCATACGACATTTCGTAGGTGCTACTTTAAAATAAACGATGAGAATTTAAAAAAATGTTATAATTTTCCCATTTCACTCTCATACAGCGCATATTACGATTTGTATTTTAAAAGTTTCTTTCTCCCTCAGTTCTACTGTGCTGTGATCTGGAAACATATGAATGTAAAACAAATATTACAGCTGTGGAAATAATTTCAGCTTAATAAATTATTGTCACATCATTTTACATACAAATAAGTTATTTCAAACGAACAAACAATTTAGCGATCCATCTTTGAGTGCTACATAACAGAAAACCATATTTTTCCGCTCAAATCACTGTGTCAGCATTTTTAATAATACCCCTTAGAACCAAAAAAAAAAATTAACGGCAACTCTGTATAAACTTGAGATAAAATATATTAAAAATAAATCGATGGATATCTGCTGTTATTCATAGAAAGCTTTAATAGTATATAAAAAACAAAATCTGAACAGAATTCGATCTATTCTCCTTATATTTACGTTGTTTATAATTTTGCAGATTGTTTAATTTACAATTAAAAAATAAACTTACCCCTATGGTTTCTCAATGACAGCTAAACTTTTGTACAATTTGTTTTTGTTTCTCCTTTATCTTATCTTCTCCTTCAAAATAAATTCTTTTATAAACAAAATTTAAACGGAATAAAAATGCATTTAATTTATGATTATTTCAGTGCGGAGCAAAGATATTTTTTATGGGGTTTTTTTACACTTTTTTAAATACAATTTTCTTGAATATGTTCTGAAGCTCTGAATCGATCATTTGACTGACACACGTATGTACAAACACTATGACACAATTGCGCTTAAACGAAGTAGACGGGGCAAATGAACGTAATTTTCTAATGCTATTTTTAAAATTAGAAATATGTATATTTTTTAAAAAATATATTGATTTCTTTCTTTTTTGATCCTATTGAAATTTTTTTAGCAAATATACAACACTTTCGTATAGATTTTTCCACCACCGTACTATATTCTGTGCAAGTTGCGTGTGTACAAAACGAAGAGAATTTGACAAATGGTAGATAACGTCAAAATTTTCAGTTATAAACTTTGTGCAGGAACAGAGCTGCTACAGAAAAGTGCTGACAACTTTTACTATTTTCGACTTTTAGAGGTTTTGAAGATATATACAAAATTACTTGTACCGTCACCTAAATTTTAAAAATTTCTTAACTCATTTTCGATGAAAACGTGTTTTTTTTAATATGTCTACGAAAACCCATAAATCATGTGAAAAGCTAAAAAAATCCACTTTCTCTTCCATACTATTCCTGATTACATTTTTCGGCTATAGTAATCAAATTAGGAATTTACTTCACTTTTATGCAACTGCGTCTGCATGAATTACATTTTTAAAAGCTCGTCACAACAAACTTCAGAGCATCTAGTAAACACAAAGGATTGAAAAGATTTTAAATTGCTTTAAAATATTAAAGAAATTATAAAAAAAAACAATGCATTCTTTGTATGCGGGCCTACATTTTCCAAACAAGCCTGAGGAGTTTCTTACGTTGGAAGAAATAGATTTCGAAAAAAATGTTCTGGAACTGAAGCAAACCATTGCAGAAAAATGTCAATTTGAAGCTGATAAATTGGAAGTAATTTATAATGGTATTGCCCTTCAAGACGAAAAAAAATTGGGAGATACTCTTAAGCCAGAAGCTGTTGTGCATTGTTTCCAGAAAACAAAAAAATATACACCGTATGAGCCATCAGAAAAAGTGAAGGATCCGGGATCTGTGGATGCTGCTGAACTTTTATTTCATCACATAGGCAACATACAGATTAATGTTAGTTGTCGAGTTAATATATTGCAAAAAATTCTTGCGGAATATCCAGAGTTTCGTAGAAATCCAGCTGCTCTTGCTCTAATCAGAGATTCTGTTTTATTCAATACTTTACATCAACCCGAAGTAATAAAAAAAGTAGCTGAACACTATCCTATTATAATAGATGCAGCTTCCTTTATTGTGAGCACGGTGCGCAAAGAATTGGCCAGAAACATATCAGCATCAAAGTTCTCTGAGCCAGCCACAGATTCAACCAACTCCTCCGAAGAGGAAAATTCGGTGGGAAGCAATGAGCGCAGCAGCAGTCGTGATGGTACTGGGCGCAATCGATCTGAAACAGCACGTATACGCATGATAAGTCGCCACCAGTTGCAAGCTGCTTTGGCGCAAATTGGCTATGGTTCAGCTAATTCTTTGTCAAACATTGCACAAAGAAATTCAGAGACTTCTGCCGCAGCTTCTGCAACATCTGAAACGAGTTCTACGCCGCTTTCGACCTCCGCCAGCGGTGAAAGAATATCTACCGATATTTTTCGCAATGATCTTTTAAGAGCCTTGGATTCGTTGGGACAGCGTGTAAGTGGTAGCTCTACTGAAACATCAGGCCAAGATCCAGTAGCAATGGACACATCTGAACAAGAGCAACAATCGACAATCTCTTCACTTGACTATGAGAGTGACATACCGTGGATGTATCGGTCTCATCCCTATGCCGAACAACTTAGAACCATGTTGCAAATGGGCTTTGTAAATCATCAGCAAAATTTAAATTATCTTAATATGGCGAACGGCAGTATTGAACAGGCTGTAAATCTACTAATGGCAGCCATGATGTAAATGTTTACTTTCATAAAACATAAAATTTTTACTAAGTGACAAAAAGAAAGTTGCTTACGACCAACATCAATAAATATATACATTAATTACTTATGCTCGTTATTATTTATAAGTGGTAGTGTACAGACATGAGAAAAATATTGCAGTACTTTAATTTTTGTTGTTTTTAATCAATTTAAATTGCAGTCCACTTCTTGGTATTTACAAATGAATACAGAAACAAGTTCGGCAAATATCTTAAGTGATGTTTCCGTTACACTGGAGAAGTGTTGTTTGCCACAAACCAACAGTGTGTTTCATTAGTGCTGACTTGGAAACCCTAAAAGAATTTATTTTGCTCAGTACGCGCAGTTCAACTTTGGATTAATTTTATGTTAAGTTTTATTTAATAATTGCAAAATACATACATTTTAAATACGTAAATTTGTGTAAAAATTACATTAAATCGTTTTAAAGCACAAAATAGAATTGCTCTGCAAAATTTCAAAATATGTAAATTTCAAACAATTATATCGGTTTTAAACTACTCAAATAAAACCCAATCACATAAATACTTTCGTAGATAATTTGTTTTCAAGGGGATAATTAAGACACATTAACTGCCATTGAATTTGGATATTTGGAGACATACAAAATTATTCAGATTTGAACGAAAAATATGAATGTATATCTCACAATCAGACGAGTACTTTAACATAAGTTGAATAATAACTTCATTGAAATAATACGCGTAAACATCAAATGAAAGAAATAAATCTACTGCTTATGTAAGTTCCCTGATATGCGTGAGTGAGGTTCAAAGTTCTGAGTTCTAAAGAGACAGCAAAAAAACAAGGCATCAAATTTAAGGTTAGCCTTTTATTTTGACTGAAACGATCATCTAACTCAATGAAAAACATCCATAAACGGAAAATAAGCCTGCTCCGGCTCAAGCAAGTCAATTAAGTAACATACAGTGCCAGCCACACCCTCATAAAGACTGTGGGGACGATCAGGAGTGCGAGCACGCAATTTAAATTCAGAATTGGTTAATAGTTCCATAAATTTTATAGCTCGGTAGAGGTAAATTGGCTCATGGGTCAGACGGTAAAGTAATAAGAAAACATAACCATTCCCGGCTACACCATGGCAAATGCCAGGGCCTTTACGCAAAAATCCCTTCTGCCACACCAAATCCGAGGACTGTCTTAAAGCTTGCATATATTTATCTTCTTTGAATATTAGATATGCTTTAGCTAATAAGTACACAGCACCTGGTGCTCCATGACACCAATGTACTAAGCGTTTTTCACGACCACTTTTAAGATCTTCCAAGGCTACCGGAAAATTACCCTGATCATCCTGCAGCATTAAAAAGAAATCAATAGATCGTTTGATGTCACGCAATTCAGCACTAGGAGCTGATATGGGATCTGTTTGAAACCAGGGACTATCCAACAACATGTGTAAAATAGCGCACAAGCCATGGGCAGCACCCAAATACTCCGTACCGTGGTATTGGTACATTAATGGCAGAGATGCTCTTGTTTGTTTGGCATATGCCCTTCCACTTGTTATAATCATCTGGCATATGGATAACACATCATCATCGGTAATTTTTTTCTCTGTCAAAATATCGTTTAACCAGTAGCAACCTGATAAGTAACCTGCTCTGCCCACAAGTATTTCGTCGCAGCCGTATTTCGTATGCATAAACTCTTTGCTGGGACCTATACCGCTTTTGAAGTGCATTAAATCATCGGACAAATCTTGTGTCAACTTTAAATCATGAGATATGGCGGCAGAAACAGCATATATGCCAGCGTTTCCACACAAAAATGAGTAGCGTTCAGATGAACGTTTCTTATAACGGTCCGCATTTGCCTTGGCATTTCTGATGAAAGCATGAGCATGTTCCAACGCTGGATAAAGGTCGTGGCATTGAGTTGATCTGGCCATTTTCCAAAACATATAAGCTATGCCAGCATTGCCCACATACAAATCACCCCTGTGGTCTTCATCGTCACATCCAGGTCGGCAATGTTCCAATATAGCATCTACATAAGTACAAATTAGGTTCTTTACATGTTCGTCGTCAAACTGCAAGGGTGTGGTTTGTCTGTTAATATAATCCGGATAAGGATTTTCTAAATAACGTTTCTCCATTCCAGTGAATTGCAGAGTATAAGATGGCGATAAAGCTGTAAATAAAAGCAATTACATACTTTAATGCTTCAGAGAACTTCTTGTCTGTCTACTGTTTTTTTTTTTTAACAATCGATTTTTTTCCTTTTGATTCTCTTGTCTAGCTTTCTATGTCAGGAGGGTGCGGTCATTTATTTGTATTTTCCTTTTTATTCCTACCTCTTGTTTTGCTCGCTTCCTTTATTTGTTTGCAGCTTCTTTGGTACAAGTTCTGAAAATTAATATCAGAAACTTAATTTCTGCTTAAAATATATGTATTAAGATAAAAGTTTATTTAACGTAGTGCGAAAATCTTGTAGCATTTAACGCAAAGCCGGTTACTCGTTAAAATGACACCTGACAATGACTACGAATACCCTATTCAAATTTCAATGTCAATTCTTCTTATGTGATGGGAATTAGACGAACAATACGATCATATGTTTTTAGGGGAATGGTTCGAAAAATAAACAAATAAATAAAAATGCTGTAGAAGCATTTTCAAACACACAATTTAATTAGCTTTCACATCGAGACTAATGAAATATGAATAAGTTTTCAATTTGTATGCAAGAAGCAAAATTTAAAGTAGTAAAATTTTACTTGAAAATACAAAAAATATATGATACACATGTACAAATATCTTATCCTGAGATGGGAATTTAAACAAAATTATGATTGACAGTTAATGTAATATAAAATTTGAAATTAAACGATAAATTTACTTTAAAATTTAGTTACTTTTATGTTTTTCCACTCAATATACATACATACATATGTATGTAAACTTTATAGCGAATAATATACTCAATTGCTTGAATTTGAAGCTTTATATTTGCATGTTAAATATTACAGCTATTTATTTAAGAATTTTAAATCACATATTGCTATATAACAAGATTATATTTATTTACGACGACTGTTGCCACCTGCTCCACCCAAAATCATGGCAATACGAAGGAAAATGTTCAGAGCGTCCATGTAAATTGAAAGGCTCCTGTAAAACAACATCAAAAATATTGTATGTATGTATATCTGTTTCAGTTAAATATCAGTAGCATTTATATAAACATACGCATTAATGGGATCAAAAGGTGCCATTGCATACTGGGGATAGACTTCAGCCTTGCGAACAATACGCTGGGTGTCATAAAGCAGAAATCCACTGAATAATACCAGGCCACCGTAAAGCGACATTGAAGCTAGGCCTGTAAACAATTCAAATAAAAGTAAATATTGTAATATAAATAGCAAATTTGCAAGTGTCGGGTGGTAGTACATATTACAACACCTTGCGGCATTTAAACCATTTTGTTTCCCTTACATTACTTGAAATTTCGACAAGTATTGCATGGGCATGAAAGAAAATAACATTGAACATTTCTCTCTTTAAATGCTATATATTTTTTGTTTCTAGTAAATAATGAAAGCTTAAAACCTACAAGTATTTTACTGTTACTTACCCGCTCCTAATGCCGTTGTGGGTGGCAACCACATGCCAGCCAAAGAAGAGGCCATCACCAGACCCAGACCAATAGCAAGTGGTCCGCCCATGTACAAAAATTTATCACTTGGTGCACAAACGGCAATAGTGGAAAGACCACCAACTACACCGCCGGTATAAAGGGCTGCCCTAGTTAACAAAGGACCACCCATGAAACATAATGGTGCAATAACACCGCCCAAAACGGCACAATGAAAGGCCCACGCCAATTGTTTGGCACCAATTCCTTCTTTGTAGGGAATTGACTGAGTCATGGCACCGGTGCCAATAACTAAAGCAAAAGTGGCCAATGTGGACTAAGTACAAGGGAAAACGAACAAAATGCAGTGGGAAATATTCAACTAAAATATGATTGAACTATACATTGTCAACTTACCAGCCAACCATTACGTGTGGTTAACTCCAGAAGACGGGGGGAACGAAAAACAGCTGCAGCAGTCACAGCTGTTAAGACGCAGGACGCTCCGAAATAGCCATAAGTTGTATGCAAGCGATCTCGTACGTATTGGGGCCATAAACTAAATATAGAAATGTAATTTTAACTGGTTTATGCTTATTGCGAGTATTTGCGCTATATTTACAGTGAATTATTTTGGATACTAGCATCCTTACTAAGACCCAAGCCATAATAACATAATGCTCCTAGTCCAATACCGGCAGCTCCAGCAACTGCACCCTTGCCCATGGAATATGCTTAAAACATATAAAAATTCTATTCAAATTTGCTATTTTTTAGGAGCAAATAGATTGTCATACCATTTTCCGTTGGTGGTGCCATTAACTTCTCTTTTAGTGTTGGACCTCTTTTTACTTCACTGCGAGCTACTGGCGGTTCCCTGGGACCACGAGCATATTGTCGTGTCCATAATTTGTTATTGCTTGGTTTTATTATGCGTGGAGTAAGCAAAGATTGTTTTACCGAGTAAAATCCGCTTGAACCGCAGGCTATACGGCTAGGAATATGTGATGCAAGTCTCAGCAACATTTTTTTAATATTGTGAAATTCTTTTCGATTTTGAAAACAAATTTATTGGTTATTTCAAGCACCTTACAACGAGTTACATATATAGTCTTTCAATAGACAATTACTTACCTTTAGAGATATTTAATGCGTTTAGAATTTATGTAAAATTTTACAATTGGAAATTTCTCGTTCGTTCAATTTCTAAATGACATCTAAAAATATTTTTCGAACA
Source organism: Epicampocera succincta (assembly GCA_932526305.1). Lineage (NCBI taxonomy): Eukaryota > Metazoa > Arthropoda > Insecta > Diptera > Tachinidae > Epicampocera > Epicampocera succincta. The sequence goes on from OW052038.1 coordinate 16,217,420, forward strand.
ATAACAAAAAGCTGATTTAAAGGGTTGCTTTTTTTATCCGCTCACACTTATTTTTATTGACTTGTCAGCACTTATCCCTTTGAATGTTTTTATTTACATTTCTACAAGATTCACTTTTTAAAAGCAAATAAAAATATCATATTTGCTAAAATTTTAATTAAATTTAAGGAAAAAATATAAAGGGCCCCTTGTTGATGTTAACAATCCCAATACTATGACAAAAAAATGTGGAGAAATATATATTACCATGAAGAAAAATGCAAAAACCGTATACTCGTTCAACTGTTGGTTTTGTGACACCATTTGTTTACAAATGAAAAAATTTACTTTGCACTTGGAAGAGAAACATATTAGCCAGTTGGATGAAATAACTTGTTTAGAATCCAAAGAAAGTACCGAAGATGAGAAAGTACAATTTCAAAAAGCGAATGAAATTACTAGCGATTTAGCTGCAGAAATAAAAGTGGAAGAGCCGGCTAACGATTATATAAAATCGGAACCCGAGGAGGATTGTTTTAAGGATGCCACAGAAAGCAAGGAAAAGGTAAGCGATTATATCTTTATTCATAGATTTATAAAAGTTTTAAAATATTCATATTTTCACTTTGATGTGCCTACGAGGCTGCTTTATTAGATTATTTTTTTTAAAGAATATATTTGTTTTGTAGGATGATTTACCTACAACATTTCAAGATCCCCTTGAAACATTTGAAGAAAAAATTGAGGCCGTTTCACTGTCAATCCCAATGGAAAATAACGAGTTTGTGGAAATAACAAAAGACCAAAGTACATGCCTCCATAATGAAAAATTCGATATGGAAATGCACACTTTCTCAGATGAATACGTAAGTTGAATTTCTTTCTTAATATTTAATGCATTGCAAAAAACTGACGTATTTAGCAAGAAGATGATAACACCGATTCTAATAGCGAAGGTTACTCAACTGATTGTGATTTTATAAAAGATACAAGTCTAGCAGAAAATAAATTAAAACTTAAAAAGAAGGTAAGTATTGTACAGTAATATAAATAGCAGCAGGTAGTTAATAAATTTTTTTTGTTGTACTTTTCCAGAAGAAACCATATCATAAAGTGGTAAGCAGAAGAAAAAAATTTAAGTGAAAAGCAATTTCATCTAACTAATTAGATGTTTTAAATAGTATTAATTATGCACTATTTTCTTCCCACGCAGAAGCCCCTCGATGACAAACTTGTGTGCGATCTGCTTGATATCTATAAAAATTACAACAGTTTGTGGGATGTTAACCATTTAGCGTACACAGTCAAAGATAAACGTCATGAAATAATGCAATCTATGCTGGACGAAATAAAGAACACTATGAACATGTCTTTAGATGCATACAAATTGGAAAAACATCTCAATTATATTCACAAAACATTTGCAAAAGATAAAGGCGTCAGATTGCAATGTGAATTGGAAAAGAAGGATTTCCAGCCTACAAAATCCTATTTTGATAAATGCGAGTTTTTGGAAAATAATCAAGGACCATTTCAATGCACCGGCTGCAATGATATTATAGAAAAATATAATGATTTCCAAATTCACAAGTCTCAGCACGACGGCTCGATGCCGTTTAAATGTCAAGAATGTGGTATGGGTTTCAAGAAGATCACAAACTACACCATACATGTCAAACGTCATTTGCGAGTGTTTAAGTTTCATTGCGGTATCTGTGGCAAAGGCTATCCGTTTAATGCCGAACTTGATCGACACATGCGTTCTCATACGGGAGCCCTACCGTTCTTGTGTTCTGTTTGTGGGGAAGGGTTTCGCACCGCCATTAGTTACGACAATCACATACGACGGCATGAAGAACGATTTAAATACTTTTGCCATATATGTAAGAAAGGATTTAATCACATGACGCGCCTTAATGATCACGTCAAAGCACATCTCAATGTTCGTGATGTGATTTGTACGGTGTGTGGAAAAGGTTTTACCAGCCGCAAATATTTAAATTATCATAAACGTATACATGAGGGTAAAAATTATAGTTGTAATATTTGTGGAAAAAGTTTTGCCCAGCATGCTGGTCTAAGAGCTCATAAAAAATATCATGGAACACCAATTGGTATAAGTAGTGTACAAAAAGATCAAAATAAGTATAAGCTAATTTAAAAAGGTCGTATTCAGATTACACGACGTTTAAGGACTAATAATCTTTATACATAAGATTTTTAATATTTATTGTCAAAATATTCAATACCAAGAGGTATTACAAAAAACAACGACAGCAACATTTGCCAACGTCTCATCAGCATCAACAATAAATTTATATTAGAAAAACTTTAAACAAAAAAACAAGTACATGAAGAATTTGATGCAACAGAACCTTAAAGTATGATTGAACGTCAACCACAATAACAATCTACAATAATTGTTTATAACAGAAAAGAAAAACCTGCAACAACAGAACCATCATCAACACCTAAAATTAACGTCAGCAACATCTGTCTTAATATTTGTAGATGATTGCAATCGTCAGCAGCCGAACGAAAGCGTAATATTTAGTTGCTGTAACATCATCTTATAGCAACTGCAATAAACAACAAAAATAAGCATCTTCTAGCGATGAAAGTTCATATCCGAGTGCCAACAATAACAAAAACTCAGATGTTACTAGTACAACATTTAAATTAAGTACAACCAAGACAACAAAAACAGAATATTGAACGGACGTTCGCAACCAACTACTACACCACCGTTTATTTATTATAATAAAAATAACGTCCGCAAATTAAAGAGAAATTCCATTTTGCCTTTTTTTAAAATATTGAAGTGTTTTTTTTTTGTATTTTAAAATTGATTTCATTAAGCTTTTTCCTTCTCAAATCCTACATTTTGCTAATTGAAATGTACAATTATATATTTGAATGAAACAATATGTAAACTTTATTCTATTTAAATTTTTCTTTTAATTACAAATTATGTTAAAAATATATTTGTAAACAAGTTTTTTATAAATTCTTTTGGAAGACAATTTTCCTAAAGCAATGATTTTCTCTAAAACGTAACATATCAGTGTTATTTAATTTTCTCTTATAAAAATTTTGTAAGAGCAGAATCAGGCGTTTTAGAGAAGTCTTTATTTGGAAATACCATTATCTTTGTAAATTATTTGATATTTATTAGATTTTATTTAATACTTCTTCGTTGATAGAATTCATAATTCTATATTCTCGGAGACTAATTCGTTGCAGAATTTAAAAAAAATTTATGTAAGTCTGTAAAACATGACTATAGATATTAATGTTAGTTTTGGCTAATTTTTTTTTGGTTGAATCCAATTTTTTTGTAATAAAATTATCATTGAACCAACATCCTCTGAAAAATTTTGTACCATAAAACCAAGTAATCAATAAAATAATTAAAATTTGAAAGAAATGAGCGTTGTTCAGAAAATGGCTAAGTGGTAGGTAGGTATTCCTTGGTGATGCAGAAAGGAGGTAGTTTGGTCTTCTGCCGTACTATTAAGGTTAGAGGCGGGTCAGGAGCCAACACAGCTAAATTCCTCTGAACAATCCGTTAAGCTCCTATTTTCTTTCTGACAACACGGCTAATGTTTGAAGCACATGGATGTCACTCAGTCGCTGCAACGACCGCTTACTACGGTTAAGAATTAAGATTTAAAAACAATTTGAAAACATATTAACCATTATGTCTTTTCGATATCGGGTTACATATATAATTATTGTTTTAATTAACAGTTATTTATTTTTGAGGTGAATATTTACTGCGTTAGTTGGAAGTTCGTTACAAAACTTTCAACTGCAATATTTTTGGAACAATAAGACAAAGTTGATTGAAAGAGTATTTTTCCTATCATAATTGTTTTATTGACTTGGCAGCACAGTTTCCTGACACTGTTTCTTATTTTATCTATAAACTGGAATATACTGAACGCACCTTTTTTAAAAGCAAATAAACAAGATATTTGTTAAAATTTTAATTAAATTTAAGGAAAAATATAAAATGCCCCTTGTTGGTGTTAACAATCCCAAAAAATGTGGAGAAATATATATTACCATGAAGAAAAATGCAAAAACCGTATACTCGTTCAACTGTTGGTTTTGTGACACCATTTGTTTACAAATGAAAAAATTTACTTTGCACTTGGAAGAGAAACATATTAGCCAGTTGGATGAAATAACTTGTTTAGAATCCAAAGAAAGTACCGAAGATGAGAAAGTACAATTTCAAAAAGCGAATGAAATTACTAGCGATTTAGCTGCAGAAATAAAAGTGGAAGAGCCGGCTAACGATTATATAAAATCGGAATCTGGGGAGGATTGTTTTAAGGATGTTACAAAAAGCATGGAAAAGGTTAACGATTATCTTCCATATTTTTTACATCAAGTTTTGAATAATTTCAATTCTTGGTGCTTCTTAGATCTTTTAAGGCTGCTGATTAAAAGTAATGTTTTCCAAAGAATATATGCTATGCCACTAAAAACCGTGTTCACAGAACATGAATTTTGTTGTACATATCTATTTGATTACTTTTTTAAGAATATGTTTCTCCTGCAGGATGATTTACCTACAACCTTTCAAGATCCTCTTGAAACATTTGAAGAAAAAGTTGAGGCCATTTCACTGTCAGTCCCCATAGAAAATAACGAGTTTGTGGAAATAACAAAAGACCAAAGTACATGCCTCCATAATGAAAAATTCGATATGGAAATGCATACTTTCTCAGATGAATACGTAAGTTGAATTTCTTATTTAATATTTAATGCATTGCAATAAAACTGACGTATTTAGCAAGAAGATGATAACACCGATTCTAGTGGCGAAGGTTACTCAACTGATTGCGATTTTATAAAAGATAAAAGTCTAGCAGAAAAACATGCTAAAAGGAAAAATAAAGCCGAAGAAAAAGCATTAACACTGGCACTTATTGACGAATACTACAAATGTCCAAAACTTTGGAATACAACTCTGGTTACAAAATGCAATTTTTTACAAAAAGATGATTTGTTGCAAAATATAACCGACAACTTGAATGCAAAACTAAAAATTAAACTGAAACTATACATGGTTAAAAAAAAATTAAACACTTTGTGTAAGCAGTATGAAAAGGAAATCGAGAGGCAGCTGCAGGAGAACGAGGATGCAAATACAAAAAATTCAGAATTGTGGTGTTTTGAAAATATGAGTTTTCTGAAACCGGTTTTCGAAAATAAATTAAAACTTAAAAGGGTAAGTATTATATACCAATTGACAATAAATAGCAGCTGATAATAAATACAATTTTTTGTGGTACTTTTCCAGAAGAAACCAAATCATAAAGTGGTAAGTTGAAGCAAAAAAAAAAAAAAAAAATGATTGTAACCATTATCATCTAAATGATGATAACTATTTGTTTATTTTTATTAATATTCATTACACACTTTTTTCTTCCCACGCAGAAGCCCCTCGATGACAATCTTGTGTGCGATCTGATTGATATCTATAAAAATTACAACAGTTTGTGGGATGTTAACCATTTAGCGTACACAGTCAAAGATAAACGTCATGAAATAATGCAATCTATGCTGGACGAAATAAAGAACACTATGAACATGTCTTTAGATGCATACAAATTGGAAAAACATCTCAATTATATTCACAAAACTTTTGCTAAAGATAAAGGCCTCAGATTGGAATGTGAGTTGAAGAAGAAGAATTTCCAGCCTACAAAATCCTATTTTGATAAATGCGAGTTTTTGGAAAATAATCAAGGACCATTTAAATGCACCGGCTGCGATGATATTATAGAAACATATAATGATTTTCAAATACACAAGTCTCAGCACGACGGCTCGATGCCGTTTAAATGTCAAGAATGTGGTATGGGTTTCAAGAAGATCACAAACTACACCATACATGCCAAACGTCACTTGCGAGTGTTTAAGTTTCATTGCGGGATCTGTGGCAAAGGCTATCCGTTTAATGCCGAACTTGATCTACACATGCGTTCTCATACGGGAGCCCAACCGTATTTGTGTTCTGTTTGTGGAGAAGGATTTCGCACCGCCATTAGTTACGACAATCATATACGACGGCATGAAGAACGATTTAAATACTTTTGCCATATATGTAAGAAAGGATTTAATCACATGACCCGCCTTAATGATCACGTCAAAGCACATCTCAATGTTCGTGATGTGATTTGTACGGTGTGTGGAAAAGGTTTTACCAGCCGAAAGTATTTAAATCATCATAAACGTATACATGAGGGTAAAAACTACAGTTGTAATATTTGTGGAAAAAGTTTTGCCCAGGATGCTGGTCTACGAGCCCACAAAAAATATCATGGAACTCCAATTGGTATAAGTAGTGTACAAAAAGATCAAAATAAGTATAAGCTAATTTAAAGAGAAGTTCTTATTCAGATTATAGGATGTTTAAGAAATAAATAATCTATATAAGATTCTTAATAACCCACTTTTGTGGGCGTTCATTGCTCATTATTTTTTTTATTAATCTTTCAACGTTGCAAGAAACATTCATAAATGTACAAATATCTAAATATTTTGCAATGGAAAGCATTCAATTAGCCACGACAATTCACAAGAAGTTAATTAATTTTTCTTATTTTAGGGTATTTATTTAAATCAAAATAAACATATAACTATATTTAGAGAGATTTATTCAATAAATTTTTATTTTCAGCTATAGTAGCATAAGGTTGGTGTTGTTTTCGATGTGTTCGTAGTCCAGAGTCCTGAGCGAAAGCTTTGCCGCACACATGGCACTTGTAGCGCTTCTCCTCTTCGTGTATTAGTTTGTGTCGCTGCAGGTATTTGGCTGCGGTGAAGCCCTTGCCGCAAACATTGCAAATGACATCGCGTATATTAAGATGTGATTTAATGTGAGTATTTAATTTACACAAATGATTGAAGCCGTGTTTGCAAATGTGGCACTCATAGCGAAAGCGTTTTTCATGGCGTCTTATGTGATTGTCGTAGCCATGGCGCGCTCTGAACCCAGCACCGCATATGGGGCATAGATAGGGTTTGACACCGGTATGCGAAGTTAAATGCCAGTCTAACTCTGACTTGAAGGGATAACCCTTGCCGCACACGTTACAGTGATAACTATTAATGCCCAAATGTCTGGTCACATGACGCAAATAATTATCAAACTTCTGAAACCCCATCTCACAAAGTCGACATTGGAATGGTATGGCACCACTGTGCTGGGCAACATGTATTTGATAACGATCGTATTTTGTTATAATCTCGTTGCAATTTTTACACTTGAAGGGGCCTTGACTATCACTTAGAAACGACAGATCCTTATAGAACTTCGATGAAGGCTGAAATTCAGTTTTATCCAATTCAGATTTCAGCTGCTGTTCTTTGTCTTTGTAGAAAATGTAATTTAAATAGTCAATATGATCTTGCAGTTCATCCAGGCTCTTGTCAAAATCATGATTTGATTTCAGATCTGCCAACATTTTGTCAAAAGTTTCATTTCTTTTGGGTAATATTCCAAAGGCGATATCTTGAATTTGCCACAGAACTTCGTATTTCTTATACATTTCAATTAGCACGGGTAATATGGAATCGTCGATGTTTTTCTAAAGTAAAAAAATAAATTTTCTTATAAATAAGAATGAAAGGAAGACAAATTACAAAAAGGCTTAAAAGGATTTTGATTTAAAAGAAAACTAAAGAAATCTTTTGCATTTAGAGAATATTTTTAACAAAAGTGAGGTTAGACAAGAATCTAAAATAAAAACTAATCATTATCTGTCTATCTAAGCCGTGCTAAAACATCGTGGTAGAAACCTAATTACTTTAACAATTCAAGAACAAATTCGTTAAACAAAAAATTAGATCAGCTTCGAATTACCGACAGTTCATTTTTAAATTAAATATTGGATTCTTTGCAAATATTTACAAATTTGTTTATATGTCCTTCTAACACAAGTAAACAAAAATGTAAAAATGGGTTAAAAATTTGCAACACAAAAAAAAATGTGATACAAAATTTTTACAGGGTCGTAATCGCTTGGAAACTTTTTTTAAGCATCAGTAGTCAGTCAGTCACTCTTCATCATTTTGTACACAATCATCATATTTTTTCTTAAAATATTTTCAAAATTAATTGTTTCCCTCTCATCACATATTCGGAAAATTCATTTTTCAAAATTATCACATCACAACCCAAAGTCGAAAAATCCTAATAACAATTGTATACATACATACATTTGTATGTACATATATTCATTATTGAAAGACTGAAATCCAATAAGCGGACTGCAAAATCGCAACAAGAACAGCCGTCAGCCGGAGGCCACATAAAATTAAGAAAGCAAAAGAAAGAAAAGTTCAATATTGAAAGTCATGAATACACACATTTACTAAAACGAAAATAAATTTCTTTCTATTTAATCACAAAATTTTTAAAATTAAAGTACTTATTACTACTGCTAGAAAAAGAGGTGCATTCTCGTCTGCAAGATGGCAGCGCTACAGCAAAATTACAACAATATTTGCAACAAATAGATGTTCTGTTTGCCAAAAGGGTGCAAATGCAAAAGCAAAATATTACCAACTGCCGTAGTGCTGGCATCTTCCGGACGTCACTACACCTTCTCTAGTCTCTAGTTTATTCTTATCGCATTAATGAAGTTTTTGATGTAATTTAAAGCCGCGTTCCGTGGCAAAAGCTCTGTCGCATACATTGCATCGATAACGTTTCTCTTCTTCGTGCTTAATTTTATGCCTCTGGAGGTATTTCTTTCCAGTAAAGCCTTTACCGCATATATTGCATTTGATGTCACGTATATTAAGATGTGTCTTAACGTGACTCTTGTAGTTGCCCGGATGATTGAAGCCATGCTGGCAAATCTGACACTCAAAGCGGAAACGTTTTTCATGGCGTCTAACATGATTGTCGTAGTTATGACGGGTTCTAAAGCCGTTGCCGCATATGGGGCACAGGAAGGGCTTGACTCCGGTGTGCGAAGTTGAATGCCAGTCTAGTTCCGCCTTAAGAGGATAACCTTTGCCGCACACGTTACAGTGATAACTATTAATGCCCAAGTGCCGTCTAACATGTAACAGATAGCTGTCATAATTCTGAAAACCCATGTCACACAGACGACACGGAAACGGCACGGTACTGTTGTGTCTGGCTACATGTATACGATAGCGATCGTATTTCGCTATGATCTCATTGCAATTTGTACATTTGAAAGGACCTTGACTGGCGCTCAGAAATGTTAAGTTCTTGTAAAACTTTGTCGAAGGCTTAAACTCCACTTGATCCGTCTCACACTTGAGTTGCTGGGCTTTATCTTTGCTGTACATATGATTTAGGTAATCAATGTGATGCTGCAGCCCATCTAAGTTTATGTCAAAATCATCGTTGGATTTAAGTTCCACCAACATGTTGGCAAACGTTTCATTTCTTTTGCTGGCTATTCCAAATGCTACATCGTTAACTTGCCATAAAACTTCGTACTTTTCATACATATCAATAAGAATAGGTAATTTTGAATCATCGATGGTTTGCTGAAGTAAACAAAAATAAAATAAAATACATTTTCTAGTAAGTGGGAGGGAAAGTAGTTTTGTGTTTTAAGAGGACAATAAAGAAACACACACACACACACACATGCTATATATATATATATATATATATATATATATATATATATATATATATATATATATATTTGCTTACAAGATTCCTAAATAGTTAACGGGTAGCTTTAGGTCAGTGGCAGTGGAACAGGCAACCCTCTGGTACTAAAAAATACAATATCTCTACAATATCATATGACGCTGGTCAAAGTTAATTGTGAAAATGAAAAATGAATACTAAATACTCAACAAATAAGAAAAAATTTCCTTTCAAAAAACTTATTTCCTCCTTAATAAATCGAGACCGAATAGATTTTGATACAAAAGACCCAAGTGACCAAACTAGTTTCATCATATCCATATGGATATATGTATGTGTTTAGCTTATATTTGTTTATTTATAAGTAAATATTTTTTATATTTCTTTGAAAGGGCAACTGTGACCTCTAGTTTAAGAACTCCTTAGAAGGCTTAGAAATTTTATTTCTAAGTATAACATAATATGTTGTATATATATATGTATGTATACAGTGGATGGCCAATAGTGCGAACTATATAATGTCGGGTGTTTTTGTAATGTTCGCATATTCCTATTGGAGTTGATTTTATGCGAGCACCTGCCATAACGGCTATATCTGGCAGCGCATCAAATCCACTTGCGTGAACTGGGTGACGGTTCACTAGCGCCCCCATGTTGCTTGCAAGGCTCACACAGGTGGCAATTTCTCACAATATGCTGCACGCCACAAATCATAAATCCCTTGCTAAAGAGCTCGCGCTATCTAATCCCTTCTGTAGCACACACTTCCCCAGAAGGCTGGAAACGACTAGGATCCTGAGTTGCAAGCCCCAAGGAACATCAGGCCTTAAAACAGCTCGCCTGACTGACATGCCCCTCAATCTAGTTCCTTGTGTAAAAACAGACCTGTCGCCAGTTAACAGTATACTCAAAGATTTGCTTCTTCCTGCGTCTTTAGGTTTAAAGCGCAACCAGAACGTTTTAGCCAAGGCTGGGTGGGCTTCCCAAACTATGACCAACGCCAGTTGTTGTCACAACTGATGACTATTTTGCAGTCATTTGCATTACGGAATAGCAAACCAAACAATTCCTGATTCGTTCCATAGAAAAGCCAATGCAGAAATTTTTTATTAAAAAACATTTGCCCGAAATTCCGACACTAAAAGAGGATTTGCAAAGAAACTTGGTATGGCTACCAAACATTTTTTTGTGTCTATAAGTACAAGTTGGGCGTAAACTCTCTCATCAAACCACCTGTTTGATTAAATTATAAATTTGCTGGTCTTGATGTAGACAGATTTAAAAAAACATAATACAATTTCTTAGTTTTCTTTTGGCTAAATATCTTTTATTTGCTTCTTTCTTTTAAAATTTTATAATAGAAATCGGAAACTTAAATTTGTTGCCTCGTTTTGCTGGTTTTAGTTTCGACGGGGTTGATGGATTTTGCGATGTGCTCGTAAGCCAGCATCTTGGGCAAACGCTTTGCCGCACACACTGCACTTGTAGCGCTTCTCTTTCTGGTGTATAAGTTTGTGTCTTTGCAGATAATTGACAGCTGTGAAGCCCTTGCCGCACACATTGCACAAAACATCACGTATATTCAGATGAGTTTTGACATGACTTCTGAAGCTGGATGAAAGGTTAAAGCCTTTCTGGCAAATGTTGCACTCATAGCGGAAGCGTTTTTCGTGGCGTCTTATGTGATTGTCATAGTTGTGGCGCGTACGAAAGCTGGCCCCGCATGTGGAACACAAGTAGGGTTTGGCTCCGGTATGCGAAGAAAAATGCCAGTCCAGTTCCGGTTTGGTGGGATAACCTTTACCACACACATCACAGTTATGACTATAAACGCCCAAGTGGCGTTCAATGTGATTGTAATAGCTCTTTAGTTTTTGAAATTTCAGTTCGCAAAAACCGCATGGGAAGGGTATAGAGCCGTTATGCTGGGCCTCGTGTATGCGATATTCTTCGTATTTGTTTAAAATCACACTGCATTGCGAACATTTGAACGGCCCCTGACTTTCGCTGAGAAATGATAATTTTCCATATAAACTTGTTGAGGGTTTAAATTCCCTTTTATCTAATTCACACTTTAGCTGCTCTTGCTTTTCTTTATAGTAAATAAAATTTAAAAATTCTATATGATTCTGAAGTTCGTCTAAGTTTTGGTCAAACGTATGATTTGTTTTCAGGTCTTTAAATATTTTGCGAAAAATTTCAGCTCTTTTGGGCGCTATTCCGAATGCAATATCTTTTACCCGCCACAGCACCTCATTCTTTTCATACATTTCAATCAGAATGGGTAATTTCGAATCATCGATGTTTTTCTGAAGAAAACAAAAAAATTCTTGTAAAACGAAGCCAAAGAAACATGTAAAACGACAAAGGATGTCGATAAGGGAGTTTAGAACTGCTTTTTTTTTATTTTAAACTAAAATACTACTTACGTTTTAAAACTTACAGGCCCTGCAACTGTATTAATAAATTAAATAAATTTTTCAGGGAAAGAACGAACGAACGAACGAACGAACGAAGAATATATTTTGTGAAAAAAATTCTTTTTTCTTCGACTTGTGTTGGCTTAATTTAGTTTTTTATTAAAAGTTGTCTCTCGTCTCTACATTTCACTTTTAGAGATTTTTTCATGCATGTGTGTATGTCTCTTAAGTCTTTTGTTTATTTAGTTAAAGTTGAATAGTAAAAGACTTGAAACGGCAAAACTTCTTCTTTTCAATAATCAAAACGATTGTAATAGAATTTCTTCCATACGAATTTTTAGTTTTTATAAACGTTGCCGTTTATGACAGAGCCACCGATAACAAGCTTTAAACGTGTCTTTCCTGAATTTTTATTTACTTACAAGTCCTTCAACTATTGCTTTAAGTTGGCGAAACTATTTCAAGTTTGAGTCATATTTAATACAAAATAGTTAAACTTTATATTTTTTTCGCTGTAAGTTTTACTGGTGGGTTGTGTTGCTGCCACATATTTCACAGGGATTTCCAGTTCAAAACTTCTGCTCACCTACAATTGTTGGCTAATCAAGTAAATTGGTTTTTAATCGGCTAATACTCGTATGTCGCAAAATTTATTATCATTATTTATTTCATATTTCACAGAAACTTCCCGACATTCTTGGCCCACAGGTCGCATCATTTTGATCAAACTTTGACTAGGGAAATCAGGTGCAAATATAAATACGAAACTAAACAAACAAAAAATTACTAGTTTAAAAAGATTTGGACATTTCAACGTTCTTTATTACAACCTGGAGTTGGTTAAAGTTAGGAGTTTAGCTGCTGGATAAAACGTTTTTTGTGTTAACAATTTTCCCTTAACCTAAAAGCGGCCAGCAAGTCGAAACAAACTTGCTTTCATTTTCTTTTGCCAATTTGAATCAAGAAAACAGCCGATTGTAATTTCAATGAGAAATACTTCATTGCCGTAACTACTTGTGCTGCACTGTTTCTTTTATTGTAAATAATAAAGGGTGGTTAAATTGTATGGGCCGATGTTGAATGTGAACCACACCTAAACGCCAAGTTTTTTTCCGAATTTTATTTGACATTTGTCTATTTCAGACTTACTCAATTTGAACCATGGAGAGATACACAATCCAACAACGTGTTAAAGTTATCCAGACTTATTATGAAAATGGGAGTTCAAATCAAAATGCATATCGTGCACTTCGTAATTTTTTTGGTCAATTTTATCGTCCAAATGTGCGTACAATCGCAAAAATCGTGGAAAAATTCGAGCAAACCGGGTCTGTAGAAGATGTGAGAACACCAGTGCATGTTCGTACAGCTCGTACTGCAGAAAATATTGCTGCTGTTCGCGATAGTGTGGCTGAAAAGCCGTCCACCTCAACTCGTCGTCGTTCCCAACAATTGCACCTCTCACGCTCGTCGTTGATGAACATTATGCATAAAGACTTGCATTTACACGCTTACAAGGTGCAATTGGCTCAAGAACTAAAGCCTCTTGACCATTCCAAACGTCGTGAATGGGCAGAATGGTGGCAAGAAATGGCAACAGTGGATGATCAATTTTCGAAGAAAATCATCGTCAGTGATGAGGCACATTTTCATCTCAGTGGATTCGTCAATAAACAGAATTGCCGCATTTGGGCGAATGAGAATTCAAGAGTGATTGTCGAAAAACCAATGCACCCACAAAGAGTGACTGTTTGGTGCGGTTTATGGGCTGGCGGCAACATCGGGCCGTATTTTTTCCAAAATGAGGCCGGTCAGGCAGTTACTGTGAATGGTGTTCGCTATCGTGAGATGATAACGAACTTTTTATGGCCCGAATTGGAAGATATGGATGTGGACGATATGTGGTTTCAGCAGGACGGTGCCACTTGCCACACAGCTAACGAAACAATGGCTCTTTTGCGCAACAAATTCAATGGCCGTGTTATCTCACGTAATGGCGATGTCAATTGGCCGCCAAGATCATGTGATTTGACACCGTTGGACTTTTTTCTTTGGGGTTATTTGAAAGTCGATAAGCCAGCAACAATTCAAGACCTAAAGGATCAGATAATTCGGCACATTAACGGCATAGAACCTCCATTATGCCTCAGCGTCATCGAAAATTTGGACCATCGGATGGAGGTGTGCCGCCGAGGTCGCGGCGCCCATTTGGCCGATATTTTATTCCATACATAATTGAGTAATACCAATACATCATAATAAAATAAAATTACAATAATTTCCTAAATAGTTTGTGTTTTATTCAAAATCAACATCGGCCCTTGAAATTTAACCACCGGTTTATAACTAATTGTGCGCCAAAATTAAAATTGCATGCAGCCGCAATATGGCCCAGCTTTCAATTTTTGTGCCAGCAGATTTGTTAAAAATCTTGTAAGTAAAACTTGAGCGTGCAAACACAGTGTAAAGAAAAATAAGGACGTTGTTGCCAGTACATTTTTTATCGCCAGGCTGCAAACAATGGCCCTGATTCCATTTATTTCGAATATTAGTTTAAGTTCAGTGGTGGTACTTACCCAACGTCTTTTACAACGTTTATGTTTTTTTATAGCATTCTTTTCTTTTTTTGCCTAGAAAAGAAACAAATTTGTTTTTGTTAAAAAGTCGCCAAAAGCATATTGTTATTATTAAAACAACTTAAGTTAAATAATGAAATTTGAATTGTTTTGTTGCTAATATTTAATTACAAGGACACGATCGTGCTAGACACGATCAAAATGGTTAACAAGCAGGTATAGAGTATTGGTGAATGTATGTTAGTACATACATATGTATGTATGTGTATGTATGTGCGAGTGACACCGCTGACGCTTGATGGAAAATCAAACACACGCACACGCGACTGACGGCAAGCATTTTGATCGAGTCTATCTATCGCTCTTTATAAAAAATTATTATACTGAAAATCAATTTAAGATTTTTTTCATAGAAAAACCGAAACTTGTGTAGGTCTTTTCGTAATAGGCTTCTCGGTCACTATGAATACGTTTATTGTGCTTAAAAATACTGAAATCTGATTGAGAAATATACATACACACACACACACATAAATACAGCGCTCGGCAGACAATTGAAAGCTCAATTTTTTGAAGCCAAATTCTTTGTTCAAGTACTTTGAAAAATCATATTCATATGTTACATTAAAATTACATACACATGTACATTAAAATTGCAGAAAACATAGAACTACTCAAATAAAAATTGATTGGGAATCTGTCTTTTCAAAATCATTTTTACTAGTTTGTTAATTTTTTTTTTAATTATGTCTTTTCTTGTTAAAATTACTCGTGATTTGCCGCCTGATTTGACACTGTGATTTAGTTTTGTTGGACATTTTGTTCATTTTGTTAAGAGCGTATTTGGAACTTTCTTTTCTTCTTGCTAAACAGTATTATGTAGTCTCCGATAGTGTCTTTTCTTGTTAGAAATGTTCGAAAAAGTTATAATTTTACAGATTTCACATCTTAATTTACCGTTCCCGGAATCCTCTTCATCGCTTCTGGGTATTGGGCCTTCTTTGCACAACATTTTCTTTAGTACTTGGTTTCAGAACATGTTGTTTGACTTTTGAAATATTATCAGAAATGGGATTGCTGCTTTCGTTCAGCTCCGACTTCGCTGACCTCAACAGTTCCGTGTTTGACTGTTCGTTGGTAGTTTTTTTTTCGAACAAATTGTTCCTTTTTTGCATCTTGTAGCCCTTGATAGACCATTTCGTGTACTGCCAAATAATGTTTTTTCATGTGCGAAATGTAACAATTTTGCAGATTTCACAAATTAATTTATCGTTACCAGCAACGGAATGCTTCTCTCGGTTCGGCTCATTGTCGGTCCTCGAATCTTCTCTGTGCGACTTTTCTTTGAGAGTTTTTTTCACAACGGGTTCCATCTCTTTGGAAGTCTTTTCACAATTGGGATACTCTCCTTTCTTCGGCTCCTTCATTAGACTCGCGACTTGCTTGTTTGACTTATCGTTGGTAGTTTTTGTGCCAAAGTGCTGTTTGCCCGGTGAAGTGTTATCAACAATGCGATCCTCTAGTACGTTCAGGTACTCCGTTGGAATCGAGACTCCATTGTTTGATTTATCGTTGGTAGCTTTATCCAGAATGCACTGTTGTCTATTTAAAGTTTTGACTCCTTTATAGGCAATATTGTGAATTTTCAAATAGTGCCTCCTCTTGTTGGACATGTTCGAAAAAGTAATTATGTTGCATATTTCACACTTTAATTTACCGTTAGCTGAAAGGGAAGACTCCTCATTGTCGGTTCTTGGGTTCGAGACTACACCGTTTAGATTTTGTTGGGCACTTTTCGACGGGACGTGCTCTTTCTTTTTTGGAATGTTGTCAGAAATGGTATTCTGTGCTACTTTGAGGTCTTTGAGGTTAGGATTGAGGCCTCCTCGTTTGGCTTAGCGTTGGTAGCTTTTGTCAGAACGCAGGGTTTCTTTGTTGTTTCTTCTTCCTTCTATTCCTTGATAGGCAGCATCATGTGCTATCAGATAATGTTTTCTCTGGTGAGCAATATTCGAAAAAGTAACAATTTTGCAGATTTCACAATATAATTTACCTTTATTTGCGTCCTTCAGCTGCCTGGTTGGCTTCCAGACTTTCTGCTTCGATTTATCGTTTGAAAAGTTTCCAACGTAGTGTTTCTTTTTTAAACTTTTTATGCCTCGATAGGCAATATTATATACATTTAAATAATGTATTTTTTTGTAGGAAATATTTGAAAAAGTAACAACTTTGCAGATTTCGCAATTTGATTTAGCGTTAGCAGAAATGGTATCTTCTTGATTGCCCGGCATTTTGCCGGCTGTTGCGCTGCCCATGTCTTTGTTTGGCTTTTTCAGAACGTGTTGTTTGTTTTTCGAATTATTAATTCTCTGATACCCACTGTTGCGTGTCTTCATCTGATGTCTCCACTTTTTCGAATTGTTCGAATAAGTCATCCTTTTGTAGATTGCAGCATTTGAGTGATCGGCAGCGACCAGGCTGTTGTCGGTTCTTGGTATCGAGACTTCATTATTTAACTGATTGCTAATAGTTTTTCGCAGATTCTAAGGTTTCCTTTTTGAACTTTTTACCCCATGACAGATCATATTGTGCGCTGTCAAATAGTGCCTTTTCATTCATGTTGTAAATGCTTGAGAAAGTAATAACTTTGCAGATTTTGCAATTTAATTTATCGTTGTCCGCTTTGCTGAGGCTCCTGTCAGTGACTTCTTTATTTAGTTTATCATTTGTAGTTTTTTGGAAGGCATATAGTGCATTTGTTGAACTCTTTATCCTGCGATAGATCATATTGTGTGCTTTCAAATAATGTCTCCTCATGTTATATGCGCTCGAAAAAGTTATAATTTTACAGATGTGACAAATTAATTTATGGTTATCAGAGTTGGCTACTTCTTCTTTGAGCGGGTTCTTGTCAGTCCTTGGGCATGGAGCATCCTAAAAAGGTTTACTTTAATTATTATCGAAGTTAAAAGTAATCTCCTATATGCATACAGGTATATGTATGTATTTTCTATTCTAATCAATTCTAACTGCTACATACAATTCTACAAATACACACACTTTTATAAAATTGTCATTTCATTCTACTTTTGCCCGGTATTTCCAAAGAAGTCGTTGAATTGAATTTTGCCACAGCTTTTTGCTTCTTATTAAAACGCATGCAACAAATACGAGTTTATTTTTCATCTTCAAATCACTTTATCATCTCTTTTGTCTGTTGGACTGTCTTGAGAAGTTCATTGTCACTTGTCACATGTCCGTTCGTGTTCAGCTAACAACGATGTCCAACCTTCATTGGCTGGAGGATGGTGCGCTTTTTTTTAAGGATTTTACTTGTTCTTGTAAAAATATTAGTTATGACAGTTGTGCAATAGATTAAAGAACACCGATCTTCCTGCTCGTTAATCTATTACAAAGTTGGATTTTTACTGACAATATCTTTTTAAATTTGCCAATAACTATAAGAAGATAATCTTATACTCAAACATAAGTCATATACATAAATATGTATGTTGGAAAATTAAAAAAAAATTTTATCAGCCGTTTTATAATTGCGTCTGTTGCGTCAGTTGTGCGGCACCCAAATAATTATCTTTTGCAGCTGTTCCGTTCTGAGGACACAGATTGTTTAAGGATAGTTTTAGATAAATTTCTTGTGCAGAAGAGAGAGAGAGAGAGAGAATTCTTATAAAACAAAATACGTTTAAAGGAAAATAAATCCATTTACATAGAGGAAGAAAAAGAATTGTTTAAGCAACCTTAACGGATTGAAATGAGCACTTAAAAGCTTTTAAAACCATGATATTTTATTAATATTATAAATTGATTGTAAGAATTTGTTGTACAACACAAACAATTCTCTCTGCTTCAAATCTGGGTTTCTGTTGGCTTTGCTTTGGTGCTATCCGCAAGGTGCTTGGTACTTTTGGTTGATTTGCCATGTTTGCCACGTCTATCGCCTTCCATTACTCTGCCCTCCATTTTTTTCAACATGGTTGTCCTTATAAATTGTTCAGTTTCGCATAAAGTGTAACGGAAACATTTCTTACAGACACTTATCGCTGTACCCTGCACTTCAAGGCGGTATTTAAAGTTATACTTTCTGTTCACCTTTTCTTCTCTTCTTTGTTGTATTAACAATCTAGTTTTTTTATATGCCCGATTAAATTGAACTTCAACTGAGCTGGCAACAAACATTTGTCTTAGATGGTAGTAACCGAGATTCCAATAGCAATCGAATATAGTTTGTTGTTGTTCGCGGGAGACTTTTTCTCTGCACTTGTGTTTGCATTTTTCCAAATCTCTAACTTTGCGTTCGGTTATCAGTTTGCCAGATTTGGTGATGTAGGATTTGCCAGTGTTTCTTAAACTTTTGCATATACTGCGTCGTGAGTTTGACTGCGCATCAATATCAAGGAATCCAAAAATGTAGTTATCCTGAAAATTAGTTTGTTCTTCAGTTATTACAATTTAATTGTTTTTTTTTTTTTTGTTAACAAAATGTTAATTGTTAAGTTATTAATTTTATTTGTTTTTATTTATTTACTTTGTTAAATTTGATTTCCGATTAAATAATCACACGTATGTACATACAAGTTGATAGAAGTAGACAGAAGAATCAGTAAATAAAATTTTGGACATGGAACATGAAATCATAATCTTTTATTTAAGATTTGTAAATTTACAATAAATCACTAAACTTTTTTGTAACAAGACTGTTTTCCCCTTCCAACTCGGCCAGCATTTTGTTTTGTCTGTATTTTTGAAGATTTTTCGCCGAGTTCTCGTGTTTACCGCGTCCATCGCCATCCTCAATTCTTCCCTCAACTTTTTTCTTCGCCGCCATTCGCACAAATGCTTCAGTTTCACCTAAAGTAAATGTAAAACACTTTACGCACACATTCATCCTTTGGCCACTTATTTCAAGGAAATACTTGAAAGAATATTTGCATCTTTGTTGATTTAGTTCGTGTACATCAACTAAATTCGCAACATAAAATTGCCTTAGCTGGTAATAGCCCAGATTCCAATATTGATCAAATATGATTTGTTGTTGTTTCCTGGTGATTTTTCGCTTGCACTTACTTTGGCACGCCTTTAAATATATAAGTTTGCGTTCCGGTATTAGTTTGCCAGTTTTGGTAGTGTAGGCCTTTCCGGTGTTTCGCAGATTTTTGCGTATAATTTCGGCTTCCCATTCTTTCAAATCACTCTCAACATCAAGAAGCCCAAAAACGTTGTCCTGAAAATTTAGTTTTGTTATTTCTCGGCCGTTTATTAAAATTTTACTGTATATACATGTGTGTGTATGTGTAACGAATTTTATATTATTTTTAGCGCTTCTTATTGCAAGAAGATTAGACTATGTTTTGAAAGTTTTGAAACAATGGCAACTTTGACAACAAATTACGCGTTTCGATGATAAAGAGTGTCACCGTTTTGTATGTCAACCCAAGTCAAAATTTGTTAAATTTCTTTGGCAAAATCTGTTAAAATTTACATTGTTCATCCCGACGTGTTTTCTCGAAAAAATACATACATACATATCGAAAATTATGCCGTATCAATAGGTTCACTTTTCTGCAAAAGCATTATAGGAAATTTTAGTTTTCTATGAAAAAGTTTCCCATAATTTGACTGTTCTATAGAAATGTGAGCGACAATTTTATGTACTTTTGTACGACAAAGTTATCGATAACTTTACTTTTGTATAGATATTATCGATAACTTTACTTTTTTATAGCTTTCCTTAGAAAAAATCGATCACTACAATCTCCTATAGAAATTATCGATAACTTTACATTTTTGCTGAAAGGTTGTCGATAACTTTACTGTTTTACAAAATATTAATAGTTACGATTTTATATAGAGAAACTGTTGATAACTGTACTTTTCTTCAGAAAACTTATCGCCTGAACTTTTCAGTGGAAAACTTTTCTATAGAATAATAAAACATTATATAGAATTTATTGAAAGCTACACTTTTCCATTAATACGTTATTGTCTCGTTTTCTTTTGCTCAGCATTTCGGTTGAAATGTGAACTAATTTTATCGATTACTTTTTGTGAGAGAACATTTATTATTATCTTGGAATTATGTCGAAACAGCTGTATAGTATAATAGTTTAATATTAAATATAGTATAATAATTAAACTGTATAGTTTAAGAAAGTTCATGAAAATTCTTGGAAATAACGGCAGATGGGCGAAAAAAAATTATTGGACAACACTCCTCCGGCCATCCCTATGAATGTCCAATATTCAAAAGTCCCAACAGTGTGTTTTTCTGAAAATAGGAGACATTTTTCCAAATTTCGACTTCTGAAATTTAAAAAAAAAAAAAAAATATCGCAGGTTTGAGTCTGTGGTTAAAAATTTTTAAATTTATCTTTACACCCATTTTGTTTAAGGGTAAGTTTAACTAACATTTTGTAGTTGTTATAGTTTCTAGAAGATGCTTCGCTTCATGTATTACTTTTTCAAGTTTCTTACAACCGCTGCTATTCATATGAGTGCAGTGTCTTTGTGTCCGTTGATAAAATTTTTGCTTCTCCCGTTGAAAAGTCCACCCATGAAATGTCTCCATTTCACACAATTTTAATCTTTTGTCCCTTCTGCTAATTAAGCAAGACAAACACTTTATTTTAAGCAGCAGAAGTAGCAATCATTCTAATGAAAATACTTTTTTTTGCTTTAGTAAGATGTTTAATGTAGCGGGTGCTTGACTTTGTTTAAGTTTTCCTCTATAGCGTTTCTGTCTTGCACCTGGTGTTAATATTTTTTTTACTCACCTTGCGACTTAAGGGCGACTAAGGCGAGTTATAAACTGTTTCTTTGCACTGAAATTTCAATGTTTTTTAGTAGGAAAACATACATATTATTTAAATATTATTTAATCATTCTTGTTTTGTTCACAGATACCAGTCAAAAAGCCCCAGACTTTTAACAATTGCGCCTTGGTTTATGACCAACAAAAATATACACACGAGATCTTCGAATTTTATTGGTCAAAGACGAAATAAATAATTTCAGTGAGAGATACCTAAATAGACTAAGGAATCATTCCAACGTGTTGGCAATCAGTCTTTTAGATGATAGCAATGAAATCCAAAGACTTCATGTACTTGACCTTCCCTTACGAAAATAGAAAAAGTTAAAATTCGTTACTCTGTATTTTAATTAAAAAGTAAATTCTTCATGTATTTATTTTGTTTTTGGGTTTTAGGAAACTCAATATATGTTATGTTGTTATTTAAAAGTCATGAAATTTGCTTATTCTTTTAATTGTAAAATAGATTGTAAATAAAACAATATTAAAAAAAAAATTTTGTTTAGCAGAGTATGGAAAACTTAAAATTTTGATTGACGTAGAAAAACAATAACAAAATAAAATTTATTTCTGTATGTATTTGTACACAGATATTTTCCCAGCCATATAATACTGCAAGCCAACGGGCATATCTTGGAATTGTAAAGCACTCTGGTAAAATGTTGTAGCTCGTTGCACTGCCCATTCGCAATTAATTGCTGTCATAGTGGTTTTAACATCATCGATTATACGCTCCAAACGAACAAGATGTTCTTCGCAGCATGTGGTTTGCTCAGTTGATCTTTTACCTCGGCTTTAATCTTCGACCAAATAAATTCGATTGGATTCAACATGGAGCTGAAAGGTGCCATACGATGGAGATCAACGGGCGTATTTTCAAAAACTGTCTCCAATCGATTCTGATGCAGTGTATGGTCGCAAACAATAACTAAATCCTGCAAGCGACTTTCCAACTCTTGTCACACACACATTAAACTACTTAGCCATTCTTGGGCATCTTGTATTTCGAACGGTCCCCGTTTGCTGGCTATGAGCAAGACATTGGAGGCTGATACACCACCCATTAGACAAATGTTTGGGTTTTTTTATTCCGACTGCGTGATTTTCGCCAGTACAAATTGTAAAGTTAGTCTCGTCAATCCAAATTATTTGTTTGCCATTTTCGATCAAATTTGTTAAATCCTTCACCATTTGTTAAATCCTTTCAGTTGTTCATGGCTATTGGCTCGTAGCGGAGGTATTTGACCGTATAGATTTTGCCGTTGAGGTTATTTGAAATATTGTGAGACTTTTTTGATAGTCCCTTTGGACTTTCGCTTTAAGCTCCTGCAGTGAAATGAAAGGTTTTTCGTCTAACCACTGCATTAACTGTTCCTGTTCTTTATCCGTTAATATTTTATGACTTTTACATTGTAGCGGTTGCTGTTCACCTCGACATTCCGTAATCCAGCGATACGCGGTCTTGTAGTTAATTCCCAGTATTGCCGCCAAATTCTGCCACTCTCCACCTTGTGAACCGACTTCAACCATTTTCTTTTTGTCCTCTAAACTCTGCTAGTGGTATCCTTTAGTCGAGCTGCTATTTTCTGCAAATAATATTAAAGTTTTATGAAAATTGATAAAAAAAAAATTGAAATTATTGACTTACCACGTTTGGCTTTCCTCTTTATACTGGTTTTAGGACATGAACACTGTATTGGTTCAGGTTTTAAGGCGTAACACTTTTGCTGAACCAGGAGTTTATATGGAATTACCTTGTCGACATCTCCATTTGTCATTGAAACCTGGAGAAGCAACAATTAGCTTTGAATTCCAAATGCAGAAATTTTCAACACTATCATTAAAAATATTTTTCAAATTTCGAAGTGGTTTAAGGTACATTAACAGCTTTTAGGAACCAACTAAAACAAATATACACAAACAAATGCATTTTTTCTATTCCTAAAAATTTGTTCATCTTTAGGATCGTACGGCCAAAGAAACAGCTGGTGATTTAAAGATGAGCAGTTATTGTTTTTACTTGAAAAAAAAAAAACAATTAAATGAATTGAAACCCCACGTTTGATCGAAATTTGATTCTTTGACGGGACTGTTTAATTATTTTTGCTTAACTAAAGTTTCCATTTAATTTATAACTTTCGATTAAATTACTAGTGAAACGGAAACAATTTAAAATTTGCATATGAAAATATATGCGGCAACTTTTTGCCTTGTGTTTTCAGTCGCATTGAAATTATATACATACGTATGTATGTACAAGGTGGCGCAAAAATAACCTTCCGTAGTTTTTTGGCTGTAATTAAAAAAAAAATGAAAAACTTTGATTCTTCTTGTGGATTATTTTTATTTAGTCTTTTAATTTTTTTTACATCAAGTCGAGAATATGATGTCATGTAAATGGCCGCCGCCACAGTTGATTGTCATTTGAGCCCTTTTTATGGCATTTTCCATCACTTTGTCCAAAACTTCCGGCGATAGGTCCTCACATGCTTGACGGATATTGTCTTTAAGAGCTGCAAGAGTCTGAGGCTTGTTGACATAAGCCCGCGACTTCAAAAAGCCCCACAAAAAGAAGTCTGGAGCGGTCAAATCAGGCGATCTTGCTGGCCAGTGCAAATCGCTAAAACGGGAGATTAGGCGCCCGGGAAATGCATCCTTCAGCATATCGGTTGTGGCACGTGCAGTGTGTGCCGTAGCACCGTCCTGTTGGAACCGGAACCACATGTTTTCCAATCCCAATTCATCAAGTTGCGGCAAAAAGAACTCGTTGATCATTGCTCTGTAGCGCTCACCACATTCACAGTAACCGTTTGGCCCGCGACGTCTTCGAAGAAAAACGGTCCGATGACTCCTCCAGCGAAAACAGCACACCATACAGTAACTTTGAGCAGGTGTAATGACTCTCCGTGGGTTACACGCGGATTTTCAGTGCCCCAGAAGCGTAAATTTTGCTTATTTACGTACCCGCTAAGATGGAAATGGGCCTCCATCACTCATGATTATTTTTGATGAAAAATCATCTTCCTCTTGGTGGAGATTAAGGATGGCTTGAGCGTATGTTAGACGCGATTGGCGGTCAGCAGCTAACAGCTGATGCACCGTCTGGACTTTGTACGGAAACATCTTCAAATCTTGTACCAAAATTCGCTGTAAAGACCGTCGACTGACACCCATTTGCGTGGCACGTCGTCTGATCGATGTCGACGGCGCTTCCATGACATCCTCAGCTACAGCAGCAATATTCTCTGCAGAACGGCTACTCCGGGGTCTGCCACGCCTGGCAGCATCTCGTGTTGTGCCAGTCTCTTCGAGGCGAGCGGCTAAACGTGGCAGTGTTTCACCAGTAGGCGTTGGACGGCTAGGAAATCTGCGACTAAATTCACGTTGTGCCAAAGTCACCGACCGATTATTGGTCAAATAAATAGTCACCAATATTCCGCGTTCTGCAGCAGTGTAGCGTAACATTGTTTATTAACGTGTATTTCGCATGTGTTTACTACACAAATGTCAAAACAGAACTGACATTAGGGGCCAATCGCAAAATTTATAGCATTTTCTGATAGGAGGATTACTTTTGCGCCACCTTGTATATGTATGTCTAACTATGTATGTCTAATTATATGTATTTCTTAAAAGTGTGTGCAAGTGTACTTAGTTCCGCTTAGATTCATTTGACTGACAGTTTTTCTAACGAAAAAAAGTTATTGCCTGACTCGAGTCCAAGCAGAGAAGAACTGGTTCCGCAAAAAGGTCTCGGGAGGGGTGGAGGAGGGGGGAGAGGTAGGGTGATGTTTTGCTGTGTCTTGATCCAAATTCCATACAAGTCGATTTTTGGTATATTATAGATGCAGTAGAAATAGCTGAAATCCCCATTTCGTTGGACAGCAGCTTCATCTTAACTTTTTGGAAGACTTTTAGCCCTTTTTGATTCTCAGCTGAGACAGTATTATTAAGGCCAAGTTTTCGCTTAGTTTGCGGAATTTTCGCACAACACCAGTGAGTTAGCAGTGAAACGCCTAATTTTTAAAATGCGTAGTCCAGTAAATTTCCAGCTGAATCGAAGCAAATAATGGCGGCTATTCTGAATTGAAAGAAACCACAATTTCCCCAAAATTTAAGCGTTTTTTCTCTCTCTCCAATTTCGTACAAAATGCAACGGAGGACGAGCAAAGAGCGGTCGTATAATAAAATAGAAAATTAACGGTATTTTGTATTCGCGTTCCATGTTAAAGTTCACTTTTCGACGCGTATTTCAAAATATCTTCAACTAATCCTAAGAGTTTTGGAACAACTGGCAACTGCAAAGCCTGCGAAATTGAGTGGGCAGCCGATTAATTTTTGCAAGTTACAGCCTCTCTTGGACGTCAACAGTTGAAAAGTAAAATATTTGTTTTTGACATTTGACGGAGATTTCACAAGCACAATATCATACCAGGGGTTTCGCTGCACTTTGTTTTTGCACTCGTACCAGCGCGTATACCCGCCTTCGAATTCGCTGGGGTTAAGCCGTTCCTTAGGAGCAGTTTTGCTTTAAGTCACTTCAATATATTTTCAAGTGTTATATTTATTGGAATTGAGTTGTGAAATTTACAATTATGGTTTAAACAATTTTAAATCTTCTTAAAAATATATACACAAATGCATGAATGAATGCATTTGAGATCCGCCAAAAAAAAAAAAATTAATTTGGCAACACTTTTGCGCACGAAATGCAAATTTCAGTTTTGTGTTCGCCACATATATGTGTTTTGCAGGTATAACAGATGGTCTTTGTCATGCGCCGCTTTCGGTTTGGACAAAATTTGCAAATATCTCGTTTCTTGGCCGATTTTTTTTTACCAAATTCGAGAGGGTCGGTTATCTCGAATTTCAGTACGCTGGTGGATGTAGCCGGATCTTCGGTCACAGTTATAAGGCTTGCACATGATGTGCAAATTTCAACTCTGTGTTCGCAACATATGTTGTTTTTGCAAGTATGACAGATGATGGTCATGCGCCGTTTTTTACACGAACAATAGATGCACATAGATCCTTTGTCGCCCGATTTAATATTACCACAGTCGTATTGATCTTTGTTTTCGGTTTTTATCACCATTGTCATTGGGCCAAGACTTTCAGTTGCTGATGTGAATGTAGTCGCAGAAGTTGCATTATCAATTTCAGATTTGAACATTTGTATATTCTTTTTCAAATCGGCCGATAAATTGGGAAAGCATAGCCTTTGGGTAACGTACTCCTTAACCAGACCACAAATCAGTTTTTTGGCAAACTCTTTGCGAGACAGAAGTTTTTCCCCAGTCGCCAACACATTATGACTATAAATGGCGTAACTGTTAACGACCGACATATTCAACATCGCATAGAAAATGCACATTGGCCAGCGTCTGGTTTTGCGCGTGCATGCCATCAAGTTGCACATAGTGTCAAATGTTTCGGGGCCTTCTTTGGTTTTATTATAAAATTCCAGCATTAAGGGTTTTCTGGTTGTCTGATTCACGGCTCCCTCTTCGTTACGCGATGATAGAAAATATATTATGCTTTTCCCCTTCTTCGGCTTGTACGATAGCAATGTAAGTTCGTTATCATAGCAAAACATGGAAGTGTAGGCGGGACGTCTCTTGTTGTTACGAATCTTCTGTGGGATTTCTGGCGCGGTTGACTGCAATTTACCTATAAGAGTGAGTTTGTACGGCTCCCTAAGCAGTTCTTTAGCTAATGATATTGATGTGTACTTATGGTCCATGGTTATATTTTTGTTTAGGCCATACACAGGTTTAGTCAACTCCTTGACAAAGTATTCCGCAAGCGGTACAGTTGTGGTGTTTTCATCCTCTCCCAAATAGGGTATGGCATTTAGCATGTATTTAGTGTTGCTGTCACACAGCATCATCACTTTTACACCGTAAGTTGAAGATGTATTTGGTTTTAAGACCTTAAATGATAGTTCGCCATTGAATGGCAGGAAGTGTTCCTCGATTGTCAGATTAGGCCCTGGCATATAGTTAAAACTACAATTTGCGATAAATGAATCCCAAACTTTGCGTACTGTTGCGAATTTGTCCGTTGAGTTGCACAATTTTTCGGATTTGTCTTCGAATCGTAAAAATTCGATAAAAGTTTTAAAACGTTTCCGACTCATGATGGATAAATATATGGATCGGGAGAATGTTTGGTCAAAGAGTTCTATAATGGAGAGATTATTATCCTTCATAACACCAGTTAAGATAAGAAATCCCAGCAATGCATGTATTTCGCTGGCAAAAGTCTCTTTGTATGGAATCGAACTTGTGCAGTTTTTCGCCTTTAACTTGGCATTTGTACTCTCGACAATTTCATTTATAATGGCATCATCGAAAAATTTCTTAAAACAGAGTAGAGGATCAGTTAAACTTTTACAGTCTTTGGTAGGACCTGGAACTGTTTGAGCAGTATTCAGTTCGCAACCGCTCGAGTTTTGTTGCTTCAATGTCGTCCATATGTAGCGGTTTCTGCCCATTAAATTAGATTCTGCTAACGCTATTAGTCCTGATTCCTGTGAAAAGTGCAACGTCAAATCATCTTGGCTAACATGCTCGGAAAGTTGTTCATCTTCTTCGCCAAACCAACTTTCGTCATCGCTTAAATTTTCATAACTGTTTTCTTCAGTGCTTTCGTTTTCATGGTCCCGGAGATGTTGCTATAAAAATGTTAGAAACATAGAATAAGTTGTACAGAGACGGCAAACAAAAAACTTGCATAAAGGGCAGACTTCGTTGAAGCGACGAAGTAGGCTCCAACAACTTTCAAAACTTGCTCCTTCGGCATAGGACAATAGCGTATGAATGCACACAATAAATTAAAATTGTTTGACAAAAGTTTAAGAGAAAATATGTATGTATGTATGTTAACAAACAGTGTTCGTCGCTTCGACGAATGAATGCCAAACAAAGATTAATCTTATTTTGATCAAATTATGTGTATATAAAAAACAAAAAAAAACAAATTCCTAATGTTCCGAAAAAGTCGGTATACAATTCAAGTCAAATAATAAGGCAGGAAAAGTTTAACTAGAACTACTATTAAATATTGCTTTTTCTTTTATTACAACTTTGCAAGTCGATTCCATATTTCATAACTTTTAAGGTATTGCAAAATACTCTTTTGGTCTTGGAGGGTTAATATCTTTGCTTTGATCGGTTTAGAAAAGCACGTTGAATGATATAGACTGTCGCAAAGAGGTCTCACTAGCACCTACATTGTCAGGAATTAGCAATTGTTTCTGTTTGCTAGAACGTTTCAGCAAAGATAAGACACAATCGCGGCTAGTTTCCGTCTCCGTCTCCATCTCCGTTCTCTCAATTAACCTTTATGTAGTGCTTGGCGAATGCCTGCACGATGATGCGGTCACACATTAATCTTGTTGTTAAGGCAACCAGCCTTTGGTTCAAGCGATTTCCTCAGGCAGTTTCAATTCAAGTTATTTTAAACAAAACACAAGTTTATGATTTTTATTTATGAAACGGTAGTAAAATACAAGTTTTAGTATTTCTAGAAAAAACATTTATTTTCTGTAATACTTAAGAAGTAGTTAATTTACGAACTGGCCCATGATTACGAGCGTTGACGTTCGCCAGTATTTTAAACAAAAAAAAAAATAAGCAAAAAAAGAAGGCAGACAAGCCAGGCCTATGAGAACCTATAAACAGGCTCTGAATCAGTGCTTGCAAATATTTACTTTTTTAAGGATTCTGAGGTGCGACTACCGTTACAGCCATACTTAAATTGGCGCATTGCCTGCGTCTCGCATTAACTCTTAACTAACAATCCTGTACACACAACAATTGTTATATCTATTTTAACTGAACTTCGAACGAATACAGGATATTTTGGTTGGGTTCTTAACTTATCATTAACAGCTGATATCGTTAATGGACACAATGCTTTTCCAAATCGAAATTATTAATTACGTGCCAGCTGTGCACATGCTGTGCAAACTTCAATTTTGTGTTCTCCACACATATTTTTTTGACACACAAAGCAAATAGTCTTGGTCATACGCCGCTTATTATACGGACAATATCTGCAACTGGTTCTTTTATTGCTAGATTTATCATGACTAGTGATGACGCAGGCATCTTTGATCTCGAACTTTAGCACACTTGTGGATGCCGGACTGTTGTCTTGAGGCTCAGTTTTGAAAATACTCGTACAAGATGCAGCTTCCATTTCGCTTTTGAATCCTTGTATATTTCTCTTCAGATTTATAGCCAATTTCGGATTATCAAGTCTTTTAGTCACATGTTCCTTGACAAGCTCATAATGAAGCTTTTTGGCAAACTCTTTGCCGGATAAAGGTTTCTTGCCACTTTCTGAAACGTTCTGACTATAGATGAGGTAACTATTTGCAATCGCCACATTAACCATGTCATAGAAAATACACATTGGCCAGTGTCTAGTTTTGCGGCTGCACGTTATTGTATTCAAGAATTTGTCAAAGGCGTGGAAACTTTTATGTTCATTATAAAATTCCAGCATTAGGGGTTTTCTGGTTACTGGATTTACCACACCTGCCTCATTACGTGATGACAACAAGTGAACCACCCCTTTGCTATTGGGTTTATATGACAGTAAAGTCAGCTCGTTGTCATAACAAAACATGGAGGTGTGAAGGGGCCGCACTTTATTATAACGAAATGCCTGTGGGATTTCAGAGTTCCTTGTATGCAATTTTCCCACCACCCTTAATTGGTAGGGCTCTTTTAGCAGCTCCTTTGTTAGTGGTATTGATATGTACTTATTGTCCATAATTATAGTTTTGTTTGAGCCATGTACCGGTTTGGTCAACTCCTTGACAAAATATTCCGCTAGTGATGCTTTGGTAGTAAGATTGTTCTCTCTCAAATATGGTACAGCGTTTAGCGTGTATTTAGTAACGCTGTCATAGAGCATCATCATTTTTAGACCATATTTTGTTAGCGACTGCGGTATAAAGGTTTTAAATGATGATTTGCCTCTGTAAGGCAAAAACTTTTCCTCGATTGTCAAACAAGGTCCGGGACTATAGTTTAACCGGCAATTTGTCATAAATAAGTTCCAAACTTTACGTATTTTTGCGAATTTGTCTGATAATCGTATTGTTCGTTCAGATTTGTTATCGAAACGTAAACAATCGACCAACATAGCAAAACGTTTAGCGCTCATAACAGACAAATAGCTGGGCCGCGAGTATGTTTGGTCAAATAACTCTGAAACAGCCAGTTGATGATCTTTCATTGCTGCGGTTAATACCAGAAGCCCCAGCAATGCTTGGATTTCGGAGGAATTAGTTTCTTTGTACAAGTCTAAAGCTGTAGAATTTTTTGTCTTCAACTGGACATTTGTGCATTGAACAATTTCGTTTAGAATGACATCATTGAATAGCTTTCGGAAACAGAGCAGTGGATCTGTTAAGCGGCTGCAATCTGCTGTGGGTTTTGGCTGGGTCGGTTTAAAATTTAATTCGCATCGCTGCGTTGTTTGCTTAACCGATGACCATTTGTAATGGTTTCTGCCAAATAAATTAGTTTCTGCTGCTTCTATTATTCCCGTTTCGTGAGCAGTATTTCGCGAGTAAAATAACGCCACATCATCTTCATCTGCATCTTCGGAAAAATGTTCATCTTCTTCACCAAAACAACTAACGTCATCGTAAAAACTTTCATAATTGTGGTCATCAGTGCTATCGTTTTGATCGTGTAGAGGGTGTTGCTATAAAAATGTCAAAAGCAAAAAAAAATAAATCACACACGCCCACACACACACACGCACAAAATAGAAAAAAAACTTGCATAAAATGTAAGCTTCGTCTAGCGATGCAGTTAATTCCATTGTTAAGAAATTATTACTTGTTCGCAACGAACAATTACGGATGACAGCAAAAACATAACAAACACAAGTTTTTAAAATTTAAGATGAAAAAAGTAAAATAGTCTTCGAAGTAGATTATATTGTTTTTGTAAAAACTTGGAAACTTTTCGAACATTGCATGTTTATTCGCTTAAAAAATATGTATGTATGTATTTATTCTATGTGTACTTTTAGAAATTCATTAAAATTTTTGATGTTCGTAAGGAATCCTTCAAGGGTCTCGGTTTTTTGAAATGGTGGAAAATTTTGGCAGGGTGCAAGGACGTTTTTCGGTGACAGTAGGGTATTCAACTCTTATTTATTCCAATGTAGCAGACGCTATGTGGCATCGTAAGGCTGCTGAAACCGGCCGTCTTTAGTGTCTATATCATGTTTGTGTGTTAAATTCAGGCCACACAAAATTTGGAATCATCGATGATCTGTAGCGCTTGCCGTTGACTGGGATTTTGTCTGCAACCGAACTATGGATCTATATCGCCACTAGTCGAAAATCTACTGCAAACAACAATTTGGTCGGTATGCATTGGACAAAAAAATTGGCAATTTTTATCGTTGACCCATCCACCCATGCAGAAATGAGGTTCTATGTTGAAGATACTTTTCGCTAAATCTAAATCAGGACAGTTTCCCACTGTTCTAGAGCTCATTTATCGAATTCAAGCTGTCATCAATGTTTCTTCAATTTCAGCTGCTGCACCAGAATAATTTTGTACGCATGCAACGGCACAGCGCCCGAACAGAGCGTCCATTTTTAGTGGCAACTATTTGGTGCGAACTTAGGCACCATTTGCTCACTCGAGGCATACAGAGTCAGAAGGTTTTGGAAAATTTAAGGTGCACTAAAAGACTACTACGAATTTTTATTCTCAAACACATTGAATTTTTAAAATAGTTTCGCTAAACTTATCATCCATTGTCTAAGATTAAAAGAAATCAGACGTGTTCTTAATTAACTTTTATTTACATAATAGCTTTACAATAATAATTTGTTCTTATATTTTGTTACTTAAAGCTTTTTTTTTTAAATACTGTTAAACTATAAAAGTCGGATTTATGATTGCATTATTTGCATCCTTTGCTGAACAATCTGAAGATGTTTCTTTGGAAGCGATCTTATTAGAAGTATATGACGTTTCAGTAAACGAAATAGTTGTGTTATTAAATGAACGAGTTTCGCTTTTTTCATTATTTAAAGAAGTATTTTTAAGTGGATTATGTAAAGTAGAATTATACGTTGTTAAATAATTTAAAGAAGTATCTCTGGGAGCGTTCATAATAGAAGACATGTTGTTTTGCGATGAATTATTTATGCAAGTATTTTCAATTTGTTTGGATACAACATTTGGATTTGGGGAAGACTTAACATGAAATAAAGTTTCTTTGTTAAAAGTAGTCGCAGTTAATTTCAAATTCAAAGAAGTTTTATTATTCAAATAAGAAATATCCGAAGCTGAACTAGTTTCCAATTTAAATTTGAATTTTGCATAACGTCGCAATCTCTGTCTCTTCGTTTTCTCTCTCCATAATTTTCTAGCTTGTTCCTTTTCTTCGGCGGTCATTTGCTTAACAGTCTTAATTTTGCCCTTTTCTTTCTTCTTTTCATATTTCATATGTTCTTTAGCTTTAAGCATAGCATATTTTTCAGGGTCATTTTTAATGCGCTGATATCTTAATCTTTCGGCTGCCCGTTTTTTTTCTAGACGTTCCTCGCGTGTCAAACTTTGTCTGGCTACAGTATTCTGTAAAAAAATATATATATATTTTTTTTTTACTAAATGCCGTTTTCTCATTGAAAAATATATATTTTTGCAGTTTAATTAGTTTTTAAAGCAACACAAGCAACTGATTGAAGTAAAAATCGCTGGTGGGAGAGAGAGAGATGGATACATACATATGTTTGGGAAAGTGCTTTTTTTGTATAAAGATTTTGGCCAGAGATACTTCCTTGATTAACCAAGCACAAGTGCTCCGAAAATGTGCCTCCAAATCTACTTCTGATACTTTTGCACTACAATTGCTTACAAACATTGTTAACACTTTTCAGGTAACGAAAGCTACTGGTATTATTCTAGGAACTTTAAAGAAAATATATTTTATTACTTTTTCCCAGCAAATACTTCTTTTAATATGATATTTTTCATGGAAAAAAAATTATTGAAAAGGAGTGAAAAATTGGTAATATTGTTCCTAAATTAAACATTAAACGGTCATTTTTCGAGCGAAAAATTTATCTCGATGAGAAATTTTTTAGCATTTAAATAACTTTCTATTCGATATTAAATCTTAATAAATGTAAAGAAAATAGCTTAAAGCTGTAGTATTCAGCTTAAGATTGTGAATGTAAAAAAGTTTGCTTTAAACTGAAAATTTGTTTTCTTGGATGAAAATCTTTTTTTTATATAATTTTCTTTCTATTAATTTTTTTTATTATGCATACAAAATTTTCGTATAAATTTTAAGTTTTTCGGTTGAAATTATTTCCAGTTTGGGAACATTTAATCAATATAATTTTTTGTGCGAAGTGTTATAAATAAGATTTACTTAGATTTATATGGTATATAACCTTAATAGCTCAAATTGATCTCTGAATTAAAAGTAATTGTTTTGAATGAAAAAATTCTCTTGTGAAAAATATTTATTCAATGTAAATTAGTTGCCATATCAATTGATATTCTTATTAAAACTCCAAAAACTATATCGTCATAACTTTTAAGTTACAGATTTCTCTGTCCTTTAATTTCATCTTTTATATTTACTTCTTTTAGCAAGATTATGTGGAATACCATTTAATACCAAAACTAAAATAAATATGTAGTATATAGAAATATATAGCTTCCAAGTCCAAAATTGAGTATGTTGTTTTTGTTTTAAATGCATGTAATGATGCGAAACGCACGAAAAGCTTTATTATCTTTAAACTAATTTGCCGCCAGACCTCCTGCTTGCTATATTTGAATGTCTGATATTTATTATTTTGATGCTAATTTAAAATTGAAGAGCTACTGTAGGTAACAGATTCCTGAAATCGTTAGTTGTAATGAAAAATTTGTACTTTTTCCTTTTAGCGCGACTGACACGCTTTTTTTAGATATGAATAGCAAATTATCTTATTCGATATTTCTTCATTGTCATCTTTTTTCTTGTCTTAAAACTATAAATAAATCAAGATTGTACTTACATTACATTCAGCATCTTTTGATTCGTCGGATTCCGTGTCATTTGAATTTTCCTAAAAAAGAAAAATGTATGTATCAGAGGCACTGCTTTTGTATTTCGGCTTAATAAAACTATTCATACCTTTCGTTTTGTTTGTTTGCCTTTCTTCGCAGTTTTGCTTGTTTTTCTTTTTTTGTGCGGCACTTCTTCTATGTAATCTTCATCACTGTCACTTTTATCACTATCACTTATGGAAACGGTGCCACCCATAATTTCCATATCGCCAGCACCTTCATCTTCATCTTCGTGTTCAATTATTTCATACTTTACTTCACAATTGAGATTTTCGGTGTTTGTAGAAGTGCTGCCAGCAGTCACCGTATCCAATGGATCTGGATTTATATTTATCTTGGTCTCTATGGGATTCGGAAAAACTTTTATGTCCGGAGTTTCTTCAATGTCATTAAACGATGGTATTTTAAATTCTTCAGGTTCGGCTTCAAATTTTAATTCCGTTTCTTTCAGATATTCTGTTTCTTTACTAATTTCTGTTTCGTTTAGATTTTGTGCTTCTTTGAGAATTTGGTCGAAGTCATTTAAATGTTCTTCACCAATATGAAGTGAAAATTTTTTTAATTGGTCACATTGTATGTCGCAAAATGTACATTGAAAAAAGTATATTTTGTTTTTCTTATTTTTTGACTTGATGTCTACTAATATTTCACCGCACTTGTGTAGAAATTTATTGGATTCCATTTTTTGTGTCCATTTAATTAAATTTGTTCAACGACATTAAATAAAATTTGCGCTTGGTAATTTGTGAATCAAGTTTAATTCTGTACCAAATAAGCATAAGCAGAAATATAGACAATTAGGGATAGAAAATCGGACATTAATATTTAAACTGGCAAATTTTTAGAGTACAAGTAAGCAGTGTCTTTCTTCATTGATTTTGACTTTCTGCTAAGTTATCTTTTCCCCGTAATGAAAACTGTGCTACCATCCTGTCCTAATATCTTTTGTTTATATAGATATATGTGTGGTTTGTTCAGTTAAAATCGATCGCTTTGCCAGACATTTTCTTAAAGCTCTTTTTTTTATCAAAGTATTATATTGAACGTACACATTAAAAATGTATACAAACTTTTTGGAATATTTGAGTTTCATAAAACATCTATAAAGATGCACTTGATACGAATAGTACTTATAAAGGTCAAGAATGTGATGATATATGTATGTATGCATTCCTTAAAGTAAATACGGTAAAAAATAAATACTTACCTGGAGGCATATTATGATTGTATGGTTAGAAATGCATTTAAAAAGTTCAATATAATTTTCGTGAGCACTAAACAGATTGGCCACACTGAAAGTTTATTTATCAGTATCCACTGAACCCATCTTTCTACATTGAAAACACTCTGTGAAGATGTAAATATTTATTAAATTTTTTAAAACATTTATAAACTGTAAACTGTAATAAAAATGGGGGCCAACAAAAACTCTACATTACAAAAATGTGGTGATCTACTTGTTAATATAAAATCTTTTAAAAACAAATCAAAACTCTTTATTTTCCATTGTACTCTGTGCAGTGTGGATTTTGACCAGTTAAAAAAATTTTCAAAACATCTTGAAAGTCATGTGGAACATTATCAAAATGTTCATGGCAATATCACTGATAATAGTCTTTTCTTTGAGACGGAAACGATTCAAGTTCAATCGAAGCTGGTTGCGCAATTAAATGATGTCGATGAAAGTGACTATAACAATTTGGTGGGTTATAATGATCCTTTGGAAACGGTGAAACTTTACAAAGTTGAGAATGCTGAATCACAAAAAACAGACGGTTTAGTGTATTGCAACAAAAGGGCATATGAAGAACATATAAATATGGAAGAAGAAGTT
Organism: Epicampocera succincta; assembly: GCA_932526305.1. Lineage (NCBI taxonomy): Eukaryota > Metazoa > Arthropoda > Insecta > Diptera > Tachinidae > Epicampocera > Epicampocera succincta. Next base: position 16,253,834 of record OW052038.1, read on the forward strand.
GAAATTGTTGATATAACCAACCAGAGAGCAACTGAGACAAATTCTATAGTTTTTGGTGACTTAAGCTCCGAAAATTCCAGTGGTTCTGAACTGGATGTAAGAAAATAATTAATTTTTCTGTTACCTGTGTAGATACATGTGTATTTATGTATGCATATATATTTTTTTTGCAGTCAGAAAAGGATTCAGATACTCCCAAAAACGAAAAAAAATTCAAAAATTCAGAGGTAAGTGTCATAGTTTTTTTCAGTGTTTTATGAATCACATATTTTAAAATAAGCAGTTCCCAACGAATACAGATATTTTTAAATACACAAAATGCAAATGTGGGAAAGTATTGGATAATTATTCTGATTAGGGCAGTTCGCCCTTCATTTGTTTCTTGCATATAAGTACTTATATTGTATATATGTATGTATGTAGATAAATATGGCAGTTTTTAACAATCCAGCAGCAAAATATATCACCTGTTGTTTTTATTTTAAAGTTTTCATATAATACTAGTTTTAGACAGACATATGTATGTATGTATATGTATTTATCCATTAATTTACAACTTGCAAACTCGGCAGGGTAAAGAAGACCATATGATCACGATGGTTTTAACAGACTTCTACAAATGTCTCTCTGCCTAACTTGTATGACAAATGCCTTCACATGAAGAAGTAGCACCGTGGCCGACATGAAATTCCTCAAGTGAACTGTAAAACAAGACAGTTATTCGAGGCAAATCAAGCAAAAAGCGGAAGAGAGATGCAAAACTCTCCCTGACCGCTCTTAAAAAATATTTATCATTTTTGGTACCCAGCAAACCATGCGTTTCTGAGATTTTTGCATTTTATAGGATTTACTTGTTTATCAATTTACCGATGTAAAAGCCAGTGCCATTTTTTTTATTTGGAAGTAAATTGGTAAAATAAATCTGAGCCTAGTAAACTGAAATATTGCACAAATCTTTTTTTTTTCTTCATTATTACCAATTGCGCAGTTAAAAACAGACCATGAAGATAATTTCAAAAATTTCAACATTGTAAATTGCTTCACGTCAGTGGAGCAAACACGCATAAACTATAAATTAACTAGAAATATTTAACAATTTTGTCATATAAGTATGTACATGTATGTATGTCTGATGTTTCTGTATTTTTCTAATTTTTTAGTATGGATATTGCAACAAGCCAAAGAAAAGGAGACGGGTAAGTTGGGAATATTTTATGAGCTAAAATAATTGTTAATGTAACTGAAATAATGTTTGATAAAACTTTTGAAGGCTCACCCAAGGAATTGAGTCCAATAAAGCGTTTTTAATTTGAACGAACATATTTGAATATTTGTGAAGCTCCATACGGGCAAATTTTTTTTTATTTATTTAAAATGTCGAAAACAAGAATTTCTAAATTAAGTTTCAATATGTTTTATTTAATATTACCTCTTCATTACTTTGTTCTTTTTTTTAGGTTATTACCGAATCAATTTTACCATTTCTCATACAACAATATAAAAAATATGAAATTCTATGGCAAATTGATGATATCGCATTTGGTATTAAAATGAAAAAATATGAAATTTTTAACCGAATAGCTGAGACGTTAAAACTAGAGCAACAGGAAACAATAAGTTTGGAGGATCTTAACTATCACATTAATTATCTTAATGAATTATATTCCAAAGATAAGGAGCAAGAATTAAAATGCAAAAAAGAGGGGAAAAGCTTTATACCAGAATATCAGCAATATGAAGAAATGTCATTTCTGAGCACAAGTCAAGGCCCATTTTTATGTTCGATTTGTAATGAAATACTGCCAAGATATCATTCTTTTTGCCAGCATATGGCTGAGCATAATAAATGCCAGCCATATAAATGCCCATTATGCGATTCAACATTTGTCAATTATCACAAGTATCTGGTGCATAAAAAACGTCATTTAGGTATTCTGGATTTCCACTGTAAGATTTGCGGCAAAGGCTATATGTTTAAGAATGATTTGGAATGGCATGTGACGTCGCACACAGGCGATAAGCCTTTTTTATGTTCTATTTGCGGTACTGGCTTTAGGGCACGCCATGGCTATGATAATCATGTTCGCCGGCACGAAGAACGCTTCCGCCACCAGTGTCATATATGTAAGAGAGGTTTCAATCAACTGCATGCTCTGAATAGTCATGTCAAATCCCATCTCAATATACGTGACGTTTTATGTAAAATTTGTGGCAAAGGATTTGTCCATAGCAAATATCTGAAGAGACATGAGCTGATACATGGCAAAGAAAAACGCTACAAATGCAATGAATGCGGTAAGGCATTCTTTCAGCCGTGTGGCTTAAGAGCACACCGGAAAAATCATCACTCGGTTTTGGAAAAGCGTTAAAAGGGCTCTGTGTCAGCTAGTCATAAACAGTAAACATTCGCTGCAACTGGAGTTGCCACAATTATGTATGTACAATATTCAATATTTAAAAGATGTATTACTAATGAGCGTAATTTGATTCTCATATTCCATTTCATCAAAGGAAATTCAGACAAGAAGATAATACGTTTTGGCTGTTGCCCTCTTTGGGAAATAATTTTCGAACTTCAACCTTAAACATTGCACTCAAATTTAATGTTTCCTAAGTACTTACATACAGTTGCAAACATGGAAATAGCAGTAACTGTATATCGAAACAATATCACATACATACATATGTATGTATATATGTACGTGTACGTCAAATTAGTTCCATAAAATAAAAGAATCAATAAATAAATTATATTAAGGGCTTTATTTATTTATAAAGAAAATGATATTAATGAGATTAATATTTAATTTATACGTAAAAGTTGTTCTGTGAGAGAAAAAACCAAATTGCAGAAATAGAGTTTACGCAGGAAATAGTTCATATTGTTAATTTAATTGGGACTAGAGTATTTGGTAGCAGCTTTGAACCTTCAGAGACGTCATGTTGAACCAATTCACCGGGCACCAATAGGCAAACTGCAGTTAGCACATCCCGGCAGCTGTGCTTGTGATGTTATCACTGTTATATCACTGAACAATTTTAGAGGTTTGTATATGAGGCGTCTTCGTCCTGTCGTAACAGTTTGTTACAAATTTCGCTCACCCTTTAACCGCGATGTTGAAAATTGACAAAAATTATTTTAAGAAATTTATTTTATTTCATTTTTTATTTACAAATAAACAAGTTCAGTAAAATTATAAAACGACAGTGTATCTATATACGTATGAATGTGTGTTTTTTTTTTTTTTTTTGATTAATGCTATAAATCGTAACAAGTTTCGGTAATCAAAATCGAGAATACGAGTATTTTTTCAAAATTCCAAGTTTCGTATTTTTAAACGGCTCCCTCTTTTTTTTTTGGTTTAAATCGAAAGCATTTAAAACTTAAAATAAATACATGAATCTAAAATTCACATTGTTTTTGGTCGAATTTGTTTTGGAGCATTTTATTCTGCAGATGGCTCTTTTTTTTCCTTTTTCACTTGAACCGGAGCTGAATAGGGTTTATGAAGTTTACGGTGGGCCCGCAGGCCGGCACCCTGAGCAAACTCTTTGCCACATATGTGACATTTGTAGTGTTTTTTGTCTTCGTGTATGAGTTTATGGTTATTGAGATAACGCTGGGCTGTAAATCCTTTCCCACACACGTTGCACAAAATATCACGCACATTCAAATGCGATTTGACATGATCATTTAGGGTGTGCATATGATTGAAACCCATCTTACAGATGTGACACTCGTAACGGAAACGATTTTCGTGCCGCCTTACATGGTTATCGTGATCACGGCTAGTCCTAAAGCCGGTTCCACATATTTGGCACAGAAATGGCTTTTCACCCGTATGATAAGTTAAATGACGATCTAGTTCCGATTTCTTCGGATAGCCTTTGCCACAAATATCACAACGAAAGCTATTCTCGCTTAAATGCCGTTTAACATGCGATATGCAGGTATCGAATTTCTTGAAGGCAAATTCACAAAGTGGACACTTAAAAGGTCTGGAATTGGTGTGTTCTGCCACATGTACATGATAGTTTTCATATTTTTTAATAATTTCATTGCAATGTGGGCACTTAAATGGTCCCTGGCTGTCGCCAAGAAACGCTAAATCATTGTAAAATTTTGATATGGGCGAAAATTCTGTTTGTGCCAGCTCACATTTTAGCTGTATTTCTCGATCTTTTGAATACAAGCGGTTGATATACTGTATATGATTTCTCAAACGCTCCAAATTTATCGCTATATTCCAATTTTGTTTAAGTTCTGCGAGCATTTTATTGAATATTTCATCTCGTTTTGCTGTAATGCCGAAAAATACACCATTAACCTGCCATAAATCTTCATATTTTCTATAAAGTTCAATAAATGCTGGCAAATTTGTTTCGTCGATATTTTTCTGAAACGAAACCAAATAAAAATGTTATTTTCTTAAACTTAATTGCAAAGAAAATGTATTTCATTTGACTAATTGATATTAAAAGCTATAAATATACGCAGATTTTAAGTGCCGAATTTTAATTAATGGCGAATAATAAAGAATAATCATTTTAAATAATTAAAAATAAACAATTTTTAGATAAAACTGTAAACATTTTGTTATTGCAATTTTCGAAAGAAAAAGATTTTAAAAAAATGTTTGTGTAAAAAATAACCATAATTAATTCTAATTAAATCGTATAAAATTCAAAGGCGAAACATTGAAAATTTCCTCATTTAAAATAAATATGTATTTACTTAATGTTGATTTGTAATAATTTTTTTGTGCCAAGATTACCAAAAAAAAAAAATTGTTAGATACAGAAAATTTTTCGCAATAAAAACGTTTAAAGGAAAAATGTTCCGTCTATTAAAAATTTTATTTTATTTTATTGGAAACGCAATATCTATTATTCAGCAGTTTAAAGAAAATCTGCTTAAATTATCTTTTATTTAAAAGTATTGGAAGTTTGATAAAAAAAAATTTTAAAATATTCTATGGAAAGATTTATTTTCTAAAAATATTCATAAGTATATTTTTTTGATGCCGTCAATTTAGCAGAGAAAAGCGACACCCATATGTGTTTCCCTCGGTTCCGAACATTTTTTTCGCTGAGAAATTTTTATCAAGAATTACTTTTCAATACGAAATACTATCATATAACATGAGCGAAATGTCAAATAATTTTTACCGATAATTATTTTAAAAATTTGTTTTGATAGTTATAATTTAAAAAAATTTCATAACTTATATTATTTTAAACTTATGCAAACAAACAGTTCACTTAATAAATATTTGAATACAAAAATTATAAATATATTCCAATTTTTATTATTTATTTTACTTACGTTGAGCTGTTATTTTAGTTATTTTATGTTTTTAGTTGTTATTAAATTTGCTTATTATTTTAAATTTTGTAAAATAGATTGCAAATAAAACAGATTACAAAAAAAAAAAAAAATTTTACTTACAAATCGTTTCTTTTTAATCTGAAAAAAAAAAGTTTTCATAAGTTACATAAATATTATATACATATGAACATATTTACATATGTACATATAAATAAATAATAATTAAACTTACCCTATCTTTTGTCAACGCAACAATATTGTGTTCCAAATATTTCATATGGTCATGATACCAGGGCAATTTGTAGTTTTCTCCATTATGTTGTTTTTCAATTTCGAACGAACACTCAAAACGCATGATGTTTAGACGATTTTTGGCAAATTCCCATGATATTTCGGTACCTAATTTATCATTTACTTCCATTGCAATCGCTTCGTAAGCCTTTTGGCAGATTTCTTCATTTCGACATTTTTCTTTAACATCCCACAGCAGAGGCTTTTTCTCAAAAGCTTGCAGCAAAGCCACATTCAGATCTTTTTGTTCAGAATCTATAGCCAGGTATTTGTATTCTTTATAGTTTTTCTGACGCTTTTGTACCTTTTTAATACATTTGCGCATTTTCTTTGCCGTACACTTCACCTAAAAATACATACATATGTGTGTATGCTCCGATTTTAAGTGCATAAAATAAATACTGAAACAGTAAAAATTGCTAATTCTGTTTTCTATTTACCTCTGAATCGTTGTCGGCAGATTCATCGATTCTCTCCTCGCAAGATGAGCTGTCGTCCTGGAAATAAGATTGAATGCAATAAGAACTTGCAAAAAAAGTTTCTATACTTAATTTCTATATACTTCTTTCAATGGCTTATACTCATCATCATCATTGTCGTCACTGTCATTTTCGTTAAACGCTTCGACTTTAATATCAATCTCGCCATCTTTATCGACATCCTCATCCTTCACCTGAACTGCACTCAGTTTTTCGTTATCGTCTTCTGTATGGTTTTGCAGTGAAATTTCTTCTGTCTCCAACGGATCTTCTTTTACAATGTCATTAAGTGATATCTTATTTTCGGTTTGCAGTAGTCTATTGTCAGTTGGCGTTTCAATCTTTATTTCTGGTTCAAAAATCATTGGAATGTCGTGCGTTTCTTCCTTAAAATGTTTAAAATGCACAGCCTCTACATGCATTGAGAATTTTTTCATTTGATCCCATGATGTCTCACAAAAAGTACAATGAAACGTATAAACTCTGGATTTTTTATGCCTCTTTTTCAAGTCTATTAATATTTCGCCACACTTTGTCATTTTGTTATCTGCGCCCATTTTATAAATTTTTTTTTGTATAAATAATTATTTCTTTCAAAATGTTTTTATATTGAAAGAAAGACTAAAATTGTTTATATTATTAGCAGGTATGTATGTTCAGTCACTGTGGAACATCTGTTGATTGAGATGCCACACTATTTTACGAAGTAGAGGTTTTAATACAAAAACGCCATATGAACAAAATACTGCGGCAGACAATACGCAAGCAATCTTCACTACAAAATATACATGAAACAAGTTTTATACAAAAAAAAAAAAAAAAAATACTCTCCATTTATTTTATTCCAATTTGTGTTTATCTATTCATTTAATATATGTATTTATGTAAATAGATTTCCAAGGTTTTGCTTTCAAAACATTCAATTAGTTTGTGCCGTTAGAAGAATTTTCAAAATTTTCCGTTTTCAACTGAAGTCCTGCTGATAGTACTGATGTAGGTATATTCAGAGTCTAAAGAACAAACGGTAAATAACTAAACCAATAACTAAATATTAAAACTAATCTTACCTTTCCAGGACAAGAAGCTTCGTATTGGTGTTTCAAACTTTCCATTTCATAAATACAAGTGGATAAAGCTGTGCGTAGTTCACATAACAACACCATATCGGAACGCAATTCATTGAATGAATTGCAGATTTCTTCGGAAGGGGGAGGAGTTGGATCTTTAATGCAAATGAAAAAATTGTTCATTTTATAATCAAGATGATACTGTCTTTTTATTTTCTAATAATAATATATTGACGTTCATTTTGATTAATTTTTTAAATTAAAGTATTAAATATCATCATCACCGTCAACTTAGCACATTTGAAAAAAAAACTTAAATTCATAAAATTTTGATAAACAGTAATAATGGCTCGTTAGCTTTAGAAGAATGAATAACAACTTATTAGGTTTGAATAAGAATGTACCTTTAAAATGGTATAGATCAGTAAAATAGTAGTCAATGCACTAAAACCTGGAAAGTACTTACCCACTTTAAATTCTTGTATGGCTTGCTCCAATGCTTTTACCTTACGCTGTCCTATATTTGCTGGTAACTTCATTTTTTGTGATCGCAGCGATACGCCAGTGCCACGCAAATCAGAAAATTTTATTCCACTTGTACCAACTTCTATAGCATTTACAACAGAATCCACTTTTGATGGTCTTGGCTGGTGATGAATTTTTTTCTTATGCAATTTCTTTTCATACTTTCTAGCATTCTGAGAATTGGTTGCGGTATCGCCTTGCTGATCAGCTTGGGATATAAGCTTTTGCAAATCTTGCGTCTTACGTTCTCTTTCCTTTTTTCGGGCTTCAATTTTTCTCAGTTCATTTATAAGATTTTGTTCTTCCTTCACCTGTTGACTAGTTCTTTCGAAAAGTTTTTTAAGTTGCTCTTTACGGCGGCGCTCATGCTCAATGTCAAATACAAATATTTTTTTGTCACCAACATTCTGCGAAGAATTTGCTTTGGCTTTTGCTAATAACCCAGTTACTTCATAATAGCGTTCTTTTAAGTCTTCAACGCTTTTTATGCCATATTGTGAACGATCCCAGCGATCAGCCATAATAATAAAGCGCAGATCAAAGCTGTGGAGAAACCAACAAGTTCCATTTTATTTTCGACTATGAAATCACAAGAAAGCTTACCGTTTAGCTAAATCAAATAAGTGATCAGTTTGCTCTTTTGACCATTTTTGTGGGTTTGTCTGTAGATGTGCATTGTATTCGGCAACGTTGTAGCTCGGTACCTCCAATTGTTTATTAAATTTCGCAAATGGGTATTCTTTTGACTCATCAGTAATACGCTTCCAATGGTGAAAAACAGCACCGTCATTTCTTGCAGGATTACTAAAAGGAGCCCACTGCCATTTACGTACTTTTTTCATTCCCAAGCGGGCTTTTGCTTGTTTATATCCAGAACCAATGCCTAAAGCTGTGTCCGTTGGTAATAAAGGAGGCGCATCTTTATTATCATTATATAGCAAAGCAAATACTTCGCGATGCATGCCTTCCGGACGCTTGGATGGTCCCTTGGCTCTTAAAATACAAAATAATAATAAATGCATCCCACAAGTGTAATTTCACTTCAACGTGAACTTACTTTTCAAAGTTTCTTTTCTTAGTCGATAGGAACGAGTCCCTCGTTATTTCTGGTGTGTTAGGACGTTCTATATCCAAAATATCTCTTACATCGGTAGTCATTTTGTTTGTATGTCGTTATGCTAAATCAAATATAGTTTTAGTAATATTTATATACTTTTATATCCCTTATTTGCTATTTATTTAAGCTGGACAAATTTTATTTATGTCATTCACAACGAATTGTTGTCCGGGGAATATAAGTGCTGGAGACTTGAGGTTTGTTTGCTATTAATTCTATTAATTATTAAAGCCTATATTTTTTAAGTGATTTTTTATACGAAAATATTGTAACTGTTATCAAAAAAAAGATTATTAAAAACAATGTGTTTATAGCATGTACTGCCAATTGGAATACGAATGAAACTTTTTATGCCAGCAAAACTGAACTGCCGACAAAAATACCAACGGTTTCTCTAATGCCGCTGTCACAATCATTATCGCTTAATTTTGATGTGCGTAAGGATTTCTTTCCTTTGACAGGTAAGGTGATTTGTTCCATGAGAGAATTGATGCAGTTAAAAAATCATTAAAAAAAATTAAAGGCAAAAACGGCAATGTGTATTTAAAAATATGGTAAAAAAAATACAGTAGTTCCTTTTTCTTTTAGTTTAAAAAATACGTTTATAATATATCTTTCCTTGCAATAGTAACAGAATAATAAAAAAAGTTGTGAAAAAACATTTTTTCATAAGCTATTAGTTGATTGAATTAAAAAATATAAAGTCAATTTTTTATATTCTAACTATGAAACTAACAAACAGCACCACGATATAAAACGTAAAAGATAAAATTTTTTAATTTCTACTAAAAAATACATTAACACAATTTACATGTGTAGGTTTGAAACAAAGTATAAACAAAAAATAACTAGTTTTAAATTTTAATTCTTATCTTTTTAAAACAATTGTTATTCTTTTAACAATTCAGCCCCTTTCTCTTATCACAACCAGTGTTTTAATTTACATACATAAGTATATTCATTTACATGAATGCATACAAAATATACATACATTTATTCAAACCTTCTCATGTTGTGTTAACAAGCAAATTACATACCTTAACATAATGTTAACAATCACAAAAATCTTATCATGCAGAGAAATGTACATGAATATGTATGTATGCGTATAAATAACGGTTTTTTAATTTTTTAGGGGTTAAATAGTTTGAAGTGGTTACTTGAAGAAATAAAATCAATATAACTGTCAGAACGGTTACCATTAAAAGTCATATTGCGTTAAACAACTATTAAAAGGATGAAAATAACACTCGCGAGAAGAACTGTTTTGCGTAGTAGTTAGTGTATGAAATGTTTCGTACACAATTCTACCCTGATAAAAGGGGGTTGTACAGAGAAATATAAAATAAAAGTGGTTACGGAAAATCAATATAGCATTAAATATTTATAATTTTTGTGGTGATACAATACAATACAATATATGCAAGGAACTTATAAATAAATGTATTGTAATGTTGATAAATTGAAAAAGGTTGAATTGAATTAAAATAAATTGATTTAAGAAAAAATATACACAAACACACCTATAAATACATACTAATATATATGCCTACTACTACATACACACCTACATACATAGGACCGTATAAGTTATTTGGTGTTAAACAGAGAGTAAGGTGTTTGTTTCAAATAATTGTTCACGAAAATTGTTGCAAACATGGATACTGAGGAGGAATAAGAGGGTTTTGTTGAATTTAACACATTATACAAATAAAAATATTCAAATAAATACAATATATAATTTAAAAAAAGATATACATAAATACATACGTACATGCATATATGTATATGTACATATGAACATAAAACTTGTACGCAACTCTACTACATAAATTCATGTCATGTTTGTTTAAGTATATGAATAATCGTTTCTTTTATTTTTTCGGATCTTTCATGTGATGGCGAAAAATTAACAGTTTCTTCTCACCTACTACATATGTATGTATTTCTGCGGATTACATTCACACCCTTTATCAATGCGAATAGGTTGGAAAAACACCAGCAAACCAGGACACCACACAACCACACACATTTACAAGCAAGTAAGTACAATACCTAAAAAAATATCTGGAAAAGAAAAATATTAGCAAGTATTATTTCAAAATTTTTAAGCGATATTGCTATTTAAGACGCAACTTTATTTTAATAAAAAAAAATTGATTTACTTTGCTCTGAGTTTTTAACAAATAAAATTCGACTAATTATGTATGTATTTGTGTTACAGTTACATATACTATATTGCGTGCTGCCGAGCTCATCGCCCATAATCTGCTAATCAGCCGTTATTGCTGCAAAACTATTTAAGCTGCGCACACCAGTAGCGCATAGAGAAAGCAAAATATGATTGATCCCAGCTCCAGTGAGGAGGAGGGTGATGAAGAACCTACGCCTCAAGCACCACCCAAAGGACGCTTAGGTGGAAATTCGTTAGCTAAGCCGAAGCCCGTTGTAACAGCCACCGATTCCAGCAATAAGGCTAGTGTAGGAGCAGCGCGACAAAATGGTGATATTCCGCACAAGGCAGCTGGCGGCTCTGTTTCAAGTGGGGCAACAGATAGTGAAAAAACTACAGCACCCGTAGCGGCAACTAGTGTAGCGAGTAAAAATGAATTAACAGCTAATGATTCTGCAGCGGGCGGAGGCAGCATATCGCAAGAAACGTTAAATCAAAGTGCCGGTTCTTCTTCCAGAGGAAATTCACTGTCGCGACCAATATCCCCTTCGCCGTCAGTAGCAAGTGACAAATATGAATCGGGCTCTGGTCAGCCAAAACAGGGTATTGAAGAAGAGGAGCGTAAGAAACGCATCCAACTGTATGTGTTTGTTTCCCGTTGCATATCATATCCGTTTAATGCTAAACAACCTACCGACATGACAAAAAGACAGCCCAAAGTTAACAAAACGCAATTAGATGCCATTACTCAGCGATTCCAAGCGTTTTTAAAAGGAGAAACACAAATTATGGCCGACGAAGCGTTTCGTAATGCAGTACAAAGTTATCATGATGTTTTTTTGAAATCAGATCGTATTTTGAAAATGGTTCAACAGGGTTCATGTTCAATGCAGGATTTTACAGAAGTTTTTCGCAAGAACATAGAAAAACGCGTACGTTCGTTGCCTGAAATTGATGGGCTTAGCAAAGACACAGTGCTTACCTCCTGGATGGCAAAATTTGATGTGATACTTAAAGGAACAGGAGAAGAGGATTCAAAAAAACCAGCCCGTTTGCAGCAATCACTAAATAGTGAGTTGATACTCTCCAAAGAACAACTTTATGATATGTTCCAGCAGATACTTAGTGTTAAGAAGTTTGAACACCAAATTTTATTCAATGCCTTAATGCTTGATTCAGCCGATGAGCAAGCGGCTGCCATTAGGCGTGAACTGGATGGTCGTATGCAGCGTGTTAATGAAATGGAAAAGAATCGAAAACTTATGCCAAAATTTGTATTAAAAGAAATGGAATCACTCTATATAGAAGAATTAAAGTCCTCGATAAATTTATTGATGGCAAATTTAGAATCGCTGCCAGTTACCAAAGGCAATATGGACAGCAAGTATGGCTTGCAAAAGCTAAAACGTTACAATCATAGCACCCCCTCATTCTTAAAAATGATTTTACGCTCTCATGGTTCTCTTTCAAAGCTTGAAGGTGATTCAGAGGAAGGTATAACACAACTTTCCAAATTAGATGTAGTATTGACCTTTCAATTAGAAGTTATAGTAATGGAAGTTAAAGGTCTTAAATCATTAGCTCAGAATCGAATTGTTTACTGTACAATGGAAGTAGAAAACGGTGAAAAACTGCAAACCGATCAAGCTGAAGCCTCCAAACCCATGTGGGATACACAAGGCGATTTTACAACGACTCATCCTTTGCCTGTTGTTAAAGTAAAGTTGTATACGGAAAATCCGGGAATGCTTGCTTTAGAAGATAAGGAACTGGGCAAAGTTACAATTAAGCCAACACCTTTATCATCCAAAACTCCTGAGTGGCATCGAATGACGGTTCCAAAGAACTTAGCCGATCAGGATCTACGGATTAAAATAGCATGTCGTCTTGAAAAACCACCAAATATGAAGCACTGTGGTCATCTTTACGCCATTGGAAAATCGGTGTGGAAAAAGTGGAAAAAACGTTATTTTGTACTAGTTCAAGTATCTCAGTACACCTTCGCCATGTGTAGTTACAAGGAAAAAAAATCGGAACCATCGGAAATGATGCAGTTGGATGGTTATACGGTTGACTATATCGAAGGTGCTAGTGCAAGTTTAATGTTTGGCACCGATTTAAATGGCGGTCGATTTTTCTTCAACGCTGTTCGAGAAGGCGATAGCATTGCTTTCGCTTGCGATGACGAAAATGAATGCAGTTTATGGGTTATGGCCATGTATCGTGCCACTGGTCAGTCCCACAAACCAACGCCGCCAGTTACTCAGGATAAAAACTCGGCCATATCGAAGATTCAAGGTGATGCGGACAAGGCACGTAAACACGGCATGGAAGATTACATTAGCGCCGATCCATGTACTTTAGATCATGCTGTGTTCTTCAAAATGCTGCAAAATCTCGCTTTAGAATATCGCCTTAATGATCAATACGCTTCCCTCGGTTGGTTTAGCCCCGGACAAGTCTTTGTATTGGATGAATACTGTGCTCGTTATGGTGTCCGTGGCTGTTACAGACATCTCTGTTACCTCTCAGACTTATTAGATCGCGCCGAAAAAGACTTCATGATTGATCCGACGCTAATACATTATTCTTTCGCCTTTTGTGCCAGCCACGTGCACGGCAATCGCCCAGATGGCGTTGGCAGTATTACACATGAGGAGAAAGAAAAATTTACCGAGATCAAAGAACGCTTAAGAGTTTTGCTAGAATATCAAATAACCAATTTTAGATTTTGTTTTCCATTTGGTCGCCCTGAGGGTGCCCTGAAGGCAACTTTGTCGCTGCTTGAGCGTGTCTTAATGAAGGATATTGTCACACCCGTGCCACCAGAAGAAGTACGTGCTATGATTAAAAAAAGTCTTGAATCAGCCGCTTTGGTGAACTATACTCGCTTGTCTTCCGAAGCAAAAATTGAAGAAGATTTGCGTGGAGAAGTTGCAGTGCCTCCTGCAAGAAAACTCGAAGATTTGATACATCTAGCAGAACTATGCGTTGATTTACAGCAGCAAAATGAAGAACATTATGCTGAAGCTTTTGCTTGGTTCAGCGATTTGTTGGTAGAACATGCCGAAATATTTTGGTCCCTCTTTGCTGTTGATATGGACCGAGTTTTATCCGAACAACCACCTGATACCTGGGATTCGTTTCCCTTATTCCAAATTCTCAACGATTACCTGCGAGCAGACGATAATCTTCGCAACGGTCGTTTCCACCAACATTTAAGAGATACTTTTGCCCCATTAGTTATACGCTATGTAGATCTAATGGAATCCTCAATAGCTCAATCCATCAATAAAGGCTTCGAGAAAGAACGCTGGGAAAGTAAAGGCAATGGATGTGCCACATCTGAAGATCTTTTTTGGAAACTCGATGCCTTACAATCATTTATACGTGATCTCCACTGGCCTGAAGCGGAATTCCGCCAGCACTTAGAACAGCGTCTCAAAATGATGGCCGCAGAGATGATTGAACAATGTATTGCACGAACAGATGCGTCATTCCAATCGTGGATAAAGAAAACTATTACATTCATATCATCAACTGATTACATTGTGGCGTCGGAAATGTGCGCAATGATTAATGTGATATTAAACGCAAAAAATCAAAGTTTTAAATTAACCACCATAGACGGAATTGATTTGTACAAATTTCATGCTAAAATTGACGATCAGCTTGATAAAGCGAATGTAGCCATGACACAAGGCCTTGTTGGTAAACTTATGTCAGTGCTAGAGTCGACTTTATCCAAATTGGCCCGATACGATGAAGGTAGCTTAATTGGCTCTATACTTAGTTTTACGAATGTCTCTAGTTCAGGTAAAGATTTAGGTCAAAGCTATGTAATCTTTTTTCGTAACAACATGGAACAAATACGTGGCAAGGTCGGTGACGACTTGTGGACCTTAAATTTCTTCGAACAATGGTACACGCAACAAGTTAATATGCTTTGTAATTGGCTTTCTGAGCGTTTGGATCACGCACTCCACTATGCTCAGGTACAGGCGATATCACATATTGTAAAGAAAATTTATTCCGATTTTGAGCTACAAGGTATGCTTGAAGAAAAGCTAAATTCTAAAGCATATCAAACTGTCGCCACGCGAATGGCTACAGAGGAAGCCACATGTGCTCTAACCATGCCTGACGTTGCAGAAGGTGATGAAGTTGCAGAGGATGGTAGAGAACTCGACGGCATTGAAGAGGAGGGTGCCGAAGAGGAGACCGCTACGCCACGCGTTAGAATGCCTCAGCCGAATCTTGTTTCGGCTCAGGCAGCAGCAGTTACCAACGTTGTGGCCGGACGCGTCGGTAATCTCCTCGGTAAAGGTATTGGTGGATTGAGCTCAAAACTCGGCAGTGGTGGTTGGTTCTAATGCATAAATTGCTGGTGGTTATGAAGATGTTGGTCGTCGCTGTTGTCGTCGTGTGGATGGTGGTGGAGCTGAAGATTATTTATTTTTCTGTCTAATATCTTTCCAATTTATACTCTTTCTCCCTCTCTCCCACTCTAAACTCCTCTACAAGCTTCAGTTTTAATAATTACAACATCAACAACAAAAGTTAGGCACACTTATGGAACAATATACATATAAACGAATAGATACCAAAAATTTTAATTATATCTAATATTATATTAAATATATAAAAAACAAAAAATTAAATTAAAATTACTAATTATATTATTATATTTAATTAAACAAATTTAAAAAAATAATATGTATTGCATTTTGGTGGCAGATGTAGCAGTAGAAATAATTAATTTTTACTAGGCAAATTACTTACATTTGAAAGAAACGTCAAAATATAATATATAAATACTACATACATAACTTATATTTAATTAAAGATTATACCAAAGATTAAATAAAAAATGCTTATCCGAAAAAAAAAACAAATAACTACATATATAAAAATCTTTAAAATATACAAACTTACTTACATACAACACCATTACAAATAATTATTGTTTTGTTGAACTAAATAATAATAAAAGAAAATGGTTCGAAAATGTTTGATTTTGTATTATGATTTACATACATACATATGTATGTACACACATCTGTACTATGTACACTTCTGTAAATCAAATATTTTCCAACTTTTTATTTTGTTTTATTGTAGAATAGATTTTTCCGGACTTCTAGAATCTAGATCAACAGTCTTCATTCATCAGTTAAAACTCTTCCCCGATACGTTGTAATCTTAAGCAATAAAAGGACTTAACCAATGTACAGCAATTTAAAAAGTGTTCAAGGGCTGAACATACTTACACAAATGCATGCACACACATATCCATGCATACATATTATCTTATTACATGAAATGAAACAATTTGTCTTTGTATGTGAGTCTGTTTTTGTCAGTCCAAAAGTGAGAAACCAAATGGACGAGTTTCGGGTCGAATTAGTCAAGGACTGATGTCCTTAATGGATTTCGGTCTTCCAATCTCATATGCTCCGAATTCTGAGCTATCAACGGTACTGCTCTGGTAGGAAAGTTTAGATCGCCCAAGATCTAAAGCAAATTGAATAATCTAAATGACAATAGCAATAACGATTTTGTGACAACATCTGGATGCGATCATGTGAAATAGAACGAATTCAAATCACGTGAAATCCAAATTTGTTTTTAATGCAAAAAAGTTCGACCAATCGTGCATGACATTTAGTTATAGTTTTTGGTCTTAAAAATATCTGCCTGCATTTCTGACATAAACCCTTCTTTTTACAGTATATACATATTTATAGAAATTTCACTATACAATTTATTTAATAAAAAAAATTCACATAATATTAAATGATTTTTTCTCTTAACAATATTTAAAAGATTCTATTGTTTTCTCAATATTGTTCTATGTCTTCGACTGTGAACTACATAATCAGATACATATGTTTTAACTATGACTAAAACAAATAATAGATTTGCTTCGATTGCTTTTAATACCAAAGTGTTCGCTGGGAAATAATAAAATCACTTCCAATCGCATCATTATTTGTTTACAATTTTGTTTTCTTTTTTGGAAAAATAAGACCGTAGATATTAAAAGAAATATACATAAATTTAAAGTTAAGATGATGTTCACGAGAATGCAAAATATTTACGATTACACTGGATATATAAAATGTGGAGAAATCTTAAGACCACCTTGCGAAAGTACGACACGTCCATACGCTTTGAAATGTTTCTACTGCAAAGAAATATATTTGTTATTTGAGGCATTCATATTTCACATTGAAGATCATTGCAAAAATGCAATTGCGAACGTGGAACATGATACAGTTAACATGGAATCAGTTTCAACTGATCAGAACAGCACAGCACAGAATCAAAAATATTGTGCACACGACAATGAAGACGAAAAAACTTCCTCCTTTGTGCAAACGGTGAGTGAAACATACAAACATATGCATCTACATACATATGTATGTATGTATTTGAGTATATATGTACATACATATGTAGTAAGTACATAGTAGATAAAAAGTTCAATTTGTCTACCAATTTTTTTTTAGTAACGAAGCAACTTTAGCACAAAGCATAATTTCTGTACATTCTTGTATGTACGTTTACGTATCCATCATTAGGATCATCAGAGTGGTCCTAATGATTTTCTAATACAAAGGTTTAAAAAAATAGTCTTAATTCTAGTTTTTTTTTACAGGAGGAAGCATCGGTTGTTATCAAATCTGACAATACTTCTTCTGATGACAACCAGCCACTATTAGTTAAGAAAGAGTTGAAGTCACCAGCTGATACAAAAACGAACAGGTCTACTTTATTGCGCTCTGAGTCGCAACTAAATAAGTATGAGCAACTTAATTATGGCTGTGACACTAAGAAGTTGCCTCAACGGAGAAGAGCGCTCGAAAAATCCAAAAATAATACAACAAAGCCAACAATAGTGGCTAAGGACAATGTTAAAAAAAAGGCTGCAAAAAAACCCATTAATAGAGTTGTAAAAGTTGATAACAAGGATGAGTTCAAATTCAAAAGTTGTGAAAAGAAAGTTCACCAACAATCAAGTAAAAAGACGAATTGTAAAACAACTTCTATCGAAGAAGAGCCAAAAAATAATGCAGATGACAATTTGTTAAGTGGCGATCATTTCGTTAATGAAATAAATTCAGAATACCTGTTTGGAAATACGTACATATGTCCACAAGATTAACACATGAAACATTTTCACATACTACTTATAATTAAAAGTCAATTTGTAAAATTTGTATTAAACAACAAATTAAAAAAAATTATTAGATTTTTGTGTACATATGTATGTATACACAAATTTTGAGAAAAAGTCTATTTTATTATTTAAGAATTAGGTGTGCACACATACATACATATGTATGTATGTAGGTATGTATGTACATATATAAATTTACTAACTAATTTGTGTCACATATATTTTCAATGTTTCTTTGTTTTGTTTTTAGTTAATACATATATCAGGTATAAAAACAAAATAACAACCTAAAATTGTCTATATCTATGTATGTACATTTGTATGTGTATAAAATAACAGAAATATAATTGACAATAATCAAAATTATTGCACAGTTTTCCTCCATTTAAGACATTTAATTATTCAATTATGTTACTATCGTATGTGTTTCTGCTCTTGAATAATTTCTGTTCGCTGGGAAGCAAGCGAAAATCATGGTTTCAACTGAAACTACGCCAAAAGGTTTAATAATACATACATATGTAAATCAAACAAAATATTGAATATATGTACATATATGTATAACTCCAGGAAAATGCTGCCCAAGATGCAAAATATTCACAATTACGTTGGCTACACTAAGTGTGGAGAAGTCTTAAGGCCACCTTCCGCAGGTTATCAACATCCGTACATTTTAAAGTGTTATCAATGCAGTGAAATATATTTACTATATGAAGCATTCATATTTCATATGGAAGACCATTGCAAAAGTTTGAATATGGAAAGTCAAACCGACGTTGATAGTAACATTTCGAAAAGTGCTGAAGGTTGTTGTAATCAGGATCATAAGAAGTTTGTCGCCAAAGCTGCTTTAAGCATTAAAGCGGAAGCAAATCAATCTTCTACGTTAACGGTGAGTTCGAGATAAACGATACAGAGATAGGAAATACATATGTACATATATGTATGTACAATACAGAATGCAGTTGAGATTAATACTGTCTATGTATGGTTTTTTATGAATCCTTTCAATAATGTATTTCCGAATTAAAAGATAGCCACAGTGTGAAGCAATTACGAAAATTATATTTTTCGTCAGGGCCAACTTAAAAATTTTTTCTTCCGAATTAATTTTGTTTCAGGAAGATCCATTGATTAATCCAAAGCGTGAGCATATCTCTCACTACGGACTTCCTTCTCTCTTAGAAGTAGAGGTGAAGCCAGTAGATTTTAACGCGGATAAATCTATACAAAAGATCAAGCATAAAACGTTATCAACCGTTAAAGAATTTGGGGAAAATGTAAATTCCAAAGAAAGAAGTATAGGCGAGAAAAAATCTAACATCAGTGACGAAGAAATGGAAAACAGCTCAGATGGCGGAACTTACGAAGAAGATGACGAGTATGAAATACGAGTAAATATTTCTTCCAAAATTTTAGTATTTCTCTTCAATAATGTTCCCAATAATATCAATTCATTTCAGATGAATAAGCAATCAAATAATGATTTAACTCTCATTCAATCTGCTCCCGATTATGATTTTTTGAAAACAAAAAAGTATATCAATTCTCTCATAGAGGCCTATAAAAATCAGCCTACACTATGGAATAAAAATTTTCCTTTTTTGAGGCACAAACTAAAACGTCAAAACTGTTATCAAGAAATTGCTAATGAACTCAAAAGGCAGCATTATTTATCAATTACTTGGAACCAAGCTGCTAATGCTATTGTATTTTTGTGCCGAAAGTATCGTGAAGACCTAAAAAGCTTAATGGAAAACAATGAAACTAAAGAAACCTATACTCCATCATGGTTCTTCCAAAACTTAAATTTTCTAAAACCTTTTGCCGAAAATAATCAAATTGTAAAGTTGGATTCACATTTGCCAGATCTTTTGCCTTATCAAATAAAAGAAATTTTAGGAATATATAAAGGGCTTCCACATCTCTGGAATACTGAAATGATCGAACACTATTGTAAAAATAAAACAGATGCTGCCAAACAGGAAATGTTGAATGCGTTGTACATAAAATTAGGTATAAAAATTACTGTTAATGTACTGGAAGAATACTTTCGTACTATAAACAATTGCTTTGCTCGAGCTAAACGCAAGAAATCGGATACTAAAGCCAATAAAATGAATAGTGATGTAAATACTGAAGACTATTACGAACCCATGCTTTTTTTAACTGACCATGTTGGCTCATTTAGTTGCTCTGAATGTACACGGTGTTTTAAAAGTCCAATGTATTTGAAAATACACCAAACTCAAGCTCATAAATTTGAACCCCTTCCATGTTCCTTATGCCATAAGAAATTCAGATCAGTAAGTTCCTATACGAATCATGCCAAACGTCACATGAAAGATCTCAATCACGAATGCAAAGAATGTGATAAAAAATTTTTGCAGTCTAATGAGCTACAGATACACATGCGTAATCATACAGGTGTAAAACCATTCTGTTGTGAAATATGTGGGGCTTCATTTCGGCACGTTCAGAGTTTTACCATTCACCACAGGCGTCATATAAAGAAATATCTACATTCCTGTGAAATCTGTGGCAAGGGTTTTTATACAAAGGATCGGTATAAAGATCATATAAACTCTCATTCTAATACACGAAACCAAGTGTGCAAAGTATGTGGCAAAACTTTTATAACAAAAAGGACATTGAGGCAACACGTTGTAATACACGAAGATGTACGAACACACGCTTGTAAGCTTTGTGGAAAGGCTTTCAAACATAAAACTGGAGTAACCCAGCACATGAAAACACATGGTATAACCAACAACAATGAAAAAAAATAGCAACTTCAAAATAAGAAATATACAGGGAAAAAAATATTTACACACAATTATATACATATTTATGTATATGTGCAATTTACAATTTTCATTAATTTATAATATGGCATTATCCCGTATACATTAACTTAATTTTAAGACATTTAAGTACATAGTACATATGTATGTAAATATTATGAACTACATAAATAAAACGATAGATGCATTGGTAAAGTACATAACAATGGCAGGTCGCAGTATGAACCCACCCGAAGGCTCCTCAGTTTAAACGACATTTGTTGACACATATGTACATATAGCAGTCGACGAATAATTACTTTGCTGGAATATCTAAAATTGTTGGATAATTAAACGACCAAAGCATGTAAGCGAATACGAGAGGTAATTATGCGGATATAGTATTTTCTATGTTCCTTCTGGCATAACTTTGAAGTTTATGAAACGATTTAAAAAAATTATTTTGTCTTCTAAAGAAGCTCTGTAGTTATGCACTTAAAGGAGAAAAGTATTTAAAAGTAATTAATTAGGCTGTACTGTATACATATGTATGTACTATATGCATATGAAACAATCAAAGTAGAGGTTATCCATTTGCTGATATGAATACCTATTATCTGTACGTACTTATTCAATAAAAGCCACAAAAATGAAATCAATAGTTTGTTTAATTTATTATAAAAGAAACAAAATAAAGAGCTGTTTTCTGTGTTATCTAACTTTCTATATGCAAGCATTCCTTAGATGCACTCTATTCATCAGTAGACTTGAAAACCTCTGAAAAATATGTAGGGTACATATTTCAACTTTATATTCCATTGCCTTTAAACAATAAAGTTCATGAAGAAGAGTATTAGAAGCTTTCTCTTCTTGGCGATCCGAAATAGTAACTTGACCATGTGCTTAGCGTCTTGGCTACAATTGGGAAACAGTACATAAAATTGGTGCAAGAACTGAACATACGCCACTACAACAAATTTTATGTCCAAATAAATAAAGCGTACGAATTGAATATTCCTCCGGTAAAATGCAAACTAAAGTGCAAAATATGCAGAAATATGTTGGTTACACAAAATGTGGAGAAATCTTAAAACCGCCTTCCGGGAGTTATCAACGTCCATATATTTTAAAATGCTTTCATTGCAAAGAAATATATTTGCTTTTTGAAGCGTTCATATTTCATATCGAAGATCATTGCAAAAGTTTAATAGCGGAAACTCGGGCAAATAATGAATACATAGATGAATCTTTTGAATCAAATTCCAATTCGGAACATATGGAGTTGAGTGATAAAACTATCAGTATAAAAGTAGAAGATATACCAACTTCTATGCAAACGGTGAGATGCAAAGATACAATTTTTAAATGTTTATAAACAAAAATGTCAAAAGGTCAATAATAATAATCTCGTAAACCCTATATTGAAATCCCCTATTTAGAAATTATAGTTGAAAACAACCTGTTTGAATGTAATTATAGACCAAAAAATATATCGAGTCTTCATTATTAGTTTCTATTAAAATTACAATCTCTGACTTCGAAGGCAAACATTTTATAAATATTAAGTACATTTCTCAATAGTCATTAATTTGAAAAATATATGTATGTAACTAGACGCACATAATTATGTACGTACACACATACATACATACATATATTTGCAGAATATTAAATATTTGAAACTTATATCAATTTCTTTTTTTTAGGATCCATTAATTGTTGTAAAACCTGAACGCTTTTCTGAAAATTACAACACGATTCCAGTAAAAGAAGAGATAGGACCATTAGACAATATAAGTAGCGTACTAATAAACAATGATTACAAAGAAAAACTGCCACCTGTAGAAGAACTTTGTGATGCAGGCTTCAATGAAAACTTAAATAATTGTGATGAAGAGGATTACCAAAGCAGTGGTGAGGAAGTTGAAAGTCGATCAGATGATGCAACCAGTGTAGAGTATGACGATTGCGGTATAATGGTAAATGTTTAGTATAATTCGCAATTCATTATAGGTATTTTTTAAATTAAATTTAATATTTTAGTTTGGTAAGGAAACTAAGAGAGATTTGGTTAGCAGCATAAAACTAAACAGTTTTGTAAAAAAGTTTTTACAAACAAAGAAGCATGTCCTGTCTTTTATTGAAGCTTATAAGAATCAACCTTCCTTGTGGAATAAAAATTTTCCATGCTTAAGGTATAAAGAAAAGCGTCAAAACTGTTTACAAAAAATCGCCGATGAACTCAATAAGCAGCATAAATTGTCGTTAACGTGGAATCAAATTGCGAGCGTTATTATATTTTTGTGTCGAACATATCGTGAAGACCTAAAAGGCTTTAAGGAAAGGGGTTTGGGTGTAGAAAACTATAAGCCATCATGGTTTTTTGAAGATTTACACTTTTTAAAACCCTTTATGGAAAATAATCAAATCGCAAAACTTGACTCACATATGCCCGATCTTTTGCCATACCAAGTAATAGAATTATTGCGAATATATAAAGATCTTCCACATATATGGAATACGGATATGATTGAGCATTATTGTAAAAATAAAGTTGATGCCGCCAAAAAGGAAATGTTGCAAACATTAGAAAAAAACTTAGGTTTAAAAATTACCGAAAATATATTGGAGAATTACTTTCGTACTGTAAATAATTGTTTTACTCGAGCTAAACGCAAAAAAATTAACGAAGCATCAAACAAAAATGAAGATGAGGCGAATATTGAGGACAACATGCTGGAAGATTATTATGAACACATGCTTTTTCTTAATGATCACGTAGGCTCATTTAAGTGCTCTGAATGTAAACGTTCTTTCAAAAGTCCAATGTACTTAAAAATACATCAAACTAATGCTCATGGATTTGAACCCATTCAATGTTCTCAGTGCAAAAAGCCATTCAAATCAATTACTGCATATACGAACCACGCAAAACGCCATATGGAAGATCTTAATCATGAGTGTGAAGAATGTGGCAAGAAATTTTTGCATTCTACTGACTTACGCATACACATGCGTAATCATACCGGAGTTAAACCGTTCTGTTGCGAAATATGTGGGGCATCATTTCGGCACATTCAAGGCTTTACTAATCACCACCGTCGTCATATCAAAAATTATCTTCATACTTGTGAAATATGCGGAAAGGGGTTTTATTCAAAAGATCGTTATAATGATCATATGAATTCACATTCCAATACACGCAATCAAGTGTGCAAAGTTTGCGGGAAGGCCTTTATCACAAAAAGATCATTGCAACAACATGTAGTCATTCACGATAATGTCCGAAGATATTCCTGCAAATTATGTGGCAAAAGTTTCAAACAGAAAACCGGAGTAAACCAACATATGAGAACACATGGCATAGCGAACAGCGAAGAAAAAACTGCAACTAAAAAGGAATAAATTTAGTTTTTATAGGGAATACATATTGTTTGGATTTTTTATGAATTCACATTGTTTTTGGAGAAAACTGAATATATTATACATAAAACCACTAACTTTATCGAATTTTTTTAAGGCAAAATTTTGCAAATAAATATTGATAATTTAAGTAAATTAGCTTTAACATTTCATGACTGGTAGATCAATGTATCGAAACCATTTGTACCATTCATTGTATTGAAAAACTCAACAAATTACTGTAATTTTTATAACCTTTAAAAACATTGTTTTATTAACTAGAATTTTTATGCATAAATGCATCAAATAAACCATATGTTGCGATAAAACACATCACCTTGTTGTTTGCCTGGAAATTAAAATTAAAATATTTTCGTTGCACTTATTCAAACTGAACATACACAATAACTTGATTGTTTTTAATAAGCCAACAAGTCCATAGATCCTAGACAACACAAACAAATATGCCAAATTTTGTTGATTACGTGCAGTGCGGAGGAATCTTTAAATCAAGTGCAGGGAATATGCAATATCCATATATTTTAAAATGTTTTCAGTGCAAAGATGTATTTTTATTGTTTGAAGTCTTCATGTTTCACATTGAAGATGATTGTAGGTGTTTTACGAAAGAAACTCAACCTCATAACTATTCTGAAGCAGGAGATGCGGAGTACGTTGATAACAACGTTCTAAATATAAAACAGGAAGAAAATGTTATTCCTACAGAAAAGGTAAGAACTTACACACATACATATGTACATATACAAGGATTTGTCACAAGCAAACGTTCTACATACTGACATATGTACATACATATGTACTATGTATGTACATTTATAAATTGAAGCTAATCACGACAACATGTTAAATTGCTTTTGCTAACGAGGGATCATGATCTTTTGTTACCCAGTCCATTTTCAACAAGTACAGAACCATTAATTTTTAAATGTTGGAAACTGCTTTTTCAATTTAAACCCGTAGGAAGACCCAGAATGGTTTGCTAGGCACAAAACAATATAAGAGTTCATTCACACAAACATATGAATGCATGTACAAATGTATGTATGTATGTATGCATATGCATCCACTTCTTTACACATATGTACATACATATGTAAATTCAGAGTTAAAGTACAAGGAAGTTTAAGTTGTTATTTAGTAAGTTTTTTAAAACTATACTTTAATGGTGTATTAGCCATTGCAATGTTGCCTTTTAAATGATATATTTATACTGTTCTTCATTACTGGTAAATGATATTATAAGTTTCCTTTGGACCACACTTCTAAACTATTTATCTTAGGTCCCATAATAGAGCATAATATTTTGACACAAGTTCATAAGCTTCTTGCTTGTTCGGCTATCGTTTTAGACGAATGACGTTTTCAATTCGAACAAATTTTGCTAGACCTGCA
Organism: Epicampocera succincta; assembly: GCA_932526305.1. Lineage (NCBI taxonomy): Eukaryota > Metazoa > Arthropoda > Insecta > Diptera > Tachinidae > Epicampocera > Epicampocera succincta. Next base: position 16,279,596 of record OW052038.1, read on the forward strand.
AAATGCTTCGAAAGCCCTCATTAAACAAAGCCATTTTTAAATTCAGAGGTTAAGCCAAACTAATTTTCTTATCTCCACCCCAAAGCTTTTGAGCAAAATTGTGTTAAGTCGACTTAATTTTTATTAAAGGAAGCCCTCTTAATTGAGGTAAAAGCTGATCGAGATTTAGACACATTTGATTCTAAAGGAAACAACACCTCAAACAATGACGATGCAAAAATCTTTGATATTAGTGAAGATTATTTTCAAAGTAACGACGAAGAAATGGAAAGCATATGTGGAGATTCAACTGGCAAAGAGGAGCAGGGCTATGAAATTAAGGTAAACTTTTTTAAGCAAACAATATTTAGACTTTCGGCAAAGTTATGTTTCACATTACAGACAGAAAATGAACAAAACGATGCTTTGGTCGGCCGATTGAAATCGTCCAATTTCATTACGAAATTTCTTAAAACAAAGGAGTATGTTACAGCTTTTATTGAGGCTTATAAGAGACAACCTGCTTTGTGGAATAAAAATGTTCCGTATTTGAGAACAAAGATGGAACGTCAAAACTGTTTTCAAGAAATTGCTAATGAATTTAACGAGAAGTACGACTTTTCAATTACTTGGAGTGAAGTTCAGAATTTTGTAGTATTTTTGTGGTATTTTTGTGGCGAAATTACCGTGAAGATCTTAAATATATGAAAGAAATCAAACAAAGTGGGACTGATCAAATAACATCTTGGTTTTTTGAGCATTTACACTTTTTACAGCCTTTTATAGAAAAAAAGCATATTGCAAGTCTAGACGCACATATGCCAGATCTTTCACCAAATCAAATAATAGAAATATTAAAAATATATAAGGACCTTCCACACCTCTGGAATACACAATTAATTGAATATTATTGCAAAAATAAAACAGATATAGCCAAGCAAAATATGGTATTAGCGTTAGAAACGAAGTTGGGTATAAAAATTACTGACAATATACTGGAGAAATATATTCGTGCGATACATAACTGTTTTAAGCGAGCCAAACATAAAGAATTGGACAACAAATTGGACATATATAATACTGCCAAAAATGGAACAGATAACACGTCAGACGATTATATCAAATACATGGGTTTCTTAAAAGATCACGTAGGATGTTTCAAGTGTTCCGATTGTAAACGGCTTTTTAAAAATCCAATGTACTTAAAAATACACCAAAATAATGTACATGGTTTTGAATCGATCCTATGTTCTGAGTGTAAAAAACCATTAAAATCGGTCGCTGCGTTTACAAGCCATGCAAAGCGTCACATGGAAGATTTTAATTACGGATGTAAAGAATGTGATAAGAAATTCTTATTGTCAAAAGAATTACAAATACATATGCGTAATCATACCGGAGTTAAACCGTTTGTTGCGAAATATGTGGAGCAGCATTTCGGCACATTCAAGGCTTTAAAAATCACCACCGCCGTCATATAAAAAACTATCTTCATACTTGTGAAATTTGTGGCAAGGGTTTCTATACCAAAGATCGGTATACTAATCACATGAATTCACATTCGAATACGCGTAACCAAGTGTGCAACGTATGTGGCAAGGCATTCATTACGAAAAGATCATTGCAGCAGCATGTGGTAATTCACGATGATACGCGGAGATATTCCTGTAAGTTGTGTGACAAAACCTTCAAACAGAAAACCGGAGTAAACCAACACATGAGAACACATGGCACATACAACAGCGAAGAAAAAAAAATAATAAATACAATTTCGGTAGATAATAAACCCTGATTCTAATATAGTGGGTCGATGTCGATCTTATTGTGCTAAAATACTAAATAAATAAATATTTGAAAGATCTTGAATATATAATACAAATAAATTAAAAAATTAAACTTGTGGTTAACCCACTTTCGAAACACGTTAGGGGTTCGCCTTTTTTCATGAAACTGCCCTTCTTACTCTCCCTGGACGGATCTATGTATATCTACTTGAAAGTAGGTAAACGGAGCGTTGTAAATAGCTAAATACAACTGCGTAATTGAAAATTATTTATTGGATAATTGTATTATGAAACGAATAATTTCGTTTATGATATAAAAATATTATTGTTTTAGTTAGATGTGAATCTTAGCCAAAAGTTGGAACAAGTATAAAAAGTTAGTTAAAAATAAATTAAGACTGCTAAAAAGTACAAAAGATAGGCTAACATGTGTATCAAGGCAGAACGCGCAAGTTCTTGCCAAAAATTATTTTTCAAAATTTTAGTTTTTATTGTTTCTCGATACAAGGAAATTTTGGAAAGATGAATTTACACTTTTTTCATCTAACTCGGATATACATACATATGTAAATATGTATAATCAGAGTATATCGTTATATTCAAATTATATACGTATGTATGTATGTACATATTTGACTATTCTGTGAAACGCACTAAGTTGTTTGTAGGGATACAATTGTTTTTGTTATTGAATTGAAAACCTGCGCGCACTAAACGTACGCCACCGATACAATTTTTATTTTCAAGTAAACAAACAGGTCCACGGAAATGGAAACTAAGGTAGAGAATCTCCAGAACTACGTTGACTACACGAAGTGTGGAGAAATATTTAAACCACCTTCCGAGGATTATCATCGCCCATATATTTTAAAATGCCTTCATTGCCACGAAACACATTTACTATTTGAAGCATTTATTCTCCACTTCGAAAACCATTGCAAAATGTTGCCAAATCATGGTTATGTTTCAGAAAATATTGAAATCCCTTCTGTACCGGAACACTTGGAATTGCTAGAGAAAAACGCTGTGAATATTAAAGAAGAAGAAAATAATATTTCTAACCAAATAGTAAGATCATTTGTGCAGCACATCAATGCACTTACACACATACATATGTACATATATATAGTACATACATATGTACGTATGTTAAAGGGAAGATACATATGTATAATAAATTAATTCTTTATTTAAGGAGGATCCACTAACTGAAGTAAAATCTGAAACTCTTTCAGAAAATGATGAGCCTTTAACGAGAAATCCTGGGCTAATAAATCCCAAAGTCAACAGCGCGTCAAACAATAGTAATGAAAAACATTTTTTAAATGTGGAAGATCTTTGTGAATCAGACTCCTTCGAAAACTTGGACAATAGTGATGACGATTATCATCAAAGTAGTGAAAACGACGACTTAAGTAGCGATGAAGATGAGTTAAAGGCAGGTTTTTTATAACCTTAAGTTTTTACACGTTAACATAATGTTTAACATTTTAGGCAGTAAAGCAACAGAAAAATGATGTGGACACCAGCTTTAAATCGAGTAGTTTTATTAAAAACTTTCTGGAAACAAAAGAAAAAGTGATTGCATTTATTGAAGCTTACAAGAGACAGACTTCTTTGTGGAATAAGAATTATCCATATTTGAAAACGAAACTGGAGCGTCAAAACTCTTTACAAAAAATAGCAGATGAACTCAATCAGCAACATGGCTTTTCAATTTCGTGGGATGAAGTTAAGAATATCATTGTATATTTATGCCGAAAATATCGCAAGGATCTAAAATATTTAAAGGAAGTTAAAGAAAGTGGGAAAAACTACACACCGTCATGGTTTTTCGAAAATTTAAATTTCTTGAAACCTTTTATGGAAAAAAATCAAATTACGAAACTAGACTCCCATATGTCGGATTTATTGCCAAATCAAATAAAAGAAATATTAGGAATATATAAGGAGCTTCCACATCTTTGGAATACAGAACTAATTGAATACTATTGTAAAAACAAAGTAGAATCTGCCAAACAAGAAATGCTGCAAGCATTGGAAGCGAAGTTGGACATAAAAATTACAGAAAATATACTAGACAGGTATATTCGTACTATAAATACTTGCTTTACCCACAAGGCATTGAACAAAAAAATTGACAAAAGCAGTAGTGGCGCAAATGAAGACAATATGCTTGATGATTATTACAAGTACATGCTCTTTCTAAAAGATCACGTGGGGCGCTTTGAATGCTCCGAATGTAAAAAGTCTTTTAAAAACCCATTGTACTTAAAAATTCACAAAAATAATGTTCATGGACTGGAACCGTTTCCATGTTCTCAGTGCAAAAAGCCCTTCAAATCAGTCACAGCATACACAAACCATGCCAAACGCCATATGGAAGATCTCAATTATGAATGTAAAGAATGTGGTAAGAAATTTTTGTATTCGCAAGAATTAAAGATACACATGCGCAGACATAACGAAATAAAGCCCTACTGTTGTGAAATATGTGGGTCATCATTTCGCCATATTCAAACTTTTAAAACTCACCAAAGACGCCATTTGAAAAATTACCTACATCATTGTGAACTCTGTGGCAAGGGGTACTATACAAAGGATAGTTATAAAAATCATATGAACTCGCATTCTAATACCCGTAATCAAGTGTGCAGTGTGTGTGGTAAAGCCTTTATAACGAAACATTCGTTGAGACAACATGTTGTCATTCACGACGAAATAAAAAGATTTCCATGTAAGTTGTGTGGCAAAACATTCAAGCAGAAAACTGGAGTAAACCAACACATGAGAACTCATGCTATTGCCAGCAGCGAAGAAAAAGTATTGCTATAAAGAAATAAACCTACACTACGAAATAAATTATGTTTTTGATGTCCCTCTCAAATTAATTATTGTTTTTACATGACAATTACTACTACAATATTTTTTGGGGTTAACGAAAATGGTTTGTGAACTGGAATTAATAAATTCGTGTTAATAAACTGTACTTTTTGTGGAATTCCATATGCGATATAGATATGCTAAGAAAAACCTTACTGGACGTACATACAATACGAATATTGTCTCAGGATTATGCAAACAAATATACGATTAAGTCCTATGTTGTTTTGTGTATTTATAAAAGCGAGTAAATCTACAATCTGAGGAAGCGATTCGCTCTTTAACTGTATTGAAAAAGACTAAAAATGTGTAGGCATGATTTGAGTGGTTATTCAATGTTTGCAATTTAGTGCTACATTTAAATAAGATGAAGTTGGTGCTTAAAAATTAACGGGATTTATTCCTGCTTATTGCATAGTATATCTCGTGGCAACGCTGGTTTTGTCGTAATGTTTATTAAAACCTCTGTTGAACGTACCTTTTGAAAATTGTATATGGAAAACTTCCTGTGCAGGTTTGTTTATAACAAAAATCTGATATTGGAGATGCAAACTTTTGTTCAGAATACGTTAAATTCAACTGGGTATATAAGATGTGGCGAAATATTGCAGTCTAAAAATGGCATTCAAAATCCGTACATTTTGCGATGTATAGAGTGTAAAGAAATTTACTTGTTACTGGAATCTTTCATATTTCACTTAAATGATACCTGCAAAAAAATTCGCAAAGACAAAAAATACGTAAAAGACAAAATACTTTACAGTTCTGATGAAGGCAAAGTGGTGAATGAACCTTTGGCATGTGAAGAACCCCCCGTTAAATTGGAACAAACTAGTGTTCAAATGGTAAGTTGATTTAGTCTCTGACTGCAATGCTATTTATGTACTTATGTATGTATGTATTCTGCTGTGCGTAAATGGTTAGTAAATACTTATTTACATAGTACTGGCATACATATATCCTTAATAATCAACATATTTCTTTTATAAGTTCCAAAGTTGTGTTAAATATGTAAGTATACAGGTATATCAGTATATAGAATACATAAAAAATAGTACTTTACAATTGTTCAAAATATGTAACTAAATGAAAGCTTTTTAGGAAGATCCTTTGACTGTTATGAAAAATGAATGTGACATAGAGAGATCGGTTATTAAAATAGAGCCATGTCAGTATGAAGAAGTTATGAACAATGAAACAATTGATCATTTTGATCAAGTAATACCTACAAGCCAATATAAAGAAAATGATGATTTTACTGAAGATGTGGATGACGTTGAAGCATTAACAGAGAGTCAAGATGAAAGCGAATCTCAAGCCTCAAATCCGGAGGTTTTAAAGGTTAGTTTTATATCAAACTAAAATTACTATATTTGAGAAGGTTCATTTTAATTTTTAGATTATACAAAAACCAATTAACACTAATAGTGTGTCGTCATCTTTCGTTAGCAGTTTTATGAAATCGGATGAAAATTTGACCGTTTTAATAGCTGCATACAAAGATCAACCGGAATTGTGGAACAAAACTTTGCCACACTTTGGCAATAAACTTAAGAGAAGGGAATATATGATTAAAATAGCTGAAGATCTTAACATGAATCACAATATAAACATCAATGGTAGTCAGGTATCAGCGGTAGTTGTTCATTTGTATCGAAAGTATCAAGACGATTTGCACAGAGTTCAAGACAAAGATGAGAGCAAAAAACAACAATATGTGAAGCCCTGGTATCTAACTCAACTTAGTTTTATTGAACCTCATTTGGAAAATTATTCTTTGGAGATGTTAGATTCGAATCATACTATACTGTCGGCAGAACAAATTGTAAAAATTTTGCAAATATACCAGCATTTGCCTCATCTATGGAATTCTAATCTTATAGAAAATCATTGCAAAAATAAGCGTCATGAAAGTATAGTGGAAATGCTTAATCAGCTAGAAACTAATATGGATTTGAAAATTACTGAAAACATATTGGAGCAATATTTACGTACAATTCATACACATTTTTCCAGGGAAAAGCGACGTATTTTAAATGTTAAAAAATCAAATAAATATAATAATGAGCAGAAAAATAGTAATTACTACGAGCAGTTAAAGTTTCTATATGATCATGTTCCTCCGCTGAGATGTTCTGTATGTGGTGCTGATTCCATTAGTCCACTACATTTTAAAATGCATACGTCTTCTCATGCCGGTACAATTCCCTTTACCTGCTCCCAATGCAATAAGCAATTTAAACGTGTAAATGTTTATACCAGTCATGCAAAGCGCCACTTTGAGGATCTTAATTATATATGCAAAGAATGTGGCAAGAAGTTTGTTAATTACACTAATTTAAGATTGCACATGCGTATTCATACCGGCGATAAGCCCTATTGTTGTGAAATGTGCGGCGATTCATTTCGTTTTCTACAAACATTAAGTAACCATCGCAGACGACATGAAAAACGTTACCTACATACGTGTAAGATCTGCTCCCAAGGATTCTATTCGAAAATGAGGCATGATGATCATATGAATTCTCATAATAATATTCGCTCTCATGTTTGTGATATTTGCAGCAAAGCATTCATTACAAAAAGAGCCCTTAAACAGCATAAAGTAGTTCATGAGGATATTAGAAATTATGCATGCAGACTATGCGGTAAAACGTTTAAACACAAAACCGGTGTCAATCAACATATGAAAACACACGACATTGCAACCACTGAAGAAAGAATGATTGTTCAATAATTTGAACCATTAATATAGAATTTCACGCGTCCTTTAACGTCGAAAGAAAATATAATTATTTATAAACTATAATTTCTATTTCTAAGCTTCCTAGAAAAAAAATAAAACTTATATTTGTTGTCTTTGCTATTCCGTGTAAGACATGATATGGATTTGTAAAAATATGATATTTTGTCCATTCTTTTGTTTCATATTATTTAGATATACATAAATACATAGTATGTACAAGTCACCTAGATTTGCTTTAAAATTTAAATAAAAATAAAATTTGTTATAAATGACAAAATGAACCGGTAAACACATGAATATACCATAAACTTATTTATTAAATAAACAATTTTTAATGTATCCTTTTAAACATTTTCCAAAATGAATTATGTTTTTTTAATAATATTGCTAAGTTTTAATAAATAAACTGATGAAGTCTGTGCCTATTTCTGAAATTCTTTCAAAAATGTATTACTATAAAACCGGTTCACATCTTCTTATGCATCAGAGTTAAAACGAAATTATAATAATTCTGCATAGTTATGAAAGTAACATACATACATATGGGCATTTAAATTTCCTGCTAATATTTAGAAGAAACAAAAATCACTTGAGATGTCAAAACAACCTGGCAAATCAACTTTGTCAGAGTCTGTAAACAAAAATTATCAGCTGTCTTTCTTATATCACTTTTTTAGTTTCATAAAACTGAACGTGGTGAAAATAACGTTGTGGTACCAACACACTAAACATACCCACCCTTTTACAGTATATCGAGATTGCAATTTGGATCAACATTTTTTCTTTTCTTAGTTTTAAGTGTAATTATTTAATTAAAAATGGAAATACAATCTGCACAAGACTACGCTAACTACATAAAATGTGGAGAAATTCTAAAATCGCCATTACAAGGCTTTCCAAATGCAATTATCTTGAAATGTTTACAATGTACTGATATTCATCTTCTTTTGGAATCCTTTGTAACGCACCTCCAGGAACATTTTAAAGAAGTTTTAACCATAAACGAACTTGATACCAAAGCCGGTTATGAAAATGTGCACGGAGATGAAATGGAGAGTGAAGGAATTGGTCTTGACAATGTCTCCGTTAAACTGGAGGAAACTGTAAGTACAACTTCTGCGAACAGAAAATTACCACAAACAAAGTAGTATAAATGTTTCTCTCGAAAGGGAACAGCACCTTGAAAATAAATAGTTTGAGTACAAAAGTCCGTTTGTGTAAATTCTATAAATATTTCTGGGTAACAAAATCTTCTGATACTTATGGATATAAACTAATAAGGAGTATAATTTTTTTATACAAATTCAACATCAAATGTTTGGTTTATGAATTATAATAACGTTCTAAAAGCCTTCTTCCTATTTCCATTACCTAAGATTTATTTATTCATTCAATTATGGTCATCAAAAATTACTAAATGCTAAAAATGTTATTCCTGTCTTTTTTTTTACAATTTTGTTCTCAATGTTAACTTTTTTAAAGGAAGATCCACTGTTTCCTATTAAAAATGAGACTAATGAAGAAAAGAAGAATGAAAAGGGTGAAGAACATGAAAGAACCATTCAACACTCTGACAATTCCACTAAAGATTTTGAAGAATATGAAGATGTTTACGACAGCCCAGATGAATTTCAGCCTGACGAATCAGAGACAGATGAAGACTATGAAGAGGAGGAGGTAAAGTAATGTATATGAAATCTTTAAAATATTAATAACTTAGTTTTTTGTAAAGATAACAAAAAAAGTAAGAAGTAAACGAAAGAAAAATGTTAAAGATGAAACAAAATCAAATGACTCTGAAACAGATGAAGACGAGGTAAAATGAAAAATTATTTAAATAATGTGAATGTATGTACAATTATTAAAAATTTTAGGTAATGAAAGATTCGCCAAATAAGAGAAAAGTAAAATTATCACCCATTATTGATGATTTTATGAAGACGAAAGCCAATGTTTTAACCTTAATTGATTTTTATAAGAATCAATCTGATCTGTGGAACAAATTCTCTCCATATTATAGGCTTAGGGATAAAAGAAAGCAATTGTTTGAAGAAATCACACAAAATCTTAACAAGAAGTGTTCTTTAGAGTTGACTTGGAATCAGGTAGCAGAAATCATGAACTACATTTGTAGCAAACATCGCGATGACTTCAAAAGAATTCAAGGCTATGAAGTTGCAAACAAAAAGGGTAAGAAAATCAGTAAAAAACAAGGAAAATATGAAAAGAAAACGGACAAAGTGGTTAAGCGTAGTTGGTTCTTCGATGACTTGGACTTTTTAAGATCAAAAGCTATAATTCATATGCAAAAATTGGACACCAACTTGCCAGATTTGACACCAGAACAAGTTATACAAATACTAGAAATATATCATGGCTTTCCAAATCTATGGAACACACACCTTATAGAAAATATTTGCTCAAATAAACGTCATGATGCCCTAGCTGAAATGCTCAACGTCTTAGAAGCAAAAATGGATATAAAGATAAATACGATTGTCCTAGAACAATATTTGCGTACCATTCACAATTACTTTTCAAAAGAAAAAAGACAGAAACTAGAAAACACGTCGAAAGATGATTTAAAAAATAATAACAGCTCCAGCTACTATGAACACATGGGTTTCTTAGAAGATCACGAAGGACCTTTCAATTGCCCTGAATGTAATGGTTTATACACTAAACCGCTATGTTTTAGAGTTCATAGGGCACAACACGATGGCTCGATGCCTTTAATTTGCTCTCAGTGTAAGCAAGAGTTTAAAAGCGTTGCCTCTTACACCACACATGCAAAGCGCCACTTAGAAGATCTCCAGTTCATTTGTAAGGAATGTAATATGAAGTTTTTAAGGCATTCCGATCTTAAAATACACTTGCTAACCCATACCGATGCAAGGCCATATTGTTGCGAAATATGTGGCGCTTCCTATCGTCAGTCAAATAGTTTTAGAAAACATCAAAGGCGTCATGAAAACCGTTTTTCCCATACTTGTCATATTTGCTTTAAGGGTTATTATACAAAATACCGTTATGTCGATCATATGAACTCACACATGAACATACGTTCGTATATTTGTAAAATATGCGGCAAGGGATTTATTACAAGCCGAGCCTTAAAAACTCACGCCGTGACACACGAAGACGCCCGAAATCATGCTTGTAGCTTGTGTGGCAAAACGTTTAAGCTCAAGATCGGTGTACTACAGCATATGCGAACGCATGGAAGTAGAGTAGAGTCTGATAAAAAAATGATTTAACTTACAGATTTTAATAAATTTATACTAGAATATTATTAATAAAGATTTAAATAATGTACTACAGAAACGAATTTTAAGTTTAAAAATGCCATTGACATGATTTATAACTGAGTTAGGAGTTGGAACACGATCTTGCGTAAATTGCGATTAACTTTACTATGTATGTTAGTATGTGTATACATACATATGTATGTATATATACATATGTATGTGTATAATGAAAACTACTCACGATCTACATATAGTTTGACAAATCGCTAAGCACAATCTTAAAAAATATATTGGTATAATGTTTTTACATACCTTTAATGAAAAATAATTATAATTATCACTACAAAATTGCTGTTCATGACATTTCGAAAAAGTTTTGTTTAACGTTTTGAGGCGCAATCGACAATGCTCTGGCTACAACGACTTGTTAGTCGTTAACGATTGAAATATCTTCTGTTTACCTTTTTCAGTGAATGGTTTTATTAAAAGAAGAAAATACAAACAAAATTATCGTGCTGTGCACTGAACAGTGTTATTTTTTACGTTGACCGAGTCGGCTGTCTAGTGATTGGCGGCGGTAATTACTTACAAAAATTTCAACCGTTTTGTTATTAATTATAAATTTTAGGAATTTTGGCTTTTTTATGAGTGAAATTCTTTCGAAAAGTTTAAAATTTCTTGTGCTGTATACAGACAGCTAATGTTCGATGCTTTGCCATCGCTCGCATCCCGAGGGCTAAATAATTATATACTTTGTCGTCTGCGTCTCTACTGGCTTTGTACTCAAGCAGAATTTTTTATGCTGAAGCAAATTTTATTCACAGAAAAGGATATAGAAAAGAAATACCATAAAATGGCCACAAAAATTCTCAATATTCAAGATTGCACCAGCTATATTAAATGTGGGGAAATTTTAAAATCTCCATTACCAAATTATCAACATCCTTTTGTTCTTAAATGCTATCAGTGCGATAAAATAAATTTTATGTTGGAGGCTTTCATTATACACATACAAGAACACTGCAATGAAATTGGATCGGTACATGATAGTAGCAAGAGTGCTAGTGATAATGAAGTGGAACAAGAACCTATTGAAAATCCTATAGTTAAAATAGAAACTTTAAATATGGAAGTTGTAAGTAAGAAATATATAAATATTTGTATAAGTACATACATACATATATACATATGTATGTGCTTAAGTATAATATGTTAGAAGTTTAAAAGTTTTTATATATTAACTCACATACCATTTATATACATACATGCATTCATATTTGTAGATTTTGAAGTTTCTAACTACATACATATGTACATACCTTATAAAAAGCGTTAGGAAAAATTTATTTAAAAGGTGACTGCAGCACCATAGCAAACAATGGCTTACCATGAATATATATCTCTAAGAATCTGTTAAACAATCGAATTGAATGTAAACTGTTCTCTTGTTTTAGGACGATCCTTTAATTGGTATTAAAGACGAAATAGATGAAAATATAAAGAAGGAAAAAGATGAAATTGACAGCAATAACTTTGAAGATTCTGATGAGCAGGAAGAGGACAAAACGTGGAATTCAGATGAAGATGATAACGTCTCAAATTCGGAGGATGGAGAAACGGATGATGACGTAAGTTATGAAAAAATTCACTTTTTGGCTGCAAATTCATTTTATTAAAAAATGTATATCGGGTTATTAGAGGATAATTCCTTGGCAAAAAAATTTGCGTACGTGCAATTTTCTATATTGAATTTTTTAGCACCAATAATTTTCTATGAAACCTTTCTATATAATATTTATATTTCAGATACCCCACAAACCTACTAAAAAAGGGAGGAAAAGTTCTTTATCGCCTGCTATCGAACAATTTACAAAATCACGGCAAAACATGAAAACACTAATAGAACTTTATAAAAACCAACCAAACTTGTGGAACAAGGAGTTGCCGTTGTACCGTTTTAGAGATAAAAGACAGAGATTTCTGGAAGAAATTTCTAAAGATTTGAACAATAAACTAAAGACAAAATACACATGGAAAGAAGTATTAGATATAATAAGATATATTTTTAAAAAACACCGTGAAGACTTTAAAAGACTTCGAAGCTACGAAGAAAACGGAGATAAGAACCAAAAAGATACTAAGTACAAGTGTAGTTGGTTTTACGATGATCTGTATTTTTTAAGACCTAAATCAGTGATAGAGCTACAGAAATTGGACGCAAATTTGCCAGACTTGTCTACGGAACAAATTATTCAAATAATACAAATATACCGTGATCACCCACATCTTTGGAATTCTAATTTAATTGAATACATCTGCTCAAATAAACGTCAGGAAGCTTTAGTCGAAATGTCGAAGAACATAGAAGCTAATATGAATATGAAAGTAGATGAAAAACCTTTAGAGGAATACATACGCTCTCTCCATTCTTATTTTTCAAAAGAAAAACGTCTTAGGAAGAAAAATGCAACAAAGAAAACAATAAATCTGGTCGAAGAATATTACGAGCATCTGTTATTTTTGTATGAACATGAAGGACCATTCAATTGCTCCTCTTGTACACGAGTTTTTACAAAGCCTTTAGGATATCGAGTCCATAAATCCAATCATGATGAATCAATACCGTTAATATGTTCGATGTGTAACAAAGAATTTAAAACAATTCCAACGTATACAGTTCATGCAAAAAGACATTTTGGAGATCTCGACTTTGTATGTGATATTTGCAATAGAAAATTTGTAGCCTACGCTGATCTTAGAGTGCACACATTGACGCACTCGGGTGACAGACCTTATTGTTGTGAAAAATGTGGAGCTTCCTACCGGCATATTCAGTGCTTTAAAAGACATCAAAGACGTCACGAAAAAAGATATACCCACCAATGTAGTATTTGCTCTAAAGGCTATTATTCTAAAGATCGCTACGACGACCACATGAACTCACATATGAACATTCGGTCACACATTTGTCCACTATGTGGAAGGGGATTTATCACGAGCAGAGCATTAAAAACACATTCTGTTACACACGAAGATGCAAGAAATCATGCCTGCAAATTGTGTGGTAAAACATTTAAACTTAAAATTGGTGTTTTACAGCATATGAGAACGCATGGCACACGCGCCGAATTAGAGGATAAACATTAAACTAAAAATATGCATAAAACACAGAGGAATAAAGGAAATGATTTTATTTATAAACCATGCATATATTATTTAAATGGACTGGAAATTTTCAATAAACAAGTTTAAATAACCAATTTTCTACAAAGTAATTAAGATAGAAAACATTTTTCTAAGAAAAGTTTGTAGCACCAACAGAAATGTTTGGATAAAAAGAGGAAATTCAAATATATCTACATATGTATGTATGTATGTAGTGCATAAATGTCTTGCAGTTCAAAGAAAAAATCGTTATACCTACACATTTGTAAAATGTAATAAAAAAAGTCGAAAAAATTTAAAAATAATTACTACAAGTCTTTTTATAGCAAAAAGATTTTAGAGAAAATTTTTGTTGTAGAAAACAGTTGAATACCAAGAGCATTTTTACTATTTTTAATACTGATCAAAACATTTTTAACAGATTGCTTTTTTTATAGTAAGAAAATATTTGTCTATGGAAAAATTATAAATTGCAAAATTGTGCTCGGTATATACATACATATGTATGTACATACATTTATGGTACATATGTATGTATGTAGATGCCATTTTACAGATAGCGAATAATTAAAAATAAATTTTTGTGATGCACTTTTGAATAACTTGCAAATCAGCCACATTGATAAAGTTATTATTCCAACGTGAGTATTTTACGCAAGAAGAAAATCAAAACAATAAAATCAAAATTACATACATACATATTTTTCTCCAAAATGGTTTTATATTCTACAGTCAAGCCAAAAGACATTAAAACTTTCTCTCTTAAAATCGATTTAATGAGAGAATTTGAGAAATTTATGGTTAGAGTAAGCTAAATGTAAAAGTGATTAATTCATGACCAAGTCGTAATTGTTCTGTTGCATACAAATTGTATGTAATTGTCGTGGAAAGTCAATCATACCAATACCGTTAACGACTCAAAAACCGCCGACATCAGGTCGCCGTTGTTAATAAGTCTGTTGACTCGTTTCTTGTTGATATGTACATAATTTTGCACTAATAGTGCATTCACATTTAATAAGTACATAGTAAAAAACCTGCGAATTTGTAGAAACTAAATGAAAACAATGTAATAAAACGCTATAGACATCCTCAAGAATGGCAACAAAAATGTTACAAATTCGTGATTATACTGGCTATATAAAATGTGGAGAAGTTCTAAAATCACCTTTGCCCAATAATCAATATCCATTTATATTAAAATGTTTTGAGTGCAATGAAATAAGTTTTATTTTGGAATCATTCGTACAACATATTGAGCAACATTCTGACAGGCTGATATTACAGAAGGCGAATGGGAACCTTTTACAAGAAGATGCAAGACACGACGAAAATATTGAAAAATCCTTAATTAAAGTGGAGACCATAATAATGGAGGTGGTAAGAACAACATTTGAAATATTTTTATATGTACATATGTATGTAAATATGCATGAATATATGTATGTATATGTACATACATATGTATGTATGTGTATATATAATTAAACCATGTTTTATGTTTCTATAAGGAGAGCTCAATTTGTGTTCAAAGTTTAATTTCTTAATTAAAATTTTTACATGTCGACATATACAGTCACCAATTTATAAATATCCTTTTTATTGTTAGAACAGAACATTGCATTTAAGAATATATCAAACGCTGTTAAATTGTTAGAATGTTTTTGAATTCTACAATATATAACGTTTTTCCACTTCTGCTCTTTTAGGAAGATCCGCTAGTTGTTGTTAAAGAAGAAGAAGCAGAAGATGAAGAGCATATTAAAGCAGTCGAGGTTGAAACTGCAAGTAATAAGCTGGAAAAGGATGAAGATTTCGACGAAAACTCATCGGATACTGATGAAGATTTTAACACAGATGATGGAGAAGAGTCTGACGAAGATAAGGCAAGTGTTTAAATACATAAACAAATTTTATTAAGAAAATATTTTATCAAGACCATAATACTCATTAGTACCTGTCGAAAGAAACGATTTTATGACTCAAATGTATGAATGTGGAAATTAGAGTTCTTTATGCGTATACGTTTTATGCAATAGTCTTAATCAGAAAAGTTACTGAAAAATACGTACAACAATACAAATATATACATATGTACATAGAATTTTTATCACCTAAAGAAAGCTGGCATTTTAATCAGAGAATATGTGGTGTGTGCAACTTCCTGTCTCAAAATAAAAAGGGAACCCAAAAAGTATGAACTGTATTCCTAAATATATATACATATATGTATGTATAAGTATGTATGTTTATGACTTTATAAAGTCTACTTACGGCAACATGGTTTTATTTACTGCTTAAACTTCAGAAGTTTTTTTTATACTGGGAAAAAAATTTACATTTCGAAATTTGCCCAATATTTTTATGCATATTTTTATCCGCACTCATTTTATTTTCTTAGTTGACTTGTTTGTACATACATATGTAGATACGAGATATTTCCTTGTTAGTAGCACGACTTACAATCTCAGGTTATAGTGCCTTGTAATCTAGATAATTTTTCCATGAAGGCGTATATTACAGAAATGTAATAAAAAGAAATTAATAAAAATTTATTAAATTTTGGGTTCTATTATTATTTATTTACTTGGGAAAAAAATTTTTAAATTATTTATTTTAGATTTGATGCATTACAACAATTGTTGAGGTATGTGACAGAAATAAATTTTAAAACAGATTTGTTTTAATGGGCTATGCTGCGATATCGAACGTTAATTTTCGCTGGTATTTTTGCAAGGCAAAGAATTGGTTTGGTTTTACCATATGCAACTATCGCTGACCCTAATGATTTCTGAAATGCAGTTAATTTGTTTTTAATCAGTTTGTGCAAGAGGTTTTGCGAACATTGAACATTGAAAGTTCATTAATAATCACTTTTCAGTAATTATTTTTATTGCTAATCTTATTCTAATTGCACAAAATGCAAAAATTAAAAAATTTGCCCACAAAATGATAAAAATACAATAGTTTAAAAAATTTGAAGTGCAATAGAATCATTCTTGTCTATAAATATTAAAAAAAAACTTATTTTAAAAACAGTTTTTTTGTGTTGTTACCACTAACTTTGTGTAGAAATAGTTAATGGCAACATTTTTTAAAATAATACCTATTAAAAGAAAATACAATTAGAAGATCTAATTATTTTGTTTTAAATAAATATGTATGCGCAGATCATATATGTACATATAGTGGTTTAGCAGCCGTCTAATATTCAAGTTGCATGTGCTTTAAAAAAACGTTTAATACAGCGAAATTAAACCTGAATAGATTTTCATGAATATAAATGGAAGATCGCACGAAGTATTTGTTATGAAAATATGAAAAATAAATAAGAAATTTGATAAGTATACATTCTTATAACAGTTTTGTAATAGATTGATCAACATTCGTCTCCTAAATGTTATACAAAACTGTGTTGGGCACTTTTTAAATTTGCCGCGACTAATTAGCCTTTGGACACTGAACCTAGATTGTCCGTTAAAACTTTTCTACATATGTATTCTTTCAGATAATGTTGTCGAAAAAGCTCATAAGCAAAAATAATACATTCAAAGAACAACTAAAACTAGAGGATACAAATAAAAGCTGCCTCAATATTTTGATTCGTAGTGAACGCGGTGACACGTATCGGCTCTATAATCAGGAAAATCATAAAGAACGGAATGAAAGTAAAAAAGCCCGCGAATGTGGCAAGGCCTATTATAGCAGGAGTCGAAAGAAGGAAGATAATAAATGTCTTATTCTACGCAACGAGCGAAAACTTAAATCACCATGTACGTCCAAAAAGTGTGCAGCTAGTCCCCATAAAAAATGTAATGAAATTTCCGAACAAACAAGAAAGTTAATATTTAATTCATTTTGGAATGATTTAAATTGGGAAGAAAAGAAATCTTATGTTATTTCTTTGGTAACCAAAGAAGCTATTCCCCATAAGAATGACACTCTTAAACCACGCAGAAATTTTAACTTACGTTACTATCTTTTGGTTAATAATAAACGATGGTTTGTATGTAAAACAATGTTTATTAACACAATCGGCTTGGGTGAATATGTGGTATTGCGTTGGGTAAGAGGATGTGTCGAAAGTGATTTGGAAAAAGCACAAAGAAAGCGAAAAATATTACATTTTAAGGAAGATAACCAATCAGATTTAGACGAACTTACGTAAATAAATTTTCTCAACCTGAGTCGCACTACATTCGTGCGAGTACTTGAAAGTTTTAAGTGATTATAAGGAATCGCAGAATAAATTGTCGTCACTTGGTTAGAAACTAAAAAATACAAAAAAAAAAAACACAGATTTTGCAACTCCTCCTAAAAAAGACCATATTATATTTTAAAACACAGTATTACATATTCTCAGAAGAATATAAATTTTAAACTTAGTTTAGGTTAAAGCTTATTTTTTATTTAAAATTTATTCAAATATTTGTTATTAAATAGCCATTAAAACATTTCTTTATAATTTATTTTATAAATTATTACATAAATAAAATACATAACTTGAGACTACGTTTCTGTTTCGGCTTTTACTTTAGAATTATTGTTACGTTCTTTCATAAAAAATTTAGTATGTATGTATGTATGTGTGGATGTATGTGTGCATTAAAAATGTGACTACTTATAGTACCGAGAATAGCTTATAAACACATCTGGTACAAACAGTTATTATTCAAAACCAAACAGACAAACAAACAAAGTTGCCAGATGTAACAACAACACTTATGTGTAACGCTAGTGATGAGTATTTACAATTTGCATGTCTTTCATATATACATACGTATGTATGTGTATATGCATGTGTGTGGCCTGTTTTGAGGTACGAGGTTGCATTAATGAAGAAGGCTTTGAAACATTTGCAAAAACAAAAAATGCTGTATTTTAAACAAAATTTTATCAATTTCAGGATGCAACCGATTTAAGCCATAAGAAAAGAAAAGGTCATTCACCTTCCAACATTGAGATATTTATAAAAAGCAAAGAAAATGTGAGAACACTAATAGAACTGTATAAAAACCGTCCGAGTTTGTGGAATAAAGAGTTGCCCTTTCATCGTTTCAAAGATAAACGGCAGTTAACCTTGGAAGAAACTACTAAGGAATTGAATGAAAGACTAAAATTGGAGCTGAATTGGAAAGAAGTGTCCGATATAGTATCTTACATTTATCGGAAACATCGTATAGATTTCAAAAGGTTACGACGTTATGAAGAGGAAAAAAGGGATACAAAAGCTAAAAAATACAAACGCTGTTGGTTTTTTGATGACTTATATTTTTTGCGGCCTAAACCAGTAACGCAGTTAAAGAAATTAGACTCTACATTGCCCGACTTGACAGCAAATCAAGTGATAAAAATAATAGAAATTTATAAAGAATTCCCCCATCTTTGGAATTCCAATTTAATAGAATTTATATGTTCGAATAAAAGACATGCAGCCTACAATGAAATGCTAAAGAGCCTAGAAATAACTTTAGATATTAAAATAAATATAGCGTCTTTGGAAGAATATTTACGTACTCTGCATTATTATTTCTCCAGGGAAAAAGGTCTGCGTAGAAAGAATATCGGTGCGAAGACAAGATGTCGTGCCGAAGACTATTATGAACATTTAATGTATTTGTATGACCATGAGGGACCCTTTAACTGCCCGGACTGCAAGCGGATTTTAACCAAGCCATTGTTGTACAAAATTCACAAAGCTTCACATGACGATTCAATGCCATTTATATGTTCGCAGTGTCATAAACAATTCAAAACTATGCAATCCTATACAGTACATGGTAAACGGCATTTTGAGGATCTCGAATATGCCTGCAGTCAGTGTGACAAGAAATTTGTGGCTTATGGTGTTCTAAGATTGCATTTACTAACACACACCGGTGATAGGCCCTATTGCTGTGAAATTTGCGGAACTTCATACCGCCAGGTCCAGTGTTTGAATAGGCATAGACGACGGCACGAAAAACGCTATTCACATGTATGTCAAATATGTGCCAAAGGCTACTATTCCAAAAAGACTTATGAAGATCACATGAATTCGCACATGAATATACGGCAACACATTTGCGCGTTATGCGGCAAAGGATTTATAACCAGCAAAGCTTTAAAGACACACGCTGTTACCCATGAAGATGCCAGAAATCATGCTTGCAAGTTGTGTGGTAAAACGTTCAAGCTTAAAATTGGCGTATTACAGCATATGCGAACACACGGCACCAGAGCCGAAATGGAGGACAAACATTGAGCTGAAACGGACGGCCCACTTGAAGAAAAACTCTAGCAACTACATATAAACGTTTTAAAATGGCAACTCTGTACTAGTTAGCAAATAGAAGCGATTCTCGAAAACAGATCTCTGAAACTTGTGTAAATAAAATTGTATTTCAGAATAAATAGTAACTTCGAGCGCCTTCTAATTAATACTTTGAGTCGTATGTTTGAGAAAAAATGATTTTTGATTTTCCATCAAGTGTCGACGGTGTCACACACACACACGCACACGCACACACACATCCTAACATATTTTCCCTAATACTATAAACATGATTGTTAAGCATTTTGATCGTGTCAACCCCGCTTAAAGGGCATCTAGACGGCAACACAAGTCGTACGATAAGTAAAATTTTTGAGTAGAAGAGCGCGGATGGTGTCGTCTAAACTTAATATGTAATGAAACCATACGACACAGAGGGAAAATACGGATGAAAATTTTAGTCGCATGGTTCTCATCGTTTTTTTTTTAATTTTTGAAATTCCTTCACACATCATTGGATCAGGGATGTATTGACTGGTTTAGATTTACTTCGGCAATGGTGTTTCTTTTCGTGATGGCCTTTTGCATGTTGAAAATGCAATGGGCAAATTCAATCAAAATTCAAATCGGCTGCCGCGTAATATTTCTTGGCACAAGCAGCTTCAACAAATATAGAAAAATTAACACATCTGCCAAACCACGAGCTTTCTTTTCCGTTTTTGTTTTAAGTGCGTTTATTTTTGCCCTATTTCAAAATTTGCTAAACACTCGACTTTAATACTTTTTTTCTTGGGTTTTTAATTAAAATGGAAAAAACTAGATAATGAGACTGTGTTGGAAATAACATTTCAAAAGAAACTGCCTATGAAATCCAAAGCATCACTTTTGATCGAGGTGAAATATATATTTGCTGACAAAACCTATTAAAAATTGTATTTTTTATATTGTTTCTATATAAAATTTATTCAAAACTTAAATCGTAATCTTATACATACATACATACATATATATTAATAAATTAATAATTCTATGATTATTTTATGGCAATTTCAGATTAAGAATCTCATTCTTAATTGAATAAGTTTTTGTAAATTTTTTGTCCGATTCCATTTCATAGAAAAATATTTGCAAAAAATTATAAAATACTTCAGATTCTTTGGGAAAATCTAAATTAAACACTAAAAAGGTTTTAAACAAAATATCTACAGCTGTTAAAACGGTGGACATGTAAAATTTTATGTCATCGAAATACACATAGACTTCCTTAACATCGGAAATGTTGCCAATAACTAAAAGCCTGGGTTGTTTGTGGGATTTTTGTATTTTTAACAGATTTAATTTGATATCCAATTCTTGTTGGGTGTTGCAAATTATGGCAAATGACTCCTGCGAATCGGACACAGCAAATTTTTTTCGTATTTTGGCACCCTCTTCGACGACAACACGTTGTAAAGGCGGAAATAGATAATGAAGATTCCAAAATATGCCAAAAACTTTGGTTTCTAAAAGTAGAAATTATAAATAAAACAACCTACGCCCCAAAAACCAAAATCATCAAAACATTTTTGGCAGATTCTTTCATATTTACGGAAAGAATTTTCTGTTATTTTTGAAACAAAAATATTTTGTTGAATATTAGGAGTTAATTTTTAAATAAGAACCTGATGTATACGATGTCATGTTTTTAAGTTGTTGCGATACAAACGAATTACAAATTTTCGTTGTCAACACATGCAATATGTTATCCTGTAAAGAGCTGCATCTGGAAATCATGTCCTTCGCATCTGGGTATTTTAAGCCAAAATCAATATCGATCTAAAACAAAAATTAAAATATTTTGAGTCTTTCATCAAAGTAATTTTTTGTTTAGGTATTACTAGTTTAAGGCCGGAGGGTTTTGTATATTCCGGCCACTCCTTTAGAATTTCAGTAATATTTTTACAATCCCATATCTGTTGAAATCTATAAGGTGAACATTTCCTCCAATAAAAATCAAAATCGTCAGCGCTGATGCCAATTCTGCGAAGATTTTGCACTGCAATTTTAGCTTCTGCTTCCACGACTAAAGTGCAACCAGAAGAAAAGAACTGTCAATAAGAATAACTTCCACAAAGGCATTCTGTTTATAGATTTCTTAAACGAATTGAATTGGAAATTAATTGAGGTGGCGCGTTTTGAAACCAAGACCGAACTATTGTGAATGTACCGGTTTCATTGTGTCTTTCAAAACCTAATAATAATATCAAACACAATTGTCCATAAAAGCTTTTAAAATAAAACCGATTAACGTGCTTCCCGAAATTGTTGTATTTTTCGAAAAGAAACATGAAGCAACTAGAAAATACGAAAATTTAAGTTCAAAAGAAGTGATCGTATTTGACTGATTTTTTCTTAATACAATTGAAAGAAATAAAAATGTTATTTTGTTTCATAGAAACAAACCGCTACTCAAGTGAACAAAAAGTGTTGCCAATCAATTCGTTTCGTCATTTCTATAACCAGATTGTGTGATGGGGTTGGCGGTAGCGTGTATATCATACCATATTTTTGATTACATTCCTCTGCAACGGCTTTTTTCGGCTGAAGAATGCTCTTCGAATTTCTTTTTAAACTATAAATTTTCGAATATAATTTTCCCCGTTTTCCACTATTATAATACTCCTAAAATGAACATATTTGTACATGTGTATATAACACAACACAAATAAATAATGCAATTTTTTGTGATGAAAAATATAAAAACCTCACCGGTTTTTCAGTTGGAAAAATGGAATATATTTGTTTTTCCATTTCCAAACAATCGGATATTGAACTGGGCAAATCCTTAGTTTCCACATATGAGGCAATCGTTTTAATCAGCAAATGTCTCTGCTCTTCGTGCAATATTTTATTCTTCTCATAATATTCCAAAATCGATTTGCCATTTTTGGTGCTCTTGAGTACATTTAACACCGAACAGTGTTGCCGATTCTCGCATAAATTTTGTTTTGGCAAGATAATGACAATATCATCGCAGTCTTCTTTCCAGCTTTCTAATTTAATTTCAAATAGAGCTTGATCTCCTACAGCACGACCTAAGAAAAGGGTTTTTATATGGTCTGGCTTCAAAACTTTTAGGACATTCGTCGTTACGCGATGCGCTAAACGAAATGAAAATTTTCTAAAATTAACAATTTTAATAATTATAACAAACAAACAAACAAAAACAAAAAGAAAACACAAAATATTTTATCTTACCATTTAAATGCTTATAAAGATGCTCCAGATTCCATTTGTTTAACAAATCCAATAGGGCATTATCAATGATTTTAGTTTGTGTGTTATCCTGGAAAAATTTTTTATTATTACACACTTTAAAAACAATCAGGTCACCAAACAATTTAAATTTGTTCAACGTTAAGATTAAGAGGCGACTCTATCTATGGTAATTAAATGTTGTCGGTCCAAAGTTAGACGCAGTCAGATCTCATCAACAATTTATGCTTAAACATGTTAAATCTGAATTGTTTATGTTAAGAAAATACTTTAATAATGGAATTTTGACGAAATGCAATAAAAACACTAATTTGAAACGATAGTGCGAAAGTATTTTGCTAGGACCCAATGTAAAATGAAACGCTATTAACTTAGCCACAGTGATGATATCATTGAAAGGCATTTTTCGGAAACATTATGAGTAAATTTATTTGCATAAGCATAAGTATCATATAGTATTTATAAAGTAGCACACTTTAAGACGTTTCTACGTCGTTTCCCTTTGACGTGCCCGCGAATTTCTTTTCCAAAAATTTTGTCTCTCTCGACGTTCTTGTTTTTCTTGTTCAGTTAATTGTTTAACTAGTTTTAGTTTTCCTTCCTTTTTCCTTCTCTGATTTCGTTCTCTCTCTCTCTGACGATACAACTCATATGCCTCTGGATCTTGTCTTATTTTTTGTCGTCTTAATTTTTCCGATAGACGCTTTTGTTCCAAACGATATTTTTGTGCTTGAGTAATAATTGGCTTGTGTTTACGCTTCGCGTGTTGTTTTATTGACAGTAACTGTTGGTCTTGAAAGCGGTCTTGTTCCATAAAATCGGGAAAATGTCCTGTAAATTGTGGTGGAGTCATCTTGTGTGAGAAAAAATTACACATATTTGTTTTATTAATCAATTGAAATATTCATATGATGTGCAAATGTATGTACATATATGATTACGTTTCAGGCGTTATTAATACACACACACACACACACACACACACACACACACACACACACATATGTACAGTGCGAGCTCGATTTTCACGACTTGAAAAAATCTGAACTGTTTTAATACTGGAAAATATCATTTTTTTTAATAAGAAAAAACTTTATTGTGAAAAAACATCGCCTGTGATTTTGAAATTTATTTATAGACTGAAACGTTTTTTTATCTTTTTTTTTTTTAAATTACATACATAAATAATTTTTTTCCCATTTTTGGATATTCGGCAGCGTTTAATGTTGAACGGTTTCGTGGTCGGGAATCCCAACTAAAATCTTGTAAAATAGAATGGCAAGAAATGTTGCTGAAATGACAGATATTTATTTGCTACACATGATCGCTGTGATAAAACTATGTTTTTGAATAAGATATACCAAAAGGAAGGAGGATTGCACGTGCAGAAAAGAGAATTATATTGGGCACTTATTGATACTAGTTTTTGAAAATAGTTGCAGTTATAAAGATTGTAATGAACAAAAATTGGCTGTTGCCATTATTTGGGGTGGGTGTTGCGATAATAGGTGGTTACGGTTATCGAGCTCGTACTGTATGTATGTATATATGTATGTACATGTGTACATTTCTACGAGCTAATGAAATTGATTTAATAATAAAAACATTAAGTGAAAATGCTGTTATTTACGGCAGTACAATTTTGCTATTTTTAAAATTTCTTTAAAACTATCAATAATTTCTTTTCTACACTTGAATATAAAATTTATACTTGTTATATAAGTTTAGTTGGCAATCTATCGCAGCCTTAAATTTACCCAATATCAAACACGAAATTGAATTTATTTAGCGTCCCACGACATCAAACGTTAACGATTGCCGATATTTTGCAAATTAATGATATTCGACATGTCGCAATTAGCCCGACTAGTTGGTTTTTAATCAGTTTTCGTTCGACATCTAGGGACAGAGCATTAATTCTTATTACATAAATTGACTGCCCATTTTAACGAAATTCATACAAAAAGTTTTCTTTCTTGGATTTAAAATGAAAACAAAAACAAAATTTCATATTTTATTTTATTAATGTCTTAAAAATAAATTCAATAAATAAAAATTTTTATAATTTACAATATACTTTAAAGGGTCACAACGGGCAGCGAATTATGTCCACACGATTGCGACATCGACATTTAAATACATAAATGTGTGTGCGGGCCTCTGCTACTGTATTGTTAAGTTTATTTGAATCAACTACGCTTTCGTTTCACCAGTCTGGACGGTGAATGTAACGAAATTTTACTTAACCATCGTCTTTATGTTATAAAAATAAAGTACAAGCAAATTGATTAACCAAAATGTTTTATTAAATAAAATAACTCCAATTGCCTGACTTTCATCTCCTTAAATGCGTGCGCCAAATGTTCTTCGATATTAAAACAACTTTCGCAGGATCTTTTTGCTCGCTTGTCTGCAAATATATAACAAATGAATGTGTATGTATGTAGGTAGATACTTAAGGTTAATACTTACGCTGAGGTGACGGTAGTGATAGGTTCTGTAGTTGAAGGTATCGTATTTTTTACGTTTTTTTTTTTCAAATTTCACACAACACGAAAGAGAATGTTTAAATAGTTTTAAAAAATATAGAGTTAAACAAGAAAAAAATTTCTTTAATTTAAAAAAAAAATTGTCAGCTAAAACCGCTTTGTACCAATTCACTGAAAAACGCCATCAACTTTTAACAATGTTGAATTAACTGTTTGCTTTATTCAAATGTATAATATCTATCACATGGTTGTCTTCTTTATGTGTTAAAGCGTTGCTTTTCTTGCCAAATATTTTATTTTAAAACAATATAAAATCAATTTTAAACCACGTTGCTTTGAAGTTTTTGATAAACGTATTTTTTGCCCAGTTATATCGTTATCTTATTTTGGACCTCTGCTTTAATAGACATAAATTTTTGTTCGGCTGTACGAGTACAATATTCCAACAATTAATTAGAAAGTAGGCAAAATTTAAATTTTTCGAAAATCGATCACAGCCTGAAGAAAGTAAAAACTATTTCGAAAAATTCTTGTGTAAATCAATTAAAAACTTTGTTTTGCCTCGTAGTTTTCTCAATTATACATTTAATTAAAACTATTAACTATTTATGCCGCATTTACAATTGTCTTATTAAAAAAAAAATATTTTGATTCTTTTTAACATTTTTAAGTTTGAAACCATTTTTTAACTTGTTTTTTTTTTAAGTAAACAAAATGTTGTGTGCTTTAAACACATTTCGATTTAAACAATTTTCTAATTATATATTTCGCTTAGGGGTTCCATTTTCGAAACTTCCTTACGACATATGTAAGTATTACAATTTGTGTTGTTCACTTTCATTTTTGATTGACCAATTTCTGTCGGGTTTTTTTAATGACTTTTCGAATTCCAGCTTTTTCCTGCCAGCTCTTTCAAGCTTCTTTCTGGCGCGATAATTCCTTTGCCTTATGCGATCTCTTTCTTTTCTGGCTTCTAAGATTTGCTTGTCATATTTTGCTCGTTCCAAAAGATTTTCACGGTATCGTTTTGAACGCTCTCTAGCTTTTCTGCAGCTTTCTTGCCATCTTAAAGGATCTGCTCTTAATTTTGCCTTATAACGTGTGCGTGTTCTTGTTTTCCTTTCAGCTAAAGCATCCACCTGAGCAAAGCACATACAATTAAAAATGATATAAATCACTATTAAAGGACTTGGCTTTTACTATATTCGGAGTGATTTTTCTTACAATATAATTTTTTTTATTTTTTTTTTTTTTTAAATTTAAGCTTATTTGTAAATAGCACTTTTAAATAAAAATGTTGTTGAGTTAAAAAAAGGCTAATTAATAACTGCAACTGTGCAGTAAGTATAATAATGGTGCACAATGTTGTGGAAACACCCATATACTAGTACATACATATCAAGAAAAGATGAACACAAATAGCTTTAAAGGGGAGAGCAAAACATTCACAGCTTGTGAAAACTTTGTTTGGCATTATTTGGCGATTGGCTGGATGTGTTTAACAGGCTTACGAATGAGACACTTACAATCATGCAAATGCAAATCAGAATACAATCGTCAACAGCAGTACCTGGAGACTTCAGCAAAATGCTGCTGCCTGCGACTCGCAATACGCAAAACAATGGCTTCATTGCGAAATCGTGTTGCGGAGCTGCGGATTATTTATTTCCGACTTGCCAACGATTCGTCACTTGGAAAAGCATTTCGTTTGCAAATTGCAATCTTCCAGCCAAACCATGCGGATAAGATGCTTCGAAATTTCGACTAACAAAAGTACAGTGTAGTCGCGATTAGCACTTGCATAGAATTATTACAAAACGAAAATATTGCTCACTTATTTTTAATGCATACATTTGTTCTATCTCCGAACGAATATGAACAAAATATGTACATACATACATAGATGCATATCGCACCCTAAATACAAAAGGGTCACAACTCAAAATTTTACAAAATTGACTTTTTTCCATAAATTAATTCAGAACACACATCTCTAACTACTGCAGCAATTTCTTTCACGTCACTATCTTCTTTAACTGGAAAAATACAGTTATGTGAAGTGTGTTGCTTCTGCACTATGAACTAAACACAAACAATTTATTGTCTCTCCTGAAAATTTAGGTATTTTGTTGTGTGTATTTAGGGTGCGATATGTATGTATGTATGTACATATATTTATATTTGGAAAAATGTCCTAAGAATTTAATTTTTAGTGTTGTAATTGAGGGAATGCCCGTGTTATTTCATCACATGATGGAGTTTGAATTTTTGCAAATACATACATATGTATGTATGTATGTATGTACATCACGCTCTCCATTAGATCAGAAAACTTCTAAAATGACATGACGAACTATTTTCGTTTAATTTTGCTAATTTAATTCCACATTTTTTATTGTATGTATGTATGTATGTATGCTTTGCTGTGTTTATTGGTTTTATTCAGGTCTGCTATGAAAGTCATTCTATCTGGTTTTCTAATATTAGGGAATTTAAAATGATGCGTAGCCCATAATTTATAGCAAAAAGTTTGCATCTTTTAAAATAATAATATTTTTGATTTCAAAAGTTTCGTGATTTGAAAGCACATGATGTTCAGAACATGCCTTATTAACACACACACATATACATACATACATACATATGTATGTATGCATGTACATTTGTATGTAGTATGTATGCGTGTACAGGTGTATGTAATTTAAAATAATTTTGTCTTTTCTACAGTAAAATTCAATTCTTTTATGTTGCTTTGATTATAAAAAATTTTATCACAATACTCAGTTTTATATACAGTGCAGCAAAGAATAAAAAGATGCATGTTTATACAACTGCCCTACCAATTACCGCTCCTATTAAGCCTCTCCAACAAACTCAAAAGTTGAAGCGTCTGAACAGGGACTGCGGTACCACTTATATGTGTAGTATATGTGTGTATGCAACTTAATGTTGCGCAATACAACTACCAATTACCGTATACCATTATTACAATTAGCGGACCACAATTTGCAAAAACAAAAACAACACAAAACTATAGCAATTATATTTTTACATACTGATGAAAAGCTTTAAGGATAAACTTATTCTCGTATGGAATAGTATCTTAGTTCACCACTTTCATCGTCATTATAGCAAAGAAACTATCATATGTATGTATGTATATAGTACAAGGAAAAGTGTGAATATTTTTATGTATTTTATGATATAAATGTTATTTTATTATTAATTATATTATTAATTGTTTTTTATATGTATGTATTGTATAATCGTAAGTATGTATTTATCACAAAATATGCTACAAAATTACACAATCAAAACTCCACTAGGAATCAAAATAACACCAAGTAAACGAAAATACATTATAGGACCCCATTCGAATACTTCAGTTATGATATATTAATCCATGTTTTCCACTTTTAGGACTGCTGTTAATGTTTGTTCGCAGGTATTCGGCTGACAATTGTGTTCTTTAGACGCTGGCATTAATGTTTGTTCGTATATATTATAAGGCTGAATGTGTTCTTCTTCTTCTTCTTCTTCTCCTTTTTCTGTTGTACTACTTTTCTTTCTCTGGCGCAGCCTTTTTTGTCTAATGCGATCTTTTTCTCGTTTTTCTTTCAGCATACTGCTATTTACATGGGTTTTCTTTTTCTCTCTCAACCTTTTCTGCCTCAAGCGATCTTTTTCCCGTCTCTCTTGCAAAAGTTCGACATTTGTTTTCACCAATTGCGAAAGTTTTTCACGATGTTTTCTCATCCTTTCGGCTGCTTTATTGCAATAGTCTTTGTATCTTTCCGGATCTTTTCTAATTTTTTCCAAGTACCGTACAGTTGCTTGCCTCCTTCGTTTGGCGGAAGTTGTATCAATCTACATAAATATACATACATATGTGTGTATTTGTTTGTTAGAAACAAAGAAACATACAATATTTGTTTTTGTATTTGTTTTGCTTAGAAAAATTGAGCACACGATTGTGAACGCGACATTCGAAAGTTCATACTATAAAAATAAATGAAATTTCGTAGCAGGTTTTGTAAAGATTTGTTCCTTTCAAACTGTCCAGAAACAAGAATACTGTTTGTTAAAAAAAAAACAAATTAAAATATTTTTACTGCTAATTCTTGGTGCAAAAATAAAAAGAAGTGTTTCGAATATATTCTATTGCTATTGCAATTTTTTTAGATTGAAAATTTCTCTGCACAAAAATTTTTATTTAAACTAAATGTTTAACACTTTGACGGTTTAAATTAATTTTATTTAAGATAAACGAAAAGTTTCATTAAAACCCTTGTGACTCTAGATTCTTTTATCTTGAAATTGAAGAAATTTATTTCATATTCACAATCTTTCGCTAACAGTTTGTACTTAAATATTTACAGAAAATGAAATTAATTTTTTGCAATTTCAAGAATTTGTACAAATAAGTTTCAGTTTTCTGCATATTTTTTTAAGATGTCCATAAGCATGTATGTATTTATGTACATACATATGTAAGTATGAATTCTCTCGCGAACCCATGCCATTTTCATATTTTTATTTATTTAAATTCGAATTCAGTTAACTAGTATCAAACTTGCTTTTTCATAACAATTTCTTTCATACGTTATATTATAATCTTAAAACATTTTTGTATTAAATTTTCGAATATTTATAAATTAAATACATGGTCGGCCAGAAGAAACGAAAGTGTTTGAATGGTTTATAACTTCGTTATTTTAAGAGGAGTTTTCTTCATTTTTCAGGTTGTGATAAGGAAGGAAGACTTGGGAAATTTAATATGAACAATACAAATTCGATATTCTCTTGAAGGCCGATAAACAATTGTTAACCCAGCGAACAGAACATATATTTCACAACGTACAAACTGAACCATTAGAAGGCTAATGTTCAAGATGTGAACAGGGAGCCCCAGAAAGCTTAAAACGCAGTTTGTTGCGAACAGCAATTAAGCGAATTAGAAGCAAATTTCATATGTTCCTCTATTACGAATTAAAAACCATTATTTTATTTGTACACAATCTGTTAATGAGTGACGCATCTGATTTTTACTTAAATGACGTCTGCTAGATTTAATTAACTGCTCTGATTTTTTTCCTTCTGGAGGATATTTGAAAGACCGTCTATAATATTTGTATAAGACGCAGAGCATATCACAACTGAACAATAATATTTGGAAAGAAGTTCTAGCGGCAGATATAAATTGCATTTTAAAATGTTTGCGTATTTAAGCAAAAAAGTATATTAGTTGATTTAAAAGTTGGCAAAAAAAGCCTCAGTTAACCACTTAATCAGGACGTTTTCTTTTCGTCACCCTCTCCTTAGCATGGACAAAGTGCTTTTGCAGCACCACGTCCATATCTTTATCGGTACACTGGTATTTAAGATGACAAATATCTAAAAAAAAAAAAATAACAAAAAATGTATATAAATTTCGTAGGTGGAAAAAGTATTAAACCAACTTTTGATGATTGATATAAGGAAGCATTTTTTGGCGCTTGGTTTATTGCTGGTTCCCTTCCAGCTGTATAAAGAAGCCAATTCATCCGAAAATACTTTACGTACAGCGGCCCTTATGAAATTTGAGTAATCTTGGCCACCAGTTTTTCCAATAAACACTTTCTGAAATAATTGATTGATATTTCTAGATTATTATGCCAAGCTGATGTATGTCGCTTACAAATTTACGAAGCTTGTCTTCATCCTTTTCTATATCATGATCAATATTTTGCAAATCCTCTATAACGGTAAAAGGAAGTTTTTGCAAGTCCTTAAAATCATCAATCGTCGTGTCGTTGTGGTGTTTTCTGGTTTCGAGCTTAACAGCTTTAACTTCTTCTTTTAGTCTTCCCACTTCACTGCACAATTCAAAAGTTTTGGTACTTAAGGTTTTGATATCATGCCTTAAATCCAAAATAAGACTCTCAAGGCCGCTGTGGGAATTTTCATCTTAAAGAAATAATTTTATTTCTTTTTTAAAAGGCAAAATAATGTTCTTTTCACTAACCATTTGTTAAGTTATTTTTCAGACTGGAGTGAGAATTTCCTGAATTAGAAAATATATTCGGTGAAATTTTTGAATGGGGTTGTGAAACAGAAGTTGTTTTCGTCTAGCGAATCGTGTAAACATAAAATTTTGTTATTTTATTTCTTAGTTGATTTTTTAGTTTAAAAATATTGTACGCAAAGACCATAATATTCAACATACACATATTTTCTGCAATTTCATTCCTTATAGGACCAACTCTGAGAGGCAGGAAAAACATCATTTTTCTTTTTTTTTACAAATATCTTTCCCAATACAATCCAATGAAAACTGATTATCATGTAACAATAATAAGGCGAGGGTTTTTATAAACAGTTCAGCCAGGTTGCACTCTACTATCCATTCCTTAAGCAAAGTCCCGACAAAATGTCCATGATATCTCTGGAGTTCTATAAAAAATTTTTTGAAAACTCAATTACCAAAAGTAAAATATTTTTAAGCAAAAAAGGCATGGAGTAAAATTCTTTTCTTACCGATATTCCGGGTGTGTTTTAAATAAATCACTTTAACTCACTCTATCATTGAACAAAAATTTTTTTTCATTTTATTTTTATTTTGCAACAAGTTGTCGTAACAGAATCTTAAACGTTACTGCGAGAAATGAAAGGAATGGTACCTCTTTACAGCTGGCAACTTATTTAATAATTGTTATTTACGAAAATTTTAATTTTTTGATATTTATGTACGACGAATCTTTTTTTTTTATTTTTTTTATTTATTTATTTATTTATTTTTTACTTTTCCAGTTTGAATAACAATTTTTTCAGTGATAATTTTTAAAAAACATATATTTTTGTTTTTTGGCAAAAATACAAAATTAAAACATAACAAACAATAGACGCGATTTTTTTTTTATTAAAAATAAAAGTATTTTTTGTTTTTTTGAATAATTCCTGAAATGTCGAAAACAAAATTTACTCCTGAACTAATGGAATTCAAGGGGGGAGGGGGCTTCAACATATCTCTTACTCATATAAAGCCGCTTTTTACGATTTCGTTCTTTCTACCCAGAAATAACAGCAATTTTGCAATTTTAAAGTTTTTAAGAAACACAGAAAGCATTTTAAATAGCAAAACATTGACACTATTTATAAGTTTTTATTTATCTCTCTCGTATTGATTGAATTAATTTGCCATTAATCAGTTATTGTTGTGCAAAATGCCTGCGAACATTCGATCCTAGAAACCCTCTTTGCATTTCAAAATTCTCAGTGATTTTCAATAATAATTATTGCATATTTCGATTTCTTTTCGATGACGTGATCGTTTAGCTTCACTTGAGCGCACAGTAATGTCTGTACAACAGTATTTTATCAAGTCAGTGAAAAGTCTTACTCCCCTCCTATTATTGTTCATACTTTCTTTGTAAATCGATTGTCAAATATTATAGTCTTTGCTTCAATAAATAACAATTTAGCATTTTTAATTTCAAATAAAAGATGAGTATCCTATAATTTTTCATAATCAATCTTCAATTTCTAGTTAATTTCCAAAGTAATTACATCCACTGAAATCAAAACTTGCTACTACTCATATGCAATACTTTTTTTTAATAAGTATATTTAAATATGTAAATATGTAATTCTTTTCTGACGCATAGGGGTCGTTTTTTTCGCTTTAAAATATTAAAACCTAGAAAAACTATCAAGTACTTACCTCACTGGAATTTTCTTCAGTTTCGAATATATTTAGATTTGGTGAACATTCTTCTTCTTGTTCAATTTTAATCGAACTTTCCAAGCACATTTCACTTGTGGAAGTTTCACTTTCTAATGGATCATCAAAGGCTGATGATGGCAACGACTCTTCAAACTGAAATAAAAAATCAATTCGGCAAAACAAAACAAACAAAATTAATTAGTAAATTTAGTTTGATCAAACAAAAATTTAGGCATAAGAAATGTACATATATACATACATATGTATTCATGTACATATCGCACCCTAAATACAAAAGGGTCACAACTCAAAATTTTACAAAACTGACTTTTTTCCATAAATTAATTCAGAGTACACATCTCTAACTACTGCAGCAATTTCTTTCACGTCACTATCTTCTTTAACTGGAAAAATACAGTTATGTTAAGTGTGCTGCTTCTGCACGATGAACTAAACATAAACAGTTTTTTGTCTCTCCTGAAAATTTTAGAATTTTGAGTTGTGACCCTTTTGTATTTAGGGTGCGATATATTTGAACAGTAGGCAAAATCAGTTGAACAACTTGTTCGATGTCGCTTCTTACACACCAACTTAAAGTAATTTCATAGTTTAACTTTTTCCTAAAAGTTGAACTAACCAGTGATTTTTTTAATTTATTCAAAACTAAATTTAGTATAAAAGAATTCATATGTAACATTTTAAATATAGCAATCTACGGAAGTTAAGGGCAATTTTGCAATATACGTACATATGTACATATATACATATGCATGTAAGTGCGAATTTGAGTGAAATATTTAAAATGATGTACATAAGTACATACATACATATGTACATAGACATACATATATCGTCATACACAAGTACATATGTAGATATATGTGTGTGTTTATCGTGAATTTGAAAAACTGTTTCGGGAGAAACAAAAAAACTCTAATATGAAGAACTATGTATGTAAATCAAAATATTTTAAAACAAATAATAAATTAATTTTGATTAAAGATTTAATATTATTTCATAATTTTTTAAGATAGATATGAACCGATAGTAACAGCTCTTAGAATTTATTAATAAGAACGTTATTTTTAACCGTACGAGGGTAAAATTATCCAATTTATCATAAGCAACCAGAAATTTTAGTTTGAATTTTTGCAACTTATGGTTTTTTTAAATTATTTAACAATATGTATGTACATTAATATCAAAAAGAGCTAAGCTAAATTTAATAAATTTAAAAAAATGAATACTTTTCAATTTAACTTTGCTAAGCGCTGCGGCATTCAGTGCTGACGCTTTGCTAATAAAAAATTTTATTGCTAATTCAGCAAATGGAATTACAATTTCATGTGTTAAAAACTGATTCACTTAAAACAAATTTTTAGTAAACAATAAAAAAATATTTCATCTACATAAATATATGGACATAAGTATGTATGTGTATGTTCTTTATTAAGGATTATTAAATTGTAAATATGATTGTTTTCTTGTAGGGCTCAAGTTACATCCCCACGCACGGCTGTGTGTGTGTGTATGAATGTACGCACTTATGTAGATACTTACCATTTTTTGTTTCTTAAGAGGTGTTATAGTTGGTTCATCCGTAATGCTTTCTTGTACTTCCATTTTAATTGCTATTTTACTTGTCTCCGGCTGCGCAATGGGTTCTAAATTTAAAGCTTTATCATGTTCCTGTTCCAAATGATTAATAAACATTTCCCATTGTAAACAAATTTGTGGACAATATATACAATTGAGTACATAAACTCTTTTTCCCACTTGAGTGCAAAAAGTAATTTCACCGCATTTTCTATTCGAGTTTGTCATGTTTGTTAGTTAGCTAACGTTTTATTGAATTAAATATGTTATTAAATTGAATCAAAATTTGTTCTTGGTTATTTTCTTATATGTTAAATGTTTCCCGAGCCGATATCTTGTGTTAGTCCAATATATACATACGAGAAAAATGGTAAGCAGATATATACATACATATAAATACATTTTTTATGACAGAAAACAAAGTTGGTGATTTAACAACGGCGGCAATTTTTATACGAGTATATGACTTGGCTCAATTTGTATGCATACATATGTACATAAGTATATAAAAAGCCAGTAGTGGTGATTTTCAAACTAAAGACAATTTTGCAATGGATTTAAATATAAAAAATAAATAATAAATTTCGTATCATCTGTGTATTTGTTTTTCAATGAAGCCGATTTATTATTGGTAACGACGGCTTAAGGTAATTATGAATAGAAACTGTTATACTTTAAATCAGAGTTGCTAGCTTATTATTGTTTTCCAATTACCAAGACCTAAACATACATAGATATTAAATTAACATAAATAACTATTAAGATTTTGTGTTTACTTAATATTTAAAAACAAAAAAATGGAATCTTCAATTGCAAAAGAAGCTTTATCTGTGGATAAATTTAATAAATGTGGCGAACTTTATCGATCCCCCCCGCTAAATGACAAACAGTATATGTTTCTATCGTGTATTTACTGCAAAGCAATATCCTGGGACTTGGATACCTTTTTACAACATCTGGACAATAATCATCACGTATTAGGTAATATTTGTTTAAATTTGTATAAAGAAGAAGTGGTGAACGAAGAAAGTTTGAAAAATCCAGAAAGAGTCAGGGAAACCAAAACTGAACGTAGCAGTCCTGCAGATGATTCTTCGTGTGGCACAAGTGTGAGTTATCAACAAAATTACTAACCCATGTACATATATATATGTATATATAAATGTGTGCATGTATGTAACTAACGAATTATAAAAACCTTTGTATAGTAGGTAGTCGTATAGAAATCTTTCCCTATTAATTATTTTATTTTAGGATCCTTTGGAAGAAAACCACTATGATTATAGCGATCTTTTGCCAAAGTCCGTTAAAATGGAAATCTCAGATTCGAATGCATATGATCGTGACATTAATATTAAAACTGAAATTGAAATTATAAGAAAAGATGTAAACGACATCGATGAGGTACAAGACTTAAGCTCCTGCGAATACGATGTTGATGATAGTTGTGATAATAATTGTGAGGTAAATATACATAAATAAAAATTAAACTACTGTTGACATATTAGAACTTGTTTTTCCGTTCGCCAAATATCTCTTGAAGCAACAATAAAACAATCAAACTTGTTACTGCTAAACGAAACTTTTCAATTCGTAAAGAGCTTGTAAATGTTCTTAAAGATTTTTGAAGACTGTAGGGAATCTACTTGCATACGTGTTCTATAATCTATTTTATAATTAATTTGCAGGCAGACAAAAATGCTATTGAAGAGGTGATCGCAGATGAAGCTACTGAAATAAATAAAAAGGATGGGCAAGGCAACGAAACTCATGCTACTGATGAAGAAAATAAAAATAATACGAATTTAAAAAATTTTATCAAAAATCGTAACTTTATTGCACACATTATAAAAGCGTATGAAAATCATAATATGTTATGGGACAGAAACAAGAATAATTCAACTGTTGCAAAAAATGAGTCATTGTTAAGTATATTGGAAGAAATCAATGAAAAGTTTAATATATCATTAAATTTGCAACAAATGAAACGTATAATCAAACATCTTAAATTCAGATTTGTACAACATTTGCGTTTAAGGGAAAAAGGGGAAGCCAACAAAAATTTGTGGTTCTTTGAACTGTTAAAATTTTTAGAACCTCATTTAAAAGAAACTAAAAAGGTAAGTTGAGATGATTTATGTTCGTGTCGTTCGCTTGTTGATTGCATATCATTATTTTTTCAGAAAACAAGCGTCTGCAAAAGTTTGAGTGATACTCAATTCCGCGCACTTATAAAACTTCTAAGAGAAAATGAATGTTTTTGGAATGAAAACAATATTTATCACACTTCAGTTTTAAAAAAGCAAGAAATTTTAAAACAAGTGACTAATGACTTTTCAAAATTGCATGGTTTAAAAGATTTGAACGTTAGTGTTATGCAAAATACTATAGATGAAATAATCACAATGGCCAGAGAAGAAAATGCTTTCAAGATGCAGCATATGGAAAATAGCAAGAACCATAGTGTGTGCAGGTCCGGAAACAAATTTTTTAAGGAGCTAGAGTTTTTATTGCCACATGTTGGTCCGTTTCGGTGCGAATATTGTTCAAAAACATTTGGTGATGTTTACGCTTACAAGTTTCATAAATCAAGACATGAGGGCACTAAACCATTTAAGTGCATGCAATGCTCGCGAGAATTAACACATAAAAAAGAGTTCGTTTGTCACTTAAGGCGTCACACAAAAGAATGCCCATTTCAGTGTAATACCTGCGACAAATCGTTTCCCAGCCAGAAGGAATGGCATCGTCATGTTATCAAGCACGGTTCCAAACCATATGTCTGTGAACTTTGTGCTGATAGCTTTTATACTCAGCATCAGCTTACCAATCACATGAAAAATCACAATAACATACGGGACCATGTTTGTCCGGAATGCGGCAAAGGTTTTACACATAGAGGCTTGCTAAGACAGCATTTGCAAACTCATAATAAAACCAAATGCTTTTGTACGTTGTGTGACAATACGTACTCAAATCCGCGTAGCTTACGCAAGCATTACGTAAAAGTGCACGAGTCGGTACAACAACCAACGAATGCATCCCTGGCACAATACAATTGTCAAATATGTAAAATAGCCTTTTCAACTATTCAAGATGCCAAGCAGCATCGAAAGGAGCATAAACAAAGCAATCCGTCCGAACGAAAACATATATGCGATATATGCGGTCATCATTTTGCCTATCCTAGAAATTTAACTGATCACAAAAAAACACATTCAAATATACGCGATCAAGTATGCGACATTTGTGGCAAAGCGTTTACTAATGCCAATCTTTTAAACCAACATAAAAATGTGCATACTGGTGAAAAGTTTGTGTGCAAGGTGTGTGGTAAAGACTATGCCCACTATCGAGGTCTGTGTCGTCACATAACTAAAGTTCATGGCACTAATATCAGAGATTTAGATGCAATGTTGGAAAAACAGAAGTTTGATTCATCACCGCAGCAATAACAATGTTTAGATTTTAAGTTGCGATTTATTTTAAAATAAAAAGTAATTTAAATTTACAAAATTTTTCCGTTTCAATTTAGCTTTGCTTACGTACATACACACAAACATATGTATGTAAGTTGGAAGTCCACTAATATCGTTGCTTTTGATGAAATGAGAAAAAATTTGTCTTGTTTGAACGAGATTTCATCTTTAGGGCTACAAACAGGCTAGCAGCCCGATTTAAATATCGTTAATATTTTTTTCAAACAAAAAGACCTCAAGTTTAAAGACTACCGCAAATATTTGTACAGTTTTCTTTAATATAGAAAATAAATTATGAAACATCTAAATTTTCTTATTTTTGGCTGGTTGCTTTTGCAGCTACCACAGCATTATTTTTAATTCCAACACCAGTAAAATTTAGCTTTCTAAACCACTGTATCACAGTATAACAGTTCAAAAAAATAATAGGTATACACTGAACATACACCATTCACCAGAACGAAAACAAAATTTTGTTATTAATGTAATTGAACTAATTACATTCAAAAATATATTAATTTAAAAATACTAGAGATGACTGCCTTAAGTTTAAACTCTTATAATCCTTATTCAAACTATAAAAAATGTGGTGAAATTTTAAAATCTTCAATAATTGGTGAAAAACAGTATGCTCTGCTGTGCCTGCAGTGCCATGAAATTTGTTTAAAATTGCAAACATTTATGATACACATAGAGCAGGAACATGAAAATTTATATTTAGACGTTAAGACCAAGGAAGAGCATAATGATTTCAAGAGTGGCGAAGAAAATAACATGTTACTCAGTGAATATGGGAAACGCGCCAATGAAGAAGATGAGGACAAAAAGGTGGCGTATACTATTTTACAATTTCGAAATGATCAGATATTTACAACAAAATTTGGTTTTGTTTCAGGATTTCCTAATGGATCCTTTAGAAGAACCAGAAGTGTTACTCGTTAGAAATCTACCTTTGAAAGACAACGAACAGACAATTGGTAGACCATTGAGACAAGAAGCGAAAAAGAAATCTCAAAGTAAAAAGATTCTAGAGAAAGAAGTTAAACAGGAGCCAGTTGATATTGACTGCAAATTATTTATTGAAGAAACTACAACGGAAATTGAGGTAGTTATCTGCCCTGATGATATTAAACAGAACACATTTTTTATTTAATTAAAATGATGTACATATGTAGTTTGTCAATTCTCAAGAACAAAATGATGACGATGAACTGGATATGGCAGGTTTAGAAAATAAAAAAGAAAAGTTGTTAAAAATTACAAAAAATGATGAAAATTATGATAATTTTGAAGATGAATATATCAAGGACGATGACACGGATGAAGAAGATGTAGAGGAAGAATTTTTAGATGAAATTAAAACACCGCCGATTAAAAAGTCAAAAGTTAAAATGGACGACGGTCTGGATATTGACGAGTTTATGCAAAATAAAATGAAAGTTATAGTATTTATAACATCTTATCAAAAGCAAGATGAGCTCTGGGATTCTACCCGCCCGCCTAAATTAGTTAACCGATGTCGAAAAAAGCGTGATGAATGTTTGAAAACTATTTGTGAGGAATTAGAGAAAATGCAAATACAAATGACTACAAAGGATGTAGAAAAATGTATTAAATATATGAGAGTCCGTTATATAAGAGAAGTGCGTATACGAATGAATTACATTAAAAACAAAGATAAAGACTATAAGCCTCTTTGGTTTTATGACCAATTGGCATTTCTAAAACCTACTTTAAGTTTCATACAAGAGGTAATTGACAAGTAATATGTAAAATAAACTCATAAATACTTTTAACATTTTTATAAATTTACAGTTGGAACAAGAGCAAATGCTGTCCAAGCCGGAATTAAAGGATGAACAGGTTATAGCACTGATTGACATATACAAAACACATCCGTGCCTATGGGACGAACAAGATATATACTATAACTCCGACCAACGCCGTCAAGAAACTTTAGAAAAAATTCTGTTTGAAATTAACGATAAACTAAACCAGAACTATACTTTGGCTGAGGTAGAAGAAAAAATTGAATTTATTCACAAATTAGTGAAAAAAGAAAAGGAAAATATGATCGAATTTGCAACAGATAAACCTATCGAAGACTACATATCATCCTGCAAGTTCTATAAAAGTATCGAATTTCTCTTTGAACATTTAGGGCCATTTAAATGCAAGTTTTGTCCCAAAATTCTTTCACATATATACACATTCCGTATACATACAGCAAAGCATGATGGCTCGAAGCCTTTTAAGTGTTCAGTGTGTCAATATGAATTTACCCAAAAACCTGGTTACGTCATTCATTTGCGTCGTCATACACAAGATTTTCCGTTTGTGTGCAAATATTGTGGCAAGGGATTTCCATGTAAGAAAGAACTTAAACTTCATTTTCAAAATCATCCTGAATACGAAAAAGAATTTATTTGTGATATATGCGGCGAAGGTTTCACGCAACAAAAGCTTTTAAATTGGCATTTAAAGGCACACAACAATATAAGAGACTCAATTTGTAATGTCTGTGGCAAAGGGTTTACCAACTCAAAATTGTTATTTCAGCATCGGACAGTACATAGTCAACAAAAGAGTGAATGCAAATTGTGCGGCAAAATGTATGCCCATTATAGGGGTCTTTCCAGGCATATGAGTAAAGATCATGGTACAACAGTGGCTGCAGTTGCAGCGGTTATGGGTGAGAAGCCAAAAAAACGAGTTCTTACTTTAAATGAAATAAACTGATAATTATTACAATTTAATTTAGTAGTGTATGATAATTTTTGTTTTGCAATACGTAATATATTAAGAAAACTATTTTAATAAAATTATATAAAACAAACATTTCAACATTTTTACTTACCTCATAGAACGGTCTTGAAAATAAATACCCTTATTTATAGAAAAAAAAGTACAGTATAAACGAAAGCTTAATGAGTTTTTAAACTTTACTAAACGACAAATACTTTTTATGTGAAAATTCTAAAACATTTAATCGCAATGTCTTACAATAATTTTTTCATCTCCTGTTTATCGGAGAAATTTTAATCTTGAAAAAAGGTAAACAACGGCTTTGAATACATTTTACAAAAAATTGTCTTTAATAAAATTTGTTGTTGTCTACAATATAAACTTAAATCTTAAAGATAATTATTAACACCTTTAGTTCAAAGGATTTTAGCAAACTAAGCGATATGAAATGTAACGACCAGCAGTTTCAGAAGAACGTATAATTTTGACTACTTGCCCGCGCTTCAAACCAAAATATCTAGCCACTGGATCACCTGCTTGGATTCTCATCAACATATTCTCTTTAAGTTTATAACGTGCCAATAGTTCCTGTTTTTCTTCGGGGGTCATAACAACATGTTCTGGTACCAATTCATGTTCGGTAATATTAATTAACAATTCAGACTCCAAAAACTGTTCCAAGATATATTTAGGTGCCATATCAACCAAAGATTGTTTCGCTGATGGTGTCATACCAGCTTGTACGACTACAATAGCGCGGTGAATGTTTTCTTCCTGCATACGAGTACAGTAGGTCTTGATAGTTTTTATGCCAATTTTTGGTTCATCTGGGAAGAAAACAAACATCTGATCCGTGGGATCGTCGTTATGGGCAACTAAAACTATGAGATCCGAACGTGCTGGTCTCTTTTCGCTGGGTTTATCGCCGAACATTTCCTTAAACTGCTCCAGCGTTTGGTCTAATTCATCCTGTGTTACCAAATAACCGCGATCGTGACTAAGCTGCATAATGGTTTTACGTATGCGCCATAATTTATAAGTTTCTGCTTCATCATCCATATTTGAAATAAATTATTGTTTATGAAATTCAATTAAACACTGCTTTTTTAAAGAAAATTTGCCAGCAAAATCACACTTTCAGCAAGCCACACGAAAATTTAATAGGCAAAGGTGAATTTATCAATAAATTCACCCCTGCATAAAACAATAATCACAATAAGTTCGGCGAAATCACAAGCTTGCATTTTGTTTTCGTTTAAGGCGAATTGCGAAAAAACTGTTGGAAATGTTCTACAAAATAAAAAAGTGAGTGATAAGCTACTTTATTAATTAATTGCTTATATTTTATTAATTCAGTGATCGCTTTATTTTTGAAATGTATTTTATTTGTGTATTTATAAATTTGTTAAAATTAAAATTATAACAAATTGTGAAGGAAAAACACTAACAACTTAGACTTCTTGTTTTTTTTAATTTATAACCTATGTACGTATGTATGTATGTTCATATGCATATCGCACCCTAAATACAAAAGGGTCACAACTCAAAATTCTAAAATTTTCAGGAGAAACAAAAAACTGTTTATGTTTAGTTCATCGTGCAGAAGCAGCACACTTAACATAACTGTATTTTTCCAGTTAAAGAAGATAGTGACGTGAAAGAAGTTGTTACAGTAGTTAGAGATGTGTACTCTGAATTAATTTATGGAAAAAAGTCACTTTTGGAAAATTTTGAGTTGTGATCCTTTTGTATTTAGGGTGCGATATGTACTAAGGTATGTGTATATGTATATACACACATTCACAATTATATATGTATATACACTTATGCTTACACTGCAGTTTCAAATTGGTAACACAAACTGCTTTTCAAACCCAGTGGAATTAACAGCTGTGACACAGGTTCCATTCAAATTGATATCAATTTTATTAAAAAAATGGCTTCGACGAAGAAACGTAATTCTATGAATCGCAAATCCTCCATATTTTTGTTAGTTTCATATTGTATAAAATAATTTTATTGAATAAGGCACAACTTTTATGTTTTTAGTGATTTATAATAAATTTTCTACTCCCCCATTTTACGCTTTAAAGTAACGCACTTAAATTTTTTCGAGATCAACTTGGTACTATTCAAACTCGAAAAGTACAATGATACACCAATGGCATATTTAGTAAATATAATTAAGGAATCTCCCC
Organism: Epicampocera succincta; assembly: GCA_932526305.1. Lineage (NCBI taxonomy): Eukaryota > Metazoa > Arthropoda > Insecta > Diptera > Tachinidae > Epicampocera > Epicampocera succincta. The sequence continues at coordinate 16,323,118 of OW052038.1, forward strand.
AGGTTTAGTCGTTTTACATTGCAACTCATCAATGCAAACATTTTAATGCCAATACATGCTTGTAGTATAAGTATACATACATACATACAGTATCGGACAAAGCCAACCTGTGGGACAACGCATTAGAGGACGCCCACGAAACCGATGGCGCACACAAGTGGAGAGGGACCTCAACCAACTTGGTGTGCACAATTGGAGAACGCTGGCTAAAGACCGTGCCAGCTGGAAAACTTTGTTGGTTGAGGCCCAGGTTCACCACGGACTGTAGCGCCAAAAGAAGAAGAAGAAGCCAAATAAAATTGTTTTAAATAACATTTGGTCTTGTTATTTCTCAATATTATTATATAATATGTAAAATAAAATAAAAGCAACACAACTGCTTCATTTAAAACTATCAAAATGCAATAAAAAGGATAAAAGGCATTATTTGAAGGTGACAAAACTAAAGCACATAGTTTACAACTTGACGTTAAGATTGGCGCCAGTTAAAAGTGCCTTGAGCAGAAACTAACGGCAGCATATACAGCTCATCGGTACCACAAATATATAGTTTGTGGCAATTACCGATAACCTCTTTTACTTTTGATTACTATTTAATAAATATGAACATTTTTAGTTGTGTTGTGCAAGTGTGAGGAAAAATATACATACATATGTATGTATGAATACATTATTTTACGAAATGTAAGTATGTATGTATTATCAATTTGTTTGTACATAATTTATGCTGTAGGAACATAAACCAAAACGTTCCGTTAACAGTTACTTGTACGACTATCATGCCGTTAGCTTATCGATAACTTTTAGCTTAAAGGGAAGTTGAATTAATGAAAAACGATTCGTGCGCCCTTAAGTAATGCCAAGTTAAAATAACGCCCCATATAAAATATTTGCAGTCAAAATTCGCTTAGAATGCTTTTATTTGTATTATTTTTATTACTGCTTTTCTTGACCTTCTTGGAGACAACAACAGACAGATTCTTGACGTGATTTCTACATACATTTTTGAGATAAGTCACTTGTGTTGTAGAAACAACAAAAACGAAAAGTGAATTTAAAAAATATCGGTTAGAAGAATTGTCTTAAGTAAAAGGAGGTGCTCTATTTCTCCAGCAATTTTTTCATTAAATAGTAATTTTCAGCGGTGAAGCAGCACGGGGCAGAATAACAGGTCTTCCTTCATCGTAATTATTTCCTAAATACGTATCAGTCTTGCTTTTGTTGTTTGACTTTAAAGAGATTTGCTGATCATTCTGATTTGCCTCCAATAACTAAATACATACATATGTATTTTGTTTTGCGATTCTACTTTTTATGTGGAGGCAATATAAAAGATAGCATCATCTTGGACATATGTATGGGGTCTTCGTTATCGCGCCCACTGTCTGCAGCCACATTAATATATGTATCGTTATTCTCAATTTGTTGGTGCTTGTGCTTTCAACTAAATCTATTCACGTTTGAGCACACAACTGAAGGGAAAACCACTAATGACACGAAAAAATTCACCCACAAAATTCATTCCGATTAAATTCTTATATGTATGTAATCGTATGTATGAAACCCCTACGAAGACAGTGATATTCTTATTGGTACAAGATAAGACAAGATTATACTGTTTGCTTTCACCTTCCCGCTTTCAAGCTGAAGATAAACATTATGATAAATTGTAATTCTTCACTATAATTTAAATTTCCTCTTTTATGTGCATGAACAGTCTAAAATGAGTACTGGATGGGAACGTGTACGTTTGCGTGTAGAAACAGGAGAGGTTCTTAACAAACTCAGTAACAACTGAAGTTATTGTTTTAATAAATATAATTTTTGAATAGATGTTGCACCCTGAAACGCCAAAAGATGCCCGCACTTTGTCCACCCATATCTTGGATACATCTTTCGGCAAGCCAGCCGCAGAAGTGCCAATACACGTGTACCGTTTAACAAACAACCAACAATGGCAGGAATTGAAACAAACCATAACCGACAAAGATGGTCGTGCTGGTACGCTTATTGAGCCAATAGATTTTCACAGCGGAATTTACAAATTAAAGTTTGATGTTCAAAAGTATTACGTCGGCTTAAAAGCAGACTGTTTCTATCCATTTATTGAAATTGTTGTGCAATGTGATTCTGGTCAACACTATCATATACCCTTGTTACTGTCTCCATTTGGTTATACCACATACAGAGGAACCTAATAAAGTTGCGAGTTGAAAAAATTATTTTATGATTTTTTACCGCTATTTGGTTTTGTTTTTTTTTGTGAGCTCCAGAGTTTTTTGTTTATCTTGGGCCTGCCCAGTGTTGCCGCTTAAGAATTCGTAAACTGCACAAAACCGTTAAAAAATTACACATGTGAAGGGAAAAGATATTGCAATTTTTATTATTTCTAGATTATTATGAATGATCAACACGCTGAGAGGGACTTTGGCTATAGTGGCCAAAAAGGACTGCGGCATGCAATGCCACTATGTGAAAAATAATGGGCCTAGAGGCATGAATATGCAATTTAATTCTATGTCCTATGAAATCCCTGTGCAGGATTTTGTCCATAGTGGTTTGCCAATTGGGCGTATATTATAGTTTATTACATGACATTTTTATTTTCTAATTTTTCAGTAAAACAGCAAATTATTGATTCTTGGTAGAATTTTGAAAAATTCTTTATTTTACTAAGATATTATATTTCATTTCTTTAAAAGCAATAAGGTTTATATAGTTGCTTTTTGTTCATTTTGCAACTTAAAAATTTTATTCCCAAAACAAAGTTTAGTCCTAAAAAAGAATTTATTTAATAAAATAAAAAAGATAGATTTTCGCCTACATACATACATACATATGTGTAAATCAAAAACAAAAAACCAACTTGAATGCAGTAATGAATGAATGAATGAACAATTTTTTGCTCTCCATGTTTACCAAATAAGTGCGGATGATAACGAAATTAAACTTAAAAAAAAAAATCACATGAACGTTGAGAGTTAAAACAAAATGTCTTTTTTCATAAATCAAGTCAGTTAAAATAATTCCATAAATTGAATTAATTTCTAGTTAGTTGGGGAAAAATTTAGTAAAAGTATTTCTATACAGGACGTACAAACAAGTAATTTTTGCGCCATTTCAAAATTTCAAAGAACAAATTCATATATTCTAATCATGTATTATGGTATTCGACAGTTTGTAATAGATTAAAGGAAATTCGATTATTCTGCCTATAATCTTTAACAAAACTCTCGACGCATGAATAAAAAAAAAAATACACAAAAATGTTCTCCATAAATTTATTATCTTATCGATAAGTGTAAAAAAGTTTCAAAAAAATGTTGTAGCTAAAAACTTTACATTCGGTTAATGATTTTGTAATAGAATGTTTCGCTACTGCGCCGTTTTTTTCTGCTCAGCATTTTTCTAAATTTGTATCTAGTGAATGTCTTTTTTTTAGTTTTTGAACGAAAGGTTATGAAACTAGACGTACATACATATGTATGTATGTACATAAATATGTAAATCAAATTGATTTTGAAGGGAAAAGCAAATTGGGTGTTTTTTGTGAAAACGTGTTAAAGAGTTTAAACTTAATTAACATCCATACGCAAGTACGTACATATTTATACGGTATAATAATAGTAATCTGAAGGAAAAAATTTGCTGACACAAATAAATGTTTGAGCATTTCGTTAAATAAACATCAAACATAAATAGAAACAAAGCCCTTTATTGGACCAGGAAACACTCGGCTTGAAAATAAACAATAAATTTCAGCTGGTTCAGGTACTTTTCTTTCAAAAGAAAGTTGAACAAATTTGTTTAATAAATATTTCGCTAACAATTTGAAATATTTATATAAATTTGTTCAATTTTGCACAAACAGAAAAGCATCTAAAGCATCAAAAGCTGCATAATTGTGCCACTTCATTATTCCTGGCATTAAGTCGGCTTCAATGGGCTTTAATTCAGGTGAAAATGGAGTTAATTTGGCCAACTGCCATACCTTTTAGCCGCAACTGTGTGTTAATTATGTACATACATATGTACTCAAAAATGATTTTGTGATTGCATAAAACGTATTTTATTATTACATACATTCATTCATATTATATACTTTACTTTTTAAATAATTAGTCAACATATTTCCTCAATACATACATATGTATGTAAATACATACACACATACACATATAATTGTCATAAATCCAAAATAAATAAATATTTATAAACTGTGGCTTGTAATCAATCAATCAATCGTGTAACTGCTATGTTTTCGTTATAACAACAACAACAACAATAATAATAATAATGAAGATGCTGGCATTTGTTGTTACTGTAGTTTACTGTTTTGCTGCTACTGCTGCAAATAGTGTTGTAAACGTTTTGAGTTTGCTGCGAATGCTGTCATTAAACTAAGATTTCAGGCTTTTGAGGTTGCTGCTGGTTTGGCGGCACTCTGTTGCAGGTGCATTAATGTACTGTTGTTTTGTAGCTGATTGTTTACCTGCTGCATACGCGTCGTCACCGAATGATAACACGGTCCACATAATCTGGCTGGACTAAATAGTTTTATGTCTGGCAATGGCGCCCAAAACTCCGAACAGTCAGCACAAAATATTTGACCACATGATCTGCAGTTAACGGGAGGCATTCAATAGAAATACAAGTAAAAATTATATTATTCTAGTATGTTTTAAAGATACGTACATATGTATGATTTTATGAAAATTATTATAAAATTTAAAAAAGAAAAAATGCTTAACTTAACTGCCACTATTACCATGGTGGCTGCAATAGCCCCTGCACAGAATTAATTAGCGCTACTACCCCAATGGGCCGTTAAAGTGGCAAAACAAACAACAACAAACAACTGTCCACGACAGTTTTGTAATATGCTGATTAGAGAGATCAAGTTTATTTTTCAACAATTCGCTGACCACAAGGGGGAGCGGGCATTAGTGATAGAAACTTGCCATTTTCGATGCCTAAGAAAACACATGCCAACAACAACATTTCGTTTGTGTGTACAACAAAATTCCATAAGCGCCAAAGACTAAGCAAATGCGGGCATCAACTACATGTGTATATAAATCAAAATTATCGTTTCATTATCATTATAACTACATACATATGTATGTACATATAGAAATAAAAGCAAAATTATACATTCGGCTTTCATTTTCACATGAGCCAAGACATGGGCAAGAGCTTTTAGAATTGTACTTTGTGTTATCAAATCTAAAGTTAATATTTTTGCTCATAAATTATTGCGAGTGGCCAAGATAAAGCCCGCTCCTATATCGCAATCGTTTGTCGAACTCTTAGTAGCAAAAGGTACCGGGATTTGGCAGGTAAATATTTGAAATGTTTGCTACCATATTTAATATACGTTTTCAATAAAGTTTATGAGAAACAGATTTGGAACATGAACGTCACATTTTTATTGGTTTTTTGTGATTTCGATTCAAAGCGATACGATTTTCACTACATGCCTGTAAAATGCATAAATGTATGTGAATAATATAAATTATACAATTACTAATGGCAATTTACGGAGGTTGGATTAAGAAACCATAATAACAAAAAATATTATACGCAAATAAAAGTATGTGCATGTAAGTGATAATTTTACAATTAAAAAACAAAAATAAAAAATAAAAATAATTATAAAGCGCACCGGCAATGATGTTTTCTTCGGCCGAGCCAAAATTCAGTTTGACAACTGGTGCAACGTGAAACGGCATGATCGGGTACCCATAAAACGCTTGTTGCATTCGGTTGTATTGAGGAACTGGTTGTAGTGCAGGATGAAGGACCGCTGGTGTTGCGCTCTTCTACAGCTTCCCAAGAACAAATTGAAGCATTTTCAACATTATCCAAGGCAGAGCACTAATGGTATGAATGTATGTTCATTTTCCCACCACACACAAAAAACAAAAACGCATACATATATAAGAAAATAAAAATTTCAGAGTTTAATAATCATAAAAATTCTCTAGTAAAATGTTAATCAATTTCAAAAGTAAAAATAAAACATTTTTCAATAATTGTTGCATCGAAATGTAGCACAATCAGATCTGAGACGATTGCATGCTGTTATTTACAACTTAAAGGAGAAACAAATCATTAAAAATTAGATTTTTACAAAATTTAAGAATGCTACTAAACAAAATTTTGCATGAAAAACAAGCGTCTTTTAGCATTAGCGAAAAATCTGTGGTGTAACAATGGTTTTAAGGGAATATACAAGGGCGTTTTAACCCCTGGGGCCCCCATATGTAAATTAAAAATACAGCCTTTGTCGCTTAGTTCTTTGCTAAATAAGTCCGTCTGAAGAGTTGCGGTCCAAATAAAAGGTGGCAAAAATTCGAGTAAATAATTAAGCGATTGATTTTGGTCAACATTATTCCAAATTTGTTTTTGTTGTTATTGTTCGCAATTAGGAATTTTTACAACTCATTTTTGTAGTTTTCTATATTTTTTTTCTTTGAAAAAAAGAAAAAGAAACCCAAAACGAATTAATCACCACGACCGCTGGTTTTTGGTGCACCAATTTTTGGCCACTATCTTGTATAAAAACCAAAATGTTGGTTGCTTGTTTCGCAAAATTATATTCCCTGTGGAATCAAAATTAATGTTGTGCATCGTTCACAAGAACTCGACATTTCTGAGACCACAACTTGACACTCGTCCAAAATCCAAGTGATCCAGATGCTGTGGGCAAATTACCATAGACGAAACTTGTTCGCTGTTGACCTTAATTTTCATTAAAATAAAAAACATCTGCAATGAGACACTTTTCTGGATGAATGTGTACATCCACGTTCAAAATGATCGAATTTGGGACAATGCTAATTCGCATGCGGTCCAAGAGCGTTCAATATACACCGAAAACATCATTGGTCTATAATTTTGTTTTTGTTTTGACCACTACCGGCATCTGGTTGCACCCCACCTTGAACGTACTGCACGAGCAGTTCGAGAGAATGCTGATAACACCAAGATCGTTCGATTTGATTCCGTTAGATTTCCTCTTGTGTGGGGTTTTCCTAAGATCCAGTGTATTTGCAACTAAGCCACAAACAGCAGCGGCCCTCAAATCCATCTCAAATCATGAGTTCGACGTAATGCAGTCTGATTTAGGCGCTTAAAATTTCTGATCATTCTTCACATAATGACATCAGCAGATATTTCAAATGAAAAAACAAACCGAAATGACTAATAAATCTTAAGCGCGTTTGTGAATGAAAACAACACTGAATTTAATTCTTCCACTGAATTTAATTCTTCCTCTTCTTCGATTAAGAACATTGCCGTGCTTAAACATAATTCTTCATATCTCTAAAACATTGTACACCATAGATCATTTTAGAGGCTCTGATTCAATTAAGCAAATTTAAGCAAAATGTAAAAAAAAAAATAAATCAAACAAGCAAATACTTCGGGACATGACAACTAACCGCTGATACTGAACTATTATTATCATCACTATCAACATCGGCATAGTCACCATCGTCATCGTCGTCATCATCATCATTATAGTCGCTGTTGTTGTCATTATTCGTTTTATAATCATATGATCGTTGACTGCAATAACGCAAACGTCTCTTTTTATGATACAGACAACAATTACGATGCAAATGGTTTGAATAATGAAATCTTTGTCTACTCTGTTGTTGATGGCAACATGTTGCTGAACACTCATGTTGATTTTTCTGCTGTTTGTTTGGTGGTTGTGTATGTTTAATGTTTTAGTTTGATACAAAAAAAGAGAAAAAAAATAACTAAACGAAATCTACAAAACCTGATGCCAAAGCAGTTACATACACAAAAAGTTAAATGTAATATTAATATGAATCGGATTTGGATTTTTTTGTTTTATTTTTTCGAAAATTCAATTGTACTCTAATTGGAATCAGTTGACTAGAATGCACTCATTATCTTGCTCCTATATTTCGTATTTAAACATAATTAAAATAAATAATAATGAAAAAAAAAAAATCTGTAGCAAATTAAGAGCAAATAATTTAAAATTATATTATATTATTGAAAACTAAAAAATCGTCTTTATGCTCAAATTTTAAGGCCAATTCAGTGTCTTGTGCATTTGTGATGAAATTCTGATTAAGATACAGTCTAGTCTGTTTGCATCTTCTTTAGTGTTGCCATCCGGTGCATGAATTAAATGTACATGCGTATCTCTCCGATTCTCCTCATCGCTTTCAATACCTAATTGTACATACATACGTACATACATGTATGTTTGTATGTATGTACGTACATACATGTATGTTTGTATGTATGTACGTACATACATATGTATATGGATGTTTTTATTTTATTTATCCAGTCCTGTACATATGGATGCCGTTATATTTACAACTAATTTAACAATGATTTTTACCTAAAAGCCCGATGTGCGGCAAATGCAAGATTTGCAACAAGATTCTGAATTGGTCTATCGGCTTTTAATTTGATTAAAAAATTGACTTCTTTGCTTATTCATTGCATAGAATTGTTTATATTTTGCTTATATTATGAATTTATATTCACCTGTTCATCATTGTTGGCATTTGCACTGGCGTTGTTACAACTAGGACAAATTTTCTTTAAGAGAGCCATACGCATGTCATGAATTTCGCGCAGTAATACATCTTCACGTAACTGAAATCGAAAGAAATTTGTTTGATTATTTAGACTTGTTCAATGGTTAAGAATAAGGACCAACTCCAAACGATAGGTATTTAATAATTTTTCAGTGAACGTGCTGCAACAAGGGAACGATGCTTTACCACAGTTTATTGGCATACACACCGTAACATCCGTGCCACCGAATTGTCGTAGAAAGAAAATTGTTTACAACTTACCTTATGTTCATGAACAATTTGTTGTAGTCTTATATTTTCTTCGCTCAAAGCATGGGCGAGACCATCAGGACAGGAAATAGTAACTTGTGGCCTTTCAGTCAGGCCCGGTGGTGTCATTGGTAATGAGCGTACACCACCCGGCAATGAAAAACGTGATAGATAACTGTAAGACAGTTAATTCATACAACTCATTTACATATCGCAAGCAAAACTAAACAAACCTGCTGTTAATTTGTTTTGTGGCAACGCCAAAGGCATCGCGCTTCGAATTAGACGAGGACGTACGTCTTCGTCTGTGGCTGGACATGACAGAGGTGCTAGCTGTCGACGTTCCAGCAGTTATAAACGCCAATACATTTCCCGACGAAACAGGTGTGTCCAAAGTAACTGCTGTCGCTGTAGTAGTTGCGGCTGTTGTTGTTGCTGAATTAAATGACTGATTTGTTGTCATATTGGGACTTGACGAGGTAGTTACATTAGCGGTTATCATTTCGCATTTACCACTAAATGAAATTTCTAATTTTTGATGTTCAGGTAATATGAGTATGCTTTCTTCCATGCTGTCGCTGACGACATTGGACGAGACATATTCTCCGGCGCCGCTGTTGGGCGAAGCTAAAGATGATGTGTTATTGTCATTGTTGCTATTTCTGAAGTTAATCTCATCTTTATTATTGTTACTTAATGTGGATGAAGTTGTTGCTTGGTTAAGCACAGTCGAATTGCTGCCATTAATAGCAGACAACTGATTTGGTCTTGTTGTTGCATTAATGCTGCTGGGCGATGAAGAGTGTATTTTTGGCAATATATTATAATTTGTGCTAACACTGGTTGTTTTACACTTGTCCGTTACAAAAAGTTCCTTTTGCTGTGTTTGAGTATTCACTGAACTGGCAGTTGTGGCATCAGTTTTGTTCTCCAAACTTATACCGGCATCTGTGGTATCAGTACTGTTGGTTTCATTTGAAGCTGAAGGCGTTAAAGTTATACTGCCGTTTTGTGATTTTGTTTCGGTCATCGGCACAAGCGTGTCGGTGCTGGTATTAACAGAACCATGCCACATACTCTGAGTACTGTCTGCCTTTCCATTTGCAGACGTTGAACCATTGCAAGACCTTTCCAAAGCATCAGGAGAACTGTCTGCAAAGAGAATTTTAATTAATAACGACTCACAAGAGTTGAGAGTGTTACGGAGTACATGTTAAACAACAGTGTTACAGTGAAATTATTTTAACAAAACCCATCCTAGATGCAATAAATGCAAACAATTGCCAAGAAAACAAAATAAAAAATCAAGAGCTGTTGCTCGATATAGCAGTACGAGTCTTCTGTAGATTTATCTCCACTTCTACTACTGATATTAAAACCCAGTTTCCATCTAAAACGTTTGAGGTTGTTGACTACAGCTAAAATAGTTTAGTAATGTAGACATGGAATTTCTCAACTGTTACAAGAGCGACTAGACAGGATCGCAACTCTAAGAAATCGAAATTATTTAAGTAGAATTTAATCTACAAAAAAAAAATCCATTCCATTTTTCTGTTCGTTGTTTCCTGCTGTGCCCGCCATTTTCAAAAAGTCAAAATAATGAAGATGCATATTGGCAGTCATCAATTATATTAAGAGACACAAGTGTTGTCGCGAAGTTGTTGTTGTCTAAGTTTATTTTGGTTTCTTAAGGGTAACGAATATCTAATAACACCAAATCTTTGCGATTCAAAAAACCCTCCCTTTTCATAATGATAGCATCTTTCCGAGAATATTGAAATCAATTGCCTACCTTCGAATTCAACACTTTGCATTAAGTTTAAACTTAAAGAAGAGTGCTTTTCAATGGTTATTCCTTCAGCTGCTGTCTTGTTCAGAATTCCATTATGACTATTTTCCACATTGTGTGGAACTTCTTTTTGCCGTATCGCAAATGGTCTTACAGACGGCGTTTGTGTAAGTAGATTTTGAAGCTTTGTTGTATAAACAGAGTCTGGTCTTTCCTTCGAAGTCAACGATGACTCACTGCCATTCTCTTCCTGTCCCTGGTGATAAGAATTACTCGAATCTACTGTTGCTGCACTGCTGCTGTCAGTTGTGTCTGGTACAACTGTTTCCACATGTTTTAATATTAATTTAAAACCATCACTATCATGATTATTCAATTCGTTTGTAAGATTTTCTAGTTTTCTTGTAGTGTCATGTATGAAATTTGTTAATAAGTCTGGAGATTCTTCGCGTTCGTCGGACTGCAAGTCGGCAATAGAATTATTTTCCGAATTCGAGCCGGTTGTTAAGCTAAACATATATGAAAAGGGGAAAAATGCATAAAATAATGAACTCATACATAAACTATTATAAGTTATAAGGATATTTAATTTAACTTACTGTGGGTCAACAGTCATATTTGGATCGCTTGAACGTCTGGAAATACTATTTTGTATAAATCCAGCCGTTATTAAGTCACCATAAGATCGTGTCTTGGACATAGAACCTGCAACAATTGAAATAACATTGATCATTGTATGAACATAATAGTTTTGATGAGCATTCAATTCATACTTATGGAACTAATTAAACTGTCATTAATGTAGGCTGGGAAATCAATAGAATTCTGTTGATTACCGCCCAAACTGCCTAAATACACTTCCGTCCACAACGACAAGTCTCGAACATTATGTGCCGGCCATAAAACTTGATCTTTATTGGGCTTGTACAAGGGATTACGATACATGGGCCCCGATAGAAAAGACCATACCGAAAAGGTTCTTTCAAATACCGAATTTTGCAAACGTTCTTTGAGGGTGTTGCACAGGAAATTGCCAAATAAGCCAGAATGTGAGTGCTGAGCCAATTTAATCTTGAAATATATTGGAAACATAAAAACATTTGCTACAGATCAATAAAATTTCGAAGAGATATATTTACCAAGTAGCCCATACTAAATTCAAAGCTGCAACGAAATTGTTTATGAATTTGATGAACTAAGTCCAACCATTGTAGAAATACCGGGCACCGTTCATTAAGCTCATCCGAACCTGGACCATGGCCGCAACGGTCAGCAAATTTGTGGCCATAGCTCAGCCATTCGCGTTCAACCAAAACACGAAAACCCTATAAGAATTAAAAAAAACAATAGATTTACATATATATTTATGTATGTATGTTCTCATATTTTGAAAAGTAACAAATAAGAAATTAGCATACCTCCACGGTGCGATAATATGGATCCAAGCATAGTTGGGCAGTGGCCACAATTTGAGGCGTGCGATCCCAACCGTCCGAACAGTGCACCAAAACTGGTCTTCCCTTTTTCTCAATGGCATGACAAACCGTCATCGAGGCGGCCAAAAGACCAGACAGATGTTGTAACCACATTGTTTTCTCCAGCAAACCCAGCCAACTGAATAATTATTTTGAGGTTATGAACAAAAGAAAAATTATTCATTAAGTTATGAACGTACTTGGGTACATCTGGCGGCGAGGCACATAATTGTCTTAATGCATGAAAGCTTTTGCGTATGACATGTATGTTTCCCAGATTCATAAACTCGATTTCAGCACAAGGATAATATTCAATGCACTCACAACCGCCACCACGAGCACGATTTGTTACAGCTGAAGTGTAACTGCGAGCATCAACTATTAAAACTTTCTGAAAACGAAAAGACATAAAGAGGAATTTATGAAGCGGGGTTTTAAAGTATTTTCTGAAATAATTCACTTACTCGAACATCATCTAGAGCCACGTCTTCGTGGCTGCCGTCCGGACTGGATGGTGAACTGTCTGCTGAGGGCATTTCAACACTTTGTTGTGCCGCTTGTGTGGCATTTGACAATTGACGCATTTGCTCGCCACGATCGAAAGCACAAGCATCAGCTAATGCTTTTAAAAGCTGTTCATCTTTGGTATTACGCCAACCCAACCAGCCCACTTCTGGTTGACTACATCTGGCTATAACAGCGCCAGACTTACGATGGCGCCAAACCACCGCGGGCAAACGTCGAGAACCGCGAAAATTGGCCACATTCTGTAAAGTCTCATCAGAAATGCAACATGGTACTAAAAGCTTCGGCGGATACGAAGGACACAATTTAAAATCATCATTAGCTTGTGAGATACGCCATGAACCGTTCAGATCGAAAGCCAAACGATCCACCTCACGCATAAAGTCGTCCTCATAGCGTAAAGATATTTTTTGTAAGCGATCGCCATAATCATTTACTGAGTATGAAGAAGGAATTTGCCCATTCTCTACGCTGGCGGCATTGCCGTTTGTCTGCGCTTCTTTCTGGCCATTGCTTAGACTGTCACAGGCCCACGAGCAAAAAGGAAAGGCAAATATGTCTTCTAATGCCTCTGGTACACCCACCGACAACTGTATACGTCTTTGCCACTCTGTGCACTGCTCTGCCGTTTCGAAAGAGCATTTTACTGTGCTGGCATCTTTGCAGCAAATAATCAAATGAAATAAATCACGGCATTGTGCAGATTCAATGAGACCCAGTGGTATGGACGTTTCATCATTTGTGGCTGTTTTTTGTAAGAATATTCGATAATTGGACAAGGCCAAGACACCATCATCAGTTCGTCCCAAATATTTGACGAACTCGCCAGCAACTGGAAGTGGGAAAAAGTGGGTTTTGGCGATAAGAGTCAAAGTAAAGATATGCGTGTCAGTGGAGTTCTTAGCCCACTAAACACACTAAAAATATATCATTATAAGGAGGGAAAAAGGAGGTTTAAGAAACGCGCATTTTTCCACCAATTTCCAATCCACTCAATTCGAGAAACACATATTTTATAACAATCAACCTATTTTTTTTTTTTTTTGAATTGTATGATATGGATACAATCGACAGTTGTTTTCACCAGGACGGCGCTACCTATTGTACCACACAGCTTAAGCCGCATTGGGCATTCTGCGCAAGAGGTTTAAGGGCAGATGATTTCATGATAATGTGAACCCGCCGTTAAAGTTTTTCAACGCGCCAGTCTATGCGAATAAGTTACAAACCATAGCAGCTCCCAACGTCAACATAACCTACATATGTATGTCATCGGTAAAATTCCACCTGATTTATCCGTCAGTCTTAGAAAACTTTCGAAATATCCCATTAGCTTCAATAACCACGGGACCTCAACTATAAAAATAGATTAAACATTTCATGATTACAGTAGAAACTTTGCGCATTATCGGCACGCTTTAGCCAAAGTAAGCAGATTTATTTAAGGGCCGAGAACCCCACTTTAAATAAAATAACAATTCATGACAATGCATACTTTTCTTGCCCAGTGTAATTATAAAACTATATTCATACTTACGTTCCTGAAATGGAACATTCAGTTGAACATCTTCTTTCTCCATTTGCGGTTTGGGAAAAAGTTCTGCGGCTCTAATCATACACAACGATGGTGGGGGCGATCCATCAGATGCCTCCATTTAGCTGCAAAGCAAACAAAATGAAGAATATTCTTTTACTATCGACACGTACATATATAATCTTAAACATAATAAAACATCTTTTCGTTAAAAATATTCTGGGAAAAAATAATGTAGGTACGGTTTCTTAGTATTTGTATTCAAATTTCTCTTTTTTCAGAGTTCAAGCAGCTCAGTTGTCGCCAACGTGCTGATCTATTGAAGAATTTCATTTCAATTTAATATATGTATCTACTCGTATGAGCGAAAGCGTAAAGTTTATAATGTTATCGGATAAGTATGTATATACTAAACCAGGGTTTTAGAGTGTGTGCTGGCAAGGCAGAGGCTTTTCAAGACTGGTAATTGCACACAGGGTCAATTGATTAAAGTTGATGGTGTGGAGGAAGCCATGAGACGTGAAAGAGTCACGTTTGCTTTCATTGTGTACGCTTTCACATCACCACGCATCTTTTGCCTTGGAATTCCGATCACCGTTCCAATGTTTATAGGGGATTTCGTTTTGAAGTACTCAGTATTCGCAACGACTTAAACGAACAGTTTCCTGCTCTTCTACAGGCCTGATATACGCGCACCAATGTAACAGCGGCCAGTTAAAACAACTAGTTAGAAGCTTTGCGGGTAGGGAAACAGAGCAATTAATGCTCTCGTTCGTCATCGTCAGTGGCTTTCACAGGAACCTGAAGGAGTGTCAAAACCACGATTGAGCTAGACAATGGCACAGCACTGCCCCTGTTAGCCTTATCAGATACGCACTTGCCTCGAACACATAATAAACTGAAAAGTTTTAGTCCTGACCAGCAGAGCAATTCCCTACACAGCTTAGAAATCAGTGGAATGAAATATTGGTAGATTACAAATTACAGTTCACCTTTTAGTTCCTCACTAATTCAAGTATATGCTGCAAGATAACAGCATCTTGAAAGTCATTTGACCTTCCGACCGCTGGCACCTTCAAGTAAAACATTTCGGCCGGCCGACATTGATACGCTAACCATGATCAGTTTGTAAAGAAAGCATCCTGTGGACGTAGGGATCCCTGTTGTGCCGCTTAAACAGTAATACCATTCCCGTTTAGGATGTCAAGATACCTGAGGAACTGGGACATCTAAATAGCCCAAAAAAACTAAAAGCTTGGTTTTTTAATAGCCATATTGGGGAAACAAGCCCAGCCCTGATGTGTTTCAGATAACTTCGTACGTTTTTTCAATAGTTAGCGCTGCAATTATGCCTTACAGCTTCTAAGTGGGTTGCCGACCAACTAATCCGTTTTCACCTTTATGAGCGTATGCCGGATTTGACATGTGTGACAGAATTTGAATTTGTGATTTGTTATTATTACAAGAGCTGCTCTAGGCATTTGGATGGACTTCCCTTTTTAACTCGATGGCCATGGATTTTGGATCCTTAAACTAGTCTTGTTCGATTTTATAAGTGTTTTTTTTTAATTACATACATACATACATACATATGTACGCACTTTTCTTGCTCTTAAGGTGGTCAAAAGTGAACTCATAAATACACGCATACATATTACATATCCAATAGACATATGTACATAACTTTAATACATACACACATAAATACGTATGTACATACATACATACATACATTTGCATGTACAATAAATTTCAAAATGAAATAAGATTTAAAAACGTTAATTTAACTGCTTGCTGTTCAGCACTTCGGCAAATTGAAACGCATATCACAAATTATTCAGATTTTCTTTTAAGTTTCTTCATATTAAAATATTTAAAACTTCACTACCTTCTTATTTCCCTTTATTTTTTCCAATTAAAAACATGTGCTTTTCGCTTTAGAACTACAAAAGGAGAATAAGGATACACGTTGGTTTTTAACCGAACAAAGCAACACTGCGCAGTTCACAAATTTCTAACACAAACAAAAAAAAAACAAACGTGGTAGTAAAATGAAAAAAAACAACACATGAGCATTCCATTGCAAGGAGGAGAAAGAGAAAAGGCCTGGTTAAAGTGTCACGAAGCAGAAATTGTGATAACACACAAAATGTTGTATACACATTTATTAATGGAATACATTTTAAACATTTTATTAGGTAACCTTACACTTGTCTCTTGTTTTTCCGACACTTTTAAACTACTAAATTATATCGATAATGTTGTAAGTACTAATGTTTAAAGGATTATTAAGACGAGAACAGAATGTGCAAAAGTGCAAGGAATTCAGTAAATGAAAGTCAAATGCTCAAAAATTTTAGACTTTCAGGATCTTGGACGGCAAAACTTGTGACAAAATACTTTTCGGCTTTTCAGATTTTCTTTCGCAAATTCAATTCTGGATTTTATATACATATACACGTACATATGTATGTATGTATGTACATATTCTTCTATGAACTGACTAGTGAAAATTATGGGTTATATAATGGGTTAACAGTAGGCACGATTACAGGAGGGAGGCAAATAAAAGGAGTATTTGAAAAAAATTTCAATGCGTTTACTGACTTCAGCTATACTGTTTTCAAAATTGTATAATTCTTTCATTAAAAATCGATTATTTTCCAAACTGTTAGTGAATTTGATTCCCTTTTAAATAATAAGGCGAACATTTAATTGTCAATAAACATTCATACATACATATGAGCTACAACGCAATTAAGAAACTTCAATTTGTCGTGAAAGGTTTTTAAACACATTAAAAGTTAATTCTTATTAAGTTTATATGACAAGTTATTTATCAAAGTGAAATAAAAAAAATTCTTATAAATACAGGGGACTAATACGGGGCACGTATTCAAAATAAATTCATATCTAAATTAATATCCATAATTCGAGTTTTATTCACAATAACCTTCGAATCGATTCTTTGTTTAAGTGTTGTAAAGAGAAAAAATTTGAAAATGGTTAATTAAAACTAAAAAATATGTGTAGACAAATAGAAAACTAGCAAACATTTTAGTCCAAGTTAATAAGTTTACTTAGTTATTTAGTTAATGAAATGAAGGGAGACGAATAAGCAAACTAATGCAATTAGTCAAAGGAAACCCGGCAACAACAGTAACCAGAGTTCGCGCTGCTAACATGACTGCCGCAGCCAAAACTACACTTTATTGCTTTTTGACTTCAATAGCGTTCCAAAAAAAAAGTCTATCGGAATTGATTTTCTCACTGAAATCAACAGAAAAAAAATTAATTGCCAATAATATTTACAACAGAGCCGGAGCAAAGGCATATAGATAGAGCTGTTACCTTTTTAAATACTAATACTAAATAGCAGAAATAGGCATGCGATTTAGAGTGAATTTTGCAATATTTGAGTTGTTGATTGATGGTATAATTACAAGTTCTTCCACCATATATTGTCGATATTATACCACCGACACCGTTTACAAACTGAAGGGAAAATTCGTAAGTTATAATGGCTGTTTGTTTGACGCCGTCTACTATTATGAATAACTAACTTATTTTGGCAAAGGCATTCTACATATTTGTTATACTACGTCGGATTTTTTACCATTCTAAACAAACTTATAATGTAGTACATTAGATTTATTTCAGAGAAATTCTAAACAAATTTATAATTTTTTTAAACACATACTTACATACATATGTAAGTATATATGTATGTAAGTACACTTACATACATAACCAGAGGTATGTACATACATACACATAAAAAATTACATACATACATACATACATACATATGTATGTAATTAGTGTCTAACTTAAGGTTGGTAGCTTACAAAACTTTCAGGAATAAAATGCAATTTTGTTTGTTTTAGACAAAATATGTATGAATGTGTGTAAGATTTAAAACGGGTCTTGAATCCATGGCTGTAAAATGTACTAGACTTCTTCTTGAACATTCGACAGATGGTCGCAATGTCTGCTCGATTTGCACAAGTTTCCCCTCTTTAATAAAAATAAATTTATATTTAGTTACAAAAATTCAAAACGGTTAAACTTTTATAAAATAAATTTTCAAGAAAATAACATTTAATTATTTTCAGCTAAACATGTTGCTAAAAATGTGATCATTCTATTTATAAGATTATCAATTTTATTTATATAAAGTTATTATCAGGGTTATGCAGAAAGTATATTTGCGATAAAACAAATATGTATTGGCTACAAAAATTTACTCTGTACGAGTATTAAAAAGTGTGTACATACATATGTATGTACATACATACTTTCATATATGAAAAAGTTATGCATGTCATTAATAAATTTCTCACAAGTGTTTAAACAGTTTATTTTAATGCAGATTTTTATTTTATTTTTTGTTGTTACTGTTTCTTTTTTTGGCTGGCATGCGTTATCGCAAAAATAACTTGATGATTAGCGTTCGAGTATACACATACATACGTACATACTTACATATCTATACATACATATGTACATACATATACATATGTGTATAACATACATTTATATACATATGTATTATTTATCTAACCTTGAAAATTGTAATCGCTTGTTATGATTTTTTCAGAAAATATATAACAAAAACATTGTTAAAAAATGTTGTTAGGTTACAAATTTAATACATATTGCCCTACAATTGGTAATTACAGATATATACATACATACATACATAATTTTGAAAATACACTTTTCGATAATATTGTTTCTTTCGCAAAACTTTGACAATTAAGTCTTTTATTTAAGATCTAAGTAAAACAAAATCTTACTACCGCATAGTTTTCATAAAAATCTATTACATTTTTTTAATTAGGATTTTTCGAATGCGAATTATATATACATATATGTAATTATAATAAGTTTGTACTAAATACTTGTAAAAGAAAACTAAAACTTAAAATTGAAAATTTCAATGAATTTTCTATTTAGAATTACAGCAAATATTGTAAAAATTTAATTCAGTTTTAAAGTAGAAAATTTCCAATCCACAACAATTTTTCCCTTAAAAAATACATTTAATAGTAATTTAAAAAAATACAAACTTTTAAAACAACATTCTTTTCAAAACTATACGAGAAACATGTTCAAAATAAAGTAGCCTTCTAGTTGAAAATTTCCCTCGTGCGAAAATTGCTTCATATAAAAATTTCCCTAAATGACAAATTTCCCTTACTGAGAATTTTTTTCTTATGTTTTTATTTAATATTTATTGCAATAATTTTTTTAATATTTGCAATTAATAATAAAGTAATAAAACTACTGCAAAAATTTCAAATTTACCTTCTAAGAAAATATTTTATTCCGTTTAAAATGTTAATAAAACAAAAACATGCTAAACCTTAATACATATACATATGTATGTATGTACCTGCATATACGCCAGTCTGGAATTTTTGGTTTGAAAATATGACAGTAGCTTTAAAGTGAAAAATTTCGCCCATAGAAAATTTTGCTCAGTAATACTTTTGAAGCTGAATTTTTTTTGTTAAATTAAGTGGTGAAATACAGCAAAACTTTTTATTTTTTTTTATCAGAATATACTTGAGTATTTTTCGAATTTCCTCTAATTAAATGGTATAAGGTGTGAAGAATTCTATAAAAAATATAGGTATGCATGTACATACATATGTATGTATGTATGTATGTATGCATGTGTATATAAGAAGGCAGGCGGTTTTAATACTTTAAACTTGATTATTGAATAAATACTGCAATTGTGTGTATTAAAAAATTAACAAAGAAAAAAATACGTACATATGTATGTATTTACATAAAAATTGGTACATACATATGTACATATGTAAGTACATAAATAAAAAGCAAACACTTTCATTTTTAAATACATATGTATGTATGTATGTATGTATATGTGTATTTTACATTTTCTAATTTTTAATCAACAGAAGCAGAAAAAACAAAATTCACTCACATACTACATATGTATGTACACAAATACAACGTTACCGTTTGGTGACATTGTAGATTTTTGTGGTGAAAAGAAAGTGAAAACCTACTCGATATGCATGCGTTTCTTACACACATCAACGTACATGTATATATACATACATATATGTATGTATGCATCTGTCTCTGCACTCAAAATACATACATACATACATACATACATACTTGCATTTTTGCATGCGTGTTAATATCAAAATGCCAACGAATTATAGTTTTTAGTTTTGTTTTCCCTTTAAATAACGTGTAAAGGGCATTTAGGGATGCCAGATTATAATTACCACTTTCTGGGGACATATATAAACACAAACTTGGAAGTCCCACAACCGAGCACAAAACATGCTTGGAATCAAGAAACGAAAAGCCCGACCGGTATTGAAGTGAATGATGTTGACTAAGAAGCCTTTAAACTGGTTAAATTATACTTAAAACGCTATTCAGCAGAATTTGCGTTTAATAGCTAAAGATTGGCAATAATATGGTTCAATGACAAGGTCATTAAACAACGAAATATATAGCATTTGTTGTTAAGCTGGATAGTATTTCGTTAAGCGCCTGCTATCTTAAAGTTAAAATTAAAGGAAGTATGCGTGAGATATCATTGATTTTTTTTATCTTTTTATTTTAATTTCTTTTACTATTTCCGTTAACGAACGTTAAATAAACAAAAAAAAACTAAACAAAATTGCCACTTATCGGTATATGTTTAATGTGAAAAAAATCCTCTAAGTTCGGACTACGTCCGCAAAAATTTTAGGTTGGTGGTATCACCAGCCCCTAATAGCCTACTGCACCATGCCAATAGATTTTTTTCCGTAATGACGTCGGCACTTGATTTCTTTAAGACGAATACTACAAGTTAGTGAACAGCTAACTTTGCTTTACGGATCTGTCTGCTGCTTAAATCACTTGCGTTTTGATTGGAGTTTATTTTATTATTGTCTTCATATATCTACATATGTATGTATGTACATATTTCCAATAGAGATGTATCAAAATACATAATTATTTTAAGATTGTTGGGAACTTCACTCACTAGGAATTATTACTTCCGACCTAGCCCACATTAGTTCTAATTATACTGTATTCAAATAAAGTACAGAAATTCCAAACATTTGCGCTTACAGATTCAACATCAAATAACATGTAATACTACACTCTCCAAATAGAAAATAGTATCTAAAATCAATTTTTCTTCTTTTTATCGTGTCGATGTTTGAAGATCTGCTTTAAATGGATGTTAACGTAAAAACTAAGACAAATGTTATAAATACTCCTTCAGGCAAGAACACTTTAGTTTTTCTTAACAATTAACAACCGAACGCCTCTTACAGAAAAAAATACCGTTTCACACTGCCGACACAATATGCGGTCATTATGCATCACCGTTACCGACACACAAGAGAAACAGGCAGACGCAGACTACGGCGGATGACGGCGATAATAGACAAACAACCGTTTATTAATATAGCACAAGTGACACTGACTAAAACTATTGTATTTGTATTTATTGTTACAACATATTGTGGCATAAAACTACATAATATGACACACACAGACTGGCTGAGTGGCTGGTAGTTTGGTT
Source organism: Epicampocera succincta (assembly GCA_932526305.1). Lineage (NCBI taxonomy): Eukaryota > Metazoa > Arthropoda > Insecta > Diptera > Tachinidae > Epicampocera > Epicampocera succincta. The sequence continues at coordinate 16,344,860 of OW052038.1, forward strand.
GGTTAGTTGGTCTCTTTACGCCTCAATACGTATCGCCTAAGAGGGCATGTTGTTCACGAATATAAAAACAGCTGACTTAAAAAAGCCGCATAGTGATAACAAAGAGAATTGAAAAGAAATATATACATACATATATGTATACACAATAGTAGTCAAGAGAGAAAAATGTCCATTCATTGTTGCCACGGCTGCCAGATTTGATAAAATATATGTATTATTTTTACTTTGATGCTTTTATTATACTGAATCAATACTACTAACAGAACGCAGTTTAGCAATCGCTAAACCAAGATAAAAAGTTAAAAAAAAAAAACTGTACTGGAAAAATGTTTTCAAAGGGGAAATTTGCAATTTGAAAGCTAAAGAATCAGTTTTAATTTAATTTCCGTCCAGTAATTTAATAGAATTTTTATAAAACTTACACAGTAGAACACATCTTAGATTATCATCTGTTTTATTAATTTTGTTGTAAACAATTAAAAGGAACTTGGTTAACTAAGAAAAGCTTGCCATTACTTTAAACATACATTTCCAGTTTTGCAGGTTTTGAAACTATACGACTTTTGTGTGTTGTGTATTCCAACTAAATTAGTTTACGCTTTAAAACTTTTAAAAAATATGTCTATATGTAAATATGTACAAGCATGTTTACATATTCCCACTTGCTCGTTATCTGAGAAAAGTAAAACAGTGTCTAAAAAGATTTTGTTTGTATTAAAGAACTCGAAACTTTCTAGGTATTTCGGCAATACTCTCTTTAAGTATCCACGAAAATTTCATTAAAAAAAATGTGGAAAGAATTTTTATTTTGGTAGTTACTTACATAACTCTCTTATAAATTTTATGCCAATTTTATCATAATTATTGTAAAATAATTCAAACTAAAAAATTTCCCTTGCTGAGAAATTTTTTCCAAGAAGTACTCCTATTTCTTGGGGGAATAAGAAGTGTAATTTTCAAATTAAGACACGGATTCTTTGTTTAATGCTCTTATTAAACGTCACAGTTGACATGGAGATCATTTTTCGTTCGATATTCAAGTGCCCTATAACGTGGTTGCTTGAAGAACCTTTATTTGAAAAAAGTATATTTAAGAAACAAAACCGTCTATGACCCTGTTTAGAGTTATTTTTAACAAAAAAGAGCATTTATTTACACCAAGTCCTAAAAAATAGAAAAAGTTACATATGTATGTACATACATATGTATGTATATAATAAATGGCTTTGAAATCGTATAATGGAACAATATTGTTATTTTTTTTTCTTTAATTTAATATATTACGATTTCTTTGTGAGCAAATCACACTGAATAAAAGGACACATGTAAATATGTATGTTCATACATCATCATTATTGACCTTATGGAAAAGCAGAGAAATAGAAAAAAGGCTCATTAGTTTGCAAGTTTTTCTTTCTTTTTTGTAATGACTACTTCAGCAATTATAAAGAGACATTTGTCTCGTTTTTGTTTGTCGCACAACATTTAAACGGATGCAGTAAATGCATTCAATAACTGTAAAAATTTGGGTCAAAACATTATCTAAAAACCAAACCTCATCATCGTCATCGTCATCATCATTGTCATCAGCAACAATAAAACCATGAAATGAAATCATAGAAAATTTTCCAACATCAATAGGTTGATAAATGACAAAAGAAAAAATATGTATGTACATACATATTATATATACATACATATGTATGTATGTATTCAATAATTTGTGGTCGCAAGTCACAAGTCAAAAATGAAAATTTATAATTTTTTTAAACATAATTGAAATTTTCTTATTTTCTTTATCAATATGTTGTTTAGTTTAGCCTTGAATAGGAGCAGAATGTTTGTCAATGTAAAAGCACATACGGAAATTTCTAATGAATTGTTCCATTAACTTATACCATTCCATATTAATGTAGTTGCACATACTTTATCATGTACATACGTTAAGGAATTGTATGTTGTACATTTCAGACCCGCTAAACATTGTTTTCTTTCCTAAACAACAAAACAGGGGCGAATGGTTTGCTTTAGTGACCGCTCAAAACAACTGTTTAAAACTTAAAAAATCGCTACGTGATATATGTTTTAATAAAATTGGAATGAATTTCGTGTTACTAATTTTGAGACCCCAACTTCTGTGAAACTTAATGAAGAAATGTAATTTTGATGTCTTAATATACATATCTCTCCGCTCTTTATAAAAGCGTAAAAGTAGCGGAAGCAAATTTGATATGAAAGCAGCTGAAAGAAAGCAATGAAATTGAACGAAAAGTTGGAGGTGAAACGGCCGGCTCAGTTCGTTAAATTATCTTTGTTAAAGCTGGGATTCATCGATGAACTAAGACGTAAGTCACATCATCGGCCGCTACTCCGCTATAAAGGATCAGTTGACGGGATTTCGAACAAGTACAACGTTCACTATATACATACATACATACATATGTACATACATATGTACATACATACTCTTTTGTACTCGTCAACCTGGATGTTTAGATCAACCATTTACTCCCCTCGATGTAAATTCCACGAACTTCACTTGAAATTCTGCTATGAAAGAAAACTTAAAAGGCACTGTCAATATATAATGTACTTATGTATGTATGTACATACATATGTATATTATTTGTACTTCAAAGATTCCAACTTCTTTACCTTCGGCTTAACTCCATCGACAATCTAATCAATGAAACTCTTCTTTTTAGTTTAAGTTTGCAGACCTCCTCCGCCATATTTTCACTACAGAAGACAATTGTAGTCAGCCCTTTAATATCCGTGTTAAGCATTATACTGTAGAACGGTAGGTATTATAACCAGGGTTTAAAAAGTTGTCTGCCAAACAGCCACAGCACCAGAAAATAGCTGTTGGCTGAGCTGTTAACAGCCTTTTCGCAGAAGACAAGCTGTGTCTGTCGTTGTGGCTGTACAAATTTTAACAGCTCAGCCGTGAGATTACATTTTGAGACTTTGGCTGTGGAAAACGAACAGCGGCTGTTAGTCGCCTACTGTTAAGACGGCAATAACGGTAAATTGCTAATTTAAGAAGTAAAATAAACATTTACTTATGTATGTATGTATGTATGTATATAAAAGTATTTATGTTTGTAAATAAAAAATGCCTGTAAAGCGATTTTTGCCTTGTAGCATTGGCGTAGCAAGTAACTTCTTTAAAAAAGAATGAAATATTGCAATTATTTTGACCTACGGTATTGTGTAAACAACACAAATACATACATATGTATGTAGCTGTTAAACAGAATTCATTTAGTGTTACGCATTTGCTTTTTGTATCTATGGCTGTGGCTGCGTGTGTTTATATTTGACAGCCACAGCTCAGCTTCAGCCGTATGAATTTGTTTTGCAGCTTTGATTGTGGCTGTTTAAATTTACACAGCCACAGTTCAGCTTCAGCAGTTTGAATGAAAAACAAGACAGCTTTCTTGAACCCCGATTATATTGCAACATCTGGACTTGGTGATTTATGTGATTTAAATGTAACGCATTATTTGAATAAAAATTCTCCCGAAATATTAAGTATTAGGACACAATGTAAGTACTACAATCGTTTGTAATTTCAAAGACATAAGTCATGCAGTGAAGCACAATAAATTCATGGTCATCAAAGCTATTAAAAACGTAATATGGTACCATATAATTTAGTAGCATAAACATTCCCCTTATCGAATTTAAAAAATTATAAGTCTAACGCAAAATTAAATTTGTTCTCACTTTTAATCTATTACAAAAGTATCGTAGGTGATTTTAAAATACACCAACCATGGGATATTGTTTTCGTTTGCAAAATACTATAAATAAAGTTATAATATTTATTGCATCTATCATGTTTAAAAACAAACCATGCGTAACTATTCCTAGTGGAGTCTCTGCAAAGTACGTTCAGATGAACGTTAGATAACTGTGCAGACTCTCATTATTTTTCTTGATTTTTTTTCTCTGCTATTTGCTTATTAGATTGTGTAGAGTATGAATCTTGCAACAACTAATATAAATGTGTCTTTAAGCCCGAAAACATTACAAACAGCAACCACAAGCATTACAAAATTGGTGATATCTCCCTTCATTCATAAATGAGCGTATAAAAGTATTTGTTGTTGTTGTGTTGTTTAAATCTACATACTACATGTGTTGATATTGTTTGTATTAAGAACCTTAACAGTATTGAGTGTGAAAATTGAAACTGTATCGAAAGCTTAGATATCTATAGACTTCAAGTGGCATCAACATTCCATTACAAAAAACATGCGTGCAACTGAATTGCATACGCACGTATGTATGCACATATGTACGTATTTATGTTTCATTCTGTTTTTATACATGAACGGGTAACAACAATGTCATTTGATTCCATCTGGTTAACCAGTAAAGTAGTTCAACGGAGTATTTACTTGCTAATATATACATACATACATACATATGTACAATAAATAGTTTTCGTAATCGCATGATTTATTTACACATTTTTATTTTCTTAATATCTCATTAAAAATTAATCACTTTATATTGTGAAAAAAATCTTAGATCACGATGTTGGACAACTAAATAAAAACTGCTTAACAATTTCTTTTTTTCTGAAAGATTTCGAAACAGTTTAATTAAAAATCCGAGCAAGTTTTGTTTGTGCCTAATACATTATGTGGGCAAGGCCGCTGGAATAGAAAAAAAATATATTTTTGAACTCTGATCCGTTCATAAAGGTAACAGAGCAGACTATAACTACTTTCTTTTAAATAAAAAGTTTGCTGCGTTTTAATCTTGCTATTTGAAAATATTTCCTAAACTAAGAACAGCAAAGGAGTATTAGGGGAGAGTTGTGCCCGGTCTTTCATTTAAGACTGATCCGTTCGTTCATTTTGGTCAATCGGTCACTTTGAACAAACAGTACGGTTAAGTACTAATGAAAACATCAATGAAAATGAAAAAAAACATCAAATATTTTAATTGCTTGTGCTTAAAATAATTTATTTTGGAAAAAAGAAGGCAATTTTATAAGAACCAGGACATGAACGACATGAACGAAATCACAGAATACATCGAAAGCACTGGCTACCGTACAATGCATTGTTGAACTAAGGCCGGTCAGTTAAATGACCGACTCATTCCGTTCAACTTAACCCGGTCGTTTGCGAACGTTACAGCTCTAGTATTAAGCACTGATATAGCAATTAAAAAATAAAGCATTTATGTATTTCCTTTTCAATCTCTAATTTGCAAACAGCTACAGTAGCAATTAAAAATTCCCAAAATTTAACTAAATCTACTTACTTATGTACATGAAGCTCTTCAGTAGCATGGCAAAAAAGCATTTCGAAATTTCTACAGAATTCATGCAAATTAGTTTCATGCAAATCTACAGGTATTTACCATATTCCACAAGAACACTTTTAAAAGGCCACAAGCGAGGAAGTGCAACAGGCATTCTTCTCATTATTTCCTTTTATATTCTGTTGCATTCGTTTTCGTGCTTAGACATAGAAATTGTACTTTACAAATACTTCGTTTAGTTAAAAAATTCTTAATTTTGCAAACATATTTATATGTATTTTTATTTTTTTCCTCAAAAAAATGATATGCTTTGACAGCTACTGGTTGCTGCAGTTGTGTCGTTCGCAATCAAACAGCACCTAAATGAACGAAGTGATCTGTTCATTTAACTGAGCGCTCTTCGTTCAATGGTGTACCGGTCCACATCGATTGCTTTCGTTTAGATGCTTCATATAAAACTTGACTTCGTTCCACTTAAGTCGTATTCTTTTATACCAGCTTGTTTTTTTTTGTGTATTAGTAACAGCTGTTTTAAATACACAGAAGTTGTTTTATAAATACATATGTATAAGCAAAATTAAATTTTTTCCATTTTTATTGATATATGTATGTAGATATTATTTATCCTTTTCTGTTGTTATTTCATCGATGGGTTTTTTTTAGCAAAAGAATCACAAACAATAATTGGTAATTGAACAAAAATAAGTGTCCACTAACATGAACGACTCGCTTACAAGCTATATTTGTTGACTTCTAACAAGTGGTTGTGTCCTTCAGCTCTAAGCCAGCTGAGCGAAGTCAGCCACTTTGGTTCGGTATATGTTAATTACCAGGCGTAAAAAACAGAAATTTCTGAACAGTTGAGCTACTACTACCGAACTAGTTCAGTAAACTGAACTGAACTGAAAAAGGGGTAATTTCAACGAAATGAAATATACAGCCGTTATCATGGAAATTGTGTAAAGAAAAGCCGTGTAACCAAAGAAAGCGCCCACTTGCGAGTCAGCAGCTTTGAGCTGATCGTCCGTCTTGTTTATATAGTAAGAAAAAAATTTTAAAAACATTAATTTATAAAACAAAACAAAAATAGCAAAGATGTAAACAAACTCACACATGTGCAGAATGAATTGTATAGATGTTTTGAAACGCGTGAGTACACCACGAAAATAAAGTTTCAAAACTACTACTATACATCTTATATTATTACTATAACTTTTGCTCTTTGTTGTTTTATTTTATTACTATTAAAGCTAAATGTTGTCTTAATAGTAACAAAAATGTTTGCCCAAAATTGCCTGCATAAGTAGCGATAAGAAATTTAATTTAGAAAGGGAATATCAAATGCGCTTGTGATGCATCACTCGTATACACGCTTACAATGTTCGTGCCCCATAGAATGTCATCTATTCGTTTTAATGTAAAAGAAAACATCTTGGAATGAGAAAAGTAAAACAAAAAACAAAATAAAATAATTAAAAGCAATAGATATACAAAATGACAAAGCAATTTTATTAGCAAGCAATTGTTTTCACTTTTTCTGATATTAAATCTATGTACATATGTACATGTGTACATACATACATACATACATATGTTGGTATCTCTGACATTATGGAAACGTTAAAAAAAATTTAGAAATTTATAATCTGTTAAATGTATTTCTTTTAGAAAAAATAATCGTTTAAACCAGAAATGCAAAATGTCTGTTATATATCGTCACCCTAAACGCAAACGGACATAACTACAGTTCTAATTTTGTGAACAGGAGAAGCAAAAACAGTTATAAAATGTGTTATATTTAATAAAGTATTTTCGAATTTTATTGGCAGTGTGAATATTTATTTACTTGTTTAACAATTTATTTTCTTTTTTAGAAAAGTAAAAGATGTATGCATACATATGTATATGTACATATGTATGTGTATAATTTTGAAGATATTGTTGTCTAGAAAAAACAAATTATGTAAATTTATTTTATAAAAAAACGATATTTTTGTTTTTTATAAAACAAATTGAATAAAATTAATAAAATGAAAGCTGAGTGTATTCAATCGTTTTGAAGCTATACAATTTAAAAACAAAAATTATACAGCTGTTCGTTTGAAAATATTTATACGTACATATGTACATATGTATATATGTATAAAAAAGTGAGTTTGAAGAACTGCTCAAGTTTTTATCACTCACATTGATTCTCATAGTTTCTATTACAATGATATTATAAAATCTTTAATTTTTTCAACAGAATACTAAAAAATTGTTGCAGAATGACTAAATCTACATAATTTCTAAAGCTTTCAAACATTTTGTTGAGATAAATAATAATACTTATTAATAATATACGTATGTTTAATATTATTTTGATTTCTTGAATACTAATAATTAGGATAATTATAGTAATAATAATAAATACCTACCAACATACATACATACATACATATATTATTTTTAATTTTTAAATTCTATACTAAATTCCTTCCAGTACCTGGATACGCACATACATATGTATGTATGTTTATATAATACTAATAGGTAGTTATTATTATTATTATATATATTGCACTTAATTAAATAATTTTCATATAAAATATATATGTATATGTATGAGACTAAAGTTACAAATAATTATTTCGGGAAACTAAGTACGTCTATGTATACACATGTACATACATACATACATACATATGTGTTTAATTTCAAGAAATAATTTGTTTTTTTCACTAAGAGATCAAATGTTTATAAACATATGTATGTACTAAAGCACAATAAAATACTGGAATTTCTTTGGATTTTCAATATAAATTTCAAGATGAAAATTCTGGTTTGCTTTTGAAAGACGAGCAGTTTAATTTCTTTTACCAAAACGCTGTTGTTCTCAAGGCATTAATAAGAAGATTTGCATATACACATGTATGTACATACAAATGTAGATATTGTATTATTTCGAGCTGAGCCATTGTTTTCTTAACAAGCCGTATTTAAACAAAGAACTTCAGCTCTTCTGATCTATAAAAATACATAAGTATGTACATAAAATTATGCGAGTATGTACATATGTACATTTGTGTACATATCTATATAAGTAGTTATTTTACCTAAAATTTAGTTAAATAGTTTTAAAATACAATTTTGTAATTGTGTATGTATGTATGAATGGAACTTGAAAATTTCCAACCGGACTTCAATTTTGCATCATAAGCTGTTCATAGTTAAAACCGGCAAAACAAGTCCAAAGTCCATTTACATATATAAAACAACACCAGCAATGGAATGAAATGCAACTTAATAAAGTGTCACTTTTAGGGACACCATAAAAAAGTGGGCACACAAACATAAAGTTTTTTAGAAAATGTTTCATTCCAGAACTATTTCTGGTACATGGAAATGCCAGAAATGCAGTTAAAAGTTTGCTACAAAAACATTAACACTTACCCAACTAGAAGTATAAGATGTGTTTTGATTTTTTTATATGACAACTCAATCTGCAAATGGCTATAATTAAGAAAAAAAATTATTTACAAACATGCAATATAGGAAAACAATCAATGATTTTCGTTTGCACTGTTATCGTCAGTTATCAAAAGCAACAATAATTTAATAACTTACAATTTTAAGACAACTGTTATCGTAATAAGTTTAACTTTGTACCAATGAACACAACCGAATAAGTATGTTCCTGCGTATGTATTTATGTATGCAAACAACAAGCAGTTTACAAAATATAAGATTTTCAAGATTTTGTTTTAAAAAATTTGATGCTAGTCAACAAACAAAAGAAAACGTATTCGCTAAATGTACATAAATTTATCTGGATATTATTTATTACTTTTTCTTCTCATTCACCCGTTAATTTGTGAGTGCGATTGTGTACGTTTTTTACTTTTATTGTTTATCTCGTGTTTCTTTTGCCTACCGTGTATACGACCTTAACGCATTCGTTCTTTCTCTTTTTTCTATTTATATGTTCAGTTTTACTTATTATCAAAAAATATTATTTTTTGTTGTCAATTATTATTTGTTTAAGCACTTACGTTTTGCTTTAATGTTTTCCGTTCTTATTGTTTCACTTTGTTTTGTTCTTTATCTTCTTGCTTCTTGTTTTATATGTATGTATGTAGCTGATTTTTTCTTTGTTAACACTGCTAGCACAATATTTATAACAAATTTTAACGTCTTAAAAACTGCTCCGCAATAACTTATAATTTGATGTTTTTGCTATTTCGCTAAAATTTTAAGTAAACAAACTGTTCACAATTTGTTTCGGTCTATTTTACGTACGAATTAACAAAAAAAACTGCAGATCCAACTCGGACTTCTGTAAATTTCTTACCAAATCATTCGAATGAAGAATATGTAAAGAATGATTTGATAATTAAGCTACGTAAATTAAATAACAGGGTGCTTTTAATAACAAAAAAACAGGGTTAGGAAAACTCATTTTGAATAAATATACATTTTGCTATATACATTTCTAAGTACTAACAACAACTTAAGCTTCACAAGTGGTATATTCAAAATATCTTGACCGATTTAAATCTAATTACTGTCAATGATAAACTTCGTCTTATATCAAATTTTCTTCTGGTCTTCATGAGTTTGAAAAATATTCAATATTAGTATAATAACAAAATCAGAGTGAGTTTCCTTCTGTGTCAAAGGCTTATCGATATATTAAGCGTTTTTTTTTTTTTGGTAAGTTTTAAATTATTTCGTATAACATGTTTTCCTTACATTCTTATAAGATCTGTTGGCAATTTTTCTCAGTGCTAATATTTACCTTTTACAACACTAACATTAATTTCTTTAATACAAATGCAGCCCTGTATTATTGACTAAAGAATCAAATAGAAAGAAAATGAGACAAAAAAAACTGACAAAAATGAATTTACTTTAAACGTTGGTAAAGAAAAAGACACAAGTGTGCAAAATTAAATCGGGCACCCAACGTTTTGTATAATTCCTAGAAATTAAGTTAATTTAATTAAAAAAAATAATTTAAATTAGGAAAATGGATTTGTGGAATCATAGAAAATTTAATTTTTTTGGAATACTAATGGTACGTAAACAGAAATCAATCTAAATATGATTGATATTAGCGGTATGTGTAATTAATGGAAAATCAAATAATACACGTATGCTAGACATACAGGTTTTTTCCTTTTTTATGTTGCTGTTTATATGACCGGTAGTTTTTCTATCATATTTTTAATAAAATTTATAATAAATTATAGGTTTTATTAATGCTGAAATAATTGTTTTAAATCTTTAAAGGTGTTTTATGTGTTTTACCATCCTGCTGACAGCGGGGCGGTATCATTGACTAGTGACAATATTGATATGACTTTAGGTAAGTTGGTTCTTTGAGACATTTAATATAAATACGAATGTATGTATGTACGTTAAGAAGTTATGTATGAATGTAATAATATTAGTAAAACAATGATTGGCGCTTGTAAATTAAATTTACATATGTAGTTTAGAAAAAAATATATTATCTATATTTATTATTATTAAGATTTAGATAATTATATGATAATTAAAATTGGTTTTGACGTGTCACTTTAGTTTGTTGTACTGTTGTTGTGTGAGAATGAAAATAGTTTTGGGCGAAGTCGGACGTAAAATTCAAGCAGTTTATATTTTTGTTATGTACATATGTGTATAGATGTGTAATATATAAAGTAGCTTTGAATAAGTGTGGGTAATGCTGAAATTGAAATGGCATGAAAGGCATATATGACAATATTTATCCGCTGAGACGGATCCGAGTGATACAATTTTCATAGGCTCTATCGTAAAGATGCGGTGGTCACTTCTGCATGACGTACATTATAACTATACCTTTAAAGCATTCATCAGAATTCCTTATTTGCTGGCAGCCCATGCCGCATACGTCCATAATCGTTCAGTTTGGACCAAAAGAAATCAGTTAAGATTATTCGGTTGTGTTGGCTGTTAGCGATGATGGCATCAGTAATGTTATTTTCAAAAAATTGCAAACTATTAAAGTCCAAAAATTAAGGCTGAAGAGCCATTTATAAGATAATTTAGAAACTAGTTGCAAATATTTTCAAATGCATGTTAAGAGATGTTTTAAATAATTTTTATTCCTGAACTAGCAAGTTAAGCTTCTTTTAAAGAAAGCATCATTTCTTTGCATAAACGAGATGTGTAATTCTTTGATACTGTTAATGTTTTTGAACTACTATTAATTATTTAATTTCTTATGGCCTTATTCATTAAATGTATTTTGAATTAGTAAAAGTTTATTAAACGGTTTTTGTATGGAAATGTTACTTATTCAACTTTAATGAAAGGAAATTACAAATTAACTTCCTGATATAAACAGGTGCTACTCAGCTGTCAAGCAATTCATTCAATTTACATGAAAATCATTTATGTATTTAACTTGTATACTTTTGTCTCTTAGCTGAAAAGATTAAATGGCTTTCAAAACCTTTGTTATTAATTCAAACTTATTTGAACAGCTGCAGTTGGTATCAGTAAATAATAGTATTAAAATCAATTCAATTTAGAGTTTGTAAAAACATGTTTCTCGTTGTCTTGATACTTCGTTTGTAATTTGATAAAGCCGCCCTAGCTTGGTTGTACTTGATATGTGAACTATTTCTATTTACTTAGTACATTAAACTGTTTGTTCTTATCTGTTCTTATCCGATTTCAAACGTACATAATTTAGCAGAAAAATGGCCTTGGTTTTATTTGCAAGAAAACGAGGCAGAGCTGATAACGTTCTTAGTGCTGCCACATAAAATGCAATGTTTAATATAAAAACGTTATGCAAAATATTAATAATGATTTTTGGATGTTTATTTGGGTTAAAGCAATATACATACATTTTATCATATCTAATAAAATGCGCTGAAACAACTTCTGATTTGTACACATATATTTTTAGTAACTTTATAAGAATGAAAAATTTAGTATCAAGAGCAAAATTTATGGTGGCAAATATAACATAAAAAAATATTTGCTGTCTAAAATACGAACGAACTTCTTTTTTATCTCAATATTATTTCTAAATAACCTACATATGTATGCATGTATGTATGTATAAACTATATTAATGTCAATAAACTCTCGATTCCTTTATCGTGGGCGCATTGGATATCAAGTAACCGAAAATATGAACTTATATTTATGTAAATACTTCACTACATCGATCAAAGTTATTTTTTATCTTAAGTTAATGGTTTGCTTCGTTTTTGTATTAAACTTGCATTTGCTTTTTTTTTTTTCTTTTCCAGCCTCCAATGAGTTGGTATTCTTGAATTTTTATGCAGAATGGTGTCGTTTTAGTAATTTATTAGCACCCATATTTAACGAAGCCGCAGAAAAGGTAATTTTATTTGGCATCTTTTTAATGGAATCACCTTAAATATTCTTATTTTTATAATTTTGTGTTTTGCTTTTTAGGTTCAAGAAGCTTTCCCAGAACCAGGAAAAGTCGTATTGGGTAAAGTTGATTGTGATAAAGAAACAACTGTCGCATCACGTTTTCATATTACCAAATATCCGACACTAAAAATTGTACGCAATGGGCAATTGAGCAAACGTGAGTATCGCGGACAGCGCTCAGCGGATGCTTTCGTAGAATTTGTCAAAAAGCAGTTAGAAGATCCTATTAAAGAATTCCACAGTTTAAAGGATCTAGAAAATCTCGACTTGAAGAAGCGAATCATTATTGGTTATTTTGATCGTCGTGATCAGGCAGAATATGATACGTTCCGTAAAGTGGCTACAAATCTTAAAGAAGATTGTCAGTTTCATGTTGGTTTTGGAGATGCTGCTCAAGCTATGCATCCACCAGGTATGTTAATTTTTTAAAAAGAGCTCAATTCTAGCTCTATCTGCATGATTTATTTTTGGAAGTAACTTTTTTTATTATATATATATATATATATGTGTGTGTATATCTGACTAATAACCAACCTTTTAACTTCCTTATCTAATTTAATGATATATTCTTGCAAAGGAGTTGAAGATAAACAACTAGGTAATATAAAACAGAAAATTTCTTTAGGTAACTATTGTTTAATTTTTTTTAACATTTCTTCAAAATTCTCCCACAAGTTCATTTTAAATTGTAATTTTATTATTGACGGTAGCGGGGTGTAGATTTGATTTCGAACTTAATCTTCATACTCTCATTTCTTGCCATGTCCATGTTCGCGCCATTTTAATTAATATAATTTAAAAATGTTCACACATCTAATAACTACAACTGAAATCCGTGATAGAATAATAACGTTACTGTGAATCAATTTCTTAATAGAGTAGAAACAGCAACATGAAGTTTGTTGATATCACTTGTTCTATTTCACTGGGAAGACTACTAAGTAATAAGTAGTAACTTTTCCAGCTATGAAGCCAAAATTGTAGGAGTATGTTGCGAAGAAAAAAAATGTCTTAGGCATTTTTTGGAAAAGTCTGTATAATAATGACAACTACATACTTGTGTATAAATACAAATTCTTTTCAATCAGTCTTCAGCGTCTTGAATGTCCCTAATATTCAAATTAAAACAAACTACATACATACTTATGTAATTACTTAATTGCATTTAATTCACTTTTTTATATTTTTAATTAGAAAAATAAGAGAGAAACGAATTTTGACAATGTCATAATTCAATTGCAGGTAACCCAATTATTGTCTTCAGGCCTGATGTTGCTGTAAGTCATGAAAATGATGAGACCTACACCGGCAGCATGAAAAATTTTGATGAATTGAAAATTTGGATTCAAGAAAAATGTGTGCCTTTGGTGCGAGAAATAACCTTCGAAAATGCCGAAGAATTAACTGAAGAAGGTTTACCCTTCTTGATATTGTTCCATCATCCTGATGATACCAATTCTATTAAGGATTACAAGGCTATTATTGAACAGCAGTTATTGGATGAAAAACGTAAGTCGTGTGAGATTTTTTTTAATTTTCCCATAAATGAGTGTTAAATTTTTTTTTATTTAGAAAACATCAACTTTCTTACTGCTGATGGTAAAAGATTTGCCCATCCTTTGCATCATTTGGGTAAATCGGAGGAGGACTTACCGCTTATTGCCATCGATTCGTTTAGGCACATGTACTTATTTCCCAATTTCAAAGATATATACACACCCGGACGGCTTAAACAATTTTTACAAGATTTACATAGTGGAAAATTGCATCGGTAAGTGTTCACCAGAAAAAAAAAATATTTTTAGTTGCTTGTTAATTTTTTTGTTTAATATTTCAATATTTCATTTAAAGCGAATTTCATTACGGTCCCGATCCTTCTAGTAATGACATACAAATTGAAGTGGTTAATACGTCGCCGCCAGAGTCTACATTTAAGAAATTGGGTCCTTCTAAAAATCGTTATACTTTGTTGCACAAAGATGAACTGTAAATAAATTCCCTCTTCAGCCACTTTTAATACTTGCATATTATTTATTTTACTCCGTATTGAAGAATGTATTAAATTGTGTTTCTTCTGCTTAAATTCCAATTTATTTACTTCTTTATTTACTTGTACCGACCATCCTTAAGTCTTGCATCTTGTTCGTTTCTATTCCGCTTGCCTTGGCTATAACATACATACATATATTAGTGTCTGGTTTATAATTATTATAAATTACAACTATTAATTGCTAACAACAATAAGCTCTACCTTTATATGCATATATATATATCTTTTAAGGCTTGAAAAGGTTTTCTCCAAGCAACTTCAGAATTTCTTTGCATTGTTCTTTCAAATTACAACAAATCATGTTTCCGCTTTTGTTAATAAACGACCTTTTCTTAAACCTTTAATATTTAATTACATACTTTTTTTCAGTTGTGAAATTTTATAATATAAGATTATCTTAATAAAAAAGTTAAATGAATTAAATTAATTATAATTCTTTAAAGTATAATTTGTATAATAAAGATTAGTTTTAATAAAAATATTGTCTGGGGTTTTCTTATTCAGTATTCAGGAGATTCCACACTAAATTATTGTATTATAGATTTTTTCAAGTTGTCAGTAACAATCAAAAAATTCAAGCTAACGATGAAGCAAGGAACGTGAAGCAGTCTTTCTTTATTGTAATTGATCATCGGGATAAATAAAAAAACTGAAACAAGACAAGAAAATTAACAGGGCTTTAAATACATTCAATTTATTTTCAGTCAGCTTTGCTTACCCGTATTAAATATTAATAAAACATGTATTCTTTGCCGGCCTTTAAAAAAAAAAACATTATTAATTTTTTAAAAGGCATAATTCTGGCGCTTTATTAAATGATTCAAATCAGAGTTTAAAAATTACACTTAGTTTTCGAGTATGGCATCACATTTTAACGGCAACTTCACATAGAAAATATATAAGCAGCTGTTTGATTCGTTGCATAAAGTATTTAAACAAGTAACTCAGTAATTACAAAAACGAAAGGAAATTATATTAAGTGTGATTTGTGTGTATGTGTGTGTAAAAATATAAATTTTTTTGTGATATTTATGTATGTAAGTAGAAAAAAACCCTACAAAATAGAGGTATGTATAAATTTTGAAACAAATATTTAAAAGTCATTGTATTCTTAAACTGCTATTATTAAAAAACGAATGCATTTAAAATAATTTTATCGAAAAATTACATTTACAGAACGAAAAGTTCTTATAGTAACGTACTCCATAGCACATATGTGACATTTCATCATAACATCATATTTTGTTCGTATTATTGTTGATTTTTTTTAGTTTTTGCTTAATAACATTTATTAATATATTCAGTTTTTCATTGAAATATCTGCGAAAAATTTATTTGGGTCTGAAGTTGTCCTGATGAAACTACGGATATTTACATACCACATACATATGTGTGTATCTATACACACCTACATACATATGTATATATAAATCTACATATATGTACTTATATTTCGGATAATTAAATAACGCTTAACTTTCGACAAAAACTAGTGTATTTTTTGTTTCTTTATAACAACAAACGGGTATTTAACATATTGTGAAGCGAAATAACAAATAGAAAACCTATAGCACTAAAACAATTTCTGCATCTTTTGCTTTTACTAGTTATTTCCGGTCTGTGGCGATCAGCATGGCTTTAAAGCAAACAAAGAATATACACATGTATACATTTTTTTAAATCTTATATAATTTTCGAATTAGATTATTTAAACTTACTTTTCACTATTAGGATTTTGAACGGATATTTTATTTTGTGTTCTGATGTCTTGTTCCATTGTCCTCTCGGTTAGCACTAATTCGAATGCATTGGAATTGAATATAATTACACTTTAAAATACCTTCAATGTTTCAACAACTTGCATGCAAATTTCACAAGTTGATGTCACATTAAAAAATTTGCTAATTTGTAACTACTTTGTATGCGCAACAATAAGCAGAGCGTCATTTAGAAGATTTTAATCTTGAGGAAAACACATTTATTTGTCTTAACTTTTTATTGTTTATATATTTAAATGCTTGCAAAAATACGCTATAAAACTGATATACATAATTATAATACGGACGGAATGCATGTAATAGAATCGCATATTAAAAATAAAAAATTATTCGATACACATAAAAACATTCGAAATAGTAAGGTCACTTGTATAAAAAATATCAAAGCTATCTATTTCCATTAAAAACGTTATTATACTTAAAACTAGTAATCCTTTGATAGATTTGCTTAATGTTCAAAAACAGTTTTCAGAAAACCTTAAAACGGATATGTTTTTTTTAACCTTTACCGATAGTTTCAGTGGAACTGCAGCATGAGGGCTAAAAAAAGCGATACTGCTATTGCAGCGACGTAAGTGAAAATGTGCCTTTGGGGTTTTGTTGAAGCGCTCTGTAACGTAAACGAAAACAAATTTCGGAATAACATTAAAGAACTCCGGGTTTATGTGATGCTACTTACAATAACAAAGTAATTGCATCTATCACCCTGACAGCATTCATGGCATGACCAATCTTCATACCATATGTGTGTACAATAGGGCATATGACGTTTACGTTTGGCTTGACACATCGATTTGGTCATGCATCGTTTCGAAACATAATATTGTTTTAGAGCCCCCTGAGAAAAATATGGTTGACTTCCCCAACGTATTTCGGTGCCGCAAACATCATTACCCGTTTCACAAGTTTTTATAGTGTTCAAACATTTTTCAACATTACCCGTCTGATTTGAGCACACATAGCATTCCAAGCCAATAACAAAATTAACTACAATGGAGTTAAAATTAATGGTTTATGTTGTCTAATTTTCTACAATAATTTGCAAACCTTGTGCTGAATAATATAATGCTATTAGTGTGATGAATACAAATTTCGAAAATTCCATGACCCTTTATAATACACACAATTATTAAATTTGTTAAAAGAATAAATTAAAGTTTTGGTTTGGAAAAGTGTTTACTAATTTTGACAACAAATAATTAACCACTCCCCACAAAAGCAGGGATGCATTATGCTTAGTGATGGTACTCTTAACAGCAAGCTTAACCGGTTTGAATTGAAGAGGTATAGTTTTTTTTAATATACTTATGTAGATGTAATGAAACAGGAGGAAGGTGTAAATCCAAAAATGTCATGTTCCTCACAAAATATTTAATATTAAGTTTTCTCAGTTGCTTGTTTGATTATTTGGCATTGGCACTTATTAAAAATCATATTTATTAATTAATATTATACTGTTTGTTTTTTAGGAAAATATTTTAATTGTTTATTTTTTATATAAAATAAATAATAAAAATAAATATTTGGGGAATAGCCAAGCACACCCGGTTAAGCTAGTAATTAATAAACATACCAATTCCTTTCAAACGGATGTCTTTGTCTATATAAACCGGTTTCTGTTATTTTTCAATTTCTGATTTAAAAAAATCAATTTATTAGTTCTGGCAACTTAGAAGTATTAGAGATAATACTCGCCCGCTCCTGAACAGCGCTGACATAATTTTGTCTACAAAATTACAAATTTTGCAGTAAAAATTGTTTTTCAACTGAAAAACCTGCACATAAATAAAGCGTACTTAAAGCTAAAGCACATTTGGCAACACTGCCCCTGAATTATAACTTTTGTGTTGGCAGTTCGCTGTGAGTGATCACAAAGTTGTTCAGATAAACGTCATTAAAGTACACAATAAAAGTTTTTTTTGGGAAGAAAAAATTGATTTTTTTCTTCTGGTTGAAAAAGTGAAAAGAAATTATATTAAAAACAATTAATTAAGAAACTCGTGCAATGGGAGCAGCTTTTTTTCCAATTTTATTCTTTACTGCAATTTGGGCAAGCGTTGGAATTGGTTTACCATTGATGACTCCAAAGGGTCCACATCAAAATCTCATACGTTGTACACTAATATTAACAGGAGCGACATGTTGGCTATTTTGGTTGTGCTGTTATATGGCCCAAATGAATCCTTTGATTGGGCCAAAGCTTAATCAACATGCCATTTACATGATTGCCAAAGAATGGGGTGAAGGAATTAAGGAGGGCTAATGTGCCATTCTATGCTATACTAAATATAAATAATGTTTGTTATTCTAACTTTTATGTTTCTAATTTTTTCTCCACCATTCCTGTATAGAAATTTTAGTGGCTATTTATTATATAATTGTTTAGTTCGAATTTAGCAATACTGTTTTAATTTTAATAATATTCAAAATTCGTTTATACAAATTTAAATATTTGAAATAATGTAATTATTAATAAACTGATATTATTCGTCTTCACAATGTACTTAATTTAAATTCTGGTATGCTGAAAGCAGATTAATTTTTAGAAACTTCAAGATAGGGGAAGTTTCCATGGCATTAGACTCGAAGGAAATAGTATACGAAACTTTACATATGTACATATGCATGCAAGTATGAGTGTGTGTATTAGGTGTACATACACATGTATATATAGATATGTATGCATGCATTTATAACTTTACTGAAATGGAGTAATTGACGAGTTGTTTTATTTTCGATCTATAGGATAACGCCTTATCCAAACCGCAATAAGATATTTAAGATCATCTACTTTTCTGGACACTGGCAAAATAAAAACGTGCATACTTTAGGGACAAAATAATTGTTGATACATAAATATGTATGTATATTTCAGGGATGAAAATGTGTCGTTAGAGTTTGTACCTATTTGAACTTTTATGTATGATAATTCAGCCTGATAAAAAGTAGTAAAATTTTGTACATACATACATATGTACGTATACGAAATTTTACTAAAATATTAACAATAATTAAATATATGTATGTGAAGATATGTACATATGTATATTTTTCAATTATTATTATAGTATGCAAGTTAGACAGTAGCCTGGAGCGCCTTAAGCTGTGCAACATTTTGGAATGATTGCTTGGTCGAGACAGTCTTATCGATTGAAGAAAAACAAAGGTTTATTGCTTCTATATTTAAATAGTGTAAAAAATTTAAAAATTTATTCTAAATTTGATGAACAAAAAATATTTTTAATAAATAGTTCCCGAAACACCAGGTCCATATTGATAACCAGCCGCTCCTGCAACGGGTGGTACAAAGCCAGGTGTACCCAAAGCACCTAAACCACCTCCAATAACGCTATTGCCATAATTGCTGGAATAATAGCTGGAGGGGTAACTGCCATAACCAGCATAACCAGGGCGGGCATAAGGATACGCACCACTCAAACGATTGTAGTAAGAACTGTAGGGATATGAATTGTAGCCACCAGTATAAGAGCCATAGCCTCCGTATCCACCATAGCCGCCAGTGTAACCATTGTATCCAGGATAACCAGCATAACCGTCTGTAAATTGTGAAATGAAATGTTTGTTATACAACTAAGACTTTTTCGATTACATATACAAATTAAGGGATAAGGGCTAACATTTTGAACTACAGAAAACTGATTAAAAGCAAACTATTCTTTAGAAATCCTTAATGTGAGCGATAGATGAATTTGGTAAGATAAAGTTCTTGAATAGTCTCCAAAACAGTTGAAATACTGGCTAACGTTAACGTCCGATATCGTGGGGTAGAGGAAAAAAAAAACTCGAACTAAAAAAAACCCTAAAACTTTTGGTTTCTGAACTCTTCGTAAAACGCCAAATACACGTCTGTTTAGGGGAATCTTCTTTTCAATAGTTTATGAATTCCAAACAAACTGGAACACTTCTTCGTTTTTCAGATTAAGAACTGATGTCGTTAAAGCACTTCTAGTCCTTTTGGGGAATTGTTCTAATGAATGTGGTTGGCTAGGGGGTTTATTGCATGAACCAATAATTGTTACATACAACAATTACCACTTGTAAGAGCTTTAAAAGCTTTATACGCTCGTGGTTATAGTCAGATTAAGCCTGAAGGCAGCTAGTTATTTAAAAGAGAATCTAATCCTTGCTTCAATGTTAAAATCCGCTGTCAAAAAGAAGTCCACTCACTATACCAAGTTAAATAATGATCTACACCAAATATAATTGATTTATTAAAACACAGTGCGGAACGATACGAGGCCAGCTTAAGAGTGTAGTATTTGCAAGCAATGAAAATGAAATCATGTTCTTGCTTGTAACGTTTTGCTCCGCTGAATACTGAATAGGATCCTCTTTAAAATATCATCAATCCTTTGATTATCAATATCGCGTCAAATTGTATGGCTCAGACATGGCAAATTTCAATGTCCAAAATAGTTCAGCTCAAGTTCGATTGCCTTTAAGATTTACTTACCTATTCCCAATTTGGATTGATAAGGATTATAGTAGCCAGCTCCGTAAGCACCAGCAGCATCTAGTCCTGTACCGTACGCACCTACACCAGTGTAACTGCCAACGTAACGCTTCTCCTGGTGTTTTTCCTGCCATGGACTCAGGCTACTTGCCGATCCAGATAACTCTTGTGCATTTTCAGAACTTTCTGAGGCCGCTGCTACTAAGTCCTCAGCGGCTCTTGCCACTACAGCAAGAGTCAAAATTATAGCACAAACGGTCTAGAATAATTC
Organism: Epicampocera succincta; assembly: GCA_932526305.1. Taxonomy (NCBI): domain Eukaryota; kingdom Metazoa; phylum Arthropoda; class Insecta; order Diptera; family Tachinidae; genus Epicampocera; species Epicampocera succincta. The sequence goes on from OW052038.1 coordinate 16,366,135, forward strand.
AATTTCATCAGCACATTTATGCAATTATATTATATATGTATATATAAATGTATGTATGTATATTTATTTATTTAAAAGTTGAAATTTTATTCTGTTTTCAATTCCTTTAAGGACACTTACGAAGCACTTCATGTTGCTTAAAAGTATTTTTTCTTTCAACACAACCAGCAAACAATTAACTGAAACTACTAAAAACTACTACTGCTCGTTTGATGGGAGTTTTTAGCTTTTATAGTGATTTTAAAAGGTGACTAAATACAATTTAAGCGGCACAAACGTACTTAGAAAAAAGCATTGTTTTTCAAAATTTACAATTTGGCTTTTATTATCTATCACTTAGCGCTTAGCGCATGTGTACAACAATGGCCATTAAAAAAAGAAAAGGGGAAAAAATACATAGAATCTGCGATTATTTTTGCGTTAGATATATTTATGTACATGTGTCCATACATACATACATACATACATAAATATGTATGTAGACTTCAATTGACAATTTGAAAAAATAAAAATATCATAAAACATTTACTGCAATTTTGGGGAAGTGGTTAACTTTTGTTTCTCAATAAGTTATTTTTATTGCCAGTTACTGGCTTAAATTTAACTTAAGCTGTAAAACTTGGAACTTTTAAGCTGTAATATTTTTTATTAGAGTGAACTCAGTTTCAAAGCTTTAGGGCCTTAGGAAAATTAAGGAAATTTTGTAAATGTAAATCCTGTTCAACAAATATAATTTTTTCTTTCGGTGTACAAATCTTTTTGAGAACTTAGAAATAATGTTGTAAAAAACAATACCTGTCGATCACATGGCTTATGGGGCCGTGGAGAGTCGCTGCGGCAACTTAAGAATAACTCGCAAGAAAAAGTCCAGCGCAGGATTTTGGCGGCCGGTTCATATCAGCTGCACTTGAGATGACGTGAAGCCACATATCCTCGGTGTTCATATATAATCCAAATTAAGCCATAAGAAGTCGTTAATCATCATCTTCCTATAAGCCACATGTGTTTGTGACTTTTAAATCGTGTAAAAAGTGAATTTTTCTAGCAGTGTAGTGTATAACTTCTCGGTAGTTTAGTCATTTTAATCGTTAGTTTCTTGAACTGATTTTGCATCCAAGTTCCCAAACGATAAATTTTCAATTTTCAGTTCCAAGTACATGTGTATGACAAGAAGTTTATAAACTTGATCGCTTAAAATGAATTTTGGTGGTCAACATAAAAGTTGTTTTTTTTTATCGTACAATGGAAAATAAACAAAACATAACTGTAACAAACAAACAACCAATGGCGGTCTTTCCTTCTTTTTTTCTTTTTTTTTGTGCAAACAAAAGTACAACAATATTAAATTACCAAGTTAAAAGACCCATACATACAAGCATGCCTTTATGTACTATATATTAATTTGTTTATAAAGACTTTAGTTTGTTTTAGCAAACAAAAAGCAGCACAACATATGAAAATACTTGCAAAGTCTTATGCATATACATACATACATATGTACATGTATACATACATTTCAACATCTAGATATGTACGTATAAATGTACATTGGGATGTATGTAAGTGTGCATTAAAGAAAATTTTATGAAAAGAAACAAACATCGCGCATTTAAAACACAAATATACATACATATGCACGTATGTATGTACATATGTACATATGTACAATATGTATAAATAAGAGAACCAAACCAAAAAGATGTTGGCAGTTGACAAAATATTATAAAACTCTACTCAATGACCGCCTATTCTTCACATAACCTCCATTTATTACAAAAAAAAAAAATATACATACATACATACATATGTATGTATAATCATGAAAAGAGTTTTCAACACTGACTCATATTAAACAAATCGTTTTTGTTTCTAAATATTTGGGAGGAGAAGGTATACTTTTTATTGAACACAAATCTTAACTTTTAGATATTCTTGGCAAAAGTTTGCTGAAAAGAAAAAAAATATTTGTTACCGATTAAATTATTAAGGAAATTTAACTTCAATGTGAATGAGTACTTCGCTTCTTCTGAAACTTTTAACTTGCACAATGTGCAACATTTGTAATATGTTTTATTAATTTTATTCAATTAACTCTTCTTTCATATGCTTGTAAGGGAAACTTTGAAGCAATGGCAAGTTTTTTTATTAAAAAATCATACATACATACATATGTCCTTATATTATTGAAGAGTTTATTGGTGTCAGAAATTTTAAATTTAAATTTATATTACATAAAAATTTTCGTTTACAAAGAAATCCTATAAAGTAATCTCTTTAAGATAATTTTCTTTTAGCTTTCAAATATAATGTTATTTTAATAATATTTTATGGAAAATTATATAAAAAAAAACTGCATCAAGGAAAATATTTAACTGGAACACTATATAATTATGTTTAAAACAATCTTTTTTCAATGTTAAAATATATTGCTACTTTATTAAACTTTTATTATTATATATAACCATTTATAAACATTATGTAAACATTTTCCATCAAGACAATTTTTTAACTTGAAAAGCAATGACGAGATTTTCAATACAAAAACGGATATACTTTCAGAGATTTTAAATTAAAATTTATAAAGATGAAAATTGCCCTATTAGGGAATTTTATTTTTTAATTAATGGCTATAAGATTAATTTTCGTGGGCTTTCGTTTCAATTTTAAAAATTTTAAATTTAAGAATTATTATATTCAATATAAATTCCTCATTAAATACGGTGGATTCATGCAAATTTCCATATTTTGGTTGCTGTAATATATGTATGTATATTCCCTAATTAATGGAATCGAAATAACTTTGAAATGAAAAAAGAATTTCGATGATATCTGATTTAAGGGCAGGAAGAGCCCAACGAAACTACCTTTATTGTTGTTTTAAATGCAGCTTAATAATACATACATACATATGAAAACTTCCTACCGTGTCTGAGGTGACCTTCACCGACATCATGCTTAATTTCTGTGAACCAATCAATTTACACACAAACATAAATATTTTCACATCAATTGTTAAGATCAACTTGTTAGAAATTTTGTAACATTTTAAACGCCCTTAAAGTAAGTTTTGAGGTTGATTTGACTTGACAGCAATTTTTATAAAAATTACATGTTTTTGGCGTTCCTAAAAAAATTGTTGCCTAAATAATTGTTAACAATAAAAACGTTTGTACTTAGAAATTAAACAAACGTAAAATCAAAAGCACGCATTTCATTAGATTCTTAGACACCGGCAAAGAAAAAAGGTGTTAATTTGTCTAAATAAACGTTGACTTAAAAACACACACATGCAGATTTTATGCTAAAATAGTATTTGAGATTTAAAAAGATTTCAAAGTGTTTGATGTCATTAATTTCGAAAATTAGACTTAATTAAAAAACTTTGTAAACAAAAAACAGATTATCGAATGATGGATAATCATTTGAATGTGAAATAGACGTGACACAACTTCGAAACTTATTGGCCTAATTTTAAGTTAATGAAAACACTTCCCCTTTAGATAATTATGATTATCTCCAAAGTTATAAATTCGTTAATTTATAGTTCATATAATAACATATTCCTAAATTCTCTTTTAAAATGTACATATGTATTTGCGTCCACATGATGAAAGTCTGCTTTTATAATTTTAGTGTTTAGTCTTATGTTTATTCCGTCCTATTTTCTTTTGCCTATATTCTGGCATTTAACGAACTACATGCCCAGGCAGTACTCTCTTCCATTCGTCTTCGTCCTGCATCATCAAAATCACAAAGCTTTTATGTGGTACTACAGAAACTTGGAAACACCAATTGGTAAATAAGCAAAATGTAATAAAAATCATTGAATTTTTTCAATTATTTGACCTAAAGCCGAACTAAAAAATATTAAGAAACATTAAAGGTCAACAAATAAAGAAATTTCTATAGAGTAAATTATTAATTACATATGTATATTGTTTGTACTATATGCTGCGAATGTGTTTACATAATATAACGTTAAGATATTAACTTCAAAATTTTATTGTACTACTAAAAATATTTAACTTAATTTTGTGTCTTGTTGGTCACGAACTTTTAGATTCCAGGTGACGCTAAATATTATTGTCCCATGTTAATGATATGTATGTATGTATATGTATGTATGTATAAAGATTGTTCGCCATCGCATCCATCACTATGCTGATTGTGTTCTTGTGTTTGACGAAAACGAAATCTTTGTTTTCAAATGCATGGAAACTTTTAATTTAAACTAAAACAAAATATGTATGTGCATATGCATGTATGTACATATGTGTGTGTGTGTGTGTGTGTGCGTGTGTGTGTACGTTTTGTGAGCATTAATCTACACTTGTGCTTCGTAATGGGCAGTTTAATGTTTTCAAATTGAACACTTAATTATATCATAAACATAAATATTGGGTCAAAACAATGGAAACATTTCGTTTGGATATTTAATGTCAATTAGCATAACATATTTGTGTTGTCTAATAGACAAATGTACAAATCTAGCCATTTGTCTTAATTAAATTGTTTATTTTGCGATTGCTGGTCGGTCGGTCAGTGGCTCGCAATTCACCAAAGATGCGGCCACCAGAATCTTTTAACTGCTGATCTCGGGCTTAATAACTCAATCAATACAAGCACGATTGCATATTTTTAGTTACATTTGTCTATAGACATATGTATGTATGTACATATATATAATTTCATGAATAATTGTACATCAACTGTTTAAAATTTATTTATCCAAACATACGTACATACATTTGCACATACATAAGTTTGTATGTATAAGTTTAAAGGCAACAAACAATCTCGTGTGTTCCTTCTTACACATGCTGCATTTTCGAATTACAATGTGAAATTTGTAAATGATCAATGTCATTGTTATGCGAATATCGTTTATTAAAATGCCCGTCTGCTGTACACTACATGTGAAACTAACTTTATGCTTCTCAGACAAACTGTTGGAAATAATTCAGGGTTATTCTTTATTTTAAGTGGCATTGAATTAAATTCAGCAGAGAGATTGAAGAAATCACACAAGTTGTTTGTTTGCTGGGTAGTATTTTAATTAAATCTATTTTTGTTTGTTTGTTTTATTTTTTATACCTACATACATACATATTATGTAATAGAAAATATAGATTAAAAGATATCTATTCATTTAAATATCTAACAGAACACATGAAACAACAAACAAAAATGGCACAGATCTTTTGCTAAAACATGTTTCTACTGCGCATGACGTCACAAGTGACCCTCATTCATTGTTTACATGAAAAAATGTATTAGATTTGTTGTGAAAATTTTAAAGTGCGCGAAGAAATTTAAAAATAACCAATTAATTCATTTTGTTGTTAATAAAAACGAAATCGAATAATGTAATAAGCTTACATATGTATGTACAAAATTATAATATAATTGAAATAAATTAATTTAAAACTTTATTTAATTTTCTATTACGTGATCTCACGTTTTCTTTTAAGTGTTGATTTAATTTTTTTTAATTTAAAGTACATTCGAGACCTATTTACTTTCTCATCACACCCAATTTGATGAGCCTGTTCCCCAAGAAACTTTATATAGCCTTTTCTAACAAATAGGCCTTGTCCATTTTGGTTTAAACCCTTCATTATATTCATAGTTGTTTCTGTTGGCTTTGATAGTCCTCCCTCAGACAAATGATCAACCCAGGAATATGTTGGTTCCCTTGCGTCGTTTTCTTGTACAGGAATACCTTTAATTTGTGGCAAATATAACCTGATAATTTTTCCAACCCATCATAATGGAAGTCTTTCAATTCTTCTTCTTTTTGCAAGTTTTGTTCAGATCAGAATTTACTTTACGAAGGCGTTTTCTAAAAATTAAAAAGTTATATTATTCGTAATCAGTGTTTGAAACATTTCCTTTTTCCCACTCCAATTCAAAAATCTGTCGTTCCACAAGAACTTCACTTTCTTTAAGCTGCACTAAATTTTCACTTTCTTCTAGTAAAAGTAATAGCAAAGTTGATGTGAAAATCTTCTAATATTAAATTTTTAACCATCTTACCAGTCCATGATACATAATTTAATATACTATGTATGTATGTATGTACATATACATACATACATATGTAAATTATGAATACTTACATATGTATAAATAAATATGGATATATATATACATACATACATGTGTACATATGTATATGTATATTTATATGCAATTTAAAATTATTATAATTTATAAATAATTTTATTATGAAATATTGTTTGATAAATTTTATATTATTAATTTTTTTAAAATTTTATATATCCTAAAAATTTTACTTCATTTAATTATTCAAATTAAGAATAAGTATATACATATGTATGTATGTATGTATGTGTAAATTGAATTTAATAAATTAGGGTCAGATGGAAAATGAAAAAAAAATTATTTTGATCGCCTTTTTGTTTGTGTTACCCCAAATTTTTCACCGCGCACTTCATTTTGATTTATTATTAATTTTGTTCACAGTTTGTTGCTTCACGTTCACGATCAGCTGATTGATGTAAACAACATAACGGACCTGCGCAATGCGTAATCTTATTTATTTGATTCGAATAGTCAAAGAAAAATTCTACTATATAGTGTTTACGAGTATTATTATGTACCGGTAATATTAAACAAACAGGCGTGTTCTGCAAATCATGTGTTTTAAAATCACTCAATTTCCTAATTCAAAAATATTTTTACTTCAACAAAATAAACTAAGTGCTAATAAACATTTAAACGGCTTAACATTCGAAAAATGTGAAAAGAGCAATTTGTTTTTTAGAAGTCATGTGACTTAAATCGAAGTGATTTTCACAACACAGGCCATTCATTATCTTTTGGTCGTTTTGTGGAAAAAATATCTTAGTATTGGAAATTCTCAATTTGCCTAGAAAAAGTTAGTTAAAAGGACAGATGTGCACTAAAATCTGAAAATAATAAAAATCTTCCACAAGAGAAAAGTTTAACTTGTAAAGGGTGTTTTTTATAGGATGCTTATGACATGAAATTTACTCTATTCGAAAGACAATCTTCTGACATTATAATTTAAATATGACTTCTGGCATGTGACCGCCACGGCTGGCTCGGACGTAGTCCAATTTTCGATGACTTTTTCCAACACTTGTGGCCGTATATCGGCGATAGCCTAGCGGTCATAAATTGCAAGATCTTGGAGGCCAATTCACGGGTCCGAAACGTGAAACTATGCGGTTACCAAACGTTTCCTTCAATAAATCAATTGTGGCACGAGCTGTGTGACATGCTGTGCCATCTTGTTGAAACCACAGCTCCTGCACATTGTGGTTGTTCAATTGATGAGCGAAAAAGTCAGAAATAATGACTCTATAAAGCGGTCACCATTGACTGTAACTTTTCGATCAGCATCGTTTTTAAAGAAGTTCGGATCAATGATTCCACCAGCCCATTAACCACACCAAACATTCAGTCTGTATTTAACGTTGTCTCAACATACACTTGAATATTATCATCGCTCCAAATTCGACAGTTTTGTTTATTGGCAAAGAAAACTGAGCTTCATCGCTAAACGAAACTCGCTTATGAAAATCGGGATTAACGGCAATCTTGTTTCAAAGTAAATTTGTACAAAAAAACACCCTTTATATAAAGCAGAATGGGTGTCAGTTTGTTTGAAAGAAAACTTCGAACCTAAGCCTACATTAGAGTTCTATCTGGAATTGAACACTTTTAGCTAACATTTTTGCTCAATATGTACATCGAGAAAAAGATACTATAGGGGGGAACTTTTAAGTAATTACAGTTTTTGAAGTGAAATCTTCACGCTGTCTTCAAATGAAATGAAAAAGTTTCACATATTAAAGTGAAACTCAAAAGTTTTGTTATTACAAATTTGAATAAAAATCAAATACTATAAAAAGTTTTCCAGCCCAGGCCCTTTCCTCATAGTTTTGTGTATTAAATCGCTGTTTTTTTCTTACTTTCACTTTATTTTCTTAAGTAAAATTATTCGTACATAAAAATGACTATAAATGCATTAAACATTGAAAAAAAAATTTTTTGTTAGATTAATTTTTCTTTCTCTTCTAATAAATAAATACTCGTATATTTTGAAAATAAAATGTTTTCCAAGAAATGTTGTTGTTAGCGACATTCATCATAGATAAGTATGATTTGAAAGATACCACGATGTGATAAAATTTTAGCTTAAACAAAATAAGCAGCCAATTGTGCCATTTTGTCTTTGGGTTGGCGAGCACCACCACGCCCTCCTCTGCCACGACCACCTTTAAGGGCGCCCCTACCACCACCTCGGCCACCACGTCCACCCCTGATATTGACCGGTCGGGAGGCAACTGCTCGATGTTTTTCGACCAAATGAGTGAAATCTTCGGAACAAAATATGCAACCGGATTTCTCTTCAGAGCCATCTTTGAATTTTGTTTTATCGGATTTGTAAAGTACCTTCACGTTTTGGGCGCCACAATCGCATTTGTCATCTGCATTGGAAAAAAACACTTGCGGATTTTATCAAAAATAAAGATTTTTAAAATTGTTACCTTCCACGGTGATTTTAGTAGCTCCTTTAAAGCAATTAATGATGACATCACATTTGTTGCAACCAATCTTCCAGCTGGAAGTCAATGTACAGTCCAAAACCAGCACACCATACTCACATTCCACACAACCCGATATGCCCAAAGTATTTAAAGAATGTGGACAGGTGGGATGGGTGCAAGAATTACAGCCTGCACTTTTAGGCATATCCCTAAAGGGAGGATGATTGTAACAATAAGGACAGAAGGGATATGATCTACCCTTGGTACCGGTGGTAAAAGCCAACAATTCAAAGTCATCCAAAGGACATTTGAACTCCCGATAAACTTTAACATTTCCGCCATTGGGCAAGGAATAGGTCTCATCACATTGAGAACAATGCAGACGCGCTGGTTTCGTTTGTATGTATTTCATGTAGCGGCGACATTTGCCGCAACGTGAGTGATTCTTACCAGACTCAGCCAAAGGCGAGAAAGACACCTCAAATAAACTATCCATATTTGCAATGTGGTTAACAAAATACAAGAATTTTAAATGAAAAATATCGATAGCATGCTTAAGCACGGCTTTAAAATCTGCCGAACCTTTTGCTATAAGGTTGAGCATACTTTCTACTTCGGAGCGCATGGTTGGCAGCACCAACTCAGGATCGATCTGTAAGACACAAAACAGTAATTGTTTTAAAACCGCTTGTGAGTTTTTCGGGGTTAAAAAAACCTACCTTTTGATAGCCGTGCACCAAGACGATGCCCAATGTTGTGGGTATAAGTCTACGGCCGCTTGCTACTGCCACATAATTGCGTTGGCATATGTTATAGATGTGCACAGGTATAGAAGCATCGGTACCAATACCGTGCTGCTCCATTAGCGTAATCAATTCAGCTTCAGTCAAATAACCTGGTGGGCTAGTTTGACTTTCGGCCAAATGTACATCATTAATTTGTACACGGTCACCTTCGACGAAAGGTGGTATTGCTTCATCTCGGCCAAAAGCCTGCCAAGTCATAACATTGGTAAAACCAGCATCAATTAAAACGTTTGCCGTGCACGAAAATACTTCCATTCCAATACGAAGTTTAACAGTTGTGCCAAGGTATTTTAAATCTTTCGATATGGTACCCAAAAAATGACGACAAATAAAATCGTACACCCGCCAGGTGTCCCTATCGAAGTCACTACGTGAAGCCAATTTCATGGGGGTAATAGGCGGATGGTCTCCCGCATCTTTGCCTTTGCGTGGGGGATTCATACTGCCTAGTATAGCTTGGGCTTCGCTACCAAACTCTGTAGATGGCTTCAAGATTTGCACAACAGCTCTAAAGGTAAAAGAATTAATTACAAAATACGTTTCTTGCCGTCTAAATTCCACTTACTTTAAATCAAAATTGACCGGATACTGATTTGTTTCCGTACGGGGGTAACTTATATAACCTTGAGTATACAAACGTTCAGCGATCTGCATAGCAGTGTAAGGGGCAATACTCAAGCCAGAACTACAAATACGCATCAGTTCTACAGTATTTAATGCCTGTGGCCGTCCCACGTACTGTTCTTTGGAAATAACACTTTCGACTCTAAAACAGTAACAGAGAGATGTTTAAAAAAGCTTTTTTTTTCGTAACTTTTAGCTTTCGAAGCTTACATTCCCTCCTTTTGATTTTTAACCATATTTAACAGCATTATGCCTATATCCTTCTTAAAGACTCGACCACGCGCCCACTCGAAACTGAACTCTGGCTGTCCAGCAGTTAGTTGTAAGTACCAAAAACTTTCTGGCTTAAACTTTTGTATGTCATCATGACGTTCGACGCAAAATCCTAATGTTGGTGTTTGGCAGGGACCATAGGATATCACAGAAGAGTCTAAATCTCCGTATCGTCCTTGAAAATATTTAGTTTGGAAGCGAGTAAAAGCACAGCCAATACGTAAGTCTAGTTCTTGTCTAGCATCCACAGATTTTGCCTCGTTTTTGTTGGGAAATCCCAATGATTCCATAGCGCCTTTTATATCTTTCTCGGTTATAGCGGAAAAATGGGCTCGATACGTAACATTACGGTCATAGACGTTGGGTATTACTCTAGATACAGCATCCATTACTTCGTAGCAAATATTTTCACCCTCTTTATCGCAATCCAGCCATAAAACTAAATAGTCGCAATCTCTGGCTTCTTGGGCCAAAAAACTACGCATATGATATTTTGGATTAGCCTCTATCTTTTCAGTGGGACAGCTAAACAATTCATGGGGTTCTACTTTAGTCCAGTGATTATATTTGCCCACAAAATCCAAAGCCATAACATGACCGCAAACTGACGTCATACGAAATAAAACTTTCGAACCCTTGAAAGATCCAGGCCACTCATGTGTCGAACAAGAATTACTTGTTCCTAGTAAAATGGGAAAACAGTTCTTAAATATTAATTTTAATGACATCGTTATTTAAATAACCTTTTTTTGAGGTACTTTTTCCATTCGATAAGATGTGTGCTAACGATGCCGCTAAAGACGGCTTCTCAGCCACCATTAATACTTTCTTCATGTTATCAAATTAATAATAAACTTCTATTTTTTAAATTTTACCACGTTTAAGACAAATTTTCATAATTTTTATTAACAATTCTTAAAAAAAAATTTCGGCAAAATTTTTAATGTATAAACATTACCGACATGCCAATTCAAACGAAATTAACAGCGCCGCCAACTCTGCGCTTTTCTCACCGCTTTTATTGCTTTTTTTTAAAGTACAAAGACAATTTTCGATCTATGGCTTGGGGCACCAAACGAATAAAACAATTTTTTTGCTATTTTATAGAGTTGTTTATATGCTGCGGATAATTATTTCTTTTTGTCGTGTTAACACAAAAATTTTTAAATTTCTCTAAAACTAAAATTGTTTATTTAGTATATTCTTAGATGCAGTGCTTTTTAAAGTTGACAGCACTGGAAAGTAAGAGCCTACAAGGTTGTCAAGTGCTGCCACGTTGCTTTCAATATGATGAAAGTTATGTTGTAGGTAAAAACACTAGTTAGCTATAGAACAGTTGTTTTGGATTTGAACCAGCCAGCTGGGTCATATTGAACATCACTTTTTTGTTATCTCAAAATACCTATCGTACAGGAAAAATTGAAATAAAAATATATTTTTTTGTTGCTGGAAAAGTTCACTTTTGTGATTTGTTATGGACCTTATCCGTTGTATATAGCAGAAAAGTTACTAAACGCCACTTTTTTATAAATTGATATAGTGTTAGCAAAGATTATATAAATATGTTCTAATTCCATACATTGTGATGTCCAGTTTTTACAAAGAGAAAATTTTTGTTCTGAGAGTATTTATTATTGTCATGTCTCAGCAATTCAATATGTGCGTACGTGTGTGCATTTACAATGTATGTATGTAAGTTGAATTGTATGTTCTTTTGTCTTTTCGCTACCAAATTAAAAGAACGGAAAAAACAACAACAATAAATTATATAGTTTAATCGGTCACATTGTTGTACGAAGTTTATTTGCACATATGTATGTATGTACATATGTGCATACATAAATTGTATGAAAATAAGAAACTTCTTTCAGTTTCTGCACATTTTTACTTGAATGTGTTTAAAACTCCTACTAGCAGAACAACAACAAATAATATTGACGAAAATAATGCACATTCAAAATCTACATCCCCATGCATATTTACATACATACATAGATATGTACGTATGATTTTTTAAAAAACTTGTGCTCTCTTTGTTTCTGGTATCGCTCAGTAATATTTGTTTTCCTTTGTTGCTTCACACAGCATCCACAAACGCACAAAATTTCTGTTTGGCTGAAATGTTCGACGCGGTACATCTTTATATACAGAGACGCACAAAATTATTCACACACTACCTTTTCATTATTTAATAGCGATATATTTTTTATAAGATTATGTTGTTAACAAAAACAATTTGTCTAAGAATAGAGTTAACAAAACTACAAACAAATTTAACGTTTGTTGAAATCTCACAAAATAATGAATGCAAATAGCAACTTAACTCAATATTTATGGGGACAAAATTATTCACACAACATAAATTGCAGCATTACAAAGTTCAAACTTCTGAACAATATGGAATCGCTTTGGGCAAACAAAATTAACAGTTATAATTTGGCGTCTTTTAATTTCATTTTATCAGTTTTTTTCAAAAATTTTTTGTGCAAAAATTAGAGATATTGTTAAAATAGGACGTAAGTAGAAGGAAACTACTGAGGAAAAGAGAAAAATCATTTTGAAGCTGTCGAAACAAGGAAAATCATGTGCAGAGATTGGAAAGATTGTTAAGAGAAGCCGTTTTACTATTTATAGTATAATAAAACTATTCAAAAATGCTACAGACCTTAAAAAGCCGTACCCATACTGGTAGACTTCGTAAACTTACTGCCAAGGAAGAGAGAAAAGTTGTAAGAAAAATAAAAAATAAGTTCTACTCAGGTTGCAACAGAGATGCTAGAAGAAAATGGAGTTGAGATTCACCCAAAAACTGTTCGTAGAACACTGCACCGTGTCGGATACAGTTCTCGTGTAGCACGTAAGAAACCTCTTAAAAGCAAAGTTAACCAGAAAAAGCGGATTGTGTTTGCAAAATCGTACATAAATAAACCTAAAGAGTTTCACCGATGAAAGCGAATTCAATATCTTCGAATCTGATGGAAGGATACGTGTATGGAGATAATGGTGAAACATGGCGGTGGGGGAATTATTATATGGGCTGCATGTTTGTAGCAGGTGTTGGTAGAATAATACCGTTTATCTCAATATATTAAAGGAAAACAGCGTACGAAAATTGGGTCCCGATGATAATTTTTACTTCCAACTAGATAATGACCCAAAGCATACAGCCCATGACGTCAGAGTGTGAATCATTACCATGTACCGCATATTCTCCCGACTCTCCCACAATTTCCGGACATGAATCCCATTGAGCATCTGTGGGATGAACTTGTTAGAAGACTAGAGAAACACAATATGACAAGTAAAAGATAGCTGAAAGAAATCCTTCAAGAAGAATGGTAAAATATTGGAACGGAGGTGACATAAAGGTTAGTCGAATCAATGCCGAATAGGTTACAAGAAGTTTTAAAAAGAAAATACTTAGCTACAAGGTATTAGCTTCAAGCAATTCTGAGATAACCCCACATGTGTGAATAATTTTGTCCCTACAAAAATGTGTGCTCTTTTTGATTTTTATTGAAATTTTTTTTTAAATTAATTTATGAATAATTTGTTGTTGTTTTTTTACTTTCCCACAATTAAATAAATCTTCAGCATAAACTATTCTTGGAGCTTTATTTATTCATTAGGGAAAATAGTTAGAAATTGAAAAATCAAACGCATGTGTGAATAATTTTGTGCGTCTTTGTATGTATGTATGTAGTACATATTTATAGCCTTTGGTGTAAGGTAACATTGCTGATGTGCACAAAAATATTAACTAATTTTAAGTTACCTCTATTTACATATGTGTGTACATATGTACATGGAGCAATAGGTGCTGTACGGTACAAAATACTGATTCGCATTATACTTCGAAGATTTGTTGAATAAGTTTTTTAGTTGGCTCTATTTCATAAATTATTTGTTAAAATTTAATTGGTTTTGAATCTTTATTCGTATAAAATACAAATTGTTTTAACGAAAGGAAATAATATAAAATACATGTTCCTCCTATAGGTATATTAAACTAAACATACATACATAAGTTCGATTTGTATACATATGTACTTACATACACAAATTAAAATATACACACACTACGTGTGTTTGCATGCCCTTTCTAGATTAAATCTGGTCTTCTTCGTTTTCAGCATCATCAGCAATTTTCAATGTCTTGGAACTTGTACAATTTCTTTGCGTAAAACCAAAGCCGCCATTTAAACCCCGGGAAGCGGCTTCTAATCTCTGTTGTTTTTTCTGCTTCTTCAATTTGCGCAACTCTTTAGCCGATAACTGATGTTTCTCAGCTTTTGGTGCTGTTTCGGTGTTGCTTTCAGTTTCTTTACTTATTTTACCATTATTTTCACATTCGGATTCCGAATCATTTTGCTGTTTATTGTTGGCAACGGATAGCGGCGCTGCATTGCGTTCTACTTGCAATTTGAAAGTATTACAAAAACGTTGATAAACTTGTTGTGATTCTAAACGTATAAGTTTTCTCAATTTTTGCATAGAATTTAGAGTTGATTCGGATGTTAAAGCAGTTTGTAATTGCAAACGTTGATGTGTCTTATGAGCAGTCAATAAGAGATCCAATAAGGTTAAGAATTCTTTAGGTGAATTTTTTAAGGAAATATTTTCGCTTAAGTTTTGTATAAGCTGGATTAAGGATTTTTCAACTTTTTTCAAATATTTTTTACACAAAGTTTCATCAAGTTTTTGCAGCTCATAATTTTTATAGAGTTGTATTAATATTTCATATACTTGTATTCGCCTGAAGGTACGTGTATGCAGACTAAGACCTTGTGCTAAATCCTCGGCTAAGTGCCAACATTTAAGCCAGCGTAATTTAAAAATATCCAAAATAAGTGTTATATTTATTAAAGGATTCCGTGATTTTATGAATTCATGCATATATTCCTGGACAAGTTTCAATACCTTTTCAGTTTTATTGTCAGAGTAAATTTTATTAGCGTTCATTATGAGGAAACATGAGCATTTATTGCGCATTTTATTCAAGATTTCATAGACGGTAGCTGAAGCTTTCTTTTCAACAATTAAACGTAAGAAGTCGACAAAATTCTCCTCTTTTATATCTGCGTCTTCCGAGGTATAATTTTTTTGTGAAGTTAATTTACACAACACCTTTTCAACTTTCGTTTGTAAAGGCTTTAGTTCATCACCCACACAATATTCCAACATGTTGAAGAGGGCCAACATAATTTCTATAGAAATTAGTAGACTTGGTTTTTGTTGCAAATAAATTTCTATTAAATCCAGAACCCTAATACGAAAGTGCATGACGGTGGTGGTTTTAACGCGATAGCTTTTCGATTTTTTAGTTTGTGAACTGCTGCCACCGGACTTTCTCAATGCTTTGAATGCATTGGCTAAAGCCTCATCAAGTTTCCGTCCTTCTTCTTCAGTCATTTCGTTAAGATCTACTGATTCCATGTCATCGTCCGCACCAGCTGCGCTACCATTTGCTATTAACGCCTGAGAAATAGCATTACGCAGTCTGTCACTAGCTGTAATACACTCTTCATCATCATCAACTACATCGTCGTCGTATTCCTCAGATTCATCATCATCGTTGTCACTGTCATCCTCTTCACTGCTTTTTTCTCCACTTTCCTCTACTTTACCATTTGTTTTAGTTTCAGATTCCTCATTTTCTTCTTCCTCCTCACCATCTTCGTCTTCTTCCTCCTCGTCTTCTTCATCTTCATTTTTCGTACTTAAAGGATTGTTGCCATCTTTCATATCCAACATAGATAAAATTTGGTGCACTGCCGTTAAAGATAAATTATCGCATAGATGAGGGAATAAGGCATTTACTATATTGCGCAAAGCATTATTATTTTGAGAAAGTAAATGTAGGAACAGATCTACTACCACTTCTATCCAATCAGGTTCGTCATCCAGTTCTGCCACTTGGTTATTGGTTTTATTTGATATGTTCTTTAATTTCTTTTGCTGTTTAGTCTTTTCCAGGCATTTCAGCAAATCATCAATAGCAGAGTTGGCCATCTCTTGTTCTCTAAATAACTGTAAACCCATATTTAGCAACAAAATATTGAACACTGTTTGTAATTTACTCTCAGTTTTTTTCTTTTTGCTGATTTTTTCTTCAGATTTTACCCGCTGTGTTCGTGAAACATTTTCAAACACATTTTTCCAAGATCTTTGCAGAGAGTCATCGAATTTCTGTAGTCTAAAATATTTGGCAGCATGTTTTTTTGACATTTTTTCTTGACAAAATTCAGCCAAATTGAATAACAAATTTTGCTCTTTTTCAATATCGTTCAACTTGCTTTGTAAGCAAGTGTAGAACATGTTTTTGCATTGTTCGGCAAAATCTTTGCTAAACGCACCAGCAACCTCCTTTTTGCAAATTTCTGCAGTATCAGTAACAAAAAATATGCCGCAGGAAAATAAAAATTTTAGTTGATCCTCGCGCCATTTGTATGCAGATTGTACAGATTTGTGTTGCAGTAAATGTTGCAACATATAACCGGCATTTAGACGTTCAAAGTTTAACCAATTTTCGGAAGTGTTTTCGGCGTTTTTAACTAAAGTTGCTAAAAATATACTTTTGTACAAATCAAATACCTCTTTTACACCCTCTTCGCCCAAAGTATTAATTAATTGGTGGACTATGCGATGACCCGTAAACTTTTCAATATTAAAAATACCAGGAGGTAAAATTAATCTCTTTATAACAGCTACTTTGTTGCCATCGCTATCCATCTTTGCACAACATTTTACCAAAGATTCAAAAAAATCTGAATAAAAAGCCTTTAATGTTTCATCCTTTTTCTGCTTAAGGTTCTTCAAGCCCTCGATAAACATGAGCATAAAATTATCTGTCAACAATTGATGAATACTTGTTGTTTCTACGTCCAAATTGTCAAATATATCCGTCAAAATCTTTAAAGTTTCTATCTCCAGCAATTTGGTAGGTTTTTTTAAACTAGGATCAACAACATCCGTCCAAAATTGTGAAAGATATTTACTAGAGGCAATGTATGATCCAAAACATTCGAAGGCCGGATGAGTAAGAATATCAGTATTGCTATGCTGCCAAAATATTTTATGCAAATGTTGGAAGCTTTCGGGATTCAAAAGTTGTTTTCCTCCAAAATTAACTTTAAGAAATTTGGCGTTTACTATTTCAGGAAACTTTTTTTGTACCGATATCAAACAATAAATAGATTGTAGTGTTTGTTTGGGCCAAGGTTTTATTAAATCCTTTTGAAGAATAGGCCACACATTTGATTCAAATTTTTCTTGAGGCAGCTAATGTAAAAAATCTGATTTAAATAAGTTTATTACTATAATTTCTGTTCATACATACCGCTTCAATTATCTCACATAGAAAAGCGTAGCCCAAAGAAGCATGATACGTTCGATGTCTTGCAGCCAACAACAAAATATTAGTTATTTGTTCCAAATCTTCGCTATTTACGTCATTTAAACGACCAGAGTGCAAAATAGCACCACAAACTAATATTTTTCCTACTATAGCATCAGCATCTTCTTTGTTCGCTATTGTAGTTCCCACATGTAGCTCTTTGTTAAGAATGTCAAAAATTTGCTCCATTGATAGCTGTTTGCTGTCAAAAAATTTAAGTAAGCCCACCAAACTAGTAAAGAATCCAGCTCGTGAAATATTCGTAGATGCACCGCAACCACGTATTAAACGTTTAAGACAATAAATCAACTCCTTTTGTCTCTGGAATATAAATAAATTACACATCTCATATGCGCCCCAAAAACAAACATACAAATGTATTTGATTTTGTCATAAAAAAATTACCTTTTCCGTTTCTTTCGTACGCTGAATCTGCTGCAACAGGTGCCAACCTGCTTCCATACGCGTTTTCTCTTCCTCATTTGTTAAGTCTTTAAAATATTTAAAAATAGTAGCATCTACACTTTGCGAAGGTTTATCTTTTGCGGTAGTAGTTTGATTAACTTTGATTGACTCGTCATCTCCACCGTTTTCTACTTCTTTTTTCTCCATCTTAAGTTTTTTTTTCGAGTTTTTGACCTCGTTCGTTAAATCGGAAGATTCTTCAGCATGGGCACGTTTTTCGACTTTTTTATCTTTTTTTTCTTTCATTTTATTTAATAAATTTTTGTAACTTTGCGGGGCACGTGTTTCTTTGCTTTCAAATTAATCCAAAACATTGAAAGATTGTTATTGTGATTTAAAAGTATTGTATCCCGAAACAAGTGATGTCAAATGTATGTGCACAAATATGTAATGTATTATTAATTTAATTTATTAATAAAATATATTAAAAAAAAATCGATTTTAATCGTTAAAATCTATGCTACAATTCCCTGTGACAAGAAAAAATTCTCTAATAAAATTTCTTCTCAATGACAAACCACTTGCACATACTTAATCGTTTTCAGTCCGATAATTTTAAATATTAAAAATGTATTATTACGGCAAAATGTGTAGAAATAGCGTAAAATTTACTTAGATTTTTAGTTTTTTTATTGTATGTAGAAGCTCGTTTACTGTCATTGAATTTGCTAAAGTAATCCCGCTAAAATCGAAACGGCAATTTCATCAGTACTTACCAATTCAAACCAAATTTGAGTATGGTAACCTTGCAAACAAATTTGTTTTGGTCCTTATTGTGAATTGCGTATATATTTTAGCAAAGAAAAAAAACAGCTGCTTTATACGCGGTTTTATGCTTAAAAGAAAGTTTGTTGAAAAAAGAACGGAATTACGGTCATGTGGGGCAAGCTTCGTAAATTTGGTGTTGTAGCTGTAGGGACAGGAGCTGGGCTTGGCGCTTACTACTATCAACGCATGAAAGAGCCACAAAATATTGTACATGCATCATGGACGAATAGTGAGAAACCGGTTAATCCATGTGCTTTATGGGACAGCAACTGGGATTGTCGTAGTCCAAAAAGTCTAGTTAAGCCCATGAAAAATGATACGCCACAAGAACAAAACCGGTACAACAGCGAACTAGAAAAATCTTGCCCCAAAGCAGTAAGACACATCATTCTCGTAAGACATGGGGAATATCTTGATGCTGGCGAAAGTGATGATACCCATCGTCTTACTGAAAGAGGTCGTCTACAAGCTAAATATACTGGCCAGCGTCTGAATGAATTAGGAATTAATTGGAATAAGGTAATTGTCTCAACAATGACGAGAGCTCAAGAAACCGCTGAAATAATTTTAAAAGAGATTGATGTTGAACCAAAAAGTGTAAAAGGCTGTCCTTATATAAGAGAAGGCGCGCCTATACCTCCTGAACCACCTGTAGGTCATTGGAGACCAGAAGAATCTGTGAGTGCTTTAGTTACAGCAGTTCAAGTTTTTCAAGTCTAATTGTTTTATATACTAAATAGCAGTTTTTCCGTGATGGTGCACGTATTGAGGCCGGATTTAGACGTTATTTCCATCGGGCCGATGTCAATGACAAAAACGATACATACACTCTTATAGTAGGACATGGCAACGTTATACGTTATTTTGTATGCCGCGCTTTACAATTTCCACCAGAAGCCTGGTTGAGAATCAGTATTAATCATGCATCCATTACTTGGCTTACTATACAGCCTTCTGGAAATGTTTCCATTAAATATTTGGGTGATAGTGGCTTCATACCTGCACAACACTTAACTCACCGTATACCACGTGATGCAAAAAATATTGTTTAATAATTCTTTTATAGATTTTTACAGAAAAAAAAGAGAATTAAAAATGACTATGTATGTTACTTTTTATACAATTTCTCTAGGCATTTCAAAATATGTATGTATGTATGCATTTGTTTAGTGCCGTTTGAAAACAGAAAATACTAAGCATTTTTAAAAGATTGAAGTTCAAAAGTATTTTATAAAAAAATTGTTTAATTAAGAAATTAAATGAAATTTAAATAAATTAAATTAGTTAACTTGCATATAATGTCTAGTAATGTATTTGTAATTTTTTATTGGAGTTAAAATCAAATTTTTGGGCTAGAGAGTACTTACATTTGTATGTAATTCTTCTTTCCAAACAGAACAACGTTTCAGTTACCGATAACGTATGTAAATTAGTTATTGAAAACTAAATTCAGCTTACAGGGAAAGTTAACTTGTCTTTCGTCAGTCATCTGCTATTGTTTTTAGGAGGAAACTTAATGCAGTTCAGATTTAAATATAAAAAAAAACTAAAGTAAGCAGATTGAGCACATTTTTGAGTTTCCTACAAAATCTCTCTATCATGTATGTTTTGTTGTTGTTAGTAACTTGGTATTGTGAATGAAAGCGGCCTTCACTGTAGAAGTGGCTTTTTTGAAGTTTAAAATCTTTTTATTTTCTAATAAATATAAAACAAACATTAAAGTAAAAAAAAACACTTTTGCTACAAATCTTAAATTAGTTTTTAAAAATATAAAAATAACTTGGTGAATTTCTTGTAAAATTTAATATAATGAGAATAGCAAACGTTATAACAGAAATAGTGAAATTTAAGAGGTAAAGTTTTCAACTGACATTTTAATTCTGAGAACCCTATGCCAATATATATGTATGTATGTATGTATGTAGCAAAATGTGAAAAATGTATAGGAAGCTTGTGGCATATCAAAAAATACCTTAGATCAAATGTATTTAGGTACATACATACATAAGAAAATTTAATTATCCAATAGTGGCTCCTGTTCACTGGTATATTCATCATTGTTTATGCCATCACCCTCGATCATCAGTCTAGCTGCGACAATAGCATTGTTGTATGCTATACGCTGAGGTGGTGACATATTTAAGTTTCCATTTGTTTTGCGGTCATAAACATATATAACACAAGTGGCTATAAGTGCAATAAACAACCAACTTAAAAAGAATAACTCAACCCAGGTGTGATCTCCGTTACTGTGATCGACAATCATGCCCGCCAAAATGGTTATAACAGCTAAACCAAGATTTTGAACAGATTGACAGAATCCATAGGCAGTTCCCAACTGATATTCCGGTATTATTAAAGCCACCAGGGGCCAAAGGCTAGCTGCTAACATTGAATAGGAAAGGCCCATTAAAATCATGCCAACATAAGGATTCACCATTGTAAAGGCTAACAACGAATGAGCGCCTATAGTAGACGTCGTAGCGCAACAAATCCAAGTTACATTACGTCCTGTTTTATCGATAACAAAGCCAAACAGGGGTGAAGCTATTGCGGATATAAGATACACTATAGAATTAACGTTATTGGCCTGATCTGGCGTAAAATGAAATTTGTCCATGAAAAATGATTTGCCCAAAGCAATAAAAGGGAATATGGCGACATAATAGGCCACACATATAACCGACACCATCCAAAAGGTAACCTTAAATGTGCATATATCACTTAATTTGGCAATTTCGCCGGAAGGATTGCGATTACGTTGCAGGATACGCTCAGCTCTTTTATCCATCCAGCCCAATATTAAAGCACATATTAAAGACATGACACATGTTGTAGCTGCCAACAGCAAAACTACGCCAATAGCCCGATGATCCGGATAGTATTTGAACACAAAATTATAGATGGGCTGCATAACCCAAAAGTTAACGGTGCTGCCAAAACGGGCCACTGACAACTGCAAACCGAAAACCATATTTAACTCTTTTCCCTTAAACCACAAAACTGCATAACTGTTTTGGGCTACGGCCAATGATTCTGCTCCAATGCCAAATATAAAACGTCCTATAATCATAATCCAAAAGGTGCCCAATATGCCGCCAGATGCAAAAAGTAATTGCCCAATTAAGAGTATAAACAAGTATATAATTGTGCCCAAGCGTATGCCAAACACACGATCGATAAGAAATCCTCCAACAAAACATAGAACTACATTAGGCCATGAGTAGATCGAATATATAAGAGTAAATTGTGTTGTTGTTATATCTAAATCTTTTTTGAATACTTCTTGCAAAGCGCCTGGATTATCATAACAAAAGTACGAGCCAAAGCCTAAAAGACACATAAAAATCAAAGCCAGAAAACGATGAAATCCACTGGATGGATTGCAGCAAGCAGATTGACCGCAACCGGTTGGCTCTGGGTCCAATTCGTTGTCTGCCAGTCCCTGACCTTGTAAGTTTTCTGCTGGCTGTTGTTGTTCATTTTCGACTATAGGTAAGTTTTCATCGCTCATTTTTTTTTAATATTTATTTAAAAATTTTAAATATGTATGTGTTTAATTCCGTATTTTTAAGACTCCTTATTTCGTTGATAGTTCATTTATAACTGCCTTCAACATGTTTTGCTTTTTTGTTTTGTGTTATCAAATGAGTAATAGTTGATATGTATTTTCAAAAATTTCATTTTCCTTTGTTTGTTTATATACTTAAACATTTTGAAAATGATTAAACTGCAAAATAAGCGGGTAAATTGTGACTTAAACTTTGATTTGAGGGCGTTTAGAGCTACATGCCTACATGAGTTCATTTGCAATAGGGGCATTCAAGTTGATATGTATGTATGTATACATTTTACGATATCATTTTTCATAATTGTAGGCCAGACTTATATGGCTTATGAGCACAAGAACATTTGAATTAACAGCATTCACAATGTTTTGTTTTTAATTGGTATGAATTGTATGTATGTGACACACTCACATTGCTTTACTTTCTCGCCACTAAAAGAAAGTTGCATGCAATTAGATAATGCTAATGTGGAATAAGACAACAGCGCTTTAAAAGCTTTATTGGTGAGCAGAGTATGAGGGGTACAAATTTATGGTAAAAAATACAGTGAACTACAATTGTTTACAGTTGACAACAGTGCCAAGAGACTGATCCAGTTTTCCCTCTCTCGCTAATTCATTGGCTGTGATCTTGTTGTTAGTTGCATATATCTTAGCGCTATGAACACCGTTACTGTTAAAAAACAAAAACACAAAAGAAATACTTTTCTCAGATATTTTATGTTTCAAGACAGACAAAATAGGCCAGCAGACAATTTTTATCTACGCGTAAATATTCGACGATGATTTAAGTTTGATTAGTTTTAATTCGATCTTTGTTTTCTATATTTCATTTTCTTTTCTAATAAGAAAACACCAGCCTATTTTACTTAGTTTGTAATTTAGTACGATTATCTTTAGTCTTATCACTCGTGTTATTCCCTCCTTTTGCACTATCAACGAGTTCAATATGTAATACAAATTGTGCATATACATACATATACATTCATATGTACATACATATTATATTGACAACTAACAGATTTAAATTTGTCGCTTAGTTTTGTTTTGTCTTAGTGATCCATTTCAGTTTCATGTGTGAAAATTGACTGAACAATAATAATTTGTTTTAAAAGTTAATAATAGTACCCTGATAAAATGCGAATGAATGTACATACATATGTGTGTTCATGCATACATACATACATATTTATACAGAAATCGTAATTTTAAATCTATAAACTTGTATCAACCAATTATCGTCTCCCATTGTAACCAGTCCGGTTTGTTTTGCGTAAAACATTTCGAACGGTTGCCATTCAGTTAGTGGAAACTTACATTAGGCGGTTCTTACTGATGAGATTGATACGTTTTTTTCCATTGAAATTCCTTTGTTGTTCACACAGCGCAGTCTTATTCCATGTATCGTTCATATTTTTGCATGATGGTATATATGTATGTATGTACATACCGACATATGTATGTACATACACAGTCTGGTTTTTTGCCGAGGACGTACATATGTATAAGAAAGTATTGAAAGTACAAGCACGGCTTATGTGTCCTTGACCCGATGCCTAAAATTAAATCAGCTTAGCTGAAAGAATTGCCTAATGTAAATGACCGCTTAGAAATTAGGAGTAAGTAGTACGTTCTGTGTTCACATTTTCATTTGCTAATTTGACAAGTACATATGTACATATGTTTTTAAATTTAATTTTAAAATACATGTGCATACATATACACACAAACATACATATACATATATGTACACATAAGTATGCTGCATAATGTCGTTTAGCTTGGCAGTTATTCCCGGCTTCTAAGTTGTTTTCATACTAAAATTTTATATGCCATTTATTTATTTTTTTTATAAGTTGCAAAGAAAGGTTACAAGCTGTAATTCCACAGAATAGGCGGGCATCGAAGGCTATGTGCCCACGATGGTTTTACCAGTCTTTTTTTACATGTCCCTGGGCCTAACTTGTACGACTCATGCCTTCATATGGGAAGAAGTAGCGTAGTTGACATGAAATTCCTCAAAGCCACTGTAGAACAATACGAGACGTAAAAATCTCGAAGGTCAAACAACAACAACAAGCCTGGCCGCACTTAAAAAATAGTTGCGATGACGAGAGTGCTGTTAGTCCAGAGCTGCTTTGCAAGTGAACATTTATACATAGTATGTATGTTTCTTTAAAAGTTACATCTAAAATTTAAAAATAAAAAAATTAAAAATTATGTCATATACATATATTTCCCCACCAGAACAATAAAAGTTAATTTATTGGTCATCGGGCTAGCGGAAATGTTGGGAATTTGTGTATATATACATATACAATATATGTGAACTTTATGGGTTGTACATCCGAACAAACTCTCTTTCGAGTTCCTTTTAATTTAGTTTTTGTTACAACTCTAGGAAAAAATGCGATGGCATTAGAAAAAGATTCATAATCCTTAAACTGATCTATCTTCGAAAATTAATTTCAATTTAGTTATATAAAATACAAATGTAGAATTATTGATACTCTCCGTATCTGCAGTATCGGTTCTATTTTTTTAACAAAAAATTATATTATCCATCTCAGGCTAAGATTTATTGTGAATGGCGGCTTAACTAACAGGGCAGGGTTGTTATATTCCTTCTTATGAACTCACACGTTTCGTAGTAATTAATATTTAATTTTTTAATAATAATTGTTTTTTTATTAAAAATATATTTTAATGCTTTTTATTTATTATTGGATACATTACAAGGCATTTAAATTTGAAATAAAAATGTTTAAAATATTTAGTAATTATTAATTAAAACGAACTTTATTTCAAACATTGAATAGCAGAAATTTAAAAATACATAAATACATACATACATACATACATAAAACTAAAGCAAATAAAATTAAAGGAATTTTGACAAAGTGTTTTTGTTTAACAAACGACGGTATACCTTTTCGAAATATTCAATATGTGTATTCGTAATATTTTTAAATGCGGTTTTCATAAAACTTAAGATTATTTAATATTGTTTATTGTATTGCACAAAAAAAAACTAAAACTGACGCTATGAAAATGAGCAACTAATTCGTTGTATAAACTTAATAAAATTAAATCATAAATGAGCACAAACAGTTAAGAAATTTTTTATATAATAAATACATATGTATCATTGAATTAGTTCACAATCTCTGTTAATATTAAGGCACTAAAGTTAGAGTTTTCAGTAAAAATGCAAACAGAAAATTATATAATAAACAAAAGAAACCCTTAATAGTTTAAAGACCATTGCTTTTAGTATTGATACCAAGGTTGGCGACGCACCCATTGTAGACGATTTGTATGATCGGAACGGATTTTAATGCTAGCACCTTCAGCAGCACGCACAGTTTCCTTAACCTGAAAACAAATGTAGTGAATTAAGAACAACGTTTGTTTTTGCATGAAGATCTTGAAACTTACGCTTTGCATTAGATTCTGGGCATTGCCAACCAACATTTCGGTGGCTTCGCGATCTTCATCGGAACCTTGAGCACCCAACATAGTGGCTTTCACGGTGGACAATATTTTCAATTGTGTACCAATAGTCGGTATACGTTCGCAAACTTGTAGCAGATTGGTGCGTATACGACGATCTGTACATTGACGTGCCAATTCCTTGGCCAGGCGCGTAACATCTTCTGAAGCTTCGGCAATTTTTTTTGCGGTAGCAATCAGTTCTCGTTTGCTGCCACGCGAATCCGATTGCACTAAGTCTGAAAGCCGGGCCATTAAAATGGCCATTCGTTTGGCGGCGGCAATAATTTCATTGTCCTTTGAAGACCATTGACGCACTTCTTGATGTAGACCACGGGCAGCAATCTAGCATTGCAAAAATTAAAATAATTATTCCGCCCTAATTTTATTAAACTTTAACGAGGAAGTCGGCGACTGTTTGAAATAAATAGTATCCCCTTTTTTTTCTTAAAGTGCCCGAAAATGTTTAAAATCGAATCAAAGCAGATTGACAACAAATAGAACTGAACAGAACTTTTAGAAGACTAAAAAATACTTTTAAACGATTTTTTTTACAAACATGCTCAAGCATGCAGATACCGCAATAATGAAACAAATGAATTTTGCGAAAAAAAAAACTTACCAAAATCGGTTGATTGGCATGGGGCATGGTACGGAATACACCCTCGTCTTCATCGTCAGTTTCTGGTGGTGGAGGTCTTTGGGGAGCTAAACCTTCACGTGGTAGTGGTGGTCTGGGGGGAGCACGTTCAGCTTTCAAAAAAAAAAAAAAAATATTTTCAATATCTTTGTTTTTTGTAACATTCCCTTAATAAACTTACCGTTTTGGTTGGATAGATGTAAGGCGCTTAGTTCTGGTATAGGTGGTGGTGGTGGCATATCGGGCAGCGGTGGCGCTTGAGGAGCTATAGCATTTCTCACGTCCCGGACATCACCCAAAAGCTGTAACAAAACTTAGCAAAGTTAATAAATTGTCGTCAATAAATACCTTGAAGAACTTACCCTTTGGAATGAATTCTTCCAGGCTTGAGCTGCTGCTGGATCATTAATATTCGTAGCTACACGTTTGGCATCACCCACCATGGTAGGCAGAGAACTTTCCAAACGATAAGTGGCCGCATTTAGTTTGGCCGTAAATACAGGATCTTCGGAGTTGTCAGCTTCTTGTTTGGCCACCAATAACACTCGATTAATTAAACGGGCAATATTCGAAGTATTGTCCACCATTTTCTGAGGCTGTTTGGTATGAATGGCATCTTCACAGAGTTTAGCATACATTTGCATGTGTTCTTCGGAGGTTTTTATAAAATCGGCAGGATCGGTGGCTTGATCGCAAAGAGTGCGCATGCGCAAAACTGTATCAGCATATTGTTGCTTCAAGTTCTGCAAATGCTCGTCAGCAGCTTTACTGGCCGGGTAAGTCATGCGTATGCGACCAGCATTAATAAGTTGTGGAGTCATCGAATCCACTTGAGCGGCTGAAGAGAGTAAAATTTCGGCAATTTTTTTGTTGCCACAGGCACCACCAGCAGCCACCATGCGAGATGTTTTCGACGCACGATCGCTAAAAGCTTGCAAATTATTAGATTTTTGATTGAAGTTCTGCTCACGTCCTGGCGTTCCCTCAGGCAGCATTACAGCATCAGTAAACTGTTTCAAAGGTGTACTTACATCCATAAAGTCCTGGACAATGCGATTGACCAGTGCATTTTGTACAGCCGCTTTCAATTCGTATAACTTTTGAGTCAACTTCTTGGCTGCTTCTTTAGCTGCAGGCGTATTGCCAGCAGCCTGGCGTTTTAACCGCTCTACTTCATCACATAATTGCATAATTTCGGCCTTCTGATGCCCAGGGCAGCCCTCAGCCACTTTGCGACCTTCTTCTATAATTAAATTAATAGCACGTTCACCCAAGCCACCATCGTTAACTTCGGGGTTCTGCAGCCATTTTACAGCCTGTTCCAAACGCCCCTTGATGGTATGGGCTGTTTGCTGGACTCCTGCCTTGTCCACACCCACCACAGCATGTTGTATTTGGGATTGTAAATCGCCCAGTTTTTCACGAATACTTCGAGCCAAAGATTCGGCTTGGGGTGAGGTTCCCTTGCCCTCCTGGCGCAACTCACACAAGCCGTTGGCCATGGCTGTGATCTCGTCAGCTAATCGACGTATGGGATAAGAATCTTGAGGCAGACAGCGTTCCGATATTTCGTTCGCATTTTCTATGATTTGACGCAAAGCCTTTTCACCGACACCGCCACGCAAAGCGTAAGGATTGTTAAGCCAATCATTCGCCAATTCGGCCTTAGTGTTGATAGCATTGTTCAGTTTTTTCAACACTGTCAAGTTGTCCAATTCGCTGGTGTCTTCATCATAAGTGGTCAACTGAAGGACACGTATAATTTCTTGTATTTCATCGCTCATGCGTGAAGCCAAATAGTTGCGGTTTTCTGCTGCCTCTTCCACACCCTTGCCCTGTTGCTCCACAATATGTATGTAGACTTTCATGCTGCAAATAAGTATGGGTGCCAAAATCTTAACCTGTTCCAAACAGCGCACCAATATTTCACTATGCACCTGGTGCGTTAGTTCTTTTTCACGACCCCCTACTTCACGGGAAACTTTGCTCAAGCAAGGCGACAAATCTTTGAGGAATTGCACCAAATCTTCCATTGTATTGATGACCTCAGCCACCGCCAAATAGTCGAGCACCCGTTTACACTCTTGTATAATCTTTCGCACTTCCGATTCATCGAAGCAGAGCAAAAGCGAAGAGGTGCCTTGCAGTATACCCCGGCTTCCCTCAATTAGTTTTTTGCGCGCAGGCCCTGAATACGGATCGGCACGCAACATATCGGAAGCTTCTTCGAGTAACTGCGAGGCTGTCTCAACGCGTTGCAATGCTGACGGCATATCTTGACGCAGAATTTTGTCATCGGAACTGTTGATGGTCTCGCGTCCTACTTTTACCAGATTGGCTACAGCAGCGGATACAACTTGTACGGGACGGCTGAGATCTGGCATAGCATTGCCATCTTCCGCCTCTTCGTGCAGAATAACCAAGCGGGAGACCTACAACCAAATTTAAATCGAAAAGAAAATTAAATATTTCAAATGCATTCAAACCGATCCGAAATGAAAAATACATACATATGTGCAATTCCATTAATTATTTGAGAAAAGCTAAAGGACACTTCCCGCAAATTTTCGCAATGAACACTAAACGCATTGTGAACATATTCAAAGGTTATCTTTTCAACTAAAACATAGTCGTTCGTGTTTGTAATACAATTGAAATAATACCTTCATTTCGAAATATTTTGCTCATAAATCTCATAAGTAAGTTTTGGCATCAATTCAAAATCATAAAATTAAGTTTACGAAAAAATTACATATAATAAGAATTCAGAAAAAAATCAGAAATATAAATAAATTACATATATATATATGTGTGTGTGTATAAGATAATTTCGGTGTTTGAGAAAAACAAAATTAATACCAGTGTAGATTATAATTAAAAACTTTTGAATTGTGGGTGCTGCGCGTATAAAGTCCAAACAAATAAATTTGTTTTCAATACATCACCTGAAGGTTTAAATGTGTTAAAAGAAAATGCATGACTCATTCATTAAAGAAAAGAACTAAAGACTTGACCCTGAAGAACCACATAATGTTTAGTGTTTTATTTTAGGTATTTTTACGACGCGTCCAGCGATTTTGTAGCTAAAGCTCCAAAGTGGTCTCTAGTTTTTCCTCAATAAACTTCATATTTCCTGCCATATGGATTATTTTTCCTGTTATCGCATTCCTTTGCTTTCATTAATCTGTTTTCTTATTGGCGTCTCCTAAAGCCATATTTGCGAATACATTTTGTATTCTCAAACAAAGCATTTTGTTAACATTATAATTGTCATCACTACTTTTAAACTCACAAAAAACATAATAAAAAAGCATTAAAATTTTTATGAATTATTTTCACTCAATTAAATAAACAGGTGTTAAAGCTTTGGCAAGATCAATGTCGTTAAAGCCCACACTATTTGCGCTTCCAGCATTTAGTTTTAATTCATACGTTTCCACTTGCTTGAAAATAATTTTTTAATCTGTTTTAATTTTGATAACATGTATGTATGTAAATGCTTGTAGGAGTATAAAGTTTATTGCCTGTTAAAATCAAAATTATGTTCGTTTATAATTTTAAATGCACAAACTTCCTATATTTCCAAAAAGTGAAGTGATAATTGAAAGAATTACATAATTTTTTAAAAATTAATACCGTTTCAAAAAAAATTTGTAACGTTTTCAATTGTTTAGGCATTTGAACCGTCTTTCAATAAATAACCGGCTATCATTTCTTCGTGAATGTTTCTTTTAGTTCTCACATAACACAAAAAGTGTTGTATTACCATATCGTTCTATTTTTTGTTCGTTTGCGGTTTGTAAAATTTTTCTTTCGTTATGCCTAGATCCTGTAATCGGCGCAATGCAGGGATTTTTGTGGCATTTCGCGTGCCGATGGTGTCAGCGCCCAGATTTGTTTTAGTTACAATGTGACAAGCAATGCCGAAATCGTTGTCATTGCAGACAGACGGTGAAACGGATTTACATATATCAATGGCGCTCCGGCCCCACTTGGTGATCTTAGAGAACGGCTCAGCAACGCTTTATGTGGTGGCAACTTCTTGTTGTTTTGTAGGAATCGCACATCATACAAATCCCTAATCGAAAACTATATTATACCCTCTGCTAGTAATTCCCTACATAGTCTTAACCAACTCGCCTGTATATTCCCCACCATCTAGTTTCTTACTAAGAACAGAAATCTGTTGCAAGATAACAGCACCACGGAGGACATTTGGAGCCCAGAGCATAAGCCAGTACCACTGAATCTACCCTCCTGCTATACCTAGTGCTGCCAATAGACCTTTTTGTGGTGAAGCTTTCAGAAGCACCTGCATTGCCGAAGTCATACATGAATTTCATAGAGTTTTGGTTGCCGTTTCAATCATGGGACCCGATCGCCTCTATACCACGAAAAGCAAAATGCCACCGTTTGATACACGCCAACGCAATAATTCATTCCGAAGTAAACGTTTGTCTGCCAACAATTAAATAATAAACATATGTATATGTTTTAATTTGCTTAATAAAGCACGACAGTGTAAACGCATTGCAGCGATTATTGTCCCAATTGAGTTTTGAACGCTATGAACCGAAAAAGTTGTTAAAATGTTAAATGTTTACTAAAATAAGCGCCGGGCCTGCCCTACCACTAATTTTTCAACACTATTTGCAAGAACTTCACCACATTGTCAAATAAAAACTACTTCCTCGCACAAAGTTTCATTTTCATAGTATTTCCTTTCCTTTTGATCCAGCTCTACGACACGTCACAAAGTTTTTAATAGGTATCAGTTTCTTCCCCTTACAGCAAGGCTATGTTTAAGTTGCGCGAGATTAACCAAATAAAAAAAATTGCACATATTTTGCATGTTTCAGATATAACATTAAAACTTACCTGTTGTGCCACAGGATCTAAAATGCTTTCAATTGTTTTTGTGTGAAACACAGGCATTTTTCCGAGCGAAAATTTCTTAATTTAAAAAAAAAATAATAGTTGTACGTTTGTATTGTTTTCTTCTGCCGCCAATTAAAAAAAAATAAAAAAAAATTGCTAAAAAAAAGAAAACATAATTTAATACGGATTGTTTAAAAAAAATACTTCGGTTATTGTTGGCTGTTGGAAAATCCTTTATAGTTGAAATTAAATTATGTCTTTATGTATGTATGTAGTATGTAAAAAGAATCTTGGGAACCACATAGGACATTTGTGTTGTGCCGTTAAAGTGTTCGCAAGCCCAAAAATATATATTATTGACAACAGATTTTAGTTAAAGAGTTAAACCACGTTGTCCTCCCCCAAGGGTCTACCGGCTCAAGCAAGTAGAGGAATGGTGAAATGTAACGTTGGCGAAACAGTGTTTCTGTATGCATGCAAGGTGCAGCCAGATCGCAACCAAAGTGTGGAAGTACGGAGCGGGAATGTGGAAACAAAATGCGTCAAGGTTGGGGAATGAAAAAAAGCAGCATAGCCAAGTACACACGATTGTAGAGAAGTAATCAAATGGTTCGGAAATTGGAAATCGCGACGTAAAAACAAAGCGGAAATGTGAAAACAAAATGAGTCCAATGAAAAATGAAGTGTGCCCACACCTGCAGGAACTCGTACTTGTGTACAACTCACTAAAAAACTAAGTGTCCCTAATTGCAGAGACATGGCAAGAACGTTTGTTCAAGTGAGTGGATAGAAAGTGAAAGTGTGTACGAGCGCATGGATGACAAAACGAATGAATCCAAGCATAAGTAGATGCTGTATTCTCATGGATGAAAAGTTAATTAAAAGCTCTTCAAAATAATTAGCTCCATATAATAGTAACATCCTTCAAAAAATTTTGTTTTCACAATTTTTTTTATTTTGTACTGAATTAGTTTTTTTCTTAATACAATTTAACGTATGAAATGTTAAAATCACAAAATTTTTGCAGATTTGTTGTTTTTTTTCTTATTTCATTTCAATTCTTTTTAGTGCACATGTGTAAACATTTTTATGTCGAATATAAAATTTTTATTTACTGTATGTAATATAATGTAATTTCACCTAATTTCTGGCAAGCGATTCTGTTCGTTTGTTTTAATTTGTTTTCAAATGAATATATGTACATACATATGTTTATATATATATATATATATATATATGTATGTATGTATGTATGTATGTATGTACGTATGTACATATATTGTTTTAAATTATTTCATATTAATGCATTTTTGTTGTTTTTCTGAATTATAAAGAATGCAAATCATTTGGTGTTTTTATGTATGTATGTGTGTACATGTGTATACATTTTTAATGACGATTGTTGGTGGACTCTGAAAATCCTGTCATTCAGGGATGACAAACTTTTCTGCTAACTTAAGAGTCGTACTATAACTCGTTTTTCATTTTCGGCTTACTTTTTTTTTAATGTTTAAAAAAACATATTTTCTGTTCTCAATGATTTTTTATATCTATTACAATACCTAGAATCTTATAGAAATGCCTTCAAGTTTTACCGTGTATGGACCGGGGGTACATAGCATCCGTCAATCGTCATCCGTCGCTTTTCTTAACTGATGCTAACGCAACAACGGATTAGTTTGGAGCAATGAGTGATTTGTTAACGCATGTAAAGTAACACACACGCACAGTCTAAATTAATTTGCGTTGAAGTTGACCTACTTTATGCGACAAAGCTCAGCACAAAACCTATATTTTAATTTAGTAGTTGCATGATAACACATAACAGATTCTATGTGCCTCGGCATTTAAGTGTTCGCTTAAGGGAATACAATAATACCCACAAGTTTGTCATACACCCAGAGTTTTTCATGTCACCCTGTTGTTAACGAAACGTTACTTATACACATACTTATGTATGTGCATATGTACATATGTACATATATTTGCATGTACATATGTATGTATGTAGACATGTAGTTTGGAACACTTGTACTGTATACATATGTACATACATATACATATGTATGTTAAGAAAATAGAAATATAGGATAACAAAATGAAAATACAAAAATAAACGGTTTATGCAAAGAAGTGACTAGTCTTTAACCAAAGACTATGAATATACATACATATGTACATATGCATGTATGAATGTATGTACATATGTATGTTTGTAGTCTTTGCTTTTACAAAACGATACAGACGACTGAATTATAGGTTTGGCCTTCAGACAAAAGAACGGCAGTAGAAATTGTGACGCCACTTCAAATTTCTTACGATTATAAATATGAAAGTATACTTTTATGGACATACATAAACATATAACGGACGGACGGGTGTTTTTTTTAGAGGTATAGAACTTCGAATTGAAATAAAACACAAGAAAATCGTTTTAATGTCCATCAATTTGGCTTTATTGGAAGGATAATTTTATGCCATTATTGTTTAAATATGATTTCGGGCATGTGGCCGCCGCGGCTGGCTCGAATAAAGCCAATTCTACAGGTCCAATTTTCAACCACTTCAAAATCTTCCATAAAATTGATGGACAAAGCTCCAATTGCTGTGCACGGTGGCGAATCGATTCATTCGGGTCCTCTTCAACACTTTGCTCTACAGCGGCAATTGTTTCTTCGGTGCGCACTGTTCGACGTCTCTGCGGATGCGTATTATCACATAGAGTAAACGTAGTGCGAAAACGATCCATGGTTAACCGAATTAATTGCTCTGATGGACGATTATGTCGACCATAAAATGGACGGAGCTTGCGGTAAACTTCGCGAACTGAACCATTATTTTCGAAATAAATTTGCACGATTTGCAAGCGTTGTTCTTTTGTCAACCTGTTCATGATGAAATGGCAAACCAAACTAAATATTAATCACTTGACAGCTGACAAAATGGCCGCCAGTCAAAAAAGTGATGCCAACTTAAAGTTCTATACCTCAATAAAAACACCCTGTACATCCATACATAAGTATGTATGTATGTACAAATGAATATGCATACCAGAGAATGACAGTAAGTAAAAAACTCAAAGCTCAAAACTGTTGAAAAGAAAACAGAAAGAGCACAGAATGAAACAAAAGCAATGCAATAGCAACTAGTTTTTAGTTTGTTGAAAACGGAATTTGGTTCAGAACATTAGCTAAGTCGTGATATGTAAGCGAATGCGAATGGGAATAGAATGTTTTGTAGCAGGCAACAGAGATACAATTTGAGTAAAAAATATTTGTATTCTTCCGTTTCTCAATTCTTTTGTTTTCTCTTATGATGGGATTCACTCTGAACAATTTTGAGTCTCCAAGAACTCTGTTAATTAGCTAAGGGTAATATGTTTTGGTTGGAGAAATATGCTGGGCATCCACCACACAAATATTTTTAAAAATATGCAAAGATTAACAATGACACAACAGCTCCCCAGTTTAAGTCAAACTGCAGTTTTTCCTGTCGTAGTTTACTTGTTTATTTAAATTATAAATTTGTTTCTCCTTAAATTATAATTCTGCTTTATAAAATTTTATAATTTACTTATCCAACTGTTAAATATGCAAACTGAAAATCAACTGACATCAATTAAATTGATTCCTACCATCAAAAGCGACCGATAATTATCTAATCTAAACACGTGTGGTTTTTTCTAACATATTTAGCATGTACATACATATGTATGTATGTAGGTATGAAGGAAATATTTTTTAATTTAAATTCATCACAATGTGTACAAATTTTAATTTAGTTTCCGAGGCATAGAAATTTTAATCCACGTACATATTTTCAGGAGCTTATTTGTTAGTGAGCACATTCTTCTACATGCTGCACAAAAGAATATGAGCTGTCGTGGTGCTGCCACCTTGCAGACGTCTTGATACAAAAATTTTTTAGCGCCATCAGAGAGGACAGATAAAAGAAAATTAATCACTTCAAAAAAGCGATGTAGTTTTTCTTACAACTTTTCCAGTTATATTGTTTCACTGAGAATTGCAATAACAACAACCTACTCTGCAAAGAGAATACCATTTAGGGACATAGTGATACAACAACAATTTGAAAAGAAAACAAACAGAGAACTCTAATGCTTGAGATTTTTTGAAGAGTAAAAACGAATGTGGGTTATATGAAAATAAATACTAGAAAACTAAAGATTGTATTTCTTTCGTGTAACAATGATAAATATGCAAGATAAAAGCAAATCAAACGTACATACTATATACATATGTACATGTTTATATGTACGGTTGTATGTATGTCGGTCTGCCCGCTAAATAATACACACGAACCTTCGTTGAGTGTTAAAACGTACGTGAGCACCACTAAAAATGAAATAAAAAATGTAACCATTTATGGGAGTGGAATACCTAAAGACGTTCAGTTCGAAAAAATGTTTCAAAACAAAGCAAAAAATAATATTTATAAAATTACTAACGTTGATACTATTCTGTGGAGTTTTATCATAACAGCTTAAGTTAAGATAAGAAAAATACAATATATTTATGACAGATATTTCAATGAAAAACTGCATTTAATAATAAATGTTATTAAACCGAAATTACAAACAAACAAATTCATCAATTATAAGAAGATTTTGCCAAACAAAACTTGCCATATTTCCTCCAATTACAAAAATTAGATGCATTTTTGCCATTTTAAAATTCGACTTAAGTTGTTATGACTAAATGCCACAAATTTTTTTGTAGAAGTTTATAGCATGTGAATGTTTCATTATTAGTTGGTTAAGAAAGGTGCGGGGAAAAAAGCTTTAACGGCTTAAATCCGTTACTATTTATAAGTTTTTTTCACTTGGATTTTATTATTTGTGTCTTTATTCGGCCAAAGTTTTGTGCTTCGATATAATAACGTTTATTTAAGGGACAGGTAAGGATTTGGAGAAAAAATAAAGAAAATGAAAAGTAAACGTGTGACAAATGCTATTTATAAACTAAGTTAAAGGACACTTAAAAGAAACATAAAAAGGGGAACGAAATTGTATGTCAGATAGACGATAAAAACATAACATTTTTCTTATCGTGATTGATTTTAAAAGGTTAAGCGATAAATTCATGGACGATAAGAGGGCTACAGCAAATAAATTTACACTCGATCCCGGACACCTCAATATGCCGTTGCCCATAAAATTTTACAGCGGTATTTGCATGGCAAAAATTGACGCAACATACGGGAATTCTTAAGTGGTCCGAGTTTCCTAAGCAATTGCATTCACTAAGTAAGGAAAATTCTAAGCTTTTGCCTGCAAGCAAAAATAAATCACAAAATTAAATTTAATTTTAACAACAGACAACAGAAAGAAAATAATATATGTATAATACTACCCGGCACGTGGCAACGCGGCCGGGAGTATTAAATTAATCGACTAAAAGTAATTTCAGTGTTTGTATAGATTTTAAATAATTTTGCAACGCGATCGCCTTTTTACTCCAAGAAAAACATATACCCTTCTAGCTGGGAGTTTTCTGCAACACTATAAATTTAATTTTGAAAAACTTGCCTATAAAATCAAAGCTGCCATATGAAATTAATAGTGTGTTTGCTTTTCAAATATGTATGTATGTAGTGGGTATATTATGCAGCTCAAATCAATTTTATCTGGATTAAAATAAATTTTACTTAATTGCAAAAAAACCATCTGGGTACAGATTTTGTGGAAACAAATGAGTGAATCCAAATTATAAGAATATTAGTTTTGCTATTGATCTATTTTTTAATTATTATGTATTTTTAAACATTTTTGTTTAAGTTCATTAGTAATTTATACGTTTACATACGTTTTTCCCCGCCACAGAATACTCATTATTGCCATTAAACTTGGACGGACCAGCAGATATACCTACATATGTATGTATCTGTGTTCATGTATATTAACTTGTTGTTTATTTACTCAATTCAAGTATTCTAATTTTTGTCACAGCAAAAATATTTCAGATAAAAGTAAAAAAATTAGTGTTCCCCAGGCATTAATGTTTGCATGTTCATAAAAATGCTACTTATTATTTTGTAGGTGAATGTAAACAGGGATCCTGTTTCAATTCATTAGATATCAGCTGTCATTCTTTTAATGTTTTAATGCAAACAATTTTAATGGATGTTGGCTGCAAAATTACTCGTTTTATCATTAATTCTGCTGAAAAGATAAGATTGTGTTTATTACATGGCTTAAGGCTTTACCGTTTATTGTTATAATTGTTATATTGGCAGTTATTCCAAAGTGCGAAATTTAAAATTTTACATTATAAAACATTCACGAAAAGCATTCCCGTACGCGTAAATTAGACAAATGAGATCTATTCGAAGAGAACAGTAAATATATTTCCTCTTTTAGCACGGTACAAACTGTACTTTTTCTTCATTATAATTTGGGCAATCAGTTAGGCAATCAGCTGTTTGATAAGTAAACAATAGCAAGAAAAAAAAAAACAATGAAATATGTCTGTATATGAAAAAAGTATTTAATCACTAAATAGTCGAATTGTTGCATTGTTATACATATGTATGTAATTATGTATGTTTACATGTAGTATACTATATGTTTTGCGGTATGGCATTTTTGACTCTTGCTGAGAGAAATACTTTATTCTTTTATTCATTCTATCGAACTGTGGCCAACAATGTAAAATATTAAATGTGGTAATTTTGATATTTGTTTATGTGCTCAGGTATATTTGCTTTTTCAGGGTGGCAGCGCTATAGCAAAATTACAGCAGAAAGTTATGTGGTGCCACGTTGTAACGTAAGTACACCTTAGTGGCTGGTAATTCACACCAGGCAACTCTTTCGGCTAAGCTAATTAACTTTTAAGCATCGGGGAGGGGAACATAAGATGAGTACAGACTTGCTTGTACTTTCAATTCGTTTTACTTTCTTATTTGTACTCGGCAAAAAGCACGAGTGTGTGTAAATGTGTGTATACGATATATACAATAAGATTTGCTGTGTGTGAACAACGAAGCAATTTCAATGAACACTGTGTATCTTTCTTATCACTAAGAATTGAACAGTGTTAATTGTGACTTAGTATGTTATTGATAACGAATAACAGTTGATATCCAGTAGTGTTGCCAAACGGCATTGGAAACTAAAGTGTTGCCAGAAAATGAAATGATCAGCCACTTAAAAGCAACTAAAAAATTAAATTAAATTAATTATAATGTAAATTTAGTACTTAACTTGAGAAATGTTTTTTTCAAACTAATGAAACTGACATTAAAAACAATAATTTTTAATTGACATGTAAAAAACATGATATGAGCTATCATGGCAAGTATTTTATTCTGTTTTGAAAAGTTTCTGCCCTTGACTGCTTTAGAAATCAATGTTTTCGTGATTGCGGTTAATATAAAGTTGTACTGATTGAATTGATTAACTAAGTTGGGTATTTAATTTCATAATTCCTTATATGTAAGTAGTCTAACAAAATTCTATGTTTTTCGTCATCCAAGTTGCTGATCAATTCATTGTGATTTTGTTTCTTCTGATGAAATAAAATCCAAATAGTTTTTTTCTGTAAAACATACAAATTGAAGTAGTGAGATGGAATTCATAAAATAACTTGTTGTCAACTTCGAGGTAGGAAAACGTTCCACTACACCTCATGAAGAGTGTAAATCCTGTGAGTGTTGTTCACAGTTGAAGGCAAAATACGTTATTGTTGAACCAGGTAAAACACCATCTCAAACACAGCTTGTTTGGTTTAATAAAAAAGGAAGATATTAGACTTTTTTCCATTTACTACAACTGTGTTAGCGGACAACCTAATGTTTCGTAATTAGAATTCAGCAATTGTTTTCAATAAAACAATTTCATATTGCACATATGTATGTACTTAACTGGATGTTAAGCGAAATTCAAATAGCAGCAGTTTAGATGAATCAATTAAACTTGTACAAGCAATGAAAGAAATATACGCACATACATGCAGACATATATACATACATATGTACATATATAGCCGCCTTAGTCAGCAAATAGAGAATTTTCTCTGAATTGTGATTCATGGGCGAAACAAATTAATTTAAAAACACAAATTAGCAATGAATGCTCTGAGTTGGGGGTATAAGGAAAATTACAAAAAGAATTGCATTTGCTCCGACAAAAAAATATTTGATTTGTTATTTTTGCACAGCAAACTTTAAAATTAGCAAATTTGTCTTGAGCATAAGATTCTAAGAAATAAAACAACACTTTTCGAGTAATGGTATTCCTGAACTTTTATACAAAGTTTAGATAACGAGGGGGGGGGGGGGGGTGGTTAAATTTCTTTTATTGCTTGACTCCTTAATAAGAGTAATTTTTTCCCGTACATACTCTTTTAGAAGCAAAGCCGGTGTTTGCCTCACCATAAAGAGAAAATCCTTTATTGTAAAGAGAAAGTAAAATTCTAAACATGCATATTTAAACTTTGACAAACTGTCATTAAAATTTAAAAATTTTTCGGTTTAGTTTTTCTTGTAAGCTACTTAATTAGATATTAAGTAGCATTTTTAATACTTTACAAATTTACATTTTATTGAATTTAAATACTATAAAGTTTTATGCGTTCTGAACTAAATTAATTTTTAATCAAATCTTTCTAACAGTTTTACAATTTGTTAATTTTTGATTTCATTTGGCATTATGTTATATATGTAGTCTCAATCCGTTGTATAATAATGTTTTATGCAACGCATTAATTAGTATGAGCCTGTTGGAGTCTAAAATTAACAGTTTCTGAAATGACTGAACTACAACTGGTTCTCCAATTTCCAATCATTGAAGACATACCTATAACTTGGTTTTAGTGTTTTCTTAATCTAAGTCTGCTCTCCGAATGTTTAGTCCTTTTTGCACGACAGAAAAATCAAGTTCAAACTAGTTTCATTTGCCTTGTTAATATTAGCAACCCAGTGCAAAAATCGCAGACTTCTTAATTGTTGGATACTAGTGCAGACACTTTTTAAACTTTTTTTCTTACGAGTTTAAAAAGAAAAACTTGTTTGTCCTTTATTATGAAAAGTGATCAACATTGAAACCTATAAAATTTGCAGTATGCATGTAGACACATACCTACATACATACATACATACATATTTATGTAGTTAATTTGTATCTTAGGTAATAAAACTTATTAAAACTCGAGAGAAGTTTAGTTTTGTGTATGGGAT
Organism: Epicampocera succincta; assembly: GCA_932526305.1. Classification (NCBI taxonomy): domain Eukaryota; kingdom Metazoa; phylum Arthropoda; class Insecta; order Diptera; family Tachinidae; genus Epicampocera; species Epicampocera succincta. The sequence continues at coordinate 16,406,782 of OW052038.1, forward strand.
TATTAGCAAATGATATTCATAACCTAAATAGAGAGTCAAGTCCCACAAATTTTACAATTTTTCACAATTACTACTAATGCAAAGCACTTGCATATGTACATACATATAACTAGGCATACATGTACATACATACATATGTACGTACATACATATGTATGCATATAGATCAATAAGTTAATTTACTTGATTATATTGGTAGTAATTACGAAGACGTAACAACTTACACATGTAATTAATGAACCTTAACAAGGGCCAAAAATGATATACAAAGAATATATGTATGTATGTAATTAAACAGTAAACAAGTTTTACACTAACAATATTACAGTAGTTAGTAATTTTTTTGTCATAAGGATAATATCCTTCTGCCCCCTAAAAACTAAAAAATTGCTTCATACGTATACATATGTAAGTATGTATTCCGATTCTACTTTCTTGCACCCAATCCCACATACGGTACCTACACATGCATGTGTACCTGCTAGAAAAAAAAAATAACAACAAGAGATTCCATAAAGAAGTGTATCGAGAGAGTGTGAGAGAGAGAGAGAGAGACTGGAGTATATGACGTTAAATCAGAAATTGTGAAAACTTTGGTCATTATGTTTGTGAGTCATCTGCTATTTTTTGTTTTAAGCAAGAACTTTAAAATCAAATAATAACAATCAAACGTGTTTACATAAATGTGTACATATGTATATATGTATATGTGTGCCTACATAGAGGCAAACATATGCATATACACAAAAGTATATGTATATGTACATATGTATATATATTTATTACCACAAAATATTCTCTCCAAAACTCGAATACAGCTGCTGTTCGAGCAAGTTCAGCCCTCACCTCCCTCCCAACTACATTCGTTCCTAACAAGATCAAATTTTGGTCATACATCAATATATACATACATACATATTTACACTCATCCGTACATACAATATATTTTTAATTTTTCATGTTTTTGCTTTTTTTCGGCTATATACATACATATGTATGTACATGCATATGTACATAAATACATTCAATGTTATAGACACAGTTTTTGTTGATTCTTTTTCACTTTATTTCAATTCTTTTAACTTTTTCCTAGTTAAAGTTTAAGGTAAGTTGTTCTTTTCTTATTTTTTCTCAACTTAAAATTATTGAAACGAAAATTTGTTTGCCTTGATTTATTTTTACTAATAAATTAAATAATTTCACTACCCCACCAAAAACAACAATAACCGTTTAAGAAAATTATTTCAATTTTATCCCTCTTCGCAATGAGCGCTTAAAGCACAACTTACTCGACCGAGAATTTTTCACCAACTAAATAGTGATGGTGGTAAAATTTCTAGTTTGCGACGGTGGCGCACTGGTCTCCACGGTGGGGGAGCAGTGATTAAGCTTGTAGTAGAAATGTCTCTTAGCTTTTTTAATTTCTCTTTTTGTTGTTGAGAAACTTTAATACGAATGCTGTAAGATCAATGTGTGGTGAAATGAGTTTCTCTTTTATTTCATTTTACCTTTCAGTTAAATAGTTTCGTTTGTGACAGCAGCTAAAAGAAACATGAAAAATCTAAATTTAAGTTTATTAACCTGTTGTTTTAAAAGATTCTAATGTAAAGGTCGCATAGGAAAATTGTTAAGTGCCAAGAAAAACAAAAAGAGGAATGACAGATGCTAAAGAAAGCAAATATAAAAAGTTACCAAATAAAAACAACTAGAAAAAAACGAACATACGTTTCTTATGTAATTAAACTGATTGTCGCATAATTTCTCCCTCTCGCTCTACGCGGATTAAATAATAAATTTACTTTGTAAACCTTTGTCTTCAATTGGTTAAAGTCTGTTTCAGTGTTCCAAATTTCATCACAAACAGTTGATTAGTTTCAGGGAAGCGTAAATATTGTTGGGGGCAACACCCAATTTTAAAATTTGACGGTAAATTACGGATTTTATGATAAGCAGATGGAAGTTATAACAAAAACAATTGAGAAAAATAAATAAATAAAAATTGCTTTGTGCAATCTTCAACTTACTGTGCAATGCACGTATTAGCTTTGATCCCGTGTACACAACATTGGGAGACCGTGGGAACCCAAAGCTTAGACAAAAGAGAGAAGTTGTGAGAGCGAAATATATTTTCCTTAGGGCAGATTGATAAAAACGTCAAGCAATCAGCTGCTTCAAAAGGAAATAAAATAAATAAATATTGAAAAAATACAAAAGTATAAATAAGAAGAATTAAATTTGTTATCGAATAAACGCGAGAAAACGTATAAAAATGGAAGTACGAGTACATGCTTGAATTTTACTTTCATGCTCAGGAAAAGGATGTACATACATACTGTATTATTATTATTTGGAAAAAAAATTTTGCCGAGACGGGAGCTGGTAATGAATTAGTTGCTCATCAGGCAGTTCGGAAGACAATGAGATTTGCAAACCTTTTAAAATTTCAAAAAAGGTTTGTTGTGCATTTTAATCTAAAATGAGAAAAATCTGTGTTTAATCTCACTGACGTAAACATTAAAAAAATATGTCTTCGTACTTTCATTTTGAATTTGAATTTGTTATTTTATGAATTCAAAAGAAACTGTTTTCAAATCAAACAATCTATGCATTTTTGTTGCAGTAAATGCGAGTTAAAAAGAACGTAACTGACGTAACTCTGTGAAAAAAGAATAAATTATTGATTTTATTCTAAAAATGAAAAAAATCGTTCTATATTTCGGGAATCTGCAATATTTGTTTGAAAAAATTGTATTTATTATTTAATACATTACGCGATTTTGCACTTCAGCTAACGCTTTGTACGATATTAAGCATAAACAATTGAAAATTCATTTATTACCATCAAAATACTTGATCCACAGACACAAGCTTAAATAATTCCTCTCACACACTCACCTTCATATTATGTAGAGACGGCAGTTGGTTGACAATGACATGTTAATAAAACAGAACTAAGGAAGGATTTAAGATATTAAGAAGGCACATCTTTTACCCACATACACTTCACTTCACTTGAATAGGTGCAGTGTTTTAGCAACCGATTTAAGCTTGCTGCTCTCAAGATAATTCATGGAGAGGACTTTGCTGCACTTTCTTCAAAGGTTAGATGGTTGGGACAAAGTGTGTAAACAAATGAAGTTGCAAAACTTTCGTTAGATTGAATATGTGCTTCTTTTTACACTCTCTGAAGAAAAATATGAACTATTTTTGCGTCACTTGAATAGCTGCACATTGCAAATAATTATTATAAAACTGCAATAAAATAAAAAAAACATGAAAATAATATTATTATTATTATTTATTTATTAATATAATACAATTATGATAATAAATATTAAAGAAAAAAAAGAGTTCTTGCTGCCTCTGCAACTCGACTTCGACTCGGACTTAAAATTATTGTTAAGTTAATTTTCGATATATGTATGTATATTTATAGATAAGGTTGATATTAGTATCTGATGGATTTTTTAAGAGATCGGATGGTAGTATGGACCCAAAGATGGAATATCTGACTGAGTTGTAATAGGTACATTTATCTAAAATATGTTTTACATTAAGCTCTGTGTTACACGTTGTACATCATGGTGCCTCCCTTTGTTCTTGCAGTGTCCTAGTCTGAGGCAAACGAATATATTGGTTTCCAGTCTTGTTACAGTTTTCGGTTATAACGGTTTTACCCCGACTTTTGTAATTGTACTGGTAGTGTGCCCATTGTTGACGAGTTTGCTCATTGATGTAGCCTGTTATAGCTTTGAGTATGTCTGCTTTTTCTAAATTTGAAAATGTTATTAAAGGGCTTCATTTTCCTTCTGCTGCAGCAAGATCGGCATATTCATTGCCAGGTATACCAACGTGTGACGGAATCCACATAATTTTTACTTTACTTTCATGTTGAATACAAAGATCCCTCATTTGGTTTGTAAGAATTGACTCATGTGAAACATTTTGAACTGCTTGGATTGATGAAAGGCTGTCAGTACATATAACGGTTTTATAATCATTTTTTGAAGCCCAGTCTACTCCAAGCTGTAGTGCCAGAGCTTCAGCTGTGAATTTGGAGCAGTAATTATAGAGTATACCTTTATATACAAGTTTAGCATTTTCCTCGACAATAGCGAAAGATGTTGAATTATCCGTTTTGGAGCCATCAGTAAATATAAGTTTGTGATCTGATTTCAGTTCACAGGCTAAATTGTGATACAACTGTTTGTAGACTGTGGGTTGAGTTGAATGCTTCTGTAATTGGGATGTTCCTAATCAATGTCGTTCTAAAATATCCCGTACTGTATCTAATTGCTCCATGATATGGCCCATCAATTAGCTTTAAGTTTGAAGGAGCACACCACCCGAATATAGGGAGAGCATAATCTACTTTCGAGAGTATGATTGAACGTGCTATACTTATCATTGTAACTGTATGTATCCTGAAGTTCTTGGATGTTAATATTTTTACAATGGTCAATCTGTGAATTAAACCTTTTCTAAGTTGTAGACACTGTTCTCTAAAGATAAAGCTCTTATCAAAAATCACACCCAGGATGCGTAACTTATCAATTCTTTGAATTTGCAATTCTGTTTACGGCATATATGAAATAATCTGCATTTTTCGATAGACAATTTAGCCCCTGATGATAAGCTGCAGTCATCAATATTTTTTTTAGCGTATTGAATAAAAATTCTTTTTGCTTCATTGTTATCCTTAACTTTCATAGGAATTAGAGCATCATCTGCGTAGATAGAGTGCTCGATATGTTTCATACTTGAGAGAACTGTACTAAATTGATTAAACGCTTTTATAAACAATACAATGGATAAATGCGAGCCTTGCGGTATGGCATTATGTAAAGAAAAACTAGTAGACATAAAGTTGTTGACTCTTACTTGGATTTTCCTGTTACTCATAATATTTTTATTTACGTTATACATTTTGCTTCCCACTTTTCGCTTTTGCAGTGCAAAGGCGTTCACAAAATCCGTTTATAGAATATTAACATGCTTTTTATTAGATAAAGTATAATAATAATATAATTTCGTTAATTAATTCTATGTTTTATTTATTTATTTTTAATAATGTGCACTTCCGCCTTTCGACAAAATTTTCTCACAAATTCAATTGGAAGGGAGTTATAGAGTTGCGATAAATATTGTAAGGAAATTTGCGACCATGCCGATTTTATTGCAGCAATTGATGATTCTCGGTCATCAAATTTCCGCCCAGGCTCGTACACTTTTGGAGACAACCATACTCACACTTTTCCCATTATGTTTAAATCTGGGGATTATGCTGACCATGGCAGCAATTCAACATTTTGCTCATTAATCCACGCTCCTGTTGGAAAGTCCATGGGATGGGTCCGAACGAATCTTGAAACTTTGGAAACGCAGTTTGTAGAATAGACTGATTTAATGGTGGTTTTTTCTGCAGTTTAATCCGTTTAAAGTGTTTTGCTGCTTTATTATCCTTCTAATCGTAGAAATACCAGCTCTGGATCCACTTTTTGCTCTGATTTTTGCAGCAGAGTCAGTTGAGTTGGAAGCTATTCTTAGAATATTTCGCTTTCCGTAGCTGTTGTGGCCATTGTCTGCCTTCCCTGCATGTTTCTGCCGTATTTCTCTTTATTGCTTAAATAATTCCACACGACGTTAGCACTTTTGTTAACTTTTATGGAAACTTCATGACCGGACATATCTTGATCAGCATAGGCATACATTTTTGCCCTCTCTTCCACTGTTAACCGTGACCCATTTTGATTTAACAATCTTTAGCAAACTATTTAGTTAAAAAAAATGTAGTTAAGAATTAACAAAAATTACCATACAAAGAGTTTTAAATCATTGCACCTACTCAATTGGATCAAAAATAATTTACATTTTTCTTCACAAATTATAAAAAGAAGCACATATTCAATCTAACGGAACTTTTCCAACTTTCTTTATTTACACACTTTATCCCAACCATCAAACCTTTAAAAAAAGTCCATGAATTATTTTGAGAGCAGCAACCTCAAATCGGTTGCTAAAACACTGCACCTACTCATGTGAAGTGAAGTGTACATACAGACATTTTTAATATGTTTAATATGTTCATTTGTGTAAGTGTTTGCATGTCAAGGATTCTATGCCAGAGACAGAATGATTTTGTTATTAGAATTTAATTGAGAACAGTCTGTTTTTGAGGCTGTTTAAAAAAAATTTAAAGAGTAAAATTTTCTTGTATATTTAAAATTACATCTGCATACATGTGTATGTACATACATATGTATGTATATGTATATGGTTGCTTAAATATATATTTTTAAATAAATTGTTGTAATATCTGCATACATACATACATATATATGTATTTTTATGTATTCTGATCAGTTTAATTTCTCTTTGTATATCTACATACATAAGTACATACATACATACATACATGTATTTATAATCAAATTTCAAACATAATATTGCCCTCCATTTTATATTTATATATGTATGTGTGTACATACATATGTATGTATATAGTTATGCATGTATATATGTATGTACGTAAGAATATAAATGCATAAACGTATATATATACACATATTTATGGATGCATGTATGTACATTTGTATGTATATCGGCTTGCTGGCATGATCAATTTCATGAACATACAAAATTGTATTTCCAACACTACCTCGCTGTTGACAAAAAACTATACAAATGTACATAAAAATATACATACATACATACACTATTTCTCCTTTTCACATACTCACTCTTTTTTGCAATCATGCAAAATTTTTGTAATTAGAAAAGGGGGCAATATGCTAAACATGAAGTATAAGTATGAATGTATACATACTATGTATACATACTATGTATATACATACATATGTAATGCTTTTATCTTGCTTGTATAGTGTTTGTATTCTAGCAACAGTTGTCGCTATTGAAAACAAAAAGACACAGTCTTAGAAACATTGTTTATAAGGCTGTATGTGTTGTGCATACAAAGTTTTAAAGGATGTATTGTGCAAACAAGAATATTTACTTGAAAAACGCAGTTTTGAAAAGAAAACTTGAATACAATGCCAACATAAGGATAGAAAGAAGTAAGTTCGATAAGTTTTGTGATCGATATGAATTTCTTTAAGAAATTTGGTTTTCGATTATAATTTCTATTCAATAAAAATTGTAAATCATAACTTACGGTTTCCGCCATTTTTTTTTAAATAAATTCCTTTAAATTAAACTTAAAATGAACGAAAAAAATTCTTTCATCAAACTTCAAGTTTGGATGTTTAAACTTTGTATACATACATATGTATGTATGTATGTGCTTATGTATGTATGTGTGTGTGTACATACATACATATGTATCTATGCAGGTACATATACAGATACATATGTATGTATGTATAAGTTTTTAATTAACAGTTTGATTTAATTGCTTAAGTCGTGCGCTTTTATTTGTTCGCCAGCTGCCTTTCGTTCGTAACAATTAAAGCATTTATTTCTTTGTTTTCCAAACAAAATACTTTTTGATGTTCTTTATATATGTACATGTGTATGTAGTATATGTATGTATGTACATACATAAGTATAAATAAGAATAATTAAAAACAGTTTCATTCCTGCAAATTGTTACTTAATTGTTGGTAAAGTATTCCTGGACTTAATCAATCCTCTACTTTCCATTAAAGAGATTCTTTTGTATTGTTTCCTATAATCTCATGCCGGGAAAATATTAAAATTGACAGTTTTAAGAATTTGTTAAATAAATCGCATTCTTAGGCTAAAGTTTTGCTCTGTAGGCAGCTGAGTAGGGCAGTACCCACGGGATATCGGCATATAAAGAGCCAGAAAACACACAAAAATCGGCTTTATATTATGTTTTTTTTTTAATTGTGTAGCTTTAAAGCAATTAAATTAACTCAATTGCTTTAGTTTTGAATTTTCAAAATATTTGAGGCATTAAATCAGTAATTTGAATTAAAAAAATGCATTTATTTACTTATTATTATCTCTAAGTTCTTCAAAATATTGAACCCTCACCGTGGTCCTAAATATAAGGGGCCTTCTTCTGCAAACGATTTCGGAATCGATAACTGTAGGAGGCCATCGACGACGACTTCTGTACGAACGGTACGAATAGTACTGAGTATTAGCTGCTCAGGTAGAATTTTCGAAATAAATTTCTACGATTTGTAAACGTTGTTCTGGTTTAAGTAGGAGTTTGTAAATCTTTGCGTGGGGATTTGCCACTTCTTTAGTATGAAAGCTAATTTGACAGTTATTCCTATCGGAAGTTCTATATCTCTAAAAAAAACAACGTATATATGTATATATATATATATATATATGTATGTATGTACATATATACATATGTATCATTTAAAAATAAAATTCAAAATTATAAAAGAATTGCTTCTAATTCATAATCGTACGTTTGCAACTAACGCCAACTTTATCCCGTATTTATTGTCCCTGAGTTTTACCATCTTTCTTCGCTACTTTTGAATTTTTTTGCATAAATTGCAAAAGTTTGAAAGTCATCTTTTGTACTTAAGTAATTTTTTTCACTTAAAATAAAAAATTATTCAAACATGAGTTTTTTATTTTGTTGGCAAGAAGCACAAATATAAAAAATACAAAATGTTTTAGAGCACAAGTTGCATCATTTAGTTAAGCAAATTGGAAATGCATTCACGAAACTTAATTAAATTTATTTCTTTGTTGAAAATGGAATGAATGGATATGTTGTAGTAAATAAACTCTACAATTTAAATAGCATAAGTTTGGGAATAAATAAAGTTAAAATTATGCCAAAATATATAGTTTGTTGCCAAATTAAATTTAATCAGTATTCAGTTTTGCCCCAGCATCCTGCTTAGAGTTAATAAAGACCCTTTAGATCTTTGGCTTAACTAAAAAAAAGCTCCGAAAAGCAAAAATAATTTCACTACTTTCGACTGTTCTGACCTCATTTTAAAGCAATACTCGTTGATTTGTTGCATCAGCTTTTAAATCACACTGAACAGAGTGCACTTCTTCCGGCTGCTTGTCAATTTGTGTTATAGCCTGAACTGCCCCTCAGGAAACCAACCAACCAATTTGTCTGATACAGCTCTTGTTATTTTCATAAGTTATTTTTTTTAACCTGTTAAGAACTTTACTTTTGAGCACTTAAGTTTTATGAGATTTCTTCGTTATGCTGACGCTTTTTTGGGTAATTTATAATTAAAAGAAGAAAAAGAGCAACTGGCAGTCGCGTAAATTTTTAAGCAACTCAAATGGACTTGTAACTTGAAGAGTAGTTTTTATTTGCCTGAAAATACGAGTGTAAAACTTTTATTAGCAAATAGTATTTGTCGTACTCGATAAAATGTTTAATTTGTAGTTTTAATACAATTTAGTTTTAAAAAGTAATTTTTGCTAGTGACTGGTTTTCATTTTGTCGTAAGAATCGATGTTCTTTGCATTTTTAAATTTTTAATGCTGTAGAAATTATTATATTGAATAGTATTCCTTTAGGTTTTTATTCGTTTTTTGCTTTTTTTAATATATTTTTTAATAACTATCTGATAGATAGTTTCATTACATTTATGTTTTAAATATAATTTGGGGCATAAGTGTAAGAACTAAGACTGAATTGATATTTCTTTAAGAAAATGTTGAAAAGTTACCATAAAGTTTAACGCTACACGTGAGATGGGGATTATCTGTTTCTCCAACTTCCACAATACCTTCTCCGATTCCACCCTTCAAATAAGCACCCAAGTTGTTAACGTACAATATTGACATGGGACACGGGGGATGGGCGTGCACTGGCAAAGTTGTTGATTGCGCTCAACCTGGCGAGAAGCCAGCAGCGATCCCTGAAAATGGACTGGTCAAACTGACATACTGCCTCCTCGTGGCGCCCCTACAGCACCCGCTTAGAGGTGAACCAAAGTGTGCAGCGAATCCCCTCTGTCCAGGGGTCTAAACCAGGACCCGGTCCTCCAGGTTCGGGGGTTGTGCGTGGGGTTAACTTCGCTACCGTGTAAAAACACATTAGTTTCGTTACAACCACAAGAAGAAAATATAAATATGGATTATCCTTATTTTGCTGACGACCATGGACAGCGAAATAAGGATAACGATTTTCGGTTCGGCACGTGGAATGTCAGGTCCCTGAACAGAGCACGTGCAGCCGATGAACTTGCGGAGGCCCTGGAAGCCTATAAGGCTGACATCACCGCCATCCAGAAAGTGCGATGGGATGGGCCGGGCAGAAAGAAAGTGACAAACTGCGACATCTATTACGGTGATTGCTACAAAGAGCGACGACAGCGCTTGTTTGGATGCGGGTTTGTTGTTCGAGGCAGACTTCGGCAAAGAGTCTTAAGCTTTAAATACGTGAGCGAAAGACTGATTACAATTCGCATCAAGGCTAGACTCGGCAACATTAGCCTAATCTGCGCCCACGCCTCCACGGATGATAAAGATGACGACAGCAAGGATGACATAGAAAGAACATACGATCAATGCCCCAGCTATGACACGATCGTCCTAGGAGATTTCTGCCGTAGTGTGAAAATTTGGTCAATGGTGGACTTCCCCGGCCTGAAACCACACTGATAAGGACCTACCAAACTGTTCACGAATGGTTTCAGGCGCTCACACAGAACGGCAGAGAAGATCTTGTAGGCGATGTTCAGGAGACTTATTCCTCGGTAGTTGGCGCAGTTGAAGGGGTCTCCTTTTTTGTGGATCGGGCAAACGATGCTGAGATTCCACTCGTCGGGCATGCTTTACTCCGACCATATCTTACAGATGAGCTGGTGCATGCGCCCAACCAGGTCATCTCCGGCTGCCTTAAATAGTTCCGCGTCTGTCCGTCCGTCCGCTCCTGCAGCTTTGTTTGATTTCAATCTCGATATTGCTATCTTGACTTCATTCAGGTCAGGGGGACGGAATTCTCTGCCATCATCGTCCGTTATCTGGAGTGGAATATTCTGCCTGGCGATGGAATCGGTGTTTTCCTCGCCGTTAAACTGTCTGCGGAAGTGATATTTCCAGATTCTCAGCATCGATTTGGACTTCCATTACAAAATGTTTATACATGTATGTAGTATATATTTTGGACGTTTAATAACTATTTAAAGTCTGATGACGCAAGACATAAATATTGTTAGAATGAAATTTTGTTTATTATAATCCCGTAGATAGTGTCATAACACTTACATATGTATGTTTTAAATACGATTTCCGACATATGTATGTGTAAGAACACAAGAACAAAGACTGAATTGATATGTTTTTAAAAAATTTATATGGAAATAAGCAGAAATGGCAAAAATAAGCCCTTTCAAAGAAAATGTTTGCTTAAAAAGAAGTAGTATTAAATTTTATAAGTCAATTTAGCTGAAACAATTTTAGAGTCTGGTAACATTGATTCCTGTTCTTATTTTTTTTCAGTAGTTTCCACAATAAATGAAAACTTCCCATAAACGGAATTTTTAATATGAAAGCAATTATTTTGATTGATTGAAAAACTTATTTATTTTAATTTATTTCAATGAGTAAAAATTTCGCAACAAGCGAACTAGCAGAACTTTTACTTCGATTTGTACAAAATTGAAAATTCCCAGCTGTTTTGAAAGAAATTTATTTAAAAATCGTTTAAAACAAAAATCAATGCAATATTTTTAATACTTATCGACAATCTTACTTTGATTTTAAAGCTGAAGCCTCTTCTGAATATTTAAATCAAATTTATCAACCTGTTCCGAAGAACAGGTGTGGTATGAAGATAACGTACTTTCATTTTTGGAATATCCATGCCAATTAAACCTATATCTCCAAGAGAAGTACAAAGCGTAATTTCCAAACTTAATAGTAAAAAGTGGCCAGGACATGATAAAATGAACTCGAACACTTTTAAAGAAAAGCGTTCTATTTTTAATACTCATATATAGCTCGTATTTTCCTACCATTTGGAAAAGAGCTGAAATTATAATGATTCAGAAACCAAGTAAACCAGAGAACCAGATTTCGTCCTCCAGAACAATAAGTTTAATAACTACATTTTCTAAGATATTTGAGAAGCTGTTGTTACAAACACTATTACCGTTTTTAGAGAATGAAAACATTATACCTGATCAGTTTGGTGTCGTCAACAGAATGGAATACGCGAACATTGTCACAGCACAGTAAGAGTAATATCTGAGTCACTAGAGAAAAAAATTTATTGCTCTGCAGTATTTCTCGATATAAGGCAGGCATTTGATAGAGTGTGGCACAAACGGCTGCTATTTAAGCTTAAAATTCCTTCCTGCTCCAAATTTTTTATTGTTAAATTCGTATATACGCAATCGAACTTTTTATGTGAAGGTTGACGACAAAGCATTAAGTATACATATATAAAATATTTAGGAGAGTCCTACAAGGCAGTGTTTTAGGCCCAATATTATACACCATATATACTGCTGCTATGCCTACATTCGATAATGTTGAAGTTGCGACTTATGCGGACGACACCGCTATATTCTCCACCAATAATCCGCCACATTGAACCTTCATCTGTAAACAACAGGAAAATGTCTATTAATGTAGAAAAATGTAATCAAGTTACATATACTTTAAGGAAAGAAAAGTGCCCTCCAATATATGTATAAAAATGGCCTGCAATTACCGAAGTCTAACTGCCTGAAGTACTTAGGAATGTACATAGACAAACGTCTCACATGGAAAGATCATATCCAAAATACAAAAAGCACCTTAATATGAAAACCAAAAAAATGAAGTGGTCACTTGGAAGCAAGATTTGGCTAAGTCTAGAGAACAAAATAAAATTATGTATTATGTAGTTATTTTAAAACCAATATGTGGGGAAAGGCCATTAATTCAAATATTGAGATATGATAACGCTTTCAGCTCAAAACCTTAAGGAATATTTCTGGCGCTCCTTTCACAGAGATCCTTAAGTGAAATAAACTGGTTTAGTTGTAGGTATGTAAAGAGGGTAAGCAACCACCAAAACCCATTAGCGATTTTTTTATTAGATTAAAGAAGTGAAATTAGAAGACTGAATAGGTTTCATGTGTTGGATCTCCATGCAACACACAATTTTTTTTAAAAAAAAACTAAACTTATTATATACATATGTATGTATGTATATTTAACACGCGTACATTTGTATGTACATACTTCATGTACTTTTTCTTAAACTTCGTGCAGTTAAATAACACCTGTGGTATTTTTCATTCTAATCAACGAATTTATTTAATATTGTAAAATAGTTTTAAATAAAAATGGAAAAAAATATCCCATTGAAGAACAATCTACAAAAAAAAATGTTCTGAAATTCTTTTATTCGGAACCCACAGCCATGCCACTTTTAATAAAAATAAATTTGCTAAACAAGATTTAAAATTATTTTAATATTTAATAACTGAAAGATCACCATAAAGTTTAACGTTACACGTGAGATGGGGATTCTCTGTTCTTCCAACTTCTACAACCAGCGATACAAAACCTTCTCCGATTTCACCCGACTTCAAAAAAACTTCGCCTTTGCGTGTAGTATTTTCACAAGAAAGTTGAATGTATTCAAATTTAGAGAACACCAAGTAGTCATAAGCATAAGTTTCCTTCTTCTGCATATAGGAATTATTGTTAAACCCGTCCAATGTGTATGTTAAATCGAGAAGCTTGTCTAAAAATTACAAACAAGAAATAAAGCACTTTATGTTCTTGGCGCCATAAAGCAACTCAAATTCCTTAAAATTTTGGTGAAATGGATATTCGTTTCAATAAAAGAAGAAACATTTTAACTCACTGTCGCCTTTCTGTCCCAAAGTAAATCCCTCGGTTTTGCTATAATTAAAGGGTGTTAGTTGTACATCAGGATTGTCCTTCAAATAAGCACCCAAGTTGTTAACGAATATAATACTGACATCGGGTGTACGTTGGACACCCGAAAATATTGTCAACAGACTCAGATAATCCTGCAGTTTTTTAAACATTTAAACTTTTTTTTAGCGATTTAAGCGTTAATTCAGAAGTGCGATTGATATTTCAGCAAAGAATTTGCTCCCTTTTATACTTCTGCCAGCTATAAAACTTAAAACAAAATGCGTCAACAAAAAAAACTAAAAGCGGCTAAATATTATGTTTAGGCTTTAAAGTTGTAGCGTTTTCAGTGTCAAATCAAAGGGTATTTTATTAAGTACCTTCTATCCTTCAATTTTAACATGAATCTGGTGGATATATGCTGAAAGATTGATTTGACGATGGTACTGGTTTTGGTTAAGCATGAGGAGGGCTGTGGTCTGTCCTTATTCGTGTGGACCAACGACTTTTAAAAATCCCACATGTGACATGAGTTGTAATCAACTAGCGTTCACTGAGGAAACCACATGTGGTTGGTGCTAACGTCATCTGTTGACGTTGAAAGCTGGGCGCCGGTCTTAAAGAAACATGGACCGATATCAACGCCAGCACCAAATCCACAATAAACAATGACTTATTCAAGATACACTGAACTATTTTGGATGTCTTGCATCAGTATCATCCCAAGTTCGTCAATTTTGTTTGTAACCGTGCCCACTCGCCCAGAAATCGGTGTCGTAGCGAACACAAGTCATTGTCAAAGCCATCAAACTTCACATCCTGAGCTAAACAGAGTACCCTGTATAACAGACAAACAGTTTGTTTTTGTGCAAAACTAAATAATCTAAATTTTGACATTGACTTACCTTATCTTCAACTATTAAGTAATAAAAACATGTGAATGAGTGAATAACGTCAACATCAAAATTGTTTATTTTTCTTCCAGAAAGCTTAAAGGCCTTAAGATAATGATTAATACTTACGCTTTCAACTTGTTCTTTTCTTTGTATTAAAAAGTCATCGCTTTTAGAGTTGGAATTAATAGAGTTGAAATATGTATGTATTTATTTGAGTATTTTAAAATTGCCTATTTTTGTTTAGTGTTTTATTTTGTTCTATGAGTTTTAGTTTTCAAAAACAAAGAGAGAGAGCGTCAGTTTTAGTTTTTTTAGCCTTTATAAATTTTTTTGCTGAATAAACAGCAGCTGACTTCAGCGAGGTTATTTTACAAGGCGTATGAAATTCACCAAAACGATTTCATTGCCACGGGCTTTTGTCAACTATAACTGTTAGATTCGCTTCCTTTTTTTATAACAGTGCTACCAATTTTTAGGCAAACAATGAGAGATGCATAAAAACATCGCTACTCCCTCTTTATTATATATTTCTTTTCGTTTTTATTATATTAATGAGTATTTATAAATGTGAATATTTTAGTTTAAAGCAAAGATAAGTTTAGTGAATTGAATTAATTTAAACTCGTTTTAATCGAAAATTATAAACATTTACTTACTTATTTCTTTAATAAAATCTTATTGCTAAGTATGACTAGTAAATATATTTACCTTTGATTTTTAATTGTTTCAATAAGGAGGCTTATTTTGGGTTATGTCTTAAAGTTTTAAATTATTACGAAAATTTTTCTTAAAGTCAGAAGTTTCCACCATATTCGATAAATTAATTTTCGTTTATTCAATAATATGTCTAAAATTAATTGATATGTGTTTTTTAATTAAAATGAATAATCAGTTGTTACAAAATGACCATAAATCATTTTGTCATCTCAATATTTCTCTTACCCCATCTCTAGACCTGCAACAGATATGTTAACATTTATGTTCGAAAATCTCAAACTTATGCTATATCGACATATGTATGTATGTATGTAACTTGTAGACCCTTCTTTGCTAATGGTTTCAATATAAGATGCAATAATTGTCAACAAACTTTCGTTTGTCATTTGCGTTTGACATTTAAAAACAATGAATGCTAATTTTCCAAACACATATGGTGATCATTTTAGGAAATTTTTCTTATCTGATATTAATTGGTATTATTTCTAATAAAATGTTATTATTTCCAAGAAAATATACACATACATACATATATTTTATTGCTTGATTCAAGTTGGCTCTTTGTTTTTTTTTTAACATCATCAATGCAATAAGCAATATTTTACCGTTGTTCTGCCAGCGTTATTGCCGTATTGCTGAGATATTTTTATTGCAAGTCTAGACGTACCGTTCAAGTGTTAACGATTTTTTTTATAAGAAATATTTTGCAAATGTATTGGAAACTCAAACCAAATTTGACGATTTGGAACCAAAAGAACCTTCAATAATAACGAAGCTAAAACGTTTATGGCGACTAGATTCGAAGCCAAACAATATATTTTTTATGCATTACATAATTGTTAGTAATTACATACATACATATGAAATTTTATTTTTTAAACAATGCCACAAACAGTTTTTGTTTAGCAAATAAAAACCATAAACACGTGGTGTTTAACATGTTATTTCTACTTCGAGGTGAGAACGTAAAAATTATAAAATATTTATACATACATATATTTTTTTTAAGAAATATTTATAACAAAATATTGGTAACATGTATACTCTTTAAATTTTGATTAAAGTTTTTTTACTGAATATGTATGAAAAATCGCTTAAATTTATCCGTAATTAGAAAATTTCAAATATTATGTTGTTAAAAATTCATTCATAGGTAACAGAAATATTTGACTTTGGTGTGGGCAATGGTGATGTTGTGTTCTCTTCTTCCTCGTCGTTTTCCTGTGAATCTTCTGGTTCACCCAAAGCGTGTACAAATTCATAAAAATCTATACGACCATCACCATCAACATCGACTTCCTTAATCATGTCTTCGACTAAAGTAACAAAGCAAAATAAACTTTATTGCACGTGTACATACATATAAATGTACAGTGGTTACGCAATTTAAAGCGAGCAATAAATAAACTCAATTCACTAAAAATCCCGGTCAAATCCAAACAAAATCTATATATAAATTGTAATTAACTGAAATTGGTACTTACTTTCTTCTTCATCAAGATCTTCTCCCAAACACTGTAAGACAGCTCTTAGATCCGATGCAGTTATAAAGCCACGATTGTGCTTATCGAATACACGAAATGCATCTCTCAACTCACGTTCTTCTTGGTCCGCAGATGAAAGACCAGATTTATCTTCGTAAGCCATGTTCGAAAGAATGTCTACAAACTCTTCGAAACTTACGTTGCCATCGCCTGAATATTAAAATCATACAACAAACATAAAATTTGCTTTAATAAAACTGTTTTAAACTATTGCAAAAAAAGAAGAAAAATCTCTGGCTATAATTACATACATATGTATGTAGTATGTTGTAAAATGTGTTTTAAACAATATATCAAGATGTATTTACATCTACAAGGTGGCCAAGAAAAATAAATACCGCCACTTGATTTAAGTTTTTTTTTTAGTTTATATCAACGTTAATATTTTTTTAATAAACATTATTATTTGTAAATAACTTTTAGTTGCAAATTACACACACTATTAAGCGTATATTATTTTATTTAGTTAAAATAATTCTTCACTAACCATCAACATCGATTTCTTGTAGCATCTCTTGCAGCTCTTCGACGCGCGCAAATTGCCCCAAAGACCGCATTACGGTTCCTAGTTCTTCTTTAGTTATGCAGCCATCGCCATCCTTATCAAATAAGCGAAACGCTTCACGAAACTCTAAAATTAATATTAAACAAGAAATGTAGGAAGTAAATCAACTTTCGTGCGCAGTCATTTCATTTTGTTTCAAATTTTATACATATGTATTGAATGTTATTTAACATGGGCCTAATGCCAGCAAGCCAACTGAAAAATAAAAAGGAAAATATTTGAGAACGCAATATAATAGAACACGTTATGCTCCTACGAACGGAATTTCGCAGCTCTACTAATCGTTAGTGTGTAAGAGTTTTGTTTACTCCAATCTATTTTGAGTTGTCGAAACATAAAAAAGTGGAATGCAAAAGTGCAACGGACAATCTAGTTGCAATTTAAAATTACATACACATATACATATGTACGTTATTAAAAAAATAATGTAAGTAACGCTGTGAGAAGTACGACCATAAAAAGAAGGTGCTTGCTTAGAATGGAAATTTTAAAGACAGTTACGTTTTATTAAACCGATTTTGACTTACCTCTCATTTGAGCTTTTGATATGATGCGACCACCTTCACCTTCATTGGAGTCATTAGAATAAGTTCGTTGTGTAGAAAATTGACGCATTTTCGATTTTCCCTTAACGCGTTTATCACGCGAAGAAATTAACATTAAATTGTCAGTATCTCTTTTCGATTTACTGCCTCTACGCTGCGTCGACAAGAATTCTCCGAAACAGTCATCGTCCTCCTCGAAAGCATCTGCGATCTCATCATTATTATCTTCTTCTTCATCATCATCTTCGTCATCATAATCCTCTTCGTCGTATTCCTCATCAGCATCATTTTCTTCCTCCTGCCCATCGTTGCCTTTGTCAACGATTCCATCATTCAAGCCTTTAACAAACGTGCTGCAAATATGCTCCGTTAAAATATTTGTGGATTGGTTAAGTTGTGCTGATGAACAAGTGGTGGTTAAATCACATGACGAATCTGTATCAAGATCTGAAATTTGTTTTAGTTTTCGTTGATTTCTCTGTGTACGGTTTCGTTGGCTAGAACTGTCTACTTGGCTGTAAATTTTTTCATTTTTCTTCGTTAATGTGGCGTTTTCATCTTCGCTACTACGCGAGTTGTTATGTGTACGGTGTCTCGGAGAACGTCTTCGTGCCGGAATTTTGCTTGAAATTGCATCAGCCGATGGAGAAGGTGCTATCGACGTACTTTGTCCATAAGCCGATTTTGTTTCCAAGACATTTGAAATATCGGTTTGTGTCTCCTCGTCAATTATCTGGTCAAAGGTGCTGAACACTTCGGCAGTGTCATCGACACTTACAGATGTGTTTCTGGTCTACGGTAAAGAAAAAATAAAATATTGGGAATAATTTATTATTCTCTCTTAAAAACAAGAGCATAAGAAAAATCATAATTCTGGGACTTATTCAGAGTAATAATTTATATAAGATAGACAAAATGCTAAGCCCCAAAACATAACGGATTTCAACCATTTTAATATCGGTAAAATAACAAACTAATATTTAAATACTCACCATTAGCTGTCGAATTTCCCTGGCAAATGTTGAACCAGTAAAGAAATTATTAACTGCCGAAAAAAGTTTTTTTCCTTCCAACTTGACGGTATAAAATTAATTTCGTTGATGTTAAAACTTTTCGCCACAAATACTTTTCACTTAAAAACAAATTTTTCAAATTACCAACAGCGTTGAGTGGAGAACAGTTTAAAAAACAAATTCAGACGTCAATTGTTAGCACATACATATGTGTCTCTTGGGGCCGGAGCATCCAGAACACCAACAAAACCACTTCCTCAATGCAAAGTATTCAGTTTGACTTTTTTTTTACACGTATTTACGCTGTTTTCAATTTTCCCAATTATTAATAGGACAATGTCAATACGTATTTTACTAATTGACTGTAATACTTGTACTATTGACTGGCTTTTGTGTTGAACAATTAGGCTGTTAACAAAAATTGCTGCACTTATGTAAGTGCATATGTATGTATGTATGTACGACGCTTAAAGCATGCAGGCCGCGTTTGTTGCGCTCGTACTTGTTTGCAACTGCTAAACTGTGCGTGTTGATTATAAAATGTTTAATTGAATTTTAGCGCCCACATGTTCGTTTGTTAATATTTTAAAAATCCGTTAGTTTTTGACAAATATTGTAAATGATTTTCTGCAAAATGAAATTAAAAACAACGTGAAACAAGTATAATAGAAATACGTATGTAAATTAATATTAAGTTCAATATTGGATTACAAACATAAAAATGCAAATTAATATTGAAGCATTTCCATGCTGTCTTTATTGAAAATTTACTCATACATACGAGGTGCGCTTTAAAACACGTCAGACAAGGTCATGGGACGACTTGTTTGGTTGTCTTTAAGCAATTTTGGATTAAATCTTGCCGAACCAAATGCTATCTATCCTTGAATATATTGATTCTATCCAAAAAGCCCATTTTGTTTAACGGTACGAAAGTATCGAGTTTCCTCTTTTCAATGCAATTAAAATTTAATTAATTTTAAAGAATTTTCGGAAAATGCATTGCGGCATGAGAAAGATAAATCTGTTTTATATGGCAACAATGATATAACTTTCATACAAAAGAAATCTATAACTTTGAAAATTTTGATTTTAACCGAAAAATAAATGCATTCCGGTAAAACGTGGCAAAAGTACCGAGATTAATATTTTCAATGCAACTAAAATTCTTCTTCTTCTTTTGGCGCTACAGTCCGTGGTGAACCTGGGCCTCAACCAACAAACTTTTCAATCGATTTTAAAAAACTTGTTGAAAAATGCATCTGGCCATGAAGAAAGGTGAATATACCAATTTCATAAAAAAAAGAATCTCTATATGTTTGAATATTTCAATTTTATGCATAAATAAGCGAACTATCGGGTGTCGTCTTTCCAATGCAATTCATGTTTCATCGATGTCAGTTTCCTTCATTTTTCCATTAATTTATTAAAAATATGGTAAAATTTCTTATGAAGTTTTCACCATCCTATTGTTGACTCTGAATCTTTTTTTGTCATGAAGAAAGGCGAATATACCAATTTCTTATAAAAGAATCTATATGTTTGAAAATATCCATTTTATGCATCGAGTGTCGTCTTTCCAATGCAATTAATGTTCATCGATGTCAGTTTCCTTCATTTTTCCATTAATTTATTAAAATTATGGTAAAATTGCTTATGAAGTTTTCACCATACTATTGTTGACTGTGAATCTTTGTATGTACTATATACATATATTTCATTATCTAAGAGCAGTGAATTAATGCTGCCATATCATTTTTATCTACAACTAACTTCCCTGTAGCATGAAGTGAGTTACTATTTTTCATTACAAATGAACAACAAATCGTTTAACTTACTATTTTTATTTCGTTTGGAAAATCGTCCATTTATTATTAACATTCATTAAGAAAATATCATTATTCATGAAGGAGAAAAGTTTCATTATTTTAAGAAATTTTATTCATGGAAAATAATAATTTTTCTCATTTGGGAAACGCAAAAGCTGAAACTGTAAAGAAAAACTTTAATCAATCCAAGATAATTTTTATCTTGGGAAAAAGTACATATTTCGTTATATACGTCTATATGTATATTCTTATGAACGCTCATATTTGTATGCATGTATGTATGTATGTGTTTACATAAAAAAGATTACTAAATATTGTTTTTTATGTTCATGAGTTGAAATAAAAACTTTTTGCAAAAATGTTGTGGGGATGGCGTTAATGATGACTTTTATAAATGAAGCAACAAAAAGCAGTTTTGATATACATACATACATACACACATACTTATGCTATTTTTATTACTATTACAACGACTATTTTTATGAACAAAATTGTGCAAATCAAAAAACTTCTCTGTTATAAAAGAAAACAAAAATTTAAAGCTAAACGGACAATAAAAATTTTTGTGAAACAAAATTTTTTTTTAATAAATATGGAGAATTTCAGCTATATTTTAAGTCTTTAAATGCAGTAATAAGAAAAACAGCTGGTTTGTAAGTTCAAATTTAAGAAAATAAAGCCTTGAGTGTTTCTTGTGTCTCTAAAAATTGCGATGGGTGCTGGTAATAAGAACGCATCAATTTGCGAACATTCTCTTTTCTCTGGACAACATCGTTGCCAAGTTCACGATAAAAAGAAATATTCTCAAATTCTAATTCGCCAATCTTACATTCCAAAATATAATCCTACTTACTAATCCAATGTCATAAAAGGCTGTTAAAAATGAATGTCGCTTTGAAGGCCAAGATTGCCGAACCAAAATACAATGATTCCGTAGAATAAAGTACGAGTAAAATACCTACTCAAAACAAAGACTAAAAATGTCAACAATAAAAGTTTAAGCCCACACATACACACAAACACACGTACATACGTACATAAAAACATATCAGATACACAGTCCATTGCAAAGAGATTCAACAATTTTTTAGACCTTGAATCCTCAGTAAAAAAGATAATTGATTCAAACTAACACCAGCCAGCCTTGCTTGTTTTCGTTTTTGCTTATTTGAAAGGTAACGGAAACATTTAGGAAACGGAAATTAAAGTTCTGTCAAGATGTATGTGCATTACAAGTTAAATAAGTTTCATAGTTTATCTACTTTAAATTTGAATTTTTTGCTGAGTTAAGAGCAACAAATTAATTTAGCGATTTTTTTAACATTCCAGCACCAATTTTATGTTGTAAAAATTATTTTCTTCCATTTTCTGACGAACATGTCGTTACCTTAATATAGAAAGGCCCTAACTCGTTCTTTCTTAAATCAAGTTTTTTGTAAATTTCGAAACACATCATTGGTAAAAAAAATTAACGTGATCCGACTAAAAATAACAAAGATTTAAGCCGTTGAAAAAGTTTTCGCGACTGCATAACTTTAATTTTTATTAAGTTTTTTTCTCTCTCCTGAAAAGTTAGGAAAACGTTACTTAGGGCCTTTCTATATTAACGTATCAATGTGCAATGTCAACGGTTACAAATAAATTTTATTAATGTATGTATGTATGCAAGTACAGTACAAGCTCGATTTTCCCGACTAATTGAAAACCAGACCTGTCGCGATATTTGTGTAATTTTTGATATTAGATTTATTTTTATTGATATATTTACATTTTAAACGTTTTTAACGAAATTTGAGATTTTAAGTCGCTTTTTTGGTAAATTATTTTTTAAAATAACAGCTGAATTGAATAGTCCATATAGTGCTGTTGTCGGCTTATCATTTTCCAAAACAAATTGTATGCATACGTTTATCGATGTTATAGCATCGTCCACTTTAAATTTGTTTTTTGTTCATGGCCACTATCGTATAAATCCTCCGATTCCATGTCTGATAATTCCCTTTGCTCCTCATTACTTTCCACAGGAAATTCTTCTTGAATCCAGTTGTTTATGTCAGCATTTGCGAAAAGATGCTCCATACCAGCTTGAGCTACAAGTGTACCAATAGTTGAAAGATCTTCGTTTTCTTCCTGAATTATATTTTGTAAAATATTTAACGGCATGTTATCCTCTTTACTCCATTCACTACCGAATTCGAGCAAGGCGTTCCAGGATTTGCGGATATTGGACTTTGATATTTTTTTTCTGTTGGGTGTACGAACTTTTTTAAATAATCTGCTTGCTTTATCATGCGATAAACCGAAGACTTATGCAACTTGTAGTTCACGCAAACGTTGAACTTTTCCCATAGTAAGAGATATGTTTACACAACAAATGACCCGAATAAACTGGCAAAATTGAATACAAAAATCATCTTAAAAGAGAGGGATTTCCTTTTTTTGGATATAGACATTATAATCAATTTTAAGAAAACAAATAAAAGTCGCCATAATAGAACCTCGTTTTTTGTGAACTGTCGCGATTAAGGAACCTGCAATGTTAAAAATTAAGCTGTCCCGATAACCGGACCGTCGCGATAATGGGTAGTCGCGAATACCGAGCTTGCACTGTAGTATATGTTCATATGTCAACTAGATTGAAAAAAGAAAACGTTTAACCAAAAAAAAAATTATTTTATAAAAAAAAACTGCTATTTAACTTCATCAAGTTTTTAAAAAGATATCTACATTGAAGATTCCTTCCCATTTGCAGCTGGATTAGTTGCGATAGCCTTTAATGTAACACGCGTGATGCTTGCACAATGTCAAGAAAAAGTTTCTGAAGAAAATGTATTGAACTTTGCTTAGAGCGCTTTAACATTGGGTAACTTAGTTGCAATATATAAGTCTCTTGCCAAAGACAAGGATGTCTGTATCAAATAGCAGCAATTCTTCCGCCTTCAAGCCGAGCTTACCTCTCACATCAACAAAAACAAAAGACTTGGGCAAGAGACTTGCGCAACTACTCGAAAATTGCCCAATGCGAAAGCGCTTTTGGGCTTTGTTGGCATCGTAAATATGTATGTATTTCCACAAATACGAGTACTTCATTCATAAGTTGTGTAGTTAATGACCCAAAGTACGTTTCTGAAAATTTGTAAAATTATTTCCAAAGATTACTCATTATTTATGGAATCCGAATAAATTCGCAGCTTTCTGTATTAAGTACAATTTTGCTAGAGTTTATTGTAGGCAGTATAAATACGTAAAGCAAGTTCATTCGGCGGTCAAAAAAGGCCCATTGCGGTGCCCGGGGATCAAAATAATTTAAAAAAATGTGGCTCCTTTAAGCATCATTCAGTAGAGTAACCTGCATATGTAAGTTCGCTGGAGGAAGACAAATAGATGTCAAAATTTTTTATATGACAGTGTCAGGACGTAAATATGAAAAAAGAAGCTGTGAAAAAAGTTATGAAAACTGCTAAATATAAAAGCAATTACCCGGGGATCAAAATAATTTAAAAAAATGTGGCTCCTTTAAGCATCATTCAGTAGAGTAACCTGCATACGTAAGTTCGCTGGAGGAAGACAAATAGATGTCAAAATTTTTATATGACAGTGTCAGGACGTAAATATGAAAAAAGAAGCTGTGAAAAAAGTTATGAAAACTGCTAAATATAAAAGCAATTACTGGAAATTTACACACAAACTAAACACAGTCTACATATGTGAGTAGGAAGTACACACAATCGGAGGTACCTTTGCGTATTGCATTATATAATCGTGTTACTACGTTTAAAAATGTGGTGTCTTTCTAGCAAACATGGTCCCAAAACTATTTGGTCAATTTTATCGTTCCGACAAGAAAAATCTCCTAATTGAGCTACGAACTGCATACAACGCCTTGCTTCATAATCAAGTGAAAGTTACTTCTCAAAGTCTCCTTTTTTAATTGTGTAAACACATGTCTGTATGTATGTAAGTGTGTGTCTATTTAATTTTAATTATGTATGTATATAAAATAGATCACATACGATTTACAGACACATTTATATGTGTGCACAACTATTTTCTTTTTCAAATAATCACTCTTAGCAATAAAGCCCAAAAAAATTGTTGCTTTTAGCAAACGAATACAAAGCAATAACGTTGAGATGCCTATTTACAAATATAATGCAGCCAACAGCCTTTTCTATTCCTTTTATGTGGAGTGCGGTCGAATGTCTGTAATACGGAGTTGAATGGCGAATAAATAAAAACAATGCGTTTGTTCATAAACACAATTCGTTTGAGCACGTAAGAAGTGCTTATATTAGTAGAATATTTCGCATGATGGCTTTTTTGTCTTTTAAAGTGCCGAAACGTTAAAAAATCTTAAGCAAAAGCAGTTTTGCCTACATGTTTG
The DNA here is from genome assembly GCA_932526305.1 of Epicampocera succincta. Classification (NCBI taxonomy): domain Eukaryota; kingdom Metazoa; phylum Arthropoda; class Insecta; order Diptera; family Tachinidae; genus Epicampocera; species Epicampocera succincta. The sequence goes on from OW052038.1 coordinate 16,432,078, forward strand.
TATGTATGTACGTGCGTACGTATGCAAGGTAGCATGCAAATCTCTTAGATATAATACATGTGTGTATGTTAACACACACATACCTGCAAATATACATACCTCTTTACGCACTTTTGTTCAAGTGAATGTGTAAAGATAATAATTATTTTGCAGGTACAAATATGTACATATGTACATACATATGTATGTGCATGCGCCAATGTGTTTTTAATTAATTCTTTAATATCCTTCTTACAAAACAAGCATAATTTTCTTCTTTTATATTCACTGATTTCGTAATTTCTTTTAAATTTTATTAAAACATTTTACACGATTTGTTTTCTTTGATTATAATTTTTTTTATTATATTCGTTGGTTTTGCTTTTGTTTTGTTGCCGTTTTACCGAGTTTAGAGATTCAAAGTTCCAGTTAAACTGAAGCTGTAGTCCTGCCAAATGCAATTATTTGCTACATGGCTGTTATTAATCTGTTTGTATTCGTATGTGGAACTTAAATCTTTTGGTTTCAGTTTTTGTGGAATGTTTAACTAATGCGCAACATACAAATATCTCTTTCTTTTGGAGATTTAAACTTTATTTCAGGAGAATGGAGATAAGAAAACAGGATTTATGTACAGATATGCTAATACCTGGCTTCAGAGGTTTCTGTTTGCAACGGCTTAACATCAAGGTCAGTCTAAAATGTACATACATATGTTAATATTATGTTTATGGGCATAAGCTGTAGACCATGTACAAGTTTTAGCGTCTAATTCCTTTTTTATCCATGACTTTCGTTTGGCTTGTGAAAAATTATGTAATCATGTATGTATGTACATATGAATTTTATATCTGTTGTTTGTTTTGGTTTTTATGACCCTTTTGTTTGCTTACAAATTGAATATGTTATTATATTAATTAAAAAACAAAAACGGCAAAATTTCAAAAATATCTTAGAGGAGGCACATAGTTGGCCACAACCCATTATAATCATGCTTTTTCCCCAACCTTACAAAATGAAAGTTTCCAACGTACCGATATTGAAAAGTCGTTCGCAAGTCAAATAAATTTTGTTGCTTGCAGTACATTAATATACGAGTAACAATAAATTCATCTAGTTTTTTACATAAAATAGTTATTGTTGTGGTCATGTATTTATTATAGCCATGATTTAAAGTTGTAACACAATTCGGCTTGATTTAAATATATGTATGTAGTAGACAATATTACATTTTACACGTTTTTCTTGTTTGCAAGTGCTTGCAACACTAAACAATCTGCACAGCTGATTGTTGGTTTTTGTTTAGAAAATTCTGACAAGATTCTGATATATTCCCATAAAAGTATTCTAGAAAATGTTTCGTAACATTGTAGTAGGTATATCTGGTGGAGTAGATAGCGCCGTAACAGCTTTCTTGCTGAAGGAAAGAGGTTTGATACATTAGCTACACAAAATACATATGTATGTAGAAGCATATTTACTTTGTCGGTACTAATTTTTTACTTTAACAGGTTTTAATGTTTTGGGGTTATTTATGAAAAATTGGGATGAATTTGATGAAAAGGGTCGTTGTTCGGGCGAGCAGGATTTATTGGATGCTGAATACACCTGCAATAAATTAAATATAGAATTTAAACAGATTAATTACGTTAAAGACTATTGGAATTCTGTATTCACGTAAGTAAAACGATGTTCACCTCTAGGTTTTAATTTTGTTTTTAAAGAGATGTTTCTTTAATCCGTTTAGGAACTTCCTCGAGGACTATCAAAATGGTTTGACTCCCAATCCTGATATACTCTGTAACAAACACATAAAGTTTGATTTGTTTTTTAACTATGCCCTAAACAATTTAGGGTACGATGCCATTGCCACTGGTCATTATGCTAAGACAAATTTTGGTCCTTTTTTAGAAAACTATCACACTAACAAAGATGCTCACTTACTAATACCAAAAGACTTATTGAAGGATCAAACATTTTTCCTATCGGGAATTAAAAGAATGTCCTTGACAAAGACCATGTTCCCCTTAAGCGATCTTTTGAAAACCGAAGTGAAACTTAAGGCGAAACACATTGGCTTGGAACGTTTGACAAAGAAAAAAGAGAGTACGGGTATATGTTTTGTGGGTAATAGAGATTTCAAAAAATTCATTAAGGAGGTACTTTACGCATAGTTTTATTATGTAGAATGAAAATTCAATAATTAGACATTTTAATAGTATATAACCTCAAAACCGGGTAACTTTGTGGATATGGATACAAATCATGTCGTGGGCCAACACGAAGGTATACACCAATGGACAGTGGGACAACGTTGCCGCTTAGCCTCGTTTCTTAAGCCGTACTTTGTGGCTCAAAAAGATGTTAGTACAAATACAATTTATGTTGCAGCTGGCCATGACCATCCGGCCTTGCTAAGTGATCAAATGATTTCAAATAATCCAAATTGGCTGTGTCAAGATCCTTTCATATATCCTCACAACGTATTGGAATGTCGTTTTCGTTTTCAACACACGAAACCTCTGGTTGAATGTAAAGTTTTCAGAAAATCTATAACCAATGCAGATGAACTTCTCATAACATTAAACAAACCGTTAAGAGCAGTCACACCTGGTCAATATGCAGTATTTTATAGCGACAAAGAGTGTTTGGGTTCAGCACGTATTACTAGAGCTACAAATTTCAAAAACAAACCATTAGAAAGTAACGTTATGGAAAATGTTTGACGTATGCACATATTTATATACATACATACATACATATGTACAAATCCAAAATGATTTGAAATTAGAAGTAGGCGGGACAGAAAAGTATAAATACTTATTTTTTTGAAATTTATCCTAAGAAAATGTTTCTTTTTTGGCTTTCGCCTCTTATTGAGAGAAAGTAGTGACACAAGTAATTAGTTACATATGTGTAACAAGATATTTTTTTAAAATTAATTTCAAATTTTTGATTTCGAAAAACAATAAATATGTTCATATGATATGTAAATGATAAAAAAAATTTCCAAGCTGCACACAATCTAAAGAAATCTTAAACCAGAGATATCTGCTATAAGTTAAACGAAAACCAAGAAAAATTTGTGATGAAATATAATGGTAAATATGTATGTATTTGTTTTATATGATAAATCGACTTTTTTTATATAATAACAAATAAAATCTTAATATTTTTAAGCTATTTTTGAATTGTTTAACAAATAATTTTCATTAAAAGCTATTTATCTAAACCTAAAACATAGAAGAAACAAGTTGATTTTTATGTGAAAATATGTCTCATGACAGAACAGCAAACTGATTTTTTTATCTTTAAGAAAAGGTCCCTCAAGCATTTTTATAAACTACACAGATTAAATAAATTAAACAATAGTCACTTTTATCTTAATGAAAGCTGTTAAAAAAGATGCAAATGATATGCTGATTCAAGACTTCATTTATGTCTTTTAATCGTGATTAAATATCTCCTTAGCGGAATAATTAAAAAATTATGTTAAAAGAACGGTCAGCGCATCTAAAAATCTTGTCAAATCATTTTGTCTTATTTGTATAAGAGACGTTTCAAAGTGATCCTGTAAAATAGTTGCGTTACACTTTTGAGCCGCCTGCTCGAATGCTTTGCCGAAAAAATTCTTAGGTGAATCTTCTCTTACTGGAGGTATGCCCACTAAAAGGTTTAGGCCGCGTTCAGCATCGATGGGACAGCTGGCGATCATGGGAAGATCGCGGGCCTGACGGCTGCGCGAAACAGCCACATGACCATTTAAAATAAACTTTGCCAGTAAGCTTAAACCATAAGGATAGGAAAAGTAGTTATTTTCCTCATTGAGGATATAATAAAAAAATGATCCCGTTGAATGGATTTGATGGGCCTCTAAACTACTTTGTACTTGTTTAAAAATGGACTGGTATAAAAGTTTAGCAGCATGTATCCCAGCATTTAAAATAACCTTATTATTACGCCCCAAAGCATCCAACGCTTCTAGAAAACAATCCTCTGGTGTTTTGTCTTTTTTTACAGACTCCAAAATTGCTAACATGGAATACACATAATCAGCAGCGGAATAACGATTACGATAACCATAGTGCATAGTAAAAGAACCATAAATCACATCGGGTATATCATACTTTTCTGCACAACGCTCTACCATGGAAAAGAACTCTTGCCTTAACACCAAGTCCATGGAGGTGAAAGTTTGTCGCGCGTGTATTAGAGGTAGGCCCATTTCCACCAGCAACTCGTGTAATTTTTTTTCACCTCTTAAAGTCCACAGTTTTAATTTACAAGCTACATACATTGAATATCGTAGCGATTCCAAAACATTCCAATGACGATACAACACTAAATGCAAATCGTTTTCAAAATGTATTTTTGAGGCGCTTAAATTACTTTGGTCATTTGTTTTGTTTGTCAAACGTGAGACATGGGATTGTATATTATCAATTTCCAAAGTATAAGCACTGCTTTCTATTTTACCTAAAATCAATTGCTCCGTAAAGCCTACTATGGCCCACCATAATAGATCCATGTTGTCTTTCGACAATTTCCAAGCCAACTCAAATGTAGCTAATGCAGATGAACGCCCATAAAAACTGTACTGCGTGTATTCAAACATAACACGATCGCGTTCATTTTCCCATGCACGTCTTTGGCGTTGTTTCATAATGCGTTGTTCATGTTTTTCCATTCGATTCAATTTCTTAGGACGCTCTGATTTGGCATTTCCATCTTCATTTTCAGTATCTGATTCATCACCTCCACTTTCTTCAATTTCTTCGTCGTCTTCATCGTCCTCAGAATCTGACTCGCAAAATATTGTTTCGAAAGAAGGTATATTTTCCTCAGTCGCAGGGTCACCCAATATGCAAACCTAGCCAAATTCCAGGACATATAAAGTATCTCCAACTGATTCTTACAAATATCTACAATCATAGTTACCTGACGATCACTGTATATATTGCACACATCCAGTGGTCGATGGGAATCACAAATGAAAAAAGTCACATCTTCTTCCGGCTGCAATAACTCAACAATATCCACGCAGCCACCACAGTTGAGCAACAGAACAAACTTAACATCGCCTTGATGTTCACTATAAGCCCTTTGCAGACCAGCTAAGCCCATTATGGGCACCACTGAATACAGCATGTGGTCATATTTGAATAGAGATTGCAATATCTTACTTGCACAAATGGCATCAATATCGTAATTAACAATTATTAAAATCCTCTTGCCAATCAAATGGTTATAAAAATCTTGACGCAAATCTTGTATAAACATATTATTTTCAAAAAATTTAAGATGGGTCAGTTCTATTGGTTTTCTGTCCACTTTATTTCCAATACGTCGGTTTTACTTTCTCATTTAGAAATTGTATTATTTATTTTTACAAGTACATTATAAATAAATTTTCTTTACATTTTTTTTGTTTGTTTCTGCATAAAACAATTTTTAACCAGAAGTTTTAAGATGTTGATTGTATTCAAAACAACAAAAGGAAAATTTGTCTTCTCTTTCCTCTGCATACAAGAAACGATCCACATTGAGTTTTTAAGCGGGAAATTCATTCTTGATAGGTATCTTCAGTGTTAGTAATTGCAAGAACAAGGGAATACACTCAACAAAATTTCCACCAATAATAGATTTAGAGAATTAGTGACAGTTTATGGATATCAAACCTGTTCGATATTGTTCGAAAATTTGTACTATTAAACGTTAATAATCAAATACATATGAATAAAGCTTTCAATTTATAATTATCGATATGATGTATTCAATGGGATATTATTAGTTATGTTTGGGTAGTCTAATTTAAATAGATATTAGAAAGTGGACCTCGAAAAATTGACAACTAGTTTTGCTTCATAACTCAGGTTGCAATACCAATATTAAGATATACATTGTTGATCTATATGCACATTAAAAACTTATAATTCATACTAGAGTACTTGCGCTACTACAAATAGTTGGCTTCACTTGCTTTGTGCGGTTGGATTTCTTAAACATACTCTATGGAAGCGCTAAAATTCATCATCAGCTGTTTTAAACTGTTTATTTTTCGAGTTTTTATTTTAGTGGATTTTGAAATGCAATTTAAAAATTATGGACTTTGATTTATTTGAACCAGATGAGGATGATATTCTTTCTACATTGAATATTGAACCCACTCAGGCTCCTACGGAAGCGGTGATCAACGACATACCAGAATTTCAATGTCAGGGAGAGGACTCATTAAATGCGCAATTTTCGCAGGATAGTTTTATTAAGAGCGGATTTTTTCACCAAAAAACAAATAAAGCAATTGAAGAGGTCACATTGAGCTCTTATGAATTCCAGAGGAAACAGATAAATGAGAGAGCAGTGACAAACTTTGTTTTTGGTGAAGCTTGGTAAATATTTTCAAAAGGGCATAAGCTTCAAAATTGACATTCAAACACAGTCTTTTACAGCACAAACTTACAATATTTATTGGCCAGTGTTCATGACCCATCGATAACTACTGCTCCAGAGGAGATATCCCATTATCTCAGACGGCGGCGAATATCTTTGCTGTTACATGTTCTCCTTCAAACTGGTTCGGACGAAGAATGGATTTTTCTGGAGCCACATCTTACACGTTTTCGATTACTCATGAATAATTGTATACAAAACGATACTTGGAAACTGGTATACTTTGCAAATAGTTGTAAAGGCAACGAATGTAAAATTCCAGCATACCATCTGCTACATGGAGCTCTTGAATGGAAATTATTAGATCTATGTATTTTACACAAATATGATTATAGTCTTAGCAAAAATCTTAAAAATTCGTCAAAGTCCAGCAATTCTATTATTAGCCAATTCGAGAGAATTATTGACGACTTACTGGCCTGCTCTATTTTTGTTTATGCTAAAAAACGTTCTGTGGAACTATTATTTTCCTCAACATTTCCTTGCATTTGTGTCAAGGAGTTGTGGTTACTTTTGCAAATTGCTTTACAAAGGTGGTCCCTCAAGGCAGAAAATGACGAGGAAAAAATAACATTTTGGGCAGTATTTAATAAAAGTATGGACAAAATAAAAAGCAAAATGGGTGAGTAAATGTCTGCTTTTTATATATGTACATACATATGTAGATGTGTAGTGTAGTCCAAAAGATATTTTAGGTTGCCATCAACCACCTGTTGAACTAAATAAATGTGCAGATTTATATATGTATGTATGTATGTATATTAAAGCAACAATTGAGCTGAAAATTGCTAACAGAACTGCTATGGCATTGTTCACATCTTAACAGACTTAACGAATAACAGTAAAATCCAACAGCAAAGTAGAGTGTTTAAAATGTTATAAAGAAACACTATTCAAAATCGTTTGATGATTTGTTTTATTCAACAACCAAATATTAAAAATGTTATTATTTAAAAAGATTATTATGTTATATGGCTAATACGTTTGCACGACCTGTTATTCAGCTAAACCCTTTCCAAAGAATATACATACATACATATGTATGTATGTAGATTTAATACAAAACACATAAGTACATACATACATAAATATGTTTTTAAACATGTACATATGTATGTAGGTACTTTTTTAACTAGAAAATGTTATTCAGTTCAACTATTTTATGCAATTTTTTTTATTAAAAGTGAGTTTTTTTCCTTTTTTGTCTTATTTAGCTGCAACTCAATGCAAAGATTGAATAATAATACATACATATGTATCTATATTGGTTAACAAAAAGATTATTCAGCAACAAATTTTTATGGAAATTTTGTGTGTTAAAACAAATTATGGTTATGGCTTACATACATACATACATATAAAGTTACATACTCGCGTTTCACTGGTTTCATTTGAAACACTCGCTCTTCCTTGGGTTCGTGTCTGTTTTCACATATCCGCATGCTCTTCTTTTTTTTATTTTAGTCTTTATTTTTGAACTATTATATTTTCTTGCAATATGTGACACAAATATTTCTACTATTATTATTATTTTTTTACTAATTAATATTCCTTTTGCTTTATTTCTTCTTAGATGATTTTTCTTTGACAACTTTAAGCTTTTGTGAGTTCTCCAATTGGATGCTAAATGCTTTAGTGTGCTTACACGGATTTCGTTCTAACGGTGATTTCGAAGGACCAATTTATGCAAAAGCAGTGGGGGCCAATGTGGAAAATTTTGATTTCTGCGAACGTATAACGCAACAATTTCTGAACGCCAATCCCAGCGAAGAACAATTACGTGTTTTCATTGCTCTCTTAACGCCTACACTTTTGCAATGGTGGCAGCCGAAAGCAAACATTCCAATGTTACTCTGGGAGTATTTTCACAAAAAATTAAATTCTTCATTTTATGTTGCAGGGGCAGCTCCAAGTAAATTGGCAGTGGCATGTGGCAGCGGTCGGGCATACGTTGATAAGTATCGCATCTTGCTGGACAAACTTCCAGACGCCAATGTTAGCAGTTACACCCTTTTCGTCTTGCTCATGGGGAAATGTTTGAGAAATTTACTTGCCGGCCAAGCTAGTCATCAAGCCCAAAAACTTCTGGGACGCATTTACGCAAAATTTAGCGCCCAAAAATTTTTAGCTCTGAATGAAACTGGCATTCACCACTTAACTGAATTGTTTTTGGTTTTAGCACTTTGTGGAGACTTTAATGATTTGTCTGTCAAATTGCGTGACAAACTTCTGGCCATTGCCTTTCAGAAGGTAACGTTATCCAAACAAGTGGCAGTGGCAAAAGGACATATGGCTTTATGGATTCTTTACGCTGAACACAAATTGGACTTAACTGATTACATAACCAAACTGATGCAACAACTGACAGCAATACGTAATGAGCTAACAGTGTCAAAGATAATTGCCGACACGTTATTAGACGTATTTGATCGGTCTGATAATTTCCAAAGAGGAGAACACCTTTTAATTGGTTCGTGGCTACCAAACTTTCTGAACAACTGCACACCAGTGGAACAGGAGAGAACTCTGGAAGCCTTGCACTTAATATTTGAGAAAATAGAAACAAATGAACAGTTCTTGGACACCAATAGCGAGCTTCTAAAGGCCTTAAATAGCACTATACTACCGTTTGTTAAGCAGCAGTTTTTGAATAATTTTAGCCATTGGTTGCCTATTTTGGCGGCCGATTTTTGTACACATTCTTTTTCTGCAGCAGATGTACAAAGTTTCCAAATACTATTTAATTACTTTACGGAACAGCAGCCCGTCAATCGTCAAGCCATAGTCCAATTTTTACTCAAAGTTTTGGAATCTGATCGTAATGCTCTTGTGGATCATGCAACGATTTTACAAATTTGGCTCAAAAGTTTAGTAATACTGACCGCTAGCAATCAAGATGTGGCCAAGTTAGGCCAAATTGTGGTTAAATTGCCGGAATTTGCCGCCATGACTAACATCGAGGCTGAAGAGCTACTCCGGGCCAAAGAACCCTTGTGTGTTTTTATTGCGTCCGTAGGCAAAAAATATGATGAAACCTCTGACTACAGTCAGCGCAATCTTTTGGCCAATAGTTTCAATTCTTACTTACGAAACTTTGACAGATGGCTTTATAATGACTTGAAATTGGAAAAATCCGAATTGATATTTCGTTTTTATAGTTTCTTGGCCATTGTGATATACAACTGTCCTCATATTGTTTATGCCAAATCGAAAGTAACTTGCTTCTTTCACATTGCCGTAACACGCTATATTTTACCCACTCCCATACAAATGGGAAAGCCACCTGAAAGCAAATTGTGCCAAATAATACACAAAATATGGCCTGTAGTTGTCCAGGGAATAGGACGCTTGAATTTTAAATCCGATGCCTATTTAAATAAAACCCTAACGGATCTTATACAAAAGTGGACGCCACATTTTAAAATTTCCACAAACGCCAAGCAAGTGGCAAGGCCGTTTATTAACTGTCTCCAAGGCGACAATCATGAATTATCACTATTTGTTTTTGAAAAACTAACAAGTCTTTTTCTGGCCACACAGCGTCGTCAAGCAGATGCAAACGCTTGTCTCGTTATTACCATATATCAGGAAATTGTAGATTCGCAAAACCAAGACGACAAATCAGCCGAACGGCTGCTTACATTTATGAAAGGCAGCTCTTTGGCCACACTCGAGCATATAATGATGGTCGACGAAATTGTTCCCAGTCGTGCTTTACTGCTGGACTTATTTAAACGGCTCGTAAACAGTGCCGTATTTCAACAATCGCCTACTTTGAAAAACTTATTAACTGAACATATACGCATCTTAATCAAAAAGCATTTATCGTTTTATAGTTTTTTCCTTTTCGAACTTTTAACGAAATTAACGGCCCTCTCTTGCGAATTAGTTGAGGAGATTCTACCGTTCCTAAAAGATGAAATTTGTATTGTGGAAGCCAAACGCGGTGCTGGTGAAGACAATCGCATACGTGGTTGTTTAATTAAGCTCTTAAAAACCATTGAATTGACCAAGCAAAAAGGCTAAAATATTTTATTTATTGTACGTTTTAATTGAAAAAAATTAAATATTATTTTTTTTTGTTGCTATATCGCACCCTAAATACAAAAGGGGCACAACTCAAAATTTTCCAAAACTGACTTTTTCCATAAATTAATTCAGAATACACATCTCTAAATACTGCAAAAATTTCTTTCACACCACTATCTTCTTTAACTGGAAAAATACAGTTATGTTAAGTGTGTTGCTTCTGCACGATGAACTAAACATAAACAGTTTTTTGTCTCTCCTGAAAATTTTAGTATTTTGAATTGTGCCCCTTTTGTATTTAGGGTGCGATATGTACATCATTTGAAGGTTGGCCAACGTTGTAGAATATCATATTGAAGGAAGTAGATTACTACGATAAATTAAGTTGCTAAATAATTACGATTGAGTCTTAAGGTTTTCAAATTTGTGGGTGGTAAAAGACAATTTTTTCTTCCTGTTTAATAAGAAGCTCTTGTTTCATGTTCTATTTTTTCATATTAAAACTAATCCAGTTGCTATACAAATGTCCCTTTTTCTACACAATCTTTCAAGTCTGCCGATCCGCCATTAACAAATTATAAGGGTTCTCTCATGATATCGAACGTTAATGTTGTTGGAATTAAAAAAGATGTTGCTGTGGCTTTTTAAAGGCCATAAATAATACTTGTCTATATATTTTTTATATTAAAAAAACTCGTTATTAGGGTTAAAGTCTTACGATTTATTTTTGTATATGGAGTAATGTTTAAATTCTAAAAAGAAAACATGATGTACATTAATTATAAAAATATATGTATTTCAATAATTGACTTGATTATTTTTGTTGTTTAGCAATTTTAAAAGACAAATTCTACAAAATGTTTCAAGGCTTATTAGGAATGTTTGTTAAATCTTTTAGGAATTGTTCTTTTTCTTAAAAAAAATAGTATATGCAAATAAAGAAATCATTATGTTTGATATATTCGAGGAATGTGCAGATTGTTTAACGTTTTCTTTCTTAAATAACTTATGCGTACACATACATACATATGAAATATTCGTTGTTGTAGAAACATACATAAATATCTACAGTGTATTGAAAGTGTCTGTCAGAAATTCAAAGGCACTTTTTAAAGGATACTTGGTTTCACTCTAACTATTTTTGTTTTTAATATTATTGGAATCTTTTGTAATTCTTTTATAAAAAACATGTATACTTTTAAGGGATGGGGTTTTATAATATTTGACTTAAATCATTTTCAACGGCACTTATTAAGAAATAAAAAAAATACACACATACTTATACGAACTAAACACTAAACAAAATAAATGCCATAAAAAATCATAAATAAAAAAATATGTATATGATAAAAAAGTGCGTTTAAAAAATTAAATGAAATAAAAATGATTAAAACAAAGCTTTTTAAAATCAATAATGGTATAAAGGCTGTACGCGACATTAAGTTAGTACATACGGCCCACATAAAGTACACACTAAGTAGTTGCCAAAGCGCAAAGGTTTTTGTAAAAAATAATAAAATACTTTCTGGGTTATTTGGACAGAAAAAAATTAAGAAACAAAACAAATTAAGTAGCTTTAAGAAAAAAACTGCCATTGAGGGGATTCTTAATAGAATTGTATTACGTATCAATGTTGTCTAGAATTGCGCATAAGGGGTACCAAGAGAGATGGCGGTCCCGCCTGTCTTAAGAACGGATGCGCCAACAGTTCAGCCGCAGTTGCTCGTTGTGCTGGATCGCGCACTAACATACGATCCAGAAATGATTGCAATCTCGGTGATACTTTGTGAGCATTTTTTAAATTTGGTGGTTGCATGTCACGTATGCGACGCATCGCCTGTAAGGGGGGTTCATTGAAAAACGGCGGTTCGCCATCGACCATTTCAATGACCATTATGCCCAGCGACCATATATCAACTTCTGGCCCATATGGTAAACGAGAAATGACTTCAGGTGACATCCAATACGGTGTTCCCACCAACGATTTACGTTTCGGCAGCTCTTGTGAGACTTGTGCACAAAAACCGAAATCGGAGAGTTTAACACGTCCATCGGCCGCCAGCAGAATGGAGTCAGATTTAATGTCACGGTGTATGACTCCCTAAAAACACAAAAGTGTCATCAGCAATCAAATAAAGCGTATAAAATACAATTTACTTGTTTTCCTTTTTTACATACATACATATATGCTTAACCAAGCTTTCACCTACCTGTGAATGTAAGTATGCTAAAGCCTTTAAACATTGTTTACACACGGTGGCAATTTGTTCCTCATCCATGCGGGAGTGCGTAACGATGTCGGTTAGAGCGCCGCCTTCCAAATACTCCATAACTACCCAAAGTTCATCGTTGACCAGAAAACTTGAATATGTTTCGACAATATTCGGATGGTGGTAGTCCCGCATTATAACAACTTCATTAAAGAGCAGTTCACGGCGTTGTTGTTTACGCAAATCCATTTTCTTGACAGCAACTTGTCGTCCTTTAACAAAAAACATTCAAATTACATCATCTCTGTTTTAACATTGAGTTATGGATGCAAGAAATTTTACCGGTTGATTTGTCTGTGGCAATGCACACTGTACCAGTGGAGCCTTCTCCAATCTTCATGAAATTATCCAGGTTTTCGCGTGGATCCCCAGCTGAAACAACCATTTGTAGTGCAGAACGAAACTTGACAGAAACAAAATTATTATCAGAATTGTGAATTTTGTAACAGAATAAAATATTTTATTAATTTGTATTCCAATAACGGTTTAAGTAGTTTTTATCTTGGGTCCAAGTCGAAAATAGTTTAAGCAAAAGTGATTAGCAAATGAATTTTATTTTGCTGAAATAAAAAGCGCTTTAAATTCTCTTACATTCTCAAAAAAATTTTGAAAATTTTCTCATCGGAACAAAATGTTAAAAAAAAAATACTGCTTAGGACGGCTATTAAATCTAGAGTAGAACGTTTTGAAAAACGAATCGACTATAAAATTTTTATCGTTCGATTTATATTTAAGAATTACCTGTTCGTGCGTTAAACGTGGTTCCTGTTTGGATTGGCCAGCAGTCGCTGTGCTGCCGCCAGTTGCACTTGTTGCCCCCACACCACTTGCCCCACCACTCGAACTCGATGCACGAGAAGCTGTTTTTGCGTGTAAATGCGCATTATGCGGGTTTTGATTTTGGTCAGCTGATAAGAGTACACCACCGCTTGGTAATGGCTTAGCATTTTGCTGTTGCTGCTGTGTCAAATGTTGCATCTGCTGATGATGATGGTGTTGCCCATGTGGCGGTAAAGCGGGGGGTGCATGGACTTGCCCTTGCGGCGATGGATACATTGGCAAATTATTTATGCTTGTTGTGTTATTGTTTATGTGATGCCCATGGGAATGTGACGATAAATGGGAATGAGTTGACCGAGTGTTGCTTGCAATCGAACCGACAGGAGAAGTTTGTTGACCATGCAAGTGAATAGCTCCCTGACGAAATTGCAAGGCATTGGCTGTGGCCGGTGTATTGAAGTCAGTTCGAACAGCTAATGGCATACCAGATATGCCATTTTGTGTGGCCTGGGCCCCAAACATGCCATGGCTTATTACTCCCCCTTGACTTGTACCAGTCATTATGTTTTGTTGCAACTGTGGTGTTGGTTTATAACCAGACGCGGCACCAGGATTCTTTAATTGACCTGATATTGTATTTACCGTACAAGGGCTGATAGTTTCCTCGGGAACTGCTGGAGGCACGTTTGCATTTCCCCTAAGATCTCTTCTTATCCGTGGCGGACTTGAACTACGTAACGAGTTTGATCTTGCTACATGAGATGTTTTGGGTAAGACAATGCCACCGCCCGCCGCAGCTCCTACAGCAATACTATTAGAGTCAGCGGCCATTGCATGATTATGCACACCAACACCTGCAGTACTCTTGACGACTCCAGCTACGCCTCCCGCAGACTGCACAGCTATACTACTGTTCAACGATGTCGCATCCGCTTTATTGTTATTGTGATGTGGCCGCACAATAGTTTTCAGATCTAAAATTTCTGTTGGTGTTATCTCAGAAGGATCCACCAAAGGAAGTGGTCGGTTGGTTGATTTCAATATTTGATTGTTGCCAACAATCGATGCCCATTGCAATGGAAGCCCCACATAACGCTGCTCTCGTTTGTCGAAACCCGTATGCACTCGATGTTCAAAATTACTCGGCATCGAAATAAGTGGTTTCTTCTTTTTCTTGGAAAACATAATTTCACTAAAATACAAGTAAACTTAAATTATAAAACTTCTTTTTTATACACAAACTTTGTTTTTCTTGTTTTGCAGTTGTTGACTTTCCCGTAATTGGCCTGTTTTCTTATTAGTGGCGTTAAATTAATTAGTTTATGGCTACCAAGTAGCTTGTTTTGGTTAAACTCGTAACTTTTTAGTACAAACATGACGTTTGTTTGCGTTTTACTCATACAGTCAGAGAAATTATCCGTCGTAACCAAAATAACGATCAACTATTTAAGTGTGACGATTTTCGAGTTAAATTTAATCACTAATAAAGAAATTAGCGAATTTTGCTTAAGTTTTATTGGCGATAAAGTCAAAGATTTTTACTCTGTACAGTGAATAATAAATAAATGGTTGGCATCGCGGGATAACGTATATTTAGTACAGCGAGGGCGTATCTGTGAGTTGATATATGTGGGTTTTCAATATAGTATGAAATTTAGTTTATTTCATTCTATTTTCTTTTGAACCTACTTTCACGTAACGGCAGGGCCTTAATATCACTTTCGAAAATATTCTTCTGTGGATATTTCTTGCCGACTTTAATAAAATATTTGTTGCCAACTTTTAATTAAATTGGTTAATATGTCATCATTGTTTAAATTAATCAGAAATCGCTGAATTGGCAAGTAACATACAACACTGTAGCACGCGAAGTAAATTTGTCTAAAACAAGATTAATAACATTATTTCAAAAGTTTGTTAAGCAAAAATTAAAACAAGATGTCAAAAGCTCATCCACCAGAGTTAAAAAAGTAGTACTTTTTCGAAAATTCTTCCAAACATTGTAAATCATTATTTCTATTTACAGGTACATGGACAAACGTATGCTACTCAAGCTTAATGGTGGTCGTTCAGTTGCCGGTATATTGCGTGGTTTCGATCCTTTCATGAATGTTGTTCTCGACGAAACCGTAGAAGAATGCAGGGATAGCACAAGGAATAATATTGGAATGGTGGTAATAAGGGGAAACAGCATTGTAATGGTGGAAGCTTTAGATCGAGTATAGTACTTATTGATGAATATCTTTATGTACCGCATATGAATACTTTACATTTTAATTCTGTATACAATAAACTAACTAAGCATTTGCATAAATTATTCATGTACACATACAAATTTAAATTACTGTCCGCTTCCGAACTTCTGCGGCTATAGAAGTATTTCCTTTTTGTTTATATCTTTTGAATTACATACCAACTTCTTCTCTACGCCTTTTTGAACGTGAATTCTATAATTTGGAATACATGTCTGTAAAATACAAAAATATGACAATCGTGGTCATTTCCTGTTGTAGAAAAATACGCTAAATTGCTCCAAGATCAATACTACTGGATGAACTATTATCCGTGAATATAATTTCAGGATCTTAAAGATCGATTTACATTGGGTTTAAAGACCATATTGATTTCGTTTAATTTGACATAAAAAGCATGGTAATATCAGAAAGAACATTTTATGAAGCTGTCTTAAAAATATTCATGTGGATCGGAATTCTATACATGTTGAACTTTAGCCTTCTATACAAATCCTCGAAAACTGTCCAGCTCACCATCTCGCAAAATTTAGCTGAATTGGCAGCAGCAATTAGGCTTTTCGAAAAAAAGTCAAAATTGTTAGCGACGAAGACTCATAGATCTTAACAATGTGAAATAACGCACAACTTTTAAAAACCAACATTGACAGTTGTTTTTTTTTAGATTTTGTTCAATGAAACCAAGCTGCAAAGCTCCTTTAAACGAATTTTACACGACATAACAGATTTATCGACATTACGAATTAGTAGGCTTCTCGGGGAACAAGTTGCACTTACAACTAATAAGCTGTCCATTGAACATTTTTAACTATTAATTTTTTTGCATTCCTTTAAAACTTTATATTTATATTTTCGTTGATGGTGTAGCTTCCTTAAATGTAAGTTTGTTTCTACATAACTGGCGATGGGTAAATCTGAACCTTTCGACACCTAAGCTTTTATCAAATCAGCTTCGCATTAAAGTCTAACACCGCTACTTTTTGTTAATAAAACATTTTATAATTGAACTAAATTAAAAAAAGTTACTTTTTATTTTCACCAAACGAAATGGTGAGGTGCTATACACATTTTACTTGGAAATAACAATGGGACCACTTTGTTTAGCAGCAGTACGTTGGTTGCTAACAATTTGATTTGCAATACGATCCAAATCACGCTGTCCAATATTAGTCAATTTACGGCCGCCATCAGGATGCTTCTCAATCAGGCGAGCATGTTCTAAGGCCTGCAGGGCTTTACGTGCAGCACCGTCAGCAGCGCGGCAAAAGTGAGAGGGATGTACACCATTACGTTTGCGACCACCATAGATTTTTGTGATTGAACCAACCCCAGCAGGGCTGCGGTGGTACAAGTGACGCAAGATTGAGGCGCAACGAATGTAAAACCAATCGGGGTCATAAGGAGCCAATTCCTTGTATTTAGCTGTTTTAATAATGTCCATTTGATCAGGGACCTTCAATTTGCCAGTCCTAGAAAGCAAAAATAAATATTGTTATGCATCACATGAGCCCACTATGAGTTTTATTCAAGTCTGAATTTACTAGTTTGGTTCACTCTTAAAAACCAGGCAGAGGAAAATGTGAGTCAGTCGAGAATATGCAGAAAAAAAGTATATTACAACTTACTTTTTCAAGTAGACAGCAACAGCTTTGACACATGAGTGTTGATCAATATCCTTCACAGTAACACCAGGCATCTGTAAATAAAAATAAGACATGGATTTAAATGCAAGTTTGGAGCAAAACAAATTTTACCCTTTGAGTTTATGAAAACTACAAATATTTATTACTTTCTCTTTCGGAAGCACTAACTATTGATTATAAGCAAATGCAGTTAGCATGTTTACAGAGTTTAGAATAAATTCAACTTTCGTAATTTAAAATTTCTTGAAATCTTGTAAAATTCATGAATTGCCATACCTTGCGTGTTAAAAAGAACCGGAAGAAAGGACATTTTGAGTTAAGTTGGCTGCAGTTGAAAATTAACATGTGATGAGTCGTATTTTAGGAAGTGTTTGGTATATGCCTAAACACATTAACATTTTAACAGTATTATTAATTTAAATTAATCTTGTTAAATTTTTACAATGTGGTTTTTTTTTTCTTAAAGGACATGGAAATGTATATACATATCGAGCCTTTGGTGCAATACCGTAGTAACTCAAAATTTGAATTTTTTGAGCTGGGTACGCAGAAATGATCTTTGGGGAAATATCTATCTAGAGAAAAAAATATTATGGTTCCATCTCTAACTGTTCAGATTCTACAGCTAAAAATGTCTTTATTGCCTCTAGGTATTTCCAACAATATTTATTTGCAATAATGAAATGAAATGCATTTTTCTCATTTTGCGATTTTTTGAACTACTACGGTATTGCACCAAAGGCTCGATATAATCGTTTGTATTAATGGTATGTTTCAAGCCTTAAAATGTGAGAAATTGTTATAGCTATAGTTTACAAAATTAACAATAGACAATGTTTTAAATAATGAGCATAAATATAAAAGATTCTAATTCATTTCACTGTAGTTAATTTTATTTTTAGAAAATATTAATAGGAAACCTTTCCTGCATTTCCACATCTTACACTGTATTTAGAAATGAACGATCAAAAGATTTTAAATTGAATTTAGAATTCTCAACGTTTTTTAAGAAGTAACCAACCAATGTATTTGTAACAATTTTATGGAGATTTGAAGAAAACAACAAAAACAACTTTTTTTGATGCTAGTGGTTGAAAACGAAACTTTTTTAAAATTTATTTAGTGAATTCTAATTAAAAAATAAACTAAAAAATATAAGAGCGAGCAATGTTTCTATACAGCAAAACTGATCAACAGTTACTTTGTGCAATCGTAATTTGCCCACCATTCAGCAAATATTTTTACTTTGCTTATTATGTTTTGTTCCTTTTGTAGGCGCCGCCATTTCTTTGGATCCAAATTTAGCATGCCGCCAATTATTTCTTGAGCATAGTTTGCGGGAAATCTTTCTTCGTCCTCGATAACATGTGCAAATCCAGAATCCATGCCGAAGTTGACCCAAAAATATGGCAGACCCTTTGGAATGGAGCTGCGCAATGGCTTGTTACGCAACGAGACCAGCTGCTTATTCACGCACCATTCATACTCAGACTCTTCAATTGCTTTTTTGAAGTAAAATGGAACCATTTCTCCATCCGATTCCCGAATAGGAATACAATGTATTACTAAATGCGGTTTTCTATGCAATTTGTTCGCAGTTTCAAAGAAAATTACATCTTTATGCTGTGCCGCAAACATGCGTGTCAAAGACTTGCGAAACTCGTTTATTTCCGACCAAGTGTCCTCATCGATTTGAGTACAACACGATGCATGTTCAGTAGGTACTATCATGCAATGTCCATGCTGTAGACCCTGATACCAAGGTAGAGATAAATATACCTTCTCACCGACACATATAAGCAATTCTTTTTGCATTTTTCTCGAATCAAAACATCTGTCACAGTTGTCAAGGGTCTTTTCTGTTTTCTGGTGATCTCGTATTGCTCTTTGGCGTTCCCTGTGCTCTTTACGAATTGAATCATCTTTAGATATTCTTTCTGCAAAAATGTCTTCCAAATCGTCATTAGGATCTTTGTGTTTGCTTGTCATATTTGCAAATTGTAAGTTGGCATCGGAGGCACTTGTACATTTCTCCCTCTCAAACATTTGTTTTATGTCATATCGATCATCATCGGCAAAATATCGAAGCCTTTGGCCAGAGCCGTCGTGGGTAGCAACTCGCTTTTGCTTTTTCTTCCCGCTGTACATTTCATCCGGATTTACAGATTTTGGTGCTGGTAATGGTCTAGTGTTACCCACTTGGTCGGTATGCGTTAATAGAACGTGTTCATCTTGACCGCGCTTCTTGCCTTTCAAAT
Source organism: Epicampocera succincta (assembly GCA_932526305.1). Taxonomy (NCBI): domain Eukaryota; kingdom Metazoa; phylum Arthropoda; class Insecta; order Diptera; family Tachinidae; genus Epicampocera; species Epicampocera succincta. The sequence continues at coordinate 16,451,739 of OW052038.1, forward strand.
TATGGCAGCTATCTTGATTGAACTTCATCTTTGTGCGTTCTTTAAAAATATTTCTTTGTGTGCGAGCTTTTTCCAACTTTTCACGTAATTGATCTGCCAGTCCCATATTGCCCATTATTTCAGCTTTAAGTATCTTTGCGCCTAGTTCGTTCATTTGATGATCAGTAAGAAATTCGGATGTGTTTGTACTAGATCTTTCAGTAACCGCCTTGTCAGGTTCTGCTTCACTGTTTGAACTTTCAGCTTCACTAGGAGTTCGAGATTTGTTTTTTTGCCATTCCACCTTTTCATCTTTTTTTTTCCAACCTTTTGTACCCATAGATTTTTGAGCCAAAAGTGGATTGCTGGTTCTACTACATTTGGCTTCATCCTCATCTTTCGGTTTTTGAAATGCAGGTAAACCGGTCCCAGTTATTTTCCAATAAGGATTTAGTTCACGAGAACTTAGCGCAGGATTATACGAATCAATTTTTTGATTTTCTTTAGGTTTATTTTCAATACCTTCTTTGGAGTAGGTCTTCAGCAAGAGAGCTTCTGTCATCCAACCATCCCTTTTTAGTGGCACCTCGGGCTGTCGTAGATTTGCTAAATACTGATTTTTATACTCTTCTTTCTTACTGGAGCTATTGTTATTTCCAGTCAGTTTTCTGTTTTTATCATGCTTTTTAGATTTTCTAGACTGTTTATGGACATTACACTTAGAACTGTCGCCATCATCCGTTGTGGAATCAGTATCACTAGTTTCGCTTTCATCTTCTGAAGAATAGTGCTTATGTTTTTTATGTGATTTTTTAGTTTTTGACTTTTTAGAGCTTTTGCCTGTTGAATCATTATCACTTTCATTTCCGGATCTAGAGTATTGTCGTTTCCTGTGAGATTTCTTGTTTCTCTTTTTGTCTTTGTGCTTTTTATTTTTTTTATGTTCCTTACTTTTCATCATGATTTTTTCCGCGACGGATGGAAGCATCCAATTGGTTTCCCCTTTTAAAAGCCGTTTGGCATCGAGCTCCGCTCTTTGCTCAGCACGCCGTTTTGCTTCTTCAAGCATGTTTTCTCTAGCTTCTTTCAAATCCTGTCGAGCCCTTTCCTTCTCTCGAGCGCTTTCGAATTGAATAAAACTCATTTCTGAACGAATACTGGCTTAAACGGTTTTTTAAAATAAGCACAAAATATTTGTCTTGAAACAGAATCCTGATGAGAAAAAAAAATACAAAAGTGTATATACATTGAACGTTTTCTAAATAAATGGAGATGTTTCAGATAAATTTAACTGAGACTGTAGAAAGTGACAAGCATTAAGCAAAGTATTTCGTTACGAGCGACAAACCCTTTTAATACGTTTTTTTGAACTGCACAAAATCTACAAACCAAATATGTTTAGTATTTTTTAATTAAATTTTTCGTAGAAATAATTTAATTGTTGTTTTTTTATTATTTGGTAAGAGTTTTAATATGACACCAATGCAACCATTTCAAAATTATTGAAATCACCCTGTTATTGTGAAGCTCTTCTGTTAATATTTCGTCACTCATATAACTTCCAAAATTCAACATAAAAACGTATTGTTTACATCGACATTTGCAATAACATAAAGCTGAAGAATAGTTGAAATTTTTTAAAATGCCTTTATACGAGACAGTAATGCAAGAAAAACCTCCAGTAGTTTTAGATATTGGAACTGCATATACAAAGTATGATTCATGAAGCTGTACGTGACGTCATATAATGGTATTGTTTTTTTTTACTTGTTTTAGGCTGGGTTTTGCTGCGGAGGCTTATCCACGTAAAATTATACCGTCTGAAGTGATTCTTTCTTCGAACGGACAAATAAAGAGTATTTTCAACTATGAAGATCCACTCGAATTTTACGATCATGTTATTGAGTTTTTACAAACAATATTTTTTAAGTACATAGAAACATTTAAACATCATATATTTTAAAATAACCAAATTTTTATTGCAGATACCTTCTTGTAAGTCCAAAGGAAAGAAAAATCGTTATAGTCGAAAATGTTTTTGGCGAAATAATAGTGCGTGAAACTTTAGCGAAAGCATTATTCCGTCACTTTGAAGTTGCTTCAATTTTATATGTGCCTTCACACATGATTGCACTCTCAACGCTGGCAATTCCTAATGGCGTCGTCATAGACATGGGATACAAGGAAACTACGGTTATGCCCGTCTTTAGTGGTGTTCAAATAATGCAAGCCTTTCAGGATCAAAAATATGGTGGATGTTTGTTGCATGAAGAAATAAAGCGGCAACTGGTCGAAGAAAGAGTGAAGAAGGAGATCCTTAGTGAGACTATATTAGAAGATATCAAAGTTCGTACTTGTTTTGTTACAAAACTGAAAAGAGCCCAGGAATATTTAAACACTCAAGCTCCACCTCCGCCTCCAAGTGTAGATTACCCAATAGCTGAAAATGATATCATTTCCATACCAGGAAAAGTGCGGGAAACAGCATTTGAAGTATTATTTGAACAAAATAATGAACGCGACAGTCTGCCACATTTAATTATAAAAGCAATACTTTGTTGCCCACTGGATATACGACGTGTGTTAACAGAAAATATTTTTGTTGTTGGTGGCAGCTCAATGATAATGGGTTTATTGCCGCGGCTTAAAGAAGAGTTGCAGTATTTGGTTCTTAATGATAAGGAATACAAGGAAAAACTACATGGTAATGTAATATTCAAATTTCATAAAACTCTAGGCCGACCGAATATAGCAAATTGGTTGGGTGGTTCTTTGTGTGGTGGAACTGACTTAGTTAATACCCGTTCCCTCACTAAAGAGGCTTATATAAGGTTAGAACGTGTTCCAGATTGGACCTGTTTGGATGATAATCGTGTGGCAGGTTAATTATGTACTACGTCAGATGTTTACAAAGTAAAATCATAATAAATATTAATTAGATGTACACTTGAAGTTTAGCATCATGAATTTATTATTTACTTTACGTGCAATTTACAAGACCAAATTTCATTTGAAGTCTATGCTCTTCATCTTTAAGAGCTTGCAAGTTTCGCAGTTTGGTCTCTTCATCGTCGTTTTTGTGAGTATTGAAATGCGCACGCAAATCCATTTGAAGACGGAATCCTTGTGGACATAGATCGCATTTATAAACATTATCTCCCAAATGACCTCGCAGGTGTTTTATTAAATCATTGCTTTGTGCGAAAGCTCTTTCACAATATTTACATTTGTAGGGTTTTTCTCCCGTGTGGGTACGCATATGCCTTCGACATTGGTCAGCCAAAACAAATCTAAAACGATGGCAATATGAAAACTAAAGCAAATAACCAGAAATATTTTTAAAAAGTTTGAAACCTTCTGTTACCTCATTTCGCAGTAATCACATTTATGGTTTTTTTCCCCAGTATGATACATTTTATGTTTCTTTAAAAGATAAGGTTTCACAAAGGCAGCTCCACAAATATCACAAACATGAGACTTAGTTTTATTATGTACAGCTTTGTGTGAAGCCAAATCACTCAAACACGGAAATCGTTTCGGGCAATCTGGGCAGATATAGGGCCGGTCACTACCGTGACGCAGGAAATGTTGTTTCATATTACTTAAACTTTTAAAAGCTTTGCCACATTCTGAACAAAGATAAGGCTGTTCTCCAGTGTGTGTTCTCAAATGGTCTTTTAAAGAGCTCGATTGCTGGAAAACTAGAAAATAAAATATTTTGTTCCAAATATGTGAGAATTGTGATAACGTTTCAACAACGCATTTCTTTTACCTTTTTTGCAGAACTCGCATTCATATTTTGTTTTCACAAGCAAGTTTTTCTGTCCGTCTTCCACAGGTCTCAAATGTATTCGTTTGTGGCGCTTAAGACTTTTACGTGTTGCTAAACGATTTCCACATTCATCGCACACAAATTTTTTGTTTTCACTATCATTAATACTACTTGATGTCACAGTATCTATTTTAGTTTCTTCAATCGTTATGGACGATTCATCTTCTTTCTCATCAATATTTCTCAAATGTATTCGTTTATGTCGTATTAGGCTCTTACGAGTTTTTAAGAGATTTCCACATTCATTGCAAGAAAACCTTTTACTTTCATCCTGTTTTACTTCTGATAAATTCGAGTTTGCTTTAAATTCGTCAATTGCTCTTGATGGGTTTTCGTCTTCCTTGTAGTCACAAAGGGATTCTATAACTTCTTTTATTGCGGCTTTTGAATTGTTTCTTCTAAAAGATGTATATTATAACATTTATTAAGAAAACAGCGCCAGAAAAAACTTACTTACCTCTTTGCTTTATTAGATAAAGTTTCCCATTCACTATCACTATCGTTAAGTTCATCACTATCACTTATATCTTGCCATCGATCGTCGTCCGTTTCATACTTTATATCTTCAGAATCGCCAACAGTTTTATTACATAGTCCAGACTCATCTTGATCAATTAGAGGTTCATCCATTTCTATTTTTAAAATATTTGATATATCATTTGTAGGCTGAAAAACCGCAACATTTTCTATAGAAACATCCACTAAACTATCCTTGAGTGGATCTTTATTAGTTTGAAACTCTGAACGAGATTCCGCTGTTACCATTTGTCGAAGTTTTTGTTCAACTCTAATACTCATCTTTTGAAATTTATAGGCACTTATTAGACTTTCGAGGCAATTTTCACATAATATTTTTGGCAACATATCACCACTATCAATATTTAATTGTGGCGTTGTTAGTGAAAGTAATTCCATAATAGTTATATTTTTGCACTCTACGACATCGGGTTTATGAAAAATGGATATAACTTTACACTTGCCGCCTTCATTTTCTTTATTGGTTTCTTTATGGCCATTCATACATGTCCTACAAAAGTTCTCTAACAATGCGATAGTTTCTCCATTCATATTTTAGGTATTTTTTTAGCAACACAAAACAATTCAAATAAATTGCAGTAAAAATTTATTTTGCACTGCTATGAAAACAAAATTTATGTTTACTAAATATTGCCAACCTTCATTCAGGTAAAACTGAGATGCCACATATGTTTTATGCTACACTCAAAATAATCACATTCGCTGTTTGGAAATTCACGTACTTATCTGCTTTTTCGCTTTTAGTAGATATGCATTACGTACACATTTTAAATTAATTGCATGTTATACGACAAAGGGATTGCTATCAAGTTTCCTGTCGAATTTGCAGTATTAAAAGACATAATTTAAAAACTAAAATCTCTATTGAATTATGAATTATTTGATCGTTCGAGAACAACTAAGCCTAACATAATAAAGTACAGTTTTATAACTAGTTTAATTTATCTACAATAAATTCCTTTTAATGCCATAGCATTAAGCTCTGCTAAATTCCGAACTTTAGTTTCTTCATCATCGTTTTTATGCGTGGAGAAATGCTCACGCACCACTTTAACTGTCGGAAATCTTAGAGGACACAATTCGCATTGATAAACATTATCGCCCAAATGAATTCGTAAATGTTTGGTTAATTCATTCGATTGACAGTAGGCCTTTTCACAATAATTGCACTTGTATGGCTTTTCTCCAGTATGAATTCTAACGTGACGCTGTAGTTTCTCGTTTGTTATAAAGCTTTAAATATTGAACAAGATAAAGAGGACTTAAAACAAAAAAAAAATGTTTTACTTACCGTTTAGCACAGTATTCGCAAGAAAACGGTCGATCATTTGTGTGATACATTTTATGTTTCTTCAAAAGAAACGGTTTCGGAAAGCCGCGACCACAAATATCACAAATATGCGTTCTTGGTCTTGCTTTATGAACATCATAATGAGAAGCTAAATCAGTTTTAGTTGGAAAAGATTTTGGACAGTCTGGGCAGGGGAACTGTTTTTCATTTGAATGACGGAATGAGTGCTGTTTCAAACTGCCAGATGATGAAAATGATTTACCACATTCTGAGCATAAAAATGGCCGTTCACCTGTATAATTTTAACATGCTAATGAGGACTTGCATTGCAATATAATTTGAAAAAATATTTTACCGCTATGCGTGCGCAGATGATCCTTAAGCATATATCCTTGTGAGAAACCTAAAATGAACAATGTTAGATATGTACGTATGTATTGAGCAATTGTTTATATAGATTAGATAATACATCGGAAAATGTTACCTCTATCACAAATATTACATATAAATTTCGGTTCCTCATTATCACGTTTTGCATGCATTTCTAAATGCTTTTTCAAAGAAAGCTTTGATTTCAGTTTTCTTTTACATCTTTCACAAGGGTAAAGATGTTCCATAGATATCTGTTTATTTTCTGTTTTTATATCAAAGTCCTCAAAGTCCTCATCGTCAATATCGTCTTTCACATCCTCATCCTCATCGTCATACGCAACCGATTCAAATACCTCATCATCAAATTCTTCCCTTTTGAGAATTTTAGATTTATCTGTGTTATCAGTTTTACTTTCGATTTTTTAAAAAGAGATTAAATTTGATTTTAATTATTCTCTTGAAATATTATTTTTAAATATTTTACAATAATTAATAAATGTGATCTAACATATTGGTATCAAGACTTAGTTGATTTTCTGCCACGTTCAAAGGCATTCATAAGTTAATAGATTGCGTATTTACCTGATTTACAAAATCATAACTTATATAACAAATACAAGAAGTTTTAAAATTTAAATTAATTTTTTTCAAAACTTTATATTGGCCAACATTCATTTGAACTGTCTAAATACTTATACATGTACATATGTATTATAATTTGCATGAATCCTATTTGAAAAATACACCCTTCATTTCCAATGCATTTAAATCTGTTAAATTCCGCCTTTTTGTTTCGTCATCGTCACTTTTATGCGTAGAAAAATGAACTCTTAAAATTTTTACCGTTTTAAAACGCAATGGGCATAATTCACATTGATAGACATTTTCACCCAAATGCAAGCGCAAGTGTTTTATTAATTCGTTCGATTGACAGTAAGCGTTTTTGCAATAATTACATTTGTAAGGCTTTTCGCCGGTATGAATGCGCGTGTGGCGTTTCAGTTTTTCATTCGTCACAAAACTGTAAAACAACAAAATATTAGACGAAATTTTTAAAATTTTGCGGAATATACTTATTTATGTATGTACAGGTGCACCTACCGTTTTTCACAGAACTCACAGGCAAATGGTCTGTCATTATTATGATACATTTTGTGTTTCTTTAAAAGAAAAGGTTTGTGAAATCCCCGACCACATATATCACAAATATGATTTTTGGGTTTAGCTTTGTGTATTATCTGATGTGAGACTAAATCAGTTTTAGTAGTAAACGAGCGCGGGCAATCGGGACAGGAGAAGTTTTTTTCACTACGATGACGATTTGAGTGCTCTTTCAAGCCACCAGCTGTGGTGTATCCTTTGCCACATTGTGAACACAAAAATACCTTTTCACCTGCATGTGTTGTATGTGTATAACAGCAATAAAAGATATTGAATTTTGTTTTGCAAAAGCTTACCACTGTGCGTCCTCATATGGTCTTTTAGCAAAGATCTCTCTCCAAATACTTAAAAAAATAAAGGCACATTTAAATAAATTTAGGTGAATGTTTATTAACAAACCTTCTTGGCATATTGAGCATCTGTAAGTTTGTTCTTTATTGTTGTGCATTTCTTGATGTTTTTTAAACGACATTTCAGATTTTAGTTTTCGTTTGCACTTATTACAGGGATAAAACTGGTGTTTTCCTTCATTTTGTTTTTCTTTTATGTATTTGATTCTTTTGGGTGCCGGTTTTTTATTCTGCGGATGGCAGTTAATTGTTTCATTTGCTTCCTCCTTAATGAGTATTTTAACATCAGTACACTGGCTTGTTTTTGAACGTTTCGGTTTTTTAGTTTTACTTAAAATAGCAGAAAATTAAGTAAAATAGTGTTGTTTTTTTAAAGTTTCAATGTCAACGCTTAAAAATTAAGGGCAAATAATAAAAAAGGATTTCATTCAAAACTACCAGAAGAAGTGGATTGAGCTTTGTATTTTGTTCAATATTCTTTTTTAATTTTCTTTGTTTTTAAGAAAGTATCAGTGTTTGCAATGTAAAACGATATTTTAAAAAATATTCAAGATTTTGGTTGAACAATAGTTTGCACTTTTGCGTAGAACATTAAACATTTTTATTGTTTTTCTTTTTATAAAAGTGTTAAGTAGTCTTACGAAAAACCCATGCAGAGAACCTTTAAAGTTTTGTGCGAATAAGTTTCACCAGCCAAACTATATGGCTTATAGCAGTTAGTACATTTTTAACAGTATTGAATATTTGTTAGTTTGGAGACTCATAGTAGAAGTTTGTTTGAAATATAAGCATATGTCTATTAATCGAACATTTTAGAGCAAAAGTTTTTCAAATGGCGGCAAAAAGAATGCCAAAATATTGAGCACATATATGCACGCACAATATAGATACCAAGATGAAAAAGAAAATAAAGGGCTCCTTAGCTTCATTCAAAAGATCTTGACTTATTCAAAGTTAGGGAAACATATCATAGATTGAAGTAAGTCCAATATCTTTATGCGGTTATAAAATAAGCGAACATTCATACATCGTACTTCTTATATATATGTATATTTTTTACCAAATTTTGTTTGGGCAATCACTAAACTTTGCAACTGCATTTCGGGTTTCCTTGTAAAATGAAATAATAGCAATAATTGTATTAAAAACTAACACTAAATTACACTTTTAAAATTAAATTTTTTCCTATTTGTTGGTCCAACTTGCTGAACAACTATTATAACTATTGTAGTCATCACTATTTTTTTTTAATTAAAAAGGCTCATTTTACTTCTTTCATTTATTATTTTTATTTATATATACATATATTCTTTTGTTAACTTTGTATACTACAAACAAATGCTATGTCCTTTGCCGAGCAAAACTGTTGATATTTTATTCAAATTTCACACATTTGAATATGAAAGTTTTATTTGACGTACATCCCTTTCATTTCCAATGCATTAAGAGCTGCTAAATTTCGACCTTTTATTGTGTCGTCGTCATTTTTATGCGTTGCGAAATGACTTCGCAAAAGTTTAACGGTCGGTAATTTTTCAGGACATAGTTCACACTGATAGATATTATCACCCAAATGGGTGCGCAAATGTTTCATTAATTCACTTGATTGGCAGTAAGATCTTTCGCAGTAGTTGCATTTGTAAGGCTTTTCGCCGGTATGAATGCGTGTATGGCGCTTTACTTTTTCACTGGTGACAAAACTACCAATAAGAATTTATGAATAAAAGGAAAAATATCATAATAAATATATGCAATTTTTACCGTTTATCACAATATTCGCAAGCATATGGTCGCTCATTGTTGTGATACATTTTGTGTTGCTTTAACAAATATGGCTTATAAAATCCTCGGCCACAAACATCGCATATATGATTTCTTGGTTTGGCCTTGTGAATATCATAATGGGAAAGCATGTCGGTTTTGGTAGGAAAAGATCTCGGGCAGTCTGGACAGGGAAATTGCCTTTCCTCTAAATGGCGGAATGAATGTTGTTTCAGGCTTCCTGAGGATGCAAATCCTTTCCCACAAACGGAGCACAGAAATGGACGTTCACCTAATAAATGTATGAAGGTTATCAAAATGTGTGCATATGTATGTACTAAGTTATGTGAACATCATAAGATTTAATTATCAATATCTCACCAATGTGTGACCGCTGATGTTCTTTCAGCATAGAGCTAAAACGAAAAACTTTAATCATATTCTTTGATTAGTTGTATTAAGTTGATTAGGACAAAAATATTTTAGTTATTACCTTTGCTGCAAATATTACACTCATAAGGCCTTTCCTCGTTGTCTTTTTGTTCATGCATTTGCTGGTGTTTTAAAAATGATAATTTTGTTTTTAATTTTCTCTTGCATCTAGGACACGGATAAACTCCTGTAGCAATCATTTCTTTTGTTATGCCAGATTTTTTTGATGTTGTTTTAAACTTATCATCATCTCTAACACAATCACCCTCCTTTTTTTCATCCGCACAAAAAATGTTGAATATATCTTCATCAATTAGTTCAGTACTGGATTTTCTACACGCAGAATTTTTACTTTTTTTCAATTTACTTTAAATAATAAAAAAATAAAGCAAAATTTGTTTGTAGCTTTTTATCTACTTTTATGTTCACATCAAAACTTAATAGCTTTGCAAATATTCAGAGTTTTCAAACTGAAATTTTGTTTATAGTGTGTTAGGAAATATATACAAGTATTTCCTGTCAGAAAAATAAAAGTAAAAACAATTGATATAAGGTCTCAACTTCAAAAACCACTTCTTATAGTCAAACATTTTTTCCTCATATTCGTTTAATAGCTCATTTATCTAAAGTGGTAGTCTTATGTAGTTCTTTTAAATATCTTCTTTTATTAAAGTTTCTTTAATTTTGAAAATATTCTTCATTAATACTTTCTCTATAAGTAAGTTTTTCTTGTAAAGAATTACGTTTATTTAAGTTGTTTTAATTTTCGAAATACTCTCGAAAAATGTTTAGAAAACGATCCAGGAATACTTTGGCTATAAGAACTTTAATTCAAGAAAAATATGTGTATACTTTTAGGTGGCGGTGTTTTGCTTATATGTACATATTTGTTTGTAAAATTAGAACGAAAAAAAAATATATTTTTGTAAGTCGGATCGCAGCAAAAGAGTAATCTTTTAATTTATTTGTTTTATTTTAAATAGCTTCGATTGTTTAATTTTTTATTTTTGTTAACATTGCTGACATTATTTTACTAAAAGCAATTTTTATATGAAAAAACTGGAAATTTTTTTTCATATCATTTTAATTTTTTTAGATCCAATTTATGATAAAATATACATTAAAAATTAATAGTAATCAACTAATCTTTTTTTTCCTATTAAGATATCATCTTCAAGCTTCAAATTTTAATGATAAAATATACATTAAAAATTAATATTAATCAAATAATTTTTTTTTCTATTAAGATTTCATGTTCAAGCTTCAAATTTTAAAGAATCAAATGCATACATACGAGTACATATGTATTTATTTATGTACATATGTATGTATGTGCCAAACTTTTTTGTTATAGAAAATTTGGTGTCAAATGTCGGACCAGTCAAATTAAGAGAAAAAAAATTCTACAGCCAAATTTTCTTCGATAATTAGCAATTTGAAAAAAAATATTAATCAGAATTTCATATACATACATACATATCTGCTAAGGATGTGGATTTTTCACCTCCTTGCAGAAAGCATACAATGTGACCACACAATCTAGTCTGGACAATTGCTTTTTTTAATATAAAGGAGTTAAATCCTATATATAATGTACATAAATATGGAGTGAATGATACCATTATATCATATCATAAATATTGCTGCAATTCCCATTATAAATTCTCACAGCTGCGATTTGCAAGCACCAAGTTAATAATTTCATTTAAAACAGTTTAATCTTACAATTATATAAAATCCTAAAATTATAGATTCAGTTGCATTCGTTGTATTATTTAATTACCTTGCAATCGTTTTTGGATCCCATTCTGTGTCTGTATTTTCATCGTCCCAAACTAAATCGATACTTAAATCACTACAACTTTCAATGAATTCTTCGCTTGCTTCAGCAGCTCTATTTATTTCTTCTTCCATTATTAATTCCTCGTCCGATTTCATAGAATTTTCCTCAATGAAAGAATCATCAAATTCAGTCTTAAAAACATCATCTTCAGGATCGTTAAAGTCATTGAAGGCGTCATCTACCTGTTCTTCTAACATTTTATACAACCTTTTTTCACTATTAACGCAATTAAGTTGAAAATTATAGATGTCTTTGATTTTTACGGAACATTCGAGACAAATATTTTTTGGCAACCGGTCGTTTTCATCAATTTTAAGCTGCGGAATTGTAGTTTTAATTAGCTCTAGTAATTTGAATTTTTCTTTGGCTTCGTCCTGAATGGTAAAAATTGACACCATTTGTGACATTTTCATTTTTACTTTATTTTTGTTAACTGCTTCTGGCTGCTTGTTTTCATTTAACAAGCATGTCCGACATGTATTTTCAAAAGTTGAAGGCATTTTTTATTTAAATTTCTCGTTATTTAAAATTAAAATAAATTAAGTTTTTCTGAAGGAAAATAACAAAGTAAAAATTTGTCTTGACATTTGGAGTAAAGAAAAAGTTGTTTACACTATGATGCCAGACTTTTCATATGAGTATCGATTTGCAAGAAGGGAACTTTTTTCCTAATGACTTGGCATGACAGTCTTATTTTTCAGACGTAGCTCCCCATGTAAAAATAGCAGTTTAACACTATTCAGACTAAATCCAAACTTATTGACAAAATCTAATTCAGACAAATGTCTCTTTGTTAGAAAATAAAATTGAATTTACATTCTTATATAGGAATTCAATAGAAACGAATCAGGACAAAATTTTGGCTAGAAGTAAAAATACTTTTTGTTTCATTCATGTACATACATAGTACATATCATACAATAATACAACAAAAACAAATGTGATCTTCTGCACCTGCATCAATTATTAAGAACTTGTTCCAGTCTAGATAGGTTTGCAAATATTTATTATATATGTATAAAGATAAAAATTTTCAATTTACACACATAAAGAAGTTGTTACAAATCTTGGTTACTGAATTTTATTTGCAAATTTCGTTCTTCTTCTTTTCGAGCCTTTAGGTTGCGGGAGCGAGTTTCATCATCGTCATTTTTATGTGTAGCAAAATGAGCACGCAAACTTTTAAGCAAAGGAAATCGTAACGGGCATAACTCACATTGATAAACATTATCGCCTAGATGTTGTCTTAAATGTTTGACGCAATCACCACTTTGGGCAAAAGCTCTATCACAATACTTGCAAGGATACGGTTTTTCGCCAGTATGTGTACGCATATGTCGACGTTGTTTCTCACTGGTAACAAACCTATTTATAAGTGTAAACTATAATTTCACAAGCTAAAAATCAATTTATGTATAGCCACTTGCCGTTTTTCACAAAATTCACATGGAAACGGTCTTTCGTCATTGTGATACCTCTGATGTTGCTTCAAGAGAAACGGTTTATAGAAACCACGTCCACATTTATCACAAACGTGTATTCGGGGCTTAGCTTTATGAGTTTCATAATGGCAAATAAGATCGCCATTGGTGGGAAATGATTTAGGACAATATGGGCAGGCATAAAGTTTTTTTTCTAAATGGCGAAAAGAGTGTTGTTTTAAGCTACCGGCTGAAGCAAAACCTTTTCCGCATTCCGAGCATAAAAATGTTTTTCCAGCTGCAGTAAATAAAACCAAATTGTTTTTATGCTGTTAGAGAATACAGCCCCGTAATTAATAATTTAGCTGTTTATATTTTACGTACATGTATGTGTGCGTTGGTGTTCTTTAAATGTGACTACATCTGTAAAAACTAAACAGACAAACGTTTACAAATTTATTAAATAATTTAAATTCATTTACCTTGATTACAAGCGCTGCATTTTAAATCTTTTTCCTCAATATCTTTTTTCAAATGCAATTCTTGATGTTTCATAAGCGATATTTCCGATTTTAGTTTCCGCTGACATTTACCGCAAGAGTACAGCTCTTTGGGGTTACGCTTTACGGACCTAGTTGAACTTTTTGAAGAGGAAGTTTGCTTCAGTTTTTTCTTAACGCTTCTTTTTGTTTTTTTCTTAACAGATTTTCCATTTCCAGCATCAGGACTGCTGCGAAGTAATATATTATTTCGTTGTAAAAATAGATTCATTATTTCAAAATTTATCTATGACTAACCAATTACTATCGTGAATAGCTTTTGGTGAATTTATATCAGACCTATTACTGTCGTCTTCGGAACAATATGCATCTTTAGTTTCCTTTTCCTCCTCAGTATGTTCCAATAAACCGTTTTGCTTAAAACTATTTTTTAATATTTCAGGTTTGACATTGGTATTGTCCAAACAGCTTAAAATTTCATTGTCTTCACCAAATTCTAAGAGCTTGAACAACTTTTCTTCGCTTTCTAAACACATCAGGTGGAAATTGTAAAAATGTATAATATTTTTTGAACAACCGTGGCACACTTTCTTTGGCAACTTATCTTTTTCTTCGAATTTGAGTTGGGGCATTATAGCTCTCAATAATTGTTTGAAATTAAGATTTTGCTCCTTGATTTCTTCAGGGACATTAAGTATTGAAAGCATTTTTACTTCATTTGATTCCTCTTTATACCCGTAATCTGCTTGTGTTAAAGATTGGTCTGCATTATTAAGCATGCAAGTGCGACACATACGTGTCTTCATTTCTTTAGGCATTTATTATATTTAGCTATAAGACATGCATCAGTTACGTACATACATACATATGTACATTTTAATCACAATTCGTATGAGAACATTACTTTAACATACGTACATACCTTTCAAACTATCACTTTTTATAGGTTAAACTTTGTTTTGCTGGTAATCGGAAGAGCAGTTCATCCAACGAAATTTATCTTCTAAAAACTTACAGCTTTTTGCATAAAAATAATACTTGAATTGCTTCAACAATACCAAATGGAAGTTTTTTAATTGAACTTCTTTAATTTAATGGTTTTTATGAGCTTTTTTTCCAATAAAAACAACGTTTGTTTACTTTTAGGCAGTGTTGCCAGTATCTTTATTTTTCTAAATACGTTTGACCATGTGTAGAACACCGTTTCCATTCACACATCTTGTAGTTTGTATGGCCACAAGCAACCTAGCACTTTTATAAAACAATTAGAAAATTAATGCAATTTTTGTAAAGGTTTCATTTTTTTAGGAAAGCTTTAAAACTAATCCCCCCTTTAAATAATTTCTTAAAAAATTTTTTTATATAGGAAAATAAATTTTTCAGTGTTGTTTATATACAAATTTGGTATTTAAGAAAAATGTATACATATACTTACATTACTTACATCAATATTTATAATTTTGTATTAAATGATATTATATTTACATAGTATATACATACATATGTATGTATGTATGGGTGTATATTAATTTCAACTATGAAAGAACTAGATAAAAATAATAATAAAATTATTTAGATGATTCTGATGAAAAATTATATTTAAATAAAAAATAATAGGATTAAAAATTAATGGTCGAGGATACATATGTACATACATACATATATTTCGTGTACTGATATTTGGCAGAAAATCGTGTTAGCAGTTGTTTGTTTATAAACAACTATACGGACTCTTTGGAGCCCAATTTTATTTGGAGATTATTTTCAGCTTCCTTACGTGCTTGTAAATTGCGAGCTCGAGTTTCATCGTCATCATCTTTATGGGATGCAAAATGTACACGTAATTCTCTAAGCAACGGAAATCTTAGCGGACACAAATCACACTGGTAAACGTTGTCGCCTAAATGCTGTCGTAAGTGTTTGATGCAGTCATTACTTTGAGCAAAAGCTCTTTCACAATATTTACAACGATATGGTTTTTCTCCTGTATGAGTGCGCATATGACGGCGTTGTTTCTCGCCCGTAATAAATCTCATATCGCAATATTCACACTGGTATTTTTTAATACCAGTATGAATTCTATTATGTTTCTTCAATTGATAGGCCATATGAAAGGCGGAACCGCAAATATCACATACGTAAGGTTTATTATTCGTATGTGTTATAGCGTGATTATACAAGCCACTGGAACATACAAAGCTTTTAGGACAATGTGGGCATTTGAAATTTTTTTCCCCCTTATGACGTAACATGTGTGAAGTATAACTACTGAGAAGTGAAAAACTTTTGCCACATTCTATACACAAATGAGGTTCCTCTGAAAATTATAATTGAAAATTATTAGTTCTATAGAAAAATGTTGCAATTTTTCTTACGTGTATGTACTCGCAAATGTCTCCTATAGAATATGTACCTGGGATAAGCTTTTAAATAAAATACAACTATAGAAAGTCTAAAAGAAGTGAATATCGCAATTTACTTACTTTTTTCGCAATATTCACATTTGTAGAGTCCATCTTCGTTGGGTTGAATTTTTCTGTGGACTTTTTGGGTTTCCTTTTTCTTGGGTTTTTTTGTTTTTCTATTGTATGCTCTTCTGGGCTTGTCTTCAAGATGCTTTTCCCGTATATGTTCGCGCCAAACACTAATGCCATCAAGAATTGATTTACACAGCTGGCATGTAAGACTCCCATCATCATTTTTTTCCGGTTGAAAAAATCCTTTAAATACTTTTTTTGTTACATCATCCGAATTATGGTTTTTGACGGAAACACTAAGACTGTAAAGACCAAACAAAATTGTGTTATTCGTTGTACGAAATTTCGCACGTGATCTTGGAAATACATTTTTCACTAAGTTATTAAAAAATAAATAACTTTAATGTAACATTTTACATATGTATATGTATGCAATATCCATCAGTTCATAAAGTACAACATAGTTTAGCAATCATTGATTTTGAAATTAATGAAAATGAATATGCCACTTACCAACTTTTTTTAGGTATCCAATCATCGTCGCTGGCATCACTATAAGGATTTGAAAAAGCAGTCTCACTGTTTTCTAGATCATCCGAAGAGTCCTGCTTAGGTTCGTTTTTAAATTCTGTCCATTCTTTATCACTTTCAACCTCTTCTTTTCGCAAGCCATCTATATTTACCTGTTCAATTTCCATTTCATACTTATCCGGTTCAAAGATATTTGGTACCTCCATTTCTGCCAAGAAGTCCTGTGGTTCAACTGAGTTATTATAACATTTGTCAATATCGAGTTCCTCTAGCATTTTTCGCAACTTTCTATCTACATTTTGATACATTTCTATAAATTCATATGAGACCATTAACTTTTGAATGCAATCTGAACAAATCAGTGATGGAAGATTGGCCTTAAGATCCACCTTTATTTGTGGCTGTATGATTTCTAGAATTTCCATTATGCTGGCGTTGTTTTCAAAGCCGGCTGGTGTTTCTGTAATGTTCTGTTTATCTTTCTGTTTCGCTTTGGAAAACTGTTTCATACATGTTCTGCAAAAATCCTGCAAGAAAAAGTTATAATTTTTTTGTTGAAAATAAAAATGCATTACTATTAAGATATTTGATTCCTTTGATGATTTGTGTTTCTGTTTTTTTATATATTAAAAATTGACATGTTTTGAGAAACCTGTTTCGTGTATTTGAGTTGGCGAAAAATGTTTATGGACTGACCTCTTTTTTTTCCCAGATATACAAATTTTCTTTTTCTTCAGGCAAATCTTTATTAACATTTAAAGGAGGCTTCCCGATGTTTTGAGCAATATAATATAAGTGTTTTCGAGTTTTCAAATGGCGTTCTACTGAAGACTTCTTTTCGAAAGGTACCGATTTTTTACATAGTTTACAAAACAGTAATTCTCCATCAGTTTCAAAGGCTTCAGTATTATCCGAAACGTACTTGGTCAACAATTCAATAATCGATAGTCCATCTTTTTGTTCTTTAGTTTCAAACTCAATACTTTTTTCGTTCAAAATTTTGTTGTGTTTTTTGGACATTAGATGACGATATACTAAATGTTTTGTATCAAATGAAACATTCTTATTGCATATTTTACAGAAGAGTTCCTTTCCATCAGTTTCAAATATTCCACTATTTTCTGACACATACTTGGTTAACAGTTCTGAATTTGAAAGACGTTTAATTGGTATTTTTCTTTCCGGTTCAATCATTGGTTCACGCTTTTCTACGTGTTTCTGGTTTTGGGGGATACAAGTTTTTGTGTCGGATAATACTGCGCTGCGTGCTCTACATTCTAATTGTTCTTCATCCGCTTGATACTCTTCACTATCTTCCAAAACATTTTTATTTTTAAAATCTGCTGGTGTGGTTTTTTCAGATGTTTTCATTTCTGTGTATTGTATTAACTTCCACACAATATACACATATGTATGTACGCTGCTGACAAAGTTTTGTTTTCCAAAAATCAGTTTATCGTTGGAAAATGTTATCTTGCATGCTTCGCAGAAAGGAATTCTCTATCAATTTCAAGTTTTATTATTTTTTGTAATATATATATAAAAATTTTCCCATTTTATGTTTTGCTATGTGCTATATCTAATCAGGCTTTGCTTTTACACCATCTGATTTTTTCTACTTATTGTATACGATTTTGAACTGTCAAAATTTGCTTGCGCATAGGAAACACTGCATTATCAACATTGCAATTAAAATGTATGTGAACATATCAGCATACAGCCTACCAAGCGATATTAGTACCACGTACTTTGGACCCTATAATTTTATTTTTTAGGTATCTAACCCAGAAAATTATGGTGGCATTTTAATTACCATTGAATGGAAAGCAGTTTATATTCGTTCATCCTCGGCATATTTTGTTAATATAATTTTTAACATAAAGACAAAACTTTGAATTAGGACCTCTTTTTTAAGAAATGTTGAAATGAAAGTTGAGCTCAATTCTTTAATTTAGATAAGTAATATTTCAATACATAATTATTAATAAATAATTCAATAATAATATAGTAATTTAAAAATTACAGAATTTTTTTTGATTCCAATTTCATTTTAAGACATTGTTCTTCTTCCATCCGAGCTTGCAAGTTACGATGACGAGTTTCGTCGTCGTCGTCTTTATGAGACGCAAAATGTGTTCGCAAGTCTCTAACTAAGGGAAATCTTAATGGGCAAAAATCACACTGATAAACATTTTTATCGCCAAAATGTTGCCGCATGTGTTTGACACAGTCACCACTTTGAGCAAAAGCTCTTTCACAATATTTACATTGAAATGGTTTCTCTCCTGTATGTGTGCGCATATGACATACTTGGTTCGGACGACTTTTAAATCTCATATCACAATAATCACATTTATAATTCTTGATTCCGGTATGAACACGATTATGGTTCCTTAATTGGTAGGGCATACGAAAGGCAGAACCGCAAATATCACATACGTATGGTTTATTATTAGTATGCGTCATCCTATGACCATATAGATCACTTGGACATACAAAACTTTTAGGACATTGTGAGCATTCGAATATTTTTTCTCCTTTATGCCGTAACATGTGGGAATTATAACTAGTGATATTTGAAAAACTTTTACCGCATTCAATGCACAAATGTGTTCCCTCTGTAAAAGACAATTACATTTTTTTTTAATTAAGCGCTTTTAATTTTTTCCCAACCTGTGTGTATTCGCAAATGTCGTCTATAGTATAAGTACTTTGGATAACCTTTAAGAACAATATTCCATTTACTTATTTAGTTTCTAAAAATTGTTTATAAAAAAGTTACTTACTTTTTTCACAATATTCACATTCATAGAGGCCCTTTTCGTTAGGTAACATTTTTCGATGGACCATTTGAGTTCCTTTTTTTCTTGGTTCTTTTGTTCTTCTATTATATGCTCTTTTGGGTTTTTCCTCCAAATGATTCTGCCGTATATGTTTCCGCCACGGTAAAATTCCATCAAGAACTGATTCACAGAGGTGGCATGTAAGGCTGCCATCTTCATTTTCTTCAGGTTGGAAAAATCCTTTAAATACTTTTTTTGTAACGTCATCTTCATCTGAATTATGTTTTTTATTGGAAATATTAAGACTGAAAAGTTTACTTCATTTACATATGTATGTATGTGGGAATATATGTATGCATTTTATAAACTACAAAAAAGTTTATATGAAAAAAATTTATTTGATAAAATTACACAATTATATTTTTTGCTTTGATAAAATGATTAAAAATAAATAAAAAAAATTTCACTTAACAAAAAATTTTATACTAACCAGCTTTTTTTAGGAGTCCAATCATAATCACTGGTATCGTTATTATTGTTTGAAAAAACAGTACCTTCATTTTCTGCATTTTTTGACAGTACCTGTATACGTACATCGTTAACTTCAAATTGCTCCTCTCCAGTTTCGTATCCACATTTATTAATCTCTATTTCTTCCACTTGTTCTCCATGTTTATCTATGATTTGGCAAAATCTTTTATATGAATTTTGATACATTTTTATAAACTCATATGTCACTATTAACTTTTGTAAGCAATCTGAACATATAAACGTTGGAAAATTGCACTTAACTTCTACACTAAGTTGTGGTTGTATATATGTAAGAACTTCCATTACGGTTGTGTCGAGTTGACTTCCGTTTGGTTTTTCCGAAATGTCTTGTTTGTTATCTTTTTTTGATAATTGTTTCATACATGTTTTACAAAAATTCTGCAAGTAAAGTAATCATATATTTTGAATTGAATACATACATATTTAACTAAAACAATCATAAGGTCTATCTATTCGGACATCCCTCGTATTGTGTTCGAAAACGAAATTGGTTAGTAGGTTTGAAACAACTATGTATGTTGTTTCATCTGTTACCACGTACACACATACATACATATGTATACTTATTTGACGGATTCCCAACTTTTTCTAAAAATTGCCTTGGATTAAAAAATGCACGGAATGGCATCCTAGTTAACTTAAGTAGACGCTTAATTCCAATTATCAAAAAATTTTATTTTTAATTTGAGATACTTATTTACTGGATTACCTGGCTTTTTTTCAATGAGAGTAACTTTTCTTTCTCTTCACGAAAATGTTTATTATTACAATCACCAGGAACATAATTAATTTTTTGGTGTTTTTTGGATTTGAGGTGTCGATGTACTAAATATTTTGTTTCGAATGAAATAGATTTTTCGCATATTGTGCAGAACAGTTCCTTGCCATCAGTTTGTAAAATGTCATTATTTGCACCCACATACATATTTAACAATTCATTATTTGTTAGACGTTTTATTGGTTCAGAGGTTTCAACTTTGATCATTTTTATACTTAGATTATACTCAATTGTATTTGATTTTTATATTTTGTCTGCTCTGGTCTACCACTGTTTTTGCCACAGCATATCCCTGTTGTCCAAGTAGTTGACGCCTAAGTTGTATGGATATTATTTTGTTTCCAATTTCAAGTGGTGTATGACAGAGGGAGCCACTTTCCGTGGTTGGGTTCATATCAGCGAAAAAAATGTTTATTATTATTATTGCCCTTTAAAAAAAAATATTGGCCTATGCTGTCGACGGAATATATATATATGTACATACGTTAAGTGTATGACTTGGATAATTGGGATAAGAAATAACTGTATTATCGACAGTTAATAGTGTCAAATTTTGAACGATTTTTATTGCAGCGGTATTTTATACTCCTTTAAATAGTTACAGATATGGGAGTTGAAAAAAAATAGTTTTATTTACATACATACATACATACGTAGACACTGTCAAGAATTTTAGGCGAACAAAATCATTTAAAATCTACTCAGTTTCTTTAGTACACAATCTGTTTTGAAGTTCACGTTCTTCCTCCATCCGAGCTTGTAAGTTGGCATTACGAGTTTCTTCATCATCACCTTTATGAGTCGCAAAGTGGACGCGTAAGTCTCTAACTAACGGAAATCTTAGCGGACACAAATCACATTGGTAAACATTATCACCTAAATGTTGTCGTAAATGTTTGACGCAGTCATTGCTTTGAGCAAAAGCTCTTTCGCAATATTTGCAACGATATGGTTTTTCTCCTGTATGAGTTCGCATATGACGTCTTTGTTTTTCGCGGGTAACAAATCTCATATCGCAATATTCACACTGGAACTTTTTAATGCCAGCGTGATAGAGGTTATGATGTCGCAACTGGTAAGCCATATGAAAGGCGGCACCACAAATATCACACACATATGGTTTATTATTAGTATGTACCATCATATGCCCATATAGACCACTTGAACATACAAAACTTTTGGGACATTGTGGACATTGGTAACTTTTTTCTCCCTTATGTCGTAACATGTGTGTATTAAAGCTGCTAAGACGTGCAAAGCTTTTGCCACACTCAATGCACAAATGCGGCTCGACTAAATAAGTTAAAGTTATAAGAATTAAATTTTTGATTTATAAAAATATTAATTTTTACCTGTGTGCGCCCGTATATGAGTCCTATAGAATATGTAGTTTGAGTATCCTTAAATATTAAAAACAACGTTTAATTATTTATTAAAGAGCAAAAGAAGTATTTAAAATTTGTTTACTTTTTTCACAATATTCGCACTGGTAGCTTCCCCCCTGTTTTGATGGAATACTTTTGGAGACCCTCGTGGCTCCTCTTTTTCTAGGTGCATTTGTCCTTCTATTATATGCTCTTTTGGTCTTTTTTTCAACATGCTTCTGCCGCATATGCTCTCGCATAAGTTTGACAGTATCAAAAATGGATTCGCAATGCGGGCATTGGAGACCTCCATCGTTATGTTCTTCGAGCTGAGAATTCTCATCAATTTCACTTATTCTTTGGGGGGAGTTTGTTGAAACATCACAGTTTAACTTCTTAGGGGACGCATTTAGCCTGAAAAACAAAAAATATGTTATACATTAACAAAATATTTTTCTTTCCTTATTTTCAATGATTTTAATTTTAAATAAATGTTCATGTTTCATTATTCTGTTTAAAATACATATATATGTAAGTACACAAATTGCAGAAACAAAATTTTGCACATGCACGCACCAACTTTTTTTAGGTATCCAATCATCATCACTGCCATCATTCATAACACTATTAACATTTACTGCATCATCTGATAGTTCATTTTCAAGTTCCGACCATTCATTGTCTTTTTCATTCACCTGTTGCTCCAAGTCGTCAATGTTAATCTGTTCAATTTCAATTTCGTATTTAGTATCTTCGAAGACATCTTCATCATCAATTTCTTTCGGGCACATGTGCTCCTCATCTGAATTATTATTGCAGTTGTACATATCAATTTCTTTCACCATTTTTCGCAGCTTTTTATCTACATTTTGATACATTTCTATAAATTCATATGCCACCAATAACTTTTTTATACATTCAGAGCACATAAATTTTGGAAGATTTTCATTAATTTCTACTTTAATTTGGGGTTGTATGACTTCAAGAAGTTCCACTATACTTGTGTTCTTGCCACAGATCGTTCCTATTTCTGTAATGCTTTGTTTCTCAGTTTTTTGCTTCATTTCAGAAAATTGCTTCATACATGTTCTACATAAATCCTGCAAGTAAATATAATCATTTGTTCACATTTCTTATTGTTTTTAAACTGTAGCAAGAAAATGATTAAAACGAATGAAAATTTACTGATTAATTTGGTTTTTAAAAATTAATTTATTAATATGTTTGCATTTCACTCATTTGCCATTTCTACTTAAGCTGACCTACTCGCTGAAACGATTCTTCCAGAGAGCAAATCAAGTAGTCACCTGATAAAGTCGAGTACAGTCTTCCAGGTTACCTTTGTGTCGACTGCATAAGTTATATGTAGCCACAATGGGATTCTTTGATTGCCTAAGTTTTTACCACTTAAGTTTAAAAGGTGTAATGCAAAGAAGTAGTGACTAACCTCTTTCAGTTCCAAGCTAAAATACGAGTTTTCCCCAGAAGTATCTCCAGTTGATATATAGTGCGGAGACTTGACAATGCTTTCTTCAAAGTTATGTTTGTGTTTTTGAGTTTTCAAATGCTGATCTACTGAAAATTTTTTGTCGAACGAAACTGACTTTTTGCATACTTTACAGAAGAGAATTTCTCCATCAGTTTCGAAAACATCATTATTTTCCGCGACATATTTGTTTAACAATTCAATAGTTGATGGCCTTAATGGACTATCTTTACATTCATATATACTATCTTCATTAGAAGAGCTTCCCAGACTTTGAGCAAAGTTATCTTTGTGTTTTTGAGTTTTTAAGTGCTGATCTACTGAAAACTTTTTGTGAAATGATACTGACTTTTTACACACTTTGCAAAATAATATTTCACCATCAGTTTCAAAGACTTCGTTATTTTCCGATATATATTTTTTTAACAATTTTGCAGTCGTCGGTTTAAATTCCAGTCTTTTGCTTTTTATTTCATTACTTTCTTCGTGCAGAATTTTGATATGTTTGTGAGATTTTAGGTGACGATATACTGAATACTTTGTATCAAATGAAACAGATTTTTTGCATATTTTACAAAAAAGTTCTTTTCCGTTAGTTTCATAGACGTCATTATTGTCCGATACATACTTGCTTAACAGTTCTTTATTTGACAGTATGCTTGTTTCTTTAGGTTCGTTACAATTTGCGATATGCTTCTCAGTTCTAAGGTGTTGATCCACCAGTTCTTTTTTGTTGAATGCTACTAGTGTGTTGCACGCTCTGCAAAAAAGGACTTCACCATCAGTTTCAAGAACTTTACTATTTTCTAAAACATATTTGTTCAACACATCTCTTAGTGCTCCCTTTTCAGTATCATTAAATTCCGTATATTTATCTATATGTTTTTGTGTCCTCAAATGTTGTTCCACCAGAAACTTTTTATCGAAAGATACTGATTTATTGCAAACTTTACAAAAAAGGACCTCTCCATCTGTTGTAAAGACTTCACTATTTTCTTCAACATATCTGTTTAGTAATTGAATGGCTGATTGCTTCATATTTCAGATTTCTGATCCAAATGACTAGAATAAGAAAAACTAATTATTCATACATATGTATGTTGTATAATTAACGAAAGCTTTTAAAAGTATGTAATATATATGTATATGTATATGGAGTTGTATAGTAATTTTATGTTTCCGGAATTTTGTAAACAGTTTTCTTTAAAATTACAAAACCTGCATTGAGAGAACAGAAGAGAGCAAAGTGTCACAATTAACATACAAACGGCAGCACTTATGTATGTAAATACGTACCAACGCACAACGTCAAGGAATAAAGCTCATCCGTATTTGGAATAAGTACGCGTATATATATTTTAATTTAAATAATATCGAATCAACTATTTCTGGTCACATAGAATTTTGTGCTTTAATTCTTATAGACTTTTGTGCCCTGGTTCTGTCAAAATTTGATTATTTGTCATGCTCTACTTATATATGTGCTTACAATTAAAAATGCCGATAAGGCAGTTCAATACTGTATTCGTTTTTAGTTTGAAGGGTACCTGGTGTATCCACTAATCCCAACAAACAACTTCGCTTGCAATCAAAACTTTCAATTTTGAAGAGTTAGAATATATATATTTTGTGTAGAGTTATGCACTGGAACAGATGACCCAACCAACTATTTTGATGTTAATGAAACTGCAGTTAATTATTTGAATTTGTTCAAACATGGTAAGCTACATATTAGTTATTCAGATTGTACATGCATATGTATGTATATTACTACCATGTAAGACAAAAGTTGGATATACAATTTTTTACATTATTTACATCACTATAAAAATGTGTATTTAGCAGTTTTTCCAAGTTACAATGTTTAATTAAAATTTATTTATGAAAAAGTATGTTCGCAATTCGTAACTTTTGAATTAATTTGGCGGTAAAAAACCTCATTTTACAACACCGACCATCAGTGTTTTAAGTGATTGCCAGGTTTTTAAAACTTAAAAAGTCATAAACGCTGTGAATCTAAAATATTGAATATATGTAACCTTTCACTTTAATTGCTGCTTCACATAAATACATAATCATTTTTGAAAATCGATTGAATATTGGAATACATACATTTAAATATTATAAAAATACATATATTTTACAAACAAAATCACTTGCTAGTAGTAAAGATCTGGCAATACAATTTCACCATAAATAACATTTCGGGTCAATGTGGCAAAGTCATATACGTCTTAACTCGCATGCTGTAAACTATAGCAGTAGCAGCGAATAGCAGCAAAACAACAACAATGAAAATACCAAATACAAATTTCCAAGAATTTTGAAAATTTAAGTGCTGCATTAAAATGTAATTTTTAAGAGAAAATTATAAAAATTCAAGTAAAATAATCGAAATAATACAATTTGTCTTAAAATAGTGCAAAATTGTTATCAAATTATAAGAGTTTTGTGACTTTTTGTTAAAATACTTTGTAGTAGAAATTCAAATTCCAAGAAAAACAGCACATAAAAATTAAACGGATTTCCAGGAAAAACAAATTCAAACTCGAGTTATACATAAAGAAAATTTATATTGTTGGAGATGCGTATAGGACTTTAAAAAGCAAAAAATAGAAGTAGAAAGATTTTTTTTAAATAAAAGAAAAACTTTTAACTATCACAATGACTAATTTTGATAATAAGTGCGAAATGTTTGTGCTCTTATGTGTGTTGTTATCGGGCACAAGATCAATCTTGGTAGAAGCAAGTGGGATGTATAACCATCCTGGAGGTACGCATCCGGACACTGTTGAAGCTGCTATAGGAACTGATTTTAATATTACTTGCTTTATGAATCCAAAAACATTTCCTATGAAAAATTCATCTTGTTTGCATTTCGTAATCGGACGTACGAATGAAGAATTACCATGGGAAAATATCGTTACGATTAACAGTACAACCATAATATACAGAGTCAACAATGCTAGCGAACAGCAAACGGAGTATCGATGTAAATGCGGACCTGATGCGATTACGGAGACTAAGGTTTATGTTGGTTCGTTGCCAAGATATGTCAGAGATTTTTCATGCAGGAGTTATGATTTTGAACATATGATTTGCAATTTCACAAAACCACATAATCCAATTCTAACTACTTACAATGTTTCATACTATAACGAATTGCCAAACTATATTTATCAGCCTAAATGTAATTACGACGATCGCAATCTGGTCATTTGTAATACATCATTGAGCGATCGCTACCAAGAAACATATCATTTTATAATTGAAGCCAGCAATGCTCTTGTAAAATTACCTGAACAACATCTACTTCAACATTTCGATATAAACAATTTTGAAATAATGATACCTGCAAAGCCAGGCGACAATATGTGTGTTGAAAGCCTGACTGTGGACAGCATAAAACTGTCCTGGCAAATGCCGAATTGGGAAAAATATCGCCTAAAAGGTTTGCAGTGGGAAGTTCTGCTAAAACCGCAGAACTCAACAGCAGTAATACGCGAGGGGCCTATTCGAGAGCACAATGAAATGGTTCTACGTCTAAGCAATTTGCCGTATGCATATTGGAATTATAAACTAATGATTCGTGTTCGTGTTAAACATCCAGCAGCTGTTTGGAGTGAGACGTTTGAGTACAAATTTCGCACTGATGCACGGCGGCCACAGCGCCCGCCGCGTATTGAACCTGGTAGTTTTTACATAGACTCCACAGAGACTCGCATAACTGTGTATTGGGAAGAACTGTTACCGCACGAACACAATGGAGACAACTTTACGTATGTCATAAATTCAGTTAAGCCCGATGGAACAACTTCGTAAGTATAAAATATGTTGCACTGAAGGATACAAATAAAAGATAAAAAGTGTTTAATAACCTTATCCAGCGGTAGCCATTTCACTTCTTAGAACTAATCATTTCTAAGTATGTTATTCCGATTATTAAAAGTTTTTTATTTGTTAAATAAAAATACATTGTAGCATTAAGCAGGAGGGGGTGCTTTTTTCAAATTTATAATAAGATGAGAAGAAGATACGCCTGGGATTATATGGAATGTTTTCTCTAAATATTTTTCGAATACTATGAAAAATCAAAATCTTCTAGATATATTTATCTCTTGATACTGATTATTAATAAATGTTCGTGTAATACATTAAATTTGTAATTGCTGGCAAAAATTTTAATCAGAAATCAACAAATTATAAAAATTCTTTGTCAATATTAAACATTAGAATTATAAACTTAACCTGATAGAACAATTCAGTTCAGTGATTGAGTCACAAAAAATATTACAGGTTATAATTAAAAAACTTACCCTTCTGTAACAGTCTTAAGTATTTAAATATAAAATAAAATTTGTTTGTCTACATATATTTATTGTTTGCAGGGACTTAAAACCTTGGCATCAGGAAAGAAATTTAGCAAAATTCTATTGGCGCAAGGATTTATATTATCAATTTGAAATTCGTAGCAGAAATCATATAGGCGAATCTATTGAGTCTAGTACTTTAATAATTTATCCGAAAAATAAACGAAACTTTAAGGATTTTACACCACAAGCTATACATAATGTTTATCATGGCAATAACGGTACCTACACTTTAACATGGTCTAAACCTAAGAATTTAACACAAATTTTAAGCTTTACTGTGTTTTGGTGTTACCCCAAACGGGCTTTACCAAATGAATGCAAAGTAAGTTATTTACTACCCTTATGACTGACAAATTAAAAATATTCAACATTTTTATAACAATTTTTTTAGGAATCAATGCACTTTCAGCAGTTACCAAGCAATCAATTGAACTTTAGCACACAAGCTCAAAATAGCTCAGAAGAACGTATACTCAATTTGGCTGTATCGGCAAACTACTACAAATTTAATACTGGTCTTCATTGGACCGACTGCTCAATGGATATTGTTAACACTGACTTAGTTAAAATGGAACCAGAATTGATAGCCACCGCTAATTCAATCAAAATACAATGGACTGTTGAACGCGTATGCCCCTCCATATTGGATGGTTTCAATATCACGTATTGTGAAGTAGCGACTAATGTTGTCATCGAAAACGCCACATGTCTACAGAATAGAGTTATTTCCACAATAGCTAAAAAATACGACAAAAAGTATAGTATAGAGAATCTTAAACCGTTCACCTCCTACAAAGTGTCCATGCTAATGTTCTGGCGCACTAAAAGAGGTCAACCCAGTGATGCGCAAATTGTACGGACTCTAGAGGGGGCACCTTCGCCACCTAGACAATTGCGCGTTGAAAACATAACTAATACAACAGCAACAATAAATTGGCTAGAGCCAACTCATCCAAATGGTAAAATACGTAAATATATCATAATGCTAAATAACGATCAGATCGAAGTTAATGCCTCGATTTTGACTTATAACTTGGAGAATCTCGAAAGCTTTACAGCTTATAAAGTGTACGTATTGGCGGAAACAGTTGAAAGATCGGAAACCAGCAATGATGTACATTTTACCACTGCTATTGGAAGTAAGTATTGGTGTTAGTTGTATTAGTAGATTCTTCAAGTAGAACACTGTAAATAGCAAACGAACCTAATTCATTTTTTACTTTTTCAACAACTTTTTGACTACAGCTCCTTCGCCTCCAGGCATTGGACCCAATAACAATGTAGCGAATATCATACAGTGGAGCAAGCCCATTAAGCCAAGTGGTTCTATTGATTTCTATGAAGTTCAAGTGGCGCAGTTTCACAACGATGAACTCTTGAGGAGTCGCATCAGCATTATAACAGATGCAACATCTTGTGCTTTTAACAAATTTCCCACCTGCATCGGTGCTGAATATAAAACAACTGTCAAGGTTCGAGCTGTCAATGCTGTCTTGCTGTCCGACAAAACCAACAGAAATTTTCATACTCCTCCAAATGTAGATCTTTACGATGAAAACGATGATTTGCAATGCAGAAGTACTAGTGAGTCAGCTGTTTTCCATGAAGACAGTTATAAACTAGAAAAGTATTCCACTTCCGAATTGCTTTATGGTTTTTATAAATCGGACTGGCAAACTTCGGCCATATTTTCTTGTTCATCTAGCCACATGAGCAAAATAACAACAATTGCATTAATTATAGTAGCAATGTCTTTGAGTGTGATGGCTGCTTTATATATGGCTCGCAAGAAGTATAACAAAATGGCAAACATCAATTGTACATTGCCGGCCGGCTTAGAAACATATTTTACCAAGGACTCTGCCAACGGATTTGCAGGAGATTTTATGGGAGGCAGTCATGCCATAAAAGAGACACGCGCTGCAGAAGATCAATGGCTGCAAGCTGCTCGTATGCATGATTTTAACTTCCGCAATGAACATCATCATTTGCTGTCTTCTTTGGGCAGCGATTCAGGTTATTTAGGTGGCACAAATCCCAATGATAATACTCCCAATGAAAACAAACTAAGCTCAAGTGTAGAAACGGCGAATATTTGCTATAAAGATGCAGCGAATGAAGACGAAATTAACGAACGGTATGAGAACAAAAGCTTAAAAGAAAGTCTACACTTTTCAGCCAGCTCTGCCGATTCGGTGGCAGTTAGTGCAACAGACTGCGAGAGTAACAACTTAGCTTTAGAACATCCCTCTTTAGCAATACTTCCCAATAATAATGGTTACATAAAACAATCAATGTTACAGCCTTGGCAATTTGCTAATAATTCTCATACAGTTACCAGTAGTAACCAGTTGCCTAACCGCACTTGTGAAACAAATGGTTACATAACAGTGCAAAACCTAAATCAGGCTCTTGAAAAACCCAAAAATCAAACAGACTTTACGCCAACTGCTGGCGGTTATGTGATGCAACACGATATACAAAATCTCTTCGCCAATAAATCACTAACAAATGCTGTGCCCAACACGAACACAACGGCTGACAATTCACAACAGTTTAATAATGATGGCTATACCACTCTCGAGAGTATAAATAAATTTAATAAAATGTCTGCTAATCAACAAGAGCAAAATGAGGCCTCCAATAACAATTTCCAAGAAATTTCTGTGAACCCGAGCGATAATAATGTTTCTAGACCTGGTGTAATTACAGGTTATGTTACCCAGCACGACTTAAATATATTTGCTCAACACCAGCATAATTACTGAACTAATAGGGAACTAAGAACTGAATTTATTTTTTAAAATATATGTTTTACTCTTATTTTTTTTTTATCAAATTTAAAATTAGATCTTTAACAATTAACTAAAGCGTAATTACTTAAATTAGCAACAATTGACTACCCAATAGTAATACACACTTCTCGGTGCAAATAGTTCAGAAGCTTTGTTCCTTTGTTGTTGCAGTTTTAACCGCAAAGGTAAAATATTGCTTTTAATTGTCCGTTTACATATGTGTACCTTCAAAACTGCTCGTGTTTGTTATTATGCAGTTAAAAAACGATGTAAACACGACATGTACAAGTAGTTTTGAATAGCTGCATATGTAAATGTGTATGTATCTGAGGAAGATTACTAAATTTTTAGTAATTTGTTTCTTATATTAGATTATAAAAAGCAGCAATCTCCAGATATTTATAAGTCGACATTTTGTAGATGCCTCCGTGATCGTCTCAACTTTATATTCAATTGTTTTAAAAAAAACAAACACTGACTGTCGAATACAAAAATTTTATTCTTGAACTGTAGACATCCAAGCAAGTTTAAAACAGAAAAGAACGGTTGCTACGAAAAAAGTGACAAAGAAAATAAAATGTGTCCGCTATCGAAAAGCCGTCAGAACGCAATAAAGATAAAAGTTAAATGAAAGCGTATCGATGATATTTTGCGTACCTGGCATCCAGTCGAGCACAATAGCTTTAAAGCATGTGTCGTACTCTGCTGCGAATGCCGATTTCATCTCAAACTCCATTCATACAGTGGCAATTTTGTAAGTTGCCCGCCTTAAGAAGCCAAAGCGAAAAGCTTTTTCAAATGTCTAATCGTGTTTGTTACTACAAAAAAGTTTTGTGCTGTTTCTACTTAATTTATAATTAAAAAAGTATTTAATTATTAGATTATCGTTTTAAACTATTATTGGTATTAAATTATTATTAAGCCTAGTTTTAAGGCCCTTTAACAATTTTGAAATATCATGCAAACCCTAAACACAGTATCGTTATCTACATATTTTTATGTTTGCCTTTTACCTATTGTGATTTTCTTTTATAAGTATGAATAATTTTACATTTGATTTATTAAACTTAACCGCCCATTGTTTTATGAACTTTTATTTCCTTTTTTGTTGGCAAAATACTCACCAAAATATTTTTAACATAAAATTTTCATTTAAGGCAAAACATATTGGTTATTCTATACTAAATATATACCCCTAAAGTGAGCAAACAAAAACAAGTTATAAAACAAATTTTCTTCAAAAGAGAAAAAAATACAAATTTCACGTGAGCAAAAAACTATCAGTCTTTTATACATTATTTTGATTAATTTTAATTGAACATGCCGTTATTTTACCTACATATTTATCTCTTTAAGTATTTAAAGCAATTAATATTTTAAGTGCGGCCTTGAATTTTTTGTTAAAAATTAAAGATTTTTTATAATTGCTTCATTATTTTTGGAATAAAGAAAACAACACTTATTTTTCAAACTAAATGGATTTTTTAAGTCTTAGATAGAATTCACTTAAGCACGGGCTGCAAATGCGAACAATTTGTTCATATAACATTCAGAACAAACGTGAAAGAGGATGATGGAATTGCTCTTTAGGTAATTCATGTCTGTTCACAACAATAACAAAATTATCTAGATACTTTTGTATTAACTATTTTGTTAAATATTTACAAATTTATAATAATTTTCATTAAAATCTTGTTTTTCTAAAAAACAAAAGTAACAAAAAAAGTTTTCTTCAGAAGTAATTATGATAACATAATAATTTCAAGAACTTTTTCAAATGGATAATAAACTTTTTGATTGTTTATGAAAGCTAAGGGGCCCTCAACGTTGAAGATTATTGTACATACATATGTACATGCAGAAATAAACAAAAACTATTGAGGTATCTGTTAAAAACTATGTGGAAGCAGAAACATAGTTTAAAAAAAAATGGGCGTAAAAATTAGCGTGGTTGAAAAAAGTAGCTCATTCGTGAGTTCGAGTTAAATGTCGTGAAAATTTCACGAACATCGATCGGTCCAGCGTTCTGGTCTCCTATTAGGTACATACATATATATGTAGGTAACATTTTATTTAAAAAAGTACTTTTTCTTCAGTACCAGTCAGTACTTTTTCTTCAGTACTAGACAGACTATATTTAACGATAAGCATCAATTGAATTGTAATCTTCGATTCCGAACCTGTGGGACAACGCAGTAGAGGACGCCCACGGAACCGATGGCGCACACAAGTGGAGAGGGACCTCAACCAACTTGGTGTGCAAAATTGGAGAACGCTGGCTAAAGACCGTGCCAGCTGGAAAACTTTGTTGGTTGAGGCCCAGGTTCACCACGGACTGTAGCGCCAAAAGAAGAAGAAGAAGATCAATTGAATTGTAGGGAAATTATTTGAAGGAATGAAATATTTCCGCGTTAGAGTCTTATAGTTCATTAGAAGCGCTAGTAAGTTTTTATTTGGCATACATTAGCTTTGCTACTAATTTAAAAATACTCGTGTTTACTTCTCCTTATCGTAATGGGCGATTCTGTGCAATCCTGATACATGTCTTTTACATATTTGTCAGATTGCCACCGGAAAGCATGTTTTGTCTTGGCGTATGGCCTAACTATGGGCCTCTGCTTTCTGGTGAAGTGTATGCAAGACCGGAAATAACAGAACGGTGATTAGTCTGCTGATAAATTTTAAGACGACCAAAATGTTTTGACTGTGACTTTAAACCTGAAGTTGCCGGAAGAGATTGTTGGTAAGTCCTGATGATGGTAACAGATACTTGCCTGTTTTAGTCAGCAACTAGATGGCGAACAAATAAGGCGATTTGGTTTAAGAACTGATGTTTTACGAACGAATATTTGTTATACTTTCATAATAATTTCGATTAAATTTATTTTCGTTTTAATTTGATTTCTTAGTTCATAAATAATTATGACTTACATACATGTGAAAAAAATTCTTAATAATAATAAATACATATGTATACATAATTTTAATATTCAGTTTTATGCGCAATATTTAAAAAATAATTCTATATTAAAAAAAATTTTATGTCGAAAGTGTGTTTTTTTTTTCTTGCAACAAAAATTTAGCTTTTTGTATTAAAATCCAAAAAAAAAATCCTTTAAATCAAGATAAATAAAAGCCATTTAAAAAATTTAATTCATTTAAAGTTGAACACGAATACAAATATAACAGATAGAATTTAAATTAACAGTTAAAAAAAACAAGCCTTAAACAACAACAAAAAAATTAAATCATTTTCCTTTCAGGCGCAAAATTAACGGAAAATTGTTTCTAAGAAAAAAGAAAACTCTTCAGGCTTTTGCTTTTTTATGGCGAACAATTTCGGTGTACGAATGACTTTGTATAAAATTTAGAATTGATTTTGCATTAAATATAGTGTTTTTGACAATTATTTAGTTTCGTTTACAATTAAGATAAAAATAATCGAAAAGTTACTTAGAATTAATAAATAACTAAATAAAAAGCATCAAATATTACCGAAACTAATTCAATCAATACAGCTTTGAAAAGCACAGTACGTTCAACGATACTTTTCTTGATGAGAGTTTAACTCAGGAATTTTTGAGGTTGTCGTGTAGTTTAGTTCCAAGTCCGTAATTCCACAAAAAATTAACTTATTTGAATTCGAAGGTATTTCAACTACAAAACATTTAATTTGAACAACATTTGTACAACGTGTATGTATGTATGCATTTAGTACAATGCATTTTTCATAGCATTTCTATTTCATTTATTAAATCTGAAAGTAAAAAGTAAATAAATATCTTTACATCGTTTTTTTCAAATCATGTAAACACAGAATGAAACTTTTTTTCTGCAGGAAATTAACCAATTACAACCACTGTTCTCTGCAGGATCTTTAATAGCGGTATTCACTCAAAGTTACATTTACATACATCTCTTCTATGTTACTTCTTTTGTATTTACAATTATTAGTTCAACCGAATTCTGTTTGTTTAATATGCACCGTTTGTTGCATATTTTTCTCTTCAAGAGTGGATATTTATTTATTAATTTGTTTCACATTTGACTTGTCCACACCCTTGAATGTCATGTATGAATATTTTTGTCGCTTCGTGTGTTGGTTTTTCACCACAGCACAGTAAATAAAAGTTCAGTACAACAGTACAGTCCTTGCAGTCTTGTAAATATTTTATCCGATCTACTATATTAACCAGATCTATAAATCTACATATTTAAGGTATATTTGTTATTTATTTCTTTTAGCTGGTGTTGTTCACGGTCCAATGTTATACATGTTTGTTTTGTCAACTATACGTGTGACTTTAAATTGGTGGCCATCTTTTAGGGCTGCCTTAATCATGTTATCGAGGAGATTTTGAACTGTGCTGAAAATGAATACATATATGTATGTATGTACTCGTATATGTTCAACTAATAACTAGTCAAACTCATAACAGTTGGAGTTGACCATGCAGGTGATGGATGACCTTTTTATGTTTTAATCGCGATTGTGAACTGTCACAAACCGAATTACAATATTTTTAATTTTTGAAATGTAATCGTGATAACAACATAAAGAATCCAACTAAATCTCTATTTTTGAACAATTTAATTCAACTTTTCGAAAACACAAGAAATTTATTATTAGAAGTAGAGTAGAAAATTTTAAATATATTTTCCCTATTTTGCGATAGAGTCCGCATTGATTTAGAAATTAAAATAAAAATATAAATTAAGCGTACTCACATAATTTATTATTAATTTTACAATGGCTGTCATTTCTGCGTCTGAAACAGGCTGGTGAGGCCAGTATTTTGATTTGTATCTATTAAGTTTGTTGCAGGATTTTTTAACTTATGCGATGGCATTGGTGGTAAATTTGCTATTTTAATTTCGTGTCTGAACAGCTGGTTAATGCTGCGCCCAATTAGAGATGCTGTTAGTTTTTTAAACAAGTCCTTTTTAGCCTTATCCACCTTGTTGCCCTTCACGGGAGCAACAGCAATTTTTTCATCAAATTTTTGCACATCAGCTGGTGTAACATTGGGAATACTTTGCAGCACTTCGGATAGTGAGGAAAACTTAGGACGTAAAAGTTCATAGAATTGTACACCCAAGGTAATAAGACCAGCTTGATTAGCTTCGTGCTGACCATGTACTTGAAGTCCACGTAGAACAGAACTGAAAGCTGCTACAGCTTTGTTGGCATCTATTAATTGTTCGGCAGCTAGAAAACGCATGACGGGTGCGCACACATTTACTGCTTTCAGATTGCAAGTACCATCATTCCAAGCAAGAGCACCAAGTAAAGTCATTAAAATGTAGTTAGATGTGTTGGGATTGCGTAAAAGCTTAGCACCCAAGTCGCTGATAATGTCGGATAGTAGAGCAGCTTGAGCGGCTCTGGTATGAGCAACACCATCCATGGAATGTTCTTCAGCATCCATTGTCACATCAGAAGGCAGATTAGAAGCTGTGACATTATTAGTAGTACTGTTATCTGGTCCGATTTGTCCACCGACTAAAGCAATTTTTAAGACATCCAGGTATTCTCGTGTTAACGAACGATTTAACATGTCTTCGAGAACTTCTTGAGTGTCATTCGATTGCTCTTCCTCATTCAGTTGTCCTGACTCGTAAAGAGAAGTTATGTAAGTCCAACGAGCCGTAAGACGATTATACATAATGGGTGATATATGCGCAAAAATGGGCAATAAGACCGCATCGTAAAATGCAGGAGGGCAGGAATAAACAAACGGTTTGAAAAATACCCGCACAATAGGACGCAGCCGATAGTCGGGTAAATCATCTAAACAAGTAAAAGCACTATTTATCAGTGCGTCTGCTACACCTTGCAGTTGATATAGATCACGTCCTAAGGAGGGGCCAGCTGAACCCATCATATGATAACAACCCTCGTACAGCAGAGACATAAATTGCTGCATTCTGTCAAAAGGTGTTGGTGGTTTTTTGACAGACGGGTCTAAGGGATCTACAGGCACCGCACATACTCCCATTAACACTTTCTTTTCATGTTCCAGCATTGAATGTATATTACGATAACCTTCTGAAATTCCACTAATGGCCTCTCGTTTGAAAAGTTCATTTAGAACACGTAACAGCGACAAGATGTGTGGCAGCAATGGAATAACATGCGGCGAAGCGGGGTTACGACAAATAGGATTGCCCAATTCTGTAAAGCCCACAACAAAACCACCCCTCGAAGCACGATCAGGATCATCAGGCCAAGTGCAACGTTTTATTGCACCCAAAACAATGTATAAGGCATCGATAAGCATACTCCGATTAGGACCGCAGGGATCATTTTCGATGGGATATATGGGAGCCTGATCCAGCCCCACAAAATGCATAAAGTCCAAAGCCGACTTAAACGCCTGTGAAAATGCTGACCAATGAGGCAGACTATCACGCATTATTTCGCCAATAAACGCATATTGCCTTTCATAATCACAAAAGTGATTGGAAATAAGTAGTAAGGCCTCTTGCAAGGTCACTCTATCCATTTTACTGATGTGATGTTGAGGTTGTTGAAACAAATTTTTCACATGGTTGTTAATTTGATCAAAAACAGGCAGAAGTAAGAGGGGATATTTATGACCCAATTTAACTATTAACGAGGCTGCATGACGACGTAAATTTTTGCTAGCCTGTAACCGAGGAGTTAAGGGTTTTTGGGGTGATGGCAGAGGATCATTTGGATCCCAAAATATTAACGCATTAAATATTTTCTCTAAAACTCTGGGTAGTAATGAAACTCCATTCATTGCCACACAATTGTTGGGTGTGATTTGACACGATGACATGCTTAGAAATACAAAAAGCGCCGAAATACACGATAAAAGTATGGAAAGAGTCAACGGATTATCAGTTTCCAGTTTTAAACAGTCTTCTAATAAACGTAAACCAGACTGTACAGATGGCCGTTCCGCTACCATTAAAATGCGACTGAGTACACCGTCCAGCACGGATACCAAAGCTTCCCATTCCAAATAACAAGGATCCAAAACACTGCATTGTATATTACCCCGCTCAGAATGTGCTTTAGCCAAACGTAGATTAAGCCACTGTTCGCAATATGTAAAAGTTACTAACGGTTGTACTAAAGTAGATTGTCGAAATATTTCCAGAAAATCTGTGCGGCATCGGTAAAAGAATACAGCAAACTCTTCTTCTGAATCATATTCCAAGCAAATATATGAGGATGTTGTGGCAGCATTTGAGCCTCCACCGGATATGCAACGTGCGGTTGGATAAGGGGTCTTTATTATACGAGGTGCCACAGCATCAATTATTTTCGGAATGTATGCAATCAAGGCGGAATCTTTTGAAATGCCATCGTGTTTTAAAAGAACATTCCATATTAAAGCTGCACCGTGGGCCACATTAAGCGATGAATGGCGTAGCAAATACAGCAAGCATTCTAGAAACAACTCGAAATGTGTTGGTCTTTGAATGGCACCGTCTTCTTTGCCCCACAACAGGACCAACTGTTGAGCCATGCCATTGAGTACCTGAACCAACTTTTTTAAAAATTGATGATTTTGTTCTAAACTGGCAACACTGCTGTCAGTGGATATCATTTGAGATGATGAAAATATATAACGCATAGGTTCCTCGCCAAAAAGCAGCAACAAGGGTTTGCGTTCTTTTACCTGGCCCTTACGGTTAGTTATTTGTGACAAACATTCTGCAGCATTACATTGGAAAGCTCGGTCGTTCAACAAAATACACAAAATCTGTAAAAGCTTACCGTTGTTGCAGGTAATATGATTTATAGACACCCACTCCACGAAACCGGTCAAAGTAAGCAACACAACCTCTACAACGCGGCTGTGAGCATTGGCCTTTTGAAAATTTCCCTGCCCTGTAGACTCGCGAAATGAAGTTACATGTAGTTCCACAAGTCTTAGAAAAAACTCAAATATATCATTCATATTATTAGTCAGAGCCTGGTACATATCCTTACGCCTCTGATTGGATTCGATGGTCTGCAAAAGCGCCACGTCTTCTACCAGGCGCAAAAATACTAACAGCACTAATTCAGTCTGCGCTTCACCTTTTGTGCAAGCATCAGATAACTCCACCAACAAAGTGGTCCATTGTTGGGGCCATTCTCTTTTAATCATCTCCACTATAATACGTGACACAGCATCTTTTAAATGGGAAAGTGTACGATCTTCGGCGGG
The DNA here is from genome assembly GCA_932526305.1 of Epicampocera succincta. Classification (NCBI taxonomy): domain Eukaryota; kingdom Metazoa; phylum Arthropoda; class Insecta; order Diptera; family Tachinidae; genus Epicampocera; species Epicampocera succincta. The sequence continues at coordinate 16,490,546 of OW052038.1, forward strand.
TCCTACACCCATTAACAACAGTTTCATGGCGTTTTCCTTAATAAAAAGTTTTTCTTCCTGCGATATACAATTCCATTTAAATTTAATTGTATATTCCATAAGTTGTAAACCAAAATGTTTAACGTTTTGCGTATACTGGCTACTGGCAAGAAATAGTCCTACTTGAGCACAAAGAGGGCTCTCTTCTTTGAATCTTTCACAAGCCATATACGCCTCCATGCGAGCTTGCTGATTTGTCTGTGGATGCATTATTAGTTCTACAGCTTTGGCCAATTCGTCTGCCAAAGCAGAAACAGTTGCGTGCTGAGCCATTTCTTTACACGTATTTTTAATGTATAATTTACCTTCAAACTGTTGCAAGGTAAAATTTCAACAGTTTCTTAAAATATTGCAAAAAAAATCAGACGCGTGCTGCCGTATCGTACTATTTACGCTATTTCTTCCCGTTGCTCGTACTAATTTACAATGTTTTGTAATTCGTCACCAATATCAATGTCTTTTTCATTTATAAACACATTTTCTTTCCTTGTTTAATAATATAAAATTTTATGTAAAAATTTTCTTGTTTAAATTTTTCATAAAAACACCAACTTCAATTGCAGCAAAAAAATGTGTGTAGCTAATTGCCTTGTTCGTGGAAAATGAAGTTAGATAGTGGGTTGCCAGGTTAGCAAAATATATTCGACAGAAACCGATTTTCAGTGGAAAACAAGCGCTTTAAGTTATTTGTAAGTAATTTGCGTTGTCAATTAAAAAATATGATCTGAATAATTAAACAAAATATGATATTATTTTTTGTATAAAAAAATTATTGTAGAAATTAAATTCGGCAATACTGTCATATGCCGGTGATTTTGTTGTTTATTTCCCAAGGTATGTTCACTGTTAAAGTGCTGGTTAATGCAAATATTTACACATAGAAAAAATTATATTATCAATATTTATTTTCAATGGATAAAGTATATATGTATATAACATTATATATTATAAACGGGATAATTATAAACTTTTCTTTAGCAAATTGTTAAAATGATCTTTTATTTAGATAGCTGATCGCCGACATTTTTCGCCACAAATTTCAAACAATGTAGAAAAAAGGTCTTAAACGTCAGTTTGGTTTCCGAATGGAAATGACAGTCAAAAATGTTTTGTTTTTTATGACGTAAATGCGCCAAAAATTAATCAAAAATTTAAATAATTTTATAATAATGTTATTCACATCTGTCTTTTCGTTTTTGTTATTTGTTACACTTTCTAATGATTGTTAGCAATACAACATATAATAAAAGAAGAAGACTGGCAGGAAAAATAATCGCCGGCATGGAACATACCCCACAATAATAATAAAAAAACAAATGAGTGCGCCGCGAAACGTGAAAATCATAGGAAGTTATTTATAAAAAGAACATAAAATAAAATATTATTAATTATACTACTCGGTGGAGGCATTTTGTTTCCATTGTTATTGACAATTGAAGTTTTAATTATGGAGTGGCAAGAAATTGAAGTTGATGGCCTGCACACTGTGAAGTTTACAGATTTACCGTATGTGCCGTTAGCGAATCCCTCTCAATCACCAGTTCCTGGTGATTTGTCCATTGGTGAGTACTAATACCAGTTTTGTTAATTTTTATTAAAAGTTAATTTGCAATAAATATTTGTGTATGTTAAAAAGATAAAAAACTAGGCGGTATCTTACGTCACGGAGAATGGGGCTGGTTGGCCAGATATTCAGCAATACAAATTGTTTCATTGCGCAGTGGCCAAACTATATCGAGCTATGAGTTTAGCGAATGTAGAGGCTACGAAAATTGTTGCATTAAATGTGTGGAGGAGATATTTCCCAATAATCCTGAAATTATGTTGTTGGCCGTCGTTTTGGAAAGCTTTCATGGGCCAGGTGGTGGCTGCAGTTATGTAGCTGTTTATTCGGTGGAGCTAAACAAAGTTTTACACAACATCGAATTAAGTTTACAACTTACTTGTGCCCGTTTCATGGAAGCATCTGCCTGTCGACGTAGTCTGCTACAAAATTTTAATGGTTGTCTAGCTGTTGGTAGCGTAGAAGGGGTGATCGTTTTATTGGATTTAAATGTGCGCAAATTAACGTCATTACAAAATCAATTGGATGAGGATATCTTTGTGCCGTGCCATATAGTCGATTGTTGTTTGCCTTTAACAGAAATTCATCGACATTTTCGTCAATGCCAGCAAGATGGAATACATTTTGGTTTGCAAATGGAAGGTAAGTGTGCTTCAATAAAAAAATATTTTTAGCATAAATTTGTCACTCAATTGGCTCAAACCATTTAGGGTTTCATTAATCATCAACTTGAATTCAGTGATAGTAATCCTTTTGTGTATAAAACTTCTTGTTTTTTTTTAAGAAAACCAATTAATCTCATTTCATAAAAAAAGTAAGATGGGATTTGGAAAATTACGAATTTCTGTATCTAATAAGCTTATTTTTCTTTCAAACCTTAAGCCAATCCAAAGCATATTTGTATATTAATAGGTCCATAAAAATTTTCCCATTGGCAGATATAGCAAAAATTACATTTTCATTAATTTTATAAATCTTAGTTCGGATAGTCTGGCTATTATTTTTGTTTTTGTCGTAGACCTTAATCTGGATATAATGGCATTACACGGCAACTTTGGCCAGAATCTCTTCTAGTCTATATGAATGACCAAAACTACATTCTAATGCATTTGCAATCCTAAAAATTTTTATAGAGTATTTTTGTTCTCGATAAATATGCAACTGATTTAATACTTATCAGTCATTTGCAAATTTTTTCCACATAAATATTTTAATAAACAACAGCAGCGGATTTTCTCGAATATAAACAGTTATTTTATTTAAAATTTTCATTGAACTTAAACTAATTGCCCAGCATTTAATTTTAATTTTGCAGTTGCAAGTATTTCAATTCTTTCTTACTATTTATATTTTTCGCGTAAATAACTGTTTCATAAATTAATTTTAACGTTACAACTAGGTTTTTCTAATTTTAAGCAACTATTTTTTTTAATAAAAAAAAAGTAAAAACACGTTTCTTTTTTATGTTAGATAAAAATAATCTTAAAATAAGTGTTTAAATAATACACATAGTAATAGAGGTCATTACTAAATGTTAGGCTATAAAATTACTAATTGATAAATTTAGAGAAGACTTCACATTTGCTGTCATTAACTGGCAATCATTTCTATACGAATTTTTGTTTATAGCTAGTGTTACAATTGATGGTTTGCTTTTGTGGTTTGAATTTTCATTTGTTAAAGTTCTTAAAGTTTAAAGGAGTTGTTATAAATAACGTTTATTGCTAAAAAAAAGGAAAATAATGTGTAATGTATAAAACTACATGAAACTTCTTAGGAATTATTTTGTTAAAGTTAAATTTTTTCGTTCTGTCTTGTGTGTGATTGTTTGTGTTGTTACTAAATTTATATTTGTAATATTTAATTTGCATCATTTGTATTCATTTGAACATCCAACATACCGCATATCATAAATGACAAATCTTCGCCTGCGTCTACGTTTTCGAATGGAAGGTTGCCAGAATTAAGTGCTGCTTGCATGTAAGGCGGTATGTAATTGTAATATTGGTTTTCTGGTGCCGGCTGTGATGTTTCCTCTGGCAAAATTTCTTCATAGGTCACATCATTGTCGTCATCTTCAATAACAAAAGTGTTAGAAGAGCTGAACGACGCAGCCGACGAGGAGCGACTATTAAACGATCGTCGATTTGTATTGGGTGGAGTGTTAGTAATTGTAGACGATGCTCCGGCCAAATAAGGAGGTATTTTCATTAGCACTACCGTTAAAATGTGTTTGGGTAAAATTTGCTTAATGTTATGCTGTGTATGCAAATGTTTTACTATATTAGAACGATGCAGCTGCAGATAGTTGCAAAGTGAACAAATTTTGGCCTCAATTTGCAAAGACTTTGCATCATAGGCGTAATCCTGTATTATGCCTCCGCCAACTTCAGGACAGCCTTGCGAGTGATGTAGTGTTAGGAGCGATTGTGTGGGCTTGCGTATGCCGCAACCTGTACAACGGTAGGCATATTCACCAGTATGCATTGTATAATGCTGATACCAATAGCGCAGCATAAAACGTGAAATTTTATTACAAAATATACAAAATGCTTCGTAGAGATTCTGGCCATTTTTGTACAAACTGACCGAAGCCGTGCAATTGCCCTGTTTAAGTTTTTTTATTTGTGCGGCAGAAAGTCTGGAATTGTATGTCTCACATCCACGGTGTTCATTCACATAATGATGCACCAAACGTTGACAATTGAGGCTGCAAATCACACAACGATCTTTATTTTTACCAGTAACAGTCATCTGTGGGTCAACGTTTTTAGGCCAGTACAGGGGCTGACCGTTTACGGAATTATTGTTGGCATAATAGTTATTTTCCTCATAATCATCATCGCCGGTGATAAATTCTTCCTGATTTCTATGTGCCGACCTTTTTGTGGCTTTGGCACTGTATTTAGTGCTGGGATTTGTTGTTGATACTTTGCTGATGGTTAGATTGTTTGGAAGTTTATAATACTCCTGTTGTTGGTGTTGCACTTCTTGTTGCAATTCTTCTTTTTGTTTATAAATGCGATGTTCTTGGGGCTCATCATCATCGGATATAATTTGAGTATTATCATTTTCCAGATTTTCTATCCAGGTTGCCTGCAACAAATCTTCAGCATCATTATTGGCCGTATACTGCTTGATATTGGTGACTGTGGCTGTTGTGGTATTTCTCAATCTTATACGTTGATTGGCGGCTGCAAATATAGAAATTAAAAGAATTGATTTTCATGGTTGCAAATAAAATTTTCACTGAAATAGATGTGGAATAAATTTTTTTCAGGAAAACGTAAAAGCCTTTGCTTTACATTCTTTTTGCTCAAATTTTAATAATTTTCTGATACTTTGGAAAAATAGTTACAATCTTCTGCAGTTTAAAATCAACCAAATTTGGAAAGAAAGTAATACTAAGCCGATATTGGATTCCGAATAAGCTGAAAATTAATTTAATATTCAATTTCTTGCAGATGATAATTACTTACTATTATTTTTAGTTTTTGTTGAAGTTGTGGGTCCATCTATGCTCTTGGCAAAAGCCTGTATAAATGCACTTTCAAATGATTTCGCCTGCTGTTGTCTTTGTTTTTGTGCCTCCAAACGTTTTTGTTCGATTTTGCGTTGTATTTCCACCTGGGCTAATTTTTCATCGTCCGCATCATCGATTTCATATTCGGCCAACAGATCATCTTCATTATAACTAAAACTGTCGTCAATACGTTTGGTGCGCTTAGTGCGCAATGAGCGCTTACGATCATCGCCCGTATCTCCGCTATCTTCATCACCATTTTCCGAGGGTGGCTTGCCTTTAGTTTTGTACCCAGATTTGTCCGGGGTATATTCATCTTCATCTTCGTCCAGTTGGCGTTTACGTGTTAGAGAGGTGTTTGTGCCTGAATGAGACGACGTTGATGCAGTTGAAGCTGAATTGGAGTTTGTTGGTTTAGGTAACTCCATATTACAAGTTTTGAGGGTAACTTTGCCGCTTAAACGATGGGTGATGAGAGTCACAGCTTTACCGGCTGCCGTCGTACATGTCAACTCACAAAAACGTTGACCGTAATTTGTGATTTTTTTGACATTTTTAAAGAAAATTGTTTTCAAGTCTGTCATTAATTCAATATTTAACTGATTGCTGGCATTTTGAACATGATTGTTCATGCTCGTACGCAAAGCTTTGATACGCACAAAATCTTTGTATTTCAAAGCTCTTTGTAAGAATACAAAGCAGGAATGGGTGGGTTCAAATTGCGGCTTACAAAATTGATTAAGGAAATTTTCCAACCATCTAACCGAACGTCGTTCAGTTTCTGTTTCATGGGAAGTGGCCCTAATGCTGGGCGGGTTACCATAAAACGCATTGGGTATAATAACATTTTTGTTCGATAACAAAGCAGAGAATGCTGGAGGGTTAGCTCCTGTAACTGCAGCTGGTTGCAGCTGAACAGCATTTAGGAAATTAGATTGTGGAGTTGGAGGTGGTAGAGGTGGGAGAGCTGGTTTCTTAGGCTGTTGTCTAATTTGGGGTGTAAAGTTATGTGGTAGACGATTCACCGTCGGATTTGTATGTTTACTATTGCTGCTGTTTTTATAAAAATTTCCCTTGGCAGCCAACAAAGTCCGTTTCTGTGGTGTTCTTTGCTGTTGTGTAGGCTTCTGTGTGTGAGAACTTTTTGATGAAGATTCTTCATCCGAACTGTCTAAAAGTTCTATACAATCGACTATTTGCTGCGTGGAAGTGCCAGTAAAAGTGCGTTGATTAAATATAGCAGATTTTTGTAAATAATTAAAACTTTTCGTTTTATTTTGAACTTGAGGCACGATAACAGCAGGACTATTGCTGGTTCTTAACTGAATTTGCGGCGGCTTCGCTGTTGATTTCCGAGCACTTGTTCTTGTTATAATTATATTTCTGGGCACTGTAACAGTCGTTGTGGCTGTTGTTATGATTCTTCTATTATCATCATTTTTGCTGCAGGTGTTATTAGTTGAACTTAAAGATGTTTCGGTAGTGGTGTCTTTTGTGTTGGCACCATCATCGTCATCGGATTCTATACAAATGGGTGAGTTACGAGTTTCCACGAATTGAACTTCGTCATCTTCTTCGTTATCGTCATGTTCATCCTTTTTATGGCCCTGACTTTCCATCGAGTTTTCATTTTCACTTTCTATATTTCTAGTACTGTTAACTTCATCTTCATTTTCGTCCTTTTCTGGTGTTTGGCTCTCATCAGAGTTTTCACTTTCCACATTTTTGACACTAACATTTTCAGCATCATGGCCGGTCTCCTTGTTATCTGTACAATTTAAAGGGTCGTAAGAGGCTTGTGTAGTACTATCTTCGTCTAAATTGGGCTGATTTGACTTCGTTCGTTCCATACATCTTTCGGCGTTAGTAATTTCTTCTAAAACCAACAATTCTTCAGCATCGTCATAGATTTTCGAGGAGGTATCTTCTTTTGTATCAATATTTACAGACTTCTTGTCACTTTCGCCATCTTCCTCCTCGTATTTTTCCGGTGGTTCACTACTTTTCGTAGTTTCTTCTTCTGCTTCATGTAAGTTCGTTTCACTTTGATCTTCTATATCGCTTTCTTTTATTGATTGATCCTCATCATCTTCTCCCTCACCATTTGTAGACTTTTCCGTCTCTTCATCCTGGTCTTTGTCATCTGTTAAATCCTCAGCTTCTGCTTCGTCTGGTACAATGATTTCGTCGACTTCTTGTTCGCCGGGAATTTCAACATCTTCGACATTCTCAAATTCTTCAGTCTCATCTTCAGTAGCTAGTTCTGACACAGTGGATGTTTCCTTATTTAAGTCTTCAAAATCATGTGCTTCAGGATCAGTTGCTAATTTTTTGCTGGATTCTAAGTTCGAGCTTTCGGGTTTTTTATTCATATTTTTTTTACTGTTATCTTTCACATTTACATGACTTTCTGTTTTTGATTTTTCGTTTATAAAATCGGTTCCTATTTTTGAATCTTTCAAAATTTCATCGCATTTTGTATTCTCCGTTTGATCTTGATTTTTGTTTAATTGTTCTTTGTTTTGTTTTTGCTCATTACAATGTATGTCTTCTGTTGTTTTTTTTAAATTTTCGCTTATTTTTTTCTCCCTTTCTTTTAACTCTTCATTTAATTTTGAATCGCCAATCTCAAGGACATCTGTTGAATCTTTCGAAGCTTTTGCTCCATTAATCGGATTCATTTTTAAAAAAACTTCTAATAAAAAACGAAAAATTTTAGAAAATCGGGGTTGATTATTAAGGATGAAAAAAATGAATTAAAAACAAATTTGTAATGGTATAATCTCCATTATCGTGATTGGCGATTTAAAAAAATACTACGACTGTTTTGGAATAGCTTAGACTTATTACAAAACTGTCGTGATTTCTGTACAATTTTAATTAAAAAATTCTGTACATTATGTATGTATGTATTTTAGATTAGGGTCACTATAGTTTTTTATAAAAGATATTTATTAACGAATTCAACGTTTCAATACTTCTTTGTGTATCTTCTTCTTGGCTTTTTTATATGAACTTTTAAATTGGAAAATTTTTCCGAAAAATAAAATTAGAAGCACTAGGGAGTAATATAAGTTTTCTGATATAATGTTTTCGTGGTATTTACATGTGTATATACATATATACATACATATATAAACGAATTTATATATACTTTTTTGAATTTTCTTCTCAAATAGGCAATTAAATGTAAATAACTTATGTAGACATACATATATTGTCTTCAATATAAGAACAAATCAGAGATAAAGTGTTATCGATGAAGAAATTTCTTTTTTACATATTTTTTTATTTTTCCACATTTTTTATGTTTTAAGTGTATGGCTACATTTTTAGAATTTTGTTATTTACAACGGATTTTTCGCAAAATTCGCTTGTATCAACAAATAATTCATATATTCTTTGGAAATACTATTCCGGTTTTCAAGATTTAGAAAGAATATAATATATTATTATGTTCATATGTATGTAAGTATGTGTATGTATTTTTCTTTAGCGTAGATCAATTGTTTGCCACCACCTAAATACATACGTGTCCATATGTGTCCTCGATAAAACATTGCTTCTATTAAGACGTCAAATATTTTGTGAATGTAAAATCCATAGCCTGCAAGTGTAAGAGTTTACGAGAAAAGTGGATATCTATCTACATACATATGTATGTCTACAGTTGTCTGTTTTGGCTAAATACAAATCTTTCTGTAGTAGTTATAAAATCTTGTTTAATTAAAATTTTTTCTCTGCACTTATTTTGGGTTTTATTTCAAAACAAATTTGATCCCGTAGTATATGTACCAACATACATATGTATGTGTTTGTATAAAAAAAATTCAATCAGATTTAGTAGAGTACATATTTATGCTGCGTTAATTATGTATGTATGTACATACTATATACATATGTGTATATGTACATATATACGCACATATATACATATGTATGTTTCGCTGTATAACCTTTTGTTTACATTTAAAAACATCTTCAAAATAAAGTGCCGAAAAGGGTACAGTGTTAGAATATTTTCATCCCTGATACTCAACAGTTTCCCTGTAGTCTCTTCTATTCAGACACATAAACAACTTTGATTGTGTGCTAAAAACATTTAAACATGTTCTGTGTTAACACACACCTGTATCTAACAAATAATAGAAAATTTCCGAAATGAAAATTAATTTGCTTTTAAAAGAAGTTTTTCTTTTTGAATGCCAATTTTTTACAGTGTTTTAAAAATTGTACTAGTACAGGCAGCTGACTATACTAAATGTTCATAAATTCGCAAGTTATACAAAGCACGGACTATAATGGTGCTTTGTGACGTCACAAAAAGGTTTTAGGAAGCCACACTGTAGTGCTTAAAATTAAAGTATAGCAAAATCTTTTCTTCTGTTCAGTTAAAACTTTATAGTATTTCCGAGAATTTTGATCGAAAAAGTGTAGTTTTATAATCGAAACAGATTTTATTGCTAATAAAATTTTTTACATTCACATTTGATAGAAATTTTTTACGCGAAAAGACAAAATGCTAAGTTGCTTAATTTTTGGTGGCGTTGAACAGTGGGTTGCGAAATTTCAAAGAAAGGCAAAAATTCTTTGTTTGCAAAATTAAATAAAAGGCGGAAAAATAAGATTTGAACCAAAATCATGAATTAGTTTTAATATTTTACATAAATTTAACATTAAGACAATCAAAATTTTATATTTTTTTCAATTTATAAAAGTAACATCCAGAACCAAATTACTGCATAACAATATAAAATAAAACTAGATTTATGTTTTAAATGTAATATTTACAAAAACACCTTTTGTTTTGAGTCCAAATTTTATTACATTTTTTAAGTGTTAAATTACATATACATATGTATGTATGTGTATATAAGTGTATATTTTACAAATTTAGGTTTGTTTTGATATTTAACACATTATAAAGTATCGCTTTCATAATTCTTAAAAATTATTACTTTAACTTCATCTTGAAAAAAAGCTTCGCATTTTCGCTCATCCTAACCCACTGTACATTTTTACCCAGCAGTTTGTCTTTCTGACATAAATTTTAAATACACTAACACAAGCATGAAGAAAAAAATCCACACACAATTACAAGCGACAAAAATGAAGAGAAAAAATTTTACCAATGAAAAACTATGCTTATTTTCTTCATCATAGTTAATTGCACACTTTATTTAAGGTATAATAACTTTGCTTTTTATCAATAATAAAAACTGTCAAATTAATGACAATCGGCAATGTTTGACTTTGTGTAAAGTAAAGAAAAAAAATAACAAAAACAATTATACGCTTAAGTGAGATGATAAAACAGACACAGCGCCTCTGCTTGACACAAGCACACTACTTTTTTAATTTTTATAAAATTTGTATTTTAGGCCACACAGTTGTATGTTTAAAGTAGTAAAATAAAGTTTTTAGCACTACACTGAAAAAAATAAATGTGTGCCAAAAATATTTTTATTTAAATACTAAAAATAAAAGAAATGAAAAAAGAACAAGATTATTTTCTTCAATCTTTAAAATACACCCGAAAGTAAAAATACCTATATACATTTTTTTGTGTGTATTTTCTATTATCTTCACAGCAACCCTATTTCATAAAACTTTTTTAACCATGTTGTATAATTTGGGTGCATGTGCTAAAAACTTGAAATGTAAAATGGCCAAGTTGCCAGTAACATAAATAAAATTTTATTACTGGTATTTATTAAGTGTTGCCAGAAATTAACCTGGTTTGATTAATATCTAAATTTTCTTAAATAATTATGACTTAATAGGTTTTGGTAAATGATGGGCCATTTATTTTGTGTATGTCTGTATATCTGTATATGATATTTTGACTTTTGTGCTTTTTTATATTTTTAATTAAATATTCAATTAATAATTATACTATTTGAAAAAGATTTGAATTATGTATGTATGTATGTACATATGCAAGTATGTATGTATGTTTTAATATAATTCTTCATATAAAAAATTTTTTAAATTGTATTTTAGTTTCCATGAAAGTTTGGAAATTGAGTTTTTTATTACATATGTATGTATGTATATAATCATTGTATGTACATATGTATGTTAACTATGTACATATATACATATGTATGCATATGTATATGTACTTATGCATGTATATGTGTATATACATACATACTACATATATGATATTTTTAAAATTTTAAAAATTTATTTATTTAATATCCGGCCGCGATAAGAAAAGAATTTATTTTGTTACAACAACAATAAAACTCGATTTTTTTTTATTTCAATAAATTATATGCAGACATACATACATTGTACATATACATATGTATTTATTTGTGAACATGAGCATAAATATCGCCAAATTGTTTACAATATACATACATACATATGTACATACATGTATACATAGTATGTAGCATGTTTTAAGGTGGAGAATAAGTATTGTGTACATTTGCGATACTTATCAAGCGAGCCTATAATATTTCGTTATGCTAAAAGTCGTTGAGAATCCAAAAGAATTTTCGAATTAAAGCCGAATTATGAACCGTGGCATTACATCTATAAGAAATGAAAATTAAAAAAGGGTAATTGATTTGTGAGCAGTCTTTGCAAAGTTACAACATCAATCAATATTTTGTTCTTATAATCTTGTTTACTCTTATGAAAATATGCAAAACGGAACAGATTTGCGCTTCACACTTCCTGTCATTTCTTTTCAGAAGTGCCATCCATCAAATGTCATTTAATAATATAAAATTTACAAAATAGATTTTGAGAATATTTTTTTAACAGGTTTTAATGATTGCCGTATGAAAAATTGCATCAAGTTTGAATCGGAATCAAATTATTGAAAAGAAAAGTATACCTACATACATACATATTTACAAAACACATAGAATTTGTTTAGCAAAGGATAAGAATAGAATTTTATCCAGTACTTACATACATATGTATATACCCTACATACATAAGTACATACCTACATACATACATACATACATACATATGTACATTGCTCTTAAATTTTTGAATAAATCTAATTTTCAATTACAGTCATTGAAAATCCCTCTGCCATACAGTGCATTCTACCAATTGATTTAATATTGGGCCTAGCCATTGGCTTAAAAGATGGTCGCTTGGTTTTATACGATTTGACGGAGTTGCAAATATTTTATGTGGGCCTGCCCAATCCAGAGGTGGCATTGTCGTCCTTAGTAAAAATGGACTTTTTAGAACCATCAGACGATCCGAGGCCCTGCTTGTTTATATGGGCTTTGCATGAAAATGGCAAAAACTTGCATGCTGTGTTGCACAGTTTGATGTATGAAAAACGTCTTGTCGACGAGGAACATTCTGTGACCTACTTTGAGGTTAGATTTTAATTTGCATTTAAAAACTTGGTATTTCACTTTTATTTTTCACTTACAGACATTTCAAGCTTGTTCGGTACGTCTGCAATTACCTCTGGAGGCTACAAATAGTACAGCTTTAGCTTGCCAAGCAATTTCTTCGGTGTCCACTTATGGCGAAGATGATGCTAATTGTTTGTGTGCCATATCATGGTTGTCGGTTTTGGAGGGCAAAAATAAACTATTAATTTTTGATTTAAATCAGTGGTATAAAGAAGAAATGCCCTTTTTACTCGAATATGGCAAACAGCCGAATTATTTGGCTGGTTATATATTAAGTGGAGAGTGTTGTGGCCTGCAAACGCTACTTAATCCCAATAATATTGCGCATTTTAATTCAATGCAACGGTTTGAGGAGCATTTCTATCCAAACTCTTTAAGTTTTGGTAAGTCTAAACTGATTATTTTGTGTTGATTGGCTTTTATTTAAAACATTATTTTTTTCTTAAAGAGAGTTTATTATTGAACACGGAAGGTTGCCGTCGCTACAACTGGGAAGGTGCTCAAAACAGAGTTGTAAATCTTCTAAGATCCAGCAATGCTGCTATCTTCTTGGAACCAAATTTTTATTTTAATGAAGTTATGCGTACACGTTTGATGCCTCAATTTATGGAATTGAACATGAACTCGACTTTTTCAAGGGTAAGATCTGAGTTGACACTAATACTTACGTACATACATACATCTATATGCATACATATGTACATAAAGTAGAATTTGTGTTTGTTTGATTATTTGTACCTTATAGGAGTCAGACCGCTAGAATGAAAGAATTCCACTACGATTTTTTCTAAAATAGGGTGGCGGCAAGATTTGCCCCCTTTGACTATCAAATTACTTTGTTGTTTGTGGATCAATTTTAAAAATTCTTTTTTCATATCTAAAAGTTATACTAATTTTCGTTTGGAATTAGGGATAATTGATTATCAAATAGCCTTGTTAATTGTGAACCAATTTTCATAACTTCTTTTTGCATATGGAAGAGTTTGACCTAAATTTCGTTTGATGGATGGAAGAGGTTGCTGGGTGAGGGGTGGCAAATCATACCGAGTTAATCTAGTATATGTATAAACAAGGATTATTTTTTAATATTTGTTCAAAAAACCAAAAACTAACTCCGTAAATCATCCAAAAGGAGAAAAAATATCTTAAGAATTATTTAATGTAAAGAGTGTGCCAACCAAAACGCACGATGTTAATTGTAAATAAAACAAAAAGCTTTCAGAGAATTATCTTAATAGTTTTTATTATGATAGAAGGATCTATGATAATCATTAATTATTAACACAATATTAATCAAAAATGTTAAGTTATGTTGGGCAAAAACATTTTGACGTTAAGGTGTGACTCACAATTAACTTGCTGCATTGTGGTTGGACCACCTTTAATATTCTTGACTTAATAATAAATAATAACTTAAATTATTCTGAACATACATAGATTTCTTTACAGACACACACAATTAATTTCTTCACGTATGTCGCTATGTTATTAAATTATGAAATTGTTTTCAGAACGGTCGAAAGTACAAACTTTTCCGAATAACATAAACGACATTTTTCTAATTCTCTTATAAATTAGTAATTGATTCTTATTAATTATTATAATTTACCTGGGTTTTTTTTCAATTTTAAGGCGGTGGTTTTTTCTTTATTTAATTTTGTTGTTTCCATAGTTTTTGTCCTTTTAAAAGTTTATATTAATTTATGAATAATTTTTCCTCCGTATAGAATGCCAAATGTGAAATATTGTTATCAGCTGCTTTGGAACATAACTGTGTCAGCTTGTTGCGTGACTGTGCCAAGTCCTGGATTGATGGCAGCTTTATGGGCAATTTTGCTGCAACTACTGGCCTATCGCTGTCAACATTGACAGACTGGATTTGGAAAAGAGCTACTTGTATTAAAAGCCGATGTAATGACTTATGCAAAAGTCTATTTGAATTTGGTGGTTATCCCTTGGATAGCAGGGAACAAAAGGAATTGGGTTTCATAACGAGGCAACTTAAATTGCTGGCAGAACTTTTGAAAGAAATTTTGGTGTACGCCAAAAAACAAATACCCGAAAGAGGTGATCAATTTAGAGAATTTTTGGAATATGATAAAAAATATTTTTTTTTCTATTAAGTGTTTAATTAGTTTGAGTTAGTGAAAGTGGCCGAATTTCAGTTCGATTGTCAGGTAGTAACAACGAGAACTGCTTTCGGCATTAGCATTCAGTTGCCATCCGTAATCGAATCATTAATTTATTCAAAACAATTTTACGTATTACTAACTTTCATATTAATAACTCGTTTTGTTTTAATATTAAGTTCATGTTTGTGGATTTCATTTTTTCTTTGTAGTATTTAGTGATTTATCTAACAAGCAAAGTTCCTTGTCGATGGCCTCCAACTATCAGGATATTTTATTGTGGTTATTGAATATAGGTCTTTTACCCGAAGCTTCGCCCCACAATGATAAAATCAACACCAACAGTGATTTAATACCATATCCGTATCAAGATCTAAAAGAATTTTATAAAACTAAACGTTCGTTTTATTCCAAACTCAATGAGTCGTTCATATCGAAGAAATCGGGCAGTTGCAGGCTGCTCTTCATTGACTCCCTAATCGAGCATGTATGCACGGGAAATATTTTACGCGAATATTGGTTGGAAAATGAAGGTAATGGATTGTACCCACCCAATTCGCTGGAAGCCATGTTACGTGTGATGTTAGTACCCGATTTGGATTACGATAACAAATGTGCCATTTTGTTGTACTTCTTTTTGGACTTAAATATGGCCATTGAGGAAGAGGACTACAAAGATGTGGTGGCGAATTTCATAAAATTTCCCAGTGTATTTAAACTTTCGGCTTCCCTAATCAAAACTGTGCAGGCTTTTTGGAATTTAGATCATGATCAGTATTTGGTAAGTTTAAAAGGATTATTTTTTTTCTTTTTTATAATACAAATATGGATTTTGTCGCATCACTTTATTACTTTGAGCGCTTCACAAATATATTTGAAACAGCAATTTTTCTTATCACAAACAAAAACCCCACCTGTTTCAAAAAATTAAAAAAATAGTTGTTTTTAAAACAATGGCCTGAACACCTTTAACTTACTTTTTAAATATATACGAACGAGCTGAGCATTATGCGACAAAGAGTTATTGTTTAAAGTAATTGCATGTGCTTACAAACACGAGGGGATGTAATGTGACAAAAATATTATTTTACTATACAATTCCCTTTCAAATATGTCATTAAGTTAAGAAATCAGTAACAATGATTTAACAAACAACCTTCGTAATACAATTTAATAACTGCTCTTTTTTTCGATAAGATTTTATAACTATTCAACTGTTAAACTTTTTAGCCGGCCGTAGATGAATTTATATCACCTTTCAATAAAAACCAAAGTTATCCCCAGTGGCAAGTTGAGCTGCTAATAGAAGTTTTGTTAAATCAAAAAGCCGCCAATTTGGCTTTGAGAATATTGGAGTCGCAGCCCTCTTTAATATCGCCATTATTAAAGCTTAACACTCTGTTGGCCAATGATTTAATTTCGGAAGCCTTTCATTTTGTACGTTCCAAAAATGATGACTCTCTGCTGGAAACTTTTTACACACGTTGTCTCTGCAATGGTCAGTTCGGTGTTATAAGAGATTTGGCCTTAAACGATCATGAAGGTTTAATATTGCAAAATATTTTGAAAAACATGAAAACACCAGGTGCTGAAAGTTTACATTTTGTGTACTTGCTGCAAAAATCCAAATACATAGAAGCTGTGTCTTATATGGAAGAAATGTCTAACAGAACAAAAGGTTTGAAAACATCTTTTATTCAAAATAGTGAAATGGATACCCCGAATTTGGTATTGTCTGCTTTTAACACCACCATGACGCCCGTTACTCAGGGCTTAACAGATATTTATTTTCGTATTAAAAATAAAATCAAGAAAAAGGAAATGGATAATCAATCTCCGGTACCCCTAAGTTGTCAGCTTATTAAGCAAAATGCCAATAGTTTACTGGGCGGCATTTATCATAGTTCCGCTTTAAGTGCTCACTTTGCTACGTATTACTGGGGTGAGATGGAAGAGCAAACGGCGCAAACAAAACATTTATTGAATTCAAATAACGCTCCGTTCTTAAGGAGACCTCAAA
The DNA here is from genome assembly GCA_932526305.1 of Epicampocera succincta. Lineage (NCBI taxonomy): Eukaryota > Metazoa > Arthropoda > Insecta > Diptera > Tachinidae > Epicampocera > Epicampocera succincta. The sequence continues at coordinate 16,507,221 of OW052038.1, forward strand.
TTGACACCAATTGTAGAGGCTTTTTAAATACAAACAACATTTCCTATCCTCAGGTGTACAGAGTGAACGAAAAACGGACTTTAGTGGAAAGTGGAGTGCACGAAAATGACCGAGATGAATATGAACGACAAAAACTCGAATATAGACTTAATCCCAACAAGAAAAGACGTTTAGTAGGACAAGAAATTGTCGACGACTTAGCAAATATTATAAAAATGAATAAGGCAATGAGTGGCTCGGAGTTCAACTTTGGGCCGAAACAAAAATTAAAAGAACTTGAGGCCTCAAGAAATGAGTCTTTCGATTTATTATTACTACCACTGCCCGCCAAACCTAAAGAAACTGATACAACTAAAACTTCACAAACAGAAATTCAGGGCATTTTGAAAACGTATGCACCCGATTCAAGTCAGCGAGATCCTATAAACGAAGAAGAAAAAAATTTACGCTTTAAACTGCCTTCAACAGAGACAACTACTACACAAATGCAAAGGGAAGAAGTAAGGCTGAATGATAAAGTGACACAAAATACCATGGATAACGTGGAAGAACAAAAATCACCAGAGGATTCACCAAATTATAAACGTTTCTCACGTTCTATATCAGCAGAATCGAATAGAAGCTCAGACAGCAAATCAGTAGAGAATTTCTATTCACCTCTATCATCGCAAAATAATTCGAAACTAGATAGTTCGAATATAAGTAGACAGAGCATATTGAGTGGTCCACAACCCAGAAAACCTTTAGCTCGACTTTCTGCAGAACATTCCCACAAGTCTATTACCCCCGAAAGGGGAACACAAACAACAGAGACTACACAGTATGTTACCGCTGTGGTACCAAACACAAAATCGGAAATTTCTCTTCGCAGTTCTCTTGAACGTTGTAACACAGAGGAGGACATAGGCAGGGAATCCACTACTTTAGCTTTCGTAACAGCCAAGGAAACCTCTTTCGAATCCTTTGAACTGAGTTCTGAATCTAAAATAAAACAAACAGACAATGGTTTCGGAGGCCTTAGCTCTGCACAAGCCACCTTCACAGTGGGCAAAATTGATGATTTTCTACCAAAAGTATCATCATCAAAAGTTGGTGCCACCGAGCCCGTTAAAATCCCAGAACCAGCGAAAATATCCGAATGCTCTACAGTTTTGGGCTCTTTTACTACTTTGGAAAGCCTGTCGAGTATTGACACATACAGTAACATCAACAGTGTTACAAATCCTTCAGACGAACAAAAGCGTCATATGTTAGAAACCACTTTAAGCATGAGCACGTATGACGTTTCTATTTTGGAAACGAAGGCACTACAGCAAGCTAAATCACCTTCAATGGTGACAGAAAAAGAAACTACCTTAAAAATTGAAGTTACAAAAGAGATTGAAACGAAACTAAATGAACCGACGGAAAATAAAACGAGGGAAGTAAGAGACAAGTCTCCGGTTGTATTAAGCAAAGAATCAAGTTTACTTGCTTCCAAAGATGTTTGCATAGTATTAACTTCATCATCATCCAACTCATCCTCCTCATCCACTTTTGAACAACAACAGAATGATGATTGCAATGAAAATTATAACGATTACGACAATGATGAAGAAAAGGAATATGAAGTTGATACTGTTGATTACGAAAGGGGAGAAGAGTATGAAATCGATGACGAAGATTACGACAGAGGCGATGAATATGAAATTGACAACAATGTCAATATGGAGGACGATGTTGAGGATTATAAAGATTCTGAAGTTGGTGATCAGCCTGATATCGACACATTGGAAGAAGGTGTGGATGATGATTATACCGCAGATTTATCAACAGAGGAGTCGGACAACTCTATTGTTGATAAAAACGTAGAAGTTATACAACTCGTTGAAGATTCTTCCTCAGATGTGCAGCAACAATATGATGATCATTATGACGACAGTGAGAGTGATGATGTGAAAGTGATAGAAGATGACATATCCACGGATGGCATTGAAGAGAAGACGCCAGTAAAAGAGTCCAAATTTCAAGAAAATGAAAATGAAAATATGGATAAAAATACTTCTAACAGTGCTAAGTTGTTATCGTTGCCTGGTAAAAAGGTTGGAAACTCATATTCAAACATGGCCGAAAAGCGCAAAGAAATATCAGTCATTGGGAATTATTCAATGGGAATTGATATTCGCATAAATGAAACCGATTCCGAAGAACTAAAGCAAAAAGATGTCAAACACCCCAGCAGCTATATTGAGGAAAAACAAAAACAAACTGTAAGTGAATCAATAGATATGGGAAAAAAGACAGAAGACTTCACACCTACGGATATGCCACCCGTTAAAGGGATCCAGGAAGAGAAAAGGAAAACAAATCAGGAAAACAGCGGCTCTCACAGTGAGCCACTTAGTGTTGAATACAATCGAATAGAAAAACGTACATCTGAAGAAATTAAAGTACAAATATTAAATTCTCAAAAGATCACAGAAAGTATCGTAAATATTGAAGCAAAAGAACAGTCAGAAAAACCACTAGAAACTAAATCTCCTATTAAAGAAAAAACAAGAGAGAAATCAGATAATAATGAATCGTTAGAAGAACAGTCCATGTCTTTAAGAATGGAAGAATCCAGCGATGGCTCTCCTGCTAAAGAAAAACCGGTAGAAAATATTGAAAAGCAACCTGAAACCATAAGTGAAAAAACGGACAATAATGAATCAGTAGGGAAACAGTCGATGCCATTAAGAATGGAAGTATCAAATAAGGAGTCTCTTTTTAAAAAAACATCAGAAGAAAATGTCGCACCCGTAAGTGATAATACAGAAAATGTAACGTTGGCATTAAGAATGCAAAAACTCAATGATGAATCGCAACAAACCAATAAAAAAACTAAAGACTTAATTGAAAAGAGGGCACAAAGTGTTAATGAAGATACATCAGAAACCTCAAGCGAGGCAATCGTCAACAAAAATTTATTAAAAGCCCAAGAAACCGAACAGGATTTTGCAGAACAGCCCTCTACATCTGAATGTATTGGTTTTAAAGTTAGCGAAAAATCTGAGTTAGCAGCTGAGAATAAGAAAGAAATAGGGCCTGATACTTTAAAAAGTACTTCCAAGTTCCTTAAAGAGCTTGATGTAGATTTGACACCTCGTCGCACTACACGCTCTACATCTGTTCCTCCTCAGACGATCGTAGAAACAGAGGAATCTGTTAATGTAACACCATCCAAGCGACGCAGTATGAGAGCCGCTTCTTTACAACTGAAGCCAAGATTAGAAGACCACGAAACGAGTACTCCTAGCAGAACGCAGAAAGGTGAAGAGCCTGAAGGCTCAGAAAAAAGAATAACACGTGGTTCATCAGTTCCGCCCGGTGCAGTAGAGGGCAAAATGACACGTCGCCGTTCAGTTCTTTTGGACGCTATTAATGAAGATGCCAGCGTTCTCGATTCTCCTTCAACACGCACTCGTTTAAGGTCACGCCTTAATTCAAGGGATAGTGAATTGGACTCGCCGTTAACGCAGCAAAGACCTTCACATAAACGCACCCGGCGCGACAGTACAACTTCTCAGTCGGAAACAATTGCTTTGGTAGGTACACCTCGGTCTCTGAAAGCTAGAAGTGTGCAATCTGTTCAAGAGGAAAATTCGCAGACACCCAAACGCAAAAGGCATGACAGTGCTACTTCTCATCCAGACACAAATATTTCAACTACTACGCCACGATCCCTAAGAAGTAGAAGTGTACTAACGGTGCAAGAAGAAGATGCTGAGAGCATGCCTGCTTCACCGAAAACAACCAGCAAAAAAACCGAATTAAAACATTTGGAAACTTCAGATGAACCTCTTCGTGAAGGCAAAGACACAAAAGAACAGAGCTCGCCGAAAAGCGATACAGCTCTAGTGTCTGAGGCTACTTATTCCTCTTCACGTAGACTCACACGTACTCAGTTGGCAATAATGGAAAAGTCAGCTTTTTTAATGCAAGCGGCAACAGTGTCGCCACCTCAAAACAAACGTCCAAACTCTCGTGCTAAGCGTACTGCCGCTCTGAATGCCGATAGCGATGATGGAGAGTCGGTATCATCCAAGCTAAGTACAGTTTCTAGCGTCACTGGCACCAAACGTAGGGTAACACGGAGTTCCGTTAAGGAAAAGGTATTAAAAGCGATTTTTAAAATGTTGTTTAAGTAAATAATTTGCTTCTTTTGTATTAATTTAAGGATGATGTGGAAGATGATGGCGTCAGCGTCGCAAGTTCCTTCGGCAGTGAAAAGCAACTCAGAACTCGGCGTTCAAAAGATAAGAGTTCACCTAATACAACTTTAACTACTATACCAGAGGACGGTAAGTAATTAAAAATTACTACTACCAGTCGAAACGAATGACCGACCTCATGTGCTATTCGAAATAAAAGTAAAATCTCAAAATATTTTTAAACTACAAATTTACATATGTAAATCAAATAGAAGTGAGTGATTAGTTTGGTTTCTGTTTGATTTGTAATAAATCAATAGAATTTGTATTGAAATTGTTTTAAAAATATGAAATTATTTAATTAAAATAAATTGTTGAATATGTGTGAAAACAGTGGGTGCGTTCGTAAATACAGTTGTTGTAATTGATTGGAGCATCAGCTAGATTTAATCGCCATAAAAGCACCATCCGTAAAATACATGGTATCAATTTTGTGCAGTGATGCAGTTTTTCACAGTTAATGCACCACTTAATCTTAGGATGTAATAATACATATGTACATACATACATAAGTGTATACTTGCGTACCATTTTTAATTTGTTGCGGTGTAAAAATAGAAATTTAACTTTTAAACAATTGTGCGGCCAAATGAAGTGAAATCTATTGAGTATAGCAAAGTAATAGAAATTTCCAACACTATTTTTAAAACGAGAGCCACGGTTATTTGATTTCGCATGGAAGCTAACAAATTTTGGCTTTGAATGTTTAGTATTTTATTTAAATTTTCTTATTTGTTTTATTTAATAGCACCCATTGAACCGAAAAAGCGCGGACGACCTGCCAAACATTGACATATTTATGAGGACATTTCTATTGTTTAACAATAGCCACATTTGCTTCTGATACATTTAAAAATGCTTAATACTTTCTTTAACTGTAATAAAAAAGAATTACCAATAAAAGAGTTATGCTTCTACCCAAGAGAAGTTTATGTCAATATTTTGGTGGCTGAGTTTTCTCTTTCTTAATTAAAACCACTTTGAACTGAAATATAGTTTTGCATAATGTTTCTCTTAAAAATTATTTTCTATTTTATTTTATGTGTCTTGAATACATACGAGTATATTATTTATTTACAGATTTATTATTTTTAAATTTCTTTTCTTTTTTAAACAACAAACACAATGTTTAAGGCAAGACTAATATGTTGCTTTTTTATACGAACGAATCGTTTTTTTTTCGTCTTCATTTTTGATATTTTTTAATCTAAGCTTAAAATTATATAAAAATAATCGAAAATATATAACAAAAGGAGTCTTATCATGTAAATAGTTCAGATTACATTAAACTAATGTGGAAAGTTCATGTAGCGATGTGCTCGTTATGTTGCTCATATCTAAAGTGGGTGGTATGCCGGGACTCACAGACCCGCTGGCCTCACGTGCTGTTGTCGCTCCCAACGCCGACAAACAGCCTCCATTTGCTATGGGTTTTGGTGTTGGCGGCGTAGCCGTAGAAGGACGTATCATAAATGATGAACTTAAGGCTGTTAAAGGATTGAAACTACCGTGCGAATGATTGGGTGACACAGGTGTGATCGAGGTTGGATGAAAAACCGTCGAAATATTTGATTGATTGAAATTAAGATGAGGCGGGTGCAGAGAATGCGAATGCGAGTTAATAAATTGCATAGGTGGTGTCAGGGGACCGATTTGCGAAACCATAGATACATGATTTAGGGGAGCACTGCGATAACTAATTGTTTTCTCTTTTTGCCATACGAAGACATTATGAACCATTGCAGCGCCACAGAATATAATACCGATGCCAATTAACACGCTGGTTATAATAGCAGGTGTGGAATGAAAGTGGTTAAACGTGTATAAAATTATGCCTAGAAGAAATATAATTCATTATTAAGCGTTTAAACATTTTAACAAAACAAACAGAATTAATTACCTGTTAGGAAAATGGGTATAGAGATAAAGAAACCACCAACCGCACAAGTTCGACTAGTGCTGGATTTTTCCAAATAACGATTGTCGCTGAAAATAAGAATTAACAAAATGAAAAATAGTTACACAAAACTAAACGTAGACTAATTGATCCTTGTGGATAGGTGTTTTTATTGCCCAAGTGGAAGGTAAGTTTTGTAACTTTATAATAGTCAGAGAAAACTTTAATCTATTACTTCGTTTATTCTTTACAGCAATTATTATTATATTTACAATCGGATAGTGTAGATAGTCAAAAACAACGCTATGCTCGTATGTCCAGCATTGCGCTTTCTCGCTATTTTTTCAATATTTCTTACTTCACAGAGGTAAGTTGTATTTCTGTTATTTACTTATACTCGTATTATACAAGTTGTCGGTAACTCATTTTTTTTTAGTTAAAGTTGAAAGCTAATTTGGAAAACAATTTCAAAAATAATAAGAAAATACAGAAAAAAACAATCTTTTAATATTATTTTCTTTAAAGTCATATTTCTCAATTTCTCAAAAAACTATTCTTCCAAGTGGGAAATTTCCAAAATAGTAACATTTAGTAGTATATTTTATAAAATTTGCACATTCTCTTTGATGTTATTGTAATACTATTTAATTTGTTTCAAACAATTTTTTCCGTGTATAAATACTGTAAAAAAATTTCTCACGAAGGGAAACTTTTGCGTTGAACATTATTACGGCACTTCTTATTAAATATGTTCTGCATACTTTTAATTAGAAATAATTTTAATACTTTTTTATTGAAAATTTATTTTATAGAAGAATTTGCTTCAAATATATTCAAATTCTTAAATTAGAGAAAGTTTCAACAATGCAATGTCTTCGAACATTTCTTTCATAAGATTTCCGCATATATTCATATATGTATATAATACATATATAACATGTAACGACATAACACTTACACATATTTACATATGTATGTACACACTACGTGCATTTTTATGCGTATTTTTTATTCTTCCCGAAGTAAATTAACATTTTAATAATTAACGTCTGAATAATGTTGGGTATAAAGTTATTGTTCAATAAAGAAAAATTTTCCTATCGCATTAAATTTCTAACATTAATTTAGTTACCCATAAGTTCCTTTAAACTTTCTTATATTTATGAGCTTTGTTTTAAAAGCTCCTTTTAGTGAAACCACACATTGACTAAACTTTCTTTACGAGTGACAACTCGAAGTTCTACAATTATATATTACGAAAATATTCTTTGTTTAATGTTTTTGTAAAAGCTAAAATTATATTTTTCTTACCGGCCATCGAACATTGGAGAACGAACCAACTTAACAGCGAAAAGGAACTGAATTGCACACACCAAAAGGCAGCAAAGATTCAAGGAGAGCGATAAGGCGCATAGCGCCAAAGTAACATCATAAACAATTATAAAATCCTCCGGAGAACTGCGCGTCAAGGCATCTTCTCGGGCATTGGGCGATATTTTGAGTAAAAATATTAATGACAACAATGCCAACAAAAGGGAAACTGAAATAAAATTCTCGGTTAGATGATTCGTGTTAAAAATATTGCTCGATTTGAAAATTACCCAAACACAATAAGCCTAAACTAGTCAATGCCTCTCGGGGTCCAGGACCATGCTTCGACTGATTGATTATGGCACCATTAGGGTTCGTGTAATTTGTGTAGTTGGTATGATTTGTATTATTGTTGTTATTATTTGAATTTATAACGGTACTATTGACCAAATTACCGTTACTGGTAGCATTTGCATTGGCAACCGCCGCTGCATGAGCCAAAGCAATATGTTGATTTGTGTAGGTGTGCAAATTGCTACCAATACCGTTTATACCATTTGGTGTCAGGTTATTTATTATTGGCGTTACTGGTGTTGTGGTGGTGGCGGTATTTGTTGTTGTATTAACATTTCCGTTCGGTGGTAGTGGCAAAGGTATTGTAGGTGGCGGTGGTAGTGGGTGCGTTTGTTGTTGCTGGTGATGGTTAACATTTGTTGATGTACCTGCTGATGAGGGTGAAGCAATATTTAAAAGGGTTGTTAAACGTGCCCCACCATTAACGGCCAAAGTTGATACATTCGCTGTCGTTGCCGCCACTGAAGTTTGTAAGCTAGAAGCATTAAGCGTTGAAATATTTAAAGGCTGTTGAGGTCTCAAGTGAATATTACGTGCAGTATTTGTTGTTGTAGTTGTTGCATTATTACGAACTTGACCGTTTGCTGGTCCACCAGCATTTGACGTATGTTTCAACATTTAGAATTACGATAAGTGTTCGTGAACCATCAAGTTATACTGTTAATGGTTACATGGTGGTCAAAATGGAAACGAAAAATTGCGGAAATAGGAAAACTTCGTTAATCTGGAACAAGAAATGCCAATTAAAAATTTACAGTGGTACGCACAAACGATTGTTAATTTAAAGTTCGCTTTGTGCCATAAGCTTCTTATTTTTTAAGTAGTTTGTGTGTCAAGTTTTTTGCTTTAACAGCACAGTGTTTTTAAAAATGTTTATTGTTTAGATGGCCAGAATAAAATAAAGATAATTTTTTTTAATTGACATGAAATTTACTTTATTCGAAAGGTAATATTTTGGCGTTATAATTTAAACATGACTTCTTCCACCTGCGCACAAAGCACACCAGTCAGTTTTTCTGGATGTAACGGTGTCTCAACGTACATTTGACTATCATCACTCTAAATTCAGCTGATTTGTTTATTGACATACCCATTCAAACAAAAGTGTTGCTTAAAGTTTTATACCTCTATAAAAAACACCCTTTACCTATGTTATAAAACTGTTGCAATTAGTACATATTTGGTGCATGAAAGGATCATACACAAGGGAATATATAAATATGTACATACATACATATGTATGTATATTACAAAATAAATTCTTCACGTAAGTTACTGTCAATTCAATTATCCAAATAAATTTGATGAAGTAGAAAGTGAGATAGAGTAACTTCGGTTAATGTGGAACCCCCCCCTTTTTTTTTTCTAACATTAATGTTATTTAGAAACACACACTGTATGCTAATAAAGCTTGCAGAAAAATAATAACATTAGAGGAACTTCGGGTATTGTGGAACCTCTATTTTTGTTTTTGAACTCTTCAAAAAAGTACTTGCCAAAATTTTCATCGGAATAATGGCAATGTCTTTCTAAAGCAAATGGCCATCTTGGTATTTTATAAAATAAATGTTATCTTACCACTTAAAAAAGTTGTGCATGAAAAATTTGAGACCACAAAAATGGTCACTTTATTATTTGGAGGTTAATGTGGAACCCCAATAATAAAACAAAGTTTAAAAATAGAATTTTTTTATTTAAATTAATTTTAAACATAAAAATGCCTCCTTAGCAGTCGAAAACAAAAATACAAAAAAAGTAAATACATACATACTTACATAGATATAAATATATGTATGTGTATGTATGTATGTATACATACATATGTATGTAAATAAAAAATATCGCTCCGAGTGAGTCCCCAATAACGACTTTCCATTTCAAGAGCATATTTTACCAAGTCAGACTCCATTTGTTTGCTTAAAGTTGGTTTTCGGCCCAAAAGTGTTGAGAGAAGATCGGTGAGGCTGGCTTCACTTCTGGCAATCCTATCAAGTGTTGTGTGAGGAACATTGAAGATCTTTGAAGCTAATTTAATTCCATATCGTTGTTTTTAACCTTTTCGATGGCTTGTTTCATGTTGTCCGGATCCCATTTTCCAATTGATCCTTTTTTTTTTGCATGATTCAAGATTTTCTGTTATAAAGAAAAACATTCAGTTAGTAAACGGGTAATGTGGAATACGGTTCCACAATACCCGCTTTCAGGCATTCCACATTAGCCGATCAGTACATTTTTAAAATAATCGTAATAAAATTTTTAAAAGTTAATCAATTAACATACATACTTACCAATTAAAAGTGTTGTTTAGTTCAACAAATGCAAACTTCTAAAAAAACAAAATCAAACTCTCAATATCTTAAACAAAATAGTTGTTTGAATATGTTTGCATTAAAAGATCAACTGAAAACTAACGGTGCATCCAACTCAATAGCTAAACAGCGTAGATAATATAAGAAAGTGTTGCAACTTCAAATTCAAAAACTTTCGTTTAAAGGTACAGGTCACTATTAGGACAAAGAAAAGGAGTGGTAATGAAAAACTTAATTCTTCTGATAAAATCCTGCTTCTAACTTAAGCCTAGTTGTAATAAAGATTAGAGGTAAAGCATATTGCCCTCATTTTGCTATTTATTGAACTTCATATTGAATTTGCCTTTCTGTGCTTGTCTATTCAACAAAAGAACAAATTATATACATATGTATGTACATACATACATATGCATGTAAATATTTGAGAACTTTTGTGTCAACTACTTTTCCCTAGAATCGTAAAGTAAATGCTGCCACTTATTAAAAATTACTCTTAACACATCAGCCTTGGTCGAATTTATTTTTTAACGTGAAAAACATATTTAAAGAAAACACATGCACAAGTTTGGCATACCGCACGATTGTATGTTTGGAATTTCATAAGTGATCTTGACCAGCAAATATAGAGGTAGGATTTTTACTTTTCCTTTAATTGCCAACCAAGAAAGTAATAAAACACTGTAATTGCTGTTTTTGTTTCATTTTTATTTCTCTTTTTTTATAAAGTCAAAGTCAACAATTTCCGTTACTTCAACTTGTACTTTATTGTTATTGTTGCAAACTTTTAATCTAAGAACACTTGCATTAATACTTTTTTTCTCTCACTCTTATTTCAAACATTTTTTGTCGTTTTGTTTTGGTATCTGTTCATGATATACCGTAATGTACAATAATGGCAACAATTAGTGGCATTTACCTTTTCTATACATACATAAATACACTCAAACATATTCGAATAGTTGTGTTTATGCAGTTTAATATATTATTACTGCAGTATGCATGCAATTGTGTTGATTTTGTTTTTCTGTTTTATGTGAAACTTTATGATGTACACATGTATGTATGTATGTATGTATGTAGATACGTTTTTTAAGCATAAACATAAACTTAACATACAAATTGATAGTGTGAATGTTGTTGTGCGTTCAAGTTTAGTGGAATTGAAATGCTTTCATTAGCTTGTTTAAGTGCTGTTGATGGCTATTGTTGTAATTTTACATCTAATCCATCTGTCTCATCTACAATTTTTTAATGTTTTTTTGTGAATTTCTTGCCATTAATTTCAGGTGAAATCTAACATTTGTAATATGTATGTATGTATGTATGTATGTATGTATATGTATGTATGTAAAAATATATTTTGTGTGCAGGAATATAAAGCAGACAAATTGATGTTGCACAGTCTAGTTAAAATTATGCATGTACATACATACATATGTATCTACATACTATGTGTTAATAAAAGTGGTAAATTGAAGCCATTATTTTATTAAAAAATTCCTGCTTATTAGAAGACAAAGACGCGCGAATTCGTTTCCTCTAATTTAAAGCAGTAATTCCAAGCCAAGTACCTTTGGTGAAATGAATTATTGCGGCAATAATTTTTTTTTTTTGTAAAAGAAAACAGTCTTGCGTTTTGGTTGTCAATTACGAAACTAGATATGTACCCCCTTCATATGTTCCCTGATCTGGTTTTGATCGCTGGAGGTGGTGGTTTCAGAATGTGCATTCATAAATATGTACATATATTTTGTTAAATTTATGGAACTACTGACAAGATGCTTTCCCCGCGTTTTAATAGACAGATTGCTCTAGAAAGGAATCCAAATTCGTTAGCAGGTCTTTAATTGACAGCACTGTTGTAAGTGTTCACAATTAGGCCCCAAAGTAAGCCAAACAAAAAATATATGAGATTTCGCAATGCTTACCTACTATAAATATAGCGGTTAAAAGAAGCTGTCTTTAATTGCAATTAACCGTAATCAAACTAGGATTATGGTTTTATGACGTTTAATAACCAAAAATTATAAATGTCATTATAAAATACAATATGGAAAAGCCCAGCAATGAATTCAAACTTAATCCTTTAATGGGTTCGCGATGTATTGTTCCAAAGAACATTATGATAACAACCACAATACATTTGTGCCGTTTTAACGAAATTCACTTATTTTTCGAATAAAATCAATATTTTTGGAGATGTAAACATTCTTTTGCATGCATGTATGTAAGTAGTTGCATTATTACCATATACATACATACATACATACATACATAAATCGGATATTAGTAGTAGATTTGACGCCCTTCTTCATGGCAAAATGAATTTTTCAAAAATTCTTTAATATGAGCCTCAAGGTGCACAAACTGCAAGGTGTTTCCTTTTTTGTGTCGTTATAACTTTTTAAGTTGATTTGGATTTCAACCACCCGTTTGTTCTAAATGAAACTGAAAAAGAGGAAGGAAGGAAGTAAGGAATTTATTTGTAGCAAGAAACCTCACAAAACACATGCCACTCAGACAACACGAACATTAACAAAAACCAGCACATACAGAAAACAAACACAAACAGCATTTGCACATCAATACAGATGTCGCTGCTTTTTAAAGTTCGGGGGAAATTTCTAAAAGGGAAAACAAAAATAGTATAAAATTTCTTCAGAGAAAAAAAGAATGAAATTAACGCGCGCTATTTAAAATTCATTCAAATACACATATGTAAATAGTAAGGCTTTTATTTCATTTTGATACCGTATGTTGCAGTTTCATTATTTTTGTTTGTTGAGAACTGAACGACAGAAATAAAATATTGCATGGGGAAAAATGTACTCAAAAAAACGTTATGAAAAAGAAAACAATTTTGTTTAGTTGATGGCATTTTGTTGGGTACGCTTAGCCGTACAACATGTTTGGCTTGTTTGAAGTTGGAAAGAGTTTAAGACATCGAACCTCCTTCAATTGTTTGTTAATCGATCGAACGAAACCAACCAAACAACTCAAGAACAACTTGAAAAACCAGCAGAGCAGTTTGGAATTTCAATTACGTTTAACAATGTTTGCAAGTACGTGTGCGTGTGTGCATGAGCTTGGGCCAGTGTGCGTATTATTATCCAACTTCCATTCCTATCCCACACACATTTGTTTTTGTTAGCATCTTGTCTTAACGTTGTTGTTATAACTGCGGTCAAAATGTTTGTTTGTTATTGGCATTTTTGTTGTTATTGTAATTTTAACTGTGAGAATAAGAGCTACCTTTGGCAATTTAGATGATACGAGTAGTGCTGATGATGATACGTATTTATGAAATCGAAATCTCAGACAAGAAAAAATATTAAAAACTATAACGAACATTTTTTACATACTCACTCACGATCAGCACGAAAATAATCACACGCAAAGTCTGTATGGGAGTAATGTACACATATGTACATATGTATGTACATATGCATGTATGCATGTACATATGTATGTACATACTCACATACATTCTTATACGTATGTATGTATATAAGCATAAGCATACATTTACATTCGTTTATTTATGTAAGTGTTTACTTGTAAGCTTGGATATTCTTCTCGCATCTTAAATTTTTCAACAACTTTCATACTCAGAATATATTTCTTACCAGTTTTCACATTAGGTGGGATTAAAAATACTTTCCGCTGATTCAAACATCGCATTCACTTGCTATTTTCTTCAACTGTTTCCTCTGTATTTATGCCAGACGTGACTGCCGAGCTGTGGGTAACAGATTAAGCAATAAATTTGAAACTGCTCGCAGTATTTAAAGTGCTTTAGAAGTAAAGAACTTGCATGAGGATGTACAATCTAAAGTTAAGAAGTGTCCTAAGTGTACTTTTCCGACGATCCCAATAATAATAAATAAGGGCCATTTAAGTCTTTGCGCAACCTAAGCGTTACATCAGCACATCGAATAATCTCACTTTAAAAAATATTTGCCACACCACCATTAATAAATTTGATCCACAAGCAAACTTGTCAACGGCTCACCACCACTGCAACAGATGTAGCTTTGAATTTAGCGAGACTCCGCACAACAACTGTGAACTCTTACCATAAAATTTTGTTTACCATGACAACCGGGCTCTAGAAATTTGTTTTGAATACAACATGGTAGAGCGGTTTTGCATTGTTTTTTAAAGTTATGTGAGAGTTTTGGAAACTCCTAACCCATTTTCACCTAAGTTGATTTTTAATTGCTGTATCATTTTACTAAATGTTATTTCTAATGAGACATTCTTCTTGAACTAGCATGTAAAAAACTGATATGTATGTACATCAACTTGAGCTCAAAATTTTATTGGAAAATTTCTAATTAGTAATATCATTAGTGCAGAAAAACAATGAAATAAATAGAAGATCGTATTATTGTAAGATTTTTAAATCAACACCAAGAACATTTTTCAATATCTATATGTATGTCCGGAATATTTCAGAGTGCAAAAAATTGCAACAAAGTCATTCCTGTCCTTAACTCCGGGTTATTTTTTCAATTCAAATATATTAGTGAAAAAATTAAGTAAAATAAAGTTTGAACATGACCACAAATAAAATAGTAATTATTACTTTTTATCCATTGGCAGAAATAATGGCCTTCTGTGTAATATATACAAAGAAATGACACTTTCCCTAACACAACATTTTTGATACTATTTTTAATATTTAAGGTTTAATGAAGCAGAATATAAACATTATACATACATATTTATTAAGACTTAGAATGTCATTACAAGTTTTATTTTTTACCGAATTATTAAATTGAAAATTTGGAAAAAAATAACAAGAAAAAAGTCAATACGTTTTGTTTCAAAAAAATATAAAAACTCATACAACTGTAATCAACGAAAAAACCAGTTTTTTTCGATTATTTAAGATTTAAAAAATATTTAATATTGAAATTCTACAGGCAACATAATTATAATCTTAATGCAAATTAATTAATTCTGTTGTTAAAGCTCATATCCAACAACGAAAGAATATAATCATTCATTAATAAATAAAAAACACACATACATACATAAATGTTTGAATAGATCAGATTTCCCGAAAATATTTAAAACATTTCATTGTTTTTTTCTTGTTTATTTTTAGGTTGATTATTTACTCAAACTTCACCTGTAGTTCGAATTCAAATAGAATGAAATCAAACTCCAAAAAAAAAAGACAATCAATCAGAAAAGAAAGTAATAGAAAATTTAATAACAGGCGACTAACTGCTTTTTAAAATTTCTACTTAAGATGGCAATATTTAGGGTGTGAACAGGTTTTTAATGCACTGCTCTATTTAGATGACTTGGTACCTTTGTTTTGTTCTTTCAACAAGAGAAGAAAAAATACATCACATTTAGGTTGTCTATCACTTTTCAAAGGTGTCAAAGAAGTTCAATAGATCACGGCTTAATGGACGGCTACACAGCTGATTTTTGTCTTAGGTTTTATATGCGATAGAATGTCAAAATTTCAAGAGTCATATTTTTCTGTTTAACATACATATATGTTTGTAGTTATGAACCCGTCTTGCTTTTGGTACATAGTTGTTTTATAATCGGTAAATTGCAGAGGGTTTTTGTAGGCCGCTACACACTTCAATAGACATTTTTCTATACACAGTTTTTGCTTGAGAAACTTGTTCTCGATAAGTTTTGCTCCTTTCTCTTTAAGTTGTTACGCTTTCTTCAGATTTTCCATTGAAATTATACTTCCATAGAAACCATACTTCAATTTCCCGTAAATATTATTTTTGTAAGCTAATTTCGAGCTTTATAGAACGTTGAGAACAAACGCGTCCACTTCGTATTAGCCAACTGTCACTATAACTCAACCTAATTACCAACTACATAGTTTAAAATTTTCTTTCATAGAAACATATATGTACATATGGCTTAATATAGAAAGGGTATATTTCCATTTCTGTTGAAGCCAAAAACTGCTACAATAATCAAGACGGCCAATAAGTTTAGTGTTAAAAACGAAATTTTAGAAACAAAATGGAGATATGGCCTTTCTATATTAAGCCAACGATATACATACACACATATATATAAATATTTATGCATGTGATGATTGTTTCGAGTCAAGATTTTAGCTAACGAGCAAAACGGGTGTTCCGGCACTTGCTGTTCAATTCAAAGAATTATGGATGTGTGAATGTAGTCCATGCGGCAGGTATAAAAAATTAATAGTCCTTGTACTATTTACAAACAGAGATTCCTGGGTTTTCACAGACTTAATTGTTTTCATTGGCTTCGAAAATATACCAATTTTATCATAAAACAATAGTAGTATTTTATTGTATAATTAGTTGATTCGTTTTAAGATATTCAGAAATTTTCATACAGTGGCAATGGAAGCAACAACAAACAAATATATATAATCTTCCAAAAAAAATATTTTTTTCTTTCTATTTTTTTATTATATTGAAAATAAAACTCACCTCTAATTGCGACCGAAAATTTGCTTTTGTTTGAATAATCCAATATTTTTTTTAAATATCTAATACAGTTACATATTTCAAATTAAAAAAGAATTGTGGACTTCCTTTAGCTGCGTTCAAGTGAATTATCAGAAACTGCAGAATGCGAAACTGCTTGTCTCAGCGCCAGCGTTTGCAGGAATTTTGTAGCCAGCAAGAAATTTATACACCCAAATTTGGATGTGGGCATATGAAATGTAAAGTGCTTTTTTATATGTATGTATTAGTGTGTATCTATCCCAAATATACAAAAAAAAAAAAAATCGGCAATTTTTTTCTGTTGCTCAACTAAAAATTGTTTACACACAAAAATTAATGAACATTTTGCAAATTGAAACACGTACGAAAATAATTTTCCATATTTTCCACTTTATTAACTTTTTAATAACATTTATCAGTTATTATTTTGTATATATTTTTTCATAAAATTCAAAAGCCATTGCCTTGTGTGTTGAGGAGCCTTTTCAGTGGTGGCTGCTACTTTTTAACTTTTTTTTAGAGGAGTGGAATTGTATGTGTAGTTTAACAAATTGATCGCCTCCTCGCTGCTCTTTACTCTCGTTTGGGCCACAAAATTTTTATTTTCAAAACCACTTTTTTGAAATTTTTATTTGCCTTCTTTTTTCCACACACTTTCCGCCAATTTGTGCGCGCGCGTTTCTACTCCAACTCTTAAGACTTATTCACGATCGCGTTTGCAACATGACTGAATTTGTTTAGCTCTCATTCTACTACTTGTTGTGGTGGTTGGTTGGTGAATGGACACCGGCGGTAACGGCAAACAAATATGTACATATGGATGTATGTGTATATATGTTTAGCTACTTACATGCATGGGTATGTACATATGTATGTACCACCAGCAATTTTTCGCTCACTCTTGTTTGTGCTGCCAACCTGTTTGAGTTCGATACGTAATGTTTTTCTGGCGGCTTTTTGTACGGTTGATTAGCAGACTGACAGTCACATTTAATTGTTAAATTGTTGTTTGGGATAAATGCCAGAATGTAAATGATGTTTGTCATCATTGTGAACGGCTTAATCTGACTTCCATAAAGCTAGAGTTGGCAAGACTAGAGAATTCAAAGGCAGAAGAAGAATGCAGAAAGGATTATTTAATTATAAATATGAACGGTCCTTATGTTCCACCACAAATTCGCTAGATCCCAAAACTAAGAGAGCGACTGTGAACCAGACTTATGTATGTATGTCGAACTCATTCGGCTGTTCATTTTAGGCACAACCCCATAACCAAACGCACGCAATTTGAATATGTTGGAAACAAGAAGTTCGAAACAAGTACGATTTCAATACACGTGATTTAGATATTACAGAATTTTATACCAAATTGCCAATCGCTTTACAGCAATCACATGAAATAAAATCGCAAGGACACATATTAAATGGGACTCATAATTATTTAAACTAAAATTATAAAATTTTTATGGAATTAACGCCAAAAATTTAAGACGGACTTATCCAATATCGATACTATCGATAATTTCTTTGATAAAAATCAAAACATTAATGAATGTCACACGAGAGCCCATTCAACTGTGCACGACATCACATGGCTTGGTAACGTTCTTCAGCTATCACAGCTTTTCTTTCTTGTCCGGATGTTTTCTAATCGGTTTTCTATCATCCATTTGCATTCATTGAGACTGAAACTCTCCAAATGGAAGATGCTATAATTTATGGAAATAGCGATAACGAATTTGTTTTGCGAAAACATTCTTTTCATCCTCTGGCAGAACCATAAAATCGAAAAGAAAAATCAATTCGATACATTTCATTAGCTGTTTGGTTGATCGCACGAACGATCTTGCCTGTTCATTTGTTGGTTCTGTTCTTCTCTGCTATTGTTTGTTTTTATTGTAGAAATTCGACATTCCACACTCTCTATAGAGCAAGAAGTTAAAATAAACTTGGTTTTTTCGTTATACTCGTATGTACTGCTTTCAGATGTTTTTTTTTTGTGCCATAAAAGAACCCTAAAAACTCGGTAAAGTTATTTAATATGAGCTTGCGTTTTATTTTGCTTTTGGGTTTGATATTAATAGCATAATGAGAGTTTTTTTCCATTTGGTATTGGCACACGATACAAGTTACTTTCGAGTATCTACTACAGATAAAAAAAATGTTGTGCCGCAAGTGCATTTGGAAATGTGTTGATATTTTTTCCGTGGTTTTGTTTTTTGAACTTGAGTCATATTCGATTTTTTTATGCCAATTCCTCTTTCTTTTAGGAAGACACACGAAATATTCACGTTGGAGAGGAGTTTATGCGAAACACATGATTCCTTAATTAACATCAGGCAGTCATTTAAATGAATCTTTCTAAATTGGAAAGTTGTTCTGTAAATCGCAGTCGCAAAACTTCAGGATACTGAATGGACTGTGGTGTTGCTTCAAGGAACATTAAATTGAGGAAATATGTTAAATAAGTCTTCTTTCTAAGCTAAAAGTTACAATTTTTATTTTTTTATTTAGTTTCGTTGATTTCGTTTGTTGTTGTTTGTTTATGGATTGGTGTTTTCATTAAAAAGTTGTTTTATGAGCAATTTTTAAACGAAATGCCCGGCATTAAAATATGTTCTATGCATAAGAAACTGGAAAGCACAGAATCTTTGAAAACGCTCCATCACCAGTATGATTTCAAATTTGACAATTGACTGAAAATATCTACTTCCTTCATAATCTGTTAATTTGAAATCAGTAAAATCTCGAAAAAGGTAAGCGAAATGGTCCAAGAACCTTTGCTACAGTAAGTACAACCTTTGAAGTAAAATGAAAAAAATTGTCTACTACTAAAGTAATTTGGCATTTGATTGTTCTCAAAACCGACTGACTGTTTGACGTCGACTTTAGCCCAAACAGTAAAAATAACTTTATGAAATACAAGTATGTGTGATCTGTTTTGAAAAATATCGTGATGGAAATGATTAGTTTGAAATTGTTTTATGGACAACTTTTCGATGATTGGCTTCTAAAAACCAGTCTACTATATACAGAATTATGTTTGCCCTAAAAAAATACTTATTAAAAACAGAACGGAACTAAAAATTTACAAATTCTTAAGTATTTCTAAGACGGACAAAGTTTGTTTATAAGAACTTTTGTTTATTAAAGTGAGTTAGTTGTTTTCAAAGCTGATTCTTATCATACACCTGATCAATATCAGATTTTTAAAGCATTACATTAATTGGAGTCACATTTAAATTATGGCATCTATCGATAGGATGCTTAATTTTGTAACAGCCACCTTGTACTCGTATTATAGAAATGAGGAACTGGTTGCTTTATGACATGTCCGTTCTTGCCATAAACTTTAAATACCGAAACCAATTTCACATTTGAAAACAACTTTTTTAATAAATTATTAAATAAAGAACAAACTTTATTTTGTTTTTTAATATTATGCAACATACGTGGTACCATTGACTGTTTCATTCTATTTCTATTGCATTTTTTCTTTCTTGGTTTGTTAAATTATTGTTTTGTTCTTTACAATATAACTTTGTAACTATTTTATTTAGATTTATTTTCAACCAATAACTCTATCCACTAGATAATCTAACGATATGCACGTAAATTATTTACTTTTGAAAAGCGGCGGAAAAATTTCGAAAAATTAAACATTGTCTTAAAAAAAATACAATAATTGCATATTAAATTTTTATGTTACAATTTTTATTTTAATTGATATTCTTAAAAAATAAGAAATTTAATAATAAAAATATGACATTTTCCTTTTTCTTTTCACATGAGGTGATTTGTTTTAATTTCGAATTAAAATAATGCCTTTTCTCTCAATTGTGTTTGTAGGAATTTTCTTTTTTAATTAAGTTTAAAAGTAATTAAAGTAACGATAATTTTTATTTGGAATAAAATAGTACATAATTTGGAAATGGTTAGTTACGGTTTGATGGGAGTAGAAAGCATAAAAATGTTGATTTTTCCTTTTGTTGTTTTGATTATTAGAGCTAAGGAAGAAAACCAAACTTTATTTTAATGTTTAAGACTTAAATTAAAACACAAAATTAAACCCAAAAGCTAAACTTAAAATAAATCTTTTCGTTTTTAAAATCCATGAAGAAGAGCGAAGCACAAACACGAGTTCTTGTCTCAACTTTCCAAAACTCCAAATTTTATACTTTTAAATTAAATTCACGTATATTTGTTGTGTACAATGAATACGTTTACAATTTTTCGTTCACTAAAATAAGATGCACAGTTAAAACTCCCATAACAGGTAGCTCCTACAATCGGGCTAGTTTTTGCCGGTCCAAACTATAAATAAAGAATGCGCGCGCCTATTATGACCGCACAAAATGCAGCGACGTTAAGTGTCCGGTTATAGAAGGTTTCGGTGTATTATGTTTATATATATTTTTTTGTTTTTAACAAACATTTAAATTGTTTTCTTTCTAAAATAAAGTTGTTTCATCAATCCAGATTTTACTTCCGCTATCGTGTTTTATTTTTCTTGCTGTTTTTTTTTAAATATATAGTGGATTATATAGTTAGTTTATATTTATAAAATAAGAAGTAAAAGAAAAAAACCACACACACACACATGCCGAAAGGGGTTTAGGTATGTTAACTTAAAGATAATTGATTTAACGATAACAATCGCTCAACAGCTGCATTTATATCGCCAAATGTTGCAATAAGAGCTGAAATGAGAAGAATTGAAAATTGAAAATTTTAAGGTAACATTTATTCACTTTTATTCAAAATCAATTTAAAAAATTAACCCTAAATATCTACATATGTATATGTAAGTACGAGTACACAAACAGAAAGTGGCTTTTCCTCTTAAAGTGTTTGGAGCATTTGTTTTAGTAGATGAAAGGTTGTATAAACCTGGTTCCTATAATCTATTACACAATTTTGTGGCAGACAGTTTTTAAATTCGCTAACTACTACAATACTAGAACATATCTGTAGAAAATTATTTAAAACGAAAAATATTAATTAAAAATTTATCATTTTAAAGAAGAACTCATCGATGATAAAAATTCTTTACAATATTTATTGCTACTAAAAAATTTTGCAATAAATGTATATAAAAAATGAACAAGGAAACATTTTATTTACAAATCTTATTGATTAATAAAATATTCCATAGAAAATTTGTCGATTAAAGTTTTCTACAAACAATTTGTGGATGGTAAACAAATTTTTTATAAAATTGATCAGTTATGAAACATTTTCCGCAAAAATTTATCAAGCACAAAATTTTCTATAAAAATATATCGATAACGAAGAGGTAGCAGTTTTGCCGATGTCACGCACTTCTATAAGAAATTTATTGATATTAAAGGTTATGTATAAAAAATTGTTTGATAGTTAAAATATAAATGAAGAAAAAAATTTTCTAAAAAAAGAATTGTGTAGAGTGAAAGCCCGTGGAAATTCCTTGATCAAATTTTAGGGAAAACATTTTCAGAAACTGGTATTAAATACCAATCAAATACGGAAATTAAAACAAGTCAGATACCTTGTAAATTAGCTTCACGGTTGCCGAATCCCATGGCAGACAGTTGTTCCAGCTGTGATTGGTAGCGTACTTCTGGTGGTTGACTGTTATCGGCTGTTGTAGACATACCGTTTAACATGCGAGTCATGAAATCAGTAAACAATTGAGCATTTGGACCACCTCCAGGAGCTACCGTGGGGTTACTCTCGGCCGAAGTATTAGTTGTGGTATTCGTGGTGTTCGTATCAGTATTGGTATTACCGGGTGGTGGCGGTGGAACTCCTAGCGAACCCACCAAGCCGGGAGCAGCAGATCTTAATTGTTCCATGCCTTGTTGTATCTGCATTATGGCATTTATAGCTTCAGGATTGGTTAGCATATTCATTACTTCGGGATTTTGCATTTGGGCCAAAAATTGTGGCATCATATTTCGCACTTGGTCTTGTAATTGTGGATTGTTGGCCAGTAATGGGCTGGTGCTCAACATGCGCGCAGCCATATCAGGATCTTGGTTCATAGCCTCAAACATTGATCGAGTATAGGGTGCATTTAAAAGATTTTGCATTAACGAAGGATTTTCAGCCATTTGTTGCATTAAACTCTGCATAGCAGGAGTGTTCAGTACACCGCGAGGTGGCAAATCGGGATTTGCTGGACCAGTTCCACTGGCATTGCCACGCCCTCCCCAGGGGTTTGGTAAAGGTTCGCGATTTTCAGTACCCATTTGAGGATTTGAACCTGAAAAATATGTTTTACAAAGTGAATGTTTTGTTGTGTATATATGGCATCTCTACCAACTATTGTGAACTATGAACTTTTAAAAATCAATAAATATTACACAGAGTTGTTAGCCGATCACAGCACTATTAGCACAATTAAGCACTGACTGTTAAATGCTTATCAATGTACGTAAAGTAATGGAATTAAACGATTGACGTGTGAAACGCAAAAATTTGGTGCTAAAGTTGCAAAACTCACCTCCTCCGTTGTCCACGAGTCCAGCAAACGGATTGCGCGACAAGGATTCAGTTGCGGCATTCATCATGGGTTCCTGAATATCACGATAAATACGCTGTAAAGCGTTGTATCCACCTGGTACAGATTCCAAATTGGACAATGCACGATCGTGTGAACGCATTAGTTCCTGCAACATAGATGGATTACCAGCCAACTCCATAGTCTGACGCAACAATTCAGGATTGTTCAACATATGAGAGATTTCGGGATTACGTTGCATTAAATCCTGCATTTGCGGATTTGAGGTAATTAACTGACGCATGACATCAGGATTATTCATCATTTGTTGGACCAAGGGATTATCAAGCATAGTACGTAACATATCGCCATTATTAAGCAGTTCATTCTGCATGCGGGCCTGCAAGTCCATAAATGTGCCCGAACCGGCGCCCAAAGCTTCTACACCTGATAGACCACCCATAGTATTTAGACCAAAAGGAGTTTGCCTAACATCAGCTGGTGGTCGTTGGGCTGTTTCGTTCGAACGGGTTTTTGCCTTGATAACCAAATGAACAGTTAAACCGTCTTTAATGTTGTGCGTCTGTAGGGTATCTGTATCTTTCATAATTTTGCCGGCAAAAATTAAGACCAACTGCTCCGGTTCGGCTTCGAACTTTTCAGCAACCAAGGCTTTGAACTGAAAAATTTAGAGAAATAATTATTTAGAATCACATGCTACAGGATAACATATTGATTTTTTCCAACCATTCATAATGAACTTCGTTTTTCATTTAAATTCATTGACTTTATCTACTAGTAGTCATAGAAAAATAAACACATCAGATGTTTTTTTACTCGTTTGCGGTAGTGACCACAGAAAATGCCTACTGAAAGCTACACTGTACCTTGGCATAGTGTTCACGTTTACCGCCACCGTTTTGCCATCTCTACCACCGCCTTTGAAAACAATTATTTTTCACACACTGCACAAAATAAGTCTTCTCATTTCTTCACTTCCCCCTCAAAAAAAGTATATTGTAAAAAAACCAACGTGTCTTTTTTCTTGTTTCAGTATATTTTTCTAAGCCAGCCGTAATTATATCGCTTTTATTGTATATTTTAAATACACTTACGTCCTTAATTCCAGAGTCTTCATCGACTTCAATTACTTTTTTATCTTTTGGTGTTTTAACATTTACTAAAATCCTGCGGTTTCCACCTTCTGCCATTTTGTTTTTATTAAACTATTTGCACTTTTCTTATTTCAATGAATATAACTGTAAAAAGCTTTAGTTATGCGCTACGAAATCGACAATTTTGATGATTTTCTTTTCTCAACTATAAAATCACACAATTTGTGAAAATTGGTATCAATTGAAAAACTAATTCGTCACTTTTGTCCAGCGAAATAATATAAAAAGCCAATTTAACGAAGAACGGTGTAAATTTTGACGAGTGTCGAAAATTCAACTTGACGAAATATTTTTCCTCTCGACAGAGCTGTTATTCTTACAGGGTTGTATATATAGCTTTGGTTATGATGATAAAGTTTTAGATAAATACCATGATTTTCAATTCATACAAAAACTAAAACTCATAGCATATTCGAGACTGCAAGGCTGATAATTACAATAGTTTATATGTGACTAAGAGGAAAACCTGATAGATTTTGTTACAACATATTTAGGTTTTCAATTGTTAAAATGAAGCTGGCAACATTTGCTTAGTACACGAATTCCTACTATGAAACTTCCTGTTCTTACAGTTTTGGTCATCTGTCAAGTTTGCAAATAAAAATAAATATTGTTATCTGGATATGCACGTGCATACCCGCTAGACAGAATCACAGAAAGAAGATAATTTAAAAATTTATTATTCAAATGGGAACATCCAGATTTTTTGTGGCAAATTTGCCCTTAAATACAACAGAAAAAGACTTGCTCCATTTATTTCAAGACTATGGCCAAATCAGCAATGTTGAGCTGAAAATCAAAGAAAATATGGTTGACCCGGATGATATTAAAGTAATAGCTTTTGTTTCTCTCAATGTAGGAGCTGAGGATGCACAGTATTGTACTTTTTCAAAAAAAAATTTATGTTGCAATTGAAATTTATTTAGTTATTTGTTTAGGCTTAAAGGATTTGAATTGGCAAAAGGTTCGTGGACAAAACATTAAGGTGTCCTTAGCCAAGGAATCGTTTTTGGAACGTTTGAAACGTGAAAGAGAGGAAGCACAAGCGGCCGGTGGTGAAACTGTTTCAGCACCTGAACGAACATTTGATCAGCAGTCTGATTTGCTAAAATTGCCGCGAGAAAACAAACGCAAAACATTTGATGTTGATGCAGAACTAGACGATGATGAAGTGGATCCCGACCTAATGATCACCAAAAAGCGTGCTGCCGGTTCTATTTGTAATGGCAAGATAGTTATACAAAATCTTAATGTACAGCCTATACATGTTATTGAAGCAAAACATAAAAAGAAGAAACATGTAGACACCAAATCAAGCAGTGCAGACCTGAAACGTAAGGAGTCCTTGAATAAAATGAAAACTCTGTATGAACAGAACAAAAATGCTATACAACAGGCCTTACAGGGGGAGGTAATCATGAATTTAAATAAGTATTTTGTTTTTATGCACATGTTGTTCATATATTTTTAGAATAGAAAATTAGGAAATAAAATAAAATTTAGCGATGCTGAGAGTGACGCGGAAGAAGAGAAATCTTCAAAAGTAGAAAAAAACAACCTTTTTGGATCTGATGAAGAAAGCGAAGATGAGTACAATGGCTTTAATTCTGCTACTGTGGGTAAAAAGGGCGAAATGTTGGCGCAAATGCAAGCCAAGCAAAGTTTAGATCCACGTTTTCGTATTGATGCCAAATTCGTAGACGAAGCAGATGATGAGCAGCAGAATTCCTGTACAGGTGGAGATGAACCAGAAAACGAACGTCAGTGGCAAATGAATATTTTGGAGCAGGTAGTGGGAAGAAAATTAGAGACTGTAAAGGGTGCGGATAAACTAAAACAAAATAAAAAAATGCTACGTTATGACCCATCAAAAGACGAACATCAAAAATTTGAACGCACTAAAGAAGAAGATGCGGAATTAAAGAAATCTAAAACAAAGGAAAGCAAAGCTAAAAATTGTTCTAAACCGGAAGAAGTTTCAAAGGAAGTATTTTATGTGGTTTCTGATACCTTGCAACAATCGTTACGTAGTCGAGGAGAAGGCTTTAGTTTGTTAAACATGTTTGGTCGAGATGAGCTGCTGGAACAACGTGATGAACAGCTAAAACAGTTAGGAAAAGAAAAAATTTTAGTTAATAGCAATAAATTGTTAACGGCCAATCCATTTAACTACGATTCGTCTTCAGAGTCTGAAAATGAAGAAGACATGACGGAGAAACAAGATGTTGAAGATGTTGGAACAAAAAACGCTCTTAAAAAAGAGAACCGAAATGATAAAACCCCAAAGAAAAAACAAAAATTAATGGAATCGTTTTTCATACCCAAAAATGATATACGATTAAAAGGTAATAACTTTTACTTACTGCTCGTTCGTTATTAAGAAAAACTAATTACAAATAAATACTTGCAGAAGGTGCCAAATTCTTTATCTATAAGAAATCGGAAGACAGTGCAAATGAAAACTACGAAGAAGTTCGCAACCGCTTGAAATTATTAATTAAAACTAAGATTACAAAAACTAAAAAGAATTTGATAAATGCTGGTTACAAGGGAAAAAGAAAAATTTAAATATAATATTTATAGACTTACAGTTTAAATTTTTCTTTTTAACAAATATGTAGTTTATATTGGTTTAATAAGTTAATTAGATCTTTGCAGATATATACAGATATATATATTTAAGATGTACATTCAAGTACCATTTCTTTTTCTACTTCAGAATGAAGAGATGCTGTGTGTAAACGAAACCATTTGAGAAAAACTGAAATTTCCTTTCAAATACAATTAAACTCTAAATATGTGCAATTTTATTTTATGAGGGACTAGATTAACCCGGTGTGCTTTGCTACAATTTCCCCCTCGTGCCCCTTCACTATTTTCCATTAAACAAGTTTAGGTAAAACTTCCACATGCAAAATTAATGTTGAAAATTGGTTAACAATTGAATTCCTTGAGACACCCTCCCCTTCCCGCTTTTTCCACAAAAAATTAGTATACTTTTTACATATGGAAAAAAAAATTTTAATTGATCCACAAACAAAGTAATTTGAATAAATAATTTAAAAACTGAACATTCTTTTACTAGTTTCTCGAATGAACCAACTTTTCTCTAGGGAAGCAGTCAGGAAGAAATTTCCCTGATTTTGCTTTGTCTATATGAAAGACGAAAGAAATACATCGACGAAGATGTAGTGGCCACCTTTGGCCTATCAGATTGCTTATCAAAATTGAACTACATATTATTTTCCATTATCCTATCAATGAGTTGTAAAGAATGTTGTTTATATACAATAGCACGGAGTTTTGAGAGGTTTTCGAGCTTGTGCCTTAAGTCATTTAGTAGTCAATCAAGATTTTCACACCAGCAAAAGTAAAAGATTTGAGGCACAAACTTGAAATTGGAATTAAAAAAACGATTTGGCATTTTATAATTAGATAATTAAATTGCATTCAATTGGATGTTAAAATACACGGTAAAGTGTTAGATTTTTAGAAAAAACGTTAGCCGCACCCATTATGTTGTGTGAAAGTACAAAGATTTAACTCGCGCACTTTTGACTTTAAGAATTGGGTATGGCCCAAACTAAAACTAAACTTCATATTTTTCTCTATCAACCTGCAAAATTTCATTTAATTATATTTCATTTTAACGAAATTATTCAGAGTTGTAAAAATTGAGAGAATGATTTTCGAGTTTGTGTCTTAAGTCGTCGAATAGTCAACAAGAATTTGTGGACCAGCGAATATGAAAGACTTAAGCCACAAACTCGAAAACACCAAATTTTTAGAGTATTCTTATAACTTTAGCTTTATTTTGTACTTATTATAATAATTACTATTAACACACTTTTGCCAATTATGCCTACAAGGCGCTGGGACTAATAATGATGTGTTGAAAATAAAACTTTTGTACAAATAAAAATACAAAAAAAAAAAAAAAAAAAAAATAAAAAGGGCAGAGATTGGAGGAGGCCAAACTCTCAAACCATATTTTGGCTGATTCCAATTACGGGAACTTGAGTATATGTTATATTTTTCTGCACACATTTATATAGAACGACGAGCCGATTCAAATAAATTTAGCGATTTTGCATTCCTCAACAACTAAACTTTAGATTAAAAAGAAAATTTAATAAATATGGGCCTTGAAGAGACACCGAAAACTCTTATAATTTGTAATTATTTTAAATTAAAACACATTCTAAGTTTTGTTTATAGAAAAAAAATTACATTAGAACTTTATTTGGTTTGTTTTCATTGTTAAGTTTTCTTGGTTTGTTTTCTTTATTATAAATAATTATATAATTGAGTTTTTAAGGCACTTAAATACAAAGAGTATTTGAAACTTAGATTAGATACTTGATACTACAAAAGTACACAATTACAAAACAACACATTCGAGACAATTTAAGTAAAAGTAATTACAATTAAAATTAAAATAAGAGTAAAAAAACTTAAAATAATTAAGTAAATTTTTGGCACACAGTTTGATTTCTTTGAAGTTTTTCTTTGTTTTTGGTTAAATTACAGCTAAAATTCTAAAAATAAAAACGAGTTTACGGGTTTAGTTGTATAAAAAAATCTCGTAGAAACTCTTAAATCTTTGGTTATATTTTAAAACATTTTGAGTATTTCTTTAATTTTATTATAAAATCCCAGACTATTGTTTCCACTCAGTTTGGAAATTCATAGTATTTTTCAATTCTTTGCAGTAAGTTTTGAAATTCATAGTTTTTCAATTGTTTCCAGTAAATTTTGAAATTCATATTGTGTGTGTTTTCATTTTCAATATAAATTATCATCTGTAACGAAAGTGATGGATGGGTTAATTTTTTGTTTTTTCACTAGTTTCGTTTGTTGCATCCGAAACGGCACCAGCAGCAGCTGATTCAGCCGATTTGACAACTGCAGCCTCAAAATGTCCAGCATTCCCATTGCAGATCTTTGCCGTATTATCTATTAAAATTGGTTTGTGGTGCGATGTTGCCTGATGCAGACACTTGTGTTGCACTAAAGCCTCTATGGCCACCACTGTTCTCTCCAGCAAGCTCACCAGTCTCTCCTCCCGGGCATCCATGCGCCTTAATAGCTCCTCATCGCGTTTTTCACGTCTCTTCAAATATTCTATTAGCTCATAATTTGTGCTGTCGCCATCGGTTGAGGTGGACAGTTTTCGTTTGCATTTAACCGAACCGTCGCCGCCACCACTGCTGCAGTCGGACAGATTGTCTGTGTCCACAATGACATCGGGATGTAAAATATTGTGATCCATGTTGTTAGAGTAAAAGTTTTGAGACCTTCAAGTACAGAATAAAACACTTATATAAATGTTTGAAGCTTCAATTTTTAACATGTTCCGGCAAATTTCTCGTTCTTTTAAATGTTTGAAAGAAGTACTCGATCACTTGAGAATTGGAGAATTCATTAGTTGAAAGAAAATAACAGCCTATAGGGCTTCAAGTCTTTCGTTCAACTTTGATGATTATACACATCAAGTCTGATGAAATGGCTATGACATACATACATGTGTACTTGCACTTTCGGAAAACAAGTACTAAATCAGCTGTGATGGATGTTATCCATCAGGCTTGATAAATCAGCTGTGATGAGTTATACTCATCTGGCTTGATATGTCAGTTATGAAGGAAATGTGGGTCCCAAGAATGAGTCAGCTGCAACTTACTATACTTTTATCAAGCACGATAACTTTAACATCTCTGACTAATATTTTGCATTATTGCTGGCCAGAGTGAGAAAGAGGTTCAGATATACATATATTCATAGTTATAGATCGGAATATACATACATACGTCTTTGTATGTCTATTATTCGTCATGAGAGTCATAAATATGTGCGTTTGGATTGCAAAAATGTTTTCCATTAATGCTAAAATAAATTTTTTGCACATTAAAACTAAAATATAACTACAATAAAAAAAAACCTTAAAAATCTTTGGCAAAGAACTAAAAAGAAAATTGTTCGGAACTGGCATTTGAGCGATATATTTTCATATATTTACATACACATGTATGTAAGTATCTCCACTTACCCATTATAGTTTGTTTGCATCAGCTGTATATCGTCTGGATTGAACTCGCCATCCGACATGGGTTCCGATCTGGGCGAATGTAATAAGCTGGTATTATTAAAATTGTAATACAATTTCTGTGCAACATACAAAACACTTACTTCATTGAGACATTGTTGTCGCTGGTCTGGAGATTGAGTGCACCGTTGCAGTCCTTTTCGTACTCCTGAGCCAGCGATTCCTTTAGTTCGTTTGCATTCACCGCACTCACACCATTCACATGTACCTGCAGCAAACTGTGAGCAGTGGCCGCAGCAGCAACCGACGCCATATTGTTTATGCTCTCGTTGTTAACATCATTCAAGTCGTCCTTGCGACTCGTCGTAGCCAAGGGCAGCGGAGATGTGTCGTCATAGACGGCACTGCCGCCGTTCGTAGTACTTGTGTCGGTGCCACCCAGCTGAGTCTCTACGAAATGATTGGGCAGAAAACGTTCCAACTTACAGTTACTATTCGAGTCATTGGAATGAACAGCGGCCAAGCTCTGCAAGAGATTGTGTTGAGCCACAACAGCGGCCTGTGTTTGCTTGTCTAACAGTGCTCCGAATTCAGCTGCCTGTCGTCGGCGATGATAGTAGGACAGTTCGTTTTGATTCTTCGCTATGAGGGCCATACGTTTGCTATTTGAACCCCAACATTCGCCTCTCTGTTCTTCGATTTCTTTGAAAAGAAACATGTAGGGCCAGTTGCGACGCACATGCCGCTCGGGATTCTTTTTCAGTTGGGTGTAGATCTTTTTCAAATTTTCATAGCGATTGCAACACTGTTTCGCCGATCTTTTGCGCGCACTGTAACGGTTGAGCACCTCGGCTACCATTTCCCAAACGCTGGCATGATTTTTTCGGTTCGACTGAAATGCACTTTGTATCCTTTCGGATTTAACGATATTTAGTAGAGCTATAGATTCGGGTACATTGAAATAACTTTCGGGTGTGCGGGGAGCTCTATGATGGTGGTAGACACTGGTGGGTGTGCGCGTTTCCTGGAAAATTCAAAAAAGATTAGAAAACCAATAAGTTAAATTGAGAATAAATGTTTGATTTTAAGAAACCGCATTAACTGTAGATGAAAACTGGTTTAGTTTTGTGGGTGTTACAACAAATTGAAATCGCATCGAGAAAGGCAATTGCAACAGCCGCAACAAAAACTAATGTGTGATTTGAAATCATATGATTTGAAATAGTGCGATTTGAAAACCATGTGATTTTAAAAGTGTGATTTGAAATGGTATGTGGTTTAATATGATATGATTTGATATCATGTGATTTAATATTATGTGATTCGAAATCACTTGTGATTTGAAATCGTGTTATTTGAATTTATGGACTTTGAAATCATGTGATTTGAGATCATATGTTATTTAAAATCATGTGACTTAAAATCACATTTGACTTTAAATGCTGTGAACACCATCGCCTTTTGCTCTGAATCTTTATACTTATATACATAAATCGTCAGCATGCCAAATTGAATGTTTAGACCTTTACGGTGACGAGTATTTCCTCTAAGTTGAAAAAAGTCCATTAAAAAGAGACCCATGACAACGGTAACATCCGTTTAAGACCTCATGATTATTAATACAATATGGGTTGGCTACTTTGCAATAAAAACGTTCATTTAATCGGTTGTTGTTATTGTTATTATTATTGGTCGTACAGATGATGCTGCTGCTGCTGCTGCTGCTGCTGCTGCTGATAAAGTGTTTTTTTCTAAACATACCACTATACTGTTTTTATTCTAAATATGTTACACATATATAAGAAATCATATTTAGATACGTATCGGCACACAGTTGAATATGTTCTTGTAGGTTCGTTTATGCCGCGTCAGAGTGCTGCCAGACTGTTATTCAAAAAAATAATAATTTTAAACGCTTAAGAGTCTTGCAATAGAACATCGAGGCGTCTGCCACTCAATGCACTCTTTTTGCAGCTGTTTGAGAATTTGTGACAGGTAAAGGAATTATTTTTCAACTTTAGCTCTTCTTTCAAGTTAGTTTTTTTAAATATTTTTTTTTTTTAACTAAAAAGGACTATATTTTATTCCGTATTATAAAACGATTTAATTTTTAAAAACAACAAAAAACATGATGAAGATTTCTTCATTCCTGCTCCTGTGCACTTTTGAATGAGTTATTATTAAATCTAAAGAGATATTGCAGGAATTCACTGCTTCATATGAACTTTGTGTAGTTCTTTTTTCAAAAGGGTTGAGTCTGCTAAAATATCATGTTAAAAAAAGAGAGGGCGGAGTATTTTCATCGCTATTATTGCAATGTTTCATTGTCTTTCAAACATGCTCCACACTTATATCTATCAGATGAGATATATATTTAAAATTTTTTGTAAATTTTTTTAGAAGTGCATTAACCCAATAAGTCATACTACACATCTGCCAGATGTGCTAAGCCATCTTCCCCGTTTGCGTACAAAACACCGTCTTTAGTGATATGTTTCTTCATCGTACGAATGTGTAGCT
Source organism: Epicampocera succincta (assembly GCA_932526305.1). Classification (NCBI taxonomy): domain Eukaryota; kingdom Metazoa; phylum Arthropoda; class Insecta; order Diptera; family Tachinidae; genus Epicampocera; species Epicampocera succincta. Next base: position 16,540,019 of record OW052038.1, read on the forward strand.
CAAAATTTGACATGTGATTACCGTCGAGAAATATCAAATCTTATTAGATTTTTTTTAAAACGAAATCCAATAAAAACCCTAATACTTGTATAAGTATCATGGCCGTCTAATAGCCGCATTGGGTTTGAGTCCAATCAAAACTCAGTACATGAAACACTTTACCCCTTTACAGCAATGAAATTGATAATGATTTTCTTATCAACGTTAAATCAGTTAACAAAATCACATACATACATATTTTTTCGTAAAAATTAAAAGCATTTTGTTTTACCGCTAAAATTTGCATATTTTGTGCCTCTATCTGGCAGCTCTTTTTGTGTTTGGCAAAACGCGTACTAGAATATTTCTGTATATGTAATGATGATGATGATGATGATGATGGTCGAAGTAACAGACTCTGCCAGCCAGTAAAAATTTACAAAATTGCTGAGATGTACAAATGTATGTATGTATGAAACAAAAACAAAATATAAATATACATACATACATACATACAATATGCCTTTTGGCCGTCATTTTATGGCTGTACAAACAGCACAAGCACAGTTATATTTATAGCAAAACAAAAAAGGAACATAATAATAAAATAATAAGTGAAACAACAACAAACAAAGAGATGAAAACGTTGTAGGGGCATTTCAACTCTTTGTGTTAAATATTATCCAAATAAAGACGGGAATGTTGTAGTGAAAATGATGCTGACAACCGTGGCATGGGAATATGGGAATGGCTTAAAAAAGGTTAAAGTCTTTTAAAATTTACAGGCAAAGTAAACGGACTAAACTGTACTGAAGTTACAGATTTTATTGCGCTTTTAGAAAAATCTAATTTCTGGGTGTTTTAATAGAAGACCCAGCTCTTAAGAAAGAAATCAAATTGATATACATAGAGCTGAAACTTTCGCAGAGTCTTTTTCGTTAAAAAAGGCGGTCTAAATAAATATTTCGGATTACAACGATAACGTTGGACTCGAATTATTGCAGAAACTGTATTGAATACATATATTTAACACAATGTGAATGAAAGGAACATTTTGATAATAATTTCCTTAAAGACGTTATGAAATTAGAAACATAAAATACAATTTTCTCAAACTGTGCTTTTTAATGGATGTTTTGATGACGGCAAGAGAATCAAACCTAAAAATTAAGAAAAAAAGGAAACGTGTGCTGGATTCTTACTTTATTTGGCCTACAAATTAAGAGTAGAAAAGGTTTATAGTTGGAAAACGCACTTTGTATTCTGAATCCAGGTCTAAATATATTTTACTGTATTTGCATTTACACATACATTTGTATTTAAACTTTGCAGCTAATGTGCAGGAACGCAAAAAAATTAAAGGTTCTGCTTGTGGTAGAAATAAGGGTTTATAGTATGGCAACACCCTTTACATTTTTTGTCTATCAAAATAGATATATGTATGTACATAGATATAGTTGACTATTTTAAAATAGAATTAAAATTCAATGTTCTTCTTATACAAAAACTTGTATGTAAGCACCCTTTAAATTGTATGTTGTGTTGCCTACCAGAAATTCCAGGTCTACTAAATACAAACATTTTAATATATTAAATGAGCAAATCAGAATCAATACAATTAGAGGCTGTCCTTATGCTAGCAAAAACTTTTCGTTTGGAACTACTATTTATGTATATTCCTGTTTTGCTTTGATCTAAATATATATATGTACATACTTGAATACACGTATGTATGTATATAAATATTATAGTATTTTTTTTTTTTGCAAGCAAATGTTACTTACCATTTTTAATGTGGGAGATGACATTGAAAAAGATTTTCAAAACCGGCACAATTCGCTGATGTTGTTCAGAAAATCGATTTATAAAATTGCAGTCACATTAAAAATTTGTTTGAGATTCTGTTTTTCTTTTTTTTTTTAAGCAAATTTACTGCTTCTTATTAAACATTTGGTATTTTAAATCCTGTTGCGAACACCTTCTAATCGGAAGATTTATACGGCTACTTGGTTTGTTATTTTAAGCGTTTACTGGTGAGCAGTTGCTGTGCCGTTGACTGGCGACAACGACAACAATAATGATGAGTATGACGATGAAAATGATGATAATATGGCCGTAGTTCATGCGTTGTCAACTAGAATTGAAAAAAATCGTTTATAAAAACAAAAAGAATAATGAATAAAATAAAAAAAGAATCTATTAATATTTAGAAGTTAACCTTTTAGCCTCTTACTGTACATTTATTTTGTGAAATAATTATAAAAAAAAAATACGAAATAGGAAAAAACCATAACATTTTCTAAATACATGGTATGTTTGTACACTGCTTTTAAGTACAAGTAGTAAAAATAGCAACACAACAACACACAACAATTTGAATAAATACAAGGGGACTTCACAAGAAAAGCAAAACTTTTTACTGAAATTCGCCGCGGCAATCTGAAAAGGAGCAATTTAAAAGGTAAGGTAAGAAAACAAAAGTTAGGTTGTCTTGTTCTTAAGAACACTAGCGAACCTGTGTATAACAAACCCATCAGCCCAGAAGGCATGATTTAATACGCCTTCCCACTTGTCTCTTATATATTCTTTAGACAAGCAAAACATTTCATATTCCTTTCACCACAATGTCTGTTTAAACGACTTCTTATAGTCGTCATATTTGATTTTTTTCTTTTACAAGGTAAAAGTATGTAAGAGACTTGAAGGCCAGAAGTCAGAGAAGAAGAAATCGTGGAGCTGAAAAAGATTTCAGGACTTTTGCCGTAATTAAAAAAGGCAAACCAACTTAAACGCACAATTACAATTTAGCAACATCTTGTATCGTGACTTGTATCTGCACATGTACAAAATTCCGCACAACCACGAGGTGAAACTAAATGACTATAAATAGTTCAATATCTCTATTGGTAAATAGGCCCCAGTTCAAAATAAATATAAACAAGTCTTAATTGTTGACTTATTATTGAAGTTGGGACACTATGAATTCACGTAATATCTCAGAGCTCACAATGCCCCTCTTCAAAGTCACTGTTTAATAGGGAAAGGATAGAAAAAGAGGGGAAAATAGAGTCTGAGCAATTTATCGATGGCATGAATGATTTTTATTACTTTCGACTGAATTAATGTCGTTCTGAAGGAAATGTAACCGATGACTTGGTTCATATTTCTTTGCGAATAATGTTGGCCAGAGTATCACTCTGAACGGCAAGCGCTACAAGTCGAGAATTACCAACCTAGTGGGGCACCGCATGCCGCACCGTGGTATCACCTGAAAGAGATAAGCCCTGTCATCCGTCAAATTCATTAAATTATTCGTCATTATTGTGCTTTACACGACAAATTTATACAGCAAATATTTACATAAGGAAAGTAATACAGGCGCGACAGCAGCCAAGACACCAAATTCTCTCTTACGGCCAGTTCTCATGTAGAGCTTTACGACCCACTTTGTTTTTTTTTTAATGTTAAATGGGATGTTTTCCGAAAGCACCGCTTTACTCAACACCAGGTCTAATGTAGAACAAAACTTTACGGAATTAAGAGAAAAAGGACACAAACTTGAGGCAAATATGTCACCATTTAACTGTAAAACAATATTTCATTTGCTGCCAGCTTCAACGAATCCATTCACATAAAATGTGTGAATGCCCTTAATGTAACTTACTGTTCAAGGAATGTGCTATATTTTAATTAGTTTTCATTCCTAAATAATAACACATATAAACATGTATGTATGTATTGCATATTAATAGCATTTCGTTTAGGAGAATGAAATTAACTAATTCATACCTTTTTTCTTTATTTTCATTTCGGAATTCTACTTAAATATTTGCGAATATTAATGGTTCCACAAGAACATATGAAATTTGCAATGTGTGAGTAAAAGAACTTGTATCTACATACATATATGTATGTATAATCGAACTTTATATTTAAAACAATAACAACAACAAACAAAAAACGAAAAATGTTATTGATTTAATTTGGGTTGGCCTGGGTCATATTTAAATTGTGCTGATGAATATTCATGAAAAAGTCTTTTAAAACGAAGTAAACGTTGTTTTGGAATTGAAAACAGAATTTCCTTTTAAAAATCTAAAAAAAAAATTAGAAAACATTGCTTTCTTCAAAAACTAAAATATGTACATATATTGTTACAGATTCATATTAATCATACGTTACGTATAACAATTTACGTCATGTACTCTTCTTGCCAGCTTTTATGCGTAGAAAAAGAGAGCTGGTTTTACTGAGCCTTAAAGTACGAAAATATTTCTTGAATGAAAAATATAAAGATTTTTGAAATTTACAATTTAAATAAATTTCAAACTTTTTTCCTGTCTTTCTTTTTTGAACAGTGAAATAATAATGAAATAACAATACAAGTAGTTTATCAAAAAATAAAAGCTGTGAACTTTTGACCATTTGTGTGATAACGTTTTTTTTTTTCTTTATTATTAAAAATATAACTTTTGAATGAACGTTTTTGTTATCAAAAAAAAAAAAAAGTACAAAACAAAATATACTAATATTTCTAAACAAGTTTTATCAATTTTGAATTCATATTTAAAAGTTTTTGTTTTTTAATTGAGACGGTGGAAGGTTTGAAAAATTTGGAAATTAATCTTGAGTTTCTACAATTCTAGAACATTCAATCAGGCTTCTTATTCAAGTTGATAGAAAAACTTGTATCAAATGGGTTAGGAACTAGTGTCCATCTATCAAGATCGGTAAATTTTTTACTAAAATATTAATAACTTTTTTCTTCTTTACAATTGAGCATTACTTTCATGGCAGATTAAACACCAAAGTCTGATATTTAAACTAGTAGACAAATTAATTGCAAATATATTCAGATTTTGTGCAATATCTAATTATAAAGATCAATCAAGTTTCATTTCATTTTCTTCTTTACAATTGGGAACCGAATTAATATCAGATAGATCATGAACGTCTTTTATTTAAGGTAATAAAATTTTAATTACAAATTATGGATTTCGTAGAGTAACTAAATACAAACATCGACAATATTTTATACTACAATACCAAATTTGTTCTTTTCTTCACTACATGGAATCAAATAAATGTCGAAAGGAACAGTAAGGCCTATTATTTAGAACAATACAAAATTTAACTGCAAATAATTACAGATTTGTTACAGCGTCTAACTAGAAAGACGACAAGCAAAATTTTTCGATTGCAATATCAAATTTTTTCTTCTTTACGACTCGGCATCGAATTAATGTCAAATAGAATAATAATAAATAGAATAGAATTGAAAAGTATTCAGTATTGAAAACTTTAGCAAAAGGTCAACAAAGGTTTCATATTGAAAAAGAACACCGGACCGACCGGACGACTAAAACAATGTACTTATGTATATATTTATTCTATGCCATATATGCAGATTTAAAAGTAATTCATAATGAGTTTCAGTCACTCATACGAAAGGAAAATACTTAAACAAAAGAAAATCTAGAAATCAGAGCTTCGGAATCAAATTAATGTTAAATAAACTGCTGAAGTGGCCATCATTGAAATAAAAGACTGCTTCTAGAACCTCCTAAAATGTTATTGCTTGGAGAGAACGAAAAATAGACTAAAAAATCCTAAACCTAAAATAGACTTAAAAAATAGAATAGAATGGGAAATTACGCGGCTGTTAGACCTAAAGTCATGGCATTATCACAGACAAAATTTTGAACGGAAAGCTAAAGATGAAAACCATGAATATGGAACAATGCCACTGAACACCCCTGTTATGACCAACTTAAACCTATGACAGAGCATTACTGGACGTCTTAAAATTTTCAATACACAGCTGCGCATTTTAAGAAGCAAAACTTTGTATATGGGTCCCTCTGTTTGCGTTACCAACTTTTGGGCGGCAAAATTTTTTTTTACATTTTGCAAAAATTTGAATTTTGTAAATTTTTCGATTACAAAACTATTAATTACATATTCATTTTAATACATTACTTTTCTGTATTCAGTTTACAATTAATTGTGTGAAATAAAATGATTCTCACTTTTATATTTTACCATTCAAAATACGAGTACAACCAAAAACTCGCACTTTACTAGATTATTTAAGTCGCCTAGACTATTTACCTACTCGTACATACAAATTCAAAACTCGCTTTCGCAAAACAACAAATGGAATAAAATCGTCTTCCTGTGGTACCAGCCAAAAATAATTAATAAATGTCCAACATTTTGTTAGTTCTCTCCCGTTTAAGGTGTAGCGTCGAAGAAAAAGCATCTTAAAATAGTTCAAGTTTTTCAATATTTATACTATTATACACCCATTGCATCCATCCATGGCTGTGCTTTGCTAACCATTTATTTATTTATTTTTGTCGTTGTTGTTGTTACTTAATTCTTCTAGTATGTGCGTTTATGGGGCTGCGGATAAATTTCTATGTATGTATGTATTTTTTTGTGACAATATTTTTCTGTTTTTTTGTTACATATTTTTTTTTGTCTTAGCTACTTGGATAGAAGAGTAACAACAAGTATAAACATTTTTACGTACTATCTGTAGTCTGGTAATAATGCATTATTTATAAGATGTACAGTAGAAATTCAAAAACCATCTAAATACATACATACATACATACATATGTAGATTTGAACATTTTCATTCACATTTATCTATAGAATATGCATTAATCGCAAGTATCGCATGTATGAATATGTATGATAAGTCGTATGGGACATTAGGGTGGCCCCTCTAGCTGACTGTGATAGCGGCTTGTTTTGTTTACTTGTCTGATGCATCCGGAGCAGTTGAGAGAAAGGAAAGAAAATGCCCAACAAAATATTTTCCGAACTATTTGGAACCCTTCATTCAGTCCATGGAAGGACATACTGTCCAACTATAAGTGAAAGTGAAATGGACGCAGGCGTTTCCCTATTTCACAATCCCCCTCCCCCCATATAAACGCCCTACCCGTTTATACATTCGAGCGCACTACTATAAATAACGACATACTTTCGCTGACCCTACTTGTTAACAAAAGCTCAATGTCAGCGTTGAGGCAGATTTCTATAGGAGTCTACAAGACCGCTGTAGAAGGAAGCAAACATAATGTCCCGGCGCTCAAATTGTCAATGCATCCCACGAGAAGCCACAGTTGGATGGCGATCAAAACGAGTTAAGCAAGGTGGGTGCAGGGCGACAATAAGTACAGAGCGTAAAAAAAACTACAGGCACTTTCCTATTATAAATTTTACTTAGATGGTCATCACTAGACTTCAGCTTTAGCTGCTACGATTTAGAGTGGCTCGATGGATGAGTTGCTGGAGTATTCGACCAACAGTCCAAAGTTCCTAGGTTCGATTCCTACCAAAGACTTGGGTGAAAAACGATAGTCAAAATTCTTTACATTCATCTAAAAACAATAACAAAAACCACATAATACACAATAATACCTGCATAAATGAAAGCACTCACTAATCGAAAAATCAAATACTTTTTTCGTCTTACCCACATGCTTATGTAGGGTTCGACCCCTGCATACTGGTCCCCCAGATTGCAGAGGTAATAAAAAATTATTTGCTACACAAAGAATTACCGCTGAAAGCTGCTGATATTTCTTTACTTTAAAGTTTTGGATTCCAGCTTTCAGTTTCAAACTGAAATTGTTCATTTATTGAACATGAATGCACTTAAGGAAAAAAGGTGGCAAGCAAAAAACTATAATCCAGTTCTAGTAATGAATTCACATTGCTTTGGATTTTGGTCTGACGGCATCATGGATCGGTGTTCTCTCGAAAACCATAGAGTGTTATGGGCCAAAAAATCTGAAATTGTTTTATCCTGAATTGGACAATATGGACAGCAGCGTCGTGGGGTTCCAACAGGACGTCATAATTTGGAAGCTCAATCATCTCTTGTGTAGTTTATTGAAAATTGGATACTTCGGATGCATAACCAATATCCATCGGTAGCCATTTCAAAAGATTTTCAATACACACACACACACACACACACACAAGTTATTTTATTCAAACTTAATGAATGTCCGTTTACAAAAGCCTAACACGGCTGATGAGTGTCAGCCTAATATTTAGGCTTGCATACACAAGACCCCAATACACACACACTCACACTCACACACACGCACACACACACTTTCTGTGTATGCATGCAATTGTACAACTGTGACTATTAATTGTTGTTGCTGTTGTTGTCGTTTTTACACTAAACCAGTGAATAATACACATGTGCCAAAATTAACAAAATAATAAAACTAAAAATTAATTATTATTCTTTTATTTTTGTTGCTGCTGTTATTGTTACTATTTAATCTAATTAAAAATACTTTGTGTTAGAAACATTTATGTACATACATATGTACATATGTTTTTATTATTTTTAATTTATTTAAAATTTCCTTACTTTTTGCTCAAATCAAAAGATAAATTCCAGATTTCCAGCTTTTAAAACATTAAGTACAATTTAAGCTCAACACATGTTTGTTTGTTGTTTTGTATTTTTTTTTATAAAAAATAATGCTAAATTTGTTGAAATTCGTTTTGATGATTTTTCTTTAAACTTTAAACATTAACATTTTTTTCTTTTCTTTTGAAACGTTATTTTATTTTTTGTTTGTTTTATAATTATTGAGTTGCAGAAAAGAAATAGGTAGACGAGATATTTAGAAACAGATTATTTTAAATATTGAGACTAGATTTTTTTTCCTTAAAATAATTGTATTTTTCATAATCTGAAAACAACACTTTAGTTTTATTATTAATTTTTATTAAATAATTTATTTTAAAATTTTTTGAGGTTTAAAAAATATGAAAAAAATAATAGCCGATTTTGAGTTGATTGTATGTAAGTTTGCTACTAAAAGCTTAGTACAATTTTTTTTATTTAACTAGAGAGAGGAGATACGTAACGTAACGATCGTTAGCTCACATATCTATCGACTGTGACTGGCAACGAAATAAACGTTGCCATCTACCACTACTTTTGCCAGCTACTATTGACTGCTCTTCATATTATACTTATCGTTGTTGTTGTAGTTTTGGTTGTTGTTATAATTGTTTGTGCTAACGAAAATACAAAAACAACAACAGCGTAAAAAGAATGTATATTTCGAAAAAAAATTAACTACAGCAATAAAGACGAAGAACAAAAAAGTGTATCCCAAAAATAACCCCCTGCACATAAAAAGAAAAAAACAACAAATAAAAATATTGTGTTTTCTTCGTTTTGCTCTCACTAAAGTCTGTCGTCTACCCAACAAACCAACCAACTAACTTACGATCGATCGATGTTTTTGAGGCCTGTTTGCTCTTCTGTTCAGTTGTAGTGTTTTCATTCTGAAACATTTATTTTTTTCTTTTGAATTTAGTTTGTTTCAGTATCGTTGTTGTTGTTGTTGTTGTTGCTGCAGATTTTCCTTATGTTTCAGCATTTATGAACAGTATGCTCATCGGTTTACGAACGTTGGTTGTTGTATTTTAAAAATAGTATTACAAACTTTTATTTCGAAACCGTACCATGCCAGTGTTCGCATGTACATACATACATACATACTATGTATGCATGTATGTGTGTTCTTATGTATGCGTATGTGTATATGCTTATTGTAGTCGTACCAACCATAACATTCTGTTTTAAAATAAAATTTAAAACAAAATTATACAAAATCAAACCAAACCATACGATGATCGTTAAAAACAAAAATATGTATGTATATGTATCTATGCACATATGTATATATTTTTACACTCTTACATACATTAAGAAGAAGCAAACGATCGCATACTCGCACTCAATCAAACTCATACACTAACGACCAACACTCTCATTCTTAATCGGTACTGTTGCCATTCTAAAAAGCGGGATTAAAATTATTTTCGTAACGATCGCTAATATGGTCGCTATTATGAACTATTTTTGATTACATACAAATGGCAGATGTATCTACCAAAGCTTTAGGACTTTAGAAGAGATAAATACCTAAAGCGGATGCAAAATTAATGAAATTAGAGGAGAAGAAAACAAAGAACAGATATTAAATAAGCCTTGATATTTCGGCCGAGAACATCAAACTGTAGGTCATCTTATTTCTACACTGAAGAATGTCCTCTATTTGCAGACATTTAAGTACCTTTTTCCATTGACTGGTACGGGCCCTGACCTACTCCTATTATGGTTCCTAAAACTCGTCTTTGTAGATGAGGTTGATTTTTGCCAAAGTTATTAAATAGGGTGAATCCTACAATGGCCTCTAGTTTGTGCCCAGAGACGTTGTGGAGTTCATGTAGGAAATACTACGTTGAAGCCTTGCACAATAATGTAAAATGTTGTCAACAATTTTAAACTTTTCTAACACAATTTGTAGACATTTTAAGGACCTGCTTTCCATCGACTGCTACGGCCCGTGAACTACTCTTGTGTACATGAGGTTGATGCTGCCCAAAGTTCCTAAATAGACTTCGTTGTACTAGTAACCGATCGGTTGTCTCCCTGAAGTCATCATGTTTCAAGAAATCAAAGAGGTTCTCCTTGGACACTGGACTAATTGCATTATGACAATAACAGATAATAATGGGAACATACAACAAATACTTTAAACAAACAAAAGATACAAGTTTTATTGCTGTAAAAACGATTTGCAGAAGTTTGAAACAAAAGAGATTCATATTGAATAAATTAGGATTAAATCATTTGGATTTCAATTGGCAACACCTTAAAACAACGTTCATTGTCAATCGCCAACGTTGGATGCTCTTTGTTGTCCCGTTATTCTCTTGCCGATATTCTACTTTAGTTTAAATGTCATCACTTATACTTTACTTTTTGTAAGCACATCGATACAAACTTATACGTATGTACACACGTACGCACGTACATATATATGTATGTACATATGTAAATATTACTACGTAGTATGTATACATATTCTTACTCAGCTAAACCAAACTAAACCGCACACTTATGAACATTAAAACACATTAATTTTAAAGATACATACATATGTATGTATGTATGTAAGTACATTTATTTTAACATTTTACAAATCCTACACTGAAAATATTACTTAAGTCTTTACAATACCGGTTCTCACGCTTCGTATTAAACTACTATTGTAGACCTTCTAGTAAATCTTAATAAATTTAAAATTTGACAAGAATAAAATTTATACATTTTTAATTTACTAAATTAACAACCTTTACAATACCAAAACCAGTAGTAGATTTAGTAAACGTAGTAAGTTCATTTATTTACAAGTATGAAATAGTTGGCCGCTTTGGCGCCACATTGCTTTTTTCTGTTTCTGTTTGTTTACAATAGCAAAGAAGAAGTCGCTCACGCTTACAACTTTAAAATAGTATTGCATTTAAAAGTATTTTATATATAAAACAAAGAGTGAGGCCCGCTAATATAAAATATTTTCTATCCAGCAAATTTTACTATATCTACTAAAAATTAAAAATGTTTTATGAAAATCTTTATGGTAATAAATTTTTTCTACAGAAATCTTTTCGATAAAAAATAATAGGATACTTGCTATGCAAATTTTTTATAAAAACTTTTAAAATATTCTACCTAAACATTTTTTAAAGAAAAAGCTCCTTCTAATAATGAATTCTGTAAAAAAATTACAATGCTAGAAAATTTTCCTTAAGAGTCTTGATAATAAAAATATTATGATAATAGAAATTTTTTATAAAAAATTTACGATGATAGTAGCTTGTGCTACTAAGTTTCGATAATAAAAACTTTACTATAGTAAACACTTTCTATAAAAAATTTTACATTTGAAAAATTTTCAACAGAAAACTTTCGATAATAAAACTTATTGCAGAAAAATATACAAGTAAGTATATCAATAAACTTATTGGAATTTCTTTTTTCCCGCAAAATATTTACCAAGTATGTATGTATATACAAACATATGTATATACGTATGTATGTATGTACATATGTATTTAAAATCAATATTGCAATTCTTAAATGACTTAAATTCGTACAAGGGACGATGTTGTATTTATAAACTATATTTCATTTCAAAGGAAAAATACTTCGCCCAGTGTATTGGAAAAAACAAACACTTTATACGGAATTAAAGCAAAAGCATAAAAGAAAACAACGTAGAACATTTAAAATAGAATAGTTTCTTACGGTTTTCAAATGTTTACATGCGAAGAATCCTACAGAGAGAGTTTATTCCGTACGAGCATTTCAGTTTTTAAATAACAAATGTGGTTTTTACACTCAATAACAACAACAACGGCAACAACAGCAATCGCTACAAACAGAAAAATAATACTAACAAATAGAACAGTTCTAACAGAATTTTGAAAAATTCTAGTATTAAAAATTCAAAAATAGTTTATAAATAAATGTCGACATACAAGAAGATTCATACTGGCATAAATATAAACAAACAAACGAACAAACACTCAAGCATACAGGCAGGCATACCAACTAGACTATAAATTTACAGCTATGTTTATAGGCACATAAACATACATACATACATACACACATGTGGATGCACGTTCACATATACACATGCTTCATAACATCTTAAATTTGTACATGTGTATGTACATACATATACATACATACATACATACATATGTAAGTATTCACCGAAATCTGCTTATCCGTATTGCTTTTAATGTACGAAGATTTAATTTTTCTTACTCACTGCCACAGGGAAGGAGAGACGTGCGGATGGACAGACGGACGAACCAAATGTTCAAATAGTAGTTTTTCGTCTTACGAAAAGTTTTCTTTACATTTAAGTTTTTATATGTAGTTTTTGTATACTGTTTAGTCAGTAGTGAAATACATACATATGTACTATGTATGTATGTACATGTTTGTTTTATTTTCAATTTTCATTTCAGAATGTTGTTTTTCGAAATCTTTTCGATTTTTGTTTTATTGAATTGAGTTGGCAGTAGCAGCGTATGGGCAATCGTTTGTTCGTTATGTTGATGTTATTTTTAACAACAACAAAACATACATACATACATACACACACACATAAATATATACATGCATACATATGTTCGTATATATGCACATACATATGTACATATGTAGCAAAAAGGCAGCTCGAGATCGTTGCTACTGCAGCGGCTGTTGGTTGCTTTTAGGAGTTCATGAAAGTTCACTGAGCTAATATAGAAAGAAGTCTGTAGTTGGTAAATAGAAAGAGTATAGAGAAATACAAATCACTTTTTTTCATTCTAAAACTTATGAACCTACATACATATATGTAAGTACTTATATACATACATACATACATAAATAAGTACATATAAATTTATTTTTAGGTGTATGATTAGCTAATTTTTTAAATTACTCTTGGAATATTTTCAAAATTGTTTTGAAATTTGTTAAGCCATATAGAAACTTCTGCGAAGAGTTATTAAGTTTTCGGTAATAGAGAAAAAACTTGAAGAGAAGAATTCCACAATTCTTAAAAAAGAGCGTGAAATTCGGAAATGACCAGCAAATACTCAAAATTAATCAAGTGATTTGTTATTTGTACTGTTTTTCACAAATATGACTCTGTCACGATGCTGACCACAATTTGTATGCCAATAATAAATACAGAACCACTTCAGGTAACGATTTCAAACTAGTCTAATCTGCATAATGTTGGATTTTCATTAGACCTCATGAAACCTAGTTTAACAAAGTTGAATCCATTACAAGTTAAACTTTGATGTAAAAGCCTTCAGGTTACCTCACTTTGAGTACCCCCCTAAAGAACACAACTGACACGCATTGGATTCGTATAAGGCCAGGGTCTGTCAAAAGGGGATTTTTAACAATTCTCTAATTGTTAAACCCTAAAGCTACCTAAATACTTTTGACGTTGTGGTTGTCATTTATTCAAACTTGCCTATCACATCAAGTGCAAGGGATAAATTTGTTCTAAAGGGCAATGTTCCGAGCTTGTTTTAAAATAATCATAATCAGAAAACACTGAGCCAACATCTCTACCATCACAAAAAGCAACATCTGACAAAAACATCCACTACTGGACATGAAACTGTTCGCAAAAATCCATGATAGGCGATTTTATGCCGCTCACAAAAACACGGTTTCTCATACATACATACATATGTATGTAAGTAGAGCACAACCAGAAGCCGAAAGTAACCTTCTACAGATGGTATGTGCTCGCTAAGTGGGCTTCGCAGACATTAAAAGACGCTCCATAACAAAATTATCGAATTCCGTTGAACTCACTGTAGGATATGGTCAGCTTCCTAACGGAATCGGCCACATAACAATATCGAGTAAATTTATTTCAGCAAATTATTCCAATAATTTTAAGCCAATGAAATTGAATCACTTTTTTTACAGTGTCAAGTCCTTATTACTTTTCTCTCGTTCCTTTCATCTCTGTATGTCTCAGAAAAAGTTGGAAACTTTCTTTTTTCCATCACGTAAGATTTGGTAAAAATAATAGGTGCAAGTCGAGGTCTGAATGGATCCATAAAATTAAATAAATTTAATAAAATTATAGAATCGCAAAATTTTTAATCGCATGCAATAATGATGAATACCTAAACAATAAGAAAAGATGCTAAAACGGAGCACTTATCAAAGGCAATCTAAGCTCCGATATTTTATAAAAAGAAAGTTGTTTTCCTGATTACTGTTAGTCGAAACCGAAGTCAATTTTCATTTCAGCATGGCAGATAACTATACAAATTGCTTTCGATTCAGGCGCGAGAATAAATTAAACTTTAATAACGTTTAATGGAAGTCTCAACCAATCAAGGGGCCCCCTAATGTCATATGCGCTCAAACATACTTCGTTCTCAGTTTTAAAGACCGTAGAAAACCGATACCCCACCCAAAGCCAAGGTTGTTGTTTTTTTGACAATTAAAATTAAAAAAAAAATGAATAGCAAATCAAATTTTCATACTCATTCATGCACATAAAATTCGGTAAGAACTCAGAACATAATCGTAATAATAAAAAGAAGACATACAGACACATACATACATGCATATGTAGTTTCAAAACAACTACCAAAGCTACTAAAATAATGAAACATGTTGTAATATAACGCGCAGTGTACAACGAATTTAATACACTGGCATTTCGTACACAAACCCTTTTTTAAATAGGAAGACAGGGTTGCAAAATGGCGTTTCGCCAATTCGTGTTCCGCTGAATCTATGTACATACATAGAAGACTTACTTCATACGTTTGCTGAGAGTCTTGTTAGGAAGCGAAAACGTTCCACATACGAGTAAATATCAAATTAATGATCCATTTCGAAAAACTTCAAAACGCTTTATTCGTTTTGCTCGATTTGAAAACTTAATTTGAGCTGCACAAATTTAGTGCTTTCGACTTTCATTCCCAAAAAAGTTTCTCCTTTTTTGTCTAACAGCCAAAAACTGCTCGAATGCCATAGATACACATTTTCATTTTTCGTTTTTCTTATTGTTTGTTAAGTCAAAAGAGAATAAAACGTAAAATACTGAAACATTTATTCTAAAAATAACTCTCGATCTACACATTTCGAATAATAAAGAACACAATGTTCGTAGATGTTGTACAACTCGCAACGTAGATTTCTTCGAACGAGAAAATCGAAAATGATGACGATGACGATGATGATGATGATATTATTCAGATTTGTACACTGCGGTTAGTTTTCGACATGTGGAATATAAATAAAATGTGCCCATCCGACAAAAAGCACCAAGAGCAACAAGAAGCTATAAAGTACATGTATGTATGTATGTACATACTTAAATAAAAACGAAATAACAATAAAACAAACGTTATGTGATATTGACGGTTTGTAGGAGTGAACGTGCTTTACACACCAACGGCTGTATGTTTATTTGCTTTTGTTTGAACACCCACCCAGTTGGCCAAGTTTGTTTAACTACCATATTGAGTCGAACAGTACGCTAAGCCACCTCAATGCAGATTTCATATGCGTCGCTCTAAGGGAAACTTTTGGAATTGACAATTTCGGTGAACGTGAAATGATCACTCTGGGTGTTGGTAGGAGAGTGGCGCGGTGCATTACTGCAATTGATGTGATGCCCTCGACGAATGCTAACCCCCTTCAGGAGTCATAATTTATGCGTAACAGTGCAAGAAATTTTACTACATTTTTCACGTTCATTGCGTCCTCATTTACCGCCAATGACAGCAAGCAATAATGTCAACGTTATCATAAATCATGAGAATATGATTGCTGAAGTCAAAATAGCCATAACATTTGTAGTCGTTATTAGTAGTGCATCCGTAGTCACCGTTGTCTTGAAGATAAGGTCAACTGGGCATTCATGCAAATATTCTCATTTTCATCTCAGTTGTGGCCTTTACAACCCAGATTTACAGTTATGATACCACATTTAACAAATAAAACTTTATCGCACAAATTCAAACATGCGTTATTTGTGTATGCATGTATGTATGCACTTATATACATATACATACATACATATGTTTGTATATATGTATGTGTGTATATGTATGTCATGCAGCCCCCAACGTACATACATGTGTACATGCTCACACAACGTTCATTAAGTACTCTAGATGCTTGTCATACTCGGTTTTTATTCGTTCGTGTAACTAAAACTGTTAATAACTTTTACCGTATCAGCGATCGTAAGGGAAATTAAAAGAAAAATATCTGCATTTTGTTGCTCAGTTCGAGCAAAGAGTTGCCAAGTTTTAAGTGTTATAATATTTGTGAAACAAACTACCCTGAATGATATGAGCAACAATATTTGCTGTATGTTTCCAAAGCCAAACTTTAGCCGATTTGATTACCTTTTTTCTTCTAATTAATAGCGGTTCTCACTCTGCTTTTAAATATGATACTATTTAAAAACTTCTAAGTGTGAGCGACTTTTTCTATTGGTATTGTAAACAAACCGAAACAGCTGACTTTTGTGTAGATATTTTTACCGCCACAAGTAAACAAAAGAATTTTTCAGTTGGTGTTTCGTGAAAAGAAATAAAATCTTAAAAAAAAAATGCCAGAAGAAACCGCAAAGGAAAAAATTATTAAACATTCGGTTCAAAGTGCAGTTGATCAAGTCCAAGTTGTTGAAATGATAAATTGCGAAAGTACATACATAGATACATTTTTATTTCTTAATAATGTTAATTCTGGATGCTCCTGTAACAATTCGAGCAACCCCTTCACTTTCTGATCAGCCCATCTTTTATTGCAACATTTTCAGGTTTTCTACTTGTTTAGTACTTTTGCATTTTTGTTGATGTTTTCCATTTTTTAACTTTAAGAAATATTTATCTACATTTACTTTAACAGCGAAAAAAAAACAATGAAGCGCCAAATCTGCCATCTGTTTCATACTTGTAAATATATGAGCTTTTGTACTAAATCTACTAATGGTTTTGGTATTGTGGAAGTTGTTAATTTGGTAAATTAAAAATGTATAAATTTTGTTGTGGTCAAGTTTCAAATTTATCTAGATTTACTTAATCTGCAATAGTACTTTAATACGAAGCGTGGGAACCGCTAATATATTGTACTTTATGTTGCTTGGCAACCCTTTTGACACTGAACACAAACGAATGTTTTAAAATCTTCATACACTTACGATAATCAGACAAGAAGTTACAAAACTTCATAAATCTTGCCCAAAACACATGACTGTTTATATTCGTTTCAAAAAAAAAAAAAAAAAAAAGACAGGAGCGGGGGCTTTAAAGAAGATCTATGGATAACACATGTTCCTAAACGCAGCAGCACAAATTCATTTCAGTCGAGCAGTATTGTACGAAAATTTTTCAATTGTTTTGTAACAAATGTCGTTGACTTTTAACTGTCGCCCAGCATTAAAACACATGTTTCATTTCAAAAATCCCTGTTGCAGGAAAAAGGTAGCATGTGTTGATTTTCTTTATTTTATTTTTTCGAAAGGTACAGTCCTCAAACTAAAACTAAGCGAATTGCAAAAAATGTGACAAAAGTATGAAAGTTCCTAATTTCAATGCAACAATAGATCGCCAAGATTAAAATTTTTTTGCAAAATTCACTTTGCCCCGAAAAAGGGCAAATTAACTAATATCGGTATCAATAATAATGACATGAATAGTACAGTAGAGTCCCCACAATTCGTCATCGAGAGGACTGATTGTTTTTAAGGAATTATGAAGAGTTTTCAATTTAACCAGGTTCAAAATGAAAGAAAAACGATTTATAGGGATTTGAATTTAATAAAAATTTAACTTAAAATAAAATAATTTTAAAAATTTGCAATTTGTGCAAAGCAAACAAATGTATTACAACTTCTGTGCGAACTAATTCTGCAGCTGTGAAAAAACTAAAATAGTTGTTTTTGTGTGGTATTCAAACTGCTCTGAATATGAGTTTGATTGACAGCTGTTACACATTTAATGACATTGTTTATGATGTTGCAGGCGCTGCCACATGAATTACAAAGCAAACTTCGTGGCCGCCGTTTGATTGAAACGTGTGTAAATTTTCGTAAGCAAATTACGCTAAAATGTTTAGCAACAAGCAAATAAAACTTATAAAACTTTAACAGCAATAATAAATCGATAACTTTTGTAACTAAAACTGCAGTAGTCGAAAAATGTGAAGTTGTCATTAGAAATTTTGAAGTTATTAATAAGTTGTTTATTGAAAAGTGCAGCCACGGATGCGGTAATCGATAACTATTTACTGATAGAACAAGAATTGAAGAATTTTCCACAGCAAAATACAGTTATCAATAACATTTCTTTACAAAAGTAAAGCTGCCGATAACTTTTTTTTTTGGAAAACTAAAGTTATGTTTTCTATAGAAAAGAAAAATTACCACTAAAGTAAAGCTAGTGATAGCTTTTCTATATAAAATCCAAGTAATTGATAACTTGTTTATGGAAGT
This sequence comes from Epicampocera succincta, assembly GCA_932526305.1. Taxonomy (NCBI): domain Eukaryota; kingdom Metazoa; phylum Arthropoda; class Insecta; order Diptera; family Tachinidae; genus Epicampocera; species Epicampocera succincta. Next base: position 16,558,894 of record OW052038.1, read on the forward strand.
TTATAGGTTACGATAGAAAATAAAGGTTGTCAATATTGAAAAAAAAAATATTTTATGTTTTGACTACTGACCTTTGAAACAAGTAAAATTATTGCAAGCAAACGTCTGATAACAGGTGTTTATAAAATAAACATTTAAACTGACTTTGGACACGACATCCCAGCGTTGACATTTTCATGAGGAGTCCAGAAAAATTAAAACACGAAAAAGAAGTATTTAAAACGGAAAGGGAAATAACAATTAAAGGAAAGGAGACTCTAAACCAAATTGTTGCCAATCTGAAGCAACAATTAAGAAAACAAAGAGAACAATGACAATGGATTAGAAGGTGCCAGATCTAATAAATAATTTTCGAGTACGTCTAAAGAAATATCGTCGAAGAGAAATTGAATTAATTGTGATAAAACCGAGTGTATTAAGTCAAAAGCTTTCAACAAATAAATTATAATTATATTTGGAATTTTTGTAACTTTGCAAGTCTGCAGAAAAAATATTCAGAGAAAAAAATCCTTCTTTTACATTTTCAAAGTATCTGCAGATATCTATAAAAAAATTGGTTAATGCTTTCGTTGCCAGGTTTGAGCTCTTTTGATTAAGAAGATTAAGAATGCGAAGCATTACACTGGCTTAATCTGCACGACAATCAAGAAAAACACAGACATAAAAGTTTAGCCGCAAAAAGCTCTTTGACGATTTTTTTATTTTTGTTTTTTTTTTGCAATTTGTACAAAATTTCAATTAAACAAAAAAATTTCGTCATCGCCCATTAGACATTATTGAGGATACGTTGGCAAACTTATACTACTAAATATTCCTTAAAAGAGATACTTTAAACAACGATATTCTATAGCAATATTTTACTACAAGAGGTAATTCATTAAACTTGACGCCGCCCACGTGGTCAATGCGTCGCTAAGATTTTTCTAATCTACATCTCGGAATACGTAGGTTTGAACCATTGCGAGTGTTGACATTTTTAGTATAAAGTTTGGCGTTAAGGGTATTGAAGTCATCTGACAGCCCTGCTTGTTATGCCTTAAACAAAGAGTTTTGGCATAATTTTTAAGAGTCATCTTGCGCAGACATATAGTTCTAAAACTTAAAGAGAGAGAGAGAGAGAGTTGGTCATTATTAACTAAAAGAGATTTAAGAAAGGACGAGGAAAGTTTTGTTTTTTTTTCTAGCGAACAAAAAACGCACATGTTAAACGCTCTAGTTAACCTTTCGCCTTTAGCGAAAAGAAAACACCAACGCAACAAAATTGGGAGTAAATTTGCGCTGAGTAAAGCGCTTTTAAACTCTTTAAGAGTAGCGAAACAGGAGTCTTGCCTTAAAACGGAAACGTATTAATAACGATGACTGCCGAAAAGGAAATCATAAAAGGAGAGCGACATTTTACAATATTTTCTGCTTTAATACGATACAAACAAAAAAAAGCAACACACAATTAAGGGAAAATCTAAAGAAAAAATTATTTTTGAAGTTATACACACGGAAAATTGCAACCATTCAGTTTCTTCACTTGTAAAAAGACAAACGTGGTTTTAACAGAGAAATTAATATCAAACGGAATTTTGTTTTTTTATCTTTTTTCGGGTGAAAAAGGAAAAAAGTTTAAAAAAGTCTTAGAGTATTAAAGACAAATTAAATATTTATAATAGTCAAATAGATGAGAAAAATAAGCATTCGAAAACAAAATGAATTAAAATTTTAGCAAATTTTTAAAAGTATTTAATCAACTTTTTCTTACAAAATAGAATTAAGAAAAACTATATTTATTTTAATTCCAAAGCCATTGAGAATTCAGAAAAAAAAAATTTAAAAAGAAATATATCATCACAATAATTTGTTTAAGCAAGAAAAATATTGTGTTGAAAGTGTCTAAACTGTTGAATATTGAAAAATATTCTCCTTTTTTTGCATATGAGTGTGTGTATATAACAATATAGGAAGTTTTTTCTTTTTCTCATGTTAATTTATAGTCTGAAATCAATTTTGTAAAATATATGTATATGAAAAAAACTTCCATAATTTACTAAAAAAAGAAAAGAAATTAAAATATCAAGTTTTCCCCAGCTAATTGCAATAAAACGAAAAAAAGAAAGAAAGAAAGAAAGAAAAAATCCAACGCAACCACAATAAGTGTCTAATTGTGACAAAAAAAAAAAATCCTTAAAAAATGAAACCTTCAGAATTGCTGTTACTTTTGGAACGGGTAATTCATAGAATATATTATTAAATAAGAAAAAAAATATGAATAGATAGAATAAGGCATATACCTACATTCTTGCTTTTTTGTATATTTTTAAATATCCTTTTTTTAAGTATGAGTAACAAAAAAAAAATACCCCAAACTTTTGCTCTTGTTAAAGACTTCTTAAGCCATAATTTGGTTTTCTCTAACAAGTGAGTGCAAAACGAGTGCTTGTTGGCGTATTCCCTTTCGTTATCCCTGGCCTTTCTCATTGCCGCTCGCTCATTTTATGTTACGAGGATATATTTACTATACTTTTATACATTTGTTTTACAAATTTATCAAAACGAAAAAAAAATAAATAAAGTAACAGACATAATGAACATTCAAGCTCACAGATAAATTTATAAAAAAAAAGAAGCATACGAGGGTTAAGTGGGTAAATTAGCTTGAATTCATTTGCCGCCTCCTCAGCAAACCCTTACTATTTTCCATTTCCATTTGATAGGAAAAAAAACCTGAAGGTTCTTCTCCAGTCATCAAGGCTAAAACTGAAGGTTGCAGGGACTACACAGTATATTGGCTACATTATTGCTCTTGGCTGAAGCCAGATTAATTTATGTATGAATTTGTGGTTTCTTTTTTCGAATTCTTCTTCTTTATTATCTTTCGTAATGCTTTAAAAATGTATAAGAATAAAGATAAAAAATGCTAAAAACAAAAAACCAATTCACCTCCAAATTCACAGCAATCAATTAAGTTTATGTTCGACATTGACTACATGACAACGGCCAGTAACGGGTGATTTATCTAGAAATTTATTTAATTTGAAGCAAAATTCTCATATGATGTTACCATAACAAAAGCAAGCAAACATTTATGTATATGAAAATCACTCAACTTGTCATATTAAAATAGAATTACATGTCCAGGCGGACACAACGACAGAATCATCTCCTACATTTTCGTGCTATTATTAGCCGCAAAAATGCTACCCGTTAGCACTTGTAGCGCTACTGCAGTTATAGGGTTTCTAATATTTACCATATTGTGAAGGCTACATGTTTCGAAATGGCTTCTATAATTGCAGCTGGAGTACTCCGCTACACACAACAAACAGTTTGAACGCAACGTGTTTGAATCGCTGAAACATGCACTGGTTCTACTACTAAGAACTTCCAAGCTTTGACAGCTAATAAAGGCTTGAATACCCGCTACGGGCAGTAAACAACAAATTAATTAAAATGAATTAATTTCGCCAAATCGCCATTAATCAGCGTGTCGAGCGAATTATTTGCTTTGTTCTCAGTTACAGTAAACAATGAAGCATCACCTGGACGACAAACAAAAGGCAAGATCTGAAGAACGCAGCTGTCGATTTCGCTTGGAAAATGTGTAAAGGACTAGAGACAGCGACATTTGTTGGCTGAATAAAATCTGAAGCAGCCGGAAGCTGAATATCATTTGCAGCAAAAGATCATCTTCTATGTTGGGGCGTCAACAAATAAAATGAAACTTTGATACGATACTAATCGCCATGGATTCACATTTCTTTGAGAACAACGTTGTCCAGGTCACTGTCGTCAACGGCAAGCGGTATAGAATATAAATTTCTTTCGGCCCAGATAGGATACTATGGACAAGAATTTCAGATAGAACTACGCTGCATGCTACATAGCCAATGACATATTGGACATTCTAAAACGAACGGGTAATGTAATTCTTTGACTTCATCCTGTCAGAATCCTAAGTCGCAGGTAGGGGAATTGTTTAGTCGTCGTACGTCCATGCGAATAAACAACAAAACACATTGGCTCTCGAATATAACTTCATCCACACAATCTGCCAAATTCAAATTGAACTGTTTCCTTTACAGCACCTATAATCGACAGATTTTCAAAGCGACTAACAAGTTTAACTTTTTCCTTTAATTCAAAGATAGATAATAAGCGCTCAATGAATGCAGACTTGTATCATTCAAATGAATTCTCAATAATAATATTGTTTTGTGAACCAAGATTTGGTTGTCAAGGATTTTGATTAAAATAAATTGTTGGTAAGGAGCTTCATTAACCAACCTCACACTCAACTTGAAAATTTCTTTTTTTAATTTAAAAATAATAACAAGAGAACAACAATAAATCGCAAAACTCCTGAACTTCTGAGTTTTCCATATTAAGACTAAAACACCCACACCACGTCCCACGCCCCTCTTATACAAAACCAAACTTTTTTGTTGTTAAATATCGACCACATCGCTGGCAAAAACTTTTTCTCGGCTCAATTTGTTTACAGTATGTTTTCCTCGCTCTTCATTCGTTCATATGTATGAGAGCGAACCTTACGAAAAAAAAAAAACAAAACCAATAAATTTATTAAAACGGGAAAAAAGTCTCATTGGTTGGGGGTATGAACTTTTTACTGGTGATCAAATGAACAAACAAAACGAGAGTGGGCTACAATTCAAGTAAAAAACAAACAAACAATTTAATAAAGACGTCTGTTGCAAAGTGGGTCTAGGCTTTAAAGCGAGAAATTTGGTCAAATTAAATGGTGACAGCAAAGTAAATGCAAACAAATAATTTTAAGGCCGTGCAAGTGAACAGAGATTTCCGCCAAAATTTTTTTGTTTTTGGGAAAACCAAAAACTTAAATCTTGTTTGAAGTGTATTTTAGCTAAAAAGAATTTTTATACTTAAAACGCTTCTTTATGTCTCTGACAGAAAACGTACAGAACAGATACTATCGATTGAGAGTTAAGGCTTGAAGTCTTTAATTAAAGGCAGCAAAAGATTCTAACCTAAAATGCATACAAAATAAAACACTATTCAAACTATAAGAAACGTCATTAAGTATAAAGTATAAACGCCTATTCAACTTCAATTAAATATTAGAGACTTCAGTTAAAGACGGTGGCTTAAAATACTTGCTAATACCTGCAGTAAAAATACACACAAAGTAACAACGTTGTATAAAAAATGTAATATTATATACAAAGTATATATTCAAAGTGGAAAAATATAAGATCTTCTAGACTAAACAAAATAATACAAAAGTCAAAACAGTCTTAAATATTTGCAATTGGAATATTTCGCACAAAAATAGGCTACAGTCTTTGCTTGTTAAAACTTCGAAGTCCAAATGTGTTCAAATTACAGCCTTAAACTTCTTATTGAAATCAGTTTTCAAATAATTTGCATATTATTGCAGTATGCAACAGAATTTAATAGTGTAAAATAGTTAAAATAGTTTTGAAACTAGATTATTTCTTAGCTTAAATCGTAAAGAATTTGCAAAAAAATTGCAGAACTAAAACAATTTTAGTACAATAAGGACGACTTCACAGCCTGAGGTGCAAGATTTGAGTTCTCTTGCTGATTCTGGTAAATTAGATTCGCTTTAAACTAAATTTTAAAGCCCTTAAGCGCAAAAAGTATTTACACTATTTGCATAAAACTGCAGCATATATGCAAAACAATTTTTTTCTTGCAAATACTTCGTTGCAAAAAGTATTTAAATTATTTGCATATAGTTGCTACTGTCACAGAAAAACATATATGCAAAACTTTTAAATACTTCGTTACAAAAATAGTCTTAGATCAAAGTCTATGGCCTCTTGTTTAAGGCCGTAGAAATAAATGGAAGCAATTAAAAAATTCATAGAATATTTGTTTAGTATAACCTTTTATCTTGTCATCGCTTTGGATCTTTGTTAAGTTTAAACTAAGCGACAAAGTTGTTTAATTAAATAGGCTTTAAACAAATTTGCAAATACCTGCTGAATTAAAGAAAAATAATTCAGGAGTGACCAGGCACAAATACGCATACATGAAAGTACCCACAATTGCATTTATCTCATATTTTTGTTTCATATATGTATGTATGTGTGTGTGTGGTTGGGTGGAGGCGTATACTTCATTATATTTCAATTGAAATGTTTATGAACAACAACAACAACACAACGGAAAATTGCCATTAATTTCAAGTTGTTTGCCAAAAATCCTGTTAAATTGTTTCATGGTCTCTTCCTTCCCTAAGTTCTTCCCTGCTGTTTTTTACACACTTTTTTCTTGCCACTTTTATGTGCTTTTTTATAGTTGTTGAAAAGACAACAAAAACTAGTGGTGTACAAAAAGTGAGAAAAGCGACCAAATAAAAAAAATTCAGACATTTTTATTGTTTTAATAATGAATGCATAAACACACACATACATACATAAATACACACGCAATTACCGCCACCCACCACGTCATTTACACTTGTGCTGGCACTTGTACTTGTGCTCGAGTGCTCCTTCACTTATGCACCCATTATCATTTCAACGCTTTTCACACAAAATTTATTTAATTTTTCAAATAAACTGCGTATTTATTTTAAATGAATGCAGCTTTTTTATTGTATCATATAAAACGTTAACTTTTTAAGTTTTTAATGCAGAGTCTCTTTATTGAAATTGAAAGATGGGAAGAGCTTAATGAAGAACTCCTCATAAATAATCAAAAAGATTTATTAATTGATTAATGCAATATTTTATTTAACACTAGTTCGAGTTAATCAATTAAACTGACATTTATTTTCCAATAATAGTTCCATAGAAAACAGGACTTCTTCTTCGGTTGGAATTTGAAATATTTGTGTGTTAAAGTCACATTGAGTGTAGAAATGCATGAATTCGTGCTCAAAGAATTTACGAGGAAAACACTTAACGCGTCTCTTTTATTCCTTTTTTCGTAACTATTATAAGAAACGATAACAGTAATAGTATTTTTTGCCAAAGACCTTAATCGTAATTTCCTTTATGATTAATTGGAAATTTATTTTTTTTACATTTTGTTTTATAAAGCATAACAAGCGGCTCCTTCTCTGTGTTGTCATGCAATATTTTTCTGAGTATGTATTTGCGTGTGTGAAGGATGTGCGTAAAAAACATGATTGTTTTGATAAAGTAAAGCGCGTATACTTTATCAATACAATCATGTTCCAGGAAATGAAAACGTTTGTAAAAGTGTTGACGTGTGTCTGTGAGCGGGGGGGAGAGAGAGAGATTGAAAATATGATTGATTAACAGAGTAACAGTTATTTATTTAGGTTACGTACTGCATGCATGCGTAGATGCAATCGACTTTGTTATAATGAACATCTAACAATAATGAGATTATGAACTGTAAAAGCAAGATTTACAGTAAAGTAATTAATAAAATTTTATTTATTATTTTGCCAACCAGAGATAATTTTAACTTCGAAAATTATTTATGTATATAATAAAAATAAATTTTCGTTTCATTCTTAAAACAGACTTGTACAAAATCGTAAAATAGTTTCCTCAGGCTGTGCACGACAAATACGTAGGGAAAGTAAATTTCCCTTTAAGGTAAATTTTCAAAACGATAGTTCTTTATCAATTTTAAATGTATGTATGTATGTAATATGTAAAGTCCTAACTAGAAAGTAATTTTCTTGCAAGCAGTTGTTAATATATAAATTTGCTAAAGAAGAGAAATTTTACAATTTAAGATTTTTGCAATACTGTTTACCAACAACAATTTATTTAAAAGAAAAGTAAAAACCAGAGCTTTTTATTTTTCTACCTTGATTTTTAAATTCTAAGTATCGTGTTCTTGATGTAATTTTTAAATCATAAAAGTTTTTGTTTCACAAAAATAAATTCCCTTAAAAGGTCATTTTTAAAATCACTATTTTTCTACTAAATTTAAACGCAAATTAAAATTTCCCATATAAGGAAATTTTTCAATTTCAAAATATGTATTTGCAATGGTTTTTAGTTCGTTTCTCATAATTTATAGTACAAATCAAATGGCGGTATATTTTTTATTAGAATTTAACGTTAGAAGAAATTTCCGCATAAAAGGGGATATCGAGAGATATTCTTATATTGGCCGTTTATTTACTATTATTATGGGTGTTGATGCAAAGCAACACAATATTTTTTTTACAACTAAAAGTACTCAACTCACAATTTTTTTTAACTAAATCTTAAATTGTGTTCTTATACAGATATGTATGTATGTTAAAGAACAAACTTCAAGTTAAAATTTATGTACATACACACATATTTACATACATAAAGTCTACTATACTGCGGGAAACTGTCTGGCGTAATCACTTTTAAATGAAGTCTTTGCAAGTCTTGGCCGTATCTAAATGTTTATTTTAAATGTTGCACTTGATGTCGCAAAATAAAAAGGCAATTTTTAAAATTCCGCACACTGATAAAACATATGTATGTATGTACGTAGTTGTGTATACCAGCACCACCACACTTACATATGTATGTACGCAGGCTTGCTGTGTTTTCACAACAGTAATTTAAAATTTACCATAAACACACAAACAACAACTGGATTTTCATTCCCACTGAGTTGGCGATGGTAAATCGAGGTGAATAAAATACCACGCATTTCAACACAGAAGTACGTTAAGAAAATGTGCGGTACTCTGTTCGCAACTCCAACCTTGAAAAATTTAAGGCATTTCATGTACGCTCGTTTCTTTGCGTGCTATTATTGACGAAAGCATTCAAATGCGAGCTTAAATTTCTTGCCACACATTTCTTCCTTTGCTGTTGTGTAGGTAGGTGTAGGTTTTATAACGGGGCTTACTTAATACGTCTTGTGGCACCAGAAGAAGGACAGAGAACAGATTTAAAAAAAACACACACACAAAGTCTGAGATATAAAAAAGTCAACGATGTTAATATGGGTATTTATTGTCTTGTGAAAGTTTACGGCTTTTGCTTTGTTCTTTTTATTTTGCTGTCAGCTTCTATTTAATGCCATTACAATAGCCAAGGATGATTAGGTTAGTCAATGTGACTAACATTTTCCCATGGGCATTTAACATATTCAATATGACTCACACTTTTTTGTTGCTGTTCTTTTTTCATTCATTTATGCTGCGTTTATCCATTTATTTTATTAAAAGAAAACACAATAACGATTATATTTGTTTATTGATTTATGAGGGCAAATCTTTGCAAGATTATTCTTGCTCATGTTCTAGGGGCTGTGGGGTGATATTCTACTGCTTTATTTAAGTATGCTAAGTACTTCTTAGCGGAATAAGAAAAAGGCCACTTTACACGATATGGAACGTTAACGTTCCCTCACATTTGCAGCGTGCAAAAACTGATTCGTAGGCTAGATTTGGAAATGGTGGCACGTGCTATCTTTAAACATATCCTAGAGTCGCTACTAAGCGCCTGCCAATATGGATTCCCTACGCTCGCACTACAGACAACTTATTTTTCTCTTAGTAAATACAAGTATAATGTCATTAAACTCACAGTTTAGACCAATATAAAGCAGATAATGCCAAGACATTTGACAGACTGTGTTATATTGCATGTTATATTGTTATGCTGATGGTCTCATGGAACATGTTCAATATTAATTCAAATGATAGCACGTGCTATCTTTAAACATATCCTAGAGTCGCTACTAAGCGCCTGCCAATATGGATTCCCTACGCTCGCACTACAGACAACTTATTTTTCTCTTAGTAAATACAAGTATAATGTCATTAAACTCACAGTTTAGACCAATATAAAGCAGATAATGCCAAGACATTTGACAGACTGTGTTATATTGCATGTTATATTGTTATGCTGATGGTCTCATGGAACATGTTCAATATTAATTCAAATGGTAGAGGAAGGTTCTATTCTTTCTCCCACACTTTCGATAGATTCTTATGAAAGCAAATGGGTTGTAAATTTTCTTAGGCATAAAAGTTATCACGCTTAAAAATCAAGTAGACCACTAAATCTCGATGGATGAGGATGAGGAAAAAACACAAATACAACGACAAACAAACATGTAATGTTGGGTTAGCTGATGTTTGACTGTGCATTGTCAAAACAGCATCAGTTAAATTCTGACTTACTCATCCCTGCAATATAATAAACAAATAGCGAAAGACTACTCCTTCTTTGCTACCTCCCCAACCTAGCTCTGGTACAATGCACTGGATATGTAGGGGTTAACCCTTAGCAATGGTCCCAAAAAAAGAGCATGTTCTTGAATCGAAACCATAATTTTATCAAAAGCAACTTCTTAAAAAATAGTTTAAAAATACCTCATTTTCTCAAGACATAACAATATGGTCATGAAAGCTCCGAGGGTTATTTGTCAGCTGTTACTTCAATTCATCGATTCATCCAGCTGTGCAAGAAATCTTTACTACTACTTTACAACTTCAAATTATCCATTTTCGGTCATACGCCCACCCCGCCATTTCTCATTAACATTGAAAGCACAAAATTATATTGTTATATATCATGAAATGTTAATATGTAAATTACAAAGTAGGAGTACAATGTTGTACTCGTAATAACAAAACGAGTATTTAAATAGCTTAAATATGCATTAGTTTGTGGAAGACTTGAGTTTTTTGCGCCCCCTCTACAGCGGAAGGTTTGTGCTTAAAATATACATATAAATAAATAAGGGAAAATAAATAACCTACCCTACAATTGTGGCAAAAATGTTTAAAATTAAACGTACTGCAACAACAAGCAACAAGTTTAAAAGCAAGAAGCATCTATTGAGCAGGAGCTTCCAAGAGGTATTAAGCGAGACTTGATATTGCTGAAGCTTTATGTGTTCAATTGGCTGCCATTTATTCAGTGTGTTGTCGCAAATCTCCAAGGACGGATAAAACGTTCAGCGAACGTATAATTTATAAATGGGAGATCCGTTCGTGCGATAGTCCGTACAGTTTGCTAATTTCGCGTTAGCCACAGTGAGTGCTGGTCAAATTTGCAAACAATGAACGAACTCCCGTACAATTACGAAGGATAACTTGATGCAACACAGAAACGGGTTGGGCGAATTGTATATCGTGATACCGTTATTCGTTCGATCGCATAATTAAAATGCTGTTGTTGTTTTAACTTCAATTATGAAAACGAACGAATAAACAGGTGGGATTTTGAAGATGTCTCACACACACCACTCCGATTTCTAGAATTTGACACAAGAATTATTTTAAAAACTAAATTATCAGTGAAATATTTTTGGATTTTCAGAAAAAATTTACTATAGAAAAAAACAAAAATATTTTATGACTCAACGTCTAACATACTTAGTTAAGGCTATAAAATTGGCTGAGTAACTAGTTCTCAAACAAAACTTTCTTGGTTTGGAAAATTCCTTGTGAATGAAAAACACTTCTTTCAGTTACTAATTTATAAATTTAGGTGTCATTATTGTCGCGTATAACACAATGACCTCACACAAAAAAAAACCCTGAATTTATTTTAATCATGTAACTGTTTAGTTTTCCAACAAATTAATATTTGAATACATTGGAATTGTATTGTGGTTTCTATACAAATGGTCATGTATTTAATGACAAAACAAAATGCATACATACGTACACACTTACGTATATATGTATACAGATACATATGTATGTATTTAGTTCAAATAGAGCACACAGCAAATCAGATGTTCTTTCTATAGAATTATTAAAGCCCTACACTGGAGAAGAAAAAGCTCCGTTAATAACAAGGTTTAACATTTTTGGTTTTTATCTTTTAGACGTTATATATACTAACTTCATTATCAAAAGAAATCAATACGAAACTCTTTTTATACATATGTACATACATATGTACATACATGTGTATATATTGTATGTCCTAGAAGTATGCAGCAGGCTAGAAAAAGTATTTTTACTTAAGTATGCTGTCAAACAGACTCGAACTGACCTCTAAGAAAGAATAATTTAACCTCATTAGGTTCCTTGCTGTCATCGAAAATTCTATCTATGACAAACTCCGCAGGAAGCCTAAGCAATAAGAGTGACCTATTTCATTCCTTACAGTTGTTGCTTAAGGCAGAACAGATCAACATTTGTACAAGTCATTAAACCATGCAAAAGGTGGACAATTCAAAAAATCTAAATACCAAAGAAAATGTTCAACTTGAAACCTATTACAAAATATGTTTAACAAGCTTTCATTCTATCTTAAACAGCAAGTTGATTTAAAAGTAGTTTTATTTCCAATGACGGACATTTTCAATTTGCAAATAAGTATAATTTCGCGCAATTTTGAAAAGCTGAAATTGAAACATGTATTTATATATAAATTATATAAATTTTTGAAATCGAAAATGTTTATCGAAAAAAATTTGAAACTAAGAAGTTCCCTTGAAGGGAAATTTTTAATTTCCAGAAATTTGAATTTTTTTTTACAAGAGTCTTTCAAATCTGAGAAATAAATATTGTTTAATAAAAATGTATGTATAACAAAAATTTCCCGTGAAGGGAAATTTTCCACTTAACATCAATTACTGCAATTTTTATAAAATTCTGCACAGCTTTAAATAAAAGAAAGCTTTGTTTATATATTATCCCCCCAAAATTTATATTAAATAAAAATTTCTCATTTAGAGAAATTTTCATTTTATGAAAATTTCGTCACTTATTTTAAATGAAAAGTAATTAAATATTAAATTTTTTTTTTAATTTTATTCTAAATAAAAATTTCCTATTAAGGGAAATTTTCAAGTAGTAAGTAGCGACGAAAGTATTTCTATTGTACCACTTTCATAACAGATAGAATTTTAAATAGATATATTATCTATCAATATTCAGAAAACCTCCCTTCAAGATATATTTTCAGCTGTAGATTTATTTATTATATATAAGAAATTTTTTTCATTTAATCTTTAAAATTTAGTTTCTGTTTATAAATTTCAAATTCAAAACTCAGAAAAGGCAGAAAACGAAAACGCTTTTTAACGGCTTTTCAATACAATTTTTACTTAAATAAAAAGTCTTTATTCTTTTTTTTCCAACAAGAGACATTTTTGCTTCACACTGGATGTAGGGAGTTGAATCATTCGTATTGTCCATGGGCTTGCTTTTAATTAAATTGCCAGCAATTTAAATTTCAAATCAATAAAACATATCAAAAGTATAGACTTTAAAAGGTCATTTGTAATTTAATAAACGATAAGTTAAAGGGGGTAATAAATTCAAAAAAAAAAAATCAAATAAACACAAAACTACTTTCCCCCTAAGAATATTTGAAATAATGATAATGTATAATATTTAATTTATTATGCTCTATATGGAAACGTAGAAGTCATAAGTAGATTTCATTGCATTAAGCTGTCTGCATTAACCAGCTGAGTGTTAAAAAAAAAATAGAATTCCATTAGGTTGAATTTCATTTTTTATGTAACGCCAAGCCCAGAGACATGTTTGAATATGAATGTGCATGCAATTACATGAACGCTAGATGTCGAATAAAGCTTTTTGATGTTGCGTTTGTTTTCTTTTTATTTAATCCTCTCTTTTTATTTTTGTTTGCCACAGAAAGGATTTATTTGATTAAAAAGCCTCTGGTGTAATTCAATTTGAATTTATAAATTGAAAACGTAACGAAACCCACATTGTACGCAGATGAAATGTAAATCATATAAAACATACATGTTCTGTTCAAAAACTTCAATAGACCTTTTGGATGTGTAACCGCCGTAATAAATGACAGCCGATGCGACAGAGATGGCTTTAACTATATTCTCTTAGGCACACATACCCATACATGCATATGTATGTGTGTATATGTATGTCTATTAGATATTTTTTATATTTATATTACTTGCTCCTATTACAGCAAATGGTTAATGCAATATAACTTAAGACGACACAGAAAAATTCTGACGTTTATTTGAAAACTAAAACTGGTTTCCATTTTAATTAACAAACAAAAAGGAAGAGGAAGAAGAAGAAATACTCAGATGTCAACACTAATTGAGATGAGCAAATTGAGTTCTACATTTAATAACAGCTGCAAATTACTTGAGGCACACAAAAGTTACACACTTACACTTGCACAGCTTAAAACCTTCAATTAGAAACACGAAACAGACAGTTATTTAGTTATTTAAGACAGAAGTCAATGAGAGTGAGTTAAAATAATGTCTTTACAAAAATTCAATTTGTTCAAAAGGACAAAAAATATACTTAACGAATGTAGCAGAAATTAAAAAAAAACGAACGGAAAATGGAATTTTAATGGATTTTTATATAAAAAAGTATAAAAGTGTTGGCAAAATTTTAAAAAAGGAGTTTGGTATTACAGCAGCCTGTAGACGATCAAATAAACCATCTAACGTCTGCATATGTATGTGCTATTAGTAGCGTGTAGTTGGCGTATAAATAAACTTGTCCAGCAGTAGCTCTAACTTAATTTGAAGTTCGTTTATAAATATATACAAATATCGGATAGAAAAAATACGAAATTGAAACCCGCAAATGACATTTGAGCTTGCCAGGCATAGCACATGAACATCAAATGAAAATAGGAACGTTTTTGTGTAGCACAACAGATTTGGAATCGATTTTATGCCGGCACCTGCCATGACGGCCTTATCTGGCAGTGAACTGGGAGACGGTTCACACAGGTGACAATTTTTCATAACATGTTGCACGGCACAAATCATAAACCCCTTGCTAAAGAGCTCGGGCTATCTAATCCCTTCCGTTTCACAGAACTCACCAGAAGGCGAGAAAAGACCAGGCTCCTGAGTTGATAGCCCCAAATTCACTTGGAACAGCAGGCCTTAACCAGGCTCGTCTGTACATTCCTCTCAATCAAGTTCCATGCAAAAACAGAACTGTCGCAAGGCAACAGCACCTCAAAGATTTTCTTCTTAAGGCGTTTTTAGGTTTGAACCACAACCAGAACATTTCAGCCAAAAATAGGCTCCTCAACCAATGATCGACCCAGAAAGCCAAAAGGCATTTTGGTGGAGTGTCGGCACCGTTCTGCCAATCGACCTTTGGTGAAGGTTTCGGAAGAACAAGCATAACCGAAGTCGTACATGAACTTCCAAGAGTTTTGGTTGCCGTACCAACCGGAAAGCAGAGTGCCCTGACTGGTTATAAGTCGTCAACACTTAACCTGCCCCCCGTGGGTCGTGATGTATGTATTATGTATATGTATGTATGTATGTACTATATGAAAAGCGCTTGATGGTTTATTTGATCAGCCATACTGCAAGTCACACTTCGAAAGCTGCAATGTCCCCTCTTCGTCAATATGGCAACATGTTCTGTTATCTTAACGGCAAGTTTCCTATACACAACCACACACACATTTTGCATACACACTTAATATTCTCATAATCTCGTTTACGAAGAACTTTTTGCAACAATTTGTTTTTTTTTTTTTTTCTTTTTTGAAAACACAAGATTGTCAGTCTTGCTTTTGCTTTCTTTTCTGTAAGTTTTTGACGGAAAACGGAAGTGAACACATTTGGTAGAAAAGGAAATGAATGAAAAATGTGTAAATACAACAGAGAAAACATAAATAATTGTATAACTACAAATTATGTACGAGTATCTCCATAGATACACATGGGTATTATCTGTACCATGGTAAGCGTTTTCAGCAATTAAATATTCAATAAAAAAAATTTTAAATCAAATACATATAAATAGACACGTACATACATACATACATGTGTACATTCTACACTCAAAATAATATGACCACTTAATATCTTTTTATGTTCAAAATTACATGGAAAAAAGTGCAGAAATTTAAAAATTAAAAATATCTGTGGAAGTGGCACTTCTTTCTATTCAATGAAAATTTTAAAATTGTACGAAATATCTTGCAAGATTGTACTTTACTGGCTTTAATTGTACTAAGACTAATTTTTTTTTAATTAATATTATTTTTATTATTGTACATAGATTTATAAAGAATTTCACAAAAACGATAGATTAAATTTCATTTCAATATTCTTTTATCCGTTTTATTTACAATCTATCCAAGGATAAATTATAGAATAAATAATAAGAAAATAACATTCACTGTTGAACTCCAATAAGAACAACAATATACAAACAAAAATTGTTAAAGTTATTTCAAGAATTTATAATATATAGTACATTATATACAAAAATCTTAAAGTTTTATCTATATTAATATTTATATGTCCACAGAATTTTATTTATGTATAATTGATTAGGTTCGAAATGGCAAGTCTAATATGTATGTGGTTCCTTTTCAGTCTTCTTACTTCGTTTGTGTCATCTAGTAGCATTATTGCCAATGGGTTACAATAGTTACTCAGCCTCTCCAAGTAATTTTTGCTATATTTTCTAACTTCTTCTTTAATCATCGGAATTGATAAGTCATCATGAATTGTTTTGTTTGATACAAACCATGGAGCGTTAACTGAGGACCTCAATGTTTTCGACTGAAACCTCTGTAGAATTTCAATGTTAGAATTGCTGGCCGTTCCCCACAACTGTCTACCATATGTCCATACTGGTTTTAACATTACTTTGTACAATATTACCTTATTCTCGAGACTTAGTTTGGATTTGGGACCTAGTAATCAAAATAGGCGCTTGAATTTCAAGTTAAGATGTTGCTCCTCAGCTTTAATGTGGTTTTTCCATGTAAGCCTGCGATCGATGTGCAGACCTAAATATTTGACTGTGTCAGATTGCAGAATATCACTGTTGTTAATTGATACACGTGAGCAGTTTTCACGACAATACCCTACACTACAATATAACAATAAATAATTCAGTATTGAATATGTATAAACATACAAAGAAAATTAAGGTACGCACTGGCTTTTCACATCACAATTACAATTTTGATAATAACTTAAATACTTGATATATTTATGCGTATATCTTAACAATTGCAATTTTGGGAATTCAGTAAATCTTTTGTTTGGATTAAGCCGCAAAGAGTTGCTGCTTGTAGTCTGTTTCTCTCTTTGGTTTTAATCATGTTTTGGTAAGAAGGGATTTTTTCCGCATTTGCTGATCAATGCAGAACTGATAATATTCCTCTGACAATTGTTAAAAGTTCTTGAAACATGAATTCACTTGCCTCATTTTTAATTATTAAAAGAGGGGACATTCCTTAATTGTACTAAATATGCCATTTGAATAGTACCAAAACAAGTACAATTGTACAAATTTTGCCATCCCTGGGTCAGGTTTGTTGTTTTGTTTTGCCGCCGAGAGTTTTGCGACTCACTCGGATTGGCTGACTAATTTGGCCCTCGGATAACTATATTGTTTTACGGTTCGTTTGAGGAGTTTCATGTCAGCCCAGATGCTACTTCCTATGGACTTATGAGTTAGAAACTTATGGGTATATGGTATTCGTTACCCCGCCCATTCTGTGCCATTAAAACTTGTAAATTTACTTTGCAAGTTATAAATTAATAAATAAATAAAATATTTTTTGTTCAGCTTATAAAAATAATTTAATAAAAATATTGCCATCTTTGGAAATTTTCTGTAATAGCGTGAGATTCGAAGATTTTTTCGAATGCCAGCTTTGAAACAAAATCCAATAAAAGTATTTTTAAAATGTTATGTTGTATGCCAGCTAGAAAATGTATTTATTTAAAATTTAAAATTTATTATTTTGAATAAAATAAATTTTAACGTTTTTTTTTTTTTTTTTTGAAAATTATACATATCATATTTATATATATTATAATTGGCACACGTTTCGCATAATTGAGTTTCTAAAAAGTTGACTGCAGTATTTTTCTTTTTAAGAATATTAAACAATGTGTATTACACTCACTCAGCTGCCATTTGCAAAAATAAAAACGCATCATTAATTTATTCTCAATGGCACTTAATGGCTGTTAGTCGCAAAAAAAAAAAGGAAAAGAAAATCAACAACAATTTGTTGAGTTGTACTTCCACTTCCACTTTACAGTGGTTGATTTTAATATTCATTACAAATTATGTATGTATTTGTATATATTCAGATAACTTCTACCCACACTCAACAACAAATCTTTTACATAACACTTGATCAAGCAAATGTCCTTGTCATTCCTGCTCTCTCACTTTCCAACTATCTGGGTAAGCTGTTATATTCGAGAACGGAAAAAACACTATGTATGTATGTATGTGTGTATATATTTGTATTTGTTTTTAAAAATTCTTCGGCTAAATTTACTTTAGCCACGATGGCGTACGTTTGGTATTGAATGGGCTGGCAACCAGTCAATCAGTCCCTTAGAAGTTGTAGTAAAAACAAGAATCTGCAGCAAAATTGTTGTTAGTGAGAGAAATTTTTTTTTTCAGTTCTACTTTTCATTCAGAAACTAGTTTATTTTTGTTTTTTTTTTCAACATTCTCATATACAACATCAAACCAGCACAAAAGGTTCTTTTGTTTGACAATGAGGGCAACTGGTAACGACACATTTAAGGCAATAGCAACAACTTGTGGCATATAAATAAACATAAGAATCTTTAACTCAGCAAATGTTTTGTTAAGCAAAAATGCCTAAAAGTGATATTGACCGTTTGCTATAAAGATGTCTTAACTCAGAAAATGCGAATTTTAGAATATATAATTTTTATGTGTTAATTTTCTACAATTTTCAAAAACAAAATCCTATAAAATTTCCCCTAACCAGGGCGGTGTAAAACACCGAAATTCGAATGGGACTACTGAGCTTTGACAGTGGCCGCATTGCTATATTATTGAAACTGTAAATGCGTCCAATATATGTATATGTGAGTGTGCATAAGAAACCCCACCTAGTGTGTCAAAACAAATTTTTAAGTAAAACGCAACTTAAGCATAAGAGCCACCGAAACCAAAGCCGCTTTTTTCCCAGTAAGTCTGCAGATGAATTAGAGGCAAGAGATCTGAAAACAAATCTGGAGGCAAATGATAATAAATAAAGAAATGTATTCGCTGAAGTAGCCTTAAAAATTCAAAATTTCTGGACAAAGTTTTATATATGATTTATGAGCCGCCCAGAATGATGAACATTGAATTTTACACATATTACTATTACAAAACTGTCCCTCGTACGTGTTTTATCTGATACGCGAGTGTGTCTTAATATTTGTTGTTGTTGTAGCCGTTGGTGCGATTATAATTACGATTTTATTTTCGCTTAGTTCATTTTTCCACTTTATTGTTTGCTGATATTTACGAGTGTATATGAATGTTTATGAACAAGTGTCATTGCATGAATTTGATTGTTGTCTAAATGA
The DNA here is from genome assembly GCA_932526305.1 of Epicampocera succincta. NCBI lineage: Eukaryota > Metazoa > Arthropoda > Insecta > Diptera > Tachinidae > Epicampocera > Epicampocera succincta. Next base: position 16,578,130 of record OW052038.1, read on the forward strand.
GTTTTCCCTCTCTATTATTTTCTTTCCTCCTTCCTCTACTCATTCTTAAGATGTTCTGGGATGTTATTAAGCTGCACTCTATGCGCCATCATTGTTATTAAGTAGTTGTTGCAAAAATTTATTTAAAAATTGTAAGCAATTTGAGGAGAATTCTATTTCTATCCTTTCCAAAACTTGCCACGAATTAGTCAAGGATGCAGAAGGCAAAATCCTAACGAAAGTTTAATTTTTAAATAAATAAACTCTAATAAGTTAATGGAAAAATATTAATATTAAATTTCTCCGCTCGTGCAGAATGTCTAATGTGGCATGCGATGTGTGGCGCGCATCTCAAAACAGTTAAGACCGATGGCTGTCAAATCAAAAAGATATTTCGAATCTTACATTGCCTTTATCAACTGCTCCGGGGAACAATCGAATCTCATAGGCTTTGGTAGTTTAGTCTCATCACATGGCTTGGATGAATTTTGTACAGGTGCAAGACGGCATTTAAAGTCTGCCACATACGCTTCAGGATAGAGGCGATGTTATTGGCAGATCTTGCGTGTCACAGTCGTTTTGCACATTGTCTCAATATTTGCTGCCCTAGAGGACTCAAATTTGATCATTTGGTGGTCGCTTTAGTGAGCGCTACCACCCGAACTGAATAAATCACGGCATTTTTGGACAAATATAACATTACCAATAAGGCTGTTATCAACTGCAAAAGTTCCCATAGTACGATTTGGTAGTTTCACGAGCTCTCTACTATCCAATAATGACTATTTTGTTATAAAAACTCATATTTTTTTATCATAGAAATCTGTACAAGACGGAAAGTTGTTCTGCAGCTAAACCAAATACGCGCTTTCTTTGCAATAAAATGTATTACGAGTAACTGGTTCCTTAATTTATTATTTAATATGCATACACTTCACATGTACATATGTATGTACATATACATACATACATACATATGTATGTATGTACATATGTATATATTTATATTCTAGTACTGTTGGCAAGGGAACTTTCGTACAATTCTCTAACGTATGCACATATTGCTTAAAATTTAAATTGCAGCTATTTTTATAAAACACAAAAAATCCACAATACTGCACTCTTGAGAAATGTTCTATACATGTTTATGATATTGAGCAGAAAAGCAAGACAGAAAAAACGGAAGTTAGTTTTTTGTAAACACGATAGCAGCACACATGCACCAACATGCATTTGCACACATCCAATCAACAATTGTTTCCTTAAAAAAAAAAATAAAAACACAAAATGTTCCCACAAAGTGGTGAGTACTAGAAAATGGGCAAAATAACAATGTTGTGTGCATGCAATTTATGTTATTCTAAAGCTTAAAAAACAGAACCTTGATTTCAATTCTTTTCATTCTATAATTCCACTATTCTTCTATATTACTTGTGCATGGCCAGCTCCTTGTTTTTTTTTCGCTCTCTCCTCAATATACACACTCTGGTACATACATACATACATATGTACATACATGAAGATGGACAGATTCGAACATGCCAACATGAACACATTCAGACGATCAAACAATTGCACAAATATCCTAGTAAATAAATTCAACAATGGGCTCACGTACATTTTAATGTGCACTCTCATGTGTGAATGCATATGCGTGTACATGCATACATTCATATTTAAACCTAGAATGGCTTAAATAGAAATTATGAATTAAATTGAAACTAATTGAAAACTTTATACAACTCAGCTCTTTTTTGATATTGCCAACTACAATTAATTGCAGTTGATATTGTACTGATGTTGCCAACTCAAAAAAGAGACAATTTGATAAATACATAAGCAGCAGCAAATTAATAATTTTCAGCTGAATTACAGTTGAGTTGTAAATGATGAAAAAGGGGATTTGCCAACGAGAATTTTATTGGCCAATTTCCTGAACGAATTTAACGAATCTATGGCAGAGGTTTACTACATATCGACAAACATATAAATTACATAAATATTTAGAATATAAAGTAATTTTTTTTTTTTTTTGTTTATTAAACTTTTTAAATAAAATAAATTGTTTAAATTTTTTTCAGTTTAAATTCAAAGTTCCCTTGCCGCCCGGTGTCAGCAGTACCACATTGTTACCAAAATTAATACGAACAAAGGATGTGAAACAGTTACAGGATGGTAGTTCCCAACCTTCAAAGCCAAAATTAACGGTAAGTCAACGGTGCCAATTAGACATGCAGCACCCACGTGAGTGATGCCGATTGCATCGACAAGACGTTAGCAATATTTGCATAATTTAAGAATATTTGTTAAAAATAACTTTGGCACATTCATTAAATAACGTTTAGCGTTTTCATGTGTATTAAGCGATTTTATGTTTTATAATATAAAAATAACACATTTACCACATGTATTTTTTTTTCTCATATTTATTTTAGAAATGCCTCAACACTTTAGATCTCACGTCACTGGGAATTGGTTCGTGTTGTGGCACAGGCATGTATTTAGTTGCCGGCATGGTGGCCAAAAATATTGCCGGTCCTGGTGTGATAATTAGTTTTATTATTGCTGCAATAGCTAGTATTTTTTCAGGTAATTACTTTAAATACCATAATAATGAATTGGCATTGTCCGGTGTTGTAAAGTGAGAAGATTTGAAACAGTTTTTATGGGGTAGGATGAGAATGACAACTCCTTGTAGGTAACGGCATTCAAACTCTTATACGTATATAGATATACAATGATAAAAGGACATACAGTTTTTTCAAACTAAGAGTTTTTTTCTTGAGCTCGTAAAATAGTTGAAACGATGAATAACATTGTTATTATGTATTAACAATAATATGTTTTCTTGCTTTAAATACTTTCCATGGAAAAGTATGCCTATTACTATTCTCTAGTGAAATGTGCTCCCACCAAGACATTTTCTGTCAAAATAAGCAGAGGGTAAGCAGAAGGTACATAATAATATATAATTTAATAATAAAGTAGTTTGAGCCCAAAACTTTCCCTCATCTCGTCTCCAAAAATGTATAAAATGCTTTTGCAACCGAACACAGCACATTGTCGATTTCGTGGACGGCACTTTTCGAGTAGATTAATTGTATTTTTAAAAGGTCTTTGCGTTTCACCTCCGAGGCCCACATATACTACATATGTACATATCTTTGGAGTTATACAAAAAATTTCTTATCGCATCTTGTCAATGCTTTCCTCTTATTCATATGATTGAATTATTCCAACCGCCCATGATCTTAACTTTCATAAATACAAGGTTTCGCAAAAATAACCTACCGATGTTTTTTGGCTGTAATTTAACAAAAAAATGAAAAACTTTGATTCTTCTTGTGGATTATTTTTATTTGGTCTTTTAATTTTTTTTACATCAAGTCGAGAATATGATGTCATGTAAATGGCCGCCGCCACAGTTGATTGTCATTTGAGCACTTTTTATGGCATTTTCCATCACTTTGTCCAAAACTTCCGGCGATAGGCCCTCACATTCTTGACGGATATTGCCTTTAAAAGCTGCAAGAGTCTGAGGCTTGTTAACATAAACCCGCGACTTCAAACAGCCCCACAAAAAGAAGTCTGGAGCGGTGAAATCAGGCGATCTTGCTGGCCAGTGCAAATCGCCAAAACGGGAGATTAGGCGCCCGGGAAATGCATCCTTCAGCATATCGGTTGTGGCACGTGCAGTGTGTGCCGTTGCACCGTCCTGTTGGAATCACATGTTTTCCAATCCCAATTCATCAAGTTGCGGCAAAAAGAACTCGTTGATCATTGCTCTGTAGCGCTCACCATTCACAGTAACCGTTTGGCCCGCGACGTCTTCGAAGAAAAAAGGTCCGATGACTCCTCCAGCGAAAACAGCACACCATACAGTGACTTTGAGCGGGTGTAATGGCTCTTCGTGGGTTACACGCGGATTTTCAGTGCCCCAGAAGCTTATTTACGTACCCGCTAAGATGGAAGTGGGCCTCATCACTCATGATTATTTTTGATGAAAAATCATCTTCCTCTTGGTGGTGATTAAGGATGGCTTGAGCGTATGTTAGACGCGATTGGCGGTTAGCAGCTAACAGCTGATGCACCGTCTGGACTTTGTACGGAAACATCTTCAAATCTTGTACCAAAATTCGCTGTAAAGACCGTCGACTGACACCCATTTGCGTGGCACGTCGTCTGGTCTATGTCGACGGTGCTTCCATGACATCCTCAGCTACAGCAGCAATATTCTCTGCAGAACGGCTACTCCGGGGTCTGCCACACCTGGCAGCATCTCGTGTCGTGCCAGTCTCTTCGAGGCGAGCGGCTAAACGTCGCAGTGTTTCACCAGTAGGCGTTGGACGGCTAGGAAATCTGCGACGAAATTCACGTTGTGCCAAAGTCACCGACCGATTATTGGTCAAATAAATAGTCACCAATATTCCGCGTTCTGCAGCAGTGTAGCGTAACATTGTTTATTAACGTGTATTTCGCATGTGTTTACTACACAAATGTCAAAACAGAACTGACATTAGGGGCCAATCGCAAAATTTATAGCATTTTCTGATAGGAGGATTACTTTTGCGCCACCTGTTACATACATTTATGTAGAATACGCATTTTTGTCGAAGACAATTACAAAGTATTTATTAGGGATTATTAAGAACTCCACCTGAAAAAACAGTCGGTGGCATACTTAACGCTAATTATGGTCCAATTGTCCAAGTTTCGCTTACCCCATAACATAAAATAAAATTCGCGGATGGTGTTAACAGGGGTCTAGAATGATGCTAGAAACGCCTTCCTCACAAAACACTAAAACCTGAATAAATTGCAGATACACATTAATTACGCCACGCCTGATCTGTGCAAATCAATTATCAAAATAGGTTACACTTCATATCACTTCTTTACAAAACACCTGCTTATGAATATCGGATGGACGCAAATACTCGTTTTTTTCTCTTTTAATCTTTTAGGCGCCTGTTATGCAGAGTTTGGTGTTCGTGTGCCACATACATCCGGTTCAGCGTACATGTATTCGTATGTTGCCGTTGGCGAGTTTGTTGCATTTATTATTGGTTGGAATATGATATTGGAATATTTAATAGGTGCGCATTAATTGTTTCTTTCTATTTCAATTCACTGTTCATTAAACATAAGAAATATACTATTAAATAATAACCATTTATTAGGAACAAGTGCCTGTGCTTGTGCTTTAAGTTCAAGTTTTGATTCACTTTCGGGTGGCGCGATATCGACGGCCATAGGCGATGCCATTGGCACTATATTTGGTAAGTAAATTTAATTTAAACATTGAAACACCCAATCGAATCCTCTAGTATACACAGTATTTAGCAAAGGCTTAGGTGTAACAATTTAACCTTTTTGTTTTTCGTTATTAAAAGGCAAACCACCCGATTTTATAGCCTTCGGCATTACACTTATAATGACAAGTGTGCTGGCAATGGGTGCCAGCAAATCGGTAATATTTAATCATACTTTAAATGCCATAAATCTTGCAACATGGGTGTTTGTTATGACAGCTGGCTTGTTTTATGTGGATACGAATACCTGGACAGAGCACCAAGGATTTTTGCCATACGGCTGGAGTGGGGTACGTACATACATTTGATGGAAACAACAATCAAAATATTGGGGCTAAATAATCTTTGCTTTTGAATAGGTGTTTTCCGGTGCTGCCACTTGTTTTTATGCATTTATTGGCTTCGACATTATTGCCACCACTGGCGAAGAAGCTCATAATCCACAAAAAAGTATTCCAAAGGCCATAGTGGGCTCACTGGTTGTTGTTCTATTGGCTTATGTTACGATTAGTTTAGTTTTAACGCTGGTCGTGCCCTACGACCACATCAACTCTGGAGCTGCTTTAGTGCAAATGTGGTCGTATGTCAATGCGCCAAAATGTCGTGCAGTTGTGGCCTTTGGCGCCACCGCGGGTCTGTCGGTGGCGATGTTTGGTTCGATGTTTCCAATGCCAAGAGTTATTTATGCCATGGCTCAAGATGGTCTGATATTTAAGTAAGTGTTAAAAGTAAAATGTACTTCCTTGATTTCATCATTTCATTATCGTGTTTAGTGTGTTCAAATGTGTTCGGCTACATCAATTTTCAATTCCATAAAAAAGAAAGTTAAACTTTTTTACATGTGTATATCTAAACACCAACTTTCGTTTCAGACAACTTTCCCAGCTCTGGCAACGCACTAATGTACCTGGTTTAGCCACAATAGGCAGCGGCATTGCGGCTGCCTTGGTGGCGCTTTCAGTTCGCTTAGAAATTCTAGTGGAAATGATGTCAATCGGCACCCTGCTCGCCTACACGCTGGTGTCTACGTGCGTCCTGGTGTTACGTTATCAGCCACACAGTAATTCCCTTATCGAACTGCTACCAGCTCAACTACGTACGCCTGTCGCGATCGGCGCCACTAACGATCCTCACAAGACCACAGCCGAAGTTTTAGAATCAAATAAACTGACCATTAAACGGGTGACACGAGGCATGTCCGATTCAGATGATTCATTCATTGATGAAAGTCCCGAAGGGTATTTGGGCCGCGACGACCAATTTTTGGTATCAGATCGTTCAGAGAACAAATTCTATGGTGCAGTTCATGGTGCGCCAACTGGTCCTACTGGCCAGGCCACCGCCTTCGACACGATGGGTCTAAATTTTATAACAAGAAAAATTCACGATTACTCGTATTTGTGCCCCGGCTTTTTCCCCTGGATAAATCCCGGCCAAGCCACGGCGGAAAGTGGTAAGATTTCTTAGATTAAGCTAAAGAAGTGATATTTTTTTAAATAAAACCAACTCTATTTGTTTTAATGTTTTTTTAATCAAAATTTTCAATTTATTCAAAAACCAAACCCTGTTCAAAATTCTAAATTTTCGCACCCGCAGGCATGTATGTGACCAAACTTGTTGGCATCATGTTCGGTCTCATATTCTTCTTGGATCTATTTGCGGCCATTGGCTGGTCCGGTGGTTTCGCAGCATTCATTTATTTCATTTTATTTATCGGCATATTTGTGATATTATTAATTATCTCAAGACAACCACAAAATAGGTAAAGATAATTAAGTTTTTTATTATTATAACTTAAACAATGCATTTTTTACTATCGCTAAAAGATAAACCTGCAAACTAATACTCTCTCGAAATATCATATTTGAAAATCTTTTCCTTAGATATGCGCTCGCGTTCCTTACCCCAGGACTTCCATTTATTCCAGCGATTGCCATTGCAGTCAATATCTATTTAATATTTAAATTAAGCATATTAACGTTAGTTAGATTTACCATTTGGATGACATTGGGCTTCATTATGTATTTCTACTATGGTATCACGCACAGTACCCTCGAACAGGCAACCGATGACATGGAACTCAGGGTCGACAAGGACTACGTGAGTTAACATTAATTTCTGAAAAATATTTGTCCAAATTAAATATTATTCTGCAGAGCAAAAATGTCGAAGAAAAAGCTGTTTGGGATCAGCCTTCCTACATGAACCAAAACCATGAACCCGTGTGGGCCAGTAAAGATAATACAAAACCAAATGCAACAAGTAAGGCCACTCAGATTTCGATATGCTGCTTTTATAGACTGGCGACTTCCAAGCTTTGACGGTGGATAGCGATCATTTTCTAAGCTGCTGTATATGATACATTGCCTGTCATTTAATCAATTCGTTTTGCCACATCATCCTGGACGGATATGCGAGTACCGAAAAATTTCTGTTCTACCTCCAAATATCCGCCGAGCCTTCGGAAGGCTGAATTTGACCGTTAGCATCGGTTATGTTTGCTTTGAAGGCCGTATCAACCTGTAGCTTATTCGCATAGATCTGAGATTTAATAAGTCTCGACAAAGATAAGTCAGCGGCGAAATCAGCGAGAGATGGTTGTGCCCGCAAACCGCTACTGCAGAAAGTCTAATCTGCTATGCAGCACATATCACTATTCAATTAATATCGTTAACGTTTGTGTACATTTACCCCAAAACTCAAACCAAAAACCAAACGATTATTCCGGACTTCGAAAACTTGCCGTTGAAAATGATGGCCTGGCCGATGTCGTTCTCAAATCTTCACCAAACATTGTCTTTTTCCAGATGCGTCCAACAGAACAACCATTTTGATGAAACCGTATCCGTCCAAGGCGATGTGAGATAAATTTGGGTGTAGCTTTAAAAATATGACCGCTATCAACCGTGAAAGTATGAAAATTCCTGTTGTTAGATCTTGTATTTTATTCTTTTTTGAGTGTAGAAATGTTTGTTAAGAGATTCGCAAAAGAAAAAAACTGTTACTAAGTTTATATTTTGTAAAGAACTTCTAATGACAATTTAAAAATATATGAAAATGGCTTTTTTTTGCAAAATTTTTATTCCGATTTTTTGGTTTTTCTTTAAGAACCACTTCCTCATCATTCCGCTAAAACACAAGATACAAATTCCACCAACACGCACAATACAACGAGTGCAAGAAATCCAGGTATCGGACAAACGAGCGGAAACACGGGAACCTTCAGCATGTTCATCGATGAAACACAATTTCCAACATGGGATGATTAAAACAAATAATAATCTAAAAATAGTATCTAAGTTTTAGTTAAAACCAGTTTGAATTGACAACCCATAAGTAAAAACTAACAGACAAACACACAACTCCTTAATATGAGGGCAATGATTAGTTTAACATCGTACATACATACATACATACATACATACATACATACTCGTACCATTGTTCATCCGGCATCAGTCAAAGCGTGCGAAATTTACAAACACGTGTACATGTCATATTTCGCGAGAAAACATCGTTGAATTTCAAACCTCCTGACGCGCAAAACTTTAAATATTTATTTTAAATACTATTTTTTTAAATTTTCACCATGTATCAAATTAAAATTGCCAAAAAATACTTCATTTTAAAACAACAACAATGCAATATGTAAATATATGTAATTTAGTTAATTATATAGTTTTTTTAAATATTTAATACTTCTATATTATATATTTTATTGTTCTATGTAGTTCATTTATATAACTTTTATTTCAAATCAAAAATTCCACTGGGCAAATGGCAGATTTCAACAAGCAGGACAGCCATTAGCTAAAAACAATTCGTTACAAAATATGTATTTAATGGTCAAACATCAAAGAGTTGATATTTGAAAATCCCGTTCATAAATTTCATGCTTAATCATGCAGAGGTGCATACAAAATGTTGGAATAAAACCCGCCAAAAAAGTGAATTTCTTTCTTTCTACTGAATCTAAATTTCAAAATAAATACATACATACAATACATACATGTATTTAATGATTTCGTTAAGTCCTGCTTTTAACAACAGTTTCTATTACTTTTATAAAAATAAGATTTCCAAAAATAATTGTTATCAAAAAAATTTTAAAAGCTAAAATTTTACTCCATTGTTTGGCTAGAAATAGTAAAAAGCAACAAAATTTGTCAAAAAAAATTGCCATCGATATCACTTATTGGCGAAATTTTAAATTTTCATAAAAAATTAAAAACATAAATTTTTATCGATAACAAAATTTCTTATAGAAATGATTGCAAAATGTTCACTCGAAACCTGTTATCGATCGTAAAATTTCTTCTAAATTTTTGTTATTGTTAACAACATTTTCTTCACAAACAATCATTGATTACTTAATTTTCGACACAAATTGTTATCGTAAACAAAATTTTTTGCAGAAAACTTTATCAATACGAAAGTTTTTTATAGAAAATTTTATCGATAACAGTATTTTGAACAAAAAATGTTGTAGACAACAATATTTTCCACATAAAACGTTTTCGATAACAACATTGTCGAAATTATTATAAATGAAAAATGATATTAATAATATTATACATATATAATTATAAACAAAATTACTCATACATACATGCATACATACATACAAAAAAATTTAAATATTTATTACATTAAATACTGTGATAAAAAAACTTCCTATTGGAATTAACAGTAAAAAATCATTAATATTTTTTTGTAACGCTTAACAAAATAATTCTTAATTGCATTTTCCAGTTCCTTTTCTTTAAATTTTTCAACTGCATGTGTATATACATATGTATGTATGTATGCATGTACATACATATGTGTATGTGTGTGTTGACTATACATATGAATTGTATATGTATATACATACATACATATAAATACGAGTATCGATAATAAATGTTAAGTCAAGATAGAAAAACCGTAAACAAAATGCAGTGTTGCACAACGTAAAAAACTAAAACAACAATAGTTTAGGATTGGTAAACGTATGATAAATATATAGATAATTATTTTAGAATTTGGCAAACGGACAAAAAAATATTTTTAAATTTTATGATGGAAAATTGTCCCCCTTTTTTGGATTAAATATTATTTAATATTCATTAAAATTATTATTGTATATGTCATTCCATTCAACCAATTAGAAAAAGATTTGTATATAAAACTAATGAAATTTTCTCAATTTAATTTTAACTAACTGTACATTTTTTAATACTTATTAATTAAGAATATTAAATAAAATTTATAAATTACATATACAGAAATAAATAAAAACAAATTCTTCTTCTTTTTTAATTAACCAACTGTATAGAATAAAATAAACAAACAAAAATTTAAGCCATTGCTGTTATTCATTAAAACAAAACTAAAAATATTGTTTAAAAAAATATTTGAAAATGAAATAAAAACAAAACTATTTTATGCTAAATTAACCACATAAGTAAATTAAACAAAACTATTTGCAACTTATACCAAAGGAAAAATATAACAAAATAACTAATTAAAACAAAAATTAATCCATATTTTTAAATATTATTATAATAACATAAAAATATATAATATAGCCATAAAAGAAAAAGTTGTTGAAATATAAATCATTTATTTTTTAAAATGTATAAAGGGTGATATCTTAACAAGTTAATATTTGTTCATTTAATTTACTTAATATTTTTCAGCAACTACTTTCTGATTCGACTTGTAGTGATTTTTTCTAATCAAAATGATTCTATATTTTAACGAGTAAATTTTAATTCAGATCTCTTTCAGACCTATTTCATTATAAGCAAAAACATATTATTTACAAATCGAAAAACAAAATTTAATTGATTTCTTTTAAGCTATTTCTGTATGAAAAATATATATATATATTTTTGCTTTGTCGTCTAAAGCTTTCTTAAGTTATATAAAACATATTTTTTAACTCTTATTTAATTCTCTTGTTGCCGATTCCATAATTAAAATTTTCGTATTTAAAGTCATTTTAATTATTTTTTAATGAAATAGACATACATATCTCTCAACAAAAGGGAACTTATTTAGATAAATCTGCTAAAATTGCAGAAAAGAAAAATCTTCCCTCTGAAATAAAGCCCGTCAAAAGCATATAAACCAAAGAAAACTGATCAATAAAACTGAAAGCACGTTACGAAACCACCTAAATGATTAAAAATAATATCAAAAGCTAATACATATATATGTAAGTTCAACAATCCTTTAAAACCGAAACAAAAATTAAAATAAAATTCAAAAGACATACTAGTACATACATACACACAAATGCAGATATGTATTGTACATACATATGTATATAATATAACAATATAACTTTTTTATTTTCCAAACACACTTTTAGATCACAACTCACATGATATATTGAAATAATAGAAACAGAAATATCAAGACGGATTTAAAAAAGAAACCTCAACATCATTCCATTGTACAAGTGCGCTGTATGAGAGTATACAGGGCTATAAAATCGCGCTAAGAAGCCAGCTAAAATTCCTGAGGACTGCACACCAATTTTTTTCGAACGCACTCTTATACTACGCGTAGTATAAGTCCATTACGATCTTGTCTGTCTGTTTAATTGTAAACGCAACAAATTGGAGTAGTGACGAATTTCCATATGAAGTTTGGCGTTTAGATAGCATTTGTTTAGAACATCTTTGATGTGCAGTGCTTTTGCTGCTTCATTGTTAATATTTTTTAATTTATTTGAGAGATGTACGAATATATACAGAAAATATGTGTGATACAAGCAAAAACCAACTTTATCGATCTTTATTATAAATTCAAATTATTTTCGAAAGACTGAATTTGCTTTTAATTTATTTCAGTTTTATGAAGACAATTTCAAAATTTGGTATTATTTTTGAATTTAACAAATTTGGCTCGTAAATATGTAATGTGTTGACTGACTTTTGTGGTTTTTAATTAACAAATTTAATAAGCAAAACTTTTTGCACAACTTTGCACTTGTTGATAGCTTGGACGCAACTCCTAAATTTGACGTATCACAGGTCTACAAAGTATATATGTATGTACATACCTAAATACCGATAAGTCAGAGAAGTGAAATTCAAATAAACATTAATTTTTAATAATCTTATACAAAATAATAATAAATACTTAAATGGCAGATATTACCAAGACAAGTTAATTTTTAAACAGGTTCTTAAAAATTTGTTAAGTATTTTTTTTAATTTTTAATAATTTATGTAATTCCAAATAGAAGTCAGTCTTTTATTTTCCAACTCTCAAGAAAAATGTTTTATTAGGACTTTTTTATCTTTTTATAAACATACACACATACATACATACATACATACATACATACATACATACATACATACATACATACATACATACATACATACATACATACATACATACATACATACATACATACATACATACATACATACATACATACATACATATAAATGTGTACCTTTATACAAACATACCTAAAAACATTCATAAACTTGATTAAAACTTTGAAAATTTATTAAACTGTTACTAAACCTTTTAACTTAAATACCAACAAAATTGTATGATTAAATTTTTTCATTGCTTTTTTTATAAATAAATGAATTACTTTATCATGATATTAACAAAGTAATAAAATAAAATAAAAATTTATTAACATTTGTTTGTTAAAATACGAAAAACTATATTAATCAAAGTTTTTTATTTTTGAAGTTGAATTTCGTTAGTATATGAAAACATTCCCTGAGCATGGCTGTAGAATTTTCGCAGTGCTAAAGAAAAGTCGATACATGTCGCTCCGTAGTTTTATTTCAAAAACTACATTTTAAAAATAATAGTTTTTTCAATTTAACTGCACCATTAGAAAATAAATAGTTGGTAACCAATTTACAAAAAAAAAAGCGTAAATCAAGATTTTGAGGCTTTACTTTCCAAATTTTATTACTGAAGATTATTTTAGGAGTTGCTTCCATCAACCAGATTTGTTCGAATATACATACTTTTTTTAAAAACAATTTTGTAACGGTTACTTTACCGTTTATTTTAAAGTTGTATGTAATATACAACCTTAAAAAAAAAAAACTTATCGCAACACTTCCTAAAAGGCCAAAAGAACCCAATTTATACAACCGTGTATTTATTGACAAATCAGATTTTTATCAGAAACGAAAAGACCAAGTGAGAGGTAATTCGTCAGCTTGGAAAATAATTTGCGATTTTAAGTGAAAAAAGGTAATATTTTTGATGGAACTGTTGGAAAACTTATTTTTAATTTAAATCGAATTAAATAATTTAAAGTTGCAAACACTCTTAACAAGAAAATCTGTTTTGATGTTAAAAAAAATATACATACATACATATGTATGTATACGCCCCGGAAAATGTATTTATATGACACAAAGCTGAGACATTTTTGTTTTTGATACCACAAATAAGTAAAAAAAAATTATATTTTTTCAGAATATAAATTAAAGAAAAATGACTGACTCCAAATATTTCTCAACCACAAAAAAAGGTGAAATTTTCGAACTTAAGTCTGAGTTAAATAACGATAAGAAAGAAAAAAAGAAGGAAGCTGTAAAGAAGGTAAGTACTATATCAAGCAAATTTTAAACGTATGCATGTATGTGTTAGTAATCAATAACTTACATCGTTTTTTATGAAAAAAAGGTGATTGCCAGTATGACGGTGGGCAAGGATGTTTCTGTTCTATTTCCCGATGTGGTTAATTGCATGCAAACAGACAATTTGGAACTAAAGAAATTGGTTTATTTATATCTGATGAATTATGCCAAATCTCAACCGGATGCTGCCATTATGGCTGTTAATACTTTTGTCAAAGATTGCGAAGATTCGAATCCTTTGATTAGGGCCCTCGCTGTACGTACAATGGGCTGTATACGTGTGGATAAAATTACTGAATATTTATGCGAGCCTTTGCGCAAATGTCTCAAAGATGAAGATCCTTACGTTCGAAAGACTGCTGCTGTTTGCGTAGCCAAATTGTACGATATTTCCTCCTCCATGGTAGAAGACCAAGGCTTTTTGGACCAACTGAAAGATCTGTTGTCCGACTCAAACCCCATGGTGGTAGCTAATGCTGTAGCTGCTTTAAGTGAAATAAACGAGTCGAGCCAATCCGGTCAGCCGTTGGTGGAAATGAATTCAGCCACGATCAATAAGTTGCTGACAGCATTAAACGAATGTACTGAATGGGGACAAGTATTTATATTGGATTCATTGGCTAACTATAGTCCTAAGGATGAGCGTGAAGCTCAATCGATATGTGAACGCATAACACCACGTTTAGCTCACGCCAATGCAGCTGTTGTTTTAAGTGCTGTCAAGGTGTTAATGAAGCTATTGGAAATGCTTTCTAACGATGGAGATTTTTGCGCTACACTCACCAAGAAGTTGGCACCACCATTGGTTACTTTGTTGTCATCAGAACCAGAGGTGCAATACGTAGCACTGCGCAATATAAATTTGATAGTGCAGAAACGTCCCGACATACTCAAACATGAAATGAAAGTATTTTTCGTAAAATACAATGATCCCATTTATGTGAAACTGGAGAAATTGGATATCATGATACGATTGGCCAATCAAAGTAACATTGCACAAGTTTTAAGTGAATTAAAAGAATATGCTACCGAAGTCGACGTAGATTTTGTGCGTAAAGCTGTAAGAGCTATTGGGCGTTGCGCTATTAAGGTAATGCTTTTACAATTGTTTGAGATTACAGCCTTCAATAAAAAGAAAATATTTTTATAACAGGTAGAAACATCGGCCGAACGTTGTGTGTCTACATTACTGGAATTGATTCAAACCAAAGTCAACTATGTGGTTCAAGAAGCCATTGTCGTCATAAAGGACATATTCCGCAAATATCCCAATAAATATGAAAGTATTATCAGTACTTTATGTGAAAATCTGGATACATTGGATGAGCCCGAAGCCAGAGCTTCTATGGTTTGGATTATTGGTGAATATGCGGAACGTATTGACAATGCTGATGAGTTGTTGGACAGTTTCTTGGAAGGTTTCCAGGATGAAAATGCCCAAGTACAGCTGCAATTGCTGACTGCTGTTGTAAAACTATTCTTAAAGCGTCCTTCAGACACTCAGGAGTTGGTACAACATGTTCTTTCTTTGGCCACTCAAGATTCAGATAATCCCGATTTACGTGACCGAGGTTTTATCTATTGGCGTTTATTATCTACTGATCCAGCGGCTGCCAAAGAAGTTGTGTTGGCTGATAAGCCCTTAATTTCAGAAGAAACAGATTTGTTAGAGCCTACTTTGTTAGATGAATTGATTTGCCACATAAGTTCATTGGCCAGTGTTTATCATAAACCCCCCACGGCATTTGTCGAAGGTCGTGGTGCAGGAGTTCGTAAATCATTACCAAATCGTGCTGCAGCCACTGGTGACAATGAACCGAATGCAGCCGCCAGTACTGGAGGTGAGGCCATGGTTATCCCTAATCAAGAATCTCTCATTGGGGATCTTTTATCAATGGATATTAACACCCCATCTATGCCAGCTGCGGCTCCCACTAACGTTGATTTGTTGGGCGGTGGTTTGGATATATTGGTAACTTTTCATTTACTTCAATTTTAATTCAGCCATTAAACCATTTTTCATTTTAGTTGGGTGGTCCTCCTGCAGACGCCACTGCCGGCGGTGCTACAAGTTTATTGGGTGACATCTTTGGTCTTGGTGGTGCAGCTCTTCATGTTGGTTTGCAAATTCCTAAAATTTGTTGGCTGCCTGCTGAAAAAGGCAAAGGATTGGAGATTCAAGGAAGCTTCTCCCGCCGCAATGGTGAAGTATTTATGGACATGAAATTTACCAATAAAGCCATGCAACCCATGAGTGGTTTTGCCATACAACTTAACAAGAACAGTTTTGGTTTGGTGCCCGGACAACCCCTACAAGTAGCTCCCTTACCACCCAATCAATCTACCGAAGCCAGTTTAACTTTGGCCACGCACGGTCCTGTCCAGCGCATGGAGCCATTGAATAATCTACAAGTTGCAGTTAAAAATAACATTGACATTTTCTATTTCGCCTGTTTGATACATGGCAATGTTTTGTTTGCTGAAGATGGTCAGCTTGATAAGAGAGTATTTCTAAACACTTGGAAGGAAATACCGGCAGCTAACGAAGTTCAATACTCTCTAAGCGGTGTTGTCGGCACTACTGATGGTATCGCTTCAAAAATGACCACCAATAATGTATTTACTATTGCCAAGCGCAATGTTGAGGGCCAGGATATGCTTTATCAGTCGCTGAAATTAACCAACAATATTTGGGTACTACTCGAACTAAAATTGCAACCTGGCAATCCCATTGCAACACTTAGTTTGAAATCGCGTTCAGTTGAAGTGGCTCCAATGATTTTTGCTGCCTACGAAGCCATTATACGTTCTCCTTAAATACATACCGCATATTCAAATTAATCTTTTAATCCCAGGAATATAAATGACTCATAAAAAATTGTAAAAGAATTATAATTTAATCCCGGAAGCACTTTTTTTAATTTAATTCCGTAACAATATGTTGTTTTTATTCTTCAAGTTTTAATGAATATGAAACATTCCCTTTTTCGTTTTCTTCTTTAAAAACTATGTATGTATATGCAAAGCATAAATATAAGAAAATTTAAAATTCAATAATTAAAAAAACTACTTTTTTGTGAAATATTATACCATATTATTACTCAACAATAAAGTTAAATATAATAAAAGTTGAAACTCAAAAATTGTTTTATTATTGATTAGATTTCGTTTGTCGATGAGGGGTGTTGTGTAATTCTGTTGACACCGCAACGGTCATGCTGTACAGATTGAGTTCCATCAAGAATAACAGCAGATAAAAATGTAAATTCAGCAGTAAATGCTTTTTACAATAAACTGTTTCTAGAATTCTGTAAAAGTAATTTGTAAATTACAAGAATGTCTCATAATTTTTGTAATCGTTTTTTGCTTATTCTCCCTATCTGAAAAACATACATATACATATATTTTTTACTGTGCAGTTAATTGCCCACTATACAACAAAGTGCAAAGTTCTCCATCCCTGATGTTAACTGTGCCTATTGCCAGAATACTAAGTCTATTGTGAACAACACATAAAATCGGATTTCGTAGTCGCCAATTTCAATCGTGGCTAAATTGTAAAAAATATGCGACGGCGTACTCAAGCCGGTCGTGAATGAACCGGCATCGTCGTTCTATTGGCAGTAGATAAGAAAAAAATATTTTACTATTTGTTTATACATTTTTCAAAAGGAATAAAGGGTTTAAATTTTCTTTAAAATATAAAATTTCAAGAAATTTTTAAATTACAATAAAAATAATGGATACAAATATTGATAAATTGGAGAAATGGAGCTTTCCATTGCAAGAACTTTATAGAATGGGACTGCAGTTTTACAAACGTATGCAAAAATACCTAAACCTTTCGCAACACATACACTAGACTAGTTATGTATATTATTTGTTTTAATTGCTTTCGACAGAAAATTCTGGAAAAGCCTTACACCTCTCGTATGAGGATAATCTTAAATTGATAGCATTTAAGCAGCAGGCCTCCTGTGGACCTTTTAATCCCACAGATGCACCTGCTTTGGGAGTACTTGATGTCATTGGTAAGGATCGCCGACTGCATTGGCAAATGCTTGGTGATATTAGACGCGAACAGGCAATGGAAGGTTTTATTGATTTACTGGATACCATGTGCAGTGCATTTCGTCCGTACGTAGAGGCGGTCCGGAAAAATCGTGATGAAACGTTAAAGGAAGAATTGCGCAGAATGGAGCGAGAAAAACTCGACAAGGAGAAAAAAGAACGAGAACAGCAAGAGCTTTTAGAGGAAGGCTATAAAGAAGAAATTCAGAGACGGCAACTGCAAGATGCTTTAAACAAGCAAACATATCAACAGTTTAAGGTGAGCTAAACAAATGCTTGTTATACATACATACATACATAGATAAATAAATAAATGGTTTTCGTATAGTTATGTAGTATGTATGTACATTCATACTGCACGAGTGTGAACATGTGTGCAGCACACACACATATACAGCCATTTGTGTCAATCAATCACTTAAATCGGTCAATACAAAAAATAATTATGTCAATAGAGAGCTTTGTTTTACAGTTTTTGTTGATTAATTATTCATTGATACCCTCATTCTTTGTACAACAGTTTAAAATAGTTGGTGCTCTTCATTATTTATTAAAACAGTTTGTATCATTTAAGACAGATTTATCAAGCAAACAAGAATTTTAATAAATAACAATAAGAGCATGTTTTGGGTAATAAAAAATATCGGCAATACCATTTGAAACGAAACACTTCTTACTTAATGCCTTTAAAATATTCTTTGAACACTACTTTTCTATCTACAGACGTACGCCGAAAAACAATTCCCTGGTAATCCCGAACAACAAGCAGTTCTTATACACCAGTTACAACAAGAACATTATCATCAATATATGCAGCAATTGCATATGCAAAACCATAATCCTATAGAAAATCTTGCAAATAATAATACAACGAACTGTAGTGAAAAAAGTACGGAAATCGAAAGTGGTTTAACTAAGGAATTGTCTAAATTATCTATTGCCAAGCAGGAGCAACAACTTTACGATAATAATCAGCAATTGCAAAATCATACAAATGACGACGAGGACGACTATGTGTTAATACAACCGGCAAAAATTTGGACTAGACCAGATATAGAAGAATTTAAAGGAGAAGTATCAGCTGGCGATGGAGATGGTGTCATAACTGTCGGTCATGGGGATACTGTAACCGTAAGTTTTTTCCATCATCCAATGTTTTAGTAGAATCACTTTTTTTTTTTGATTATTATTAGGTTCGCGTACCTACCAATATCAATGGTAAATCAATATTTTGGGAATTCGCTACGGACAATTACGACATTGGCTTTGGTATTTACTTTGAGTGGAGCAAACCCATAAGTCAAGAGGTTACGGTACATGTCAGCGAGAGCGATGATGATGACGAATTTCTAGACGAGGATTATTTGTCGACTAACGAAGATCTTGAGTGTGGGTCTTTAGCAAGTGATCGCAACAGTTTGGCAAATAATTCCTCTATAAAGCCACCTATTTCTATAATTGTGCCTATTTATCGACGTGAATGTTTTAATGAAGTGTATGTGGGCTCTCATATTTATCCGGGTGAAGGTGTTTATCTGTTAAAGTTTGATAATAGCTATAGTATATGGCGTTCGAAAACGTTATATTACCGTGTTTATTACGAGCGTTAGTTTTATTTGTCTTTTTTGTAATTATTTTATTCATTACTAGTGCTAAATTGTGTAATATTAAATTGTATTTATTAATGTTTATTTTTATGTTTGAAATAACGCAAACATTTATAAATGTCACTGTAAAACCCAACAATAAATGTCAATAGGTAGAAATAATGTTGTCGTTAAATTCTGGGCGAATTTATCCATTTGCACTTGATATTTGCCGCCAATACGTCCGTTTTTAAAGACTTACCTAATTCAGCTTTGCCTTGTATGTTAATGTCATCGTAATCCCATCTCAAACAATTTTTATCATCTAACAACTGTTCTATCCCGTTCCATGCAATCATTACACCATTATCTGAACAATACTTTTTGGAGGGCCGATAAGTTTTGCACTTAAACTGTTCGGCTAAGTAAGAAATATCACAATATATTGCATCGTTGTTTGCCACTCCTCCAGACACTACCAATGACCGAGGACCGCTACCAAAGAAATTTCTTTCGATGCAAAACTCCAAAGCTCTTTGAGTTCTATGCATTAGATGGCGACTAACACCATTCAAAAGTCCTGCACAAAAGTCAGCATAATTTGTTATAACTGAGTCGGTAGGACATCCTGCATAAGGAAGAGGTAAATAAAGATTAATTTATCATAAATGTACTAGTTTCACTATCCATGCAGGAGATCTAAATGCATATATTTGTTTTCTTTACTTCATAATAAGAAATCGAAACAAAATGTATCTCTTACCTTCCTTTTGTTCTTGCTTTCTTATAGCTCTAAAAGAGTTATTTTTAATGCCAGCAAAACTGAAATTACAATCACGCATGCGTGCCAATGGCAGCGGAAATTCAAATGCCTTTGGATTAGTTGCATTTTTGGCAGCATCTTCTACAATTTGACCACCATTCCACCGACTGTATTTTGGATTTATATACAACTTTAAACGTCTAACAATTTTATCAAAAGCTTCTCCGGGAGCGTCATCTAAACTTTCACCCAACAGCCAGAAATCTTCTGGTGAATTGACAAAACACAACTGGCTATGTCCGCCACTTATTAAGAGACATAAAAACGGATATGGTATATCATATTCCATGCGAGCCTGTAGAGCATGAGCTTTCATGTGATGTACTGGTATTATCGGCTTGCGATATAAGCGTGCTACATAACGGGCAAAGCGTAAGCCTACTAGTAAACTTAAGGGTAAACCTAGAAGCAATATTTGTATACAGTTAACAAATTAGAAGTACAAAAAAAAATCATCAGTTGGATTTACCAGGCCGTACTGTTACTGCAATGGCTTCCACGTCCTCTGGTTTAATATTTGATTCTCTTGAGCAGCGTTCAAACACATTTGCTATATGAGCCCTATGGAGGTCTTGTGCGCGGGGCGGTATTATTCCGCCATACCTGTATAGGAGAACAGAACAAAACATAAATTTCTGCAAGTGTTTTCACTTTAGAATGTAAAATGGCCACACTTGCCTTATATGAAAACTTTGTTGTGAACTTAATACGTTTGCCAATACTGTGCCACAGCCATTTTCATGCCTCACAATAGCAATGCCGGTATCATCACATGAAGTTTCAATACCCAAAACACTTAATCTCCTGTATTTAAAACTTTTATTAAGTTTATTATTTAATATTCTGTTGCAATTCTTCAACATTTTTAATTTACGAAATATTAGCAGTTACTACAACGCGTTCACTTATCTTACTAAACACGGCTGACTGCCTTACACAGGGAGAATTTTTTCATTACAAAGCTTCACACATGCTTATTGCATGTGCACATGGTGGGCGCACAAGCCAGCGAGAAAATCATAGATATAAATGCGATTGTTGCGGCGTGGATTGTTAACGAGTAACAGTTTAATATTAAGAAAAATTCCAAAATTTTTTAGTTGTATTTTTATTTACGCGATAAAACAATACAACAAAAACATACACTCTTCTTGTTAAAGTTTTTTAAATGCATTGTATTGTGTTGACATTAATTATCATCGAGAATAAAAGTAGCATTAAAAGTCAGCAGACGTAATGCTACCACCTTGATTTCAGACATATTCACAGCTGTCAAATTCAACGATTTCTGCGACACTTAATAAATTTCAAGCGTTTTTGTTGGTGGAAAAAAATCGGTAAATTATCAAAAAAATATTTGTACAATTTTTCTTGGCATTTCCATATGTATTTTTTAAAGAACAAATTCTTAATAACTCGATAGATGTTTACAAGTACATTCGCTGTAAAGCTGACGACTCCATTTGAACATGTCTGGATGTCAGAATTTCAAAATTCTCCCTGCAATCTTCATTTAAAAATACGTTTTCTTCGGGGTTTTATTCTTTATTTTTAATATCTGAAATCAATAATTACAATGTCTTAAACTAAAGTATAATGTAAAAATTGATAATTGTATATATAAAAATATGTTTTTTGCTTTTATTATTAATGATTAAATATACTTTAATATATATTTGTTTTTTAATTAAATTAAAAAAATGCATTAGTTCAATTCGAAGAACTAGAATCATTTTTGTTTTCCTTACTATTTTTCTGTTTATAAACGTTTTGTGTTCTTTTTAGATTATTTTTTTTATTTTATATTCTTATATATATAAAAAAACACTGTTATGCCAGCGTTAGTTTTTTAAACTATTTTCCAGTTAAGAGAGAAAGATTGGGATATATAGAGAGTTTATTGAAGAAATGTTATTTTCTTTTTGATAACAATGTGGTTTATAGCAAACTGTCGGTTAAAAAATTTAAAAGAACAAAAAATCTAAAACGAAAATAACTTTTTATGCAGAGGTTTTAAATGGTAAATAACTTTGAATATATGTAGATTTTTGTGATTTTATGGTGTTTTATATTGTTTCAATACTCTATTCTGCTGTTTGTATTTTTGTGTTTATA